>OY728162.1:821050799-826050799 GCA_963277665.1 Viscum album
GATTATGAATATGGGCTGTGCATATGGTAGTGGGTCCTTGGTCTAGGTGGATTTATATAGAGATTTCTTCCACTGGCCTCTGTATGAAAGGATTCTAAAGGTTCCCACCCCCTTTTAAAGACATATTATTTCTAGAAAAATGTGTTGTGGGAGAAGGAATTCATCCTATATAGTTGATGTCATTTTTAGATCATGTGATGCCTTACTCATCAAGATGACTAGACAGGAACCAAAACCAAAGAGGCCTCAGACCTATCCAAATCTCTAGAAGTGATGACTTCCCATTTCTATTGGAGAACTATGGAAGTGATGAATTCCCACCTGCACAGCCCCCCCTCCCCACCTCACCCCTAGCAGACTCCCCCTGCACAGCCCCCCTCCCATCCACCCACTGCACAACCCCCCCCACCTGCAGCCCCCACTTGCACAACCCCCTACACCCACCTCCAGAAGACTCCCCCTGCATAGCCCCCTCCAATCCACCCACTGCACAACCCCCCCCACCTGCACCCCCACTTGCACAGACCCCCTCCCCCACCCCCACCTGCACATCCCCCCCAACATCCCCCCTCCCATCCAC
Organism: Viscum album; assembly: GCA_963277665.1. Lineage (NCBI taxonomy): Eukaryota > Viridiplantae > Streptophyta > Magnoliopsida > Santalales > Viscaceae > Viscum > Viscum album. The sequence continues at coordinate 821,051,380 of OY728162.1, forward strand.
CCACTACACAACCCCCCACCTGCACCCCCCCACTTGCCCAACCCCCCCTTCCCCCACCCCCACCTGCACAACCCCCCCCCCCCCCCACCACCAGTACACCCCACCCCCCACCTCACCCGCCAACCGACTCCCACCTACCCATACCCACCCCCAACCTGCACACTCCCCTCCCCCAACCCACTTGTACAGACCCCCACCTACCCCCACCTACACAGTCCCCTCCCCCACCCCCCCACCTATACAACCCACCCCCACCCCCACCTGTTCAACCCCCCACCTCACACCTAATAGACTCCCCCCACTACACACCCCCACCTGCACATCCCCCTTTACCCACTGCACATTCCCACCACCTGAACACCCCCACCTGCACACCCCCTCCCCCCACCCACTACACCCCACCACCTGCACCCCCCACTTCAAATAAGTTGATTCACAGAATCATGATATTTGAAACGTAGAACAAAATTATAAAACAAATAAAATTGCAATTGTTGGGTATATCATACCGCATGGACCTTGGGTTTAGTCCAAATCAAAACAGAAAACAAAAAAAATATTCAAAACATTAAACCTAAGGTACGAATTACAGATTTGAAGTGTAGAACAACACAATTTTCCGATTGAAGATGGATCTGGTGAATAATTTTCTGAGCTAGAGAGCATTAGGTCTCGACTTTAGCCCTGCAATCACGCAGATGGGGGATTGGGTCTGCTGAAAATCTAGAGGAAAACATTCCAATGGTTTTTTAAAACTGTTGGGAAAGGTAAGATTTACCAACAGCTTCAAAAAACCGTTGGAAAATCCTTCCTCAAACTAACATATCCTAATGCTTTTGTCAAACCGTTGGGTAAAAGTCATCTAAAACTCATATATTCCAACGTTTTTATAAAACCGTTGGGTAAAAGTAATCTAAAAATTTCTATTCCAATTGTTTAGTGAAACCGTTGGGTAAGGACCCCCATTCCAATAGTTTATGAAAACCATTGAAAACTTCCGTTGGTATATCATTCATTTACAGTAGTGATAATAAGGGTATAATATATGATAGTAAAAGTATGTATATTAATATGGTTTAAAATTATAATAAATTGAAATTTATTAAAAATGAGGGTAGATCACTTTTGGAGAAATATAAACTTGAGGTAAGATATTTTCATTATAATATCATTGTTTATCAGGATTGTTTATGATTATTTTTATAATTATGTAATTCATAATTTATCTCTCAATAACTACATAAGTTTTCCTTTCCTTTGGTTAATTATTTAGAATAAATTTTTTCCTTTCAATTTCTTCTATTTAAGTACTCAAGACACAAAAATAATTCTTTTAGGAAAAATGAAATTATTTCTATCTTCAGTTGAAATTGTTTCTTCCATATCCATGTTTTAAAAAAATGTTTAAAATAATTTTTTGAAAATATCCCATGATCGTTTAAATTATTTTTTCCTTTTGATTGATTTTTTAATAAATTGTTTAAATGGAATCTTCTATCCATTTTTGAATGAATTACTTTTTACCAATGATGTGAATGAAATATTTATCTTTATATATACGAAATGTATAGAATTTTTAACCCTCATGACCACTTAATGAGTTGAAACTTCCTTTACCATTTTCAAGTTTGTTTTCAAATAAACCTTTTCCATAAAAGTTTGGAAATATATGTATTTTTTTGTGATTAAAAAATGGAAAGGTTACTTTACTCAAGTATGTTTTATGGTATTTCTATTTATCAAAAACAAAAACCTTGATGGTTAATTTTTCCTTATGGGGATATGATCTGATGGTACCATCCTCATTCATTATTTAGATAGTTTATTATTATGATAATGATATTTTTATGAAACCCATTTATTTTCATGGGTTATGCTATGAATAATTGATGATTTTTTTTGAAACATGTTTTATTTACAAAGGCTATGATTTTTTGATATGATGAATGTTTTACAATATTGTGGTACACATAAGTATGGTTTTCAAAATGTTATTGATGCGACCTATATCTTATTCAAATGAATTGGGTAAATATTTATATCTCATGAGATAACAATGGGAAACAAGTCAATGGTCTTGATCTAAAATGGGAAACAAGTCGATGGGCTTGACCCACAATGAAAAACAAGTTGATGGGATTTATCCACAATAGGAAACAAGTTTTTGGGATTAATTAATAATGAGAAATAGGTGATGAGTATTGATCCACTATGTTTGATGGTCTTGCTAGTTAACTTTGAAATATGAAATGGTTTTTATACCTATATCAGTGTAATTTTTTTATACATGAGTTTATGGTTCATGATTGATTTATGGTGATTTCTTACACATATGGCCCATTCATTTTTAAATGATAAAGTTTTATGCCATGAGTAATATTTTCAATCAATGAAAGGTTGGGTATGAACTTTGTAAGTTATGTTCATGATTACACACCCTTATACTTATCTTATTCTTTTGCATGACCATAGATTGATATGTACCATGTTTTCCCTTACTGAGAATATGAGCTCACCCTTTCTAATGTTTCCTTTTTTGAGGTTATGATTAAATGTTTTAAGTAGGGTATGTATATAAAGATTACTAAATGGGGAGATCTTTGTGGGATATATTGAATATCCTTCATGAAATAAGAATTTTATTTTTCTATTTTCCAAAGAAATTAGTCCTATATAGTACTTGTGTAAATATTTATTAAATTTATTGAATATTCATCTAAAAATATGTATTATTTATGTGTGAAAAATTGGGGTTGGTATACAAAGGGTGGATTATCTTATTCCTTGGTAACCACAACCGAATTACTAACATGGGAAAGGTAGTGGTAAGATCTTATACATGAGAAAGAATTATCATCTTGGGTTCAGTTAGAAATAACATATCTCAATTGAGATATTTGGTGAGGGTGATTTATCAAAGGATAGTTAGGAATTTCATTCCTCTGCACACAATTTCAGTAATTTTTTAGTTAATTACATTAAAGGGTAGTTACATTTATACGAATCTCATCTAGTCTAGTTCCCCTAACAAAATAAATTGTCTATTTCCCTCCCAATTTTGACTTATTCACCTCAATCCCCATACATTACTCCATCATTCAACATTTACACCACAAATTCACTTCCCACTCAATTCATTCCTATTTTATTATTTATTTTTTGTGTTTTTATTTGTTTTGGTTTGCGAAAATTCATCTTCTTTATGGTTTGACCCTTCTTAATACAATATTTATGTAAGCAGGTTTATAAATAATTAATTTGGCCCGAGCCTAATAATGAATTGGGTATTATCTCATTAGTATGTACCATGTATCTAGATCTTAGGTGGTGTACACCCATACATATTAAACTGAGGCTATGTGTAACCATGCATCAATCCCTCAGTCAGTACATTTCCATGCATCTGGCCCTTAGTTGGTACATTACCATGCATCTATACCCCAGGAGGTCTATAACCATTCACCTTTAATTGAGGCATTAAACATAATCAAAGACTCATTTATGACAATATTATAAACAATCCACTTATAATACTAAAATACAAACATGAAAAACATGTTGATATAATATATGTTTTTCAGTTCATAAAAATAATGATTACCAATACATTAGTTCTATTAAACCAAGATTTTCAATAATAAATTAATCACGATTAGCTTCCATTTACCAATTCATAGAAAATTGATAATGATAATCCAATACCATTTATGTTCCAGGATACCATTTATTATAATAATTTAAATAATTCCATTTCACATTCTATATATGCCAATTAACATTTCAAAAGTCATTATATCCACATTTAATTATTCTATTATGTCAATTACACTTTCCTTCCAATTAACCACCTCCAAGGCAATATATTCTTTATCATGTCATTTGCATCAATTTTAAAGATATGCTAATTCACTTTGTTAATCCATTCTATAACCAAATTTCCAATTTCAACAAGGGGCTCTAGGATCAATCACTCAAAGTTCCAATATATGGTCAAAGGTTGGAACACCACATGGGTGGTTTCAAGTTCGAATCTCAATGATAACATATATAATATGATCCATGAAAGGTTTAGGCATAAGAGCTCATTAATTACATTGAGTTAACAATTAGAATAGTTTTTATGCACAATGTGAAAACATGATCATATAGGTTTCACATACAAGAAAAAAACAAAATTTAGTGAGCTATTCTGGACCACCATCCTAAAAGAAAAATAAGATGAATAAATTCCTCAATGGACAAGGTAGAACTGGGTTCCTTCTTTATCTACTTTAATGAATTCCAACGAAACTCTATCCTCATATCTTATCAATCTTAGATATTAGTTTATAAAATCTTCTCTAGGTTTCTCACCAAAAAAAAACCGGTGAAGCAAGAAGGAGAATAAATAAGAGGATTAACTTTAATTAATGTTCTTAGGCACCAAGATCTAGTGAGATATTCCTTTAGATTGAATAGAACATAAAAAATCACCTAAGGGAGGATTGGAGTTTGAGTGAAAAATTAGAGGGGATTTAGACAATCACAAGGCATGAAAATATAAAAAATATATTTGAAATAACCTCATTCACAATGTGAATCATGGTTTTATGTCAAGAATATTTAAGTTTCCATATACTCTAAAAAATAAGCAACCTTGGCTTAAGATCCTAAAAACCTGTTAATTTCACGAATGTAGTCAAACACTGTGAACCAATTCTTCCTAGAAAACCAATCATGCCCAAAATAAATTTCATAGAGCCCACCTAGAAACATTTACATCATGAATAACCGTTCATAGCATGAATTATTTCCAGTAGTTGTTTCCATCCAAAAACCTATAAAACACTAACCCACCTAGTAACTAGGGATCATTTATAGAAAATAAAATAAAGGTCTAAAAAACATTAAGAGGAATGTAGCAGGGTAAATGATGAGATATTTCACCTTCCATAATAAAAAAAACTTGTTCCTCAGTTGTTCTCCCAATCATCACTCTCAGGTATCTAATAACAACCCCAACCACTTCACCTGTATATTAGACTCCCACTCCATAGTATCCTTTTAAACTCACCAATGCTTCCACTGAACTCAGAATTAAGAAATGATATTTACTCATATATTCTTCTCACTACTGTCCGTGATATGGATCAAATTCTCTATAGAGAATACATCAACAAGTAGCTTAACATAATAAACATCTATCATGTTATAATTTTCACAATGATATCGATAAAGCTAAAAAACACAAAACACATCATGCATGAAACTATAGTGCTATAGAAGATCTGATCAGTACACAACTAGAAAAACCCTCCCTACTATCTGAAACAATCTGAAGAACCTGGGTTCTATATTTTCTTACTATTAAATATGAAATTTACCTATCTTAAGCAACACCTATAAAAAAACATGAAAATATACCTAGAATTATAGAGGTCATATCTGATAGTGAACACATGATTTTTTATACTCTATACTATTTCCAACTAATTCCTAATCAAATAGACCTGGTTAGATGTCTTCAACATGAAACTAGGTCTAATGAGCACTGACTCAACTTCCTCTAACCAACACAAAGGTGAACAACATTACCTTCTATATAAATCCCTAAAATGATCCATATGGATCGATGTTGGGAATCTATTACTATAAAAAAACTCTAAGAGTTAAAAATTATGCTCCTAAAAACCATATAAATCCAAAATACATGGTTATAATATATCTTCCAAATTTTGAATCATCTATTCTGATTGTCCATTAGTCTATGGATGGTAGGTTTTACTCTGAAGAACAAAAAACCCCAAAAGCCTTCTCAATGAATTTCCATAACCATGAAGTGAATTGGGGATCTCAAAAAGAAATTTTACTCTTTAAAGCACTGTGAAATTGAACTATCCCAATATGAATATATTACCCATATCATTAACAGTTAAGGTATCATTGATAAGAAATAAGTGTGATACCTTCATCAGTCGATCCATGATCACACATACTACATCATTCTTGAGAGGTGTCCTGGGAAATCCTATCATGATGTTTTTGGTGATATTATCCCACTTCCATTATAGAATGAGAATGGGGTGCAACAACCTAGTAGGCATATGATTCTCACACATCACCTACTAATAGGTTAGACATCATGCCACAAATCCTGCTATATCCTTCTTCATCCTTGGCCACATGTATTTCCATTAGAGATCACAATAAATATTTATTATACCATGATGTACCTTCCATTTGGAGACATGAAATTCCCTCATCTTATCCATGCATAATCCTATAGAAACCTAGATATAGATATAAACAAGAAGGATGTAAACATTTCTTAGATACCATACTTATAATGGATTATCACCATATAAGATTTCCCTCTGAGCTAATCCCTCCATATTAGATAACTACCTTATCTTAATATGTTCTAAGAGAATGATAATCACTGATGTTGAAGTCAAATTCCATCATCCCTAGGACTCCTAAACATCCAGATGCATGCCTACAAAGAACACCATCATCCTCCACTCATCAGAAGACTCCTAAACTACATATATCTGTGTATTAATACACAAGGAATAAATATTGATGTTTCCATTTCCTAGATTATATGATAAATAAATTTCAAAAGACTACTAATACATGACCCACCTCCATTAACAAAGGTTCTGGTCTTGTTGCAAAAATACGTACTTGAGCCTACTATGGTCAGTGTACAACAAAAATCTCTATCCTAAGAGATAGTGTCACTATCTTCTTAGTGTGCGTACTACCACATCTAACATTGGATAATGAGTAGGATAATTACACTCGTGAGACCTCAACTATTTAGATCCCTAAGCAACCAATTGATCCTCCTATATCAAAACTAAATCGAGCCACAATCTTGATGAATTATAGTAAACAATGCAATCTCAACTTTACTCAGGTAAGGTATGATCAGTGTTGAGGTCAACCAACTCTTTAGCTCCTAAAAAAACTCCACAAAAGTATCTGACCAAACAAACATAACCCCTTTCATGGCCAGCCTAGACATTGGAACTTATAGGTAGGATTATTCTTGGATAAATACCAGTAATAAACTACAATACCCAAAATATCTAAATATTAGGGACTTTATTAGGTTGAACCCAAGATATCATGACTGTAACCTTCTTCAGGTCCTCTGACACTCCATCCTAATAGATAACATAACCCATGAAGTTCACTTTGTCAATACAAAATTGGAATTTGTATAGATTAAAAAATATATGATGCTCTCTCAAAATTATTAGGATTATTCAAAGAAGTTGGTCATGATCATATCTAGACTAAGAGTACACCAAGATAAAATTGAGAAATATTACCACAAACTGATCTAGAAAAAGATAGAATATCTGATTCATCCAGGCCATGAATACCTCTAGTGCATTCGTCAAACCAAACTACATCATAACAAACTCATACATGCCATAATTTATTCTAAAAAGAGTCTGAGTTATATTATATTTTCTCAACCTCATCTTATGATACCCTAAACTAAAGTAAATATTTGATATAATTTAGGAACCTCTTATCTAATCAAAGAGAACATTGATGCACAAAAGGGGATACTGATTCATGACCTTCATCTGGTCCAGTCTCCAATAATCCACACATAAACTCAAAGTCCCATTATCCTTCTTGAAGAAAATATTGGGAGAACTCCATAGTGAAGCACTAGGCTATATGAATACCTTTACCTCTAGATCATCCAACAACACTTTAAATCATGAAGCTATCCTAGTACCATCTTGGAAGTTGAGATAAAAAATGGTTCATCTCTCACACCAACTCAATAGTGACCTCTATGTCCTACATAGGTGGTATAAAAGAGAACTCATCGATAAACACATATTGAAAGTGATCCAAAACTAGAGGTAATGTACTATATTGAAACTAGCTATCATCAAGAACAAGGATCACTATTTATGTCGTGAGATAATTCAATCCGCATTGAATTGGTCTTTTATGAAAATCCTGATTATCCCATTCACCCTAATGGATATAGATTCCTCATTCTCATGATAGATAATTCACTCTACTTAGATAATAGTAAATATGATACTGGTATGGAACTAGCTAATCTATACCAAAAAATGTGAACACTACCATTTCTAGTGAAAACAGATCCCAAAAGAAATGGTAGCCACAAATTTCAATAGAATAATCCATGTAGTTCCTGAAACCCTTTTTTCAAACCCATAACAGTGTTTTGATAGTCTAAAAACCATCAAATATATCCATATCTTACCCCAATACAATAGATAATTGACCAAATATGAAGGAATGTGATTCTCCTGTATCAAATAAATTTTAAGAAAGCGAAGATGACATAAGAATCATACCTATAATGGTGGAAGGTCCAACATAAAGACTAGTTAATGTAGATTTTATAGCATGATGCTGGATCACCTCTCTTCCTAGGTTTCCTGTATAAATCCCATGAGATTCTCCCTCTGGTAGTTATTGTCACTACAATGTTGGGTACCACAACCCCTACCCAAGCCCGAGCACTAGGTAGAACCCAAACTACCAGTCTACCGAGGAGTAGTTCAGTCCTTCCCAAACTCCGGTTTCATTCCCAATCCTTTATCACTACCCAAATACTAATGGATCCTATATAACCTCAGTATATATCCCATATTACTACAAGATCGTCACTCCACTATAAGATAAGAACATTAAGGGTGCTTATGGAAATACCTACCACAATGAAAACGCTTCACTTGGAAACAATCCTATGATGGATACCCAATCCATTTTCTACTACACCTACCACTTACCTGGTAGTTACTATAGAAGCGATTCTTTATTACACTTGAAGAATATCTCCTTGATCATCCTATTGAGAATACTTTCCGTCCACTCGGGGATTACCTTAGGTTCCCTTCCATGATGAGAGTTGAATTCATCATGTCAATAAAGTTACTTAGAGGAAAGATGTTCACATGTGACTTAATCATATAATGGTTCCCATCCTAGAAGTGCTTCCCCTAGTGATCTAATGATCTTCCAAATATTGAGTAAAACACTATAGGTCAGTAAAAAATCCAGCACAATCCGTCAATGTCTTAATCCTCATTTTCAAGTGTATAAACTCCTAACCCTCTCCCCACTCAACATCTTTGGATAGAAGTGTCTCAAAAATTTCACTACAAATCCCTTCCAGGATAGGTCCCATTTCTACCTAGAATTATATAGTACATACCAAAATTTATCGGTTATTACTCTTAGCATATAAATAGAAACCCTCACGTTCCAACTCCTGTCTATGTGTATCTCAAGGAGCTTGTAGATCATCTGGATAGACTCAATCCATAACTCAGCTTCCTAAGGGCCACATCCCACCACTGAATGTGAGTTTATTCTACAACTAGAACTATCTATTAAGATTAGACATAAAAGGAATAATAGGATAATTCTCACTCTTCATGGATATCATGACCTGAAGGAATATTTCATGATGCTGATTGTATATTTGGTTCTTCGGAGGTATAGGAAGTTACAGGTTAGCTGCACAAGGGGTGTGTTGATTACCACTTTCCTGATGCTCAAATAAAATATCATAAAAATTATTTATATATATAAAGGTCAACAAACTCCTTAGGACATAGGATATATAACAAGATCAATCTCAGAAGTTTAATACATAAATGGAGAACCACTGACAAATTATTACTCCATAACTTTTCATAACAATTGAATTGGAATGTCATAATAGTTACACTATTACTTTTTATGAGATATATCAAGGGATTTATTTTCATAGTTTAGATAGTAATATATGTCACATGGGAAAAACGTGTCCCTAAAATGAACAATGAATTTCAATATATTTTCATATGTACCTACCACAATGCATGCATACCCACCTAATGTTGTACTAACCCATGAGTAAAATCTCAAAAAAATGTAACATCACACAACAAGTGAATCACTCAATTTCAAATAACATCAAAACTATAACAAGAGAACATCATGAACAATAATTCTATCCATGGTTACTTGAGTTTTCCACCACACATGGGTTTGAAACTCCCATTAATGAGCTGATTATAAATCCCCAACACATCCCAGTATCCTATCCACATTCTATAAATAGTAAAGTATTAGAAAAATACTAGAAAGATATTTGATACCACTTTGTGACATCCTTGGACCAGTTATCCCTCATGTGACCAAGTAAGGTGGTTACATGAATTGAAGTGCACCTCCCTGTATACTAGAGGTTACTGACTAGTAGTGAGTGAGTAAGGAATATGTTGGTGATACTATACCCACTAGAATAGAGTTATAATAATAATTTAAATAAAAATAAATATCTAATAAAAATAACCCGTAGATAAGTAAACAACCCAAATCAAAAAAAATATTAAATAATAAACCAAGTAATCTCATATTGAATGTAAAATAAATGCCAGGCTGAATTCACACATATAAAACAACCAGAAGAAATACTCTAAAATAGAATCTCAAACCCCAATCTTGAACCCCATGCCCAATCCCATATCTATGTGCCAATCCTATCCTACAATAAATAAATTATGTATAGGTCCCCTTTCCCTTTTCCATACTTATATCTGTAAAATATCCCTAGGTACCAAACAGTTTCCAAACAGGGTGGGAGTACAACTTATAAGGACAACACCCACAATGTCTATATCATTTAATTAGAATATATATTTCATGTTGAATTTATATAACCAGGAATTAATTCATATATTAATACATAACATCAAATAAAATCACAGACCCATGAGCTATGGATTGACACTAGGGGTGAGCCAAACCTGCATCAACACCATGATATATGTCTCTGTTCTTAAAACCTATTGCAATTAAATAAAAAGTAATTCTATGTCCATTCCCACTACCTCACCTTTTGGAACCATGTATAAACATACATCTCTCCCACAGGAATCAAGTCACTATGTATCTATCCCTCGAGTGGTTTTTACCTATGCATATAGCCCTCAAGTGGTATGTACCATGAATCTAGACCTCAAGCAGTGTGTACCCATGCATATAGACCTTAGGTGATGTGTAACCATATAAATATCCCTTAGGAAATATGTTACCATGAATATAGTATTCAGGTAGTATGTTACCATGCATCTAGCCCTTTGGCAGTATGTAACCATGCACCTGACCCTCAATAATTAAACATAATCAAAGAGTCATATAGGAAAATATTATAATCAAGACACTTATAATAACAATCTCCAAATATGAAAAACATCTTGATATAATCCATATTTTTCAATTTATTAAATTACCTATTGCTAAGACATTAATTCCACTAAACCAAGAAATATGATTACAAATCAATATTTCTTAGTTTACATTTACAAAGTCATTCCAAATTTCTATAAAAAAAATTCCATTTACATTCTAGGTTAACAATTATCATAATAATTATAAAAATTACATTTCACATTCCATATATTCCCATAACAATTTCACAATTCACCATATCCATATTTCATCATTCCATTATAGAAAGTTTAATTTTATTATAATTAACCACTTCCATGCCAAGTGATTCTTTATCAAGTCATTTACATCAATTTACATTCTATGACAATAACTATTTTTAATCAATTCCATTACCAATTTAAAATTTCACCAAGGGACACTAGGTTCAATCACTTTAATTTCCAACCTAGGGTCAATGGTTGGAACGCCACTTGAGTGGTCACAAATCCCAATCTCAATGCCAACGGACCCAACATGATACATGGGAGGATTAAGAATATTATTTCATTGATTATAGTGTATTACCAATTAGAATAATCCATGGGCATGGTGTGTGAACATGATCCCATGGGTTGTGTATACTCAAAAAATGAAGCATACTTTTGGGAGTTATTCTAGACCACCCACCTCAAAAGTAGACAAGATGATTAATTTCATCAATGAACAAGGGAGAAATGGGTTCCTCTATCTATCCCTCAACAAATTATAATGAAAATATATCAACATATGTTATCAATCATAGATTCATGTATGGGAGTTCTAAACTAGGGTTCCACCTATGGGAAAACTTTCAAAGAAAGACTGATAAGAAGAACCAAGACACTTTACAAAAATTCAAGGTCCTTTACTCTAAGATATAATGAAATATGCATTTGGATGAAAGAAGAAACCCAAAATCTCCAAAGGGAGGACTGGAGTTTGAGAGAAAAGTGAGAGGGGACATAGATAATCATAGGGCACAAGAATTTATAAACTACTGGACAAAGCCTCACCCATGATATGAATCAGGTTTAACATAGTGAATCTTCAAATTTCCATGTACACTGAAAAAAAGTCACCTCAGGTTAAAATCCAAATACACGGCTCATGAGGTGAATATTGACTCACACCGAGAACTTATTCTACCCAAAAAACCATTCATTCTCTAAATAAATTTCATAGAATCTACCTCAAACCATTCACACCATGAATAACCATTCATGGATTGAATTAGTTCCTATGGTTTTTCTCAATAAAGACCTCTAAAACAATTATCCAACTGGGTACAAGGGTTATTTTCTAGAAAAAAAGGGCTCATGAGAAACTTTAAAGTTGAACATACCTAGGTAAGTGATGGGATCTAAAAAAAATCTTATAAAGGTTATATCATAAAAAATAAATATTTAGAAAAGAGGTTTTAATACCCCATAATTCTATGATTTTATTTAAAATTAAATGGGATTATTTCGAGACTAGATGCTGAGAAGACGTGCGATTTCGAGGCCCAAACTACCCGAAATGATCTATCGAAAAATGTTATGTTTGAAATAACACATGTGATTAGTTTTCCTGAAAAAGTGTAATAAATCTTAAAGGGGTTCCTAGATCAGAAATATGAGGGCACTATTGCATTTAGTATGGTGGGTTTACCCTAGGTGAGACATAATTTTAGTTAGTGTAGACCTCCAGTGAGGAAACCTGAAAATGGAATAACCATAAATAAAATAATGAAATCAAATTATTTTATTTTTCAAATGATTATAACTCACAAACTGTGAATTTGATTGTAAATATGAGACCACCGTTGAGCTTGTGAAGGTATTATTTCTTTAGAAAAAACCTAACATTGGCCAATGTGGGCCAACAGTGGAAGTTAGTTTTTGGCTGTAAATAAAATAATTAACAATTATTTTATTTTAAAATCCTTATAACTCTTAAACGGTAACTCAGATTGGAAATAAGAGAGTACCGTTGAGCTTTTGAAAGCATTTTACCCTTAATAGGAGCTTAACCTTGACTGGCACGGTTGAGGGTGAAAGGTAATTTTTGAACTTTTTAAGCGAATTAAAATGGCGCACGTGCCCGATTTTTGAAACTTATAAATGGATGTCTGGATTGAAAATCTTAGGGCACCGCTGCATCTGAAATGATGAAATTACCTAAGAATGGACCTAAACTTGACCAGAACGGGTTAAGGGAAAAATTTAATTTTCATACCTTTTAAGAAAAAATAAAATAAACTTAAAAATTTTATTTTATTCAAAATAATTATTTCACTACAATGAAATGATGAGATGAATGTTGTTTTACATAAATGAAATAGCATAGAGTGAGTTTAACTAAAGCATAAAAGATACATTGTTTCATAAAGGAAACAACGTAATGACGTGTTGACACATCGATGCAACGTAAAAAAAACACTGTAACACGTTTCTTTTTTAATGAGATAATGGGTTGGATAATCAGAGATGGAATTTATCTGACAGCTGACGAAGGATTTATCTCTAATAAAGAACACCGATGAATCAAAAAGTGGAGAAGACGCCTTCAAGAATGGATCTGGGACCAAATATCAATGAATTACAATAACTTCGAATGAATCATCACCAATGACGTACCTTCTAGAGGTTGGGTTTTCTTTGATTTGAATTCGTTTTCCTATGGTCCATTCTAAAACAATGAACATGGATCATCCCATAAACAGGTTGATCTGCAGATCACTTGTTCTTGTGGGAGGGTGCATTTTCTTTGGATTTTGTATCAGGATTAAATTTATTTGGTTGATAGAACTTCAATCCTAAACCTCCCCATGTTTAAAATCGAATGTAGAGGGCATGGTTCGGCATGAAGAAGGACCGAGCACCTCCTCCTTGTAATTTCTTCATGAAAAAACCTTCTAAATAGTGGAAAGAAAGTTTTGAGGCCTTATAAGGGATAGAGGCACCCAATGGAGGCCGAAGGAAAAGACGACTTGAAGAATCAACCACTGGAGCGGACCCGGTGGTCCGTCGAAGAGGCCGCCGGCGCGCTGGTGGAGACACCACGTCCCGCGCCGCATGGGCAACAACTCTTACAGGCACGCAGTCTAATGACCATGTACATGGGGGGTCAAATGCGGCCGAATTTTCCAGCTACAGCTTGTTAGAACCGAGCACCCCACTGGGCGTCTGGGCTGGAGATGTTCGGCCCGCAGGGCAGGCCAGACCAGGGCATGCAAACCAGGCCACCATGCGGCCTGGGCTGGAAATGAAGCTGGCCCGCTTCTATGGGTTGGTATAGAAAATTAACACCATTCCACCGAGCAGCCCGAGTTTGGAAGAAAGAGACCCTCCAGTTACAAGCTGGGCCAGATGGGATCAGTTCACTGGGCAACCTGGAAGGCTAGACCGCCAGCCGTACCAGGTTGGTTCCAACAAGGCCCAATGGGCCTGGCCCATTGTCCAGTCCAAACTGGGCCAACCAAGAACCAAACTGGGTCAGTTCAGGTCAGGAAAACTGGGCCCGGTCCTACAGGACCAATAGGTTGGGTTGGCCGAGTCAGTCTAATCGGGTCAGACCAGGCCTAGAGGCAACCAACCCCTATTTACTAAAATGCCAATATGTCTCAAACTGGGTGTCCGATTGACAACCCGTTTGCGGCATTGGAACCCTCACGATGAGGAATATATTTTAGCATAATCTAAGTATGCTTTAATGGATGTTGGAATATGAATAATGTATTGAGGAGCAGTTTCACTTGGAATCAAGTGAACTACGTGTGGAGATCCTACGACTAATTGAGACTTGAAGACTGTGGACAAGAGAACCTGTGTGGATCCGCTATGATAGCCTAGTGGGAAGTGGCTCTATGTGAACCTATAGGCCCATTGTGGGGAGAGGATCTGTGTGACTTGGAAGACCCACATATCTTACCCAAAAGGAGTAACTCATTACGATGGAAAAAGTGGGAATCATCTCTATGTGACTGAACATGCCCATGGTGGGGAGCGGCTCTATGTAACCCATCATACCCACAGTACCCATTAGGGATGAGTACCATAGTAGTCCAGGGCTAGTGTGAAGTGACTCTGTGTAACCCAGTAGGCCCACAGTGGTGAGCAACTCTGTGTGACTCAGTATACCCACGATACACATCAGGGAGAAGTACCCTAGTAACCCAAGGTGTTTGGTGTTGCGACTGATGGTATTGCTTTCTATATTATAGATTATACCCGTGTGAGCCAACTCTTAGTGTACTCAATATACTCTCCTCAGTGGTTTACTTAGTGTACTTGGCGTACTCTCCTTAGTGGTGTAACTAGTGTACTTTTCATACTTGGAATACTCTCTTCAGTGGTGTACAAAGTGTACTCAGTGTACTAAGATCAGTGGTGTACTTAGTGTAATTTACACACTCTCCTCAGTGGTGTACTTAGTGTATTTGGCATACTCCCCTTAGTGGTGTACTTAGTGTATTGGTGTACACTCCTGTAACACCCCAAGATTTTATGAGATACATACTTTTTAATTTCTTTCATATCTTCTGTTTTACGCTACACCAAGATTATCTTGCGCTATATGAAACACTGTATTATCTTGAAATATACGCAACATTATTCTTGGATTGTGTTACACACAATTTCAAGTTCGTTTGATAGTTGTTATTCTACGCAAAATTGAGTGTATATATATATATACTCAATGTATAAATGAAATATGGTTGGATTCTGTTATATGAAACAACAAAGGAGTCTTTCACTACATGCAACCCTAACTTGGCTTGCATTACATGCAATCGCGACCTTCCTCGATAGCGTGTGTTGTACGTAATATCCGGTTTCACTAAACAACGATATATGGTTATAATATTATTATTAACTAGCCATTATGAATAGTAGTAACTACATTTTGAATTTTATGAAATTATAATTCATCCTAAACATTTTATAGAACATGGTATGAGAACAAAATAAATTATTCGGGTAAAATAAGTGTTTTTCAAAAAATGCAGTTTTGCCGCCTTTTGATGCCGCACCCACATTAAATATAGTTTTTACATGTTTATAAGTTAAATTTGACAATATAAAACTCTTATTTTGAATCAGGATATAAAAATTTACTTTGGTTAAATTTTTGATATTTTTCTGATAAGTTTCTTATTTTGATGAATAGTAGAAATACGCTAAATTTTAATTAAAAACAACTTTTTTCATCAAGATAATTTATATGGTTAAATTATAATATTGAATTGTTTTAAAGTATAAATAGAATATATTTTTACCATTTAATATAATGCATGTCATTACCATTAATTTTATATTGAATTTATAGGTAAACACAATTCAATCTTTGACAATGTTTTAACTTTTAAAACCCATTTTCTTAACAACGAGATTAATTTTAATTTAATTACTGCAACTTCTGTGTTTTGAATTTTGAAAAATGGATTCCATATTTGGATTCATTGGGTCCAAATTATTTTAATAGGTTACTTTTATTTTTTTTGATATTATGAATAGTAACTACGGTAATTTTTATTTACTTCAAATAAAGATAAATCGGGTAATTAAGGGTAAACCTAAGATTATAAAATTACCCTAACACATGAAAAAATTCTATTGGATGACTAAACGTATACCCATATATCCTAACAGTAAGATTTGATTCATTTTATGGACTTTTTACCATGAAAAAAATTTAATTATTATTAAAACTAAAGAAAGTGACAACATGTCACTCTCTTAAATCTTATAAGTATAACAATTTTAATTTAGTGATAAACTTCCTGAAACTTAGAACATGAATAGTATCCAGAAAGATAATAAAATTATCTACATCATGTGAATTTATTTATAATTTTTATGGATTAAATAATTATCATTAAAGGTGAAACAATAGTGATGTTGAATTTATTTTATTAATTTCAATATCAAAATAATGGTTTTAAAAAAATAGAAATAAATATTATATAAAATATTTAATGTTCTCCACGAATTTTCTAGATAAATAATACATGTTATGAATCTATTAAATATTTTGGTTCAAACATATCTTTTGTGTGGAATTTATTTAAATTCAAATAAATTAATTGTGTCAAAATTGACACTATTGATATTTTATATTATTAAATTGTTTAAAAATAACAAAAATATTTTAAAAATTACAAATTAAAATTTATATTGTCTAACATGTCATAAAATATCAAATTATTTATAATTAAAAACACATAAGTAAGTATTTATAACCATATAAAATTTATAACATTATTACCAAAAATAAAATTAAATAGATTAAATAAGGATAAATCAAAATTATAAGGTTTAAAATAAAATAAAAACATGTCTAAATTTAATTTTTTGATGATATTAAAACCCTATATTATCTAATATCTGAATTTTAGTCACTTTGGAAGTTTTTATGTGGGGTATTAGTTTATTATAAATTAATATTTTTGATGTTTCCAAAAGTGCCCCTCTCCTCCCTTATAAAAGGGCACTTCCACCCTCTTCTCTTTACACAATTTTGAGCCTTCAAGATCTGCCAAAACCTGACCATTTCCCTTCTCAACTTCCCTATAAATATTATAGTGGTTCTGGTCTCCTCAAAATACCAACTCTAGTGCCTTAAGAGGAATGTTAAAAGAGGTGCGTCGAAGAAGAGGTAATCTCTTCTACCGATTCTTTCAAGTTTTCATTCTTCTTAAACATATTCTTCATTAGTTGTTTCATTATAAAGTAATAACATAAGTATCAATAATATAATAATATGTTATTATAAATATGAAACAACCCCATTTCACCTTCTATCCATCCTATGGAAAATGAAATCACCGCGCGTGCGTACGTACAAAATACCGTCTCCACGCCGTGGTGTAATCTGTTTTTTCACAACCACCTTACTTGGATGAGTATAATGGTGTAAAGAATAAATCTATATAGTTATTATAACATTATACTGATTCTGAGATATTATATCATCCACTCCAATTCAATTCAATAATTATGGGAACGAAATCATCGCACGTGCGTACGTACGGATTACCGTCTCCATGACCCAATGAGATTAATTGTCCATGTTAACCATTCAAGAATGATTATAAAGTATATATAATTAATAATAATGAAATATATGACATGATAAAGCTACTTTATTTGTGTATATATATATACATGTCATCTACTTACTTCAATTCAAGTCAATAAGGAAAGGAAAACAATGTTCATGCGTACGTATGACCTACCATCTCCATGAACGGTGTATTTCATTTCATTTATCTATCTATTATATATATATATACTGAATATAGATGATATATAAATCATTATTCACATTATGGAAGTAATTAAAACATGATATAAGTAATAATTATATCAAGAACAATAAGTCCAAACACGTACGATAAATAAAACAATTTTACCCAAAATGCTGCTTCAACATAGAATTTACAAAAGAACGGGTAATATAAAGTCATAAGTGAACCATATATGATATCATAACAGTGAATATTATTCTGTAATAAGTCAATGACATTATTTAAATCATTATACAGGAGGTTCAGATACGTACGAATCATATCGGACCTAAGGTAAGGGATAACTTTTCTAATCACGTTTTTATCTGAGATTGTTTATTCGTAAGTATTTACTGGGGTTATATTTATCATCCATGTCCCTATTTTCTAAAAATGGTTTCATTTATGTTTAAAGTCCTTTTTACCCATTTCTGAATTTTACTACATGGTTTGTAAGGAATCTTTCTTTTTTTTACCATAGGAGGTACTTTTTTGACTTTTCTGGAAAAAGTACGAGAAGAATTTTTTTTACTTATATTGCATGAATGGATTTTTACGGTTTTATAACACCTTATTTTCATGAATATTACTCTACAAGATTTCATGTTTATTTTCAATAAAATTATTTTCTTTTAAAATTGTGTGTCATTTTGTGAAAATAAAGTGATTTTAAAGAAGAAAGGATATTTTCCTCAAGAATTCATTTCAAGTGTTTTATCAAAACCATTTTCCATCTAAGATGACATTATTTCATATAATTATGTTTCAAGTATAATGTCTCTATTATTTACATGGTTTTATTCTTATTATTATGAAATGATATCCATTTTTTTTATATGGATTACATTATAGGATGATGTTTATGCAACCCATTTTATTCTTTGGGATATGATGAATGATTTATGTTTAATTTGTGGCACAAGTAAGAATTATTTCATTATGAGATGGGTGGGACCTATATCTACCTCCAATAAATTGGGTAAATATTTATATCTCATGAGATAGAAATGACTGGAATGACAAGTAAATCCTGTTCAGTGATATAGGACTGGAACGAGGAGTGAACTCGATTCAAAAAGGGACTTTATCCACTAAGATGGTCTTGGCAGCAATGCCTTGGATACTATGGAAATCATATCATGTGCTTAATGGTTTTCCATAATTACATGTTTTATTCCCATTCTATTTTATCATGATTGACATTCCATTATGATATATTCCTTGCGCACTTCCAAGATTTATGTCTTTGCTCAAGATTTGGATGTTTAGATTTTATGTTCAAGTTTTTGCATTCAAATGTTTATGGATTGTTTTATGTTCTCTATGTTTACCCTTACTGAGCATTTGAGCTCACCCTTTTTATGTTTTCTTTTCCCCAGGATATAAATAAAGGTTTTAGGTTAGAAAACAAAAGGGGAAGATCTTTATGGGAGATGTTGAAGATCTTTCACCGTGATTAGAAGATTATTTTTCCAAATTTCTAAAGTCACTAAACCATTACAGTCCTTGTGTGTTTGTTTTTGTTATGTATTAAGTATTCTGAAAAAGTAATGTAATGTCCACATATGTCAAGATTTGGTCTCTACAGTTGGTATTAGATGAAATTTTTAGTCAACCTTTGGAAACTAGGATGCAAGAACTTTAGTGAGATCCCTAGAGATATTTTTAAGGTATGTCTAGGGATGTCCCTAATGTTAAGTATAAGTATAGGTTATAGTACTAGAATTACGGTAATGATATTATAATTAAAAATAAGATGTTAGATATTGAAGGTACTCTTACTTTATTTTTTTGTTTCCCCTAGAATGATTTTTTTCTCTCACACTATTCTTTTTGGGTTTTAGACGATGGCTGGAACCCGAAGGAACCATATTGATTAATGTAACATGAAATGAAATGATTTTCCTCCTGAACAAACCAACGTTATGGGAGATGGAGTGAAAAATCTTATTGCTATACTTACACTAGCTATGAATAATTCTAGATTTCCAAATGATCAGAGAAGGGAACAATATTCTATTGAGTCCTTCATGAGGCAATGTCCTCCTTCTTTTAGTGGGTCTTCTAATCCACTTGTTGCAGAACAATGGATCAGTACCATTGAAAAGATATTTTCCATACTTCACTGTTCAGAACATAAAAAATTCATTTTGGCTATTTACCGTTTAGAAGGTGAAGCAGAGAAATGGTGGACTCTAATTAAGAATACGAGGCCTCGAGATGAAATTGAATCCATAGAATGGAACGAGTTCAAGAACATGTTTTTCAATAAGTACTTCCCTCATATTCTTCAAACAAAGATGGAGAAGTAGTTCCTTGAGATTAAGCAAAAGGATGATGAATATGTTGGTATATACAAAGTGAATTTTGCAATGCTTTCAAGGTATGAATATGGATTTATCATCCTACCTGAAAGTAAAGTTGATCGATTTTTAGAGGCTTAAAACCAAGTCTTCAAAGGGAATTAGTGTTAAGAGACTTCAGTAGCTATGAAGAAATTCTGCGTTGTGCTATCAAGGTAGAACTAGAAGTTGGTGTAACATATCCATCTCATGGTTTTGACAAGAAATGAAAGATGTAGTTCAAGGAAAAACCTCAGAACAATGGTGAAAAGATGGTGAATGTTTCTTTATGATCAAAGTGTGGAAAGAAGCATGGTGGAGACTTTCTAAAAGGTACTAGAAAATGTTTCAAGTGTGGAAAAGAAGTTCATCAAGCAGTTGAGTGCCAAAGTAATGGAAAAAAGGTTTCTAATGATGTGAATAGAGAAAAGACTACAGAGAATGCTCCACCATCACTTCAATTCTTTAAGTGCAAGGAAATGGGCATTATGCTAATCAATGCCCTAATCCAAGGGTTAATGATGATCAATGTGAGCAATATCTTAAGGAAAAGTACAAAGGGAAATAACATGCGATCACCATTTGTGATGCTAAGTATGAAAATGATGTTATGGAATGATTAAGTGTTTATGTAATGGGATTTAAAAATAGTATCATGGAATCTCATTTATAGTATCGTGGAATTTTGGAATATTTATATATTGGTTTTCAATAATTGTATGGTACCAGTAACCATGAAAAGTGATTGAAATATTTTTTTGAAAGCGGATGATATGCGCATAATTAAGGGATAAGGAGAAAATGAAATGTTTGATAGTATTCACAAGCTCATGACTGATATAAGGACAAAGTGATATCATGGTTTGAGTATATATAAATTTTGGGATTTTGGTATGTGGAAAGAGTTAACTTTTGAAGACACTCATGTTTTCACTAAGGTTCTATGGTAATAAATGATTAAGGTATTCACATGTTTGGAATGTGACCAACAAGATATATCTTATGTTATATGGGGGATAAATGATGGTATTCACGTGCTTGTTATGTGACCTATTAAGTAATCGTTTTCTATATACTATGAGATTGGACATATGTATTTTGGATAAGCCTAAATATTGGAATGGATTATGTTGGACATCATATAGTATTGTTTAAGAATAGAAATTTTTTTTGATATTATTTCTGGAAGGTAATAATTGTGTAGTTTTATAAAAAGGGACAACCTGCAGGACGGGCGAAAACCCGTCGCGTTGGACAAGGTTGCGGGAATCGAACCCACAACTGAAGTGCGACAGTCCTTTATCGCATACTACTGACCTACAGGAAGTCCCTGGTTAGTATATATTAGTTTTAATTTATTAAGTGATATGATATATGAAGTATATGTCTATTTTAGGAACCATATACGATTAATCTCACTATAGATGGACTTATGTATATTTAATAACTTCTGCTAACTTTTTGTTTGAGACAGATGGAATGACCTATCATTCCATCACATGATCTGCTAACACTTCACGAATGAAAAATTCAACTTCATTTCTTTAAGAGATGAAGTATAAATTGTTCAAGTAATGGCCAACGATGAGATTGTACCAAAATCAAGAAAGTGTTTCTTCTAATTCCAATTTTTTTCAACTATAGGGAAATGATCTTGAAAAAAAAATGTTGTCCTAATGACCTCATATTTTATGAATCAGATGGTACCTTAGATCATAACAAATTTATGGCTTTGTGATTGTTGGCTTTTTCATAGCCATGTTCACCACTCTCCATCAGAACTTGATGGTTAGATTTCTCTTCCATATCAATATTTTCACCTATGTTCTCCTATGTGGGAACCCAAGTGATGAGTTACTTTGGGTATCCATTTTGTTTCTAACGTTAATTTTTAAAATTATGTTTTAGCATTCCTTTTTATGATGTGGTTTTCTATGAAAGAAACTCTCAAGTAATAAACCATTTATAACACCGACAAATTTCAAGGGATAAATTCATTTTAAGGGGGGTAGAATGTAACACCCTGAGATTTTATGAGATATATTCTTTTTAATTTATTTTATATCTTCTATTGTACGCTACACCAAGATTATCTTGCACTATATGCAACACTGTATTAGCTTGCAGTATAGGCAACATTATTCTTGGACCGTGTTACACACAATTTCATGTTCGTTTGATAGTAGTTATTCTACGCAACATTGAGTGTGTATATATATATATATTCAGTGTATAAATGAAATATGGTTGTATTATGTTATATGCAACAACAAAGAAGTGTTTCAATACACGTAACCCTGACTTGGCTTGCATTACATGCAATCACGACCTTCCTCGATAGCGTGTGTTGTACACAATACTGGGTTTCACTAAACAACGATATATGGTTATAATATTATTATGAACTAGACATTATGAATAGTAGTAACTAAAATTTGAATTTTATGACATTATAATTCATCTTACACATTTTATAGAACATGGTATGAGAACAAAATAATTGTTTTGGGTAAAATAAGTATTTTTCAAAAAATATAGTTTTGCCGCCTTTTGATAGCGCACCCAAATTAAATATAGTTTTTGTCATGTTTATAAGTTCAATTTGACAATATAAAACTCTTATTTGGAATCAGGATATAAAAATTTACTTTGGTTAAATTTTTGATATTTTTCTGATAAGTTTCTTATTTTGATGAATAGTAAAAATACACGAAATTTTAATTAAAAACAAATTTTTTCATCGAGATAATTTATATGGTTAAATTAAAATATTTAATTGTTTTAAAGTATAAATAGAATATATTTTTACCATTTAATATAATTCATTTCATTACAATTAATTTTATATTGAATTCATTGGTAAAAACAATTCAATCTTTGACAATGTTTTAACTTTTAAAACCCATTTTCTTAACAACAAGATTAATTTTAATTTAATTTCTGCAACTTCTATATTTTGAATTTTAAAAAATGGATTCCATATTTGGCTTCATTGGGTACCAATTATATTAATAGGTTACTTTTATTTTTTTGACATTATGAATAGTAACTATGGTAATTTTTATTTACTTCACTTAAAGATAAATTGGGTAATTAAGGGTGAACCTAAGATTATAAAGTTACCATAACATATGCCAAAATTATATTGGATGACTAAAAGTAGACCCATATCACCTAAGGGTCAGATTAGATTCATTGTATGGACTTTTGACTAGGGAAATAGTTTAATTATTACTAAAACAAAAGAAAGTGACAACATGTCACTCTCTTAAATCTTATAAGTACAATAATTTTAATTTAGTGATAAGATTCATGAAACTTCGAACATGAATAGTATACATAAAGCTAATAAAATTATCTATATCATGTGAATTTATTTATAATTTTTATGGATTAAATAATTATCATTAATGGTGACACAATAGTGATGTTGAAATTATTTTATTAATTATAATATCAAATAAATGGTTTTAAAAAAATAAAAATAAATATTATATGACCTATTTAATGTGCTCCATGAATTTTCTAGATAAATATGACATGTTATTAATCTATTAAATTTTTTGGTTCGAACATATCTTCTGTGTGGATTTTATTTCAATTCAAATAAATTAATTGCGTCAAAATTGACACTATTGATATTTTATATTATTAAATTGTTTAAATATCACAAAAATATTTTATAAATTACAAATTAAAATTTATATGAAAATTTTATATAATATTAAATTATGTATAATTAAGAACACATAAGTAAGTATTTATAACCATATAAAATTTATAACATTATTACCACAAATAAAATTAAATAGATTAAATAAGGATAAATCAAATTGATAAGGTTTAAAATAAAATCAAAAAATGTCTAAATTTAATTTTATGATGATATTACAACTCTATATTATCTAATATCCTAATTTTAGTCACTTTTGAAGTTTTTAAGTGGGGTTGGAGTTTATTATAAATTAATATTTTTGAGGTTTCCAAAAGTGCCCCTCTCCTCCCTTATAAAAGGGCACCTCCTCCCTCTTCTATTTACACAATTTTGAGCCTTTAATCTCAGCCAAAACCTGACCATTTCCCTTATAAACATCCCTAGAAACATTATAGAGGTTCTGGTCTCCTCAAAAGACCAACTCTAGTGCCTTAAGAGGAATCTTAAAAGAGGTGCGTCGAAGAAGAGGTAATCTCTTCTACCGATTCTTTCAAGTTTTATTTCTTCTTCAAATTCTTCTTGTTTAGTTGTTTCATTATAAAGTAATAACATCAGTATCACTAATATAATAATATATTATTATAAATATGAAATAACCCCATTTCACCTTCTATCCATCCTAAGGAAAATGAAATCACCGCGTGTGCGTACGTACAGAACACCGTCTCCACACCGTGGTGTAATCTGTTTTTCCACCACCAACTTACTAGGATGGGTATTATGGTGTAAAAAATAACTATATATAGTTATTATAACATAATACTGATTCTGAGATATTATATCATCCACTCCAATTAAATTCAATAGTTATGGGAATGATATCATTGCTCGTGCGTACGTACGGATTACCGTCTCCATGACGCGATGAGATTAATTCTCCATGTTAACCATTCAAGAATGATTATAATGTATATATAATTAATAATAATGAAATATATTACATGATAAAGCTACTGGATTTATGTATATATATATATATATCATTTATTTACTTCAATTCAAGTCTACAAGGAAAGGAAAACGACATTCATGCGTACGTATGACCTACCGTCTCCATGAACAGTGTATTTCATTTCATTTATCTTTCAATTATATATATATATATACTGAATATATATGATATATAAATCATTATTTAAATTATTGAATTAATTAAAACATGATATAATTAATAATAATATCAAGAACAACAAGTCCAAACACGTACAATAAATAGAATGATTTTACCCAAAACACTGCCTTAACATAGAATTTACAAAATAACAGGTAATATAAAGTCATAAGTGAACCATATATGATATCATAACATTGAATATGATTCTTTAATAAGTAAATGGCTTTATTTAAATCATTATACAGGAGGTTCAGATACGTACGAAGCATATCAGACCTAAGGTAAGGGTTAACTTTTCCAATCTCGTTTTTATCTGAGATTGTTTATTCGTAAGTATTTACTGGGGTTATATTTATCATCAATGTACCTATTTTCTAAAAATGGTTTCATTTATTTTTAAAGTCCTTTTTACCCATTTTTTACTTTTACTACATGGTATGTAAGGAATCTTTCGTTTTTTACCATATAAGGTACTTTTTTGACTTTTCCAGCAAAAGTACAAGAAAAATGTTTTTTTACTTATATGGCAGGAACAAATTTTTACGGTTTTATAACACCTTATTTTCATGAAGCTTACTCTACAATATTTCATGGTTATTTTCAAAAAAATATTTTTCTTTTAAAATAGTGTGGCGTTTTGTGAAAAGAAAGTGATTTTAAATAAGAAAGGATATTTTCCTCAAGAATTCATTTCAAGTGTTTTATCAAAAACATTTTCCATCTAAGATGACATTATTTCATATAATTATGTTTCAAGAATAGTGTATCTATTATTTACAGGGTTTTATTCTTCTTATGATGAAATTATATCCATTTTTTTTATATGGATTACATTATGGGAAAATGTTTATGAAACCCATTTTATTCTTTGGGTTATGATGAATGATTTATGTTTAATTTGTTCCAAAAGTAAGAATGATTTAATTATGAAATGGGTGGGACCTATATCTCCCTCCAATGAATTGGGTAAAGATTTATATCTTCTGATATAGACATGGCTGGAACGATAAGTTAATCTGTTCATTGATACAAGACTGGAATGAGGAGTGAACTCAATTCAGAAAGGGACTTTGTCCACTAAGATGGTCTTGCCAGCAATGCCTTGGATAGTATGGAAATAATATCACGTGATTAATGGTTTTCCACAATTACATGATTTATTTCCATGTGATTTTATCATTATTGATGTTTCTTTATGATATATTCCTTACGTACTTCCAAGATTTATGTCTTTGCTCAAGATTTGGATGTTTAGATTTTATGTTGAAGTTTTTTTCATTCAAATGTTTTTGGATTTTTTTATGTTCTCTATGTTTACCCTTACTGAGCATTTGAGATCACCCTTTTTATGTTTTATTTTACCCAGGATATAAATAAAGGTTTTCAGTAAGAAAACAAAAGGGGAAGATCTTTATGGGAGATATTGAAGATCTTTCACTGTGATTAGAAGATTATTTTTCTGAGTTTCCAAAGACACTAAACTATTACAGTCCTTGTGTGTTTGTTTTTGTTATGTATTAAGTATTCCACAAAAGTAATGTAATTTCCATGTACCTCAAGATTGGGTCTCTACATCTCCCCAGTGGTGTACTTAGTGTACTTGGCATACTCTCCTCAGTGGTGTACTTAGTGTACTTGGTGTTCTCTCCTATGTAGTGTACTGATAGTACCTTGTGCATACTCTCCTTTGTGGTTTGGGGTCCCTACTGAGTATTGTGTTACTCACCTCTGCACGGGCATCTCCTGCATGTGTCGTGTACCATGTAGGTAATCGACGCTTCGACGGAGACCTCAGTGGTCTAGGTCCAGGTGGTGCTCAGTGAGACGAGATAGACATACACTTTAACAGATACCTTGGTGGTCCGAGACCAGGTGGTGCTTAGTGAGACGGGACGAACAAGCGTCCTACTATGACTACATGAAACTACCCTTCACCTACCCTTTAGGTAGGGTCTCAAGAGGATGGAATGAGGCAGTTGTACTTTCCTTTGTGGTTTTGGGATTTTATTCTAGAGCCTTTGTACCTTCAGTTTTTTTGGTGTGCGTGTGTATTGGTTTGAAGGAAAATGCCTTCCCTTTTTGGGATATGCCTTCTCAATGCTAGTCACAATCCCCTGGCCTTTGGAAGGCAGTATTGGGTTTAGTCACAACATGGGCCCTGGGGGATGGGTTGTGAAAAAGTGATATCAGAGGCGGTCAGTTCTACCAGAAGAACTAAGAGTATGTAAATTTTTATGAGGAAAAAATGTTAAGTGTTTCGAGTTAGGTATTTAGGTAAGGGATTCCAATGTTGGTGTGGTGGCCGACATATCCATACACCAGGTCCCTAAATTCTATTTTTTGACCCAGTACCAGAAAAAACTGGTTTTATTCATCTTTGAGTGTTTTACCATGATATGTTTTGAGTTAGAGTCTACTCACTAGGTATAATAAATTGACCTTGGTTCATCTTGATTCTCTTTCAAGATGCCTCCATGCAGACAGCCATCCAGGATTCCAGTATGTGACCATGAGGATGGTCCACAATGCGATGAGGATTCGGTACATAGACCGTTTCCCAAGATAGCATCTTCGGGAGGTGTCCCAGCAATACCACCACCCGTTGGTCACTAGTTACTACAAGGGATACTAGTAGAGGACGCATATAGGATCAGTTCATTCCATGAGTTTTAGCGATAGAGACCCCTCAGGTTCCGAGGTGATCTTGAATCACAGGTGGCTAAGGACTGGCTTGAGGTAGTGAATGAGTTTTCTGTCTATATAGGGAACCATTAGATCAAATGATATTCCTAGCAGTAAGACTTCTACGTGTCTTAGTAGAGTGATGAAGGGATTTAGATTACCTGCTATTACAATGTGGTGACTTTTTCATGAATATAGCTTGATAAAATCTCTCTCAGTAGAGGATATTACCATAAAATCTAAGAGATATATGTGCCCAAGAGCTTCTATACCTTCGGAAGAATGACATGTTGGTAGTTGAGTATTCATCAAGGCATACTGACCTTTCTAGGTACTTGATTAATACAATACGATTAGTTATTCTAGGATCAGACCTCTGATAACGATGTGTTTAGGGACATCCAAGACAACACTATTACTATATACATTACTACTTATGATAGGGTGAAATAGAGGACCATTTTGGTTGAATTCTCTTTCGCTGAGCAGATATAGATAGTGGATGTCAGTAGTGGGAAAGCAGGAAAATGACGTCAGTCTCAGAGACTTGGATGAGTACGAGGACGTCTTTCTAGAGGATGTTCCAAGACTACCTCCTCATAGAGAGGTAGATTTATGAATTGATATCTACCCCATGACAACATCAATATCTACACTTGTATATCAGATGGATCCCGCAGGGCTCCGGGAGATGAGGGTACAATTAGAGGACTTGTAGAGGAATGGGTTTGTAAGGCCCATCGTTTCTCCATGGACATCCCTGGTGTTGTTCTCTAAGAAGGTAGACATAATCTTGAGGCTATGCATGGACTTCTGGTGCCTGAAACAGGTGATCGTGAAGAAAAAGTATCCTCTACCAAGGATGGATGACCTCTTCGATCAACTGAATGGAGAAAGATGGTTCTCAAAGATGGACCTAATATGATGATGTCATCAGATTCAATTGTGAGATGGGGACATCTCTAAGGTGGATTTCACATGTCTCTATGGCCACTAAGTGTACTTAGTGATTCTGTTTGACAAGATGAACTCCTAGCTATGTTCATGGGACTCATGAACAAGATCTTCCAGCTGTACCTAGATTGGTTTGTAGTGGTCTTCATTGAAGACATCTTAGTATATTCATCGGTAGAGTAGGAGCACACGATACACCTAAGGATGGTTCTGAACACACTCTAAGATCACCATCTCTATAGTAAGATCTCAAAATGCGAGTTCTGGAAATGAGAGGTCCACTTTCTAGACATTTCATCTCAGAATCTTGAGTTACAGTGGATCCAGAAAAGATAAAGGTGATGCTTTCTTGGGAGCCACCCAAGAGCATTACCAAGGTGAGGAATTTCCTTGGGTTGGATGGGTACTATTAGAGGGTTTTACCCAACTTCTCTAGAGTATAAGAACACATGAAGGAATTTATGAAGATGAGAAAAACCTTTTCATGGATAGAAATACACCAATAGAGCTTCTAGTAGCTGAGGCAGATCTTAACGAGTGATCCTATCATGAGGCTGGTAGAGGAGGGAACTGACTACATGGTGTTCTGTGATGCATCAAGAACTGGTCTTGGATGTATCTTGATACATGGGAAATTAATGATTTCTTATGACTCTCAATAATTGAGACTGCATGAGCATAACTATGCAACTCATGACCTTGAGTTGACAATGGTAGTCTTTGCACTGAAGATGTGGCGACACTGCCTTATGGGTGGATGATTCATTGTATACTATGACCATAGTGTCTAGAGTATATATTTTCTCAAAAGGATATAAATTTGAGATAGCGATGTTGGATAGTGTTCCTCCCAGACTATGACTTCGAGATAGTCTATAGTCCTGGGAAGAGGAATGCGATGGTATATGATTTCAGTAGGAGATCGATTTCACAGCTAAAGAACAGGGCCTCAGAGAATTTGGACTCACTTCAGATATCATTTGTGGATTGAGATGAGGTATCTTATCTGCAGTCGATGGTGGTTTCCCCTATAATATTATATTGATTCAGGGAGGTGCAACTCAGAGATACTAACTGCGAGACCACATGTGCCCATATGTCCAAAGGGAATCCCCCCGATGGATATTCGAAAGACGGGGAGAACATCATCCATTTTAGAGGATGCACCATAGTACCAATGGAATTGCATGAGGAGGTGTTGAGGGAGTTCCATATATCCCCTTTGGTGGTGAATCAAGGTGAGATGAATATGTACCAGGACCTCCGACGTTAGTACCAGTGGTTGGGGATGAAGAAGGTAGTGGTAGAGTTTGTTTCCAGATGCCTCACTTGTCAGCAAGTGAAGGCTGGGCACTGGGTTCCAGCAGGTTTGAAACAACCGCTCAGGGTACTAGAGTGGATTTGGGATGGAATATTGATGTAAATAGTGATGGGTTTACCACGTACATCCATGAGACACAATACCATATGGGTTATCATTGACTAACTCACCGAGTCGACCCACTTCCTATCTACCTAGGAGCGGAGTTTAGTAGAAGGATGAGGATGCCTCTAAGTTCTAGAGATTTGATGATGGGGTGACTTTTGAGGAGTTTCTAGAAGAGATCGAGGATCAATAGGGGATAATCCTTCATGGACGGTCGATTCCTCTAGTGATGTTCATTGGTAGTATGAGAATCTCTAGGAGAGAACATGGGAGCAGGAGGCTCAGATTCATAACCAGTAACCCCCTTTTGTTTGATTAACACCAATTTTGGTTTACGAGGATGTAAATACCTAGAGGGGTGAGTAATGTAATACACCACAATTCCATGATTTTTTTTAAAAAACTAAATGGGATTATTTTGAGACCAAGTGCTGAGACGACCTGCGATTCCGAGTCCCAGATTTCCTAGAATGATTTGTCGAAAAATGTTATGTTTTAAATAGCGCATGTGAGCAGTTTTCCTAAAAAAGTGGAATAACTCTTAACCATGTGCCCATATTAGAAATATGAGGGCTCCTTTTCATTTAGGATGATGGGTTCACCCTAGGTGAGACTTAAGTTTATTCAGGGCCAACCTCCAGTGAGAAAACCCAAAAATGGCATAACCATAAATAAATAATTAAAAAAATTATTTTATTTTTAGAATTCTTATAACTCATGAATAGTTACTCATATTAAAAATTTGAGACCATTGTTGAGCTCTTGAGGGTATTATTTTCTTAATCAGAGCTTAACCTTGGCCGGCACATGCCAATAATTAAAGTTAGTTTTTGGTCATAAATAAAATAATTAATTAACAATTATGTTATTTTCAAGTCCTTATAACTCATAAATGGTAACTCTTATTGGAAATCCAAGAATACAATTGAGATCATGAGGGAGTGTTACCCTTAGGAAGAGATTAACCTTGACTAACGTGGGTCAAGGGTGAATGATAATTTTTTAACTTTTTAAGAGAATTAAAATGGCGCACGTGCACGATTTTGTAAACTTCTAAAATGATGTCCAAACTAAAAATCCAAGGTCACCATTACATACATAATGACGACATTACCTAATAATGAACCTTACCTTAACCATCACAGGTTGAGGAAAAAAAAGTCAATTTTCATAAATTTTAAGAAAAAATAAGATAAACTTAAAAAGTTTATTTTATTCTAAATAATTGTTTCGCTGCAACACATCGATGAGATGACTATTTAATTCCATAAATGAAATAGTGTAGTGACTCTTTAAATAAAGTGTAACAGATATACTATTTCATAAATGAAACAATGTAACAACATGATGACACAACGTAACAGAAATGTTGTGACACATTTCTCTTTTAAGTAGATAATGGGTTGGAGAATCAGAGATGAAATTTATTTTATGGCCAACGAAGGATTTATCTATAATGGAGAACGCTGGTGAATCGAAAAACGGAGACGACACCTTGGATAATAGATTCTAGATTGGATATCAACACACACAAATGGCTTCGAACAAATCAACACCAACAACAAATATTCTCTAGGTAGGGTTTTCTTTAATTTAAATTCTTTTTCTTGTTCTTCATTATAAAAAAACGAACGCAGATCAACCGACAAACAGGTTGATTTATGGATTGATTGTTCATGCAGGAGGGTTCATTTTTTTGGGATTTTGTATCAGGATTAAATTTATTTGGTTGATATCACTTCAATCCTAAACCTCCCCATGTTTAAACTATAATTCAAAGGGTGCGATTCGACATAGACAAGTCCCGATGCCATCCAATTAGTGCGTTATTCATGGAAAAACCTTTTAAATGGTGGCAAGAAGGTTTTGAGGCCTTAGAGGGGAAGGCGACATCCCATGTAAGACAGAGGTGTAGACGGCATGAAAAACGGACCACCTGAGTGGACCTGGTGGTTCGTAGAAGAGGCCACTAGCGCACTATGGGAGATGCTGCGGATTACTCAGGCTTCGGTGGGGTGGCTAGAACCGCCAAAAGTGGGCCGATGGATGGCAGAGGGACGCGACCATTCAGCCATGTCACACGGAGCGGCCTATGCCGTGCGGGGCTCGGATCATGCTGGAACATAGTCAAATGACCACGTGCGGGGGGGGGGGGGGGCAACGTGGTTGGCTTTGCTAGCCGCAGTGTGGTGGAACTGGACACCTTGCTAGGTATACCAGTAGGAGATGTCTGGCCTGCTGGGAGGGCCAGACTAGGGCACGCAAACCGGGCTGCTATGCAGCCTGAGAAGGAAATGAAGCTGACCCACATATATGGGCTTGGATAGAAAATTAACAAGTGGATACCGAGTGGATCAGGATGGGAACAAACTGGACCTCCAGTTGCGGGCCAGGACGGATGGGACTGAATCACCAGGGGACCCGGCAGGATGGACTCCCGGCCGAACTAGGCTGGGTCCATCAAGGTCGAATGGGCCTGGAACGATGGCCTTACTAGACTGGGCCAGCCCATCCCTGAACCAGGTTGGGTCGAGTCATTCGAATCAAACCGGGTCATGCGGGACCCGTGGGTCGGACTGGGCCTGGGCCCAACCGACACCAGTTTACTAAAATGCCAATATCTCTAAAACTGGGCGTCTTATGGATGAGACTTTTGTAGCATTGGAACCCTCGTGGAGAGGAATATATTTTTTAATACTCTAAGGATTCTTTTATGGAAATTGGAATACGAAGAATGGATTGAGGAGCGGTTTCTACCGGAATCAAGCGCACTACGTGCAGAGATACTAAGGCTAACTAAGACCTGAAGACTACGGACAAGAGACCCTCTGTGGACTAGCTATGATGACCTAGTGGGAAGCAGATCTATGTGACCCAAAATTTCCATAGTGGGGAGAAGCTCTGTGTGACCCGACAGACCCACGGTAATCATCGGGAAGGAGTACCTCAGTATGATGGCCAAAGTGGGAAGTGACTCCATGAGACCCGACAAGCCCACAATGGAGTGATACTTTGTGTGACCCAGCATACCCATGGCACTCACCAGGGATGAGTACCACAGTAGTCTAAGGCTAGTGGGAAGTGGCTCTGTGTGACCTGGAAGACCGACGGTGGGGAGCTGCTCTGTGTGACCCAGTATACCCATGGTACTCATCATGGAGGAGTACCCCAACAACCCATGGTGTTTAGTGTTGCGAATTATGGTCTTTCTTTCTATAATATAGATTATACCTACATGAGATGAATCTTAGTGTATTAGGCTTACTCTCCTCAGTGGTTCACTTAGTTTACTTGGTGTACTCTCCTCAGTGGTGTACTTAGTGTACCTGGATTACTCTCCTAAGTGGTGTACATAGTGTACTCGATGTACTATCCTCAATGGTGTACATAGTGTACTTGACATACTCTCCTCAGTGGTGTACTTAGTGTACATAGAGTACTATCCGCAGTGGTATAATTAGTGTACTTGGTGTATTCTACCTAGTGGTGTACTTAGTGTTCTTGGCGTACTTTCCTCAGTGATGTACATAGTGAACTTTGTGTTCTATCCTCTATGGTGTACTGACAGTACCTTATGCATACTTTCCTTTGTGATATTTTCTTTGTGGTTTGGGGTCCCTACTAAGTATTGTGTTAATCACCCCTGCACAGGATTCATCCACATTTGTTGTGTCCTGTGCAGGTGATCAATTCTTTGACGGAGACCTTGGAGGTCCAGGTCTAGGTGGTGCTCAGTGAGACAGGACGAACAAATGCTTTGACAGAGACCTTGGTGGTCCAGGACCAGGTGGTGCTCAGTGAGATGGGACAGACGAGATTACTACTACGACGACAGGCATATACCCTTCACCTACCCTTCAGGTAGGGTGTCGAGCAGATGGACTAGGGAAGTTATACTTTTATTTTTGGTTTTGGGCCAATATTCTGGCCCTTTTTTACTTTCAGTTTGTGTTGTGTGTGTGTATAGGTTTAAAGGAAAGCGACTTCCCTTTTTGGGATATTACTTCATGGTGATAGTCACCAGCCTATGAACTTTGGAATACGGTCTTTGGGTTAGTCACAATATGAGCCCTAGAGGAAGGGTCATGACAGAGGTGTTCACATTGAAAACAATAATTGAGTTTATTTTTACCCATTGATGAAAATGATGCATATATAATACATTAAAAATTTATTAAAAACTATTTGAAGAATATCTAGTAGTAGAAAATGAACCCATTCAATAATATTGATATGGATAAAGATATTTTAAAACACTCTAATGAATTAGTACATGAAAAAAGTTAGGTTCTTATCTGAAAAGAAGAGACTAGGTTGGTTTCAATGACAGGAAAAACTTTGGATAAAATAAATGTAAATGGTAAATGAAACATAGCGGGAATATAAAAAACTCCAGGAATATACAATAAAAAATATTAGAGGTTTTATAAATGATATAAATTACCTAGTTGGATTATCTTTCAAAAACATTATTGATTTGAATATAAGATTGGAAATGAAACCCTTATGGTTTGAGTAACAATTTGTTCAAAACAACTATTCTATTGGGTATTTTTTGAATCAATATCCATTCAAAAAACATACAAGATATGAATCTTTAGAAACTATGCATATAGTAAAATACATTAATTATTTATTAATCACATTATATTAAATGTATCATGATGAACATTAGGAAATAAGTCTTAGGAAATTAAATTTTAGGCAAATAACCCCTTACATTTATTCCTACTTTGTTGAATGCACTATAATCTCCTTTATTACAAACATAAACAACATAGTCACCAATTTTAGAACCTTTTTCATATACATAAACTTTTATAAAATTCATTTATATTTACTATCAACATTTAATTAGTTAGTAATAACCTATTTTTGATGTCAAGTGTGGGTAATCTTGATCATTTTAAACTTGTTTTGAAATAGCAATGTTGTTATTTTTTCATCTCTCAATGTTAATAATTAAATGTTCATTAATGTTACTATAATGTAAAAATTATAATTATTTAATATGATTTAATTTCCATTCATGAGTATGTTAGTCATTTTTATATAAGTTGAAATCAATAATGAACATTTTTTGGTGATTTTTAGCCTATGAAGGCTATGTTCTTAATTAGTGAGTTAAATATTGATTCATGTTGGTTGGAGTAGGAAACTTAAGATGGGGGGTGGGGGGGGGGGGTTGAATTGAGTTACTATAAATTTTTTTGTTAAAAACATTATTTGAAGATCCCCCAATTTAAAAACAGAACATGATATTTATTCGAAGTAGTGAATTTATAGTAGTCTGGTTGTTCAAATAGTTTCTGAGATGATTGATTATTTATCAATTATAAAATATTAAATATTGATATAACTTTTGAAACTAATTTACTAAATAAAAATAGTTATAAATACTATCCAAGAATAATTATCAAAGTGAAACTAGGTTTTCTGAAATATTAGTTAAAACAGAGTAAACTAAATTAGAAAACACAGCGGCTTAAAACAAGTGGTTTAGTCTCAAGATGAGACCTAATACGCTCCACTTGGTGATTACCTCCCACCAATAAAATATATATACTGCTTTGATACACACCCTGGATCAGGGTTTACATAATAGTATACAAGACTTTCCAGGTCACTGGACCTCTACCATAGTTCTACGTGGGAAATATAATAGCTAGGTCACACAGGACCTCTTATATAGTTATACTTGGGAGAAACAAGGTGTAAAAATATATTTGTGTGAGGATATATTGTATCCTCCAGTTTAGTGCAGGAGACTGTGTGTATTTTTAGTACAAACACACATACACTACTTGAAATATTAATGAAACCATATACAACAGAGCATAATATAATGAGAAGGGATTAGGAATGCTCTGAGTGTTGTTTTATATAGCTCTGGACTTCTAGGATATAGCATATTTGATGTTCGGATCCTCTTCTGAAAGCAGACTCAGAGATAGAGTGTCTTCAGTTCTATGTTCTAGTTTCCAGTTCAGTGAGTTGCTATTCTTCTCTTCTTTGTGTTGTTGCTTTAAGGTTGTTCAAAGTTTTGATCCAAAAAAATACGGGTAGTAGAAAATGATAGTTCTTAATGTGTGTTCTTTCATACATGTATGTTTAGTCTAATGTCTCTTTCATTCATCACATTACAACATCCAACTTGTGCGTCACCTTGTATTTTATCTTGGGTATTTGTGTTATATCCACTAAGAATCATGTTATCAACACACCTCATACCTCATACTATCATGTGTCATGTCTATAAAAAATCATTAATTATGTTAGTGTCATTAAATGACTCA
Organism: Viscum album; assembly: GCA_963277665.1. Lineage (NCBI taxonomy): Eukaryota > Viridiplantae > Streptophyta > Magnoliopsida > Santalales > Viscaceae > Viscum > Viscum album. The sequence goes on from OY728162.1 coordinate 821,088,408, forward strand.
AATATGACTATTATAATCAAATTTTAAATTCAATTGAGAAACACAGAAAAATTGTTAAGTGATGGTGTCATAGTTGGTGGTGAGATATGAATGGTTCCATAGTCATGGTGAGTCATAAGCAATGATTTGGAACTGTGTCTGTGTCTTGTTATGGTGTCTTGTTATGGTGTCATAGAAATGGTATCTTGTCCTTTTTCTATCTTCTAGAAGGTGTCTTGTTACAGTGTCACAGAATCAGTGTTACAGAAAAATTTTCTAGTCCTTTGCGAATTGTGGAACCGTTAGCATGGTTACGGTGTCCTGTCCTTTAAAATTTATGGAATTGGTAGAATGGTTACGGTGTTAGGGAAATGGTGTTACAAACTTTACCGATTTCCAGACTAAATGATGAGACCATTTGATCATAGAAACATTGTCTCATACTTAGTCAAATTTCTGCCATCTGTCTTTCGAAGTAATACTCAAAAAATGGATTAAGGTTAATCATAATCATGATAAAACATAATAGAACAAAATTAAACATTATTTACAAGACTTAAACATGGTTTACATGATTTACATGATTTATGAGCAGTGAAACTAGTGGATTCCAACAATATCCCCTTTTTTATGATAAAAAATCATGGAATTTATAAGCCATAAATTTTAGAAAAGAATAAACATTGTTCTTATCATATCAAGGTGGAGATAATATATGTAAAAAATATTATAGATATAGTTATTCTCCCATAAAGGCCTAAAATCCATTTCTTATTTCTCCCCCTTTTGGGATTATAAAAAAGAGAATAAGAAAACAGACACTAAATAAAAAAAAGTGAATAAAAGAGATAGAATAATTTTCATTGAATATACCCAAAGATTTTAGGTACAATCTCAAAAATAAAATAAATCACATCCCTATCAAAAATTATCCTTTAATTCTCTTCAGATTTTGTATCCTGTACTTTATCCTTGTCAAAGACAATAGGATTAGAAGTAAGAGGTGAAGAATATAAGTGGTAGAAGCATTAATAAGGGGAAGTAATGTCACTCATTCAACGATTGAATGGGAAATGGTTTCTTTGGTGGATGAATGAGGCAAAGGATGTTCAACAATAACATATTAGATCTGGCTCAGAGCCTGAGAAACAGACATTATAGTAGGGGAAAATGAAGTATAGGTAGAAGGAGAGGTGGAATGAGGTAGAACAATCCTCAAAGGAGCCGTTGTAGGAGCCATGAAGGTTGTACTCTGAAAATTAATATAAGGCTTCAATATTTTGATAAAATCTATGATGATTTCACCACTATAATACATGAAATTTTCAAATTCATATTTATTTTCAATGAATTTCTCCAGAGTAGGTGTGAAGTAATTTATATTCTAAACATGATCTTTGAAAGCATGACTTATAAGAGGCAACTTTAAAATCTCCACAAGATACATTAAATGGTTGTTCAAATAATTCATGGAATAATTCCTCTTAAAGTAGTAATCCACTTTCTTAGAGATTTATTCTTGAGCATCAGTGGAAAATTTTGAGTGATTCTTACCAAGTCATGTACATGGTCACTATTCTTAATGATTGTAGGGAGATTCTACAAATCAGTACCACTAAACACAGACTAAAGTTATTCTCTAAATATTGATATGATTATTTAACTATCCAAAGGCTGAGATTGAAGAGCAGAAGTAGGTGGAGTAGAAACAACAGACGAGAGAGCTTTAAGGTGATTTAGAACAGTATGTAAACATCCTTTATATTTAGTGGTCAGATTATTGATTCCATTGACATGCCCACACATCTTATTTTCTATTTTGGTGTTGTTCTCAACCACCATTTCATAAATAGTAATCAAGTTGGGTTGAATTAGAGATACAACCTTCTATGAGATCTTATCAGCATCAACCCCACTGATATGAGCAATAAGGTCTTGGCCAATTTTCAATTCTTCCCTCATTTCCTCAACCATAGATTTTAAAGATTTGAACTCATCACTCAACTTCTTTTTTTCAATCCGGACATCATGAATTTCATGAATCATCTTAGGTTGTATTTTACATATGATTTTCTCCAGAAGAAATGCATCATCCCATTCATTGAGATTTGTAACAGGAGTAGGTTGAGACTTCGTGAGATTATCAAAACCAGACAAAAAATTGTCTCCAAATTATTTCAAATCTTCTTGACTTATATAACTAGGACTTTCTTGAGTAGGTTTAGGAGAAAGAACTAAAACATGTTCTAGTTCCTTAGCAAACATAACTTCAGAGACTGGTTTTAGCTGAAACACTGTTAAAAGATCTAATCCCTGAACCAAGGTTCCTTGATACTCATCAACATAAATGTACCTTGGAAACCTGCACCAGGTATCCATAGAACATGAATCCATAGGTTTTGGCACTTCAATCCTTTCAAAGTTAGGGTTTTTATCTCCATTAATAGATGATTCTATTTTGGGACTAAGAGGCTCAATCTCTTGACTAGTTTCCACACCCTCTATTCTATTATATTCTGAAATATCTCTAGAAAATTGAAAAGCTCTCTCCATTCTTTCTTCAAAAAATAAAATCACTTATTTTTCTACAAATTCTTCTGTCTATTCATCAATAGCAGTATTATATTCCACATGATCATTTTATTCTTCTACATCGTTACTTTATCAGCAGCCTCACCTTCTTTTCTAGAATCTTCATCACCTTTAGAGAGAGGATATTCTCTAGAGGAAACATCCTAAGGTTCATGAGATTCTTCCATAACTGCTTCAACTTTATCATCATATTTTTCTTCTCAAGTTCTATCAACATCTATTACTTCATTCAAATATTCTATAATCTCATCTAACACTGATCTAGGGTCCATGAAATTCTTATGTATTTAAGAGTTCTCAACTGGATTAGAATCCTCATATAGTTTGTCATTATCTTCAACCCATGATCTCTTCCATGGATTCCAACTGATCTTCATCCGTCTGCATGTATCTTTAGATATAAAAAAATCATAATCTTAAACCACTTATTCATTTTTACCTACCACACCTTTGGATAATATAATAGCAGAGATAAAACATGAATAAAAAAGAGAAGTTGACTTTTATGTTATATTGATCATGTCACATATGAGAAGGATAATGTACTTGCAAAGATTAATCTTATGACCATTCTTTATAAGATGTATCCAAAACACATCTTGATACTTTAGAGTTGAAAATTATCCTTTCCTTGGACATATTAGGTGTTGAATAAACTTGAACAACAACATTGTCTCTCCATCCAGTTCACCAGCAATAGGCCTTATTTTCTTTTTTGTTTCTAGTCAACTCACCCATGGCCTCTTATAAAAAAAATATGTAGCTTAGAAGAGGAAGACCTATTTAATAGTCCTTAAAAATTCCTTCATTTAGTATTCCTAAGAAGGAATCCCACAAACTCAAAAAAGGTATATCTCTGTCCATTCACCAAGTTTCTAAAGACAAAATCATCTTTAGAGTTGATAGAGAACTGAACATAATAATAAAATTCAGAAACAAGATTCAGGTTGATATGTATTTTATATTTTGTAAAACAATCTAACTATACATGTTCTTACAATAATTTCACAACAAGAGACTTACTTGATAGGATCCACTTCACATATATTTCTTTCTCTGGAATGACTGTACAATCCTCATGACCTGGGTTTAGCGTTTTCTTAGGAATGGTAATCAGAGCCTTTTTCTATTTTTTTGAAGAATGGTGCTTTCTAGGAGACGATGAAGATGGACTCTTCATCCCATGAATTCAATGTTGGCTTAAAAAGAAGTGGGGTTTGAGATAAAAGATATTGGATTCAATAGTAATGATTACAAGTGAATATAGAAGTGAAAAGATGGGTTTTTATCAGTTAGTGAGTCCAAACGTCGCAAAACACAAAAACGTAGTATAAAATTAATAAAATAATCAATATAATGATATGGGAAGAATATTTGTAAAAATAGAAGTATGAGTCATAATGTTGAGACAAGAACAAGAAGTCATAATGTCAACACTGCAGTGTGACTCTAAACGGTGCAACCATAACTAGTGAGACAACAAACGTGAGATAGAAAACATTTGACAAAAGTCTGAGAGAAAGTAATTGTGAGACAATAGCTGTGAGACAATAACTGTGAGACATTAAAATGGTCACTCAAGGATGATCATTACTAATTCATGTATGATGTAACCCATACTTTCAAAATTTAAGGGCTTAGTGAAAATGTCAGCAAGCTGATGTTCAGTTCCAATGAATTCTAAATTAATATCACCATTTTGATAATGATATATCAAAAAGTGATGTATGACATCAATATTTTTTTTCTTGATTAATAAATATAATATTTATAGATTTTAATAGCACTTTTTTTATCACAATTTATAGGGACATGTATAAATTGATATCCATAATCTAGAAAAGAGTGTTTCATCCACAAAATCAGAGAACAAAAACTACCAGTAGCCATGTAATCATATTTGGTAGTAGATAATGAAACATAATTTTTCTTTTTTACTACACCATTATAATAGTGACTTGCCAAAAAAGTGACATGTTTCATAGGAAATTTTTCTATCTAACTTATAACTACTAAATTTAGCATCTGAATAGCCAACTAAGTCAAATTATTGTCCTATAGGATATAATAGTCCTTACTTAGTAGTACATTTGAGGTATTTGAAAATTATTTTAACAAAAAGAGGATGTGACTCTTTAGGGTTTGCTTGAAAATGATCACACATACACACACAAAACATAATATCAAGTCTGATAGAATTTAAGTAGAGTAAACTCCCAATCATTCCTCTATAAGTGGTTTGATCAATAGATTAACCATTTTTATCAAGATCCTACTTAGAGGTGGTTCTCATTGGAGTATCACTACTTTTATAACTATCCAAACCAAGACGTTTTAGAATATATTTAGTGTATCTACATTGATTAAAAATAATACCTTCCTTATTTTGAAAGATTAGAAATCCAAAAAATAATTTTAGTTAACCCATCAAACTCATTTAAAATTAATTTGTCATCATCTTTGAAAAATCAACACATAAATAATTTTTTGAAGATTGAAAAATAATATCATCAACATAGATTTGAACAACTAAATCATATTCAAAAATTATTTTTATAAAGAGAGTAGGATCATCTATACCTTTTGTAAAACCATTATAAATAAGAAAACTACTTAGTATATCATACCAAGTTCTTGGAGCTTAATTTAAACCATATAAATATTTTTCTAATTTAAAAACATTATTTCGAAAATGAGGATTTTTAAAACTAAGGGGGTTTTCAATAAAAAAATCCTCAACTATATACCCATTTAGGAATACAATCCTAACATCTATTTGATATAGTTTGAAATTTAAATGTGCTGCATATGCAAGCAAGAATCTAATGGTTTCAATTCTAGAAATCACTGCAAAAGTTTCCTCATAGTCAATCCCTTCTTCTTGACTATAACCTTGTGCAACTAATCTAGCTTTGTTTCTTAAATTATTACCATCTTCATATAATTTATTCCTAGACACCCATTTAGTTTCAATAGTCAAGGTTTCTTTAGGTCTATCCACTTGTTCCTATACATTATTTATTTAAAATTGATTTAACTCTTCTTGCATATCCATCACCCAAAATTCATTATTGATTACCTCATTTATTTTCTTAGGCTCAACCTATGATAGGAAAGCTTTATGTTCAACTAGATTTCTTAGAGAAGCTATAGTCTGAGTTCCTTTATCTAAATCTCCAACTATAGCATCTAAAGGATGGTTCTTAAGGGTTATAAAAGATCTAAAAAAAGAAGGGTTAGGGATTTAAGGTTCTTTAACAAGTTTGGGTTCATTATGGATGTATTTTGGAGAACTTCCAAATCTGGAAGATTTTACAGATTTCTTGACAGTAGGGTCAATATATTTTTCATTTATGTCCATATTTGACACATCATCCTCAAGGTTTTCTAGGGACGTATTAGGTTTATGTGGGTCCGTTTTATCAAATTTCACATGTACAAATTCTTCCACACATTTTGTTCTTTTATTAAAGACTCTATAGGCCTTACTATACATTGAAGAACCTGGAAATATTCCCTCATCAATTTTGAATGTAAATTTATAAATATTTTCCTTATTATTGAGAATATAAACATTGCAAACAATTTTTTTGATGTAACTAACTTTAGGTTTTCTATTGTTCCATAACTCAAAGGGATTTTTCTTAAGAAATAGTCTAATTAATACTATATTAATAATATAACAAGTTATATTGACAGATTCTTCCCAAAATTTGATAGGTATGTCATATTAATTAAGCACAATTCTTGCTATTTCTTGTAAGGTTCTATTTCTTATTTATACAAAAACATTTTGTTAAGGTGTCCTAGGGGAAGAGAAGTAATGAATATATCCATTTTGTGAGAAAAAAGATAAAAACTCTTGGTTTTCAAACTCACAACCATAGTCACTTATTAAATATTTAATTCTATTACCACTTAGGTTTTCTATAGTTCTAAAATACATGGTGAAATTAGAACAAGCTTCACTTTTGTGAGCTAAGAAAAAGTTCCAAGTATATCTAGAATAGTCATCTACAATAACATATACATAGTGCTTCCCATTAATAGTTGAAACTCTAGATGGTCCAAACAAGTCCATGTTAACCAAATTGAGGGGTTAGGATCAAGCTGATTTTCAGGTATTGTCTTTTTTTGTCAAGGTTGTTTGAGAAGAAAGGAAATCACTTCACTTTGTATAAATGGTTGATGGAAGATAAGGAAGTTACTATAATATTATGATGCTTTTATAATTTTTATTTCACAAATATCATAATTTTAGAGAACTTATGATGCAATCCTTATAAAGGATAGGGGGAGTAAAAAAGTGTTTTTGGAAAAGGAAAGAAAGTGGCGTGAAAGTATAAGTGGTGCACAAGTGTGACACATAGGTATAAGTTTCATGAAAGTGTATGTTGTGCGCCAGTCATATTTCAACACCAACACATCAAAATATGACAAAGTAAATAAAGTGGAACACAAGTGATGGATCGACGCCAAGTGATGGGGAGGCACACAAGTGATGGAGTGGCGCACAAGTAGGAATGGCATGCAAGTGTGTGAGGAATGCAAGTCACCCAAATTTCTATAAATAGAAGGATACCCTACTCATTTATGTATGCTCAAAACTTAAAAGAAAATTTTATCTCTAATCGTGAAAGTGGTAGAAGGTGGCACACAAGCCAAAGTGCCGCGCAAGTTGTTTGTTATGCACAAAAGTGGCATGCAAGTAGAAGTGGCATGCAAGTTGTAAGTTGCGCTCAAGAAGGGAGTTGTGTGCAAGAAGTGTTTTTTGTATAAACCTAAAGTGGTGCAAAAATTGTGAGTTGTTCAAAATATTGGCGTGCAAGTAGTTTTTGTCACTCAATTAGGAAGGCACACAAGCAGGGCGGCACACAAGAAGTGAGGCGCACAAGAAGAGAGGTGCAAAAGCAGGGAGGCGTGAAAGCAGTGAGGCGTGCAACTAGAGAGGCGCACAAGAAGGGAGGCATGCAAGCAGGGAGTGGCATGCAAGATGTTTTCACCAGGAGGTTCTTACTAGCTTATGTGTAGGAAAGTCAAGAATTATTTTGAAATATTTTATTTGTGAAATTTCATTAAGAATCACATAAATATTACATTACCCTATTTTTCCTAATAAGGAGCACACACACTATTGGATTGTTTTCAAAGTTTTACATGAGTTTAAGGGAATATCCTAATAGTTGTATTACACATCAAAGGATTATTTTCCAGTGGATTGTGTGGTACTAGATTGTTTCTGTAACATACCAAGGATGTAGCTACTCTTGTTGAGTAGTTGACCTTGTAAATATTATATTCCTGTGGTTGTGTATGTTTAGAAGGGAATAGAATCTTTAACAGAAGGAGAGGGTTGTTTCAAAAAGAAGGAAACATAAAAGAAAAAATGATATCACTGATTCACATCCTCCCCCTCTTAGTGATACTTGGATCTTGATTGGGAACATCAATTGGTATCAGAGGGATGGTTTCCTTTATTTGTTCTTTTCTAAAGTTTTGAAGAGATGTTGTGATGAAACTATAACTGATGGATTTCCTCATATTGATGAAAAGGTTCCTCTTACACCTTCTGATAGGAAGAATCTTGAGTATGAGGGAAGAGCTAAAAATTCATTACTCTCATCTCTTCTTGAGAGTGAGTTTTTAAGAGTGAAAGGTGTTGCTATAACTAAAGGCATCTGGGATAAGTTGAGGAACATATATGAAGGAAATACAAAAGTGAATAAGGAAAAACTAAAAATTTGGAGACTGAAGTATGAAGACTTGAAAATGGTAGAACCTGAATTTATTGGGGATTTCTTTACTAGGGTAAATGACATTGTCAGTACAATCAGATGTCTTGGTGAAAAGTTGTAAGATTCTACAGTTGTTGAAAAGATCTTGAGAATTATGCCCGACAATTTTGATGCTAAAGTGTCTTCATTAGATGACAGAGACCCTAAAATATTATCTCTAGATGAATTTCATAGCACTCTAATTACTTATTAAATGATAAGGGAGAAGACTATAAAGATAAAAACAAAATGTGATAGAGAAATTTCATTCAAGGCTGCAAAGAGAGAGAAGTCAAAGAATAATTTTATTAAAGATAATGTTGGTGAATCTGATTCTAAATATGAGATATGTAAATATTTTGATAAAATTTTATCCATGTTTTTTAAGAATGTTAAAAGAGTTATAGGAAAATACAAGGGGAAACTTCCCTTGAAATGTTTTGAGTGTGGATCCATTGGTCACTTTGCGGCTAACTGTTTTTAAAATAGTAAATAATAAGATAGTGATGATGATGATAGAATTCCACAAAGGTTGTGGAAGAAACAATATGACAAAGATAAATATTTTTTAAAGGGGAAGGATAAAAAGTTCTTCAAATCAAAAAGAAGAAGATTTTTATATAAAGATGACGAATAAGAAGATAGAAAATCTGAACATGAGAAATCATTTTTTGAGAAATCTAGAGAGAAAACTTTATTGTAGTAGTGAATAATGAAGATTATGGGAAAAACAGTTCTAAAGAAGAAGAAACTCAACTTGAATATCATCTGAAAGAATAGTTGAAAGAATGTCTGTGGAAGATCAGAAAGATTGATAAAGAAAACAAGAAGTTGATAAATGAAATTTCCACATTAAAAAATCAAGAAGGTTTTCCTGATGAGAAAATCAAGATGGAAAATGAGATTAATGATTTGAAGAATTCTCTTGAGAATGACAAGAATCTTAATGATAATATTGAATTAAAGATAAAGGCAAAAGAAGAAGAGTTGGAACTTTTCCAATAGAAACTTTATAAATATAAATAAATGAATATTAGCTTAAAACAATCTATCTGATAAGTTGGTGAAATTTCTAGTAATAATGAACCAAATAAGGATCCACAAAAGTAACATTCAAAGGTTGAGAGGAAAGGCAGAACTGGTTCTGATAAGAACAAAGTTGGAAAGGCTAAGTATGTTGCCAAAGTTAGCTATGCTGAAAAATTAGAAGTACATAAAGATCCTGAGTCCAGAAATATTTCTACTACTTCTGGTACTGATATGTCTGAATAGAAATTTGTGCTAAAGAAGAAAATTACAATTGAAAACAGGAAGGTTGATGGTCATCAGAGTTCTATTAAGAAGGTTGTTGAGAACCATGTTCACAACTGTGGTCAATATAGAAGTTTCAGAGGGAAATATTCATTCTATGGTTACTTATGGTATTGTGGTGGATTCTGACACACTACAAACATGTGTTGGTTTAATAAAAAAAATTATTACCATTCCACAAGTTATGGAAGAAAAGGTTTAAGGGGGATTCAATCCTATGAAAAAGGTAAGTACAAGAAGTACATTCAGAAGAAATATGAGAAAGCTGGTGTGAAAGTTGAAAATAGGTTCCAAACATTGGAATCTATTTGTGAAAGATTTGAACAACCTAGACATCTTGCTAAGGGATGTCTTATTTTGTTTCCACCACAACAAAAGGTTCTTGAAAAATCTCAGATGCTGGAGGTGACGAATGAAAAATAAGAATAGAAAGATCTTGTTGTTGAAACTACCTTGAAAGATACAATAGGATAACTTCCATGGATTCTTGATAGTGGGTTTTATTCTCATATGACAGGAGACTTAAAGTTTATAAAGAATGTGAAAGACTTAAAATAAGGAATAGTTACATTTAGAAATGACCAATCTCTAAGGATAAATGGTGTTGGATCATCCATCATTGGGAAAGAAAAAATAAAATCTTGGAAAACATTATATATTGATGGGATGAAACACAATCTGTTGGGTGTTTCACAACTCCGTGATAAGGGAATCAAAGTTATCTTCAAGAAATATGGGTTTGTTGTGGAAAATGAAAATGATAGAAAGGTAGTTACTAGAGGCCACATACAAAAGGGAACTTGTTCCAAGTTGGTGAAGTATATAACTCCTGTTACATGGGTATAGTGGATAAAAATCAGTTATAACATAAAATAAAGGGACATATGTGTTAGAAAAACATGTGCAAGTTATCAACCTGATACATTGTCTGAGATATGCCTGATTTATCAAGAATAAGAGATTGGTGTTGCACTATTTGTGAGAAAGGGAAGATTAAAAACTCTATGCATAAAAGAGTTGAAATTATTTCAAAATGACCATTGGAACATATACATTATGATATATGTGGACCAATGAGAAAGAAATCAAAAAATGGTGATAAGTACTTCATTACTTTCATTGATGACTTTACTCGCATTACTTGCATTATGTACATGAGACATAAGTCAGATGATCTGAAAATGTTTAAGAGTTTAAAGAGGAAATAAGAGAAGGAATGTGAGTATTCAGTGAAGAAGTTGAGAACTGATAATGGTGGAGAGTATAAGAATGAATAGTTTGAATGTTACCTCAAGAAAAATGGAATTCTTCATGAGTTCAGTTCACCATACACACCTCAAAAAAATGGGGTTGCTGAAAGGGAGAATAAATGTCTAGTTGAAATGGGGAGAACTATGATACTTGAACATAGTCACTCTAATTATTATTGTAGGAAATCCATAAGTACTGCAATTTATATTCATAACTGATGTTTCTATAGGCCACATTTAGTTATGACTCCATATGAAATGTTTTAGGGAAAAACTCCACGTTTGAAACACTTGCAAGTTTTTTGGAGTCCATGAATCATAAAGAAAAATGGTGGAAACCTTGGAAAGTTTGAATAAAGAGGATATGATAGAATTTTTATTGGATATTCTCTAGAAGGAAGAGGATACAAACGCTTCAATAAAGAAATAGAAAGAATCATTAATTCCGCTAATGTGATTTTTTTTGAAAATGTTGAGAAAGAAAAGAATACTTTTTTGATATAGAAGTTGAGCGAGATAAGGAAAGTCCTGTTAAAGATTATGATAATGCTACTAATATTTTTAATCCTAGTTAACAAGAAGAATCAGACTCATCAATTTCAAGTGATGAGGATGAAATTCAAATAGCCCATCCTAGGATGAGGAAGCAAGTGGAGGCTCAGAACATTATTGGCGATCAACATCATCAGGTTCAAATGAGAAGGAAAGAAAATTATGTTACACATACTTATTTGTATTAAAAAGTGGAGGAAAATGGTTTAAATGAATCTTTTGAGCATGCAGAATGGATTCAGGATATGAATGAAATGCTTGATTAGATAAAAAAGAATGATACTTGGGAACTCATACCGAATACTGATGAAAAAAATTTTATTGGTACAAAATGGGTTTTACAGAACAAGCTGAACGAAGTAGGTGAAGTGATAAGGAACAAGGAAAGATTAGTGTTCAAAGGTTACTCACAAATTGAAGGTGTTGATTTTGATGATACTTTTACTCGAGTGGATATATTTGAAACAATCATAATATTTCTTGCTATTACTTCACAATGAGGTTACAAATTTTTTCAAATGGATGTGATATTTGCATTTCTTAATGTAAATATTTATGAAGAAGTTTACATTGAACAAACTTGTGGATTTGTTGTTGGGAAAGATGAAAGTTATGTGTGTAAGATGAAAAAATCCTTGTATGGGCTAAAAGAATCTCTAAGATCATGGTATTATAAACTGGATACTTTCTTAAGGAAGATGTGTTTCAAGAAAGGAAGAGTTGAAATAATCTTTACATCAAGGAATGTCAAGAGTCATATATCATTGTAATTGTTTATATTGATGACATTATATTTTCTGGAAACGATGAAAGATCTTGAGAAAGTTTTTTCTGAAGATATGAAGAATTTGTTTGAGATGTCCATGCTGGGAGAAATTAAATACTTTCTTGGGTTACAAATCTGATAGAAGAATAACCACATTTTTCTCTCTCAAGAGAAGTATTATATGGAACTTCTAAGGAAGATTGCCATAAAAAATTTGAAACCAGTTTCCACACAAATTTTAGTGGGAAGAAAATTGTATAAAGATGGAGAAGGCAAGGAAGTTGATCAGAAATAGTTTTGAAAGCTGATTGGAAGTTTATTATATTTGAATGCCTCAAGACCCGACATTGTCTATGATGTTTGCTTATGTGAAAGGTTTCAGAGTGATCCTAAAAAATCAAATTTAATTTCTAGAAAGAGGATTCTTAGATATATCAAAGGCACAATTTTTTTTAATCAGGTATGATAGAGTAGAAAATATTGATTTGTTCGGGTATTCAGATGCAGATTGGGTAGGAAATATTGATGATAGAAGATCCACATCTGGTGGAGTTTTCTTTCTGGGGAAATTATATGTTAGTTGGAATACAATGAAACAGAATTCAGTAACTCTTAGTAGGAATGAATATGAGTATGTTGCTACCACTCAAGATGCTACCCAACTAATGTGGATGAAGACTCAGTTGGAAGATCTACTTGTTGAAGTGAATCTACCATTAATATTGGGATGTGATAATAAGAGTCCAATAAATATTACAAGATATCTAGTACAAAATTATCATTCTAAACACATTGATATAAAGTTAAACTTCATCAAAGAGTAGGTGGAGAAGAATAAATTGAATATGGAGTACGTTCCTACAATGGAACAAGTTGCTGACATATTCACAAAACCTTTATCTAAGGAACAATTTTATAAATTGAGGTTGAAAATGGGTGTCCAACATCCTTCTCATCAAGGTTGAGGTATGTGTGTCTGTACCCTCTCTCATATTACCTTATTATAGTGTTGTCAAGGGGGATAATTGTTTCATAAATCTATCCTTATGGTTTCATGCATAAAGGGGGTATTGTGGGTAAGCTATGAATTTATCAGTTAAGTGTGTGAACTATTCTTATAGTTTGTTTGAGTGGTTGTAGGAAATAATTTTTTTGTATTCTAAGAGTTGAATCTACATAAGAAGGTTCAGAAGAAAAAGAAGATGAGTTTGTTTTGGAGAAGGCAGGAGAAGAATGCTATTGATGATTCATTGTCACTACTTTTGGACAACATGGTTTTGCTATTAATAATTCTTGTTTCCTACTATGATTTACCTCACATAGGATTAGAATTGATGATGATTAATCCATTTATTGAGATTAAAAATTTCATATATTTATGAATCTTGGTTGAAAACAAAATACAAAGGGGGATATTTTTAGGAACAAACTAATTTTCATGTATTTTCTTTTGTTGTAAAGGAAGTTTGAGAAGAAAAAAAATCACTTCACTTTGTATAAATGGTTGATGAAAGATAGGGAAGTTAAAATACTTCCCATGGTAACTATGACTATGCTTTGGTGATTTTTATTTCAAAAATATCATATGTTTATAGAACTTGTGATGAAATCCTTATAAAGGATATGTGGAGTAAAGAAGTGTTTTTGGAATAGGAAAAAAAGTGGAGCACAAGTATAAGTGGTGCACAAGTATAAGTGGCGTGAAAGTGTAGAGAACAAGTATAAGTGGTATGCAAGTGTATTTTGCATGCAAGTCATATTTCAATATCAACACATAAGAATATGAAAAAGTAAGGAAATTAGAGTATAAGTGATGGATCCGCGCGCAAGTGATGGAGCGGCGTGCAAGTGATGGAGCAACGTGTAAGTAGGAATGGCGTGCAAGTGTGTGAGGTGAAAAAGTCACCAAAATGCGTATAAATAGATAGAAACCAACATCATTTATGCATGATCAAAACTTAAGAGAAAATTTGAGCTTTGATCTCGCTAGTGGTAGAAAGTGGCACACAAGCTGAAGTGTAATGCAAGTTGTGTGTTATGTACAAAAGTGGTAGGCAAGTAGAAGTGGCGCACAAGTTATAAGTTGCACTCATGTAGGGAGCTATGTGAAAGAAGTGTTTTATGTGTAAGCATGAAGTGTTTCAAAAATTGTAATTTGTGCACAATATTGGCATACAAGTAGTTTTTGGTATGCAAGTAGGAAGGCGTGCAAGCAGGGTAGCGCACTAGCAGTGAGGCACACAAAAAGAGAGGCGCATAAGTAGGGCGGTGAGAAAGTAGTGAGGTGTTCAAGTATAGAGGCACGCAAGTAAGGAGGTGTGAAAGCAGAGTGGCACACAAGCAAGGAGGTGTGTAAGAAGGGAGTGGCACACAATATATTTGCACCAAGATATTCTTACGAGCTTATGGGTGGGAAAGTAAAGAAATGTTTTGAAATATGTTATTTTTGAAAATTAATTAAGAAGCACATAAACATTACATTACCCTATTTGTGCTAATAAGAAGAACACATACTATTGGTTTGTCTTAAAAGTGATACATGAGTGTAAGGGAACATCCTACTCGTTGTATTATACATAAAAGGATTTTTTTCTAGTTGATTCCGTGGTACTGGATTATTTCCGTACCATACCAAGGATGTAGCTACTCTTTTTGAGCAGTGAACCATATAAATATCGTGTTCCTATGGTTGTGTGTGTTCAACAGGGAAGAAACAATTTAATAGGAGGGGAAGTTTGTTTCAAAAAGAAGGAAAAATAAAAGGAAAAAGGATATCACTGATTCACCCCCTCCCCCTGTTAGTGATACTTGGATCCTGACTGGGAAATATAGTTTGGAAGTTGAGACTTCTTTCAATTGTTTGAAAGATATTTTATGATTTTTACCTTTTTTAAAAGGATTACATAACTTTTTCATTTAGAAATTCAATTTTGGGTAGATCCATGACCAAGAATTTCCTATTAAGACTTATAAGGGAGTGTATGATACAATTTCATAGTCTTATATGCCAAATACAAGACTCTTTGTGATTATAACTCAAACAAGAATCATTTTGAGAAATTAAAGAATATAAGTTAACTGTATAGAAATTTTCACTTCTAAATGAAGAAAATACTAATTCATTTTTAGAATTAAAAAAATTGCAAGCATCATTTTCAAATTTAACATTGAAAACATCATTCAATAATTATGAAACACTATGAAAATTATATTTTAATCCATCAACAAAAATTACATTGGAAATTAAAACTGAGTTAGAGTTACCAATATGGCCAAGGCCAATTATTTTTCCTTTAGTATTGTCACCAAAAGTAACATGTCCAACACCAATCTTTATCAGATTCTTGAATCATGAGTAATATACTATCATGTGTCTTGAACATCCATTGTCCTAGTACCATATACTTCTACAATAGACCTTCAAAAAACTTCCCTCTGATATGTTTGTCATGAGACACATATTTTATTTTTCATCCTTTTCATAATGTGATGATTCAAAGTCACTTGATCTATCCTCAGAAGCACTATATGTTGATTTCATTGTATTTTTGTACTTTCTATATTTTTCCCCATACTTATTTTTAGAGTTTATATTGAGACAATCATCTTTTACATGTCCCTTTCTCTTACATTCATAGTAGACTATTTCATTTGATTTCCCATTCCTTTTCTAGTCCTTCTTCCAATTTCCCTTTTGATCACACTTTCCTTTATAGATGGGATTACTAATGAATTTATTCTTACTATAAAAACTCTTAAACTTTCTAGGTAATTAAGACATTTCCTAATCACAGTTTGATAGTGAATCATCATTACTTGTACTCTCAGAATGAGTCTGTTTCATATATTTTTTATTATTTTTGTAAGTAATGGTTTTTAAAGGCACCAAATTTCTCTTTGGTTCATCCACTTCCTCGTTGTATACCTTTAACTATTCCTCATACATCATCAATTTACCTATCATATCCTTTAATAGAAACTTACTAATGTCATAGGATTCTCAAATTGATACAGAAGTTCCTCTCCATCTTTCTGGTAGACATCTGAGTATCCGTATGATTTGTTCTTTGGAATCTACTGGATTTCCAAGAGATCTCATTGTATTGACTATTTCATTAAACCTGAGATACATATTAGAAATGGGTTTATCATGATTCATCTTAAAGTTATTATACTTAATATTATAGGTATTAAGTGTCATTTCTTTAACATTAGTAATTCCTTCATGTGAGACAGCGAAGGTATCCCAAATTTCACAGGTAGATTTACAAGCAAATATTCTATTAAATTCTTCATCCCCTAAAGCACAAAAAAAGGCATTCATAGATTTAAAATTATTATTGTGACAAGATTTTGTATCTTCACTCCATTTACTTCTTGTAGTTTATGGTATTTTATATTTATCTTCTATTACTATCCAAATATCAAACCCCATACTTTTTAAGTTCATTTTCATTTTTATTTTTTCACTGAGCATAGTTTGTTCCATTAAAGTAGGGAGGTCTCTTGGTAGAAGCACCATCCTGTCTATTTTCCATAACAAATAATAAAGGCTAGATTTTAAATAGCTATAAATTTATAACTAATAGAAATTTATAGATTGTTAAAACACAACCAAATCACCATTGAAAAGATTTGAAAAATCTTTGAAAGATTTGAAAATGACAGTTAAAAAACAACATGTGATACCAAATGTTGGTTGTAATAGGACACTCAGGGGGGGGGGGGTAAATTGGTTTCTAATAAAAATTTCTGTTAAAAACATTATTTAAATATCCCCAATTTAAAAACAAAACGTACCAGTTAATCAAAGTAGTGAATTTATAATTGTTTGACTATTCAAATAGTTTCTTTGAAGATTGAATATTTCTCAAATAAAAAAAAAGAAATATTGATATAACTTTTGAAGCTAATATACTAAATTAAAATAGTTATAAATACTATCCAAGACTAATTATCAAAGTGAAACTTAGTTTTTTGAAATATGAGTTAAAACAGAGTAAACTAAATTTGAAAACACAGTGGAATAAAACAAGTGGTTTGGTATCATGCCAAAACCAAATACACTCCACTTGGTGATCACCTTCCAATAGGTACATATATATAAATATTTGATCCACACCCTGGATTGGGGTTTACACAATATTACACATGATTTTACAGGCCACTTGAACTCTACCATAATTTTATGTGGGAAATATAATAGCCAGGTCACATAGGACCTCTTAAATAGTTATACATGGGTGATACAAGGTGTAAAAAGATATTTGTGTGAGGATATCTTGTATACATCAATTCAGTGTTGGAGATAGTGTGTGTTTTTAGTACAAACACACACACACTTCTTGAAAGAATAATGAAATAGTACACAGTAGAGAAGAATATACTGAAAAGGGATTAGAAATGTTCTGAGTGTTATTATATGTAGTTATGGACTTCTAAGATGTAGCAGATTTGATATTCGAGTCCTCTTTTTAAAGCATACTCAAAAACAGAGTGTCGTGAGTTATATGTTATGGTTTCTAGTCCAGTGAGTTGCTCTTATTCTCTTCTTTGTTTTTTTTCTTCAAGGATGTTAGAATTTTTGATACACAACAATATAGGTAGTAGAAAAATGAGAGTTATTTATGTGTTATTTTGTGTGTTCTTGCATGAATGTATGTTCACTCTAATGTCTCTTTTAGTTGTCACAATTCAGTATACAACTCATGTGACCCCTTGTATTTTATCTTTGGTGTTTGGATTATGGATGACAGGAAGAATGATATCCACACACCTCATACCTTGTACTATTAGGTTTCATGTCTGAAAAATATCATTAATTATGTCAGTGTCATTAAATGAATCAAATATGACCATTAGAATCAACATTTAAATTTAATTTAAAAGGCATAAAAATTGTTAAGTAACAATGTCGCAGTTGGTGGTGATACAAGAATGGGGCCAAAGTCATGGTGAGTCAGAAGTGGTGAATTGGAACTGTGCCTTGTTACGGTGTCATAGAAGTGTTATCTTTCCCTTTTTCAATCTTCTAAATTGTGTCTTGTTATAGTGTCATAGAAACAGTATGTTTTCCTTTGTCAATCATCTGAACGGTGTCTTGTATCAGTGTCACATAATCAGTTTTATAGAAATGATGTCTAGTCCTTTGAAAATTCTAGAACTGGTAGAACAGTTATAGTGTCTATTCCTTTTTAATTTATTGAACTGATAGCAGGTTTATGGTGTTAGGGAAACGGTGTCATGAACTTTGATGATTTCTAGACTAAACAGTGAGACCGTTTGATCATAGAAATGGTGTCTCATACTTAGTCAAATATCCACTATCTGTCTTAATAAGTAATACTTATAGAATATATTAAGGTTAATCATAATCATGATAAAACATAATATAACAAGTGTAAACATGATTTACAAGACTTAAACATGATTTACATGATTTATATGATTTACGTGATTTATGATCATTTAAAAAAGAGGAGTCCAAAAAAATATTTTTTCCAAAACCATAAAAATAATTATTTACGTATTCGTATAATATTATAAATGTAATAATTTTTTCAAAATCATCTATGTTATAATTTATAGTATTGTCCAATTTGTTGGTAAAATTGACCCAAACATGAACATACAATGCATAAGGGATGATTATGGGGTGATTTAGTTGAAATATAATTAAATTAATAGCATAATGATATCATATATTTTTTCTTTTATTATGATTTATATGAAATATAATATAAGTATAAGAAGAATTAATGGATTTTAAAATATTACATAATTTTAATTAAATATTTTCCTCTTAGTACGCATGTTTTAAACCATTGAATTAAATGATATTTATTTATTGATAATATCATCATTTGGTTCTTAAATTTATTATAACAAAACCATAATTATTTCATAAAATTATTATTTATAAAAAAACCATTCTTATGACCATACATTTATGTCAATGATGAAAAGAAAAATGAAAACCAATCATCCCATGGAGGTGGCATTCCACATATACTCATGGTTAATGATTTTTCCCATAGAATAGGAGAAATTAATAATATTATTTAACATTTATGAATAAAAAATATGTTATAAATAACATTATTATTTATCAAATTCAATATTATAACCATAATTATAAGGTGATTAATGAATAAAAAATAAGATATTTTGTGGATGCGGTAGTCCATGCACACACAAATGTCATTTTTTCTTTACTTAGGGAAACATGGAAGGGGAGTTAAAGTTCGTAACATCATTAGAATAACATAACATCATAATAAGGATATTGATTTTATCATCTTTATTTGGTGAAAATAAAATTTTGAAAGAATACATGTATATAATTAAAATGAAGAGAGGAATAAATGGTTATAAATATATGCCTCGCTACTTGGATTATCTACCTTGTGACCGATACTAAACCATTGAAGGATTGAATTTTGAGAATAAAAAAAAACTCCTTAATGTTTTTAAGAGTGTTCTAGAGTGGGTTATATAGTGTTTGAGCTGAAATAATGAGGTTTTTAGTGAGGGTAATTAAGGATAGGAGATCCCCTTTTATAAGTGAAAAGGAGTGTCATTTGTTTAAATTCCAAAATAATTTTAATAATGGAAAGTCACTCTCAAGTAAAATGGAACAAAAATTTATAAATAATAGATGATAGAAGATATAAGTTTGACTAAAACCTAAATCTCTCAATTAAAACATGTTTTTTATATGATTGTACCTTTACCTCTTAAGGTTACTCATTTTTACTATTTTGGTTTCCACCAAGGTAACTAGTTTTTATCAAGGTAATTTATCCTTTATATACAAAAAAGGGTCCTTATTATAAAATTTGGAAATAATGATTCCATATTTGGAATCAAATTTTTTCTTCAATTTTTAAATGTTAAAAAAATTAATTTTAAAATAATAAATTAATAATGTATTACAAACAACATTTTGAAAAATATAACTTAAATTTTAAAATGTTAAATATGAGTTCGTAATTTTTAAGAAAATTTAAAAAAATAAATTCAATTATAAAATAAATATTTATTACTTAAATGATTTCATAATATTATATTATATTCTTACATAATTATGAAACCTTAAAAATTATATTTTTTTTTCAAAACTAAATTTTTCAAATAAAAACATCATTTTCAGAAAAAAAAATCATAAATTTATAATAAATAAATTTTGATATTTTGAATAAAAAATGAATTTAATTATATTATTTTCAAATTAAAAAATTCAAATAAATATGTTACAACATAAATGATGAAGGCAAGAAACAACATTTTTTTGGAAAAAATGTAATTTTAAGTATAATGTGAATTTATTTTTATTTATTGTCAATAAATATCTATCAGAGGGATGATATGTAATTTTTATGTATATTAAAATAAATATCTTAATGTGATATATTATTATTTTAATATAGGAATTTATAACTTATAACATTAAATATATTATGTTTAGAATGGAGTTTATATTGATATTCTCATTTGATTCTATATATAATAGTTACATATTGATATTATATTAATTTTAACTAACAAAACATTTAGAACCTCCATATAAGATCTAAGGTTAATATAAATAGTAGTATAAATTAGAGGTGGTTATCCAGCTACCTTGTATTTCCCTACTAGTTCTATAAGATTAATATTTTCCTACAAATGATTTCTCTTAGGTCCTAATTGCTCGACTTCAGCTTAGGATTTTTCTAGGTACAAGCCTAGTGAATCTACCTCCTATCCAAGATTAGAAAAATGGGATTTCCATGGATGAATTACACTTCAAAATTTCATTTATTCCAATATTATTTAATGATATTGTGATATTACTACATCAATTTATACCAGCTAATTTAATGAATATATTTTTATGATAATATTTAATATTCAAAATATATCAAGGTTTTTTATTTTATATTGGAATAGTGTGTGAAACATGATATTTTATATATTTTTTGTTTAAGGATTGTATATAATGAAATATTTGGTCACATAGATATCAGTTGATAAATAAATTTCTTTCATAGGTTTTCTAAACTATAAAATAGTCTAAATACTGGGCTGTTTTACAAATAAAGCAATACCATCCATTTTTTTAATGAAAAATCATAGAATAAATATATCTTGTTTCTATTAGTTTCCATGAATAATGTATACTACAATAAAAGTTGAATAAATTTTTGTTCTAGATCTATAATACCATTCATACTTATGAAGATAGTGTTCCCAACATTTGGTGGTAGAAGATTCAAACTCAGCCACTCACGATATGGGTTCTTCCCCAATTTTACTAACATGTATAAGAATTAAATATACCATAACAAATAAATGATGTAATTTAATGCCTCTAACATTAAAACTATGGCCTATTCTAAATTTTGTGCTAAAATATATACTAGAGTGGTAATTAGATGAGTTAGACTAGAAATTTACTAAACTGGTTGAGATAGTTTTAGGTTGATTGAGTGTATTTATTTTAAATTAATAGATTGATGGATCTCCCCTTACTGGGGAGGTTCGATTGAAATTATCATGGACAATTTACCATAAATATTATATTTAGTCGGAAGGATTCCCATAAATAAATTAAAGATTAATATTTTTATAGTTTCTTTATTTTTTCATCATACTAGGCATTTCATTCTTCCACATAGTGTACTTATACATCCCCAGGTGGAGAAAAGTATATCGATATAGCTTTTAAATTTTATTTTTTCCTTATAATTATATTTATTAGTTAATAGGTAAGGAATATAGGTTCCACCAATTTATAGTTTATTTTCATATTTTGAGTCAAGGAACTTTTACCCCATTCTTCTATATGAATAATATTCTTTATATATTATTTATTTTTAACTTATAAATTCTTAATACTATACTATTTTTCATTAATAGAATAAGATAAAATAATGTTAATTGATTCAAATCTCACTAATTTATATAATCACTCACATGCTTCATATAAATATGGGGAACCATCAATTTCAAAATATTTATCTACGATTCATTCATAATTAACCAATTTTATTAACATGTCAGAGGTATGTATATTTCTTAAAATTATTTTATTTCAATTAAACTTCTAAAAATATAATTTTAAAAAAAGTTTTATTCATGAAATGGATTTTTTAGTGAATTTCCATTGACCACTGTATTAAAGGATTTAAATGGTTGATTTTATTTAAAATATTCTAATGAGGTTAACAATTAAATTACCATTGTGAGTGATTTTATAATTAAACCCAACCTTGAAAACATATATTTTCTTAGAGGTGGTTCATGTATTTCCACAGTATAATGCTACATTACTGATTATATTTTAGGTGTTGTTGGAGATAAAAATGTCCCCCAATACTAAATGCTAGGGTGTTGAGGAGTTTTTTATACTATAGTAGTTATATGCTTCACATCCAAAGTTAGTATTCTAATAATTTCAAGGAGTATCATGTCTTTAAAATATATCTAGACTATAGATGTCTATTATAAAAGTTTTCCTTTCTTTAAAATGTTTATTCACCTTATGTTTCCCCTTGTTTCACCATTCTAAAATCACTATTTAGGACTCTATTGATTTCTCATTCTAATTGGATGAACTATTTAATGTTGAATTCTATTTAATTTACTAAATATAATATCCATACTAAATATCTAGAGAATTTTTTTTTCAATGGAATTTTTTTGAATGTTTAACCAATTTTGACTACTAGGTGGTTTGAAATTCATAATCTAAACATTACTTATTCCTTATATCTGAAAATCTAGGGATGATTCCATAATTAATTAATGTAGTTTAGTAAGGTTATAAAGGTAATACTTCTATATGAATTCATCTTACTTTTTGAAGTTATGATTATAAGACATAGAGAACAAAAAACTATCTAATTATAATATTTTTTCATCTAATAAATTTAAATGACTCATTTCCCCCTAGAATAGATTTTGTTTTACTTTAAACTATTGAATTTATGCCTGAGGTTTTACTAATGGTGTAGTATGAATTCGATTCAAGGATCTTGAAATTAACATATTCATATAAGGTAAGGGGCCAAAACATTATTTGTGTTTTAAAAGTTTAAAACTCCATCATTATTATTATTGGATTTTTTCCTTGGAGGATTATTCATCAAATTTTTCTCACAAAATGGGTCACTTCAATACTATTTTGAAAAGTTTTCTGAAGTATATTTAGATATTTCTAATTACCTAAAAACACGATAGGTTCCAAGGTACAACTAAGGATGAAATCCATCACAATTAACCAATAAATATGAAAGAATTATCACCAACTAAAGACATAGTCTATTATGATGTTATCTTTATTTTTTTTTTGTGATTCTCTCAACAAGAGATTTTTTTTTTAAATTATGGTATGAGGAGGATAATCACATTAGGTACACCAAAAAGTACATCAAATGTAATTATCTTGATGATTATGGGGAGGACTTCCATGACTATTGGTTCTTAGATCAATATATTGAGAACCTATACTGTTGATGTTTGTTTTGTTATTATCATTAATAAGGCCTTTATATCATCCTTTAATTTCATCATAGGGAGTACATACATAATTAGTACCATGGGATGGATTTATAAGGTAACCTATTTATGTATTTTCATAGGGAGGACCTTAAGGATGAGAACCATGTGGCAAACTTCCATTTTTATTGATTTGAAAATTTCCCTAGGGAGAACATCCATTGTGATCTTCTTAGTTGTTAAGAATGTGAGGATAATAGTTTCGGGTAAAAATATCATCATTAGGAGGATCTATATGATTTTTTTATTTATAGATATATAGAGGGCCTATATTTTTTAGAATTTACTAGTGATGAAACAAGGAGAACAAACATGCCTACTCAATATTATATCAAGGAAAGGACCTCTGTAATGGGTAATCATGGGAGGACCTTTAGAGTTTAATATTTTTTAATAATAAATATGGGTTGGAACCAAATTTTGACTAAAAATTTATTCATAGGAAGAACCTATACAATAATTATTTAATGAAGGATATCTTGAATGTTTTTTTATTAATCATATGGAGGACCTGCATAATTATTCCATTAATTATTATTTCCACTAGACAAACATCTATGTTTAATATTTTTATTTTTATGAGCAAGATAGCTTGAGTGGATACCCATTAGAGGATATATATAGTATCTAGACACATAAATATTTATAGAAACTATATTATAATGGTTGTTTTCTTTAAATAGTTATGGATTAGTTGATAAGGTCAATAATATTCAACACAAAATACTCAAGCCTTCCTAATAATAATTACATAAAATTATCTTGATGTTACAATTGGGACTCGATTGCTGTTATATTGGATTAAAATGGGTATATTATTATAAACTTGTTCTTGAGTCAGAAATTTTAAATTTCATTAGTGGTATGTTCTCCTAGGATCCCTAGATGGAATGACTACTGAATGATTTTTTTCATTAAATTCAATTTGGAAAATCAAGTCCACACACCAATGAAGATGATAAAGGCTTATAACATCCCTCTTATAATGTAAATATATTGTTTTCTTATGTAAGTTACATCATTATATGTCTCTTTTTTATTTGGGTGGTACAAATTATCTCACTTTGGATAAAAGACCCTAAAGAAATTTTATGTTATAATAGGGCCTCTTGCCTCGTACTAGCTAATCGATGTATTGAGAAACCCCATGCTCACAGATTCTATAGATTGGATTGTTTTTTCTTTTATATTAGAACTAAGACCCCAAAAAGGTGTTATTATACTTTGTAATTCACTACGTGTGATGCATACACTAGGTGGGAGATAATATTTATTATGGAATCATTGATGGTGAATTTATATATGCAATAATAGAGGAAGTTAAGGATGCAATCATTTGGTGATTTATAGCGATGTTGAATTCCATTTAGCTTCCCCAAAATTGTTATGGAGATAGATTCATTATGGTATATTGGTTAAGAATTTGATTTGGATTGTTAAATAAATTAAAAAAAATTAAATCTCATTTGGGAATCATCAAATGTGAGAATACACGAATAATTAATCTATTTCACTATTAAAGGATTTCACATCCATTGTAAAATTATTATTTTTAGTATTTATCATTCCCTAATGACAAATTTATTGGTATTTTTGGGGTTTGTTCACAAAATCATGATAATAAGGGGTTAAATAATATCAAAATGAATCATATTCTCTTGACTCAATCTCTATAATATTTTTAATATATATTTATGGAATCTTTCCAAGTGAAAATTCTTTCTAAAATCTTTATGAATATTATTTATCTACACTAATGTTTTTAACAAGACATTTCACAAATGGTGGTGTTATCCCTGATTAAATTTTAAAAATATAATTTAAATCTATATAGTAAGGAAATCCATGATTATAAACTTATATAAGAATACATGATGTGCTGCAAGGTTCCCAAACTGAGGAATTAGGACAATCAAAGTTTCATCCTCTATATCCCTATGAGTATAATCAAAATCTACAAAGTTTGGTTATATATAATGTGTCACATATTACCATTATTGTCATGTGAAAATGACTAATGGTTGTTCCTTTTATGTTCAATCATCTAGTACCTATGGTTATTCCTTTAAAATTCATGTATCTAAGGCTATTATATACCATTTTAGGTCATACATACATTGCTATTTTTTCTTGTAGTAGATGGCCATATGGATACAAAAAAACTAAGAGATAGACTACTAATAATGTTTTCTTTATAGGAAATATATTTGAGAAAACCTATAATATTATTTGAAAGGATATTTTTTTCAAAAGGAATAATTTAACTATGCTATAATGGAAACAAAATTGTACCTTTATACCATTGGTAACACAACTTATGGAGTCTGACTAGATGTTTAGAAGATAAAGATGCATGTGATGAATCTAATATTTATAGTCCAAGCAAAGAGAGATTCCACATTTTTCCTAGATGTGTGGGGATCACATTATCAATGTAATAAATGATAAACTATGATTTTGAGGTCTTTTGGTTATGTTGTATAACCAAATTATATATCAAAATGTGTGTGAGATTCACATTATCAAATGTATGAATCTTCATTAGGCCCAAATCATTTTAAAAAGTGAACAAATCATATATATCAAGTTTCCATGGTTTTGACTTGAGTAAAATATGTTTTTGGGGGGATAAACATAAGAAAATTTATTCTATATTGGTTTTTGAATCCACTAGGGTGAAGAAGAGTACATTTTCTTAGGTATGTGACTTGGGTAAGTTGGTCACCATAATGATGTATGGGTGATGTATCATCTAATTAGAAGGATCTATATTCCTGGTTATTTATCCATTCATTCTTAGATATCCTACTAATTGTGTTCCTTCTCCCTATCCTATGTATTTCATTTGGATAAGTACTATTTCATGAGGGTTATACTAATTACCACTCAAATAAACTAAATACATGTATTTTATATTACATAACATAGGTTTTTTATCAAAATTTACAAGAGAGATAGTTTTCAAATGCTCAAGATTATTGACTATGAGTGCACAAGCTATACATAATATGTTCTATATATGTGTTCAACCAAATAAATAAATTGGATATCAGGGGGATCCTTTTATATAAAATGGAATCCAATCTGCATATCCATTGTGGTAAATACATGAGTCACACATCCTTGACCAAAATCACTTGAGATGATTGATATTGGGTCCCATACACTTGTTTTCTAGAAGGCTTGAAGGAGGGACATACATTAAGTTAATACAATGCCTCCAAAAATTCATAAACAACCCTTAAATAATATTTTATTTCCTAGAAATATATTTGTGAGCTGATATATCTTCTTATAATATATAGTTTTCTTAAGGTTCCACTATTATTTAAAAATTATAATTTTCATATTTTCACACCAAACATAATTTATTGAAAATTTAAATCATAACAAACAACAATATAATTAATAAGGAAATTAGACAATCAAATGGAATTGAAATATGATCAATATTAGGAAAAAATATAATTCAATCTTAATTAGAACAATATTTATTACACTCTTTCCACCATTTAAGACTTTTGTCCTTAAAAATAAAAACACATTAGAAGGATATTTTAGTAGGATTTTTTATTTATCCCTTACTAATGAGTACTAGTTAAAAGATATAATCCATTTAAATATCTTATTTATGTAAATTTTTATACATATAACACACCCATCATAAATCAGTACCACCATATGAAAATATACTAAAAATAAACAATAATAAATTATCTATTACTAACTCAATAATTTTCATGATATTTTTCAATTCAAACATGACCTTCATTGTTATAACTAATAAAATATGTAATATATGAATATAATTATGATGATAAAACTGTGGTATGGTTACTTCTCATAGACAACTAATAAACAAAATCAACCTCAAAATTATGAGTATAGTTTTCACTACAAATCGTTGTTCTCACAACCAAGATATAGGGAGATTTCTAGGTAATTTGATATTATTAAAAATATTACATTTTTAATGATATCATATCCTTAATGATATTTCATCTAATTTGTAACTCCCCGACCCTAGTTACCTAGAGTCGGTGCATTATTTTAATACATTGGCATGATTACAAGGAATCAAGTCCCGAAGGACCGATCAGTTTAGCAGTCTTGGAAAATAGATTACATACATGAATGTTACATTACACTTTATAACATACAAAACAACATAAATTATCCTTTATGAATACCATTATTACATTGGCTTAACCCTGCATATCAATCACAATACACTTCTTGGAATCCTGGGAAAAATAAAACATAGAAATGGGTGAGCTCAGATGCTTAGTAAGGATAACAATACAGAGGAAACTTTCATAAATAAGCATAAACATTTAAGGCAATGTATAACTAAAACAAAATTATTTTAAACTTGAACTTCAACATAATATAGCAGAAATAAAATGAAATAATTCCATTTACTCATTCACATGGATATTCTACTAGTATAATAATCACATGTAATATCAATAACCAGTTTCATAATGATGGAATGCATAATTCCAAACTTTAATTTCTGGGTCAAGGCCTCATGACAAGACCTAAGGGATAACTATAACCAAAACCCAACCCGGAGAGCCTCTGTAACCGGACGTCATCCTGGTGTGCCTCTAATAACCGGACACCAACCCGGAGTGCCTCTAATAACCGGAAACCAACCTGGAGTGCCTCTAATAACCGGAAACCAACCCGGAGTGCCTCTAATAACCGGACACCAACCCAGAGGGTCTTCTGTAACCGGATCCCAACCCAGAGGGCTTACTTTTACCGGTCCCTAACCCATAACTTACTAGTCCAACACATTCATCTTAAGAAGAGGATGAAATATAACATAAACACCCGTATTAAAACCAGCATACAAAATTCCAAAACATTAATCATAATCCATTAATGGAATAAAAATAACTCATCCATATTCAAACATATCACAAAACCTTAAAGACAATATGGATGATTTGTATCATAATAAATCAACTTCAAAAAAAGTGTAAAATTTATCAAAGGATGTTGAAATAGATGAAAATGATTTGTAAAACTCTTTGAGAGAAATACCCCCTTTTCATGAAAACATTTAAAAGTCACATAATTTAGAAAAGAATTCATTTAAAGACATTTTTGAATCAAAGTGTCCCATACAACTTTGAAACTTTTGAAAGGAATTAACATTTTAAAAACATTCATGTCCAAATAAATAAATCCTTAAAAACCATTTTGAAGACATGGACATTAATGAGAATGATTTAGAAGAATAAATATTTAAAACATTTAAAATGATTTTTTAGTAAAAAATTCCCTTAAAATAATACCTTTGAATTTTTTTTCATAAAACATGGATATGGATAATAAATATGTCCCAGTAGATACTTACGTAAAAACAACCTCGGATAATAAAGAGATTGTGAAATTAACCCTTACCAATTTGGTAACTTATGAAACATACAAACCATGAAAGAGGTATAATAAAATGAATATTTAAATACACATAAATTAAAGTGTATTACACAATGAATACAATAATGTTCAGTACATATACCACAAAAAGGTAATAGTGACAATATTGCAAGAATCTCATGGGAATAAGGAGTGAGATGAAAACCCATTACCTTGTACTTTTACTTGATATGGTGTAGGTTAAACTAATGTATAATAGTTAAATAATTGTTATTAAATTATACAACAATCATATACATAAATATTATATCATATATGATCTTTTAATATTGCTTTGTTAATAATATTTTAGTATTATCGTTGTTTTGGGTGTTAACTTACTCATTTTATTTTATATGTTTTGTTACATAAGCCATGTTTGTTATGGATAGGTTTTATCTTATTCATATCCAGACTGATATCAAGTCCTTAAACACTATTTTTAATCATCAAATAAGAATTATGCTTGAATGAATACGATGGAGAATGAAGGTCATCACGTTCATGGAGACGGTAGTCCGTACATACACACGAGTGACAATATCATTCTTTTGATATTAAAATAATATTTAATTGGATAGTATATCATATATAAAGAATCATTATCATGTTATATTTATTATTTACATGAATTACACATCATTATTATATGCATCCAAATAATAATATTTTGAATAACAATTACACCACGACGT
Source organism: Viscum album (assembly GCA_963277665.1). Lineage (NCBI taxonomy): Eukaryota > Viridiplantae > Streptophyta > Magnoliopsida > Santalales > Viscaceae > Viscum > Viscum album. The sequence continues at coordinate 821,118,298 of OY728162.1, forward strand.
GGAGACGGAAAGCCGTATGTACGCACGTATAGTGACATGTCATTCAAAGAATGGATATAATACTGAATATGGTTGTAAAATATATATAATAACATCATAGTATATATAAGATACTGGAGTTTTTATTTTATAATGGGAATAACAAAGAAAGAAGAAGTTGAAGAAGAAAGGAACTTGAAAGAGGGTGGTGAAAACATTACCTCTTCTTCGTGTTCTTCTTTTTGATTTATCAAAAGGGATCCTTAGGATGGCTTTCTGATCAAAATAAGGACTCTAGGTTGAAGTTAGGTAAGTTTAGAGAGTATTTGGGCAGGGTTTGGACGATCCAAAAGGATTTGAATGTCTGAATTAGTGATAAGGGGAAGTTCCCTTTTATAAGAGGGGTGGGGGGCATCTTTGGAAAAGCTAGAAATATTATTTTAAAATAAATTCATATTCAGTTTCTAATGGATACAAAGTGGATTATTAAAGGTATAAGGTGGGGATGGGTCGAAAGACTTTCAACCAATAGAATTTAGATAGGTTTGGTTCATTATATTAACCTTATCTTTTAGTTTTAACTCTTAGTTAATTAGTTTAGAATTTACCATGTCACTATGTATTTTATATTATATAGTCAATAAACTTACTATATACATCCAAGAGACCCACAAGTGGTCCATTAATTATACAACTATCATTATATAAGTATCTTTTCTGAACCTTAGATTTTTATGAATTTAATATCAATTAATAATATAATATTTGTTTTAAAAACTCTTTTATGTCAATTTTGACACTATTCAATAATTGATTTTTGTTAAAGACTTAAAAACTTTATTAATTCGAACCAAATTCATTTAAGAAATACTATAATGTTATATTAAGCAATAAAATTCATGTATGTCATCAAAACGTTCAAATTATATTTATTTTAACATTTATAATACCAATTATTTGATTCTTTTATTAATAAGGAAAATAATGCATCATTATTGTGTCATAAAAAATATTAATTATTAAATGTCTAAAAATTATAAATAAAATACCATTATGTAAGAAATATTTTTATCTTTTAAATTAATATTTATATATGAAAATCCAACATATATAACCATATGTAAAAATTTATTTTCTAAAAGATATATGCTTATGCCATTTTTGTATTTACTTTAATTTAATTAATATAAAGTGTCCTTATCACCTACAAGTGGCTCCATGGGGCCCCAAAATCAACCCAAAGATGCCCATGGTCGGACATGACTCATCCAATATGGTTAGGACATGTGTTAGGGTAATTTAGTATTATTATAATATTATTTTTTACCCTTATTTACAGGATTTACCCTTTAACTGTGGTAAATAAAATATTTACCGAAGTAATTATTCAAAATGTATAAAAATAAAAGTTATCTATTTACACAATTTGGACCTCATGATTCTAAATATGGAATCCATTTTTATAAATTCAAAATAGAGAAGTGGTAGAAATTAATTTAAAATTAATTCCCGTTGTTAAAACAAAAAAGCGTGTTTTTAAGAGATAATAACTATCAAAAGATTGACACTTGTTTATGTTCGGTTTAATTGTGAAATTATTTCCAATGGCCAAAATTGTATTAAATGATAAAAATATATTCTAAATATACTTTAAAACCACTCAAATTCATAATTTATCACCATTAATTATTTTGATTAAAAAAGTTGTTTTTAATTAAAATTTAGTAATTTTTACTATTCATCAAAATATAAATGTTTTCTGAAAAGTTCCAAAATTTTACCCTTGGATAATTTCGACATTAATAATCCAAAAATGAAATCCATTTTGATAGATAAGATTTATAAAATTTTAAAAATTGGGTATTACTATTCATAACGGCTAGTTTGATTGGTTGTGGTGTGTGTTAGAACTCGAAGTTGCGTACAATACACACTACTATATTATTAAAAGAGAAGAATACCGTGGAATCTTGGGGTGTTACATTCTCCCCACCTTAAATAAATTTCATCCTCGCAATTTGAAATTATTTTTCGAAAATAAAATGTTGAAAATAGAAAATACCTTTGGGAAAACCCACATCAGAAATTAGGTTAATAAAATTTAGTCTTAATAAGAAGAAAAGGTAAATTAAAGGGTCACCACCAAATTATTCTCTCGATTAGGAGAACATTGGTGGAAATTAGAGACATATAATTGGTGGAAAAATGTAAATATTTATAGGGAGTGATTGAGGTCATCAATCACAAACAATTGTAGAATCGTGGGCCTCAAAGCCACTAATCTATGATGATTTAAAATACCATCGGTTCAACAAAACATAAGGTATTAGGATAACAATTTTTTGGTTTTAAGATGCCTTACCTAATGTTTAATAATTTATTTCTTCATAGAATAAGAGAAGAAAAAAAATGTATACTTGTCAAATAGATTTCCATCCTTTAACTAATTTCTACCACAAACTAATCTTTCACTCTAAAAGATAATAGAACTTAAAAAAATATTATATTTATCCTATTCATATAGGTTTAAAAAAAATGAATTTATAATTCATCTATAAGACCCTTTAAAAAAACTACAGTATTCAATCTAGGACATCACGTGGGTTAGTGGTTGGTGATACACTCTTATCGCCCTTCGGTTGTGGGTTCAAGTCTCTCGGCCTTGCCGGAGGCGATGGGTTGCCACCCAACCTATGAGTTGTCCTTTTTATGGGAATCCAAAAATAACCTTAACAATAGTATCCAATTTCAATCTTAATCCATTATAGCCTTTAGAATTATCCAAAATACTTATATCCAAACTCTCAGTCCAAAATTTATAAGGAAGTTAAACATAATGAGGATCCTTTTTCCAGGTAATAACATGTGAATGCTTTCATCATGTATTCTTTTACAACATCACAACATCCTGAATCAACTATCTCTTATTCCAAAAACACTACCTCATTATCAGGACCATATTAAGGATTACCTTTCCTTTAACCATGTATTTTCAAAAAAGTGTAACTTACTATTAAGTCACTTTTCTTAGAACCATATAATCTCAAATCCTCAATAAAATAATACTGCAGTACAATCCTTATTTATTTATAGTACATCATTGATACAAAACTTCAATAATATAATTCCAAAATAACAACATTAGAACACTAGTCATTCCTCTTCATCTGTGGTAGTATCATAACCTGATTATTATCCAATAGCATCATTTTTGACATATTTTAATGACTGGGACATTGGTTCATGTAGTGTCCATACTCCATGCAGACGAAGCATAGTTCATTTGAAACATTTTTCTTACCCTTGCAGTCATGTACTTGGTGTCCTTTTTCTCTACACTTATAACATACTCCCATTCCCTTCAAGCATTTTACAAGGTGATTATTTCCACAGTTATCACATATGGGAAAATCCTTATTTACCTTCTTCCCTTTATCTGTCCTTCTCTCCACTATCCTTTCCTTCTCTGGTTTCCCTTCAAATCCATAGGTCTTTGAAAATTATTTACTTATCTTGTCAACACATGATACCATTTCTTCATATGATGATAATACATGGGAGACTATTTCCTTTCTAAATTCTGGCTTAAGACCATAAAATATATGATTCTTATTACTCTTTGGATCATGCGTATTTCTAGAGTTCTCATTCCTTCTATTGGGCACCATTTCTAAACAATGGAATGCACTAGATCAGTTTATGAATGAAAATACAAAATTCCATACTTATAAAACACCTAACATAAATTGAACTATTTATGGATATAATCCATAATCATAAAAATGTTTTCTTTGAGGAATTATATACTCATAAACCCTTCATAATGGTTTGTAAAGAAAATGAGAGTTATCCTAAGCATATCCCCCAGGAGTGTCGTAACCAAGAGTGAAACAAGGCCCGTTGTCATACACCAGTTCCTGTTCGAGTCTAGATCAAAGAGGTGTTTTTAGGTTTTACCCCTAGGTACATTTGTGCCAAATCCGACTCTACCTGCTCGTATCCAGACATGGATGTATTGCTCGGAAAACTCACAAAATCTCTACAATACCAAAATTCTATGAAATTCTTCTATACTAATCCTCAATGTCTATCTTAGGTCTATGTTCTCTAATCAAAGTTTATCTAAATCTAGCTTCCAAGGTTATTTCTAAACTTTCTCTAATACCAACTGTAACACCCCGACCCCAGTTACCTAGAGTCGGTGCATTATTTTAATACATTGGCATGATTACAAGGAATCAAGTCCCGAAGCACTGACCAGTTTAGTAGTCTTGGAAAATAGATTACATACATGAATGTTACATTACACTTTATAACATAAAAAACAACATAAATTATCCTTTATGAACACCATTATTCCCTTAGCTTAACTCTGCATATCAATCACAATAAACTTCTTGTAATCCTTGAAAAAATAAAACATAGAAAGTGGTGATCTCTGATGATCAGTAAGGATAACAATACAACGGAAACTTTCATAAATAAGCTTAAACATTTAAGGCAATGTATAACTAAAATAAAAGCCTTTTAAACTTGAACTTCATCATAATATGGTAGAAATAAAATAAAATAATTCCATTTAATCATTCACATGGATATTCTACTAGTCGAATAATCACATGTAATATTAATAGCCATTTTCATAATGATGGAATGCACAATGCCGAACTTTAATTTCTGGGTCAAGGCCTTGTGCTAAGACCTAAGGGATAACTGTAACTGAAACCCAACCCAGAGAGCCTCTGTAACCGGAAACCATCCCGGAGTGCCTCTAATAACCAGACACCAACCTGAAGTGACTCTAATAACCAAACACCAATCCGGAGTGCCTCTAATAACCAGACACCAACTCGGAGTGCCTCTAATAACCGAACACCAACCCGGAGGGTCTCCTGTAACTGGAACCCAACCCGAAGGGATTACTTTTACTGTTCCCCAACTCGGAACTTACTAGTTCAACACATTCATCTTAAGAAGAGGATGAAATATAACATAAACATTTATATTAAAACAGGCATATGAAATGCCAAAACATTAATCATAAGCCATTAATGGCATAAAAATAACTCATCCATAGTCAAACATATCACAAAACCTTAAATACAATATAGATGATTTGTATCATAATAAATCAACTTAAAAAAAGTGTAAAATTTATCAAAGGATGTTGACATAGATGAAAATGATTTGTAAAACTCTTTGAGAGAAATACCATTTTTCATGAAAACATTTAAAATTCACACAATTTAGAAAAGAAGTAATTTAAATACATTTTTTAATCAAAGTTTCCCATACCACTTTGAAACTTTTGAAAGTAATTAACATTTTAAAAACATTCATGTCCATATAAATAAATCCTTACAAACCATTTTGAAGACATGGAGATTAATGAGAATGATTTAGAAGAATAAATATTTAAAAAATTTGAAATGATGTTTTAGTAAAAAAGTCCCTTAAAATAATCCCTTTGAAAATTCTTTCATAAAACATGGACATGGATAATAAATATGTCCCAGTAGATACTTACGTAAAAACAACCTCAGATAATAAAGAGATTGTGAAATTAACCCTTACCAATTTGGTAACTTTTGAAACATACAACCCATGAAATAGGTATCATACAATGAATATGTAAATACACATAAATTAAAGTGTATTATACAAAGAATACAGTTATGTGTAGTACATACACCACAAAAATGTAATAGAGGCAATATGGCATGAATCTTATGGGAATAAGGAGTGAGATGAAAACCCCTTACCTTGTACTTTTACTTGATAGGGTATAGGTTAACCTCCTGTATAATAGTTAAATCATTGTTATTAAATTATAAAAGAATCATATACATAAATATGATATCATATATGATCTTTTAATATTTCTTTGTTAATAATATTTTAGTATTATCGTTGTTTCGGGTGTTAACTTACTCATTTTATTTTATTTGTTTTGTTACATAAGACATGTTTGTTATGGATAGGTTGTATATTATTCATATCCATAATGATATCAAGTCCTTAAAAACTATTTTTAATCATAAAATAATAATTATACTTGAATGGATATGATGGAGAATGAATCTCATCGTGTTCGTGGAGACGGTAGTCCGTACGTACGCACGAGCGACAATATCATTATTTTGATATTAAAATAATATTTAATTGGATATTATATCATATATACAGAATCATTATCATGTTATATTTATTATTTACATGAATTACACATCATTATTATAATCATCCAAATAATAATATTTTAAATAACAATTACACCATGACGTGGATACGGTAAGCCGTACGTACGCACGTATGGTGACATGTCATTAAAAGGATGGATATAATACTGAATATGGTTGTACCATATTTATAATAATATCATAGTATATAGAATATACTGGAGTTTTTATTTTATAATGGGAATAACAAAGAAAGAAGAAGTTGAAGAAGAAAGGAACTTGAAAGAGGGTGGTGAAAATATTACCTTTTCTTCGGGTTCTTCTTTTTGATTTGATCAAAAGGGTTCCTTAGGTTGGATTTCTGATCAAACTAAGGATTCTAGGTTGAAGTGAGGAAATTTTAGAGAGTATTTAGGCAGGGTTTGTATGAGACAAAAGGCTTTGAATGTGTAAATTAGTGAGAAGGGGAAGTGCCCTTTTATAAGAGGGGTGAGGGGCACCTTTGGAAAAGATAGAAATATTATTTTATAATAAATTCATATTCGGTTTCTAATGGCTCAAAAGTGGATTATTAAAAGTCTAAGGTGGGGATGGGTCTGAATAATTTCAACCAATAGAATTTAGACAGGTTGGGGTCCTTATATGGACCATATCTTTTAGTTTTAACTCTTAGTTAATTAGTTTAACATTTACCATGTCACTTTGTATTTTATATTATATAGTTAATAAACTTACTATATACATTAAAGTGACCCCCCAAGTGGTCCATTAATGATAAAAATATCATGATATAAGTCTCTTGTCCAAACCTTATATTTTTAAGAATTTAATATCAATTAATAATATAATATTCGTTTTAAAAACTCTTTTATGTCAATTTTGACACAATTCAATAATTGATTTTTGTTAAAGTCTTAAAAACTTTATTAATTCGTAAAAAATTGATTTAAGAAATACTATAATGTAATATTAAGAAATAAAATTAATGTATGTCATCAAAACTTTCAAATTATATTAATTTTAACATTTATAATACCAATTATTTGATTCTTTCATTAATAAGGAAAATACTGCATCATTATTGTGTCATAAATAATATTAATTATTAAATGTCTAAAAATTATAAATAAAATACAATTATGTATGAAATATTTTTATCTTTAAAATGAATATTTATAGTCTAAAATACAATATATATAACCATATGTAAAAATTGTTTTGATAAAAGATATATGCTTATGCCATTTTTGTATTTACTTTAACTTAATTAATATAAAGTGTCCTTATCACCTACAAGTGGCTCCATGGGGTCCCAGAATCGACTGAAAGATGACCATGGTCGGACATGACTCATAAAATAGGGTTAGGACATGCGTTATGGTAATTTTGTATTATTATAATATTAATTTTTACCCTTATTTACCGGATTTACCTTTTAACCGTGGTAAATAAAATATTTACCGAAGTAATTATTCAAAATGTCTAAAAATAAAAGTTACCTATTTACACAATTTGGACCTCATGATTCTAAATATGGAATCCATTTTTCTAAATTCAAAACACAGAAGTGGCAGAAATTAATGTAAATTTAGTTCCTATTGTTAAAACAAAAAGTGTGTTTTTAAGAGATAATAACTATCAAAAGATTGACACTTGTTTATGTCCGGTTTAATTGTGAAATTATGTCAAATGACCAAAATTGTATTAAATGGTAAAAATATATTCTAAATATTCTTTAAAACCACCCAAATTCATAATTTATCACTATTAATTATTTCGATTTAAAAAGTTTTTTTTAATTAAAATTTAGTAATTTTCACTATTCCTCAAAATATAAATGTTATCCAAAAAGTTCCAAAATTTTACCCTAGGATAATTTTGATATTCCAAATCCAAAAATTAAGTCCATTTTGAGAGATAAGATTTATAAAATTTCAAAAATTGGGTATTACTATTCATAACGGCTAGTTTGATTGGTTGTGGTGTGTGTTAGAACTCGAAGTTTCGTACAACACACTCTACTGTATTATTCAAAGAGAAGAGTACCGTGGAAGATTGGGGTGTTACATAATTAAATGATTATTATAGAATAATAATTGAACATAGCTTCATATCAAAAAATATAAATCACCATTTCACCAAAATGAGGGTTGAAACAAGAGTTAGAATTAGAGAAATGAATCAATAGTGTGTAATGTAATAACACAATCATAGTTAAATATAATTTTATGATACATCTAGTGGATCATAGATAAAAATAGTCTAGAAAAGTTGAGAAAAAACAAATTAATAATGAAAACTAAGGTGATTTTATGAACATTTTCAATCTTGTAGATATTCATTTAAAAAACATGTTATGTTATCATATAAATTTCATCATAAACAATTATGTTATGGAAAAAACTTGTTTGATTTTATATCTCTTACATCACATGATATTTTTTATATAATTTATATTTCAATTTATTGACACATTACTTAAACATTCAATAATTGTTTTCACAAGAACTCATTATAATATCTTTCAATACACAAGCTACCTCTATCTGAATAGTATGAAAACTGTTTAAATCATTTCTCTTCATCAGTAGATCTATGTTTTTATAAAATTATTTAGTAGTATCTAATTATCCCGATATTTAATATTTATCTATGATAACATCTAGATATTAATTTTTAACATCAAAAATAAATTCCAATGATTACAGTAAAATATTCCACACCTGATAAGTATGAGTTTATGTGTCCTTATTTTGTTAAAAACATTATTATCACATTTTTTTCCATAACCATGAAAATTAATTACAAATATTTCACAAAAAAAAATTATCATGCCAAAAATATAGTCCACATCATAGGATGAACAATTTTCACAACTAATATATATCATTAAATAACTTACATCACATGCATCCGTGTCATAGTTTTCATTACACACTATATTAATTGATAAATGATCAAAATATTTTATGTCATTCTTATATGTAGATAACACCTTCTCATCATATTCAAAACAAAATATTATTTTGACACTCTCTATAGTTATCAACCATTTACCAATCAATATGTTTTTATCAATTATGCTAATTTCAAAGTATGAGAGGAAATCATGTCCCTCTCATTTTAATTGATTTAATCTCACTAAGAAATGATACACTAGTAATCATCATAAAATCATTTTATAAAAATATATGACATGTAAAAAATCTCAATATATTATCCCTAGTAATTAATACCTCCATTAATGGTCTATTCATGATAATGGTATAGACATAAACACTACTACTTTGAAAGATATTATTGTTATAGTTTCCTAAATAATATGTTAAATAATTAACTATCATAATAAACTCCAATATTCTATAACTATCTTACTAAAATGGAAAACAACTTTTAGAGACCCATACTAGCATGTATTCAATTAATGGTCCTAATCATAATTATATTATCACAATTATCCAAATCTAAACACTATATAATACCTGTAAAATCAGGGAAATAAAAACATAACCAAAATAAATCAAATCCTATAACTATTTCAAATTTTAAAATAGTATAAAATATATTATATATAAAGTGAAATGAAATTTTTAGGTGAAATTATATTTTTTAATTCCTCTTATTAAATATATTTTTTATCCATGGATATAAGTCTCATCATTAATCATGAGAATCTAGGGATATGATGATATATAACAGTTTTTTATGCCTCAACCACTAAAAAACCTGAAAATAAATCAGATATCAATCTATAATCCACTAATATAAACTAAAAATAAACCACGTTTTTTTACATCATTAAATTTGTGGATTGGTTTTACCATAATATAATGTACACCAAGAAATCCAACATGTTTTGATGACTCCTTAGAATCTAATTCCTCCATATATTAAAAAAATATAATAATTCCACAAACCAATTAGAATTATCTATGTAATTGTCACAAAGATATCATGAAATTCATTACTCAAATATGTTATTTATCATCTAAACTAAGGACTGAATCCAATTTAAAAAATCTAAATACCTTTTACCATGTAAAAATATTCATATCTAAATCCAAAATGGCTAAAATACAATTTTTGTTTAATTTTATTCTTAAATAAACCCTATTTAATGGATTTTTAGATTATTTTTTGGTCCATGAAACAATATACAATAATATATTAATGGTAATATTTTCATTTTGCGGTGAATGAGAATTATCAAATTTTGAGATAATGAATGGTGGATTGATATTCTAAAAAACTAATCCTTTATTATTGGTTTCAATCATTATAATATAATGATAGTGATTTTTATGAATCTCCCAAAAAAATATTTTAGTTTTAAGAATTAGTGAACCATAAGACACAAGGAGTTCCAAAAAATGATTCATTTGTAATTTTTTTATGTGTCCAAATGTTTGGTATATTAAATGTCAACATTGATGGATATATAAGAAGGATATAGGTTTGTTATTTAAGGGTGTGACTCTAATATATAAACTCCTTGGTCAAGAATCTATTTATATCTTTATTATCACCATCCATCAAACTCAAGGTTCTAGAAAACTATTTCTTGAAAAATATTTTTCATGAATTCTTAGAGATTTGTGAAAAATATGGATACCCTAAATGAATGAGTCCTTTGAACACTTTATGGTGATATCTATCAAGTTTTTTAATCTTTAAAATTGCATATCAATTTTTGAAATTACAATATTCTACGTTAATTCAATTATTCAATCCAATTTGGAAGAATATGATTTGGTTTTAGGTTTATGTTATGGATTATGAAAACTTTTGGATATATTTTATACCCCATAAAATTTTACTATGGAATCAGAACCACTTCTATTATTATTGGGGTGAATTATCACATGAGGATAAAAATTGGAAAAATAAGTTCTCTAGGATCCATGATATATCCAGATTTTAAATGGTTATTTCCAAAATTAATTTCATAATACAAAATGATAGTTATTATTTGGATAGTTATAATATCATAAATAATTTTAAATTACCCCATAATCCAAAGGAAAATGGTTGTTTCATGCATCAAAAAAATTCTTGAATACATACCATCGTATTTTATAGATAATTTTTTACCTATAGATCAATATTTCATGGTTATAACTATGATGATATAAAAAATGTTTTCAAATATATCATGGATCCTCAAGACTCAAGATATATAATGGCCAGAATAAATCTCTAGGTGAAATAGTTTAAAAAAAATGATTAATTTACCTAAAACAACATCTAAAACGGCCAGAGAAGTTATAAACCCCCCCCACTAGAACCCCACCTTGATTAATAGTTAATATATATATATATATATATTAAATAGGTAGGGGGAAATAATATTTTTTAAACCAAACAAAACCCTCTGATTTTTACAGGGAAAAGGGATCTAATTACATAACTTGTAAGACTAGTGGCCATTAAATATCATGAAAATATGACCCTAAGCCCCCAAAATGTAAGTATATCATGGTCCATGTGGTCTAATACACTTTTACATGAGCCCTCGTTTATCCTATCCTACCGTCGTCCATCATCAGTAGCAATGCTACTCATCAACGCCGTAGACCAAACTTTTCCAACTCACCATCACCCATCTAACAACCACCACCATTAATACCCCACACACACCACATGTTCCTCATCTGAGATCACCACCCTCATAATAATCTTCAAGGTTTATCTCAACTCATCACCATTGTTTCATTTCCAACTGACAACCCATCAACATGCATCCCCACCAACTGCCTTATATAGAAAATACCGCCACCCAAAAAACCCAAAATTGGCAGCCATCCGAGATTTGATCCCAGAACCTTATGTGGAATAGTAGGGATTAAAAACCACTTTAAAAAGGCCCCAAATACATCTATGTTAGTATTGGTAATTGAAATTCACCACTAATAGGTCACATGTTGGGGACTATCAGTGATAATATCTGTCACAAAAATATGAGCTATTTAATTCATAATTCCTTTTAAAATAAAAGTGAATCCACCAATTAATAATATATATATATATATATATATATACAAAAAATAACATTTCCCAATACCAAACTACCACTAAATAGATATATTACAATAAAACTAGAGACAATACATGAATATCTTCCCTAAAAATACACATACTACCCAAATATTTGTATCCCCAACATCCAATGAACTATCCTAAAAAAACCAATGAAAACATTATAATGGAGACTATATAAAAATACTCAATATGACCATCCTCCTAAAAGTTTCAATATCTATGAGAAATAAATGTTCTGAGATATACATTTGTTAGATCAACTATGAAAGTTCATGAGAAAATCAAGGGAAGGGACAATGTAAGTAATAAAGGTAAAAACGACTATAATATTAGAAAATAAAATCAAATACACCATTTAGACCATAGTATATATTCATAATGTATGAACAATAATCCAATAATATATATATTCAAAGATGATATTAGGATTCCTGAATCTAGTAATAATAGAATAATGGATCTAATAAAAATGTAATCACCCTATAGGCTACCATAATAATTCAACTAAAATAATATTACTACTTATCAATCATAAAAAAAATATAATCACATTACAACCATCATTATATAATCAATGTATTAACATCACTATTATAACACCACATTAACACATCAACATAACCCCCACCACTTCAACACAAACAAGACCACATCACAATCACCACCGTATCACCACATCATTATCTACAAAATTCATAGTGTTTCCTCAATCCACCACAACCCAAATAGATAAAATAACCTAAATCCATTAGATCTTGGTGATATGTTTAAATGCCAAAACCATAATCTATTATATCCTATAGAAAAAATCATGTTTCATAACCTTGAGACATTATATCCCATATATGTTTATATATATTTATACTCTACTTTATCCATCATAACCAGTTTATAAATATAAATTAATATAAAAATTGAAATCCACTATAGCCTATAAATTCTGTACATATGATAAACTTTTATGATTAAAATCCATGCATGTATAAATATAACTAACTACTATAAGTGTTTTCTTTTATAGTATCATGTATAATAAATATATTAAATGGAGAATCAATAAAACAATCACAAAAAAATTATAAAAATTAATAAAAAAAGAAATCAATCAAACCCATGAATAATTAATGATACCTATCATGAAATAATCATTAAAAAAATCAATAAATTTGTTTTTAATATAATTATTCGTGATCTAACAATCACCACTTCATTATAAAAAATTTCACTATTTTTTTTAAAATAATTCTAATTTTTTATCATGAACATAAAATAGATAGTTATAATATTATTATGAATATTTTAGTTAAATAAAAAAACTAAATAAATATGATTAATTAGGACACAACCATGACCAAAGTTAAGAACCTCACACACCACATCTATGTGGAAATACTAACCAAATACAAGAATCTATCCACCTACCTAAACCCAAATTCTATAAAATAACCATAATTACCAGGAATCATACTAATATGAATTACTCAAACCTCTCAATAATAAATCCACATGGCCATATAATGATCTTTCACATTAGAATAAAAAACAAAAAAAAATATATATGACACTAATAAGAACACGGAACCCATATTCTTAACTTTAACCTCTCACTATCCATAATAAAAACAAAATAAATCATCCATTGGAGGAGATAATATCACTAGGAAATTAGAACCCATAAGATAATAAAAACAACACAAAATAACTCCACGTAGAATATAATTAGATCTTAGTTAAACTAACCTTGTAAAAATTGAATGAAGTAACTAATAGTCCATTCCTAAGAAAGATCTTATTCATTCTGAAGATGAGAACCCTTATTAATTCTAAAATTCTACTCAATTAAAGAAAAAATCCCAAATAAATTAACATTTAAATTATATCATATTCAGAATTAATCTCATTAATTTATTGAGATCCCCTATTATCTTGAAAATTGATACCCATTCACGAGTTACATTTTGTTAAATTAACAAAAAGCCCATATTTATAGGTCACTATTATATTTAACATATTTTATATTTACCTATAATAGTATTATAATGTATCTATAGTATCATATAAAAATATGATTATATATAATATCACGTTTTTATCTAAATAAAATTGAATACATAAATATTATAAAGATGTTTTGAGTTAAACTTATTCATAATTATATATTTATTATTGTCATTCTATATTTTCGTGTTCTCTTTCATTTCCAAAATTCTTATAATCTCTCATGGGCTTACACATATCATCATCAATATAAAATAGAATACCTAAACACCAAACATCCCCTTCCCCTAAAATAAAACTCACAACATCAGGCCCAAGTTAAGGGATTATTACATAAATTAGTAAATCATATTATATTGCCTTCCGTTGGAAAAAATAGTCTTCCCTCAACTCATGGGAAGAGTATGAACATACCATTAATGAATCCAAAAATTTAGGAAAAAGGGTATATTATAAAAGATTGATTGGTAAAATGAGTCACCTTTTATATGTTTTTATGTCTTGTTTTCAACCAAAGAGAATGATGATATTTAAAATTTTTCATTTTGAAGGGCTAATAATAGAATAATTAATATAATTGAATATGAAGGGATTTTAATCAATGGGTTTATGATCAATAAGTGTATCAAAGATGATTTAATAGAATATTTAGAGAAATAGTTTTTATAATATAGGAGTAAGGATTAGAAATCCCATACTTCAATGGAGCTAGTAAATTTCATATTTATGTTAGGAACCACTAGATCCATGAATCAACTCTAAAGGTTTCCCAACACACACTAAGGTTTCCCATGTGTAATAATCATTAAAAACACAAAGGAATTAAAATAAATAAAATGGAATCCTAAAAAATATTTGGTTTCAATGAATCATTTAGAATCCATTTAGAATAAAAACTTTTTAAATTCATTTTATCAAACACATCATGTGGAATAGTCCAGATTTTAAAGAAAATCCCCACTACAATCACCAAATTTTCAAACAAAAAAGTTAATAATAACAAAGTTTGACATAAAAAAATCCTTAATAATAAAAATTATATAAAAATTATCAAAATAACCAATGAAAATTAATGTGATAATGGTGTAAAAAGGATATATACATTAAATATATATGTATACATAAAATCTAATGAAAACTCATTTTCCTAATTCAAAACCACTAGAATACGATGAAATGGATCATTAAAACCATAAATACCTATAAAATACATTATTGTAATCAAATCTAGTTATATGTTTGGCCGCAATCACCAGATAGTTATGAAAATAAGAAAAACAGTGGTAGAAGATATAATTAAAGATGAAAGGAGTAGGAATGAAAAAGAAATTGAGGTTTAACATGGAAGATTTCAACATAACCCATGATAATCACAAATAAAATAATGGGGAAGAAGAATACATGGGTGTGTATCCCTAAATTTCATGAATGGGGTGTAAATGAGGATAAATTGGGTTAGAAATCAATAGGGTTAAAGAAGTAAACTCACCAAATATAAATCTAGGTAGGTACATACCATAGAGTAACCCTATTGGCCATATCATGGTGCCACTCTCTAAGGATTATGCGTGGTCACCTCTTAGGTTTTCTGAATGGAATAAATCCAGCTAAAAAAACCAAGTATCCTTTGTTGAGGCTACAATGACATGAACTTCCCTCTCCACAGTACAGGGAACCCACCAGTCCTAACTCTAAGATAGTCTCATAAATGGTACCTCACTACAACACAAATATATCCACCAAAAAACTAGCATATATCCTCCAAAACTCTATCAATGGAAGTCCACACACCCTCCTTGGATGAATGTACACATCCACCACTAGTGAAACTATCCATCAAATGGGAATGGATAAATCCCATTTGAGTATGAGGACCCATCATTACATGGTTCCACTAGGCTACAACATAACTTATTTTTATTTAAAATTATAGAAATCCAAAAATATACCACGGCATTACTAATTTGAGACAAAGAAATTTAATTCAAAATAAATAAATGATAAATTTATTACTTGATAATGATACAATGGGTGAAACAATTATCCCCTCCATGCAACATTTTTCAATTATAATGTTTTAAAAAATATTATATAAGAAAAGGTAGGTACCTTTATCTCACACCAATGACTCATTCTCCTAAGTCTCATGTCCATTGAAACTAATTATCCATGAAATAAGGGATATGGTGATATATTTATCCCACATCACTATGTATCATTGATCCATGATAAGAACAAGACACTGAATGATGGAGGTTCTAATATATAAATCTAAATCTATCTACCCAAATACATGAGATAGATATAGTTGATAATTATTCATTTAGGAAATGAAAAATACATCATGAATATATATCTTCTATCATTGTATATATAGCTAGTATGACACTTATATTCCACATTCTCGAATAGCCTGACATACTAAGACATCAACTTACCATGACTTCCAAAGTGATAAAGATTTAAATAGGGAGAAAATTTGGGACATACATAGAAACCAATGGAATATTATATTATATGGATATGATAGCTAGTATAATTTTTCTAGTCTAATTTATTTGTCACCAATAGTTTTTGAATTAGTTTAATATTACTCCTTATCTCCTTGATTATGCTCAATCTTAATAAGGAATACTCAGCCAATTCCAACTACAAGTGAGGGGATATATATAGTCATGTATAAATTTATTCAAAGGTTACATGTTTATAAAGGATTGATAAATATTATTATAGAAAAAATCATCTAATGATAGATTTTTCTCTAAAGAGGAACCAAAATTGAGCACATAGGATCGATTCATATCCTTAAGAATAATAATAGTCTACCATATATGGTTATCCATCTTTAGATGATAAGTCATTCTCATCTTCATAAAATAACACATCACTTATTAATGGACATTTTGAAACTAATATAACAAGCATGAGTCAAAATTATATAAAATCATAAATGGAACACCATGAAGCATAACAATCACCTTGACACATAAGTGCCTAAGCTATTCCAATTTTGTAATCTTATTTATAGGATACAATTTGTATTTTTTTAACTAAGGTGATCTAATACAGAGATTTAATGTGTGTTGTGTTTGTTGTAAATATATTCCAGATTAATTAACGAGTTTAATGTCCAAGTTAGTTTTTTATAGGTAAATGGAATTCCATATGATATCTCAAAATGGATATACTTCCATGTGTTTTCTAAAATTTTCAATACAAAATATTAGTGATTTTTGGTTTCATTTCATGAATGAATAGTAGAAAGGGGATAATTTCTATATTATAATTTTGTGAACCACATAACACCTATGAATGTACGTAGTCATTCTGTACATTTAACGTAGCAAGCATGTGACTACATAGAACCTATGTGAACTGTGTATGACCTATGAAATTATGTAGTCATGCCAATATTGTGGTTGAGTATTTTTCTCTAAGTTATGAATCTTGCAAAGAATAGATCATTTTGAAAAGGATAGTTTCATTTGTGCTAATATGTGTCCATTTAAAGTGATATCTAAATGATTCCTGTGTAGGAGGAAAATCCATATAGGATGTTTATAAATACTATAAATAAGTGTCATTTGAATAAAGAGGTGATGATTTTGGGTGTAATGCATTGGATGGATTTTCATTGTATTTATTTAGTGCTTGTTTTTGAACGGTTGATTCATAATCTAGTAATTATCATGTTTTTGGGATGCGTTGCTTATAAATACATGTTTAGTCACTTTATTAATTAGTAAAAAAATATTAGGATGATTTGAAGTGTGATTGAAGAATCAAAGAAGTTTGGGAGTCTAAATAGCATGTTGTCCTCATAGAAAGGCCCCCACTCACGTAGCACTATCCAAATCATATAGAAGTAAATTTCTCACATAGGATATCAATTCATGATTTTTTAGAAGGAGATTATATAATTAATTATTATGAAGAACTACACTATATAACACATTTCATTTCACTTTGTACACATGGAAATTTTGAAGAAAAGTATATGGTGAACAGTTTACCAGGAATGTCTTATATGTAAGGTGATTTTAAAAATGGGATTTTAAATAACTATATATGATGATTATTTTGGTGATCAAGGAGAAAAATGGAGCATTGTGTTTGAGTAATAAGGATTAAAAATAATTGGTACATTATTGATGATGGGGATGTAACCTTCAAGTCATCAAGCTACATAAAACACTGTTTGAACCCTTTTGTAGAGGATGATTCGATAGAAGTGGTTCCAATGCGGTAGTGCACTATTACCTAAACTCATTTATAGGTAGTGTTCCTAGAACTAAGTCACCATTTCTATGTAATTTTACTCTAATAATACCATAGAAGAAAAACATATTATGGTATGATTGATACATCGTCCACATATACTCATTGGACTAGCATTTAGTAGTGAACTAATTAACATTTTTTGTGTTTTGTTTCTATTTTTGAATTTGTTTATTTTGATAATTTAAAATAAAATTGGTAAATTTTAAATAGTTTCTACCAACATGATGGAAAGGTACTTTAAATCAAAATATAAATTTGAAATCATGAATCACCTCTCCCATATAAAGGTTCATTGGGGTAGAAAAAGTGTTATCATAACCTAATTATAGGAGTTTAATGTATCATTTAATACTCAATATAGAGAATAATGTTAATGTATAATGAGTTTCTCTTTTCTTTGAGAACAAATAAAAGGTTTATAAAATCAGAATGAGATCATATATTTAATATCTTGGACAAGAAGTTTTATCTTCCACTATTCATGATATTTAAGTTAGTTATGTAACAAGATAGTCATTAGTAGATGATAATGTAAAAATAATAGATGATTATGAAATTTAAATTCTATAATTGGATTTTTTTAAATAAAATATGTATTAAGATGATGAGGTTCACTAATTCCATGGAAATGTGGGATAAATTTTACAAAATTTATGATGGTGAAAGTAAAATGAAGAAGGTGAAGAAATATGTCCTCCACAACAGATTTAATGATTTTAAAATTCTATTAGATAAAATTATTAGTAGTTTCTTGAATCAAATTTTCTGAATTTATTGGTTCTATTCTAGGACTTGTGGAAGAAGTGAAGGATATTGATGTTGAAAAAAAATATCTTAAGATGACCACTACCTTAGTAAAATCACCATCTTTCATCTCTTAGTAAAGCATTCTAGTCAATCTATATCTTGATGGTATTTTGTGAATATTTGTTTATTATGAAACAGGGTTATGAAATAATAACCATAAAAAAACACAAAAAAATAAATAAATGAAATTAAAATCTATGTAAAAATAGAACATCGCTAAAGGTAGTGATGAATCATAGGATGGGGGTTGTATGATCCTAGATATTCAATGAGGTATGGTGTCTTTGGATTTTTTTTTCATTTAATTTTACCTTAACATAAGTGTTCAAGGAAGTAGAGGAGGTTTCATGAGAAATGGATAAGGTTCAATCTTGGATTTTTTGTTTTTGGGAAGGTAGAGAAGGGTGCTCAGTTAGTGCATGATTTGTGATAACTTTGAACCTTATCTATAAGGATTGTGAAGTGAGTGAACATGGTTTTGGAAATTTTCTGAAGGATTAATGTAAAACATGAAAGAATAATAATTTATTGCAGTTTCAATTTTCATAGTTTGGGAACAGTTTTTATAATTTTTCACCTTACCATATGAGGTGTGGTGCTTCTGGATAGTAGGGTCACATGGTTGGTGCATGCTATGGCTATCCATGCATCCAAACCACCTGACCGATTAAAAGTGGGTAAAATTATAATTCTTCCCTTATTTACCCCTTATGTCTAATAATTTCTTTATTTTATATCATTCACATAGTATCCCCCATTGTTGGATCTCAACTCCTTCTCCTCCAAGCATGATATATCTCCTTTGTCCCTTAGTAGTTTTGAGTTCTGTCTAAGTAATTTATATCCTTGAGGTAAATATATGACTTCTTTCTACTCATTTACCCCTTAAATTCATTATTTATTATTCTTCTATTTTTATGGATATTTTCCATATTTTTAGTGCTTTTGTCTGGTTATTTGTTTTCCCTCAATCCATCTCAAATCCAATGTTGATACCAGAAGACGAGTCTTCTATGATCCCTAGGTAGGTGGTCTATTTTTGTTTCCCTAAAAGTATCACTTTTTATAAAATGCATCATTGTGATATACACTGGTATTTATAAGAATTGTTCCTAAAATAATTATTCTAATAAAATTTCCCTTAAAACCTAACCTAGACATAGTACGAGCCACCCAACCATCGTACGAGGTTGTTAAACTTAACCCAAACCACCTCTAAGGATGTGCTTAGCCTAAACCCTTGTATTTTATTCTATAAATGTATCCAAAATATACCTTATAATTTTTTTGGATTTGTGATTAGGAAATTCTAATTAATATTTTATTTACCAAACCGCCCCTAAGGGTGTGCATGTGAAGTGACTTAAATAAGATTCCACATATTATCGAATTTCAGAATGTATTGGGTATTGACTTAATTACTATAAATAACGCGTCTTAGGTAAATTCTAGAGCCTGAAAAAATTATCATAGTCACATAAAAAGATGTGACTTGATTTTGATTAAATCCTAGAAATAATCCCATGTATGAAATTTCTTGGATTCCCATTATGGAATGACTTAACACATGTGATTTATTTATAAGGATTCCTGGTTTCTAATTAAAAATAATGGTCACAAATTCAAATAAGTGGCATGAATTGAGAAATCATTATATTCATACATGTAATTACTTGAGCTAACTATTAGGATTACACCTAATTCAGTGATGTGAATTCCTCATGGTAAACCCATAATGGATTCATTAAATGGCTTATGCCCATCAATTCCATGGCTAGTCATTGTGGATTCATTTGGATCACTGAAAAAATTAGAATTCTTGGGATGATATCCTATGTTTGGATTGATGTTAATGAACCTAGAGAACCTTAGGTCATCCCCTAGGACTCTAATCGAGTCCTAACCTGAGATTCATGAAAGAATTTCATTGTTTTAGTTAGAGTATATTAGGATAAGAATTATAAGGGCTGATCCCTTGGATCCCTCTAAAAAACCCAATATCTAAACATTACAATGTGATCATCAAAGGTTGTATTAGGAATAAAATATAAATAATTGCATTGGTCTTCCATAGATCTGAAGCAGGTTTGTTTTTAGGTAAGTCATGAGCTAGTTATATAGATTACTTATAATTATTAGTTTCTAGATGCCTTGGATATATTCCTTGAGTCTCTTGACCAATTTAAAGATCCCGTCATAAGATATATTTGGATTAAGAAAAAGTAGGCAGGGTCTATTAAGAACAAGTTATGATTTGGTTATATTTGTTGTTAATAGATGATATATGTTTGAATTTGATAAAAGGTGGTGTTTTAGTATCCTAACACACCCCATCAGACTAATTATAAAGATTCACCAAACACAATAAATAAGATTCACAACACAAAAGGAAACACAGAACTTTGAACCCATGCCATTGGTAGAGGGAATCTGACTTTGTCCACCAGAATGAGTCAATAGATATAGGCCATAATAATAAGGCTTTTTTGGAAATAAAAAAGGTTCTAGAAGAATGTGAAGATATATAACTTCATAATATAAAGATGATGATGCTTTATGATTTGTATGTCTTCAATATCATAGGTTTCCCAAGAAAATTTTGACACAAGACTTATGAAGTAATGGGGGAGAAGATGTGTTTGGTACCTTAAATATGACACTGATATGCCAATCCTTATGTTCTAAAATTCACGAATGAGTCCTGATACACATATAAATTTGTAGAAGAAGAAATAAATCAATGTTTTATTTAAAATGATAAGTATACAGATATTGTTGGGACTGATGATTGAAAATGGAATCAAAGACAGATGAAACTATTGATTCTCAACAATGTATTCAACCATTTTCATTAGGTTTCTTTGTTTTGACTCAATTAGATCAAGAGTAAAATAATAAATTAAGTTTCATTAGAATTGGGTCAAGAGAAAAAGAAAAAAAGTGTTGTTTGTTTCTCAAGAGGCTCAATAATCATCAGAACAAATTGGTACCAATTCATCATACATAGTCTGAGTATTTTTTGAAAAGTCAATGAAAAGAAGAAAAGATTTGATTAGTTTTAATGAATTTTTTCTAAATGGAATTTTGGTATATTTAGAAGTTGTAAAGATGTTTATCGATAAATAAAATTAAATGATGTATAATGAAGGGGAAACAATGTTTACAGAAGAATATTATCAATGTTTTGAGGTTTTCAATTATGTCAAGAAACTCATAGTGACAATATGTTTTCATCATAATGAGTATGTTCAATTGTGTTAAGAGAAAAGGATATAGAGTTTTGAAGTGGTGAAGATATGTTCCATATAATGATATTTCCATAAGAAAGACCACCATACACACTTATTTTAAGAAAGTAAATCAGACCAATAGTAAGGAAGAAACATCAATCGGATTCAAAAAACTAAAAATGATCATACTCAGAAAATTCGATTGAATAATTTTTAGTAAGTTCAAAGAAGTCTTATGTTTTGAGAAGTTTGAAGAAATCCCTATAAGTACTATGAATATTTGAATAAGTCAAAGATGAATACTTAAATGAACATGAAATTTCGAATTTTCGAATTTTATTAAGTTGGAAGTGGATTCAGTTTTCATACCTTTACTATTCTAGGATATCTATAAATAGATTGGACAATACATCTATACTTGAAATTGTTCATGTGTGTGAAAATATGATGTTATGAAACTACTGTGATAGGTATTGAGATTACAACCCAAATTTGTTTTTCCAGTTAAATCTGAGGAAGATCCACTAGAGTGAGATTCAATAGGATCAATGTTTCATCAGAGTGAGATTATTAGGGAAAGTCCATAAGAATAAGCCCATCAAAGTGACATCCATCAGAGCAAGGTCCATTAGATAGAGTTCCATCAGATTAAGAAGTGGTGACTTGTTGATTGATTTTATACTCAATTAAATATGGAATAGTATAATCAAAGGGATGATAATTGGATTGATACCATCAAATAGAGGTTACTAACTGAGTTTTATTGGGAAGACTTTTTCTGAGGAAGTTTTATGAAAAGTTATTCTGGAAGAAGTTTCAAGACCAAAAAATTCCTTAGAGAATTGTTGAAATTATTGAATACTGTACACAACTAATGTTTTATTCAACTTACTTGTGGCTGGATTAAATAAATTCCTAAAGTGGATTATAAAATAAGAAGTGATGTAAGGATTGTAACTATGGATACTTACCAGTTGCTAAAAATGCTTGTGTGTTTTCTGGGGTGTATAAGTAGTCATTGAAAGTAGATATGAAAAAGACTATTGGGGGGTATAACTAATATTGTAGGAATATTGTTACTAAGATTGTATAATTTTTCACTACTTATACCATTGTATTTTGGGAAGAAAATAGTGAAAGAATCCATATTGGTGGGAGTATCCAACATGACAAGGAGCATCACTTTGTACGTAACCTTGTAAATATCATGTACTGATCGATAATTATATTTTCTTTATATGAAAGGTGAGGTTGTGATTAATATTTTAGGATATAATAACTATAATAATTTTAGAGGTTATGAAAAGTTTCTATGGTAATTATGAAAATTTTTTATAAAAGGAAAATGTATCAATGATTCACCCCTCTTAGTGGTCTCGATCCTATTTGGGAACAACATAGTCAACAAAGTATCCCATGAGGAGCTCAATCTAAACAAGGTTTCTTTTACTTTACTGATTTAAATTACTATACATGTACTCTATTTTAACACCATGGGATTTTAAAATAAAACTACATTCAATATCTTATGTTTCATGTAACATCGAGCCTAACCAAACCTAAAAATATTATTATTAAATATGAGTATTATTAATCAATTCGTTAAATTGGTGGGTATAAATAGTATAAATGGAATTATGAAATATATATATAATACCTAATCAATAAAAATTCATCGATTAATTCATATGAAATATGTACTCAATTTTTAGTAAATTAATTTTATGCTTTAGGAATATGTTTTCTTCAAAAATGGGTTTTCTTGCTTTTTATGAATGAATATTATAATAATTTTTTGAAAAATATATAATTTTTAATTAATAAAAATATTATTAAGTTTTAAATAATCATACCATAATTATCTTATAGTAATTTTTTTTGAATTTTCTGAAAATATTTATTTTCTAGTTAATAGTGAAAAATTCAGATTTTTATTGAAAAAAATATTTTTTCTTCAACCATTTATGAAGTTACATTTTATTTTAAAATGCATTTAAATAAAAATGGGTTATATTATATTATTTATAATTAAATTAGGTAAATTTTAACCAATTTAATAATTTAATTTCGTATAAAATCAATTTTATACATAAATAGGTATTTTTAAGAAAAATTGTATTTTTTCTAAAAAGTGGGTTTCATCGTGTTTTGCGCACTAATTTTTAAAATTATTTTCTATAACTTATATAAATTTAATTTTATGAAATATAATATATTTTTTGATTCATAAATTCAAATTTATACTAGGATGGATTTATTTTACATTTCTACGAAGAAGTGAAATTTTTAGTGAATAGTAAAAAATATGATTTTTATGAAATAAAATATCTTTTTTGATATCGCCAAGATATAGAAATAATATAAAAATTTATGAAACATATTTAAATTCTAATTTATAATAAAATAATGTAAATATAATTCATAAATAATTGAAAACATATAGATTATAATTTATTCCATAATAAATATGAAAGTCATTTTCAGTGCAAACGCAGATCCTACACAACACCAGAATGTCTAATTTGGTCACCTAAAAATACTAATTGGGATGATATAAGTAGTTACAAAATTTTTTACTAAATATTAAATATTAAATATTATTTTCATGTTTATAAAATAATTATATTGTTATATAAAAAGTGTCTTATCCAATTTCTTGTGCAATGCTTGCGCAAAGCTAAGAAAGTAAAAATAACACATTAAATGTGTTGTAATGATATAGACAAAATTTCAAATAAATATTTAATGAATATAAATTTATATTTTTATTATAATAAACTTATTCTCATGATATAAATTTATTTATAATTTTTAGAAATTATATAATTAACTTATATTCTTGTGCAACACTACAACAATATAAATTTAATTAATAAAAAAATATACGATATTAAAATTATTAAAAAAAACAATTTGAGATATTTAAGGTTATAAATGAATTATAAAGATTAAAATTAATTTTTATGATATAATAAAATAATTTTTTTAATTTTACTTGTTTTATTGATGCTTTTAATGTCAAAGTAATGAATAGTATCAAAAATGACAATAATGATATTTTATGGGATTAATATTTTATTAAATTAGTAAATAATCATAAAAATATTAAATAACCAAAAATGGAATAATATATGGTCTAAAATATTATAACATTTGAATTTATATTCCATTTTGAATCATTTTTATCTATAAAAGTATTATTATATTTTAATCTTTTGAGAAATTATACAAGTACCCCTCACCACAATTAAAAAAAGGCACTTCCTCCATCACATATCTACACCAATTTGATCTATTTAGCTCAAACAAACCATTAAAATTTCTTCTATAAATATAATTTTCTTTGTTATAGAGGTTATGTTCCTTCTATAAGACCAACCACATATTCCTTAAGAAGATATTTGAAGGAAGTCCACCGAAGAAGAGGTAATCATCTTTATCAACTCAATCTAGATTATATCTTTTTCTAATTACTCTTCTTGTGTTTTTTATATCCTAAATTAATAACTACAGTATCATATATATATTGAGATATTATTATTATTATTATTATAAAAAAATAATACACCTAGTATCCATCTTATAAAAAATGAAATCACTGTGGGTGCGTACGTACGACTTACCATCTCCACATAGCGATGTAATTCATTTTTAACCACCACATTACTTGTATGGTTATAATAATATAAATAATGGGTATATTTGATAAATATTTCATGATAGTTCTTCTAAAAAATTAATTTATCATCAATTTACCTATCCATTCACCATTAATGGAATGATACCATCACTCACGTGTATGTACGGTCTACCATCGCCACAAAGCAATGTGACTTATTTTCCATATCCAAATTTAAATAGTGGTGATAAAAATGTATTAAATAATTAAATATGATACATTTAGATTTTTAAAACTTTGTAGATGATGAATATATATCCCACACACATGAACCATAACTTATGTAAAAAACATGAATGAAAAAATGAAGCAGTTAACACCCGAAACAATGATACTAATGAAATATTAATAATGAATGGGTGGTAAGATGTTATATAAGGATTATATATATTGAAATAAATATGAATATAGTTATGTTATAAATTAATAAAATTATTTAAAACATTATAAATGTGTTTAAAGTACATTCCACAAAAGGAAATCACAAAGTAATGGATTTTTAGTATCACATTTATTTTTGGTAGACTTATGCCATATTCACCGTTGGTTTCTTTTGTGTGGTGTACATACTACAATTTGACATGTTATATCATGAAAATAATTATATTCATGATAATTATAGTTAACTTTCAAGTTATTCTTTCATGGGGGTTTTGAAACAAATGTTACCAAAGTGGTAAGGGATTATTTTAAAATATCATCATTATTCAGGATTGTTTATGTTTAATTATCAACTGAGGAATATTTATATTCCTATTCAATGTTTTCTAAAAAAGTTTCCAAAAAAGTTTTTAATATTTTCCTTCAATTTTTTTAAGTCATTTTTCCCATGTTTGACTTTTTAAAAAATGGTTTAAAAGGAATTTTATCATCCTTTTCCAAACAGGGTACTTTGTGGATTTTTTTTGACAAAAAATAAGGAAGGAATATTTTTAAAAATATATGGAATAAACGGATATTCCTACCATCATGATGAATTAATAAATTACAGCTTAATTTATAATTTTATGTGGTTATTTTCAATGAAATCTTTTTCCTTTTTACTTGAACATTTTTTATTTTAATGTGATTTTTGAAGTGAAAAAAGATATTTTCTTCAGAAATGTTTTTAATGATATTTTTATGGTACTTTTATTCATAAATTACAAAAAAAAACTTCTTTTACTTATTCACAAACAGGTATATGTTTTATTGATACCATAATTTAATTAATTAAATCACATTTGATCAGTTTATATAACATTTATAAAAAATAACCATATTCTTTGTATCACGAATTTGTTTATTTTCTAAACTATATACCATTTAAAAAATGGAATTTCAATATGGAATTTTTTTGATTGAATGGGGAAAATATTGATAAATCCATATTATTTATTCAATACAGATATTTTTTGATAAGTGATATTAACTCACAAATTAAATTGAACATTTTGATATATGAGTAATGTGTTGGGAATGTAGTGAAAGGTGGAGATTAGAATTATATAGTCCCTTTATAAATTGATAGATATCATGAGAAGAATTAGTTATCCAAATTAAATGAGTTTTTATCCATAATGATTAAAAAGTATTTTGAAAGGTATTGATAGTATAGATACGATGGGTTTTTATCATTGTATCAAATATTAAGAATTTCCATAATTAAGAATTTAGTTATTATTATCCATGAGATATTCAATATGATATTATATGTGGATTTATATTGTATAGAAGTTATTTATTAAATGGAATGTGTGTTCTATTATTTACCAAGTTATATTTATTATTAATTATTGGTTCGGGATTTCTTCTTCTATATGCCACCCTTAATTATTATATGAGATCACCCTTATTTTTTTTTCTATTCCCCAGGATATGAAGGAGAGTCCTTTGAAGGGGTTTGAGGATGCCAAATGTTTTTCATTACCATGTTTCATAATTTATCCCCAATGTAAAATGGTTATAATGTATGTATTTGTTCTTTCAAAACTATTAAAATGATCGATCCTTCAGGAAATGAATAATTATATTTTTCCAACATAATAATTTGACCTCTGAATCTAGGCCACTGGGGTTAGGGTTGTTACTGCTAGCATCCTTGGATGTTTAGTAGGAACCTTGGGAACCTAATCAATGAAAAAATAAATTAGGTAATATAACCCTATGAATAACATTGAGGATAGTCTTAGTATAGTATAACATCCTATAGATTTAGTCATAACCATTGATAACCTAGTTTAAACATAAGGACTCATAAATTGAGAAAATGTTTCATGATTTAGGAATCCTTTGAAAAATATTTCATAATAACCCACTATAATTATTATATTTTTATTTTTATACATTTATTTTTGGTTTTATTCAATGGATATAAGTAGAAGAAATAATATTAACATCAAATATGATGGAAAATGTGGTGATCATGATCAACTGAATTTGATAATTATGGGAGTGAAATATATTGTGATTATGCATTATTAGTTATCATGATATATGATTAATAACATACACCTTAACCAAAACTCAGACTCACCAAAGAAATTATGGATAGTTTTTTCCAAGATCTTGGGTAGTGGAGGTCATGGGGGGAAGAAGGTTCAATTTACATTATGCCAAAAACATGGAAAGAGACACCTTAGAGAATGTATCAAAGGAATGGGAAAATGTTTTACGTTTGGGAAAGTAGGACATAACGAAAACAATTACTGAGTAAAAATGAAGAGTTCTATGAAAGGAAATAAATTTCATCTTGGGGAAGCATTTATAGTTCATTATCTTAAATTCGGGGAACTTAGGCATTATCTAAGTCAATTTACTCTTCTAAAAGATAAATTCTTGACCAAGGAGGGTTTTATGTTTTTATTTTACTACCATTAAATTGTAATGATGGAACTATTATGTATTGGGAATTAAGAATTATGTTTTAAAATTACTTCATTAATGGTTTTATGGTTAAAATAATCATGAAACATATATATAATTGTGTTGATTTATGAAGAAAATACGACTTCATTAACTTAAGTGTTATAGACACAATCATGGGTTTATAATTTTAATATTAATAAAAAGTTTAAAATTATTTAACATCCTTTTTAGGTTTTATGTTATGGGATTTAATCAATATTAAGTATATTTTGGGAGACATTTTTGGAAATATAACCCATTGGTTTAGTGTATGTTTTAGTGAAAAAATTATTTAATGAAAAATTCCTTTACATTTTATGCACATAATTTTAAAGGTAAGTATAACCTTTAGGGTTTATATGATCGTCGATTTTAAGGTAATTATGGGTTATTATATTTTTGGCAATTCAAGATGAAAAGTATGAGAAAACTATTGAGGTTAAAAAATTTCCTTAATTTTGAATACATTAAGGTTAATTTTGAGTTTGTTTATCAAATTTTTGGGAATGTTATAAGGATTTTATTAATATAGTTTTATAAAAATTATAACCTACAAGTCAAGTGACAACCTATCAATTTTGTTAAGGCCACTAGTTTTGAACCCAAAATCGAAGGGTGATAAGGTTTAATTTCATACAAATGGACTATGTGATGTCCTAGATAGTATGACATATATTTTCTTTATTTAAATGGTATGAAATATAATGTATAAATTCATTTTGGGAACCCTATATGATTGAGGTAAATATAATATTAATCTATTTTATTTTAGTAATAATGGTTTAATGGTATTTTAGAGGAATATATGTTTTTTAATGGATTTATGGTGATTCAGGTTATTTATGAAAGTGGTTGTTGTATCTTGGAGATTATCTATTTAAGGTGTGTATATTTTTGAAGATAAATATTGAATTTATCTTTTAAGACTTTGTGATAAAATGCTTAGGCCTTTTTTGATTTTATCTTAGTATGGGATATTTTTTTTGACTTTTAAGGATACTTATTTAATAAAATATCTATGTTAAATTTCAAGTATTACTATTGAATTTTGGGATATTAAATTAGTTTTCCTTACATGAAGGTTCATTAATTTTTTGAGTTATCATATCTTGTACAAACAATATTGGTTTTGGTTAATTTATAAATAAATGAAGAATATAATTTTTATCTTTTTTGGATTTTTTGATTTATATAAATTTATTCTTGTACATTAGGCATGAAAAAATTCATATTCATCATTTGGATAAAAAGATGAGATTTTGGTGGAAATTGATTAAATGATGAAGCTCTACATGTCAAGTAAGTATATTTATTTATGTTATTATGCTATGAAGTAAAACAATTCCTTAACTATAGGAAAAATATTTTGTAAGAAAAAAATTATTCATTAACTTTTCTTACCAAGAAATTAATACCCTTTTAACCCATCGAATATTTACGATTTTTGATGGTTAATGTTCTCATGACCATGTTCTCTGTCACTATCCATCAGTCCCTAGGAGTTAGTTTTATCTTCCATTTCCATTTTAACTTCCAACTTATGTTATCATACATGTAAACCTATTATGTGTTATTACATATAAACTTTGTAATTCCCTTTCTCTCTTTTCATGTTGATGTTTTATTGACCCTTTTTACGATGTGGAATTTCAGAAACTGTATTTTCAAATTTCAAATCCTTTATTACAGATCACAAGTTCAAATTGTAAAGAAAACATTTATTTAAGGAGGTTATAATTTAAAACCCCAATATTTTAAAATAACACCACATTCTATATCTTACATTGTTTGAAACACTAAGCCTAAACGAAGCCCAAAATATTATTATTTAAATATGATCGTTATAAACTATCTATTAAATTGGAGGGTATGAATAATATTAAAAAATTTATGATATATATATATAAAGTACCTAGTAAATTAATATTAATTGATTAATTCTTATGAAATATGTACTCTATTTTTAGTAAATTCATTTTATGCTTCAAAAATATTTTTTCTTCAAAAAGGCATTTTCTTTGTTTTTATGAGTGAATATTATAATAGTTTTTTGTAAATATTATAAAATTTATCTTATAAAAATAATATAATTTTTGAAATAAATATACCAAATTTATCTTATGTTGAAATTTTTGGGTTTTTATGAAAAGTTTTATTTTTTAGGGAATAATGAAAAATACCAATTTTTATTGAAATCTATATTTTAGTTTCAACCATCTATGAAGTTCCATTTTTAAAAAAATGGTTTAAAAGAAAATATAGTTATATTATATAATTAATAATTCAATTAGGTTAATTTTAATAAATTTTATAAATTAATTTGGTATAAAAACATTTTTATACATAAATAAACATTTTTAAGAAAAAACCATATTTTTTTTTTCAAAAAAGTAGTTTTCATCATATTTTTCACACTTATTTTCAAATTAATTTCTAAGATTTCTAGGAATTAAATTTATTGTAATTCAATTTATTTTTTTATTTATCAATCCAAATTTATCCTTGTATGAGTTTTTTACCTTTTTTTGAAGATGTTAAATTTTTAGTGAATAATGAAAAAATACTATTTGTATGAAATACAATATCTTTTGTGATATCGACAAGAGATAGAAATGATTTAAAATTTATGAATCACATGGAATGAATAAATTATTATAAAATATTATAATTATAATTAATAAAAAATTTAAATAAAATATGTTATAATTTATTCCATAATAAATATTAAAATCATATTCAGTGCTGACTCGAAGTTTGCAAAACACTAGAAAAGTCAAATTTGATATCCAAAAAATTATAATTGGGATTGGATAAGTCCTTGGTACAATTTTATATTAAATATTAATTTTTATTAATTATTTTTATAGTTATAATTAATTTTAGAGTTATATAACAAGTTTCTTATCCAAATTTTTGTGTAATGCTTGCATAAGGTCAGAAAAGTCAAAATAACACATTAAATGTTTTTTCATGATATATATTTGAGTTAATATAAATATTTAAGTAATATAAATGAATATTTTGATAATAATAAAATTATTTTAATTATAATAATTTCTTTATAATTTTTAGAAATTATATACTTACGTTATATGCTTATGCAACACTAAAACGATATTAATTTAATTAACAGAAAAATAGAATAAATGATATCATAAATATTAAAAGTAACATAATTTTGAGATATTTGAAGGGATAAATTAATTATATATATTAAATTGAAATTTTTAGGATACAATAAAATACTTTTTTTTGAATTTTAATTTTTTAATTGATGCCTTTAAATTCAAAGTAATAAATAGTATCCAAATTGAAAATAATGATATTTTATGGGGATTAATGTTTTTTTAAATTATTTAAAAATAATAAAAATATTAAATAATTATAAATTTGTTAATATATGGCCTAAAATTTCATCCCTTGTGCATTTATATGCCATTAGTAAGTATTTATCTCTAGAATAGTCTTATTAGATTTTAATCTTTTTGAGAAATTTTGAAAGTTCCCCTATGGTCGATTATAAAAGGTCACCTACTACCTCACATATTCACACAATTTTAAACCATATAGATTAACAAAATCCTATAAATTCCTATTATAAACATATTTATCAAAGTTATAAAGGTTATGTTCCTTCCAAAATACCATATCTAGATCCCCTAAGAAGAAATATAAAGGAACTCTACTGAAGAAGAAGTAATCATCTTTACCTGCCATTTCAAGTTTATATCTTCATCTGCTTACTCATCATGTGTTTTTTCCATAATAAATTAATAAATAAATAATAATATATATAATTATATGTTATTATTGTTATTATACAACCATATTCCACATTTTACCGATCCTATAAAAAAACAATCACTGTTTGTGCGTTCGTATGACTTACCATCTCCACATAGCGATTGATTTTTTTCTTTACCACATTAAATGGATGGATATAATGATGGAAATAATGGATATATAAGAAAATTATGACATTATATTTATTTTTTTAAAAATAATATATCATCCATTTCCCTATCTATTGAACATTAAGGGAATGATACTGTTTCTCTTGCATATGTATGACCAATCGTCACCATGAAGCGATGAATATAATTTTCCATATCCAAATTTCAATAATGGTCGTAAAAATGTATTAAATAAATAATTATTATACTTTAATAATTAATAAAATTCTGTATATGATTAACCTATATCCCATGGACATGAATCGGAATTTACGTAAAAAAAATGCATGAAAGAATGAAGTAGTTAACAATCGAAACAATGTTAATAATGAAATATTATTAATGAATGGGTGGTAATATGTCATATAAGTATTATATATAATATAATAAATATGAATATATTTTTTATAAATTAATAACATTATTTAAACCATTTATAAATAGTTTAAATCACGTTCAACTAAAATAAAGTGCAAGGTTTAGAATTTTTAGTCTCACTTTTATTTGATGGAGACTTTGTCCAATTCACCATTCATTTATTTTGTGTGTTTTATATAATAAAATTTTAAATGTTATATCATGAACATCTATATTTTCATAATATTTAATGTTCTTATTAAAGTTATTCATTCGTGGGGATTGTGATACAAAGGTTACCAAAGTGGTAAGGGTCTATTTCAGAATCTCATCATTATTCAGGATTGTTTATGTTTAAGTCTCCAATGAGGAGTATTTATCTTCCTAGTTCATGTTTTATAAAAAAGTTTGTATTTTCATATAAAAAATTCATTTCTACCCATGTTTTAATTTTTTAAAAATGGTTTTAAAGGAATTTTATTATCATTGTCCAAATGTGGTACTTTATGGATTTTCAAACAATAATATGGAAGGAATGATTTTTTTAACTTATAGAGAATGAGTGGAGTTTACTAAAATTATGATTCCATAATATATTTAAGATTACATTACAAGTTTACATGGTTATTTTCAAAGAAATTTTTTTCCTTCATACTTGTGCATTTTTTATTTAAAATTGAATTTTAAAGTGAAAGGGTATTTTCCTCAAAAAAAATTTATAGTACTTTTTATGGTACTTTTATTCATAAATGAAAACAAAACTCTATTTAAATTATTCACCATTTGGTATAAGTTTTAATGATCCATTATTTGAATCATTCAATTAATTGTGATATTTGGATATTAAATTTATCTAAAATATTCATATTCATTTTAACATGGGTATTGTTATTGCCTAAACCATATACCATTTGATATATGGTGTTTTACTAGGGAAATTATTTGATTTAATAGGGAGAATATTGATAAATATGTATTCTATACTAAATATAGATATTTTGTTGATAATTAATATTGATTCATTGATTAAATTGGCCACTTTGATATATGAGGAATGCATTGGGAATGCAGTGATGGGTGGGGCCCAAAATTATATAGCCACTCGATGCATTGGTAGGTCTCATGAGACAAATCAGTTGGCCAAATTAAATGTATTTTTACCCACACTGATTAAAAATTCTTATGAAAGGTATTTAAAGTATATATACCATGATGTCTGAGATCATGGTGTCAAATATTAATCATTTCCCTCATTAAAAATTCAGTTATTATTATCTAAGAAAATTTCATTATGATATTATCGTTTTATTCGGATTGTACAAAAGCTATTTATTTAATGGAATGTGTGTTTATTTATTTTCCTTTCAATATTAGTTATTCATTATTGATTTGAGATATATTCCATTGTATGTAAAAGATAATGATCATTTGAGATCACCATTATTTAATTTCATTTCCCAATGTTTTGAAGGAGAACCCTTTGAATGAATTCAAAGATGCTGAATGTATTCCTATAAAATGTTTAATGTTTTATACCAAATTTAAAATGTGTATCATGTAACTATATGGTTTTCCAAAACTAATAAACTTATCGATCCTTTTGGATTTGACAACTTGTATTGGTATCCATGTAATAATGTGACTTGTGACTCCAGGATACTGGGGTTGGGGTTATTACAGTTGGTATCAAATGAAGTTTAGTAGAAACCTTAGGAACTAGATTTATGAAAACATATATTTGGGAATATAACCATATTATTGGATTTTAGGATAAGTATAAGTATAAGATAAAATCATATAGATTAGTTAATCACCATAGATAACCTAGGTTAAACATAAGGACACATAGATTTTGAAAAATGTGTCATGGTTTAGACAACCTTTGAAAAATATTTCATGAAAACTCATTCTGATTATTATAGTTTGATTCTTACACATTACGTTTTGGTTTTATTTAATGGATGGAACTATAAGGAACCATATCAACATAAAATATGATGAAGAATGTGGTGATCCTAAGAAAAAAAATATAATGATAATTGGAGTGAAAGATATTACAATTATGGATAATAAATTACTAATATATATGATTAAAAACCTATACCTTAACCAACTCTCAGATTCACCAAAGAAAGTAAGATAGAGTTTTCTAAGATAATGGGTAGTGGAGTCCATTGGGGAAATAAGGCTCAATTACATTAATTTTAGTAATGTGGAAAGTGAAACCTTGTATAATGCCTCAAAGGAATGGGAAAATGTTTTAAGTGGGGAAAAAATACACAATGACACAAATTGTTGAGGAAAAATGAAGATTATGATGGAAGGAAATAAATTTCATCCTATGGATGAGTTTATAGTTCATTATCCTAAATGTGGAGAACCTAGGCATTATTCAAGTAAATTAACATTTCTAAAGGTTAAATCCTAGACCAAGGAGTGGTTTATGTTTTTATTTTCCAATCATTGAAGTGGAATGATGGAACTATTATGTATCAGGATTCAAGAATTATGTTGTAAAAGTATTTCACTAGTGGTATTATGGTTAGAAGAATCATGAATTGTCTAAGTAGTTTTGTTTATTTTGGAAGAATATATGTTTTAATTTACTTAAGAGTTATAGAAACCATCATGGGTTTAAGAGTTTAATGATGATCATAAGTTTATTATTCTTTAATAGATTTTTGAGGTTTTATGTTATGGGAGTCAGTCAAGAATAAGAATATTTTGGGAGACATTTGTGTTAATATAACCGATTAGTTATTTTATGTTTCAGTGAAAGAGTTATTTAAGGAATAATGCCTATATATTTTGTGGACATAAGTTTAAAGGTAATGATAACCTTTAGGGTTTATATTACCTTTGATTTTAAGGCAATTATGGGTTATTATATAATTAGG
This sequence comes from Viscum album, assembly GCA_963277665.1. Lineage (NCBI taxonomy): Eukaryota > Viridiplantae > Streptophyta > Magnoliopsida > Santalales > Viscaceae > Viscum > Viscum album. The sequence goes on from OY728162.1 coordinate 821,154,583, forward strand.
AATGAAAAATGAAAAGTATGAGATAGCCATTCATGTTAAAATATTTCTCTAATTTTGAATATATTAATCATATTTTTAAGGATTATTATCAAATTTTTGGGAATTTTGTAATGTTTATATTAATATAGTTTTAGAAAAAGGACAACCCACAGGTTAGGAGACAACCCATCATGTTTGGTAAGGCCGCAAGGCTTGAACCCACAACCAAAGGGCGATAGGGGTACATCACCTACCACTGGACTACACGATGTTATCATATAATGACATAGGTTTTCATTATTTAATTGTTATGTCATATAAAGGATAAGTTCATTTTGGTAATCCTATATGATTTAGGTAAATAGAAAATTATTGTATTTTATTGGAGGAATAATGGTTGAATTGTATTTTAGAGGATATAATATTTTATTATGTATTTAAAGTGATTAAGGTTATTTATGGAAATGGTTAGTGTATCTTTGAGATTATATATTTAAGGGGTGCAAGTTTTTGGAGATAAATATTAAATTTATCTTGGAAGGATATATGATCAAATCATTCTTATTTTTGGGTTTCAATATTAGGCTGATTTTTTTAAATTTTAAGGATACTTATTTACTAAATGATCATGGCTTAATTTTGGGTATTATTGCTTAATTTTTTGAGATTAAAGTAGTTTTCCTCATATTAAGGTTTATTCTTGAGAATTATATTATTTTGTACTAACCATATCAGTTTTTTTAATGTATAAAGATAAGAGGAATAGATTATTTTTTCTTTTTTGAATTTTTTGATCTGTAGAATTTGATTATAGTGCTCTATGGATGGAAATATTCATTCTCACCATTTAGATAAATAGACGAGTTTTTGGTGGAAATTTATTAATGGATAAAACTCTACCTATAAAGTAAGTATATTTCATTAAGTTCTTACTCTAGGAAGTAATAGAAATCCTCAAATCTAGGAAAAATTTTATGGAATAAAAACATTATCCATTTAATTCTCATACAGATAAATCAATGGCCTTTTAAACCATATATGATTTACGATTTTGTAATGGCTAACTTTCTCATGACCATATTCTTTATCACTATTAATTAGTAATTGGGAGTTAGTTTTCTATTCCATGTCATTGTTTTTATGTACCAACTAGGTTATCCTACATGGAAACCTATTATGTGTTATTCCATATGACCTTCATTCTTTCCTTTATCTCTTTTCAAGTAAATGTTTTATTAACCCTTTTTATGACATGGGATTTCAAAAATAGAAATTATAAATGTCAAACCATTTATTATATATTAAAAGTTTAAATTGAAAGGATGAAATTTATAAAGTATGGGATAATTTAACACCCATATATTTTATAAAAACAAAATGTTTGATAGTATATGTTACACGCAACACCTAGCCTAAACGAACTCGAAAATATTTTTATTTAAATATGAATGTTATAACTTGTCCATTAAATTAGAAAGTATGAATATATTTAACCAAATTATGATATATGTATATATATATATATAAATGAACTACTAAATACATATTAATTGATTAATTATTATGAAATATGTACTCTTTTTTTAGTAATGTTATTTTATGCTTTGGAAACACGTTTTCTTCAAAAATGGGTTTTCATCCTTTATATAAGTGAATATTATTATCCATTTTTGGAAATTTTATAATTTTATTTTTGAAAAATTATATAATTTTTGAAATCATCATAATTTTTTTTCTTTGGGTGAAAAGTTTTTATTTTTTTTGAAAAGATTTATTTTTTAGTGAGTAGTGAAAAATACTGAATTTTATTAAAAACTACATTCTTATTTCAACCATTTTTGAAATTAAATTAATTTTCAAATGGTTTAAAAGAATAATTATTCCTATTATATTATTAACAATTCCATTATTTTCAATGTAATCAGTTTTAATGTTTAATTTGGTATAAAGTCATTTATTATATATAAATAGGCATTTAATTTTTCTTCTTCTAAATAGCGGTTTTCATTATGTTTTGTGCACTTAAATTAAAATTAATTAATATCACTTATAGTAATTTAGTTTCATAAAATGTAATATATATTTTTTATTAATAAATCTAAATTCAACATAGGATTCCGTTTTTTACATTTTTCTAAATAAGTTATGTTTTTAGTGAATAGTAAAAAATACCGTTTTTATGAAATACAATATCTTTTATGATATCACCAAGAAATTGAAATAATATAAAAATTTATGAAGCATATGTAAAGAATAATGTATTATAAAATAATATAAATATCATTCATAGATAATTTAAAGCATATAGATTATAATTTATTCCATAATAAATATGGAAATCGGTTTCTATGTTAACGTAGAGCCTTCGCAATAGTAGAAAAGTAAATTTTGGTATCCAAAAAACATAATTGGGATTACATAAGTACTTTATCAACTTTAATATAAAAAATTAATAATTATTTATCATTTTATGTTTATAAAATAATTTTTTTGTTATATAATAGTCGACTTCTCCAAAAAAGTGTGCAATGCTTATATGAGGCCAAAAAAGTCAATTTAACACATTAAATGTTTTTTCATGAAATAGATATGAGTTAAAAAATATTAAATGAATATAAATTTGTTATTTTATCAATATAAAATTATTTTAATGATTTAGAATTATTTATAATTTTAATAAATTATATAATTACCTTACATACTTGTACAATAATAATATAATATTTGTTTAATTAACAAAGAAATAAAATAAATGATATTAAAAATATTAATAGTAACATAATTTGAAATATTTATGGTGATAAAAAAATTATTTATATGTTATTGTAATTTTTAGGATATAATATAATAGTTGGTTCTAATTTTTTTATTGTCTTGATGTATTTAAAGTCAAAGTAATGAATAGTGTTAAAACTGACAGTAATGATATTTTATGTAATTTCCATTTTATTAAATTATTTAAAAATAAAAAATTATTAAATAATCATAAAGGGTATATTTTATGGTAAAAAATTTAATCCCCTATTCATTTATAGGCCATTTTGATGCATTTTTATATAGAATACTCTTATTATATTTTAATCTTTTAAGAAATTCCAAAATTGCCCCTTACCTCAATTATAAATGGGCACCTCATCTCTTACTTATTCAAACCAATTTTATCCATAAATCTTGAAAAAACCCATAACATTTCTCTTTAAATAATCCTTATACATGTTCTATATGTTCTGGTCCTTCCAAAAGTCCATCCCTAGATCTCTAAAGAATAAATCTAAAAGAAGTTTGCTGAAAAATAAGTAATCATATTTACCAACTCTTTCATGTTTATTTCTTCTTCTAATTACTATTCATGTGTTTTTACATAATAAATTAATAAAAAAAGTATCACATATATATATAATATGATATTATTATGATTATTATACAACCATATTCCATATTTTATCCATCCTAAGGAAAAGGAAAGCATCACATGTGCGTATGTACGGTTTACCGTCTCCACGTAGTGGTGTAATTCATTTTCATCACCACTTTACTTAGATCGATATAATGATAGAAATATTGGATATATATATATATATGATATTTATGAAATTATATTGATTCTTTATAATTAATATATAATCCATTTCCCAACTCATTCACTATTTAGGGAAGGAAACTATCGCCCGTGCGTACGTACGACCTACTGTCTCCACGAAGCGATGCTATTCATTTTCAATATCCAACATTATATAATGGTTATAAAAATGAATTAAATTATTAAATATGATAAATATATAATTAATAACATTCTATAGATGATTAATCTGTATCCCATAAACATGAAATGGAAGTTACATGAGAAAACATGCATGAAAAAATGATGCAGTTGACACCTGAAACAATGTTAATAATGAAATATTTTTAACGAACAAGTGATAAGATGTTATATAAGGATTATATATAATATAATTAATTTTAATATAGTTTTATTATAAATTAATAACATCATTGAAAGCATTATACTTGAGGTTAAATCATGTTCAACCAAAGGAAACTATAAGGTAAGTCATATTTATTCTTAGTTCTATTTCTAGGAGACTTATGCCATATGCACTACCTATTTATTTTGTGTGGTGTATGAACTACCATTAATCATGTTATATCATGAAAACCCTTATATTCATGATATTTAAAGTTCCTTTTCATGTTATTATTTAATTTTCTTATGATATAAATGATACCAAAGCGGTAAGGGTTTATTTCAAAATCTCATTGCTATTTGGGATTGTTTATGTTTATGTCTCCACTAGGGAATATTTTTCTTCATAGTCCATGTTTTTTGAAAAAAAATTCAAAATGTTTTTAACTATTTTGATACAATTTTTTTAAATTCATTTTTACCCATGCTTGAGTTTTTACAAAATGGTTTGAAAGGAATTTTATTGTGGTTTTCCAAAAAAAGGTACTTTGTGTATATTCTAACAAAAATATGGAAGGAATGTTTTTTATCTTATGTAGAATGATTGGATTTTATCATCCACATGAAACTGTAATACTTTGAAGCTTCATTTAAAAATTTTTAATTCTATTTTCAATGAAAAGTTTCTCTTTTGTACTTTCACATTTTTTCATTAAAATTAAATTTCAAAGTGAAAAGGATATTTTAATCAAATTTTTTTTAATTATATTTTTATGGTAAAGTTTTTCATCAATGATAAAAACACTTTATTTTAATTATTCACCATAATTTATATTTTTTAATGATACCATCCCTTGAATAATTCACATACATGTGACCATTGGATATTACATTAATCTAAAATATGAATTTTATTTATATCATGGATATAATTATTTCCAAAACCATATAGAATTTTACATAAGGTGTTTTACTATGGAAATTATTTTATTGACTCATGAAAATGTTCATAAATACATATTATTTACTCAATATCAATATATGTTGATAAGAAATATTCATTCTTGAATTAAATCAATCATTTAGATATACAAGGAATGCGTTGGGAATGTAGTGATGGGTGGGGCCTAGAATTATATATCCCCTCAATACATCAACAGGTCTCATGAGACAAATAAGTTGTGCAAATTAAATGGTTTTTTACCAATAATGATTAAAATGTCTTGTGAAAGGCCTGAATAATATTGATACCATGATGTATGAGATCATGATATCCAATATTAATCATTTACCTCATTACAAATTCAGTTATTATTATCCATGAGATTTTCATTATAATATTATTTGTGGATTCAGGTTGTGTATAAGTTATTGATTAAATGGTATGTGTGTTCAATTATTTATCTTTCTATAATAATTATGCATTATTTATTGAAGATAACTTCTACCGCATGTAATCCTTACTGTGTATTTGATCCCAACCTTATTTTTATTCATTTCCCCATGATTTGATGGATAATTTAGTGACCCTAATGCTAGTTTCCCAAAGCTGGTGTTTACTCTATTACATTGGAATAAAATAAGAGGAATCACATCACGAATGACTAAATAGTTTATTAGTCTTGATAAAATAATTAGATACATGAAATTCATATTATTTTTAGGACATAAAATACATATATAATTTTCATTGAGATGCCCATTATTCCCCTTAGTGTATCCATGAATATCAATAATAAAACACATCCTCATATCCTTGAGAAAATAAAACATAATAAAAGGGTGGGATCAGATTCTCATAAAGGGAAAGAATCTAATGTAAGATATGAGTAAATAAGTAATAATAAATTTGGAAAGGTAAATAATTAAAACAAATTACATTCAATCAATAAATTGAGTATAATGTGGTAGGAATAAATGATGACTAGATAATCCCATATAAACAATAACATGATCTTGAGAGCTTAACCATGGATATTATAGCTAATTGAATAGTCACATGGAATATAAAAAACTGAATTCATAATGATGGAATGTATAATGTTGGATATCTGAAACATACCATCAATTTTAAATGACAAGACCTATAATACCACCAATTCTTAGTTTCAATACATTTATATAAATGGGTAAGGCCTCGGACATAACCTAATATAGTTTGTTTCATGAGACCTACCAATTAAATGAGGGACTATAGTGGTCCCTTCCTATTAATTACTAATTCCAATGCATTTATCATATAAAATGGGAGAAATGTAATGAATATAAACATTCATATTTAAACTATCATATGAAATGTAAATAGTTTCCCTAATCAATAAACATGATCACAAACCATCCATAGTAAAGTGAATGATATCAACACAGTAAATAAACATTAAAAATAACTATAAACCATATAGATATGTAATAAGGATGGTATAATTCCAATATATACCCATTGGAGTAAGATTAAGTGGTGTTGTTGTTGATGAATAAAAATACCATAAAACGATCCTTAAAAACATTCTTGAGGAAAATATCCTTTTAAAACTAAATTTTCAAAAAATAGTTTGAGAATACTTGTATTTGAATATAACATTTAAAAATTATAAAGGTTTTTTAAAAACATTTTGTGGTCATGACTGTAGGAAATTTTATACAGGCCAAGCACATTAAAAAAAATAATCATTCCTCTCACTTTTTGTTAAAATCCAAAAGGTATTTTTTTTGAAAATGAAATGAAGATTAATTTTAAAACATTTTAAAAAAAATGGTAAAAATGTTCATAATAAATCATTTTGTAAAATTTTAAAAACATTTTTGAAAACATTTTTGGAACTATTTTTAGAAATCATGGTTTTAGAAGAAAATGGATTTCTGATCGAAGCGAGAAATGAAGTCAGAATTTCTTAAAAACATTTTATTAATAATTTTAAGTACTAAAGAGAGAAAAAATAGTACTATTACTTTAAAAATTTCATCAATAACCATATTAAAATAAAATTTATTTATTTTTATATAGAAATATAAAGTAATTTCCCCAAGGGTGACTTAAAAAAACAGTCCTAAATAATGATGAGATTATGAAATAAACCCTTACCACTTTGGTAACATTTGTATAATAAAACCATTTAAAGAAAAACATTAAATGAAACATTAAATAAATTGAATATAAATATATTAATTATATAAAATACAGAAAATATTAGTAAATACTCCACACAAAATAAATAAGTGGTGAATATGTTGTATTTCTCAGAAAAGTAAAATTGAGATGAGAAGCCGTTATCTTGAGTCCAAATCACCATGTAATTTCTTTATTTTCCTAAATAATAAACTTATGTTAATTATTTACTTTCTTAGGAACCTATTTCATGTTTATTATTCATTTTATTACACTATTTAAAATATCATATATGATTACTTAATCAATTAATTTTATATTGGATGTTTCAATGATATTTGTATTATGTGTCAAAAATCACTTTGGTTGGTTGACTATGGTAAACGTGTTCATTATTTAAAAATATAAATAATAATAATCATGAAATAATTATGATATTTATACATAAATTACACTTTTAAAATAAATCATGAAATATTCTTATGAAAAATGAACTACGTTATAGTCTTGGAGATGGTAGGTCCTACATACGCATGAATAACATTTATATTTTTCAATGTTCAGTAAGGAAAGAAGTTAAGTATTATTTTATATTCCCATAATTATCATAATATCATATATACATATTTTTTCCTTAAATATATTTATATATATAATCCATGATGTGTGGTGATGAAAAGATAGTCACATCGTTTCCTGATGGTGGTAGTCCACACTTACAAGAATGATGTTAACATTTTTCAGTTTAAGTATAAAAATGATATATTATATTTTTAAAATGAAAAATATGTCATTATTTAAAAAATTATTTCATTTGTATCACATATGTCACGACCCATCCTTGGGGCCCGTGTCGTGACTACCCCAAGCCCTCCTTCTGTTGGCCTAGGGCTGGCGACTAGTACCAAAGGCGTAAATCCCTAAGTTGGGAAGGCATTGCCTTTATGAAAGTAAAAAAACACAACATAGTATGCAACATGAAGTAAACACTAAGTAAAACTGAATACAAAAGAGTGTGATGGAAAGTAAATGGTCCAGTATACAAACCCAAAAGTAAGGTACAGGTACAACAAAAGCAAGTACAACTGAAAAAGGGACAACAGCTATAAAGAGAAGCTCATAAAACGTCCACCGAGTATCCTACCTGAAGAGTAGGTACAAATTTCCACCTCTACACTCCATGTAAATCAGTCCGCTCTGTGTACCGTCTTGCCATGTGGTCCACCTATGGGTATCGTCCGAGCCTAGCTCTCTCTCGGCCTCTATCAACGCTGTCTGTCGTCTTCATCCAATACAACGATGTGCGGGCATAGCCCGTGCATGGGTGATTATAAAGATACTTATTAAGGACACCGAGACCCCCGAAGGTCTCCCAAAATCAAAATAGGATAATCCAAAAAGTAAAGATACAATCACGAAGTATCAAACAACCCTACTTATATATATTCCCATACATATACCCAAGTTATCAATTACAGTTCAACTCTAACTCTCAAGCCCAAGCACAACCCAATACACATAGGAAAGTAGAGTCAATCACATCGTTGATAATGATTGAAATTCAAGAATTTTCTCACAGAGGTATACATATTTCGTATAGCGATAGAGATGATCAATTGTAGTCACCAATTCATCTAAGCTGTCAAACCCACTTAGGATCCATGCACAGTAGTTGTCAGTGTCAAACCCACGTAGGATCAAAGTACAATAGTCGTCACTGCCAATCCCACGTAGGATCCAAGTACAGTAGTCGTCACTGTCGAACCCACGTAGGATCTAAGTACAGTAGTCGTCACTGTTGAACCCATGTAGGATCCAAGTACAGTAGTCGTCACTACCGAACCCACGTAGGATCCAAGTACAGTAGTCGTCGCTACTAAACCCACATAGGATCCCAGTACAGTAGTCGTCGTAGTCGCATCAAGCTCCAGGGTTCCCGCACACAGCACGCTCGATTCTAGGAGGGTCTGCTCCTCGAGTCAAAAGTGTCGATATATCAACTATCACGAAGTCTTGAGTTGATGTATCCTATAGTTATATCCCATGTCATTGGGGAAAAACCAAGAAAAATGTTTCCAAGACGCTGAGAACAAGACGAACATGCCATTTCCCTAAAAGTACACGTCGTGTAGGTATGTGGTACACACCACGTCTTCAGACCCCGGGTACTGCCCGTGTATGATGGCCCATGTCAAAAGACTGGTCATGTGGAAAAGTGAGTACATGAAATGTGGTATAGTTACACACCATTTCCATGAAACTGGGTCAGCTTCGTTTATGTTGGCCATGTGCCCGTACACGGCCTCAACCTGTGTTTTCCAATCCGGGTAACCAATAAACGTGGTAACCCATGCCACTGGCCATGCCTCGCCATGTGGTGGAGTACATTCTAGTATACTCCAACCCATGTCCGTGTATTTCAAAAATACACACCGAGTCCCATGAAGACGCTTTTGCCTTTCAGTGAGAGATTACACACCATGCCACTTGGCCATGTATTGCTTCCCGTGTTCGTGTAATTTATCAGAATACACACCATGTCTCGCGATGTCTCCTCTATCATTTTGTGTGGAAAGTACGCACCGTGTGTCCAGGGTCACACTCCGTGTGTTACTTGTCTAACGTCCGAAACTGAAGCCACAGTATGCTTTTACTACATGGCGTGTGCTTTGGAGGTACATGCCGTGTATTCTAGAATTTTCCAGAAACAACGACTCTGGCCAGCACGCCTCCTGAGGTATCCGTTCTTCGTTTAGATGGTCTTTTCACTACAAAACTTCTGCTTCTAGGTCGCCCCGATGTTTTGAGGTCGTTTCTGATGTTTCCGGTGCTCCGATCGGCTCTGAAAACTAGACTTGATTTACCCGCTCAAATAACGGTCGAAGAACACCACACATTCAGAAGAACGACAAAGGAATCAGGCCGTGTTAGTTTGGTCTGGTCCCTTCCGCATTAGTCCGATAGGAAGTGGTTAAAGAGAAACAACAACATGGAAGTAAAAAACCAATGTTGCTAAATCCAAACACACACCCCTACCTCGATCTCAAGAACGTTTCACGTCAACGAGCCGCGGAAGATGAGCACCGCAGAGGTCGGGCGTCGTAGAAGACGGATTCCGATTCTGTTGACTTTGGGGTGCATCCAAAGAGGAAGCGACATCTCCTTCCTTGTTATAGAGGAAGAGGAAGGAAGACACATCATCGTTCTTCGGTGGAATCAGTTTTTTTTGTCGAAGAGGACATCGTTCTTCATGGAAGGATGAAGCTCTCTTCTAATTCTCTAAAGGTTCCACCCAAAATATTTTCCACGGAAAATACAATAAAAATTCCCCCCAATATAATAAAATTGCCATGAAAATAAAAAAAATTCAAAATAATTGTTGATACCACAAAAAAAATTAATGAAGGCATTAATTATATGTGTTGGCACAATTGATGGGAATGAAGATGAAGAGACTCCACCAAAATAAATGAGGGGTGTGGTGGCCTCATTAATTTAAAAAGGGAGTTTAATGGGAGTTGAGGAGAGTTTAAGGAGGGAAAGTTGAGGGGTTAGGCTCGGGTGGCCCCCACACACATTATCCTCCCATAGGAGGTTATGTGGGATGTGGGCCCCACCTCCATCTCCTCCTAGGAGGAAATAACCACCCCTTAACAATAAAATTGTGTACACAACAATTTAATTTAATTTATTATAAATCTTCCAAAATAAAACTTCCATCCTTCATAAAACGAAACTGCGGTAAAGACCCCTTAAGAGAATACCGGTGCTGCGAGTTCATCGGTGCCCTCAGATTTCAATTCCGAGCATTGGTTAAAAATATAGAAAAACCTACACGTACGTTTACTGAACATACCCAAACAAAACTTCAGAAATTGATTCCGGGCACACCGGGCCTCCGAATCAGGCGCCGTCAGAAACTGCGGACTCATAAAATTACAAAGAATTTAAGAAAAAAATTTCCCTTGAAATTTAAGAGTATTTAAATTACCCCCACCTCAGGGCTTTACATCCCTGTAAAGCTACAACACACACTAGGGAACCAAATGGGGTTACTGAGCATGCATCTGAGCCTCCCACTCCCATGTGCTCTCTTGGAGGTTCCCGTGCTACTAGAGAATGCGCACTAGAGGAATCGATCATCCATGTAGGACTTGATCCTGTCAATCCTCAATCTCCACAAGGACCACCGTGAAAGTTTCCCCATCATCGATGTCCATCTCCCCATGGTCGATGATGTGGGATGGGTCATGAACATATCTCCTCATCTGAGATATGTGGAAGACATCGTGCACACGATGCAACTGGGGTGGAATGGCCAGGTGGTAAGCCACCTCGCCTACTCTGATGAAGACCTGGAAAGGTCCGATTAATTGTGGAGACAACTTGTCGCCCCGGCCAAATCCCCATAGAACTCGTCAAGGTGAGACCCATAGGAAAACATGGTCGCCATCCTCGAAATCTAGTGGTATCTGTCTCCTATCAGCATAGGACTTCTGTCTACTCTGTGCAGTCTTCATCCGCTCCTAGATGATCTGTACCTTCTTCATCGTATCCTGAACCATCTCTATTCCTATAAGTGTTGAATCCCCAGGGACAGTCTAGTACAGAGGTGATTTGTATGGTTGACCGTAATGTGCCTCGTAAGGTGCCATCCTGATGATGGAGTGGTAGCTATTGTTGTATCAAAAATCTCCACCAAGGGTTAGTGATCATCCCAGCTGCGAAAAAAGTCAAGGACACATGCACGGAGCATGTCCTCGAGAGTTTGAATGGTCCTCTCAGTCTGGACATCCGTCTGAGGATGGAAGGTGGTGCTCAAGTGAAGCTGCATCCTAAAATCCTCCTGTAATCCCTTCCATAGTCGGGATGTGAAATGATCATCTCAATTAGAGAGGATAGTCGATGGAACACCATGAATCCATATGATCTCCTAAACGTAGAGGCATGCCAAGCTCTCTACTGATCCCTGCTCTATGATTGGTAGGAAGTGGGCCGACTTGTTGAGTCGGTCTATGATCACCCAGATAGAGTCGTGTCCTCTGGATGTACGTGGAAGTCCCATCATTAAATCCATTGATATCCCATCCCACTTCCACTCGGGGACCTCTAAGGGCTGAACCAAGCCTGCTGGTACCTGTTTCTCTCCATTCACTTGCTGACAAGTGAGGCTTTGTGAAACAAACTCTGCTACAACCTTCTTCATACCTGGACACCAGTAGTGTCGTCGAAGGTCTTGGTACATCTTCTCCACTCCTGGATGCTCCGCTAGAGGGGAAGTGTGAAACTCCCTCAACACCTCCTCCTGTAGTGCAACTGGTACCATGGTACGTCCCCTGAAATGAATGACATTCTCCCCACCTTCAGAAAATACTTTGGGTGCCTTCCCTAAGGATATCTGAGCACGTCACATCTCACAGTCAACGTCCCCTCACTGTGCCTCTCTGAATCCCTGAAGAAGTTGAGGAGTGACTGTGAGAGACTGAAGAAAGGCAGCTCCATATCTATCCACAAAGGATATCTACAATGCGACCGACTTCTCTGTCGTATCTCCTAGAATATGAATGTCTGATATCCTACTGAGATCATCGGCTACGACGTTCCCCTTACCATGAGTATAGAATATCTCTAAGTCATAGTCCTGAAGGAACTCGAACCATCACTGTTGTCTCAGGTTCAGGACCATCTGCGAGAAGACGTACCTAAGACACTGGTTGTCAGAATAGACTGTAAAGCGCTCTCCCATCAGATAGTGCCGCCACATCTTCAAGGCGAAGACCACTGCTGATAACTCCAGGTAATGGGTAGCATAGTTTTGCTCGTGCTTTCTTAACTGTTGTGAACCATACGCGATCACTACTCTCTCCTGCATTAAGACACACCCGAGTCCAGTCCCTGATGTGTCACAGTAAACTACGTACCCAATGCCCTCCTCTGGTATCCTCAAGATGGATGCACTAGTCAACCTCTGCCTCATCTCCTGAAAGCTCTGCTGGCATCTATCTGACCACATGAAGGGTTTCCCCTTCTTTGTCAAAGCTGAAAGCCATGATTCAACTCTTGAGAAGTCTGACACAAATCTCCAATAGTACCCAGCCAGACCCAGGAAACTTCTCACCTCCGTCACACTCCTGGGTGGCCCCCAAGAAAGCACTACCTCGATCTTCTCTAGATCCAATGAAACTCTAGCCTTAGAGATGACGTGTCCCAAGAAGTGAACCTCTCGAATCTAGAACTAGCATTTTGAGAGCTTACTATAAAGCTGGTGCTCTCGGAGTGTATCCAGTACTACCCGCAAATGGGAGGTGTGCTCCTCCTCAGTAGTCGAGTAAATCAATATGTCATCGATGAAGACTATGAAAAATCAATCGAGGTAAGGCTGGAAGATCCTGTTCATGAGACTCATGAACACTGCTAGAGTGTTGGTTACACCAAAGGGCATAACCAAGAAATCATAGTGGCCATACCGACACCTGAAGGCCGTCTTCTGCACATACTCATCTCGAAATCTGAGATAGTGATATCTTGACCTGAGGTCTATCTTCGAGAACCATAGTGCTCCCTTGAGATGATCAAAGAGGTCTTCAATCCTCAGGAGTGGGTACTTGTTCTTCACGGTCACCTGATTCAGGTGACAATAGTTGACACATAGTCCCAAGCTCCCATCCACCTTCTTGGAAAACAAAATCAGATATTCCTAGGGTGAAACACTAGGTTGGAAAAATCCCTTCCCCTACAATTCCTCTAGCTGTACCTAAAGCTCACGAAGCTCATTGAGATCCATCCGATATGATGGAGTAGATATCGGTGCTGTCTCAGGGTACATGTCAATGTAAAAGTCTACCTCTCTGCGAGAAGGTAGTTTTGGGACGTCTTTAGGGAAAACATCCGCGTATTGATCCACCATAATAGGAAATATTGGACTCATAACATCAATCAATCCAAGGATGAGACTTGCCAACTGATGTGTGATCAGCTGCCCTCTCCTTTGTGTAAGTCCATCCTGTGCTTCTAAGGCTCCCTTATCACCGGTGAAGGTAAACCTGGTCCCATCCGTGCAAAAACACTGCACCTTGCACCTAATACAGTCGATCTGAGCATGGACTATAGATAACTAGTCCATACCTAAGATGACATTGTAAGGCCTCAACGATGCTAAAAGAAGATCCTTACCAAAGCTCTCACCTCTTAGAGTAAGCTCATACTACCGGCACCAGTGCATAATCGTTGATTCTACTCCCATAGGCATCTCTAGCCACGAGGATCGAGCCAACAGCTCTGTCGGAATCTCCGAGCTCCGAACAAGGGTAGCAGAAATAAAATAATGACTCACACCTGTGTCTATAAGTACAGAAGAAAGGGTGTAGTAGACACATATAGTACCTCCAATCATCTCAGGTGTGACGTGGTCGTAGGCCTCGACTACTTGGAGCTGCGCCTGCCCCTGTCTGCCAGCTCCCTGTGGTCGGGGTGGTCCTCCTGGTGGTGGTGGTGGTAAGGCCCAAAATCATCATCCACCACCTGTTCCTCAGCCATCTCCTCTGCCACGTCCACCTGCTCCCAGCGGACCACCATGGTCGAACCTCTACCTCTTCCTGGGAGGTACCTCTACTGTCTGATGCTCATATGTATGGTGGGTCGGGCAGTCTCGAGCCATGTGAACCTGCTCGCCGCATGCATAGAACTATCTGTCCCTTGTATGGATGGCTCTATTTCATGTGCCCCACACATCTGAACCAGTATGCTGAGGTCACCCACCTGATGGCCTGGTCCACTTGTACATTTGCGTCAACTATCTACTGCCGGCTACAGAAGACACTGCTACGTGTCGTCCTGCGGTGGGTCTCACCGCTGGTGACCGCTCAACGAGAAATCTCTCCACTGAAAGGGGTCGCTCCAGCACCCCCATCTGATTCGGGATGCTGTGGGAGAAAACTGAAGCTCTGATCTCTTGCCTGAGCCACTGCTCAAAGGTACAGGCCTTGAAGAATGGGTCCCGTACCATATCCGTGGAGTACCACGAGATATCAGTGAACCTCACTGAGTACTGAGCTACTGTCATGCTACCCTACTGCAGATTAAGTAACTCCTGAATCCGCACCACACGAAGGGTGGCTGGTAGAAATTCTGCTCGGAATAGGCTCTCGAAGTCTGTCCAGAGTAGTGATGCCTCATCATGCACCTGAAGCATTAGGATCCACCATCTACCTGCTACTGCGTGTAGGAGACTCGAGGCAAGGATCACCATAAGGTCGACTGGTGTCCATACCAATCTGAAAACTTTGACGATAGCCTCCAGCCAATCCTCAGATGCCTGAGGGTCCGTCTCTCCCTGAAACCTGGGCGGCCTCTGGCACTGGAACTCGTGCAATGCACTCAGGTGGCATGCACTCTCTGCTGCTGGGGATGGTGGTATCAGTGGCCCATCGAGTAGTGGTACCACTAGTGCCTCCGCTATGATGGGGACCTGCATTGAGGCCTCGTCGCTCGGTAGGCTACCATCTCATACATATCTCGAAACCCTAGATGGATGCCTTATTGGGGACATCCTGAAAAGAAACAGGTGCACCACAGTCAAAATAGTATACCTGGTGAGCTGACACAAATTAATCACTAATAAATCTTTTCAAAGGAAACACACACAAAATCTGTGTTTTTGTGAACTGAGTCGGAAATCAGAGGTCAGGGTCCTGGTGTATGGATACGTCGGCCACCAAACCAACACTGGACTCCCAGGACTGAAAACCATACTAAATACTCTCAACACTATTGGTTCATAGTAAGAATGATCAGAGTTCCAAGTTCTATGGTAGAACCGACTCCTCTGATACCAATTTTTCATGACCCGTCCTTGGGGCCCATGCTGTGACTACCCCAAGATCGCCTTCTGTCGGCCAGGGGCTGGAGACTAGCACAAAAGGCGTAAATCCCTAAGCTGGGAAGGAATTTCCTTTATGAAATTAAAAAAACACAACAGAGTACGCAATAGGAAGTAAACACTAAGTAAAACTGAAAAGCAAAGAGTGTGCTAGAAAGTAAATGGGCCAGTATACAAACTCAACAGTAAGGTACAAGTACAACGAAAAGAAAGTACAACTAAAAAAAAGACAACAGCTATAAAGAGAAGCTCCTGAAACATCCATCGAGTATCCTACCTGAAGGGTAGGTACAGATGTACACCTCTTCACTCCACATCTATCTGTCCGCTCCGTGTACCGTCTCTCCGTGTGGTCCACCTCTGGGTACCATCTGGTCCTGGCTCACTCTCGGCCTCCGTCAATGCTGTCCATCATCTGCATCCAACACAACAATATGCAGACATAGCCCATGCAGTGGTGAGTATAACGATACTCAGTAAGGACCATGGGACCCCCAAAGGTCTCCCATAATCCACGAAGGATAATCTAAAAAGGAAAGATACAATCCCAAAGTATCAACCATCCCTACTTAGATATATACCCATACATATACCTAAGTTATCAATTACAGTTTAGCTCCAACTCTCGAGGCCAAGAACAACCCAGTCCACACTGAAAAGTAGAGTCAATCACGTCATTGATAATGATTGAAAGTCAAGACTCAACTCACACAAGTATACATCTTTCGTATAGTGATAGAGATGATCAGTTGTAGTCACTGATTCATCTAAGCTGTCAGACCCACATATGATCCAAGCACAGTAGTCATTACTGTCGAACCCACACAGGATCTAAGTATGGTAGTTGTCGCTGCCGAACCCACGTAGGATCCAAGTACAGTAGTCGTCGCTACCGAACCCATGTAGGATCCAAGTACAGTAGTTTTCACTACCGAACCCACGTAGGATCCAAGTACAGTATTCGTCGCTGCCGAACCTATGTAGGATCCAATTATAGTTTTTGTCACTGCCGAACCCACATAGGATCCCAGTATAGTAGTCTTCATAGTCGCAGCCAGCTCTAGGGTTCCCGCACACAGCACACTCAATTCTGGGAGGGTCCGATTCTCGATTCAAATGGGTCGATACATCAACTATCATGAAGTCTTGAGTTTATGTATCCTATAGTTCCATCCCACATCATAGGGGGAAAACCAAGAAAAAAATGTCCAAGACACTGAGAACAAGACAACCATGCCATTTCCCTAAAAGTATACGACGTGTAGGTATGCGGTACACGCCGTGTCTTCAGACCCCATGTACTGCCCGTGTATGACGGCCCGTGTCAAAAGATTGGTCTTGTGGAAAAGTGATTATAGGGCATGTAGTATAGTTACACGCCATGTCCATGCAACTGGGTCAACTCCGTGTATGTTTTCCATGTTCCCGTACACGACCTCAACCCGTGTTTTCTAAACCATATAACTAGTACACGAGGTAGCCCATGCCACTGGCCATACCTGGCCGTGTGGTGGAATAATTTCCCGTGTACTCCACCCCGTGTCCATGTATTTAAAAAATACACACCGAGTCCCATGAATCCACTTCATCCTTTCAGTGAGAGATTACACACTGTTCCACTTGGCCATCTATTACTGTTCGTGTTCGTGTATTTTCCTAGAATACATGCCATGTCTCGTGATGTCTCCTCTTTCATTTTGTGTGGACAGTACATGCTGTGTGTCCAGGGTCACACACCATGTGTAACTTGTCTATCATTAGAAATTGAATCCACAATACTCTTGTACTACACGACATGTGTTTCGGAGGTACACGCCGTGTATTCTGGAATTTTCCAGAAATGACGCCTCTGGCTAGTGCACCTCCCAAGGTGTCCGTTCTTCGTTCCAATGGTCCTTTCTCTATGAAAAATCCACTTCTAGGTCACCCTGATGTGCTAAGGTCATTTCCAATGTTTTCAGTCCTCCAATCGTCTCCTAAAACCTGTCTTTATTTACCTGCTCAAAGAACGGTCGAAGAACACCACACATTCACAAGAACGACGGAGGAATCGGGTAGTGTTAGTTTGGTCCGGTCCCTTCCGCATTAGTCTGATAGCAAGTGGTTAAAGAGAAAAAACTACATGCAAAGAAAAAACAAAATTTCTAAATCCAAATAAACACCCCTACGTATATCTCAAGAACATTGCACATCAACGAGCCACAGAAGATGAGAATCACAGAGGTCGGGCATCGCGAAAGATGGATGTCGATTATGTTGACGTCGGGGTGCGTCCGAAGAGGAAGCGTCGTCTCCTCCCTTGTCATAGAGGAAGAGGAAGGAAGACATGTCATCGTTCTTCGGTGGAATCAGCATTATTCATTGAAGAGGACGTCGTTATTCATGGATGGATGGAGCTCTCTTCTAATTCTCCAAAGGTTCCCCCCAGAATATTTTCCAAGGAAAATATAATAAAAAGGCACCCAATATAATAACATTTCCATGAAAATAAAAAAGATTCAAAAGAATTGTCGACACCACAAAAATAATTAATGAATACATTAGTTATATGTGTTGAAAAAATTGATGGGAAGGAATATGAAGAGACTCCACCAAAATAAATGAGGGGTGTGGTGGCCTCATTAATTCAAAAAGGGTGTTTAATGGGAGTTGAGGGGAGTTTAAGGGGGAAAGTTGAGGGGTTAGGCTCGTGTGGGCCCCACACACATTATCTTCCCATGGGAGGTTATGTGGTATGTGGTCCCTACTCCAACTCCTCCTAGGAGGAAATAACCACCCCTTAACAATAAAATTGTTTACACAACAATTTTATTTAATTTATTATAAATCCCCAAAATAAAACTTCCATCCTGCATAAAATGAAACCGCTGTAAAGGCCCCCTTAAGCGAATACCGGTACTGTGAGTTCACCGGTTCCCTAAGATTTTAATTCCAAGCAACGGTTCAAAAGATAGAAAAACCCGCATGTACGTTTATTGAACGTACCGAAACAAAACATCCGAAATTGATTCTGGGCACACCGGGCCTCGGAATCAGGCGCCGTCAGGAAGTACAGACTCGTAAAATTCCAAAGAATTTATGAATAAAATTTTCTTTGAAATTTCATATTCTTTACATAATATTTAATTAAAATTATCATTATCACATTCCATGTAAAGTGTTAGTTTAAAATGAATCACATCGCTTCGTGAGGTGGTAATTTTCCATACACATGAGTTACATTATTGTATCTCATCTAGATTGGAAAGTAAAAATTAATAAATATGATATAATTATTATAGGGGTATAATTATTTTATAAATATCTTATATATACTTTAGATCCATTATTATACCTAACATTGAAAGGTGGTAATGGAAAAACGAATGACATCGGTTCGCAAGGTGATAATCCTCTGTACATAAGAATGGCGATTTCATAACCCATTTGATGGAATTGGGGATTTTTTAGGTCATTAACATAATATAACAACTTATAATTGTCTATAATATATTTATGTTTTTATCTCATCACGTTTTAATAATAATTTAATGAGGTGGAAGAATAAATAAATCAAAAACCCATAGTTAGGAACTTAACCTCTTCTTAGACTATCTGTTTTGGATTATACCTAAAGTATTCCTAGAATTCATTTTTGAAAAAAAGGATTATAGGTTTAGGGTAATGAAGTTTCGAATTTTTTTATAGGTATTGGGAGAAAAAAATGGTTTTATGGTGTGAAGAAGAGAGGATATTGGGTTGACTTTTATAGGTGAGGTGAGTGGCACAATTTTAATTTTTTAAAATAAAAAGGTGTACCCAAATTTATCACAAAAAAAGAGTAAAAAATGTAGTATTAAAGAGACTTAGAAATTATAAGGTATAAATATTTCCATAAAATATTTTTTTATATAATTTTTAGGTTATTTTAAACCTTATATTTTTAGTTTAATCAGTCAGTAAACTCTTTTTTACCTTAACAATGGTAAGTAATTGTTACTAATTTTACTATTCAGTGTGGTAAAAAATTAAGTTGAACATATAATATAATATAAATTATTATTATTACAAATATTAAATTCGTTTTTCCAAATTAAATTCACATAATTGGTAAAATTTAATTTAAAATTAATCCCACATATGCGATGATAAAGAGAAGTCTCAAAGAGAAAATGTTCAAAAGTTTACAAAGGTTTTATATAAAAAGTCAATATAAATATTACCCCAATGAACCAAATTTTATTAATTGATATATAATTGAAGTAATTTTACTTAAAAACCAATATAATTTATAATATAACATTATAAATAATTTAAAATAAAATGAATTTTTTGATTAAAAATTTACATTTTTAGTATTCATAAAAAATCAAACTCTTCATAAAAATAACATAAATTAACCATAAGATAATTCTGATATGAAAATTTTAAAAATAAATTTTATTTTAAAAAATATATTTTTTAAATGTGTTTAAAATTAATTATAAATTATTCTAACAAATCATGACTAAACCCCCATTTATAAAAATAAATTTTTTCAAAAAGTATTCCTTTTTCTAGCAAATGGTACCAATTTTATCTCTAATAAATTGAAATCCATTTTATTTATTTCATAAATATTTAAACCATATAATTTTTTTAATATAGTTTTTGATATTTTACCTTCCAATTTAAGAGCTAAGTTATAATGGTAATGAATAAATAATATATTTTTAATAGAGTATCACATTCCATTCAAACTCGGTGTTGTATGCATTGAATGCTACCAGAAATAATGAATTTATTTGAAAATAAATATATCATAAAGTATTTTGATGTTAAATTCCATTCTACACTTGGCGTTTCATTTCATTCACACCATCAAATATAATGTTCTTATTTTTGAATTTTGGGGTGTTACATTCTCCCCACCTTATATAAATTTTGTTCGTGCAGTTTAAACTCAAAATTGGTAATAAAGTGTTCGATATTTTTAAATAACATAATTGAAAAACCTCCATCATAAAATATTCTATAAAAATTCCTCTTAATAATAAAGAAAAGTAAGTGTGATGGTCATCTATAATAACACATTACTAAGTTTCCAAGTAAGATAACATAGGTGGGAATGAATACATGGACATGGAAGAGAATACAAATAGACATGAATTAATATAGTGTAATAGAGATCACTGATCAAAAGAATGTATTTCATCATGAGAAGGATAAATACCACAAAATCTGAAATCTATGATGATTTAAAACACCATTTTAATTGTTGGATATGGAGGTAATAAGATAATCTTTTTGTTTAAGTTATTTTTCCTAAAGTTGATGATTTTTTAATGTCTATAAATATAAATAAATATTCTTACTTGATATGTTTATATTTCATAATCAATATTTCTTTATTTGGTTGTCCTTTTAACTATTTAGTATTCATCGCTTAATCCAAAAAATGTATATCCAAAAATGAATTTTTTATGCCCGAAGCACTAAAATTCACTTTTAATGGATTAAAATATCCATAATAGAATTATAAGTCATTCCCTTGATCTATAATTATTATTACAACTAAATGGTCATTAAAGGTTATCTAATATGTATAAAATTTCTTATATTGAATTACTAAATTAATCTTTAAAACCTATCCAAAATTTTAACATAAACCATTTCATAAATGGTTATCCTTATGAACCTTTAAAAAGATTAATATTCAAAACTTTAGAAATAAGGTAATTAAATTTCTAGAATTAAGTTATGATTAATACCCCAAAAAATATGAAGTATCTCTTAATCATCAAATACCAAACATTTGAATACCTTCATCATGCAATCTCTTGAAACATGGTAATGAATTGAATTACCATAAAACATTATTTAAAACATGCATGCTTCCTTATTAATTAAAAAATAAAATATTTGACATATTCCTTAAATCCAAAAATTATGTTAGCTCTATCAATGATAGTATAAATTTTTTTTAAACAAATCATTAATCAGATCCAAGGTAGTTAGTAATATCCAATTTACATTATCCATATTAATCCTATGTTTATCCAAACATCATTTATAAAAATTAGTAACATATTAAGGGTTATCTTTCCCTCAATCATGCATTTTACCAGAAGTTCAACACCCCACTGAATCATTTATCTAGGTCATCAATACTATTCAACATATTCTTTCAAAGAATTAATAAAAATGTACTACTATAGAATACTAATACATTTCATAATTCTTATAAATAATATATCATTGATAAAATACTCATATGACATAATTCTTGTTTCAAAACACTAGAACTTTAAACATTCCACTTATTCTATGGTAATATAATAATCATGATCATGATACATTAACTACTTTTGAGTTAATAATTGGACATTATAAAACTTATTATTTCCCTTTAAATCACAATCATGGTGGAATTTACCTCCACACTTTTAGAAAACTCCCATTCCATTTAAGAAGTACCAGTGTGTTTTTTCTACAATTATTGTCATCCTATTATTCTCTTTCTTCCCTTTAATGATATAATACTTGGATATTTATTTCGGTATATTGATATAACATGACACTATGTTCAAATATGATAATAATTTTTGATATACTTTTTCCTATAAAAATATTGTCTTAATACCGTCAAAGAAATGATTATTCTTACTCATTGGATTATGGGAGTTGGTGTGGTTCCTATTCCTTCTTCTAAGACCCATTTATAAATGAAGTCATACACTATATTAGACCATATCATTATAAAAAATAATTTATAATCCCAAAATTAGTAAAATAATTAACATAAATTGAAAAATTTATGCATAGCTAATCTCATAATCATAAAGATGTTTTCTTTATGTATATCATTATTTTCAAATCCTTTATAATGGGTTGTAATGAAAATGTGAATTATCTAAAGAATATCCCTTGAGAGTGTCAAACTAGGTGTATAGTAAGGCCTGTTTTCTGTGTACTAGGTTATGATTAGGTCAATGCCAATGTTCCCTTTTCATAGTTATTACCTCTTGGTACCTCTATTCTAGAAACACATCCACCTTTAGTATCAAGACATAGATGTATTTTTAAGAAAAACCACATAATATCTTCATTAACAACACTTTAGGATGTTATTATATACTTACACTCAAATTAAATCATAGGGTTATATTCCCTAATATTTTTTTTCATAAATCTAGTTCCTATAGTTTCTACTAAAATTTCTCTGATACCAACTATATAAAACCTGACCCTAGTTTCCTAGATCTGGTGTCAACTTTATTATATTAAAATAAGATACAAGTAATATCATCCTAAAATAAAAAGTAGATTATTATTATTTCTAAACTATAGAAATTCTCTAAATTCAACTTACATTTTGAAACAGAAAATACAAAAATAATTTTCTTTGATAATGTCATTATGCCGCTTAATATATCCCTACACATTAATTAGAAAAAACATCCTTGTATCCTAGGGAAAATATAACATAAGAAAGGGGTGATATTATATTCTCAGTAATAATAAGAATATAAGGGAAGATATGAATAAATAATCATAATCAACATGTCAAGGTAAATAACTGAAACACATTCCGTTTAATCAACAACTTGAGCATAATATGGAAGGAATAAATGATGACTATACAATTACATATAAATAATCACATGATCTTGAAATTTTATCCATGGATACTATAAATAATAAAATAATAACATTAAATGTCAAAAAATTAATTAATAATGATGGAATTCATTAAAAAAGACATCTAAAATATATCATCTAGGACTTGTGCTAAGACATATAATATTGTTGAGGTCTGGTGCCAATAAATCTATATAAATGGGGAAGGACATGGCCAAAACCAACATTAGTTTGTATCATGAGAACTATAGATGTATTGAGGGCCTATGTAATCCCCCAATAACCAATTACTATGTCTAATTAATTCCTCATTAGGAATGGGTGAAACATAATGCACATAAACATTCATATTTAAACTAAAATAAAAATTTAAATTCTTTCCCCAATCAATAAATATAATCCTAAACCATTAAATGTAAAGTGAATGGTATCAAAATAGTATGTCTCCAATAAAAATGATCATAAACCATACAAATAAGTAATAATGATGTTATAATTTTAACATATACCTATTTGAGTAGGAGTAATGGGTTGTTGTCATTGATGAATGTAAAACCATATAAATATCGTTAAAAACATTCTTGAGGAAAATATAATTTTTATTTTGAAAATAAATTTTTTAATTTTTTTTAAAAATAAATTTTGAAAATTATAATGTAATATATAAAACAGTGAGTGTTCATGAAGGTAGGAAATTCTGTACAAGCTGAGTATATTTAAAAAACAAATATTCCTTTCACATTTTATATGAAATCCAAATGGGCCTTGTTTTAAAAATGACACAAGGATTCCTTTCAAAAAAAATTTATAAGTAAAAATGGGATAAAATTTACTTATTAAATAATCTGTATAAGGTTAAAAAAAATTTAGGAAACATTTTTAAAAAATACGGTTTTGGAAGGAAACAAATTTCCGACCGAAGAGTGAAATGAAGTTGGATTTTCATTAAGAACTTTTATTAATAATTTTAAGAAATAAAGTGAGAAAAAATGGTACTAATAAATTAAAATGTACATTAATAACCATAATATAATATAATAGATTTATTTTTAGATAGAAATATCATGTAATTCCCCCAAGGTAGACTTAAACAAAGAAAATACCGAATAATAATGATATTGGGAAATAAACCCTTATCAAATTAGTAACTTTTGTATCATAATCCCCATGAAATAAATAACATTAAATGAAACTTTAAATACCATGTATATAAATTAATTCATGATATAAAGTAAAAAAAAGGTAGTATATACTCCTCACAAAAGAAATAAGTGGTGAATATGGTGTATGTCTCACAGAAGCAGTATTGAGATAAGAGACCTTTACCTTGATTTTGACCTATCATGTATGTTATTTATCTTCTTGAATAATTTTTCTGTTAATTATTTACATGATTTAGAAACTTTTTAATGTTTATTATTCCTTTTAATTTTCTTATTATCTTATTATATATGATTACCTAATCAATTAAGTATATGTTGGATGTTTCAATGATATTTGGATTATCTAAGAAAAATAAATTTGGTAGGTTGACTATGGTAGAAGAGGTCATTATTTAAATATATTAGGAATAAAAAACATGAAATATTTATTATATTTATATATTAATTACACTATTATAACCAATAAAGAAATATAGTTATGAAAAATGAACTATGTTACAACCATGAAGACGGTAAGCTGTCCGTACACATGAGTAATGTTGTCATTATTCAATTTTTATTATATAAATAAGTTAAGTAATATATTCTTTTAAATAATGATAATAATATAATATATACCATTTTATTTATTTAAATGTTTCTATATATATCATCTATGTAGTGTAGTGATGAAAAGAGGGTCACATCATTTCCTGAAGGCGGTAGTTTGTATGTATTGGAATGATGTTATCATTTTACAGTTTTGGAAATAAAATGATATATTATATTTTATGAATGATAAATATTTAATTAATATAATAATTATTCCATTTATATCACATATATTCATTAAATTTACCCTTATTACCTTCTATGTAAAGTGTTAGTGAAAGACGAATCACATCACTTCGCGAGGCAGTAGTCCACCGTACACACGAGTTACATTATCATATCCCCTACGGAATGAAAATTAAAAAAATTAATTGTTATATTAAGAATAAAGAGGTATATTATGTTATAAATATCATATATATACTTTATATCCATCATCATACCCAACCGTGAGAGGTGGTAATGGAAAAATGAATGACATCACTTCACAAGGTGGTTGTCCTCTGTATACATGGATGATGATTTCATAACCCATTTTATGGAAGTGGGGATAGTTATAACATATTAAATTAACTTTAAAACATCAAATTATATGTAAGATACTGATAATATTATCTCATCATGGTTTAATAATAATTTAAGGGGGTGTGGGAGGAAATAAAATAAAAGCACATACTAAGGAATTTTACCTTCTTTCAGATCACCACTTTAGGATTATATCTAAAGTATTACTAGAATAGATTTATAAAAAAAATTATTCTAGTATTATTTTATAGAAGTTATTAAGATTTTTATAAAGTTATTGATCAAAATAAAAGTGTTTCAAGGTGTGAATAAGTGAGGATAGAGGGTGGTCTTATATAGGTGAGGTGAGTGCAACACTTTTAATTTTTGAAAATAGAAAGGTGTACCAATGTTTTACACAAGATAAAAGGACCCCAAATATATTATTATAGGTAATTAAACTTTATATGGTCTAAATATGGCCATAAAATATGTTTTAGACTAGTTATATGTTATTTTAACCCTTATCTTTTTAGTTTAACCCCCTTGTAAACCCTTTTTTACCTTAACTATAGTAAATAATTTTTACAATTCATTATGGTGAAAGATTAATTTGGAATTATTATATAATATAAATTGTTCTAATTAAAAATATGTAATTAAACATTACTGATTCCATTAAAAAAATTTGGGAAATTTATTTTAAAATTAATCCCACAGACGTGATGAGAAAACAAGTTTTCAAAGAGAAAATGTTCAAAAGATTACAAGGTTTTTATTTCAAAAATCAATATAAAAATTATTAAAATAACCTAAATTGGATTAATTGGTTTATAATTTAAGTAATTTTTCTTTAAAACCAATTTAAAATATAATTATTCATTATAAATAATTTAAAAGAAAATATAGTTTTCAATTAAAATTATGTATTTTTCACTATTTATCATAAAACGAAAATTTTCAGAAAAATACCAAAAAATCACCCTAAGATAAATTTGAAATGATGATTTAAATAATTAATTTTATTTTGGAAAAACTATTTTTTAAAAGTGTTAAAAATTAATTATAAATTATGCATGAAAAGTGTGACTAAACAACCTTTTAGAAAAATACCATTTTTCAGAAAACATTTCTTCTTCATTCAAATGGTACTAATTTTTTCTCTAATAAATATATATACATTTTATTTATTTCATAAATTTGAAACCATATAAATTTATTAATTTGTTTGTACTATTCATACCTGCAAATTTACTGGCTATGTTATAATGGTAATTATTAAATAATAATATTTTAATAAAGTATCATGTTACATTGAAACCTGGTGTTTTTTACATTAAAAGATATGAAAGAGATTGAATTTATTTAAAAATAAATATATTATAATATATTAGAATGATATATTCCCTTTTACACCTGGTTTTATATGTCATATATGCTGTCAAATATAATTTTCTTATTTTATAATTTTAGTGAATAATAAGAATCCTTTGATTGAGTTCAAGGATGCCAAAAGTTTTCCATTAAAATATTTAATGTTTTTATTATAATTTAAAATTTGTATAATTTATGTATCTGGTTTTTCAAAACTACTAAAGTGATCGGTCCTTTGGGGTTTGAGGACTTTTATTTGTGCTAATTTATTAAAGTGTCCACCGACTCAAGGCTATTGGGGTCTGGGTTGTTATAACTTTTAAATTCTATATTAATAAAATGAATTGGGATCAGAAACCATTAGTGGTGAAATATTGAGTTATAATCAAACATTTTTGGGATGCCACTTGGTACCTAGGAATATTTCATAGATACATAAATGGAAAAATGAAATCACCCTATTGTGGATGCTGGATTCTCTCTTAGGTTGGGAGCATGGGAGCATAGGATTGATATAATACTTAGGATGATCATAGTTCTTAGAAGTTTTTGGTATTTTGTTTAATTTTTCATATTAATGTAATTATTGTTTGAGTACTTCCATGAAATTATTTATTTACATTTTTCACCACCATTAAATTATCTGTATATAGTATTACTTCACTACTTAATGTCAATTTTGTTTATTATCAGACTCTAATGTATTACTTTTATTTACATCATGATTTAGTATAAAAAAGTGGGTATTGTACACCCAACATACCACTATATACCCTGGATACTCTTTGGTAGCCTCTGAGATATGGGGAGTATATCTTGATGCCTTGTGATCCACTGTACCAGTTACTTATTAGTGGACTAGACTAGGGATGTCACAAAGTGATATCAGATCTATATTAACCATGTATTTATATTTTGTATTGGTAGAAAGGAGACTAATAAGTGTTATAACTTGGTAAAAATCATGTTCTTGGGAGTTGTTAACCCATGTGTATGGGGTAATCCACATTCCTAGTGATGAGACTTGTAGTTCTGGAATTCATTTGTTACCATTGTACTCTTTTCTCTCTTGGTTGATGCATAAGTTGTGCGATGTTATGATTTATTTATTTTCACCATTTTCGTTCTGAAAAGAGAGAATTGTCTCATTCCTTATCATTTTTAATTAGGGTTTTATATTTATTGCATAGGCCATTCTATATATATTACATTGCTTATACTACTTGTTGCCTATTTTATTTGAATTGGATTCCATGCTTGTAATTTCTAAAATTACCTTTTTATTTATATTTTTGTTACGTAATGTGTTTTAATCAACCTAAATGGTGTTTTCCCACATAGATTGATGACATAATTTTATTTAACTAACCTTAACATGATTAAATCCTTAAAACCATCGATACAAAAGCTAATAATTAAAACTAGTTATAATTAAATGGAGTGAAAATTGAAAATTATATGGTGTATACCTCTATTAAATGGGAATAAAAACCCATATAACTAAACCATTATGTATGGACATTTAAATTAAAATTAAAATAGTCAAAAAATCTTGTTACAGTTAAATTTTGTGTCCATTAAAACTTAAAGAGTTTTATCTATATAATTTGGGAATGGAAATCTACATAACTAAACAATTACATGTATACTTTCAATATTAATTATTCAAAAGTTAAATAATTGTTATAGTTAAATGGTATTCCAATTTCATATTAAGGAGTTTTTACCTCCATAACTTTGAATTGATAACTTGTATTACAAATCCAATATGAAAAAAATCATAACATTACTATGTAACCTGGCCCTAGGAATTGGTAGTTGGGGTTAGTGTATTCACTTGGTTAGAAAATGATTTATATGTTCTAGGATATCACCTATAAGAAAATACTTTGGTATATTATTTCATTCTATATCACTATATCATTTACTTAAGTATCATGTTTTGAGGTGTGTTCTTGGAATTATAAATACATGAATCCACAATGGCCTTGGGTTGAGTGCCCAGAAGGAAGTGAAGAAAATACTTCCTAGGTGGTGGGACTTAAACCACCGATAGTGAAACCTATGGAAGCTTCCATTTACCACCTATAATTCATGGACTATGAACTGATGCTCATCTTAGAGATGGTTTCCTCCACCTAGAGAAGTCCATGGAGGGAGTCCCATGGTCTGTAATGACCATGTTTGATTTGACTAGAATATTCTAGTAGACACACTCGCCTACATTCTCAAGAGAAGGGGGTCCACCAGATATAGAGTCTTGGATAGAGTAAATTAATTTGATAATTGAGAATTTAGAGATGACTTCAAATAAGAGGGTGAAACATGCATCATATATTGTTTATGGATCTTCCATGTAATCGTCAGATATTCTTATAAAAATCAGCATCGATCCATGGTATGGAAGGACTTCCAAGATAGATTAATTGATTAATTTTCCCTAAATACTCTAAGAGATAATCAATATGGATAATTCATGCATCTAGATCAAGGTAGTATTTCCATCAGGGAATACTCAACTTGATTCACTGAGCTCTAATGCTTTTCACCCACTCATATGGGAGATGATCTATCTAGGGTTAGAAGTTTTTTGGATGGGATAAGTTATGTAATATGATCTTAGGTGAACATATTTTGATTTTATACTTCCTCTTATAAGTTAAAACATGTCTATATATTTGAGAATTATCTATGGGAAGCTGATGGTTTAGACTAGGGAGGTTCAGTAGCTAGGCTGCATAGTTGATTGTCTAGTGACCAGAAGAGACTTCTCAGCAAGACAATGTCATCCTGGGTGTGTGAACTAGTAGTTCTTTTGTATTCCATCAGTGTTGTAGGTAGGGTCACATGAATGATGAGTGTGATAGTGACCCAGTATAGTGTCAATATAATGAAAAATGGTCAATCTCTATAGATTCTTCATGAATTTTCCACTAATGATAAATGAGAAGGTATCTGCACTAGTTAAGAGTTATAGAATGGGATTTATTGCTATATTACAGGAAAGGAGTTGGTGTACCTTTGACCATTCAGGACAAGGTGATAATCATTGTCAAGGGATCTAAGCATTGGATATTTAGCTTCAGTAGTGCAATGATTCTCATGGAAGGAAAGTTATAGCATAGTGTGGTGGATTTTTCTAGTTACGTGCTGTGAAACATACCCTTATTGGGAAGAGATATAAACCATCTAAAGTGAAACATGTCATCTTAATGGAATTAACATTAGTTTCTTCCTTGTTTGAAATAGGTGCTTCACACTCATTCATATCTATTCCTTTTATGGGGATCCTCAGTTTAAATGTTTAACACATGTATGGGGTGACTTTTATTGAAATCCCTCTTTGAATTTGGTCATAGGAAATTCATCATTGCATAGAGTGTCCCCTTGAGGTTGGTAGTTATCATTTTCTATTGACCATTTTCATACTTAAGAAAAAAAGGCTTCAACATAATCCTCAGGATGGATTGGCTAGTTACCTTTCAAGATTATATTGACTTCTTTCACTGATGGGTGTCCTTATCATCACATGTGGGTGGTAGCCATGTTCACAAGGTTGAATTAGATTCCTAGGTAGGTCATGATAGACTTTATCATCATGGTATACATAGAGTTTTAGTAAATATTTTCAGTGTCTTACTAGATGGATAGTGAGTATGATAGACCACCATTCCTCTAGTTGTGGATCATTTTAGGGCTATCATTCCCAACGATTTTTTAGGGATACCTTCTGAAAGATATGTTTAATATAATATTGATATTATTCAATTATAAGAACAAGTATCTAATCCTCCATACAGGATGTCACCCACTAATCTCTATGAACTTAAAAGGTGTTTTGTGTTCCTATAATACAATGGGTTTATTCAACCTTGTACATCACCTTGGGGTCCACCGATACTTTTTTCCAAGTTATAGTATGAAAAATTAGGATTATGTGTGAACTATAAGCTATTGATTCATCTTAAAAGTTATAAAATAGTACCCACTTCCTCATATTTATGTCCACTTTGACATTATCTAGGGATTTAGGGTATTCTTGAATATTTATTTTAGATAACGCTATCATCAATGGAGAGTTTTCCCTCAGATATACCTCGTATATAATTCTGAAACAAATATGGAATATATGAGTATATGGTAATATCATTTGGATTAATGAACATTACATCATTCATTATGGACATAATAAATCAATTCTTTCATCCTTATTTATATTCCTTTATGGTCGTTTTTTTGATGATAACTTTGTGTACTCCTAGTTATGGGAGGAGCACATATGACATTTATAGGTTTCTTTGAATACTATTTGAGAGTATAAATACCAAAATCTTAATGTTTATGTTTTGGATTGATATATTTCACTTCCTAAGTAACATCATATCAAAATTGTGGATAGAAGTGGATCAAGAAAAGGTGAGAGAATTCATATATTTGGAGTAGACAAAAATTGCTTTTGATATTCAGTGATTCTTGGGATTATCCAGTTACTACTAGTGATTCATTCAGATTTTTTCTCACCTTTAAACAAAACTTATAGGGTTTAACAAGAAGGGTGTAAGGATTATATAGTTAAAATATTTTGAAAAGGAATTTTAGGAATTGAATGTATGATTAACTTAAATATAAATCCTAATTTTACCTAATACTAGTAGAAGGAAAATAGTTTATAATGAGGCATCACAGGTTGGGTTGGGGGTTTTTTTGTACAAGAGGATAATGTTATGGCATATGGGTTTCTGTATTTTAGGCCATATGAGTGCAATTACCTGAATAATGAACTTTAAATAGAATTTGTTTTTCATTCTATACATTTCTAAAGACATTACCTCCTTGGGGAGTGATTCGTGGTATATACAGACTATAAGAGACTCAAAAATATATATTCTCTCAGTGATACCTAAACCACCATCAGAATATTTGGGTTGAATATATTTATACCATTAGTGTTTTAAATAATGATTTTAGTTGAAATACTCAGGCTCAAGTTGTTCTAGAAGCTAGTTATGATTTACAACTGATGCATATTTTTGATAAAATGCATCATGAAATTTTGGAGTTTTAGAGAATTTTTTTCACAGGCTTATCAGTGGTTCCATCATTGTTGGATTCAATAAAGAGGAGATAACCATATGATCTTGCAATATTTTTCACGTGGGACAATAATTATGATCAAGATCTACCGCATGGTTGGTTTCTTGATGATGATGATATTTTTGATTTCTATAGGAATGTTTGTGTAACACCCCAAGATTTTATGGAAAATATTCTTTTAATTTCATTAATGTCTTGTGTTGTATGCTACACCAAGATTTACCTTGCGCTATACACAACACCGTATTAGCTTGCAGCATACGCAACACTATTCTTGGATCGTGTTACACAAAATTTTGATAATAGTTATTCTACGCAACATTGAGTATATATATATATATATATATATTAAATGTATAAATGAAATATGGTTAGATTATGTTATACGAAACAATGAAGGATTCTTGCACAACATGCAACCCTGACTTGGCTTGCATTACACGCAATCGCGACCTTCCTCGATAGCGTGTGTTGTACGCAATACCGAGTTTTACTAAAAAACGATATATTATTATAATATTATTATGAACTAGCCATTATGAATAGTATTAACTAAATTTTGAATCTTATAACATTATTATTCGTCTTGCACGTTTTCTTAAACATAGTATAAGAACAAAATAATTTTTTCTGGTAAAATAAGTATTTTTCAAAAAATGCAGTTTTGCCGCCTTTTGATGGCACACCCACTTTAAATCTAGTTTTTGACATGTTTATAAGTTCAATTTGACAAAATAAAATTCTTCTTTGGAATCATGAAATTAAAATTTACTTTGGATATATTTTCATATCATTCTGGTAACTTTCATATTATGATGAATAGTAAAAACACGTTATATTTTAATTAAAAACAACTTTTTCAATCGAAATAATTAATAGTGATAAATTATTAATTTGAGTGGTTTTAAAGTATATTTAGAATATATTTTTACAATTAAATACAATTTTGGTCATTGGATGTAATTTCAAATTTAAACCAGACATAAACAAGTGTCAATCTTTTGATAGTTATTATCTCTTAAGAACACACTATTTGTTTAGACGATGAGAATTAATTTTTAAATTAATTAATGCAACTGATATGTTTTGAATTTGGTAAAATAGACATAATTTTTGAGTTCATAATATCAAATATAGCTTAGGCCTAATTTTTGGCATTTTTCTGGAAACTTTCATTTTTTGATGAATAGTGAAACCACCAAGTGGTAGTTAAAAAAATGATTTTTTCATAAAACTTAATTTTACCACTTATGTGATTGGAATTTAAAAATCCAAGCGACACGGTTGATTTCAGTAAGTAAAATGTGGTTCAATGAGATGAAAATAATTTTTGGTGAATAGTAACTTTTTACTTTTTTTACCACGGTTAAAAGTAAATAGGGTAATTAAGGGTAAAAATGATATTATTATTATCCTAACACATGTCCTAATTCTATTGGATAAGTGTAATTCGACCAAAAACAACCTTAGGAATAAAATATGACCATTTAGGACCACATGGATTAGATTGGGACATTTATTATTATTTAATTCAAAGAAGAGTTAAAAGAGTTAAAATCAAAGTTTATTTACTAAAACATTTTTAATATAGGGTTATACATAATATAAATACGATTGTAAATATTCATTAGAAATCTAATAATATTTCCTACATAATTATATTTTATTTATAATTTTTAGACATTAAATAATTTAATTTATTTATGACACAATGATGATGCAGTAATTACCATAATAGTGAAAAATTAGAATAATTGATATTATAAATACACAAATAAGTGTAATTTGAGACTTTTTATGAATTAAAATAATTTTATAAGTTAATATGACATGTTAATATTGATTTAATTAACTTTTCTCGAACTAATCATTCTGTTATGAGTTTCAAAAAAATCGATTACTAAATAGTGTCAAAATTGACATAAAATAGTTTTTAAAACAAATATTATATTATTAATTTTTATTTTATTCCTAAAAATCTAAGGTTCATACAAATGACTTAGATAAGGTTACATATATTAATAATAAACAACTTGTGGTTCGTTTGGATTGTTATAGTATGTTTATTAACCTTATAGTTTAAGAACACAAGAAGACACGGTAAAAGTAAAATTATTTAACTTAATGTTAAATATAAATGATAAGGTTAAAATAGGAACCTAAACTTGTCTAAATTCTATTTTATGAGAGGATTTAGACCCATCCCCACCTTATCTTCGAAATAAATCAATTTGGATCTATTTAAAACCGAATTTGACTTTATAATAAAATAATAGTTTTAGTTATTCCAAAGGTGCCCCTCTCCTCCCTTATAAAAGGGCACATCCTCCCCCTCTTCCTCACACCACATTGAGACTTCAATCTCGGCCAACCCCTGCCAAGTTCTCCTCTACACTTCCCTAGAAACATCCTAGAGGTTCTGGTATTCTTCAAAGACCTATTTTAGTTCCCTAAAAGGAGGTCTTAAAGAAGCACTTCAAAGAAGAGGTAATGTCCGTTACCGATTCTTTCATCTTTATTTCTTCTTCCACTTCTTCTTATTTAGTTGTTTCATTATGAAGTAATAAAATAAGTATCAATCATATACTGATATGTTATAATAAGTATTAAACAACCCTATTTCACCATATATCCATCATACGGAAAAAGAAATCACCGCACGTACGTACGTACGGAATACCGTCTCCACGCCGTGGTGTAATCTATTTTCCACTACCACCTTACTTGGATGGGTATAATGGTGTAAATAATGACTATATATGACTATTGTAAAGTAATATTGATTCTGAAATAGTATACATACACTCCAATACAATTCCACAATCATGGAAACGATATCATCGCTCGTGCGTACGTACGGAATACCGTCTCCACGATGTGATGTGACTCGTTCTACATGATTTTCATTGAATAATGATTACATAAATGAATTGAGTGAATAAATATGATATATATTACACTAATACCATTCTGTAAATGAGGTATCTATAAACTAAAAATAAAAAATAAGAATTTATTCGACAAGACACGCATAAGAACAAAAAGTAATAAACACCCGAATAACAAGTAGTAATGAAATATTACTAATAAGAAGCTAAGAATATGACCATATATGATATCATAAATGTAATTATGATTCTGGAATAAGTCAATAACATTATTTAAATCATTATACAGGAGGTTCAGACACGTACAAAGCATATCGGACCTAAGGTAAGGGAAATATCACAATCTCATTTTTATCCGAGATTGTTTATACTTTGGTGTTTACTGGGGTGTATTTTATCATCCACATCCATGTTTCCCCAATATGTAATATTATTTCCATCCACCTACAATTTTTTAAATCCAATTTTACCCTTAGGTGAGTTTTTAGTAAAGGATATGAAAGGAATCTTTTGTCGTTTTTCGTACGAGGTACATTTTGACTTTTACGACAAAAGTACGAAGAATATTTTTTTAACTTATACGACATGAATGGATTTTTAAAACATTATTTCCAAGAAGCTTCCTTTACAAGTTTTAAAGTTTATTTTTAATCAAATTCTTTTAGTTTATAATTGTATGACATGTTAAGAAAGGAAAAGTGTTTTTGAAGCAGAAAAGATATTTTCCTCAAGAATGGAGTTCAAGTGTTTTATCAAAATTATTTTACATCTAAGATAATATAGGGTTCTGTTTCTATCCCTATTATTACATGGATTTGATTATGTTGTGATGGAAATATTTTTATGAATTCCTTTATCTTATATGAATTGTTTTATGATGTCATGTTGTTTAAGAATCCCATTTTTATTATATGGGTTATGCTATGATGTATGGTTTATGATTTTGTGGAACACATAAGAATGGTATCATTATGAGATGGGTGGAACCTATATCTCCCTCCAATTCATTGGGTAAATATTTTATATCTCATGAGATAGACATGGCTGGAACGGTAGGTTATACCGGTTCAGTGAAACAGGACTGAAACGAGGAGTGAACTCGGTTCAGAAAGGGACTTTGTCCACTAAGATAGTCTTGGCAATGAGTCTTGACTAATAAGAAATGATTCTCTATGATTATGTGTGTATGCCACAAAGTTTCATGTTTTAAGTTATGATTATTGGGATTACATTTCACTACTATGATTTATCCCATGTTATGAAATTATGATTTCTTTTTCAGGTTAAGATTTCCAAAAGTTATGTTCTTATGTATATGATGTGATTGAAATTTCTTTTGTTTACCATTACTGAGCATTTGAGCTCACCCTTTTATGTTTTTTTCCCTAGGACATAAAGAAAGTATTTAGGTTTAACAAAAAATAATATCTTTATGGGAGATGTTGAAGATCTTTCACCACGATTAGAAGATTATATTCCGAGTTTCCAAAGACACTAACTATTATGGTCCTTGTGTGAGTGTTTTTGTTATGTACTAAGTATTACGCAAAAGTAATGTAATGTAAATCTACGTCATGCTTCGGGTCTCTACAGTTGGTATTAGAGGAAAGGTTTAGTCAACCTTTGGAAACTAGGATGCGAAAACGTTAGTGAGGTCCCTAGAGATATTTCTATGGTATGTCTAGGGATGTACCTAAGGATAAGTATACATATAGGATACAGTCCTAGAACTACGGTAACGATCATACAATTTAACCTAAGATGTTAGATATTGAGGATACTCCCCCTTTATTATGTTGTTTTCCCTAGAATGATTTTTTCCTCTCACACTATTCTTTTTGGGTTTTAGACGATGGCTGGAACTCGAAGGAACCGCGTTGATCAATGTAATTGACAATGCAATGATTGTCCTCCTGAACAAACAAATGTTATGGGAGATGGAGTGAAAAATCTTATTTTTATACTTACACAAGCTATGAATCATTCTGGACTTCCAAATGAGCAGAGAAGGGAACAATATTCTATTGAGTCCTTCATGAGGCAACATCCACCTTCTTTCAGTGGGTCTTCTGATCCACTTATTGCTGAACAATGGATCATTACCACTGAAAAGATATTTCCAGTTCTTCAATGTTCTGAACATGATAAAGTCATCTTAGCAGTATATCGTTTGGAAGGTGAAGCTGATCAATGGTGTAATATTATCAAGAATACGAGGCCAAGAGATGAAATTGAGTCCATGGAATGGGACGAGTTCAAGAACTTATTTTTCAATAAGTACTTCCCTCATATTCTTCGAACAAAGATGGAGAAGGAGTTTCTTGAACTAAAGCAAAAGGATGATGAATCTGTTGGTATATACGAAGTGAATTTTACAAGGCTTGCAAGGTATGCATCTGGATTTATCATCCAACCTGAAAGTAAATTTGATCGATTCTTCAGTGGCTTAAAACCAAATCTTTGAAGGGAATTATCTATAAGAGACGTCAGTAGCTATGAAGAAATTGTGCGTTGTGATATCAAGGTAGAAATGGAAGTTGGTGTTACTTATACATCTCATAGTTTTGACAAGAAACGAAAGATGGAGTTCAAGGAGAAATCTCATAATAATGGTGAAAAGAAGATGAATGTTTCCTTATGCTCAAAGTGTGGAAAGAATCATGGTGGAGATTGTCTTAAAGGGACAAGTAAATGTTTCAAATGTGGAAAGGAAGGTCATCGAGCATTTGAATGCCGCAATGATGGGAAGAAGATGCCTAATGATGCAAAAAAAGGAAGGGATACACAGAATAAACCTACTACACTTCAATGCTTCAAGTGCAAGGAAATGGGACATTATGATAATAAATTCCCTAATCCAAGGGTTAGTGATGATCGACATGAGGAACCACTTAAGGCAAAGGACAAGGGGAAGTCACATGCGATCACCATTGGCGATGTTGAATATGACAAGGATGTGGTGGAATGATTAAGTGTTTATGTAATGGGATTATAGAATAATGTTGTATATAATATCGTGTAATATTGGAATATTTATGTTTTGGTCTATTGTGGTTTTCAATAATTTTATTTCATCGGTAACCATGAAAAGTGATTGAAATATTTTTGGAAAGCAGATGATATTCACATAATGAAGGGATAAAGAGAATCTAATATTTTTGATAGTATTCATGAGCTCATGATTGATATAAGGACTAAGTGATATCATGGTTTGAGTATACAGAATTTTGAGGATTTTGGTATGTGGAAAGTGCTAACTTTTAAGTGAATTCATGTTTTCACTAA
Source organism: Viscum album (assembly GCA_963277665.1). NCBI lineage: Eukaryota > Viridiplantae > Streptophyta > Magnoliopsida > Santalales > Viscaceae > Viscum > Viscum album. The sequence continues at coordinate 821,192,948 of OY728162.1, forward strand.
GGTTCAATGGGTATTCAAGATAATACATGATTAAGGCCTTTGAATGTTTGGAATGTGACCAACAAGACATATCTTATGATATATGGGGATCAATGATGGTATTAAATCTCTGGTAATCGTTTTCACTTTATTATGAGAGTGGACTGCAGTCTTATGGATAAGCTTAAAGATTGGAATGGATTATGTTGGACATAAGTTAGTATTGTTTAAGGATAGAATTTTTTGTTTCGATATTATTGATGGGATGTTATAGTAATATAGTTTTAGAAAAAGGACAACCTGCAGGACGGGCGACAACCCATCGGGTCGGACAAGGCTGTGGGAATCGAACCCACAACCGAAGTGCGACTGTCCTTTATTTCCTACCACTGGCCTACAGGAAGTCCCTGTTTAGTAGAAACTAGTTTTATTATATTAAGCAGTATGATATATGAAGTATAAGTCCATTTTAGGAACCAAATATGATTAATCTCACTATAGATGGACTTATGTATTTTTGATAACTTTTCTAACCTTTTGTTTGAGACAGATGGAATGACCAATCATTCTATCACATGATCTGTTAACACATCACGAATGACAAATTCAACTTCATTTCTTTAAGAGATGAAGTGGAAATTGTCCAAAGAATGACCAACGGTGAGACTATACCAAAATCACGAAAGTATTTCTTGTATTTCCAAATTCATCAACTTTAGGGAAATGATCTTGAAAACCAAAAATGTTGTCCTAGTGCTCTTATATCTGATGAATCAGATGGTACCTTAGATCGTCACAAATTTATGGCTTTGTGATTGCTGGATTTTCCATAGCCATGTTCTCTACCACTCTCCATCAGAACATGATGGTTAGATTTCTCTTCCATATCCATATTTTAACCTATGTGGAAACCCAGTGATTAGTTTATTTGGGTAACCTTTACGTTTTATATTTTTGTTTTTAATAATTGGTTTTGGTATTCCTTTTTACGATGTGGGTTTCTATTAAAGAAACTTTCGAATAGTAAACCATTTATAACCCCGACGAATTTCGAGGGCGAAATTCATTTTAAGGGGGGTAGAATGTAACACCCCGAGATTTTATGAAAAATATTATTTTAATTTCATTAATTTCTTGTGTTGTATGCTACAACAATATTTACCTTGCGTTATACGCAACACCGTATTAGCTTGCAGTATACGCAACACTATTCTTGGATCGTGTTACACACAATTTTGATAATAGTTATTCTACGCAACATTGAGTATATATATATATATATTCAATGTATAAATGAAATATGGTTGGATTATGTTATATGAAACAACGAAGGATTCTTGCACAACACGCAACCCTGACTTGGCTTGCATTACACGCAATCACGACCTTCCTCGATAGCGTGTGTTGTACGCAATACCGGGTTTTACTAAACAACGATATATTATTATAATATTATTATGAACTAGCCGTTATGAATAGTATTAATTAAATTTTTAATCTTATAACATTATTATTCATCTTGCACATTTTCTAAAACATGGTATAAGAACAAAATAAATTTTTCGGGTAAAATAAGTATTTTTCAAAAAATGCAGTTTTGCCGCCTTTTGATGGCGCACCCACTTTAAATCTAGTTTTTGAAATGTTTATAAGTTCAATTTGAGAAAATAAAATTCTTCTTTGGAATCATGAAATAAAAATTTACTTTGGATAAATTTTCATATCATTCTGGTAACTTTCATATTTTGATGAATAGTAAAAACACGCTATATTTTAATTAAAAATAACTTTTTTAATCGAAATAATTAATAGTGATAAATTATTAATTTGAGTGGTTTTAAAGTATATTTAGAATATATTTTTACAATTAAATAAAATGTTGGTCATTGAATGTAATTTCACATTTAAACCAGACATAAACAAGTGTCAATCTTTTGATAGTTATTATCTCTTAAGAACACGCTATTTGTTTTGACGACGGGAATTAATTTTTAAATTAATTAATGCAACTGATATGTTTTGAATTTGGTAAAATAGACATCATTTTTGAGTTCATAATATCAAATATAGCTTAGGCCTAATTTTTGGCATTTTTCTGGAAACTTTCATTTTTTGATGAATAGTGAAACCACTAAGTGGTAGTTAAAAAAATGATTTTTTCATAAAACTTAATTTTACCACTTCTGTGAGTGAAATTTCAAAAATCCAAGAGACACGGTTGATGTCAGTAAGTAAAATGTGGTTCAATGAGATGATAATATTTTTTGGTGAATAGTAACTTTTTACTTTTTTTTACCACAGTTAAAAGTAAATAGGGTAATTAAGGGTAAAAATGATATTATTATTACCCTAACACATGTACTAATTCTATTGGATAAGTGTAATTCAACCAAAAACAACCTTAGGAATAAAATATGACCATTTAGGCCCACATGGATTAGATTAGGACATTTATTATTATTTAATTCAAAGAAGAGTTAGAAGAGTTAAAATCAAAGTTTATTTACTAAAACATTTTTAATATAGGGTTATACATAATATAAATACGATTGTAAATATTAATAAGAAATATAATAAGATTTCCTACATAATTATATTTTATTTATAATTTTTAAACATTAAATAATTTAATTTATTTATGACACAATGATGATGCAGTAATTACCATAATAGTGAAAAATTAGAATAATTGATATTATAAATACCCAAATAAGTTTAATTTGAGACTTTTTATGAATTAAAATACTTTTATAGGTTAATATGACATGTTATTATTGATTTAATTAACTTTTTTAGAACTAATCATTCTGTTATGATTTTCACAAAAATCAATTACTAAATAGTGTCAAAATTGACATAAAATAGTTTTTAAAACAAATATTATATTATTATTTTTTATTTTATTCCTAAAAATCTAAGGTTCGGCAAAATGACTTAGATAAGGTTATATATATTAATAATAAACAACTTGGGGTTCTTTTGGATTGTTATAGCAAGTTTATTAACCTTATAGTTTAAGAACACAAGAAGACACGGTAAAAGTAAAATTATTTAACTTAATGTTAAATCTAAATGATAAGGTTAAAATAGGAACCTAAACTTGTCTAAATTCTATTGGATGAGATTATTTCGACCCATCCCCACCTTATCTTAGAGATAAATCAATTTTGAGCTATTTAATACCGAATTTGACTTTATAATAAAATAATAGTTTTAGTTATTCCAAAGGTGCCCATCTCCTCCCTTATAAAAGGGAACCTCCCCCCCCTCTTCCTCACACCATTTTGAGCCTTCAATCTCGGCCAACCCCTGCCATGTTCTCCTCTACACTTCCCTATAAACATCCTAGAGGTTCTGTTCTTATTCAAAGACCTATTTTAGTGCCCTAAAAGGAGGTCTCAAAGAAGCACTTCAAAGAAGAGGTAATGTCCGTTACCGATTCTTTCATCTTTATTTCTTCTTCCACTTCTTCTTCTTTAGTTGTTTAATTATGAAGTAATAAAATAATTATCAATCATATACTGATATGTTATTATAAGTATTAAACAAACCTATTTCACCATCTATCCATCCTACGGAAAAAGAAATCACCGCACGTGCGTACGTACGGAATACCATCTCCACACCGTGGTGTAATCTATTTTCCACCACCACCTTACTTGGATGGGTATAATGGTGTAAATAATGACTATATATGACTATTGTAAAGTAATATTGATTCTGAAATAGTATACATACACTCCAATACAATTCCACAATCATGGGAACGATATCATCGCTCGTGCGTACGTACAGAATACCGTCTCCACGATGTGATGCGACTCGTTCTACATGATTTTCATTGCATAATGATTACATAAATGAATTGAGTGAATAAATATGATATATATTACACTAATACCATTCTTTAAATGAGGTATCTAAAAACTAAAAAGAAAAAATAAGAATTTATTCGACAAGACACACATAAGAACAAAAAGTAATAAACACCCGAATAACAAGTAGTAATGAAATATCACTAATAAGAAGCTAAGAATATGACCATATATGATATCATAAAAATAATTATGATTCTGTAATAAGTCAATAACATTATTTAAATCATTATACAGGAGGTTCAGACACGTACAAAGCATATCAGACCTAAGGTAAGGTAAATATCACAATCTCATTTTTATCCGAGATTGTTTATACTTTGGTATTTACTGGGGTGTATTTTATCATCCACATCCATGTTTCCCCAATATGTAATATTATTTCCATCCACTTACAATTGTTTAAATCCAATTTTAACCTTCATTGAGTTTTTAGTAAAGGATATGAAAGGAATCTTTTGTCGTTTTTTGTACGAGGTACTTTTTGACTTTTCCGACAAAAGTACGAAGAATGTTTTTTTAACTTATACGACATGAATGGATTTTTAAAAAATTATTTCCAAGAAGCTTACTTTACAAGTTTTCAAGTTTATTTTTAATCAACTTCTTTTAGTTTATAATTTTACGACATGTTAAGAAAGGAAAAGTGTTTTTGAAGCAGAAAGGATATTTTCCTCAAGAATGGAGTTCAAGTGTTTTATCAAAATTATTTTCCATCTAAGATAATATAGGGTTCTGTTTCTATCCCTATTATTACATGGATTTTATTATGTTGTGATGGAAATATGTTTATGAATTCCTTTATCTTATATGAATTGTTTTATGATGTCATGTTGTTTAAGAATCCCATTTTTATTACATGGGTTATGCTATGATGTATGGTTTATGATTCTGTGGCACACATAAGAATGGTATCATTATGAGATGGGTGGGACATATATCTCACTCCAATGCATTGGGTAAAGATTTTATATCTCATGAGATAGACATGGCTGGAATGGTAGGTTATACTGGTTCAGTGAAACAGGACTGAAACGAGGAGTGAACTCGGTTCAGAAAGGGACTTTGTCCACTAAGATAGTCTTGGAAATGAGTCTTGACTAATAAGAAATGATTCTATATGATTATGTGTGTATTCCACAAAGTTTCATGTTATAAGTTATGATTATTGGGATTAAATTTCACTACTATGATTTATCCCATGTTATGAAATTATGATTTCTTTTGCAGGTTAAGATTTCCAAAAGTTATGTTCTTATGTATATGATGTGATTGACATTTCTTTTGTTTACCATTACTGAGCATTTGAGCTCACCCTTTTATGTTTTTCCCCAGGACATAAAGAAAGGATTTAGGTTTAAAAAAAAGAAGATCTTTATGGGAGATGTTGAAGATCTTTCACCACAATTAGAAGATTATATTCCGAGTTTCCAAAGACACTAAACTATTACGGTGCTTGTGTGTGTGTTTTTGTTATGTACTAAGTATTCCGTAAAAGTAATGTAATGTCAATCTACGTCAAGCTTCGTGTCTCTACAGTTTGGGTCACAAATTGGAATACAAGTGGAACTGATTTGAGAATATCATACTTCTATGTGGGTAGTACATCTTGAAATAACAAATATGTATAGTGATTTTTACTAATTTTATTGGTGGCCAGTGATGAAAATGGAAATAATGGTCTTTGTCACATGGTGTTCCTCCAGTCAGTAGGTGAAGGTGGAACACACCTATCCTTCTATCGTTTTTTACCAATACCCATTTCAACCCAGAAATGGAATGGTGTTAATTTATACTATATAAGGGGCATAACAAAGTCCCCTAGAGGCAGTGATGCAATATGGGTGATCATGTATAGGCTGATGAAGATCACCCATTTCTTTCATATTTAGGAGACATTATTAAAATAGGAGCTTGGTAGACTATTTGTTCAATAAATAATACTTATTTATGGGATTACACATAAAATTTTATCGGATAAGGATTCTTGGTTTACTTCATGATTTTAGTAGGGTTTTTATAATCCTATAGGGTCGTAAGAACTCTTGAGTACAACTTATCACCCCCAGACTGACAAAAAGTATGAGCATACTATATAGGTATTGTAATATATGAAAGGTGAATGTTTCCAAGATTATAGAGGATCTTTGGAGAAATACTTTTCTATTGATGATTTAATTTATTATAGTTTTTTCCAAGTGAAAATTTAGATGGATCCAAATGAATCTATATATGGTAGATTTTGTTGTTCACCTCTATTCCGGTTAGTGGATTGAGATGCAGTGCTACTAGGACCAAGTACCGTGTTGGATACATCCATGAAAGTGTGTATGATCATTAAATGTAAGGTTTTGAATCAATATAGTAATAATTATTATATCGATAAATGTCACAAACCTATGGAGTTTGAGGTAGGGTATCAAGTCTTTTTATGTGTTTTTCCTAGAATGGGTCATAAATTGATTCAAAGGAAAGGTAATTTGTAGCCTAGATTTAATAGGACATTCATGATCTTAGAGAGGGTCAGGTCAATATCTTATAATTTAGCTCTTCCATAGTTGTATAGTTATATAAAAAATGTCTTTAATCCTGAGGAAGTTAAATTGGAGGTTGATGAATCTTTTTAGGAGTATATAGTTTATATCATCGATCATAGTAAAAAAGAATATTTATAGAAGAATGGTTCCTCTTATTCAGGTGATATGGAGGTATGAAAATGTTTAGGAGGATATGTGGGAATGGGAGTTTGATATACATTCTCAATGTCCTGGATTATTCTTAAATGAATTCCAACACCTCTCAGAAGATCAACTCAAGGAAAAGTTTTCTTAAAGAGTGAATGTTATAAGAACCCAAATATTCAATGAGGTTTGTACACTTTTTTTGGGGTTTTACCTTAATTTTCCCTTAATGGATGTGTCTCAGGAATTATATGAGATTTTTAGAGTGTTTGGGAAGGTTCTATATTAGAGTTTCTATTTTTTAGAATGATGAGGAGGGTTCATGGTTAGTGCACAATTTTCACTAACCTTGACCTTTATCTATGTGGCCTAAAAATGGGAGGATCACAGTTTATGAATCCATGGTAAAGGGTTCTATAAAATTTGAAAGACCATTAATTTATCACATGTTCACTTTAGACAATTTTATATGATTTATCTAATTGTATTCCTAATAGTGTAGTGTGTGGCACTTTTAGAAAGTAGGGTCACATGGTTGGAGAATAGTTTATCTAACAATGTACCCAAACTATATTCCTGATTAAAAATGGGGGAAATCAAATTTTATCCTATATTCATCCCTAAAGTCTAATTTATTCTTTCTTTCCCTCATTCTCATAGTAACCCCCATCATTGTCTCTCCTCTCCTTCTCATCCAAGATTGAGAGATATCCATTATACATCATTCATTTTCAGTTCTATATAAAGTATTTAAAGCCTTGTGGAAAATATAATTAGCTATTCTCTTCCTTTCTACCAAAAATACATTCTTTTACTTTTTCTTCTATTGTTTATAACTATTATTCTCCATTTACAAGGATTTTGTATGGCTCTTTTTCCCTAGATCCATCTCAAGTCCAAAGTAGATACCAAATGAAGAGTCTTCCATGATCCCTATGTAGTTCGTATATTTTATTTTCTTTAAAATTATCATTTTTTATTAAATTTACTGTTGTTCTACAGACCTATATTTTCAATCATTGTTCCAAAAATTAACATTCCTTTAATTTATCTTCAAAAAACAATGCTAGAAATAATTAGAAACTCCAAAAAACCATTGGTTATTGTCAATATCAACCCCAACCACCATTTAGAGTGTTTTTTCCTAACACAAATAAATTTATTATTTATATATAACCAAAATATCCCTTAGGACATGTTCATTTGGGAGTTTAGGAAAATTCCAACTAATATTATTTATAACAGACCAACCCTTAGTGTGTTCATTGCATGTAACTTAAATACTATACTTCCTATGATATAATTTCATTATTTGTTGGGTATTGAACATAAATAATCTAAATAGGGTTCCTTGGATAAATTATACAATTATAAAATAATTTGTGTAATCACTTCCAAAGTTGTGGTTTAATTTTTACTAAATCCTCATCATAATACCATACTTTAAATGTATTGAATTATATATATTGAATTACTTGGAAATTATGATTTATTAATATGGATTCCTGGTTAGTAATTATAGAACTTGGAAACACCTTCAATGGCGTGTCATTATCATAGGAATCTTTTGATTCCCACCTACAATTTCTTGTGGGAACTCATAGGATGAAACCCAATTCATTAATATGAATATCAAGTGGTAAACCCATCATGGATCTTGTAAATATACTACTCTAAAGAATTCCATGGATACTAAACATATATTCTTTTGGATTTAGGTAAAAATTATAATGCTTGGGATAATCTTCTGGGATCATATTTATTTCCTTGTATAAGGAATACCTTGGGTTATCCCTAAGGATTCCAATCGAGACTTAACCTGATATGAAAGGATTATTTTCCTTGGTTTGGTTAGGAACACTTATGACTAGAATTATAAGATTTCATCTACTAGATTCCACTATAAAAAAATAGATAAACATGACAGGATGATTACTATAGGTTGAGTTGAGAATCAGTTGAAAATAATGACATTGGTCAACCTTGGATTAAAATTTGTTGTGTTGTGTGGGAATTATTGAATGAGTTCCATAAATTCCTTTTCATTATTCATTATTGGATTCCTTGGATATATGATTTTGGTACCTTTACAAATTAAAAGGTCACATGATATAAGTTATCTAGATTAGGAAAAAGTAGGTAGGTTTTGTCAGGTATCCCATGAAGAGAACATGTTCAAAAAGGTTTATTTAACTTTAATACTTTAGATTATTATACATTTACATTGTTAAATTTCATATCTATAGACTGGATTTTCATTAAACAAAATTGTTAGTGGCCTATTGAGTTTTACTCACACTCTATTTGGGCCGTTACTTGGTACCCAGAAAGATTTCATTGATATAGGAAAGGTAAATGGAAATAACCCTATAGTGGATGATTGAGACTATCTTAGGTTGGGGTCGTGGGAGTAGAGGACATAAAAAGAAATTTACATTCTCATGGAGCTTAGTAGTTTTTAGTCTTTTGTTTACATTTTCTTTTCCATGTATTATATAACAACCCATTTTTTCATATATAAATATTATAAATTATTATATGAATACTCATTACCTGACATCATTATCCATGATAGAATCTTAAAGGTTTATTTATTTGGAAACTTAGATATATAAAAAACCAGTTCTTATAGAAATATACATCATCTCCCAATAAATTCATTATATATAGCACCCTACATTGGAATATCATGATAGTACCAGGCACACATCAGAATCCAAAAAAAGAGTAATTTTAAAATTTTTCCACTGATGATCGACATAACTACATCATCCCAGGCGAAGCACTTCCTAGTTATAACTCGAGGATATTAACGTGAATAATATAAGCATAAAAATAAAATGAAGAAATAAGTCTTTCTATATGATGTCATGCTCGACATCTACTCTTCACTAGTGATCATTTCTCAAAATGATCTAAAGTTGAATTCCTCTATATTATGCACACACACACACACTTAAAAATCCCACAGGTGCGTCAATCATCAGAATATGAGTGTTAGAATGGAGTTTTGATGAGGACTTTGACATATACATGATCACCACTACTCTTTTCCATTGATCTTTGAATAATTACTATGATCGAGTTTCAGGAATGAGAGGGTTTCTCTCTAGAAATCTGGATAAGGAAGAGAGAGATTATTTCACCATTGAGAAGTGAATAGTAACTATCATGAGATCTCTCTCCTCTATTTATTGTGAATCAATTAATACACAGTGTAATCTCCTCGATATTCAAATAATTATTTCTCACTAAATAAACCACAAGTGGTGTGTTATGAACAACTAACTGGGTCATAAATTTTATTTATATTTTTGTCACTTTATTTGTAATATAATAAATATATTACATGATAACAGTGAGTCATTAAATCAAAATTTCATTCCCAAAAATAATAAACAAAATGTTAATATTAAAATAACATCCATTCATATAATATTTTTTCTTGAATTTACTGTAATACTTGTAAATTAATTTAATAAATATATTCAACCCAATTATTATATAATTGAATAATAATGAATTTATTTATTTCCTTGGTGACTGTATATCCTTGGAATATCTCAGAACCCAGTGGTGGGGCCCACAATTTCCCAAACTTCTATTCACCGGAATAGGGAAGACTTTTGATTATGCTATTGTGTGTGGCCCTCTATTCCCTTATCTTGATTATAGTGAACAGTATTCATAGACTTAGAGGAGAATCCAACAACTCATAATAGCCCCTAAATAGATTAGTATTTTTCATAGTAACAACAACCTACCTACAAACACACACTATGTAATATAATCTATTTTTCATACAATATCTAATAAAGTAGGATGCACACTTGTGTCATAATACTCTATTGATTTTTTTGTTTTTTATATAGATGGATGTATTTACCCTATACTACCATGACCATGGAATTATAAATGTACTACCATCCTAATCAACCATGCCAGTGATATTTTTCCTCAACTCGAAAGTAACAAATTCAGTCTTGACTATTCAACCAATGCCATGCCACCAATGACACACCCAAAACAATTTACCTCACCATGACTTCATAATAATGGTATTTTTCATTGAATCAAAAAATGTGATCAAATGGAAGACATTTATAATGATCTCATGTTATGATACCAATACACAAGTTTGTAGATAGAAACATACAATGACCCCAAAAATATATTGTGTTCCTATTGGTGGGTATGTACTCATGATCTGAACTACTTGATATCCCCAAGTGAAAACATAATGAGAAGAAGTATCAATTCTTATGATCCCCCATAACTTGATACTCAGACATCAACTATGTCCAGTAAGTATGATGTATCTAGACCATAATACACTTATTAATGATTAATTTCATAGTGTCTCGAGGTACTCCTTATAGTATATGATCTTCTATAACCTTTTGACATGACATTTAATCGATTGAAATTACTATTTAATGGTGGATGTAGAAATGTTTATACTAAAATGGTAAGTTTCCATCATTCACAACACACTATACACATGAAATGGTAATCAAAATTATAAATAAAATATCGGCTAGGTCTCCCACTATTATATCACTCCCTCTTACACTAGAATGAACTTTATAACTATCCTTGTTAGCTCTCACATGATTAAGATCATGTTTCTTCCATGTCAAATATTTAGGTGATGGGTCTTCCATGTTTTCACTATGTGGCATTTCTGTTAGGTGCAACCACATGTCCTTGAGTAAGACTCATAAAGAGATGTTATCCCCAAGTTTATATCATTCTTGTACACTTTAAAAATTTGACATCTTAACTAGTAAGAGTATTATAATTTATGTTATGATAATACTTTACTTACTAGGTATGATTCTAAGAACTGGAACAAATAATTTTTTAATTTACAGTACTTATTTAGATTCCTGATAAGCTACAAAAAACTCATTATTTGTAGATATTTTACAACTAGTAAAAGAGCTTATATTTCTCATTTATTGATCCTGACTGTGATAAGAGATCACATTTATCCAAGGAATACAAATTTAAATCCCCTAAAAACTAGTATCCCTTCTTCTATATATACCAGGTATATATCCATTGTACTTACACTGGTATTATTAGATAGTTCCAACTCCTTTCCATGTAGTTCTCTAGTATATAACTTATATTTTCCTATAATAAATTATATATTGGAAATTATATTTTCTTGTACATATCATGGAATACATGATTTATCAATCGTATAAGTGAATGGAACTATAATCACTACATTAATTGCCTAATATTCCCAAGCATGAATTCTTGGAGAGATTTATTCCATGTGAAATTGGTAACAATTCTATATTTAATTGTTCTAGCATTTATTTTTCAATACCATGTTAGAATATGTATGATTAAATAGGTCTAATGAACCGTTATATCTACCTCAGTAGATCCTATTTTCTAGAATATAGGTTTCTACTTTAATTCAATCGATGTAATATTTCTTTCATCATGGTCTTAACTAACTATAAGACCAATAGCTCTTTACCATATTTTATCAAACATATTTTACATAGAATACAATGGTGATCTGACTAAACATTATTTAAAACATAAAAATGATTCATTCCAACTGAATATTCAATTATCTTATTTTATAATTCAATCCTAAAGTGGATTTCAGTAACTTTCACCCATAATTTGAGTTCTTTGATGTCACCATCCCTTTCTGGTTTCATCATATAGACACCTTCAATGATTGGTAGTCTTGAAATCTAATCCTCAATAATATTATCATATCAATTATCTATAATAAGTAAAACTCTAATGGAATTGGTAATAATGACTTGGTATAACCAATTGATCTTTATTGGTACCATGCTTGTACTATCTATGTATAGTCTCACGTGAATACCCACCATAGTATTAAATATAATAACACCCCAATACTTTGATACATAGAATGAATTATTTAATTTTAATTATTCTAGAAAATTTTTGTTCATTTCCATATATTTATCACTTTTAGGATTTATTATTCTCAATGAATAATGTATCTTCGACCGTGGTGAATAGTAAACCATCACCATGATTTTATCCTTCCTATTCAGTGCGTGTATCTAAAACATTCCTATTCTATGAGATCTTATGTAACTTGTACCTATTCAAATTACTTGTGCATATCTAGTATTGATTAATCCCAAGTCAATATTTCTCCCACTATCTCAAGTAGATATGTGCACCCATATATAGAAATATAGTCTTTTTTTTTGACTATAACTTTTCTATCTTAGTAATTTTTATAACATCCGAAGAAACATTGAGGATAATTACTGTAGATTCAATTTTTTTTCTTGATACAAGTTTATTTATACCCTTATCAAACACTTTGCATCAAAAAACATGTTCTTATTACACAATGATCTTCCATAACTCTATATATCATATGATATCCGTTTGTCATTATAGTTGGATTATGGTGATGGGAAAATGAAGTTATTTTCCATGAATCTTTAGAAATATAATGGATGTTTATGTAATGTTTTTTAGTCTCAACATTGATACTCTTTTTTATTACATCATGTCTCTGATGTGTATAAGGAAATATGGATTTATGAATTTCTCCATGGAACAATTTATTAATCAATTTTAACATGTAAAACTCATCATCGATATTCCTTATTAGCATCACAGCTATGATGTGCATAAGGTATTGTGCATTTAAGAATTAATCCATACTACATTATATTGATCCATGAATGCTTGGTAAAGATATTATTTGGAATTCCATCCTAAATAAATTCATATCTTTTGACCATGCATACAACAAACCTCACTTTCAAATTCCTTCAAAACTGAATGGAATATTATGAAGTATAATTACAATTAGATTACACTTGGAATAGTTCACACTCTCTAGTTTAACTAGTTATGAAAGATTTTTTTTACTACCATTATTTATAAAGGTTTCTTTTTCCAAAACTAAGTAAGTATATACAAAGATAAAACCAAGTTTTTTTTAGCTCCACTATGTCTAAATACCATACTAGGTACATCCTTGATGCCCAAACATATTTTATTTGACAAAGAATTATCCTTTCACAAAAGGGTATATAAGTCTTACATTTTATATTCATTAGGAATTGCCTATGATTCATGTACCACTGAACTATTGGTTCAGTATTAAACACCACAAACAAAATTCATTCCTAAAACAGAATAATTTATCCTTTTGTGTAAATGACATGTGAGATAAAGGTTTTAATTATACTCAATAAATTTTCTATTTGAATCATTTACTTGGAAATATTGAAATTGTGTGTTTATCATCATTGACTTAGAAACCACCCTTTCTCAAATTCTTAGAGAAAACACCTTAATTCTAGTAACATTTCTATACTTAGTTCGTTACTATATTCAAATACACATATGATAAAGGAATATTGTATTTAATACCCATGAATTATGATCAAAACATTACTTTTAATTGATGAATAAAGCTAAAGAAGTGACTACATGCTTCTTTAATTAAATTAATTTAATTTAAGCTTCTATATATTTTATTTCATGATATGAGAAGAAAATAACCTCATATTTTATACCTATTATTTTTTAAGGACATTGTGAATGTGCCTTTGGCACTGCTCTTGACATTGGCCTTTTCACCTTGTCTTTGAATTGGTTCCCCATAATAATTAAATATTAATATTTCCTTAACTTATTTTTTACTTGGAGAACCTTACCTAATTGGTAAAGAAGTGTTTTTCCATACTTTAGTAAATGGTTCAAAATGTTATGAGAAAGGGATCCAATGAAATATTAGAATCCATCATTCAATTTAAACATATCTAGTGTAATCATATCCTATTCATATATGTTATTCAATTTCTCCTCGAAAGCTTCTGGGAGATGAGAATACATGTAATATCATTCTTTTCCCAATGTAGTATCCACAACCGACATAATAATTTAATGATAGCATTATGAAATAAGAATAATATTCATCTTACATGATTCTACTATAAGAATTTTGAACCCTTGATTCCTAATGTGGCTTAACAGGTATTTGGGACACTAATATCAAGAATTTTCTATATTGTAGTATTATATGCAAGCACCTTTAATACTCATTGGAAACTCATCGTGGATATGACATTGTATTTTTCAAATAAATAACATATTTTATCTTGTGGTATTACTTTCCATTTTCTATGAAAATAAAATCTATAAAATTAGTACTTTTATCTTGATTATTGATTTATAAATTATTGATTGTTTAATTAAATGTCTCCCACTATTTCATTGAACTATAGAAACCCTTTATAATAGAATTTAAATAATATTTTTCTTGAGTTTTCTAGTGGTAAGGATCCTTGAACCTCCCCTAAAAGTCTAAAATCTTTGACTACACCACTAATCAGAGAGTTAAATGTTGATTTTTGACTAGCTAGCCACATTAAATGATGACTCCTTTATCTGTTGAGTGAAGTCACAGCTTCAAAAATAAAAAATAAAACTTTATCAATTATTTATTTTAATTTTTAAGAATGATATCTTTGGATACTTATTTTCTATTAAATTCAGATAATTGAAATCATCACTCTCATAAGAACTGCTTGGTGGTAGGTGGCACCCTATGATTTGGATGAAAAACACTCATAATGCTCGGTTTTGTTCAAATTTGAATGAAAAAGGTGTTTATGAATTAATATTTCTTAGAGAGTTTTTTAATATTACATGATGAATTTAAATTATTTTCTATCTCATAATAATTTACTATGTAATCACACTCATAACTAACCATGAAATAAATAGAAAACATCTATTGCCTCACATGTTCATTTTATCTATGCATTCTTGATTACTATTTTATGTGATCACATATAAAACTACACATATATAAATTAATAAATCATGAATAAATAAAATATGATGAAATGATCTTGAGATGATACTAATGGTTGATCCATTGAGTGAATAATGGATAAACCATAACCTTAGGTGTAACTATTTGAGTTGTGTTGCTTGCAACCCGACTTGTAGTGCTCACACATCCAATGCATTAATATCACATCTAGTGTGTCTCCAAATATCTATACATCACTTCTCATCCTTTTAATTATACAATAATACTTTCACACAAGTGAGGGGGTCCCAGAAATATGGTATATAGATAAAATATTTTACTTGGGCTCTGAGAACCTTATACATATAATGATGCTAAGATGACATGAAAATCACCATTTATTAAAATAATCAATACAAAAATGCATTGAAATAATTAAATAAATAAATTCAAAAAAACCATTGGTCGATCTATGGATCACAACAAGTCAATACACATTAATCTAATGTATAAAAATAATAGAATAATAAAATTAAACTTGCGATAAATTATTTTCCCGAGTGAATTTTTAATTGAATTAATGATTCACAAATATTTTTAATTAAAAATTTAAATTCTTCAGTAATTTTATCAATTTAATTTTAATACCAAAAATTAAATTATTAATTAATTTAATTTTTATATTGGATTAAATTTTTCACGTGTCACATTGATACCAATTTCTAGTACCAGGCGCACAATAAAACCCATAAAAATTTGGAATTTAAAAATTTTCCACTGACGATTGTCATAACTACATTGTTTCTAGAGAAGCACCGCCTAGTTTTAACATGTGTATCTTCATATGAATAATTTAAGCACAAAAATATACCACAGAAATACCTATTTTAATCTGAATTCGTGTTCAACATTTTTACCTCACCGACAATCGTTTCACAAAGGATCTGAGGTTGAATCCATCCAGATTTCCCACACACACTTCCAAAGCCAAAGAGATCTTCCATTTTCATAATTTGAGTGCTAGCATAGAGTTATGATGAAATATTTAATATACCGACAATCACTACTGCTCTATTCTATCGATCCATGAAGAATTACTAATATTGAGTTCCTGGATCGAGAGAATATATCTGTAGGAATTGAGAGAGATAAGAGAGATAGTCTCTCACAATTGAGTAGTGAATAATACCTATCATGATAGATATCTCCTCCATTTATAATGACACAATAAATACCCAGTGTAAAATCCTTGATAACTGAATATTTATTAATCACTACATAGACAATAAATGATGATTTATGACCAACTAATTGGGACATAAATGTTATTTATATTTTCATAACTTTATTATAATATAATAAATATATTATGTGATAAAATAGTGTCTTTAACTCGACTGTCCATTTCGAAAAATATTAAAACAACCATAAATATAAAAATAATTTTTATCAAAGAATATTTTTCTTGTATTTAATTTAATACTTGTAAAATAATTTAATAAATAAATTCAACCCAATTACTATATATTTGAATAATATATAATTTATTTATTTATTTATTGATCATATATCCTCAGGAATATCCCAAACCCATGTCCTAAACTCCTACTCACCAGAATTGTGCATACTTTTGAATATGCTACTGTATATGACCCTCTAGGCCCTTATCATGATAGTAGTGAATACTATTCACAGACCAAGGGTGGAATCTAGATACCCATCACTTCCCCTAAAGAGATAATGAGTATTCATTGAAATGGAAAACAACCTATGAACACATACTGTGTCATATATTCTCTTTATCTTATGATATCTCATAAATCACGATGCACACTTTTATCATTATACTTTATTATATTATTATTTGTGATATAGATGGATACATTTACCTTTATCTACTATGGAAAAGGATTTATAAAGGTATCAAAATCCTAATCAACCTGGCCTGAGATATTTTTTCCTTAACTCAAAAGTGAAAAATTATATCTTGATATTTCAACCAATTCCATGCCACCAATTATGCACCCAAATAAAGCTACCTTTCCACAAATCCATTATCATGGTTTTTCTTTACATCAAAGTATGCGATCAAATAGAAAACACTAATAATGATCTCAATTCAGGATACCAATACACATGTCAATAGATACAAACATCTAATGAAACCTAAAACATATGGGGTTTCTACTCGTTGATTATTCCTCTAGATCAAAATTACCAGAGTTCACTATGTGTGAACATTATGAAAAGAAGTATCAATGCTTATGAGACTATAGTACCTGATAGTCAGACATCAACTATGTCCATTCAGTGTAATGTAGCTAGGAAATATGATATTTATTTATGATTAATATCATAGTATGTTGAGGTTCTCATTATATCATGGTATATTCTATAACCATTTTATATGAAAACTAATCTATGGAAATTGCCATTTAATTATGGATGCATAAATGTATACACTAAAATGGTAAGTGAAAAACACAAAAAAATAACTATATACCTAATATGGTAATCAAAAGTACTGATAAAGTTTGGTCAATGGAACCCACTATTACAACATACCATACATAAAACATTTATTCATAACCTAGGTAAGGATGGAAGAAGAAACGGTATTCTAATATGTTTAGTAAGTTTAAACATGTGAGATATCAATAATAAATAAAAATTAGATGATTATAAGGGTAGGATAACATAATCATGTGCATTTTCTCAATATAAAATTTTAATACATATAAAATCATAGATCAAAAACTTTAACCATCACATCACATCATGAAGCATGATCAATAAGGTTGTCACAATAGCAATCATTATTCAAGAGACAAAACATAGTCATGTAGAATCATAAGCATTAGAAATCATAATCTTGTGAACATAGCTAAATGAAATCATGTCTATGCATAATATTTTGGTAATAACTATAAATGGATCATACTCACACATCAAAATATGAAAAAATCTATTCAAAATAATGTTTACATATATTCATGTGAGAATATCTCAGATGAATCATACTCACACATCTATATGTGAATAAATCTATTCACAATCATGTCCATTCTTACCACCACCATCATATCATTATATATCAATATCATTTTACCTAATTCATTAAAGGGATATAAGGGATCCAACAATCCAATAGTCATAATTCATTCATATAAATGTCATAAGATCATAAATAATTCATCATATCATTATAGCATGGCCCCATAAAGGGATTTGTAATAATCTCATCATAATAATAATAAAAAATATATAGAATTAATAGGGATGGTATCATTGGATTATATCCCTAGTTAATCATAATTAACTTCAAGGAGTTTTATTATAGGTGAAATAATTCATTACAAGATCATTGGAATAATTTATGAGGGAAATACCTAATTAAATATGAAATCACATATTTAAAATATAAAAAAATCCAAAATATTATGGAAAATATTTTCTTTAAAAAATAAATGGAAAAATTTAAAGGATTCTTATGAGCTTTTATAATTCATGATGGAAGAAAATTTTATTCATTTAGTATTTGTTAAAAAAAATTCCTTTCAAATTTTTAACAAAAATAAAAAAGTACCTTATTTCGAAAAAAAGAAGATGATTTGTTTTAAACATTTGTATAAAAATTTAAACATGGGAAAAATGTTTTTAATCATTCATATGATAATAGTAAAAAATTACTCAAAACATTTTAAACAAAACATGGACATGGAATAAAAATATTCTCAACCAAAGAGGAAATAAAGTTTGTTTTTATCAAAAATATTTTCCTGATAATTTTATGTGAAAATGAGTGGAAAATGGAACAATTAATTAAAAATTTCATGAATATACATAGGATAAGAAAATGAAATTTATTTATCAAATAAGGATCATAAAATTTCCTCAACAGAAATTCAATACTAAATAATCTTGATAAAAATTGTTTCAAATATAAATCCATGACAACATTAATAACTTTAAAATCAAAAAATAATGAAAGAGATAAAAATATAAGATATCTAAATCCTAAAATTTTTTATTAGAAACATAATAAAATAAATTCAATGGTAGCATATAAACCACATAAAATAAAAAATTAGTTAATATGGAATGTGTCTCACAGTAATAGAAGTGAGATGAAAATCCCTTAAAACAAGTCTTGTATTTCTTCATATACATTTTAAATCATGTATAATAAATATAAATTTATTAAAAATTTATTCTAAAACCATATTAATATATAAAATTCCATATATTATTCACTTATAACATCTTATGACACATATATTAATATTTTCTTATTAAAATCACAATTCCTGGTGATAATTACTTCATTTTCATGCATGTTTTGGTTTAGATTCCCCAGTCCTAATAATTTTATCAAGGTTACATTATATCCATAAATTTAATCATTTCATGAGTATCATGATATTATATATACTTTTATAGATATTCATATAATTAAGTGATGAAAAATGAATTTCATCACATCATGGGGACGATAATCTGTATGTAATCATGAGTGATGTTTTCAATTTCTAAAATAAAGGTAAATAATAATTAACCTTTACATAGATATAATAATATTATAAATAATATATATATTTATTATATCAATAATTATAACCATTCAATTAAAAGTGGTGATGAAAAATTAATTATACCACTATGTGGACATGATAATCCTTACATGCTAATGAGCAGTGTTTTTTTATTTCTATAGGATGGAATGATGGATGATAATGGTTGTTCCATAATCATAATTAAAATTCATTATATGAAAGAAAATTATGTCATTATATTATAATTTCTACCATTTATTTATAGTAGGAATATAAAAAATAAAAAAAAAATTCTCGATTAAGAAATATACCTCTTTGATGAGAAACCTCTTTTGGATTACACCTTAATCCTTAAAAGGATCATCATTTGGAAATCCCATAATCTATATAAAATTTTCAAGGAATCTATATGGGTATTTTTTTAGGTATTTTCCATGATATGAGTCCAAATAATTGTGAATAATGAAAAATATGAGGATCCCTTTATAAGCAAGGGGACGAACACATGGAATTAGTCAAAGTATTAAATTAATATAAATAAATATTAAATGAAAAAATTGATAAAAATTGATGAAATAATAAGATAAAGTTACTATTTTTCTAAATAATATTATATAGTTAAATTTATAAATTATTTGGTTATTTGTTTCAACTTTATCTCTTTATTTAAACCCCTATTAACCCTTTCGATAATTACTGTGATATTAGTGTTTTTTACTCTTTAGGGGTCAAGAAAGTTATTATAAAAGGAAAATTTACCCATAGATGTAACATGGTTGAAATTTCTATCCATATAAAATTTAATTTGATGAAGAAATGTTATTTAGGAATTTAAAATAATTTAATAAAATATTATTTATTAAAAAAATACAATTAATATCTTTTTTGTAAATATATGAAATATTATAATATAATATGTTTTAACTCATATAAAATGGTTCCAAAAAGAAATTTATTCACATATAAAAAAATATATGTTCTCAATATAATTATAAAATAAAACTTATATAGATATATATATAATTTTAAACCTTATCTTTTGATTTAACACCTTAGTTAACCAATTTTAACCTTAACTATTGTAATAGCCTTTTATATATTAAAGGCTAATAATTTTATTTATAAGGTGAAAATAGGGAAAAAGTAGGGTAGTTTTAATAATTTATCATCCGAATATCTCTATTGCAGTTATTTTATGTTTTTTAATAATTTTATAAAATATATTTAAAATAAAATACTATTAATGTCATTTTAAAAATTATTCACATTATTTGACTTTTAAAACAATGTGAAAATAATGGAATTTGAATTTAAACATTTAACACATAAAAAAAATATTAAATTTATCTTGAAATTCTTAGGAACATAATAATTCAACCAAATTGTATTAATTTTAATATTTTTAAAATCATTTCTTTCCTTTTTCTATTAATAGAATAAATACTATGTTGGCTTTGAAAAATAATTTAAGGAAATTATTCAATCATTAAAAATTGAAAATAAATTAAAATAGTAAAAATAATAATTTTTTATTTCAAGTAAATTTTTATAACTAGACAAAACCTATTTTTATCCTTATGAAAAATTATTAGATAAATTTAAGTCAAGAGAGTGACATTTTGTATTTATCCTTTTCTTAAAATGATATAAATGTAATAATCAAATAAAAAAGGATCTAAATGAAAATAGTTTTGAGACTTGGATGATAATTTCCAAACTCCACTAATATAATATGATAATGTAATGTTTCATACAAATTTTCAATCATTATCTCGATGGTTTAGCCTAGTTTTACCCATTTTACTCTTACTAAGGTGTCAAATATTAGTCAACATCACTATTTTAATGGACCAAAAATAAAAGAGAACTATTTACCAAATTTTGACTTCATAATTCTAAATATTGAATATATTTTTCAATACTGAATTTCTATAAGTGGAATAAATAAATTTTAATATAAATATGTAAAACCCAAAGAAAAATTGCTTGTAGAAAAATGTGTTTTAAGCATAAAAAGTAACTTATATGAAAATCATGAATATTATTAATTAAAATGTAATTAATTCAATTATTCTAAATAAAATGGATCATATATCATATTAATATAAAATTCAAAATTTAATGGGAATATTAAATTGATTTTTTTATTAAAAGATTTTTTTTAGAAAATTAGTATTTTTCACTATTCATTGAAAAATCAATCATTTTAGTAAAAACACAAAATTTCACATAAAGTTAATTTTGATATGGTGAATTAAAAATAACGTTAATTTTATAAAATAAAATTTCAAAAACTAGTATAAATTAATTTTATTTTACATGCGCATAATGTGGAAAAAATCAATTTTGAACGCAATTCATTTTTCGAGCACAAAATGACATCACTAATTTTTTTTTATTTCATAAAGATTAATAAATAATTTTTTATTGTCCTTGTAAATTATAAATTTATTTGATAATTTATTTACTCATATTTATATTATCAAATTTATTCTGTAGGTCTTAATGGTCACTTTTAAAAAATATTTCATTTGTATATCACAATTCACTTAAAGCTCGATGTTACATGTTTAGAATTTTATGAAGATTATTAGTACATTAATTTTTTTTTTGAGTTTTACATTCTCAAACCTTAAATAAATTGATTCCTCAAAATTTTATCTTGGCAATAAATGGTTTAATCTTTGAAAATACCTTTGTTTAAAACCACATCGTTTCAAGGGATAATAAATCACCATTTAAAAAAGAAAGTGGGAAACATAATAGTTACATGAAATAACTCATAATTGGGTTCCAATATAAGAAGAACATTGATCAGAAGCAAAAATATAGACATATAGGAGAAAACTAAAATCAAAGGACTAATATAGAGTGATGGATAACATGGTAATGAAAAATTTAATAACCATATAACTATAAATCTACGATAGATGAAATAACTATCGATTCATTATAAATGAATGTAAAAGGATAACATTTTCATTTCAAGATCTTTTTTCTAAATTTGTAGGATTATTTTAATATTAATATAGAAAACATTAGAAAATATAAATACTTGATTTATTTCTATTTCATAAGCATAATTTTATAATCCGACTGTGCTTCAATCATTTTCTAATTTACCTCTTAATCAATGAAATTAATAATCAAGATGAATTTTTAAATGGATCATAATATCTATAAAAGAATAAATGGATGTTCCTCAAATCTCTTAATATTTATCAAAAATAAAATTATTAACATAGTTTATTTAATATATATAAATCATAAATTAATATATAAATCTTTAATAATGAAATCTAAAGCTCTACTTAAACCATTACATATGTAGTTAGACTTAAAACTCTTCCAAAATATTTCTAATTAAATTAAAAATACATTAATTTAGAAATAAGGTCACCAAATAACCAAAATATACTCAAAATTAATCCCATAAAAATATAAAGTATCTATTAATTTCACATACCAAATATGTGAATACCTTTATGATATATTGTCTTAAAATTTGGTAATAACCTAAATCACCATAACACTTCAATAAACTCATACATGGTTTCCAAAATTAAATCTCTCCTTATTCCATAAATAAAATAATATATTATCAAATATATTAGATAAATAAAAAATTATAATGAAATTCTACAAAGATGACCTGAATCAATTTGTAATATAATCACTAACAAATTCAAGTCCACTAATACCATCCCATTTACTTCATCAATGTCATTCACCTATTTATATCAACTATACATTATTAACTTAAAATTAGTCATATACTAAGGTTTATATTTCTACTAATAATTTTCTCTCTAAAAATATCACCTTACCACGAAATCACTTTTCTTGGATATAAGTACCATTAAACATATATTTCTAAATCCTAAAAGAAAAACTACTAGGGAACAACCTTAATAAGTTTCTTAATTATTTTCCTCAGAATATCATTGATATAACACTTTTACAACATGATTATTGAATCCAAACATATAAACACTTAAATCATTTCACATAAATGATTGGAATAATATAAGTCCTTTCTCGGTCTTGGAATTAACCCTTGGATTATCTCTTTGACTTGGATAATTCCTAATTTCCCCACATAGAAGACATCAAATTAATTATAAAATATATTCCCTATAAGATTAATTTATATTTCTCTTGATATATGATCCTAGGTCCTTCTTCCTATATTCTTGACATGAAGGGAGTCAAACATTCTTTCCCCTATGATCATTTCCATATGAACATCCATAAAATTTCATTTTCCTCAAATTTAAAATGATAGGAAACTCATCTATGTTTAATTTTTTAATCATGTACAATGATAGCTAATTTGGCATAATGATAAATATTGTCATTATAGTTCCCATCTCATTCAGTTTATTTGGAGGAAAATCCTAACATTATCTCTCAGAATCATTTTCAACTTGATTCCACCTTATTCCATCAATTAAAAATGCTAAAAAACATAGTGTGATCAATAATAACAATAGTGGGAAATCATGACACCATATTTTCAATTAATTACACCTTATGTTTAACCTATATCATAATTGATATTTATCTATTCTTATCATTCTAAATGATTAATTAATAAAATGTAAATTAAGCTAAATATATTTCTCAAGAGTGTCAAACAACGTTAACATTAAGGGAATACTCACTATGAACCTGAATTATGGTTAAGATATATTCATCAAACTCCTTTTGATGTTATCACCCCTTGATGTATTTTTTCTAAAACCACATCCACTATTGTACTTTGATATGGATGAATTTATAGGAAAAGAACATAATTTATTCATTAACAAAACATTAGGATGTTATCATATACTTATAATTGTCCCCATGGTTTTCACCAAACTTCTCTAATCTTAATCTTTAAGTAATAACTGAACCTTACTCTTATACTAACTATAATGAACAATAATTTTCATAAATTAATATTACCACATACTAGATGAATTATTGTCACATATTATGATTATCCATGCTAAAACCATAATGGATTAGTGTATTTGGATACCTGGATACATATAAAACTGGTTCACAAAAAATAATCTTTAAAAAATATTTTCACATTTTATACCCTTATTAGGAATAAAAATACATCAAAACTTTCTTCATAACCTAGATATATAAGATAAAATAATGGGTATCTCAGATGCCCAAAAGGGTAATAAATAGTGATATAAATTATAAAAAATCATAATATGATCCTAAGGGTATGATAATATGATAAATTATAACTTATCAACGTAAAATATCCATACCAATAAAATAATAGATCAGAGACTCCAAACATCACATCACATCAAGAAGAATGATCAATAAGGGTATGAAATAATTAATAATCATTCAATAGTCATAACTTAGACATGTAGCATCATAATCATAAGAAATCATAATCTTGTGATCAAATCGAAATTAAATCATTAACATGCATAATCTTTTGAGAATGGATAGAGGGGAATCATAATCACGCATAAAATTGTGAAAAAATATATTCCCAATCATGTTTATGGATATTACTATGAGAATAATTTGAAGAAATCACTCTCATAGATCAATATGTGAACAAATTTATTTGCAATAATCTCCACTCATATCATCATCATCTCATGAGACATTAATATCACTAGACCTAATTCATTAGAGGACTATGACATACCCAATCAACACATAATCAAAATTCATTCATATAAATGTCACATGATCATAAAATATTCACCATATCATCATATCATAACCAATGAAACATAAAAGGGTTTTTATAAAAATATCATAATCATAATCATAAATCATATAGATAAAGAATGGGGATGTTATCACTAGATAATACCTATAGTAAATAATAATTAACACAAAATTATGTTATCATAGATGAAAATTATCCTTAAAAGATCTTTGGAATAAATCTTTATGAAAAGTAAAATTTTCATTTTTAAATGAATTATTTAAAATATAAAAATTTATAGAATATTATAGAAAACATTTTATTTTAAAATAAACATATAAACATGTAAATAAAGCTTCATATATTTGAGTCAATATGACAATGGATAATTTGATTCTTGCAGTGTACATTAAAAACAAACAATCCTTTCACATTTTTGTTAAAAATCATAATGTACCTCATTCAGAAAACCATAATAAAATTAATTTGAACCATTATTTTAGATTGTTAAAAATGATTAAAAATTACTTTTATCATTCATATGATATTATTAAAACATTCCTAAAAACATTTTAAATAAATAATTTATGTGAAAGGAAAAGATTCCCAACCGAAGCAGAAATAAAGTCTATTTTTTACAAAAACATTTTCCCAATCATTTTAAATGTGAAAGAGAGAAAAATGGTAATATTAATTTAATTTTTCAGGAATAAATATATTTATAAAAAATTATATGGATTTATCATTTATTTATCATAAAATTAACTCAATAGAAATTTGATCATAAACAATATCAAGTAAAATGGGTTTGAAACATTAATTCATTACCACTTTAGTAAAATTCAAATCAAAACCTCATGAATGATATAAAATAATATTCATATGTAAATATATATAATTTTGATGTTAATAATCATAAAATACATCTATGAAAATTATATACACCATATAAAAGAAACAAGTAGGGAATATGGCATGTGTCTCAGAGAAATAAAAGTGAGATATAAATCCCTTACCTCAAGTCTCAAATTTCATCAAATAATTAAAACATCATTTATAATAAATATATATTTATTATACATGTATTATAGAACCATAATAATATATATATATTACTATATATTTTTTACTTAGGACATCTAATTACCTTTTTATTTTCATTTTTTTATTAAAATCACTGATCTCTGTAAAAATTGTTTCGTTTTTCACGGTTGTTTTGGTTTGAAAGTACCAGTTCTTATACATTGATCATGGTTCCCTCATATATATAATTTTAATCATGTAATTATTATAATAATAAATATATTTTTTATAACTATTCATATAATGTGATGACATAAGATGAATTATATCACCTCATGTAGAGGGTAATTCGTACTTATGCATGAGTGATGTTTACACTTTATGAAACAAATATAAATAATAATTCACCTTTATAGCACCATAATAATATCATAAAAACATTAATATTTATTAAATATTCCATTATAACCATCATATTAAAGTGGTGATGGAAAATTAATTACACCACTACGTGAAGAAGGTATGTCGTATGTATACACATGAGATGTTTCTGCTTTCTATAAGATGTAAAGAATGTGAATAATGGTTTTTCCATAATAATAATTGAAATTATTTATATTTAATATATATAATTAATTATTTTATAACATATACCATGGATTTAGGGTAGTTTTAAGAGGAAATTTAATTGAAAATTATCGATTAAGTGTCATACATCTTCGTCGAGAAACCTCTTTTGGGTTACACATATGCCTTGAAAAAATTGTATTTTGGAAAGAAAAGAATCTATAGGATTTTTTGAAGGAATATGAGATGGTATTATGGTAGGTATTTATTAAGCTATAAGGGTGAAACATTGTGAATAATTATATAGATGATATTCTCTTTTATAAGTGAACATATGTTCACTTTTGGAATTACCTAAAGTATTAAATTAATATAAATTAATTTTCATTGAAAATGGATCAAAATTGATAAAATAATAAGATAAGATGAGGATTAGTCGAAATTATATCATATTATTAAGTATATAAATTTATTGGTTATGGTTTTACCCTTATATATTTGTTTTGACCCCCATTAACCCTTTCAGAATTTACCATGATATTAACTATTTTACACGTTAGGGGTCAATAAAGTTACTATAAATGGACAAGATACCCATAAATAGACCATGGATGATTTTTTTTAGAAATATACTATTTGATTGTTTGAATACATATTTTTTATTAATTTTAAATCACTTAATTAAATATTATTTGTTATAAAATATCATTGAAGTCATTTTTTGAAATACAAGGAATATTATAAAACAATACGTGCCTAACTCCTGTAAAATGGTTCTAAAATGAAATGGACTAAAATAAAAGGAATATATTGTATTAATATAATCATAAAATAAAATTTTTATATATTTAGATAACATTTTATACCTTATCTTTTGGTTTGACCCCTTGGTTAACCAATTTTAACCATAACCTTAGTAATGAATTCTTTAATATTAAGGTTTTATAATTTTATTTATAAATTGAAAATTAGATAATAAATGGAAATGGTATGGTATTTTAGACCATTTAACACCCTACACGTCCTCTAGAAATAATTTTACGATTTTTAAACAATTTAATTCAATATATTTTACATAAAATACTATTATTGTCATTTTAAGAACTATTAACACAATTTGACATTGAAAACAATATGAAAGAAATGGAATTCAAATATTATCCATTAAAAAATCTATAATATTTTATATTTATCTAAAACATTCTTATAACACTACAATTTAACCAAATTGTTATAATTTTATTATTATTAAAATAATTTGTTTTGTTTTTTTATTAATTGAATGAATACTATGTCAGCGTTGAATAAGATTTATTTAATTATTTAATCACTAAAAAAATACCATGATAAAAAAATTAATTTATATATCAAAATTTTTTTATAAAAAAGGATCTCTTTTATCCTTTTGAAAAAAACATTTGCGATATTAAATTCAAGGGATTAAAATTTTATGTGTATCATTTTATTGAAATAATATAAAGTTCATAATAAAAGAAAAACGGCACCAAGTGGTAATATTTGTTATAATTAGATGGTAATGAATAAAATAATCTTAGTCAATAGGATACATACATTTTTAGTGAAATTTTGAAGCCTTATCCTAATGTTTTAATCTTGGTTTACTTGTTTTACCCTTACTGTTGTCACAAATATTTACCTAGGTTACTATTCATAATGACAAGAATAGGGAACTATTTAAAATATTTGAGCCTCATGATTCAAAATATGGAATAAATTTTTCATAAATAAACTTCCATAAGTTTTATAATTTAATTTAAAAAAATGTGAAAATTATAGCAAAAAAGATTTTTTCAACAAATGATTTTTAAGCATAAAAAATAACTTATATGAAAATAAGGATTATTTTAATTAAAATTGAATTAGTTTTTTTATTATAAATAAAATTGATCATATTGAACATTATTGAAAAATCTAATATAGATTTGTTCTTTTAAACTACTTTTTTTTAATGAAAAGAAATGACAATATTTGAAAAATCAATTTTATTCACTATTTATTGAAAAATAAATCAATTCAAAAATAAATACAAAAAATTTTACCCTATTTTAATATTTATATAATGATTTAAAAAATTATTCTAATTTTATAAAACAAAATTTAAATCCTTAGTATATATGAATTATATTTTTCTTGCACAAAATACGATAAAAACACATTTTAAGGAAATGCATTTTTGAAGCACAAAATAAATTCACTAAAAATGTGCTTATTTCCCATGAATTAATCAATAATTTTTTATTGAGTAATAAAATGAATTTTTTTTTCATAATGAAATGACTCATATTCAAATCCTTTAACTTAACAACTAAGTTATAATGTTCACGTTTAAATAAAAACATTTTTAGTATAACACAATTCTCTTAAAGCATTGTGTTATGTGTCAAGAAATCTATAAATATTATTATTAGTTTAACTTAAATTTTTATGTTTTACATATTTATTGTATGAATGATTTTATAAAATTATTGAATTATGTTTTTTAACACCATGACATCATCTTTATATTATATTGTTCTTATTCTTTTTGTATTTTTTATTTATTATGTAGTTTTATCATGTTTCCTTTATTTTCACTATATATAACTCTGACAAAGAGGTCATAATGTCCCTAAAATACCACCATACACCTTTTCTTATAGTTTAAATCTTCTATAATATGGGGAGTTACTCTTGAGGACTTGTGGCCTATTGGACCAATTACTTATCAGTGAACCAGTCAATTGACGTCATAGGGATGACTAATTCCTGTATCATGTGGCCAGGAAGATCAAGATATGTAAAAGGAGATTTGAATGTAGTCTTACCTTACTATTATATTTATGTGGTAGGGTTGGACACATTTTGGAAGTAATCCCACGAAGAGTTGAAGATGTAAAAAATGAAGCAAGAATCACATAGAAATCCTAGAGGAGTTTCTCTCCTATAGAAGATGAAAAAATGAATAGTTTATATGGAAAAAAGATTCAATGGATATTCATTATGAGAAAATATTATAGTGAATAACACTATCAATAACATGTTGAAATATATTTCAAGATCGATATGGATCTTTCCATGATGGTAACAATCAAAAAGTAGGAAAGGGGAACAAAATATGGAAAAGAACTAGAATGTCTTGTAAATAGTAAATTTTAAATTCATGGGGATCCTAAAGAGCTAGATATGAAGATAAATAATCATTTTAGGATTTATGGATTACTGAATTAATTTTATATGTATTTTGGTGAGCTTAAATATGATATTAACATGCAGTAAGGATAGCTAGATAATAAATTTCACTTTTAAATAAATTTAGATGAAGGTGTGTATTTAATGATACAAGTTAAAAAAAGGTAAAAGGTTATTGATGATATTAATTCTAGACTAAATAAGAAATCTAATAATGTTGAGTACCTTTATGAGGATGTTGACTCATTATGAAATAATCTTGAAGAAGATGAAAAAATTATTTCTTTATAGTAGAAGTTATATTTTAGGTGTTTCAAAGATGGAAATTTTTGTAAAGGGTCATGAGAACCTTATATGGTGTTGAAAAAAATTGTATGCGAATAACGACCCATATCTATGGGAATAAATATAACCTAATATGATTCTGAAACCCCCAGAAGGATGAAAATGAAATATCATAAAAAGGAGAATCAAAAGTTTGTTGATTCCACTGTAAATAATGAAATGACTGTTATTTATACAAATATTTCTCTAGTTATTGTAAATCAAGGTGCTAAAATTTATTCTCAATCTTCAACACATAATCAAGAATTGAGAAGTTTTACAAAGGATGGGGAAAATATGTGGAATAAAGGGGAGAGGATCTTTCCTCTTATGAAAATTCATTTTTGTGACCACTTTGTAACTAACATGTTTGATTGTACAGTATAAAGAAGCTACTTTAATAGTGAATCACCTAGAATTTTGTAGATAATAATGGTACTATATCCTTCATATTAGAGAAGGAATTATTTTTTTGGATACTATTTTCACTATTTTAACATATGAAAAAAAACTATGTTAATTGTAGGGAAAATATAAGAGTTTATTTCCACCAAAGAATTCAAAGATATGACAATGTGAAAAAATGATAAAGAAGTGAACTTAAGCTAGATTTTAACTATTGGAAGAAGACTGGGAGAATGAGTTCTCCACATGTGTTGAAGAGAATGTGTAAAGGTCATCTTATGCATCAACTCAACCTAGAATCTCATATATTGAAAATAAAAAGAGATAAATTTTCAATCTAACAGAAATACCTATAAAATATAAAATAAATATAACCACCTAGATGCTTGATACTAGGTGATTATAAAAAATGATAGGAAATGAAAATATCTTTACTATTGTGAAAGATAGAGTTAATGGAATAGTTCATTTTGGGAACGATGGATCATTGAATATCAAGGGATGTGGAAATAACTATTTGGTAGTAAATTATATATAAAATATTGATGTACTCCTTATTTATGGATTATGACATAGTTTTTAAGTATGAAAAAACATTATGAGATTGGCCTTGAGGTTATATTTATCCGAATAGGGTACCTGTTCAATGACAGAGCTGTAAACACTCTTATGATAGAATGGATAACTAAAGGTAATACTTACTAGGTGGAAAGTAATTAAAATACAAATATCCTTATATTATACGAAGATAAAACTTATGGCATCGAAATCTAGGCTATAATAATCAACAAGACATGGAAAAATTATCAAAGATAAAAGTTACATTGAATATACCATGTCTAAAAAGAGACTATGGGATGGTATTTAATACATGAATGCGAGGAAAAATAATGGGGAATCCCATCCAGATGTAGAAACAAAGTGAATATAATCTTCTTGTTCTATTTCACACTAATTTATGTTGACTAATGAATTTATCTGGAATATTTAGAGAAGTAAATATCATTATTTTTATTGATGAATATAGTATAATGACATAATCTTTATTTATGAAAAGAAAGAGAGAAGTCATTGTATGAAAGAAGTGGGTTATAAGAAGAATAAAATATAACTTTAGGAACACAATTATAAAATTTCAATTATATAATTTAATGTATTCTACTCCATTGAGGTAGAGAACTATCCTGAGAATCCTGACATAAATTATAACACCATGAGATTTTAGGATATATTTTATATTTAAATAAATATAATTTCATTAAGGGCTTTCTTCACAAGAAAATTTGAGTTTAAAATAACTATGAAAAACTATTAAATTATTATCATGTGAAAATTATATCATTTTTTCAATCATCATGTTAATATTATCTTAGGTTATATTTTTGGGATTTTTCTAAAAAGATTTATTTTTAAGTGAAAAATACTAATTTATGTAAAATGATCATTTATTTTGATTAAATCATGTTAATAAAAAGACCAGTTCTTTTATTTATGTGTTATTAATGTTATATAAAATTCATTTTATTTATATTTTGGATCATAATTTTACATTTTTTTATATAAGTTATTTTTTAGGATTAAAAATGCAATTTTCTAAAAGAGCATTTTTATTGCATTTTATGTGTTTTTTAATTTAATTTATAAAAATTATTGTAATTGATATTGTAAAATGGATTCCATATTTTTAATTAGAATTTTTAAATTTGATAAATATTCTCCTTTTATTTCCAGTCATTATGAATAGTAACCTTGGTAAATATTTATCACCTCAATATGGGTAAAATAAAAAAAACTATGTTAAAACATTTGGATAAGGAATTAAAACCTCTCTATAACTTTCCTTTGTCTTATTATATGAGTATAATTCAACTATAACTATCCAAGTCTTAAAAATATGGAATCTTGTTGTCATTTTTATTTGATATTGAGTTTTATATTCTTTTAAGAAAAGAATAAATTCAAAATATCACTCTCTCGAATTTAATATCAATAATATTTTTTCATAAAGATAAAAGAGATTATGTTTAGATTTAAATATTTATTTTAAATATGTATTTTATTATTAGAATTTTATTTTTTATTTTTAGTGATAGAATAATGGTCTTAATTTCTTATGCAACTCTAACACAATATTTCTTTAATTAACAGAAAATGAAATAAATGTTTTAAAGAGTTATAATGTAATAAAATATGGATGTATTATTATATTACAAAAAATTTATATATGAATATAACATATTAGTTATGTGTTAATGGATTATATTTGAATTCTACCTTTTTAATTTGTTCCTTTAATGTAAAATTAAATGAGTAGTGCCAAAAATTACATTGATGGTATTTTATGAAAATAATATTTTAATAAATTATTTAAAAGCAAAAAAAACATTGAAATATGACAACGGGGATAATATATGGTTGTAAATTTCTTCCATTGGCCATTTATAAGAAAATTTTCACTATATAAGTAAAATTAGAACCCTTTAAAATTAAAAAGTCATTACATTGGTTAAGGATAAAATTGGTTAACCAAGGTATCTAAGTTATAATCATTGAAATGATATGTAAAGCTATATAAATTTGATTGGATTATTATATTAATATAATATCCTCCTTATATTTGAATTTATATAAATTTTAACCATTATACATGAGTTAGAAACATATTATATTATAATATTTTATGAATTTCCAAAAATGTCCCTCCCCTCACTTATAAAAGGACACACTTTCTACATTTTATAACACGACATTGAGAAACATAGCATGAACAAACCCTAAAAAATTTTATTCTCAAATTCCCTAAAAAAATTAGAGGTTCAGGTCTTTTAAAAATACCATTTTAAGGTTCCTTAATATTGGATCTAAAAGAAGCATATCGAAGAATCTCTAATTAGATTTACCAACTCTTTCAACATTATTTCTTATTATACTTCCTATAAATCTATTGTACCAATCATAAAAAAATAACTATAGAATCATAAATATAATGAGAATTTATTATGAATATTGTCCTACTAATTTCTACCTCTTTTCCATCCAATTAAAAATGAAATCATCACTCATGCGTATGTATAGCTTATTTTATTCACGTAGCGGTGTAATATTTTTTCATACCCATTTTACTTAGATGGGTATAATGATGGAAATAATGATTATAAATGATATTTATGACATTATTTTGTTTTTTAATTATTATACCATATATATTGAGGATGAATGTATTCAATATTTAAATTAATTTATTTTTCACTTTGGTGTCACAAACACCCAAAATTGTGTTGTTAATGAAGTTACATTAAATGAATTTCAGGATATTAATTACTAAAATAATTATTCTTATTACAGAATCATATATAGTCTTTAAAAAATGGAATGGTAATTGATTTATTAATGGAAAATTATTCTAGATGTTTTTTATAATGAATATAGAAACATTGTTCATACCCTTCATTTTAACAAAAATGTATGGTTTGTATACACTATATTTGGAATAAAAGTATGGATTAGAAACCCTAATTTTGGAATGAAAACTATATTTATAGAACAAACATATGGTCTATCATCCCAAATTTTCAAATAACTGTACACTATCAACTGTACCTTTTGAGTTTATCTCTACGTAGAAAAACCCTACGTTTGACTTAGTTAATTATGGATTTCTGAATAATAGTTTATTTCCATGTTTTTTGAAATGGTATAGATGGGTTTAAATATATTTTTTAATCTATTTAAAGACTAATTCAATGTATTATAATCAATAGATCAAATCATTCCTATTTTAAGGGATGTTATGACTATCTTGTAAATGTTCTAAATTCAAATATTCATGATTTATCATGTGATATTTCTGGATTTTTTTGGCCTGAAGGAGTTTGACCATCACGATAAATATTGATACTTTTTTCTTATATAAATATTGTGTTCTTCTTATAAATACAAATTTAATCAATTTCAAATAATAATGAATCATTACCTTTAGATATACACTTTAGAGACATACATGTTTTAATCCT
Organism: Viscum album; assembly: GCA_963277665.1. NCBI lineage: Eukaryota > Viridiplantae > Streptophyta > Magnoliopsida > Santalales > Viscaceae > Viscum > Viscum album. Next base: position 821,228,028 of record OY728162.1, read on the forward strand.
TATTCATTTGATCGACTATTGCTGTTGGTACTGTATATCACTATCAACCATTTTATGCAATGTGAAAAAGATCTTATCAGAGTTACACTTTGGAGAAATACATGTTTTGTAATATTGCTTGTGTTTTCTCTACTTTTGTCTAAATAAATCTGGGTTTATATTTGTAAAGACCCATAAAATTAAAGGAATTTTTTTTCTCTTAATTTTCTTTGTGAATTTACAAGAATGCAGTTTCTGATGGAACCTGATTCCGAGACCCAGTGTGCCCGAAATCATTTTCCAAAGTTTAGCTCGGGTACGTTCAGTGAAGGAAAGAGCAGGTTTTCCTAACTTTTGGACCGGTGCTCAGAATCAAATTCTGAGGGCACTGATGGAATCGCAGCACCGATAAATTCTTAAGAACACCTTTTCCGGAGTTGTGTTTGCTCGGGTGAGGTTATTAATTATTTGGGTTAACTAAAGAATAAAATAAAATATTGTGAAACAGATTTTATTTTTATTCTAAGTAGTGTTATCCTTGGCATGGTGGCTGGAGTGGGACCCACATATATCCAAACTCCTAGGTAGGATATTATTGAGTTGGGCCCACACGAGCCCCACCCCCTTTATTTTCTTTTACCTCCCACGTGCATTCAATTTGGTAACTCACCCGCACCCCCTCTTTAATTCCAATTCAACTCTCGCATTTAATTGGATTATTAAACGCCTCATTAATTGGTCAACGCTCGATAATTAAATCGTGATTTAATTTTGAATTTCAAAAACAAAGGGCATGACTAATAAAATAAGGCAACGCCTTATTTCATTATTGTTGTTTCGTTGTGAGAGAGTGATTGGGAGAGGAATTGCTCAAAGCCTTTGAATATTCATCTTCTTCGTTGGAGAATGCGAAGAACAAAGAAGAACGCCGGCCTCCGACAGAAGACGAAAAAGAACGATAGTTCCCCGGAGATCGACGACATGATGCCATGTACTGCGATGCCGACGATCCTCCTTCCGCGACGCCATCTTCTGCAATGTCCCTTCCCCGTGACGAACCTTCGTTCAACAATTCTTGAGGTAGGGGTTATTTGCTTTTTTCTGTGAATTATTCCTTTTCTGTTCATCATATTTTATTTTTGGGCTACCTGTTATCGTAATAATGGGAGGAGGTCGGACCGTACAAACACGGCCGACCCTCCTCCCCCTTTGATGATTGTGTTTGTTGCAGTTCGGAAGAAGGCGGCGCGATGCAACATCACCGCACAGAAAAATTGGGAAATGTGGCGAAGATGCGAGACGCCATCGTGCTGCGCCGTTGAGGCCAAATGAACCCGCAGCCGGAGTAGGGATTCATCGAAGGGGCATGATGCCGTCACGCCGCGCCAGAGAACCACGAAGACACCGCAGCCGGAGCAGGGCCGTGACAGAGGGGCACGGCGCCGTTGCGCAGCGCCAGTCGGACAAGGCCGCGACTCGAAGCCGCGACGGTGCAAGGCGGGGCGGCCAGAACCGCCGGCCTCCGGCACCTCGGAGGGGAGGGACCCCGGCGGTCCCGTGGCAGCAGCACCACCCGGCCGGACTGGGCCGGCCAGCTTCCAAGAAACCAGGGGTCGTAACCCCTGGCAGGCCGAAGGAGCGCCCCCCCACGTGGGGGCCGCGGTTTCTCAATCAGGGGGGCAGCGCCCCCCCCCCCCCCCCCGTTCCACTCAGCTTGGCATTGGCCAAGCTATCCACGTGGACCGATCCCTAATGGGTCGGACCCGGACCTGGTTCGGGTCGACCCAGTTCGGGCTGACCTAGGGGTTCTCGGGCCGGGTCGGTCTGGGCCCAAAACCCCCTAAAACCAGACATGTTCGTTATTTTTCCCATATCTTGGGATACAAACCTCCAATCGATGCACCGTCAGTTGCGATGAGATCCTTGGATCGAGATGGTACTTTCTATATATAACACTCAAGGTTTCGGAGAACTTTGGGTATGGCCGGGTTGGTTCGAACACGAAACCAACCGGGCCCTTAGAGCGGAATCACATATAACTTGAGCTCTGGACGTCTGATTGACGTGCCGTCAACTTTTCTGGATTCCTCTTAGTAAGAAAGATATTCTGGCTTACTACGATCGAGTTTTGGATGCAGTTGGAGTGCATTCGGGTTGGGTTTGACTTAAAAACCAACCGGGCCCCTCGAATAAAAAAGCCAATAACTCTCAGACTGGGCGTCCGATTGACGCGCTGTCTGTCACGTTGTGTTCCTCTTGTCAAGACAGAACTTTGAGATACATCAAATCTGGACTACGTGTTAGTTGATGTATTGAACCCTTGGCTTGTGGAGCAGACCCTCCCGGAACGAGCATGCTGTGTGCGGGAACCCTAGAGCTGGCTGCTACTGCGACTGTGACGACTGCACTAAAATCCTATGTGGGTTCGGCAGCGATGAAGACCGTACTGAAATCCTATATGGGTTCGACGACAATGAAGACTGCACTGAAATCTTATGTGGGTTCGATGGCGATGAAGACCGTACTGAAATCCTATGTGGGTTTGATGGCGATGAATACTGCACTGAAATCCTATGTGGATTCGGCAGCGATGAAGACCGTACTAAAATCCTATATGGTTTCGATGACGATGAAGACTGCAATGAAATCCTATGTGGGTTAGGCAGCAATGAAGACCATACTGAAATCCTATGTGGGTTTGACGGTGATGAAGACTGCACTGAAATCCTATGTGGGTTCGGCAGCGATTGAGACCGTACTGAAATCCTCCGTGGGTTCGATGACAATGAAGACTGCATTGAAATACTATGTGGGTTCTACACCTTGTCTGATTTAGTATCCTACGTGGGCCCCAACTTAGATGAATCAGTGGCTATATCTGATAATCTCTATCACCGAAGAAGTATACTTGTGTGAGTTGAGTCTTGACTTCAATCAATATCTTTGATATGTTTGACTTACTGTCCTGTGTTGTTTGGGTTGTACTCTTGTGTGGATGTGATTGAAGTTGGGCCAGGATGTTGGAGCGAAACTGGAATTGATGACCTAGGTATATGTATGGGCATATACCTAAGTAATGTTGGATGTTACTTCATGATTGTATCTTTCCTTTGTGGATTACACTTTGTGGATTCTGGGAGACCTTTGGGGGTATCAGTGTCCCTACTGAGTAGCGTTTACTCACCCCTAGACGGGCTATGCCCGCACTACGTTGTGTTGGATGCAGATGAAGGACACCGCTGATCGTGGTTGAGGCTTGTGAAGCAAGTCGGTACCTGGAGGTGGACCACTGGGCGGGATGTATACGGATCGGACGGTCGGACCCGAGGAGCTGAGGAGGCTATCTGTACCCACCCTTCAGGTGGAACTTCCATTGGACATCTCGACGTTGCAACTTTACTTTCAGTTGCTGTACTTTCTTTCCAGTTTTACTTTAATTTCAGTTTGGGTTTGTATTCTGGCCCACTTACTTTTCCACACTACTTTTTGTACCCGGTTTTACTTAGTGTTTACTTCTTCTTGCTTACTCTCCGGTGTCTGTTTACTTTATAAAGGCAATGCCTTCCCCTTTTTGTCGGGATTTACGCCTTGGTGCTAATCGCTAGCCCCTGGCCTATTGGAGGCAGGCTTGGGGTAGTCACGACACGGGTCCCGAGGACGGCTCGTGACAAATTGGTATCAGAGGAGTTCGGTTCTACCGCAGAACTCTAGAATCTGATCTTTCTTCTATGTGGAGAAATAGTGTTAAGGGTATTGAGTGTGGTTATCAGTCTAGGGAGTCCATTGTTGGTGCGGCGGCTGACGTATCTGTACACCAGGACCCTGACGTCTGATTTCCGACTCAATGCACGAAAACATTGATTTCATGTGTGTTTCAAAATTTTTCTTTGTGATTACTTTGTGTCAGCTCACCAGGTATACTGTTTGACCGCGGCGAACCTGTTTCTTTTCAGGATGGACCCATGATGGAAACCAGCTAGGGTTTTGAGCGTTGTGCGAGACGACAACCCACCGAGCGATGAGGCCTTGGTGTAGGGCCCTTTGACTGCAGAGGCACCGACGATACCTCTACCCGCCGAGCCACCGATGCTACCAGCCCCAACCGCTGATAGTGCACGTTTCCTTAGTGCACTGCATGGGTTTCAGCATCAGAGAACACCTAGGTTCCACGGGGAGATGGACCCTCAGGCAGCCAAGGATTGGCTGGAGGCGGTTGTGTGAGTTTTCAGGTTAGTGGGGACACCATCTGACCTCATGCTGATCCTCGCAGCGAGCCTCCTGCACGCGGCAGCAGGAAGATGGTGGAGCTTGATGCTCCTAGTGCATGATGAGGCATCACTCCTCTGGATGGAATTTGAGAGCCTCTTCCACTCAGAGATCATCCCAGCCACCCTCCGTGCGGTGCGCATCCAGGAGCTTCTACAACTGCAGTAGGGCAACATGACGGTCGCCCAGTACTCAGTGAGATTTACTGACCTCTCGTACTTTTCGACGGACATGGTACGGGACCAATTATTCCAGGCCCGAACCTTCGAGTAGGGACTGAGGCATGAGATCAGGGCATCGATGATCTGCCTCAGCATTCCGACATAGGCAGGAGTACTGGAGCGAGCTCTTATCATAGAGAGCTTTCTTGCCGAGCTTACGCCAGCAGCGAGACCTACTGCATGACGGCACATAGCAGAGTCGTCTGCAGCTGGCAGTCGACGGATTTCACAGGGGTCCAGGTGGACTGGACCATCAGGAAGACGACCTCAGGACACTGTGTCATAGGTGCAGGGCACAGGGTGCAGAGCCAGCCTTCTGAGGAGCAGGCAGTGCTACGCATGCGGTGGGCGGGGCCACATGGCTCGTGACTGCCTGAACTGCTATGCAGAGGAGCAGCAGATGGTTGAGGGGCCACCCAAGCAGAGGCAGAGGGTCGACCGTGGTCGTCCGCCTAGAGAAGGTGGACGAGGCAGGGGAGATGGCCGAGTAGTAGGTGGTGTGCGACGCTTTGAGGATTTACCACCACCGCCACCAGGAGGTCCACCCCGACCACATGGAGCTGGCGGGCAGAGACAGGCTCTGCTTCAGGCAGCAGAGGCCTACGACCACGGCGTGCCAGAGATTATTCGAGGTACTATCTGTGTCTACTCCACCCTTTCCATAGTTTTTATAGAAACAGGAGCGAGTCATTCCTTTATTTCCGCTGCCCTTGTTCGGAGCTCGAAGATTCTGATGGAGCTGTTGGCTCGATCCTTACGGGTAGAGACTCCTACAGGAGTAGACTCGATGATTACGCACTGGTGCCGATAGTGTGAGCTTACTCTAGGAGGCGAGAGATTCAGCTGGGATCTTCTTGTAGCAGCGTCGAGGCCTTACTACATCATCTTGGGCATGGATTGGTTATCTACAGTCCATGCTCAGATTGACTGTATTAGGCACAAGGTGCAGTGTGTTCGCACCAATGGGAGCAGGTTCGCCTTCACCGGCGAGAAGGGAGCCTTTACAGCATAGGATGGACTCACGAAGAGAAGAGGAAAACCCATCACTCATCAGTTGTCTAGACTTATCCTAGGAGTAGTTGACGTACAAAGTCTTAGTTTTCCTGTAGTGGTGGATCAGTATGCGGACGTTTTCCCTGACGACGTTCCAGGACTACCTCTTGGCAGAGAGGTAGACTTCTATATTGACCTATACCTCGGGATAGCCCTAATATCCACTCCAGCATATCGGATGGCTCCCGCTGAGCTTCGAGAGCTACGGGTACAGCTGGAGGACTTGCAGGGCAAGGGATTCATCCGACCCAGTGTTTCACCTTGGGCTTCCCCGATATTGTTCGCCAAGAAGGCGGACGAGAGATTGCGACTTTGTGTCGAATATCGTCACCTGAACCAGGTGACCATTAGGACCAAGTATCCACTACCGAGGATTGAATACCTCTTTGATCATACCAAGGGAGCACGATGGTTCTCAAAGATAGACCTTAGATCAGGCTATCATCAGCTCAGAGTTCGAGACGTGGACGTGCAGAAGACAACCTTCAGATGTCGGTATGCCCACTATGAGTTCTTGGTTATGCCTTTCGGTGTAACCAATGCTCTAGAAGTGTTCATGAGTCTCATGAATAGGATCTTTCAGCCATACCTCGATCGATTTGTAGTGGTATTCATCGACGACATATTGATATACTCGACCATTGAGGAGGAGCACGCCTACCACTTGCGGGTTGTACTAGACACACTCCGAGAGCACCAGCTTTATGGAAATATCTCAAAGTTTCAGTTCTGGTTATGTGAGGTCCACTTCTTGGGACACGTCATCTATGAGGCGGGAGTTGCGGTGGATCCTGTGAAGATTGTGGCAGTGCTATCTTGGGATCCACCCAGGAGCGTGACGAAGGTGCGAAGTTTCTTAGGGCTAGCTGGGTACTACCAGAGCTTTGTGCCAGACTTATACAGAGTTGCGACACTGCTATCAGATTTGAAAAAGAAGGAAAAACCCTTCGTGTGGTCAGACAGATGTTATAAGAGCTTCCAGGAGCTGAGACAGAGATTGACCAGCATTCCTATCTTGAGGCTACTAGAGGAGGGAGTAGGGTACGTAGTCTACTGTGATGCATCAGGGACTGGACTCGGATGTGTCCTAATGCAGGAGCGGGCCGTGATCGCCTATGGATCATGTCAACTGAGGCAACATGAGTAGAACTACGCTACCCATGACCTGGAGTTAGCAGCAGTGGTATTCGCTCTGAAGATGTGGCGACACTATCTGATGGGTGAGCGCTTTACAGTCTACTCTGACCACCAGAGTCTCAGGTACATCTTCTCGCAGAAGGACCTGAATATGAGATAACGGTGATGTCTACAGTTCCTCCAGGACTATGACTTTGATATAGTCTATACTCCTAGAAAGGGGAACGTAGTAGCCGATGATCTCAGCAAGAGGACGGGCATTCAGCTACTCGGGGAGGTGATGGAGTGGCTAGCCGCTTTGCAGATATCCTTTATGGATAGAGATGGAGCAGCCTTTCTTCAGTCACTCACAGTCACTCCTACACTGATGTAGTGGGTCAGAGAGGCATAGCATGGTGACGCTGACTATGAGACATGGCATGCGCAGATATCCTCAGGATAGGCACCTGATGGATTCTCTATAGGAGGAGAGCACATCGTCCTTTTTAGAGGACGTACCATGGTACCAGTTTCTTTACAGGAGGAGGTGCTGAGAGAGTTTCACACTTCCCCTTTAGTGGTACATCTAGGAGTGGCGAAGATGTACCAGGATCTCAGATGATAGCACTGGTGGCTGGGTATGAAGAAGGCTGTAGTAGAGTTCGTTTCTCGATGCCTCACCTGCGAGTAGGTGAAGGTAGAGCACCAGGTACCAGCAGACTTGGTACAACCCTTGGAGGTCTCGTAGTGGAAGTGGGATGGAATATCTATGGATTTTGTGACTGGACATCCACATACTTCCAGAGGTCACAACTCCATTTGGGTGATTGTCGACCGACTCACCAAGTCGGCCGAATTCTTACCCATCAGAGAGCAGGGCTCAATAGAGAGCTTGGGACGTCTCTACGTTTAGGAGATTGTACGGCTTCATGGTGTGCCATCATCTATCTTCTCCGGTCGAGATGCTCGCTTTACTTCATGGCTTTGGAAGGGGTTGTAGGAGGCATTTGGGACACAATTACGTCTGTGCACCGCCTTTCACCCTCAGACGGATGGTCAGACGGAGAGGACCATTCAGACTTTCAAGGACATGCTCCGTGCATGTGTCCTCAACTTTGGTCACAGCTCAGAGGACCATCTACCCTTGGTGGAGTTCGCGTACAACAACAGATACCACTCCACCATCGGGATGGCACCATACGAGGCATTGTACGGAGGAACTTACAGATCACCTATGTGATGGACATACCCTAGGGAGTCAGCACCTGTGGGACTGGAGATGGTCCAGGCCACGACAGTGAAGGTCCAGGTCATCCTGGAGCGGATGAGGACAGCTCAGAGCCGGAAGAAGTCTTATGCTGACAGGAGGCGGAGGCTACTGGATTTCGAGGATGGCGACCACGTCTTCTTGCGGGTCTCACCTCGACGTGGATTACGACGATTTGGCCGAGGCGGCAAGTTATCTCCGCGCTTCATTGGACCATTCCAGGTCCTCAGCAGGATATGTGAGGTGGATTATTGCATGGCTCTACCACCTCAGTTGCACCGGGTGCACGATGTCTTCCACGTATCTCAGCTGAGGAGATACGTGCATGACCCGACACATATCATCGACCATGGGGAGATGGACATTGACGATGGGGTGAATTTTGCAGAGGTCCCAGTGGAGATCGAGGATCGACAGGAGCGGGTCCTACATGGATGGTCGATACCACTAGTGCGCATCAGATGGCAGCACGAGAACCTCCAGGAGAGCACTTGGGAGAGGGAGGCTCAGATGCGTGCACAATACCCACATTTGTTCCCCTAGTTTATGATGTATCTTTACGGGGACGTAAAGTCCTGAGGTGGGAGTAATGTAAAGACCCGTAAAATTCAAGGAATTTTTTTTTCTTAATTTTATTTTGGATTTTACAAGAACACTGTTTCTGACGGCACCTGATTTCGAGGCCTGGTGTGCCCAGAATCATTTTTCAATTTTTTGATCGGGTACGTTCACTGAACGAACGAGCGGATTTTCCTAGCTTTTGGACCAATGCTCGGAATCGAATTCCGAGGGCACCGATGGAATCACAGTGCCAGTAATTTCTTAAGAACACCTTTTCCGAAGTTGCGTTTGCTCGGGTGAGGTTATTAATTATTTGGGTTAACTAAAGAATAAAATAAAATATTGTGCAATAGATTTTATTTTTATTCTAAGTAGTGTTAACCTAGGCATGGTGGTTTGAGTGGGACCCACTGATATCCTAACTCCTAGTTAGGATATTAGTGAGGTGGGGCCCACACGATCCCCACCCCCTTTATTTCCTTTTACCTCCCACATGCATTCAATTTGGTAACTCACCCGCACCCCCCTCTTTAATTCCATGTCAACTCTCGCGTTTAATTGGATTATTAAACGCCTCATTAATTGGTCAACGCTTGATAATTAAATCGTGATTTAATTTTGAATTTCAAAAACAGATGGCATGAGTAATAAAATAAGGCAACTCCTTATTTTATTATTGTTGATTCATTGTGTGAGAGGGATTTGGAGAGGAATTACTCAAAGCCTTTGAATCTTCATCTTCTTCGTTGGAGAACACGAAGAACGATGAAGAACGCTGGCCTCCGACAGAAGACGACGAAGAACGCTAGTTCCCCAGAGATCGACGACGCGATGCTGTGTACCGCGATGCTGAAAATCCTCCTTCCGCGATGCCGACTTCCGCGACGTCCCTTCCCTGCGACGAACCTTCATTCAACAATGCTTGAGGTAGGGGTTATTTGTTTTTGCCCGCGAATTATTCCTTTATCATTCATCGTCTTTTATTTTTGGGCCGCCTGTTATCGTAACAACCGGAGGAGGTCGGACCGCATGAACATGGCCGACCCTCCTCCCCCTTTGATGATTGTGTTTATTGCGGTTCTAAAGAAGGCGGCGTGGTGCAATTACGGCGTGTGGAAACATGGGGAAATGTGGCGAAGATGCGCGGCGCCGTCGCACTGCGCCGTTGAGGCCAAACGAACCCGCGGCCAGAGTCGATCCGCAGCGAAGGGGCGCGACGCCGTCATGCCACACTGAAGAACCACGAAGACACCGCGGCCGGAGTAGGGTCATAGTGGAAAGGCGCGACTCCATCGTGCCGCGCCGGTCGGACAAGGCCGTGGCTCGAAACCGCGGCGGAGCAAGGCGGGGCGGCCAGAACCGCCGGCTGCCGACACCTCGGAGGGGCGGGACCCCGGCGGTCCCACGGCAGCAGCACTGGCCGGCCAGACCGGGTCGGACGACTTCCAAGAAACCGGGGGTCAAAACCCCCAGCTGGCCGAAGGATCGGCCCCCACATGGGCCCCATAGTTTCTCAATTAGGGAGGCAGCGCGCCCCCCCTGTTCCGCTCAGCTCGGCGTTGGCTGAGCTGGCCACGCGGGCCGCCCGAGCACGCCAGGCCACCGGCCACCCAGGCCGGGCTAGGCTGCGCCCTAATGGGTCGTACCTATACCCAGTTTGGGTCGACCCGGTTCGGGCTGACCCAGGGGGTCTCGGTCCGGGCCCAAAACCCCCTAAAACCGGACAGGTTCGTTCTTTTGCCCATATCTTGGGCTAAGGTCCTCCGATCGATGCACCGTCTATTGAGATGCGATCCTTGTATCGAGATGGTCATTTCAGAATATTACACTCATGTTTTAGGAGAAATCTGGGTATATACAGGTTGGTTCGAACACGAAACCAACCGGGCCCTCGGAGCAGAAACAATTATAACTTGAGCTCCGGACGTCCGATTGACGTGCCGTCGACTTTGCTGGATTTATCTTAGTGAGACCGATATTTTAGATTACTCAGATCGAGCTTTGGATTCAGTTGGAGTGTGGTCGGGTTGGTTTTGACTTAAAAACCAACCGGGCCCCTGGAACGAAAAAGCCAATAACTCTCAGACCGGGCGTCCGATTGACGCGCCGTCTGTCACGTTGAGTTCCTCTTGTCGAGACGGAACTTTGAGATACATCAACTTCGGACTACGTGTCAGTTGATGTATCGACCCCTTGGATCGTGGAGCGGACCCTCCCGGAACGAGCATGCTGTGTGCGGGAACCCTAGAGCTGGCTGCGACTGCGACTGTGATGACTGCACTGAAATCCTATGTGGGTTCGGCAGTGATGAATACCGTATTGAAATCCTATGTGGGTTCGACGACGATGAAGAGTGCACTGAAATCCTATGTGGCTTCGGCAGCGATGAAGACCATACTGAAATCCAATTTGGGTTCGAGGGCGATGAAGACTGCACTGAAATCCTATGTGGGGTCGGCAACGATGAAGACCGTACTGAAATCCTATGTGGGTTCGACGATGATGAAGACTGCACTGAAATCCTATGTGGATTTGGCAGCGATTGAGACCGTACTGAAATCCACCGTGGGTTCGACGACAATGAAGACTGCACTGAAATCCTATGTGGGTTCGGCAGCTTGGCTGGTTTAGTATCCTACGTGGGCCCCATCTTAGATGAATCAGTGGCTATATCTGATCATCTCTATCACCGAAGAAGTATACCTATGTGAGATGAGTCTTGACTTCAATCAATATCTTCGATATGTTTGACTTACTATCCTGTGTGGTTTGGGTTGTACTCCTATGTGGACGTGATCGAACGTGGGCTCGGATGTTGGAGCCAAACTGGAATTGATGACTTAGGTATATGTATGGGCATATACCTAAGTAGTGTTGGATGTTACTTCGTGATTGTATCTTTCCTTTGTGGATTACCCTTTGTGGATTCTGGGAGACCTTCGGGGGTCTTGGGGTCCCTACTGAGTTGCGTATACTCACCCCTACACGGGCTATGCCCACACTATGTTGTGTTGGATGCAGACGACGGACAAAGATGATCGTGGTTGAGGATTGTGAATCATTTCGGTACCTGGAGGTGGACTACTGGGCGAGACGTACATGGAGCGGACGGCCAGACCCGAGGAACCGAGGAGGCTATCTGTACCCACCCTTCAGGTGGAACCTCCAGTGGATGGATCAACGTTGCTAATTTACTTTCAGTTGCTGTAATTTCTTTCCAGTTGTACTTTACTTTCAGTTTGGGTTTGTATTCTGGACCACTTACTTTTCTGCACTACTTTTTGTACCCAGTTTTACATAGTGTTTACTTCTGCTTTCTTACTCTGTGGTGTCTGTTTACTTTATAAAGGCAATGCCTTCCCCTTTTTTTTCAGGATTTACGCCTTGGTACCAGTTTCCATCCCCTGGCCTATGGGAGGAGGGCTTGGGGTAGTCACGACACGGGTCTCGAGGACGGTCCGTGACAATATTGAATAACATTTTGTTGATATTGCATTTTGTTGAAGATCTTATAAAACTACCAGTTTCTACTAAAACTGTGTTCCTAATCTATTTCAATATCTATATCAAGACATTTTATATGTTAAGAGTATTGGATACTTATACTCAGTCATCGATGGAGTTTTAACTTATTGTACTAAGTTGTGGTTAATTTGGTTCCTTGTAAAATATCTATAATTCCTTATAAAATCCATATTGTATGGTTTCAACTAACTTCCATCAATTATAAAATTCCTCAGTAAAAGGAATTTCTATTAAAAATCACTGAGCTCATGGATAGTTCATTTGTGGAGTGGAATAAGTGATCATTGTTCAGGGAACCACTATAAATAATTGTGTTAATTCATGTATTTATCTTCCATATCATACACGTATTTAATATATAGAGAAAAAATAAATTTAATCTCAAGAGGGAAGTTTTATCAAGTTTTAGAAGGAACAAAATTCACCCCTCTTATGTATTTTTATTTTCTATTTTTACCCTATAATTGGTATCAAAAGTTGTAATATATTTATTTATTTATCTTTTTAAAAACCTTAATTTTTTATCCTTAATAAAAACAATGGACATTAGAGGAAACAATCCATTGGATATTTTTTTATAAATCCCTGAACATTCCTATGTTTTTATCCAATAAAATCAATTAATATCAATTGATAGATTCAAGTATTTATATTTCATTTTACTCTAAAAGGTTATTGTTAAATATTTAGATAATATTATTTATCAATGGTTTATCTTAGAGAAGGTATGTAGATTATTCATTTACCATATTTTAATGGTGAAAATTATAGATACTAAAAATAATAAATAATTATATGTTTAAAAATCATGGAAAAATAATTAATTTGAAGGTAGTCAATCCTTATGAAATTATTTAAGGTGATCTAAAAAATGGAATGATGATCAAGATAAATATTATGATATTAATTTGAGAGGAATGATTTCTATTGTCTATAAATTATGAATTGATGAATTTAATCATATTTTTCTATGTTCTACTGAATATGATATGCAGAAAACAATTTATATGGCTTATGAAGGAACTCATAATGTCATAAAACTATGATAAAATATTAAAAAATAAAAATTTGATACATTTATGATAAATTAATATGATAGCCTCACTCAAAAGAAAAAAATATTGGTTGAAGTTGTCAATGATATTTCTTACTTGGGATAATCAATTATAAAATCAGATTTAGATTTAAAAGTTCTAAGAGTTTTACCCTCTATGTGTAATGGAATATATACTACTATTAAGAATTATACCCCAGGCATAGAACTGAAAATGAAATAACTGATTGGTACCTTGATGATATATAAAGATGAAATGAATCTAAATATGGAAATCACATTTCTAATAAAAAGGAAGATTCCACCCTTAGAAATACCATGGGTGAATCAACTGATTTAAGTTATCTTAATTCAAGGAAATAATTATCAAACGATTCTATATGATTTGTAAAATTATACAACAAGAGGAATTTAAGGAATACAAGAGATATATGCTATGATTGTAAGGATAAAGGGAACAAAAAGTCTAATTTTCCTAATTCTAAAAGGAAATCTAATTAAAAAAGAAAATAAAATAAATTCATGAAGACTTACCAGAGTGATACTTCTATTTCATGTGATGAATCTAATGAAAAATATGAACTTGAGAAGGAAAATAAATTGGTTAATATATGTCTTATGGCTTATGCTGATCAGGTAAACTCTTCTAACAGTCAATATTATGAATCATGAAATTTTTATTATGTTGAAATTAATAAATACTATTTTTTTGATTCAAGAAAAATTAAAATATTTAAAGAAAGGTCATAAAAAATTTAAAATCTTATAATAGTATTTTGACTGATAAATATTTCTTTACAAAACAGATTTCAAATTTAAAATCTAAATATTCTTGTATTTTGTATGAAAATAAAATTTAGAGACTATTAGAAGAATTTAATATGTTAAAACAAGATTCAAGAGTCCTTATTAAAATATAAAACCATTTAAATCAAATTATTAAAAAAAATGAAATTTAGAAAGAAAAACTTGGTATATATAGTAATGTAGAAAATCCAAAAGTATACAAGAATTGTCTTCCTAGTTCTGAAAAAAAAAATCATGTGTACTATAACCTTTTTTTATAATGGAATAATTGGAAGTTATAAAAATGATAACTATTTCATAAAATATAAATTTTATAATATAAAGTATATCTATTATTCATAAGAATCATATACCATTACCTATAAAATCTCTACTCAAACCAAATATATTTGGTTTCCTAAAAAACTAATTGCTAAAAATGATGGACCCAAAAGTATATGGGTACCAAAATGCACTTGTATTTGAAATATTTCTATCTGCACCACTGGAATTCATGGCCATCTAATTTATGGGCTAATTAAATATTATAGAAATTTATTATATTACTATTTCTATGGAAACTCCATAAATTGAGAACTATGAATCCATGGACTGATTCCTTTGCATCTTAATATTCAATTTCACTTCATTAACAATTATATATATGTGTAGAGAAACTTTTTAATCATTATTGTTAAACTTTTGAAACTCTTTTCACTCAATTATTTCTATTATGAATCACTCTATTAAAATTTTTATTACTTTAAACATACTCATCAAAAAATTATTTAATTTCCTATGAAATTATGTAACAAATTTGAGAAAATATTCAAATATATATAATGTTATTTTATATTTGTCACAATAAAATATTATCTAGGTGAATTATAATTTATGGGAGTGGTTAGTACTTTATTTTATTAATTCAAATTCATATAAGAAAAATAGTTTTATAAAAAACTATATTATGAATTTAATCTTTCATTTTGTAAAAATTTGTTTTGAAATTTCATTTTCTTGAAAATGTTATTAATTTATGTAATGTTTTATTTTAAAATAGTTTTCTTAAATCGAATATATCACTAAAAAAATTAAAATCAGAAATTATTAATCTTTATTTTGGATCCATAATATGAAATGTCACCTATAAATTGTTAGAAAGAAATGTATCTTATTTCCATTTTGAAACCTATAATCTTATTCTCAAACCTTATTAAAACTTTTTTATTTATTATTTGAAAAGATAAAGTCAAATACATTTGATGAAAACATTCTGATATGTATAAAGAGAGATAGAACATTAATCTTAGAGAGAAGTTTTTATCCAAAGAAAAATCAAGGCAACTCTTTTTATGGTTTATTTTGAGAACAATCAGTTTCCTTTTTAAGGATTCCTTAGACAAATAATTAATAAAATATACATAAATTCACGGTTTTAAAGAACCATACATTCAATATTCTAAAATAGTTAAATATAGAATACTCATTGTAGAGTTTTTTTTCTAAGTTTAATCTTTTGAATAAAGAAGTAGTGAAGCTACATGGAGATTATAAATCTTCTAGAAAATCATGTGAAGAGAAGAAAAAATATTCTATTTTGAAATCTTTTTTTTGTTGCACTTCAAAGGATGTATCAAAATTTGAAGTAAATATCAATTTATAAAAAATAAAACAATTTGATTAAAATGGATATGATAAGTCAA
The DNA here is from genome assembly GCA_963277665.1 of Viscum album. NCBI lineage: Eukaryota > Viridiplantae > Streptophyta > Magnoliopsida > Santalales > Viscaceae > Viscum > Viscum album. Next base: position 821,243,559 of record OY728162.1, read on the forward strand.
ATAGAGACACTCTGATGAGAATATATTACTTTGTCAGATCTTGGTGAGCTAAAAGAGTTTTTTTAAAACAATTCTCATCTTATTTTTTGGTTCATAGATCAATAGATGTTAAAAGAAGAATTGAATAATGATCAAGGTTTCTAGCTATTGTGAGTGAAAAAGTGTAAAGATTTGTGAATGTAGAAATACCGTTTATCCCTTCAATTAATCCCAATTCTTCTCCACCTATATAAATTATCCAATGTCAAAAATAAGTAATTTTTCTAAATTCATTTTTTTCATTTTTATCTTAGTTTACATATCTTTTTTATGTATTTTTTTAGTTAAAAATAAAATAAATTGTTTCACAATTTATTTTTGAGGTCACAAAAGGGGGTTATATTTATTAAAAATTTAAGGACAAATATGTTATTGGAATGATTATTTTAATTTTTTTTGGAGGGAAAAAAATAAATAATGTGTCGAATTCATTATTTAAAAAAATTAAAAATATATATGGGAGAAATTTATTTATAAAAATATATGTATTTTTGTTGGAGAAATTTTTATGAAATTTATTTATTATCATATTTTTTATATTTTATTGCTTATTTGTTTTAATATTCACTTTTTTATAGGTTTTGTGATAATCAAAAAGTGGGATATTTTTTTATCCTGTGTTGATTCAATTTTTTTAGTTTTCTTTTTATTTTGATGCTAAAAACATACAAATTTATGTTTCCAATGAAGTTACATTAATTTAATTTTATGATATTAATTAATTAGATAATGTTTTTATATTTTTAATCATATTAAAACTTTAAGATATGGGAGAAAAATTTATTTCTTAATGGAAAAGTATTATAGACCTATTTTATAAGGAATATAGAAACACTATTCATACCCTTCATTTTATGATGAACATATAATGTGTATACAATATGTTTGGAATAAAATTATTGATCAAAAAACTTATTTATGGAAGAAACCATATATTTGAGGAAAAAACCTATGGTTCATCATCCATACTTTTAAAATCAATTGTACATTGTCAACCATACTTTTGGAGTTTATAACTATGAAAACAAACCCAACATTTGACTTAGTTAAAGTAAAAGATTTTAATTATGGTTTATTTCTAGGTTTTATATAATAATATCTAGAGGATTAAATATAAATACTGATTCAAAGGTTCATTTTTTAAATGATTAAATTTTTCATATTTCTAAGGGATGTTACGACTCTCTTTTAGACATTACGAATTCAAATATTCATGATATATCAAACAATATTTTTGGAGTTGTTTGACCTGGACGGTTTTAAACATCATGATAAATACTCAAATTTTTATCTTCTATAAATATTATGTTCCACTTATAAAGAAACTAACGAGTATTTGAAAAAAATAATATATCATTGCCTTCAGAGATACACTTTGGAGACATATATGTTTATGTATTTTTTATTTGATTTAATTTTGTTTATAATGTTGTATATCACTATTAAAATTTTTATTTTGTTTGAAAAATCACACATAAAATTTATGCTTTGGATACATACATATTTACTCATCTTCCTGGTGTTTTATCTAGTTCTTTCAAAAGAAATTCTATTTGATGTTGAATAAATTTTTTTTGCTACTATTTTTTTTAAAGATCTTATACAACTATCAGTTTCTATTGAAAAAATTTTCTAATGCTATTTCGAAATCTACATCCTGATATATTATCTATTAATAGTATTTATTTATAATAATTAGTCAATAGTGGAGTTCCAACTTCTCACACTAAGATGTGGATATTTCAGTTCATTATAAAAGTCTTAGAAGTACCTGTAAAAGCCTTGTTGTATGGTTTTAACTGCCTGCACTAAGTTGTATATGTTCTTAATAGAATGTTTTGCTAATAAAAATTACCAATCTCATGGAGAGAGAACTCATGTAGGGGAATAAGGGATATTTTTTTCCCTAAACAACTATACATTATTGTGATCTTCCGTATTTTTTTCTGCTGCTTACTCATATTTAAGAGAGAAGGAAATAAAATATTTATCAATAAAGGGATGTTTAATCATGTTTTTGAAGGAAAACAATTCACCCCTCTTGTTTATTTTTACAGTCCATTCCAAACCAACAATATCTACCTTCTTACCTTCCAATATTTTTGAAAGTGATAAAGTCTCCTATGTGTGCGGGTGGACTACCACCTCTATGAAGTGATATAATTATTTTTTATTTACACTTTACAAGGAAGTTAATAAGAATAATTTTAATTAATATGTGTTTTATATATGATATAATAATGATTCTATAAATTTGAATAAATATTTACTTTTCTCTTGTTCAATCCATTGAAATGTGAAAATAGATTTCACGCGTACATACGACCTACCATCTCTCTGAATGGTTTAATTAATTTTTATATCTAAAAATTTTATGGATGAATATAAATATATATAAATAATATCTATAATATATATATTATTATAAACATTCTAGAGATTATAGAACAATAATAAAAGTATAAGGACTTGAATTTATTTAAGAAATATATATGAGAAATCAATACAGTTAACACCCAAAATAATAACAATAATATTTAATGATTTTTAATTAATGTGAGATAAGATATTACATAGGTTTCACATATGATATTATAATTAATAATATAATAATATAATAAATTATTGAAATTATAACTATTATACATGATTTTAAATCACATTTGACTAAGGGAATAATAAGGCAAGGGATTTCATCTCAATTTCCACTCAATTGAGACATATTTAATATTATGTACCTATTTAATTTTATATTGTTTATATAATACACCTTTAATGTATTTAAAATGAATATATATATTTTATTTATGATTAATGATTTAATTCAAGTTACCCTTTCAAGGGGATTCAATTTAAAAGTTAACACAATAGGTAATAATTTATTTTACGATCACATTTTCCTTTTGGATTTGTTTTATTAAAGTAATATTATAATATACCCTTTATAAACTCCATTTATTTTATTATCCTATGAATATTTAAGAAGTTTCTACATTTTTTTAATTTGTTTTTCTCATTATCACTTTTATAAATTAAATTAATGTTTTAAAAGAATATATAATCTTATTTCTATTTTGATCAGATACATTTTTCTTCCTTGAATATATTTTGGAAATATAATTTCAAAAGTATCACTTATTCACCAAAAATATTTATTAATGACTCATGTTTTATCTTTTACTTTTAAAATATCTGAAAATAATCTTTCTAATTGTTTCTGAAAGCATCATTTTCAACTTTATTTACAATAATTGAAAAGGAATTTTTTCGATGGATATCGTGTTAATGAATTTTTCCACTGCCATAATCATTTTACAATAGTTTGTCTTCTTCAAGAAGTTTTTAGTTGTTTTAGATAGAAAAATATCTAATGAAATATTCTTTTAAAATTTCTTACCAATTTTATTTATTTCTCAAAAGGACATGATTTTATTACAAATCATAGACCACAATGGGTTAATGGTCATTTTTTATGTCTTATTATTATTTTTTAATTAATATTCTTTTGTAACATTTACTTTATTGAGATTAGTACACATTAAATTTCTATTAAATATCCTTATTATTTATATCATGGACATTATTATTCCCTAAATCATATAACATTTATAAATATCATATTTTTATTGGAATTTATTTGAATGAATTGGGAAATATTGATATTTCATAGTCTTTTCTCAATATAGACCTTTTTTTTATAATCCATATTGTTTATAAATTAAATTATTCATTCAATATATGAGGAATGAATTAGAAATGCAGTGATGGATGGGGCATATTTTTATATATACTCTTGATTCATCAATATGTATCATGATAAAAATCATTTGGATAACCTTATTAAATGGGGTTTTGGTGTATACCACCCATTGATTAAACTGTCTTGGCACAAGGTCCTAAAAATAAAAATATCACGATGTATAAGATCACAAAATCCAACATTAAAAATTTACTTCTTATTTAATTAATTATTTATTATCTATGATATTATAATATTTATATTATACATGAAAACATTTCAGTCTATTGTAATTTATTATATATAATTTTTTTCTGTTAATTACCTTTCAATATTGATTATGCCTTATTTATTCAAGACTGCTTCTGCTATGAACCCTTACTGAGCATATAAAACCACCCTTTATTTTTTTCCTTTATCCAAGATATTAAGGAGAATATTATGAACAATATCAAGGATATGATAATGCTTCTTATGGTATATATTTTACAATTTTAGTGTAATATGGAAATCATGCATGTATCTAGTTCGTTAAGACTACTAAACCAATCAGTCCTTCAGGATGAGACACATTATATATTATTACAACGTAATAAAGTAGACGTCGGTGCTAGGTTACTAGATTTTGGGTTTTTATATCCTATATTAGAAGGAATTTTAGTAAAAACCTTGGGGATAAGATTTTAAATTAATATAGATTATATAAGAATTATGATAGTAACTTATATTATTTGAGAACTTTTAACATTATAGGAATTTTATTTTAATGATAAATATTCATGAGGAATATGATTTAACTTACTATGTTTCATTATTTAGTTATGGAACCTAATAGAAGAAAGGTAAACAACATATGTAGTCAATATAGGTATTGCCAAACTGAGCAAGACAATACAGCTGGTAGTGGATCTTTGTAGATCATGGCTATATTGGGGAAAATGACTTTAGTTATGATGAATAAACTTATAATTATAAATAAAATTATTATTCTATAGCATGATTAACCTATATTGGATCACTTTATATGAAATAAGATTACAAATTTTAATATAACTATTAATCCATTTTCAGCTAAATAATGGATTATGTCCATTGAAAAGATATTCCTAGAATTGGTATGTAATTAAAGTGAAATGGTTGTTATGGAAATATATTATTTTAGAGGATATGTTGATCAATGATGTTCATTGATCAATAAAACTAATGTGGTTAAATAAAAATAAGGAATAGAGAAATTTTAAACTGATATTCTTCAAAACATACTTCCCTAAAGAATTGTGATTTGAAATAAGGAGGAAGTTACTCACTTTAATGAATAAAGAAGAAGAAATTTTGGAAAAGTTTGAGGCTAAATTTACAAGATTGTCCATTAAAGTTGTAGACTATATACATAATCTAGAAAATAAGATTAAACATTTATTTCAAAGGTTTAAGATGAGTCATCTAAGGGCACTAGTTTCTAAAATGTTTTCAACATATAATGATATAGTATAAAGTTCCATTAAGGAAGAGAAATTATTCTAAGGATCCTATATATTCAATGTAAATAAAGAAAATAAGAGGTATAAAGAGTAGTAAGAAAAACTAAACACATCAATAAAGAAGAAGGGAATCATACAATTTTTATCATGTAATTTTTTTGAAAAGAAACATCTTGTAAAATTATTAAAGGGAATGTGAGTTTTTTATAGATGTATAGATATGGGTCATTTGGGTAATAAATATAAGTGAAATATATAAACCACTACTATCCCATACATCATATATAAATAGATGGGAATTATTTAAACTAGTTCCCTAATAAGCAAGGGAAAATACCACAAAATAATCCAAGGGGAGAAGACCAAGCATATGGAATTAATATATATAAAGTAGAAGTTCCTAGTGATATAGTGAAAGGTGAACCTATAAAGCACTCTATAAGTGAAAATGTTTTGATTGATTCAGGTCCTACCCAATATTTTATATTTGATGAATTTTCTATAGGTATCACTGCAACACCCCAATGTTTAAATGTTGAGTTGGATGTAAAAAATTCTAATTCTAAGATGATCATAACTCATATTTATAGCTCATAATTGATAAATATTTGTGGGAATGTTCTTCCTTTAAATATTTTAATTATTCCTTTAGTTGAATTTGATATAATTTTTTTTCATGGATGGGATCTCTTAGTATAGATCTCATATAAATTGTCTAATAAGGGAATTACCATTAAATATTTTGTATCAACCTATGTTTTTTCTATCGGAGATAGGAAGGCCTGAACACCAAAAATATATTAATTCCATAATATTTCATTTTATACCTATTAATGTGGGATATTTATCTCAAAGTTTTAGGGGAAAACTAAATATTGATGATATGCCTATTGTATGAGATTTATTATATTTTTATATAAAAGTTTCCTAGTCTTCCCTGGAATAATGAAGTTGAGTTTACAATATAACACATACTTGGCGATACAATTATTTAAAAGAGTTTACTTAGAATATAACTGATTGAGTTGAATAAATTAAAGAATTAAATCTTGAATAATCCCAATAAAATATTAATTTGGAATAGTTCTTCACTATTGGGTTCCCCAATTCATTTTGTTAAAAATAAATACGGTTCAATGCATCATTATTTTAATTATTCAGAACTTAACAACATAATAATTAAGAATATGTATTCTCTACCAAATATTAATGAAATGTTTGATCAATTACGAGGAGATGAATATTTTTACAAGATTTATCTTTGATTTGGATATCATTAAAAATGTTTCAATAAATAGGATAATCCAAATATAGTCTTACATAAAAGGTATGATCATCATAAATTTATAGTAATTCTATTTGGAATTACCAATACTCTTGTTTCCTTCATGGATTTAATGAGTAAATTATTTAGAGATTAAATTTATATTTTGGTTATTAAATTTATAGATGATATTCTTAAATTTTTTAATAAAAAGGAATAGTATACAGAAAATTTGAGGGTTTTATTAATGAATTTAAGGATAGAGAAGCTACATTCCAAATTTACCAAGTATGAGTTTTCGATAAAAATATATCATTATTGGGATATATAATATCATGTGAGGGTATATTTATGGAACTCATGTTTTTTTGAATGAATTAAAGGGAAATGTGATCGTTTTTTTGACATAATATGGTTTAAGTTTTTCAAAATTTAGAGAGATTCTCAAAATTAACATTAGTGTTGATCCACAAGTATTTTTATATGGACCTTCATAAGGTGTTTCATGTGATGTAATAAAATAAGGAGATTTATAATAGCTATGAAAAAAGTATTTTGTAAGATATTAAAAATAAATCTTGGATATTATTTCATAAATTAATTTATATGATACAATATCTTGTATATTGGTACAAACCCTATGAGGGTTTTCTAAAAGAGAGAGATTGATATATATTTTACCAAAAACCTCTATATCATAGAGTTCGATATGTACACGTTATACAGTACAACATGCATGGACCTTAGGAATAACATATTCCTTGTAATAAGAACATCATTAATCATGGATTTATAATATCATTCCACTTTTAGTCAAATGTTAATGATTTAACATTTAAATCATGACCCACATAAGAAATTATTAAAAAAAATATAATTTTAGATGATGTAATGAATGAGAGGGTTGATGAAAAAAATAACGTCACAAATTTGTTACTATTACTATTTAGTCAAGTGTTTTTAACAAATAAGTAAATTCATGCACAAACAAAGTATCCTTGGTGTATTTATACGAAGTTCAAGGCCTAAAATGTTGGTTCAATTCATTTCTGAGTAACTACTGTATGAAACTCTCTTTCTCTCAATCCTATATCCTTCTCCACTCTTCACACCTTGACATAATATCATATTTCCACAATGAGAAGGATTCTACCCATGTTATGGGAGAGTCAAATTCATACCCTAGATACACCATAGTTGATAATTTCATTCAATTTACTCTAAGGGGTTTTACAAGTATAGAGGACAAATATAGTAGTGGAAGATCATTAGTGTAAGGTACACACTATATTTTCATCATTTTTTTGAAATCATTGGTTAGCTTTCATAAATAATAGATATTGGTTTAATTAGATTATAATTTTTTTTCTTCATTGATCATGTGTTAGTCAATACTTAATAACCAATAAGATCCTTTTAAAACCCTTATTTTATTACATATCCATTTTTTAACATAAAATAATATATAATAAATCACAAACTATATTTAAAAAAATATAATTCAATAATTTGACACCACTTAAACCATATCATGGTTTTAAAAAACAATTAATCAAATTTTTACACAACCATAAGTATATTATTTTATAGGTACATATATATGGGTGTGTCTAACAACTCATTATGATTCCCTATGTATTGAGAAATACCAAATCCATAGTCATGAATTCTTAACAATCCAAATATTTGAAATAATAACACATATTTCAAAAATTATAACTCAAATTCAAAAATTCATAATCTTCATAAAACATAAGTTATTATCCATTAAATAATGTCTATTAGGATATTTTACACATTTCTAGCAAATTTAAAATGTTTATATAACATCGAATAAAAGATAAAATAATCAAAATAACTCAATTAAAATTTCACCATAATAAACAATCCCAAAATAACTAATTATATGAATACAGACACATAGAAAGAGGTTCCCAAAATTAACCACACATTAATTCATAGAAAATAATCAAACATCATTATGTGGAAATACATTAATTAATATAAAAATTCCAAAAATGGAAGACCTGAAACCCATTATGTGAAATGTTCCACTAGAGGGGAGTCCAAACTACATAAATAGGGGACATGTGGCCCATCATGAAATTTAATTTATCAATGGGACATATAATCTTATCTCTCATGTGGGATATGAATGTAATTACAATAATAGTTTTTTTCTAGATGATACATAATAATACCCTGCACGGATTCATATACAATCTTAAGGATAACATCGACCATGTGAGTTTATAAAAGAATTCCCAAAATGGTGGTCCTAAACCCCTCTATGGAATATATCTAACATAGGGATACTTGACACCATATGCCTAACTAAATCACATATCAAGGAAACATGTAAAACTATCTAGATATTACTATTTTGTAAATAATAATTATTCAGGAAGTGGCTGGTGATAGTGTTTTAATGGAAATAAAAGGAAACTATAAATAAATGCCCTGGAATTAATTTTTCAAATAATAAATAAGTGTGATAAATCTATGACACTTTATAGTATAATTTGTGGCATAATATAATGATCTATCTTATAATCACAAAATTTTTCTTAGAAAAATTCCTAAAAATATCATTTCATGGATCTCCTAAAATAGTGAATAGGTTAACTCAATATCATAAGTGCTATCTCATTAGACCAAAATTACCAAATATCATTCTATTTTCAATGGATACGATTAACTATATGATATTTAATTAAATAATTTATAAAAGTTATTTTTCTTTTAATATCAAATATAGGATCATTATATGACTCTTACATAGTTTAAAACACACTTCAAATCACAATAACAAACTATATGTAAAAAATAAGTTGATATGAGTATCATAATATCCAATATTATATGAAATTATTCACTAACAAAATATCTATCCTATATAATCACGTTAAATATATATAAATTCTAAAATGATAAATTTTGAATTAAAAAACTATTTAAAGGTTGTAGTTTGGTTCACCCATTAATGTTTTTGTATAATATCTCTTATTTTTACTAAATAATCATTCAAAATTATATAAGTAAATTTCAAAACTTTTATTTTCTTTATTTTATAACAAAATAAAAAAAGAATTTAGACTCATATTTATGAATTAGTTAATTTCCTTTATTGAATACAATTTTTTATGAAAATATTAATTTAACTCTAAGTGATTTTTTTAATAATATCTATTTATTAAAAAGGATTATAAAAACAATTTCATTGAACCAATGATTCTTTTTATACATACAGTTCTATTTGATCAATGGATTACAATGAATGATGTTTATATTTTCATATGATCATTTTAATTATTAGGTAGTATTTGGGATATAGTTTTTAAAGTAGTATTATATATGTTTCAGCAGTTATATTATCATAACATATAATGATGGAATATAATGAAATAACATCTAATGTCATATACCAAGTTATATTTATCATATGGTAAAACTAATCATTAAATATATTTTTTTAAATTAATGTAATACCTTATTTTTTATTTATAATTAAACATAATGATTAATTTAATGTTATAATTATTGTTTTCATACACTTTGTGAATGTTTTATTGTGATAAAAATTATATATTTTTTTAAATGATAAGTAAACATTATACACAGAAATAATACTTTGAAATATGCATTTTTTTATTTTTTTATCATAATTTCTAATTTATATTTAGTGTCTTACATTCAAATAATACACATTATATTTGGATATAGTATTAAATATAAAAGTAATATGGTTCTTCAAATACTAATTTAAATATAATATATAATGTTAATGAAAACAATATTTTATCATAAATATATATTTAAATGATAAATATCACATAATTAGATGATTGTGTATAAAAATTTATATTTTTTAATTTTATTAATAACTAATTTTCATTTATAGAATAATAAAAAATTGATAGATAATACCTCATGGAAAAATAAATATAATTTATTTAATTTAATATTGATTTTTTATAAATTAGAATATTTTATTTATATTTTATATTTACTCTAGATACAAGTGTAATTTTAAAAAATGAAACTCATTTATGATATCAACACACCAAAATTAGTTGAGGTTGATTTTTTTTTTGTTTTTTCAAAAAACATTTATTTTTTTCAAATAAAAAAATTATAGTTTTTATTAATACTGTTAGATTTATGACATAATTATCTTATAAATATGTCTAAAAACTATATAAAACCATTTTCATGACAGAAAATTTATTTAAGAAGTTATTACTGAGAAAATTATTGTTTTCAACAATACATAAAAATGTTATTTAAAGGGGGATATTATTGAAAATAATACTCTGTCTCTTTATGATAATTTTGATGCTCACAAATACCCTTAGTTATTTTCTAATGATTTTATTTAGTATATTTTAGGAATTTATTAATTTATTTTACTATTGAAATAACGAGAATTTATTACTTATTCGAAATTTTCTTTAAGCACGTTCTGGAATAACTATTCATACCTTAAGTTGATAAATGTAGTGCGGAATCTACTTTAGTGCATTTTGGAATCACAGTTCATACCCTACGTGGATAAACGTAGCATAAGGATGAAAAGAGTATACTTTTTGAGATAAGAGAAAAGTATGGTTAATCAACCATACATTTTCAGCAAATTATGGAAGAAGAACCTTACGTTAGGTAGGAACCTTACATTTTGGTTATCAGCAAATTATGGAAGGAGAACCATACATAAATACTAAACGTTACGTTTGTTTCTCAAAAGTATGGTTCATCAACCTTACTTTTGTAAACAACCATATGTTCTTGGAAAAGTATGGATCAAGTAAAAGTATGGATCTTTTACCGTATGTTTTAGAGTTGAAGAAAAAGTATAGATGATAAACCCTACGTTTATGTTCAACCTTACGTTCTCAACCCTACGTTTGGAGGCCATGTCATCAACCTTACGTTTGGCGTCAGAAATTTTGATAGAAGATATTTTTATGCAGCGATCAACAAGCTGATTATTGGGAGGATTTCAAGCCGGATTTAAAGTCATTTTTAAAATACGACTTTGACTGATTCAAATCCATTTTATCAATGGATTTAAGATCAAATTAAAAGAAGCTTTTTATGCCAAGTCTTAAGGGAAGTTATGACTTTTCTGTAAATTCAAATTTTTGAATATCACGAATCAGAAGGTGACTTTTATGGATCTAAATGTGAATGAGATATGATCAGCATTATTATATATGTTCTCTATAAAACACTAGGTACATGCATGTATGGTGATCAATCTATTATTAAAAAGGTGGAAAATAGAGACTGCAGAAATTCACGATTGATCTGCTGATTCAAAAAGGATCGTCAAAGCTCTATTTGTTTAAGAAGAAGGAACTCGATAGAAGATTATCTTGTTCTGTATCGAATATCTACTACGGATCTACTACTTCTGAAGTTGTGAACTATATCTATATATCTACTGCAACCGGATCGACTCAGAATTTCTTTTTTTTTTGAAATTCAATATTTCTAGAGACAACGATCCATCTGCTGTCAATTGCTTTCTGTTGCAATTCTGATGATCAACTGGAAAACTTCTTTCTGAAATTCTTTTTAATCTTGAGTAACCAGCTTCTCGTTCTAAGCTGTGTTGGTTCGTGTTTGAACCAGAAGGATTTGTTTTCCCTTGGATTGAAAAGGTGACAACTGCCTATACTCAGTTGTGGACCAGTCTGTTGAAATGAGGACCAGATAGTAAAAATCACCAAGCTCGTGGAGTTAAGCATTGGTGGAGTGGACTAGGGGCCTTCTGTTCCCTGAACCACTATACATCTTTGTGTTCTTGTTTTTACTTATTTCTGCTGCACGATCAAATATGATAAAGTATAAAGGACAGAACTCATTCAATCAAAGAGTTACCGAAAAATTGAAAAAGACACAATTCACCCCCCTCTTGTGTATAATCTATAGATTCAGATCCAACATTTGGTATTAGAGGTGGATTTTTTGATAGAGCCTTAGCAAGCTAGAAGCATTTAAAGATTTTACAGCAGAACATCATGACTGATACAAGAGAAGGGATGCCAATGGTCAGAGCACCATATTTCAATGGAGAAAACTATGGCTGCTGGAAATCGCGCACGATAATATATCTGAAAAACCTTAGTTATAAAGTCTATTCAAAGATTCTGACTCCTTATGAAATTCATGAAAATCCTGAGACATGGAGTGCTGCTACAGAGGTAGAGTACGTTATGTAATCAAAGGCTATGAATGCAATTATCTTCGGTCTAGGATCAGATGAATTTAATAGAGTATCTCAGTGCCCCACAACATATGAGATGTGACAAACAATAGCCGTGGCATATGAAGGAATAAATAATGTGAGACAAATGAGATATGCAACTGCCAAATTGAAAATTGATACTTTCATATTGTTTGAAGGTGAAAGAATTACCCAAATGAATGGGAGATTGACAGAAATTGTCAATAATATAACAGCTCTAGGATAACCTATCAAGCAGGCTGATCGAGCATTAAAAGTACTGAGGGTACTTCCTACTCGATGAAATGGTATCTCTGCTCCAATCAGACAATCAACACCTGTCAAAGATCTAACCACGAGAGAGCTGATTGGTACACTGATGATGTATGAAGCTAAAATGAAAAATTAGGAAAATGAACATAAGGTCTACATTAAAAGATAAGATACTGCCTTAAAGGTAACTTCACAAAAAAAGAATAGAAAGATGAAGAACAAAGAAATCAAAGCTAAATCAGAGAGCTCTGACTCATCAAACTCAGATGAAGAACTGGCTAAGCTAGCCAGAAAATTTAGAAAAGTCTATAGTAAGAAAAGAGGCTTCAAAAAATCTTATAGGAGAGATGATAAAGGAGTAAGATGCTATGAATGCAAGAAGATGGAGCATATCAGACCAGATTTCCCACAATTGAAGGATGCAAAGAAGAATAAATTCTTCAAAAGAAATTACTATGAGAAGAAAGACAAGAAAGCTATGAAAGCCACTTGGAGTGTATCTGAAGACTCCAGTAGCTCTCTTGAATCAAGATCAGAGAAATAAGAAGTCAATCTAAAGGTAAACATGTGTTTTAGGGCAGAAACTGATGAGGTACACTAATATTACTCCTCTGAATCAAATTCTGAATCAAGCTACACAAATGAAAAACATGCAGACTACTACAATATGCTTGAAGAAAGATATAACTCACTATTTAAGAAACATAAGTCACTAAAAAATAAACATAAAGTCGTTTTAGATGAAAGAGATACAATGCTGAAACAACATAAGGAATTAACTGATAAATAAAATTCTATTAACACTAACCATATTAATTTTGAATCAATAATAAAAAAACTGCATAATGAAGTATAATCTTACAAATAGGCTGCATTGGTTTTTACAAAAGGAGAAAATTCATTAAATTAAATTCTTGGAAAAAATGTCATTAGAAAGAAGAGATTTGGAATTGGCAGTAAATGAGAAAAACCTAAGCTATATAAAAATTATTTTGTTCCTAGCTCTAAAAAGGTAAATTGTAACTTTTGTGGGACAAAGGGACATATAGCTAAAAACTGTTTCTTAAGAAAGCCTCAAATTTGTGGTATTAAGAAAGCCTATGTTTCAAAATACTTATATGATTCAGCTAATTTTAAAAGAACAAAGCAAATTTGGATACCCAGATCATTGCTAGCTAACACCCCTAGACCTAACAACATATGGGTACCAAAGAAATTTGTTTGAATGTCTTTGCAGGTAGTAGGCCACCAAAAAAGAAAAAGATATATGGTACATGGACATTGCCTGCTCAAGACATATGAGTGGAAACTCATTGAATTTTTCTTCACTCACTCAAAAGAAAGGAGGACTTGTCACATTTGGTGACAATGCCAAAGGAAAAATTATTGGCATTGGAACTGTTGGAGATTCAAAAATAGTCTCAATCAACAAAGTACTTTATGTACAAGGATTAAAACAAAACTTGATAAGTATATATCAACTATGTGATTATGTATATACTGTTTATTTTACTAATAATTTCTATAATATTTCTAAAGATAAATTGTTTAAATTTAAAGCACCAAGAACTGAAAATGTCTATACTTTGGATTTAAATTCCTTGTGTAAACAAAAAGTAAACTGCTTGAATGCTAAAGTAAGTGAATCCTAGATCTGGAATAGGAGACTTAGAAATTGAAATGTATATGTTTTACATAAGTTATCTAAGAAACATTTAGTTTCTGATTTACCTTATCTCAAATTTGAATGTGACAGATTTTGTGATGCATGTCAACTTGGCAAGCAACACAAATCATCCTTCAAATATGTTAATAAGGTTGCTACATCTAAACCTCTAGAACTTATTAATATGGATTTGTTTGGACCCTCAAGAGTAGCAAGCTTAGCTGGTAAATTATATGTATATATTTTAGTTGATGACTATTCAATATTTACATGGATTTTCTTTTTGAAATTTAAAAATGAAGCTTTTTCTTTATTTGAAAGTTTCTGCAAATCTGTTCAAAATGAAAAAGGTTTCAATATAATCTCATTAAGAAGTGATCATGGGGGAGAATTTTAGAATCTATAATTTAATTCCTTTTGCTCAAACATGGGTATTAAAAATACCTTTTCTACACCCAGAACACCTCAACAGAATGTGATTGTAGAAAGGAGAAATAGAACAATTCAAGAAATGGATAGAACTATGTTAAATGAATATAGCCTACCTATATATTTCTGGGAAGAAGTTGTGAATACAGCTTGCTATATAATTAATAGAGTTTTAATTAGTCCTATTTTGAAAAAGACACCCTATGAACTATGGAATAATAGGAAACCTAAAGTAAATTATTTTAAAGTTTTTGGATGCAAGGTTTACATCTTGAACACCAAATATAATCTTGGTAAGTTCGATCCAAAATATGATGAAGGTATTTTCTTAGGATATTCTGCTACCTCCAAAGCTTATAGAGTCTATAATAAGAAGTCAAGGATTGTTGAAGAATTAGTTCATGTGAGATTTGATGAATCTGATCCCTTTGAGAAAAGGACAGATAAAATGGATTAACTTGACTCTAATTATAACATGAGACTTGAGAACTTAAATAATGATTTTGAAAATAATATAAAAGAAATTCAGTCCAGTTCAGAGGAACATGATACTGGAGAACCTTTAAGTATATTACCTAGACAGTCTAGAACCCTAAAGAATCACTTTTTAGAAACTGTAATAGGTGACCTAGAAACTGGTGTTCAAACTAGAAGAAACTTAGGAAACCTAGTGGAATTCTCTGCCTTCCTATCTCAACAAGATCCCAAGACTATAGAAGAAGCTTTAGATGATGAAATATGGGTAATAGCAATGCAAGATGTATTAAACCAGTTTAAAAGAAATGAAGTTTGGGATTTAGTGGAAGGACTTAATAATTATCCTATAATAGGAACCAAATGGGTCTTTAGAAATAAACAGGATGACCAAGGCACAATAACTAGAAATAAAGTGAGATTAGTAGCTAAAGGATACAATCAAGAAGAAGGAATAGATTATGATGAGACTTTTGCACCTGTAGCTAGGTTAGAAGCCATTGGAATCCTTTTAGCCTATTCATCTTATATGAATTTTAAATTATTTCAGATGGATGTTAAATCTACCTTTTTAAATGGTTATTTAATGGAGGAAGTTTATTTTGAGCAACCTCCTGGTTTTGAAAACTCTCAAAAACCTGATTCTGTTTTTAAACATACTAAAGCTCTTTATGGCCTTAAACAATCACCTAGAGCTTAGTATGAAAGGTTAAGTTATTTTATTTTGAAAAATTATTTTACTGTTGGAATGGAAGACCCAACACACTTTAAGAAAACTGTAAAAAATAATGTTTTGTTGGTTCAAATTTATGTTGATGATGTAATTTTTGGATCAACTAATAAAACTCTTTGTCATGAATTTTCAAAATTAATGCAAGAATAATTTGAAATGAGTATGATGGGAGAATTAAATTTCTTCTTAGGACTTCAAATTTATCAAAACGTTTTTGGAAATGTTTTTAATCAAAGCAAATACATTACTGATTTACTTAATAAATTTGGACTTGAAAATAACAAGCCATTTACAACTCCTATGTGTACTAATATAACACTTGATTTGGATAAAACTGGAAAATTAGTTGACAACATGTCATATAGAGGTATGATTGGTAGTTTGTTATATCTTACTGCTAGCAGGCCAGATATAATGTATTCAGTATGTATTTGTGCTAGATTTCAATCAAATCCTAAAGAATCTCATCTAACTACTGTTAAAAGAATTTTTAGATATTTAAAAGGAACTATTTTTCAATCTCTTCTTTATACTAAAACTTCTTATTTTAATTTGATTTCATATTCATATGCTGACTTTGGAAGTTGTATATTAGATAGAAAAAGCACATCCGGTACATGTCACTTTTTAGGAATGTTTTTAGTATTATGGTCTTGTAAGAAACAACATTCAGTTTCCCTATCAACAGCTGAGGAAGAATATGTTTCTGCTGGAAGTTGCTGTGCACAAGTGTTGTGGATGAAAAACACTCTTATATACTTTGGATTGAATTTTAATAATACACCTATTTTATGTGATAATATAAGTGTAATTAATATTTCAAAAAATCCTATTAGTCATTCTAGAACTAAACACATTGATATAAGACATAACTTTTTAAGTGACCATGTTATTAAAAAAGATATATTTTTAGAATTTATAAATACTGTAATTCAATTAGCATATATTTTTACTATAACACTTCCCACTGCAAGGTTTGATTTTATTAAGGGGGAGCTAGGTTTATTTAATTTTAAATAATTTTTATTTTTATTTACTTTTATTTATTTTTGTAAATTTTATTTTGTTTTTTGAATACTATTTATGATTTTTTTCACCATATGTAAATTTTATTTTTTTTGAATATATGTAATGATTAGTGATTACAAAGGAATCAAGGCTGTCAGAGCCTTTTCGACTTCTAAACCGTTTCACTTCTATCAAAACCCATTCAAAATCTAAAAATCACACTTTTGCTCCTAAACCCTAATCTTCGAACCTCTAAAACCCTAACCTTTAAACCTTAATAGATTCTCCCAGAGATGTTAAGAACTAAAAGATCCAGTGAATCTGAGCCAACCAATGCCAAGAGACAACGATCCGAGGGAAGAAAAATCTTACATGGCAAGGTAATCGATCTCGACTGGTTATTTCAGACAAATCTGCTGTTGAAGCAAGCGCTGTCATTTCAGAATCTTGAACAGATGTTCACTAGTGAAAATAAAGAATTTTTGTATGAAGTAGAACTTAGATAATTTTTAAAATCTGTACAGTTTAGCCTGGGGGATACTGAGGATAGTATGATGGCTAAGATAAAGGATAGAGATTTCTCAATATCATTAGTAGAGATTGGTCAGATTCTCAACTACCCTCATGAGGGAGTTTTTCATTTTGATTTGAAAAATATTGGAGATTCTGTGCATAAATCCGAGGACATCATGTATTTTCTTTTTGGTACTAAGACTGTAAAGAAAATGTTTATCAATGATTTGGATCCTGATCAGAAAATTTTGGTCAAATTTATTCAGACTGGAATAGCTTCAAGAATTGCAGAAATAGAAAAGATTTTATACCCTGATATGTATATAATGTTTCTTATGTTAAGAGATATTAAGTTAAACTTCCCAAGGTACATGGTAAGGTATCTCAATTACTTCTGTCAAAGCGATGCTCGGATGAATTTCTACCATTTAGGTCGATTTATTTTTAAACTGCTGCTTAAGAACGACATGGTGAGATTAGTGGATGCCCGAGTTAACTGTCATCACAATAATATGTTTAATGCTGGAACATTAAGGAAAGTTGGATATTTATGGAGCACAATTAAAGGAAATTTTTTTCCAGTAGGAGCTGAGGAAGACTCAGAGAGTGCTCAGGCTCAACCTGCTAAGTCCAAGGAGGGAAAAGCTGAATCCAGAGTCTGCAATGTAGCAAGAAGGATTCACTTTGAAGTGGAATATGTTGAGGAAGACAGAAGGAAGGAGGGACTTCAATCAAAAAGAAAGAGACATGTTAATAATGAAGTTACTTCCCCTTCTTTGAAAACAACAAAAGAAGCTTTATTTTCTTATACTTTTGTAAGAGAGTATATTGTTGATAAGATCATGGAAGATGTTAGTGAAAGGAAAACACCAGTAGAGGGATCAGGAGATCAAGAATAATCTCAAAGGGGGAATCAGGAACAGATTGTAGCTGATGTTGAAGTTGAACTTCAATAGAAACAAGAGATGGAGGCAGTGCCTGGTGAAGAAGTGACCAGACCTCAGAAAACTACTGAAGATATTATTCTTGAAATCCCATTGGAAGTCCAAGATGCTGATGTTTGTGGTGAGCATGCTTCTGAAGCTCACACAGAGGTACTTCAAGAGGATTTTTCTGTGGAAAAGTTTGAAAACTATGAGGAATTATCTGTGGACCAACCTTCTGAGGACAGAGAAAAAGAAATATTTGATGCTGAATCATTACCTTTAATACTGCTGCGTCAATCAGAGCATGTGAATATGAATCAATCACAAGGTGCATCTGATTCAAGGAAAGAAGAAATTGAAGAACTATACAGAAAAGTATCTCAGTTGGAATATGAGAATTTCCTTCTGAGAAATGCCTTGACTTAGAACATTTGAAATTTAAAAAGCTGAAGGAGTGTACAATCTCAAGGTAAGAAGTTGAAATTTTTAAAGGGGATATGCTGACTGTAGTTTCACAATTGAAATATGAAATGGTTATGAAGTCAGATTTATCAGATCTGAAGTCGTTTATGGAGAACCAATTTTCATCAGTTGAAAATAATTCTGTTAGTGGATCAGGTACTTCACCTGATTTAATCAGAAGGTTTAAAGTTATCACAACTGCGATGAGAAACATGAATGACATGTTACAAGATCTTCAATGTAACATTTCTCCTTTATCAGTGTTGCTGTACAATCAGAAGTTTTTAGTGGATCAACTGACATCTAGTGAGCCATCAGTCAGAATCCCGTTAAATCAGTTATCAGAGAAGCTGTCAGTGTTTGTTGAAAAAGAGGAAAGGATGCATGAGTTTTTCAGAGTCAATTTAATCGAGGATATTCATATGACTCAAGAGAACAGAGAGCTCATTATCAAACTTGGATATGGTATGATGAAGAGAATTCATGAATATTTTACAGAAATCAAGTCTGCAATCTAGAGGAGATAGAACCTATTTCCTATCTTATCCAAACCTTGATTCCTGTGTATATCATTTTCATGTATATACTGCTATTTTTGAATTAAAATTTCCTTCATTGTTTATTTGTTTCTTTCTCAATTTATTTTACTGACTTTATTCTTGATATGCCAGTACTCCAGATTTAATTATTGATAAATAGTTAATAATAAGCATTTAACTACAGTTCGGTGAAACATTAAATGTGTTAAAATCCATGATTTTTCATTCTTTTTGATATCACAAAGGGGGGGAATTTGGATAAAAATCAACATTTTATTTAGGGGAGAATTAAAGGAGAAATTTTGATAACCACAAAATTTTATTTTACAAAATTTTATTACAAAATGTTTCTGTATATTTATTGTTTAGGTTATTCAGAAGGAGAAATTTTTGCTATAATTAAATATTGTTTCGTCCTCTCAAAATTCTAAAACTTTATGTAACTAATTTTTAGATTTAATTTTGTTTAAATAATTTTAATTATTTTATGGGTTTTGTGATCATCAAAAAGGGGGAGATTATTGAGCAAAGTATTTTTTTTCAACAATACATAAAAATGTTATTTAAAGGGGGAGATTATTAAAAATAATACTTTGTGTCTTTATGATAATTTTGACGCTCACAAATACCCTTAGTTATTTTCTAATGATTTTATTTAGTATTTTTAAGGAATTTATTAATTTATTTTACTCTTGAAATAAAAGGAATTTATTACTTATTCGGAATCTGATTTAAGCACGTTCTGGAATCACTGTTCATACCTTACATGGATAAATGTAGCGCAAAATCAGCTTTAGTGCGTTCTAGAATCACTGTTCATACCATACGTGGATAAACATAGCGTAAGGATGAAAAGAGTATACTTTTTGAGATAAGAGAAAAGTATGGTTAAACAACCATACGTTTTCAGCAAAGTATGGAAGAAGAACCTTACGTTAGGAAGAAACCTTATGTTTTGGTTATTAACCATGTATGGAAGGAGAACCGTATGTAAATACTAAACGTTACGTTTTTTTTCCAAAGTATGGTTCATCAACCTTACTTTTATAAACAACCATATGTTCTTGGAAAAGTATAGATCATGTAAAAGTATGGATCTTTTACCGTACATTTGAGAGTTAAAGAAAAAGTATGGATGATCAACCCTAAATTTATGTTCAACCATACTTTGTCAACCCTATGTTTGGAGGCCACATCATCAACCTTACCTTTGGCGTCAAAAATTTTGACAGACGATATTTTTATGCAGCAATCAGCAAGCTGATTATTGGGCGGATTTCAAGCCGGATTTAAAGTCGTTTTTAAAATACGACCTTGACTGATTCAAAGCTGTTTTATCAATGTATTTAGGATCGAATTAAAAGGAGTTTTTTATGCCGAGTCTTAAGGGAAGTTACGAATTCTCTGTAAATTCATATTTTTGAATATCATGAATCAGAAGGTGACTTTTATGGATCTAAATGTGAAGGAGATATGCTCATCTTTATTATATATTTTCTCTCTAAAACACTAGGTACATTCATGTATGGTGATCAATATATTATTTAAAAGGTGTAAAACAGAGACTACAAAAATTCACGATTGATCTGCTGATTCAAAAAGGAGCGTCAAAGCTCTGTTTGTTTAAGAAGAAGAAACTCGATAGATGATTCCCTTGTACTGCATCGAATATCTACTACTGCTGAAGTTGTGAACTATATCTCTATATCTAATGCAACCGGATCGACTTAGAATTGCTTTGATTTGAAATTAAATATTTCTAGAGATGATGATCCATCTGTTGTCAATTGCATTTTGTTGCAATTGTGAAGATCAACTGGAAATCTTCTTTCTGAAATTCTTTTTAATATTGAGTAACCAGCTTCTCATTTTAAGCTGTGTTGGTTCGTGTTTTAACCAGAAGGCTTTGTTTTTCCTTGGATTGTAAAGGTGTCAACTTCCTGTACTCAGTTGTGGACTGGTCTGTTGAAACGAGGACCAGATAGTGAAAATCACCAATCTTGTGGAGTTGAGTGTTGGTGGAGTGGACTAGGGGACTTCTGTTCCCCAAACCACTATACATCTTTGTGTTCTTATTTTTACTTATTTTCGCTGCATGATCAAATATGATAAAGTATAAAGGACAGAACTTGGTCAATCAAAGAGTTATCAAAAAAATTTCAAAAGACACAATTCACCCCCCTCTTGTGTATAATATGTAGATTCAGATCCAACAATTATTCTCTATATTAAAAAAATAATAAGATGAATTTATAGACCTATAATTAAAATTATAAAACTTATGTTATATTTTATTTTTTTAAATACGTTTTTTAATTCATTACATTTAGTTATGCATTAAAAAGATACCATTCAATTTTGGCTATATTTGAATGTCGATAAATCTATATTATTTTAAGAATACACTACCATAAGTCATAGGAATTAACACTATTGATAGTCTTTGGCCTAAAAATTTAGATAGTTAATAAATTATTCTAAAGTTAACCTACACCATTTTTATATAAACTACCCTCCTACATCCATTTAGAATCCCTTCTAAAATAAATTAAATTATAAAATATCTATCAAATTATGACTATACACATCCTAATCTAAGTATCTTTAGCCCTAGTACAACTAAAAATCCAACCAATGAAGTATTTAGTTTCAATCCAAAAGAGACATGTTAGAGTGTAATGTATGGGTTCCTATTCTCATTAAATCCCATTTAATTTTTTATTATTTGACTGAAATATATTTTAAAATCCATAAATTCCCATGATAGGATCATTTAGTGAGTATTATCGTAGGCTGAATCAATGTGATCCTATTTTACCAAATTACATTCTCTTTTAATTTCCCCTCTTAATATTATAAACTTTATATTTATTATGAGGAATGAATCATCTTATGATATCCAAACATGAAACATAACATGAAATGTAGTAAATAAACATGGTAGAAACCAATTTTATTTTTTAAGGCTTACTATAGACATGGGTTAGTACATAATTAATATGTGCATTTCAATTATGAGATAGAGATATGGACTATAATAATAAAGTGTTTACATATAGTATACCTATAATAAATCCTTCATTTCCTCCAAATAGTTTTATAAACACATGAATGATTTATAATTTACTTATGGTGTTATTTACACTATCTCCTATAATTATACAATTAGTTCCTCCCAATATTTCCTATAAACAGGATACTTTTTATTCTTCTATATATCCCTGCATCAACCTATGATATATTTTTCCTAAATTTGAATTATTGAAGTCTGTACAATAATATTATATATTCAGATGAATTGAAATCTATACATATAAACTCAAAATCAATCTTCTACATTTGGATTCAATACACATATAATATATATATGGATCAATGGTTTTATCCATATAGATCTTGTCTCTTATTTTATCTTTACCTACTTCTATTTTTTTTCAACCTATGATGATAATAGTGTATATATTAGTAGTACCTTATTGGCCTCCTTCCTCTTCTCTTCCAATTACTAAATATAAAGGATATTATCTCTCTAAAGGTCCATGACTTCACCCTCACTTCTACACATATGATTAATAGTATAATTCAACATCAATTTTTCCATTTTTTCTAAAAATATATTCATTTTATTTTTCTTATATCAAATGGTATTACACAAATAACCATAATCTCATTAAAATTGGTCGACAATATTCCTAGGATATACTCTTGGTTTAATCACTATTAGTGATTTTAAATTCATCATATTTTAAAAAACCAAAAATCATAGAGTATAAAACCACTTAATTTCTTATCTAATTTTTTTATTTTTTTTATTTAGAATGAATGAAAACTCAATAATAATATTTATTTAGTGAATAACATATCTACAATGTTAATCTCATTTTACTGTTATTTTCATTTAATTATCCATTATTAAAAACAAAAAATATCAGTCTAAAAATTCTCTCAATTTATTTTGTGAAATCTGATAACATTAATTTTAAACAGAAATTGTTTTTTAGGATTTATTACTTTTAAGTGTCTATTAGAAAGTTTAGTTTAGCCTTATGTATCTTCATTAAAGATATTACATATACATAGAAACTTTAAGATCATTGTTACCTATGTTCTTGTTATCTATTATATATGAGCTATAAATTTATAGTCACTCTTGAAACTCATAGTTAAAAAATGGTACAATATCAAATATAATTTTTTTGAGAACCCTAAAGTATCCACATGTGGAAAATGTTATAACCTTTACCTATCAATTAACTCACTTTAATATATCACATTATGGTTTAGTAAATTTACAACATCCAGTATTCATGATATAGAAAACCCTTATGTATTTTCTTTCTCAAAAATAACTGTCTATAAACTCATATATATTCTTTAGAGATTCAGATTTACCATTATATATATAATTCATATTAATGTGCACAATTATAGACATATTACCTTTTCAATTTATTTAACAAATTGAAACTCCAAATTTATAAAACATCTTCAAAGATACTCAGAAAATAATATGATCTTCTTTATGAATCTAAAAAACCATCTCATCTAAAAAACAGAAATGAATTTGATAATTTATCAGAGCCTCTTAAAAATCCACATTTGAATCCCCAAGAGAATCTATCAACATATGAGAATTCTTATTCAGTATTTCCATGAAACATAAATGTATAAAAACTTCTAAACATCATACATGTGAATTAAATAATATATATACCATACATAATGATAGATAACATAAGGATGGTTAATTACTATTCTATCCAACTTGATTCTTATAAAAAAACCAAGATCTTCCATCTCAATGATAACATATTTTATATAGTGATCCCTTTATCAAACAACACTTTTTCCTTGATGCACTTAAATTCCAACTGATAATTAATCAGATGATAATACATATCTACAATACAAAGTTGAATCTTGATATTATTTTAAATGTGTATAATGATAGAATAAATTTTTTTATATTCAATACACTTTTACTACATATTAATGGATCACTAAAACACTATGGCAGAGAGAAATTAATTTAATCCAATGGAAATACATGTTTTAACTCAATAATTTAAGCTCCCTATTCAGTGGGATCTTCAAAATCCTCTAACTACATCATATAATGAATTAATTTAACATTAACACATGATATAATAAAATATTCTTTATCCAAATTCATTTGGGATTTTTCAATATACAAAAATGGGTTTTTTGTAAATAACCATTTCAATCCTATGTATTTTAATTTTAATTTCCATATTATTATAACCCTTATAGATAGTAAATTAAAAGGTTCATGTATAATGGAATGTCATACAAAACTCATAATTCATTCACGATTTTAAATTTAATCTTAAACCACTTAGTAAATAGTTAATCACTTGATATATGTGTGGAATAAAATTTAAGTTAAGAAATGATCCATAAATTAATCAACTATATGCATACATGGTTAGTGCTCAGTGTAAGAAGCAAGGGTGTTTAACCAAGACATAAATTTTCCAAAAAATTGGTCATCATGAAATTCCATATCATGTTTCTGATTCTATTATTTATAAAAGTAAATTATATAATTTAGTTTCATAAAAATAACTTATAAAAAAGATTTAAAAAATAAATTTCAAACCATTTTATTCCCCTTTATTGTATTTATCTTCAAAATAAACTCAACCAATTATCAAACTTTATCAACTTAATTTATTTAATCCAAAACATCAAAAATTAAAGTATTATTATCATAACTAAATTTTGGATTTTTCATGATTTTTTTATAAAACCCTGAAAAAAGTGAGACATCGAAGACTAAATGTTACAACCATCTCAATAGTGTACACCTTTATTTTCAACAGCATGTCTGATTAAAAATACACAATTAAGTATGCTTGGACTGGTGTAGTTTTAGGTTATTTGAACTCCTAGGAACATTCCCAGGGTGTGCGTGAGTGAGGAAAAAGTGAACCAAAAGAAAATGTGATAGCCTATGGGGAAATTCAATAGTTTAATAAGTGAACTCAGTGGGTAATAGTCTAAAATGTTCTAGGAAGGAAACAAAGGTATTATATGAGACCGATGGGGTTATACGACTAGGTTCATAGTTCTGGTAGACTAAGTAATCAAAAGAGTATCTGAGCCAATACCAGACAAGAAATGCATTGGAAGTACTTTGGTTCAATGTGTGGGGTTTGTAATGGGGGTATTGTACTTTAAATGGATGGAAAGTGGAACACAATAGAAAACATATACTTAAAAAACTAAATATTATTACCCATGTCAATAAGATGACTATTTAATTTTTAGGATCTTTTTTATTAGATCTTTTTAGTTAATCATGATGTTACTAGAGTTTTTTTGGATTTGATACCTCTTGGGAAGTTTATAGGGGTGTGTTTGAGTGAGAACAATGCATAATTAAAGAACATGTGTTGAAATTTTGGGAAAATAATTATTCAGATAAGTTACCCTGATGGGTAATAACTGATGGTGTGCTGGGAAGGGAACTAGTGTATTATAAGAGACACATGGGTTCAAAGGATGAGTATCATTTCATGAGTAGATCAAGTTGTGATAATTGGTTTCCCACATTAACAAAATATATTTTTGGAAGTTGATATAATTTTTAACTCCCCCTCGAGGAAGGAATTCCAATATTCCTCATCCTAGATGGCAAATACTAAAATGGAATCCGTTCATATTAATATAATAAAAAAATGAAATCTTTCATAGAGGAATCCTGATATCAATAAAAAAATTCCATGATGGATTTATCATAGTGATTCATGGTAATTTAAAAATTTATATTGTTCTCCCCTATTTGATTCACCTTCAACTCCATGTATAGAAATACAAAAAAATGTATGGGAATAAGGTGGGATCTTTATCGACTCATAATATTATAAATTGGGATGATATTTTTATATCATACCAAAAGCATTATTCCTATAAACTATAATCTTATGAGATCATACTGCACATCCCCCTCATTTGATTTTTTTTGTATTAAACTTGTTTGGGATACACTATGTTCTTACTTTAAAAAATGTTTTTCTCATGGGGAATCAGATTTTTGAAATATAATATAAAATAAAATTACTTATTGTTTAATTTCCCTAAATTCTTATCATTTTTATACAATTTATGATATATAATAATGGGTCTCTATGGAACATTCCAAAATTAATTCTCGGGTGGAAATTCCTTTTTCACTACTGCATTCTAAGAACATGAAATCATTGGTTATTTATCATTATTTTTCATTATATACCTATTTCATGGTAGATAATTCATGAATTTATTCACATTGTGCCCAATATATTTTAACCTAACACAAAGTTTTTTAGTAGAATTTATGTTACCCTTATTTGGAAGCTATTTTAATTATTCTTCTTGGATATCTTCCATGAAAAAAATCCATTTTTTTTCTATACATGATTTCTTCTCCCACCCAATACAATTAATATACATTAATTTCTTAAAAATATCCATTATAGTACCTTTTCTTCCATAATATAAGAATATTCACTTCAGTGTAACAAACATCATAGTATTCTTCTTAGGTATGTTTTATTCAAAAAAATTATTTTTTATACACACTAAAGACAACTTAATTTAACTTTTTCATTAATTTCTTATCATATCATATATTATTATTTAATTGAGAACTTACATATTTTTCTTAGTAAAATTATACTATAATTATTCACCATTATGACTACTAGTGTTACAATTTAACCCAAATTTCTCTCTGATTTCAATTTTTTTTCTTGATGGATATATTTTCCATTTTCTATGCACATTAAATCACCTTAATATAATCTATCAAAACCTCAAATATGATACCCCTTCATACAATATTATTATACTATTCTTGAATTGTGAAATTATTCCACCATTAAATGCCCTTCTGTCCAAATATTCCAAAGCACTAACAACAGAAAATACACCCTACTAATATAATTTTAGTTCTTGTAATTATAGAAGAACACATTATTATTCTTGATTGAAAAAACACTTATATTGTGTATAATTTAGAGAACCAATATTCCGCCTCTTTCTACTCTCCACCAATGATGTTTTAGGGGGTTTATTTTCAATTTTATCCTTCTAGATTTGAGAATATTTTAAATTTTAACATAATTAGGAAGCTCTAGAAAAAAATTATAATATAAGGTTCACCTATTATGTGGGATTTAATAAAATAAACAATTTAATGATTTATATATATTCATTACACTCCTGTGTGACTTTTATAAAATAAAAACCTTTTCAGGGAAATTCATGGATTGACCTCTTTTCTCAATCATTTGGGAATATCCATCACATTTTTATTCCAAATATAACTTTTTTAATTTCCATGTTAATATTGTTTATTATATGGGAAATATTATCATCCTCAAATAATCTCATGATTTCAATCAATTTAATGTTCATCTCCCCAATTACATCCTCAGGATTTTTGTTATATCCATGTAATTAATTTTTGGGGTCCTTAATTAATTTGTTATTTATAACCAATTGGCCACTACAGATAGTAGTTTTTTGGGTTTTATATAATTCATTGATCTCCTAATCACAAAATTTTCCTATCCTATATTTCATATGAATTACTTTTTTTAGATATTTCTCATCATGGGTTTATATTTCCTTGTTGAAAATTAAATGATTTTATATAGATTCCTCATCATTGATGATATTTTTAAATTTTTATCCTATAAACCATGAATTTTTTGAGATAATATGTTACTAGAAATGGATATTTCATTTTATTCAGTATATCCTCAATGTTGTAAATTTTAAAAGTGAAAAAATTAAAAACAAATTTTTTATAAATATTCATTTACATTAGAGTAAAATATAATAATTGACTCATTCTCTAAAAAATCTTTATAGCCTAAAAATAGTCTCTAAGATAATAATTATGCAGAGATTTAATAGATAATTTAGCACTTTGATTACCATAATTTTTTTGTGTACTCTCTTTCTCCTTTAATGTTTTTCTCAACTTATTGGCTCATTTATTTTTCCTAATCTTCAAGGATACGGCTGAAGTGTTCATATTGGAATTAAAAGTGATGGAAACTATGTTCTTCATCAAAGTAAACTTATAAACTTCATGAAATATACACTTTATATATGACCAATAAAATCAATAAGAAATAAAAAAATTTCTAATTAGAGGAAACTTGTGTTATCAATGATAAAAATAATAAATTCCCTATTATAATAGAGATTTCCCACTAAGATTGGATGGGACTGATTATGAACCTATTTTACTAAATTATTTTCTCTTTTAATTTATACTCAAAATATTCAAAACACATTATTGGTAAAAATTAATAGATTTACTTAGGATATATTAAACCAAATCACCACATTAATTTAAAAAAATTAGCAAGACAATAGTATATATATTTATTATACATTTTCCACCTAGTGTGAGTGAATACATCCTTATTTTCTTGGCGATAGTTCCAAGACATAGATATCCACTATATTAATAAAGTGAATATAATAATGTTATTACTTGAAAATCCATCAAGGTATATAAGTAGTTTTATTGTATCTCTACTAATTTACAATTCCCCAATAGAATTCATTATAACAGATCCTTCCATTTTATAATGGTTTCACCCACACTCACTCATAAAAATGATCTTTAATATACCTTAGTATATCTCTGCATCAATTAGAAGTATTAACTTCCTTAATTTCAGTCATCAAGATCCATGTATATTCTACAATAGTCACATGCACATTGGTCTATTCATATAAACTCAAACTCAATATTCACTTTTAGAGTCTCAAAATACCATATTTATATATATATATATTCTTCAATAATGTTAGGATTTCTCAACTCTTATATTAATCTCATTTCATCTTTATCTATTACTCCTATTTCATTGAGGATAATATGAAATGTATTAGTGGTACCACATTAGACAACATACACATCTCTTATTATTCCTCAATGCACATGATCTACTCTCTCTTATTCCATTAACAGAACTCTCCCTTCAATACACAAAATTAGTACAATAATTCCATAATTGATTTTCTCAATTTTCCTTAGCATTGTTTCAATGTGTTAATCTTTAATCACGTTTTATTCATAAAATAACTATCTTATCATTAAAAATGGTTGATGTTATTCCCAAAAACTCTTCCATATTTTATCACCACTAAATACTTTTAATTCATACTATTCGAAAAATATTGTAATTATAGATTAATGATAATCTCTATTTCTACTCACCTAATTCGCTTTTCAACTCATATTCAATCTTGAATGAATCAAAATATTTAATCATGAAGAATAACTTATCATCATCTAAATTATTTTGATGATATTTTTTATTAATTTATGCATTAATGTTCTCAAGATATAAGTCTACAAATTACCTCAAAAATTCAATGAATCCCCATAACATGACATCTAAAATTGAAACCATTATGTGAGTATTTTTTACCTATATTTATCTATGAGGAACACCAACTTACCCTTATATATCTTCTTGTAATATTTAGAATATCCATTGACACCTTTCTATCATAATTACATATCCTCATTTTAACACTTAAATATGTACTAAAAAATTTGAGTAACTCTTACATATCATAGTGTAACACTGGTACATTTTCAAATATTTTTCCTAGTGAGTACCCATACATTTAATCCTGTTAAAAATATGATAAACATTACATATCAAGAAACATTATTTGATATATCACAGTGTGTCTTGGTATATTTATAATTTATAATCTTAAATGACTATAAAACCCATAAAAATTACATTTTACATATGTACAACTCAATCAATTATTTTTTATTATTTATAGATTCAGAGTTATGTTTATGAACATAATACAGAATTAACTTTACCCTTATGCACAAATAAATTTTTAATTTTCCTCAATAACCTGTAAATATAAATTTCTAGTTATTATTTTAAACTACTCAAAACATTTTAAAAACCTTATCGATCCTTTAAAACCGCTAAAAATAATTTAAAAAAACATAAATGAGTTTTTAAATACGTTCCAGACTATTAATACACATCCTCACAATTTACAAAGATTATTTTTTCATATGAGTACTCTTATAGAGTTTTTTCATGAAATATTACTCCCTCCACACTTGAAATCATCAAACTATACATTCTATATTCATAAACAATCTTTATTAAACATTAAATGTTGTATACTTTATTCTAGATAAAATAATTCTTTTTTTCTTACTCTTCTTACTAGTTTTATTCTTTTCTAGAATAGAAAACTACTAAACCTCAACAAGAAACTATAATATATAGTGATATTTATATCTAATAGAACGTGTAATTGATAAAAAAATAATTCTTAGAAATATTAATATATACATGATACTTCCAAAATAGAATTAATTATCTACATCTTCATTTCAAATTCATAAAATTATAGTATCGTAGTCTTCTGATTAATTAATAATATCTAACATATGAATGGATCACAAAAATAATAGGGTAGACCAAAATAAATTTTAAAAAATAAAACACTACACTATTTCTAAATTTTCTAATGTCTGAATTCAGTGGGATACTCAACATCATATAACTACAGAATATATGAACTTCACTTCTCATGGTCATATTGAAAAAACAAGTACATTAAAGAATATATTATCCCTACCCAATAATATAGGAATTTCACCCCATTTCAACATTCATATATCCTTTTATATATAATTTCATATCATAGTTTTTATCTGTTTTTGAAAAGATAATACTCATTCCCTCTCATTAAACCATTCTTATAATTTATTAAAATGTTAAAGAAAAGGTCCTCAAGTCCCCTTTTCCCCATTTATTATTTTTTATTCTTCATCGCTAACTCCTATAAACCTCCACTTAATTTTGTATATTGATTTTATTACAGTTGTTTTAATATAAGTTTTATAAATTATTTATGAGATATCAACAATTCCCTCATATTAAAAAATTTTCCATAAATAGTTGCAATGTTAAAAACTGGGTTTTCAAATAGATATTTTTTAACATTTCAATTAACCACTTATTGATTCTGTAATATAAATGATTATTAAAAATAACATTAAAAACTAGTTTAATAATTATGTAATGTTTTTTTAAACTCAAAAAAATATTTATTTTCCCTATATATTAAACACTTTTGAAAAAATTGATCACCCATAGTTGTTTTACACCACCTCTTTGTAAGGTAATGTTTTATTATTACTATTTTATTTAATTTTTTTTATATAATTTAATTAATTATTTAAAATTTTATAACAATAAAATAGTTTCATTATATGTATCAATAATGATAACACATTCATGATAGAATGATTTCAAAATTAATCAATCATAGAGTTTTTATGATTTCAAACAATCTTATCAATTAAAATTTATTGAATTGTAAATATATGTAAAATAATTTAAATAAAATGTTTATAGAATGTGATGAAATTTTACAGTGAAATACTTTGATCTTATGGAATAATTATAAATTTACCGCTAACATATGCAATTATGTTAATGATATTTCAGATTATGAACTAAACAACCTAAAAATAAATGGTGTAGGGAAAACTAATCAATTAATAAAATCTAAAATGATAGTAAATGATTTAAAAAGAATAATATATATAAAATAAACATCAATACAGTTCTAAATTATCTAATTAATTAATATAATTTAATTATTCATGATGTCAAAAAACATATGAAAAATGTGAGGACTCGTGGTTAGAGTTTCATTCTGAATATTAATTATTATTATGTGTAGTTCAAATATTTACTATATTATAATATATAAATCATAGATTAAATCTTAAATGTTTTCTATATAATATTACCTATATTAAAAATCAATTTATGGTCTCCTTTCCTCTATTATTTATTTTTTATTCATACCATACATGTTCATAGAGTGTATTCCATATAATTTTTCATTATTTTAGTTATGTTCTATATAACTCCCTATCTCCCACTCTTCCTCTTTACATCATGTAAATATTATTCCTTTATCCATATCCTTCCATTTTCTGGAGATATACATGTCATTAAACATTTTTGTGTATAATCCCCTAACACTAAAATATAGGATAATTAAATTGAAACATTTAAATTCTCTCAACATCCACTATAACTTTATTTTATTTAAAATATATTTCATTTAATGGTTTTCTTATTCAGAAATTTTATTCCTTATATAAATTTTAATGTCCCTTTTAACCACATTTATGAAATATTTTTTTAAATTTACTAATTTAACTTTTTTATTGAAATATTAACAAAGTTGTGGAAACATTTTTTATTATTTATCTTATATTTTCCCATTTATAACAACTAGATTATATTTATACTACTTTGATTATAATATATGTGTGAATAAATATTTTTTAAGGAATACTTTCATAAAAATGTTTTATATTTTTGTCTTTCTATTTAATATTGAATAAAAATCTAAGTAATTATTTTGGTGAAACATCCACAATTTCTTTTATTTATTGAATTATTCAATATATTTTCCACGTAACTTTTACATTAAACCCATTTTAGTAGATTCTATGGTATATTTTTTACATTTCAATCATTCTATTAAATTTTTACAATGACTATATAATTTCATGATTCTTGATCCATGCATCTATATATATAAAATCACATAGAAATGAAATATCTATAAATAATATTATTTACCACTACCTTTGTCATTCTTTACAATAAGATATACATAAATATAACCTTTACTCCAAGGTATTATAATTTTTAATAGTCTTACTTCATTATTCTAATTGAAAGGTATTTTATCAGATACCCTTATATTTTATTGGCTGGGGGGAATTATTAAATTGACTATATACCCTTTGTTATCTATGATGAAAATAACTTAATGTTTATTATCATGAATGTATAGTTTACCATGATTATTAAATTATTCTATTGGACACCCATTTAATTCATATGGGTTAATCTTAGTATGATAGTGATTGATTTATGATTATTGAAACAATCTTGTGTGACACATATAAATGAAATTATAATAAATTAATTAGAGGTCCCAGTGTTATACGGTCCCCCAACCGATTGGGTATTGCATATATTTTGTGATAAAAAATGTATGGTGCATTAGACGTGGGCCTAACATATTATATTATGTTGTCATAATGATGATAATGGACTTTTTTATGGAATTTATTATGTTTTTTCAACCTTAATTTATATATTAGGATTACCATTCTCCAATAATGTCTTGCCTCTTATTAAATGTTTTCTATTTAATGTTTATTGATCATTTCATTTACAGATTCAATGCTATTATTATTGAATATCATGATATCTTAACCAATCATTACCTTTTTAATTTTCACACTATGTTTATTGGATCACCCCATTCATATTATTCCCCATTTTAAAATGAATATATATACAATGATACATATAGAACCATTTCATATTTGAAAAAAGATTATGAAAGAAATTTATATTATATCATTGGTTAAGTTAGATATAAACCTAGTTACTAAGGTCACTAAATATTAGATTATAGGGTTTAGTTTTAAATCCAATTCTTTAAGAACTTTTTTTATGTTTAGCACAATATCTATAATTCTAATTGTAATGGGGTGTTTTAGTTGATATTAGAGTAGTGTGTGGTTATTTTTTGGAATTAGAATTGGGAAATATTTAGTATAAAGAATTAGATAATAAGCTTTACCACTATGGTACTAGGTTATGTATAACTATAATGACCATATATGATTAGAAATTAAAACCATTTATGAGGAGTCTTATTATAACCTTAACTTGCTTAATGTTTAAGATAACTTTAGGGTTAAACAAAAATGTTCATGATAAATGGAGTTAATTTAATAAATGTTCATCAGTGACTAAAAATTGAGAGGAAATAATTTAATTAAGGGGTAGAACGTAACAACCAATATTTTCAATAAATACTAAATTTTAAATTTTACAATTAAATTCTAAAAACATTTACTTTCATTTTTAAAATAAAATATTTAAAATTTATATTCAAATTTATTACATATTAGCTTCCATAATTGAAATAATTTTTTTAAAAATATTTATTAAAAAAACAAAAAATTATCATTAATAATTTAGTATTATAGTCTCATTTTAAAATTTTAATTTTAGCATCATATAAACAATTTTGTTATAATTTTCAACATTGTATTATACTTGTTTCAGTTATTAAATATTCATAACATATAACTTTTGAATGTATTTCAATAAAAATTATTGTCATATAGATTTTATGTGTGTTATATTGGGATATTAAGAGTTATATTACATATTAAAATTTAATGAATACTTTATTAGTCAATTAAAATTTTCAATAATATTTATTTTAATGTGGAAAATATTCTAATCAAATTCTTCCTGGGAGTTTTGATATGCTAATAATTCCATTTTATAAAAGTTAAATAACATGTTTAACCCTAAGATAGTTTTAAAAAATATTTTTTTTATTTTAAAAATAAATTGATCAAATATAGTACATCTTATTATCTTAAAATAGATGTTATATTTGGATATACTGGCCATTAAAAATTTAATATAGTTATTGATATAAAATTTAAAATATAATATACAAGGCTGATCAAAACAATTTTTTTTCTTAAATACCTTTTTTAAAAATAAAATTTATTGAATTAAAATATTATATTTATACAATTTATGTGTTTAATATTATAAATAATAAATTATAAATCAATAAATAACAAAAAATGTGAATGTAATCATTTATGAATAATTTTGTTATTCATGAGAAAAATAGTTTCAATGAATAATATGATATCATTTAAATTTCAAATATATATATATATATATATATATATATATTAAATTTTATAAAATAGGTTTCATTATTTGGATTTATTATATAAAAATCATCTTAGGGTTATTTTGAGATATTTTCCTAAAAAATATGACTTTTTGGAGAATATAAAATAATATTTTTTTAAGAATAAAATAAAATTTTGACCTCAATATGATATAAATATAAATATAAAATTATAAAACCATTCTCATGATATATAATATATTTTAAAATTAGTAAATCACTTTAAAACTATAGATATAATTTATAAACCTATATTTGAAATTTTAAATCCAAATTCAGTATTATTATATTAAAAATCTATTTTGATTCATTAGATTTAATTAATTATTTTAAATATCTCATTCCATTTTATTTGGGGTTTTTTTCATAAAAACCTAAATTACTTAATAATACAGTAATAAAAGTAATTGTAATCAAGGTTATACATACACATTAGCCTAAATAATAAAATAATCAATCCATTATTCTAAAATACCACATTGTCTTGGTCATATAAACTCCCCTCCTCCACCCATTTCTACAAATATAAAAAACTCATTCCATTGAAAAAAATATTCCCATATCACTTAGTACATATACTACACACATCCTTAATTACCTATCCTAACTAGAAATCCTCCCATCTGAAGGATTTAGATACCATCAAATGGAGGCATATTAAAGAGTAAGGTAAGGGTTCATTTTCATAGTATATATAATATCATTTGAGATACAATGCTTACAATATCCTTAAAATAACCATTTTATTTTCCTTCATCCTTATGTATCAATTTTAATAACATCATATATATCTATTTTTATGAGACACTTCTCATTATCTCCCACTGAACTATTTTCCATAATTATTATTATGTCAAATCATGGGTCCCTAAGTCCTAATTTTATCACCTCTTTTTGAGGATTAATGTCCTACAAAATATCTTAAAAATCATATTTATTTTATTAAATTATTTTATTCCCATGAATTAGAATCATTTTCATCCCTTTCTGGTGATATATCTCATATTATTACTTATTAAATCCTTTTCCGTAAGTCATTACTTGGTCGAAAAATGAGTTTTAAAACAGTTTTTTTTTATTTTTTCAAATCATTTAATTCCACTTCCATAACACAATGTATAATTATAATTAACCATAAAAAATATTTTAATTATAATATTTTTTTTATAATAATCAAGTAGTTATTATTTTCATTTTCATATTTATACACTTTTAAAAACATCGTTATCTCATAGTGGTTTTATGTTACTTATGTGAATCATGAAGTCCATTTTTACTTAATAATCATAAGAAAATTATTTAGAATTGATTTAGTTAATTAATATATCATGATAAAATAATAACTTCATATTATTATTCTATAATGATAAAACATTCATGATAATAATGATGTCTAATTTGAACTATCATATTCAATTTTGACAATTAAAATGATATTTCCATGGAAAATTAAATGAATTGTAACTATAAACTAAACCATTTGAATCTATTTATTTTGGGATGATATTAAAAATATACCTCAACAAACACAATTATTATAGAGTCATTGTAATTTTCCCATCAATCAGCAACATTATGTCTAAGTAGTTTTGGAAGTAAGAACCGAAGAACTACAAAATAAATTATTCATGAAAAACCAATTTATTAAACAATACTATAAGAATGTAATTGTATTAAAATAAATTATAAAATTTCAATAAAAAGGAATATATTTCTTAAAAAGTAACTAATTTATACTTTTAAATTATTTATAATTTTAGAGGGGATACGACATAAGTTGGGACCATTATTAAGGGTTTCTTTAAAAATATATAATCATTTCATGTATTGTTACAGTATTTCATATATTATATTATTTGAATCAGAATAAAGGTATTTAATGTATTCATTACTATTTTACCTTCATTTTTATGAATTCATAGTCTCATTTACTGTCTTTGGGATGTATAGTTCATACTTTATTTTTTCATAGTAAGTACTATCCGTACTTATTTATTAATATTGATATGTTATCTACCTTGCATTATTTTCCCGTATTAGGAATTTAATGATTCATTTAGGATATTGATACATTATTATACATAACTTTTTATATAAACATGTCTTTATGGTTCCCTTATTATCATTACTATATGTAAAACCCTATGAAATTTTTAGATAAAAATTTATATGTTCATGATCTCTTATCCAAGATTCATTAATTTTAAATAAATTTAATTTCAATGATCAGTTATTCATAAATATTTTATTTAAATTTTATTTAAAAATGTTGTTTATCCTTTTAAAAAAAAATCAATGTGATTTATTTCAAAGTTTTTATTGATACATCAATAGAAATTATGAAATAATTTATCCTGATTTTGAATATGTTTTCATTTATATTATGATCAATATTTTTTATAAATTATTTATATCATATGTCATAATCATTAATATTTTTTAAATTATATTTTTTAATATACTGAAGTAATATATTTAAGTCCTTATTTTGAACATTGTGTAAAAACCAAGCAATTTTTTTCTTGAAATTTACAAAATTTAATATCTTCCACTAAAATATTTCTCATTTGTATCAAGAAACTTTAATATTCCACCTATTTGATCATTTGTTTTTTTTATGAAATTTAACACATAAATAGATACAATCTCTAAATAATATAATGATTCATGATCTTTGTTTATATGTACGTGTGGTAGGATTTAAATAGAATCACTATAAGATAAATGATATAAGTGTTATTTTGTCTCGCCTTATCTTAAAATATTCTTTAATATGTCCTTTATTCCAAGGTATTTTCTCTGTTAGTACCCACCTATCATCTAGTGGAAATGTTCTCAGTTATATTTCCATATTTTAGTGACCCAAATTTTTCTTTGCTGAGACATAACTCAATATTGCGTTTTTGAGTTATGAGACCCTATCAAGGGTAAAAAAGTAAATTTTCCATTCCCAATAACTATGGATATATTTTATGATGGTTACATCAAATCATTAGAGTGGTGTTTAAACCCAATATGAGCTGTCATGGAATTGAAATCATAGAGGATCCTTAAAAATAACATATCAAAAATAAAATATTATTTTATGTCTGTGCACATGTATTTGTGTTATAAATTCTTATATCTCTATAAGGAAGTTTTATATGTGGAATCTAACATCATAGTTTCCTATGGTATAATAGATTTACCCTAGTAGGTGTGAAATCATTTTTTGTATCAGGGTCCTACAGTTAATGTTGTAACAAATGAAATGAATTAATGAATTAAACTAATTAATTTTTATATAGAAAATTATTAAATTACTTTCCACTGATATTATGTGAATTTAAACATCAATATCTCCAATTCATAAGGTAAAAATATTGAACCATTGGATTTTTGAATTCCATCAAAGGAGGGAGTTTGGTAGGAATCAATGATCTTCTCATTAGATCAACAACATCTATGGATAAGATCTTTCATTGACCCCTTATTGAGTTAGGGATTGTTATTCAAAAATGTTTTTTATTTATTTATTTTTTCTACATTGTATTGTTGAAATGAAATTTTGTTATTTATCAATTAAATAGGTTAGTTTAATCACCAGTTATTTTATTTGTTGATCATTTTGTCTGTGGAATAATTTATAACCATCATTTTGATTTTTGAGTTCCATATTAATGAAGCTAAAATAATGTTTTAAGAATTTATACAATAAAATTGTTAAATTTTAATGTTTTTCTTTAATTTTAGTGATTAAAATGATGATTATTAGTAAAGAAGGTAAGGAAGAAATTTTATTTTTATTCTCTCTCTATCCTATATTATCTTCCGTCCCTCTCATACCCATTTCATTCATCATATAGATGGGATGAAAATATGGGTGGAGTGGTGTGAGTAACAGGCATCATGGAGGGGTGATAATGAATGATTTGGAGAAGTAGGATGTGGTAGTGAAACTTTGAGTTAGCCATATGTTCCATGAAAAGAAGGAATAAGCACAAGGTGATCAGTGACAATGGGTTATGGTTAAGGTAGTGATAAGTTTTATGATGTATCTTTTATAATAATTAGACAAATGGGTTATGGAAAATATATATAAGGTTGATAGTGTATACCAATGATGAACTGACAAGTGGAAACAATTAGTGTGACTATGATGTGTCTCCGTGCAGATGGATCAGGTCCTCTTGTTTACCTCCCTTACCATCTGATCCTTTGGGATCAGACGAACACCCACCTTCCATATGAAAGGAATGCTGTGATTAGACCAAATGTCGTTAAGATACTGGTTTGAGTAGTATAAATCCTCACTAATAGATCTTGCATGTGACTCAATCCATTTAGTCGGGTTAAAGACTAGAACGAGAATAATCTTGCACGAAAATACCTAGGATGGGGATGGAGATTCAAATTTATAGTACCCCTAGGTTTTCTGTATCCACACAAAAATCTGTACATGGGGTGAAATATGTCTTATTGGGTTCATCTCCATCCCTCCCAGCACACCAAATAGTATTCTTCTGGCCTACCCAATTTCCTAAATTCATCCTTATAGTGTAATTTTTTTAAAAATAATAACATGTTTCTATTTACTAAAAATAAATATCTTATCATCCAAATTATTTCATATAAATTACAATGGATTTTTTTTCCATTTAGCACTGTATTCCAGGAGAAAAAAATAGTTTTGGATTTATCTTTATAGGTTATATGTTAGATATTGGTGTGTATAACAAATTATACAAGGGATAAATACACACCTAGAGTCTTTCTATAATAGGTTATAGGTCCACTATTTTTATTCATCCTTGTGTTAGATACTCCCATATATACTTGGGTCATGGGTCCTATTTCCATGGATTGGGCTAGTACTACAACAACACTAACGATATGTGTATCCCATGCACATTATTGATAGGGTTTTGAACTCCCTCATATACTCAGGGTGTTAGTCCCATATCCTTGAGATTGGTACCCCTTAACTAATGTTATATTCATCAATTAGGTCTAGGTACCCAACTATAGTTCCAGAGAGGTTATGTGGGTTTCTTATTTAAGTTGATCAGATTCATGGGTTTTCATTTCAATTTATCCCATAACTAGGTTATATAGATTATAAATATTCTATGTATCATATTTTATGATACTCAATTAATTATAGGTATGAGATGTTTCAAGTATACTATATTATTTATTTAACATTTAGTTTATCACTATGATGGGTGTTTTGGGGGTTGGTATTTAGAATTTTTTTTGGTAATTAAAGGTTTGAGTGATGAGTTGAGGATAGGCTATGGGGGTAGCAAACTGCCACCGACTCACTGATGGGAGCCATCATCTAGCTAATGGTTTTATAGCAGGGGGTGATAAATTATATAGAAACCAAAAGATATTCAGTGGGGTGACAATGGCTAGTCATTGGTGCTGGAAGAACCTAGGTGGTTCTTCCTTGCTCATCAACCCGTCAAGGCCCAACCATCGGTCTACTAGTAGAGCCCAGACAAGTTTTCAAGAAATTCACCCCATGGATTATGATTCCCCTCATTTTTCATCCTTTTTGATACCCAAATCATACAATAACCCCTTTATCATTAACTAGATACCTTCTCCTTTGAATATTTATCTCTCTCATTTATCTCCACTTGGCCTTATGATTTTTGATCAAATCAGTGAAGCTAGAATGGTAAGTTTTATCAAGATATACACCACATTAATCTCCTTAAATGAGAGGTGAACATGGATATATGATGTATAAGTGATTTATATTATAATCTATTGATTATTTCTTCCCTCCTATATAAATCAGTGATGCATCTAGTGAGTTGATGATGTATCTTCATCAGATCTAGATATACCTTCAACTATAGGAATCTTACAGTCATGTTTTTGTGGATCTTCTCCCTATACCTATTTTCTATTTCATATTAATGATATAATTATAATATGTTGGAAGGAACTAAGTGATCCTTCACTATCTTCTATGGGAATGATGATCCATTGGTATTTTATGGTGTATTTGATATGTTAATGAGATCCCCTTAATTAGAGAAAGATCTTTGCTGAACAGTTGATTTTCCCATGTAAGTTATCATACATCAGTCATCTTGATACATTTATATTCATGAATCTAATCTTTTTTCACTATTTTGATGATGTATTGATGGTGCATCTATTTTTATTTAATATATGCAAATTCATATTCATGTTTTGATGAGTAATTCACAATCTATTATTAATTCGACATTGGATCTGGTTAATTTGCATACTCTTATTTGATATATATCAAAAATAGTTCCGTTAAAGAGCTATATGGGGTATGTAATTATAGAAATACAAATCTTGTCATGGATTCTCCTTATTTCTCCTTCCAAAACCTTTTATTTTTATTAATCATAATCCTATATTGGCATCCTTGACATGTTAATTAGTTTTATATGGATGAGAAATGTGTGTCAAGATTTAGTAATTTGATGAATATTGGAGTAATTTATCAAAAATATTGATGTGGTATGTCCCTTAAGTTTTAGGGAACTTGTATAAACTCTTTTACTTTATATGAATCTTTCTTTGTCATATATTGTTTTACCTTGCTTGATAGTGATTGCATATGTTTTTGTGTAGTCCGTGAGACCCATACCTGATGCTTGATTCCATAAGTATGTCATTATAGATTGACAAACCATGTTTGATATTGATCAAATGTATTTTAATATTTCTAATGATTATCACAATGAAATTCATTGTTATTCCATCTCATGATCTACCCTATTATGTGTTATTACCATGATTTTCAAGGTGTTTCTTTAGTACTCCAAAAAAGTGGACAATCATGATACGGTAATCCCATAAAAGGGTATTTATCATGACATGTGATAATAATGCTATTGGATATGAACACATGGTATGGGAAAAACCTTATGGATAACTCTAGATCACTTCTTAAATCCTTAGGATTTTCCTTTTGGCACGGTGCTGAGGCAGGTACAGTCGGGACTTGTGGTGATTGGGTTACCACATGAGTGATCTATATATGATTTTTATTCTGTAATTATAATTTAATTATAATATGGTATAGACATTCTATACATATGTACACATGTTAAGGATTAATTAGTGGTTTCCAACATGGTTTTATTAATGACCCCCTACATCGAAATCTCAATGTACATGTAGACTTCAAGAATTCGGATCCATGTAAGGGTAATGGTCCTATGGTAGATAACTGATTTATAGACCATAAAGCTGATTGTAGTACTAGGATTGAATCTGGAGTATTTATATATCATTTTATTTTTTTAACCACCTAAACTTACAAATTCTGGTTAGTATTTCAAAACTAACAACATGGTTTACTTAATTATATGGAATGTGTTCCATTTTTTATTTCATAATAATACATAGTCTTTCACTTGATATTATGATTATTATGTTTTATTTATATTTTTGTTTTATGGGTATTATTATTGATGGTATCCTCCCCATAGATAGCGTTTAGACCTCCACAAAAGGTCGGTCAACAACCTATTGTGTATGGGGAGATATGCATGAGGTATTGTGCGTCTCCAGTTAAGACATTGTGGTTTTGGTTGGTTCATTAAAAAATGGTATAAAATATTGAGATCCATTTATTTTAATTTTTTAGAACCTGGGACATGGTAGAATGGAGATGGATTGTGTGGAGCTTATTTAGGAGAGTTTCTATTTTCCCAACTATCTCATGTGTAATGGACCTTTGATTTTCCATTGATGTGATAATTGTTACAGTTTAATGGGATTTGGGTTGTTCATGTATTATGAGTAGGCATGTTGGAACACATTCCAAACACACACACACACATATATATATATTTGTTCAATGATACATAATATATATATATTTAAATTCCTTAATTGTTCTATCTATTTTGGGTATGCCAATATTCTCTATTGAATGATATATTTGTGTTCTATGTTGTTTTGATATATATTATTTTGGTAGAATGATGGTATGTTTTTTATATATATTATTTTGACTAATGTGTTTCTATGGAGTTCCTAGATTAGTAATAGAAAAATTCCACTTCAAATACTCTAAAATTATCCCACTAGGGATGAAAACCTAGTTACACCGTGACCTATGTAGTAGGATGAAATTAATAATGATCCCACACTAAATCATGTGGTTAAGGTATTAGATCCACTCTATCTGGAATCTTTCAGATTGTACTTTCACATCATGGAAGAGTATAGAGGAAAATGACTGAATACATCTAGGACTTCCAAATCCAACATCTTTTAGCCCTTTAGAAATCTGGATGGCTATAAAATAGAGTACTAGTTAGAAATAAATATGGGAATATTCAATATGGGAAAGACACTAGAGGATTAATTATTTAAGAGAGAAGAATTTATGCTTCAGGGACCTATTAGGTTATGGTGTGGGGTTATGGGATAATAAATTTGACATGATGGTATTTCTTGGCTGACCTTAAAGAACCAATTTTTATAG
The DNA here is from genome assembly GCA_963277665.1 of Viscum album. Lineage (NCBI taxonomy): Eukaryota > Viridiplantae > Streptophyta > Magnoliopsida > Santalales > Viscaceae > Viscum > Viscum album. The sequence continues at coordinate 821,287,653 of OY728162.1, forward strand.
AATTAATTTTCGATATGATAATGTCTAAATTTACCTAGGAATTCATGGATCTCTTTCATGGATCTATGATATTATTTCAATAATATTCTTGTTTCATTTAATTTCTTTACTTTTCTCCCCCTATGATGAGAATTAGGAATATATGGGAATGAAATTGATGATAAATATTTTTAATGGTACGATATATTGGATTAAAGGTTTAAACCTATGGACATATCTAGAGGTTCTGTACAAGGATATGACTATTAAGAGGGTTAGGAGGAGGATCGAGTAGTCAGTATTCTTCCACACATCAGTACTCAGACTGGTGGACCTCTTACTATTACGTTGGGGGTCTCTTCTTATTGAAAAAAGAAAGACTATGGATTTTTATCAGGGTAGTGGTAAGTAGGTTGAGTATAGTTTATATTCTTTATCCCCCTGAAGAGATCCACTATGATTTAACTATGAAAAAGTTAGATATTATCATATATTCTATAAAACACCATAGAGAAATTTTTTATAGCATTGTAATATGTGGCCTCTCCAGTAGTTCTGCTCTAGAGATTTGAGTTTAGGTTTCCACAAAGGTTTTGAATAGACAAAAGATAATACCCAAATATCCAACCTTGATCCTTAATAGTAGGATTAAATGATTACAAATTATAATATTATTCACCTTAGGGTCATAGTCATACAGCTGAGGAAAGATGAGTGTATGTAGTGGATTGAGATCCAGAAGATAGCGGTGAGTGGTAATCTACTATTCTAGGTATATAATTGATCAATTCAATATTGTATGATAATTTTTTATACCAATGCTTCCCATTTTTATATATATTCTCAAGTTTTTGTTGGTTATGACTTATCAGTAAAGTTATATTCTGAGTTTCTATCCCTTAATACACTATTGAGAGTGAAATCAGGCAATCTTTAGTGATGTTCACACTGTCCTATATTCTTTTTTTTCAGTTATAGAAATATATGGGTATTTATAATTTTATATATGATGATTTTCAATGAGGATCATGGAATTGACGTTCTTGAAAGTTATAGAGCCCATACTAACCACTATTGGAGATGAGAATTGTTTATATAAACAATGGGTGATATGTTCATGAAAATCAGTGATTAGGAGTTGGGAGTAGGTAGAGTGGGTCCAGGAATGATAAATCCTGGGATGAGTGTGGCACACATTTCAAGATTATCTCTTTTAGCATTATCAATGGTACCCCACTAATATTTTCATCTAGATTTGAATATATATCCAGATATCTTCCCAAATATATTCACATGTCTTCCCCCTAATATAGGATATGAGTTCAAGATAGAACTCATGCCTGATGCATATCCATTTGTGATGCCCCTTATCATATGGATCCAAATGAGATGAAGGATCTAAAATAAAAACATGAAGAATTGGAACCTAAGGGTTTTATCACAATGAATACACATCATTGGGTGTTCCTTTTTCATTCATAAAAATGTAGATGGTAGTCTTAAACTCTATATAGATTACCAGAAGCTGGAATATGTGATCATGAAGAATAGGTAACCTTTTCCCAAGATTTATGATCTTCTTGATTAGTTATGGGGATTCCAGTGTTTCTCTAAGATTGATGTTTGATTTGGTTATCACCAGCTGCGAGTTAAAGAGGAGGACATTATGAATATATAATTTAATAATAGAAATGTGATATATTAGTACATAGTGACAGCATTTGGATTAAGGAATTCACTGGAAGTCTTCACAGATCTCATGAATATGTTCATCCACACATACATTAACTCATTTTTCACAGTTTTGGTTAAAAATATCCCCATTTACACACAGAATATAGAGAAACATGAAAAACAACTTGATATAGTCCTAATTACACTTCAAGCACATAGAATTTATTCCATTATTTTGAACTATCACTTTTTGATTAAGGTGGTTGAAATCCTTGGGCATGTAGTTTTTGAGACTAGTATATCAGTGGACTTGGAGAAATTAGAGGTGTTGATGTCAGAGACACATCCCTAAATGTGTTTGAGATTAGTATATTTCTTTGATTAATATGGTTCTATTAGTGTTTTATCTAGGGCTTCTCACATTAATCAGAATCCATGACAATGATGATAAATAAAGCGGTAAAGTTTCAGTGGTCAGACCAGTGTGAGGAGGATTCTCTTAAGCTAAAGATGATGTTGACTATATCCACTATATTGATTCTTCCTTATCCGAGGGTTATATATGTCATTTATTGTGATGAATCAAGAGTTATTTTGTGGGATATGATGATGTTGATGGATTAGGTAGTAGTATAAGGGTCACGTCAACTATGACCACATGATTAGAACTATCCAATTACTTAGAGATGCATGTTTTTGCGTATGATTTGAAGTGATGTCGAAACTATCTATTTTGAAAGAGATTTATTATCTACACAAACCACAAGGGATTCCAATATATCTTCTCACTATAGGATTAGAATTCTAAGTATAGTCACTAGGTCGATCACTTGAAGACATTTCACTTGGAGATGACCTATAAAATAGGTAATGGAAATGTCATTGTGGATTATCATATCCATAAAATGTAGATATCTTAGGATCTTGATGAATGGACATTAGTAGAACAATGGAGCCTAATAGTCCTTTTGACTATTTATAGTATATATGATTTCAAGTATTAGGTATCAATGGAATGTGCCCCATTAGTGATCACATCTTCTTTAGTAGACTAGGTGAAGGATAATCATGAATCTGACCCATAGTGTGATGTGAATTAGGGAAAAAAGTAGGTGGTGACTGTATACCTTGGTTCTAATTGGATGACTATGAAGTGATCATAGTATATAGGAGTGTAGTAGTCTCCACATTCCTTTAGGATGATAAAATGATAGATTTTTATGCTTCAATGTGGGTAGTTTATCCTAGAGTGGAAAAGTTATAGAGTGACTTTTGGAAGGAGTTATAGTGGGAAGGTATGATGAGGGACATTCCATGATTTATTTCATGATTTCTTACTAAACAAAGGATAAAGTCCAATCATTGAAATACTAGTGGGTTTCTCTAGCCACATCCTTTTCCCACATGGAAGTTAAATGACATAAAAAGGAATTTTTATAGCTTTACCCATGACCCTAAAGAGTCATGACACTATTTGGATGATTTTGGATCATGTCACTAATGTGGACCATTTCTTGCCAATATGAGAGGCATGTTCCATGTATTACATGGTAATTGTTTTATTTTTGTGATATATTGTGGTCACGTTACATTAACTTGGTCTATTTATTTGACAAAGACATGAGTTTTATGAAATGTTTTTGTATGGTATTCATAAATCATTTTGGAATCAGCTAATATTGTGCTTATCATACCATCCTCATATTGATTTATAGTCAAAGATTATGATTTTGATATTGGAGGATATGATTTGGGTCTGCATTATGGATTTTTTAGGATCTTAGGATGATCACCTAACCTTGGTCGAGTTTTCAAAAAAATATAGTTTTCAATCTTCAATTTATATGGAACATAATGAGGCTCTTTATGGTTGTCCATGTCATTAACCATTTTTTTTGGAATTACACTGTTAAGGTAGTAGTTATGGGGACTATGATGGTATAAGAGACCTCAGGGATAGTGTATATGATTACAAATCAGTTGATCATAGCTTAGAGTAGGATGATATCTTATTCTAACCATAGAAGGAGACATTTAGAGTTTTATGTAGGAAACCCGTTTTTCTAAGAGTGAATCCTCGGTTATGACCCAAATAATTGAGAAGGAAAGGTAAGATAGTTCCGTGACATTATAGACCCTTTGAGGTCACTAAGTGGATTATAATAGTGGGATACTATATGGGTATTTTTTCTAGATACTGAGGTATGAATGATGTGTTTCATGTGTCTCATCACTTGAGTTACATGCCTGATCCTATGAAGGTTAACGACTTCAAGGATGCTGAGATGGATCTTGATTAATTATACATGGAATTCCTAGTGTAGATTGTAGACTGGATTGAAAACTTCCTATGAGGGAATATGGTAAAACTTGTCTAGATTATATGGTGTCATTAATAGATATAGGAGTAGACTTGGGATTAGGAGGTGGATTCTTGGTCTCAACACTATAAGTTGTTTGAGAAATACCATTGAAGGTACTTATCATGGATGAGAAGTAATTAAAGGGGGATAATTGTAAAATCCTCTATTAATTCATGGTATGAGATGTTTTAATTTTATTAAATTATTCTTTTCTATTTTTTCATTTCTATTAGAGTTGTTTTAGAGGTTGGTTTTTCAGAAAAAGGGTATAGGAATTAATGATAGGAGAGATTAGTTGAGTCTATGTCACATGGTGACTATAATATTACACTAAATCACTAGTGGAGTAATAGTAGTTTTGAAGAAATATGGAAACAACACCATACAATTGGTGGGGTTCCATCAGATAGAAAGTGGTGCTAGAATAACTGAGGTGGTTCTTCTTGAAAAAAATAGTCAGTTGGGGGCCAACCACTAGCCCACCAATCGATCATGGATAAGTGTAGATAAAATGAAACCTATAGATTTTAATTCCACTTTTTATCCATATTTAATCCCAAAATCTGACTCTAACCCCTTATTTGAAATTATATACTTTTCCATTTACTCTTGAGCTCTCCCATTCGTCTCTCTTTATCCTTTAGACATTAGATCAAACTAGTGGATCTAGATCAGTATGTTTTCTCCAGATCTACAAAAAATTTCACTTTTTCCTTGAGATATTTTCATGGATCTTTAATGAATCTATGAATTTAATGTGGATCTGATGATTATTTATTCCATCCCTTATATATCAGTGATGGATCTTGAAATTTGAAAATGTATCTTGATCAGATGTAGATCTTTCTTCGAGTATGAGCATATTACAAGTATGTGATTATATATCTCTTATCTCAACCTATTTTTTATGGATTATTGGTGATAAAACTATAATACATTGGGAATATCTATGTTATCCTTCTATATATAATGCAATATTGATAATACTTTGGCAGTTTCATGGTGGATTTCATGTGATAGAGACATCCCCTTCACCTGAACTATATCACTCATTAATGGTGAGAATTTACATGTATGTTAACATATATTAATCATCTTGGTACCATATTCATCATTAATATCATCTTGGGTCTCTATTACATTTATGGATTGATGGTGGATTGATGTTTATTGATAAGGAAATCATAACTTATTCTTAAATTTACAATGGATCTATCAAATTGGTGTCATATTCTTTGACATGTCTCATAACTGGTTTTTTATGTATTTTGTGAGGTTTTTGTTTGTATAAAACACCCTTCTTGGTATGGGTTATGCTTAGGAATCGTTCCCAAACCACTTCTTGATGAAAAAAATTCTTATATAGGAATCCTTGTTTTGTGAACTAGTTTTTTATTGGTGTAAAACTTGATTTGGGCTTTGATCCTTTGATGAATATTAGAGTACTACATAAATTTTTTTAGTTAAGGTGTTTCTTACCATTTGGGGACCTTGTATACACTTTTTACCTTGATATGATTCTTGTGTTTTCATACCTTGTATGACCATGGTCGATCGTGATCACATGTGTGTGTGTATCCCGTGAGACACATATATGATGCTTGATTCCATGGATATTCTAGAATATCATGATAGACCATGTTTTATTTTGATAACATGTATTTTTATGTTTTTATTTATTCCCATGATGACATGTTATGTTATGAAGTTTCATACTCTAACATATTATGTGTGATTACTATGCTTTTGGAAAAGTGGCTTTGGTACATGGAATAACTGGACCTTCATGATATGGTAATCCCTTAGAGGATGAGTGTGTATGATATTTAATGATGATGATAATAGACTCGAACATAGGGTGGGGGAATTGTGACCTTGAAGCTAGACCCATGGTAGTGGAATTTAGGGAACAATGGGCTTGTGGAATGACCCAAGGCATATATAAGATATTATGGCCTTGAGGCCATACCTATTATAAGAACCCACTTTTTCACCTAGGTACGAATCCATAATTTTTTTGTCTAAATATTCACTTTGGACGTAATATGGATGCCTAATGATTTATTAATTGTTATGAGGGTGTTCGAGGCTTTTTTGGAGCCCATAACCCATCTTTTTTGGAGAAAAATGGCTTGGATCATAGTTTGGAGTAATCCATGAAAATTTCTATACGATTTTCCTAACTATGCGGATGGTATTTTTTTCGAACAGAGCCATCCCACATGGTCGGTACATGGTCGTACAGCCTAACCATGAAAATTCCTCTTTTTCCAGGAACCCTTGCATGGATTGCACATGGTTTGATCAAACAATGTGGCCAAACTATTTGTGCAGAGCCGTCTCACACAGTTTGTCCACAGTTTGACAAACCGTGCACAGGATAAATTTTTGGGTAAATTTCTAGTTTTTACTCTAATGATATATTAAGACAACCCTTCCTCCTTATTCTGAAAACCAACCATATTTTCTTCCATTTTCACACATTTTGATATTTTTGAAGATCTAACCTTGGAATCAAGATATATCCTTCATCTGGAAACCTATAGAGCATCCATTTGTCACGTTGGATGCATAACGGTAAGTACTCGAGTACTCTTTATCCGTTCTTTTTCTCTCTTTCTCTTGACTTAGATATCATCATGTGAGCATTTTCACCTTTTTATAGATATACTCTGATCTTAAGTAAATCAAGGAATGGTACCGGAGGAGGAGAGTCGTACAACCCTAAGGTGGGTGGTTTATAACTTATCCATAAAGTTTGTTGATTTTCTAATTTTTATGTGGGGACCGTCGATCTCATCAGAATACATTTCTAATATTTACATGCCGTGATTATACTTTTTATAATTTTACAACCTTAAGGTGTATGGTATATAACTTATCCGTAAATTTCATTTATTTTATAATTTTTTCATGGGGCCCATCGATTTCATCGGAATACATTTCTAAAATTTAAATGCCATGATTATACTTGTTATAATCGTATGTTTATTCTCTTTCAAAATATGTGATTATTTTTTAGTGGTTACACCCACAACTCAATCCACCTCTTGGAGATTTTTGAATATCTAACCGTAGAATCAAGATATATCCTTCATCTGGAAACCTATAGAGCTTCCATTTGTCACGTTGGATACGTAATAGTAAGTACTCGAGGCCTCTTTATCTGTTCTTTTTCTTTCTCTCGACTTAGATATCATAATGTGATCATTTTTCACATTTTCATAGATCTACTCTGATCCGAGGTAAATCAAGGAATGATACCAGAGGAGGAGAGTCATACAACCATAAGGTGGGTGTTCTATAACTTATCTGTAAATTTTGTTGACTTTATAATTTTTTCATGGGGCCCATCGATTTCATCGGAATACATTTCTAAAATTTACATTCCATGATTATTCTTGTTATAATCATATTGTTATTCTTTTTTAAAATATGTGATTATTTATTAGTGGTTACACCAACAACTCAATCCACCCTTTTTTGAATGTTATTCCATAATTGGGTTTTAGTGTTTCGGCACATTTGAGCCACTATTTGGGTGTGCCTTTTCCTGACCTTACTAAATGTTATCCTTCATATAATAAATAAATTGTTATTAATGAGAATTACATAATGTCTTGTACCATGTATGCTCACCACTTAACCTGTCTAAGGTAAGTGCTTCATTTGATTATTAAATGTGAAATGTGAAATGGAATGTAAACTAAGTATATAACTAGGACATAAAAAATGACATTTAATAAAGGTTACATGATGATTACACCCCTTTACAAATTTATGGATGGTAGAAGATTGAACCTCTCTAAATGAATATACCTTAATGGTTAAATAAGATGTGATTAAATGTTTTCAATGCTACTTGGCCAATCGACAATAATGGAAGACATGGAATAGACCATTAAATAATTGGTTTCAACTCTACTTGACCTATCCATGATAATGTACGGAAATAATTTAACCAAATGAATTATTAAATGATTACAATATCAAATAGGAATGGAATAAATAAATCTCACCTCGTATTCTAATAGGAGAATACCTTGGGTTTCAAGAACCCCATTTCGATTCAAGGATGCAGTTTCTTAGGTTGATACCCACCTAGACTCTGGTTCTTGTCTAATACTCAGATTCCTGGTATACTACCATAGGGTCCTTTTACATTATTACAGGATACCTTATATACACTTCTTAGATCCAACATTGACTATTAGGTTCCACGGTGAAATCCCATAGCCCACTATCCTTGCATGGCCCCATTTTACCTTGGTCAATCCACTTGGACTTGGTAGGAACCATATTGTGGGATTTTGTGGATTACACTCATTGTATTACACTCATTCCCTTATCTAGACTTAGATAATAATGAGTTAGCATTCCATGAGGTCTATGTTACCTTGTTTATTACCTTGGAAATCCCTCACTGGATATCATTTCAGGTTTCCTTGTCATGTCTTAGGGCCTTCACTACTTATAATATCATGAGGTGATGTCAGTGCTGGATATGCCTCATGTGACCAATTAATATTAAATGGTGATTAATTAATTAATGAACTGGTTACATGTTTCGACACCAGTTGAGGGTTGAAGAAAGTAGTTGGTTATTTAGATATATTGTACTTATTTCTTTACCTTATATATGCATGCCTACACACTTCTATATTCCATCACATAGACTAGAGGTTATAGAAATCATTGGTGGTGGCCCACTGAGATTTATCTCACAACCTATTCAGGTGTCGTTTGGTAATCATAGAATATTTCATGATAGATGGTGTTGAAAAAGGGAAGCATACGACTTCAAACGCTTGATTGCATGATGTTAGGATAGATCTTGATAACAGATAACCGAGTTGGAACTTGGGATGATTGGAGTAGTATTTGTTTTCATTTACTTTGTGGAACATGTTATGCCTATTGTCTTGAATCCATGTTTTCTAGTTTTCTAGTTTCATGACATGACATCATCATTGTTTCAGTTGATACAGATATTACTATTCTCATTTATCAATTGAAACAGTTTTCTTCCACTGTTTATTTATATTTCCTCCACTATTTACTATTAATTATATTACTTCCATGGTTATAAACTCTTCTAATGAGGGAATAATATCCCCATGGTTACACCCTATTCCCTCACTACTAGTTAAAATCCTTTGGCGTTTGGGGAGATGCGCTTGAGGCCATGTGGCCCACCGGGTTTGGGGCACCCGTTCACTGGAATCTAGGTTTGGTACATCACAAAGTGGTATCAAAGGTAGGTTTATTTCTTGATTTAATATTTGGAGATAGTAGATTGGATAATAGAAATTCTTGGGACTTGTCATAAGTTTTTCATGGTCCTTGAAAACCCATGTTCGAGGTAAAAACGAAGTTTCCTAAATTATAATAATTATTATTCGTTTTCTTATTATAGTTGATATTATTTCACAGTTGGGTGATGCACATTTTTATGGTGTTGTTGATTATTATTCTATTTAAAAAGTTATTTAATCCATAGATCGATGAAATGAGGGCAAGGAGCACAATTACATGCATTATTATAGGAACCTAAAATTCACATGTCATGCATATTGTCATTCCATATAGGTTAATTTTACTACCTTTCATTACTTGATATAACAATGATTGCTGAGTGATGTTGTGATAGTTTTATAGTACTTGTATTAATTTGGATGAAATTGAGTGATTTCCTATCTCAATTCATGAGGTATATGGTCGATCATGGGTTGGGATGAGTAATTTACTAAGTCAAGCTATTATACTATGAATAAGTGGTTGTCGTTTCTGGCGATAGGTGTATGGGCACTGATTCATCAGAAGTGGATATCCATTATAAAGTGAATCATAAAATCTAAAATTAATTTGTTGGACACCTATATCATGCCTTATAATGTATATAAAAGGTAAAGGTGTGAACCTGGAAATTAACTAAAAAATGACATGAAACTTATACTTGAGCACTTACTGATACCTAGCTTTCTAAGCAGGTGGTTTTGGGAAATATGAATTGGGTAGTGAGTTTTTGTACATTCAGTTTCCACTAGTGATGCTATATTATCCTTGTAATACTTTTCTGAGGTGTGTGATTCAAATTTTTAGACCAATGCCACCAGGACTTCCTAGTGTTGTACACCAGTAGGGTAGTGAAAACCATGCTCTAGAAAAAGTGGGCCTTGAGCTGGCAGTCATACTTCCAAGATTTCCAATTGAGGCACTAGATACTTTACCTGATTTAGGCACTGCTTCACAAGTATGTGATAGTTTAATACATCTGATGTAGTCCATGAACAGTTCTCCATGGGTTTCACCTATGATGGCTGACCTGACCCGTGAGTTACAGAAGCAACATCCTCCTACTTTTTCAGGGGATGGTGGTTCTCAGGCTACTGCGTCTTGGCTAGAGGCTATGTTGTCTATCATTGAGCATATGGAAATGCCTCTATAGTGTAGATTCAATATTTCTACATACATGCTTTAGTATTCATCCAAGTGTTGGTGGGATGTGGTTACCCAGGCCGGTCGTCATCAGGGCATGTTATGGGTTGACATCCATACTGCCTTCTATGATCAATATTTTCCTCATGCACTGATAGATAATAGATCTAGAGTGTTCGTGCATCTCGAGTAGGGTTCTATGTTATTAATATAATATTCATTACATTTCACTGATTTATAGCGCTTTTCATCGCTTCTAGCAGGTGATGATCTTTCGCATGCTAGACATTTTGGGGATGGGATCCAATACACCATCAAAAATCAGGTGAATGTATTTTTTCCTTCCTACATTTTTTTAATAGCTGATCATGCCCTTATAATTGAGCACAACTTGAGGGATGACAGAAGTGCCTGATTTAAAGGAACAGGGCCACGTCAGGACCGTAGTTCTTATGGTGGCAGAAAACGGTCCCTTGAGGTTTCTTTTCAGGTCGGTGGAAGCCAGAGTATCTAGTTTGATAGCTCTGTGGTATTTTGTCAGTGTGGAAGACAAGGAAATAAAAATCACCAATGTGAAAGAGACCCTATGGAGTGTTGAGATTGAGGTCATATGTGTCATCTTTAGTGTTTGTATAGGACCTTTTCACCAGCTTCTAGTGGAAAAGGATCAATATCCTCTCTTCCTACAGGAGAGAGTTATTTTACACCACATTAGGTGGGGAGATGGAATATCACTGGAAGGTCTAGACGAGGCTGACTTCATGGCCATGGTAGTCTAACCCCTGATCACCAGTAATACAAGTAGAGCAATCATGATCATGGAAGTCCATATATTCCATAGGGCCATAGATCAGGTCTGTTTCATGATTTACATTCAATACCAGAGGATCTGGCCGCATGACCATCTATAGTACGAGGTAATATTCTAGTAGCCTCTATTATTGTCTCTCATTTGTTTAATATAGATACTTGAAACTATTTCATTTCTATATCTATCATGGAAGGTCTCAGACTAGATATACAATATCACTATGGTGTAATGACCCTCAATACATTGTTGGGAAAATGGATTGAGGGAATACACCAGTGAAGGGACTATCCCCATGATGTAGGCAGTTACCCTTTCATGTGGAATATTTTTGTTCTCGAGATTACATTCTTTGATGTCATTCTTGGGATGGACTAGTTAGTCCACAATAAAACCTTTGCAGACTACTATTTACTCATGGTCTCTTTTACATCACTAGAAGGCATCCCTAATCGTTTCAAAGGTGAGTGGGATGTCTAGGCTAGGGGAGCTAGACCGAAGCATCATCAGATAGGTAAAGTGACCACCCAAATTGAAAATCATTTCATGGAGGATTAGGATTTTCTTCAATCTTATTTCCTTCCAGTAGTTGATCTTTTCATGGAAAAATTTCCAAATGAATTTTATGGATTACCTATTAAGATAGAGGTAGAGTTTTCAATTGATCTTGTTATAGGAGAAGCTCTAGTATCCATTCCTCTATACAGGATGACACCTACTGAGCTTCAAGATCTCAAGTAGAAAATAGATGAACTAGAGGCCAAAGGATTTATATGGCCTAGTACATCCTTTTGGGGTTCGGACATGATTTTACCAAGAAGGAAGATAGAAACTTACATCTATGAATGGATTACAGAAGGTTGAACTAGAATACAGTAAAGAACTAGTATCCACTTCCTCAAATAGATGATCTCTTTGACCTGCTCCGAGGAGAAAAGGTGTTCCCTAAGATCAACCTGAGATTGGGTTATCATCAAGTGATATTCAGACCATCAGACATACCTCATAAAACATTACATAGTAGGTATGGTCTTCATGAGTATCTTATCATGTTGCTTGGTCTAACGAACGCTTCTACTGTTTTCATGGCTTTAAGGAATTGGGGTTTCCACCCCTATTTGGAATCTTTTTTCATGGTGTTTGTGGATGGAATCTTGGTGTATTATCACACTTGTAATGACCATGCCAAGCATCTTCTGATCATTCTGAGTACACTGAGAGAGAATCATCTTTATACAAATATTTCTAAGTGTGAATTCTGGATCAACAAGGTCCACTTATTGGGTTATGTTATTTCAGAATTAGGAATCTCTGTTGACCCAACAAAGGTTAGTGCTATAGTTTTCTGGGAGCAACCCAAGAACATGTTTGATATCAAGAGTTTCTTAGTACTCTATGTATATTATAGTCATTTCATACAGGACTTCTCACATCTTACTTCACCTCTTACTGGATTTACAAATAATGTTGTTAAGTTACTGTGGTTAGAAGAATGTAAGAAATACTTCCACGAACTGAGGGGGTGGGGGGATTTTTATGACATCGATTCTGATTATTCCAGAACCAGGTAAAGGTTATATCATCTTCTGTGATGCATCAGGCATTGGCCTAGGATTATTTTTGATGCATGAAGAAAAATTCACTGCATACGGATCTCGGTAGTTAAGGCCTCATGAGAGTAATTAAACAACACATGACCTCGAGCTAGCAGCAGCTGTCCATGCCTTATATTGCTGGAAAAATTATCTATTGATTGAGTTATTTTTTGTGTATAAAGATCAAAAAATATTCTTGTATATCACGGTATGACTTGAACCTCAGATAGTGGATATGGGCCAAATATCTACAATAATTTGATTTTGAGCTTGCCTATATGCCTAGAAAGGGCAATGTGGTCGCTGATGCATTAATTCAGAAAATTCAAATGTAAGCCATAGATGAAGCTAATGAAGAATGTATGTAAATGGAAGTATTTTTTGAACATTATCTAGATTTTCATGATAGTCATGAGTAGCCTTTCCTCTCAACCATAACAGTTACCTATTATATACTCGAGAAGGTGGAGAGTAGGTTGTTTTCAAATCCGGATGGTTTGATTCTCCATGAAAGTGTATCAAGAGATAACCCACCTCTATATTGGTCTATGGATAGAGACGATGTACTGCATCTATGTGGATGTATCTGGGATCCTACATATATGATAGAAAAGCTGATTAAAGACTCCCACGCTTTTCAGTGGGTAGTTCTATAAGGCCCCAGCCTTAAACCTTACTTAATATTGAATTAAATGAATAATTCACATTGAGGATCTTTTCAGGTTTAGAGTTTTAGAGAATTAGAACATAACTATTACATCTTAAAAGATTACAAAGTAGACACTTCTACTAAGTCTCCATAAAATAAAAACTTTTAAAAAGAAAGATGTCTAGATTCCATGTTTTAGATAGCATGCAATTCCCTTGATCCCATCCTTGACCTTATTCCACTTTAAGTCCTGTGAAAAACATTTCGAAAAAAAACTTGGGGTGAGCATAAAAAGCTCAGTAAGGGATACACAAAGAATGAAAACTGTTAGTTTTTCAAAATCAAGTAAACCATATATACTCTATCTAAGTAATACCTTCACCTTCATGAAGTAGTAAAACTCTTAACTGAATAAAGTATCATTACTTACCTTTTTGTAACCAAAGTATAACCATAAAACCCATATAAAGAACACATAACATATATAAAGGAAACTTGTGACATAAACATACTTAAGTGGAATAACCATACGGTCGAATTCCACACTTATCACTTAATGGAATAGCCATACAGCCAATTTCCATACATACTTAATGGAATAGCCATACGACCGACTTCCATACCCAATGCATTGGAGGTTATAACGTAACCACCCGTCCTGGTATTCACGGCACCACCTGTCATATGGTTTATAACGTAACCACCCGTTAAAATGTCCAAGTACCAGTATAAAATCATAAAACATAAAACCAATATAAAGGAATGATAAAATTTCCACATTTCAATCACAATATATCATAAATATATTGAAATAATAGAATTGTTTATCAAAATAATTTTCAATACCAAAATACATAAAAGAGTATATGGTATTTATTTTATTTTAAAAGCATTACGACTTGTTGAGGAAGCCAAAGACCAAATAATACTCGCGGTGGCGGAAAACGTCGTTGTCACCGCGTACGTTAAAAGAAAAATTCCTTTTTGTCATTTTGTAAAACGCTTCGTAGAAAAAGATTCCTTTTTTATAAAAGTAAAAGTCAAAGGGGTTTATACATCGTATAAAATAAAGTTTTGTATAAAACGGAATATGCCTCAATGAAAGGAGATTGAGACGAAGTCCCTTACCTCAGGTCCGACTTGACACGATCGTTCTTTAACGTCCTGAATAATAAACTTGAGTTAATTTATACTTGATTAAGAACCTTTTTAAAGTTCATTATACTTTTTATATCACTTATTTCCATGTTATAAACATTATGTAACCATTTAAGTTAATAATGTTTGTTTTGTCAATATTTGGTTCTTAAGTCGAAAGTTGACTTCTTACAATTACATGTTGTTCGTGTGTTCAAAGGTTCTTTATATCCAGAATTAAATTCCCGATTTGGATATAATATGTATCATATATATCCAGCATATACATGTATTTATAATACTACATAATCATTTAGAGGTAAGAAATGAAATGCACCGTTCATGGAGACGGTAAGCCGTACGTACGCATGAACGCTACTTTCATTTCTTTGTCATATTAGTGGAATTAAAACTAAATGAGAGGTATGTATATTTTAATTCCAGAATTATATTCATCATTTAGATATATCATTAATTATATATATACATTATATACATGTAATTTTAATAGTACATTACATTTGGGGATAAGAAATGAAATGCACCATTCATGGAGACGGTAAGCCGTACGTACGCATGAACGCTACATTCATTTCTATCTCATACTTTAATGGAAAGAAATAATAATGATATAGAGGTATATTATAATTACAGTATAACATCATATATAATAACTTTAAATCCATCCTTTACACGTCCCACATATGGCATTAACGAATCACATCACTTTTAGGGGGCGGTAGTCCACACTTCCTTAAATGAAGATATCGTGTTTACCCATAATGGAAACCATAAAGGTATGCCAAAAATGAAAAATACAGAAGCTTAAAGAAAACATAAACATATTATATATCATATATAAAAATAGTGACATCATAATGGCCACCCTTGAAGGTGTTAAATGAGTATTGAACAATCATCGTTTCGGGAGGCAAAATTTCACCATCCACGGAAACCGTATGTTCTTTAACCATTTGATGTAGTTGTGTGAGAGTGTAGCTCAAATAAATATTATAACAACATCCTAGTATATTTAAGATACTGGTGTTGTTACAAAAGAAGTAAATAAAAAGAGTTTAGAGGGTTGGAGAAGCAAAATAAAACAAATGAACAAGAGAGAATGAATTACCTTTAAAAGTGTAACTCCCTTTTGATTTGAGCCTAAAGGATTCCTTTGAAAGGATTCTGCCCAAAGGGAATCCTCTAGGATGAGGATAGGGATGTGGAGAGAGTAATTGGGCAGGGGTTGGCCGAGCCAGAGGCTTGAGAAGTGTGTGAAATGAGGTAGAGGTGGGGACCTTTTATAAGAGGAGAGGAGGGGCACTTTTGGAAAGTAAAGAAATATTACTTTATTTGAAAATGTGTTTCGGTTTTAAAAGGTCCCACATTGATATAATTCGTGTATAAGGTGATAAGGGTTCGAAATCCACTCATCCAATTGGTTTTGGACATGTTTAGGTTTTAGATTTTTCATTATCTTTCCATTTTATTTAAATCGTCAAATAATGATGTCATCACTGCATCATTATTATGTCATATATAATTTAATTTATTTAATGTCTAAAAATTATAAAACAATACTATGATGTAGGAAATCCTTTTAGCTTTCCAATGACTATTTATAATCAAAATTTAGACTTGTATAACCCCACTCAAAAATTATTTGAGTAAAACAATTTATGTTAGTGTCATTTTCACTTTAACATTAAATAAAAATATATTAATGTCATTTTCCAACTAAAGTGGCTCCATGGGGTCCCCAAGTTGGCCCATGGATTGTCTTGGTCGGCCATGACTCACCCAATAGGTTTAGGACAAGTGTCATGGTGTTTTCACATTCTTATAATACCATTTTTACCTTAAACTACACTAATTACCTCTAATCGCGATTAATGAAAAAAAGTTACTATTCACCAAAAAATTATTTTAATCTCATTGAACCACATTTTACTTATCAATGACAACCATGTATGTCGGATTTTCAAAATTCAATACACATTAGTGGTAAACTTTCATTTAACTGAAAAATCAGTTTGCTTGATTACCACTTAGTGGTTTCACTATTCATCAAAAATTGAAGTTTTTCAGAAAATTACAAAAAATTCACCCTAAGCTATATTTGATATTCCGAATTCAAAAATGAAGTCCATTTTACAAAATTCAAAACATATAAGTCAAATTAATTAATTTAATAATTAATTCCCGCTGTCATGACAAATAGCGTGTTTTTGTGAAACAATAAGTATCAAAAGATTGATACCAGTTTAAGTCCAATTTCAAAGTGAAATTGATTCCAATGACCACCATTGGATTAACTGGTAAAAATATTTTCTAATTTCACTTTAAAACCAATTAAAATAATAATCTAATCATATAAATAATTTAGATTAAAAAGAGGTTTTGAATTAAAATACAACATTTTACACTATTCATAAAAAAATGAACTTTATCAGAAAGGTACCAAAAATTTACACAAAGTAAATTTTGATGTCCCTATTCTAAAGAAGAGTTATATTTGGTCCAAAATAAAGTATAAGAGTGATAAAAACTATATTTAATGACGGTTCACCATTAAAAGGTGATAAGTGAACCTTTAGTGAAAATTAGAGTATATATGCCCTAAAATTGAACTCTTTCCGTATTTTAAGCCTTTATCTTTTATTGGGTAAATGTATAAACATTTAAAAACATATCTAATCATATTTTAGTTATTTCTATCCATTCCCGCCAGTACAATGGCTACTTGTTAACTAACATTTAAAATAATATTATTTTATTACTAGTGTGCTACGTAAGTTTCAAAGAAACTCATCGTTGCGTATCGGGTACGCTATCGAACATAGAAACCACTTTAAAATAAAATTAATATTTAATTCGTAAATATTAATAAATATGAAAATTATTTATTCTTTATTTACCTGGGATGTTACATCCTTCTCCCCTTTTGGGAATTGCGTCCTCGCAATTTTATTCACTTATCAAAATAAGTGGGGATATTTATCCCTCATAGCATTTTCAGATTCTCACGTTGCCTCTTCAATCACATGGTTTTTCCACAAAACCTTTACCTGATGAATCACCTTATTCCGTAACACTTGCTCCCTGTGGTCAAGAATCTGGACCAATTGTTCCTCATAAGATAGGTTCTCTTCCAGCTAAACTACCTCTGGACTCAAAACATGAGATGGATCTGGCATATACTTTCTCAACATCGAAACGTGAAAAAAATTTTGTACCAAAGATAAACTCGGAGGTAAAGCCACTCGGTAAGAAACTGATCCAACTTTCTCCAGAATTTTATATGGTCCAATAAACCTTGGACTCAGCTTTCCTTTCTTACCAAATCTCATCACACTTTTACAATGAGAAACCTTGAGAAAAACATGATCACCTACCTCGAAAGATAGATCCTTCCTCTGGTTATCCGCATAACTCTTCTGCCTGCTCTGAGCTGTTCTCATGTGCTTCTGAATCAACTGATCTTTTTCTGCCATCTCTTCTACCAATTTTGGTCCCATCAGCTTCATTTCACCCACTTCATTCCAAAATGCTGGAGTTCAACACCGCTTCCCATATAATGCCTCAAATGGTGCCATCTGTATACTGGAATGAAAACTGTTATTATAAGAAAACTCAACCAAAGAAAGATGTTGGTCCCAACTTCCCTGATAATCCATCAAACAAGCTCGTAGCATATCCTCCAATGTCTAAATTGTTCGTTCTGACTGCCCATCTGATTGAGGATGAAAAGATGTACTAAAATTTAATTCAGTACCCAACGACTTCTGAAGGCCTTTCCAAAAGTTAGAAGTAAACCTGGGATCACGATCCGATACAATGGAGAGAGGAACTCCATGTAACCTGACTATCTCTTTAAGATACAGACGGGAAAGTTTATCAAGAGATAAAGTATCTCGTATAGAAAGGAAATGAGCAGATTTGATCAAGCGATCAACAATAACCCAGATTGCATTATTACCTCGAGATGTCCTCGGTAATCCCACAACAAAGTCCATGGATATGTTTTCCCATTTCCACTCTGGCACTGGTAAAGGCTGAAGCATCCCTTTCGGTAACTGCTGCTCTGCTTTAACCTGTTGACATGTCAAACACTTCACAGTAAAATCAGCAATATCTCTTTTCATTCCATCCCATTAGTAATACTCCCGCAGATCTTTGTACATATTAGTACTGCCAGGATAAACTGAAAACAGAGAACTATGAGCCACACATAACAACTTATTCTTCAACTGTGAATCACAAGGCACACATAATCTCTTCCCAAACCTCAAAACACAAACACAAACTTATCTAAGAACTCATGAAAAATTTTATTCATAAGGTCCATGAATACAGCAGGTGCATTGGTTAACCCAAAAGACATAACTACAAATTCATAATGGCCATATCTAGTACGGAACGCAGTCTTCGGAACGTCTGCTTCTTTTACTTTCAACTAATGGTACCCCGACCTCAAGTCAATCTTCGAAAAATACTGAGCTCCCTAGAGCTGATACCACTTCATTCGATGGACCAACATCTGCTGAAGTTGTTGCAAAGGATTTCGCCACCCCTTTCTGCTTGTAGTCTAACTGCATCCCATCACTCAAGCTCCTTGTCAGACACTCGTCTACATAATGACCCATTTCATTACACTTAAAACATCTTACCGTTGTCTTTTCATTTCCTGCTTGATCATCTTCCTTACAGTTACGAGCAATATGACCAGACTTACCACACCGAAAGCACTTACCAGACTTGGATAAACATTCTCCAGGATGCATTTTACCACAATTCTCACAGGATGGATATTTGGTTTTCTTACCTCCTTGCTTCTTTGATGAATTCTTCCCCTTTTCCTGCCAACTAGACCTGTTATTCTGTTGTTTGTCATAGAACACCTGATCATCGGCAAACTCCATTTCCACCTTCTCAGCACATCGAACAAGCTTTTCATAACTTTTAAACTCACGATAAGCTAAAGCCCTTCGATACTTTGGCTTTAACCCTGAGTAAAAACGGTTTATTTTACTATCAAGATCTCGTATGAAGTTTGGAGCATACCTTGCCAATCGAGTGAACTTTTCTTCATAAGCAGCCACTGAATCATCCTCCTGCCTCAATTCTAGGAACTGTTTTTCCATCCTAAGACGAACCACCTTAGGAAAATATTTCTCAAGAAACATACCTTTGAATTCGTCCCAGTGAAGATCCCCAATCTCATCACTATCCCTTATATTTTTCACCATCGACCACCACTGATCAGCTTCACCTTCAAAACGGTAAATAGAAAGACTAACCTTTTGATGTTCTGAACACCCCATGACATCAAAAATCTTATCCAGTGCTTTAATCCACCCTTCAGCTTGCACAGGGTCAGATGATCCTCTGAATGATGGGGGATGTTGCCTCATGAAATGTTCCACCACTGACATGTTCCTCTGCGGTTGATCTGGCTGATCTCGTGCATGGATACCACCACCATTTATAGCCTGAGTCAACTGTGCCATCACTGCAACAAACTGTTCAGTTCCGATTCCGACCATCTCAGGTTGCGGATTTGGAAGGTTATCTTCCTCCTGATGTCGTCCCAACATAACTGCTTTGTTTCCTCTACGGAAAACCATTCTGAACACAGAAATATCTTAGGCAAAGCAACATGGTAATCCGTAAATGCTATATCATTTCAATCATATTATAATTTAACACTTTTCTAACTCCTAAAGTTGTCTAAACCGACCTTTGATACCAACTATAAGGCCCCAGCCTTAAACCTTACTTAATATTGAATTAAATGAATAATTCACATTGAGGATCTTTTCAGGTTTAGAGTTTTAGAGAATTAGAACATAACTATTACATCTTAAAAGATTACAAAGTAGACACTTCTACTAAGTCTCCATAAAATAAAAACTCTTAAAAAGAAAGATGTCTAGATTCCATGTTTTAGATAGCATGAAATTCCCTTGATCCCATCCTTGACCTTATTCCACTTTAAGTCCTGTGAAAAACATTTCGAAAAAAAAACTTGGGGTGAGCATAAAAAACTCAGTAAGGGATACACAAAGAATGAAAACTGTTAGTTTTTCAAAATCAAGTAAACCATGTATACTCTATCTAAGTAATACCTTCACCTTCATGAAGTAGTAAAACTCTTCACTGAATAAAGTATCATTACTTACCTTTTTGTAACCAAAGTATAACCATAAAACCCATATAAAGAACACATAACATATATAAAGGTAACTTGGGACATAAACATACTTAAGTGTAATAACCATACGGTCGAATTCCACACTTATCACTTAATGGAATAGCCATACGGCCAATTTCCATACATACTTAATGGAATAGCCATACGACCGACTTCCATACCCAATACATTGGAGGTTATAACGTAACCACCCGTCCTGGTATTCACGGCACCACCCGTCATATGGTTTATAACGTAACCACCCGTTAAAATGTCCAAGTACCAGTATAAAATCATAAAACATAAAACCAATATAAAGGAATGATAACATTTCCACATTTCAATCACAATATATCATAAATATATTGACATAATAGAATTGTTTATCAAAATCATTTTCAATACCAAAATACATAAAAGAGTATATGGTATTTATTTTATTTTAAAAACATTACGGCTTGTTGAGGAAGCCAAAGACCAAATAATACTCGCGGTGGCGGAAAACATCGTTGTCACCGCGTACGTTAAAAGAAACATTCATTTTTGTCGTTTTGTAAAACGCTTCATAGAAAAAGATTCCTTTTGTATAAAAGTAAAAGTCAAAGGGGTTTATACACCGTATAAAATAAAGTTGTGTATAAAACGAAATATGCCTCAATGAAAGGAGATTGAGACGAAGTCCCTTACCTCAGGTCCGACTTGACTCGATCGTTCCTTAACGTCCTGAATAATAAACTTGAGTTAATTTATACTTGATTAAGAACCTTTTTAAAGTTCATTATTCTTTTTATATCACTTATTTACATGTTATAAACATTATGTAACCATTTAAATTAATAATGTTTGTTTTGTCAATATTTGGTTCTTAAGTCGAAAGTTGACTTCTTACAATTACATGTTGTTCGTGTGTTCAAAGGTTCTTTATATCCAAAATGAAATTCCCGATTTGGATATAATATGTATCATATATATCCAGCATATACATGTATTTATAATACTACATAATCATTTAGAGGTAAGAAATTAAATGCACCGTTCATGGAGACGGTAAGCCGTACGTACGCATGAACGCTACTTTCATTTCTTTGTCATATTAGTGGAATTAAAACTAAATGAGAGGTATGTATATTTTAATTCCAGAATTATATTCATCATTTAGATATATCATTAATTATATATATACATTATATACATGTAATTTTAATAGTACATTACATTTGGGGATAAGAAATGAAATGCACCGTTCATGGAGACGGTAAGCCGTACGTACGCATGAACGCTACTTTCATTTCTATCTCATAATTTAATGGAAAGAAATAATAATGATATAGAGGTATATTACAATTCCAGTATAACATCATATATAATAACTTTAAATCCATCCTTTACACGTCCCACATATGGCATTAACGAATCACATCACTTTTAGGGGGCGGTAGTCCGCACTTCCTTAAATGAAGATATCGTGTTTACCCATAATGGAAATCATAAAGGTATGCCAAAAATGAAAAATACAGAAGCTTAAAGAAAACATAAACATATTATATATCATATATAAAAATAGTGACATCATAATGGCCACCCTTGAAGGTGTTAAATGAGTATTGAACAATCATCGTTTCGGGAGGCAAAATTTCGCCATCCACGGAAACCGTATGTTCTTTAACCATTTTATGTAGTTGTGTGAGAGTGTAGCTCAAATAAATATTATAACAACATCCTAGTATATTTAAGATACTGGTGTTGTTACAAAAGAAGTAAATAAAAAGAGTTTAGAGGGTTGGAGAAGCAAAATAAAACAAATGAACAAGAGAGAATGAATTACCTTTAAAAGTGTAACTCCCTTTTGATTTGAGCCTAAAGGCTTCCTTTGAAAGGATTCTTCCCAAAGGGAATCCTCTAGGATGAGGAGAGGGATTTGGAGAGAGTAATTGTGCAGGGGTTGGCCGAGCCAAAGGCTTGAGAAGTGTGTGAAATGAGGTAGAGGTGGGGACCTTTTATAAGAGGAGAGGAGGGGCACTTTTGGAAAGTAAAGAAATATTACGTTATTTGAAAATGTGTTTCGGTTTTAAAAGGTCCCACATTGATATAATTCGTGGATAAGGTGATAAGGGTTCGAAATCCACTCATCCAATTGGTTTTGGACATGTTTAGGTTTTAGATTTTTCATTATCTTTCCATTTTATTTAAATCGTCAAATAATGATGTCATCACTGCATCATTATTATGTCATATAAAATTTAATTTATTTAATTTCTAAAAATTATAAAAAAAATACTATGATGTAAGAAATATTTTTAGATTTCCAATGACTATTTATAATCAAAATTTAGACTTGTATAACCACACTCAAAAATTATTTTAGTAAAGCAATTTATGTTAGTGTCATTTTCACTTTAACATTAAATAAAAATATATTATTGTCATTTTCCAACTAAAGTGGCTCCATGGGGTCCCCAAGTTGGCCCATGGCTTGTCTTGGTCGGCCATGACTCACCCAATAGGTGTAGGACAAGTTTCATGGTGTTTTCACATTCTTATAATACCATTTTTACCTTAAACTACACTAATTACCTCTAATCGCGATTAATGAAAAAAAGTTACTATTCACCAAAAAATTATTTTAATCTCATTGAACCACATTTTACTTCTTAATGACAACCATGTATGTCGGATTTTCAAAATTCAATACACATTAGTGGTAAACTTTCATTTAACTGAAAAATCAGTTTGCTTGATTACGACTTAGTGGTTTCACTATTCATCAAAAATTGAAGTTTTTCAGAAAATTACCAAAAATTCACCCTAAGCTATATTTGATATTCCGAATTCAAAAATGAAGTCCATTTTAAAAAATTCAAAACATATAAGTCAAATTAATTAATTTAATAATTAATTTCTGCTGTCATGACAAATAGCGTGTTTTTGTGAAACAATAAGTATCAAAAGATTGATACCAGTTTAAGTCCAATTTCAAAGTGAAATTGATTCCAATGACCACCATTGGATTAACTGGTAAAAATATTTTCTAATTTCACTTTAAAACCAATTAAAATAATAATCTAATCATATAAATAATTTAGATTAAAAAGAGGTTTTGAATTAAAATACAACATTTTACACTATTCATAAAAAAAATGAACTTTATCAGAAAGGTACCAAAAATTTACACAAAGTAAATTTTGATGTCCCGATTCTAAAGAAGAGTTATATTTGGTCCAAAATAAAGTATAAGAGTGATCAAAACTATATTTAATAACGGTTCACCATTAAAAGGTGATAAGTGAACCTTTAGTGAAAATTAGAGTATATATGCCCTAAAATTGAACTCTTTCCGTATTTTAAGCCTTTATCTTTTATTGGGTAAATGTATAAACATTTAAAAACATATCTAATCATATTTTAGTTATTCTTATCCATTCCCGCCAGTACAACGGCTACTTGTTAACTAACATTTAAAATAATATTATTTTATTACTAGTGTGCTACGTAAGTTTCAAAGAAACTCATCGTTGCGTATCGGGTACGCTATCGAACATAGAAACCCCTTTAAAATAAAATTAATATTTAATTCGTAAATATTAATAAATATGAAAATTCTTTATTCTTTATTTACCTGGTATGTTACAAGTTCATCCATGAATCTCAAAGATATATCGAGATATGCGACACTAGTATTGGTGGCCTAGAATGAAACACTAGATTGCAGGTTTCATCACTAGATATTACACCAATAATTGGGTGAATGAAGAGAACAAAAGACATACAGGCTTGTTACAACCACTTCCAGTCCCGGAATGGAAATGGGAGGGTGTTTCTATAGATTTATTTGTTGTCTTACCTAAGTAACTGAGTGGTAGCGATGCCATCTCGGTATTCATTGAATAACTAACGAAATCATCCCACTTCATTCCTATATGGGATACTTTCTTAGTTGATGATCTTGGAAGACTATATGTTCGTGAGACACTACGACTACATGGGGTTCCACGAACTATCTTTTTAAATAGGGATTCACATTTGACTACATGTTTCTAGAAAGGTTTGAAGAAAGATATGGGTACTCAAAAGCTTCTAAGAACATATTTTCACCCTCATACCGATGGAAAATTAGAAAATACAATACAAATTCTAGAGGATATGCTCGAATCATGTTTCCTTGATTTCAGCAGTTCTTTGGAGAAGCATATCCCTATCTTCGAGTTCCCTTATAATAATAGTTTTAAGGCAATTATTCTTATGGATCCTTTTGAGGAATTATATGATAGGCCATGATGTTCACCCTTATTATAGATAGAGGTAGGTGAGGAAGCCCTAGTAGGTCCTTATCTCATTTAGGAGACTTTAAAACAGGTTCATCTAATTAGAAAGCGTATGAAAACAACTCAGTCTAGACAAAATTCTTATGCTAATCTCCATCGATGACCTCTTGAGTTCGAGGTTGGGGATAATGTTTTCCTTTGGGTATCACCCATGCAAGGGAATAGATGGTTAAGGAAGTAGGGAAAGCTACAACCTCATTATATCAGGCTATTTGTGATCCAAGAGAGAGACGAGCTATTTGAGATCCAAGAGAGAGTCAGGCTGGTAACCTATCGGTTACTACTACCTCATAGGTACTATACCATGCAAGACGTCTTTCATGTATCACAACATCACCAATATCATGCTGACCCATCTCATAAATTTGATCTCGAGGATGTTGAGTTAGATGCTGATGCTACCTTTGAGGAGAATCCAGTACACATCATTGACCGAAGCATGAAGGCTCTCTGAGGAAATTCCTTCCCTCTGATATGAGTTCCATGGAAGCACGGGAAAGTATAGGATGAATCATGGGAGAGGGATGAAAACATACATTTACAATGGCTTTTTTTTGAGACAGTGTTTCTTTACCCTTGGAAGGAGAACTTGGGGGTGAGTCTTTTTAAGGGGGGAAGACTACAAGAACCCATTTTTTCACTAAGTTATCGATATGTTAATTTTTAGTTCAATTATTTACTTTGGACCTAATATGGATTCATAATGAGTTAGGAAAGGTTCCTAGGGTGTCCAAGACTTGTTTGGAGACCAGAACTACTCTTTTTTAGCGAAAAATGGCTTGGTGGATTGTTTAGAGTAAACCATGCATATGGTGTTCTTTTGGACAGAACCATCCCATAAGGTTGGCGCAGAACCATGTGGACTAACCGCGAGAAATCACATTTTTCCCAATTACCAGTGTATTGATTTCCCATGGTTTGATCAAATCATGTGGCCAAACCATTAAGGCAGATCCATATCGCATGGTTTATAAATGGTTTGACAAACCATGCAGAAAAACTGTATCTAGGATAGATTTCAGGGTAAACTTCTAGATTTTACCTTAATGATCTATTAAGCCACCCCTTCCTCCCTAATCCGAGAACCAAT
Organism: Viscum album; assembly: GCA_963277665.1. Lineage (NCBI taxonomy): Eukaryota > Viridiplantae > Streptophyta > Magnoliopsida > Santalales > Viscaceae > Viscum > Viscum album. The sequence goes on from OY728162.1 coordinate 821,313,901, forward strand.
AAACTTTTCCTCCATTTTCACCCATTTTGATCTTTCTGAATATGTAACCTTGGAATCAAGAGATCTCCTTTATCTTTCAAATGATCGAGTTTTCATTCATCACATTGGATGTGAAACGGTTAGTACTTGACTCCACTTTAGTCATTATTTTTCTCTCTTTCTCTCGACCAAGATATCATTATGTGAGCATTTTTCTCCTTTTCTTAGATCTACTGTGATCCAAAGAAAATTAAGGGTTGATACTGGAAGAGGAGAGTCGTAAAACCCTAAGGTGGGTGGTCTACAAATTATCCCTAAAGTTTGTTGATTTTGGAATGTTCGTGTGGGGCCCACCGATTTCATCAGAAGCCATTTTATAAATTTACATTCCATGATTATAATTGTTAGAATCATATTTCTATTCTCTTTCCAAATATGTTATTAGTTGTTAGTGGTTAAACCCAAACTCAACCCACCCCTTTCGATGGTTGTTCCATAATTGGGTTTTAGTGTTTTGGGACATTTATGCCATCGTTCGGGTGTGCCTTTTCTTAACCATCCATAAGGTGAGCCTTCCTATAATAAAGGTATTGATATTAATGAGAATTGCATAATGGATTGTTCCATGTATGGTCACCACCTTACCTATCTAAGGTAAGTGCTTCATTTGATTATTAAATGAAAAATGTGAAATGGAAAGTATAATATTTATATAACACGGCCTTAAGAAATGAGATTGAATAAAGGTTACATAACTGTAGAACCCCTATCCATATTGAAAGAAGGAAGCGGAGTGAACCTCTCTAATTTAATATAACTTAATGGTTAATTAAGACTTTATTAAATGGTTGAAATGCTACATTTCCTATCCACACTAATAGAAGACAAGGCTTGGACCAATAAATAAATGGGTGCAACTCTACTTGACCTATCCACACTAATGGAAGGATAGACATCAACCAAATGAATTATTACATGTTTAAAATATCAAATAGGAATGGACAAACTCGATCTCACCTTGGATTCTAAGAGGAGAATAACTTGGGTCTCAGGAACCCCATTCCAATTCAAGGATGTAGTTTTCTTTGGTTGATACCCACCTAGACTCTGATTCTTTTCAATTACTCAGATTCTCGGTATACTACCGTATAGACCTTTTTCATTATTACAAGATACCTCAAATACACTCCATGGATCCATCATTCACTATTAGGTTCCATGGTGAAAGTCCATAGGGCCTTGTCCTTTCTTAGACCCATTTTACCTTGGTCGATCACCTTGGACTCGATAGGCACCTTATTGTGGAATGACTTAGATTACACTCCTTGGATTACACTATGGCCCCTTGGCCAAAATCAGATACTACTAAGTTATCATTTCATGAGATCTACCTTACCTTGGTTATTACCATGGAACTCCCTAACTGGATATCATTTCAGGTTGCCTTATTATGTCTTGGGACCTTCACTACTTATACTACCACGAGGTGATGTCAGTGCTGGATATGCCTCATGTGACCTACTAAAATTAAATTTTGATTATTTAATTAATAAACTACTTAAATTTTTATACACCAATAGAGGGATGAAGTAGGTACGTGGGTATTTAGTTATATTGTACTACTTGCTTTACTTTATATATGCATGCCTTCACACTTCTATATTCCATTACACGAGTTGGAGGTTATAGACACTATTTGTGGTGGCCCACTAAGATTTATCTCACACTCTCTCCCAGCACCGTTTTGTATCTGAAGTAGATTACATGACTGTAGGTGTTGACTAAGGTAATCATACTGCTTAAAATACATGATTTCTTACTGTTAGGATGGATCTTGATAGTAGATGACCAAGATGGATGTCAGAATTATGGGATTAGTCTTTGTTTTATTTTACTTTTTGGATCATTTTAGGCCCATTGTCTTTTATCCATTTTTTCCTATTTTCTAGTGACATGACTTTACATCATTATTGTTTCAGTTGATACAGATATTATTATTCTCGTTTATCTATTTCATCAGTTTTATTCCACTATTTATATATATTACTTCTTCTATTTAGTATTAATTATATTCCTTACTCTATGTTACACTCTTCTAATGATGGAATAATCTCCCCATGATCACACCCTTGCCCCTCAATTCTAGTCAAGAACCTCTAGCTTTCAGGGAGATGCACTTGAGGTCATGTGGCTCACCAGACTTGTGGCACCCATTTAGTGGCATCCAGGTCTGGGACGTCACACTATGATGGACGTGGGATGAAAAAACATGTGCCATGATTTGAATTGATTCCTTGAGGCATACAATATATATCGTTTCCATCCTTGTGGATATCTTTTGGACACTTTTTTACAACCTTATAATTCTCTATCATGCACAAAGACTATATAGGAATTGTTAGGGTCATGGTGGATTGGTTATCACATGAGTTTTGAGCATATAAATCTTTATTTGGACTTTTTAATTTACTTATATCATATAATAAAAATTTTATACATGTACAAAAAAGTTATGGATGTATTGTTGGTATCCTACTTGGATTTTTTACTCACACCCTATATAGTAAACATTGTGCATATGTAGACATAATTATTTGGGATCTTGGTATGGGAAAGGGCCCCAAAACAAATAGCTAATCTATGAATAATAGAGTTTCATGATATCGAGATAGACATCATAGGTTTTATAGGGTTTTTTTATTTATCCACTTATACCTTACATAATCTGGTCTGTATTGTCACATTGGAAGCCATGTATATTTAGTTATATGAAATGGTTACCGTTTATTGTTACAGTATGATACTTAGTCTTCCAATTTAAATTTTGATTATTATATTTCAGTTATATTTTTGGTGTATATATATAATTACTATGGGTAAATTCACCCCACATATGGAATTCAGAAGCAGGTTGATAGTCAACAACCTCGTGCATCTGATGGGATATGAACACTGTCTTCTGGATCTTCGAATCAAACTCAGTGGTTTGGGTCAAGGTGTTATATAGGTCATATGCTTCTTATTATTCTTATATTGTTAGGATAGTATCTGTTAGTAACTACTGGACCAAAAAACCTTAATAAGAAAGAAATAGGTTCATATATATATTTATGAAAAAACAGCAATATAATTGTGCTTAGTAAGGTGTTGAAATCCTTAAATAGATTCTTATAACTCACTAATGATGATGTTTATCTCAGTATATTCTAAAGGTTTTGTGTAAGGATGGTTGAGTGGTTTTTTTTTTAATTTTGAGAATCATGATTCCCTGGCCATCCCATGTGTTTCCCTTGAGATACATCTTATAGGTTGGCTATCTACATCAGATTTTGTAGACCCTTTAATGTTCCCAACACACTATATTTCTCAGATAATATGGATTTCAAGGAATGAAGATGAAAAATAATTAGGAATTAAATTACATATATAAGACTTATATTTTTAAATCATATTTTTATTTCCTTCCCTTATTTTCCTCACTATTTCCCTATACTTCCATGATTATTGAGGTGTCTTATTATACAACTTTTACATGGTGGTTTTCAAGTATTTATACCAGAATTAATTATACTAATGCATATATGGGATTTACACCCACACATGTTGTGTCTTTACTATATTTACAATATTCAGATATGACCTTTTTAGATATGGAGCTATGTGGCTTGTACAAAGCTAATACCCATAATGTTTGGTGATGTGTGGTGATTCATTATGTTTCATGATGCTTCTTTATGATAGAAATTTCTTTTTTGGTTGATTATCAGTAAACAAGTTCATGAATTGATGTGGATTAGTTCTAGATACATTTTCCAATAAGGTATAATGTCTTATCAGATGCATAGTTTGCTATGTGTATTAACTATTGTTAAAATGTCCATATATTTAGTTATCTCTTGTATGTTTTGTATATTTTTCAATTTTCATGTGTATTCATTTGGTGTATCTGAAAATTGTTTTCATGGGAAATGTTTTTCTATTTTAGGTTGATATAGGATATAACCTCCCATATTGTGTGACATACCTACTCAATTATAGCTGGTATCCCTTGGCATATTGAATGCGAATGTAGTCGACACTCTTAGCTTACTACTAGCTCGGGTGGGGAAATGGTGGGTCCAATCATGTTAGAGTGGTATTAGAGTGGATTGTCATAAGGAATGAGTTTTAAATTACCAATAATGTGATAACTAGTTTAGAAAATTAGGGAAATAATGATAATGGAGTATTGAGTTTTGTTGTCAGAGTAGGGAGACTAGTGTAGGTGTAGTGCCCGACATATCATTTTGTTAGTGCTTTTATAATCTAAAAGTTGAACCAAATCATTGAGGAATATTTTTAATGTACATGTATTATTCTAAAGGCATCATATAACAGTCATTTATGATCCTTCTTAATCATCGTTTTTGTATCTCATCTAGATATACTCTAATCCTTGGGGGTTTACCCTATCAAATAAATGGTGTTACCTAAAAATAGATTGTTATTTTTTTGCGGTATGATAGTAAAAATCCTATCATTATACGTTGATCCCATATTCATAGGTTAATGATTGATGATGTATTTTTTTATTCAAATGAGAAAAACTAATCCCCATGATTTGAGTGTTTTCTACCGTCCATTATTCTTAGTAGATATATTTCTTATAGTGCATATTGTACATTCCATTGAGTTAGAAATGAAATCCTATAGATTGAATACATTGTTTTAATTTTGATGATGAATTCCTCATGAGATTAGGAGGAAATCCCAACACTTTAATGGTTTAGGATTGGTTGGAGAGTGAATCTCACATTTCCATTAGGTTCAAACTCTCACTAACCACATGATGATTCCTAGACCAAGATCCCTATTTGTTTTATTAAGTCATTAGAGGAATTTGTTTTTCTAATTATCATGAAATAATTACATTAACATGATTATAGTTTCATCTATGGTCTATGATGGGAGTTTTTTAAGAATATTGAACCACTTGTAGGGTTGTTCAATTAGGTACACATTTATATCGAGGACCACATACCTTTTAAGGCGTTACATAAAACATATTTTCAAAATAAAATTCTTCATGCTCTAGTATTCAAGAAGATATTCTATATAAAGTGATTCCAAAACTCTTATTTTTCTCCATGTATCCTAGACATTGACATATTTCCACAAGCAAGTGTTGGAAAGTGAGAAGTTATTAGTGGAGATAAACCCGATATATGGTATAAGGATAGTATTTATCCTGAATATAGCCAAATTAGTTATGTGGATCATTATCTATATTATAGAAGGAAAATGAGTTGATATTCCTCCTTGTAGTTGACATTTGTTGTTCCTAGTAGGACACTCAAGAGGTGGGTGAATTGAGTTCCTATAAAATTATTTATCTTAAAACATTTATTTAAAAATCCCCCAATTTAAAATCAAATATAAGCATGTAAACCAAAGTAATAGATTTATAAAAGGTTTGATGATTTGAAATATTTCTCAAAGATTGATTCATTCTTAGTTAAAACAAATTTTTAATCAATTTAAATTTGAAAATAAGTCTACTAAATAAAATTATAATACAAACACTGTCTAATATTAACTATTAGAAAAAGTGAAGTTTTCTATTTTCAATAAACAAATAAAGATAAGAAAACTAAAATTTAAATAACACAACAAATTTAAAACAAGTGGTTTAGTCTCATCTAGAGACTTAATCCTCTCCACTTGGAGACCACCTTAAATTAATATGTTTATATATATAAACTTTTTCTACACCTTGGATCTGGGTACACAACAATATACATAGTTAGAGAAATGTAAATAATATACATAGTTAGAGAAATGTAATGAGAATAGGGTTTAAAATGCTCTGTGTGATGTTCTATTTAGATTTTGGACACTTTTAGGATGGTATAAGTGAAGCTGGGGTCATATTCCAGAAATATATATACAAATATAGTGTCATTTTTTTCTTCTATCATCTGTTTCTAGTAAGGTATAATATTCCACAAAGTTTTTTTTTCTTCTAAGTTGTTTCTGCAAATATTTCTGGAGTTTTGGTTCTCAGCAATGTCCTCATGTATGCATTGTAGGTCGATCATTTGTTTTTCTCTAAGTTTCACAATCTCTCTATTTATCTTCTCATATGTGTCTATATTTCCTTTTTGATCAAGTATGCACTTTGTACATGTCTGCAGACATGAATTAGGTTTGATCATGTGCTTGTAGCTTATACCTCATACTCTAAAATTTCATTAAAATGTTGTTTACAAAGAATAGATAGTCATTAATATAATAATAATCAATATGTTTTACAAATATGACAGTTAGAGAGAATTTTTTATTTAAATGAAAAAGGAAAGAATGTCGGTGACTCCGGGATGGTATCTTAGGATTAGAAGGTTGGTATATCGATAGCTCCATCTATTGATGTCTCATGCTGTTGGTGTCTCATGCTATTAGTAAGTCAGGTTGTCTATAGATCATTTTATCGGTGGATCAAACTTACATCGGTAACTCAGGATCAGTCTATAAAGTAATCAGTATGTGATGCATCGGTAGCTCATCCATTGGTAACTCAATCTGTCAGTGAATCAAGTATCAGCAGCTCATACTTAGTGAATCTTTGAGTCATTCTATCAGTCACTCTCTCGATCGGTAGCTCATGTAATTAGTAGCTCATACTTCTATCGATAGGTTACTCTATCGGTAACTCATGTATCAATAAGTCATGTATTAGTGAATGACCTATTGGCAGGACAAGTATCAATGACTCATCCTTATCAGTAACTTATAATCATCAATGAATTATAAATAACCAAAATGTTTTAAGCTATATTATGATATAAACTCCGGTACCAGAGGTTATGATTGTAAGTAAACACAATTAAACATAATGTATCCTAATAAATCATGATTGAGCAAAGTTAAGAAATGTTAATCATGATTTTTTAGAATTAACTCTATAGGAGTCCAACAATATCCCCATTTTTTACGATTACAAATCATTTAATTATAGACCGCAATAGTTAAAGTATTATAATAAAATTATCATAAGAGATAGAAGTATAAGGAAACCACATACATATTTACAGATCACTTATTTAGCTTTCTTTTCTAATGTTATATTTTAATTTATGTTCCAATTTAGCTACCCCTAAGATGGATTCGTCACACATTCTCATTCAATAAACATTATCCCCATTTTGGTATTATCAAAATAAAAAAATAATGAATATAAAGAAAAATAATGAAATGAAAATAGATATAATAAATGGCATTAGTCAAACAGTACATGAGATTACAAAATGCCAAATCAGATCCCAATCAAAGAGGTTTCTAACTACTTCGTATTCTCATTAGGTTCCATCACTTCCTTTCTCATATCATAAGTAGAGGATCTAGGAGCAGTAGGTGCATAGGTAGTAGTGGTGGAAGGCATAATGAGAGTATTGAAGGAAGGTAATGGTAATCATGTAAAAAACGAAGGAGATAAGCTCGGGAAGGAGGAGGTAGAAGACCTGGTATATTCTTGATGAATGACAGGTAGAATTTGGCTAAGATACTAATTAGGGGTCATGGTCAAAGGATTATATGAATAAGTCTAAGGGTGAAGAATATGTCTTAGAGAATCAAATGCTGGAGAAAAAATGGATTTGATGTGATGCTGGAGGTATGGATTCAACAGATTGATGAATACCTTGATGATATGACCAGCATAATCGATAGCCTTATCAATATCATCCTTATTCCCTATAAACATATCAAGGGTATGAGTAAACTTTTTCAACTTCCTAAATCTCTATTTGAATTCATGAGTTACTAGAGATAGCCTCAAATACTCCACCAAATATCTAAAATGATTGGTTAACTAATTTTTGGTGTAAATCCTCTTGAAATATAAATATTCCTTCATGGTAATTTCCCCTTGAGTAGCAATGTCTTATTTTGAGGGAAGTCTCACCATGTCATGCACATGGTCGCTGTTCTTCTTGATCATTATAAGGATCTCTTGATCTGTTCCACCCATTATGGTTTGAATATCTTCTCTAATAAGAGATCAAATCATCTCAACATATGTAAAATGAAAAATAGAATATGCTGAGTTGGAGGTTCCTTCCACTATATCTCTGATATATAGCCCTAACTGGTTCACATCAAAAGAAGTAGTTTGAGGTTGAGTAGTAGCACTCCTGGAAGTTTCATCTTCAAAAGTTTTCACAAATTTATCCAAATATGATCTATAATCAATAGTGAGACTATTAATGGACATGACCATAGTAGTGAACTCATTCTTCATTTTCTAATTAACAAACACAATGGATTCTAGAACTAAGATCATCCTTGGTTCAACCTAAGACACAAATCTATTAGAGACCAATTATGCATCTCTTTCACTAACACATGGAACTGCAATAGGTGGATGTTAATAGGAAGATCTAACTGTAGTAAAAAATTCATCTTTAAAATAATTGAAATCATCTTTGGTGAAATACTCAATAGATTATAGAGAAACCACATGAGTAGGAGTATGAGTAGGATAAACAGTATGAGTAGGAGGAGAAGCATCTTTCCCATTATTTGAATATGAGTAGTCCAAACCAAAAGTCACATATCTTGGGTCTGTTATCCACATAGGCATAATAGTGTCATCCAAAGGATCAAGTACACCAACATTTTCTCTCTTAGCTTGTCTCTCCCCCTCAGTTAATGACCTCTTTCTATAATTGACTAACTATATCACTGGGGTCACAAAGACATCCATTATAGCAAAAATTTCAACCTAAATAGGAGTATAAGTTGTCCTTTTCTCAACCCAACATTGTTCAACAACCTCATGAGATTCCACAGTTGGTTAATGTTCCTATTCTACTACATGAGTATCAACAATATTTTCATGCTTAGTAGGCTCTAATGTCTAATAAAAATGTTCAACATTAGGACCTTGATCATCACATGAATGACATGATTCACTATCTAATTCATCACATCCTTTATCTTCTCTTTCACATCCATATTCTAAATCATCTTAAATAGATACCTCAACATCTTCCTCAGCTATATAATCATTAATAGTTTCTTCTTCTTGATTTACATTTTCTTCTTCTTCACCAGATTCATCATTACTACATAATCTAATTTCATACTCGGCATCCTCTAACTATTTATTCACATAACTACCGTCCTCCACTAATAGTGGTTCTTTAGAGGGTAGAGGTATAGAGGTACTTCCTGGTCCATAAGTCATACTCTCTAGGATTTCAGCAATGTCAAGATCACTCATTCCATCAAATAGTGATTCATTCCATGACCTTCCTCAGCCAAATATTCATCATAATACTCATCAGATTCATTTGGTCCTAGACCAGGTTCAACCACATTCCTCAGTCTTGAGGTATGCTCAATAGGATCAAATTTCTCATACAAAATATCATTATCTAGTACCCACATCTTCTTCCCAGGATTCCAATTAATTATCATTCTCTTACAGACAACTTTACCAAGAAAAAATCGATGACATTCTATCACTGTTTCTTCACCCACAATCCCTAAAACTTTTCATTCAATATAGAAGAGATAATCCTAGGATAAAAAAAGAATTGGTCCTAGAATAAGGTTTAATCAACTCAATAATATAAACCATAAAATATCTACACAAATTTACCTTATGACCTTTATTCAACAAATAGAGAAAATAAATATCCTGGAACTTGAGTGAGGAAAAATATCCTTTCTTGGGACAGAACTGATGTTGGATGATTTTAAACAAGAGCATGTACTCACCATAGAGTTCTATAGTAACGGGCCTTCTATTCTCTCCATTTCTAGTCAACTCAACTAATTCTCATAATAGAAAAGGTCAGTGGTTGAAGGAGTGATTCCTTGATGGTCATCATACAAACCCTCATGGGGTACTTTCAAATACTCTCCCTAATGATTGGATGATAAAGAAACTTTCCTTCCACCTATTATTGATTTTATCCAAAAAAATTCTTATCCTTCAAATAAAAACTCCAAATATAGGTAACACTCATGAAACAACCTCAGATTGTATGGTATTTAATTATTGGAGAACCACTACAACCATCCTTGGGTTTCCAACACAATTAGATGAAGAGGTTTACTTGAAAAAAACCATTCCATATTCATTTTCTTCATAGGGGTCACAATACAGTTCATGAGTTTAGGATGAATAGGCTTAGGCTTAGGCGTAGATAAACTATATTCACCTATTTTCTTCTTTTATGGATGAGAATCATCCTCATATCTCTCAGAGACATGTTTAATATGATCCATTGAGAGAGGTTTGAAGGTTTCAGTTCGAGGGAGAAATTTAGTAGCTTGAGAAAGAAGGGTTCATGATAATAGTTAGAGAGTAGGAATGTGAATGTTTTAGAAGTAATGGACCGACACATGTTTTTATAATTTAGGTATTTGAAAATATAAAATAAAAAATATGGGTAGAAATAAAATAAAATAAATAAAATAGGGATGTTTAATATTCCATATAGAGAAATAATAATGTATCGGTAGGCGAGACACATCGGTGAGACATGTTTTTGAGTCAATGTTGGTTAATTTATTTGTTGATTCATCATCGGAAGGTTCTATCAATGAGTCATAAACAGAATGTCCTAAAAAATTGATCATCCCTAACTTATGTATGATGTAACTCATTGTCTTATAATTTAATGGATTAGTAAATATGTAAACAAGCTGATGTTCTGTGCTAATTAAAAAATATTTATATCACCATTTGGATAATGAAATCTAAAATAGTTATTTCTCACATCAATATGTTTTGTTCTATAATGAGAAAATAGATTCTTAGGTATGTTAATAGCACTTGTATTGTCACAATTTATAGGTAAATTACTAAAATGATATCCATAATCTAGTATTGTGTGTTTCATCCAAAATATTTTAGCACAACAACAACCATCGACTATGTATCCAACTTCAGTAGTAGAAAATGTAATATATTTTTTCTTCTTACTAACCTATTATACTAGTGACTTTCCTAAAAAGTGACACGTTCTAGTGGTTCTTTTTCAATTTAATTTGAAACTACCAAACCCATAATAAAAATAACTAATTAAATCAAATGGTTGTATTCTTGGATAGAACAATCATAAGTTGGTAGTATAATTAAGGTATTTTGAAAATTATTTTAATAGTAATAAGATGTGACTCTTTAGGATTTTATTGAAATAGAGAACACATACACACATTGAACATAATATAATATCAGCTAACATTTAAGTAAATAATACTTCCAATCATCCTTCTGTAATTGGTTTGATCAACAGATCTTCCATTTTCATCAAGATCTAATTTACAGGCAGTACTCATTGGAGAATCACTACTTTTAATGATATCTAATTTAAAATGATTTAAAATATCATTAATATACTTATTATGATTTAAAATAATACCTTCTTTATTTTGAAAAATTTTAAATTGAAGAAAGAGTTGTAGTACACCAATTAAACTCATTTCAAATTTATTGTGCATCAATTTTGAAAAATAAATACACAAAGAATTTTTTGAATATTCAAAAATAATGTCATCAAAATAAATTTTAAAAAATAATAAATCATTAGAATATTTGTTATAAAAATAGTAGGATTAACAATAACTTTTGAAAATACTTTAGAAATTATAAAAGTGTTCAGCCTATCATACCAAGATCTTTGAGCTTATTTTAAACCATAAAATGATTTTTGATAAATTGAAAACATTATTTGGAAAATGAGGATTTGTAAAACAAGGGGTTGTTCCACAAAAACATTCTAAAATATATAACCATTTTGGAATTCACTTTTAACATCCATTTGATATAGTTTGAAATTGAGATGTTCTATATAATCTAGAAGTATTTGAATGGATTCACATTTGTAAATAGGTGAAAATGTTTCTTCATAGTAAATTCATTTTTATTGATTATATCCTTGTGAAACTAGTCTAGCCTTATTTTTTAATATAGTGATATCTTCATATACTTTATTTCTAAACACTCACTTAGTGCCTATTATCAAGGTGTCTTTGCGTCTATCAACTAGTATTTAGACTCGGTTCTTTTCAAACTAGTTCAATTCTTCTTGCAAATCCATTACCCAAAAATCATCATTGATTGCATCATTAATGTTCATAGGTTCATGCAATGATAAAAAATCATGATGTTAAACCTGGTTCCTATGAGAATCTATAGTCAGTGTCCCTTTATCCATGTCTCCAACAACAACATCTAAAGGATGGTTCTTAAGTGTTATAACAGATCTAGAAAATGAGGGCTAGTTGTTTTTGGTTCATCAATAGATTTAGACTCCATATAGATAGAATTTGGTTATTTTCCAAAACTATATATCAGTTTAATAGTAGAGTCAAAAGGTTTAGGATTTAATTCAAGATTGGACAAATAATCCTCAATATTTTCTAAGGAGGTTTTGGAATCATGTGGATCTATTTCATCAAATTTTACATGTATATATTCTTCCCCACATTTTGTTATCTTATTAAAAACTCTAAGGATTTTATATAGATTTAATAACCTAGGAAAATTCCTTCATCACTTTTGGATGAAAAGTTTTCATGATTATCCTTTGTGGTAAGAATAAATAATTTTCAACAAAAAACTCTAAAGTAATTAAACTTGGGATTCATATTTTCCCTCAAATTATAGGGTATTTTCTTATAGATAGGTCTAATCAAAACACTAATGATTATATAACAACTTTTATTCATAGCTTCTACCCAAAACAAAATAGGTTAATCATATTCATTAAGCATAGTTTGAAAAATCTCTTGTAAGGTTCAATTTATTATTTGCACACCTCCATTCTACTGGGGTGTCCTAAGAGAAGAGAATTTATGATAGTATCCATTTTCGGAGAAAAAATATTAAAATTCTTGATTTTCAAACTCACGACCAAGGTCAATTCTTACAGTTTTGATTCAGAGTCCACTTTGGGTTTCTATTGTCCTAACATAATTGGTAAAATAATAACAAGATACACCCTTGTGAGCTAAAAAGAAAGTCCAAGTATATTTAGATAGGTCATCTACTAGAAAATAGAAATAGTGATTCACATTTATACATGAATATCTTGATGGTGCAAACAAATCCATGTGAACCAACTCAAAAGGTTGAGAAGTGGAAACTTTTTTCTTTGGTTTGAAAGTTTTTTTGGTGTTTTTTCCATTTTGACAAGGATTACATACTTTTTAATTTGAAAAAACAAACTTAGGTAGAACCTTGGATAGTCCTTTTATAGTAATATTTATAAGAGAGTGAATATTACAATGTACTAGCCTCATATTCCAAAGAAAAATCTCTTGGTGAAAGGCACTCAAGCAAAAAGCATTTTGATAAACTAAAGAATCCAAATTCACAACATAAACATTCTAAATTCTAAAAATAATAAATTCTAGATCATTATTAAAATTTCAAACACAAAAATCATAATTTTAAATTTAATATTAAAACCAAAATCACATAATGGAGAGATACTATGAATATTATAATTAAGGCCATCAACAAAAAGAACATTATAAATTAAAACTTAGTTAGTGTTACCTAGTTGAAAAAGACTAATTATTTTGAATATTTCATTGTCACCAAAGGTGAAATGCCCACCATCAATCTTGATAAAATTTTTGAAGAAAGAATAGTCTCCAGTCATATGGCTTGAAAACCCACTGTCTAAGTACCACAAGATTTTACAGAAGTCCTTTATGCTAGCTTCCTTAAAAAATAGATCAAACAAGAAAAGGCTTAGGTACATAGACTTTCTTGGGTCTAGTAATATTAGTAATTAGAGAATTGGGAACCCAAATTTTCATTATGGGTTTCCTATAATAAACTTGTAAATTAATAGAAAAATAAACACTATTGGGTCTAGAAAAATCAGAATCAGTAAAAGATGTTGCAGTACTAGAACTTGTAATATATTTTTCAATTTTAGGCATAAAACTAGATTTTCCTGATTTAGATACAAACATAGTTTTAAGAAAATTTATTTTTATAGTTTGATAGCCAATTACATTAGTATGTTTAGGAGAAACCAATTTTTCATCATTTTAACTAAGGTATGTTTACCATTTGTGAACTTTTATAAATCCTTCTTTAAATTCCCATTAGATAGTTTGAGTTCATTATTCTCATTGAACAACTGAGCATTATTTATTTTTTTAATAATATTTTTAGAATTAATAGAAATAGAAAGAGCATGTTTCTTCTTACGAGATTTATATTTATCCTTTAGTTTATTATATGTATCCTCAATCCGTTTAAAATATTCAAAAATTTCTTCATTTGTCATATTTTAAGAATCTGATCCTTCTCCTAAATAATAATAAATATGTACATGATATTCTAGGGATATCTCAGATTTATTTGTCATAATACACATATTTTATTTTTAATCATTCTCATCATGTGATGATTATAAGTCATTGGAGCTATCCTTAGAGGCACTCTAGGTGGCCTTTAGTGCCTTCTTGTACTTTCTATCTTTATCCTCATATTTTCTTTTGAAGTTTAATTTTGGATAATCAGATTTTACATTCCCTCTTCTCTTTCACTCATAACAGAATATCTCATTAGTATTTTCATTTCTCTTCCTATGATTTTTCCAGTTTCCCATGTTTTCATACTTCCCTTTATAACTCAGATTTCTAAAGAACTTATTCCTTTTGTAAAATATCTTAAATCTCCTGGATAACCGAGCCATCTTTGCATCACTATCACTTGGTGATTATTCGTTGTGAGAACTTTCAAATTTAACTACTACTTTCTCCTTTTCCATGTGTTTATAGGAAGTGGTTATGAAATCCTCAGAAATTATCTTTGGATGATCATTTTCCTCTCTGTTGACCTTCATTTCTTCTACATACATCATCATATTTTCTATAATCTCTTTTATAGGTAAAGTACTGATTTCACATGATTACCTTATGGACTTTGAGGTTCTTCTCCATCTTTCTGGTAAATATATGAGTATCCAAATGATTTTCCTTAGGTTCAGTTGGATTTCCAAGATAGATTATTTTATTTAATATCTCATTGAACCTGAGATAAATGTTATAAATAGGTTCATTAGGCTTCATCTTGAAGTTATCATATTTAATAGTATATTTTTTAAGCCTCATTTCCTTAACATTAGTGGTTCCTTCATGTGAAACATCTAAAGTATCAAAAATTTCCTAAGTAGATTTACAAGAATATATTCTACTAAATTAATAATTTCCTATTGCTTTAAAATTATTATTGTAAGAATATATTATAGCATCACTCCATGTATTTCTTTCAGTTTTTGGTATTTCATATTTATCTTATATTACGGTCCAGATATCAAGACCCATACATTCAAAAATACATTTTCATCATTATTTTCCATTGAGAAAAAGTAGTACCATTTAAATATGGAGGTCTTTTGGTAGAGTAACCTTCTTTTATATTATCCATATTGAATAATAATAACAAGTTTTAAAGAAATATAAATTTAGAAATTATAGAAATTTTGAGAACATTAAAAACACAAATAAAACCACAGTTGAAAAGATTTTTGAAAGAGATTTTAAATAGAAGTCATACCAAATGTTTGTAACAATAGGAAACTTAAGAGGGGGGGGGGTGGGTGAATTGAGTTCCTATAATGATTTATACCTTAAAAAATTTATTTAAAAATCCCCCAATTTAAAATCAACTATTGTCCAGTTAACCAATGTACCATATTTATAAAAGATCTGAAGATTCAATAGATTTCTCAAATATTGATTAGATATCAGTTAAAAAATATGGTAATCACATTAACTTTTTAAATCATTCTACTAAATAAAGTTCCAATAAAAAATATAAAATATTAACTAACTGAGTGAATTGAGGTTTTCTAGTTTCAAGAAAAAATAGATAAGAAAACTAAACTTGAAATAACATAGTTGATTTAAAATAAGAGGTTCAGTCTCAAGTAGAGACTTAATCCTCTCCATTTGGTGATAACATTACACAATATGTTCAAATATATTAAAATTATCCACTCCTTAGATCAGGGTACACAATAGAACACACCACTATCCAGGTCACCATACCTCTTCCATAGTCTTCATTGGAGTACAAAACCGACAGACATGCCACACGTGGACCTCTTCCACTATCATATGTGGAAGTGTAATTTGTAAAAATATAGGTTGGTTAATATATCTATGTATATTCTAGTTTTGAAAAGGAGTGAGTGTGTGTTTATAAAATAGATACAAACATACTGCTTGAAATGTAAATAATATACACAAAAAGTTAAATGTAATGAGAACAGGGTTTAGAATGCTCTGTGTGATCTTTTATTCAGCTTATAGACTCTTTCAGTATGGTAGAAGTGAAGTTGGAGTCATCTTCAAGAAATAGAATGCAAAACAGCATATCATTTTTACTTCTCTCTTCTTTTCCCAGTATGGTAGAAGATTCCTCAAAGTGTTCTTTTATTTGGAGTTTTTTCTACAAAGATTTGTGGCATTTTGGTCCTCAACAATTTCGTCATGTATGATCACTAGGAATATCTTGAATTTTTCTCTGATTTTCACAAGATCACTAATTATATTCTTGTATGTGTCTATATTTCCTTTTTGATCAGGTATGACCTTTGTACATGTCAGTAGAGAAGAAGAATGTTTGATCGTGTGCTGGTACCTCATACCTTGTACTCTGACATTGAATTAAAATATTTTATGGAAAAATAGATATTAATTCATATAATAAGTAGTACAATGTTTTACAAATATAATAGTTATAGATAATTTTTAATTTAATTGACAAAGGAATGAATGTTGGTGACTCATGGTCGATATCTCAAGATTGGTAGGTCAGTTTGTTGGTAGCTCCATCTGTCAGTGTCTCACATTGTCATTTTCTTATGATATCGATGTCACATACTATTGATAAGTCAGTCTATTGGTAAATAATTCTATAGGTGGATCAAACATGCACTGATAACTTAGAATCGGCCCGTTGAGCTATAGATTGGTGATGCGTTGGTATCTCATTTTTCAGCAACACAATCTGTCAGTGACTGAAGTATCAATAGCTCACACTTAGTGAAATTTTGAGTCATTCTGTCGGTTAGTTTCTCTATCGATAGCTCATGCCTTCATTAGCTAAGACTTATTTCAGTTGGTTACAATATTGTTAACTCTTATATTAGTGATTCAAGTATCATTGGCTCGACTATGGGTAGTACAAGTATTAGTGACTGATCCTTATTGGTAACTCAGACTAACCAATAAATTATACTTAACAAAAATATGTTGACATGTCTTATGATATAAACACCAGCACCAAAGGTTAATATTGTAAGTAAACATGATTAAACATAATTTATTTTAATAAATCATAATTTACCACAGTTATAAAAAGTTAAGAATGATTTGTGAACAATAAAACTAGAAGAGGCCAACAACATTATTATCTAAAAATGATTTTTTGTTACAAATCTAATGGTGTATGAAAAATTGATGATATATAATGTGTAAATATTCTCCCATAATAACCACATTTCATTAGATCCAATCAATCATAGAGTGATTGTAATAAATTTTGTTGGATATCATTCATAGGGTATTCATATGGTTAGATGAAACCATGTGTAAATCAAAATACTTCTCATGTCCACCCTCCATAGACCCTCAAATTAATCAATGGAGGTTCAAGCTATTCATCTTGCACCACATGTTTGTTAGTTAGACATTCCAATGAGATCCTATGCTATTAACTAGTCAACTAGAAGAATACCACTGATGGATACCATCTTCCACTCACCTCTTCTAGTGATGTGAGTAGTGATTATCAGAGAAATGGGTCATATAAGAGAATCCTTCATGGTGGAGAAGCGATGTAGTAGTTCATACCCTCATATGAATTGGATAAATTTTTTTATTATCATTAGGTGTTATCAATTGATTCTATGATGTAGTTACAAACTTTAGAAGTGTGTGTGACCTCATAAGGTGTAAAAAATAGATCAAACCTTCTTTTCGGATAACCATCATATATAATGTGTACTTATGTTCAATATCCGAACTAATGAGAAATTCATTTTTAATTAATTTTGGAGGATAGTATGAATTCTTATGAATGTCCAAACATGTTTATAACTCGACTAAAGGAAGATGTTTGAAATGGACTATATTCCTATGATAAAGTTAATATATTATTGAGTACTGTGGCTAGAACCATTATGGAATTTATAGAGCATATGGGATTCACAATTTCCTTAATAATGTTTATAGTAGAGTGTATTAAGTAACATATTAATTTTCTTAGTCTTATATTGAGAGCATCACCAATTTAGTGAAATATTATAGTTTGATATTTGGATTTATGGGGTTATATATTCCTTCATAAAATTTCAAAAATGGTAGTTGATAAGAGTTGAATGTCCCAACAGTGGTGTGGTGGATGAATCTTATTAGAGAATATATTTATGTACGTATATAAGTGGAATAAAATTCACATATTGTATTATAGATTCTAATTATTGGTAAGGGATATTATTCTCACCTTTTATTGACTATGGAGTCCTCATAATCTCCTCAGAAGTGGGTTAATCCCCTATTGGTGGTGTCTTGTAAAAAATACAATGTGAACGAATATTATTATGGGAGGGTTGGGAGACTTTCCCTTGAAGGTGGGAAACACATTTAAAGAATCCACAAGGGAATAGTTTCTCCCCTTTAGGGTTGTGTTTTTGGCTATATTCCTCTGGGACTACGATTCAAGAATTAGGCCTAAGTGCCTATAGAATTATGAGCCATGTAAGGTTAACCCTCATCCCAATTTACAAAGGGGAAATAAATAAAAATTTAACGGACTTTGGGATTTTTGGAATAATCCTAGATATAGATCACTCTTGTTGAGAAAATTCCTTAGTGTGGTATGGTTAGTGAACTATTTTGGGTGTACAAATAATATGGATACTTTGGGTATAAAATATTAGAGGTAGGTTTCTTAGGTGGTTACAATTTTGATTGAACTTTTTTTAGAAGTTATTATCCTTGGATTTGGAGACTATATTGTAGGGTCATTTAAAAGGTTAATACCATTCCCATCATATTGTTATATTTTGATCCATATTATGGGTAGTGGTCTAATGCAATGCAGTTAGATGAAGTTGGTGTTTATTTTGATGTTATCTTCAATAAATATAATGAGAGAGTGGTAAAAAGACAACCAAATTACCTTAAATAGTGTATTAAACCTATTGATTATTGAGGTATAGAATGAGTATTCTCACATATGTTTTTAAAGTATATAGTTAATGTGGACTTAAGGTTTTTATATCATGGGATAAAAATTTTGGTGTCTATGCATGGAAGGTGGTTGATGGTAGCTAACATGACACTGTTTTGGAGGATCATAAAAGGATACATCTCATTTTTCCTCAAAATAAAATTTTTGTTCAGTCCTCAGTGGTGGCATAAAGTGTATATGGTTTTCTCACATATTATAACCATCATGAATTATTTTTAAAATGTGATGATATAAATAATATTTATATCAATAACATTGGTGAATAAATAATTTGAGAAAAATAATGATTTATGAATGATTTATATAGTTCTATTTTACATGGTGACCTTTCTAATGGGAAAATATTTTTAGTATACTAGTATTGGAACGATTATACTAGATTCAATGCATGTTTTTATGAAAATCCTAATTTCATATGGGATTGAGTCTGTATCTATGTGGATAGAAGAGGTAGTTTCTTTCCATGCTTGCTGAGTATTGAATTTTCTTAGATCTCGTATATCTCTAGGTTATATAGGTTCATGAAATGGTTCTAGTTTTGTGTATGGGGTTACTTCATAACCATCCTTTTTGATGATCATTTACGGGTTTTTTAGAGATTAAAATTTTTAATAGTGGGGAGAATTTACTAACCATAAATTCTCTAGGCTGATATGTAACTCCACATTGAGTTTATTCATATTAAACCACCCCGAGAGGTTAAATAGTAACGTTATTCTACAATTCAACATTTAAATTTTTTTATATGGGTAATATTGATTCTAGAGAGTGGTGCTCACCTCCAGGGTGAGCTGTTATTGAATTGAAAAAATAATAGAGTTCCAAAAATAATAGATTATAAGTGATATATTATTGTTATTTTATATGCATGTATATTTTTTAGAGATGATTATATCTACTTAATGAAGCAATGAATGGGAAATATTTTACCACAATTGAATCTATAATGTGGGATTTTCCTTAGGATCCCTGCAAAAATTGTTCATGTCGGGGTCCTCGATTCCATGGTGTCACAAATAAATCAAATTCATTAATAAAATTAGTTAATTAATATATATATATATATATATATATTTATATAGCTTAAATTACTTGACATAGACATAATTTTTATTTTGGTCTTATTTTCTAAGATTCTAAGGGTTAGACATATGAATATGAGGATTTGTGAACACTAATGAAAGAGTGATGTTTGGGGGAATCAATGCACTTCCCATAAATTTGATGATCAAAATAGACGTGATAATGAACTTCATCAATAAGCAATCCATTATTGTGTTCATGAGAGTAACTTTTAATTTTTTCTCTATTATTAATGAGTTCTATATTGGGATGGTGATACAAATCACTATTCTTCTTTAATGAAATGGGGTAGATTCATTATCCACTATTTTATTTGTTGATTATTATTCATTGTGGAATAAATAAAAAACCCCATTTTTATTATTCAACTCCCCATTCATAAAGTCAAAATCCATATTCCCTAAATCTTTAGAGCAACGTTGTTTCATCATAATGTTTTTTCTTGTATTTTGGTGAGAAATATGAATATAGTTAAAAAATATCTAGGAAATAAAATTATATATTGATTATTTATATTTACAACTCATATTAATATTATATCTCATTCCTCCACCACATTGTTCTTGTGGGGATGGTATGATGGGATAAAGGGGATAGTGTAAGGGGTGTCTAGTACGACTTATGGAGAAATAATGGATACTTAGAAGGGGGATAATGTACTATGGTCATGAGATTTTTGGACGTGCTATGCCATGATGAATATAATGAAAGTTTCTTGTTCATATAATAATAAGTTTTAGGTTCCTCTGGATTAGATATTGGTTTATTTGTTAGAATCCATTTGGAAAACAATGGTCATGGAGTAAAGGGTGTCTAGTAGATATGGGTTATATTCTATGATGCATAAACCATGATGGAGACCATGGTGCACTACAATGCAGAAGGAATATGGTGTATAGATTACTAAACCCATTATTTGGATCCTATAGGATTATATGTTTTCTTACATTCCACATGGTAGGTAGGTTTTGATTAGACCAAAAGTTCTAGCCATACTGAGCTATGAATTAGGCGGCCCACCGTGGAACCTGGGGATGATCCATGAGAAATCCAACCACACAATCAAGAAGTAGACTAGACCAGTTTGGGTGTCTCCTGACTCGAAAAAATTGGGGTGGAGTAGCACCAATTTGTTCCTCCCTCCTTCTTAGCATAAAATTTCATTCTCCTGGGGCCTACCATAACAGCCCAATTTCTTCATAATGGGGTATTTTTTTTCTAAAAATGAAATATATTGTCTATTTATGATAAAATATAGAATATCCTATATATTTTTCCTATATATATCATAATGGAATGGATTTTATATTCATCCTATTATATTTTCAAATAATGATATTTTGTTTAAGGATTTTTACTTATAGGAATAATTTCATTGATTAGGAAAGTCTATCCGAGAATTCATTGTGTTAGTACTCCATTGGTGGAATTCTATTATAGTATATGGGTACCTCATTTTATTTCAACCATGAGTTTAGTAATATCCTTTACACATGAGGTTTGAATCCTAGATATCGAAAATGAGTATGTACCCTCCTTGCATTGATAAGGTGCAGGTTCCCAACATAATACAAATAGGGGACAATATTCCCTCACATTCTTGGGGTGGAGTTACTCTATCCATTGGGTAAATATTCCCATAACCAATGTAACATTACTCAATAAGTTTGGATCACTACACTATACTACCATAGATATTATCCGATTTTCTAGTTTTGGTGGATAATGTAGGTTCCTGAGACACCCTGAGAGGGGAGGGGTGAATCAGGGTGACCACTTTTTATTTTAATGTGATGGATCTTGTTACCACATTGTTAGGAACATGTTAAACATGTATGATGAATATTATTAGAAATTCAACATTCACTTGCATAGAGATGACACACTAATTTTTACTTGGTTCACCACTAAGGGTTACGTCCAAGGAGCATACGCCGATAGGTTATCGGTCATACCAAATTCCACTAAACTTCACTAGCTGTGGATTACAAAGGTTCGGGCATAGTAACTCTCTCCCAGGCTCACGACCTTTACAAGGGTTCAGGGATAGCTTACTGTGTCCCTCGGGTCACTCCCATTGACTCCCCCTAGCTCACTGACCTTGGTGAAGTCACACTAAATTTATAAACGTGAAGGTCTCTTCATCATCGCTAAAGAATACATCCTCTATTGCGTGTAGATGATATGTTGAAATACAACTCTCACCAGTAGTCAAATATCGCTTCCCTTCAAGGGTACTGGGAAATCTCCCAACTTTCACGCAGCTAAAAAACACTAGCACACTTCTTTACTTCCTAGCATGCAGGTGTCTTACGTGAAACAAATTCGGTGCGCAAGTTCAAACTGGTGCGCATGTATCAATCAACCACCTGTGTGACACCGCCTACTTCAACTTCAAACATGCGCAAATCAATTCCGTTCTCACCCAAACCGCCCTGGGAGCACAACCAACAACCGGCGCACAACCTCTACCTGTGCGGCCCAACTACCACTTGCACGACTCAACTATTTGCGTGATAGGATCTCGAAAAATCTCTAAGTCTTGAACTTTGTTACAAATGAGGAGGGGTGGTCCACTATTTATAGGAAAACTGGACCCCCAGCGTGGCGACGATCAAGTATCCTCACGACACCCAGGTCTCGACGCGCAACTCCAACCACCCTATCCTCTATTACGTATCTCACTTGGGTGACCAAACCAATACTTGCGCGACCCTATTCATTTTCCATATTTTGATGTTCTGATCATGCAGAACAATAAGCGCGCAAGTTTCCAAACATCCTAGGCACCGCCGTGCAAGTCCCTTCTCAGCGCGCAATTCACCTGCGTGACCCAACCAATACCTACACGACCCTTATCCCTTTTCCATTTTCCATTTTCTAATCTTGAAAAACACCAGGCAATCAAGTTATATCTCCTTTAAGTACACGGAACGTAGGTCTCTTTTCCAAAATCTATTTTCTCCATTTGTCGATTTTTAGGCCCAAAAATTTGGCAAACACTAGAAAATGGTGCCACGTTCAATACTGTAATCTTCTTGACCTATATGAGCACTTTGCTGGCACACATTCTGAACTTCCTCTGAGGATTGACAACAAACACAAACCATATTCTAATTCATGCATAGATGACCATGGTTCCAACATATAATTTTTTTGGGATTGTATGCTGATTTTTCCCATAGCCATGTTGTATAGAAACCCCCCTATGTCTGGGTTTCTCTTCTTCATAGTATTATAGACTGTTTAAGAAAATATGGGTGAGTATCTATTTTACTAAAAAATGTTAATTTCCATGGAATTATACCCACAATGTGTTTCTAAAATGGTATCACATAATGGTGGTAGTAAGTTGGGTTACTCCCTCAACTGATGCATGTAACTCAGTGAGGATAGAATTCCCCTTAATATATTTTAAAATAAGTTTGGAAATAAGGTTGAGTTGTCCAATTATTTTGACATATATGACTCCTTGGGAACCCCATGGGTTTCCATTGAGATTAGGCACGTAGATTAGATATCAAATTTAGGTTATTTTGAAACATTGATGTTTCAAGCACCCCTTATTTCCCATGTGATATAGAGTTTGGGAATTTGAGATGATATTGTTGTTAATATTCTTTCATCCTTAAGAATAATAGTTCAAAAAAATATATGTATTACCCTCTCATGTTTTCCTCTTGGTAACCCTCCAGTATCTTGAGTATTGAGTTTTACTTCTTTTCATTTTTTTTAGTTTTCAGGGTGTCTTACTGGGTATGACTATACACAACCATTCATGGGATTTATGCCCCACACATGCTTTGATTATATTGGTGGTGAAAAATTCAAGGATGGTATTAATGTATACGATTTTTTATGCCTTTATTAGAGACAGTGATTGATTAATCCTAGTGGTTCTTCATGAAGCATGTTAAATCATGGTGGGTTGGGATGATAGATATGTCTCTTATGAATAGAGCTCAATCAAGGATTACATGGTGTGGGGAGGATTTGATCGAAATGAATTTACCTACCATATCCATTTTCTTCTCAAATGTGTTTTTCTTTTGTATTTACTTAATTTGTAGAATTCATTAATTTTTTTATCTCACATGTTTTCTATATAGTTCACTCATTATATTCATTATATTGGTGTTGCCCAATATTTATTACATTTTATATTTTTGTCTATTTATAGTTGATATATGATATGGCCTCCCATATGAAACGTTTTTGATAGAAACTATCCCCTGGGATATAAGAAGAGGGCTTGAGACAGAACACTTTTCTTACTACCATCCCATGTGGGGCCCCAGTGGCTCAGGTCATATAACCAAAATTCTATTAACTAGGGGAATTATGAATATAATTTTATACCCTTTGTTCAAAATTATTTTTCATACCATATGATTCATTATATTGAATGTATATAATTCATCTAGAGAGCTACATTATTTTGAAAAATGGATATTTTATTCTTATGGGTTAATCATGCAATGGTTTTAATGTAGTTAATATTGTTTTCATATTTATATTGAAATATATAAGAGAGATAATTTTGATTCATTGGATGGTCCATGAATATTATATCCACCCAAACCATAAATCTATTGAGAAGTGATTAAATCTCATTACAATTTTTTGGCATGATGGGTAAATACTTTGGTTAGAGAAGAAGATGTTCATTCCCATTACCAATGATGTTTTTCTGTATTAAAAGGAAAATCATGGGGAATTGGATGAATAATAATCATATCCAATTGATATATCCAAGGGGGATGAAAACATAAACCCTATAATCATTGGGATAGAATCATTTCACATTAAATTTAAAATTAATTTAAAATAATAAATAACCTCATATTGATAATTCCGTATTTGATGTACATTTCAATAAAAATTATACCTATTCCAGTTGAACCCTAATTACATCAAATAATCCAAACTATAATTCCTCTATAAATATCTACATGTTACCTATTAATCTCTAAACATAAATAATGGTATTCTGGGTGCTACCATAGAGGAAGTAAGCTTCTATCATCCTTCACTGTTGAGTCTAACAATAGATTATCTATTGTTCACTTGGACTTGAGAGGGTGGAAGAGGAGGATATCCCTCATCTTTGATAGTTTTATTGATAATTATCATGGGACTACGATAATTCTCCTTTGAATGAAAATAACTTTCTATAAAATAATTATTTTCATCATAAAAATGATATATTCAGATGTTTATACTGAGAATTAAATCATTAATAATTTCACAATGGACTGTCATATAATTATTAATCCAAAGTAACACCCATGTCAAATAATAATCATAGAATTATTATTACAAAATTTTATGACATGTTCTAAATCATATATATTTATATATATTTTCATTAAAAAATATATCCATATTTATTTAAATGATATATAATGTATATATATTAATTTCATCAACAAAACCTTAACGCAACCCACTCTTCCACCATGATATTTATCAAATCTTGAATAAAAAATATTTTCAAAATAAATATTGTTCATTTAATAAATCAATAAAAACATCGTAATCACTAACACCTGAGTAAATATTTATTTTAACATCCACATTACTAAATAAATATTTATATCAATTTATATAATAACTAGGGAATAAAAAATATTTATTTTTTTCTTATGAAAATAAAATAAGATATAAAAACATTTTATTCTAGAAATAAGAGAATAAATATTTATTTAGTATTAAACTCATATATATATATATTAAACTCAAATATAACTGGTGATTAAATTAATGAAATCATAAATATCCAAGTAATTATAATTCCACAGGACATCAATAATATTTGTTCTTATTATTATATTAAAATATAATTTAACTGAGATTTGGGATGTAGATAGTGTTTTACCCTCTTGGTTTCTTTCTCAGTCGAATTAGGTGATATTAACTACAATCCAATATTGTTGTCTAGTAACATAACAATTCACCTAGAGATAAAAAAGTTAATTTTGATAAGATAATAACTTTTTATGAACATTTATTTTACATTATAATATATTTTCTTAAATATATCATAAAAATGTTTCATACTTTTTTCATCAACCTAAAGGATGTATTTATCTTACCTTAGCTTCATATAATGAACTCATTGATGGACTACCATATCCATTGGTTCCAAAACTTTTTTTTGTTTATCAAAGCTCACAAGATATCAAAATCAATTAAATTATAAAGGAAAATGTATTGTTTACTTATTCATTAATTCCATATCACGTATGATGCACCCAATAAATGCTACCTCTCAAACATTTTATGTCATCATGATTTAAATCCATACATCAATGTACAAAATTCATTATATAAATTTGTAATAATATCGTGCATGTGAAATATTATATAAATCTATAGATAATAATATAAATTAACACATAAGCATGTAAAATTATTATTGGTGCGTCAATACTTATAACATTCTCTCTTGGATATTACTAAAAAACTTCAAGGGAAGAATCAACATAATCTTATTAGAATACAACACCAGATACCAATCCATCTTCAATATCACATTAAATATAGTATACATACCATAAGACAAATGTTTAAGAATATTATGATAGCACTTGTTGTCTCATATTATAATCTGGAGATGTTATAATGTTTTGAAGTGATAAATACTCCTAGGAAAATATCATATTCTTGTTCCATAGAATAAAAATCATTACATGATATGATATTCATTAATATTAATATAATTTTAAGTACATATCAAATTGTTTATATGGAACCAACTCTAATAGAATATCTCTTTCACTAGATCCAACTTCAAATGAATTTTAGTCCACCATGTCTCACATAATATTCATTATTGTGCCAAGATATACCTTTAGTCAAAGATACTTCGACATTTTATAATGTGACTACTCTACTGACTTCACCCATGCATATTTGAGAAAAAATCCATCAATATGTGATATTTTTAATGTATATTCATTATTCAATGATGTTATAATGGCTCCTTGTATTGAACCATTTCTATAATTTTTTCATTTTATAGTTTGATAAAATATGTGTTGTGATATACAACATCAAACTCCCAGATTATGTTTTATAGACAAACAACTTATTTGAGTACATTAAATGAAGAAATATACTTATAAATTACATAGAATCACTGATAATTATTATTATTTTAAAACATTCTATATCCAAACTAATATATTAATATAGATACATAACATTACTATTATTTTAGACTATTCATATCCGTCTAGAAACTAGATTTTGTATGTCCCTAGATAACTAGTTCTATATCACCACTATAAACCGTGAACATATTCTTTTTACACCTTAGGTACATCAGGATAGTCTTTGTATCCAAATAATGGTGATCTCATAGGTTTTTTTGGATATCTTCCTATAGTGATAAAGGAGAAGGAATCATCACACCTAGTATATAATCTGGAATACATAATAGATTCCATCATAGAAACATAAGTGATTATACTCATTCCCTCTCAATACTCATGTTTCTAAAGACAAATATTTATGACTAGATGTATTACATATGAAATTGTAAGCAATCTCCTCTTAGAATATTGTATTTTTAATTCCATCAATATATTTTTGATATATATAGTCTGAATTAGTCCAAGCAGCCTATTAGAACTGTCATGATAGATCTAGATCCCTAGAATGTAGGATTTTTTACCTTGGTGTTCCATAGAGGAACATTTATTTAACCATGTCATAACTGACTATAACATATGTATATCATTTCCCATGGGTGATATATCACTAACATATAATACAAGGTAAAATCTACACTTCATGTAAACAACTTATAAACACAAGGATTTCAATCATTCATTCTGAAGTGAATTTCCCTTATAGTTTCGTCAATATGAATTTCCCATTATTTTGATGCATGTTTTAATATGAAAATTGATCTCTACAACAGAAATACATTTATGTTTCCATTGGATTCACAATAACTTCTATTTATTCCATATCGACATATTCCATTAGATTTTCTTCAAGGAAAATAGTTTTCAAATGCATTTTCCAAATCTCATTATCATGGTAAGATTCTATAGAACTTTTTATAATGATTTATTGACACATAGAAATGTGAGAAAATGTTTTTTTATAGTCTATGACTTGATGTTTATTAAACCCTTTAGAAAATAGTCATGATTTATAGGAATTTACTTAACTTTCTATTTCCAATTTCTTCTTGATTACCCATTTAACCCAATGGAATTTATATCAACTAGATGGTCCACTAAAACACCAAATTGGGTTTGATACACAGAATCCATTTCATAATTCATGGTATATATCCACTTCATAGATTCTGAACTATTTATTACATCTTTATAGGTGAGGTGTTCTTAATTTTTCAACCAATAATGCTTCACCTTTTTTGATGACTAGGTAACTACATCATTCTAATTATTTATCATCTATGTCCTTCCTATGAATTACGTATAAATTTGAAAAAAAATATTTTCCATGAGGATTTGTGGAACATGATCCATTACTAACTATTATGTATTATAGCCAGTGTCTTAATTGAAGTCTATAATGCTCCAATTATCTCAGTTGTAGATTTTATCCGTATCAAGGAACATGTAATTCATTGTTTCCATAAAAATTTTTAGGTGGGACATATATTTAATATCCACATGTTTCCATGGGATATCCTATAAATAAAAACATAGTTCTTTAGGATGAATGTTTATTTATTGAATTGGATTTAACAGAACTATAACATCCCTACACATATAAATTCAAAAAAATTATTTACTCCCATACCATAATTCATATGGAATTTCATTTAATTAATTCTTGGTGGGCGGTTTAGTATGTGTGTGGTAGTTTGTAATGAAAATCCCGAAAAATATAATATATTACTTTTATGAATCATCATAAATATTGTTATATCCAAAAGGTCTTCTTACTACTTTAATTATAACCATTCCACTATGTTGTATATAGAGGAGTGAGTATAGATAAAATGCAATAAACCATTAGTTAATCATTAAACTCTTGGTAATGATACTCTATTCTATGCTATGAGAGAAGTTCATTTATCTTCCTTAAAATGCGATTCTCTAAATCATTAATGTATTAAATTAATTTTTTAAGTGAATTAGACTTTACCTTTTTATTTCCTTTTATTTCAATATGTTTGTTTTTATAATGATAAATCACTTTTTGGGGGTTCAGTGAGAAACCTTTCAAACTCATTAGACAAGAAATCAAAATTACATGCAATAAAACCATACCAATTTCAAAATATATAAATAACCATAAAA
Source organism: Viscum album (assembly GCA_963277665.1). Classification (NCBI taxonomy): domain Eukaryota; kingdom Viridiplantae; phylum Streptophyta; class Magnoliopsida; order Santalales; family Viscaceae; genus Viscum; species Viscum album. Next base: position 821,343,526 of record OY728162.1, read on the forward strand.
CTAACTAGATCATAAATAAAGAAAACATCATCCATATTTTTCATCATTCATGGACATGATAATACACTTCATTAGTCCAAGCCACCCAATTCCATGAGAGGAACACAAAACTCCAGTGAAACTTGATTTATAGACAAGGTAATTGGTTGTGTAAGAAATGGTATTTCCATGATATGAAAGGATGATTTCAAAATACTAACAAAGAACCATCTGAGTTAAATGATAATTAATCAGTACAATATAATCATACTAATATTTTTAATCTAGGTCCTCAATGCTAAGATTAGGGTGGAACCTTAGGTTTTCATCTAAAATAGAAATTAATAAAGTGTATACCAACATATAGTAATCAATAGGGAAAGTAACAGATCCAGAGACTAGAAAAATAAATTTGATTTGTCTGAGAAACCATTGGTTAGTTTCTCTTTTAAGGATATGGGGATCACATAAGCTCATAACTATCACATTTTCTTTAATTAGAAAATTCAAATAAATAAGTCATTATTGGGACCATTAATTTATAGAATCCTTACCAAATTTCTCATATGATAATTTATTCATTTTTATGAATTTATTTTTTAGGGAAAATTAATATATCATCATTCTACATTTTTGTCAAAATGATACCCATGAAGGATCGCCATAATGGAATATTCCTCTACACCAATTTTATTTTAATCTATTCATTATCTTAAATGATCTCTATATCTTTCCATGTTACCTCATTCTAATTCAAGGTTCAATGATTTTTATTATGTTTATGTTCATTAGTTTTATGTTTAACCTCTTCAAAGACCCTATATTCACCCATGGATCTACTCACCATAGGTTTTGGTAAAGAAAAATAATTTATTTACCCTTTGATTTTATTCCCTTTATTCATGGAATAATCACCATTTCCAATGTTAACATTCCTTCCCATTTTTATACCTAGTCGATAATGATGTTATTCCTATAATCCATCTTCCATATTAGATGAGACTTATGATGGAGTGTCATCACTAAGTCCATCCTTATAAGAGGATTCAATATTTGTCACCAGACACACATCATGGTCATATACCTATAATAAGACTCTAAACCAAAAATTGTTCTTATACTTATTATAATCCACAACCTAACATTACCCTTAGATTAGTTCATAATGATTATCCTCAGATTCATAAAATTAGTTATTAATCTCCCCATGAAAATTTAGTTTCTTATACACTAGATTACCATCATTTTCTTGCAACCTAATTTGAACTTTGTTCCCTATTATCAAAAGATAACATATTCCATTGGGAGTAAGCATAATGGAGAATCCATTATCCATAAATAAACCAGAACCTTGTCCAACATGATCATCAGATAAGGGTGCTGAGAATCCTAAATTAGCATATAGATACTAAAAATTAAGAAAACTTAGGGTGTAAGGAAGATAATAGGTGATTTATATCATAGAAAATCTATCTCAACCAACCTCTAATGCCTCAGTTGAAAATTCAAATAACAAAAAACTAATGGTGAGGAGATATTAGTGGAATATTCACCACTAGTGGTATCTTATACTATAACTTCATAAGAATGATTATAAAATATAGACCTCCTCATTGTCTTTGTCCTAAAAACCCTTTCCATTCCCCTTGCTGATGAGAATCATCCTCATCCATATATTATTGGACTAAATTTACTAAAAAAGGAAAACCGTATCTACTTGTAATTCATTAGAATCCACTATGCTGAGTAGTTGGGCCATGCTAGCACACATGTTGTGCTTTACCTGTATAGTAACATGAAGAGAAAAAATAAACCTATGATTTTGAGTATAATTAATTATTTTAATGATACTATTCTTCCATATCAATCTAGATAAAATCCCCTGATGAAATTGAGATGTCAACATGAAGATAAATGTTTTGGGATATGAGATTGAAAAATGAACATGACCTATTCTAAATATATAAGAAAAAACCACCATATTCCAATATTTTTTAAGGATTAATAAATTTTTAAAAGATTTAGATAGTTCATAGAAATAAACCTTGATAACTATAGTTAGGGGTCTTACTTCAAGTATAAATTATAATTATATTGAAACAAAGATAATTGAAAACTGTATTTATTCATGACATAAGAACCGGTGGAAATTAGATCTTCCTCTAGTGTGAACAAAATTAGATGGTGGTATGAGTCCAAACACCAACGACCACATTTTAATGCTAACCCCATCAAAAAACAAAAATATAGTAATAATATTTTTTTGATGTATGGATTTTTCGAAACTGAGCCCCAAAATAGAGATTTACGTGTGTTGAGGATTTTATGAACTCTATGGAGGAGAGCGTGATCATGGGAAATTTTTCATCCATTGAAGGGACCTTTGAGAAATGTGTGATATTTGGGAATAATGGAAAGACTTCACGGTTGGTAAATTGATTAATGATTTGATGGTGATCGACCATTGAGGCCACATTAGGACAATCCCCCTATAGTGTAGGAATGGTTGGAAGGGTTAGACATCATATATTATGTCATATCCAACATGGTATTATTAGATGATATGGAAAACAAAGAATAGTTTTTTTCACTAAATAACTTAATGTATGAGTATCCACTCCCTAATTTAATTATAAAAATAGAATAATAATTATAATGAACTAATACTAAAACCACTATTTCACTTTCACAAACTCAACTGAATAGTGGTTTGGTCATTTTACATTATAAATTTTGTAACATATATAAAAATATTTTAGTTCAAATGAACCTAAATATCCTTCATGATATAAATTTTCCATATTATTCTCACTCAGATTATCAAGATGGTGATTTTATATATGGTTTTGATATGTTTAATTTGAACTTTATTCATTATCGATTTGCAATAGTTGGTTATAATATTATAGTATATAAATAGTTTTTTTTTCAAATTCTCCGTAATCTAGCATATATAAAATTTATAAAAATATACACCCTTAATAGCAAATATGAAAATAAATCCATTCTTGTATTTATGGGATATGGGTATTATGTTTTTGGTTACATATGGAATAAAATATAATCACAATAAAACTACAATCAATCCTCCTAGAAATGTGAGATGGTAGTCTCAAATAGCCATTATAGCTAATCTTACTCTATTATTAGTATGAAAATCCACTTCACTAATAGTAATCATATAGAACATACATGGTTCTTCTATTTGGATATAATTTTGAGTACCATATGATACACCTAATACTTAATTTCTAAGAGTAAATACATTACACTAAATAGTGAACATATATGAAACATACCATTAATTCTTTGTTTCAGAAAATATCTTCTTATAGTTACCCCTCATGCCGAAGAAAAAACACACACTATATCATACTCCTTAATTCCCCCTTGATTTTTCTCATTGTAAAGGGTGGTTCAATTATTCTTTATACATTGAGTGCATTTTTTAGCTTCTAACATAGAATTTATTCTTATTCTCAATGAGAACATATGGTTTCTCAAACTTTATGTCATTATATTACAATAAAAATAGATTTAATAGATCGGAGAGTGGAATTTTGATACAGTTAATATTAAATATACTAATAAATTTTGAGATTCTATTAAGAGGTGAGGCAGGAAAGTGGTTCCTTGGGAATCATGAAACATAGAATACATAAAGTATTGATGTATCTGATTAACATAACTTTTTTAAGTCTCACCCGGTATACCTTTTCCAAACATGAATGTAGAGTTCCTTGAATATCTTATACATCCTGAATATTTAATTCCCATAATAACATCCATAGAGATATGATAACATGGTGTGTGAATTTATGTCTTTATAAAGCTTATGGATATCACTAGTCTGGGATGATAACATAAGGTATTAAAAATAAAATTGAACTTACATAGGTTTCAATAAGAGATGATTATCCTCATCAATTACCTCTTCTGAAGGATTGGTTGGAACTTTGGACTCTAGTCGAAAAAACTTCTTCAATTGATGTAACATGATGTGAAAGACCTTATACAACTCCATGAAGTTAGTTTCACATAAGAGATTATATTTATCTAAGATAGATAAAAAGGATATTGTTATAGTTATTTGACATGCCATATTTTACAACAAAGAAATATAGGTTTTAGTATGTTATTAAGATTACAAGATATGATGTAATAAATTTATTTCATTAAAATCCCACTATTTTATCAAATCCCAACAACCCATCCCCATAGTATTCAGAATATCATATCAAATGGACATTATTATTGTAGGAATCCAAATTTCCCTTATCATAAACTTAAAAATATCCTGAGAAAATTACTTTAATTTATTAATGTTGGTGGTATTTCCAACTACATTAACTAATATTTCATTAATTTGTTTAGTGGTCTCCAAAATTCTTAAATCCTATCATATATTTCCTCAAAACTTTCTTCTATGATAAAATATGTCATGAAAGTGTAACTAATCCTGATTTCAAATTGGTTAAATAAACTCAAAAAATCAAATATAACTCATGGAATGGGAGGTGATATTTGATGTAATATTTCCTCAAGGGATTTTTATTTAACTATTATGAATGTTGTTATTTTTTTTATTTTTCATATGATTGTATTATTTACTAAATTTAATATAATTTTGTATCTATGTAAGATAAAATATTTTACATATAATCTATTTATTATATATTAACATAATAGAAATTTAATCTTATTTACATGATGTGATTGTGTTTAAAAATAAAATAAACATACATCACTAAAATAAATAAATAAACATGAAAAAAACGTTTTCTGATCATGAACTTGTCTACTGGTTAGTCAAGTCCATTGTCAATCACATATAAGAAATTTTAATTCATTTACAATTTATATTATTAATTTCAAATCATTCATTTTTTTTGATAAATTGTTTTTCAATTAATAATTAATCATTGTGTTAATTAATAAATTCATTATCATATTTATCAATTAAAAAAATCATGTAGATATATACAGTTCCTATCCTTTAAAATTTTAAACAAATTAAAATTTTAAATATTGTTTTTAAATTATTCAAGTACACAGTGTCCACTAATTAGACACATGGCATGTACACTATCTATTATGATTAATTATAGTTCTAGAATGTAATATATACATGGAAAGTACATGATGTGACATGATGTGCACAATTTCATGTCTATATAAATTGATATTTGGTTATTAACAATTATAAAATGTCTCCCATCACATGACATGGTGTGTGAAACATATTGTGTATAGACATTGACATGTACTATATACTTACACGGCCTGTAGCCCTACATGGAATGTCATGATTTTCATGGAATTCTATTCTTTAGTTCAATATATATAGTATGCATTGCATATACAGCCAAAAAACAAGTTGGGAACATATGAAGAATGTACCACTATAAATGATCATGAATTATAAAACATATTCAATAACCATACATATCATATATTTGACGAATAATAAGGCATTATTAATTACAGATTTATTTTTCACTAAACATAGTAAGAATTACCCTACATGTACATGTGGAAAGTTATCACTATCCAAACTGCTAGTAAAAACTATGAAATTTCATGTATTATTTATTAATATATATTATATTAGGTTATTGGGGGTATAATTATATTTAAACACAAACACATTGGACACACATATCCCTGAATGACATGTCATAGCCCCCCCAAGGGATAACCCACCCAAATAGATGCTTTATTATGTTATATATTTTTTGATCGAAGTACCAGTGGGAATGAATCCAATTACATGGCCTATTGGACCACAATTGGATGGCTCAATGTCCCTTATAACATCATGCCGATGTTAGAAACTGCATTTCATGCCTACATCACCACCCACTTGATGGACCAATGGCCTAGTGGGCCGAAATCCCATTTGAGATAAATAGTACTAATTCTATAATACCCCACTATAGTACATGATATAGTACCCATGCTACTGCAGTGAAATAATGCCACTATAGTGACATTCTATAGTACCTGTGGAAATTCTCTCCCACCTGTATTTGAACCCAGGACTGATACATGATTACAGGGAGCCTTTACCACTTGGGAAAGACCCCAAATGCTATTTTATTATTATTATTAATTAAAATACATTATCACATATCACCCACCTATCATTACATAAACCTTTCCTTAGATTCCAGATTTATATGTTTTGTACCCATGGAAACGCATCGTGTAATCCATTATACCCATCCAAACATCAATATTAGAGCATCAGTGTGTAATATACATGGATAAATAAGTGTTACATAGCATGCACAACTAGTTACAATTTTTTTTATCAATTATATACATTTTCCATCATAATCATTCAATATTTAGTCTGTGTTATTGTCTTTTACTTTCACCAAATTTCAATCTATTGTTTACATAGGGTTGAGACCAAGCGGGTTTCATGAAATTTAATCATGTTAAACATTGTATACTCTTAATTATTCCACATAACCACTGGTGATCAATACATAGTGTGTAATGGAAACATATACTTACCCCCACTCTATGTGTGGTTAATGACATGAAACACTCTTGTTTGGTTAACCAAGGCAACATGTTGAGTAATTTTTTTTATTACATTTCATGTAATTCTATTATGAAACCAAATTCCTTATGACCTCTAGAAGGAATGATCTTTCATTATTCACATGTTCTTTGTAATATGAATGAGATCAAATAAATTATCAATCCGTTTTGATTAATGAATGAGAAAAATTAAAAAAATAATAATTTAAAATTTAATTGATCAACAAAATACTAAATAATCTTAAATTTAAATGTGACTAATCTAATATAATTTAATGGTTCTGGGAGTAGTGGAAGCTAGTCGGGCCCATTCCAAAATAATGTTTTGATTGATTACAATGGATAATTCATTAGAACTTGAAAAATAATCATTATTTATAATTTATATATCATATGGAACATGAGGAATGGATCCTTGGAAACATTGACATATAATATTTTCACACTAAATTTATAATTAATTTCAAATTATAAATCACATCATCTTGATAATTCATTCTTCTATTCAGTTATTATTCAAAATAATAACTTAACAAGTTTTAAAATAATCTAATTGGTCATTACAAACTATAATTAATATATTTGTATCCATATGTGATACAAAAATATATGAAGGTTACTCTTACTCTTCTGGGTTCTAGTGCTATAATGACTAGTGTTATTATGGATTATGGATTTGAATTTGTGATCTTGTGAGGGGAAAATTATGCAGATGAAGACATAGATATTTGAATTGAGTGTTTGGGCATCCATAAATGTTTTTTTAATGTGTAATAGGCCACGGTTTTGGTCTAGGTGTTCAGGTGGCCATCAGAGAAGGGTCTGGGTGACCCAACTACCGAACTACGGTTATAGGTAGGACCCCATGTCAGAACACATGGTGTTGCAGTGTAGTCGCCTATGAAAATGAAAAACCATGTAAAATCCTACTGTATTGTGTCATGTTAGTGTATATGGAGAAGTCCTATTAAATAACCAAGGGCTATGTTGTGATGAGTTCCCATGATGAAGGTCCCTAAGACTACCACTCAAGGTAGGTGGCACCATGAAGGCCTGCTTCATGACACTACTTGAGGATAAGGGTGGAAATTTTCACCATAACTCCTATGGTTGTGCAGGAATTCTGACCATACATTTTTTAAGGACTCTCTATTATTTTCTCTATGGTTTATATTTGTAACCCCCTTAGGCTAGACTTTATCCAATCATGCAAAAGAGGTGGAAATATCTCTCTTTAGCTCTCATACTCCCACCCATTATCCCCCTTTATTTTGGGTGTTAGGGGATTATATCATCATAAGGACTTAGGGTATTATCCATCCTATTCTTACCTATTTTTTACCTCCCACATTTATAATGATTTTCCTCTATCAGTATGGAATTGTTTTGTGATGATTTCATCAGGGAGTGGATGGATCATCACACATGATGTGATTTCACGTGTGGAACATATAATATGTTCCTAGAGGAATAAATAATGAATAAATATATTTTTTTATTTTATTTGTTAATTTTTTTCTATTAATTTAGTATTATTTATTAATTTGGGTAAAATTGTTCATTGAAAAAGGGAGGTAATTTAGGTATTTTTCATGGATTAGGTTTAGGTGCATGTTGAGAACATATCTCACCCAGTTTCTCATGGATTTGAATTCATTGTCTTGTTTTGTACATTTGGAATTGGTTTTGAAATTTTTTTATTTTGGTTTAAATTTTTAATTATTAATTTAATAGGGTTTATTAATGAGATATGTGATCTTGGACTTTGAGGGGGTCGGTAGGAGGTTTAAATGAATTTATGGATCATTGGATGAGGTAGGAAATCCTGAATTTAATTATGTATCATTTTTGACTTCTGATTTTATGTTTTTATTACTTAATTATTATATCTTCTTTCATATGTCATGATGCATGTGATCTTCCCTGTAAGATTTTTATGGGATCATGTTGGCCTAATAGTCAACATTGACAGTATAACATGAAAAATGGATTTATGTTGTTGCCATGGTTATATGAGTTTTAGTGGACTTATGTATGTATCATTTGGTGGAATGGGTGATTTTCAAGGATCATTTTATTTTATAGTTATAATAGTTTAAAAAAACCTTCTTTACATAGGTAAACAGTTGAGTTAAATGGGTGGTTTGACAAATATATTTTGAAATAGAATTTCAAAATAAAAATATAGTATCTAAAGAACATTTAACGGGATTTGGATAAGGGTATAGAGTATGTAAGAATACATGTTATTACCTTTTATATGGTTTTAAAATGGGAATTTTTCTGAGTTTTAAAGGGTAATCCAAATGGATTGATTGAACTAGAATTGTTCTATTTGACCATGCATGCAGGTGATGCCCAATTTTCTAATGCATGTATACTTCTGTGTGTGAAATGTTTCTATGATTTCTTGGTGTTTCATACTGCATGATGATTCATATTTTGTGTGTATCACTATAATAATAATTCATTTGTTATCAATTTAAATTTTTAAATGAAAGGATTTGAAACACCCATAGGGGGTACACATGGTTTTAATGGATCTTAATGAAATTTTGATGTATGTGACTATGTTATGAGAAACCATTTACCTTGTTATGATTTGGAGAGATTTTGGGATTATTTGTATGCCTTATTTGTTATTTCTTATGTGTGATGATTGTATGTTTTTGGTATATTTACTTCAAAGGACTAGGTTGTGTGCATATATTACCTTGCCTTTGAAGTCTAGGGTTGTGAACTTGAGGGAATATGCCTTAGTATTCAATGTTTGAGGATGACCTTGTGGTATGGTTCATGGTATGACATGATGCATAGAAAATAGACCTCCCTTGAGAGAGAAGTTACAGGTCGAGGCCTATGGGTATATGATCAACCCCAATTTCTTTAGGTAGTGTATCAAGTATTGGAAGGCATCATAACCTCAGTCTTCAAGTATATACAATACATTGTGCATAATTCATACCCACCATGTAACTTTACGAAGTAGTTTCTATTTGGTATAGAAAAATACCATGTTTTCTCAGGTGTGGGTCAGGTATATGGTTTGAGGTAAAACCTCTTCCATATGATATGGGAAAAAAGAAGGTGTGGTCAGATAGAGTGACCCCTGATTTTTGTACATAAATAATATATCTTTTTAGATGAATATGCATTAAATAACACAAATAAATGCTTTAGAACAATAATAGTTTAGGGAATCTATATAATAGAAACACAATCTTATTATTTCATTAAATATATTTAATATCTCCCACAAATATCTACTCATGTAGTACTTCTTGTAGAGATACACTATGTAAAAATTTCATTATAACCTTTAGAAGGAACCAAAATAAAGGGTGATCTAAGATGCTAAGTAAGGGTAAACATAGTAGATATTACTCTATGATCATATGAAATCATATAATAAGAATAAGGGTATGTGATTATGAACACAACATATTTAGTTCATACCCAACCTTTAAAATACCAATAAACATGAGTCATGGTTTAAAACGTTATGATTTCAGAAAAAATGGGTTATAATAGTGGGAAATCATCATAAATCAATAATGAACTACATGACTATGAACTAAATGTGTGTAACAATCATAGATATTGAAAAAATTAATATTTCAAGGATAACCACCATGACAATCAACATAGTGTATTAGGACTCATCAGTTGTTTCCCATAATGGATTAATCCAATCGACTACATTCCCATCACTATCTTATAAGATATAAATATTTACCCAACACAATGTAGGTAGATATAGGTCTCAAATGTCACATAATTAAAACCATACTTATGTGTTCTATAAGATCATTAAACATTCATCATAACAGAACCCATGAGATGAAATGGGATTCATAAAAATTTAATTATAGCACAACCCATGGAAATTGAATTGGTTTAATAAACATATCATCATAGCATAACCCCTGTAAAAGAAACAGTTTTCATAAATATTTCTTCCTTTCATCATAGTTTAACCCTGATAATAAAGAATGAGTTCCATAAACATGTTTTCATCATAATAATATACCATTCAGAGAAATAATAAGAATGCCACCCTTGGACCATATCCCCAGTAAAGCAAAGGTAACATCAAAGGATGTCATAATAAATGGAAAATGATTCTGGAAAATTAGTTGCAACAATTATTGAGAAAAATATCCTTTCCACTTTGAAAATATATTTTTAAATAATAGAACATTTTCAAATTCCATTTCTCTGAGAATAACTATGTAATATTATAATGGAAGATTTAATTATCATCTAAAACAATTATTGAGGAAGGAAAACACTTTTTAAAACATAAAACTATCTTAAAATCCTTTTCTTTGAAAATAAACTTTGAAATATAGAAATAAATATTTAAATATCATTTAAAACATTTATTTAAAACATTTTTTTAGAAATCATGGACATGGAAGAAAAAGAATTATAAACCAAAAAGAGAAATAAAGAGGATTATTCTTTAAAAACATAATTTTGATCTATTAAGTACTTAAATAGAGGAAAATTAACAGAAGAAATGGATTTTCATGAAATATAAAGAGGGGAAGAAATATCCAAAGAATAACGAGAGTTAGATCACAATATGTCAACATTATATTCTTAATAATAAACAATCCTGATGAAGAATAAGATTATAACAGAAAATCATTACCACATTTATAATATTTGAATTGTAATAATCATAGAATAATAACAATAAAAAACATTATATATCAAGAAAATAGATAAATTCATGATATAAAAGTTCAATGTGGTAGTATATACACCTCATAAAATAATATAGGTTCATAACATAACTTATGCCCCACAGAAAAAAAATTGAGAAAAAAATGCCGCAACACTTTTTTAACTTTTGAACTATATATACCATGAAAGATAGATTTTAAAATTGATATATAAATTACCATAATTTTCATGTGAATAATCATAAAATACATTCATGGGAAGTATATACGCCACATAAAAAGAAGAATTAGTGAACCTAGCATATATCTCAAATATATAAAAAGTGAGATGAATATACCATAGCACATTTTAAGATTTTGAATCTTAAACCACATTAATGATACATATGTTAATGTATATGTAAATCCCTATAAATTTCTATAGAATCATCATAAAATAAATTTAGCCTAAGTATAATCACAATAAAAATTAATCAATTGGTCAATATGGTATGTGACTCACAAATATAAGTGTGAGGTGGAAATTCAGTTACTAATTTGGTATCTTTTTAATTGTAAGAATCATGGAAGAATAAAATGAAATGATAAATTAAATATCATTAAAATAAGTATATTTATGATACAAAATCCAAAAAGGTCAATATATACACCACACAAAAGAAATGGGTGGTAAATAAAGACCCTATGTTTGACTTATAAAACATAAAAATATATTAAGAAATATTTTCGAAGCCTGGTGCTGAGGAGACACATGATTTTAAGGACAGAAGATCCTAGAAATAATGTTATAAAAATATGAACATATTTTTTGTATCATGAGAATACATTTTTTCATACATAATGGGATATCTATTAAATGGAGTCTCAAGTTGAAAATATGATACCATGGTTAAATATGAATCACTAAGTTTACCATTGTCGAGACCTAAATTTGGTCAGTAAGAGACGTCAGGTAGAGGCTTCCATTGGTGGATGTATTTTATTAAAATAAAAAAACAATTTTATTGTTTTGAATTAAATTACCTGAACCACTTATCCCATATAAATAATATGCTATGGAAAATCTCTAGGGTTAGCTTCTTAAACCTAGGATCATTGAGAGGAGTATAGAATCTCTCTTTATTAGAGGATTAAGATCATACGATGACCGAAAAATAGATCATGGTGTATAATAGTTCAATGAACTCAATAGGGCTTCTGTTTCATTATAAAATACATCTTTCAACAATTAATTATTCAATATTTATGTACGACTTGTATTTTTTTTGGATTTATTAGATTTTTTAATTAATCAAGCATGGTTTAATTAACCTCTTTGATTTATAGTGTTTTTAACCTTTCCAAGAGCCTGGTAAATTTTTCATGAGATTTAAATATCTATCCCTATGTCATGATTCTCACTCAAGAATCCCAACTTGAAATCATCAGTCAAGAAAAATTATCTAATGATGATTAAAACCTTTATTCTTTTGCTTACCCCATTGTTATTCACATTATTATCCTTTATCCAATAGTGGAATGATTTGAATTTTTTGTGGTGGGTTCAAGTGTGAATGAACCCCCTGATTCATGGTGGAATGAGAATGAGTATTGGGACGGAAATTTTCATATGTATTGATATGAATTGCGGGATGTAGGTTATGTACTTGTTGATCTAGGATTCAAATTGGAGATGAAAATGATATAGGAGACACATTAGAAACATGTGAGAGAATCATATTCTGATTTCTAGATAAAAAATGGCAGAAATTTATGGCCACATATAATTTTCACCAATTTTTGTGGTCAGAAGAGTGCGATAGGTGGTTGAAATTAAATATCTAGGATCCACATGAATGATATTGATTTTTTCAAAAAACATGAATACAGTTCATGTATTCTAAATAAAACATGATGTGTAGACCCCTAGTAATATTTTATTTGGTTTCTAGGTGAGATAAATATCACACACTATGTGGGAAACCCATATGTAATGTGAATCAGTGATGGAGTCCTAGAGTGTACTTTGGGAGTACTTGGACATATACACACATTGGAACACTCCATATACTCACACATGAAAATGAAATGAGCACCACTAGATGGAAATGGCTAGGAGAGAACATGTGGGCCCCTAGTGGTCGAGAAACAACATATAGTACCATTACAATTCAGGTAGTAATACATAGATCAGGATCCTTGTATTGGTGAGGACAATGCCAAACAGAGGAGCAGGGCCACACACCATGTAGACCCAACTACACCTAGTGTACTTCCCACTGCTACTTCAACCACTCATATCTCCTTCTTGACAAATATTTGGGCCCATGAGTAACCTATGTTGAGTGTCTTTATTCAAAAAATGTAGTGGTGGATTTTTCAATGGATTTTGAGATACAATACGAGATGTTCCAATAGTGAAAATTCTTTAGGTAGTGGTTGATGATGGGAGTGATCGGGCATGATCATTAGAGAGTGGTACCCCCTTAAAGACTAAGGCGTGGGTACTCTATATATTTAAAAAGTAGTACCACATGTTAGACTATTTCTTGGGTCCTCTAGACATATCATAAGTGGTACCCCCATAATGAATAGGGAATGGGTCATATATATAAAAAGTGGTATCTTCTGATGGACTAGGGAATGAGTTCTATATCTTCTGAGTGGTACCCCTTTATGGAGTATGGAGTGGGTCCTCTATCTAATGAGTGGTACCCTTTTGAATGACTCGAGAATGGGTCCTCTATTTATAGAGTGGTACCTACTTGATGCATTAGGGAATGAGTCCTCTACTTAGATATTGTTCCCCCTTGACAATGTTGAAAAATGGCGAGGTTTGGGTTATCAACATGGTTAATTCCTTCAATAGACACACATGATTTTGGGAATCATTGATGGTACTTTATAATTAATGGAAGAATCTTTCCATGGTCTGATCTATGAGATGGTGATCCCCTTTCTCTCTCACACTGGAATTATTTTATAAGAATATATATAAATATCTTCTATTATTGGGATTAATTTTCCCTATTTCTTTGGGGTTATTCTGAATTCTTCTATCATTTCTCCCATTTAACCCCTTCTAGTTTTTTAGGTCCTCCTACATGGTATGTATATACTCACCCATGAAAGGGATTTTCTTGTATGTGTCTTGTTTTATGTCGACGAAAGATGGGTCAATGGTATTTTTTGGGAGCATAGGGATTCCTAGGTTAATTTGACTCTGTATTGAGGTCGAGTCTTAGAGATCTGGGATTAGGATCTCACAACATTTTGTTTCCAGATATTTTTAGGTTTTTAAATTAGTTCTAGTTTTGTGTGTACATTCCCCCTTTTCATTTTGGATTTCACTGAAATGATATTTTGAATTCCCTAGAGGTTATTACATGCATGGATTTTAGTCTAGTTTTTATTATCTTTAATTATTATTCCTATATAGTTCTTTACAGTGATAGTTGGGTTCATGAGTACAGGTACATAGGAAATAGGATAAAATTTTAGTTATTCCTTTTTGTACTGTTCACTAGACCATGGACTATAGAGGTATGATTGGGGTAGTTGCGGCTTGACCTTTTTTTGACCAGGCAATCCCTAGTGGGTCAGGTCATGAAAGATTGCTATCCAAGGTTGTTCGACCGAAAGATGGAGTTTTTAGTTTTATCCCCTTATGAGGTTTTATTGGGAAGTTATGAATACAATTTCAAAGTGTCTCAAGTAGGGATTTTTGGCTAGGGAACCTAGTGTTGGTGAGGCAGCTGGCATATCCATTCACCAAGACTCTAGCAACCAGTTTTTGACTCAACATACTAAGACATGGCCGCATGGAACATTGGTACATGAATCATATAAGATTTTGTCCTTTGAATATCCATATTAGGTCAAATCGTCATATATATATATATGATTATCTTATTGTGGTATACCATGATTAATTTTTCAGAATTCCTCTATTAAGACATCCATCCAGGTTACCGTTTCAGTATTTTGATAAGTATCCGACAAGTGATGAGGCCTCAGTTCAGGGGCCATCACACAAGTTCTTTTTTCCATGATGGAAGGTGGAAGAAAAATCATCTATAGATAAGTAGATTATACCGGTGGTGTAGGATAATGATTCATGAAATCTTAGCACACTACATGATTTCCAGCACAATAAGATGCAAATGTTCTACAATGAGCTAGATCCCAAGACAATAGAGGATTGTTATGAGTTGGTGATCCAAGGTTTCTGATAAAACAAATTTTTTTTGAATATTTTATGAATAATATATTAAAAAATTTCCTCACATTGTGTTAATTATGTTTATTTTTAAAATATTTTGGATTAGATCAATCATTTGATAATTTGATAAAAATTCCCATTTTACCCTTTAGAAATTCATTGTAGCATTTCAAACATAAATAATTTTATTTTAATTATTTGAAGTTAATAATTTAAAACTATGTTATAGAATGTATAGGATGTAACATTAATTCAGTACAAATGAGATAAATTGTGTATTTTATTGGAGTTAATGGTCCATGAAGTCAAAGATGGTATGAACAGTCTAGATTGGACATCATTTCTGTATTTGGGACATAAAATCTTGATCCTTTCTTGGATTAGGCAAAAAATTTTATAGGAGATTGAGGAATAATTTTCTCACAAATCAACCTTCTATAAAGACAACTGGTTCATGTATTTTGTTTGGTCAAACAAGTGATGCATGTCAGATTAATATATTTGGATGAATTTCCCCATCCACACTTGAAATCTCTTTTAACCTAGCCTCCCCTCCACTCAAAAATTTTGTTTTTTTATCATTTTTAGGGGTTATGAAGTGAATTAGGATATTTAAGGCACATTAGGATTGGTTTCACTCAAATTATCCAACCATTGTAATAGGGGGTATCTCTTGATGCAAGGATCCCCTCATCGAAGCCTTCTTCTTCTTCTTCATGTTTTGATATTTTCATTTGTGTAATATACTTCTTATTTCATCTTTTATTTATTATATTTTATTCTTTTTTGTTAAATTATATTTTTATTTACTCATATTATTTGGGCTGGAATAAAGAGTATAAAATATATTGGTTTATACCTTTTCAAAACATGTTCACATGAAAAAAGTTTCTACAATGAATACACCACCCATGGTAGAGTAGTTCTTTTTAGTAATCGATCTACCTCTTACCTTCTGAATTTATTTATTTTTAATAATTAATCTAATGTAATTAAAAAAATTTAATCCATGAATTTAGTTTTATAATTAGAAGAAACTAAGAAAGCTATTGTAAAATTGACAAAAAAACACGCGAGGTTGAGATTTGTGTAAATTATTAGAGCACAAATGTAATTGGTGAAACAAAAGAACACATGATAAATTTATAGAGTTAAAATAAAATACCTAAAAACAATTCATCCTCATTTTCTAGAATGGATATTTTCCATTATTTACCATTGACCATAAGCTAGATTTATAATTTCAATAAAAGCAGGGTGTTACGATTGCATGTTCCAAATCTAGCCTCGTGTTTAATTCATTTTATCATTGTGGTTACGTTAACTCTCGTAATGTTCAAGGGTTAAAAAATAAGGGACCATAAATATGTGGATGTTAATTTAAATTATAATGATTAATAAGTAAGTGAAGTGGTAGAGTTAGATCGATTACACATTTTAAAATATTTTCTAAAAAATGTCTTCTTATTGTGTATTTTTTGTCAAAATTCATTTCAAAAATTAAAATAAAAAAGAATAAAATATTCATCCAGAAAACCTATTATAGTTTTATAAGTGATAAAAAAACCCTAATCCATTCAAGTAGAGTGTTTGAGTTATTTAATTTTGTTTCCAAAATACCTTTATAATGTTGTTTTAATTACTGCCTCTTTGAGAGATGACCTAGGTCTGCCACCCTACTACACCTAAATAAACCCAAACTAAACATCATTTGAGATCGCCAACGAAATTACATTTCAAATTTTCAATGTTTATGGGTCGGAAATTAATTATTTCAACCAATTATACACATTCCTTTTATTTGTAATTTTATTTTATTCTTCTCTTATTTCTTCCTTCTTTACCCAATCTAAAATTTTCTTCTTATTTTGTTTTTATCTTCTTCTTCTTTTTGGACCATCAACTCAAACTTCTAATTTTTATTTTGTTATGGTAAAATTTTATTCTTTTCATTTTTATTTTATTTATTACATGAACTAATCCGGAATATCTATTAGATCTTGACCCTGATATTTAATACAGCCTTAAGGACCGAATCTGATATTTCCAGTATATGAGAAGTCTCAACATTCAACCATTTAGAGAATTTATCCAAATTGGGAACATAGAAATTGGAAACAATTATAAATAAATCTTTAAAAAATAACCAATGGATAAAAAATATAACAATTAAATTAATATAACCATTCTAAAATTTGTTTCACGAAATATTAATTATCACCCAAATTGTATTGGATACCCAAATATTGAAATATAATTTGAATAGAAATCTTGGTTAATTTACCTTTTTCCAAAGTTTAATTTATTATCTGGTGAGGACCCAAGAAAACCTTAAATAATTTAATGTGGTTTTCTCAAAACTAATACTAAGAAATGTATCTGAAGATCAAATCAATCTAAGAGAATTCCTATTCTCTCATTATGGAGCTAAAAAAGATTTGATGTATTTTTTACAACCTGAAGATGTCACTTGTTGGAATGATTTTAAAATTACATTCTTATAGATATTTTTTCTATGATCAAGTACCACATATATTATAAATTAGATCTCTAGGGTCAAGAAAGAACAAGGGCAATTAATGTATGATTACTGGGAGTGATTCAATAAGTTGTGTGCAAGGTGCCCACATCACAAAATCAATGAGAAACTAATCATCCAATACATCTATTGAGGAATCACACATATGGAGAGAAGCATGTTGGATTTCATATCTCAAGGGACATTGGTCGACACAAAATTAGTAGCACTACGTTTGCTGATAAAAAATATGGCATAAAACTCCCAACAATTTGGCGATCAAGGTACACCACATGTTAGAGGATTACATTATGTAAGTCCTTCCTATCTTGAAAATAATTTTATTGATACTAAGATGGATGAATTGACCACTATGGTGAGGCATATTTCTTTAGATCAAAAGAAAAACCATCCCACTCCTATGAGGCCATGTGTTGTTTTCACTGAAATATACCACCCAACTGACTATTTCCCACAATTACAAGAGTCAAAGGATTGTGAAGCAGTATTCCTTAGGAGAAAATATCAACATTAGAAACAAACACATATTCAAAATAAGTATTATTCCATTAACCAATATACAACCAAGAGTGGAATGATTAATCAAACATGAGGTATGTCTCTGGATAACAAAAAAGCCTCTTTTCAACAAAAACTTCCAGCAGCCTATGCCTTACTTGCAGGGTTTCCAACAACCCCAAAGGAGATTTAAGCCCACGAAACAAAAATCCAACAACCAGGGGCTTCTCAACCAAAGGTATATTCTATAACTGATGATATTTTGAAAAAAATTGTTCCTAATCAACAGAATATGGTAAATAGTCAAGGTTCGAATCTAAGGGAGTTCAATACTCAAATGAGCTAGATTGACACTGCCTTCCATGAACTTGTAAGGTATAATTAAGAAACATACTTTTCCAACCTACTCCAAATCCCAAGGGGAAAGTCAGTTCCATCACATTGAGAAGTGGGAAGCAAATGAATTATACTTCTACACCCACCATTCCACCGAGATTCACCTTAACTCTATAGGAACTCTATTCAATTACAACATATGAGAAACCAAAGGAGAAAGACAAAGATCTGAAAACTATTGATAATGTTCTTCCTAAAACCCTTCCATTTCCAAACAAGGATATACAAAACAAGAATATGGTTGAGGAGGCTATTAAAAAAGTGGTTTTGTACACATTAAAGTGTGTGGAGATCAACACCCTCTACTTGAATCCATTAAGAAAACTCCAAGGCATTCAAAATTCATAATAGAACATTGTATCAATCAAAGAGGGCTCAAGGGAAATTAGAGGATCAATCATGGAAGGAATTTTTCATCACTCATTATAACAACTCTAGAAATGCCAACAAAGTGCAAGGATCTAGGGATATTCACCATCCCATGCACCATAGGGGAGTTGTCCTTTTCTGACGCTCTTTGTGATTTAAGAGCTTCTATAAATGTAATTCCTCACTTAGTATTTTATTCATTACAGTTTTATGAGTTGAAACCGATGAGAGTATTGGTGTGGTTGGAGAATAGAGCCACAACATATCCACCGAGAGTCCTTGAGGGTGTACATGTTTGGGTAAGAGATATAATATTACCAGTAGACTTATACGTTTTTATCATGGAGGATGATTAGGTAAATTCTCGTGCTCCCATTATCTTATGCACACCCTTCCTCAAAACTACAAAAATTATCATAAATGGTCATGAAGATACACTTTCCATGGATTTTGGAGATGAATTTGTGATATTTAAGGTTATGGACGCATGAATTACCCCCTCATAGGAAAATTCTTCTTTTGTTATCTCCCATTTTGAACTACCAAATAAAAACTACATGGAATTAGATTGTCCTATGCTTAGGGAGATTATGATATTTGGTTCTAGTTTGATATTTAAGAGCACTTACACTCCTATTTATAATGCACAAAACTCCCTTAGACTGGATTTTGAAATGGATTCATATTCTTATTTTGATCATCTTCACTTTGATAATGACTTGGTTATTGAATATGATGATGAATTTGATTAATTATTCATTTATCTTGATGATGTTTATTTTGATAATGATGTTATTTGTGCACATATTTCATTTCCATCAATGTATCCATCCATACATCACCCCCTTTGTTGGAGATCAAGACATTTCCTCCCAATCTCAAATACTCATCCTTGTTAAGTGGTGAGAGATTACCTGTTATAATGGCTTCTAATTTTCCTTTTGAACATGATGGAAAACTTTTTAATCTTTTGAGGGAGAACATTAAGGAAATATGGTGGACCTTGGCTAACATATTAGGTATTATCCATTCCATTTACATGTATAGTATTATTTTGGAGGATAGGTATTAACTGGTTAGGCATCCACAAAGGAGACTCAATCCAACCCTTATGAAAGTTATTAAAAAAGTTGTTGAAAATTTGATCAAGGTAGGTATAATTTATCCCATTTCAGATTCACAATGGGTGAGTCCTATTTAGGTTGTACCAATGAAAAGTGGTGTTACTATTGTCAAAAATTATAAAGAGGAGTTAGTTCCAATGAGGGTAAAAAATAGTTGGTGTGTGTGTGTATTGATTATAGGAAACTAAATCAGCCCACTCGCAAGGACCATTTCACCCTCCCATTTATTGATCAAATTCTTGAGATACTAACTGGGGAAACAAACTATTGTTTCTTGGATGGATTTTCTTGACATTTTCATGTTCGTATTGCTCCAGAGGATCAATGGAAAACAACATTCACTTGTCCATTCGGTACGTTTTCCAACTGTAGGATGACATTTGGACTTTTCAATGCCCCATGTACCTTATAGAGATGCATTGTGATCATTTTTTTCTGATTTTATTGAGACGGGGATGGAGGTATTTAAAGATGATTAAATAGTTTATATGTCTTAATTTGATGACTCTATATCTAGTTTGGGAAAGGTTTAGAATTGTTGTATTGAGAAGAATATGGTCTTGAACATTGAAAAGTTTCATTTTATGGTATATCATGGAATTTTATTAGGACATGTAGTGTCAAAACATGGGATAAACATTGATAGATCTAAGAGAGATATTACTTCATCCATACCATATACTTAATGTGTGCATGATATTAGATCTTTCCCAGGGAATTTGGAATTTTATTGATGCTTCATAAAATATTTTAGAAAGATTTATCTTCATATTGCATGATTACTTCAAAAGGAATTTGATTTTGTGTTTGATGATTTTTGCAGGACTTATTTTGATGAGATAAATAAGTGTCTGACCACTACACTAATCATAAATCCCCCATGGTGGGAGCTTCCTTTTGAGTTTATGTGTGCCGCCTGCAACATCATATTTGGAGCTGTCTTATCCCAGAGGGTGGAGGGACGTTCACATGTGATTGCATATGCATTGAGGAAACTGCATTCAACCCAGTATACTACACAAACATGTAAGAAGAGTTTTGTTCCATCATATTTACTTTAGATTAATTCTTTTCATATTTATCGAGCTCTAAAGTAGTTGTTTTTTCTTACCATGCTGCTCTGATGTACCTCTTGAAAAAGGAGGATGCAAAGCCCAGGCTAATCTAGTGGATGCTCTTTCTTTTGGAATTTGATATTGAAATGAAGGACAAGAAGGGTTCAAAAATATTGGTGGCAGACCACATGAGTCGGCTTACTCACACACTAGAGGATGAAACCTTATACCAGGTACCACTATGGGACACTTTCCTTGATGATAATATTTATTCTATCTAAGTTACACATCCTTGGTATGCTCATTTGGTTAACTAAATTGTTTTGTAATGAACCAAAATTTCATTAATGAAAATTAATCTTGGTATAATTAAATGTCTTATTCTACAAATGGTTATATAACATATACACTTCCTTGGTTTTAGGATTTTTGGATTTTAAAATACCATTTAGAATTGGGGTCTTTTATAATATAGCTACTGAACAGTGATCACATGGTTAGTATAAATATAGGGTTTTTACAAATCCAGTTTACTCAGATAATAGAAGTGATGGCCTCATCCTGTAGATTTTCCCCGTATTAATCCCATTTTTCAAAGATCAGAAATGAGGTGGTGTCACTGGGATTCACACTTGACCAAGACCAAGCCGAGCTTTAACATGTTAAGCTTGAATGAAACCACCTATAGGAGAAGTAGAAGTTGATAGAGATTACCATCTGAGCGATGTTATCCGAACCACCCCAAGAGTCGGTCACCATCGTACACCTTAGCCTTTGGTCTTATGCGTGTGTTACAAGGGGTTATATAACAAGACCTTATCCCTATGATTATTTCAATTACATTTTCATATAAGAAAGAATATACATTCATTTTATTATTGTTACTTTGTAAATAGATTTTAAAGAAAAAATAGTATTTTAATTAATATTCATCTAAGGAATCTATTTTGGTAAGTTAATATTTTTTTGAATTAAATTTTATTTTAATATCATTATCGTTTTTAAATTAATTTTTATTAAATATAAATGATCTTACAATTTTATGAATGAAATTGTATTTTTTATTAAGGATTGAAAGCTGTTTTTGTAAAAACCCATGATTTTTTGATAAATGTCAGTTTTTATTTTAAAAGTGAAAATACACATATTTAGAAAATTATTTAGACAAAATTAATATCATTTTTGGAATCAGGATGTCAAAATTTTTCAATGGAGATTTTTTCATAATTTTCTGAGACAGTCAAATTTTTGGGTAAAAATTAAATACCGTTTAAATATATAATGAGTTTTATGACATCATAATGACCCAATAGTGATGTAATGAAATAAAATAAATTCTATTTTCGGCCAATATATGTTTTATTCTTAAAATAATGTTATTTTATTGTTGTTTGATTTATTTTAAAAGGATTTAGTAGACCCTTTAAGACTTATAAAACATTTTAGTTTTTTAAATTGATTTCCTTGAGAGTGTAACTCACAACCACATAAGAAACCCTATTATTTTATGAACTTCAGACATTTTCCTTATAAAATATTGTATTCCAATCCCCTTTGTAATAAACCATGGGAAAAACCATGTGATTGTTTGTGGTTTTGATTACTTTAATGTGTGGTGTCCCAAACCTAAATAATAATGAATTTTATATCCTTTCCTATATAAAGCAACCCAAGATCCCACTTACTCTTCACTAAAATCCTTTGGAGTTCGTCCCAATTCTTCCCTCCACTCTCTATAATCCTCCTAAGGTGCCCTAAGTTCTCAAGAGTCGTTTCTCAAGCCCCTCTCAAGCCTTTGGGATCAAACTTCCATGTAAGATATTTCTTCCTTTCTCTTTTTGTCCAAAATTCATTATGTTGTTATGCGATTTTATTTTCATTTAAAAATGTTGGGGGTATTATTTATAACCTCTCCCATACTTCCCTATTTATGTTTTAATGATTATAGACCCCTTTTATACAGCATCAATTCCTGCCATGTACACCAGTTACCATGCTGAAATTCTATAAGGAATTTCTCTCTCCTCATTTACATTCAAGACATTCTTTTATATTATGCATCTAAATTCCATTCCATATGTTGTTATATTATGTCCCATGATCCACTTACTTTCCATTTAATTTCTAAATGATGAGAGACCCCTTTCACTCTCATCAACCCATTTTACGAATTTCTATTTGACGTCATTATTCTGCCGAAATTACACCAAAATTTCCATACCAAAATCATTGTGTAGTGAATACCATACCCACTCCTTTGTCAGGGGTATTCACATTTCTGAACTTGTAATTTTTGATTTAGTACATACATTTATTTATTCCACATATCTTATTCATGGAATGAATTATGCTGTTAATGAATCCATGTTGTATGATCTATGTGGCACATTTTTGCATGAAATGAAATGATTATGAAAGGTGCACCCTAATAGCATTCCAATGCATTGGGTAAAGTATTTCATCATGATAAATCATGTGCAATGGGTGTTTACTCATGCTAATTCAAGTGCAAATAGGGTTTAATCATGCTTCATGTAGAATGAGGGTTTACTCATGCTCCATGTGCAATGAGCCGTGGCTCATGCTCATATCATGTTAAATGTTGTTGCCACATCTCCATGTTATGATTATAATGATTTATCATGACTTTATGTTCATGTTTATCTTATTATCCATTGATTTTACAATTGACTAACATGTACTTTAATCCTCATGTTATTTTATGTTTATTCCCTTACTGGTCTTTATAGCACTCCCCTATCTTATGTATGTCCCCACGCTATCCCATGCATTACTATGTACAAGGGAATGTAGTGGTTATGAAAAGGAAGTTTTCCATAATATGTTGTGTTTTATGTTTTAATTTGTTATGTGATGTACCTAATCCCCAAAGACACTATACCTCTCGATCTTCTATGTTGTATCAAGTGAAGGTTTTATGCAATAATTTATGTTATTTGTGTAACAAAAAGCATGATTATTATAGTTGGTATCTGATGATAGTTTTAGTTATTTTTGGGATTAGGACTAGAAAAACTTAGTGAAAGACTTAGGTATAAGACTAAGTATAATAAATATATCACTAAATTTATGTGAGTACTGATTAAGTGGTTTATCAAGAAAATATATCCCTGTCTAGATCTGAGCAGGTAGAGGTGGATTTGGAACATATGTACCTTGGAGTCACAACTCAAACAAGGAGTTTTAGGCTTGACCCAGGGTATCCTGTTATATGACAATGGTCCTTGTTGAAATCTTGGTTACAACACTCCCGATGGATATGCTTTTTTAAATTCACAAGCTTAGTATAAACCATTATTAAGTGAATAAAAAATGACCCTAAGAATATATGTCAAAAAGTAGGTCATGGATAACATAGACTGAATCCTATAGATTCATAAGTTAAGGAAATAAAATCTATTTATAAGTCATTTGTTTTGTCCTTGGATTACACTTTATGTTTCACCCCAAACATTCATTTTATTCCAGCCAATGGTCGGTAATAAGTGGACTCAGGCTAACTACCAATGCGATGACCAATGTGATGACTATTCTAAAGAGATTCCCAATACAATGGGAGCGGGAAACGAGAAATTTTTCATGATAATGTATCATTTAACTTAAGATTTTAATATAAACATGGGTCTAGAGGAATGTTCACCCCACCTAAGAAAAAACAAGTCACTATTGAGAGCTTCATGAGACAAAGGCCGTCTACTTTTAATGGATCATCTGATCCCTCAATCACCGAACAATGGATTAACTCCATTGAAAATTTCTTATCCATCCTTCAATGTTCGGAATAAGAGAAGGTTCTTTTGGCTGCTTATCATATGGATGATGAAGTTGATAACTGGTGGACATTGATAAAAAATATGAAGCCTAAGGAGGAGATCAAGGCGTTGGAATGAAAGGATTTTCAAAAAATGTTTTTTTATAAATATTTTACTCATAACCTCCGTATTAAGATGTAAAGGGACTTCCTTGACCTCAAGAATAATGAAAAATAATCCATTGGAGTGTACGAGGAAAACTTCACAAGGATTTTACGATACGCCTACGGATTTGTCATTACCCCTAAATGCAAGGTTGACCAATTCTTTGGTGGGATGAAACCTAGCCTACATAAAGGCCTGGTGATACATGACTTCAACAGATATGGGGAAATTTTCTGATGGTCCCTCAAGTTATAAATGGAGATCGGAGAATCTCATGGGTATGAGGGGGATAAGAATCATAAGGTGGACTTCAATTCTGGCTGTCCAATGGATAAATCCAACGGTGCTATGAAAATAAAACACCCCACTTCCCAAAGGTGTGGAAAGAAGAACCCTGGAAATTTCCTGAAGGGGATGAGGAAATGCTTTAGGTGTGGGAGATAGGGGAACCTAGCTGTTAACTACCAGTAAGAAAACCCGCAGCTGCAACAGAGGAGAGGAATGATCCGTTCGACTCTCAACACATTGTTCATTTCTTCAACTACAAAGAATCTGGGCAGCTTACAAATTAGTTCCCTTAGCCACGGGTTTTCAGAGGAAACCAACAACCTCCAGGTCATCAAGGGAGATCTTTTTCCATCACTACCTCTGAATTGAAACCTAAAAATGAAGTGGTGATATGTACGCTAGTTATCCATTAAAGAATAGCGAACACACTTTTTGATTATTTTTCAACACATTCTTTTATATCTTGAAAGTTTAGTAGAAAAATCCCAACACCACCACAAATAATGCAAGTGAAGATGTTAGTGAGTATGACAAATGGGGAAATCATTGCATCCGAAGGATATAACTCCTCCCCTATCGTAATTTGTGTACTGAACATCTCGAGGAACCTCGTCATACACCCTCTAGTGGAATTTGATGCAATTCATGAAATATATTGGATTTCCCTATATAGAGCCAACATAAATTGCCATGAGAGGTAAATCACTCTCCATATGAAGAATCAACCCCTGATTCTATACCAGTGCAAGGATTAAGATTAATCTTCTTTAGAACCATCATCTCAAGAGTGTATATTAACGCCTTATGAGCAAGCATATTTGGAACAGATTCTTGAGTTTAGGGAAGAAACCATCCTTGAAGACATCCCTATTGTGAGATAATTCTATGACGCGTTTCCTAAGGAATTTTATAGTTTTCCTCCTATATGAGATGTTAAATTATCAATTGACCTTATACCTGGGGAATTTCCAATATCCAAGACTCTGTATAGAATGGCTGCTGTGGAGCTTGAGAAGATAAATAAACAACTACAAGAGAATATAGATAAAGGGTTTATATACCCACGTGCTTCACTATGGGGTGCACCACTCATCTTTATCAAGAAGAAGGATGGGTCAATGCACCTTTGCATTGATTATTGTGAGATCAAAAAAATCAGGATAAAAAACAAGTATTCTCTTCCATGAATTGATTAATTGTTTGATCAGCTATGTGGAGAACAATACTTTTCCAAGGTGGATTTGTGGTCGGGATATTATCACGTAAGGGTGAAGAATGAAGATATACCCAAGACTGCTTTTCGTACAAGATATAGGAACTATGAATTCATAGTAATGCCTTTCTAACTCAATAATTCTCCATAAATATTTATGGACTTGATTAATAGAGTCTTTAGAGGTTACCTCGACAAATTTTTGGTAGTCTTTATAGATGATATTATAATATACGAAAAATCCAAGGAGGGTCATAAGGAGCATCTAAGAACTGTTGTAGAGACCTTTTAGAAGGATAATCTCTATGAAAATTACAACAAGTGAGAGTTCTGGTTGAAGGAGGTATAATTTTTGGGTCACATCATCACAAGAAATGGGATATCTGTGGATCCCTCGAAGATAGATGCAATTGAGGGATGGTCGACGCCAACATCGGTAACTGATATCTGTATCTTATTGGGGTTAGTTAGATATTTTTGATCATTGGTGAGAAATTTCTCATGATTATCCAACCATTTTATCAAGCTAACTCAGAAGGGAGTAAAGTTTTCTTGGAGTGATGAATGTGATGAAGCATTAAGGAGTTGAAAAGGAGGCTTATCACTGCACTCGTGCTAAAATTACCCACAAGTGGAGAAATTTTTTTGGTATGCAATGATACTTACAAGATGTGCATGGGTTGTGTGTTGATGCATAGTGACAAAGTCATTGCCTATGCTTCAAGGCAATTGAAAGTTCATGAGCAGAATTAACCAAAATATGATCTAGAGTTGGCTATGGTGATCTTCGCTTTAAAAACTTTTCAGCATTACCTCTTTGGGGAAATTTGTAAAATATACATGGATCACAAAAGCCTCATGTATATATCTAGACAGAAAGAGTTGAATATGTGCCAACAAATATGGTTATATATGAACAAAGATTATGGCTGGTCAATCCATTACCACCCTGGGAAAGAGAACAACAAGGCAGATACTCTATGTTGAAAGGTTCCAATGATTCTATCATTGATGAGAATTGAGAAGGATCCATTATTCTTAGATTTGATGAATATGGACATGGAAATCATAAAGAAGGGAACATCATCAATCATTTCACAAATTATATCTTAACCGCACCTCATGGAGAAAATAAAGGATGCTCAAATAAAGGATATGGAAATTCTAAAAATGGTGGAAGCTATCATAAATGGGAAATCCATAGTCTTCATGGTTGACAAGGATGGAATTGTGAGATTTGGGTCATTATTATGTGTACTATCCGATCTAGAGATAAAGAAGGAGTTTTTGAATGAAGCACATAACTCAACATTCTCTATTCACATGGGGAGATAAATATGTATCAAGATCTTCAAGAAAACATTTGGTGGGACAATATGAAAAGGGAGATTGCGGAATATACATCAAAGTGCTTGGTATGTTAGCAAGTGAAGGCTGAGAGGCAAAAGTCTTAGGGGATGATTCAATAACTACCCATACGAATATGTATGTGGGACAACATTACAATGGACTTTGTTAATAGACTTCCAAGGACATCGAGAGGAAACAATGATATACAGTTCATTGTGGATCGTATTACAAATATTTCTCACTTTATCGCGATTCGAGAGGACTTTTAATTGGATCAACTTGCAAAGATTTACATAAAATTAGTGGTAAGGCTGCATGGAGTAACACTATCTATTTTATCTGATTCTGATATGAGATTCACCTTGAAATTCTAGAAAATCCTCCAACATTCTCTAAGAACTGAACTGAACTTTAGTAAGGCCCATCATCATCGAAATTATCGAATATATGAGAGAACTATTCAGAAACTGGAAGATATGTTAAGATCTTGTTCTATGGACTTCAAAGGAGGATACCACCAACATCTTCCACTGGTAGAATTCTCAAACAATAATAGATTCCACTCAAGCATCCGAATGGAATCATATGAATACCTTTATGGGAAAAGGTGCAGAACACCAGCGTATTGGGATGAAGTCGGTGTGTGTAAGCTTCTAGGATCTGAAATAGTCGAAGAAATGGTTGAGAAGTTGAAAACCATTCTGTAGCATATCAAGGAAACCCAAAGTCAACATAAGAGTTATGCAGACAATCGTCAATGATACCTTGAATTCAAAGTTGGAGACATGGTATTTCTATCCATATCTATGTGGTATAAGGTAAAAAGGTTTGGAATGAAAGGGAAGTTAAGTCCTAGGTAAATTGGGACCTTAGATATTCTTGATTATGTCAGGGCTGTGTCCTATCGACTAACACTTCCACCTAATATGGCCAAAGTACATGATGTCTTTCATTTATCCCTCTTAATTAAGTACATACCAGAACCTTCACATGTACTATTTTTAGAGGTAGTATAGTTATAGGATGATCTTTCTTACGATGAGCAATTGGTGAAGATCATAGATCATAGAGAAAAAGTTCTATAAAATAAGACAATGCCCCTAGTCATGGTGTTGTGGAGAAACCACAAGTTTGAAGAAGTGATGTGGGAATCAGATGAAGTGATGAAGCAATGTTACCCACAACTATTTTAGTGTGGGGAAAAAATATTTTAAGGAATAATTTCTTAAGGGGGGAAGACTGTAATGACCCAAACATTCATTAATGAAAATTCCGCTTGATCTAGTTAAATGTATAATTATGTAAAATGGTTATATAACATATGAACTTCCTTGGTTTTATGTTTTTGGATTTTAAAATAATGTTAATAATTATGATCGTTGCTAACATAGCCATTGAACAATGATCACATGATTAGTATAAATATAGGTCTTTAACAAATCTAATTTACTCACACAAAAGAAGCAATGGTATCATCCAGTAGACTTTCCCCATATGAATACCATTTGTAAGATCTTAGAAAGGAGGTGGTGTCATTGGGATTTTCTCTGGACCAAGCCCAAGCCGAGCTTCAACATGTTAAGTATGAACAGAACCGCCTATGGGAGATGTGGAAGTTGATAGAGATTACCACCCGAGCGATGTTACCCGAGCCACCCCAAGAGGCAGTCACCACTGCACACCTTACCATTTGGTATTATGAAAGTGTTATAAGGGGTTATGTAACAAGACCTTATAATTATGACTATGTGCCATATTTTTTATATAAAAAATAATATACATTCATTTTATTATCGTTACTTTGTGGATAGTTTTTAAAGAAAAAAAGTATTTGTAGTTAATATTCAACTAAGGAATCTATTTTGGTAAATTAATGGATATATATAATTAAATAATATTTTAATATTATTATTATTAAATTAATTTTTATTGAATATAAATTATCATATCATTTTATGAATTCAATTGTAATTTTTATTAAGGTTTGAAAGTTGTTTTTGTCAAAACCAATGATTTTTCGATAAATGTCGGTTTTTATTTTAAAAGTAAAAATTCACATATTTAAAAAAATATATAGAAAAAATGAATATTATTTTTGGAATCATCATGTTGAAATTATCCAATTGTGATGTTTTAATAATTTTTGGAGATAGTCAAATGTTTTGGTAAAAATTAAATACCATTTAAATATATAAGGTGTTTTATGACATCATAATGACCCAATAGTGATGTAATAAAATAAAATAAAAGATAGTTTCGGCCAATATATGTTTTATACTCAAAATAATGTGATTTTATATTTTTTTTATTTAATTTAAAAAGCTTTAGTGGACCCTTCAAGGCTTATAAAACATTTTAGCTTTTTAAATTGACTCCCTTGAGAGTGTGACTCACGGCCACATAATAAACACTATTATTTTAAGATGTTTAGACATTTTCATTATAAAATATTGTTTTAAACTCCCCTTTGGCCAAAACCATGTCCAGAAACCATGGGTTGGTTTGTGGTTTTGACTAGTTTAATGTGTGGTGTCTCAAACCTAAATAATAAAGAATTCCCTCTCCTTTCCTATACAAACCCACCAAAGATAAAACATCATCTTCACTAAAAGATCATCCAAATTATACCCTACTACCTCTAGAATCCTCAAAAGGTGTCCCAAGATCCCAATAAGCCTCTCTAAATCCCCGCCCAAGCCTTTGGGATCACACTTCCAAGTAATGGATTTCTTCCTTTCTCTTTTTGTCCAAAATTCATTATATTGTTATTCCATTTTATTTTCAATTAAAAATGTTGGGGTATAATTTCCCAACTATCCCATACTGACCTATTTATGTTTCAATGATTATATACCTTTTTTCTCTCTCATTAATTCCTTCCATGTACACCCATTACTATGTCGAAATTCCGTAAGGAATTTCTATCTTCTCATTTATATTCAGGAAATTTTTTTATATTATGCATTTAAATTCTATTCCATATGTTTGTATATTATGTCACATGATCCCATTAAATTACATATAATGAATAAATTATGAAACACCCCTTTCACTCTCATCAACCCATTTTATGAACTTCTATTTGACGTCATTATGCTGCCGAAACTACACTAAAATCTCCATGCCAAAATCATTGTGTAGTGAATACCATATCAACTCCTCCATCAAGGGTATTCAAATTTATGCACAGGTAATTTTTTATTGAGTACATTAATTTATGTATTACACATCTATTATTTGTGTCATGAATTATGAAGTTAATGAATCCATGTTGTATAATCTATGTGACACACTTATGCATGAAATGAAATGATTATGAAGGGTGTGCCCTAATAGCACTTCAATGAATTAGGTAAAGTATAGTATCATGATACATCAAGATCAATGAGTGTTTAATCATGATAATTAAATTTTAATTAGGGTTTACTCATGCTTCATGTGAAATTAGGGTTTAGTTTTGCTCCATGTGCAATGACCCGTAGCTCATGCTAATATCATGTTAAATGTTGTTGCCACAACTCCATGTTATGATTATAATGCTTTATCATGCTTTTATGTTCATATTTCTCTTGTTCTATATTGATATTCCTATTTAATAACATGTATTGTATCCCTCATGTTATTCCATGTTTATTCTCTTACTATGATTTATAGCTCACCCCTTTCTATTGTATGTCCTCAGGTTATCCCATGTAATGCTAAGTACGAGGGAATGTAGTGGTCATGTAAAGGAAGTTTTGAATAACATGTTTCATTTTATGTTTTAAGTTGTTATGTAATGTCCCTAATCCGCAAATACACTAGACCAATCAATATTCTATGTTGTATCATGTGAAGGTTTTTTGTAATAATTTTTGTTAAGTATGTAACAAAAAGAAGGGTTTTTATATGTTTCCTCTAAAATCCCTGCAAATTTAAATAATTATCAATCCCAAAAGTTAAAGTGTATGTCATTATTTTATGTCTGCGATGATCCATACCACTGCTGCATGTGTAGTGAACAAGTTATTAGGAGCTGTGTTCCTGAGCATGAGTTTGAGTCTATTCTTTATTTTTTCCATACACTTTCATGTAGAGGACACTTTAGACCCCAACAGACAGCTAGGAATGTTTTAGACTCCAGATAATATTGGAATATATTATTCCATGATACTCATATATTTTTTAAGTCATTCTCAAATTTCCAACACATGGGAATCATTTCTAGGGGAAATGATATACATCAACAAACCATATTATTCTTTGTGATTTTTTATGTACGGGGCATTGATTTTATGGGTCCTTTTCCAAGTTGTTTTGGTTTATTTTACATTTTGGTTTCTGTTGATTATGGGAGAAAATGGGTGGAGGATAAGGGCACCAGAACTGTTGATTCTAATTTTGATGTGGAATTTGTCAAGAAACATATTTTTTGTAGGTTTGGAGTACCAAATGTCATTATCAGTGACCAAGAGACACAATTTTGCAATCAGAATTTGGATTTCCTCCTTAGAAAGTATGGTATGAAAGAAAAAATATGAACCCCATACCACCCCCAAACAAATGGATAGAATGAGGTTTCAAATAGGTAGTTGAAAAAAATTTCGGAGAAAACCATGAAGCCGAATAGGAAGGATTAGAGAAAGTGATTAGATGATGATTTATGGGCTTATATGACAACATACACAAATAAAATTGGTATATCCCCATTTTGGATTGTTTTTTGGGAAATATTGTTATCTCCCTATGTAATTTGACCATCAAGCATATTGGGCTATAAAGAAACGCAACATGGATTTGACCAAGATAGAATCCAATGGAAGCTGAAAATTCAAGAGCTTGAGGAGATTTGATTGTCTTTATATGATTACTCAGGGATCTACAAGGGAATATAAAAATAATCTCATGATATAATTATACAACAAAGGGAGTTTCGTGTTAGAGAGAATGTCCTACTCTATAGTTCATGACTAAAGTTAATTCCAGGTAAGTTGCATTTCATATGGTTAGGTAATTATATTTTTTCTAATTTTTTCCCTTATGTGATGTGGAGATCACAGAAGAAAAAACTAGAAAATATTTACTATCATTGGGAAATGTTTGAAGCAATATATTGAGGG
This sequence comes from Viscum album, assembly GCA_963277665.1. Taxonomy (NCBI): domain Eukaryota; kingdom Viridiplantae; phylum Streptophyta; class Magnoliopsida; order Santalales; family Viscaceae; genus Viscum; species Viscum album. The sequence continues at coordinate 821,376,818 of OY728162.1, forward strand.
AATTTATATAGTTGTAGTGGATTTCATCACACTACATGACCCCATCATCACTTGAGAATATCAGGTTGTTCCTAACCATTTCACTTTTATATTATTTATCCTATTTAAAGTTCCTTATTTCATGGAAACATATACTCTCATGAATTGACAATAATAACAATTCAATATTTTATTGTGGGTGAGGGAACCTTTTCGTTTAGTTATTTCAATTGTATTTTCTGTTTTTCAAAAAATAATTGTGTGTTGTTTTTTTACATTTTTGTGTGTTTGTAAAAATTTTGAGGTGAAATGATCCTCGTAACCATTTTGAAATCCGTATCATTATGTGGAACAATTTATCCCATGAAACTGATCTTAAATGAATGATGAAAATGTCTTTGTTTAAACTTCAAATCTTTAGTAATTTAATGAAAAGTACTCTGAATTTTTAATACCATACCGCATCTCATTGTATTTATATTTGAAATAACTTTCCTATGAGGCTTTTGAACCATTATTTTTCATATTATTTATATTTAGCTCACTTCTTGAGAGAACCAAACCATGCTTTATTTAACTAGAATTTGATATATTCTTGTTAAAACTTGAGGGTTTTATGCACTTTTTTTTAAATGATTGATGACTTTGATTGGTATTAAAGCCCTTATTTCAATGAATCCTTTTTATAATGGCCTACCTTGAACATTTAATCCTTGTATCCCTTAGAATCTATGAAGAACCTATTAGGTTAGCCATATTACTAGACAATTTTCCCTATCCAACCAACTATTGAAGTGAAAGTTTATAATATAGATGAACCTATGTATAGGGGAAGCTATATTGTGTGGTGATACCACATTTTGTAATAATTTGGGTGGAAAATTAAATTCCTAAGATATATCTTTACTACTGAAAAAAATATTTTTGTTGAAAGATATTCCTTTATAGAGCTTTTATGATAAAATAATTCGTGCCTTTATGGATCTTCCAATGAAGAAAGAAAGTTGTGCCTATCTGGAGCTTTCACAAAAAAACTATTTTTGATAAGATTGATATTTTTATTGCTGAAATGTTGAATGGTGTAAAATTTCCCTGAGTTTTCATGATGATGGATCTGAATTTATACTAAGGGTAGTGATAAGGATACCATAGTTTAGTGAAAATTAGAGTAATATGATTTTTCTTCAAAAAGAGTCAATCTATCCTCATTCAGCGTTAGATTTTTTCACATCTAAATACTACCAACAGAAATCCACAACACAACCTTGAAAATTCCTCATGATAAAAATATGTCCTTGACACACATCAAGTAGAGATATATGAATTTATCAAGCCTATGTTGACCCTTGTATGAGTTTTGATGAGAAATACATTGGTGAGAAATTCACAATTGTGTGATAAGAAAAAATTTATGTGAGTTAAGTGTTTTGTGTGCATGAGAGGAGGAATGAGGTGGAAATATATTGAATGTTATAAATTGATAACATGAAATAATTATTTTTTTTGAGGCATTATATATTTAATTTCTTGGTGTGGAGTTGTGGGATTTAAATGACATGTGTTTTAATTTTTTTTTGATTTGATATTGATGTTTACTTGTCACAATTTTTTGGAATATATGATCTGAGGTTTTTACAAGGAGTAAAAAGGGTTATGTGTGGGGTATTTGATATAACATAATTTTGTGGAGTATTTTCTTGATAATAAATGACAAAATTTCCTCACATTGTGTTAAATATGTTTATTTAATAAATATTTGGTATTAGTTCATTCATTTGAAAATTTGATGAATATTTCAGTTGTACCCTTTAAAAATTCATTGTAGTATTCCAAATATAAATAATTTTCTCTAAATTATTTGAACTTAATAAATTTTAAATATGTTAATGACATAATGGGATACAACTTTCATTCATTACATATGATCTAAATTTTTCATTTGATTGGATGTAATGTGGCATGAATTCAAAGATTGGCTCGAATCTCCAGATTGGACATCAGTATTGTATTTGTGCCATAACATTTTCATCCTTTCTTTGATTAAGCCCCATTTTTGAGATAATCTCAAGGAATAATTTTCTCACAAATAATGATTTTGTAAGGACAACTGGTTCATCCGTTTTGGTGGTAAAACAGGCGGTGAAATATGGATTCATTTATTTGGCGGAATTTCCCCATTAACACTTTTCCCTCTTTAAACATAGCCTCCCCTGTACTAAATAAATTGGTGTTTTTATCATTTTTAGGGTTTGGGACGTGCATTAGGATATTGAAATCATAGGATAATTGGTTTCACTAAAATTCTCCAACCATTGTAAGAGGGGTATCTCTTGAAGTAAGGACCCCCTCACAGAAGCCTCCTCCTCCTTCTTGTTGAAATGTTTGCATTTACGCAATAAAATTCTTAGTTCCTCAATTTTTTTGTAACACCCCTCGATTTCATAGTATGTTATTTCTTCAAAGTAATTAAATAACTTGCACTACATGCAACATCGAGTTCAAGTGCACCACGACTTACCAAACTAGCTATTCAAAAGCAGTTATGAATTGTATTAACTAAATTTTTAAAATTATATAATACTTATAATTTTAGAATCCATATTATGAGTTTCTTATAAATAATTTAAGAAAAAATATATATTTTTAAGATAAAATAAGTTTTTTTTCAAAAAAATACAATTTTACTGCCTTTTAATGGCGAACCCTTTTTAAATTTAATATTTGAAACTTTTATATAGTCAATTTGACCAAAAAAACTTCTTCTATATAATTGGGACATAAAAATTTAGTTTCAATAAATTTTTGGTGTTTTTCTGAAAACTTTCCATTTTTTATAAATAGTAAAAAATACTAAATTTTAATTAAAAATAAATTTTTTAATCAAAATAATTTATAGTGATAAATTATACTATTGCATGGTTTTAAAGTATAATTAGATTATATTTTTACCATTTAATCCAATGTAGGACATTGGACGTAATTTCACATTTAAATTGGACATAAACAAGTGTCAATCTTTTGATAGTTATTATTTCTTAAAATCACGCTTTTTGTTTTGACAACGGGAATTAATTTTAAATTAATTTATGACACTTATGTGTTTTGAATTTATAAAAATGGATTCCATATTTGGAATCGATATTTCCAAATTGTGTAAAAAGGTAACTTTTATTTTTAGACATTTTGAATAATTACTTTGGAAAATATTTTATTTACCATGGTTAAAGGGTAAATCCAGTAAATAAGGGTAAAAAATAATATTATAATAATACTAAATTACCACAACATGTGTCGTAACCCTATTGGCTGATACATTTCCGACTATGGGAATCATTAGGTTGAATTTAGGACCCCATGGAGCCACTTGTAGGTGAAAACGTCACTTTATATTAATTAAGTTAAAGTAAATACAAAAATGACATAAGCATATATCTTTTAGTAAAACACTTTTTCCATAGGGTTATATAGATTATCTCTTCGACTATAAATATTCATTATAAAGATAATAATATTTACTAAATAATGTTATTTTATTCATAATTCTTAGACATTGAATAATTAATTTTATTTATGACACAATGATGATGCATTAATTACCTTATTAATGAAAGAATCAAATAAATTGTATTATAAATATTAAAATAAATATAATTTCAAAGTATTTATGACATACACGAATTTTATAGGTGAATATGGCATTTTAGTATTGATTCAAGGTATATTTTTATAAGTAATCAAGTTATGAATTTCAGAAAAACCAAATACTAAATAGTGTCAAAATTGACATAAATGAGTTTGTAAAAACAAATATTATATTGTTAAATTATATAATAGTCCTAAAAATCTAAGGCTTTGAAAAATGACTTATATAATGATAGGTATATTATTAATGAACCACTAGGGGTTCTCTTGTCAGTTTATAGTATGTTTATTAACCATATAATATAAAAATACCAAGAAACATGGTAAATGTCATACTAATTAACTAAGAGTTAAATCTAAAAGATAAGGTTAATATAGTGACCCAAACCTATCTAAAACCTATTGTTTGAAAGGATTTCAACCCATTCCCACCTTGTCCTCAAAATAAGTCACTTTGGAGCCATTATAAACATAATATGAATTTATTATAAAATAGTATTTTATGTTTTTTCTAAGGTTGTAATGACCAAATTTTTTTCAATGAAAGTTCACTTCTCATAAGTATGTCATAAAATAACATGAAAACACAACATAATGAACTACTAAGTGATTAGTTACCTTTAAACCTATGTTTGTCACTTATGTGTTGGGAATTTCAAAAATCTGGCATACACATTTGTGTTCAAGATGTTTTTTGGAGTCTAATAAAACAAAAATAATTTTCGGTGAATAGTAACATACCCTAATGAATAGTAACATACACTTATGAATAGTGATATAACCTAATGAATAGTAACCTCACCTATGGTGGTATAAAAATAATATTTAAGTTGGATGTACGATATACTTATATTTTAGAATAAGTTAACTAGTGTTTTAAAACTGCCTTTTGTTAACAAATTATGATTTTAATTAAATATTAAAATAATCATATTTAGAAAATTATTATTGAAAAATGGACTTTATTTTTGGATTATACAAGTCAAAAAATGGCTAGGTTGAATTTTTGGGATTTTTCTGAAATACTTGAATTTTTGATGAATAGTAGAATCTGATAATTCACAATAAATGCTAAATATTGGATTAATTGAGTCATCGATGATTTTCTACTGATGTAATCCAACTTGGTTCAGGATAACATGATAAAATCTCTATTATTGGTCATGTAATAATTACTATTCCTTTTCTTGGGAATAAATAATAAATAAATGATTATTATATTATGAAATCCCACCTATCCTCCACAATAAAAACCTCCCTTCACTCCCTCTTCTATCTACTCCTCTCAAGCTCCAAGACTTTACTAAATTCTGCCTAAATCAATGCCCAAGGTCCTCCCCCACGTCCAAAATCTCTAATACTCATAAAAATACCAAAACCTCTCCCCTTAAGAGGTTCTCAAAGGAGGAAGTCTCAAGAGGTAAATTCCTCTTCCCAAATTTCTTCTTTTCTTTTAAGTTCTCTTCTTTTTATTTTATTTCCTCACCTCCCTTCACCATAATAGTATGATAAATCCAGTAACATAAATTTGATTGAATTTATTCATGCTATTGGTGTATTTCATTATCTTCTCACCTTTCCCCACCCTTTTATTTGAATGAAATGAAAGCACCGATTGAGATGTGCGAATTTAGCACATTCAAGGAAAAGGGTTTATCAATTTCTATTATTATCTTAAATTCTGGTCATGAAACAATTTGTTTTATGGTTGAACCAGATTATTATATATGTAATATATACAATTTTTGGTTCTATATTCTTTTTGTACAAATGTAATTAAGTTATAATGAAAAACACAATCTTTGTAATCAAATCCACCGATTAAAAAAAACGTTTATCACTAAGGTTATATATAAAATAATTCGACATCACTCTATGTAACCTAATTAAAATTAAAACCATGTAATCTCCTAGATATTAAATAAATAATATAACTTCATTTCTGGACAATAAATTTCATCTAGAATATAATCCAAACTTGAATACTAGTGAACCAATCTTTTAAAACCACGTAAATAAACTAGCCCGAACAATAAAATTGAACCTTATAACTAATCAAAAATTATTTTAATGAATTAAAAAGGGTTATAATAAATCAATTAAATATAAAAGTGGTTCTGGAATTATTAATTAATAATCCTAATTTGTTTATTTAGGTCATTAATAACAAGTGGAGAACACCAACAGATTTAAGGTAAGGGGATACTCTCTTTTCACTCTTAATCAAGATTGTTCTCTATGTTATGTTTTATTTTTGTAATACCATTTTATGGTTTATGTTTATTAAACTCACCCATACTGACCTAATGTTTTATATGTGATGAGAAACCCCTTATCTCTCTCACAAATCCCCTTAGTTACACCCACTACCATGCCGATAAACAGTAATGAATTCTACCCGAACCTCCTTCACTCTGGGTTTCTCTATCTTTGTTTTTACCCAAAGGAAGTTGTATTTTATTTTTATGTAAAACTTATAAATTAAGTTTATATACTACAAACTCATGTTCCAACATCCATATCTCATTCTCTTTTGGGGATATACATGCTTTTTAGTGATTCCCACCTCGATACCCCCGATAAGCAATCATGTTTTAAAGGAACTTCCCGAATTATTATCCGGTTCCAAGTGCACTCAATCCTATGTTTTAAGGCACCATTGTCTTTATAAAAATAGTATTTTTGGTATGAAAAACTTCTTGGATCCCTTATAGTTTTAGATAAAATATTGTTCCATTTTATATTTTAAAAACTCTATAGTATTTTCCATAAAACCGCACAAAATGTTTTAATGCCAAAATATCCCAAATACATTTCTTATAAGTTGTCTCTAATTTTTGATATCATTTACCATGAAATATTCCTATTTAATGTCCATGTATTTTCTAATCCTATTATATTATGTAAACTTTCATGTCATGCTCATTGGTTATTCTTTATGTTATGATTGTGGTACCCACTTCTTTCCATGGGTATCCTTATGTTTATGAATGGTTGATCATGTATGATTGTTTATGTGGAAAGACTATTTATGTGGCAAGAATATTCATGAATATGTTGAGATGGGTGCGCCCAGATAGTGCTCAAATTCATTGGTTAAGGTTAAGACTCATGATATGTGATGTGAAATGGGATTGGCGGTTAGCCTTGACCAGTACTGAAATGGGAAATGGGATTGGTGGTTGGACTTGACCCATACTAAAGAAATTCTTTTTGATTCTTCCACATTTATATGATTCCAAGTTTATATGATCCCATGATTATATTAAATTATTTTATAAGTTTCATGATTTGGATATCATTATGTCATGCCTCCTAACTCATGTGCTTGAGATGTATCCTTATGCTCATTCCCTTACTGGTCTTTTTTGATCATCCCTTTGTTCATGTGTTCCCCAGGGTACCCTATGTAGATGTAAGGGATCAAAGAAAGCTATAGCTCATTATGGAGATTAAATAAAGAAGTGTTTTTAGCCCCATTTTTTGTGTTTTATGTACATAGTCTTCCATGACACTAGACTTAACCATCCTTGGCTTGTACTCTGATGATGAATTATATTTAAAATCATGAAATGTTATATGTAAAAGGATCAGGTTTATATAGTTGGTATTATAGGATTGTCTAGTTATTTTTGGAGATTAGGAATAGAGAACCTTAGTGAGAACCTTAAGTATGAAACGAAGTATACTAAAACATCCCTAAATATTGGTAAGTATAGAATAAGTAGTTTATCAATAAAATACTATCCTGTCTGGATATGAGCAGGTAGAGGCGGCTCTGGAACAGAAGTACCTAGGAGTGAAAAATCCGACAAGGAGTTTCGGGCTTGACCCGTGGTATCCTGGTAAAAAAATGGGCCTTTCTACACTCATGGTTACAACACTCCTGAGGGATATGATTTGGTAGATTCCTGAGCTCAGTATAAACCATTATTAAGGGAGAAAAAATACCATAAGAATATAAGTCAAGAAATAGATTGAGGATAACCTAGGTTTTAACCTAAGCAATCACAAGTTAGGATGTACTTATTCCTTATTAGCCTATCCTTTTAGGTTTAATGTTTCCTTTTATGCTCACTAAATAAGTTTTCAAGACCTCTAATTATACTTTCTTTTTCATAGTTAATGGAAGAAAATATAAGAACACGTTCCAACAACCAACGTGATTGGAACTGTGAAGATTGCCCTAACGATGTGCCTGATATGATGGGAGCGGGTGCTCAAAACTTCATGACAGTACTTGCTCAACTGGATCGAGTTATGAATAATAACTTGAATCAGGAAGAACTCCCTCCTCCTCCAAGGAAAGAGCAAGTTGTTGTAGAATCCTTCATATGAAAAATGAATCCCATGTTTAGCAGGTCTTCTGATCCCCTCCTTGCGGAAAAATGGATTAACTCCATTGAAACGATATTCTCCATCCTCCAGTGCTCAGAAGAAGAGAAGGTGGTACTGGAAGTCTATTTTTTTTATGGGAAAGATGATCAGTGGTGGACACTGATCAAGAATACAAAGTCCTAAGAGGAAATCAATTCTATATATTGGGAGGAATTCAAGAGGATGTTTTTGAACAAATATTTTCCTCAAACCCTCCATCTCAAGAAGGAAAGAGAGTTCCTTGGACTCAGGCAGAAGGAAGATGATCCCATTGGGGCGTATGAAGTGAACATTACAAGGCTTTCAAGGTATGTCGCTGGCTTTGTCATGAACACTGAAATCAAGGTGGATTACTTCTTTAGTGGACTAAATCTGAGTCTACAAAAATCATTGGTGATTTGAGACTTTGAAAATTATGAGGATATTGTCTGTTGTGCCCTCAAGGTGGAAATAGAGATTGGATACACTTAGTAGTCTCATGGGCCTAGTGACAAGAAGCATAAAATGGAGAACAACATGGGTGGTTCGTCAAAAAAATCACATGATGGAAAGAAGCCTAAAATTCCCCATTGAAAAAATTGTGTGAAGAATCATCCTGGTGACTGCCTCAAGGGAACCAAGAATTGCTTCAAATGAAGAAATTTTGGTCATCTGGCCAGGAACTGTCGAAGGTATTTGAAAAATCCGGCTAATATTGAAGAATAAAGGAAGGTTCAGAACTACACTCAACTTGTAGTGTAGTGTTTCAACTGCAAGGAGCCTGGGCATTATGTGAAAAATTTCCCTAAGCTGAGGGTTGTTGGAGACAATCAACAACAACCTCCAAGGCAACAAGTAAGGGCTTATGCTATCACTACTACTAAGGTGGATCCGAACAACGATGTGGTGACATGTATGCTACTTATTCATTCAAGAATAGTAGATGTACTATTTGATTCTCGTTCTATGCATTATTTCATATCTTGCAAGTTTAGTAGAACTATTCAAACACCCCTAACAAAATTGGAGGAAACGTTATCTGTGAAAACAAAAAATGGGGTGATCACAACATCTATGGTTTATAACTCCTCCTCGGTTTGTGTTTGTGGACGGAACCTCCCAGAAAATCTCTTCATACTTCCATTAGTGGAGTTTGATGCAATATTGGGCATGGATTGGCTATCTTTGTACAAATCCAACATCAAATGTCAGGAAAGGGAGATCAATTTTTACATCCCAAAGCATCCTTTGATTCCTTACAAGTGTAAGAAGGAATATGAGTCTCCTTTAGAATCTTTGTCTCATGTGTGGGTATTTTTTCCTTATGAGAAAGCATATCTAGATCAATTGATCGAGACAAAGGAGGGAATCATGCTTGAATACATGACCGTCGTGAGGGATTACACTGATGTATTCTCTAAAGAGTTTCCTGGTCTTCCTCTAGACCGAGAGGTTGAGTTCAAAATTGAACTTATCCCTGGATCTCTACCTATCTCAAAGAAACCTTACAGAATGGCCACCATAGAGCTGGAAGAGTTGAAGAATCAGTTACAGGAGAATATGGAGAAGGGTTTTATATGCCCTAGTGCTTCACCATTAGGTTCTCCATTCCTCTTCATCAAGAAGAAGGATGGATCAATGCACCTTTGCATTGATTATCTTGATCTCAATAAAATCACGATAAAGAAAAAGTATCCCCTTACACAGATTGAAGACTTGTTCGATCAGCTTCGTGGGGCTAGTTATTACTTTAAGGTGGACCTTCGGTCAGGATATCACCAACTAAAGGTGAGGAAATAAGATATACCCAAGACTACCTTTCTAACAAGGTATGGACACTATGAGTTCATAGTGATTCCTTTCAGACTCAATAATGCTCCAGCAATTTTCATGGATTTAATGAATAAAGTCTTTAGATATTACCTAAAAAAATTTGTTATAGCCTTTATTAGTGATATTATGATATACTCTATGAGAAAGTAGAAACATGAGGATCATTTAAAAACTGTGTTAAATACTTTGTGAAGGGAGAAGTTGTATGCAAATTACAGTAAATGTGAGTTCTGGATGGAATGAGTATCATTACTAGGGCATGTTATCACTAGCAAATGGATATCTGTCGAGCCTTCCAAGACAATGGAAATTGAAGAGTGGCCCATGAAAACTTTTTTAACAGAGATCCGTAGCTTTTTTGGGTCTAGTAGGGTATTATCGACGATTTGTGAAGAACTTTTCACGATTGTCAAACCCAATGACCAAGCTGACACGAAAGGGGGTAAAGTTTGTCTGGACAAAAGAATGTGAGGTAAGCTTCAATGAGCTAAAGAGAAGGCTGATCACTGCACCTATACTCACATTACCAAAAAGTGGAGAATGTTTTGTGATATACAATGATGCTTCCAAGAAAGTCTTGGGTTGTGTACTCATGCAAAAAAGATAATGTGATAGCCTATGCCTCATATCATTTGAAGATCCATGAGGAGAACTTCCCAACGCCTTATCTAGAGATGGCAGCCATGATTTTTGCCTTGAAAATCTAGCAGAACTACCTTTATGATTGTACAACCATCCATCCAAGAAAGATTAAGAAATCCCAAAGGGATGATTTGGAGTTACAAAAGAGGGTCAATGAAGTAAAATAAGGGAAGCTGCAAGAGTTCCATATCAACGATGATGGTGGGATTTGGTTTGGAACACGGCTTTGTGTGCCTTCATCAGTTGAGATAAAGAAAGATCTATTGGACAATGCACATAGCTCAATATTCTCTATCCATCATGGAAGTACCAAGATGTATCATGATCTCCGTGAACACTTCTGGTGGGACAACATGAAGAAGAAGATTGCGGAATATATATCAATGTGCTTGGTATGTCAGCAAGTTAAAGCCGAGTAACAAAAGTCCAAAGGGATAATGCAACCATTGCCTATACCCATGTGGAAATGATATAATGTCACAATGGACTTTGTCACAGGTCTCCCGAAGACTTAGAAGGGAAATAATGTGATATGGGTTGTGGCTGACTGACTCACCAAGACTGCCCATTTTATTTCTATTCGGGAAGACCTCTCACTTGAACAACTTGAGAAAATATATGTGAAGGATGTGGTTAGACTGCATGGTGTTCCACTCTTGATTGTATCTGATCGTGATCCAAGGTTCACATCTAATTTCTAGAAGAGTCTTAAACATGCTTTGAGTATTGAATTAAATTTCAGCATGACCTATCACCCACAAACTGATGGCCAGTTTTAAAGAACTATTCAAATGCTTGAAGATATGCTTAGAGCCTGCTCTATAGAATTAAAAGGTGGATGGGATCAACATCTACCATTGGTTGAGTTCTGATACAACAATAGCTTCCAATCATGTATTCAAATAGCTCCATATGAAGCTCTGTATGGAAAGCGGTGCAGAACTCCAACCTGTTGGGATGAAGTTAGAGAATGAAAGCTACTTGGACCCGATCTTGTTCAAGAGATGACAGAGAAGGTTCAAGTCATCTAGAAACACATCAAAGCTGCTCAAAGTCAGTAAAAGATATTTGCTGACAGCCGTCGAAGGGACATGGAGTTCGGAGTTGGAGATAAAGTCTTCTTTCTAATATCTCCATGGAAGAGAGTCATACGATTCAGGAAGAAAGGGAAGTTATGTCCCAAGTACATCAGCCCCTTCGAGATCCTTGATCGAGTTGGAGCTGTGGCCTATCGACTGGCACTTCCATCTACTATGTGGAATTTACATGATGTCTTTTATGTATCCCTCTTAAGGAAGTACATACCAGACATTTCACATGTACTCTCTTCAGAGGTGGTACGGTTGGAGGATGATCTCTCTTATGAGGAGCATCCAGTGAAGATCTTGGATCATAGAGACAAAATTCTACGCAACAAGACTACTCATCTGGTCGAGGTATTATGAAGAAACCATAAGTACGAATAGGAAACATGGGAACTAGAGGAAGCAATGAAGGATAAGTACCTACACCTGTTTACAGCCGAGAATGTAAAACAAAATTTTGAGGGTGAAATTTCATAAAGGGGGAAGAATATAACGACCCAATGTTTTTCAATAAAAGTTCCCTTCTTATAAGTATGTCATAAAATCACATGAAAACACAATATAATGAACTACTAAGTGATAAGTGACCTTTAAACCTATGTTTATCACTTCTATGTTTGGAATTTTGAAAATCCGGCATACACGATTATGTTCAAGATGTTTTTTGGAGTCTAATAAAACAAAAATAATTTTAGTGAATAGTAACCTACCCTAATGAATAGTAACATACCCTTATGAATAGTGATATATACTAATGAATAGTAACCTCACCTATGGTGGTATAAAAATAATATTTAAGTTGGAATTACGATATACTTATATTTTAGAATAAGTTAGAGTGTTTTAAAACTGGGTTTTGTTAATACATTATGAGTTTAATTAAATATTAAAATAATCTTATTTCGAAAATAATTTATGAAAAATGGAATTCATTTTTGGATTCTAAACGTCAAAAAATGGTTAGGGTGAATTTTTGGGATTTGTCAGAAATACTTCAATTTTTGATGAATAGTAGAATCCGATAATTCACAATAAATGCTAAATTTTGTATTATTTGAGTCATCGATGATGTTATTCTGATGTAATCCCACATGGTTCAGGATCACATGATAAAATATCTATTATTGGTCATGTAATAATTACTATTCCTTGTCTTGGGAATAAATAATAAATAAATGATTATTATATCATGAAATCCCACCTATCCTCCATAATAAAAACCTCCCTTCACTCCCTCTTCTATCAACTCCTCTCAAGCTCCAAGACTTTACTAAATTCTGCCTAAATCAATGCCCAAGGTCCTCCCCCACGTCCAAAATCTATAATACTCCTCAAAATACAAAAACCTCTCCCCTTAAGAGGTTCTCAAAGGAGGAAGTCTCAAGAGGTAAATTCCTCTTCCCAAATTTCTTTTTTTCTTTTAAGTTCTTTTCTTTTTATTTTATTTCCTCACCTCCCTTCGCCATAATAGTATGATAAATTCAGTAAAAATACATGTTATGTAATTTATTCATGCTAGTGGTATATTTCATTATCTTCCCCTCTTTCCCCACCCTTTTATTTGAAATAAATGAAAGCACCATTTGAGATGTGATAATTTAGCACATTCAAGGACAACGATTTATCAATTTCTATTATTATCATTAATTCTAGTCCTGAAACCATTTGTGTTATGGTTGAACCAGATTATTATATATTTAATATATCCTATTTTTGGTTCTGTAATATTTTAGTACAAATGGAATTAAGTTATAATGAAAAACACATTCTTTGTAATCAAATCCACTGATTAACAAAAATGGATATCACTAAGGTTATATATATAATAATTCGACATCACTCTAAGTAACCCAATTAAAATTAAAACCATTTAATTTACTGGATATGAACTAAATAATATACCTTTAATTTTGTACAACCACATTAATCTATAATATAATCCAAACTTGAATACAAGTGAACCAATCTTTTAAAACCATGTAAACAAACGACCTCGAAGAAAAAAATTGAACCTTATAACCAATAAAAAAGGATTTTAATGAACTAAAAAGGATTATAATAAATCAATTTAATATATAAGAGGTTATGTAATTATGAATTAATAATCCTAATTTGTTTATTCAGGTCATTAATAAAAATTAGAGAACACCAACAGATTTAAGGTAAGGGGATCCTCTCCTTTTCACTCTTAATCAAGATTGTTTATGTTATGTTTTCTTTTTGTAAAACCAAGTGATGGGGTATGTTTATCCACCTCCTCCAGACTTCCCTAATGTTTTACAATTGATTATAAACTACTTATCTCTCTCAACACGCCCTTTAGTTACACCCGATACCATGCCGATAAACAGTAATGAATTCTACCCGAACCTCCTTTACTCCTTCGAGTTTCTCTATCATTATTTTTACCCAAAAGATGTTGTCCTTTTCTTTTATGTAAAAATTGTACATTCTGTTTATATGCTCCAAAATCATGTTCCAACATACATACCTCATTCTATTTTGGGGATATACATGTTTTTTAGTGATTCCCACCTCGATACCCCCGATAAGCAATCATGTTTTAAGGGATCTTCCCGAATTCTTATCCAGTTTCAAGTGCACTCTATCCTATGTTTTAAGAAACCATTGTCTTTATAAAAACAATATTTTTGGTATGAAAACCTTCTTTGATACCTTCTTGTTTTAGATAAAATATTTTTCCCATTTCTATTTAAAAATATCTATAGTATTTTCCTTAAAACCGCACAAAATGTTTTAATGCCAAAATTTCCCAAATACATTTCTAATAAGTTGTCACTCCTTTTTGATATCATGTACCATGAAATATTATTATTGAATGTACATGTATGTTATAATACCTTTCTATAATAGACACTTTCATGTCATGCTCAATGGTTATGCTTTATGTCATGATTGTGGTACTGACTTCTTTCCATGGGTATCCTTATGTTTATGAATGGCTGATTATGTATAATTGTTTATGTGGAAATATTCTTTATGTGGAAAGAATATTCATGAATATGTTGAAATGGGTATGCCCACGTAGCACTCTAATGCATTGGGTAAGGTTAAGTCTCATGATATGCGATGTGAAATGGGATTGGATGTTATCCTAGACCCATACTGAAATGGGAAACAAGATTGGCAGTTGGCCTTTACCCGTACAAAATAAATGATTTATGATTCTGCCACATTTATATGATTCCAATTTTATATGATCCCATGCTTATACTAAATGATTCTATAAGTTTCATGCATTGGATATCATTATGTCATGCCTCCAAAATCATGTGCTTTAAATGTATCCTTATGCTCATTCCCTTACTGGGATTTTTAGCTCATCCCTTTGTTTATGTGTTCCCTAGGGTACCCTATGAAGAAGTAAGAGCTCAAAGGAAGTTAGGATATCATTATGGAGATTAAATAAAGAAGTGTTTTCAGCTCTATGTTTTGTGTTATATGTACCTATTATTCCAATACACTAGACTTAATGATCCTTGGCACGTACTCTGATGATGAATTATGTTTCAAATCATGAAATGTTATATGTAAAAGGCTCAGGTCGCTATAAAGGTGCCTCTCACCCCTCTCATAAAAGGGAACTTACCCTTATCTCAACTTCATAGCTCCAAAGCCATTTGGCTCAGCCAACACCTACCCCAATACCCTCCCAACTATCCTGAATTCATCCGAGAGCCCATACTTTAGTCATAAAGCCAACCTTAGAATCCATTTTGATCAAATCAAAAGGGAGAACCCGAAGAAGAGGTAAATATTTCATCACCTCTTTCAAGTTATTTTCTTCTTCCACTTCCTATTTCTTTGTTTTTTCCATTCCTAAATAATAACTCCAGTACCTTATACATACTGTGATGTTATTATAAATATGTCACAACCATATTCATAATTTTATCCATTCTATGAATGATAAGGTTACCATGCATGCGTATGTACGACATACCATCTCCACGTCATGGTGTAATTTGTTATTAAACACTATGTTATTTGTATGGATATAATGATGATTAATATGTATATATATAAGGAAAATAACAATATAATGTCTCTGTAAAATTAATATACCATCCAATTACACACCTTTCAATCATTAACGAAATGATATTGTTATTCGTGCGTACGTATGGATTACCATCTCCACGACTCGATGAGATTCATTGTAGAGACCCAAAGCTTGACGTACATAGACATTACATTAATTTTGCAGAATAATTAATATATAACAAAAACAGACACCAAAGGACCGTAATAGTATAGTTTCTTTGGAAACTTGGAACATAATCTTCTAATCTTGGTGAACGATCTTCAACATCTCCCATAATGATATTCATTTTTTTCTTACCTAAAACCTTTATTTATATCCTGGGGAAAAGAAAAAATATAAAGGGTGATCTCAAATGCTCAGTAAGGGTAAACATGGATAAAATAAAACAAACCATATACATTTGAACTTCAAAACATGAACAAAAAGTTTAAACATCAAAATCATGAGTTGTGAAAAAAATCTTGGCATTACTTAAGGAATAAATCATAAAGGAACATCAATCATGATAAAATATCATGGATATAAAAAATTTAATTGTGGAAAACCATTAAGAACATGATATGATTTCCATAGTATCCAAGGTATTGCTTCCAAGACCATAGTAGTGGACAAAGACCCTTTCTGAATCAAGTTCACTCCTCGTTCCAGTCCTGTATCACTGAACCAGATTAAATTACCATTCCAGCCATGTATATCTCATGAGATACAAATATTTACCTAATTAATTTGAGGGAGATACAGGTCCCACCCCTCTCATAAATAAATCATTCTTACTTTTGCCACAAAATAAACATAAATCATTTATCATAACCCAAATAATAAAATGGGTTTCATAAACATCATCCCATCATAACATAATCCATATATAACAAACATATATCATTTCATCATAAGAAAAGTGATTCCATGTAAATAATAAAGACATTATACTTGAAAAATACACATATGAAATAATATCTTCTTATACGGAAAATGTTTTTGATAAAACACTTGAAATGAATTTTTGAAGAAAATATCCTTTCTTATTCAAAATCATTTTCTTTTCACAAACTTCCATGAAATTTTAAAAGAAAAGGATTTTGTTTAAAATAGTCATGAAATATTGTAGAGTAAGATTCCTGAAAATAAGGTGATATGAAATAGTAATAATCTATTCATGCCATATAAGTTAAAAAAACTTTCTCTTCGTACTTTTAATAGAAAAGTCAAAAAGTACCACATATGGTAAACAAGAGAAAGATTCCTTCAATAACACAAAGTAAATGTCAAATATGGGTAAAAATGAATTCAAAAATACATCCAATAATATTAAACACATTATGAAAATAATTTTTTATGGACATGGATGAAAAATATAACCCCAGTAAATACTTTCATATAAGAATCATCAGATTAAAATGAGATTGAAAAATTATCCCTTACCTTATGTATGATATGATTCGTATGTATCTGAACCTCCTATATAATAATTTAAATAATGTCATTGACTTATTACAGATTCATATTCATTGTTATGATATCATATATGGTTCACTTATGACATTATATTACCCATTCATTTGTAAATTCATGTTAAAGTACTGTTTTGGGTAAAATCGTTTCATTTATCGTACGTGTTTCAACTTATTGTTCGTGATATTATTACTTATATCCTGATTTAATTAATTCCAGAATTTAAAACATGATTTATATATAATATATATTTAGAATATAAATATATATGATAGATTGATAAATGGAATGAAATACACCATTCATGGAGATGGTAGGTCGTACATACACATGAACGCTGTTTTCATTTCCTTATTGAATTGAATGGAATTAATTAAAAGAAACATATATGTACATAAATACAGTAGAATTTTTATTTAATATATATCATTATAATTCATTACATATACTTTATAATCATTATTTAATGGTTAACATGGACAATGAATCTCATCGCGGCGTGGAGACGGTAATCCGTACGTACACACGAGCGATGATATCGTTGCCATAATTATTGAATGGAATTGGAGTGGATGATATAATATAATATAATAATTATAATTTTATAATAACCATATATAGTTATTATTTACACCATTATACCCATCCAAGTAAGGTGGTGGTGGAAAAACAGATTATACCACGGCGTGGAGATGATATTCCGTACGTACGCATGCGCAGTGATTTCGTTTTCCATAGGATGGATAGAAGGTGAAATGGGGTTGTTTCATATTTATAATAACATATCATTATATTATTGATACTGATGTTATTAATTTATAATGAAACAACTAATGAAGAAGAAGTTCAAGAATAAATAAACTTGATAAAATCGGTAGAAGAGATTACCTCTTGTTCGGCGCACCCCTTTTAAGATTCCTCTTAAGGAACTAGAGTTGGTATTTTAAGAAGACCAGAACATCCAGAATGTTGATCGGGAAGTGGAGAAGTTAAATGGGAAGGGTTTAGTTGAGCTTTAAGTCTCAATGTGTTGTGAAGAGGAGAGGGAGGGGGTGCCCTTTTATAAGGGAGGAGAGGGGCACTTTTGGAAACCTCAAAAATATTAATTTATAATAATCTCTAACCCCACTTAAAAACATAAAATGGGACTCAAATTAAGATATTATGTAATATAAGGTTGTAACCGCATCAACCAATCAAATTAAAACTTGTCAGGAAATTATTTTAAACCTTATCAATTTGATTTATCCTTATTTAATTTATTTAATCTTATTTGTGGATATAATATTATAAATTGTAAATTGTTATAAATAATTACTTATGTGTTGTGAATTATCCATAATTGGTTACTTTATGAAATTTTAGACCATATAAGTTTCAATTTATAACTTTTAAATACTTATGTAATTTTTAAACAATTTAATAATATGTTATTTTTATAAAATAACAACAGTGTTTATTTTGACACTATTCATTTATTTGAATTTAAATAAAATCCACACAGAGGATATCTTCAAAAAAAATGTTTAATAGATTCATGAAATGTCATATTAATCTAGAAAATTTCTATATAACATTAATTAGTTCATATAATGTTAAATTTAATATTTATAAAACCATTTACTTGATATTTGTCTTAATAAAACAATTACTACATCATTTTTGTATAATCATTTAATATACTTATTAGTTCCATAAAAATAAAAAATAATATCCTATTATGAAGATAAATATAATACCTTTAATAAAAATATTTGTACTCAGATTTATCATCTTAAAATCACAACATTTAAATTGTTATATTTATTAAATTACGAAGGTGACATCTTTGACATCAAATAAAATAAAATAATGTAAATGTCATAATCAGTTTTCTAAGCCTCCAAATGGTCCAAATATCGACAATTGGATGATTAGGGTATATATATACTCTACCAATAAAGTTTGGTCAAGTTTATGGTCTTTTTGATAGGTATTATTATTTTAATAAAAATTATATTATTGATTTTTCACTAAATAAATGATTTCTACATCATTAATGTATAATATTTTAAGGTAATAAAATATTTATTAAAAATTACAAATAAATTACCATGATAAAGAAAAAAATTTTATCATTAAAATTAATATTTATAATTGAATTTATATTCATTATAACTATATATTAAAAATAATCTAATTAGAAAAGTTTGAGTGAGATATTTCACTTTCTTTTGAATAAACTAAATAAAATGTCTTAATCAAATACAAGTGGGTTCCATTAGATTAAATTTAAACCCAAGTTTGATTTAGGATAAATATAATCATCCAATTATATTAGGAAAAGTGTTAGGTTAATTTTATAATATTATATTTACCCTTAATTACCTTGATTTACTTTTAATTATGGTAAATAAAATTTATCGGAGTAACTATTAAAAATGACTAAAAACAAAAAGTAGATAATTAACATAATTTGGACCTAATGATTCCAAATATGGAATCCATTATTCTAAATTCAAATCACAGAAGATTCAGAAATTTATTTAAAATTAATCATGTTGTTAAGAAAATGAGTTTTAATAGATAAAACATAGCAAAAGATTCAAATGATTTTACCTATGAATTCAATGTAAAATCAATTATAATGACATAAATTATATTAAATGGTAAAAATATATTCTATTTGTAATTTAAAACCATTCAATATTATAATTTAACTATATAAATTATTACGATGTAAAAAGTTGTTTTTAATTAAAATATAGCGTGTTTTTACAATTCATTAAAATATGAAAGTTATCAGAATAATATGAAAAATTTATCAAAAGTAAATTTTTATATCATGATTCTAAAGAAGAATTTTATTTTTCAAATTGAACATATAAATATGTAAAAAACTATATTTAATGTGGGTGCGCCATCAAAAGGTTGGAAAACTGCATTTTTTGAAAAATTCTTATTTTAGCTAAAAAATTTATTTTCTTATCATACCATGTTCTATAATATGTGTAAGATGAATTATAATGTCATAAAATTCAAAATGTAGTTACTAATATTCATAACGGCTAGTTCGTTATAATAGTATACCAATATATCATTGTTTAATGAAAGTCAGTATTGTGTACAACACACTCTATCGAGGAAGGTTGCTCTTTCATGCATCACGAGCCAAGAATAGGGTTTGCGTATAATAAAAGATAATATAGTGTTGTGTATAGTGCAAGCTAATCATGGTGTAGTGTACAACACAAGACATCAAAGAAATTAAAAAGAATATTTATCATAAAATTTTGGGGTGTTACATTCTACCCCCCTTAAAATGAATTTCGCCCGCGAAATTTGTCAGGGTTATAAATGGTTTTCTACTTGAAAGTTTATTTAAAAGAAACCCACATCGTAAAAAGGAATACCAAAACTTAACATTAAAAACTAAAGTATAAAACGTAACAGTTACCCAAATTAAGTAATCACTGGGTTTCCACATAGGAGAACATAGGTGAAAATATGGATATGGACGAGAAATCAAACCATCAAGTTCTGATGGAGAGTGGTAGGGAACATGGCTATGAAAATGCCAACAATCACAAAGCCATAGATTTGTGATGATCTAATGTACCATCTGATTCATCAGATATGAGGGAAATAAGGTAACCTTTTTGGTTTTCAAGATCATTTCCCTAATGTTGAAGAATTTTTTAATTAAAAGAAATACTTACTTGATTTTGGTACAATCTCACTATTGTTCGTGCCATAAACAATTTCCACTTCATCTATTAAGGAAATAAAGTTGAATTTGTCTTTCGTGAAGTGTTAGCAGATCATGTGATAGAATGATTGGACATTACATCTTTTTCAAACATAAAGTTAGCAATAATTATATACATAAGTCCATCTACGGTGAGATTAATAGTATATGGTTCCAAAAATGAACTTATACTTCATCTATAATACCGCTTAATAATATAAAACTAATTTATACTAACCAGGGTCTTCCTGTAGGCCAGTGGTATGCGATAAAGGCCTATCACACTTTGGTTGTGGGTTCAATTCCCACAACCTTGTCTGACGTGATGGATTGTTTCCCATCCTATAGGGTGTCCTTTTTTTAAAACTACACTATTATAACATTCTAGAAATAGTATTTAAAGAATTTCTAGCCTTAAACAATTCTCTCTAATGTCCAACTTAATCCATTCCAAAATTTAGGCGTATTGAAAATACTTATGTCCAATCTTATAGTATAAAGAAAATGATTACTTGAAAGGTCACATAAAAAGCACGTGAATACCATAATTTATCCCCTATATATCATAAGATATATCTTCTTGATCACATTTCAAAAATGTGAATACCTTAATCATGTATTCTCTTGAAACATGTATAACCATATAATATTTTTGAATACATGAAAGATTCCAGAATTTTTATATACTCAAACCATGTTATCACTTTGTCCTTATATCAGTCATGAGCTCATTAATATTATCAAACATTTCATTATCTCATTATCCCTTCATTATGCACATATCATCTGCTTTCCAAAAAATATATGAATAAACTTTCATGGTTACCAGTACCATTGAACATATACTTTCAAATAATTTAGGATAAACAATAGTGTGACAATCCTTAGATGTCTCTTTATTCCATAGTACTATTAACATACCTTTTGGAAAACATAAAATCATTCTACTACCTTCTTAAACCATTGATCAAGCTTGATAAATTCCTTCATCTCACATATCATTTGTTGTCTCTTCATCATCATCAAAATAAATAATACCCATACGACCATGATTATTCTCTTCATGAGACTTTCCCTTAGGGCATTGGATTGCATAATTCTCATACATTCCACATTTAATACATTTAACCATCGTTGATGTCTTATAAATACCATTATCCTTATCCCTGGTGTTAATTGAACCTTTTCCTTTACAATTACTGGCTTTGTGTCCTTATTTTCCACACCCAAATAATCTTCCAGTTCCTTTGAAACATTCTCCCTGATGCCTCTTCCCACATGATTTACATGAGGGAAATTGAACTTTCTTTCCTCTATGATCAACATGAAAATCCATCTTTCTCTTATTAGATGAGTCATGAAACTTACCAAAGTTGAGATTATTGATCATATTATGAGATTGCTGATTGGGAATAATAATTATATGTTGACTTCCAGGTCCAATTAAATTTGTCTGCTCATGAAGAATATCATTTCATTGTCCATCATATCCTCCATTATCGTGAATCTTCCTGTTTCCAGCCATTTTCTAAAACCCAAAAATAATAGTGTGAGATGAAAAGATCATAATCAATGGGGAGTACTTTCAATATTTAACATATTAGGTTAAATTCTAAGATCTTTACTGTAATTATACGACTATAAACTATACTTATAATTAACCTTTCAGACATCCCTAGACATATCTTAGAAACATCTTTAGGTATTTCACTAAAGTCTTCGCATCCTAGTTTCCAAAGGTAAACTAAACCTTTCATCTGATACCAACTGTAAAGACCCAAATCTTGACGTAAATAGACATTAAATTAAATTTGTGGAATAATTAATATATAAAAAAACATTCACCAAAGTATCGTAATAGTTTAGTGTCTTTGGAAACTTGGAACATAATCTTCTAATCTTGGTTAAAGACCTTCAACATCTTCCATAAATATCTTCCCTTTTTTTCTTACCTAAAACCTTTCTTTATATCCAAGAGAAAAGAAAATATATAAAGGGTGATCTCAAATTCTTCGTAAGGGTAAGCATGGAGAAAATAAAACAAACCATATACATTTGACCTTCAAAACATGAACATAAAATTTAAACATCAAAATCTTGAGTTGTGAAATAAATCTTGGTAGTACGTAAGACATAGATCATAAAGGAACATCAATCATGATAAAATATCATGGAAATAAAAAATTTAATTGTGGAAAACCATTAAGCACATGATATGATTTCCATAGTAGCCAAGGAGTTGATACCAAGACCATCTTAGTGGACACAGTCCCTTTCTGAATCGAGTTCACTCCTCGTTCCAGTCCGGTATCACTGAACCAGATTAAATTACCATTCCAGCCATGTATATCTCATGAGATACAAATCTTTACCCAATTAATTTGAGGTAGATATAGGTCCCACCCCTTTCATAAAGAAATCATTCTTACTTGTGCCACAAAATATAGATAAATCATTCATCATAACCCAAAGAATAAAATGGGTTTCATAAACATCATCCCATCATAACATAATCCATATAAAAAAAGGATATCATTTAATCATAAGAAAAGTTATACCATTTAAATAATAGAGAAATTATAATTGAAACATACACATATGAAATAATAGCTTCTTATATGGAATTTTTTTTCGATAAAACACTTGAAATGAATTCTTGAGGAAAATATCCTTTCTTCTTCAAATTCTGTTTCTTTTCAAAAAATTCCATGTAATTTTAAAATAAAAGGATTTTTTTGAAAATAGTTATGAAATATTTTAGAGTAAGATTCTTGAAAATAAGGGTATATGAAACCATAATAATCAGTTCATGCCATATAAGTTAAGAAAACATTCTCCTTGTACTTTTAACGGAAAAGTAGAAAAGTACCACATATGGTAAACAAAAGAAAGATTCCTTCCATAACACAAAGTAAAAGTCAAATAGGGGTAAACATGACTTTAAAAATACATGGAATAATATTAAACACTTTATGAAAAAAAAATTTTATGGACATGGAGGAAAAATATAACCCTAGTAAATACTTACGTATAAGCATTCTCGGATAATAATGAGATTGAAAAATTATCCCTTACCTTATGTACTATAAGCTTTGTATGTATCCTAACATACTATATAATGATTTAAATAATGTCATTGACTTATTAATGATTCATATTCATTGTTATGATATCATATATGGTTCAGTTATGACATTATATTACCCATTCTTAAGTAAATTCATGTTAAAGCAGCATTTTGGGTAAAATCGTTTCATTTATCGTACGTGTTTCGACTTATTGTTCTTGATATTATTACTTATATCCTTATTTACTTAATTCTAGAATTTAAAACATGATTTATATATAATATATATTCAACATATAAATATATATGATAGATTGATAAATGGAATGAAATACACCATTCATGGAGACAGTAGGTCGTACGTACACATGAATGCTGTTTTTGTTTCATTATTGAATTGAATGGAATTAATTAAATTAAACATATATGTACATAAATACAGTAGCATTATTATGTCATATATATCATTATTATTCATTACGTATACTTTATGATCATTCTTGAATGGTTAACATGGAGAATGAATCTGTTCGCGTCGTGGAGACAGTAATCCGTACGTACGCACGAGCAATGATATCGTTCCCATAATTATTGAAAGGAATTGGAGTGGATGATATAATATCATAGAATAAGTATAATGTTATAATAACAATATATAGTTATTATTTACATCATTATACCCATCCAAGTAAGGTGGTGGTGGAAAAACAGATTACACCATGGCGTGGAGACGGTATTCCGTACGTACGCACGCGCGATGATTTCGTTTTCCGTAGGATGTATAGAAGGTGAAATGGGGTTGTTTAATATTTATAATAACATATCATTATGTTATTTATACTTATGTTATTAATTTATAATGAAACAACTAATGAAGAATATGTTCAAGAAGAACGAAACTTGAAAGAATCGGTAGAAGAGATTACCTCTTGTTCAACGCACCTCTTTTAAGCTTCCTCTTAAGGAACTAGAGTTGGTTTTTTGAGAAGACCAGAACATATATAATGTTTATCGGGAAGTGGGGAAGTGAAATGGTCAGGTTTTGGACCATCTTTAAGTCTCAATGTGTTGTGAAGAGGAGAGGGAGGGGGTGCCCTTTTATAAGGGAGGAGAGGGGTACTTTTGGAAACCTCAAAAATATTAATTTATAATAAACACTTACCCCACATAAAAACATACAAAGGGACTCAAATTATTATATGAGTTAAGATAAGGTTTTAATCACGTCAACCAATCAAATTTTGACTTGTTGGAAAATTATTTTAAACCTTATCAATTTGATTTGTCCTTATTTAATATATTTAATCTTATTTGTGGTAATAATATTATAAATTTTAAATTGTTATAAATAATTAATTATGTGTTGTGAATTATCCATAATTTGGTACTTTATGACATTTTAGACCATATAAGTTTCAATTTATAATTTTTAAATATTTATGTGATATTTAAACAATTTAATAATATGTTATTTTTATAAAATAACAACAGTGTTAATTCTGAAACTATTCATTTATTTGAATTTAAATAAAATCCACACAGAGGATATATTTGAACCAAAATGTGTAATAGATTCATGACATGTCATATTCATATAGAAAATTTGTTAAGAACATTAATTAGTTCATATAATGTTTATTTTAGTACTTATAAAACCATTTATTTGATATTTATCTTAATAAAACAATTACTACATCATTTTTATATAATCAATTAATATACTTATTAATACCATAAAAATTGAAAATAATATCCTATGATGAAGATAAATACAATACATTTCATTATAATATTTCTAATCTAATTTATCATCTTAAAATCACAACATTTAAATTGTTATATATATTAAATTATGAATGTTACATCTTTGACCTCAATTAAAATAAAATAATGTAAATGTCCTAATCGGTTTTCTAAGGCTCCAAATGGTCCAAATATCGACCCTTGGATTACTATGGTATATATATACTCGATAATTTTTTTTTTCAAGAATATGGTTCTTTTGATAGGTATTATTATTTTAATAAAAACTATATTATGGATTTTTCACTAAATAAATAATTTCTACATCATTAATGTATAAGATTTTAAGGTAATAAAATATTTATTAAAAATTACAAATAAATTACCATGATAAATAAAAAAAATTTATCTTTCAAATTAGTATTTATAATCGAATTTATATTCTGTATAACTATATATTAAAAATAATCTAATTATAAAAGTTTGAGTGAGACATTTCACTTTATTTTGGGTAAACTAAATAAAAGGTCTTAATCAAATACAAGTGGGTTCCATTAGATTAAATTTCAACCCAAGTATGATTTAGGATAAATATAATCATCCAATTATATTAGGAAAAGTGTTAGATTAATTTTATAATATTATATTTATCTTTAATTACCTCGATTTACTTTTAACTATGGTAAATAAAATTTATTGTAGTAACTATTAATAATGACTAAAAAAAGTAGATAATTAACATAATTTTGACTTACTGATTCCAAATTTGGAATCCATTTTTCTAAATTCAAATCACAGAAGATGCAGAAATTAATTTAAAATTAATCATGTTGTTAAGAAAACGAGTTTTAAAAGATAAAACATTGCAAAAGTTTGAAATGATTTTACCTATGAAATCAATGTAAAATAAATTCTAATGACATAAATTATATTAAACGGTAAAAATATATTACATTTTTACTTTAAAACCATTCAATATTATAATTTAACCATATAAATTATTATGATGAAAAAAGTTGTTTTTAATTAAAATATATCGTGTTTTTACTATTTCTTAAAATATGAAAGTTATCAGAATAATATGAAAAATTTATCAAAAGTAAATTTTTATATCCTGATTCCAAATAAGAATTTTATTTTGTCAAATTGAACTTATAAATATGTCAAAAACTAGATTTAAAGTGGGTGCTCCATCAAAAGGTTGCAAAACTGCATTTTTTGAAAAATAATTATTTTACCTGAAAAATTTATTTGGTTCTCATACCATGTTCTATAATATGTTTAAGATGATTTATAATTTCATAAAATTCAAAATTTAGTTACAAATATTCATAAAAACTAGTTCTTTATAATATTATAACAATATATCATTGTTTAATGAATGTCAGTATTGCGTACAACACACGCTATCCAGGAAGGTTGCTCTTGCGTGAAACACAAGCCAAGAATAGGGTTTGCGTATAATACAAGATTATACGGTGTTGTGTATAGCGCAATCTAATCTTGGTGTAGTGTACAACACAAGACATCAAATAAATTAAAAAAAATCTTTCTCATAAAATTTTGGGGTGTTACATTCTACCCCCCTTAAAATGAATTTCGCCCACGAAATTTATCAGGGTTATAAATGGTTTTCTACTTGAAATTTTCTTTAATATAAACCCTCATCATAAAAAGGAATACCAAAACATAACTTTAAAAACTAATGTATAAAACGCAACGGTTTCCCAAATTAAGTAATCACTGGGTTTCCACATAGGATAACATAGGTGAAAATATGGATATGGAAGAGAAATCAAACCATAAAGTTCTGATGGTATGTGGTAGAGAACATGGCTATGAAAAATCCAACAATCACAAAGCCATAAATTTGTGATGATCTAAGGTAACATCTGATTGATCAGATATGAGGGAAATAGGATAAATTTTTTGGTTTTCAAGATCATTTCCCTAATGTTGAAGAATTTTTTTATTAAAAGAAATACTAACTTGATTTTGGTACAATCTCACTATTGTTCATGCCAGGAACAATTGCCACTTCATCTCTTAAAGAAATAAAGTTAAAATTTTCTTCTGTGAAGTGTTAGTGGATCATGTGATAGAATGATTGGTCATTCCATCTAAATCAAACATAAAGTTAGCAATAATTATATATATAAGTCCATCTAAAGTGAGATTAATCATATATGGTTCCAAAAATGAACTTATACTTCATCTATCATACCGCTTAATAATATAAAACTAATTTCTACTAACCAGGGTCTTCCTGTAGGCTAGTGGTATGCGATAAAGGGCTGTCGCACTTCGGTTGTGGGTTCAATTACCACAACCTTGTCCCACGTGATGGGTTGTTGCCCGTCCTATAGGGTGTCCTCTTTATAAAACTACACTATTATAACATTCCAGAAATAGTATCAAAAAAAGTTCTTGCCTTAAAAAATTCTCTCTGATGTCCAACTTAATCCATTCTAAAATTTAGGCTTTTTGAAAATACTTCTGTCCAATCTTATAGTATAAATAAAATTATTACTTTAAAGGTCACATGAAAAGCATGTGAATACCATCATTTATCCCCTATATATCAGAAGATATATCTTGTTCATCACATTTCAAATATGTGAATACCTTAATCATGTATTCTCTTGAAACATATATAACCATATAATCTTTTGGAATACATGAATGATTCTAGAATTTCTATATACTCAAACCATGATATCACTTTGTCCTTATATCAGTCATGAGCTCATTAATATTATCAAAAATTTCATTATCTCCTTATCCCTTTATTATGCGCATATCATCTTTTTCCCAAAAAATATCTGAATAACCTTTCATGATTAATAGTACCATTCAACATATACTTTCAAATACTTTAGAAAAAACAATAGTGTGACAATCTTTAGATGTTTCTTTTTTCCATAGTACCATTAACATTACTTTTGGTAAACATAAAATCATTCAACTACCTTCCTAAACCATTTATCATGCTTGAAAAATTCTTTCATCCCACATATCATTTGTTGTCTCTTCATCATCATCAAAATAAATACTACCCATACGACCATGATGATTCTCTTAATGAGACTTTAACTTAGGGAATTGGTTTTCATAATGCCCATAAATTCCACATTTAATACATTTAACCATTGTTGATGTCTTAGAAATACCATAATCCTTGTCCATGGTGTTAACTGAACCTTCTCCTTTACAATTACTGGCTTTGTGTCCTTCTTTTCTACACCCAAAGAATCTTCCAGTTCCTTTGAAACATTCTCCCTGATGCCTCTTCCCACATGATTTACATGAGGGAAATTGAACTTTCTTTCCTCTATGATGAACATGAAACTCCATCTTTCTCTTATTAGATGAGTCAGGAAACTTACCAAATTTGAGATTATTGATCATATTATGAGATTTATGATTAGGAATAATAATGATATGTGGACTTCCAGATCCAATTTCATTTGTTTTCTCATGAAGAATATCATTCCATTGTCCATCATATCATCCATTATCATAAATCTTCCTATTTCCAGCAATTTCCTAAAACCCAAAAAGAATATCGTGAGAGGAATAAATCATAATCAAAAGGGAGTATATTCAATATTTAACATCTTAGGTTAAATTCTAAGATCGTTACTGTAATTCTAGGACTATAACCTATACTTATAATTAACATTAGAGACATCCCTAGACATACCTTAGAAATATCTCTAGGGATTTCACTAAAGTTTTCGCATCCTAGTTTCCAAAGGTTAACTAAACCTTTCCTCTAATACCAACTGTAGAGACCTAAAGCTTGACGTACATAGATATTACATTACTTTTGAGTAACACTAAATATATAACAAAAATAGACACCAAAGTACCATAATAGTTTAGTGTTTTTGGAAACTTGGAACATAATCTTCTAATCTTAGTGAAATACCTTCAACATCTCCCATAAAGATCTTCCATTTTTTTCTTACCTAAAACCATTCTTTATATCTTAGGGAAAAGAAAACAAATAAAGGGTGAGATCAAATGCTTAGTAAGGTTAAGAATGGAGAAAATAAAACAAACCATATACATTTGAACTTCAAAACATCAACATAAAGTTTAAACATCAAAATCTTGAGATGTGAAATAAATCTTGGTAGAATGTAAGGCATATATGATAAAGTAACATCAATCATGATAAAATAGCATGGGAATAAAAAATTTAATTTTTGAAAACCATTAATCACAAGATATTATTTCCATAGATCCAAGGAATTGCTGCCAAGACCATCTTAGTGGACAAAGTCCCTTTCTGAATCGAGTTCACTCCTCATTCCAGTCCTGTATCACTGAACCAGATTAAATTACCATTCCATCCATGTCTATCTCATGAGATAGACATCATTACCCAATGCATTTGAGGGAGATATATGTCCCACCACTCTCATAATGAAATTATTCTTACTTGTGCCAAAAAATAAACATAAATCATTCATCATAACCCAAAGTATAAAATGGGTTTCATAAACACCATCCCATCATAAAATAATCCATATAAAACAAATGGATATAATTTCATCATAAGAAAAGTGAAACCATGTAAATCATAGAGACATTATACTTGAAACATACACATATGAAATAATACAATCCTAGATGCAAAATGTTTTTGATAAAAAACATGAAATGAATTCTTGAGGAAAATATCCTTTCTTCTTCAAAATAATTTTCTTTTCACAAAATGTCATGAAATTTTAAAAGAAAAGGATGTTTTTGAAGATAGTCATGAAATCTTGTAGAGTATGATTCATGAAAATAAGGCAATATGAAACCATAAAAATCTGTTCATGCCATATAAGTTGAAAAAACATTCTCCTCATACTTTTAATGGAAAAGTCATAAAGAACCACATATGGTAAATAAAAGAAATATTCCTTCCATAAAACAAAGTAAAAAAACAAATAGGGGTAAAAATGACTTTAAAAATACATGGAAGAATATTAAACAATTTATTAAAAACATTTTTTATGGACATGGATGAAAAATATAACCCCAGTAAATACTAACATATAAGCATTCTCAGATAAAAATGAGAGTGCAAAATTATCACTTACCTTATGTCTGATATGCTTCATATGTATCCAAAACTCCTGTATAATGATTTAAATAATGTAATTTAATTATTAAAGATTAATATTAATTGTTATGATATCATATATGGTTTACTTATGACATTATATTACACATTATCTTGTCAATTCATGTTAAAGTAGCGTTTTGGGTAAAATCGTTTCATTTATTGTACGTGTTTCGACTTTTTGTTCTTGATATTATTACTTATATCCTTATTTAATTAATTCAAGAATGTAAAACATGAATTATATATAATATATATCCAGCATATAAATATATATGTTAGATCGATAAATGGAATGAAATACACCATTCATGGAGACGGTAGGCCGTACGTATGCATGAACACTGTTTTCATTTCCTTATTGAATTGAATGGAATTAATTAAATGAAAAATATATGTAAAAAAATAAAGTATCATTATTATGTCATATATATCATTATTATTCATTATATATAATTTATAATTATTCTTGGATGGTTATCATGGAAAATGAATCTCATCGCGTCGTGGAGACGGTAATCAATACATACGCACGAGTGATGATATCGTTCCCATAATTATTGAATGGAATTGGAGTGGATGATATGATAGTATAGAATCAGTATGATGTTATAATAACCATATATAGTTATTACTTACACCATTATACCCATCCAAGTAAGGTGGTGGTGGAAAAATAGATTACACGACAGTGTGGAGACAGTATTCCATACGTACACACACGCGGTGATTTCATTTTCCGTAGAATGGATAGAAGGTGAAATGGGGTTGTTTCATATTTATAATAACATATCATTATATTATTGAGACTGATGTTATTACTTTATAAATAAACAACTAAAGAAGAAGAAGTTGAAGAAGAAAGAAACCTGAAAGAAACGGTAGAAGATATTAACTCTTCTTCGACGCACCTCTTTTAAGCTTTTCTCTTAAGGCACTAGATTTGGTATTTTAAGAAGACCAAAACCTCCAGAATGTTTCTAGGGAAGTGGAGAAGATAAATGGGTAGGGTTTTGCCAATATTTAAGGCTCAAAATGTTGTGAAGTGGAGAGGGAGGGGGTTCCCTTTTATAATGGAGGAGAGGGGCACTTTTGGAAACCTAAAAAATATTAAATTATATTAAACTCTGACCCCACATAAAAAATTCCAAAGTGACTAAAATTTTGATATTAGGTATTATAAGGTTGTAATATCATCAAAAAATATAATTTAGACATGTTGGTAAATTATTTTAAACCTTATCAATTTGATTTATCCTTATTTAATTTATTTAATCTTATTTGTGGTAATAATATTATAAATTTTAAATAGTTATAAATAATTACTTTTTTATTGTGAAATATATATAATTGGGTAATTTATGAAATTTCAGACCATATATTTTTCAATTTATAATTTTTAAATATTTATGTGATTTTTAAAAAATATAATAATATGTTATTTTTATAAAATAACAATAGTGTTAATTTTGACACTATTCATTTATTTGAATTTAAATAAAATCCACACAGATGATATATACAAAAAAAATGTTTAATAAATTTCTATAATGTCATAGTAATCTAGAAATGTTTTTTATAACATTAATTAGTTCATATAATGTTTATTTTAATATTTATAAAACTATTTATTTGATATTTCTCTTAATACAACAATTAC
Organism: Viscum album; assembly: GCA_963277665.1. Lineage (NCBI taxonomy): Eukaryota > Viridiplantae > Streptophyta > Magnoliopsida > Santalales > Viscaceae > Viscum > Viscum album. The sequence goes on from OY728162.1 coordinate 821,409,189, forward strand.
TACATCATTTTTGTATAATCATTTAATATACATATTAGTTGCATAAAAATTAAAAATAAAATTCTATGACAAATATAAATATAATAACTTTCATAATAATATTTTTAATAGAATTTATCATCTTAAAATCAAAACATTTAAATTGTTATATTTATTAAATTATGAAGGTGCCATATTTGACATCAATTAAAATAAAATAATGTAAATGTTCTAATTGGTTTTATAAGGCTCCAAATGGTCCAAATATCGACCCTTGGATCATTAGGGAATATATATACTCGACCAATAAAGTTTTTTCAAGTTTATGGTCCTTTTTATATGTATTATTATTTTAATAAAAACAATATTATTGATTTTTCAATAAATAAAACATTTCTACATCATTAATGTATAACATTTTAAGGTAATAAAATATTTATTAAAAATTACAAATAAATTACCATGATAAAGAAACAAATTTTATCTTTCATATTAGTATAAATAATTGAATTTATATTCTGTATAACTATATATTAAAAATAATATAATTATTAAAGTTTGAGTGATACATTTCACTTTGCTTTAAATAAACTAAATAAGAGGTCTTAATCAAATACAAGTGAGTCCCATTAGATTTCATTTATACCCAAGTATGATTTAGGTTAAAATATTATCATACAATTATATTAGGGAAAATGTTAGGGTAATTTTATAATATTATATTTACCCTTAATTACCTCGATTTACCTTTAACTATGGTAAATAAAATTTACCGTAGTTACTATTCATAAGGACTAAAAATAAAAAGTAGCCTAATAACATAATTTGGACCTACTTATTCCAAATATGGAATCCATTTTTCCAAATTCAAATCACTGAAGTTGCAGAAATTAATTTAATATTAATCCCGTTGTTAAGAAAACGAGTTTTAAAAGCTAAAACATTACAAAAGATAGAAATGATTTTACCAATGAATTCAATTTAAAATAAATGCTAATAACATACATTATATGAAATGGTAAAAATATATTCTATTTATACTTTAAAACCATTCAATATTATAATTTAACCATATAAATTATTATGATGAAAAAAGTTGATTTTAATTAAAATATAGCGTGTTTTTACTATTCATTAAAATATCAAATTTATCAGAATAATATGAAAAATTTATCCAAAGTAAATTTTTTTATCCTGATTCCAAAAAAGAATTTTATTTTTTCAAATTTAACTTATAAACATGTCATAAACTAGATTTAATGTGGGTGCGCCATCAAAAGGCTGCAAAACTGCATTTTTTGAAAAATAATTATTTTACCTGAAAAATAATTTTCTTTCTCATAACATGTTCTATAATATATGTAAGATGAATTATAATTTCATGAAATTCAAAGTGTAGATACTAATATTCATAAAATCTAGGTCATAATAATATTATAACAATATATCCTTGTTTAATGAAACTCAGTATTGCGTACAACACACACTATCGAGGAAGGAAGCTCTTGCATGCAACACAAGCCAAGAATAGGGTTTGCGTATACTACAAGCTAATACGGTGTTGAATATAGCACAATATAATCTTGGTGTAGTGTATAACACAGTAAATCAAAGAAATTAAAAAGAATCTTTCTCATATAAATTTTTGGGGTGTTACATTCTACCCCCCTTAAAATGAATTTCTCCCTCGAAATTTGTCGGGGGTTGTAAATGGTTTATAATTGAAAGAGTCATTAATAGAAACCCACATCATAAAAACGAATACCAAAACTTAACTTTGAAAACTAAAGTATGAAACGTAACGGTTACCCAAATTAAGTAATCACTGGGTTTCCACATAAGAGAACATAGGTGAAAATATGGATATAGAGGAGAAATCTAACCATCAAGTTTTGATGGAGAGTGGTAGAGAACATGGATATGAAAAATCCAACAATCATAAAGCCATAAATTTGTGATGATATAAGATACAATCTGATTCATCAGATATGAGGGCAATAGGACAACATTTTTGGTTTTCAAGATCATTTCCCTAATGTTGAAGAATTTTTGAATTAAAAGAAATACTTACTTGATTTTGGTACAATCTCACTATTGCTCATGCCTTGAACAATTTCCTCTTCATTTATTAGAGAAATGAAGTTGAATTTTTATTCCATGAAGTGTTAGCGGATCTTTCCATAGAATGATAGGTCATTCCATCTGTCTCAATCATAAAGTTAGAAATAGTAATATTCATAAGTCCATCTACGATGAGATTAATCATATATGGTTCAAAAAATGAACTTATACTTCATCTATCATACCGCTTAATAATATAAAACTAATTTATAATAACTAGGGACTTTTTGTGGGCCATTGGTATGTGATAAAGTCCTATTGCACTTCAGTTGTGGGTTCGATTCCTGCAACCTTGTCTGACGCAATGAGTTTTTTTCCCATCCTATAGGTTGTCCTTTTTCTAAAACTACACTATTATAACATTCTAGAAATAGTATCAAAAAAAGTTTTAGCCTTAAACAATTCTCTCTGATGTCCAACTTAATCCATTCCAAAATTTTGGCTTATCGAAAATACTTTTGTCCAATCTTGTAGTATAAATAAAACGATTACTTGAATGGTCATATAAAAAGCACATGAATACCATCATTTGTACCCTCTATATCATAAGATATATATTGTTGATCACATTTAAAACATGTGAATACCTTATTCATGTATTCTCTTGAAACATTTATAACCATATAATCTTTTTGAATACATGAATGATTCCAGAATTTCTATATACTCAAACCATGATATCACTTTATCCTTATATCAGTCATGAGCTCATTAATATTATGAAACATTTAGTTATCTCCTTATCCCTTCATTATGCGCATATCACCTGCTTTCCAAAAAATATCTGAATAACCTTTCATGGTTACCAGTACCATTCAACATATACTTTCAAATAATTTAGGAAAAAAATAGTGTAACAATCCTTATATGTTCCTTTATTCCATAGTACAGTTAACATAACTCTCGTTAAAAATACAATCATTCCACTACCTTCTTAAAGCATTGACCGAGCTTGAAAAATTCTTTCATCTCACATATCATTTCTTGTCTCATCATCATCATCAAAATAAATACTACCCATATGACCCTGATGATTCTCTTCATGAGACATTCCCTTAGGGAATTGGTTTTCATAATGCCCAAACATTCCACATTTAAAACATTTAATCATTGTTGGTGTCTTAGAAATACCATTATCCTTTTCCCTGGTGTTAACTGAACCTTTTCCTTTACAATTACTAACTTTGTGTCCTTATTTTCCACACCCAAAGCATCTTTCAGTTCATTTGAAACATTCTCCTTGATGCCTCTTCCCACATGATTTACATGAGGGAAATTGAACTCTCTTTCTTCTATGATCATCATGAAACTTCATCTTTCTCTTATTAGCTGAGTCGGGAAACTTAAAAAAGTATAGATTATTGATCATATTATGAGATTGCTGATTAGTAATAATAATTATATGTGGATTTCCTGATCCAATTTCATTTGGTTTCTCATGAATAATATCATTCCATTGTCCATCATATCCTCCATTATTGTGAATCTTCCTATTTCTAGACATTTTCTAAAACCCAAAAAGAATAGCGTGAGAGGAAAAAATCATAAACAAGGGAGAGTACCTTCAATATCTAACATCTTAGGATAAATTCTCAGATTATTAATGTAATTCTAGGACTATAACCTATACTTATAATTAACCTTAGAGAGATCCTTAGACATACCTTAGAAATATCTCTAGGGATTTCACTAAATTTTTCGCATCCTAGTTTCCAAAGGATAACTAAACCTTTTCTCTGATACCAACTGTAGAGTCCAAAATAGTTATGTACATTGAAATTACATTAATTTTGAAGAATACTTAATATATAACAAAATTAGACACCAAAGTACCATAATAATTTAGTGTCTTCTGAAACTTAGAACATAATCTTCAAATCTTGATGAATGATCTTCAATATCTATCATAAAGGTCTTCCATTTTTTTCTTACCGAAAACCATTCTTTATATGCTGGGGAAAATAAAACATATAAAGGGTGAGATAAAATGCTCAGTAAGGGTAAGCATGGAGAAAATAAAACAAACCCTATATATTTGAACTTCAAAACATAAACATAAAGTTTAAACATCAAAATCTTGAGTTGTGAAATAAATCTTGGGAGTACGTAAGGCAGAGATCATAAAAAAAATTCAATCATGATAAAATAGCAAGGGAATAAAAATTTAATTATGGGAAACCACTAATCACATGATATTATTTACATAGTAGCTAAGGCATTGCTGCCAAGTCCATCTTAGTGGACAAAGTCCCTTTCTGAATCGAGTTCACTCCTCATTCCAGTCCTGTATCACTGAACCAGATTAAATTACCATTCCATCCATGTCTATCTCATGAGATAGAAATCATTACCCAATGCATTGGAGGGATATATATGTCCCACCACTCTCATAATGAAATTATTCTTACTTTTTCCAAAAAATAAATATAAATCATTCATCATAACCCAAAGTATAAAATGGGTTTCATAAACACCATCCCATCATAAAATAATCCATATAAAACAAATGGATATAATTTCATCATAAGAAAAGTGAAACCATGTAAATCATAGAGACATATTATTTTAAACATAAACATATGAAATAATATCATCTTATATGGAAATTGTTTTGATAAAACACTTGAACTGAATTCTTGAGGAAAATATCCTTTTTCTTCAAAATAATTTTATTTTAACAAAATGATATGATATTTTAAAAGAAAAGAATTTTTTTGAAAATATTCATGAAATATTGTAGAGTATGTTTCCTGAAAATAAGGGGATATGAAACCATAAAAATCTGTTCATGCCATATAAGTAAAAAAAACATTCTCCTCGTATTTTTAATAGAAAAGTCAAAAAGTACCACATATGGTAAACAAAAGAAAGATTCCTTCCATAACACAAAGTAAAAGTCAAATAGGGGTAAAAATGAATTAAAAAATACATGGAATATTATTAAACACTTTATGAAAAACATTTTTTATGGACATGGATGAAAAATGTAACCCCAGTAAATACTTAGGTATAAGCATTCTCAGATAAAAATGTGATTGCAAAATTATCCCTCACCTTATGTACGATATGATTCGTATGTATCAAAAACTCCCATATAATGACTTAAATAATGTCATTGACTTGTTAAAGATTTATATTCATTGTTATGATATCATATATGCTTCACTTATGACATTATATTACTAGTTCTTTTGTAAATTCATGTTAATGTAGTGTTTTGGGAAAAATCGTTTCATTTATCGTACGTGTTTCGACTTGTTGTTCTTGATATTATTAATTATATCCTGATTTACTTAATTAAAGAATTTAAAACATGATTTATATATAATATATATTCAGAATATAAATATATATGATAGATCGATTAATGGAATGAAATATACCGTTCATGGAGACGGTAGGCCGTACGTACGCATGAACGTTGTTTTCATTTCCTTATTGAATTGAATGGAATTAATTAAATGAAACATATATCTACATAAGTAAAGTAGCATTACTATGTCATATATATCCTTATTATTAATTATATATACTTTATAATCATTCTGTAATGGTTAACATGGAGAATGAATCTCATCACGTCGTGGAGACGGTAATCCGTACGTACGCACGAGCGATGATATCGTTCCCATAATTATTGAATGAAATTGGTGTGGATGATATTATATCATAGAATCCGTATGATGTTATAATAACCATATATAGTGATTCTTTACAGCATTATACCCATCCATGTAAGGAGGTGGTGGAAAAATAGATTACACCACAGTGTGGAGACGGTATTCCGTACGTATGCAAGTGCAATGATTTTGTTTTCCGTAGGATGGATAGAAGGTGAAATGGGGTTGTTTCTTATTTATAATAATATATCACTATATTATTAATAATTATTTTATTACTTTATAATTAAACAACTAATGAAAATAAGTTGAAGAAGAAAGAAACCTGAAAGAATCGGTAGAAGAGATTACCTCTTCTTCGACACATCTCTTTTAAGCTTCCTCTTAAGGCACTAGAGTTGGCATTTTGAGAATTCCAAAACCTAAAGAATGTTTCTATGTATATGGATATGAGAAATGGGAAGGTTTTTTCTGAGCTTTAAGGCTCCAAGTGTTGTGAATAGGAGAGGGAGGGGGTGCCCTTTTATAAGGGAGGAGAGGGGTACTTTTGGAAACCTCAAAAATATTAATTTATAATAAACTCTAAACCCACTTAAAAACTTAGAAAGTGACTCAAATTCGGATATGATGTAAGATAAGGTTGTAATAAAATAAAAAAAATCATATTTAGACATTTTGGGAAATTATTTTAAAACTTATCAATTTGATTTATCCTTATATAATTTATTTAATCTTATTTGTGGTAATAATATTATAAATTTTAAATTGTTATAAATAATTACTTATGTGTTGTGAATGATCCATAATTCGGTACTTTATGAAATTTTAGACCATATATGTTTCAATTTATAATTTTTAAATATTTATGTGATTTTTAAATAATTTAATAATAAGTTATTTTTATAAAATAACAATAGTGTTAATTTTGACACTATTCATTTAGTTGAAGTTAAATAAAATCCACACAGAGGATATATTCAAAAAAAATGTTTAATATATTCCTACTATCATATTCATCTAGAAATTTTATTTTATAACATTAATTAGTTAATATAATGTTTATTTTAATATTTATAAAACCATTTATTTGATATTTTTCTTAATAAAACAATTACTACATTATTTTTGTATAATCATTAATATACTTATTAGTTGCATAAAAATTAAAAATAAAATCCTATGATTAAGATAAATATATAAAATTTCATAATAATATTTTTACTCGAATTTATCATCTTAAAATAACAGAATTTAAATTGTTATATTTATTAAATTAAGAAGGTGACATCTTTGACATCAATTAAAATAAAATAATGTAAATGTCCTAATTGGTTTTATAAGGCTCAAAATGGTCCAAATATCTATCCTTGGATTATTATGGTATAGATATACTCAACCAATAATGTTTGGTCAAGTTTCTGGTCCTTTTGATTGGTATTATTATTTTAATAAAAACTATAATATTGATTTTTCACTAAATAAATAATTTCTACATCATTAATGTATAAGATTTTAAGGTAATAAAATATTTATTAAAAACAAAAAATAAATTACAATGATAAATAAAAACATTTTATCTTTCAAATTAGTATTTATAATCTAATTTATATTTTGTATGACTATATATTAAAAATAAACTAATTATTAAAGTTTGAGTGAGACATTTCACTTTCCTTTAAATAAACAAAATAAAAGGTCTTAATCAAATTCAAGTGGGTTCCATTAGATTCCATTTCGACCCAAGTATGATTTAGGGTAAAATATAATCATACACTTATATTAGGACAAGTGTTAGGGTAATTTTATAATATTATATTTACCCTTAATTACCTCGATTTACCATTAACTATGGTAAAATATTTTTTTCGTAGTTACTATTCACAATGACTAAAAATAAAAAGTATCTTATTAACATAATTTGGACCTACTAAATACAAATATGGAATCCATTTTTTCAAATTCAAATCATAGAAGTTGCAAAAATTAATTTAAAATTATTCCCGTTGTTAATAAAACAAGTTTTAAAAGTTAAAACATTGCAAATGATTGAAATTATTTTACCTATGAATTCAATGTAAAATCAATGATAATGAAATAAATTCAATTAAATGGTAAAAATATATTCTATTTATACTTTAAAACCATTAAATATTATAATTTAACCGTATAAGTTGTTACGATGAAAAAAGTTGTTCTTAATTAAAATATAGCGTGTTTTTACTATTTATAAAAATATGAATGTTATCAGAATAATATGAAAAATTTATCCAAAGAAAATTATTATATCATGATTACAAAGAATAATTTCATTTTTTCAAATTGAACTTATAAACACTTCAAAAACTAGATTTAATGTGGGTGCTCCATCAAAAGGCTGCAAAACTGCATGTTTTGAAAAATACTTATTTTACTAGAAAAATTTATTTTGTTCTCATACCATGTTATATAATATGTGTAAGATGAATTATAATGTCATAAAATTCAAAATTTATTTACTAATATTCAAAACAGAAAGTTCATAATAATATTATAACAATATATCATTGTTTAATGAAACTCAGTATTGCATACAACACACGTTATCGAGGAAGGTTGATCTTGCGTGCAACACAAGCCAAGAATAGGGTTTCCGTATACTAAAAGCTAATACAGTGTTGCGTATAGCGCAAGCTAATCCTGGTGTAGTGTAAAATTCAAGTCATCAATGAAATTAAAAAGATTCTTTCTCATAAAATTTCGGGGTGTTACATTCATTTCCACGTTCACCATTAATTGATGATTAAAAAAAAATATATTTTTAATAAGTATTTAATATATGACATAATAATGATATTGGAGATATATATATATATAGATGTATTTACTTACATATATCTTATTCACTTACTTCCATTCAATACGATATGAAAACAGAAACAACGTTTATGCGTACGTATGGCCTACCGTATCCATAAACGGTGTTTTCCATTTCATATATCTATCTATTAAAAATATTTATATTCTAAATATATATGATATATAAATAATGTTTCATATTCTGCAAGTATTTAAATCTTGATCTAAATGATACGATCAAGAATAACAAGTTAACACACGTATGATAAAGAAAAATATTATTACCCGAAACATTAATTTAACATGAAAATACTTATTAAATGGATAGTATAAAGTCATAATTGAATCATTTATTATTGATAAATATTAATACGGTTCTGGTATAATTTAATAACATAAAATGGTCATTATACAGGAGGTTAAACATACCTTCGACCAAAGGAAAGTTCAATATAAGGGGTTTCTTATCTCACTTTTAATTTAGTGAGACTTCCATTGTTCACCAAATATTTATTTCATGTGGTGTATTGTGTACAGAAATTTGATATATATTATCATGATCCTCTTTATATTCATGATATTATATGATTCATTTGGTGGTTATTGACTATTGTTCATACGACTCGATTGATTACAATGAGGTGAGGGTAAATTCCTCAATCTCATTATTATCCGAGATTGTTTATGTGTAAGTATTTAATGGGAAATTTTTATCATCCATGTACATTTAAAATGAATATTTTAAGGATTTTTGAATGGTACTCTTTATCAAAATCATAATTTTAAATGTTTTAAGGATTTATCTTTCTAAATATATTTAATTAATGTCCATGCTTTCAAAATATTTTTAAGTATTTATTTATATGGACATGAATGTTTTGAAATAATAATTACTTTCAAAGTTTCATAGTGGTATGGGACACGTTGATTCAAAAATCTCTTTTAAATGGTTTCCTTTATAAATAAATTACATTTAAAGGATTTCACAAAAAAAGAAAATTTTTCTCAACGGGTTTTAGTGATTATTCTCAACTATGTCAACATACTTTTTGGATATTATTCTTGATTGCGGTTGATTTAATATAAATAAAATCTTCAATATTGTATTGAATGATCTATGATATTTTGACTGTGAATGTGCAATTTTTATACCATTCATGGTTTATGGTTAATGTATTGACATTTTGTATGCTTGTTTTAATATGGATGTTTATGTTATGTTTCAACATTTTCATATGAGGAATGAAATGGAATTAGTAAGTGATAGGTGGAGCCCACTATAACTCCTTGATACATCGATAGGTATTATGAGACAAAATAGCGTCTTGGCACAAAGCCTTAACAAAAATTTTATTTGTAGTCTTGGCACGAGGCCTTGACTATGTCGTAATGATGTCCGACATTAGGCATTAACTCATTATGAAATTAGTTATTACATGTGATTATTTGACTAGTAGAATATCCATCTGCATGTTTATATGGTAATGTTTGATTTATTTTTATGATATTAAGTTTAAGTTTTTGTTTAAATGGATATTGTTTTTATTAAACATATAGCCTTAAAACTTTATAGCTTCCGCTAAATTATTTAACCTTACTAAGAATCTGAGCTCACCCCTTTCTTATGTTTTATTTTCCCTGGATTTCCAAGAAGTGTATTATGATTATTATGCAGGGTTAAGATAAAGGGAACAATGTCATTCTACAAGCATTATTTATGTTGTGTTGTATGTCAGAAAGTTTAATGTAAAGTTAATGTATGTAATCTATTTTCCAAGACTGCTAAACTGATCAGTCCTTTGGGACTTGATTCCTTGTAATCAGGACAATGTATTAAAATAATGCACCGGCTCTGGGTAACTAGGGTCAGGGCGTTACAGTTGGTATAAGAGGAAGTTTAACAACTACCTTAGAAATAGATTCAGTAAAACTCTGATTAGAGAAAATTACCCTATGATAGACATTGAAGATTAGTATAAAATAACTTCCTAGAATTTTGGTAATGTAGACATTTTGTGAGTTTCCAAGAAAAACATCTCTATCTAGATATGAGCAGGTAGAGGTAGATCTGGGACAAATGTACCTAGGGGTAAAACCCAAAAACACCACTTTGAGCTAGACTTGAACGAGAAATGGTGCATGACAACAGGCCTTGCTGCACTCTTGGATATGACACTCCAGGGAAATATGCTTAGGATAATTCACATTTTAATTACAAGATATTATGAAGGATTTAAGAGTAAATACTTCCTCAAAGACTTTTTTTATGATTATGGATTATATCCATAGAGTGTTCAATTTACGTTAAGTATTTTACGTGTTTGGAATTATGAATTTTGATTCATAAATTGACCTATTATATGCCGTTGTTCAGAAAAGGCACCCATTAGAAGGAATGAGAACTCCAGCAATACGTATGATCTAAAGAGTAAGAAGGATCATATCTTTCATGGTATTAATCCAAAATTTAAAAGGTAAATAGTCTCCCATGTATTCTCATCATTTGAAGAAATAGTATCATGTGTTAATAAGATAAGTATATAATTCACTGAGTCATATGGATTTGAAGGGAAGCAAAAGAAGAAAAGGATGACAGAGAGAAAGATGGATAACGGGAAGAAGGGAAAGAAGGATTTTCCCATATGTGATAACCCTGGAAAGAATCACCTAGGTAAATGCTTTAAAGGAATGAGAGTTTGTTATAAGTGTGGAGGAAAAGGACACTAATTACATGATTTCAAGGGTAAGAAAAAAGCTTCAAATGTGCAATACTTCATCTTCAAGGAGTTGGGACACTATGAGAATCAATGTCCAAATCATCAGAGTATACCCCAACTGCTGTTATTAGATAATAATAAAGTTATAATATGAACATAGATGAAGAGGAATGACTTGTGTTCTTATGTTGTTATTAAAGAATTATGTCATTTTAGTGTTGTATCGATGATGTACCAATTATATGAATTATAGAAATAAATAGGGATTGTACTACAGTACTATTTCATTGAGGATTTGAGATTATATGGTACCTGAAAACTGACTCAACAAAAAGTTAAACTCTTTTTGAAAATACAAGGTTTAAAGAAAGGTAATCCTTAATATGGTTCTGATACTGATGTAGTAATTTTGGAATAAGAGATGGTTGATTTGGATAAATTATATTCGGTATTCTTGACTACCCTGGAACTGATTAATGGTTTGTTTATTTCATCATTATTGTAGTATTCGAAATTTTTGGTTATAAGGAATATATCTAGTATTCTATAAGGAATAAGGGAGCATGAATGTAATCAATAAGGTTTTATGGTAATTTAGGGTGTTATCGTGTTTCAAAAGAATACATGATGAAAGTATTCACATGTTATTACGTGGAAAAAAGGATCTTCATTATGTTTAACTTTTACATAAATTTTTGATTGCGAGTTTGGATAGATGTATTTTGGATAAGTATAAATGTTGGAATGGATTATGTTTTAAAGGTTATTTTTGTATTTTTATAAAAGGACAACACACAGACCGTGTGACAACCCATCGAGTCGGAAAAAGCTGCGGGAATCGAACCCACAACCATAGTGCTATTTGGATTTATCACCTACCAATGGACTACATGAATTCAGTAGATTGTATAATTTAGTTTCTTTTTTAAAGGGTCTGATATGTGAATTATCAATTCATTTTTTTGGGACCCTATACGATTGGGATAAATAGAATATATTTTTTTGAAATATTTTATAGTGAAAGATGAGTTTGTGATAGGAATTAGTTGAAGGATGAAACTCTACTTGTCATGAATATATATACATATATATATATTTTCCTCTTATTCTATGGATAAATTAATTCTAAAAAGGGATCTTGAAACCAAAAATGTGTTATCCTAATACCTTATGTTTTGTTGAACTGATGATATTTTAAATCATCATTGATTGATGGCTTTGGGGCCCTTAATTCTACAATTTTTTGTGACTGATGACCTCAATCACTCCCTATAAATATCTAAACTTTCCCTCCAATTATGTGTCTTTAATTTCTACCACTGTTCTCCTAATATAGATCATAATTTGGTGGTGACCCTTTTATTTCCCTTTTCCTCTTATTATGACTAAATTTTATTAACCCAATTTCAGATGTGGGTTTTCAACAAAGGTATTTTCTACTTTCAACCTTTTATTTTCGACGAATAGTTTCAAATTGAAAGGACACAATTTATTGAAGGTGGGAAGAATGTAACACCCCAATATTTCATATTACATTATTTCTTCAAAGCAATTCAATAACTTGCACTACATGCAACACCGAGTTCAAGTGCACCACGACTTACCAAACTAGCCGTTCCGAAGAGGTTATGAATAGTATTAAATAAATTTTGAACTTTATATAATTGTTATAATTTTAGAATTCATATTATGAGTTTCTTAGAAATAATGTAAGAATAAATTCATTTTTTTATGTTAAAAGAAGTATTTTTCAAAAAAAAGCAATTTTACCGCCTTTTAATGGTGAACCATTTTTAAATACAATATTTGAAACTTTTATATAATAAATTTAACCAAATAAACATCTTATATAGAATTGGTACATAAAAATTTAGTTTCATTAAATTTTTGGTATTTTTCTGAAAACATTCAGTTTTTGATGAATAGTGAAAAATACTAAATTTTAATTAGAAACAACTTGTTTAATAAAAATAATTTATAGTGCTAAATTATAATATTGAGTGGTTTTAATGTATAATTAAATTATATTTTTACCATTTAATCAAATTTTAGACTTTTCACGTAATTTCAAATTTAATCTAGACAAAAACAAGTGTCAATCTTTTGATAGTTATTATTTCTTAAAAACACGCTTTTTGTTTTGACATCAAGAATTAATTTTAAATTAATTTCTGCGACTTCTTTGTTTTGAATTTAGAAAAATGGATACCATATTTGGTATCAGGAGGTCCAAATTGTGTAAATAGGTAACTTTTATTTTTATTCATTTTGAATAATTACTTCGGTAAATATTTTATTTACCATGGTTAAAGGGTAAATACGGTAAATAAGGGTAAAAAATAATATTATAATAATTTTAAATTACCCTATCCCATTTAATAACCCTATTGGTTGATACCAATATGACCATGGGCATCCTTGGGTCGAATTTGGGACCCCATGGAGCCACTTGTAAGTGAAAATGACACTTATATTAATTAAGTTAAAGTAAATACAAAAATGACAAAAGAATATATATTTTAGTAAAACAATTTTTACATATCGTTATGTATGTTATATATTCAACTATAAATATTAATTAGAAATATAATAAGATTTCCTAACTAATAGTATTTTATTTATAATTTTTAGGCATTGAATAATTAAATTTATTTATGACACAATGATGATGAAATAATTACCTTATTAATGAATGAACCAAATAAATTGTATTATAAATATTATAATAAATATAATTTCATGTTTTTTATGACATAAAATAATTTTCTAGGTGAATATGACAAGTTATTATTGATTAAATTTATCTTTTTCTAAGTAAAAAAGTTGTTATGACTTTGACAAAAACCAAATAATAAATAGTGTCAAAATAGATATAAATGAGTTTTTAGAAAAATACTATATTATTAAATTATATAATTGTCCTATAAATCTAAGGTTCAGACAAATGACTTATATAATGATAGGTATATCATTAATCAACCACTTGGAGTTCTATTGGCAGGTTATAGTAAGTTTATTAACCATATAATATAAAAATACAAAGAGACATGGTAAATGTCAACCTAATTAACTAAGAGTTAAATTTAAAAGATAAGGTTAATATAGTGACCCAAACCTGTCTAAAACCTATTGGTTGAAAGGATTTCAACCCATAACCACCTTATCCTCGAAATAAGTCACTTTTGAGCCCTTATAAACTGAATATAAATTTATTATAAAATAATATTTTAAGTTTTTCCTAAGCTGCCCCTCACCCCTCTTATAAAAGGGAACTTCCCCTTCTCTCAATTTAACACCTCCAAAGCCATTTGGTTCGGCCAAAATCTAAAAAAATATCCTCCCAACTAACCTACCTTCATCACAGGGGACTTAATTTAGTAATAAAGACATCCTAAGGAGCCCTTTTGATCAAATCAAAAGGAAGAACCCGAAGAAGAGGTAAATATTTCATCACCTCTTTCAAGTTCTTTTCTTATTCCACTTCCGCTTTATTTGTTATTACCATAAAACAATAATTAATCATGTAAATTATATATAATATGATGTTATTATAAATATTTCACAACCATATTCATTATTCTATCCATCCTATTAATGATAATATCACCATGTGTGCGTACGTACGTCTTACCATCTCCACGTCGTGGTGTAATTTGTTATCAAACGCTATGTTATTTGGATGGATATAATGATGCGTAATATGTATATAAATAATAAAAATAAAATTCTAATGTCTCTGTAAAACTAATATACCATCCAATTCCACACCTTTTAAAACTTAAGGAAATGATATTGTCACTTGTGCGTACGTACAGATTACCATCTCCGTGACTCGATGAGATTCATTTCCACGTTCACCATTCATCGATGATTATAAAAATATATATTATTATTAAGTATTTAATATATGACAGAATAATGATAATGGATGTATATATATGTATGTATTTACTTATATATATCTTATTCACTTACTTCCATTCAATACGATATGAAAATAGATGCAATGTTTATGCATACGTACGACCTACCGTCTCCATAAACCGTGTTTTCCATTTCATATATTTATCTATTATAAATATTTATATTATAAATATATATGATATATAAATCATTTTTTATATTCTATAAGTATTTAATTCATGATCTGAATGATAAGATCAAGAATAACAAGTTAAAACACATACGATAAAGAAAAACATTATTACCCAAAACGTTAATTTAACATTAAAATCCTTATTAAATTGATAGTCTAAAGTCATAAATGAATCATTTATGATATAATAAATATTAATATGGTTCTGGTATAATTTTATAACATACAATGGTCATTATACCAGAGTTTTAATGTACCTTCGACCAAAGGAAAGTGCAAGGTATGGGGTTTCTTGTCTCACTTTGAATTCTGTGAGATTTCCATTGTTCAGAACAAATTTATTGCATGTGGTGTATTTTGTACTAAAATTTGATTTATATTATCTTGATTCTCTTTATATTCATGATATAATATGATAAATTTGGTGTTTATTGACTATTGTTCATACGGCTCGATTGATTACAATGAGGTAAGTGTTGATTCCTCAGTCTCATTATTATACGAGATTGTTTATGTGTAAGTATTTATTGGGAAATTTTTATCATCCATGCCCATTTTTCATAAAAATTATTTCAAAATGAAGATTTTAAGGATTTGTGAAATGTACTATTTATCAAGATCATATTTTTAAATGTTTTAAAGATTTATCTTTCTAAATATTTTTAATTAATGTCTATGCTTTCAAAATGTTTTTAAGTATTTCTTTATATGGACATGAATGTTTTTAAATAATAATTATTTTCAAAGTTTCAAAGTTGTATGAGACACTTTGATTCAAAAATATCTTATAAATGACTTCATTTATAAATGCGTAACATTTAAATTATTTCACAAAAAATGACATTTTTCTCAATGGTTTTTAGTGATTTTTTTAAACTATGTCAACATCCTTTTTGGATATTATTCTTGATTGAGGTTGATTTATTATAAATAAAATCTTCAATATTTTTTTGAATTATCTATGATATGGTTGACTGTGAATGTGCTATTTTTATACCATTCATGGTTTATGGTTAATGTATTGACATTCTGTATGCTATTTTTAATAAGGATGTTTATGTTATGTTTCAACATTTTCATATGAGGAATGCAATGGAATTTGTAAGTGACAGGTGGAGCCTGCTATCGCTCCTCGATCATCAGTAGGTCTCATGAGACAAACTAGTGTCTTGGCAGAAGGCCTTGACAAAAAATTTTATTTGTAGTCTTGGCAGGAGGCCTTGACTATGTGGTAATGATGTCCGGTGTTAGGCATTCCCTCATTATGAAATTAGTTATTACATGTGATTATTCGACTAGTAGAATATCCATGTGCATGTCTATATGGTAATGTTTGATTTATTTTTACCATATTATGGTAATGTTAATTTTTATAAGGTTATTTTTTTATTACACACATGGACTTAAAAGTTTAGTGCTTCCGCTAAATTATTTACCCTTACTGAGCCACTAAGCTCACCCCTTTCTCATGTTTTATTTTCCCATTATTTGCAAGAAGTTTATTATTTAGGTTGTGTTGTATGTTATAAAGTATAATGTAAAGTTAATGTATGTAATCTATTTTCCATGACTACTAAACTGATTAGTCCTTTTAGACTTGATTCCTTGTAATCATGGAAATGTATTAAAATAATGCACCGGCTCTGGGTAACTAGGGTCGGTGCATTATATTTTTACTCTATTTTCATCTATTTTTTTCAATTACATCCTTCTTTACTCATCCTATTTGGCATGGAATCAATAGTAGAAACTAGATTGGGTTATAACCTTTTTAAACCTTCTCACATGCAAAATGTTTCCACGATGACTACACCGCCCATAGAAGAGTAGTTCTTTTTTGTGATCGATCTACCTATTACCTTCTTAATTTATTTATTTTGAATCATTAAGCTATGATAATTTACAAAATATGATCCATGAATTGAGTTTTAGAATTATAAGAAACTAATAAATCAATTGAACGATTGACACAAAGAACATGCGAGGTTGAGATTTGTGTAAATTGTGAGAGTGAATACTTAACCGGTGAAAAAAATAGGATAAATTTGTAGATTTAAAATATCATCCCTAAACAAAATTCATCCTCATTTTCTAGAATGGATATTTTCCCTAATTTACCATGGACCATAATCTTGATTTTGAACACCAATCAGAGCAGGGTGCTATGATTGAATGTTCCTAAGAAAGCCTCATGTTTAATTCATTTCATATTTGTGTTTATGTTAACTCATATAGGGTTTTAGGGATAAGAAACAAGGGGATCATATTTTAGTGGATGTTAATTTAAATAATATTTATTAATATGCAATTATAGATGTATAGTAATTTCGATTATTACTTTTAATATAATTTCTAAAAAACATATTCTTGTTGTGTCTTTTCAATCAATCTTCATTTCAAAAAAAATATCTTCTTCCATAAAAAGTATTCTAGTTTTATCGACTATTGAAAACCCCCCAATACTTCCAAGTAGCCTATTTGTGTTATTTAATTTTATTTTAAAAATACCATTATAAAGTTGTTTTAATTACTGCCTCTTTGAGGGACGACCTCGACCTACCACCCTACTTCGCCTAAATAACCCCAAACTAAACATCATTTGAGATCACCCAAAATAGTGAATTTAAGTTTCAGGCTCATGTGGACACTTATAGATCATATTTTTTTTTCGGGAAGAATTCATTTTCCATCGAGTAGTTGGGTGCTTGTGGAGTTTAGTCACACAACTGTATGAGGAGTTGACACTATCCTGGACTAGTTTCTAGTAGTTGTTTCATGTCAAGTTTGACCCTAATTATTTTACTCAATCAAGATTCATGCTCTTTTATACACATATATATATAAGCGATGATAGTTTCTGAGTATTCCATGAGCATCAATGACCTAACATGTTACTCCCTCTACATGATTCGATATGGTCACTATCATGTATGGATGTTTGAGTAGGGTCCCTGTAGAGACATCCATTCTAGTGTGGTACCCCTGTGCATTCCAATATATTTTGGAGTGTTAGATTGGGAAATTATGAAAAAGATATTCCTTTTAGAGGTATTCCAAGCATCTGGTGTTGGTAGTGTCCGTCTTAGGGCTGAGTCATTTGTAGCAGATAGTAGTTAGCAGTTGGAAGGGTGTTGGCATAAGAGACCCCCTCATGATCAGACTCAGGCATGAGGTCACATCGTAAATGGGCCGTGAAGTTGAACAATGTAGACCATATAAAAGATATTATATGCATGGGATGGGTGAGTTCACATGCAACCTGATTTCCTGACATAACAAGTTGAAGAGGGCATACAAATAGTGGATTGACTACCATGGTAGATGCAGTGCCATGATAATAGATTTATTAGGTGTGGCCATGGAACCCCCTAGGGAGGTAGATACAGTAAAGGATCAGGTGGGGATCCCAAATTAAGATATGGTGGTGGTGTAAAACCTTATGACCGCTATCCACAACCACCACCAGCCAGCCCATGCTAGGATTAGAGAGGTGGCAGTCAGGGACATGGGTAGTTATAGGCTATGGAGTTTTATTAATCGGCATATTATGAGGTGATTAGAGGTATGATATATGTTTATTTTACTATTTTTATAGTTCTATTAGACACATGTGTGATTCATTAATTCATCTACTTACTCCTGATATGAGAGATGGAGCTTTTGGTAGAGACTTTAACCCAAAATATTTTCCATGAGGATCATACAGGGAATGATTCTTCGATAGTGTTTATCAACTAACAACGAGAGTTATTGGTTTTTTTGGAGTGTTTCATATGGGACATCTTAGTCATAATTATGAGACCTTATGAATCTATCTTGGTTATGGAATGGTTGTCCATAGTCTGAGTTGAGATCAAATCTCACTACCAGTGAGTCATAATCTTTTAGAATGATGGGATATGATTCTTATTTGAGGGATAGAGAGATCTCATATATAAGAGAGTGGGGTTTATAAGAAGGAAGTTTCAACCCATTACCAATTAATTGGTGAGTTTATCTATTTTTATAGTTGGATATTCAGGAATATTGGTTCATTTTTTCATTGCAGATTTTATGCAAATATTTTCCAAGGACATTTTCAGAATATATCAGAGGTGGGAGATGGGTTTTTTCATTGAATTGATCCATGATTCCACTCTAATATCTTCTATGGTATATCAACTAGACCCTATTGAGCTATAGGAGTTGGGGGCACAATTAGAGTACCTTGAAGAGAATGGGTTTATTAGACCTGGAACACCCCCCGGGTAGCTATAATCATATTCCTAATATTGTTGGATAAGAGCTTATAGATTTGTGTTTATTATCATTTCTAGAACCATGCCTTGATAAAGAACAAGTGCCCCGTTATGAGTATTGAATACCTATTTGATCAGTTTTAATTTAGGATATGGTTCTCGAAGATAGATCCCAACTCTGGCTACCATTAGATGAGTGTCCGTGAGGATCATATTCTGAAGCTTGAATTTTGATGATTCTATGGAAACTATGAGTTCCTAGTGATTCCTTTCAGTGTGAAGAATTACCCCTCTATGTTTATGGCTTTGATGAATCAGATTTTAAATTTATACTTAGAATAATTTTTTATCAAATCAATTGATTTCATACTCATATATTCTATTACATATGAGGAGAATCTAGAGCACCTAAGGATGATCCAAGACTTTATTTGAGAGCATCAAATTTATGGTAATCTTCTAAAGTGTATGTTATGGATCCGTGTTGTTCAATTTCTATGTAATTCCATTTGTAATCATGGATTAGATATTGAAAAAGTAAATATTTATCCAGTTATTTCTTAGGATCCACCCAAGAGTGATATAGAGGTTTAGGGTTTTCCTTGATTGGAGGGGTTATATAGGAGGTTCATGGTAGATTTATCTCGGATTTCATCCCCATTGAATACCCTTATGTTGAAAGGGTATCCATTTACCTTTAATGATCAGTTTCAGATAGAATTTCAGGAGTTGTGGCTGAGGATGATGAGTACTCATATTTTGAGACTTCTAGAGGAGGCCATGGAGTATAAAGTGTATTGTGATACCTCTTGATATGGTCTTGGATGCATGTTGATGTCGAGGCAAGTAGTGATTGTATATGGGTCAAGGTAGTTGAGACCCTATAAGAGAAACTACATCACTCACAAACTAGAGTTCTCAGTAGTGGCATTTCACTCTAAGGATGTGGAGGCACTATCTTCTAAGAGATCACTTTTTTATTTTCTCATACCATCAATGTCTATAGTATGTCTTCATGCAGAGTGACCTAAACCTCAGATAGAGGTTCTGGTTGGAGTTCCTGTAGGATAATGAATTTAATATAGTCTATAATATGGGTAAGGGAAATGTGGTAGAATATTACCATAGTATAATGTATCATCCTCTCCAAGTTGAGCATACATCAGAGTAGTTGGATTCCTTACAGGTGACCTTGATTGATGAGGGTACAAATTTTCTTTAGTCGATGGTGTTGACTACTCAAATTTTTTAGAATACAAGGGAGTATTAGGTGAGATACATTAATTGTTAGGTACTATGTGACAAGATATCCTCAAGTGATTTACGAGATGGATTAAATGAAGTTGAAAATCATTTTATCATTTTATACGGATAGATGATGGTTCCAATTTCAATCAGAGAGGAGGCGATAAGGGAGTTTCATACTTCCCCAATGGTAGTATATCATAGTATCAGGAAGCTGTATATGGACATTAATCAGTAGTATTGGTGGTTTTTAATGAATAGGAGTGTTTCTTAGTTCATCTATCGGTGCCTCACATGTGATTAGGTGAAAGATGATCCCTAGGTTTTGGTAGGATTTTTGTATCCAATTCAGATCCCAAAGTGGAAATGGGATTGCATATCCATGGGCTTTGTGATAGGGCTTCCATAGACTGTGAGAGGCCATGATGCCATCTGGGTGATAATTGACTGACTTTCTAAATCATTACCCTTCCTTAAAATAAGTGAGAAGAGTTTGGTTGAGAGTTTATGGAAGTTGTATGTGTAGGATATTATACAAATCCATCAGATTCACTCAATGATAGTCTTTCACTATGATTCACAGTTTATGTTATAGTTTTGGAGTGACCTATAGGTGGATTTCGAGACCAAGTTGAAGATGAGTATATCTTTTTACCCTCATAAATATGGGATCACCTAATATACTGTCAATGTGTCAGAGGATATGTTGATGCTTGTGTGTTAGACTTTAGCCAAAGTTGGGAGGATTAATTTCCCTTGATGGAGTTTTCTTATAACAATATCTATCACTCTACTATCAACATTGAACCTTTTGACACCCTATATGGGGGCACAATTTTTTTTACCTTATGCTAGATTGAGATAAGTGAGACCAATCTTGTCAAGCTAGAGATGGTGAAAAAGATCATAGAGAAGGACTAGGTAATTTCCAAGAGGATAAGTATAACCTAGAGCACGAAGAAACCTTATAATGATCAATGTTATAGGAACATGGAGTTTAAGGGAGACCAAATATTTTGGAGAGTTTACCCATGATGAGGATTATGAAGATTTAGTCGGGGAGGAATGCTATCCTCGAGGTTCATTTAGCCCTTCATGGACATGAAAAGGGTTGAAAAGGTTTCTTTTCACCTCGACTTACCCCCATAGTTGGATTGGGTGCATGAAATATTCCATGTTTCGTAGATGAGGAGATACCTACATGATTATATACAAATTATTGACTAGGGATAGCTGGACATCGAAGATGGATCCACTTTCTAGGATCACTTAGTAGAGATCTAGGATCAGAAGGATAGGATCCTACATAGGCAGACCATTACCTTGGTTTTTGTATTATGGTAGCATGGGAGCATGTAGAAGATATTTTTGGGAGTAGGAAAGCCAGATATAGGATCAATATCACCACCTTCTTTTTTTTTATTTTGTTGTTTTAGAGGATCACAATTTTTAAGGAGGGAATAAAATAAAGACCTTGTTTCATTCTTATAAGACATTGAAATATGTTAATGTTTCTTTTCAGAGATATATGCTGAGATATTGAATGATTCCAAGGTCTGGTGAGCCTAAAAATAATTTTTTAAAAATATTAATATATATTTTGTATCACACAAATTTATTTTTTAAAAAATAATGGGATATCTACTAAGTTGAGTATCAGATTAAAAATACAATACCATGGTCAAATCTGGAGCACTGATTTTACCCTAGGCATGAGATAATACTGGTCTTCATGGGATGTATGGTAGAGCCAGTCGTAGGCAGGTGTGTTTAATATAAAAAAATATTTTTTTTAATTAAATTACATAAATACTTTATCGCATATAAAAAAGTCTCTATGGGAAATTTATATGGTTATCCATATAAACCATTGATAATTGAGCAGTGTATCGAACTATTCATCATTGTCAGATTGATATCATATGACAACCATCATCCAAATCAAGGTGAACTGATAAGTAGCAAAAACAACAGGTCTTCTCCATTATTGGAAACTACTTTCTTCACCAATGAATGATCTAATAACAAATACGAGAATCTATTTTGTTGTATTTATTACATTTTTTAAATTATTCAATATTTATTTAATTATATTTATTTATTTATAGCTTTTTAACACCATCTCATTATCCCCAAATTCAAGATCATGGTTATTATTCTTGAGGTACAAGTTTCTTCCTTTCCATTTTCCTTAATCATTTTTATAAAATAAGGAAAATGGGGGAAAATACCAGATTTTGTGGGTACACACCGTGTAATTTTCCACACGTCGTGTACTTTGGCCGTGTGGGATAAGTACACAGGGCGTGTAGGCCTGTCAGTGATGAAGGGTGTAAAAACTGACTACACGCCATGTATAGGGTATTTATATGCTGTGTAATCATTCGGCAGGTAAACAGTAAGGCGGTGGAAGTAACCGCTAGATGAGTGATAGTACACGCCATGTAAATCATGAATACACGCCGTGTACTCATGTCATCAAAGTGAACAATTTAGCGGTGAAAAGTAGCCATGAGAGGAACAGTTAAATTAGAAAATTACACACCGTGTACTTGAGAGTACATAAAGTGTAGTCTTTTTTTCGCTTAAAATGGGAAGTAGCCTCCTCATTTTGCAGAGAAGGCAGAATCATCATTTGGAGCTCGGGAGGATGGCTGGGGCTTTGGAGATCACCCGATCATGCACCGGGAATCCAATTCCACCTCTGTCGATCACGTTTGAACCGTACATGTATGTCCTCTTGTCTCCTTGATCCATTCTTACCAATTATTTCTTGAGGGGAAGTTATTTATGTTTTAACGAGAATTATTTTATCCCAAATCTAGATTTTTCTTGGACGATTCGAGAAGCATCGTTCATGTATATCGATCAGGGGAGATCGAGGTAGGTGGTCTGTGTTTAAGTTCCAACTAATGTGTGTGTTTTTGTACCATTGTTCTACGAACCCATATTGGAGTGTCATGTGGCTGAGGCCATGGCTATTTTAAATACCTAGAACTGTATAGGTAATTGAACGTAAATATAAAATGCTTTTTGGGATTACTGCTTGGATCCAGGATCACCCCTGTGGTGCATTCCTCTATTTAGCCATTTGGCCAGGTTACTTGAGGGTATACCGTGAAATCTAGAATGATTTAGATTTCCTTGAGAGTAATTGTATATAATTGATTTCATATATGTTGGTCTCGGCCTGGTTGCTTGCACCTGAGGGCAACATTCATTTTGCCTGAGGGAAGTGTTTTGCTTAGCCAGAGGGAAGTCTTTCATTTAGCCTAAGGGAAACCTTTCTATGCCTGTGGGAATTATATTATGTGCCTAAGGGCAACACTTCATATGCCTGAGGGAAATATCTGTTATGCCTGTGGGGAATTACCTGCGGGTTTCGATTCAGATTACCTAAGGGTAAGGTTTGCATGTCTGAGGACACTGATTGATTACTTAGAATATTCATTGTGGTGATATCTTATATTGAATGATTAAATTAATATTAAAATGGAAATGTAACTAGTAAAGTTAGTTACTTTTGAATACTACTTAGTTTATTGCATTTACTACTGCACACTGTTGTTGCACATTTTCACTGACAGTTGGGCACAGGCCTTTGGTGGGTGCCTACTGGGATTCATTTCTAAAACCCTGTCTGGGTTTTGTCTTCGGCCCAAAAAGATTACATTTCTGCAGGTTTGTATAAGGGAAAGGGTTCCTATATAGGTACATGATTGTTGTAGAGGAGTAGGAGAGCATGGGGCCGAGCTTAGTCTTGCGATGTTGTAGCATTCTATTTACTCTGCTTTGTCTTT
The DNA here is from genome assembly GCA_963277665.1 of Viscum album. Lineage (NCBI taxonomy): Eukaryota > Viridiplantae > Streptophyta > Magnoliopsida > Santalales > Viscaceae > Viscum > Viscum album. The sequence continues at coordinate 821,433,840 of OY728162.1, forward strand.
GTTTGGCTATACCTTGTATTTGAGATGCATTGTATTGTATTGCAGTGTTGCCTGTTATGGCTGTTATCATTGAATTAGTTATATGATGAATCTTGACATATATGACTTCTGGTTTTCATTTACATTAGTTGTCCAATTTAGTTGTATAATGTTACTAGTTCTGCTGTTGCATGTTATTTATCTTTTCCGCTGCCCTACACTTTGACAAATGAGGGCATAGTTTCCCCACTATCAGACCTGGGACCTCGCTACTAGTTGGAAGCCTCTAGCGTTTGGGTAAATGCACTTGAGGTCATGTGACCAACCGGGTTCGGGGCACCCGTTGAGTGGCACTCGGATCCGGGACATTAAAAGTGGTATCAAAGGCTTTATTTTCTTTGACTTACTTTTTTGTGCCTTAGTTAGGGATAGGATGGAAATGGTAGTTGGTAAAAGTCTATTCCTAGGAGTAGCTAACCCGTGTATAGAAAAAAACTAGTCTACCTCAGTTATTGAAATTATTACTGGTTTTTTCAATTTTACAGTTGATTTGATTTTCATCGTTGGGGTGACGCACTTGTGGTGTGCTGTTTATATGTTATATATGGGTTATATTTATTTGAAACCCGATGATATAAGTGTATTCCATCTCATGCATCATTTAGGAACATGATAGAAATCACATTTCATGCATTCTTTCCATGCCATGTAGGTGCATTAGAAATTTCATGTTGTTGTGATAGTTTTTGTGCTAGAAAAGCATGCTATTATGATAGCTACTTTCATAAATACCTACTATTTGGTAGGATATTGTTGTCTAAAATTTTTATTGAATGAATGCCTCACTTAGGTTCTTGAGGATTATGGGCCCTCATTAACTGGAATTTGGTGGATCATCAACTGGTTATAACATGTATAAGATGCCAAGCTTTGATTTGTAGGGAGTGTGGGCCCTCACAGATCAGAATTTGGAACTTAGGTGTTTGTTTCAGTGTTTTTATGGGTTATGGGATATTTTCTGAGGCATACTGTCCAGAAAACCCAGTATACATGCCATGTAGTTCTATGGACACATGCAGTGTGTTCTTCTATTCAGGAAGAAATGGAAAAAATTAAGTACATGTCGTGTACCCTCAGTACACGCCGTGTAGTCTCTTCCCATGTCAAAGACCATGTGGGTAGGGACACGGGGTAGGTAATGGCTTGGGGAAACACATCGTGCACCGGTTATAAAAGCCGTGTGGTGTTGACCCGGTGTCTGCCCGTGTAATTAATAACACAGACCGAGGAAACCTTAAGACATACACGTCGTGTCTGTCCTGAACACACTGTGTAGTCTGTCCCAGGTACCTGGCCATGTCATGAACTACATGGGTCGGTGTTATCTTTCCAAGTTCACACCGTTTCCGCCCGAAACACGCCGAGTAGTGTCAGCCAAGTAGCTGGTCATGTCACTAACAACACGGGCAATTGGAAATTAAATAGTACACACCGTGTAGTCTTTTTCAAAAGAGAGTCGTGTGTCTAAGCCATGTAGAAGAAACGGGCAGGGGAAGAAGAGTCAGGTTCATGCATTGTCGTTAATATACACACTATGTAGTTTTGTTTTGAAAATATTGAATGCTTTATTCCTTCTATTCAATTTTTGGTCCCCTAGTCTTCAGTCTTTGATAAACTTAAATCTAAGGCTTTTTTTGACCTTTAAGAGTCATTACTCTAAGACGACCACCAGTTGTTCGCTAGGAGAGCGGCAACGAGTATACTCCAGAAATGGTAGGCCATTGGCTACCAATGGAACCTCTAGTAAGGCCAGATGCGGCGCCAGTCGTTATACTGGACATAGGCGTGGAGGCGTAGTTCTGTGAAGGCTTCATGTGGTTTATTCAGACCTTATAGGGAGCACTACATGCTGCCACATCTATGGTAGAGATGACTCCTTTATTCTAGCAGCAGCATCCGCCCATGCTTTCAAGGGATGGCGGACCAGAGGCTATGGAGTCTTGGCTGGGATCTATGCAGACTATCTTCGAGCATCTGGAGACACCTCCAGGGTGGAAGGTCAATCTCGCTACATACATGCTGTGTGATTCCTCCAAGAGATGGTGGGATTTTACCACCCAGTCTAAGAATCACCATAAAATGGCGTGAGAAGATTATCAGGCATCCTTCTATGACTTCTTCTTCCCAGAGATGCTAAGGGCAGATCGAGCTCGAGAGTTCATGAATCTACAGTATGGTGCCATGTTAGTGATGGATTCTTCTACTCGCTTCACCAAGCTTCAGCGTTATGCACCCATTCTAGTTGGTGATGAGGCGTTGAGAGATAGACGTGTTGAGGATGGTCTTCGATAAGACATCTGAGCAATGGTAAAAGTTTTCAGGTTTCCTTCAGTACATGATATTATGAACCAGGAACTGATTACTAAGAGGAACCAGTGGGAAGCTATTAGTGTGGGCCAGGGCAGATCGACAACAGCTTCCAGTACTATTTCTACCGGAAAGAGGAAAAGACAGATGGACTTCCCTTACTATGGTAGTAATAGATAGAAGAATACATCATGTGGCCATGTTATTTGCTACTAGTGTGGAAAATAGGGGAATAAGATACCTTAGTGTCTTCGTGAACCAGTGGAGTGCCGAGCTTGTGGAAATATGGGTCATCTGCAGTGCTTATACAGGGCGTTTCCACCAGTGGCTAGTGAGTGGGGTTCAATGCAGACCTCGCATACGGGAGCAGGACCAGTAGCTTCTTACCAGTTAGGAAACTGAAATACATCAGGGCATGAAGTCAAATATGGTGGCCGTGGCCGTGGTATCCAGAAACCAGGATCTCCAAGGCAGCAGGGCGGGACAACTCAGGGTATCCAGGCTGTAATGCAGAGCTACAACACTGGGCAAGCATATGCAGTGCAATAGACCTAACAAGAGCAGGATCCCAGACCTTCTACTATCATAGGTACTATTCAAGTAGCTTCTGTTTTATATTCAGGGATTTTCAATATAGGTTCTACACATAGCTTTATATCTGTGCCCGTTGTGGAGAGCCTTGGGCTCTTTGATTCTTCTTCTTCTGGTATTATTACACTAGACACTCTATTAGGGACTAGAATGGCTGGTGTGCATCAGTGCATGAAGTGGCCCCTTGAGGTTGGTGGGTGTCACATTCTGTGGTACCTCTATGTCTTAGAGATGACGAGCTATGATTTCATTCTTGGGATGAACTAGTTGGTACCCTTTCGATCCTTTTTGGATTTCTATCTTCGTAGGGTGAGCTTCACGTCACCAGAGTGGGGGGGGAGTTTCTATACAAGGGAGAATGGTATGTCCAGGCTAGTTGAGCTGGACCAGAGCATCATGGGCAAGGTGGAGAGACAGCCTTGATTGTTAGTTTATATATGGATTACTAGGGGACTTGTTAGAAGTATTTCCCCCAGTAGTTGATCATTTCAGGGATGTCTTCCCGAACGACTTTTCAGGTCTTCCTCTGGAACGAGAGGTGGATTTCTTTATTGAGCCTCTGCCTGGAGCAGCACCAGTGTCTATTCGTCCTTATATGATGGCCACACCTGAATTACAAGAGCACAAAAGGCAGTTAGAGGAGTTGAAGTCAATGGGTTTCATCCTACCCAGTACTTCTCCTTGGGGTGCTCCTGTCCTTTTCTTGAAGAAGGCGGACGGTACCCTCAGACTTTTGTGGATTATCGGAAGTTGAATCGGCTGATGATCAAGAACCAATATCCCTTAAAAAGGATTGATGATATTTTTGATCAACTTCATGGAGCACAAGTTTTCTTGATGATTGACTTGATATCCAGATATCATCAGTTACACGTTAGACCATCGGATATACTTCTTATAGATTTTCGGAGTAGATATGGTCTATACGAGTACATGGTTATGCCGTTTGGACTCCCAAACACACTAACAGTTTTCATGGATCTGATGAATCATGTGTTACACCCTTATCCAGATTCTTTTATGGTAGTCTTCATGGACGATATCTTGGTGTACATTCATACTAGACCCGACCTTTCCATCCATCTTGATATCGTTTTGAGTACACTGAGAGAGGATAAGATATATGCTAAGCTCTGAAAGTGCCACTTTTGGATGGACCCGATTTACTTATTGAGACATATCACCTCAGAGGCAGAAGTTGTGGTAGACCTATAGAATGTGAGAGTAGTAGTTTCCTGGGAGCATCCTAAGAACGTGTTTGAGATATGAAGTTTCTTGGAGCTGGATGGTTACTACAGGTGCTTTATATAGGACCTCTCCCGCTTAGCAGCACCGTTGATGGGTTTGACTAAGAAGGGTGTAGAGTTCATTTGGTCGGAATCTTGCGAGACAGCCTTTCAGGAGCTGAAAGGAAGGTTGACATCATCAACAGTCCTGATACTTCTAGAGCAAGGGAAGATCTTTACAATTTACTATGATTCATCAGGTATTTGGCTGAGATATGTGTTGATGCAGGTCGATCGAGTAGTTGTGTACGGGTCTCGGCACTTGAGGCCAAATGAGAGGAATTACCCAACACTTGATCTCCAGATGTCCGCAGTTGTTCATGCGTTACTCTACTAGAGGCATTAACTTTTGGAAGAACACTTTGTGGTGTTTACAGACCAAAAAAGTATCTAGTACATCTTTACCTAGCGTGACCTGAATTTGAGACTACGAATGTGGGTTGAATACCTTCAGTCCTTCGACTTTGAGCCTGCCTATACACCTGGTAAGGGTAATGTAGTTGCTGATGCATTGAGTAGGAGGAATCAGACACAAGCATTTCATGAGGCCAATGGTGAGTGGAAGCTTATGGCTTTGTTCTGTAAGATGCATTTGGAGGCACATGATAGTCTGGGGAGAACCTATCTTTCATCTTTAGCTGTGACTTCCAACCCCCTGGATAGAGTGAGGATGAGACATCCATCAGATTCAGAAGGCCTAGTTCTATGGGAGTCGGTGACAAGTGAGGACCCTCCTCCTGGTTGGATGATAGGTGATGATGAGGTATTGCGTTTCCATGGATGATTGTGGGATCTAGGGGATATACGCGAGTAGTTGATGTGGGAGTTTCATGCTTCATCTTGGGTAGGTAATCCCTGAGTTAGCAAGATTTACTGTGACTTGGGATGTCAGTACTGGTGGCAAGGTATGAAGAGAGAAGTAGCTGGTTTTGTTATGAGATATTCTACCTCTTATCAAGTTAAGGCGAAACAGCAGAGGCCAGCCATACTGTTACAGTAGTTTCCTATTCCGGAATGGAAATGGGATGATATCGTGATAGACTTTGTGACTAGGTTGCCGAGGTCATCTCGAGCCAATGATGATGTGTGGGTTGTTGTGGACAAACTCACAAATGTAGCTCACTAGAGACCTACGGTGTTGATGATCTCAGGAAATTGTATATCCGTGAGGTTCTACATCTTCATGGGGTCCCTCATTCTATAGTTTTAGATACAGAATCCCACTTTATGTCTCGTTTCTGGCAGATTTTTCAGAGGGAACTAGCTACACAAGTGCTTCTGAGCACAACTTACCACCCTCAGAACGATGCACAGTCAGAGCGTCTGATTCAGGTGATTGAGGACATGCTACGTGCATGCGTCCTAGAATTTGAGGGCTCGTGGGAGAAGCACATTCCCTTAGTTGAGTTTACCTACAATAACAGCTTTCAGGAAACTATTCATATGGAACCTTACAAGGAATTTTATGATAGTCCATGCCGATCACCCTTGTGCTGGTTAGAGGCAGGTGAGGCACCTTTAATGGGACCACATCTCATATTGGAGACTTCTGAGCAGGTTCAGTTGATTCAGAAGTGGATGGATACCACACAGTCTCATCAATAAATCTTATGGTGATTACCACAGATGGCCCTTGGAGTTTGTGGTTGGGGATCAGGTTTTCTTGGGTGTTTCACCAAGGTTGGGAATAAGCGGATAAGGAGATAGGGTAAACTTTCACCAAGCTATGTGGGGCCATTTTATATTTTGGAGAGTTTTGGGATGGTTGCCTATTGGTTGCAGTTACCACAGTGGTACTGGGCCATGCACGACGTCTTCCATGTATCACAACAACACCACTATCATTCAGACCCATCTCACGTTTTTCAGCCAGAGGAGGTTGAGCATCAGGTTGATATATACCTTGAGGAGAATCCGATTCATATTGTGGATAGGATCACAAAGGTCCTCTGAGGACGGTCAGTTCCTCTCGTATGGGTGCTATGGTAGCCTGGCCGAGTGCAGGACAAAACCTGGGAGTGGGAGACTGGCGTACGTGCTCAGTGGACAGAGTTGTTCACAGTTTTATCTTCACCACCCTTAGAAGGGAAATTCGGGGACAAATTTCATTAAGGGGGGTGTTTATAAGAACCTGGTTCTTATTCTTGAGGTAAAAGTTTCTTCTTTTCCCTTTTCCTTATGTGTTTTTGAGAAAATAAAGAAAATGGGGAAAAATACCAAATTTTGTGGGTACATGCCATTTCCATTTCCACACTCCATGTACTTTGGCTGTGTGGGATAAGTACACAGGGTGTGTAGGCCTGTCGGTGATAAAGGGTGTAAAAAATGACTACATGCCGTGTATAGGGTATTTACACGCCATGTAATCAATAGGCAGGTAAATAGTAAGGCAGTCGAAGAAGCCGCTAGCTTAGTGATAGTACACTCCGTGTAAATCAGGAATACAAGCTGTGTACTCATATCGACAAGGTGAACAGTTCGGAAGTGGAAAGTAGCCACCATAGGAATAGTTAAATGAGAAATGTACACACAGTGTACTTGAGATTACATGCTCTGTAGTATTTTTTTCTCTTAAAATGGGCAGTAGCCTCCTCATTTGGTAGAGGAGGTAGAATTGTTGTTTGGATCTCGGGAGGACGGCTAGGGCTTTGGATATCACCCGATCGCGCACCAGGAATATGATTCCACATTTGCCAATCACGTTGGAACCGTACAGGTAATCCATCCACTCTACTTGAGTCGTTCTTACCAATTCTTTCCCGAGGGGAAGTTATTTACTATTGAATGAGAATTATTTTATACCAGATCTATGTCGTTCTAGGACTATTCGGGAAGCATCTTCATGTATATCGATCAGGGGCGATCGAGGTAGGTGGTTTGTTTTTAAGTTCCAAATGCTTTGTGTTTTTGTGTAACATTGTGCTAGAAACCCATATTAGGGTGTCGTATGGATGAGTCCTGAGCTATTTTAAATACCTAGAATTGTATAGGTAATTGAAAGTAAATATAAAATGTTGTTTGGGATCGCTTCTTGGATCCAGGACCACCCCTAGGGTGCGTTCCTCTATTTATCCATTTGACCAGGTTACTCGAGGGTATACTGGGAAATTTAGCATACTTTAAATTGCCCTTAATGGAATTGTACATAATTTCTTGCTTATATGTTGGGCTCGGCCCGGTTGCTTGTGCCATAGGGCAATGTTATTTTAGCATGAGGGCATGGTTTTTCTTAGCCTAAGGGCAGTGTTTCATATATCCTGGGGGAAACTTTCCAGTGCCTGTGGGAAGTAGATTCTGTTCCTGAGGGTGACACTTCATATTCCTGAGGGAAATATATATTATTATTGTGAGCAATTGCCTACGGGGTTCGATTTTGATTACCTGAGGGTAAGGTTTTCATGTATGAGGACACTGACTCATTACTTAGAATATTCACTATAGTGATATCTTAAATTGAATGAATAAATTTATATTAAAATGGAAATGTAACTGGTAATGATAGTTACTTTTGAGTACTGCTTAGTTTATTTCATTTACTACGGCACACTTCTTTTGCACATTTTCACTGACTGTTGGGAACGGGCCTTTGGTGGGTGCCTACTGGGATTCATTTCTCACACCCTATTTGGGTCATGTCTTTGGACAAACAGATTACATTTCTAAAGGTGTGGATAAGGTAAAGGGTCCCTATATAGGTACATGATTGTAGAAGAGGAGTAGGGGAGAATGGGACCAAGCTTAGGCATGCGATGCTGTGGTGTTCTGTTTACTCTCCTTTGTCTTTGTTTGGCTATAACTTGTATTTGAGTTTCATTGTATTATATTAGTGTATCTTGTTCTGGCTGTTTTCATAGAATTAGTGACATGCTGGATCTTTATATATATGACTTCTGGTTCTCTTTTACATCAGTTGTCCAATTCAGTTGTATACTGTTACTACTTCTGCTGTTGCATGTTATTTATCTTTTCCGTTATGCTAAACATTGAAAAATGAGGGCATGTTTTCCCAATATCAGACCTAGGCCCTCACGGCTAGACGAAAACCACTGGAATTTGGGGAAATGTGCTTGAAGTCAGGTGACCAACCGGATTCGGGGCACCCGTTGAGTTGCCCCAGGATCCAGGAAGTTACACTAAAAATTGTTGATTTGATTTATTTATAAATTCCTATGCCATGTTTGTCACCCTCAAATCCTTTCTTATAATCATTGGTCAAGAATTCATTTCCAATGATCATTATCACATTTTTATTCTTCATTAACCCAATTTTTCTTCATGTTATTCATTTTTTGGCATATCAGGGGCATGGTTCTACTTTTCCAAGGTGGGTTCAAGTGCGATCGAACCCCCTCATTCATGGAGACTATCTGAACGATGATAATGATAGAGATTTTAATATGGATCAGGATTAATTGTGGGATGTGGGTGTTGGATTCATGGATGACGGTTTTAGATCATAGATTGAAGTAGTACATGAGATGCATCAGTGGCATGTGAGGTTCGTGCAGGAGAAACTGATTCCGATTTTTAGCCAATAAAGGGATAGAATCGATGGATAGAGATGATTTCCACCAATTTATATGGAAAAAAGGTGTAAGAGGTGGTGAATAATAAATATCTGGGATCCACATGATTGATATATAATTCTATGAAAGACCTGACTACACACCATGTAGTCTAAAGAACATACTATGTGAAGACACCTAGCCATGATGGCTAGGATTTCCTAGTGAGTTAAATATAACATGTCATGTGTGACACCCACACACTATGTGACTCAGGGATAGAAGAAAAGTTTGTACTTTGAGAGTGCATATACATGATCATGTCTAGGGAAATTACATATACTAGAACATGGATAGGAACATGATAATGACTTGATGGACATGGCCATGAGAGCACGGGTAGGCCTCAGGTGGCCGAGACATACCGTGTAGTACCCTTACAGGACATGTATCACTATATGGATAGTAATTAATGTACTAGAGAGGAAACAACTAGGTAGATAAGTGAGGAAACTTGTTGTGTGGCCCCTTACATTCCCTTCACTTACCACCAAAACATATACCTGTATTATCTCTTTCGTTTGGACTTGGATTTTGGTTTTTGAGTAGCCTATCCAGATCATGTTTTCTATTTAGAATGTAATGGTGGAATTTATAGTTGATATTGAGAAACAATGTGATATGTTATGAGTGTGAAACAATTTTATGGGGTGATCAATGATAGTAGTGATGAGGAAGGATTATCAGAGAGTGGTACCCATATTAAGGACTAGGGTATGTGTCCTCCATCTATTTATTAAGTAGTCCCCCCCTTAAAAACAAGGGAGACAGTCCTCTATCGACCGAGTTGTTCCCCATGAAGGATTAGGGAAGGGGACCTTTATCCATCTACTGAGTGTTACCCCCTGATGGACTAGGTCATGGGTCCTCTATCTACAGAGTGGTTCCCCATAATAGAATAGGGTGTCTATCCTCTATCTATTGAGTGGTACCTCCCTGGCAGACAAGGGAGTGGGTCCTCTATCTAATGAGTGTTACCTCCTCATGGTCTAGTATTTCGGTCCTATATTTAAATATTGCTACACCTCTGATGCACTTCGGAGTGGTTTTGATACTTGGATATTTCCCCCTCAACTATGTGGCACAATTATGATGTGTGAGTTCTCTACATGGTTACTTCCTTAGATAGACACATGAGGCATTGGGAATCATTTATGGACCATTGTAACTATTGGTAGACTCTTTTTCTGGGTTGGGATGTGATATAGATGTCCCATTTCTCTCACCTACATGGTTTCTTTTATGATCACACACACAAATATATATATATATATATATATATATTATTTTTGGGATTCTTTTTCCCTCCTGCTTTGGGATTGAGGTGACTTATTAGTCATGTCTCTTATTTCCCCCACCAATTTTCAGGGAATCCAATTGGTTATATATATACTCAACCTCATATAGTTGTTTCCCACATGTTACATGTATTATATAGATGTGGTATAGATCATTGGTGATTTAAAAGGATCATAGGGATACTTAAGTTCATTTGACCGTGTACAATGGCCAGTGATTGGAGATCTAGAGCTAACCTCCCTCAACATTTTGTTTCAAGACAATGTCAGGTTGGGACATCTGTTTTTGTTGGGAAAGAGTTTTATCCATTAAATTACCTTTTCAATAGAACACTCTTTTGTATTCTCTAAAGGTTATTACATTCAAGAAATTTAACCTATATTTTGTTATCTTTTATTATTTTTTGTATGCACTTTTTCATGGAGATTGCTGGGTGTGTGCTTACATATAATTAAGAAAAGACCTCCCATTTACTTTTGAATTTTTATTATTTTATCCAACCCCTATACTATGGAGTCATTCTTGGGGTAGTTTCAGTTTTTTTCCTTTGGCCATGTGGTCTCTAGTTGGTTGGGTCATAAAAAATATGGATGTAGTATACAGAAAATAAGAGTGAGACTAGAAATCCCTTAACTCGAGTCCATATTGCCTCAAAAGAACTTTATCCTCATATATAATAAATATAATTTTATTATAAATCTATTAAAAAAACATATGAATACTTATAATATCACACATGATCCCCTTATAACATTTTAACAACCTTTTATTAATATTCCCATTTTGAAATCATCATTTTTAGGTGTTAATTGTTTAGTTTATCATTAGAATTTTTGTATGGTAGTTTCAGTAAATATAATTTTATCATATTTACATCATCTAAATAATTTTAATCAGGTTATAAATACCATATATATTCATTAGATACATATTTATAGTCATCTATAAAATTTGGAGATAGTAAAATTAAATACACCGTTCATGGAGACTGTAAGCCATAGGTATGAATGAACATTGTTTTCATTTTTTTGATGGATGGAATGAAAGTAGAGTAAATAATTATTTAATTTTTCAGAATAATAATTATGTTATATATATCACATAATCCTTATTACCCTTGATGTAAACAATTTGTGAGAATAAATCACATTACTTCACAAGGCGGAAGTCCGCCATACACTTGAGCGACATTAGCACATTCCCCATGGAAAGAAATGTAAAATGATATATGTTATTACGTATTTCTAGAATTAAAATAATATTTATAATATCATATAAATATATTCAATCCATAATTATATGTATCCGTGAGAGGTGGTGATGGAAAACGAATTACATCATTTCGTGAGGTGGTAGTCATCGTACACACAATAATGCAGTTGTTTTCTATTTAAGGGAAATGTATATAGATATAGATCATTACAATATCATCAAAACATATAATTTTATGTAATATAATGAGGTAATTATTTTTCAATGTTTTAATAAAAATTGATGGTGGTGTAATAATATATAAAATGACAATGGATGGTTAGGAGCATTACCTATTCCTTAGATATCCTATTTAGGTTTACACCTAAAACAATACTGGAATGGATTACAAGACAATAAAATGAATCTTGGACATCGAAAGGAAATTCAAGATGTTTTTTGGGAAGGTATTGGTTGAACCAAAAGGGTCTTGGAGTGTATATAGGAGAGGATGGGAGAGGTCCTTTTATAAGTGGGGAAAGAAACCGACATGGAAAATACATGGAAATTTATCAAAAGACTCCAAAATGATAAATTAATTATCAATAAAAAACCATAAAAATGAATAAATATTTGAAAATTAGAAATTATTAGGTCTAAATATGACCATAAATTACTATTTAAACAATTTTTAATGGTAATCATACCCATATCCTTTTAGTCTAACCATCTAGTATACTCATTTTTACCTTAATTGATGTAACTAAATTTACTATTTTTATTATTAATTATGGTCAAATTTTAATTTGAAATTATTAGATAATAAATATTTTTATTATTCCAAAAATGGAATACTTTTTTCGAAATTTCATTCAAAAAATTGATACAATTTAATTTAAAATTAGTCCAACATACCCGACGAAAAAGCGGTTTTCCAAAGAGAAACGTTTCATAATTATAGAATGTTATCATATAAAAATTCATTATAAAATTGATTTAAATGGAATAAATGGATTAATAAATATATAATTAAACTAAGTTTACTTTTAAATCAATTTAAAACAAAATATAACCTTATTAATTCTGTATAATAAATGACACATTTTAATAAAAATCCATATTTTTTCACTATTCATTATGAATTTTCTCATTTCAAAAAATCATAAAAACATCACTATAATATAATTTTAAAATTTTTATATAAAAAAGAATAAATTTTTTTCAAATTAATTTTATAAAATTGGAAATAAATTATTTTTATAATAAGTATACAAAATGAGACAAAACTGCTTTAAAAAATACACTTTTAAGCGTTAAATTGGATTTATTCTTATACCATGATTAAAAAAATTATATAGGAATAAAAAAACATTTATTGAATATATAATATATAAATTTAATTAAAATAATTTAACAATAGTGATTAATCTAATTTATTAATACAAAACACCTTTTTACGCATAAAAACAGTTTTAAGGAAAACATTACCTTTAGATTTAATTGGTTTTTACTTTCAATTATAATTAATTTAGAATAAAATAGTTCATTTTAAAAAAATTTAATATTATTTTCATAATTTATTAAACATATTCATACCATCCATTCTAATGGTTAGGGGATAAATATCATATTAAATAATAATTTTTTAATAGTATATCATGGTTCCTTAAAATTTAGTGTTGTTTGTAATGAAAGTTATCAAAGATAATAAATTTATTTAAAATTTATTTTTAATTAAATCATAGGATTTAAAATTTTACCACCCTTACAATTACATTTTCCCTCAAAATTTTATTCAATCATCAAAGGATTAACATTAGAATTGTTTTTGAAACCTACACCGTACAAAGGAATAATAGAAATTACATTTAAAAGAAAAAATGTGGAAACATAAATTTTACATATAGAAACACATAACTAGGTTTAAATATAGATGTAACATTGATTTTAAGATAAAATAAGGTCATTTAGTATAAAACTAACTTCAATTGAATAATATAGAGTGATAGAGAACAAAGTCAAGAAGAAGTTAACAACCAAAAAACCATAAATCATTGATGAGTAAAAAGACATCCAATTCATTAGAAATGAAGTTAAATGTATAAATTTTTTATCTTAATATTCTCTTACTAAAGTTGAGGGATTCCATTACCACCTATCATAATAATAGAATTAAATATACTTACTTTAAAATCATAATTTCATCCTTCAAAAAACATTCACCATAGTCACATATAGTGCTCAAGATGATGAGTATTAAATATGAATTTTCTATTTCTAAGGACATAAAATTAAATATTAAAAGAATATAATATCTATAGAATAATGGAAATTCATTCATACTATTTATATATATTTACTAAAACAAAAATTATTTACACTGGTTACCTAATATCATAAAAAATTACACTTAATCCATTCTAAAATATTTAACCTTAAAGATCCTTCAGAATATGTTTGACTAAAATTGAATCCTAATGATTGGAATGATTTGATCTCATATACTTCCATGATCAACAAAATAATTATTTTAATCATAAATAATTTTGCATACTAAAATTCATAAACCTTAATCACATCCAAAAAGATCATAATAAATTGATTTATAATTCGAAAAGATAATTCCACTATTATTCCTTAAATAAGATCTTATATTATCCAAAAACATTTCCATTCTAAACTAGAGTTCATATTTTCAATAATAAATGATCATAAGTTGATTGAAAATATCAAAATTGATTTCATTAATCTAGAGTATATGTAGATAGTGAAAATCAATTCTTAGAATCATATTGAATTTCATGAATCGATAAAAATAATATTTTTATAGTTCTCATTCATACAAAATAAAACATGAAATTACTCACTATAGAGTGAAATAATTATCATGATTCACTTCAATTATTGCGATTAAATAATATATCACTTTGAACTTTTTCATCAAAAGATGTCACATATTACTTTCCTCATCAGACTTTATATTGGGCCGTTGATTTGTATAATGACCAAACTCATTTCAATTGAAGCACTAGAGTGTGGGTGGTTAATTTTGATGGGATCTATCCCCATTAATTTCATTGAATGGTCTCTTCACATCACTTCTATATTATTTTTCTTGAGGGATAGGAATCCCTCACATCTAACACCCTCTTGTTCTTTTCATACATTCACCTGAATTCTTCTTACCACATTTTTGGCATGTATGTGACTAGAATTTGTTTCCACCTTGTTATTTATTCAAGTTATCACAAGACTCTGTATTCCTATACGTATTAGAACCATGTTAATGATAATATTCTCTGGTATCCATTTCATCCTTGAGAACAAATTTAATTATTTATTTATTGACACTAATGTCTCCTATATCCAAAAATATTCGAGGACATTGTTTTATGTGACTAAAGAATCAATTAGTTTTTCTTTTAGGGCTGATGGATGATTAAAATAGAAGTGTACCTTTCAAGAAAGGTAAAATTAGCTTCATATGTACCAACATATTGATCATACTTTTTATTAATCTAAAGGAATTCCATCTCAATCCTTGTACATATAATTATAGGGAAGTAATTACTGAAGAATAACCTCTTAAACTCATCCCATTCTAAGGAGTCAATTTATCCTTCTTGACTCGTAGTCTTAATAAGGTTCCAACATTGATTCACTTCACCTTTAGAATAATGTAAAATAAGGAAATCCTTTTAACTAAGAACTAGAGAACATATAATATATTCCTAATGGTGTTGGTCTATCACTCAGCTACTAGTGGACTAGAATAACCTATTAAATAAGGTGAATTTTTTCTATTAAAGGATTCATTAGAACATTGTCCCCTCCATTGATCATTCAGAATATTAGCATGGTTCTTATCTTTTGAATGTTTTGTGTTCATATAAATAATTATCTACACAACATATACAATATAATTTTGTTAATTAGGTAGAAAATTGTTGCATTTTACCTCACATTCAACATTAACAAGGTTCTTTTTGGGTCCATCCATTTACAAAAACAAAAAAAACAATAGTGTGAACAACACTGGTCATAGTCTAAAACCAGATAATCACAAAAAAATTACAGAATTTATAAATCATGACTCATTATTTTCAATCTATGACACCTTACATTTAACATAGGTAATCTATGATCATAATATTTTCAAATTTTTCATAATAGACAATAAATAAAATCGAGATTGACCACATCATATCCCACAAGTTTTGTTCCTTAGTTTAGAATTTATAAACAAGGAATATAAATCACAAAAACTACATAATAAAAATATATGATATGAAATCCCCAAGGTTGAACCCATGATGAACATGAACATAAAATTCAATATTAAGGTCTTTTTTAGGAACTAGGAAAACAAGAATAAAGGTGAATAAAAGGATATAATCAATATAAGAACCATATTTTTCAATGAGGAACATATCCTTTAAATATTGTTTTAAACTCTTACTTTGATCCTTATATATTTTCCCTATGGATAAGGAAGGGTTCTGGAGCATCCAGGGCTTGTTCCTAGCCTAGAGCTCCGATTTTTAGATGAAAAAATAGAGGTGAATGGTTAACACGTGTTTAGTGATAACTGATCCCCTAAAGCCATACAACCTTGAAAGGGTTCCACCAGGGTTTTTAAAATATGCAAGGGGTAATTTGGCCATGTGGGGTTGAGACAGATAGTGCACATGGGATATTCTTGTTTGACCTTACCATGTGATATAGTCCATTCAGGGTTTAGTCACTAGGTAGTGGGGTGTGTATGGTTGTCATATAGTTTGACCAACCATGTTTCCAAATTATGTGACCTATTAAAAAGTGGTAAAATTTACTTTTTTACCATGGTTATTTTAATGCCCCACCCCTCATTTATTTTTATCTCCAATGCATAGATGACCCATCTCATCCATCGAAGCTCCTCCAAGACTAAATCTTGGATTTATGATACCTTCTCCATAATGTCTATGAATATATTTCCATCATTTATTTTGGATTTCCACTTGCAATATCCTTATTCCTTTTGTACCTTTCAGAAGTTATCTTTACATAGATAGAGTTATTTTTGGTGGTAGATCATATTCTGTAATTATGGGTTGTCTTCCTATTTACATGATTTTTTTTCTTTTACCCTAGATTTGAGGTGAAAAACTAATGAGGATATAAATTCCATGAAAATTCAGTGTTATCATTATTTTCCCTTAATTTCTTAGTGTTTTGTATTACACTATTGTTCTACAAGATGTATTTTCTATGTTTTTCTTATTAAATGGATTTTTTCTTAAATGAAATTACTAAGCATGGCCTATATAACCCCATAAGATTTTTTATATATCTATTATGGTCAAGGACCCTAAACTGAACAACCCCTTTGGTGCATTTTCTAACTAGATTGATCCACCGTGGGTGGAATATGAAATTTATCCACCGCTTAAGGTGTGTTATTTTACCCCTTTATTTTGGATGTTATATTATATACATGACATGGAAGATGAATTGAATTTAAGAGGTAATGTAAGACCATGAACCTAATCATTTGGATATTCTCCTTCTCTCTTAGTCCTGAGATGTTCTTTAAATTGGAATTCCCAATTATGATTACTAGGAAGATTCATGTGATTCTAGGACTTCTAATATTAGGCTATGATTTGAACCACATTCGAGGTGAGTTAAATTGTTTATGTAAAATTTGATAGCTAGTTTAAGTGGATGTGACATAAATGTTTTGGTTTGTATTCAGAACCATTACCATAAAAATTTCTATATTGAGAGTGAGACATAGGTTCTTACTTGGAATTACATTAATAATCTAATCAGGATTATTTAATTAAATGAACTATAAATAAAATTTTCATGCACCTTGGGTGACACATCGGTTTTCATATGAACACCGTGGATGGAATCACATGGTGGTGGGATATTATATGACCCAATGATATTTGAGATCCCATTGTAGACAGAAAAGTATGGACACATAGGGAATCAAATTTATACCACACATAGTGAGATACCAGGGTTCCTATGAGGAATTCCTAGGATGGTATTATAAGGTGATGGGTTTATATATTCCTAGAGTGATACCTGGGTTCCATGTAATGAATTACATGGGTGATATTAGTTTCCATTTGAATTATATATTACACTAATTCTATGATGTTTCTACCAAGACAAAGAATTATGTTGGATTCGGTGAGAGCCTTACATTTTATGATGGCCTGATTAGACACATCTTGATTGGAAATTTGATTTATGGGGTATTCTTGATCCCTAATCCAGTTCCCATGACTTTATTATAAATTAAATAATGAGTAACAGATTACATGGAGATATTTTAGCTTAGGATGAATTAGGTAGCTAAGGACAGGTGTTCCAATGGAACCCAGACCAATATGTAGGTGTTTTATTAAAACAATTTATTTAATGTTTTTCCTATTATATAAAGAAATTATTACTATATATACAAATACTAGATGGAATTAAACACCGTTGGTGGTGGCCAACTGATTTTATATCACACCCTACTCAGGCTGTCGTTTGGTACCTAAATAGACTTCAGGGATAAAGGTAGGGAAAAGGGGATAAAACCTAATATGGATGCTTGATTACCATGCTTGGATGGTGTATTAATGTGGAGGATCAAGGCTATGATCGAGATGATATAAGAGATAGCCTTGGTTACTTTTTTCATTTTTTGTATAACAAGTGTATATGCATGATCCATTGATCCCCTATATTTTCCCTTTTTATATAGAATTACATGATCATTATTTTTATATAAGACAATGATGGATACAAATTCTTGGTTTTATATATGATGGATGATTACTCCTCCACTGTTCAATTATCTGTTATGATTTATCTATTGATTTATATGATTACACCTATATTCTACACTTTGATTATGAGGGTATAGTCTCCCCACTATTCCACTCCAGACCTTCACAATTAGTTGGCAACCTCTATTGTATTTGTTGGTTATCTCAATGCCATGTGGCCAACCAGGTTTGTTTACTTTTGAGTGAACTAGTTCTGTGATTTCACAAAGTGGAATAAAAGGGTTTATTTTCTATTATATTTATTTCCTTACTAATTAGAATGGTAGAAAAGAGAAATAGGACGTGTCGATATTTGATCATGAGCCTATTCCAAGGTATAGCTAACCCACACATAGTGAAAGTCCAAATTACCTAGGATGGGACATGTTTTCCTTGATTGTTCTCATTACAGTTGTATTGATTTCACCGTTGTGTGATTCACTTACTATTTTATGTTATTTATGATTATGGATTATTCCCTATACAGATAGGCAAGGAATAATTTCATCATGGATCATAATAGGAACATAGATATTTATTAGTCATTCATATACCATTCCATGTTTATATTAATGTTTTAATTTCTTACTACAAGATTTGGTTCCTTTATTGATATTTCCATGAAAATTTGATAACAATTCATACAGGGATTGGATAAAAAATGATTTTGATTAAATTTATTCCACATTTTATTTTATAAGGGGTATGGACCCTTATAAATTAGGAATGGAGATCTATATAATTAAACCATTTAAATATATTTTCTATTTAAATGACTATGAACTTAATTCAAAATAAAATTTTAAATGAAATGGTCCCTACTAAAATTTGGTTTCCAATTGAAACATAAATGGTTTTTTCCTCTATAACATGCATTTGACACCTTATATACTGTTACCTTTGACTTATCGCATAGAACTTGAACCTAACTCGACCTCTATAGTGGGAATTAGTTAGTATCTCATACTTTACTTGCAATTTGTACATTCCTCAGACCTTTATATAGGAGAAGGAAGAGGGAAGTGTCTCTTATATACGGTGGATTGTACCTATACTATTTATATAGTAGTTAACTAATATTTTTTTGATTTTTGTGTCTAGAATTTGTAGATATATGACACCATGATTTCCATGAGTCATATGCTAAGAGGGTGGTGGATACAATGCTCTAAAGGCGGTGGACCCTATGATACTTTTAGACCCTATAGTTTTTCCAATTAAGGAACTAATAATTATGCCGGCTATGGGAATCAATTACTATTTTGGAGAGGGTTTCCTATAATTTATACAGACATTTCAGGGATCCCAATGACCTACCTTGAATATGATAGAGTTGTTGCAAGAGTTTCAATTGTAGAATCTAAAAAATCTTTAGGATTATGGAATTCTATAGGCGGTGTAGTAATTATTAGAGGCCATGCTGTCAATTTTTAAGAATATTTAGACACCCAATGAGAGGAGAGTGATAATCTCTATATACATGCTTCATGATTCCTCTATGAGACTATGGGATGATATAACCTAGTTTTATTATCATCATGATATAGCTTGGTGGTATTTTCATATGTCCCTCTATGAGTATTTATATCCTAAGACATTGAGGGATGATAGAGCAAGATAGTTCATGCACTTGGAGAAGGGTGCCTTATCAGTCATGGACTATTCTTCCAATTTAATGGAGCTACATATTTTTAAAACTATTCTATTAGGTGACAAGATATCCAATTATAATAGATTCATGGATGGTCTTAGGTATGATATATGATTTCATGTGAATGTCTTTAGAATTACTATTTTACCTAGAATAGGGAACATGAGCTTATAACTAAGAAGAACCTCATAGAGGATTGGGGTGCGAGCCTGGGTGGTTTGGCACCTAGATCTAGAGTTGCATTGACCATCAATAGGAATCATCTTATGCAGCTTCCACAGGGTGATATTAATAACTATGGTTTGCACTCAAGAATCCATATGAGGTTTCATCAGTGTGGTAGACCAGGGAATACATGACCTTAGTATCCTAATAACCATGTTAATTACAGGTCATGAGGAAATATGGTTACCTTGGTCAAATTTGTAGAGATTTTTTAGTAGCAACTATTGAAAGAGGGTCTGCACTGAGTCCACATTTGGGAGTGGGGTCAATAGTTTCTCATCAGGTAAGGAGTGTGAGTGTGACCAACCAATCAAGATGAGGTGGTGGTTGTTGCTGCAACATCCAGAAAACCAACATACAATGAAAAGAGATAAGACTTTATTAGGGTAGAAAAACAATATTTTAGGGCTGAAGATCTTCATACATGTAATAAGTGAAAATAATATGTCAGGAGTAGAGTTCTGAACCTTCTATAGTGAGATGTACTAGGTCAGTAGCCTCTACATTAGTATATAATCTTTTTAGTACATTTATTTCTCATTCTCTCATTTATGTGCCTATTATGGAGAGCCTTGAGACAATGTTCCGCTTTCCATTAGCATAGTGACCCTTGATATATAATTTTGAATTTTATCAGAGAGTGATCTCTAGTGGATGGACTTCCCCCTCTAGATAGGTGGGTGTCACTTCATATGGGACCACTTTTACCTCCATATAAAATGGTTTTACATTATCCTTAGGACTGAATGGATGGTTCTCTATCTTTCTTATGTTGAATATATAACCAAACAGAGAGTTTTACATCACCAGAGGGCATGGTTTTTATTCACAAGGGTTAATGGGATGTCAATAGTAGCTGAGATAGGCCGAAGCAACATCAGACGGGCAGGATAACAAGTTATATTATAGTCTTTTTTGCTAGGTGATCATGGAACACATCGGGCATATTTCCCTCCAGGGATAGATCATTTTAGGTATTTTTCTCCAATAAATATTGATGGATATATCTAGATAAATAATTATAGTTTTTCATCAAGCTACTTCCAAGATCTATATCAGTATCCATTATTTATTATAGGATGACTACTACTTAGTTACAGGAGCTCCAGAGGAAACTAGAGTATTTAAAAACTAAGGTTTTTTATACTACCCAATTCTTTTCTATGAATTTCAGTTGTACTTTTGGCTAAGAAGGTAGGTGGTGCACTCAATATTTTCAAGGATTTCCTTCGATTAAACCTTACAATGGTTAAAAACCAATTTCTATTTTCTCGTACAGGTGATCTCTTTTACTAGCTCTGAGGAGCAATGGATTTACCTAAGATTGATATGAGATTGGGTTATCATCGAGCGTGTGGTAGACCATAATATATAACACATAAAACATTATATAATAGATATGGATTGTATGAGTATTTAGTCATGATGCTCAGTCACATGAAATCACTATCAGTTCTCATAGAACTGATTAGTAGAATATTTCTCTAATTTATGGACTCATTTGTGGTGGTATTCATGGATGATATCATGGTGTATTCTCACACTCAACATGAACATGTAACATATATTGATATCACACTAAATACACCAATATATAATCATTTATAAGATAATTTAAAAAAGTTTCAGTTTAGGATGGGTAAAGTTCACTTCCTAGGTCACATTATCTCATCGATGGGAGTATTAGTTGACCAAGAGAAATTGATCTGTGTAGTTTCCTAGGAGAAGCCCAAGAAAATATTTGATATATGGATTTTATTGGGGCATGTTTATATTCTAGGCACTTTTTTCATTAATTTTCATTCCTAGAAGAAACCCTTACAGGCTTGACTAAAATGTTTGTGAAACTCATATGGTTAGAAGCACATGAGATAGCCTTTTAAGAGTTGAATGGGAGATTTAATTACACACTGATCTTGATTCTGATAGAGCTGCGAAGAAGCTATATAATCTATTTTGATGAATTATTTACTTGGATAAGATAAATTATGACGTAGGAGGAGCGATTCGTGGCATATGGGTCTCTTTAGTTAAGGCCACTCAAGAGGAACTACCCAAAATATGATATGGAGTTATCCAATATTGTTCACACCTTTCATAGTTGTAGACATTACTTAATAGGAGAGCATTTTGTGGTGTTTACACATCAAAAAAATCCTCAAGTACATATTTACATATTGTGACTTGAATCTTAGGAAATGAAGGTTGGTTCAATACATTTAGTCTTTTGACTTTGAGATTTCTTATATTCCCATAAAGAGAAATGTAGTTTACCATTAACTGAAGAGGAAGACTCATAAATAGGCTATTCAAGAGGCCAAAAGTGAGAGACAACTTATTTCCATGTTTTATGAGATAAATTTGATGATTCAAGACCAACATGGGAAGTCTATACATGCTTAATTTTCAGCAACCTCTTAACGTATGGAGAGAGTAAAGATGAGGAAACTATAAAACTCAAAGTGATTGTTCCTATTAGAGATCATTATAGGAGACGACCAACCTCCAGGTTGGGTCATTGGTGATAATGATATCGTTCACATCCATGGATGCATTTGGGTTCCTAATTAAATATGAGAGGAGTTAATGTGGGAGTCTCGTGCCTCTATATGGGCATTGAATCCTTGTCTTACTAAGATGTATCATGACTTGCGGTGACAATACTAGTGGCCTGAGAGGAAAAAGGAGATAGCTAGGTTTGTTACCCAGTGTTCCACTAGTTAGAAACTAAAGGAGGAACACAAGTGACCAGAATGCATTTTAAAGACATTACCAATTTTTCAGTTGAAGTGGAATAGAATCACCATGTATTTTATGATGTTATTTCCAAGATAACCTTGGGGAAGTGATGTGGTATAGGTGAACATATTCATATTTACCAAAGATTCAAATTTTATGCATATATGGGAGACCATTTAAGTATATGATCTTAGACAGATCAACATTCATGAGATCATATGCCTCCATTGATTTCTACATTCTATCATATCAGAATGAGATTCTCATTTCACATCACAGTTCTGGAAGAGGTTGTAGAGGGAACTTGGTTCATAGGTCTTGCTAAGTACATCCTATCAACCAAAGACTGACCATCATTCTAAGCATACGATGAATGTTTTATAGGGAATTATTTGAGCATACATCCTTGATTTAGGTTGTTATTGGGAGAAACACTTACCTCTCACCGATTTATCTTACAACAACAGCTTCCAAGAGAGCATATATATGGCTCCTTATGTGGCCCTTTACAGTTGGTCATTCTATTCACCCCTATTCTGGTTAGAGTTAGGATAGGTAGTGCTATTGGGACCTTATGTCATTCAAGAGACATTAGAGAAGGTTCATATTATTAAGGAATTTATTTCTAAAGCTCAGTCAAGGTATAAGTCCTATGTCAATCACCACCATCAACCACCATATTTTTAAGGCAAGGGAAGTTAGGTTTTTTTATGAGATTCATCGAGACTGGGGAATAGAAAGATTTTGAAACAAGGGAAGTGATCACCTCATTATTTTAGGCCCTTTGAGATTCTAGAGATAGTTGGTTTAGTGGAATATCGGTTTTAGTTATCTAAACTATATTGTTTTATACATGACATCATCTATGTAGCTCAACTTTACCTATATTATTCACATCTGTCTCATATTCTTTAGCCTGCTGAAGTTGAATTAGTGGTCAATGAATACTTTGTGGAGCACCCTATCTATATTTTTTATTGAGGCATGATGGTTTTCCGTGGACATTAATTTCATTTGGTGTGCGTGCGATGGAAGCACGACCATGTACAACACAAGAAATGGGAGTGGGAGGTTGATGCACATTCCTAGTGGCATGTGTTATTCTCCGAGGATGCTATACCAACCTTGGAAGGAAAACCTGGAAATGAGTTTCTTTAAGGAGGGAAGATGGTTAAAACCCATTTTTCCAATGCGGTATGTATCCTTTAAATAATTTTTTAAAATATTTCTTTTATCCTTATAAATGTTCCTTATGGTTATGGAATGGATCAACATCGTATTAGGCTTGTTCGGAGCTCAGAGATCTAGTTTTCATAGAAAACATAAGAGGCCCATGGTTAGAGTTAAATATTCACCTCAAACTGTGCAGTTATATAAGGTTTCCACAGAGTTTTTATAAACTATGAAAGGGGATATTTTCTATTTGGTATTGAGATAGATGGTGAACACAGTATGTGTATGGTTTTTCTAACTATACACTGCATGGTACATGGGTTGTTCTCCCTATACAGTGGGGTGTAAATGGTTGGCGCATGGTTTATCCAACTGTGTGGCCAAACTAGGAGAAAACATAAAATGTTTCAAAATTATATTTTTCCCTTACTTATTATAAATCTTCACCCCTCATTTATTTTCTCATCTATCACGCAAAAAATACCTCTCCTCCATCAAAGCTCTTCCAAGACCAAAGTTAGGCCCTCTAATATCTTCTCCATCTGAACTCCAAATCCCATTACATCAGTATTATTTGTTATCCACTAGTAATATATCTATTCCTACTATGTATTTATTGGTTTCTCTTATCATCTACTGAGTGAATTTGGTGTGAGTTCATATTCCCTATTTTAGGGAGTTTTTCGATTTTATCGATTTCAACCATTCTAGCCCAGATTAGAGGCAAAAAATAGATGAGTATTAAACTACCAAGCTAAGATAGGTGGTCTCATTGTTTTCCACGAAATTATTGTTGATATGTATTATGTCTTTGTTCTAGAAAACATATTTTCTGAGTGTTACTTATTAAATGTACTTTCCCTTAAATATAATGAGTATTCTTGGCCCATATGACCCACAATACTTGTTTCTGTATCTTGGAAGGTTATGGGTATTGAATTTAACCACCCCTTCAGTGTGTTTTTAAACTGGATTAAACCACCATGGGTGGCCTACAAAATTAATCCACCTCTTGGGGTGTGTTCTTTTACCCATTAATTTGGGATGTTAAATGATATTCTTGACATGTAAATTTAATTGAGTTTAAGAATTAATGGAAGACCATGTCCCTATTCATTTGGTCGTTGTTCTTATCTCTTATGCTTGAGATGTTCTTGGAATCATAATGCCCAATTTACATGAATTGAAGGATTCATATGATGCAAGGAATTAAAATCCTAGGATATGATTTGAGACACCTTTAAGGTGGGTTAAGTTGATTATATAAAATGTGATGGCTAGATGAAATAAATGTGAACATACATATTATTGTTAATATTTTGGGCCATGAACATTCATATTCTTATTCCAAGGGTGAGACATGGGTTCCAACCCATAACACCATTAACTAACTCATCAAGATAATTTATTTAAATGAACCGTAAATGAATTTATCATGATCTATGGGGGACAAATGGGTTCTCAAATGAATTACATGGATTAAATCACTTGGATTCTGAGTACTATATTCATGTGTGATTTTGGGACTCCTTATGTGGAATACCAATGATGGATTCAGAGGGAAGATATTTATTATGCCACAAGTGTCACTTGGACTCCCTATATGGACTTCCAAAGATGGGATTGGAGGGAATATCATTATATGTATCATGAGTGACATTTGGGATCTTGTTGTGGACCGCTATGGATAGAATCAGAGGGATGTGACTTTATACCACACCTAGAGTGATACCAGGGTTCATTTGAGAAATTAATAGCATAGTATTGTAAGGTGAGGGGTTCATATATTCCATGAGTGATTCCCGGGTTCCATGTTAGGGACACCAAGGATATTCTTGGGTTGACTTTAAGTTAGATGTATACCAAGACAAGGCATAAGCTTAGATTATGTTAGAGCCTTACATTTTCTGATGAACTTATTATACAAATCATGATTAGATATGATTCATGGGGGATGTTTGGGATATGATCCCAGTCCCAAGAATTTATTTTAAATTCTATCATGTCTGACTGATTACTCATAGATAATCTAGATTAGGACAAAAGTGGAATTAGAGGACGGGTGTTTCATGGGACTCTATACATATGTGCGTCATTTAAAACCACATTTCATATCTAGTTTTTATTGTTATATCAACATATATTATTATATATAAACATACTGTATGGAATTAGACATCATTTTTGGTGGCCTACTATGTTTATCTCACACCCTACTCAAGATGCTGATTGGTACCCAGACAGACTTCATGAATGCAGGTAGGGATAAAGGGAAGTGACATACTATAGATTCTTGATCACCTTGCTCAGATGGGGTATAGGGAAAAAGGACCGATCCCATTCTTGAGATTCTACAAGAGATATTCCCATGTATTTTTCTCTTTTTTTATAGAATGTTATATATTCCTGATCCCATGATGCCCTATATTTTCCCTTTTTATAAAGCATGAAACAATTATAATTTTCTACGATGAAATTGATGGATGTGGTGACTTGGTTATTTATATGATGGATTATTATTATTCTATTGCTCATTTTTCTATTATTATTCCCCTATTGATTGATATGATTATACCACATTGTTACACTTTGATTATGCATGCATTGTCTCCCCACTATTCCCCCATGGACCCTTGATGCTAGTTAGAATCTTCTAGCATATTGGAAGGTGTGTTTAGGTAATTTTCCCAACTAGGATCAGTTACTTTTATGTGATCTGAGTCCAAAATTTCACACTCAAAAACCAAAAACAAATACGAATGGATGAGAATCAATATCCAAGGATGATTTTTATAAATTAAAGTAAATTAAACTCCACAAGCGGGATTAATCCTATCAGTAGCTACAAGACTTATTAGGGTATCTATAACTACCTCTAAGTACAAACTAAAATTACCTAGGTCTATAAATCCCTCTCAATAACTAATCTATATCCATCCTAGATGTAATAAAGTAAATCTAAAAATAGAAGGTGGTGTAAATTTTGGATCTCTCTCCCCCACTACCCTCTATCACATTGGCTATCATCCCCCAATAATGAACACTCTCTTTTGGTACTAGGGAATAAGATATAGAATAATTATTAATGAAATACTAAATAAATATGAAAATCCACCATAAAAATATAATCAGGTCATTTCACATACAACCGCTTCAACCAATCCCATTCCCTCCTATGAAACCTAGCCACTCAACGTTTATCACTCAACCATTAATAAACTTAGTAACATAGGGGAGGTAATATAAAAATAAAATAAAAGTCTAGATAAATTAAGGATTTTTTTTTGAATTTCATAAGCACAAAAAACATATGAGTCCATATTACATGATGAGAAACAAGGAAAAAAATCCTAGATACTTAGAAACACCAATAGTTGACATAGATCCTCCTCCTTCTTATATCTTTTCCATGAATGGAATTAAATATTCCATTATGATTTACTTAATGAGGTTTCTAATCCCCTTACATGTTCCCAAATCCCTATCATTTATTTATTAATTTATTGATATATATCTTACTTCCATGTCATTTATTCTTTTTTATCTTTATCTCTAGTAATGTGTGCTT
The DNA here is from genome assembly GCA_963277665.1 of Viscum album. Lineage (NCBI taxonomy): Eukaryota > Viridiplantae > Streptophyta > Magnoliopsida > Santalales > Viscaceae > Viscum > Viscum album. The sequence goes on from OY728162.1 coordinate 821,461,286, forward strand.
GACTTACCTTAGATATATAGAATTATCCATGTTCGTGACCCCCTTAAAATCCAAGAGAATATATATATAAATTTTTATGTTTGATATATTCAGTCTTCTAGTATATCTGAATCTTATATATCATCCATAGATTGACCTTCACATCTTATCTTCCCTATTTAAAGTGTATCTGATTCTGTAGTTGTAAGTGAGGCCCCATGTGAGATCATTCTCTTAAATATACCTTGAAATATATCTTTTATCTTATGTATAGGAAAAATATAGAGTAACTGAAATATATCTAAAGATATGAGATATGTAGCATGGAATTTGTACTATGAAACATAAAAAATCTCCTCAACTCCATTGTGATGTGGTCTGGGTATGATGGCATAGGGTGAATCCTCCATCAAAGACCAATGCCTTGTAAAATCTGGGACCTCCACAACATAGAAATACCAAACTTTATAGCGTCACTTCATGCATCTTATAATTTTCTCACATTCCTCTATGTTGTAGCCATAAAATATCACATCAGAATCCATCATCATCTTTAACTTATCTTGTCACTATAAGAATATAAATTTTATGCACCCATGGAAGTGGGAAACCACCAATGGTGGTCCCAATTAATACTATTAATGTCCGCTGATGGTGTTCACTAATCCAGAATAAAAAAGTGTGATTTCTTCCTGCCCCATAATTCCTCTTCCCCAACCTCATTTCTGCAACTTGATATCATCATCCATCATTTCCCTTGCCACCTCCCCACCTACTCCGGTCACCCACATCACTTTCCGCATCACCCCTCATCACCCCCACATCCCTCAGTACCGTGCCCATTGCCCTTGAAAATCTAACCACTACCTCAACCAAAATCAACACACCACACAATACCACAAATATTTATTCAAATAGTGATATAAATATATTTTATTATTTCTATAAAATTACTGATAATCCTAGTTCTGTTAAAAGGGGGTCCCTTTTATCAGTGCTATAAAAACACAGATAAAGGCCCCTTCAATCAGTTCTAATAATAGCACTGAAAAAACTAAAAAATAATAATGTTTTAAAATGATATTTTTATACAATTTGGTGGGTGGAAAACCTCACCCATTTTCTTAGTTCTCTACCCCCTTTTAATAGTTCCCATTTAGCCCCCCCCCCGCAATAACACTAGGCCCTCTTCCTTCACATGCTTGTGCAACCCTACCTTCAGCGAGTTTCAAACCTGAGACCTCCCCCCTAATAGATATGTGCCTTTACCACTCCTCTATATTGTATGGTTCAACTTTTTCATGATATATCTATTTATTTTTATATATTTCATTACATTTTTTATCCATATATTTATTTATGTAGTTACTGTTAAATACATATATAATGTTTTGTGTGTGTTTGTGTGTTTATAAATACAAACATACATAAACATACATATATATTTATATATGTGTGTGTGTCAATAAATAAAATTATGCATATTTATATTTATTTATATATATTATGTAATAATATTTAATAAATATATTAAAATATATAGATAAATATTTATATTTTTCACTACAGACATATAAATTTATTTTTTTATATATAAAAATTATATATACATTAATTATATATTTATATATGTATTGATGTATTTTTAGTTTAAATAATTTTTTTATTATTATTTAGTTATAGTTTATACATATAAGAAGTTATTTTATATTTAAATATGTTTATATATTTATTTATAAAATTAAATTTTATGTGTGAATATATACAAATGTGTATACATTTAATTATAAATGATATTAAAATAAGAAAAAGATAAAATTTGAAGATAATAATATCTATATATGTGTAATTATTGATAATAAATTGAGTCTAAACTAATATAAGATAATAATACTCTCCATTAAATGATGATGAAATTCATTAAATTTTACAAATTAGGGGTACCTAGTAAAAAACTCAGTTTTGAGGACTTATGAGCCTTTTTTGGCCCCCAAAAATGACGAACAAGGTCCCCCTAGTCAACAAAACATATATCCTATCCCAATATTCAATTTTATACGTGTTAGGGCTCAAATTAACACCTGATTCCAAAGTTATGGCCTTTTGAACTTTGATTCATGTTTTCAACTTATTTCAGATGATTTATTAAATTATGAATTTTTATTTCTTAAAATAGTTATTAAATGAATATTACTAAATAATAATTATATATTTTTTAATTAATATTATTTTTTAATTATTTTATGAACTATTTTGCACTAATATATATTATATATTAAGTGTCATTACATATTTAAAAATATATAAATCATATTTTATAAAATATGTTGTATTTATATCAAAATAAATACATTTATAAATTAATATATGATTTTTAATGATATATAAATGTTTTTATGAAATATACCATTTATCAACCCTGAAAACTATTATTTTAGTGCTGATAAAGAACACATTTTTATCAGTGCTAATAAAAGGACTGATAAGAGTACCCTTCATCATCCTTAAAAAGGGCTGATAAAGGGGTACCTTTATCAGTTCAAAAAAAGTCACTAGTAAAGGGGTATGTTTTTCCACTTTTTTAATGCTAATAATGGTACCCCTTTTATCATCACTTTTTTAGCGCTAATAAAGGATTACAATGGATAAATCCGATACTATGGTAGTGGAACCTCCCTCCAGCAACTGTGGATCTACCATGACCAATGGTCAAAGCTTCACATTCCCTCCCTCCCCTGATTATGTCCCCCCACATCCCTCCTCAAACCCATATATTTCCACAACATCAGAAATATGGTTTTTTGAGAAAATATTTAGTGACTGCCAATGTCGTTCACTGTTGACTTTATTGACTGAGAAATTTCGACTATTCAAAGTAGTCACATAGAGGTAGCTAAAGGGATATAGAAATTTATTATGGAAGAATTCAAAGGCCATAATTTTAGTAGTGTGTGTCTTCTGTGGTGTAATGTGATCCTACCGCACAAAACCTGGAAATTTTTCATTTATGAGAAGGAATTTTTTTTACGTTTTTTGAAATTTTGTTTTAGAAAAATGGATAGGGTATGGTATTTTTTCAAAAAGGGTCTGATAAAGTGGGAACCCCATTCATGCTTCTGTATTTGTGGGAAAAAAATTAACAAGGTTCATTATTCATTCAAAAAATTTACAAAGGAGGCATGAATGAGATTCACACCTCCTCCTGGTCTATTTTCTATATAAGGAGTTGTCACCCACTTCAATGTTCATTATTCTCTTTTGGATTTTTCTTTGAATCCCTACAAGAATTCTTTCTCAACATATATGTGTATCTTTTAAGAAGGTAAAATTTCTATTTAAAATTGTAATTATCTAATTATTCTTATTTAATTTTTTTGTATGATTTATTTATTTAATATATATTAATGTATGGATGTATGGATGTATAAATGATTGTCTTGTATATGATTTAATTTTTCAAAGAGTTTTTGTTTTTTGTATGATATAATTTTTATTTAATGTTTAGGAAATTTAAATATGGGGTTTATAAAACTGAAATGTTTTGTATAAAATGTAATTTATATTTTGGGAAATAATATTTTTTTTAAATGTATATATTTTTAATTTAAATGGTGAGTAATTATATTTGAATAGATTTGTATGTATATAAAATATGTTATATTTAATTTAACATACATTTAAATAATAATATTCTATACATATTGGTAATTAGATAGACATTTTATTAAAATATATTATTAGAAATATATTAGTTATATTAAGTATAATATTTAAGTTCAATTATATATATATAATATTATTTTTGTTAATGGTATAAAAAAGTTTACTATGAAGAATAATTATAAATTAAATTAAGTATAAATAATTATTTTTTCAAGTAATAAAGTATGAAATATAATTACATAAATTTTGTAAAGTAGATATATGAATAAAATGTATACATTTCAAATTCTATAAAATTTAAAATAACATATGTTTATATTATTTTAATGATTATGATGTAAGTGTAAATATTAAGTATTAATAATTATTATTTCAAGTAATAAATTATGAAATATAATGACCTAAATTTATGAAAGTATATTTATGAAAAATATTTTAAATATAAAAATTTAATTTTATAAATTTGAAATAATATATGTTTATATTATTTTAATGGTTATTATAAAATTTTGTACATGACATTTGTCTCATATGGTGTTGTTTCTGAAAGACGTTTTGGTTTAGGATTTTGGTTTTATTTTAAGTTGAAATTGTGATATGCTAATGGTGAGGTTGAAGGTGTCTCTGATGATATTGGTGTGAAGATTTGGTTGGATGATTGTTGGTGGGTTTCCGCTGGTAGTGGTGACGACGAAGGTTTTTTGTTTGCGAGGGGAATGAATCAAGGTGGCTCCCCACATGACATTTTGTGACATAAGGTGGTTTGGTAGAATTTTGTTTGAGGAATAGATTTTTAATATCATATGTTTATTTAGATTTTTTCCATTTAGATTTTCAAATTTGTTATTAGTGGGTTTTTGGTTTAATCAGATGAATGCGAGGTTCCCACTTATCCATAAAATGGATTTTAAAAAATAAATGAAAAATGGATTTGGGGGAAAAAATATTATATATACATATGAAATTTTATAAAATTGAAACTAACATAAGTGTAAAATATTTTAATGGTTATTAGGTAAGTGTAAATTATATTAATTTTAATTAAATTTAATAAGTCTTATTATTAAATATATATATACATAGACACATAGAAAGGTTAATTTTTTTTTTTAAAATTCGGTGTTGATATTTATTATATATTACATCTAGTTATATGTAAAGTTATATAGTATATAGAACTTAAAAACTATACTAAAAAACATGTTAATTTTATTGTGTGATGACTCATCATGAGATGAAAAATCAATGCATAATTTAAATTACATGTAATTTTTTGTGTATGTGGTTATATAATTTTTAATAATTTCATTTTCTTTTCTGTGTTGATGTCATGTGATTCATCTCTCTCTATATATTTAAGGACTTTTTTGTCCACCTAAATCATTTTTTTTTATTTCATACCCCAATATCACACCATTTTCAGGTGAGTAACCTTGTAATAAAATGGAATTCGACAAGAGACATTTGAAAAGAGGCGTTCGACAAGAGGAGTTCCACAAGAGGAGTTTCTATTTGAAAAGAGACTAGTGGTTACTGAAATATGAAATAATAGAAACTCTAGGAGTTAACCCATAGGTTTTGGTTAGTTTATTAAATAATGATATATTAATCCATTGAGTAAGTCTCAAGATAATGTCATAATTATTTATTCATAAGTAATTTCAATTTCTGAAACATTTAATGTTGTGGTAAAAAATACATTTTATTGTATTATTTTGGTAATAGTTAACTATAAATATCCTTCAACAATGTGGTTATTTATATAGATCAAGGTTTTAGTTATAGTTTTTCACAAGTAATAGTGACAAATCTTCATGAAAGTTTATATATAAAGTCATGTGAATATATATATATATATGTATTTTATTTATTAAATATATTATGTAATGTGATAAGATTTATGAAATAATAAATATCTCAAACAAACATGTTAGAAATCTTGAATGTTTACTGATCTTGAGATGACTATATGATGTACGATTGAAATAGTATATTTTATATTTTGTATCCAATTATGTAATTTGTAATAATTGGATGACCTTGAGATGAAAGACCAATGAATGATTGAAATTGCATGGCCTATTTTTTTCAGTAATATAATTAGTAATAATCTCATTTTGTTTTATTCTTTTATAACCTATGTTTAATCCCTCTCCATAAGAATGAAAGTACATGTGTGTCTTCTTAAAAAATGTAATGTATCTGAAACCCCTACACCCCCACTTTCCTAACTATACTATTTTAATAATTTGGTGTTCGAAAAAAATAGTTGTTGTTTGATGCAGTTTTTTTCATCATGTCTAAAAAGATCCTGATGGTAGATAAAATATGAACTAATAGACATGTAAGGATCCCCTTAGGTTTTTGTTGGTTTATAAAAAAATGATACACCAATCCATATAAAAATTCTCATGATCAAGTTAATTATTTAATCATAACAAATTTAATAATTTTAAAAATTCGAAATGTAGTATATAATATTTTATTAATTATTTTTTATGTAATCATGTATATGAATGTATATTACAACAGTGAGGTAATTTATAACGAGAAGGGTTTTTGCTATAGTTTTCCACATAAAAGGGTAGAATTTTTTTTTTATTTTGTGACATTGGATAAAGTTCGCAAGAATATTAATAGTAAGTTAAAACTAAGGGATAATTAAAAAATTAATTAAATAAAAAAACACCACCTTTAAATTATTTAATCATTATGGTACACTCAGTATCCAATGGTCGATGATGAGGATTGGATGGATGCATCATTGTTATTCAAGAAACAATTTACTAATGGTCTAATGGAATTATATGAAGGTATTTATGATATTGATTTGGTTTAAACTACTACTACAAAAATTTTTTTTGTGAGATATATATAGGTCTATCCTTTACAAAACTCTAATTCATTGCCTACTCATATCACTCTTGCGATAGAAACAAATCAGGAAGAAGATCATCATTTAGAAGGAAATATAGGGGACATCCTTGTGTGTATGCTTTATATACTGAATGATAGTTTATCTGAGGAGTAAGTATCTAGTGAGACATCAAGAGATGATGTGGGTGAGGGTGATGTGGGGAATGAACCCTCTAATTTTCATTTTTTAAATAGGAATCCAGTAGTTGGGAGTAATCATCCTACAATATGGACTTCTTTAGTCGAAGGTATGTCTCTTGAAAAACATTTTGAATGGGATATCATTAAACTGACTATTGAATTCCCTAGAATTATAGATAATAGATCCGCATTACCTTATAACACTATCTATGTTAAGAAGGAGTTTGAAAGTATTGTTTCCAAGAATGATGTGATAAAACAATACCACAAAGGGCGAAATTTTTCATTTTTGGTTGATCAATCTATGAAGGAAAAATATCTTATTCGGGGTCAAAAATATGGTTGAAAATGAAAATTAATATTGAGGTCAATATATGATAGTTTTCTTATATTATAAGATCCCCAAAATATACGACCCACACACTTGTGTACATCTAAGCTTGTCGCATGATCACTCTTTACTTCATACAGAGTTAATATCAACTGTTATTGTAGAGATGATACTAATGTATCCAGAAATTCCTATGCCCTTTGTTTAGAAACGAATACAACATTTTTTTAACTATAAGAAATCATAAGAAATAATGGAATTGAAAAAAAGTCATTAGAAAAAGTGTATGGTGATTGTGATGTATCATATGAAATGTTTCCATGACTTATGGAATTTTTGTCTCTCAACAATAATATTATTTATCATTTTGAAATTGATGAGTATGTCTCCCCCAATCATTGAGTTGATCAATCAATAGTGATGTTCAATAAGTTGTTTCAGGCATTTTGTCCATAAATCACTACTTTTCCCAATTGTAAACAATTCATTCAGGTTGATGGAACATTCCTTTATGGAATGTATACATGTGTTATAATTATTACTACCACAAAATATTGTAATTATTATACTCCACCTCTTGAATTTTATTGTCATGAAAAGGAGGAATTATGAATCCGGGAGTTGGTTTTTGGCATGTATATGGATTCATGTCATACAATACCAAGGATTTTATCTAATATTTGATCATAATAGAGTGATTACAGAGGATGTTAACAGTGATGTTGTTTCATGGATAGAATAGAATTCTTATCGTCAATATTTCATTAGAAATATTAGAAGTAATGTGAATACAAATTTTAGAGACGAGGCAACAAAGTAAGTGATCATCATGTTGGGTATGTTTTTCTAAAATAATTTTTTTTGAATGAAAATTTAATATCCTTTTAACTACATTATTTTCTTATGGTTTCATCAAATGATCCCCAACAAGAAATGTTTGATCAAGGTTTTTAAGAAATCAGAATGGATAATAAATATTTGTATTATTATATCATGCAGATTTCAAATGATAAATGGTTATTTTCATAAGATGGTGGAAGGTGATATGGCCGTATGAGAAAAATATAGTGGTGTGCATAAATGGGTTCCTCATGGGTATGCTCAAACGTCCAATCATAGGTCTAGTGAAAGATAAATTGTTTAGATGTGTGAAGTATATTGTTTAATGGTCCCAAAAGGCCTATTAGAGGATAAAAAAAGTAAATCATCTTACTCAACATTTCTAATGTTCCATTGGTAAGATACTACATGACACATCCAGATTACATGTTTTAACCTTTCTACAGGTACAAATCCACTTTTAGGTAAGATAATTCTTTGACCGGGTTACATGGAACAATGGTCGAGGGATGTAGGTCATGTTGGATAACATGTAATGTGATTGCGCTAACTTCCAGGCATTGAGATATCCCTATACACAAGCAATTTTCACTTTAGTGACAATGAATAGTTCACAGGAGCCCTATTTTACCTAGTGTACCAAATAAGCACTCTAGTTAAATATTATAGTTCATCTTGGATGCCTATTGGCAACATTCAATATATCACATTTCCTGTTGATTAGTCGACTATCATACCTGATATTTCCAGGTCTCGTAATTTGGTTTTTTTCATTTATGATATTTTTTCCATTTTTTTCATTTTTCAATTATTGGATTGATATACCAAGTTGTTCCCCTAGAGAATAAAAAAGTCTAATAAAATTAGAAACGAGATTTATTGGCCATGAAAATGGGGAGGGGGATTATGATGCAATACTTGTCAAGAATAAGGGAATACTTGTAAGAGAAGTCTCCAAGTGATAGAACATATATCCACTTCCCAACATCATTGATCAAGTCTATGTATTTTATAATCAATGCGTATTTTTTTAGTATGCTAATGTTTCATTAATGAATCATTTTTTTTCTAACTTACCCCATTTATAAACTATTTTAACTTTGGTTTTCTTCATTTATAGATTCAATTAGAAATAATTTTTTGATACTATAAATATTAAAAAAAGTCTAACAGACAAGGAAAATGAATGAAATGTGGTTCATCCTCTAAATGAATTATCTCTAAATGTTTCATTCAATTAATATGGTTGATTGAATATATCATGAAACCACATATTATATGTAGGATGTTCATCAAGAATGATTTATATAATAAATATTTAGTATATATTAAACATCATTGGAGATTAAGAAAAAAATAAATTGATAGACTAAACCAACAACTCCAATCACATATATTTCTTTACCACTTTTTTCATAATAATACTGAATTATACACGATAATTGTCTACCTAGTTTTTCATGTTGCAGTTTTTTTTAAAAAAGATTATGAATTTTATTAAATTAACTACAAAAAATTAACAATGATATAAAATGTACATATAGAAGGTCCTTCATTGCTCACATTCGAGGATAGGCTTGTTTAATGGATGGTTTTGGAGGTGCATCTATTGTTTACTTTGAGTGTATAAAGATATCATCATTTCCATCATGTTGACCACCCCCCAATGTCACCCCCCATTTTTATCATGATGGGTTATATTGCATAGTGATGAGAAACTTCACCTTTGTCTATTATTATCTCATTTCAGTTCTCATTGATAGATAGAGGCTAGAGAAATATACATTACATTTTATAGAGGGTAAGATGACTATTACACTGGAAGACGTTTCCATTATGTTGGGTCAACCCATTGATAGTGAAACTCTGACAGGCTGAGTATAAGTATATTGGTTTGAGATCGTTCAAAGGTTACAGGGCATTGAGGTCCGCGACAATGGTAGGTCTGTTATTGGTAGTAGTTTACACATGTCAGGGATATACCGACACTTCACTCATCTAGAAGATGATGGCGACGAGATCATCGTGATGTGATTTGCATATGCATACATTTTGAGGTTGATCTATGGCATGATATTTGATGATCATTCTACTATATTTTTACATTTGATGTATTTAACATTATTAGAGGACATGGACGAGGCATGCCAATATTGATGGGGGTATTCCTGTCTCACATATATATACAGGGTCCTTTGTGGTGCATATAATATCGATAAGATAAAGACCATGTTATGAATTAATATCTTACAAATGTGGATATGGGAGCACAACCCTTTCTTAACCCCACATGCTCATGGGCTATTTCCTACTGATATTGTTGTAGAGTATACATGTGGATGATGGTATGTAATTCCTTCCTTGTAATGTATAAATCAAATGTATAAATTCTATTGTGAAATATAACTATCAAAATGTTATCTACATTTGGAGTGAGGAACATCGACATTCAGATACAACTTGACATGATGTTCAGAAAACACAGACATATGTTGGATAGTCTTTGGCTAGAAGTAATAAGTGGATATTATTTATATAGTTAAATATTTATTCTTTACTATAAATTTCATCATTTATTAATTAATTATTCATTTTTCAAATTTCATGGATGCCATATAATGAGCATATAATTGGGAGTCTTCCATTGTTTTGTATAGTGATGCTTTTTGTCAGCTCTTGCATCGGTCCTTTGATAAATTTTCATATTGGTGAGTGGCATTAGACTGATTGGGTTATGAGGCAGTTTGGAATATATCATCCCATCCCTACACCACCAAGTTAGTTATCTTCACTGAATTCCTTAAATATGCCAAAGAAGTGATACATTGATTGATGGAGGTATCATGCATGATATATTAACATGTGGGAAAGATGAAATGAGTCTCGATTACAAGCGGTATAAAAAATATATATTCATTTATTTGATCATCTAGATTATGCGCTATTGTACTGCATATTGCCATTCATATTTCATATGTGACATAGACTAGGATATCATAAATTGGAAATAAATCATCCTTCCATTGGTGAACATATTTTTTATTAACATTACATAAGAATATAATTTTATTTCATGGGATGATCATATCACCCATCTCCTTCACACCTCTGATCTAGTAGAGGGAGGTGCATTTGAATAGACATGTTTTCATAGAGTTGTGAAGAGTTGGTTCCTCCCATGGATTTGATTTATCCTAGAATTTTCTTTTATCCTCCTTGCGATGATAAGATTTTTGAGCCTAATATACACGTATCAGGGGGTGATGAATCAGTTATGGATGAAGATGTGGCACATAAGAAGGGTTTTCATCATGATCAGCTAGATTCTCCCCCACCTCCTACTGAATACGAGACACAATCACAACCAGAGGCATATGCACATAGAGGGTGGTGTTATCATGATAGATTATTGTACAAATAAATGCTGACTAGTCTGTGTTGAATACTTTATTAACCATTGATTCATAGACATCCTCAACATAGAAGGCATGTTGTTCATATATTTGTGCGATTTCTATCTATCAGTCCCTGTCCTTAGTTCCAAGATAGGGTACATTCGATAAGGTTTTACATCCACCACCATCCATATAGGATGATGTGGAGGCAGCTTCCAGTGATGATATACAAAAGTAGTTTCCATAACCTCTCATTCATGTAGGTACAATGCACATTTGGACTTCATATAAAAATAGCCTTCAACAGAATCAACTCCTTGAGATGCCACAATGTAGCTTCCTCCTTACACCATGTTCATGTGAAAACACAACATTGATTGAACATATATACTTTGTTCATGCAAGATCTGAAATGATGTATCCCACTTAAAATCACTTCTCCATGGTACTGTGATGTAATTACTCAATTTTACAATGCGGGTTGATATCACTTACCATAGTAATGGTTGACCCAATGGTGTTGTGGTGTCATATACAACTATACAATGGTGAGGAAACTCCCACATTGAACCACAAAACATACATTTTTTGAAGTAAAATGATCCTTATAAATGGTTTGAATTAATTTCTTTTTTAGAGTGAGATATAACAAATAATTGATGGAAAACAAGGAGAATTTGGTGAAATCACTAACCTTTAAGACCGTGTAACCTTCAGAAAGATGATCACCGATTTAATATCAGATCAAGATGATCAATTAAAATCATATTCATAGTATCTTCGACACAAAGATATTTTTTCACGAGTGAATAAATGGTATGTCTGTATAACTCCATCAAATGTTCCTGCTTGTCCAAAGGGGAGTTTTTCAGAGGTAGTCAAAGGTGCCTTTAGACTATCCTTATCTGATTTTGACACACCTCCCCCTGGACATGTGATTATCAAAGGCATGGTTTCCCATGTTTGTGCAAATAAAGATACAATAGAAGAATGCATTAACTTATGTAGGTACTCAATTATTGAATGTGTTTTAATTACAAAAGGTTAAAAACTCTGGAAATTATATGATTTAAAAAAAAGTGCAGAGGTGTGAGTATTTGATGAATGGATAATTTCACCTATGGGGAGGGGATATTACCTAATGGTATTACCCTCTAATGAGAAAAATAGAAGGTCTGGGAACATGGGATCTATCTTCTTTAAATATGTATTCATAGATATCCCAGAATGGGATATGAACTTCAATCCTACCATTTTCTAAAATACACATGCTCAAATATGGATCATAATATGTAGGTTAAAATATCATTATGGGAACCCAAGTATCTTATAAGATATTTCTTCATATGTGGGAAATCCCATTCGCATGGATAAGAAAACACATAACCCATGATTTTGGTATTATGACATGATACTGGTGAATGTGGACATGTCAAGCACCCTAGTTGAAGCATTATTTCTTTATAAAAGAAATGATAGTATGAATATGATGATTAAATTTAAGAAGAAACTAAAATCATGCCTTGAATGCATGTATTTTGGACATTTTATTACTAAATGAAATAGAGACAAGGAGTATAGACTTTCCTAGGTGAAAGGACATGAATAATCTACATGTAAAAGAAGTAAAGGGAAAGATAAGGTCATACCCTTTGAATCATAGCTAAATTTCAAGGCTAGAACCTCTAAGGAACAGGAGGTAAATACTTTTATTGATAATACTAAGCACACAAAAATGGTTGATTCTAGTGAGAATTCTAGAAATTCCTCACATGATAATGTTATTGAAGAATTAGAGAGGCAGAATCCAATTACAATGGGATATTTCATGATGAAACCATCTTCTCATACTATTTTCCTTCCTGATAAAATGAGGGAGTACCTTCTACTGGTGTCACCAATACACCCATGGAGGTAATATAACAAGGGGAGGGATCTCCGACAGTAAAAATTATTGTTTTAGGACCTTATCCTGATGAGACAAAAACAAGGGAAGGTCCTGAATCCAAGTAGAATCATGTTATAATTGGGACTGATGGAGACATGAAGGATGCTTAATCATCCAATCTTGTTGATGGTATTGAAAAAATGAGTAAGCACTTGATGGAACTAATTTGTATTGTTCCTTCCTATAGATTCATCAATATAAGGTATCCACAAGTAAAACTCATGTGATAAGTGGTTCTGATCACACATTGACCCCAAAAAATTCACACTTTTAAATTGAACATTTTGTTCTGATGAAGTTGAAGACTCACAAACTTCTAGTAAGGATGTTTTCCATTCAAATATTGTGGCAGGGAAAGCTAGTGATGATCAAACATTGAGTGAACATCATTGTTCCAAAAGTGAACTTATAGTGGTATCAACTTCTACTGCAAAATAGAAAAAGGAAGAGGAAATAAAGGAAAAGGTCAAATGAATGTTATAAAATAGGAAAGGCCCCTGGAAAGAAGCCAATCCCTTATTCAATGAAGCTACCCTATTGGAATTGTCAAGGTCTTGGGAAGACCCCATTTTCTAAGGACCTTAGAAAATATATATTTCCCTATACGCCCTTATTGATTGGTATTGCAGTGCCTAAAATGACCTTTTTAAAATGGAAGTATTTTATGTGGTCCTCCATTTTATAGAGTTTTGTTTCTCTAAATATGTATGACATCAATATGGAACATCTCTATGTTTTAAGCAAGATAGTATCCAGATAACCTTCTATGTTAAGAAATCATAGTTGATATCAATATCTTGTATTAGTCAAGGCATCAATTTTGTGATTTTTTTTCATATACCTCCTTATCCTACATTAGAGGAATGGATATTTTGAGTGGGATTGAGACTTTTTTTTGGTAATTATACTAATAAATGGGTGATAATGGCTGAATTTAACACTGTCCTAAGTCCAGATGAAAAATCTAGACTGATCTTCAATAGAGCAGCCTCAATGGAATTATCCCCTTTCATTAATTGCTATCATCTTTCTGATGCACCAATTTTAGGTTCAAGTTTCACATGGAGTAGGTATACCTTTCATGGATGGTAGTCATGTAAACTTGACAGATGTATTGTTCAGATGGATGATGTGAGTGATGATTTTGAAATTTCTAGGAACACTCTACCAAAGCATAACTCTGATCACCACACTATTTTGATGGATATATCCATTTTAATTTTCAGGTTTGTTCCTATCCATTATAATTTCATCAATGGGTGGCTTATGATCCTTGGATACAAGTAAATCATTATATAGTATTGAAGGATAAATCAAAATGGAATCCCACAATATATTGTTAAAGTAATGCTAAAGAATGTTAAATAGGATCTTAAGATATTTGAGTAAGTTCCCTTTTTTCTAAATTTGATCTTGAGATTAATGTTTCCAAAGAACATATGGAAAGTTGTTAACTCAGAAATTAGCTCCGAAATATCCTTTCATGTGAGGAAATTCAATCCATATGAAGGCTATATGATCTTATAACTATTAAAGAAAGGCCGGACTGGATTCACTAACATTCCATATGGATGAAAGATTATAATATGAACTCTAGGTTCTTTCAAAAAATGTACAAGGAGAAAAAGAATAAGATAAGTTTTAAATGACAGTAATATTAATGGATGTCTTTACACCTCTTAAAGTGATATTTCAAATGCAGTAGTGATTAATTTCACTGGTCTTTACTATGATGATGTAATGGATAATAACCATGATATGATTGATAATATTTCCCTTTTCATTGAGGACAATAGAAACCTTACTCTCACAATGGCCCCTTCTAAGGATAAAATCTGGAGCGCCCTATTCTATTTGATCATGTAAAGTGCGACTGGCCTAGATGGATTTACCAACTAGTTTTTTATGTTTTACTTGGATATGTTGAATGTTGACATGGTAAATAAAGTATGAGATTTATTTAACTAGGATCATATGCCTTTTAGAATATATTCACACTTCATTTCCTTGATTCCCAGGAAGTAAAATGGAAATGAAATTAAAGACTTTAGGCCTATGTCTATTGATAATAATATCCCTAAAGAAATTGGTAAAATTATGATAACCAGATTGGGGTGAATTTTCAAGGAGTACATTTCCACAAATAAGTTTGGATTTATTTAGGGTTGGAGGACTCAAAACTACCTATTCAATACATCATAAAGTTTTATCTAATGAAATTAAAATCCAAACATGGGAACATTTCCATCAAAATTTACATATCCAAGGCTTTTGATACTCTATAATGGAGTTTCCTTGCTTAGGCCTCATGAGTTTTGATTTTTAAAACTTTTTTATTATACTTATTAATAATATTCATGGATCCATAAGGATATCCATTTTAATTAATGGATCACCCAGAGGTTATTTTCAATTCACCAGAGGACATAGACAAGGAGATTCTCTACCATGGAATACATTTTCCATTACTAATGATCTCATGAGTTGATGTTTCAATGAAAATTATCATATTGGTATTTTTATGTAGCTGAAAAAAGGTAGGTATAATCCTATACCATGTCACTTATTATTTGATGATGACATAATTAATATTTGAAAATCCTCAAGGAACACTATATTTATGATTAAAACCTTCTTCTCACACTATGAGATAGTTTCTGGATAACACATAATTTGGAATAAATCTTTTATTGTATTTGGAGATGGAATCATTTTTGGTAACAAAAGAGGTTCAACAAAACTCTTGGAGTTACGAAAGGTTCTCTTCCATCTATTTATCTTGGTGTTCACTTATTCCATGGAAAGGTGCAGAGGTTGTAACATGAGGACATATATATCCTGGAATCATTAATAAAATGGATGCACTGAACAGTGAAGATTTATCTCAAAATAGGAGGGTGTGCCACATTAACTTGTTGACCGCATCAAAATTTGTATACTCCTACTTACTTTATAGATGGAAAATAAATCTCCCTAGTGAAATCTAATATATGTTGAAGAACTTAATTTGTATAGGATCTATCAATGAATGAAATCTAATCCCGATTTCTTGGAAAGAGTGCATTAAACCCATCGCTCTAGAAGTACATTGAATTAAGGATCATATGAGTTTTAATGATGGAATCATTCACAATTTCATGTCGAATCAATTAACTTATAATGATTATTAATTTCATTTTTTACATGAAGGTTCAAAATAAATATTTTTAATGGGTATCCCCACTATCTATCTTCATCTATTTGGAATTCTCGCAAACATTCCTTGAATGATCTAATATAGAATTCAAAATGGATCATCAATATGAATTCTGGACTCAATTATTTGTATTCCCCCTTGATAGATAGTCCTATTCACACTCAGAATATACCTTCTATAATAACGGATATGACTGTGGCAGAATTCATGAATAATAGAGATAGACATGATGACATGGTTACTCATAATGGAAATCTAGAAATTCATAATTACACTTTTACAGATGATGACATTTTAATATAAAATCAAAATAGAAATGGAAATTTTAATACCAAATTATTTTATAACTTTCAATATGATGGATCCATTCAACCACCTACCAAGTTTCTCATATTCATGGATCGTTTTTTTTCCAGTGTTCATGGTCCCTACTTCTTTGGATAATCTGGAAGAATCAGCTTCCCACCCAATATCAGTTGAGAAAATTCAGATAGTGCATTGTCTATACTTGTCATATATGGTTGAAGGATGTTGAAACTATGAAACGATTTTTTTGTGCTCATTATTTTCCCATAAGTTATGGAGATTTATTGGTTATATGTTAATAATTATTTGTGAGTTCAGAAGCATCTTGATGACTTGATTAATCAAATCAGAAAATCTAGAAGAAGAATGATATTCCGAATCTGCTACTAGTTTTTGTTGTAGCTACTTGTAATGCTATCTGGACATTCCAGAATAATGACCTATTAGAAAACACAACTCCATCCTTTCATACTGTTTCATTACATTTACACTGTGACATACACACTACTACACCAATTCAACAAGTCCCCATGGACAACCACTTCATATATCCTAATACACGTCATCTATTGGTCATATCAGGTAGACCGAACAGAACTTTGATGATGAAGAGTATATGATGGATTCCTCCTATCTGTCCATGTGTTAAAAATAATATTTATGTATCTTCATATAGAATTCTAGGATGAACATGTTGTGGAGTATTCTTCCACATGCATCATGGCTTCATCAAGGGTTTCTTCAATCATTTTATTAGGTTGGGAATTACCTATGAAGTAGAATTGTGGGACATTATCTATGCTCTCAAGCATTATTTATATCATAACTAGAATGTATTATTAAATTGAATTATATTATTAACTTGTAATTTATGATATTAAATTATGGATAATAAGGATACCATGGATACTTCTACCATATTAGATTAGATGTACCAACCATGCCATGCATCTCCAACTTAATAGTCACACATGTTTACAAGGAGACTATCAGGTGGATGATGCACTATTAAAGATAGAAATCATGGAACTGAACACGATGTGGCATTTTAGGGAACCTAAATATTATGTACCTTTGGTGGAGGAAGACATGAGGGGAGTCTTTCATTACCACCTATGGAAATACCCTAGTATTGTTTATCTTTTCACTTTCCTTTTTATATTTAATATTTTATAGGGCCCGTCTGATCGGACCCTGAATTTTAATGGTAATTTATTTTTCATTTCATTTTCATGAAACAATATTAAATTTCTAATCACCAAAAAAAGTATTAAAAAATTAAAATGTGAGAAAAATAAATCAATTAAACATAAAAATGGATGGAATTAAATTTTTAAAAAGTATTCATAAAATATAGTCTTCATATACCAAAAAATTATATTATGATATCCCATGAAAAATTATCACAACTAAAATAAAAATGCTATCTATAAAAAATTATTCAAATTCCATTGATAATTATATGGAACAGTTTTCAATGGGGACACTACTACAAATATTCCATTTAGCAATGCACAAAAATGCCTTTAATAGCATTAAAAAAGCCCATTTTTCCTCAGCTCCATTAAATGGGGACCCTTATATTACTACTCATTTAGCGTTGATAAAGGCCCAACGTACTGTAGTGTGATACTTGTATAACAACACACTATTGAAAATACCTATAACCTATGTAGGAAAAATATATAATTTAATTGAAATAAACCTGACATATTGAATACAAAAAAACTAATTAATACATTTCAAACAATGTTTTGTATAATTAAATTTATAATTATCCACAAACATATATAAAAATTAATATTTCATTATCTTTGGTGTCCATGATACCCTCTAAAAAAAGTCCACACATGTTATCAGTTTCCGAATAAATAACCTCAACCCAATAAAAAGAATCCACCCATATAAGAAAACAAGTCTTATATTAAAAATACTATAAATAAATAAGTTAACCATTAATATGAAAGGATACATTAATAAAATTTCAATATTAAATAAAAAGGAACTAATGGAGTTATACTAATCACACAATACATCATATTAAGGTGGATTTGATTCATACAGATCACAAATGAGTTATTGATCATTATCCTAATGCATCAAAACAAACATAATTTATTTTCTCAGTTTTGAGTATGTTAGTTATTATTTTTAGTAAAATTAATGTTAATTTTAAATAAAGACATAGATTTAGTTATACTGGTCACACCATGTATCGAATTAAGGTGATGTTGATTCCTATACAAAAAAATTACTTATCGATCATTGTGCTAAAGTATAAAAAAAAATCAGAATGTGTTTTCTCAGCTTTCATTATGTTAATTTTGTTTTTTAATTAAATTATTTATCAAATTTGAATCACACATTTTGGGTTATACTGGTCACATCATGCATCGATTTTCCGTGAGACTAAATCCTACACATCTTAAATGATATATGAATTTATTTCCCAAATTATCTATGTAATAAGAGTGTTTTTATTTGTTTTTAGTGGGTGGCATATGTTTTGAACTAAAATGTCAATTTTATAATGATAACATAAACTTTGGGTTATGCCGATCAAATTGTGCTTTGTATAGAGGTGTAGTATTTTCCTAAGCATCTCAAATTATTCATGTGTTTTTTATCTAAAGTATCAAATAAATATGAATTTATTTTCTTAGTTTTCAGTATGTCACTTTTTCCTTTAACTAAAATTTATGTAAATTTTAAATAAAATGACACACTTGGTGTCATGTCAGTCACATCATGCATCGTACTAAGGTGTCATTGTTTCCGTCACATAAAAATGACTAATGTATAATGGTACAAAATTAGCAAAATAATCCGAATAAATTTTCTTGGTTTTTAGTATGTCACTAGTTATTTTTACAAAAATTAATGTCAATTTAAAATCAAAAGGCATAGTTAGAGTAATATTGGTCACCTCGGGAATCATATTGAGGTTTGATTGATTCCAAAACATCACAAATGACTTATGGATCATTTTCTTATTGTATATAAACAATCTAAATAAATTTTTATTAATTTTCATTATGTCACTTTTTCTTTTTACCAAAATTAATTTCAATTTTAAATAAATCAAAATGTTTGGAATTATACTGGTCACAAAGTGCATGATATTGAGGTGTGGATTATTCATATACATCACAAAAAGAGTTATGGATCATTTTACAAAATTATCAAAATAATATGAATATGTTTTTCTTAGTTTTGAGTATGTAACTTGTGTTTTTTATTAAAATATCATTTGAAACAGGAAACATGCACATTTATTCATATCATTCACACCGTTTGTTGGTTGGACATGGGACTGCTTCCTACATGTCATAAATGAATTATGTATCGTTTTACAAAATTATCAAAAAAAAATTGAGCTTGTTTACTCAGTTTTTAGTGAGTGACATGTTTTGAACTAAAATGTAAATTTTAAACTCATAATGGAAATTTTGAGTAATACTGGTCACATCATGAATTAGATTAAAGTCTAGTTAATTTTTACACGTAAAAAATAACTTATGGGTAAATTTTATAAAGTATCAAAATAATAGGAATGTGTTTTCTTAGTTTTTTTATGTCGGTTGTTCTATTTACTAAAAATAATGTCAATTTTAAATGAAAATACACACATAGAGTTAGACCGATCACACCATGTGTCAGATTGAGGTTGAGTTATTTCCTAAATGTTAGAAATGAATTATGAATCATTTTCCTAAATTCTCAAAAAAATATAATTGCATTTTCTTTGTATTTATTATGTAACTTATTCTTTTTACTAAAATTAATGACAATTTTATTTAAATAGACACACATGGAATTATACCTATAATACCTTGTTTCATATTGAGGTGTGGATAATTAATACACATAAAAAATGAATTATGCATCATTTTACTGACGTATAAAAAAATGTGAATGTGTTTTCTAGGTTTTGAGTATGACACTTGTGTTTTTGTAAATTTTATTTAAAACTAGAATCAAACTCTGTTATTCATACCAGTCACATCATGTGTCAGTTGGATGAGAGACTAGTTTCATAATTGTTTAAATGACTTATGAGTCACTTTCATAAATTATCAAGACAATCAAAGCATGTTTTCTTGGTTTTCAGTGAATACCACATGTTTTGAACTAAAATGTCAATTTTAAACTGATAACATATTCTTTGAGTCATACCATTCACACAATGCATTGTACTGATGTGAAGTTGATTATTACATGTCAAAATGACTCATGGTTCATCTTCCTAAATTATCAAAACCACATGAATGATTTTTCTCAGTTTTCTATATAATACTTAATATTTTTACTAAAATTAATGAAAATGTTAAATAAAAAGACAAACATGGAGTCTTATCAGTCACACCATGAATTGGATCAATGTCAAATATATTTTACATGAATAAAATGACTTATGGTTCATTGTCATAATTTTTAAAAAAAAATACAAATATGTATTCTTGGTTATCTGTATGTCACTTGTTATTTTTACTAAAATTAATGTCAATTTTAAATATACAGACACACATGGAGTTATATAGGTCACACCATGAATTATATTGAGGAATTATCGATTTCTACACATCAAAAATGACTTATGGGTCATTGACATAATGTATTAAAATCATCAGAATGCACTTTCTTAGTTTTTAGTATCTCACTTGTTATTTTAACTAAAATTAATGTCAATTTTAAATAAATAGAAACACATAGAGTTATACTGTTTACACCATATATCTAATTGAGGTGCAGTTGATTATTATGTATTATAAATTAGTAATGAATCATTTAACTAAATATTCAAAAAAATATGAATGTTTTTTCTTGATTTTTAGTTTTTCACCTTTCTTTGTACTAATATTAATATCAATTTAAAAAAGAAGATGCACCTGGAGTCATACCAATCACACCATACCATTTCATTTCTTTGTAAAAGTTCCAATACTATATATTGAGTCTATGTTATTAGAAAAAAACATTCCTCTAATCTTTTGGTATTCAATAATGATAATGATTGTTCTGCTAAGAACACTGAGTCAACATGATGTGTTGGAAGTTTGATAAGGAACAGAAATAGAAGGCATAATAAAATTGGAAGAAATCAACTTTTTTATCTCCATTGTGGAATGGTTGAAAGAGAAACATGACTTCCTAAAATATATAAAGAAAAATATGAATAGGTATTAGAAAAATGGTAAGGAAATTAACATTCAAATAGTAGATAAAACGATGAAAAAATTAATTAAATAAGTAGAAGTAATTGACCTTTCATGATGGTTGTACACATTCTTTTACGATTTCCTTATTTTCATTATTTAAGTTTTAACCTCGAAGTCTAATATTTCAAAAGAATTAAAAGATTCAAAAAAACATCCAAAACTCAGAAAGAAAAATAAACTTATATTAGAAAATAGTTATTGTGTTATTAATACTAAAAAGAAATAAATTAAACATAAATATGAAAAAATACATTAATTCTATTAAAGTCACATTTTCAGGATATATGTGCACATTCTTCAATCAGGTATGTTTCCTATTAATTTATAAAAAATCTATGTCACATAGTGAATACATGAATTTTCTACAGTGATAGTAGTACTAGAAAAAATATAAATACACAAAAAATTTAAATAATATTTTAAATAAAATTGTAATTATATTCAAAGATACATATTCAGGGATACTAGTTTCTTAATGGAATATGATGTCTCTTAAAAATTTTAAAAAATAATAACCACAATATTTTCCATTAATTTTATTCTAAAACTACACAAATATTGATAAAATAAGTAATTTGTTTTGATATGTGTTTGGATAGTGAAATATTATTGTAGATTCCATGATACGTTTCCCCTTGTAGAACTGGTCAGGCTCCTTGTGCACATGGAATATCTTCATGACTTGATTTTTATCATATTTATACACCTCCCTTTCATAATATAATTCTTATTAAAACATAATATAAATTATATATCTTGATGTTTAGTTATAAAACATTGGTTTTAGTGTATTAGAAATTGAAAAAAATGATCATGTGTGGTTGGTTTGTTGGGTATCAATGTAGTGAATCAAGGAAATAAATCTTTGGAGTATCCAAATTGACAGCAACGAGAATCAAATGATTCCTATAAACAAAAAATGGAATAAGTAATGAATCAAATGAAAATATATTTGACATGATTAAATTATAGAGTTTTTTCTCTACATCATTGGTATTATAGAGAGTATGTCATATGTAAGTTTCTTTTGAAACAATTTGGATAGTTTTTCGTTTATTTCAATCATTTTCTTTGAATCTATATCTTTTTGTACTATAGAAGTAATGAGAGGACTAATGATTCAAAATTTATGTTAATGGGGTAATCACTTTAATTGGTATTGGTATATATTCCTGAAGAAAATATGAAATGTATTTAGTCATAACTGGCATAGTATATTAGTTATTGGAAAAAAATCATGAAAACAAACCTCTTGTATACATTTACAACCGATACTTCTAGCCATTCATAGTTGATGATTTTATTTACATTTTCATGAGAAATTTAGTATATTATGTCATCTCCATACATTTTTCCTTCAAAATAAACTATGAAATTACTACCACATTGTTACATTGTAACCACATAAACCTTCCGTGATAATAAATGAAAATATTGAATCGGTGGGGTAAAGGTTCTTTCTGAGGACATTTTCGATCGGTCTATTGATTCTTTAGATAGTTTTGACTTGAAATTTCATTTCAACCCTTCCCATTATATGTATGTAATAAATTTTTCAGTTTAGATATTTTTCCATTAATTATAAAGGTTTTAGCATGAAAAATATATGTGAAATGAGTATGTCCTTATTAACAAGTTTTTTTACAAGATCTGTTGACCATTTTACAGAAGTTCCAAAATCTTGGTCGACCCTAGACATCAGGTGGAAGAAGAGGCTCAACACTCAACTAATGAGATATACTAACCACCACTCTCACAATACATGTTGGATGTGGTATGTTGTGTAGAGTGTATTATTTTATATGGAACATTTTATACCGCACAACAAGTAAATGGGTGGGTGTTGAAACATATAAATCACATTCACTTTCACAATGTATAATATCAGTATAAGAAAGGTATCTTTGTCTATTAGACTCACATTTCATAAAAAAATTATTAAAATACAGATTACCTCATCTAAGACAACTCTTCGAGAGGGATGTATCACCTCAAAGCTAGTGGGGGTGGGTGGGGGGATGTGTATGTTCACACAATGGTTGTTCTTGATATGTTTCATCGATTTTCTTCAATCCATAACATTTTATAGAAAATCAGACTACAAATGAATTTTTTTTCAAGGGAAGCTAATATTATGTTCATATTTTCCATTTCATTATCTTTATCCTCATGAACTTTTTTTTCTCAAAATATGTTCATGGTGTCACCCAAAAAATTGAACCTCTAACGTGACTACACTATTCTAGCCACTTCAAGGCCACCGATTGTATATTTTCATCTGGTATAGGTGTTGAGGATAATTTTTTCTAAGTCAAATAGAAAATGTAAGAAAATAAGTAATCATTGTTATGTAATAGTTATTTAAAGAAAAACATTTTTTATTTTGTTATAGTTACAAATGTTCCCACACTTTTTTCCTGTTTTCATCTCTCAGTATCCCCTATTTATTTACAAAAACCTAATTCAATAGCACATGATGATGGATGGAAGTGGATTTGTATTTGGATTCATTAATTTATATATTAAAAGAGAAATATAATTTTTTTTGTTTAATATCACATAAATGTATTATGGTTTATTTGAACTATATAACATTTTTTATGTGAAGCATATCCCATCCTTGATTTAGAGTTGGTGTATGTTTGTTTTGATGCATCTTCCCTATTTTCAATACACACATACCATATCATAATTAAGAAATTCTCCATCAAAGTGTTGAATAAACATATTATCAAAAAATATATCTCAAGCCACAATGTACCTGAAAATATATCTCCATATGACGGCCAGTAAATGCATCCCATGCTTCCTAGCTTATCAGGTGTGCGTACATAAATGGTGGGTGCATGTTAATTTTCTCGTGTCTTTAAGATGAAATCTCATTAGAATTATGTGAATGTCTCTATGAGTCCTTAAATAAAACATCAATACATATTTCTTGTGGGAGTCATCTACTATAAATCCGGTCTACAAGATTTATTGAAGAGTAAGTGAATGTTTCATTATTTTATTTTTTATTAAAATAAAGAAAGGATATCATAATTTTAGCTTCATCTCTTCCCAAATTAGTTCCTTAAGTGTATGAAATAAATAGTGACATAATTCTACATTAATCATAATTCATTTCCAAGTGATGATCCCAATGTAACTATAGAACATAGCTCTATGGGGGGATAACAGGCTGGACATACACATTCCATCCAACCTTAAATTTTATATCTTTGTGTTTCACCGTAATAATTTTTTCTAAAACCATCACGCTTTGATGCTCTTATTTATTCTTTAGATTTTGTTCTTTTCCATATACCATTTACTCAGATTCAAAATCATCAATATTTTCTTCCTTTGGATTGGTAGCATTGACATATGAATAAGGTCATTATTCCTCTAAACTAGGAGCAATATTAGGTTGAGAAACCTATTATTGTTCAAGATTGTGAGAATAAACACATGTAGAAGTAATTATCAACGTAAGTGTTTTAACATTTAATTTATATTAAATAAATTCGTAATAAAAATAATAATAGCCTAGGGTCACACAATATATATTACAATAAACATATAATCTAATTATTGAACTATCTTTTTTATAGGTTGAAGGGATATGTCCCCTCAATCAAGTATCCTATCCCATTATTGTGGTTTCTTATAATGTACAAAAATACATTTACATTGGGACTTCTATGAAATGGTTTCATCATCCCAATGAAAGGGACATCCTCATTTGAATGTTTATCTGACCCTTCAGTGATTTTGGTTGATAATAGAACAAATGACTACTTTCGGTTTGTAGGACATGGAACAAAAAATACATTCCCAACTTATGACGAAATTATAAATGGTTTATCTTTCCACACTTTATTACTAAAATTCACTTTCACAGATCCCAATTCATCTATTTTAACACCACCCTTATTACGGACTTACTTTAATTGAAAAATCTATAATTGGAAGTTGTATAATGCAACTCCAATATTTGTTTGATGATGCTAATGTATGAAATATTGACTTAAATTGGATTTCTATCCTTATTACTTGAAAATGCTTCACTTCAACAACAAGTTTAACTCCACTATTTTTCATGATACTACCATCATCATGTTCATTTGTATAGTACAAATAAACATTAAATACATAACCATTGTAAGATAATACTAAAACATTTGTTCCTCTAGAAATATATCGACATAATTATAAAATTGGATATATATTTTCATATTACTCTATAAAAATATGTTCTTGAAACCATAATATAAACTATTAGTTATGTGTATTTTATATCCATCTTTCATCCCTTGATAGTTTCAAATGACTAAGTATTTATTTACAGGTTTCAACCTATGGGGAAACCTCTAATCTATTATAAAAAACATAAAGGTGGAACTAATCCTGATCTATAATATTGATTTTGACAATATCTCTTCTAGAAATTCCATCACCCAAAAGATTCCTATTGTGACGAGATTTTGGTAAACCAATTATTTCCACACTACAAATGAGGTCAGTGCAGAAATCAATAACTTCCTCAGTGATATATTTCTCCACAATACAAACTTCTAGACAATATTGATTTTTTAAATACACTTTAAAAAATCTTCAAATATTGTTCTATGGGGTAGATCAATATATAATGTATAAGACCACATAATTTAATATCTCTCACCAAGTGAACCATCAATTGAACCATCATACCAAAGAATGATGGCAGGATAAAAATTCCCAATTTACATAATGTGATAGAAATTTCCTTTTCCATATATGGAATTTTATGCAGGTCTATAAATTTTATTAATATAGATTTGAAAATGAAATAGTGTTTGGTTAATGTATGATACACATTATTGGAAAAAATGAAACATTAAGATATAAGAATTTGATCTTGCATCAAAACATGAAAATCATGTGATTTTAGACCCTTTAACTTTAAATTAATCATTGAAATGATATTATTGATATTCAAGAGGGAAATTAGTTTAGAAAAACTAGTTTCACTTCATACATTGAAACTTTTAAATTATATAGCATTAGTATAGTGTAAAATACAATATATTTAGTGCAACAAGCATAAAATGGAATATTTTCACAACTCTTTAACTTCTCATTTTTTTTGGGAAATCATGAAGTTCATATTCAACTTTCATTTTCATTTCTTGAATACATCCATCATCATCATTCACACCTGTAATCGCATCCTTGATAATATCTTTTTCATTTTACATACTTTTAATCATATTAGATTAGCTATAAAATGCAGCACTATCCTAGTCACCAACTACATTTGTATTTTCCCAATGTTTCTTCCAATAACTATAACTTCGATCAATTCCATAACAGATCAACTATTCTTAAAAAAACTCATCACTCATTATTAGTCAATAACAATATTGTAAACACAAACAAAGGATTTATAAACAATTATATTCATGATCTTTTTCAGGCGCGATGAATTATTTCACCCCATATTCATATTCTTTTGTTATTAAATGGGAATAAATCCATTATCTATTCAAATCCATTAGATTTGAGTTGTTAATATTAATATTTAACAAAATATATAAACAAAAGTTGCTCAATTGATAATGGATTTCAATATTTTCTTGAATGAAAATAAAAATATTGAAAAAATGGTTTATCATCCCACCTGATCAAAATCAAAAAATTATTGAAGGAAATTTAAAATATAATAGAGTATATTTAACATTTAAAAATTATTTTTCACTTTAATTTAATGGCATATAAAGAAATAAAATTATAGTGACTAATTTTGGATCAAATGATGTTCTCTTTATTAATGTATTGGGTCACAATCCCTTTAAAATTTATCAAAAATTTTACAATGGGAATGGAAATACTTTAAGGTATAATAAATTATTCATTAGTAGATTAATGATAGAACTATCATTATGAAGCATTAGCAATCAATTTTTATTTAATTTGATATTTTTAATGATCATAACACATTTTTTATGAGTATAATGAAATTATAAAATCACATTTACATTATAAATATCCGATGAAATATGACTATTGAAAGTAATAATGGGAAAAAATAAAATGAAACCAATATTATTTTAAAACACTTATCATAATAAAAAATATGGATATTGAATATAATAATAGTATCAAAAATTAAAAAATAAATAATTATATTTTTTAAAATACTTTTAACACTCACATTGAATTTATGAAAGTATAAAATTAATAAAAAATTGATAAATTAAAAAAATCATACATGAATAAAAGTATAAATTAATTTTTTTTATATATTTATATTAGTATACAAAATTATATACATATACAGAAGTATAAAATTATATAAAATTTATAAAAGAATATATATTTCAAAGAAATATAGAAAATTTATAAATGTATATAATTATATAAAACTACATAAAAGTACATATAAGTTATAGAAGTATAAATAATTTATAAAATTATGTAGGTTTTTAAATCTATAAAAGTATAAAAATAAATTATATAAAATATTGTTTTTTTAAAGTATAAAAGTATAAAATTATTCAATTTTAGTCCATTGATGAAATAATATATATTTATTTGAGCGTTAACAAAAAAAATCTAGGTGTACCTTTTGTGTCTCGTGAGGTTGGATTTATAGGTACCAATGGATTTAAACTAATTGGTTTATAAAAAATATCTCTCCATTTTGTTTTTATTTAGTGGGGGAAAATATTTGGGGAATAATTTACCTTAAATACCTCCCATCTCATACTATAATATTCTTTATTTTTAATTATATACAAAACCATAACCAATGATCTATCAACTTTACCTTCCAAATTATAAAATTCTATCCATTTCTTTAAAACTAGATGATCATAGGAACCAGAATATCTAGAGGTACTTTCCGCATGAATGAATCCATAGTGAGTTGTTTCATTATTAGAATGTTTGGGAGTTTGAAATGGTTCATATTATTATTCATTTCATTAGAATTTTGAGTAAGTATTATCATGATATTTTTCACTCAATATATCTTTCCATTAGGTTTTCTATTGGGATAGTCACCTCATTGTCCATCACACCAATTGTTTTATTAGTTCCCCATGGATCCATCCATTACTAAAACCAAAATCATTAATCATTAGTAATTAACAACAATATATCCCAAATATGAATCTAGATAAGTATTCCTTCAAAAAATGATCTTCTCTATAATTCCCAATGGAAATGAGAAACAAAATGAGGAGGGGTATCAAATTATTAGCAAGGGAGGACCTATAAATGGATCATAAAGTGGTTATATCAAAATAAAATGATATGAATGAGTAGGGATGAAATATCATATTAAAATTCAAATTTAATCATGATATGTTTATATAAATCATTAATAAAGGACACATAACTTGAAGAGATCCAAAATATACTATAGAATAATAATTGAAAGACACATGAAAAAAACTACTTGTCCTAGAGAATTACATAAACATGTGGAATAACATAGAAATGTGGAATAGAAAATATAGAACATATATAATCATAGAAAATAAAAACATATTTCATGTTCATCTTGTAATACAATAATAATAATGTGGATTAAGAATGAAAACCTATTTATCATAGTTTATTTTTCCCAATAACTCATTTCCTATAGTGGATCAAGCATCAAAACCCCATTCCTATAGTCGAACAAGCCTCAAAATTTGTTTCCCATTTCGGATCGAGCATCGGAATATGTTTCCCATATTAATATCCTTATATATTATACTTTAAAATATGAAAATAATAATTTTACCCAAACAAGGATATTAAAATAGATAAATATTGTAAAAATAAAATATTCAATCAATTTTCTACCAAAGACTAGAAATAAAATAAATTCTCATGACTAAATGAAAGAAATATATTGATATATGTATATGAAAATAATGAATCACAATAATTAGAAAGTGTATCACAACCCTTTTCCAAAATATGTCACCCTTATAGCTGACCATTTAATCTATGTTATATTATTGATAAATGATATTCAAATTCACATTAGGTTTGTCAAATATTATGATATCCTAATAACCAAATAGAGCATAATTAAAAAAACCCATCACTGTTAATAAATAATTTTAATCAAGAAAAAGTAATAATAAATGTACCAGTCATCCCCCAACACTAATAAAATCATAAAAATAGTCTTTTGGAATTTAAGATCAATTCATAAACACCGAGACATGATTCAAATGAATATATTCATAGTTAATTTATTTAAAATAGAATTATAAAATATTCAAAATTTCATGTGTACAATACATAACACATTATCAATATTTTAAAATGATCCCAAAAAATTATATATACTATTTCAAATCAATAATAATTTAACCATATACCTTTTAAATCCAATTACAACATGATAATATTTAATAATTTAATTTAAAATAATAAATACTCATTAAATTTATAATTAATGGGCCTTTATAAGAGTTAAATCAGGAATAGTTCAAAATCTAAAAGTCTAGATAAAAAAGATAAATTCACAATAAATTGAATAATTAAATAGGGAAAATGATTATTCAAAACATCATGAAAACTCATATCACAACAAACACAATTTAAAAAAATCAATTATAACATGGATGCATTTTTTTCTAACTGTAATTTTGATAAAATATAATAATTGAAAATTAAATCAATAAATCTGTAAAAGGGCCTCCATGGCCATAAAATACATGTTGACACTAATAATTAAATTAATACATATAATTAGAAACATTTTACACATAGTACATATGTTCATGACACATATTCCAAAGAATCCTTGACAATGCTATGATCAAACCCCTATCAAAATGGATATATTCCAATATTGAAAATGTAAATTAATTTTAAGTCAACCTATACACTATTAAGGATCATGTATAGTGTGGGAATATTATTAAGGGTGTGAATCCAGTCAAAAATACATGCATAAAGGTTTGTGGGAGTAAATTACTAGATAGAAGAAGTGATTAAAGAGGAGGAGAAATAATCTCATGCCTTGGAGCAGTGATTATTCATTGATGGAGAGTGGTGAGGGTTCAGTTGGGAGTGATGACGAGAGGGAGTGATGCTGACAGCGGGGAGTGATGCTAATGGTGATGACATGGAGAGACAATGAAATTGAGAATGGCATTGATTGTGGAGATGAGGAGCGATAGTAGGGATCAATGTCAGGGAGAGCACTGACAACAACACAACGGTTCCTCAAAATACAAAGGGTGTGAGGACATAGTGAATATATTAGGGATATTATGGGAATACATAAGACATTGTCAGTGCTTTTAAAATGTAATGTTAACGAGTAGTTTTATTAGTGATAATATAAAAAGCGTTGATAACATAACTCTTTATCAGTGCTAAAAAATCGATAAAATGAGTCATTATCAGCGCAAAAATTCTAACACTGATATGAACTGCTTTTATCGGCACTTTTTTTCACTGATAATGGGGAGTATTTATCAATGGTAAAAATAAGCTGATAAAGATATAAATAAATATATTTATTTATTATTTAAAAATAATTATTATAATTTTATAAATATATTTATAAATATATTTATATAGTTATATATTTTTATGTAATTATAAATATTTTTAAAATTATAAATATAATTAATATATTTATTATTTAAATAAATTTATTATCTGTTTATAAATATTTATATGTAATTATATATATATATATATATTTATATTCCTATATATAAACTTATTAATATATATATATCAATAAAAATAATATATTAATTAGTTTATAATAAATATATTTATTGTACTTTTATAATTATTTATATATTTATTTATTTCTATTTATAATTATTAAAAAAATATATGTAAACATATTTTTATATAATTATAAATATATTTATATAGTAATTTCTAAGAAGGCTCAATCATGGGTTTGGAAACCAAATCCATGAGCTCAAATTTCTTGAAAAAGGGGAAGTGAGTACAATGATGGAAAAGGTTAGAAAGGCATAATGTTCCCACATGAGAATAAATGATACCCAAAAAGAGATAGTTAGTCATTTCTAGCCCCCCCCCCTGAGAAAACATTTCTTGGATTTTTTCCTCTTCCCTTGGGATGTTGGCCTCTACGCCATGTCTTATCCTCTTTTGGGCTTCAATTATACTAATGCATTAATATATGAACATAAATTACCCCCATCATGTCCATGTATATCATCATTTTCTAATGATATATATATATATATATATATATTGACCAAATTCATTGGAGACATATATATATTTATAAATATAAATATAAACACAAATAAATACATTTAGAAAGTATTTATATATAATTTTAAATATATAGTTATAAATATATATTTATAAATATATAATTATAAATAAATAATTATATATATATATAAATATAAATATAAACATATAATTATAAATATTACAAATATATTTTTTATTTTAACAAATTATTATAATTATAATTACATATATATATATATTTGGTTCTTCGGGGTGTAATTACAATCATACACAGACACACACATACCATACACGCATGCCAGAAAGGTAGGCCATAGCCCCATAAAGGGATAACCCATCCATCAATCATTATTTATTTAATATTATAAATTTATAATTATTTAAATATATTTATATATATATTTATAATATTATAAACACTTTTTTTAAAAAAATTATATATATTTGAAAAATTAAAAAATATATATTAATATATCATATTTATATTAATTATAAATATGAATTATTTAATTAATTTATATAAATAAATATTAATTTTTAATATAAATAAAATAATTAAAAATAAATTAAAAATATATTTTGTTAAAAAATTTATCAGTGCTAAGAATATCACTGATAAATAAAATCATTAGCAGTATTTAAAAAAAACTGATAATTATTACATTTATCAACACTTTTAGCTAGCACTAATAAAGGTCAGTCTTTTATTAGTGATTTCTGTTTAGAATTGATAAAAGAAGGCACTTCCCTTGCACCAATTTGTGGTAATTGGAGAATGAATTTTCAAGAATCGCATAAAAATATCTCTTCAAGTCCTCACTTTTGGATGAATCAAATCAATCATACATTATGCTCTTCCGATTTGAAATTGGTAGATATTCTCTCAACATTCATTCAATCTTCTTAATTTATCATTTTTGTGGTTTTCAATCATGATCTACCTTCAATTTTTATTTATTCACTTATCACCAATGTTAAAATTTAATATTGAGTTATGCTCATATATCAAGTGTGTGATCATAGACATAGGCTTGCATTTGATCAAAAGTCTGCACTTTGTAAAGACAATGATTAAAAATAATAATGAGATATATTAATTGCGATCAAATGGATTTGAAGCTTCAGGTTGGTAAGTACTGATGTGAAAACATATATGGCTCAAAAATGTGGTTAATATATTTAGAACATTTCATTATAACCAAAACAATCTTCAATGAAAAATACCCATTCAAAATGGACATCACTCCACTTCAGAAATATCAATGAAAAGTTCATGAAACGAAAACAAAAATGAATGATACATACCCCTTTTTTTGATTTTTATTATTTTTTTATAAAATTTATACTTAAGGAAAGTCTCACATCCACCAAAAAACCCCAAATGATTAATATCACATGGTAATAAATAGTGGTTTCTGACCCAACTATGTCACAACCCATTTTCCACTAATTTTTTAATTTCTTTTCATTTTGTGATTTTTTATTTTATTTTCAAAATTTTAAGAGGGGTAAACTATGAAATATAATGAATGATTATCATGAACCTTTCAAAATACCCAATTAAACTCCCCATAAATCATATCATCAATGAAACAAAACCCTTTAAACCATGGAAAACCTCTCCACCACACATGAACAATTGAATATAATGCAAAAATACAAACAGTATGTTTGTAAAGGATAAAATTCGATTTAAATATGTATATTTCCTAACTAGTTAATTCGTGGTTTCTATGAGCTCAATGTAGGACATACATATATTTTAGGTCTCATGGATAAGATATTTCAATGTAAAATGCCTCAATTATTTTAAATATGAATTTGTATAATCAATGTTTTGACAAGACACCAGTACATGATCTAGTAGTTTTACATATCCCTTGTTCTCCCAAAAAATATTGTTCTATAATGAATGGAGAAAATTAGAATAGAACCCTCTCAGGAATGAGAACATATGATAAGAGACAATCACTAAAGGAATACATAATAATAAAAAACTAATAAATATGAATTCTACAAATTGAATGAATGAAAAGTGTAGGGAAATTTCATCTCCATTAATTCACTAGCCTCCTCAAATCATGATTAATTATATCCACACACCCATGATTACTAAAATAATTCATCCCTCCATTTTATTCATTTATTTTTTTTGATAAGGAAATATAAAACATGGTGTCATGGGATTCCTAATTAATCTTTTGTATTATCAATCAAAAATAAAAAAATTATTTTTGATATATGTATATTTTCAATTAAAAATAATAAGTAGATTTTAAAAAACATAGTGGAGAAAAATGGAAATTATTCATATAGTAGTCCACTTTCAATGAATCTTATGTTTACTTATTTTTTATGTTTACCATTTTGGACCTATAAGAGAACACACCGATGTGAACAAAAAATGGCCTATGTTAATCAAGAACAAAAATATTCATGGGTATTGTCTCTATATCTTGAAATTTGAAAAATAAATAAAAATAAATAAAAAATAAATTCTTGGAATGAAATGTAATAAAAAATAGAGATTTCCCACTAAAATATCTTTTATCATGGTTCTTAGCCTCTATCAAACATCATTGTATCACATAATATGAGTAACATATAATGCTAACCATCTCTTTCTTATCAAATTATGAATTTTTTACACATCATCTTTAGATTTTTATTGCCTCCTTTAAGTAATCTAAATAATTTATATAGTAAAAAACCTTGTACTAAAAAAATTAGATAAATTAACATTCTTATTTCCCACAACTAATAAAACTCATCTTCTTGTGGATGCACTTACAAAATTTCAATTATTTTAGCTGCCACTCCATTATATTCATTATCTTATTCATCTAGATCTTTTTCAGGAATTTTGGTTTCTTCAATGTTGGAATTCCACCCCATAATATTGATCTTCTCATACATGAATGTATTAATTTTTATCCTTTTCTTATCATATTTCTCTTTTTATTCTTCTTATTGTTCTTAATTTTACCATATAGTGGATAGGGCATAGTTTATATTAACTATTTTAGATTTTGGAATAAATTTTTCCTCGTATTTAGATTTTAAAGTAGAATCACTCTTGGGTGTCTTCCCATATGTGGCCTCATTCATGGTTTCTCCCTTGGACATATATTCAATTAAATATCTATTATATTTAATCATGTTATCCAAATCATGAAACACCTCCACAAATGTAGCTTTCTGATCCAAGAGTACTATTTCATCCTCTATGGGGTTTTCACATTTCTCTTTGATTGTGGATCCTTCTAGGGTCTTAAATTTTGTTAGAATTAACCATTAATGGGATGTCAAAATATCAATTCTTAGTTAGTATATATTGGATTCTTTCCATCAAAATGGAATACACCATGTACTTAAAAGAAAACTTAAAAGATAAAATATATATAATATAAAATATAAAAACATAAAATAAGAAGGAATAAATATTTTCCAAACTATTGAATTAATGTTAAACCAATTCCTTAGTAGCGACACAAAAAAAGAATTATCTCACAAGTGTTGTTACTTTATATAGAATAGAATCAATTTATAACAATAAAAATTAACCACAAATCACTAAAACAATAGAGTAATATTATATGATATGTATGGAAATAAACTGAAGCTAGATTTTTTTGCTATAGTAGAAAATGGGGAACTCTACGATGACTCTCGGCGATGAACCCTAGATGATGGTTGAGGATGGATCGCCCCTACTAGGGGTGGTAGGATGTTTTGGATCTACCACCTCCAGTTACATGGGTGATGTTTTTACCCTTCTCTAACCCCAGATTTCTCCCTGAGTTCCCGTTAATATATTTTAGACTAAAGGTTCCAGATATTCATCTTGGGGATCCTCAACTCTCGATTTCATTATTGGAATTTTATAAGGATTTTAGATTCTTGAATTTGACCATGGTGGCTCGCTTCAATCATTGAAGGCCTTCTGTTGATGAATTTTACCACTCCATGTTTACTAACTTGGATATAAAAGATCGCACAGTTGTGCGTTTGATCAATAAAGTTCATCTGATGATATATTTTTCCTCATAGAATGATTTAATTTACACATGTTCCATAGACCCTCATAGATGCAACAAATTAAGGTTCTTTCTTCTCTGATGGTTGTTTTATATTTATATGAATCAGGACTCAGCTTCTGTCATGACCTGGGTAAGATTCCTCATATTCCATTTCCATTACAAAATCCAGAAATATTTTATAATTTAGGGAATATGGTGGGTCTATTCCTTTGTTCTCATTCCCGCACTTCTTCTATGAGTCATCGTACTAATCTGCACATTTGTGTTGAGGTGTATGTTTTGAATCCGCTAGTTGAATGGATATGGATTATGATTGGTGATGAATTCCGATGGAGGAAAGATATTGTCTTGAGTCGTGGTTTGATTACTACCCGACCTACCACTGACTGGGTCATCTACATTATAAGTGTCACAATAGATCCAAGACCTCTGATCTGGTGAATAGGATTAGTGAGGTCTCTAGTCCGAAATAGAATCTTGTTCATGATTATAAGTATGGCACTGGATTGGGTGGCTCAACCTTGGAAAAACAAGATTGGGTACCTTCTAATCCAACAATTACTGCGGTGTTTGATAGGATGAAGTAGGAACATATCTTAGGGACTGGTGTGAATCATGCTTCTAGTGATGTAGCTGATCCTGGAGGTAGTAATGGATTTGGTGGAAATACTGGAGTGGAAGGTTCTGTATGGGATTCACTAAACCATGGGGAATGTGGATCTGAGCAGTGTGTTGTTAGTAGGAATGATGTTGGATTGATAAAAAATGATGATGTTGGGTCTATGGAGGGTGAGATGCACATGAATTCAGTCTATGGTTGGGGGGGAACCAATGATAAAACTCTTCTTTGTCATGTTTTTAAGGAGCCTAATTTGCAACTACAATCCGATGGTGGATTGAAGATTTTAGTTGATACTTTTAATCAATTTCAAGATCTAGATCATGATGAGATCTCTCATGTGGAAGAGAGTTCTCAAATGAAGGAAGGTAACAATATACAACTTTTTTTAGAAGGATAAATGTGGAAGGAGGTGAATGCTGGTCATGATTTTGTTGAGCATCCATAATGTTTGGCCATGATTGAATATAACAAGCGATATGAGCAAGACCAGAGGGTGATTGATGGTAACCAAGATGTGATTGTCCCTATAAAATGGGGGGATGTCTCAGATAGTGAAAAGGAAAATCATAGTGATGTGGTTAGAAATTCCTATAGTGATGTTGTCAAGGATGGGAAGAAGAAGTCCAAAAATGAGGAGTCTTTCACAATAAACATAAGGCCAAGGAAAGACTAATCTGATTTTCTGAAGATGTTGTCCACCAGGTCCTCTATCAAGCAATCTTTGAAGGAGTTGATATTTTGGAGAAAATGAAACTTAAAAGGAAATATTCCAAGAACCTAAATCAATATGAAATCTTATAATGGTAATCATACACTAAGGAGGATGTGATCTATCATGGATGTGGTGACAGGTATGAATTTTATGATACGTAATCGTCTTTTATGGTTTTTTGTGCATGCTTTTGTACTTTTCTATTATCTTAATAAATAGTTAGGGGCTTGCCTTTGACTGAGATTTTTTGGTATAGGATATGTAGGTCTAAAGGTGGAACCCATGAGAAAAATGATCATAAAATTAAATTGAATAAACGTGATCATAAAATTTATAAAACTAAACTAAATTAAACTAAATGTGAATGAAATGAATGAATGAAAAAACAAAAAAAGGATGTATGGAATAAAATCTCTATCTAGGGATGGTTTCTCATAAATAAAGGACAAATAAACTCCATTTGAAAAATAAATAATATCATTTCCTAAGAGAATACTTGGGTTATATACACCTATATCATAGCATAGAGTGATAATACCTTAACCTACTAATCCCTATATTTATGTAATCTATTTTCTACTTAGATGAAATAAATTTAATATCAAAAATATGGCAGAGTTAAAGTCGTCTATCACTCCCCAACTTCCCTATATCACCTTGGGCATCAACCCTAATCACCGTAACTCATGTTAGACACTAGGGAGTAAGACATAAAATAAGGGTCAATGTAATACTAAATTAATATAAAAAATTACAAGAAAGAAATAATTTGGAAAATTCCTACACACCCTCTTCAACTAATCTCACTAACTCCAACGAAATAGAGCCTCTCAAAGCTGATCACTCATCCATTAATAAAATAAGATGCATAGGGGAGGAAAGAGACAAATAAAATAACATTTTGATCAATTAAGGAAAATTACTTGAATTGCTAATGCGCAACCAATGCATGATTCCAAATTAGAAAAGAAAAAAAATACAAAACCTACCTACTTGGACACCATGGTTTTTGAATTAAATATTACTCCTTCCACTCTCACTTCTATCATTGGACCTTAATAATTTATAAGGATTAACCTAAGGATGTTTCTATTCCCCATCTATGTGTATATATCACTCCAATTTTTTGACAAGAGTCTAAAAAGTTATCTCTCTTGAATAACTCTTGTATTATTGTTTAATACTATCTATATTTATCTCTAATAATTAGAGCTATAAATTCCTTATATATTTATATTCCATTATCCATGTGGTCTAAAGAAAATGACTTATGGAAAATCCTTCATAAAATACCAAGACCATAGAAAAAATAGTACCTCCATAATGTAGAAATAACATACACTACAACCTCACTTCATTTAGATAATCATATTCTATATCAACTCTATATTGCAATAGAAAACATCATGTTGCATGACATCTCATCCATATATTCTCCTCTCTCTTATACACAACAAAGGGACCATGGTGGAGAAAAACAACACATTTCATCATTCCAAACTCCTTTACAATCATCAAACCTACATGTTTTAGTAATAATATGATTCAATAATCTCTCCACACCATGAAAACCATTTTTCTCCTTATCATGATATAGAGAAAACCAACATTTTATATCATTTAGGATCTCAGGCTCCTCATCTATGATATAACTCTAAACCAATTGTATAAGAACCTTCATGTGAAACTAGTGTTCCATTTTTGTTCTATAGAAATTCAAATACTTCATCCTATGTTAAATAAAAAACACCTCATCAGAGGACCCTATAATACCATCCTTCATCAACTCCCATGCATGTAGGTATAACACGCTATTTAGATTTCTTTTGTAGGGGGAGGTGTCAGGTTTTTTAGAGATGAAAAATGTAGTAATCATATTTCTAATAAAGTGTTATGGTTGGTACGATACCAATGTGATTTTGGTCAAATCAAGCTTACTGGATTGTATCCCGATTGACGCACTAAAGGGGGAGATTGATCAGATTCAACCCATGTGTGTTTCCTAATTTAAGATAATATTACTTTTGGATTCATAAATATATATTTTATGTCACATTGAAAAGGTCTTGTGTGTTACTTGTGGGGAGATATATAATTTATATATATTTTGATGAGATAAGTGTTTGATTCATAAAAAAAGAAGATACTTGATGTTTTGAAAATTTAAGATATAATATGTTATATCTTACGTCTATTTGAAAAAAGAAATTGTGGATAATTTACAAGGATATGAAGCTAGTTTCTATTAATGGAGATTGAGATTCTCAATAGATATCCTATTAAGATCAAGAGGTAAGGGGTCACCATATTAGCAGTATCCCACGTATCTAGTAGATAATCGTAATAATGGAATCGATGATGGTAATATGATGTGATGGGACACCATGTTTGTGGTAGAATGTGTGGTGAATAAAAATTGATTAGGTTTAAATAAGAATAGATGAGATCGATGATAGAATCCATGTATCAAAATCCTTCTTGATTGAGATGATTTTTAGGTATGTCCCTATAAATGATTTGATGTACATCATGATGGTGATGTCATGAGTTAAAGAAAAATATTTTTGGTGTCACATGATGGTGTGAGGCTAACACATGTTTAGGTAATGGCCCCTAAGGTTGTCATGTTTCTTCAATGGATGGGTGAATTTTTTTCATAGACGGATCTCTAAGAATTTCATTTTGACCATGATTGTTTGTAGAGAGAAAAAATGGCATATAAGGGTGTGGGATTCACATAGTTTTTTCTATACACTCATTGTATTTCATGTTTGTGTCACGACCCATCCTCGGGGCTTGTGCCGTGACTACCCCAAGCGCACCTTCCATAGACTAGGGGTTGGCGACTAGCACCAAGGCGTAAATCCCAGTAAAAAGGAAAGGAATTGCCTTTGTAAAGTAAACAAACAACACAGAGCAAGCAAGCAGTAGAAGTAAACACTACGTAAAAACTGAGTAGAATAGTATGTGTGGAAATGTAATGGGCCAGAATACAAACCCAAACTGAAAGTAAAGTACAACTCGAAAGGGAAAACAACAACTGAAAAGTAAAGCCACAACCTCGATCC
Source organism: Viscum album (assembly GCA_963277665.1). Taxonomy (NCBI): domain Eukaryota; kingdom Viridiplantae; phylum Streptophyta; class Magnoliopsida; order Santalales; family Viscaceae; genus Viscum; species Viscum album. The sequence goes on from OY728162.1 coordinate 821,501,883, forward strand.
ATCCACTGGACTCCCAACTGAAGGGTGAGTACATATAGCCTCCACAGCTCCTCGGGTCCAACCGTCCACTCCGAGCATGTCCCGCCAGTGGTCCACCTCCAGGTACCGTCCTGCTCCACAAGCCTCAACTACGATCAGCGTTGTCCATCGTCTGCAACCAACACAACGTAGTGTGGGCATAGCCCGTGCAGTGGTGAGTATAAGCTACTCAGTAGGGACCCCGAGACCCCAGAAGGTCTCCAAGAATCCAAAAAGGATAATCCAAAAAGGAAATATACAATCACGAAGTATCATCTAACACTGCTTAGGTATATGCCCATACATATACCAAAGTCATCAATTCTCGCTCGGCTCCAACATCCGAGCTCAAGTACAACCCAGTCCACACAGGAAAGAAAAATGTAAATCCACACAGGATAGCACAACACAATCCACAAAAGAAAGAAAACAGGATTCAGCTCACACAGGTATACTTCTTCGTATGATGATAGAGATGATCAGATATATCCACTGATTCATCTAATTCGTCGGACCCACAAAGGATCTATAGGTACCAACCCCCGCAATGACCCAGGAAAGGTCTGACCCACACATGATCGATAGGTATCTGACCCCCGCAAAGACCCACACAGGATCGGACCCACACAAGATCTGTAGGCACTGGCTCACACAGAACCGCATGAGTGCTGACCCACACAGGATCAGACCCACACTGGATCGGTAGCACCGATCCACGTAGGATCACTGAGTGCTGTAGTCCTCTCCGTCGAATCCACTGAGGATCTCTGTACAGTCGTCGTCGTCGTCACAGTCGCAAATGCAGCCAGCTCTAGGGTTCCCGCACACAGCAAGCTCGTTCGGGAGGGTATGCTCCACGAGCCGAAAAGCTGATACATCAACTGACACATAGTCCAGAGTTGATGTATGCAAAAGTTCCTTATCGTCAACAGGAACTCAACGTCGCAGACGGCGCGTCAATCGGACGTCCGGTCTGAGAGTTATTGAATTTTTCATCCCAGGGGCCCAGTTGGTTTTTAAGGCAAAACCAACCCGACCATACTCCACCTGCATCCAAACCTCGGGCGGAGTAAGACAAAAGATCCGTCTCACTAAGAGGAATCCAACAAAGTTGACAACACGTCAATCGGACATCCGGAGCTCATGTTATGAGCATTTCCGCTCCGAGGGCCCGGTTGGTTTCGTGTATGAACCAACTCGGCCGAACCCAAAGTATTCCGAAACCTTGAGTGCGATATAACGAAATGACCGTCTCGATCCAAGGATCACATCGCAACTGACGGTGTGTCGTTCGGAGGTCCGTAGACCAAGATATGGGAAAAAGACCGAAGAGGGTCCGAAAACGGGGGTTTCGGGACCGGACCGACCAGGCCCGAGACCCCCTGGGTCGGCCCGGCTGGGCGCGGTCCGGCCCGGCCTGGGCGCGCTGGTGCGCGGCGCCGGCTGGCTCGACCGAACAGCCGAGCCGGTCAGTTTGCAGGGGGGGTGCTACCCCCACGTTTTGTAACTGCGGCCCCCCCTTAATGGGGGATGCTAGCTGGCCGACTGGGGGTTTGAACCCCCGACTTTTCCTTGCCCGGTCAGCCCGCCCTGGCAGGCCGGTTTCTACCACCACAGGACCGACGATGGCCGGTCCCCTCCCTGCTCCGACACCGGCGACCCGCTTCCGGCCGCCGTTTCCCATGCTCCGCCGCGGCCCAGTATCGACCGCGACCTTCATTCGATAAGTGTGGCGCGACGGCGCCACACCCCTCCGCCACGACCCCGCTCCGGCCGCGATGTTTTTTTGGTTCTCCAGCGCGGTGCGACAACGCCGTGACTTGGTTCAATTTCATGGTGCGGCGCGATGGTGCCCCGAATTACTTGCCGCACGATCCCGTGCGGTGTGATGGCACCCCGCCATTCCTGTTCTAACCACGTTAGAAACAATAACATGGATAAGGGAGGAGGGTCGGCAGTGTTTGTGCGGTCCGGCCCCCTCTCGTTAATTGATAGAAATTGGTCATATTTTCACGAAGAACGACAAGGTAGTATTCACGAACAAATAAATAAATAACCCCTACCTCGAGCGTAGCTTGAATGGAGGTTCGTCGAACGAGGATTCCCCGCGGAAAAAGACGCCGCAGAAGGATATGTTGCAGAAGGAGACATCACAGAAGAAGACGTCGCGGAAGAACCGTTGCGGTATACGGCATCGCGTAGTCGGTCTCCGAGGACTCGACATTCTTTGACGGAGTTCGATGCGTTCTTCGCATTCTTCATGTTCTTCGATGAAGAAGATGAAGAACTTCTAGCTTCCCATAGCTTTTCTCCCCAAACCTCTCAAGCAACAAGTCCCCAAATAAAATAAGCACCTCCCTTATTTTATTAACTCAACAAAGCTTTTGAAATTCAAACATCCACACTTAACTCACTTAATTAATAACATAAGTTGTCAAAAATTAATGGTGAGAAGAGGGGGGTTGAAGAATATGAAGGGGTGGGGTTTGTGTGGGCCCCACCACCCTCATAACATCCCTAGGGAAGTTGGGTAGTTACCCAACTTCCACCCAAAGCCTTAAACCACTTAAAGAAAATAAAAATTGTAGTCAAATTATAAATTAAACTTCCACAATTTTTATCATCTTCTCTCGTGAAAATCCAACCCCGGAACATGTGTTCCTAAGAAATTACCGGTGCTGTGGTTCCATCGGTGCCCTCAGAATTTGATTCCGAGCAACGGTTCAAAAGATAGGAATTCCCGCTCGTTCGTTCACTGAACGTACCCGAGCTAATCTTCGGATAGAAAATCTAGGCACACCGGGACTCAGAATCAAGTGCCGTCAGAAACTGTGTTCTTGTAAAATCCCAATGAAAACTAAGAAAAAATTTTCCTTGAATTTTACGGGTCTTTACATTACTCCCAACTCAGGGCTTTACATCCCCGTAAAGATACATCAAAGTCTAGGGAAACAAATGTGGGTACCGAGCACGCATCTGAGCCTCCCGCTCCCAAGTGCTCTCCTAGAGATTCTCATGCTTCCATATGATGCGCACTAAAGGAATTGGCCGTCCACATAGGACCCGCTCCTGTCGATCCTCGATCTCCACTGGGACCTCCATAAAAGTCTCCCCATCATCAATGTCTAGCTCCCCATGGTCAATGATATGCATCGGGTCATGCATGTATCTCCTCAGCTGAGATATGTGGAAGACGTCGTGCACCCGGTGCAACTGAGGTGGTAGAGCCAGGCGATAATCTACCTATCCAATCCTACTGAGGACCTAGAACGGTCCGATGAAGCATAGAGACAACTTTCCACCTCAGCCAAATATCGATAATCCACGTCGAGGTGAGACACACAAGAAGATGTGGTCTCCATCCTCGAACTCTAGTGACCTTTGCCTCCTGTCAACAAAAGACTTCTGTCGGCTCTGAGCTGTCCTCATCTGCTCCTGGATGACATGGACCTTCTCTGTCGTGGCCTGGACCATCTCCGGTCCCACAAGTGCTGACTCCCCAGGGTCTGTCCAGCACAAAGGAGATCCTCAAGGTCGGCCGTACAACGCCTCGTATGGTACCATCCTGATGGTGGAGTGGTAGCTGTTGTTGTACGCAAACTCCACCAAGGGTAGGTGGTTCTCCCAGTTGCGACCAAAGTCGAGGACACATGCGCGGAACATGTCCTCGAGAGTCTGAATGGTCCTCTCCGTCTGACCATCCGTCTGAGGGTGAAAGGCTGTGCTCAGACGTAGCTGTGTCCCGAACACCTCCTGCAACCCCTTCCAAATCCAGGAAGTAAAGCGAGTATCTCGATCAGAGACGATAGATGATGGAACACCATGAAGCCGCACAATCTCCTAAACGTAAAGTCATCCCAAGATCTCCATTGATCCATGCTCTCTGATGGGTAAGAAGTGTGCCGACTTGGTGAGTCGGTCAACAATCGCCCAAATAGAGTCGTGACCTATGGAAGTGCGTGGAAGTCCAGTCACCAAGTTCATAGATATGCCATCCCACTTCCACTCCGGGACCTCCAAAATCTGTACCAAGCCTGTTGGTACCTGGTGCTCTGCCTTCACCTACTGGAAGGTGAGGCATCGAGAAACGAACTCCACCACAACCTTCTTCTTGCCCGACCACCAGTGCTGTCGTCTGAGATCCTTGTACATCTTCTCCACTCCAGGATGTACCACTAAAGGATATGTGTGAAACTCTCTCAGTACCTCCTCCCGTAAAGCAACTGGTACCAAGGTTATTCCTCTGAAAAGGACGTCGTGCTCTTCTCCAAAGGAGAAACCATCAGGTGCCTGTCCTGAGGATACCTGTGCACGCCTCGTCTCACAGTTAGCGTCCCCACATTGTTCCTCTCTAACCCACTGTAGTAGTTGAGGGGTGACTGTGAGAGGCTGAAGGAAGGATGCTCAATCTCTATCCATGAAGGATATCTACAATGATGCTAGCTGCTCTATCGCCTCCTCATGTAGCTGAATGCCCGTCCTCCTGCTGAGAGCATCGGCTACCACGTTCCCCTTCCCAGGAGTATAGACTATCTCAAAGTCATAGTCCTAGAGGAACTCGAGCTGTCGCCGCTGTCTCAGATTCAGGTCCTTCTGAGAGAATATGTATTTGAGACTCTGATGGTCAAAAAAGACTGTAAAGTGCTCGCCTATCAGGTAGTGTCGCCATGATTTCAGAGTGAAGACTACTGCTGCTAACTCCAGGTCATGGGTAGCGTAGTTCTGCTCATGCGGCCTCAACTGACTTGATCCATAGGCGATCACGGGCCGATCCTGCATCAGGACACATTTGAGTCTGGTCCTTGATGCATCGCAGTAGACTACGTACCCTACTCCCTCCTCAGGCAACCTCATGATAGGTGCGCTGGTCAATATCTATCTCAGCTCCTGGAAGCTCTGCTGACATCTTTCTGAACACACAAAGTGTTTCCCCTTTTCGTCAAAGCTTAGAGTGGTGCTGCAACTCTGGAGAAGTCTGGCACAAATCTCCAGTAGTATCCAGCTAGTCCCAAGAAACTCCGCACCTCCGTCACGCTCCTGGGTGGCTCCCAAGCTAGAACTGCCTCGATCTTCGCAGGATCCACCACAAATCCCGCCTTAGAGATGACGTGTCCCAAGAAGTGGACCTCGCATATCCAGAACTAAAACTTCGAGAGACTTCAATAAAGCTGGTGCTCTCGGAGTGTATCTAGCACAACCTGCAAGTGGTAGGCGTGCTCCTCCTCAGTCGTCGAGTAAATCAAAATGTTGTCGATGAAGACCATGACAAATAGATCGAGGTATGGCTGAAAGATCATGTTCATGAGGGAGATGAACACTGTTGGAGCATTGGTTATGCCGAATGGCATACCCAAGAACTCATAGTGGCCATACCGACACCTGAAGGCCATATTCTGCACGTCCTCGTCTCGAAATCTGAGCTGATGATAGCCTGATATGAGGTCTATCTTCGAGAACCACCGTGCTCCCTTGAGCTGATCGAAGAGGTCATCAATACTCGGTAGCAGATAATTATTCCTCACTTTCACCTAGTTCAAGCGACGATAGTCGACACAAAGTCGCAAGCTCTCGTCCGCCTTCTTGGCGAACAAAATCGGGGAAGCCTAGGGTGAAACACTGGGTCGGATGAACCCCTTGCACTGCAAGTCCTCCAACTGTACTCGTAGCTCTCGAAGCTCAGCGGGGGCCATACGATATGCTGGAGTCGAAATCGGGGCTGTCTCGGGGTAGAGGTCAATATAAAATTCTACCTCTCTGCGAGGAGGTAGTCCTGGAACGTCGTCGGGAAAGACGTCCGCATACTGATCCACCACTGCAGGAAAACCAGGACACTGCACGTCAACTGCTCCTAGGATGAGACTATCCAACTGATGACTGATGGGCTGTCCTCTCCTCTGCGAGAGTCCATCCTGTGCTGCAAAGTCTCCCTTCTCACCGGTGAAGGTGAACCTGATCCAATCGGTGCATACACATCGCACCTTATGCCTAATACAGTCAATCTGTGCATGGACTGTAGATAACCCATCCATGCCCAAGATGACGTCTTAAGGCCTCGACACCGCTACAATAAGATCCCAGTCGAAGCTCTCTCCTCCTAGAGTAAGCTCACACTGCCAGCACCAGTGCGTAATCATCAAGTCTGCTCCCGTAGGAGTCTCTAGCCGTAAGGATTGAGCCAACAGATCTGTTTGAATATCCGAGCTCCGAACAAGGGCAGCGGCTATGAAAGAGTGACTCGCTTCTGTGTCTATAAGAACTGCAGCAAGGGTGGAATAAACACAGATAGTATCTCGAATCATCTCGGGCGCACCGTGGTCATAGGCATCCGCTGCCTGGAGCTGTGCCTGTCTCTGCCCGCCAGCTCCCTGTGGTCGGGGTGGGCCTCCTGGTGGTGGTGGTGGTAGAGGCTCAAAGCGTCGCCCACCACCTGCTGCTCGGCTTGCTCCTCTGCCTCGTCCGCGTGCTCCCTGCGGACCGCCATGGTTGACCCTCTGCCTATGCCTCAGTGGTACCTCAACCATCTGCTGCTCCTTGGCACAGTGGGTCGGGCAATCACGAGCCATGTGGCCCTGCCCGCCGCGTGAGTAGCACTGCCTGCCTCTCGAAAGACTGGCCCCGCGCTGTGTGCCCCGCACTGCTGAGCCAGTGTCCTGAGGTCGTCTTCCTGAGGGTCTGGTCTGCCTAGACACATGAGTCATCTGTCGACTGCCTGCTGTAGAAGACTCTGTTACGTACCGCCCCGCGGTAGGTCTCGCTGCTGAAGAAGGCTCAGCAGGAAAGCTCTCGATCAAAAGGGCTCGCTCCAGTACTCCTGCCTGAGTCAGAATACTGAGGGAGATCAGCGATGCCCTGATCTCATTTATCAACCCCTGCTCAAAGTTTCGGGCCTGGAAGAATGGGTCTCGTACCATGTCTGACGAGTAGCGCGAGAAATCGGTAAATCTCACCGAGTATTGGGCGACCGTCAAGCTGCCCTGCCGCAGCTGTAGAATCTCCTGGATGCGCACCGCATGGAGGGTGGATGGGACGAACATCCGAGCGGAAGAGGATCTCAAAGTCCGTCCAGAGGAGTGATGCCTCATCGTTCACCTGGTGCATCAATCTCCGCCATCTTCTTGCTGTCGCGTGCAGTAGGCTAGCTGTGAGGATCACCATGATGTCTGTTGGTGTCCTCACTAACCGGAAAACTCGTACGACTGCCTCCAGCCAGTCCTTGGCTGCCTGGGGGTCCGTCTCCCCACGGAACCTGGGCAGTTGCTAGCGCTGGAACTCGTGCAGTGCACTAAGGTGACGTGCATCGTTAGTGGCTGGGGCTGGAATCATCGGTGGCTCGGTGGGTAAAGGTACCGTCGGTGCCTCAGCTGTCAAAGAGCCTTGCACCGAGGCCTCGTCGCTCGGTGGGCTGTCGTCATGAAAAACTCTCGAAACCCTAGCTGACTGTCGTCGTGGGGCCATCCTGAAAAGAAACAGGTGCACCATGGTCAAACAGTATACCTGGTGAGCTGACATAGAGTAATCACAAAGAAAACTTGTAACACACATGCAATCAATGTTTTCGTGCATTAAGTCAGAAATCAGAAGTCAGGGCCCTGGTGTACGGATACGTCGGCCACCGCACCAACACTGGACTCCCTGGACTGATAACCACACCCAATACGCTTAACACTATTTCTTCACATAGAAAAAGATCAGAGTCCCAAGTTCTGCGGTAGAACCAAACTCCTCTGATACCAATTTGTAACGACCCGTCCTCAGGGCTCGTGCCGTGACTACCCCAAGCCCACCTTCCATAGACCAGGGGCTGGTGACTAGCACCAAGTCGTAAATCCCGGTAAAAAGGAAAGGCATTTCCTTTGTAAAGTAAACAAACACCACATAGCAAGAAAGCAGTAGAAGCAAACACTACGTAAAAACTGAGTACAACAGTATGCGCGGAAAAGTAATGGGCCAGAATACAAACCCAAACTGAAAGTAAAGTACAACTCGAAAGGGAAAACAACAACTGAAAAGTAAAGCCACAACCTCGATCCGTCCACTGGACTCCCACCTAAAGGGTGAGTACAGATAGCCTCCACAGCTCCTCGGGTCCAACCGTCCACTCCGAGTATATCCCGCCCGTGGTCAACCTCCAGGTACCGTCCTGATCCGCAAGCCTCAACTACGATCAGCGTTGTCCGTCGTCTACAACCAACACAACGTAGTGCGGGCATAGCCCATGCAGGGGTGAGTATAATCTACTCAATAGGGACCCTGAGACCCCCGAAGGTCTCCCAGAATCCACAAAGGATAATCCAAAAAGGAAAGATACAAGCACGAAGTAACATATGACACTGCTTAGGTATATGACGATACATATACCTAAGTCATCAATTCTCTCTCGGCTCAAACATCCTAGCTCAAGTACAACCCAGTCCACACAGGGAAGAAAAACGTAAATCCACACAGGATAGCACAACACAATCCACAAAAGAAAGCAAACATGATTCAGCTCACATATGTATACTTCTTCGTATGATGATAGAGATGATCAGATATATCCACTGATTCATCTAAGTCATCGGACCCACAAAGGATCGATAGGTACTTACCCCCGCAATGACCCAGGAAGGGTCTGACCCACACAGGATCGATAGATAACTAACCTCCGCAAATACCCACACATGATCAGACCCACACAGGATCTATAGGCGCTGGCTCACACAGAACCGCTGAGCGCTGACCCACATAGGATCAGACCCACACAGGATTGGTAGCACTGATCCACGTAGGATCATTGAGTGCTGTAGTCCTCGCTGTCGAATCCACTAAAGATCTCTGTACAGTCGCCATCGTTGTCACAGTCACAAATGCAGCCAGCTCTAGGGTTCCCCGCACACAGCAAGCTCGTTTGGGAGGGTCCGCTCCACGAGCCGAGAGGCTGATACATCAACTGCAACATAGTCCAGAGTTGATGTCTCCAAAAGTTCCGTATCGTCAACAGGAACTCAACGTCGCAGACGGCGTGTCAATCGGACGCCCGGTCTGAGAGTTATTGGCTTTTTCGTCCCAGGGGACCGGTTGGTTTTTAAGGAAAAACCAACTCGACCATACTCCACCTACGACCAAACCTCGGGCGGAGTGTGAAAAAAGATCTGCCTCACTAAGAGTAATCCAACAAAGTCGACGGCACGTCAATCGGACGTCTGGAGGTCATGTTATGAGCGTTTTTGCTCCGAGGGCCCGGTTGGTTTCGTGTATGAACCAACTCGGCCAAACACAAAGTATTCCAAAACCTTGAGTGCGATATACCAAAACGACCGTCTCGATCCAAGGATCGCATCTCAACTTAAGTTGCATCGTTTGGAGGTCCGTATCCCATGATATGGACAAAAGGCCAAAGAGGGTCCGAAAACGGGGGTTTCGGGCCCGGACCGACCTGGCCCGAGACCCCCTGGGTTGGCCCGAACTGGGTCGACCCGACCTAGGTCCGGGTCAGACCGGCTGGACGCGGCGTGGCCCGGCGCGGCGGCCCGGCGCGCGGCGCCGGCTGGCTCGGCCGAACAACCGAGTCATTCGGTTTGTAGGGGGGGGGGGGATGCCCCCCACGTTTTGTAACCGCGACCCCCCCTTAATGGGGGCTGCTAGATGGCCGACTGGGGGTTTGAACCCCCGGATTTTCTTTGCCCGGTCGGCCCACCCCAGCCGGCCAGTTTCTGCCACCACGGGACCGGCGACGGCCGGTCCCCTCCCTGCTGCGACACCGGCGGCCCGCTTCTGGCCGCCGGTTCCCATGCTCCTCCGTGGCTCAGTGTTGGCCGCGACCTTCATTCGTCCGGTGCGGCGCGATGGCACCGCACCCCTCCGCCGCGGCCCCGCTCCGGCCGCAGTGTTTGTTCGGTTCTCCGGTGCGGCGCGATGGCACCACGACTTGGTTCAATTCCACAGCGCGGCACGATGGCGCCATGCATTACTTGCCGCATGATCCCGCGCGGTGTGATGGCACCACGCCATTCCCGTTAGAACCACATTAGAAAGAATAACATGGATAAGGGAGGAGGTTCGGTAGTGTTTGTGCGGTCCGGTCCCCTCTCGTTAATTGATAGCAATTGGTCGTATTTTCACGAAGAACGACAATGTAGTATTCACGAACAAATAAATAAATAACCCCTACCTCGAGCGTATCTTGAACGGAGGTTCGTCGAACGAGGATTCTTCACAGAAAAATACATCGCAGAAGGAGATGTTGCGGAAGGAGACGTCGCAGAAGGAGACGTCGCGGAAGAACCGTCGCGGTATAGGACGTCGCGTAGTCGGTCTCCGGGGACTCGACATTCTTCGACGGAGTTCGATGCGTTCTTTGTGTTCTTCGTGTTCTTCGACGAAGAAGATGAAGAACTTCTTGCTTCCCTTAGCTTTTGTCCCCAAACCTCTCAAGCAACAAGTCCCCAAATAAAATAAGCACCTTCTTTATTTTATTAACTCAACAAAGCTTTTGAAATTCAAACATCCACACTTAACTCACTTAATTAATAACATAACTTGTCAAAAATTAATGGTGAATAGAGGGTGGTCAAAGAATATGATGGGGTGGGGTTCATGTGGGCCCCACAACCCTCATAACTTCCCTTGGGAAGTTGGGTAGTTACCCAACTTCCACCCAATGCTTTAAACCACTTAAAGAAAATAAAAATTGTAGTTAAATTATAAATTAAACTTCCACATTTTTTATCATCTTCTCTCGTGAAAACACAACCCCGAAACAGGTGTTCCTAAGCAATTACCGGCGCTACGGTTCCATCGGTGCCCTCAGAATTCGATTTCGACCACCGGTTCCAAAGATAGGAATTCCCGCTCATTCGTTCACTGAACATACCCGAGCTAATCTTCGGATAGAAATTCTGGGAAAACCGGGCCTCAGAATCAAGTGCCGTCAGAAACTGCGTTCTTGTAAAATCCAAAAGAAAATTAAGAAAAACTATTCCTTGAATTTTATGGTTCTTTACATTTTGGGCATTAAATAGATGTTGTACTCTCTAATAAATACCATATATTTTAGTGTTTCCCCATTTTTTTTCAAATCATCTATGTCAGAGTCTATTTCCCAATTAAAATCCTATATTCTAGATTTATTTAATTATTTATCCATAAGATTTAATTTCCACTATTTAATCGAATTTATCAAAAAAAATTTGACAAGTGATTTTTCTTATAATTTCGATTCCTCCAACACATGTAGCTAGGACTGAACTTTGAACTACATATCTGAACAACCTTCATCTGAATATTCTCCATGAAGTTCCATGATGCAGCTCCAACCTTGTTGAATTTTCATGCCTGAAAATCTAGTGAAATTATTTTAGTTCTTCAGTGCATCATCCCACTTCGCATTAATTCTTTGTGGTACTGTGATGCTATTCCATCATAATGGAATTTCCATACTTTATTTTCTAGTGTGGACTGAGCTCACCTCCAATGGATTTTGGATCCCACGGTGCAATAGTATAATGTGTTATTAGATAATAGCGAGGAAATTCATATTGAAAAAGGACCCATTTTCCCACAATAAAACAAATTTTTTCTAAATTATATAAAATCCTTAAAAATGAAAAAATTAATTTTATTACTATTTATTTTAAAAAAATTAAAATATCAATCCCTAAAAATTTATTAAAAAAACTACAAGGTCAAAAAATTAAAATTTTTAAAATATGAAATTAATATAATTAGTATTAATCAATAATGGATAAAATATACTCATTAATGACTCATAGATATGTCATAGCAATCATAATACAACAGAACTCATTATTTTTCATTCATAATGACAAATGCATCATCATACCTAACAACATCCATAATCCCATTTCAAATACCACAACACAACTCACATACCACAACACTAACTATAGGGATTTCACACACACACACACACATATCATGTATCTCATACTCAAATCAACTATCCATTCCATGGAACATGTCCTCATCTGGCTTCTACATTCCAAATATAACCTTATTCACTATAGTCATATAATTATGCCCACATAAAGACATTTCCCCATGAAGATACTTATTTATAAAACCATATCTATCTAGTTTAGATAAATATAATTTCACTAATAATTTATTTAGGAAGACAAATAATATGTTTTTTTGATACATTAAATAATTGGAACCTATTATTATTTACATTTTACATTTTTAAAACCATTATATAAATATTATAAAACCAAGTAGAGGTTAGTTTGACCTATGTTCCCAATTTGATGCATGAAGACAATCCCCTTCCCAAACCTAGGATAGTAGGAAAACAAGAAACCAATTAATCCAAACATTCATTTTTAGCAAGAATTAAATTAACTTTAATATTGAAAAGTAGAAACATAATTCCAAACTCCATGGTAACATTGAATTTAGCTCATGTAAATTTCATTCCATATCTCTAAAAAACATTATTTCATGATATGTTACATAAGGTCACACATAAGACAATCCCAAATGATTAAGAATCCTAGTGTCTTTGAGAAATTTAGAACATAGAATAATAACTTGAATAAAAATAAAAAAAAATTATTTAAAAAATCCATAACATATGCTTATATTCGATAGATCTTCTAAAAATGTTTGGGATATCATGGGGATTCACATAATAAATGGTTGAGATATAAATCCCAATAAGAGAGTAATGAATGAGTAGAATAAGATAAAATAGTATATGTAATCCATGACGTATTTTAGTGTAACATAGGGGGTGAGATACATAATGTTGAACATTGTGGCCTGATATAACATAATAAGATAATGGAAACATGGAAAAGTGAAAAAAACATAAAACATGACATCATAAGAATAACTATGGGCTATTTATTGGGAAAACATATCATACTGTGCATACGATAACTTTTCTTGCACCATATGTGGATTCTAATGAGATAAAAATATTACCCAATGCATTGGTTCACTATCTCAACACACCCATCAATTTCATATCATGTTTATGTATCAGGGTTCCATATAGATCATACAACATAAAAATTCCATTAATAAATTTTAATCTAATGATAAAGGAGCGTGGGATACATAAATGCAAGTCCCCAATATGTGAAGGATAAGTATATCTAGGTGAATGTCCTTGTGTGGATATGGGTATGATTATTTACTAAAAAAATATATTTCATGTAAAATCATAGAGTAAAATCGATAGCATAATAGGGGTAAATAAAGATTGATGAGAATACTTAATGAAAGTGAAAGAGTTCTCTCATCCCATGGTCATAATATGTAATGTAAAGGTGATGTTTAAAAAAATATTCCACATGAGATATTGGAAACGAAACGATTTTATATAAATAAGCACTTGAATAATGAGAATCGGGATAATATCACTTACCTGGAGGGGGAACTTCAAAAAGCATGGGAGGATATTCTTATGATGTAAGGGACACATTGGGAGGGATCAAAAGTGGAAAGTTTAAATTATCTTCATTCGCTAAGGTATTTGACTAAAGTGGAATGAGAGTCTGGGTTGTTTTTTATAACAAAAGAGAGGGGAATTATTTATCAACTCCCAAACATAGGTTTGGAAACTATATGATAAAAAAAACATTCACATGGTTTTTTAAAAAGGATTTTTTTCAAAAATGAGTGGTTTTCGTTCTTTTACATGTCAAAGGACTAAACTCGATATAATAATACATTGTGGTTTTGTGGAATTTCATGATATTTGTAAAGAGTTGATTTTATATCCATGAAATATAATATAGGGTTTGTAGGATTAATTAATTCTTTAAACAATTTTTCAAATAACTATAAAAACAAATTATTTTAATGTTGAAATATATATATGATTTGGGATACCTTTTATAGAATATATTAGATCACTTTTTCGTCATTATGATGTTATAATACATATCGTATAATTATATAGTAATTAATTTTTATCCAAAAAATCGACTATCACAGGAATTTATGGAAATTTCACCATTGGATAATTTGTACTTGTTGAATTCAAATAAACTATTTATTTTATCCCAGTAAAAATCTAAATACTATAATTTACACTTTTATATAAAAAAAGTCTCTTTTATTGGAAAATTCTATGTTTTTTCACAATAATAGTTTTCCAACCCTTATAAAAATTATATTTGACTTCAAAAATATATATAATATTTTATTTTTAATAAATATTATTTAATATTAATATTATATTATATTATAAGTTACTTAAAAAATTATTGAATTCACCAAAAGAGTGACCTTGTTGGAACTATATATTTCTGAAAATATAATTCTTATTTCATCATATTAAAATAAAATTTTTATCAAAAATTTTGTTTAATTATCATAATTAATAATAAAATATAATTATAAACATAAATATATAAAAAGTAATATATGAATTTATACTATCAGGGTCTAGATACATATATATTTATTACACCAGTGAGTAGCCTAAGAGTAAGGTATGCGATGATGAGATTTTATGTGATGGTTCGAAAAACATGGTTTGGGATGTGATCATCATAAGATTGAAATTATCCCATAAATGGTTTCACTTATGATTTAGTTGTGGAATACAAGTTTGGATTGGTCAAGGTAAAATCCTAGTGATGCTATCACCCTCAAAATCTATGATAAATGGGATTTATAGGGTACAATCATACTGGTCGATGCCATCACTCCTTTCATCAGTGTTAATTTAAATTTATACTATCCCTAAAAATATATATACAAATTCTAATGGTACTATAAAATGGCTATATTATTGACCGTTACGATGCATAATTAAAATTTTAAATCTGATAGGCTATAACAATTCATAATAACCAAAGTAGTGCAAGCGTTTTTTATTAAAATTTAACTTGATAATACATTTTTTAATTCAATAAATGATTTCCTTTTATAAATTTTGGGTATTTACATTCTTCCCTCTATAAAAAATTTCACCCTCAAAATCTTCATTTTATACACTAAAATAGATTAGGGTACTTTTGTTTCATCATCTTTTCTATTTCCCATGTCACTTATTTGAAGTTGTCATTCTTCCACAACAATTTGACTAGGTGATTATTATTCTTTTATACAATGATGTCTCTATGATCTAGGATTTTAATAATTTTTTCTCATAATAATTACTATTATATAAAGTTACCACCTATGGATTCAATACATGCGAGGGGACTAGTATATACTTACCTAATTGGGATACATAGAACAAATAATGTACATGTGATAATCTAGGTGGGAGTGTAGGTTAGTATTCTACAGATCCAATATGAATAAATATATCAAAGAGGTTTATGTATCTTGGATAAATTTCCCTTCTTCCAAAAAAATATGAATTTATTCCATGGAGATATATGATCGATAAATTTATCTATATCCTCAAATTGTAGATCACCCCATCGATTGTCTGTAAATATTTTCTATTAACATTATGAAGATTTCATATGAGGTTGAATGGTTTTAAAATTATCCATTATCTCTTGGACATGTTTAGGTCCCCTAAGTTTCCACTCACCATCTTCATCCCAGCATATCATAGTCTGATTCCTCTTCCCTTAGAGATCATCATAATGTTCCATTTAAATGTTATAATGGAGTGTATTGTTATAAGTGAACCTCAATAAGGGAAGGTGTCGATATAAACATCCTTGGAAATCCATTAAGTATGATATGAACATATCCTCTATAGTTTTAATGGTACTTTAAGTCTAAACATTCATCTGAGGGTGATAAGTAGTACTAAAACTCGTCTCTATATTTAATTCTTGATGATGTCTTCTCAAAAACCACTTGGTCAACCACATATATAGATTAGATTTAATGGAAAGTATCACTCTACAAAGTCTTACAAATTCTATAATGTAAATAATGTAGAGTTGTTCAAAAGAGAAATATTTTTTTATAGAAATGAAATGATCTGACATTTCAAGGTAGTCTAATACCACCCAAATGGAATTTTCGCCTTTAGGTGTCATCAAGAGTCATATAAAAAATACATGGTTATGTTTTCCCATTTCCATACCAGTATATGAAATGGTTTCATCATACCCTTAGAATTTTTCATTTAAACTTGAATTTTGGCACATGAAGATCAATAAAACATATTTCTTCCAAGATGAATAGAGAACGATGAACTATATGCATTATCCAAAAGCCCCTCTTTAATTCTATTTCTGATGGGAAAAATATCCTGGTTCCAAACCTTATGACTTCATATTTTAGCAATGTTAATCTTTAGAATATTTAGTAGGTTTTGTATATCACCTTATAATTGTTTTGGGCCTCCTTGATCCTTTCAAGAATTGACGGTTGAGTAATTATTTGATCATGTTTGGATGAATATCCTTTTATTATTACTATTTAAATCCTTTTCATGTCGAATAATATTTGATCCCTTCTAATACTCATCATGGATAGGGTTGAGGAATTCTTTATACTTATAGAACTGGTTACTTCACTTGAATTTCCAAGATGGTAATGGATTAAACATTCATAATCATTGATCAGCTCTAACCACCTTTGTTGGTTAATATTAAGAACCTTTTCTATGAATATATATAAGAGTAATTTATGGTTTGTATATATGTTACACCTATCCCTATAGAGATAATATCACCAAATCATCAATGTGAAGATCAATACAACCAATTCTAGATTACGAGTTTTGTAGTTCTTCTCATGGATCATTGATTTTTGAGATAAATAAGCCATAACTTTTTCATCTTGAATAATTACTCCACCCACTCCCTTTTTAGACACATCATTGTATATCAAAAATCCTTCCCAAATATTGGGTAATTCAAGGATAGGTTTTGGGATTAACCTCTTCTTTATCTCTTTAAAACCATCCTCACATTCATTAGTACAATAAAACATGAGTCCACACTATGTAATCATGGTTAGTGGGTATAAAATAATTTTATGTTTCTTCCAAATCGTCGATAGTACCCAAATAATCCAAATAAAATATAGATTTCCAACACAAATTTAGTTCAATGGAATTGTTTAATTGTGTATTTTTATAGGATACATTGATATCCCATTCCTAGTGATATCATGCCTCAGGAAATTCAATTTACCCAAGGAAAAGTCACATTTTTTATACTTTTAAAAAATTATTTGGAAAAGCATTCAGTATAATATTTAAATTCTTATCATGTTCCTCCTTACTTTTGGAGAATATAATAATGTTATCTAAAAGAACACCAAAATTTTGTTATGGTAATATCTGAAAACTAAATTAATTATGTCTATAATGTTTTTGGAGCATTAGTGAGTCCAAAATAAATCACTATGAACTCATAGTAATCATACCTTGTATAAAAATTAGTATTGGGGATATCCTCCTTCTTCTCCATTATGTGATAATATCCATACAAAATATCTATCTTGGGTAACTTTTGGGATCCACATAGCTAATAAAAAAAGTCATAAATATGTGGTAAATGACACTTTTTATTAACATGATTGTTTGAGATCATGATAAAAAATACATAGGCACAATGAACCATCATTATTCATGATTAATTGGACTAGTGAATCCCATAGTAAAGAACTTGTCCATATAAACCCCTTGTCTAGATTCAACTACAGTTACCCCTTAAACTATTCAAGTTCAATAATGAACATTCTATAGTGAATCATGGATTTGGTAAAAGATTATGCTCTAATCAAGATTGATAAATCAACCTCATGACTAGGAGGAAGACCCACAAATGCATTGGAAACACCTTAGTGTATTCCCTCACAAAAAGCATGTCATCAAGGAAGATCATTTCCTTAGTTTCAACCACATAATATAGATATTATTTCTTATAGGGTAATAATATCCTTGATTGATATGATTATACAAAAGAAGATTCATCCTCCTCCTACCACTTTTATAGAATCATAGGGAGATTCTTGAAATATATGGTAATTTTGTTCTTTTCGAAATTTATGGCCTCTATATATAAGGAAAGAAAATCCCTACCCAAAACATCATTGAATTATAATAAATGAAGTATCATAAGAATCATTGGTAAATTTTGCCCATACATTTTGGTAGGATATGATCCTATACATTGGATGTGATAACTAACAACTTTTTTGTCTTCACCGATAACTCATCTTCCACGTTTTGAGTTTTTTTAATTACTATTCTAAACATGGATTATATGAATGAATGCATAAAACTGTTGAATATTTTATGTTCATGATAAAATGATAAGCATGAATCTTACTCTTTGATTCTAGTTCAAATCACTAACTTCATCCAAAATAGACTATGAGATGTGAGTTTTTTAAATTATTAAAAACATAAATGTTAAACTATGAATATTTATCAAAAAAATCATAATTGGAATATATTCCTCGACTTATGAATTTATAGGTTTAAATATTTGTTATACATGATCTATTTTTTAATATAAAATCTTACATGATTTTTTCCCTTCATAATGGATGATACGAATTTAATGAATTTAATAAAGAATATCCACTAGGAGTGTCTCTACAGTTGTGAAGAAATGCCCGTTGTTTTAAACTAGGTGATGATAAAGTCAAATCCCAATGTAAACTTTTTAGGGTTATTACCCCTAGGTGTAATTTTCCCGAATCCACATCATCCTATAGTATCCAAGCAGGGATGAATTTTATTGTAAACAACTTACTCAATACTTTAACAGAATATAGTGATGTTTTCCTTTGTTTAGTCTTATATAAAAATAATTCAATAAGGCATTCTAATCCTAATCCCCAAGATCACTAGACTTTTCTCTTCTAACAACTATGATAACCCATATCTTTAATACACATTACTTATTTATTTTTTACTTAAAGTCACACTTAATACAATTCCAAAATATTGTGAAGCCTTGTGTCCTTGGAATATTTGGTACATAACATAACAACTTGACTAGAAATATTACAATATTATTTAAAAACACCATTAAATGTTCTTATATTCCATGAATCTTCTAAAATTTCATAAGACAACCTGGTGATGTACATAATAAATTGGTGAGGAATATAGTCAATTAAGGGAATAAACAAAGAATATAATAAGTTAACATAGTACATGGGATCTAAAATTCATATCAAGGTAACATAATGGGGGTGAGAAAGATTGTCCTAATGAATGAGGCATGATATATCATGATAACATAAAAGAAAACTTGGGAATGTGGAATCAATATAAAAATTAAAATCATAAGCATATTTCAAGGATAACAAATGAGAGAAAAACATAATGTGATTATGATATCCTCCCTTTAATTATACAAGGAATACCATGAGATAAAAACATTACCCAATGCATTGAAGCACTATATCTGGGTTCACCAATCACATTCGTATCAATTTTATGCATAACTATGCCACAAATATCAACCCAAATGAAGATTACTTCCATAAAAATTAATCTAACGACAAAGTAGTGTAGTTTATATACATGTAGGCCCCCAATAAATTAATTAAAAATATATCTAGGTGAATACCCTTGAATGTAAATAGGGTATGGATATTCACTACACAAATGTTTCCCATTGAAAATCACATGATAAATTTGACAACATAACGAGGGTACATAAATATTAACGGAATGGTTTATTGTGATTTAAATAGGTCTCTCGTCAAATGGACATAATAAGGTAAATTAATGGGATGTTTAAAATCATATTCCAACATGAGAGAATGGAATTCAAAAGAAAAATTAAAATATAATTCTTGTATAAAGAGTAGGAGGAGAGGATAGAATACCTTGAGAGGGAACTTCTAAAAGCACGATAGGAGATTTTGAAGATATTGGTAACACTTTTGGCGGTCTCTAGAGAAGTAAGGGTAGTATATATTCATTTTTAATGGATTGTAGTTAAGACGAATGAGATTTTGGGTAAGCTTTTATAGAAAAATGGAGTGAAATTATTTATTAACACCCAAACATATGTTTTGGACTCTATATGATAAAATAATCAAAACAAAAAACACACCAATTTTTTTCAATGTTTATAAGATAGAGGAGTGATTTTCCATATTTTAAAAGGATAATAATTACACTAATTAAAACAATAACTTTGGTGATATTTGAGTGAGTCATGTTCATAAATAATTGATTTTAAAACATTACAATATAATATTGGTTTTGGAGAATTCATTAAGGCTTTATAAAATTAATCATATAAATTTAAAAACACATTATTTAAAAGGGGAAATATTTATTTGGTCATGGATATCTTTTATGGAATAGTTTATGTCACTTTTGGGTCATTAGGATTTCACAGTGCACATCAAATAATTATATCGTATTTAATATCCACTGAAAAATTTTATCTTAGAAAAATATGAAAAATTAACCAATATAATTTATTTACATGATTATTTTATAAATAATATTTTTTTATCTAGAAAAATATCTAAATATTCTAATTTACTCTTTTTATTAAAAAATCATTATTTTTTGAAAAAAACAATTTTTTGACTGTAAAAGTTTCTTGAACATTATAAAAATTATATTTTATATCATAATGTTAATATTATCATTTATATTTGATAAATATTTTTAATATTAATATTTTATTATAATTTAATTTATTTAAGAAATTCATTAATTTATCAAAAAAGTGTCTCGATTGAAACTATATATTTCTCAAAAATAAAATTTATGTTTCACCGTATGAAAATCTAATTTTTATCAAACCTATTCGATAATCATTATAATGTAATAATAAAAGATAAATATAATAATTAATATATACAAATAAATATAAAAAATCATACCATTAGGGTCTAGATACATTATAGTTTATTACACTAATGAACACCATTATATTAAAGATTACAAAAGTGTGTTTTTCTTAGGGTGGTTCGAAAAACATGGTTTGAGCTGTTATCTTGATGATATTGGAATTCTCTTATAAATGATTTCATTCATGCTTCAGTTGTTGAATGTTGACTTGTTATCACCCATGGGAAAATCCCAGTTAAACTATCTTGCTCAAAAGTTCTGTTAAATGAGCTTTATATGGTACTATTCTAATAGTTTTGGCTACCACTTCTTTCATAAGTGTAAATTGGACATTATCAAAACCCTTAATATATATATCAATATTAATGGTAATATAAAATATCTATATTACTGAATTTTATGTTTTTAATAGTATTTTAAATCCAACAAGATACAATGGCACAAAATAACAAAAGTAGTGCATGTTATTTCTATGATTTTTTTTAATAATATGCTTATTCATTAAAGAAGGGATTACAATTTATAAAAATCAATTCATTACAGTACTGGTGAACAAAGTACATGACATAACATCCATCCAATGTACTGGCTAATTTTATCATTTCTATATCATATCCTAAATAGTATGATAATAAAAGAATCTCTATTATACCATTTTATAATATAATGACCCAAATCACTGTATTGTGACCAAATTGATTTGTTACAAGAACTTAGGCATGCACCCCATATGACTAAGGCTTCCAACCAGTAACAAGGGCCCAATGTGATACCGTGGAGATATTATGTTTTAATATTAGAATAGAGAAAAATAATATAAAAACTTATAAGTTTCCATCATATTATCCAATATAATAGAAGAAAAATACCATCCAAATATAATAAAAAATAACATAGAACATGTGGTAATAAAAAAACTATCTAGATTTCACATGATTTACGAAGACATAAACATGATCTTTGATGGGATGAATATAGACAACTCAACCAAATAAAATAAATCTAAAAATAACCATCATTTGATCTAGATTCAAAAACTAATCTCATTCCTATCTTTGTCGATGAAATCAACATAATGAGGACTTGTTGGGTGATAATGGTACATGGATGCTTAAGTAGGGTATGGGTATAAGTATACAGGCCACTGCTAATAGAGTCTGTATCACAACCAATAAATATTGGGAATGCACTAGTGTAGTTCTTAAGGGAATAAATAAATAATTAAAACATATTTACAAAAATCATCGGTAATACTATAGTTTTATGGAAACAAATGAGGTGGACCATACTTGGTTTGGCCTATATCAAATTTCTATGAGCGTAATGATTTACCAACTAGTGGAAATATTTCTAACACCATAACAATTTTTAGAACAACGTATCCTATGGTGGTGTATGTCCTACCCTAGAACATTCTAGAGTACCACTTTAAAGAAACATGTGTTTCTCCATAACAATAATGTATCAAAAACATGGGGGTATCATTCATCTCAAAAACACCATATAACATAAAAATAAGGGCATCATCACTCCATGAAACCACATATAGTATACTATTAGGGGCATCATCCTACAAGGAACCTCATATTGCATATACCTAAGGATGAAAGGCACCCCACCCTAGAATATCTCTTAATATCACAGTAATGGGTGAATTATTCCCCACCACAAAACATCTCATAATATGCCTCTCATGGGAGAATGATTCCCTAACCAAAAAAAATCTTATAATATAACACCAAGGTCGGAATAACACCCCACAAAAAACACCTTATAATATACAACCAAGGGGGGAATGATGCCCTACCATATAAGAGCTCATTATATTTCACCCAAGGGGTTATAGGGACTTACCTTAGATCATATCATAATATCCCACAAAGGGGGTAATGCAACCCTATACTAGAACATATCCTAATATCACACCCTAAGAGGGATGTTCCACTCTCTAAAAATATCTTAGAATCTAAAATTGATGGGGGTGACACCCTACCTCAACACATATAGTTAGATCACACCGAGGGGGATTAGTTCCCTACTCCAAAAGATCTTATAATATCACACTAAGGGAAATTATTCCTTGATAGATCCTAAAATAGTGTAATTTTTAATAAAAGGGTTATTAGATCACCCAAAATACACAAAGAATTAATTTGTTATCCTCTCTAACACAAAATTAATTCATCACATTGAATGCCTATTATGTTTTCACTATAATAGCTTCCATATACTAATCCTCTCTAGATTCAACGTTAAACTGTTGTGTCGAAAGTGGTCACATAGATCACATCATACCCCAGACATCCCACATGGGGTTTTTATATCATTCCCTCTCTATAGTCAAAGACCATCCATTAAAGTGGAATAACGTCTCTTAGCACGTCTATTCTCACATAATGGTCTAACCGATCACACTATAAATACTATATGAATCCAACTCAAAGGGGTTTCCCAATATATACCTTAGTTCCTAAAAGTTAAAGGTTGGTCTTATCATTGAATGTACCCAAACATCATTTCCTTTGTATCCCATATCAAATACATTCATATACTAATATAAAAGGAATAATTACCCCACACACAACTCCTCAAGCTAAGATCCCTTAAATAAACTATTTTATATGTTGCCTGCCTCGAGGCGAACCATTTCAAGTCCATCACCCTACCTATAAGCATAAAACTAACAGAACCTATCCGAATATATATTAAAATTAATTCATTAAATTTAAACCCCTCTAAGGATCATGTATATATTCACACATATATATTGTCAAGTCTATGACAATCGACAGTTAAGATATACCAGTAGTGATCAATGGTCCATCAAGGTCCCATACACCTCTTTTATATTCATAGGGATTTTATAAAAAAATAATTTATAATTTGATTCTGATCATACACAAGTGGTGAGACCACATATCACATGCCACATTATATAATGCATTAACTTTATTGAGATGTTTAGGGGCCACAAAACCCATTTAGAGTAATTTCCATTAAAGTTGGCATTAAACCACTACTCAGGCTCTTTGAAAACAAATTGACTATCTCCCATCAACACAAGGTCCTAAATCCAACAAAAATAATCCATATTAAATACACATAAATTATAATTAATTTTAATATTTAATTAACATTAAAACCCGTAACTAATTAATTGTAACAATCAAGGAATATATTACTAAAAATAAAACACATCAAAATCATTGAATAGTGTCTGGAAAACCATCCCTAAATTCTACAAGGAACTTTACTATAAAAAATACCAAATTTACCATCCCAACATATCCAAAATTTCAAAATAATTGTTGAAAATACATAAATAAATTAAACTATAATATTCCATAATTAAATCAGATGAAATTTTGTTTCTTAATCCTCCTAGGGTCCCCTCTAGAAATTCCAAACAAAATACATTTCATTTTGACCTAATTGCACCATTATCAGGGTGAATCCATGTCAAACATAACCCAAGAGAAAATAATTTAGTCTTGAGTTAAGAGTTGGACGAATAAAAAAAAGATAAAACAATAACATAATTGGTGTATAAATCAATCTCTAATACTCAAGAATAAATAAGGTTGAAAGTGGAGGAATATTAAAGAATAGAGTTCGACATCCCTCAATTGTCACAAAAAAGAGGAATCCTCATAGGTATTTTCAATTCAGAAACATAAATTACCATTTCACCCTTAAAATATTTTATAAATTGCTATCCTGGTGTAACCCTTGATCATTAAATGATGAAACTCCCTCAACTAGAACTATCACTTTCAACTTCACCTCTCATTAGCATGATCTTATACCCTATAGCCTATACTTCACCATTTAATGAAACTCATCATGGTGTTACACCTATGATTAGAAAATGATATAATTATTTTAGATATAAAAAAAATAGTCATGACTCATGAATCAATGTTTGCCTTCCTTGTCCATGGAATATTATACTTCTCAAGAAAGAACAACAACCCTAATGTCCAGCCATCACAATGTTCTCTTCAACTTTGCGAAAAACACCTTTCCCCCTCCTGACAACCAAACATCTCAACATGAAGTTTCATAGTAGTAATACACATCATTATTATTTTTGGAAATTAGTTGGACCATCACACATTATGACTCTTACATACAGTGGAAATTACCCATATGCATTATACTAAACCTACAATTCATTATTATTTTCTAAACATTACATATTGAATGAATTAAATATACCTTGTAGTTACCATTATTTATAATAATTAGTTTATAGAATAACAATTAAATGTTATGGAGATTACTTTTACCTATCATAAGGAGACCCATAGTTACCATCATGTATCATAGGGAACCTTTGGTTACCAATATGTATCTCCCAACTCTACTCTTATGTATATAAGTTTACTCTAACATACATAGGGAAGTTAAACACACCTTGGAATTTCACTATAGAGTTACATTTATTTACCGTGGTTAGTTTTTCTAATGTGGATTATACCTTTACACATCATCAATGGTTACTCTTATACACGACCTATTCTACATACATACTTTTAAATATCCCATGTTTAATTTCACAAATAGAGGATTTACTTCTATGTACGAAGAGTTTACTTTTACACATATGGAGTGGATTCCAAACATATCTAATTTTATCACAAGGTCAAATAATACATATTAAAACCCTAATATATGGTGGTTTTCTAATTCTCTAGAAATAAGTGAATCCCAAAATCCCAATCGTAGTTTTATCATATGACTAAGAAACCTACAAATTTAGTATGTTAAAAAATTACACATTATATTTCATTCGACAATATGAGACACATTCGGTTCCCTTGAATACAACTAAAATCACCTTCTAGGGATATTTTACAACCTTGAATCTTGATTTATGTCCAAATTATCAAAAAATACCACTCTATGGAATAAAAAAAATTCTAAATTCCCATGATTTTCACCATCCCCATGTAACACAAGTCATTACATGAATTTTAATTAGAATATATTTTTTATGTTATAATTAGAAACAATACAAGGTATCCTTTTTTAACTCCAAAAAATAGTATGTTATAGTTATGATTTTTTACTCCCTTATTTTGGAATAATCACATACTAAAATATTTTTGTTTCATTTTTTATCATGTTCCAATTAAATGTTGTAACACGTAGTCTATCATCATTTCAAAAATTTCTATATGTTTTTCTATATCTAAATAAATTGATACTGGTATGTTTTTAATGAGGGATAATTCCAAAAAAGTAGACATAACTATTTAGTTCATTAACATTGAACATTAATGGGAATATATTTATATAAAGGTTTTTTCTTCTAAAGGGTTTGCGACATTAGCTTTACAGATTTCTATTTACCATAGAGGATATAAATTATTTTTTTAATCTAAGGGATAATCAATATATTTGATGATTATGTGGCCAATCTACATTGATCATGGAGTTAGGGGATATTTCATATCTGAAACATATATTTAGATAAACCAAACTATGAACTAAGAATCACAGTTTCCCTCAATTGATTAGTAATTTTCGATTAGGAATGTTAGAGGCCCAATAATGGCATACCTTAATGAGAAATAAAAAATATGAAAATAGAGATTCTGAGGTGGTGTGATCACTTTATAGAGGATTTGTATGCGATGGAAATGTTAGATAGGGACATTTAATATCTAATCCTAATCTTTATATGGGATTAGAAAACATAGGTTTATGAAAAAATTTGCCAAAAACATGACAATATGAACTCTAGGATATTGAAAAAAGATGTTAAATATACAGAGTGACCTAGGGATTTATGGGTTCAAGAATATAATTATTACACTGCTAAATTCAATGCTTATATCAGAGAAAAAAATATATGGGTATACTCAATCTTAATAGAGATGACAGTTTAGTTGAATATGATATTGACACAATTGGTGGTTTTTTATTGTAAATTTATTAGGTTTTATTACATATCCCATTTCTGATGAATATTTGTTTGGGACAGCTATTGAAGGGAGATAATTTTTAAAAAATATCATAGATAGTGTGTAGGATACCAAAAATTATATCATTATTCAACTTCCAAAGGAAGATGATATTTATGATGTTGGTATCAGTGTGGGTGTGGAATTTGTACATAGGTATGATTTTTTCATGGTTTCATTAATTTATTTTCATAAGACATCATTAATGGAGTTGTTTTTGATATTTGAAGATATTTTTTAGGGGTGGATTTATCCCTAAGTCCATGAAAACCACTAATCATGTTCTAATCCTCATGATTCTCCACCTGTACCTCTTTCAATACATTTGGACGATCAACCTGTGTAATTTTACATATAATATCATTATTAAAGCTATGAAAAAAAGTTACCTCCTCATATACCTTTTATTATTTCCAAGGAATAGAGGGTATTAATATAAGGGAGAAATATTTAGGGTTCATTTGGTCTATATAAATAAATGATAGATGTGTTTGAAAGGAATATTTTGTGTGGTAATGTGTTGATTAAAATTGATATGGAGAAAAAATTTGACAATATGGAATGGGGTAACATTCTATTTTTCTTAAGGAATATAGTATTATCCAATAATTCATGTGACCTTGTTTTCATTTTTTTTCTTCTCTATGGATGTACATCTCTCTTGTGGGTAGGATCTTGGGTTTCATTAAGTCTGTTAGTGGAATTTGACATGAAAATAATCTCTCTCCCACTCTTTATATAATTTATCAAGATATACTTAAAAGAAACATGAATGGTAGAATGGAAATGGGGAAAGTCAGTCCTTATGTAGATTGGTGTGAGACTTGATTCATTTCTCATCTTCAATTTGTGGATGATTTTTGGTATTTCTCCATGGAAAGAAGAAAATTTAGACCAATTTATAGGCTTCCTTATGATATTCAAAATGTTGAGTGGGAATATTGTAAACATTGGTAATGGTATACTTTTAGTGTTTGATAAAATTTATATCATAACAAATGAGCATTTGGAGATATGGCTATCCATTATGGATAATAATTTTATATTTAAAACCATGAGACCCTACCAATTCATGGGTGTGTGAGAGTGAATTAGTTTTATTTTTTAGTGACTAAAGTGCATCATAGGATTCACAATTAGAAGAATAAATTTTTTTATATGGTATCATGTTTACATTAATCAACAATGTTTTAGTGTCAATGCATATTCATGTTATATCCTTGGCAGTAGTGCTAAAAATGGTCCTCTTTATATTAGAAATGAGGATGTTAGACTTTATCTGTGATGGTGGGAGAAACAAGAAGCTTCCATGGACTTGATGAACATTATTATCTCTTCTTATGGAGGAGGGTGATATTAATATTTTTATATTGGAAGAAAGTAAGAATTTCTCTTCCATCTAAATTGGTGTGGGATTATTTGAAAATTTCACCCTTATGGGTGTGATATACCGGTACCATTTATGTTAATGTATGGGAGGTGTTTTCAGGGAGTAAGGGTGGATTATCCTCTAAAATTTGGATGAAAATAATTACTATTCTTCACACCATTATTGAATAGGAAATATTAGTGGTGGGTAATGGGGATATTTCATTTTAGAAGGGTCCATGGGTGGGGAATCAAATTTATTTTCTACTTTTCTTGGTACCTAACATTTCTATTTGGGATGTGATGATATATCTAGCAGTCTAGAAATATTTCCTTGATGAAGGACATTTATCTTTAGCAAATAAAATGGTTCTGATCTCAACTAAGGACTGAATAAATTATTTACTTGGACCCAATGGTGACTTTTCCTCATTCAATTTTCATTTTTACAGGAATATGAGGCCTATGATATGATGTGGGGACATTAAAGGAACAATATGAAACCAAAATAAATGAGCTTCCATTTTTGGACGATCAGAAGGCATGAACTTCTAATTGACGTTGTTATTTAAACCATAGGCATCTCACATGTCTCATAATATAGGCGTTCTAAATTTCTAGATGTGGAAGCTACTGAACATATATTTACCAAATTCATGTTTGAGGCTATGATGTGGAATCATTTGAGAAATATCATAGATATTTACATTGGTCTAAAATCATTAATACAACTCTTGGATTTATAGTTCCTCCACATGTATAACTATTATGTAGTTGATATGTTGTTATATATAGTACCTTTAATATTTTGGTAAATTTGTACATTGCTTAATGATGTTTTTCATAGATATGATGATATTACATTTCCTATAATTTTCTACCACTTATTCATGGTGTTGTGGGAATTGATGGAATATATTGATAATGAAACACCAATAATATTTATACAGGAGTTGTAGATTAATATTCTTCATATGAGGCCTTGAATGTCATGTATAGGTAAGGGGTGATGGGTCTATTAGAAACCACCATGTTTAAGGTACAAATTAAACATGCAGATTTAAAAATTAAACAATACCATATTAGGGGGTGGGGGTAGTATGATATCATTAGGTATTGATAATTTAATTTCCAAGACATTTCATGTATTATTTATAAATGTTTTATACATTATATTAGAGATCAGAGGCTAAGATGGCATGCGATTATGAGGCCAGTGTTCCCAGAATAAATGATTGAAATAAATTAAATATAATGCATGAATTGTTTTCCTAAAGAAGTTTAATAACATCTAAATGAGTGATGTGATCAAAAATATTAGTGAACTATTGTGTTCAGAGTAATAATTTTACCCTAGGCGTGGCCTAACAACCGCTGGAGTGGGCCAATTGTAAAAATAGGTTTTCAGATGTTTTAACAAATAAGATAAATTAAAGGATTTATTTTATATTGATGTTTCATAAATGTAGTGATGAAATAATGTTTCTTTTAAAATAATCCTAGGGGAAATGATCTAGGATTAAACTCACAACCGTAGAAATTTCTTAAATGATTTTTAGAAAAACCTAGAGTCTTCTCTCGATAATTAATGATAATAGGATGTTGGATCGTAGATTGATGAGTTACATTCAGGGTATATCTCTCCAAAAGTGATGAATCAACCTCCAATATTCTTCAGTGAGCAATCCAACATCCATGTATGATGTTCTGTTTTGTTTTCAATCCGTATTTTTGGATTTAATGATGAACGCAGACCAAAAAATGAACAGGTTGTTCCACGATTCCATCGTTCTTGTTGGATGGGATATAATTGTATGAATCTTCAGGGTTTGATGTATATATTTTTTTTTTGGATTTCATGATCTTTCTTACAGGAAAGTATTGATTCTAGATTGAACAACATTTGAGGTTTGTTCCTTGGGTTATTCATTATGATTTTCCTCCCCCAACAACTTCTTCACATTCTTTATTATTCATAGATTAAAAAGGAATGATCGTTGCGCCTTCATTCCTTGGCTCAATAATACCAAATGGAAGATCTAACATCATCATGATCTAAATGAGGTGTGAAGATTATTTCAATGGATGAATTGAAGTGATTAAGGAATACAAATTATTTGGATGATTTACAAGAAGATGAAAAAAATTAGTTTTCAGATCCAATTAAAGGCCAGAAACTCACCGATTCAATATTGTGATGGAGAGACATATTTGAATATATATTTTTTAGGTGAAAAAAATTTTGGATAAAGCTTTAGAGGATCTTCTATGGCCTGTAGAGGAAGGAGTAGTTTCTGGTAAATCATAATGAACACAACGTGTGGTCTTGGAAAAATAGTGTGTAGCCCCCACATAGTGGAGGATATAAACATAATAGGTAGTTAAGTATCACATTGTGTGTGACACCTATCACACGGTGTGAGGCCCATTACATGAGACGCCGAATGTATATTTAGCGATATAGAAACATGTGGTGGAGCACATTGGTTTCCAACATGGTGTGTACTCCCCGACATGGCTTTGATTAACCAGTTATGCGGATTACCCCATGTACTAGTACATGGGGAATGAAACATGGGTTGATGACATATACTTGAACATGGACAGCAGACACAGGATGACCCCAGATAGATGGACATGTCATGTGAACCTTTCTACATGCCATGTACACCATTTCTATATGATATGGTTTGATGAGATGGGCCATTGTATACAGACAATACTCAGTGTTATGTGACTATGTGTGTGACCCTAATACACATCGTGTTCCCATTTATACATAGATTGAATCTCTTTTCCACCATATATTAGACAAGTTTCACTAGGGTTCATTACCTTGATCACTTCCCTAGAGGTAGGTGGGTATCATTTCCTACTCATAAGAGGATGATCCATTTAGTAGGACTTCCTAGATAGAGTTGTTGGAATCCCATTAGAGTCCTAAAGTGGATCCTTTATTCATATTCGTGCACTAGGTAGAGTATTTTATATTGATGTGACCAACTTCACAATGTCTTGATCCTTTAATTAGTGGGTTAATCTATATGGACTTGTTGGTATCACCCCAAGGCCCTAGATATGATCCTCATCTGATGTATTGTATATCTCTTTAGATCATTTAGTTTATCTCCATCATGAAGGTTATGAAGGGAAATTACATCATGGAAGGATTTCATCAGTGCTATCAGACTCCTGAGTGAGTTCTACCATATAAGTTCTTTTTGGAAACATTATGTTGAATACCTAGTGGTGGTATGTGGTAGTTGTGACTGTCTTATAGAATGTACTTATTTTATTGAGTATATTTAGATATCCTTGTTATATGATGTAGACACATACCTGTTTAGAGATGACTGTATCTTTCCTTTGTATATTGTTTTTTTGGTTTCAAGTTTTCCTACTGAGTTTTGTTATACTCACCCCTATATTGGTTTTCCCACACATGTTGTGTCTTGTGCTGATGAGTGACCTTTTGATGTGTCCTAGGTTGAAAAGGACTAGGACTAGATGCTACTTTATGAATTTATATAGTGAAAGGTGTTTCTGTGGCATCAAACAGTAGTCCTAGTACATTTATATTTATAGGTTGGACTTTATGGTTTACAGAATCTTTTTGTGGGATTATATTCTGGCTTGGTTTACTTTAGTGCACATTAATATCCTGTCGTACTCTATTGATTGGGACATAGTGGTATGCATGAATTCGTTTCTTAGTGGATTTTATATTTATGAATTCTGGGTCTTGTATATGTTTTTGTGCATATGGGTACATAGGAAACACCTCCCATGTTATTGTTATTCTTACCGAGTTCCAGTCACCGGCCCCTAGCCTGTTGGATGAGGGTGTGGGGGAGTCGTAGCATAGGCCCCACTGCGATGGGTCATGACAGAGTGGTATCTGAGTGTTCGGTTCTACTTTAGCAGTGATATCACGTGATATTGGTTTGAGTCAACAGTGTTAAGTGTCTTGAGTTCATCTTTCTTGACAGGGACTCCAGTGCTGGTGCTGGCAGCTGAAGTATCCATACAACAGTACTCTTATAACCTACTTTTTGACTTGGTACATGAAAACACCTGTTTCAGGGAAAATAATTCCACATAAATCATACATGAATGGATGGTGGTTTTCAATTTCAATATTGAGTCAGCTATCCAAATATACTAATTGACCATGGTACATATTGTTTTCTTACAGTACGCCTCCATGACGAGGTAACTCTTTCATGGAGAGAGTTCGAGCACCTCTTCAGAGAAGAGTTTTCACCCATTACATTTAGATTTTTGAATGTACAGATGATTATTCATCTCTCATAGTACAGTAAGAAAGTAGATCACTATTCATTGAGGTTCACCAAGCATTCTAGGTACTCGGTGGATATGGTCAAGGATCAATACTTTTTGGATTATACCTTTGAGAGAGGTCTGGATAAAGAAATTATAGACAATATTATCCCTCTCATCATTCCAACTTATGCTGGGGTTCTTGAGGAATATTTCATGGTTGAAAGCTTCTTGGATGAGTAGAGTCATCTGGTGAAAGTAAAATGTGGACATGAAGGTGAAGAGACATCAGAGGTAGGGAGTTGATATTAGTCTTAGGGATCTGGATGTGGAGTAGTTTTAGGAGGAGGCCCTAGGATAGAGTATCTTCAGATCAAGGTTCACATGGTCGATCCAGTCAGTCTTGGGAGAGGTGGTTATACTCATGTGATGGTAGGATACATCTCACTTGAAATCGTCCAATATGTCTTGATGATGATATAGAGACTTTGTATGGACAATTTAGGTAGAGGCAGAGGCATGAGAATTTATATTCACATGTCGAAGGATGTGGTAGAGGATATGGGAGAGTAGCCAGAGGTGGTCGATGTTTCGACTTGTTAACATGACCACCCATAGGTGGTCCATGCCAGGATCAGGGAACTGGATGGAAGGGTTGGGGATTACTACATGTAGTCGAGGAATATGAATCAAGGGCTCCAACAATGATTCTAGGTATGATCTGTGTATTTTTCACACTTGCTTCTGTACTAACAAACATAGGTGCTAATCATTCCTTTCTCACCACATATCCTGTATGAGACCTTGAGATTTCAGTTGAACCATTGACTCCACCCTTACACATGTATACACATACTAGAGGAGACTCGATGATCACACATATATTCCAATAGTGTGAATTGACCATTGGATACAAGAGTTTCAGTTAGAACCTCTTGGTGGAAGTGTTGAGGCCTTACGACGTCATTTTTAGTCTTGATTGGTTATCTTTGTTCCATGACCATATTTATTGTTTCAGGTGAAGGGTATGATGTTTCCGTAGTGATGGTACAATTTTTTCCATTATTGTTGAAAAGGAAACCCATGAAGTACATGATAGACCCATGTCTAGGATGGTATAGTTGATCACTCACCATTTGGCTTTCCTGAGTCTCGGTGCAACAGATGTTATGAGTTTCTAGTTCCCAATAGTGTTGGTGGAGTACAAGGATGTCTTCAACAAAGATATTATAGGATTACCTCTAAACCAGTAGATAGACATCTTCATTTACTTAAACCCTAGGAAAACACTGATATCTTCACCAGTATATCGGTTCACTCCCATAGAGCCTCACAAGATGAGGGTGTAGTTGGATGAATTGTAGAGGAAGGGAATTTTGATACCCAGTGTTTCAACATGGGTGGCCCCAGTTTTTTTTTTCATAAATGGCAGATAGTGTCTTGGGGTGGTGTGTAGACTACCAAAAGATGAACCAGGTGACTATGAAGAAAAATTTTCCACTACCAAGGATCGATGAATTCTTCGATTAGTTGAGAGGGCCACGATTTGAAGATTGAACTCAGATTAGGCCTTCACCAACTGTGTTTATTGGGATGAGGACATAACAATGATGGATTTTAGATACCACTATGGTCAGAATGAGTACTCAGTGATTCCATTTGGTGTGCCAAACGATCCAACAATGTTCATGGGACTCATGAACCGAATCATCTAGCCTTACATTATCCGGTTCGTGGTATTCTTCATTTATGATATCCTTGTGTAATCGAAATTCGAGGAAGAGAACAAAAGGAAATTAAGGGTGGATTTGGATGTACTCTGAGAGAACCATATTTATGTGAAAATCTATAATTTCTATTTCTAGAATCAGGTAGTCCATTTTCTGGGACACGTTATCTCAGAAGATAGAGTGGCAATGGACCCGACCATGGTCGAGTTAGTGTTATCATGGGAGCCACCTAGAAGTGTGATGGAGGTGTGGAGCTTCCTTGTGCTTGTAAGAAATTACCCGATATTTATACCTGATTTCTTTAGGATATTATCACATATGATTGCTTTGACTCAAAAGGGGTAGCCTTTCAAGATAATAGAGAAGTTACAACAATCTTTTCAGTAGTGTAGGTAGAGTTTAATGATTTCCCTTATCTTGAGATTGAAAAAGAAGGGTTTCATGTATGTTGTTTTCTACGATGCATTAGGGAATGGGCTTGGTTGTGTCCTGATGCATAGGAAAGAGTTGAATGTTTATGGTTATCACCGGTTGAGACCACATGAGTAGAACTATGGATCCTATGATCTTGAGTTAGTAGTTGTAGTATTCATTTTGAAGATGTGGCAACACTACCTGATGGGAGGGATATTTTCATCTACTATGATCACGAGATTCTCAAGTATATATTATATATGAAGCATTCAAACATTTGATAGAGGCGAGGGATAGAGATCCTCCAGGATTATGACTTTAAGACTATCTATACTCTTGGAATGTGGAATGTGGTGGAAGATGATCTCAGAAGGATATCGAGTTCACAGTTTCTGGATGATGTTTTAGACTAGTTGGAAGCATTACAGTTATCCTTTGTGGATATAGATGGGGGAGATTTACTCAGGTTTATGGTTGTTACCCCTACACTCTTACAGAGAGTCATGGAGTTACAACTAGAGGATACCAACTATGAGGCATTACGAGCTCAGATATCCATAGGGCATGATCCTGATGGATATATTAAAGTTAGGGGGAATGTTTTTCTTTTTAGGAGACACAAAATAGTACTAGTGGCTTTATGGGAGGATATTCTGAGAGAGTTTTACATATCTTATTTAGTAGTACATACAGGTGTGTTGAAGATATACCAGGACCTTCGATGTCAGTTCTGGTGGCCATGGATGAAGAAGGGATTTGCCAAGTTCCTTTCTCAGTGCCTTACCTGTCATAATGTGAAGGATTATGACTAGGATCCTGTTGTTTTAGATAAACCATATGAGTTCCCAGAATGAAAGTGGGGTGGGATATTTATGGACTTAGTTATAGGTTTTCAATGTATGTCAATGGGTCACGATTCCATATAGGTGATCGTTGATAGAATCACCATGTCATCCCACTTACTAGCTATATGAGATCAGAGTTAAGAAGAGAGATTGGGACACATCTACATGCCAGATATAGTTTGTCTTTATAGATTTCCATCAATGATTTTTTTTCAGATCATGATGGTCATTTAACATCCCATTTTTGGAAGGTATTGTAGGTGGCGTTTAGGACTCAGTTACACTTGAGCACATCGTTTCACCCCTAGATCGACGACCAGACAAAGTGGAACATTTAGGTTCTAGAGAACATGAAATAGGCTTGCATGTTGGATTTAGGTCATATCTATGAGAATCAACTACAACTTGTAGAGTTTTCATACAATAACATCTACAATTTCACCATCGATATGGAGACATTAGAGGCTCAGTACGGGCGACCCTGAAGGTTAGAACATTGTTGGACAGACTTTGGAGTGTTAGCACTCAAGGCCCCAAAATTGGTATGAGAGACTAATAAGAAGGTGTATATCATAAAGGAGAGGGTGAAGATTTTACAATTCTATTATAAGTCACCTGTCGACATAATATGGGTGCCTTTAGAGATTGAAGATGGTGGCCAAGTGTTCCTTTGGGTTTCTCCTCAATGTCAGTTTTTGAGATTTTGTGGGGGTGGAAAGTTATCTATGAGGATCATTGAACCATTTCAAATACAACATAGAGTTGGTGAGGTGTCTTTCCACCCATCTATACCCCCGCAGTTTCACTGGGTACACGATATCTTCCATGTTTCATAGCTAAATAGGTACATGCATGACACATTTCTCATCATCGGCTGGGGTGAGTAGGTCATTGAGGATGGAGAAACTATTGCTCAATAACTAGTGGAGATCAAGGATTGGGAGAAGATGATCATTTATGGGGATCAATTCCTTTAGTGTGTGTCTGGTGGAAGCATAAGGATCTATAGGATATCAAATCAGAGCAAGAGGCTCAAATTCGTGCACAATACACACATATTTTTGAGTATCCTTGTTTTGGAATTTTCAGTGATGTAAATACCTATGGTGGGGATAATTTAATGTCCCAGATATTCCATGTATTACATTGAAAATTTATATGGATAAAATTTGAGACTAGGAACTTAGACATCTTGCGATTCTGAGTGCTCATGTGCTATGGATAAATGTTTGAAATATATTAAATAGCATGCACATGTAGTTTTCCCAAAAAAGTCGAATGACATTGAAAAGGTATCCTGGATACAAAATCAATGGGAAACGTTCCATTCAGATAAACTTGTTTACCCAAGGAACTACCTAACATCAATTGGTGTGTGTCAACTATGAAAAGTAGTTTTCAGAAAATTTTAACAAATAAAATAAATTAAAAGATTTATTTTAGTAGATGTTTCATTTATATAATGATGCATTGATTTTTCTTTTTTATATAAGGCTAGGGTTAGTGATCTAGGATTATACACACAACCCTAAAAATTCATTGGAGGTTGGAGAGCTCTCTTGATGGTGAATGATGATGTGATGTTGAATTGTAGATCAATGATCATTGTTCTTGGGATATCTTTCCAATAATGAGGATTCCGTGACAAATCATATTTAGTGATCATTCCAACTTCCAGGTAGGATGTGTTATTTGGTTTTCTATCCCTGTTTTTGGATTCAATAATGAACACATACTAACCAAAAAATAGGTTGATCTGCAATTTGATCAATCTTATGGGATGTGATTTAATTATGATAATTATCAGGGTTTTATATAATTATTATTTTGTTTGGATTTCTAGATCGTTCCTACAGGAATGGATCAAGGTTGGAATGAAAAATGGTCGAGGTTCATTAATTTGGTTTCTCAATGTGCCTTTTCTCTCCCGATATATTCTTCATGTTATTTGTACATTATTGTTTATGAATGAATGATCATTGCTCCTTCGATCCTTGGTACAATGATCAAAAATTGAAAATCTGGCATGGGGATGACCTAGAGGTGGTACAATGGTGATGAATATGGGTGAATCAATGTGATCTGATAAATACCTGTTCATTGGATGATTTAAAAGTGGATGAATGAAATCAGTTTTAAAATAAAATTGAAGTCTCAAAACTCACCAATTTAGTGTTGTGATGGCAAGAAGGCCCATGATCTATAATATCACGGCAAAAAACAATTGGATCGAGCTTTAGAAGATTAATCGAGGTGTGTAGAGTAATAAGATGGTTTCTAGTAAATCATGAAGAACACAATGTGTAGTATATACTACATGGCATGTGGACCCTACATAGAAATGGATATGGGTTTGGGAGGAGGTTAAATGTCACATGATGTGTGACCTATATCACATAGTGTGTGACCCCTTTCCTAAGACTCGACATGTATCTCGGGGGATACAAGGACATGGGGCAGAGTACATAGGTTTCCAACATAGCATGTACTCCCCCACACAACTTTGCTAAACTACTTATGTTAATTACCCCATTTAATGGTATAAAATAATAGGCACACATGTTGAATCTGTGTACTGGAACATGGATAACAGGCATGGGTAGCCAACATATATAAATGCATGGTGTGTGAACCTTTCTACATATCATGTACACCTTTTGTACATTACACTGATTGATGACATGGGCCATTGTACACAAATAGTACCTGGGGTCAAGGGACACGGTGTGTGACCCATCTACATGCCATGTTCCACTTTTTAAATGGCTTGAATATATTTTCATATGTATATTGGATAAGTTTTGTTAAGGTTTGTTCCCTTGATCGCTTCCCTGAAGGTTGATGGGTATTTTTTTCTACTCATATGAATATGATCCCTTCAAAAGGACTTACTAGATAGAGTTCTGGGAATCCCCTGAGAGGCATGTGGAATTCTATTATTCATCTTCATTCCCTATGTAGAGTCTTCAATATTGACATGGACAACATCTCTAGGATTAAATCCTCTACTTAACATGTTAATATAGATGGAGTTATTTTTCTAACCTCACGACCCTATATATGACCCTAATATGATGTATAAAAAATCTCTTTAGATCTTTCAATGTATCTATCTCATGAAGGTTCCCAATGAGTATTATTTCTCAGATAGATGAAATCAGTTCTATCGGAATCAATATTGTGTCCTCAAATATGAGTGCTTTCTAGAATCTTCGAGGTGAATCCCTAGTAGTGGTATGTGGAATCATAGGCTTACCTCTAGACTGTGTGTCTTGATTTGAGTATATATGGATATCCATGTAACATTTTGTAGACATTAACATATATAGAGAAGATTATATCTTTCCTTTTTTATTTATATGTGGTTTTGGGGATTCATATTAAGTATTGTTATAGTCACCCCTGCAGGGGGTTTTCCCACACGTTTCATATCATTTTCAAATGAGAAACCTTTTTATGGAGTCCTAGGAAGACCAGGACTAGGGCCATACAGTACTTTATGAGTGAAGATAGGCTGAGGTGTTCCTACGACTTCAGACAGTAGTTTTAGAAACGTTTTGTTAACATGATGGACTTTGTAGTCTATAGAATCTTTTGGTGGGCTTGTATTCTAGCCTGATTTACATTCATGCACTTTAATTCCTAGTCCTACTCTGTTTGTTGGGATATAGTAGTTTTCATGAATTTGTTTCTTAGAGGGTTTTACATATAAGAATTTGGGGTCTTGGAGATGTGTGCATGCGTATAGATATATAAGAAATGCCTCCCATGTTAGTGATATGCCTACTTGGTGTTTGTCCCCAACCCTTGGCCTATTTGAGGTTGGCTTGGGGAGTCGCAGAATGGTCCCCACTAGGACGGGGCGTGAAAAATAATCCTATATATCATGGTGTTCATTAGGAAAGCTTCATCCATTCAAGTAGAGGAGATGGCTCTTCTCCTTAGCCTGAACATTTATCATGGGAGGAATATGTCTACCATGAGTATTGAACATGACATGACTACCATTATTAAATCAATAGAGGATCTAGAGACAACCCACTATTATGTATAGTATTATATAAAATATATTTCATCAATATTTGTAAAGGTAACTACCATAATTCATTCTTGGAGAGACGGAAATATATTGGATGATTAATCAGACCAAAATGGGAAACTTTTTGATGATGTGGAAATCTTTTCATATCTTGGAACTACGACTCCACCAAGCATGTTGTTTTATCATTCTAATCAATTTGGTATTAACCTATTTCACTCTACTTTATTAATATATTTCTATATTCTTTATGTTCATATGTGTTGAATCATTTTTCAGTTTTTATTAAAATATAAAAATTATTATATCAAAATATTTACATTTTGATTATACCTTATTTATTTTTACAATCGTATATTCTATTAAATGTTATATTTTTAATAACTTATCTTTTTAAAAATAATTTTTTTTCATTCAGTTTAAGATCCTATTAACTCAAATATTTATTTTTAAAGTTACATCATTATCTTATGAATCTTTTAATGTGATTTTGATTTCATTTATTATATATTATTGAGTATGTTTTATAATCAATATTTAACAGTTATTTTACTTTTGGTTATACTAAATGAGGTTGATTTTATCTTTTTAGTAATTATATTATATTAATTTTTATCTTTTATTATTTTCATGTTCTTGATATTGATATTATTTTATGTATTTTTAATGTGTGTGAATTTTATTTAATTTATTCTTTGTAATAATATATATCTCATATAAGAATGTTTATCCAACATTGAATCATTATAATACATTTCTACATTAAAATATTAAAAGTATATATCTTATTATTTTTTTCTTAATCTTGAACCCTAATCCCTCAATATTTTGAAATATATTATTATGATTTATACGGAAAATAGAGATGTTTTATTATCACATTATTCAATGAGAAATAGTGGAAAGGTTTCATAATTTCTGAAAAATATTTTAATAGGTAATACTATCATGTTTATAGGTTGTATAAAATAAATTTCATGATTTAATGTGATTTATTATTTCCAAAATGAGATTTTTTAGGGAGTCTAATTTCTTATTTAATAATGTTTTACATATTTCTATGAAATGATATTTTAGTTGTGAATTCATAAATATGTTTTAAAATTTAATTTTAATAGAAATTAAATTTAGTTTAATACAAACTAAGTGATTCACGAAAACAACCTCATAAAGAGAGAATTTTAATAATTAGAACATAAAAGTGGTAAAAATAATAGGTTAGGATATAATAAACTATTAATTTTCTCCACTGATCATAATAAAGCTATTATTATATATATTTAATTCTTGAATTTCTAGTTATAGAAAATGGTATAAATATAATATTTTTACTAAATATGATGAATTTATGTAACTATTACTTTATGTAATTTATAGGATATTCATGAAATAAAATGATAATATTATTAACCTTGATTTTTTTTGAAATATTAAATATTTCAACCCTAGTAATAAGAGACATAATTATAATCCTTATGGAATTATTTTTACATCACTTTTTAAAAAACGTATATGTACCTTTTGATGAACAGTTCAGTAAAAAGTATCACTAGGAAAATAATTTTTCTGTTAAAGGATTATGTTAGATGGCATGAAATTAGACTACTAATACTCTAAAAGAGATAGTTACAAGTGATGTTGATATTGAATAAGAAGAATAAATTTTTATGGTTATATTAGTTAAACCTCATGTAGGGTGCACATTTCTTTAGAGGGAGAACTATGGTATGATTCTTGAATAGTATCATGTAAAATCTGTTGATGTTAGATCTTGTGGTGAAACTGTTTTTAAGATATGTGATGATGCTATTGTTTCTTAAAGTGTTTAAAATAATCCAAATTTTTATTTTGATATTTTTAATAAATAATTTAAGGATAGAGTTGATATAGTTATTGACAAATATTATTCTAGACATGAAATAGTTATCAATAATTCTAATGAATTAATAATTGATACTGGTTCAAAAAATGTTTAATCATAAGTGAGGAGTGATTTTTATGTAATGTATGAAGTCATTATAATTTATGTTATTTCTATTATTGAGTATACTAAAACAATTATCACTAATTTTCTTTCTGATGTTTCAATAAAACAAAATATATTGAATGTATAAAAAAATAGTGAAAATGTAGGAAAAAATTATTGTTAAAGTTAGATAAGGTATTATAATTTATATATTTAATATAGAGAAAACTATTATCGAAACTATTGTGAAGATTTGTTCATATTACATTCAAATTTATCTTGATGTT
The DNA here is from genome assembly GCA_963277665.1 of Viscum album. Taxonomy (NCBI): domain Eukaryota; kingdom Viridiplantae; phylum Streptophyta; class Magnoliopsida; order Santalales; family Viscaceae; genus Viscum; species Viscum album. Next base: position 821,543,507 of record OY728162.1, read on the forward strand.
ATTGATAATAAAATTGTTCATCCAGAGAAAAATTATTCTCAAACATAATGTTATAAAAAAATTTCTATATATTTATAAAAACTTTGAGTTAATATTTTTTAAAAATTAAAGTATTTAAGAAATAAATTGTATAAATACTAGGATTTTATTTCATATTTGAAGGGAGAAAATTTTGATAAAATATTATTTTTAAAATTAAAAATTCCAAAATATTTAAAACAAATTTATAATCAATTAATTAATTTTATTTAAGAAAAATGTCTATATTTTTCAACTCGTATAAATATTTATAACTTTACCCTGCTAAATAGTTTGGCTTATAAATAATATGGTTATTATTTTAAATTTTATTCTGAATAATCTATGATTAGAGATTAATATATGATTATTAACAGTTCAATGAAAAGTATATTTTATTTTTAATATTGAAAATCAAAATTGATTTCAAAGATTGAGTTTTTGATATATGATTACTAATGCTACGTAGTTAAAATCATTGTATAATAAAATTATTTTAATCATTTTTAAACTAGTTCAATATCAATAGATGAATTAATTGTTTCTATGATATATATTAAATCATAATTTACAACAATTATTCATCCACTACCAATTTATATCATAATTTCACATACAGTTGAGGTGAATGTAAGTACTTTACTTGAATAGGAGCTTGATTCATTGGTTTCTTATATATATTATATATATTATAATATTAGATATTGATAATGTTTTAAAGGATTGATTAATTTTAAATCTAACTCGTACTATGTCATTGGATCCTTAAATAATTGAATAATTTTATTTAAATTTCATTCTAATGAATGAATATGTAATTATAGGAACAATGAATCAAATGAGTACATAAATAATGTTAGAAATACCGAAAATATGATAATGATTATTTATTTTTTGATAAAATGGGTGGGAAATATGAATTATTATATTTAAATGACAATTAGAAAAAGGGAATGAAAGTTATATGGACGTTCTCATTACATTTAGAATATATATGAGGCTAAATTATTGTCATATGTTTTTTTTATTTCATGCCAAAAACAAAAAAAAAGTAATTATTTATTTTTGTAAGAATATTTACTAAAAATGATATATAACTGTATCCATATATTATATAAGATTAAATGTCAATGACTTGGTCTTCAAATTTCATTAGGTTTTAGTAATACATATTTTATTCAAGAAATATCTTTATGATTTTTTAAGAATATTTCATATAAGATTGTTTTTTATATTTTGAATAATCATAAAATAAATAAACCACATATCTATCACTTCTTCCACATCATGTAATATTTTATCCAAATGCACATGAATAATGCAATAAGGTAATGAATTTACCATATAATCTAGTTTATATAAAATATTTACATGTAATTAATAATGCAAGGATTTTTTTTTGAAATTTCCTAAAAGGAAAATCCTGAAGATGAATATTTTAAACTATTATAATTTTATCTCATCCTTCTTGATCTACTTGTATTGATTTTTTACTTTATTTAACTACTACATTATCTAATATTAATTTATTATTATGTTATTGTTATTTATTATATTTCATTAATTCATATCACAATCATATTAAATCTTTTTTACATTTAAATCAACTCAATTTGTTGGGATATAATAATTATATAATTTATATGGTAATTTACCTCTGATATTTTAAAAAAATATAGAGTTAGTGAATGTAGAATTTTTGTTCAATTATTATTTAATATATATAAAATATTCTTTAAATTTTTTGAATTATATGATCATTAAAAATGGTCATAATATTGATGTATTTTTTTTAATTTTTTATTCCAAACATATCTTAGTTTTTATTCTCAAAAGAACCCTCATATATGTTATTAATGTTTTAATTTGAACATGACAAGCAATTTTTTATTGAAATTGTTTCAATTTTTTTTTGTATAAATAAATATATTTATATTATTGGAACGAAATTTTATTAGTTGAGGGAAATTAATTTTCCAAATGTTATAAAAGACAATTTCACATTAATAAAAGTTTGATGTTTTATGGGTCACACATTTACATGTTTCATTATTCCGAACTCATTTTTATTCATGTTATGATCTTTATAAATTAATATTTTTTAAATTCTTAACTTATGAATATAGTCTTTTGAAATAAATTGATCCATGGGTTCAATATTATACATATGTTAAAAATGTGATGTTATAATTATGCAGATAAAATAAATCTATATTTACTCATATGTAGGTAAATAATACATGATATTTCTACTACACATCATCAAAAGATTCTAAATACTCTTATAAAATTTGTTTTATGATATTTTATTATCACATATTTCTCTTTTATATATCCAATAAATGTTATAATTGATAAAAAATTATCACATAGATTGTGACATCCCAACATTAAACTTTAGCTTAGAAAGAAATGAGGTGCGACAAATCTTTGGTGAATTATACAAGAAAACAACATATCTAAATAAATTACAAGAGATTACTTAGACATTGAGGGATTATGTTAAATTTCTAAATAATATCATCTATCAATAATAATTAAAAATAAATAAACAAACTTTATGAGTCATGGATATAAACAAAAAAATGAGACTAAAAGCCGATATAAAAAAATAAAAGTAACAAGGAAGAGGTATAACAAGTTTACTCAAAAATCCATATGACATATTGATTTAGAAACACAAATGTGTAATAAATCCATCCAATACATTATAAAAACTGAAATATCCAAACACCATACTAAGGAAGTAGCATCATGATATTATAATAGATAAATAAGAGACATTTGATTTACCAGTGTCATGAAGATCAACACCTTCATATACAACAAATAAAATATGCAGTGGGTGTATAATCATACATAATAGGATTTACCCAAGATACATTCCAAATAACCTCATTGGGAATAAAACATTTAATCTCATAGTTTAGAATATAATTTATAACATATATAAAAAAAATCAAAACTTTTTACCAAATTAAAACAATTTTATGTAAAAGTAGAAAATTTATCCATTAATACCACTTGGCATACAAAATCCACACACATCCACTCATTAACACATGAATGATAAATTAAAATCTTAATACTCACAAGAAGCGGTCTATACTTCAGAAAGTTTTCACTTCGTGATATTCCTTTTTGTGCCTCCAATCTGGCACCAAGCACCAAGTACACACCAACATGGCCCCACAAAATTCGACTATGAATACACACCACCCATATATGAAATTTTCTCACACAATTTGATTCAAAATAAACTAATTATTTCTTTTGAATCATTAATTTAAACATTTTTCTTATATTAAAAATAAACCATAATTTAAAACCATTTATCAAAATGGGTTTTCTAAAAACTATTCAAATAAACAAGATCTCAAAAAAAACCCAAGAGGATATTCATTTACATATTAATGAAATAATTCCATCCAAAACTGAAGAATAACATACAATAAATCAATGAATTCATGTTCTAGTATGAGTAGAGAAGAGAGAGAAACCACAAACAGTTAAATGGGTGATGAAAATTAAGAATGAAACATTGAAACCTACAGATATGGGCACAAAACTCATTTTATTTAATTTATAAAATATCTATTTCATAAAAACACATCATATATCATAGATATATTGATAATGAATTAGATGTAACATTTTTGTGAGATTAGAAAATATTATTTTAGAGAAAAAGTGAAAATGGACACATACCATTGATTCAGAAGATGTAACACTCTATGATTCACAAAAACATAAATTAATAACAATAGTAACAATGAATAATGGTTATGATATGACATTACTTTTAGATCCTGATAGGATAGGTTAAAAATAATGTTTTTAGGAGTTAAAACCAAGTTAAAATACAATATTTTGATCATGAAATGCACATTTCATTATTACTCTACAAGATTTAAGAAACCATGTAGTAACCATGTTCCTGTAATTTCCACCAAACCATACCCTCACATAATTGGTTCACATGGTTATAAAAACTATGTATATACCATGATTTTACATCTATCTCTACATTAATGTTTTCTCTTATGAACCCACACATTTTGGAGAAACTATGTTCAAGATTTACACACCCTCCTTTCGTCCCAAGCCTATCCCATAGATAATTGGTTAAATCGTCCTAGTTTCTTAAAAACATGCTCAAACTATGCACTATTATACAAAATCTAAAACACAAAAATACCATCCAACAACTCTTGAAACTCAATCTATGTATTATTTGAATTAATAATATATAATAAATGTGAAAAGTACCTAAAACCAGAGGTGTTATAATCTCCCAACCATAGACCTTTTGTGCCCAGAAATATAGATATTTTCAGTTCTTTAGAAAAGTTTTTACCATTGGTCCCATATATATTTCTCACATTCACATTTGTCCTCTGTAATTTCACCATGTTTCCATAAAATTCAAACCAATGGAAAACATTTTGCATACAATAGTTTTTCTTGTATATATATCATATGAATATGGGCATGATCAAATGTGTCATCGAGTTTAAGAGAAATATGATTCCATAAAATTAAAAGGAAATAATTGGGATGGTAAATCCTTAGTTGAGATAATTTGAAAAATTATGAAACATACTCAGCTATTTTGGTAATTACAATCGATAACAAAGATCACCAATTCTTTCAAGTATCGCAAAATGTTGAACATACTGAGGGGATAAAATTCATTTCTTATCCCATCATCGATGCCCTTATTTTGAAAACAAATTCATGAACAAATATCTCACATGATAAATGATAAATGGAAAAAATTATTATCAACAATTGATTTACTATGGCTTTGGGATGAAACCATCCATTTCATAATCATCTAAATTTTTACAACCATCTCCTAAACAAGGCTAGGTCATAATAGTGATGTTTCTATACTATCCACCTAATAAAGTGGATAATGATAAGGATGATTATAAAATACCTCGAATATATCCATCTATATAATCTCATAATAAATTTTTTTAAAAATAAAACTCAAGTAAATACATATTTTCCTCCCATAAACCACCAAAATCGATTAAAAATCATGGATAATGTCATCTGTATCTAAATCATTAATTTAGTATTCCCATATATTTGATTATGATATGTTGTTATCATGTTCAATTGGTTATTCAAATGTTCTTTATTGGTTCCCCAAATAATATTTATGAAATGAATATCTACATAAAAGAAGATCAAAACTAGTATTTTATAAAATTTTACCACTTCTGAATTTTATAGATTTTTCAATTCATCTATCTTGTGTGATTGTTGAGTTGGTACGAAGTGCAATGAAATTGTGAGATTCTCTATAATTATCTAGACCAATTCATGATTCCTAATACGTCTTAGTAAATCCATGAGATATTCCATTTTTATTTGATTTCATTTTATATAGGGATAGTCAAATATTGTATAATTACTTATAATCAGTTATGATCTGACTTACTCTCTAACAATTTAGTAATTTTGAGATAAAATAACCCATATTTATTTAAATAACTTCTAAAAAATAATGGTTTTTTAACGAAATGGTCATATTTTTGACACCTGGGTGAATTTCCCATTTTAAATGTTGATGATAATTATAAATATTTTAATAAAAAGACCATCAAATAATAATTCGATCATGAAAAATAGACTTGGTTTTTCCATATTTTTTCCATCCGTAAATGGTATCCTTGAAATTATGGTTTGGAATTATGGTAAGGTTTTTAAGATATATTGTTTGGCATCGTTTATTTTATCAACCAAATTCGGTTAGAGTTTCACTAAAAATAATATTTCAACTTCATTATACTTACTTCAATCAATGTGAAAATATCCTATCGTAGTCATCAACTGGAATGATTAAAATCTTCTATGTAATTTTTTTTATAACTATTGATTTAAATAATATTTCATAAAATTTTATTTTGTAGGTGTAAAAACCAACTCATAGTTAAACAAATGAAGATATTACATAAAACTTATATGTCTCAGGATCGAATTTCTTTGTAAAATGTTGTGTTTTTAAATATTATAGACTGTAAAATTGTGAATTTCTCACCAAAGTTATAATGTAAACATCTTTTCAAAAAACGAAACACCATCATAAATTTCAAGTCTTGGGTTGGATACTTGTTACGTTGAATTTATATCTATAATGCTCAATATGTTATGACATTATCGCATAGTATCAGATTACAGATGAGTCTAGATCCAAATGGATCACAATGAACAACATAGACCTTCCTGATTTATAAAAAAAATTTAAATAGTTCCTCACCAATCCTAGGCATAATCTACAAAAACTATCATTGTTATCCTCACTCCAATGGAATGTAGTAACCTTTCTCATGAGTGTTATCATAAGAGATGTGGGATATGAGATTCCCAGAAAAAAGAGATGATAGTAAACTCCAAAACCTATAATGTTTCACATCTCGAATACATTTTTTGTTGGTTTTCAAGTGAGGAAAAATTATATATTTGCAGGATTGTCTGATACTCCTTTCTTATAAATGAAATGGCCAAGGAAGCATAACTCTTGTATCCAAAAATGAAATTTAGTGATTTTTTCATATAGCATGCAATTTCACAAAATTCTTAATACATTCAATAAATGTTATTCATGGTATTTTTATTTTAGTTAATACACCAGAATTTCATTCTAAAATATCATAATGAAAGATCCTAGGTACCACTGAAATAAATGATTAATTAGTTCTGTGAAAATTGAGGGTGCATTTTTAAGACAAAATTGTTGGACCTGATATTCATATTGACCATAACAACTCTTGTAATTTTCCTTTAAAATATCTTCTTTATTAAGCCATTATTAGTGACACCTTGAGAATAGATAAATTTTATAGATATATTAGGCTTCCATCAGTTGATAAAAAAGATCATCAAATCAAAGAAGAGGATATATATTCTTTATCATAACCTAATTAAATTTATGATAATCAAGACAAATTAAAAAGGAAATATTACAAAACTACCTTTTAATACATGTTAATACATGATTTATTATATAAAAGTACCCTCAATAAAACCTATGATATTGAAAAGTATAATTTGTTTTTTAATTAGGTACATCACATAACAACTAAAAATAGTAAATACATTATATTTATTGAAAACATCGTTAACATTTTCGTACATAAAGATCCATGGGATCACCTGAGGAAATACATAAGAATGGAGTGACCTATAAATCCCAAGAAGGGAATAAATATGGAATGAGTGAAATTATGTTATATTTTAGGAATATATATATATGGAATAAAAGGAGTGAGAATCATAAACATATACAATGAGACATGATATAACATGATAATCATAAATGAAACATGAAAAATGTGTCAAAAATTTACAACACTGCATTATAAACATTGGTCAAGGATAAATGCCAATAAATAATGATTTAAAAGTCCCATAAAGGAATCAGGTTCACTCCCTACCCCAACAGAAAATCTGACAAGACTAAACATTACCTAATTCATTGGAGTGATAATAAATTTTGAACACACCAATCAATTTAATTTCATTCAAATTCTTATGTGTTCCACAAAGATCATACAAAAAGGATTTATTAGTCATAATATTATATTAAATGATTAAGGAGTGTGGAATACAAACATATAATTCCCTAATAAAAGAGGTCAAATTTCATAATGGTTAATACATTTGATAATAAACGGGTATATTTTTCATTACAAAATTGTTTTGGCATGGAAAATCATGGTAGAATTTCGGTAGCATAACAACGTCACATAAAAATTAATAAAAATGGGGTTATGAGAGAACTTGAGGTACATCGTAATTTGTAAATACATTGGAAATTAATAGGTACATGTAAATACATATCCATACATCATGAATTAAAAATAGAAGGCACACAATAATAACAAAACTTTAATATATAAGAGAAGGTGAGAATCCCTTACATGATTATGTGAATCCAAATTATTTAGAGGAGCTTATTAATAGTTTGGGATAAATATATAAGGATTATATAAAGGGTAGAGAATAGTGATGATGTTCTAAATAGATTTTTTTAAAGGGAAGATGGAACATGTGTGGGTTTATATAAGAAATCACTGTTGAATTAATTATGATTATTCAAACATAGGTATTGAACTCTAAATAAAAAATCACCAAAACAAAAATAAAATTACTTGGTTTTAAAAAAAATGGGATAGTTTTTTAAAATTATTTAAGGTAAAGTGATGAACATAATAAAATAATTCCCTTGTTTATAAGGAGGTGAGTTATACACTAAAAGAAATGATTTTAAAACCTTAAAATATATTAAGGGTTTTGTAGGATTCAGAAAGGATATAAAAAATTAAACATATAAACATAAAACAACATTATTGTAAAGGTAAAACATATATTTGGTCGTGGATACCATTTATATTGTTTATTACATCACTTTTGGGTCATTATGTTGTCATAATACACAAAGTATATTTATAAAGAATTTAATTTTGACTAAAAAAATTGACTATCTGAAAAAATTATGAAAAATAAACTATAGAATAATTTTGATGTTTTGATTCAGAAAATAATATACATTTTATTGAAATAAATTTTAGATATGTGTGTTTCCACTTCTATAATATGAATCTAAATTTTTTGAGAAATTCTAGGTTTTTTTGACAATAACAATTTTTGAAACCATAAAGAAATTACATTTGACTTTAAAAAAATAGATTAAAAACATATATTTAATAAAAATAATTTAATAAATTTTTTTTATTAAAAAATTATTTATTTAAAAAACCCATAAATACATCAAAATAAATTCCTTAATTTAAATTGAAAATTACCAAAAAATACTATTTTGTTTTATTTTATCAAAATAAAAGTCCTTTAAAAAGGAATAATGATAAGATATATATTTATTCATTATTATCTTGAAAATAATTCAGATACTCATATTTTGTGGGTCTTGATACATATACATTTAATACACCATAAAAATCCCTAATATTAAGGTGCAAGATGGTGATAAATTCATGGGGTGGTTCTGTGTACATGGTTTTGGATGTGATTTCGATGAGCTTTAAATTCTCCCGTAGATAGTTTCTCTCATACATAGGTTATTGGATATAATTTTGTTTTTAGTAAAGGGAAAATACCAGTGATTTCATATCCATTGGAATCCTTGATAAATGGGCTTCAAAGAGTACAATCCTAGTGGTTGTGGTTATCACTTCCTTATTCTATGTCATTTATATTTGTTAAAATCTTATATTTATAATAATCATATGATCACTATTTAATAGATATATTTTCAATGATAATGATACTTAATTGTATTTTATATAAAATTGGATCTAATAAAACAAAAAATTCTGGTTTTTTCTATAACCATGTGACATAATAATCACTTTAATTTAATAATAAGGTAAATTTTATTTATAATAGTTCGGGTCGTTACAATCATACCCCCTTCAAAAAAAATTCCCTCAAAATTTTCATTTCCCATAATAAAATAGAAGAGGGTAACTCTATTTCATCACTTCCTATAGTTCACATGATGCTTCATTAAACTTTTGGTTTCTCCATAGCACTTTGACCAGGTGCACTGTCTTATTTCAATGAACATTGTATCAATGATCTAAGATGTTCACTGAAATCTTCTCATAAGAGAGATCATTCTCTAATGGTACCACATATAGATTGAGTACATGTGTGGGGTCTCATATGTAATTAAGTAAGAGGGATACAAGGAATTCATCATTTACTTGAGATAGTTTAGGCGGGAGTTCTAGTTCATATGCCACTAATTCGATGCGATCAAGGATCTAAAAGGGACCAATGTATCATGGACTAATATTTCCATTATACCCAAATCTCATTATGTTCTTCCATGTAGAGATGCATAGAAATACCATGTTTCAAACATTAAACTCTAGTTATCATATACTATTTTCTGCATTTCTCTTCTATCAACTCTAGTAATCCATGATGTGCGGGTAAATAATATTGACCTTTTCCAACATCTCTTAAACAATTTCAGGACCCATCCGTTTTCATTACCCGACTTCATCCCACCATGTAGGTGTTCTAAAACTCTTACCATAAAAGGATTCTCAGGGTTCCATTTGTATTATTGAGGGGAATCTGTTATTTTATAAGAACTTGAGAAGAATAAGATTTTGGTCACATCCTCCTTTGATGTCAATCAAGTATTCTGTCAATATTTCTTCTAATGTTTAAGTAGCCTAATAATATTATCCATCAATTTGGAGATAATTTGATGTACTGAAGTTTAGATAAATTTTTAGAGCATGTTGGATAATTTTCTAGAACATGGATGTGAATATCAGATGTTGAACAGATACAATTAATAATGGTACTCCATTAAGCCTCACTACTTCTCTAATGACTATATATGCATGTTGATTGAGTGAGAAATCCTCTCAAATCTCAATGAATTGTAGAGTCTTTATAAGATGATCCGTCACAAGCCAAATTTAATTATTCCCTCTTGATATCTTTAGAGGACCAGTAACAAAGTCCATAGTGACATTTTCCCATTTCTATGTTTGTATGGGTAATGGTTGCATCATCATTTTAGATTTTTACTTTTTTTCTTTCACATGATGTCAAATAAGACATCTTGATTTATAATCCATGATCGCATTCTTCTTATGGTCTCACCTACAGGTATCTCAAATATCATGATAAATCATTGTGCTTCTTGGGTGTATGGAGACATTTGATCTATGTGAATCATCCAACAAATCCTTATTTAACATAGTATTTGATGATACACATAGTCTTAACAAAAATAACACAATTCCTTCAGTAAAATCAATCTCTAAGGCTTTCCCGTTTCTTATAGATTATATTTTATTGTAAATTCATACATCCTTTATTTAGGCACCCTATAACATATCTGGAAGCCGTGATTGAAAAATAATTTCTAAAAGGATTTATTATGTTTCTTCCATGATGATTCCCATGTCTATCATTTTCAAATCTGATAATATCAGATCCCTATCAATTCTAATTAGTGATAGAATTTATGGATCCTTTTTACATAGAGAATCCACCACTTCGTTCTATTTCTTAGAATGGTCATGAATTTAATAGTAATAGCCCTTCACCGGCTCTAATTATATTAATTGGTGCATATTTAGTGCTTTATATGTGAATATATACATGATGCTTTTGTGATCCATATATATTTCACACTTCTCCCAAAAGAGAAATTGATGCTATACTTTCAATGTAATGATCACCATATCCAACTCCATGTCTTGTTTTGGGTAGATCTATTCATGAACCATCATGAGTCTTGAAGAATAGGCTCTGAAATTTTCATTATTCATTAACAAACATCTTAATCCCTTCCTCACAACATTGGTAAACACTACAAGAAGCGTTCCACTTGTGGGTAATGTGAGAATAGGTGTAGTGATAAGACTCTTTTTTAGCTCCATGAATCTCTATTAAAATTCATTATTCCATGAAAACATAACCCTATTCCGAGTTATCTTGGTTAGAGGGTTTGATAATCATGAGTAATGACTCAAAAATAGAATATAATACCATTCTAAACCAATGAAAGTATGGATATCTATCACATATGTTAGACTCATTCATCCCTAAATTTATACTTTTTTAAGGGTCCACTAATATCCCATTATTTGTAATGATGTTCCCCATGAATGAAACATACTTTAACGAGAACTCTCATTTTATATAATTTTGATAAAGATTATCCATTTTCATTTTCTTTATCATATTTCCCATATTCATTTCATGATCCTCCATAGTTTTAGAGAATATTAACGTATCATACATAAATACCACCATAAATTTTTCTAGGTAATCTATACAGACTCTATTCATTATGTCCATAAATATTTGCTGGCCCATTAGTGATTCCAAATGGAGTCATTAAGAACTCATAGTGCCAATACATAATAAAAAAAGTAGTCTTCGGGATATCCTCCTTCTTCACCCTAAATTTGTTATAACCCAAACATAAATACACCTTGGAGAAGTATTATTCTCCACATAGCTGATCAAACATTCCATCAATCCATGGAATTTGATACTTGTTCTTTATTTTGATCTTATTATGCTCACGATAATCAATGAAATAGTGTGTTGACCCATCCTTATTATTTAAGAATAGGACGGGCATACCCCATGGTGGAGCACATGGGTGTATGAAACCTTTATCTAAATTATCATGTAGTAGTTTCTTCATATCCCCAATATCCAAAAAATCAATTCTATATAGAGTATTGGATAATGGTAATGCCCCTAGTATAATATCGATTGAAAATTAAACCTCTTGGATCGGATTAAGAGAAACAAATTCCTTGGAAGACACATCAGTGTATTCCCTCATAATAGGCATGAATTCAAGGATTATTCTTTCCTTAGACATAATCATTTGATCTAGATATGTGTTCTTAGGGATAAATAAAATCAATTATTGAGATCATGGTTCTAAATAATATTTTTCCTTCTCCTGGAACTTATACGGAATCAAAGTTGATTATCAATACAGAGAGTGATTTTATTCTTATGAAAATTTATGTTGGATATATATATAGAAATCCAGTCCATACCTATTACTGCATAAAATTACACTCTTGGGATATGACATTATTTTTTAAGATTTTTAGTCCACAAATTTTGACAGTGGAAGATTTATATACTTGGGATGCAATAATTTTCCCATTTCTGATTTTCATTTATATCTCTACTTAATGTATTTGTAGTAGTATTTTAATTGTTATAATAAACATGTGTGATATGATGGAATGCGTAGAACTAGAATAAAAAAAATGTTCCCATTTTTTGAATGAATAACTAAAATATCTTTCACCATTTCGTTTTTAAGATCCACCCTGATGGTTGTAATGAAAAAATCTCACCATTATCACCTTAGAGGTTTTTTTGTTCTTCAAAATCCTGGGATTAGGGTATTGGTATGTAAAGTGCTCTGGTTCCTTGTAGTTTATTAATTTAAAAATTCAATGAGAGTTTGTGGGAGAATTCCTTTCCTCCATCACAATAGTTGGCTTCTTCTGTTAATAATCAATAGCTTGGTGACCTTCCTTAACTCACCTAAAACATTTCCTCACCCCCTTAGCAAAATTTTGGGGAGATTATTTCCACACCTTTGACAAGTAAAATGTTTAAATTTCTTAGAACCATTACATTTCTCTATTGAATAATCAGAATTAAACTCCACTTTCTATTACTTATCCTCGTGATACCCTTAAGATTCACCAATCTGCATTTCAACATTACAGGCACCTTATAAAATTTCCTCATAGCTATCAAAGTCTCAAATTTATAGGGCTTTCCATATACTTGGTTTTATCCCACCAAATAAGTATTTAGCCTTGTATTTGGGGGTAATGAAAAAGCTGGTGGAAAATAATGCGAGTCTAGGGATTTTTTCCTCATATGACCCTAGAGATTCGTCCATTTATTTTTGAGGATAAGGAAATCCATTTACATTTTATGTTGGAGAGTGTGGGGAAAATATATATCAATTTTATTTCAATAATTACTTCCACCCATTGCTTCGGTATTTTCCTTAGGATTAGTATTATTGATCAATAACCACAACTGATCAGCTTATCCCTCTAAATGATAAATTTCCTGTACAATAATATCTTATTCATAACATTTATGGATGGAGAAGATATTACTCATGGAGTGGATCCATTTTTTTGTGATTAAGGTATCAATTGATCCATTGAAAATCAGACGACTTTGTAACATAAATGACTCAATATTTTCTTATTCTCTCTTAGGTGGAATTGGGAACTTCTCTTGATCTAGGTTTCTATTCCAAATCTATGTCAGATGGGAGAGTATCATCACAATGTTTGTGATTCCTAACCCATCGGGTTGGGCATCTCATTAGGGATGTCATCACATTACTTGTCACATTAATTTTTTACCCAAATCATCTTCTTTCCATCCATTGGCTAGAATATAGAGAAAATTATGGATAAATATTTATAAACTATTAAACATATAAATAAAAATCCAATGACATTAAAGGTATATCTTATTAGTTACATTTGTTTCCTTAACATGTTAATTTATAGGATGCAATCTCTGTTAACAATGATATATTTCACAACATATAATTTTATGTTAATTTTTTATTCCCCTTTTAGTGGTTCATAATGAGTTTGTGAATTTACTAAATCTTATTCCCTAGGAGTTTCAAACTAGGTGCACAGAAAGTCCCATTGTTTTGTACCAGATTATGCTATGTTAATCCTTAAACACCTTGTGAGAGTTGTTACCCCTATGTACAGATGTTCCCTAACCACGTCCACTTTTGGTATCTAGAAAGGGATTTATTTTCTCTGTATACCACTTACTATATACTTACAAAAATTTAAGGATGTTTTATTATATATAGTTTAATACCTATGGATTTCTCTAGATTTTTCTAATCCTAATCAGAAAAAACTTTACATTTCATTTGATAAAAATTCTAACAACAATTATCTTTATTACAAATTAATACATAATTTATTACATAAAATTACACTTAATAAATCCTAGACGATCAATAATTCTAGTGTCCATTGGAATTAGGCACAATAAATCACAAATAATAATAGGAAATTCATTATCATTATTGAAATCTTCCTTAACATGATCATACAAAATACTACATGGGATAACCGAGGGACATACATAAGAAATGAGTGATCTATAAGGACCAGTAAGGTAATAAACATGGAATTGGATAATAAATTTTATACAATAGGAATATAAGTAATGAATAAAAGGAGTGAGAATCATAAACATGAATAATGAGACATGATATACCAAGATAATCATCATGTAATCTTGGAAAATGTGGAAACAACATAAAACACTGAATCATAAACATAGGCCAAGGCTAACTACCAAGATATTATGATTGAAAAAGACATAAAATGGATTTAGGTTCACTGCCTATCCCAATATTACGTCTCATGAGACTAAAAATTAACCACTAAATCAGAGTGCTATATAATTATGGGCTCACCCATCACTTTCATTTCCTTCTCATGATTAAGTGTGCCACATAGATCTTAAAACATGGATTCATTCATCATCACATTTTACCAAAATATTATGCAGTTTTTAATAAATTAATTTATGTCCCATATAAAAGGGGTAAAATTTCATAAAGGTGGATACAAATGATAATAAATGTGTATGGTGATCACTACAAAGTTGTTTTGGTAGGGAAAACCACATTGAAATTTCAGCAGCATAATGATGTCACTTAAAAATTCATAAAAATAGGTTGATGAGAGAGAAAGGGGTCTCTAATAATTTTTAAGAATAATGAAAATTAATAGGTACATGAAAATACATATCCCAAAATTAGGAATTGAAAATAGAAGGCATAAGATAATAAAGAAAATAGAATGAAAAAGTAAAGGTGAGGATCCATTACTTGAGTGTGTGACACCAAATGATTTAGAGAAGCATCTGGAGAGAATGTGGCACCTTGGGATGAATATAGATATGTTAGGGAAGAGTAAATAATTGATCTTAGTATTATTTGAGAATATAAGTGCAATCTTGGGTGGGTTTATAAAATAAATTAGTGGGGAATTATTTATCATTTCTCAAACATTTTTTTCAGACTCCATGTAATAAAAAACAAAAACACAAACTTTCCCATGGTTTTTGACAATGGAACAAGCAAATTGAGATATTTTATCATTATTTTATATATCCATGGTCAAAAATTGATAAAATAATTCTCTTTCTTAAGTGGAGGGAATTCATACTCTTAAAGAAATGATTTTAAAACCTTATAATATTTTTATGGGTTTGAGGGACTTAAAAAGGCTTTATAAAATTTACAAATAAACATAAAATCAAATTATTTTTGAGAGAGAAAATATATTTGGTGATGGATACCCTTTATATTAGTTATTATATCAGTTTTGGGTCATTATGATGTGATAATAAACAATGTATATTTATATTGTATTTAATTTTTACCTAAAAATTTGACCGTCTCAGAAAAGTATGAAAAATTCACCGTTGGATAATTTAAAAAATTTTAATACAAAAAAGTATTCAACTTATCAAAATAATTTTATAAATATGTTTATTTTCATTTTTAAAATATGAAATTACATTTATTGTGAAATGTTTAGTTTTTTGAAAATAACAGTTTTCGAACCCTTATAAAAATTACATTTGAATTCATAAAAATTATATAATCATTTATATACTAAAAAATATTTAATAATTGTATTGAATTAAAATTTTATTTATTTCAAAAAATCATAACTTCATCAAAATAAATTCCTTAATCAAATTTGTATATTTCCCAAAAATACTATTTGTGTTTTATTATATCAAAATAAAAATCATTTATAATTGAATAATAATAGGATTAAAATATATTCATTATTATATAAAAAATAATATACATAATAATATTTCTAGGGTCATTATATATATATATATCTCTTTAATACATCAACAATATACATAAGAGTATGATGTGTGATATTGAGATTTTTATCGGGTGGTTATGCATACATGGTTTGAGTCACGATCTCGATGATCTTAAAATTATATTGTAAATGGTTTCATTATAATGAAGTTGTTGGACATAAGATTGGTCTTGGTCAAGGGAAAAGACCAATGATTCAATATCCCTCATAAACTCTGATAAATTTGATTGATACAGTATATTTCTATAGGATGAGGCCATCACATCCTTTGTCTATGTCAATAAGATTTGTTAAAACTATTTATTTATACTAATCATATGATCATTAGTCAAGGACTATGTTATCAATGGTAGTTATTCTTAATAGTATTTTAAATATAATTTTACATAATAAAATAAAATAGTTTTATGTGTTTTCTCTAACAATATTATACAATAATACATTTAATTAAATCACAGGGGAAATTTTATTTATAATAGTTTGGGTTGTTACAATCTCCCTTCCCCAAAAAATTTTCCCTAAAAATTTTCATTTCCCATAGTAAAACAGATGAGGGTAACTCTGTTTTATCATTTCCTCCAGTTCCCACTTTTCTACTTCAAACATGTGGGCACTCCAAAACACACTGACCAGGTGCACTGTATTATTTCATAGGACTTTGTCTCCATAGTCTAAGATATTCACCAGCTTCTTTTCATATGATAAATCATTCTACAATGGTATCACCTTTTGATTGATTATATGAGAGGGTTATAGTTTTACTTCCATGATATGGTTACATGGAATACATCATGTAGTTGAGATATGTTAGGTGGGAATGATAGTCGGTTGGCCACCGCTCTAATGCAGTTAAGGATCTCAAAGGGAATGATGTATCTTGGACTAATATTTCTGTTCTTCCCCAATCTCATCATTTTATTACAGAGATATGTAGAGGAATACAATGTCTTTAACCTTATTCTCTAGGTATGGTCGACATATTTTTTCATAGCTCTTGTATCGACTTTGGGAAACCTTGATGTACTTATGAATGGCCTTGACCTTTTCCACCATCTCTTCAACCATTTCAGGGTCTAGCTGTTTGCATTCCCTGACATCATCATAGCATGCAGGTGTTCTATAACTCTTCCCTTAAAGGGCTTCATAGGGATACATTTATATGATCGAGTGGAGACCATTATTATATGAGAACATAAATAGAGGAAGATGTTGGTCCCATTGTCATTTCATGTCAATCAAGCATGTTATCAACATGTCTTTCAGTGTCTTAATAGTCAACTTAGAATTGGGCATCAGTTTGAGGATGATAGGTCATAATAATGTTTATCAAAGTTTTTAGAGAATTATGGATAATTGTCCTAAACATGGTGGTTAATCTAGGATCTCTATAAGGTATAATCGATAGTAGTACTCCATACATCCATTGGGATTCTCTAATGTATATACATGAAAGTTGATCATGTGATAAATACTATCAAATCTCATTGAAGTGTGTAGTCTTTATATGACCATCCACCACAAACTAGATAGAATTGTCCATTCTTGATCTCTTTGGAAGACTAGAGATAATTTCCATGGTTACATTTTCCCATTTACATATAGGTATGGGTAATGGTTACATAATCCCCTTGGATATTTTTCTTTCTTCTTTCACTTGCTGATATACAAGACACATTGATGTACACTTTGTGATATCCATCTTCATATTGTACTAAAAATAGTGTTATCTAAGATTTCAACACATCTTTTTTCATACTGTATGGATAAAGAAGGTTGGGCTATGTGCAACATCAAACACCACCTTCTTTAACTCATGATTTAACGGTAAACATCATCTTTCCAAAATCTCACAACTCATTTTTCATTAACAAAGAATTACAAGGGGTTACTATTTATTATAGTTTAAACTTTCTTCTGAATCCCAACATCATTTATTTGGGCATCCTTTAACCTCTCCAAAAGAGAAAATTGTGTAATCATTTGTGAAAGTTTTTATGATATTCATTCCTTGATGATTCCCATGTCTATCATTTTCAAATCAAAGAAGATTAGATCCCTCTAAATTATCATCGAAGATAGAATTTCTAGATCCTTTCTACTTAGAGAGTCTATCACTTTAATCACTTTCCCAATATGGCAGTGAATTGAGATATCATTTTCCTTGATCACTTCTAACCATCATCATTATCAAATATTTATCTCTTTCTGTGTGAATATATACTTTAGGGTTTTTTGATTTGTATATATTTGACACTTCTCCCTAAAGAGATAATGCTTCAATATTTTCAATTTTAAGATCACTTTAGAAAACCCCAGATCATGTGTTGGGTAGTTCTATTCATGAAAATTAATCTTCCTTGAAGCATAGGCTATGTATTTTTCAGTCTACATTAATACGCATAACAATCCCTTCTTTCAATCATTGTTGAACACTACAAAAATCTCTCCACTTCAAGGGTAGTCTGAGCACACGTGTAGTGATAAGAATCATTTTCAACTAACTAAATCTATTTTCACATTTATATTCTAAGAAATATCGACCCCCTTTTGAGTTAGCTTGGTTATAGGGTTTGACCATCGTGGAAAATTTCTCTGAAATTAATGATAATATCCAGCTATCCCAAGGAAACTGTTGATATCAATCATGGATGTTAGCCTCGATCATCCTTAAATTTCTTCTATTTTTGAAGGTTCCCCATATATCCCATTAATTGTGATGATGTGGACTAATTATAATACTTCCTTCAACTAGAACTACAATTTTCTATACTTTTCATAAAGAATCTTTTTTCACATTGTCTTTAGCACTTTCCATAGATGCTCTTAATCTTCCTCTATGATTTTGGAGAATATTATAATATCATCTATAAATAATAATTTTTTTGAGGTCATCATTAAAGAACCTATTCATCAATTCCATGATGATTTCTAGGGAATTATTGAGTTATAAATAAATCACTATGAACTCATAGTTCTTGTACCTCATATGAAAAGCACGCATGTGGATATATTCCTTCTTCACCCTTACTTGGTAATATCCTAATGAAAAATCCACCATGGAGAAGTTTTGTGATCAACACAGATGATTGAATAAGATGAAGATACGTGGAAGCGGATACTTTTCCTTTATTGTGATCTTGTTGAGATCATGATAGTAAATGAAAATGCACACTGATCCATTCTTCTTCATGGCAAAGGGGACTGGTGCAACCAATGGTGAAGCACTTGGGTTCATAAAACCTTTATCCTAATTATCTTGTAGTTTATTCTTTATATTTTCAAGTTACAAAAAATCAATTCTATATGGAGTCTTGGATAATATCAATTACCTGAGTATAATAATGATTTAAAATTAAACCTCTCAGTTTGGATGAAGACCATGCAATTCCTCAGGAAATACATAAGCGTATTCCCTCACAATGGTCATGAATTCATGGATTATTCTTTCCTTAAAATCAATAATTTGATCTATATATGCATGATAATATAGAAATAATATCCATTATTGAGATGTTGGTTCTATGAATATTCAACATCCATATTCAAGTTTTAGAGAATCAGGGGTTTATCCTCAATAAAGAATGTGATGTCCTTCTCATGGTAATTTATATTGGCTCTATACAGGGAGAGCCAATCCATACCCACAATTGCATCAAGTTCCACCAAAGGGAGTATGAAAATATTCAATGGGAAGTTTAGTCCACTTAATTTTATTAGGGAGGATTTATATACTTGGGATGTCATATTTTCCCAATCTTCTATCTTCATCGATAGCTCTACTTCCATGCTTTTTTGACGGTATTCGAATAGTTCTACTAAGATTTTGTGATAGGAAGGAAGTAATAAAACCATAATAAAAAACTATATTCACTATTTGTTAATAAACATCTAGAATAAATGTCACCAATTCATTATTGGGATCCACTATGGTGATTGTGATGGAAAAAATCTTGCACCTACTGCATTGGAGGTTGCTTGTTTTGTTCGAAAACCCTTCGCATAGGGTATTGGTTTTCAAAGTGCCATGGTTCCTCTTAGTTTAAGTAAGGGAAAATATGTTAAGGGTTTATTGGATCATTAATTTCCTCATTTTCAATTGTGGGTTTCTCTTGTCGGTAATCGTTAGCTAGTTTTTCTTCTTTCCTACACCTAAAGAACATCCTCCTCCCCAATAGGCAATTTCTGAGGTTCTTTTTTCTGCACCTTTTACAACTGGGATGTTTAAATTTATTAGAATCTCTAGATATAACCATCAATCCACCACTGTTAAATTCTATTTTCTACTTCTTTTCGCCATGATACCATTGAGATTCATCGATCTCTATATTGACATTGGGATAACATTGGAAAATTACATCATAGATATTAATGTTTTAGATCGATAGGGATGTTTGTAGACTAGGTTTTATCCCAATAAAGATGTGGTTATAATTTTATTCTAGGGAAATGAAAAATATGGTGTTGTATCATGTAATTAATTTAATTTTTTCCTCATATTCAATGACATATTCTTCATCTTTTTTTCTTGAGTTAAATTAAATCCCTTTCCATTTTAACTTAGAGAGTGAGATGAAAAGATTTACAATTTTTTTCATAAATTCATTCCATCCCATTAATTAAATCTCTTCCTCAAGGTTCATATTACTAATAAATAAAACCACTGATAAATTTCACCCTCTATATGATAAATATCCAATGGAAACATCTCTTGTTTGTAACATTGAAGGATTGATATGATCTTCACAATGAAGTCGGTCCAGTATTCCGTGATTATGGGGTGAAATGATCAATTGAAATTTGGAGGAATTTGTCCCATAAAGGACTCAATCACAACATGTTCTTTATTAGGGGGATCTAGAAACCACACCCAATCTACATTTATATTCATAATCTGAGTCAGCTGAGAGAGTATCCTCGCAAATTTTTTTGATTCATGCTCCTATCGTGTTGGGAATCTCATGGGCACTCACCAAATTGCCCGTCACACTAATTATTTAAATAAATACTATAATTTATGGCAATTGAATTGAATTAAAGGAATATTATGTCTGAGTACTTTTAAACTATTATACACAAAAATCTGAATCCAATGATATTTAATGTATAACTTATAAATTACATTTATTTCCTTAACTTGTGAATTTCCTGGCTTCAATCTATGTTATCCATTATCTATTTCGTAAAGTATAATTTTATTGGATTTTTTGTTCATTTACTAATGGTTAAGAATAAGTTTCTTAATTTTACAAATAATATCCCTAGAAAACATCAAACTAGGTGCAGATTAAGGTCTGTTGTTTTATACCGAGTTACTCTCAGTCAGGCCTGACAAACCATGTCTGAGTTGTTACCCTTTGGTACATCTGTGGTAGGACCACATACACTTGTAGTATATATATAGGGATGTATTTTGTTGATAAAAAACTTACTATATATTTCAAAAAAATTAGGGTTATTTTATTATACATAGTCTTATCCATAAGGATTTTCATGGAGTTTTCTAACCCAAATCCAAAAAATAACTGAACTTTTACTTTGATACAAACTATAATAACCCTGATTTTTATTACACATTTAAACATGATTTATTACATAAATGTAAACTTAATACAACCTATATGATGAATAATTATAGTGTATTTTTGAATTAGGTAAACTACATAACAACTAAAAATAGGAAATAAATTATCCTTATTGAAGACTTACTTAAAATGTTTCTATATAAAATTGCATGGGATTTCCTAGGGATATACATTAGAAATGGGTGAGTTATAAAGCCATGTAAGGAAATAAACATGGAATAAGGTAACACATGTTAGATAATAGGCCTATAAATAGGGAATTAATGGAGTTAGAATCAAAAACAAGAATAATGAGGCATGATATAACACTATAATCATAACGCCGACATAAAAATGTGGCAAAAACATAAAAAACTTCATCATAAACATAAGTCAAGGATAAAAACCCTAATATCAAGGTGGAAAATGTCCCACAAATGAATAAGGTTCCCAACATATCCCAACATGATGTGTCATGAGACTAATCATTTCCCATAGCATTGGAGTGTTATATAGCTTCAGACACACTCCTTGCTTTTATTTCATTCTCATGCTTAAGTACTCTATATAGATCACACAACATGGTTTTATTCATCATCATATTTTATTATGTAATGCCCCAACCCCAGTTACCGAGAGTCGGTGCATTATTTTAATACATTGGCATGATTACAAGGAATCATATCCTGAAGGACCGATCAGTTTATCAGTCTTGGAAAATAGATTACATACATGAATGTTACATTACACTTTATAAAATACAAAATAACATAAATTATAATTTATGAATGCCATTATTCCCTTGTCTTAACCCTGAATATCAATCACAATTCACTTCGGGGAATCCTGGGAAAATTAAAACATAGAAAGGGGTGAGCTCAGATGCTTAGTAAGGATAACAATAAAGCAGAAACTTTCATAAATAAGATTAATCTTTTAAGGAAATGTATAACTAAAATAAAAGCCTTTTAAACTTGAACTGAAGCATAATATGGTATAAATAAAATGAAATAATTCCATTTACTCGTTCACATGGATATTATAATAGTCTAATAATCACATGTAAAATCTATAACCACTTTCATAATGATGGAATGCATAATGCCAAAATTTAATTTCTGGGTTAAGGCCTCGTGCCAAGATCTAAGGGATAGCTGTATCCGGAACCCAACCCAGAGAGCCTCTGTAACCGGACGCCATCCCAGAGTGCCTCTAATAACCGGACACCAACCCGGAGTGCCTTTAATAACCGGACACCAACCCGGAGTGCCTCTAATAACCGAACACCAAACCGGAGTGCCTCTAATAACCGGACACCAACCCAGAGTTCCACTAATAACCAGACACTAACCCGGAGGGTCTTCTGCAACTGGACCCCAACTCGGAGGGCTTACTTTTATCGGTCCCCAACCTAGAACTTACTAGTCCAACACATTCATCTTAAGAAGAGGATGAAATATAACATAAAAATTTGTATTAAAACTAGCATAAGAAAGGCCAAAACATTAATCATAAGCCATTAATGGCATAAAAATAACTCATCCATAGTCAAAAATATCACAGAACCTTATATACAATATAGATGATTTATATCCTAATAAATCAACTTCAAAAAAAAGTGTAAAATTTATCAAAGGATATTGACATAGAGGAAAATGATTTGTAAAACTCATTGAGAGAAAGACCCCTTTTTCATGAAAACATTTAAAAGTCACACAATTTAGAAAAGAAGTCATTTAAATACATTTTTGAATCAAACTATCCCATACCACTTTGAAACTTTTGAAATGAATCAACATTTTAAAAACATTCATTTCCATATAAATAAATCCTTAAAAACCATTTTGAAGACATGGAAATTAATAATAATGATTTAGAAGAATAAATATTGAAAAAATTTGAAATGAAGTTTTAGTAAAAAATTCCCTTAAAAGAATCCATTTGAAAATTCTTTCATAAAAAATGGAAATGGATAATAAATATGTCACAGTAGATACTTATGTAAAAACAAACTCAGATAATAAAGAGATTGTGAAATTAACCCTTACCAATTTGGTAACTTATGAAACATACAACACATGAAAGAGGTATCATACAATGAATATGTAAATACACATAAATTAAAGTGTATTACACAAAGAATACAATTATGTGTAGTACATACACCACAAAAGGTAATAGTGGCAATATGGCATGAATCTCATGGGAATAAGGAGTGAGATGAAAACCCCTTACCTTGTACTTTTCCTTGATTGGGTGTAGGTTAACCTCCTGTATAATAGTTAAATTATTGTTATTAAATTATACAGGAATCATATACATAAATATGAGATCATATATGATCTTTTAATATTTCTTTGTTAATAATATTTTAGTATTATTGTTGTTTCAGGTGTTAACTTACTCATTTTATTTTATATGTTTTGTTACATAAGCCATATTTGTTATGGATAGGTTGTATATTATTCAAATACAGAATGCTATAAAGTCCTCAAACACTATTTTTAATCATCAAATTATAATTATACTTGAATGGATACGATGGAGGATGAATCTCCTCGCGTTCGGGGAGACGGTAGTCCGTACGTACGCACGAGTTACAATATCATTCTTTTAATAATAAAATAATATTTAATTGGATAGTATATCATATGTAAAGAATAATTATCATGTTATATTTATTATTTACATGAATTACACATAATTATTATACACATCCAAATAATACTATTTTGAATAACAATTACACCACGATGTGGAGACGGTAAGTCGTACGTACGCATGTATGGTGACATGTCATTCAAAGGATGGATATAATATTGAATATGGTTTTACCATATTTATTTTAACATCATAGTATATATACGATACTGAGTTTTTTATTTTATAATGGGAATAACAAAGAAAGAAGAAGTTGAAGAAGAAAGGAACTTGAAAGAGGGTGGTGAAAACATTACCTCTTCTTCGGGTTCTTCTTTTTGATTTGATCAAAATGGCTCCTTAGGTTGGCTTTCTGATCGAACCAATTCCTCTAGGTTGGATTTATGGAAGTTGATAGAGTATTTGGGTAGGGGTTGGCCGATCAAAAAGCCTTTGAATGTGTGAATTATTGAGAAGGGTAAGTTCCCTTTTATAAGAGGGGTGAGAGGCACCTTTGGAAAAGCTAGAAATATTATTATATAATAAATTCATATTCAGTTTATAATGGCTCCAAAGTGGATTATTAAAAGTATATGCTGGTGATGGGTAGAAATAATTTCAACCAATAGAATTTAGACAGGTTTGGGTCATTAAATTAACCTTATCGTTTAGTTTTAACTCTTTGTTAATTAGTTTAAAATTTACCATGTCACTTTGTATTTTATATTATATAGTTAATAAACTTACTATATACATCAAAGAGACCTCCAAGTGGTCCATTAAGGATAAAAATATCATTATATAAGTCTCTTGGCCGAGATTTATATTTTTAGGAATTTAATATCGATTAATAATATAATATTTGTTGTAAAAGATCTTTTTTGTCAATTTTGACACTATTCAATAATTGATTTTTGATAAAGTCTTAAAAACATTATTAATTCGAACCAAATTAATTTAAGAAATCCTATATTTTCATATTACGAAATAAAATTCATGGATGTCATAAAAACTTGCAAATTATATTAATTTGAACATCTATAATACCAAATATTTGATTCTTTCATTAATAAGGAAAATACTGCATCATTATTGTGTCATAAATAATATTAATTATTAAATTCTTAAAATTTATAAATAAAATACCATTATATAGGAAATATTTTATATTTAAAATGAATATTTATAGTCAAAAATACAACATATATAACCATATGTAAAAATTGTTTTTCTAAACGATATATGCTTATGCCATTTTTGTATTTATTTTAACTTAATTAATTAAAGTGTCCTTATCACCTACAAGTGGATCCATGGGGTCCAAAAATCGACCCAATGATTTCCATGGTCGGCCATGACTCATAAAATAGGGTTAGAACATATGTTAAGGTAATTTAGTATTATTATAATATTATTTTTTACCCTTATTTACCATATTTACCCTTTAACCGTGGTAAATAAAATATTTACCGAAGTAATTATTCAAAATGTATAAATATTAAAGTTACCTGTTTAAACAATTTGGAACTCCAAATTCTAAATATTTAATCCATTTTTCTAAATTCAAAACACAGAAGTGGCAGAAATTAATTTTAAATTATTTCCTATTGTTAAAATAAAAAGCCTGTTTTTAAGAGATAATAACAATCAATAGATTGACACTTGTTTATATCCGGTTTAATTGTGAAATTTTGTCCAATGACCAAAATTGTATTAAATGGTAAAAATATATTCTAAATATACTTTAAAACCACTATAAATCATAATTTATCACTATTAATTATTTCGATTAAAAAATACGTTTTTAATTAAAATTTAGTAATTTTCACTATTCATCAAAATATAAATGGTATCCGAAAAGTTACAAAATTTTACCCTAGGCTAATTTCGATATTCCGAATCCAAAAATGATGTCCATTTTGAATGATAATATTTATAATATTTCAAAAATTGGGTATTACTATTCATAACGGCTAGTTTGATTGGTTGTGGTGTGTGTTAGAATTTGAAGTTGCGTACAACACATGCAACTATATTATTCAAAGAGAAGCGTACCATGGAATCTTGGGGTGTTACATTCTCCTCTCATTAAATAAATTGCGTCCTCGCAATTTGAAATTATTTTTCTAAAATAAAATGTTTAAAATATAAAATACCTTTGGGAAAACCCACATCAGAAATTAGGTTAATAAAATTTAGTCTTAATAAGATGAAATGGTAAATGAAAGGGTCAGCACCATATTATGATCTCGATTAGGAAAAAATTGGTGGAAATTAGAGAAATATAATTGGAGTAAAAACTTAAATATTTATAGGGTGTGATTGAGGCTATCAATCACAAACAATTGTAGAATTGTGGGCCTCAAGGCCACCAATCTATGAATATTTAAAATACCACCGGTTCAACAAAATGTAAGGTATTAGGATAACAAATTTTTAGTTTTAAGATTCCTTACCTAATGTTTAGGAATTTATTTCTTCATAGAATGAGAGAAGAAAAAAAATGTATACTTTTCAAATATATTTCCATCCTTTAACTAATTTCTACCACAAAATAATCTTTCACTATAAAAGATAATAGATCTTAAAAAATATTCTATTTATCCTATTCGTATAGTGTTCCAAAACAAATGAATTTATAATTAATTTATAATATCCTTTGAAAAAACTACAATACTCAATCCAGGATATCACGTAGGATAGTGGTTGGTGATACACCCTTGTCTCACTTCGGTTGTGGGTTCAAGTGTCGCGGGCTTGCCGGACGCGACGGGTTGCCACCCGACCTCCGAGTTGTCCTTTTTATGAAAATCCAAAAATAACCTTAACAATAGTATCCAATTTCAAACTTAATCCATTCCAGCCTTTAGAATGATCCAAAATACTTACATCCAAACTCCCATTCCAAAATTTATAAGGAAGTTAAACATAATGAGGATCCTGTTTTCCAGGTAATAACATGTGAATGCCTTCATCATGTATTCTTTTATAATATCGCAACATCCTGAATCAACTATCTCTTATTCCAAAAACACTACCTCATTATCAGGAACATATTAAGGATTACCTTTCCATCAAAAATGTATTTTAAAAAAAGTGAAACTTACTACTAAGTCTCTTTTCATAGAACCATATAATCTCAAATCCTCAATAAAATAATACTACAGTACAATCATTATTTATTTCCAGTACATCATTGAATCAAAACTTCAATAAAATA
Organism: Viscum album; assembly: GCA_963277665.1. Classification (NCBI taxonomy): domain Eukaryota; kingdom Viridiplantae; phylum Streptophyta; class Magnoliopsida; order Santalales; family Viscaceae; genus Viscum; species Viscum album. The sequence continues at coordinate 821,571,412 of OY728162.1, forward strand.
ATTCTAAAATAACAACATTATAACACTAGTCATTCCTCTTCATCTGTGGTAGTATCATAACTTGATTATTATCCAATAGCATCATTTGAGGCATAGTCTAATGACTGGGACATTGGTTCGTGTAGTGTCCAAACTCCATACAGATGAAGCATAGTTCATTTTAAACCTATTTCTTACCCTTGCAGTCTCGTACTTGGTGTCCTTTTTCTCTAAACTTATATCATACTCCCATTACCTTCAATCATTATCCAAGGTGATTCTTTCCACAGTTATCACATATGGGAAAATCCTTCTTTACCTTCTTCCCTTTATCTGTCCTTCTCTCCACCATCCTTTCCTTCTCTGGCTTCCCTTCAAAGCCGTAAGACTCTGAAAATTATTTAATTATCTTATCAACACATGATACCATTTTTATTCATATGATGAAAATACATGGGATACTATTTCCTTTCTAAATTCTGTCTTATGACCATGAAATATATGATTCTTATTACTCTTGGGATCATGCATATTGTTGGAGTTCTCATTCCTTCTATTGGGCACCATTTCTAAACAATGGCATAAACTAGATCAGTTTACGAATAAAAATACATAATTCCATACTTATAAAACACTTAACATATATTGAACTATTTATGAATATAATCGATAATAATAAAAATGTTTTCTTTGAGGAAGTATATACTCATAATCCATTCATAATGGTTTGTAAAGAAAATGAGAGTTATCCTAAGCATATCCCCAGCGAGTGTCGTAACCAAGAGTGCAGCAAGGCCCGTTTTCGTGCACCATTTCACGTTCAAGTCTAGATCAAAGTTGTGTTTTTGGGTTTTACCCTTTGGTACATCTGTTCTAGAGCCGCCTCTACCTACTCGTATCCAGACATGGATGTGTTGCTCAGAAAACTCACAAAATATCTACAATACCAAAATTCTGAGAAATTATTATATACTAATCCTCAATGTCTATCATAGGTCTATGTGCTCTAATAATATTTTATCTAAATCTACATTACAATGTTATTTCTAAACTTCCTTTGATACCAAATGTAACGCCCCAACCCCAATTACCCAGAGTCGGTTCATTATTTTAAGACATTGGCATGATTACAAGGAATCAAGTCCCGAAGGACTGATCAGTTTAGCAGTTTTGGAAAATAGATTACATACATGAATGTTACATTACACTTTAAAACATACAAAACAACATAAATTATCTTTTATGAACTCCATTATTCCTTTGGCTTAACCCTGCATATCAATCACAATAAACTTCTTGGAATCCAGGGAAAAATAAAACATAGAAAGGGGTGAGATCAGATTCTTAGTAAGGATAATAATACAACGGAAAATTTCATAAATAAGCATAAAAATTTAAGGAAATGTATAACTAAAAAAATCCTTTTAAACTTGACCTACATCATAATATTGCAGAATTAAAATGAAATAATTCCATTTAATCATTCACATGAATATTCTACTAGTCGAATAATCACATGTAATATCAATAACCTCTTTCATAACCAGAACCCAAACCGGAGATCCTCTGTAACCATACGCCATCCCGGAGTGCCTCTAATAACCGGACACCAACCCGGAGTTCCTATAATAACCGAACACCAACGCGGAGTGCCTCTAATAACTGGACACCAACCCAGAGTGCCTCTAATAACCGGACACCAACCCGGAGGGTCTGCTATAACCGGACCCCAACCCGGAGGGCTTACTTTTACCAGTCCCCAAACCATAAATTACTAGTCCAACACATTCATCTTAAGAATAGGATGAAATATAACATAAACATTCATATTAAAACTAGCATAAGAAATGCCTAAACATTAATCATAATCCATTAATGGCATAAAAATAACCCATCTATAGTCAAACATATCACAAAACCTTAAATACAATAAGGATGATTTGTATCATAATAAATAAACTTCACAAAAGTGTAAAATTTTTCAAAGGATGTTGAAATAAATGAAAATGACTTGTAAAACTCTTTGAGAGAAATACCCCTTTTTCATGAACACATTTAAAAGTAACACAATTTAGAAAATAAGTAATTTAAAGAAATTTTTTAATCAAAGTGTCCCATACCACATTTAAACTTTTGAAAGTAATTAACATTTTAAAAACATTCATGTCCATATAAATAAATTCTTAAAATCCTTTTTGAAGACTTGGACATTAATGAGAATGATTTATAAGAATAAATATTTAAAACATTTGAAATGATTTTATAGTAAAAAAGTCCTTTAAAATAATCCCTTTGAATACTATTTCATAAAACATGGACATGGATAATAATTATGTCCCAGTAGATACTTACGTAAAAACAACCTCGGATAATAAAGAGATTTTGAAATTAACCCTTACCAATTAGGTAACTTATGAAACATACAACACATGAAAGAGGTATCATACAATGAATATATAAATACACATAAATTAAATTGTATTACACAAAGAATAAAATTATGTGCAGTACATACACCACAAAAGGTAATTGTGGCAATATGGCATGAATCTCATGGGAATAAGAAGTGAGATGAAAACCCCTTACCTTGTAATTTTCCTTGATAGGGTGTAGTTTATACTCCTGTATAATAGTTAAATCATTGTTATTAAATTATAAAAGAATCATATACATAAATATGATATCATATATGATCTTTTAATATTTCCCTGTAAACAATATTTTAGTATTATCGTTGTTTCTGGTGTTAACTTACTCATTTTCATTTATATATTTTGTTACATAAGACGTGTTTGTTATGGATGGGTTGTATATTATTAATATCCACAATTATATCAAGTACTTAAACACTATTCGTAATCATCAAATAAGAATTATAATTGAATGGATATGATGGAGAATGAATCTCATCATGTTCGTGGAGACGATAGTCCATACGTACGCACGAGCGACAATATCATTCTTTTGATATTAAAATAATATTTAATTGGATATTATATCATATATACAGAATCATTATCATGTTATTTTTATTATTTACATGAATTACACATCATTATTATACACATCCAAATAATAATATTTTGAATAAAAATTACACCACGACGTGGAGACGGTAAGCCGTACGTACGCACGTATGGTGACATGTCATTAAAAAGATGGATATAATAATGAATATGGTTGTACCATATTTATAATGACATCATAGTATATAGAAGATACTGGATATCTATTTTATAATGGGAATAAAAAAGAATAAATGAATTTGAAGAAGAAAGGAACTTGAAAGAGGGTGGTGAAAACATTACCTCTTCTTTGGGTTATTCTTTTTGATTTGATCAAAAGGGATCCTTAGGTTGGTTTTCTGATCAAAATAATGCCTCTAGGTTGCATTGAGGGTATTTTAGAGAGTATTTGGGCAGGGTTTTTCTGAGAAAAAAGGCTTTGAATGTGTGAATTAGTGAGAAGGGGAAGTGCCCTTTTATAAGAGGGGTGTGGTGCAACTTTGGAAAAGCTAGAAATATTATTTTATAATAAATTCATATTCAGTTTCTAATGGTTCAAAAGTAGATTATTAAACGTATAAGGTGGGTATGGGTCGAAATACTTTCAAACAACAGAATTTAGATAGGTTTGGGTCATTATATTAACCTTATCTTTTAGTTTTAACTTTTAGTTAATTAGTTTAACATTTAGCATGTCACATGGTATTTTATATTATATAGTTAATAATCTTACTATATACATCCAATAAACCCACAACTGTTCCATTTATGATACACCTATTATGATATATGTCTCTTGGAGGATCGTTATATTTTTAGTAATTTAATATGAATTAATAATATAATATTTTTTTAAAAAACTCTTTTATGTCAATTTTGACACTATCCAATAATTGATTTTTGTTAAATTATTAACAACTTTATTAATTCGAATAAAATTCATTTAAGAAATACTATAATGTCATTTTAAGCAATAATATTCATGTATGTCCTCAAAACGTTCAAATTATATTAATTTTAACATTTATAATACCAATTATTTGATTCTTTCATTAATAAGGAAAATACTGCATCATTATTGTGTCATAAATAATATTAATTATTAAATTTATAAAAATTATAAATAAAATACTATTATGTAGGAAATTGTTTTATATTTAAAATTAATATTTATAGTCTAATATAAAACATATATAACCATATGTAAAATTTATTTTTCTAAAAGATATATGCTTATGCCATTTTTGTATTTACTTTAACTTAATTAATATAAAGTGTCCTTATCACCTACATGTGGTTCCATGGGGTCCCAAAACCGACCCAAAGATTCCCATGGTAGCCAATGAATCATACAATAGGGTTAGTACAAGTGTTAGGATAATTTAGTATTATTATAATATTATTGTTTACCCTTATTTACCAGATTTACCCTTTAACCGTGGTAAATAAAATATTTACCGAAGTAATTATTCAACATGTCTAAAAATAAAATTTACCTATTTAAAATTTTTTGAACTACTTATTATAAATATGGAATCCATTTTTATAAATTGAAAACACCGAAGTGGCAGAAATTAATTTAAAATTAATTCCCGTTTTTAAAATATAAAGCGTGTTTTTAAGAGATAATAACTACCAAAAGATTGACACTTGTTTATGTCCGGTTTAATTGTGAAATTGTGTCCAATGACAAAAATTGTATTAAATGGTAAAAATATATTATAAATATACTTTAAAATCAATAAAATTCATAATGTATCACTATTAATTATTTCAATTAAAAAAGTTGGTTTTAATTAAAATTTAGTAATTTTCACTATTCATCAAAATATAAAAGTTATCCTAAAGGTTCCCGAATTTTACCCTAGGATTATTTCGATATTATGAATCCAAAAATGAAGTCCATTTTGAGAGATAAGATTTATAAAATTTCAAAAATTGGGTATTACTATTCATAACGGCTAGTTTGATTGGTTGTGGTGTGTGTTAGAACTCGAAGTTGCGTACAACACTTGCTACTGTATTATTCAAAGAGAAGCATACCGTGGAAGCTTGGGGTGTTACATATTACATGATTAAGAATTTTAGAATACATATATTAATTTCTGAAGAAATATTTACATGTTCATAAAGGTGAACACCATTTATAAAAAATTGGTTTGGTGTTCACTACATAATTGTTTTAGCAATGAAAATCACGGTGAAATTTCACCAGCATAACGACGCCACTTACAAATTAATACAAATGGGCTGGTGAGAGTGAAATGGGTCTCTCAAATATTGTACGCAAATTTTAGAGTAATATAGAAATTTAAAGACATATCCCAACATTAAAAATTTAAAATAGAAGGCATAAGATAATACAAAAAATTGAATAAAGAAGATAAGGTTACGAACCCTTACTCAACTGTGTGACTCCAAATGCATTAGACAAGATTCTAGAGATATTAGGGGAAACAAGGGAGTACTATTGATATGGGAGGGAAGTTTAAGGACATGATACAAATATTTTTAGTGAATATGAGTTGAATCTTGAATGGGTTTATATAGGAAACGATTGAGGAATTTTTTTATCATTTCCCAATCTTTTGTTTTAGAATCTATATAATAAAATTACCAGAACAAAAAAAATCCCCTATTTTATAGACATGGTTTCTGAAAAATGGGATATGATTTCTATATTTTATAATTACAAGGGATTAAATTAATAGAATAATTCCCTTGCTTATGTGGAGGTGAGTCATACTTTTAATAAAATTATTATAAAACCCAAAAATATATTTATGGTTTTGGTGGATACCGAAAGAATTTATAAAGGTAAATAAATAAACGAAAAATTATATTATTTTAAATTTAAAACATATATTTGTTTGTTGATACCATTTATATTATTTATTACATCACTTTGGTGTTTTAATAATGTTATATAAATAAAAGATATCTATATGGTATTTTATTTTTACCTAAAAACTCCAACATATAATATAATAATGATGAATTCACCATTGGATAATCCTGACATTCTGATTCAAAAAATAATATTCAATTTATATGATTTTTTAAATATATTTATTTTTTTCTTTTCAAATAAGAACCAAAATTTATTGATATGTGATGTTTTTTTGATAATAACAGTTTTAAAACCCTTAAAAAATTATATTTGAATTCAATAAAATTATATGATAATTTATATTTAATAAAAATTATTTAATAATAATATTTTATATAAATAATATTTATTTCAAAGATCCATTATTTCAAAAAAAAATACTTAATTGAATTTTAATATTACCCAAAAATATATTTGTGTTTTATTTTATAGAAATAAAAAAATATTATTTATGAAAAATAACAGGATGAAAATATTTTAATTATTCTCCAAAGAATAATGTGAATAGTCATATTTCTAGGGTCTTAATAGATTTACCATTAATATAATAGTAAATTCCCTAAGAGAATCCTGGGTGATATTGAGACATTCATTGGGTGGTTCGACGTACATGGTTTGAGATGTGATCTCGATGAACCTGAACTTCTCCCATAAACAGTTTTTCTCATGCCTAGTTTGGTCAATCTTAGCATTAGATTAATCAATATTAAGTCTCATTGATGTTTTATAACTTGGAATCTCTGATAAATGGGCTTTATAAGGCACAACCCTATTAGTTGAGGGAATCCGTTCCTTTGTCTGGGTCAATTGGATTTCTTAAAACCTTATATTTATACTAATCATATGGTCACTATTGAGTGACTCTATTATCAATGGTAATTATAATTAATTTATTTTTAAATAAAATTTTATATAATGAAACAAAATAAGTGAATGATTTTTCTATAACCATATTGCAAATTAAGATTATTAATTAAATCACAAAGAAAATATTACTTACAAAACTTCAGGTCATTATAATTTTCACCCTACTTATCATCACAAATAAAGACTCATGGATCATGAAAATTCATCCAAAACTCCATCCTAACTCTCTTTTTGAAATTATAGAGGGTCTGGTCTCAATAAATGTCTAATATGATATGTCTCAAGGAGTTTTTCCCAAGAGTATATAAGAACTCATAATCACTCTTTTTTCATTTCAATCCATTTAATTATTATTATATCTCCTATAAATCAACTATACCCATACTAAAATAATTAAATAATATTCATTATTAGTAAGAAATTTTTTTATTTTGAAGGAATAACCATTTTAACTCTTTCTCTCATCCATTATAGAAATGACAATGTCACCCATGTTATGTGTTAACTACCTCCTCCTTGAACAACATATTTTGGTTTTCATCACTACCTTTCTTGGATAGTTCTAAAAGCGTTTTAATATATATGATATTAAGGAGTTATCTATGTCATGTATATGGTTCTAAAAGGATTACTGAAAAATTAAAAATCATTATAAAGTAATTAACATATATTTGTAAAATACTCAAAATAAAATTTTCATGGATTCCATTCACATGATACATATTAGTAATTTACAAACAATGAACAGGGGGATGAATAAATAATTTAAAAAATTATTTAAATATAATTTATAATCTATAAATCATGATCTTTTTATCATATAATGGGGTTCTATATCCTTATTATGAAAAATTAAAGAACAATGGAAATTACTAACAACTGATGATGAAAGTTAACATTAACTAGATAATAAATGTATATTTAGTGGTTATAATTAAAGAGTATACATGGTAATACATATTAATAAGGGGAAATTGGTTGATATTACTCTATAAACAGACTATTATATTCTTATAAATTTTATTTTTATATGTTTTATATGTCCCATTACAATTTCATTTCCCCTTTTGTTCATAATTCACTCAAAAGTGAAACTTGAAAGAGAAACCGAACATACCACTTCTTTTAGGTGAAGAATATTTTTCATCCATATAAATATTATTTATTTTATTTTATGGGTGATATTGTATATAATAATAATATTTATTAATCTATAATTTAATTTAATTTAATTTCATTTAAAAATAAATATTCTTTTAACATTTTTGGCACTGTCGTTTCCCTTAACTTTTAACATTTTTACAAACTATTAAGTGAATATTCATTATAAAATTTTCCATCCTAACAAATTCTTATAGATACTTAATTATTTTTAATAAATAAACACAATATCTATGTTTTAACAGTTTTATAAATAAATTTATCTTTCCATTAATAAATAATTTTCTCAAAAGATATAAAAAATATAAAGTGTATTCATTCTTTCTTCCCCAATTAAATTTTGTTTCACTAATAAATATGTTTATCATCAATGTTAACATATATTAATGCTTCTTATGATGAAATGAGATTATTATATATCGACAAAATAATTTTATTACTATATATTTATTTTCATTATGTTTTGAGGATGCTTTCTGGAATTCCATTTCATTTTCCTAGGAAAATCCCACTATGATCAATTATATATATTTTTATGTTTTGTGCAATACATATGTATGTTATAACATTCTGTGATGGGTGGGTCTTATATAACCATCTAGTTTATTTGGTAATGATTTATATATATATTAGTATTATATTTTTTGGTAATGTATTGTGAATTCAATCCCCTTTGAGACTTATTAAACTTTGTTTTTTGGAAATAGGGAGTGAACACAATCCCCATGTGACTCTATCCAAAATGTGATAATGATATTTTCATTGATTCCTGATTTAAAATATTTTTTATTTTTTATATATGTTGAAAATTATAATTCCAATATTAGGTTTCCATACCTCATGGAAATTGGATTATGTATTCACACTCCTAATTCTCATAAATTATGAAAATATCATAATTCCCTGACTCATGTTTTATGATATATATTCTTTATTGGGTATGATTATATTATGTTTAGTTTATGAATATTTAATATTTTATCCTACAAATATTATCATCTTATTATCATATACAATATTTTATTGATGAATCTTATGTTTACCCGTATAAATAATCAAAGTTCAAACATTCCAATGATTCCATTCCCTAGGTTATGAAGGAGAGCGTTATCTTTGATGCATAATAATGTATAATTTTGAGCACCATTTAGGTAGTATATTAAAAATCAAGTAATGTAAGTTATTTATTTATATAATCTCTATATACACAAAAATAATTGATATTGGGTGGTATTTATTATGAGAAGAAATGAATAATAATTTAAAATGATGCATTATAATTATATAAAAATCCGGGGTAACATTATTTGGTATGAGAGTAGGATTTATTTAATTTTTCGGGATTATAGCTAAAAACCATTATTAAAACCCCTAAGGTATAATTCTAAATATTGAAAAATATCCTAAATCTCCTTTAAAGTATATAGTATGATGAATTATAGTAATAACTAGCATATATGGATTAAAAAAAGTGTATTATGGATCTAGAATAGAAAAATATTTGGTTAATAACCTAGAAAAATGTTAGCTGTGTATTAAATAAATCATCTCAGGATGAAAAACCTGCGGGACTAGCTGAACACCAATTTTTACACTCATGGGTGATATGAATATATTTATTCAGATCCCCCTTATGAAATTTTTTAAAGGATTTGAACATATTTTTATCGTATGGTTAGAGAACTATATATGAAATATATTACAACTAACCTATATTGAATCATACTAATTCATATGTTATGGTGTAAATGTAATTTATGATTTAATCCATTTATGTTAATAGTTTTATTTTTTGAGATTTTAGAATTAATTATTCTCATCCTCAACGTTCCTATATTTTTTTAAATTACTTTAAATAAGGGGAACATATCTAACATTGTGGGAGATAGATAAATCAATATGTTTAATAATGAGAAACCAAATAGTATGGGAGTTACAGTAATTTTTTTTGAAATGTTAACCCAAATAACTCAAGAAGTGAATAGTAATGTAAACCATGTTGAGCTCCTAAACACACTATGGAAGGATAAACATGCCATAAAGTCTTATATTTGACACCCTCAACCCTTGTTTAGTGACTTTTAAAAATCAATAAATGTTAATAAATATATTACAATTATAGAGAAGAAACTTGTTATTCCCCAATTCTTGGACCATGAGAAGGTTGTATAAGATATTTATTATATAGATGGTTATTTTAACCAGTATTTTACCTCCATAAAAAATAATACATACAATAAAAAATTGAATCTATGGGATGAAAAAATTTCAAAAAAAAAATATTCACAAATTGTTTTCCCAGAATTTTTCACATGAAAATGGTTCAAGAATTCCTAGAGATGAAAAAAGGAAGATGAATCTACTGATACTTATAAGTAAAAAAGTAATGTTACTTAAAATATATTACTCCAATTTTATTACTTATAATTAATGAATGATCGATCGATTCTTTTGTGTCCTAAAAAATTACACTGAAGCAAATTATCTATACGAAAAATCAGTAACTAGAAGAAAATTGTTCAATGTGAACTGAATGAAGAAATGGAAACTAGGGACTTTCATCCTTCCCATATATCTCAAGATAATAAAAATAAAATTCTTTTTCATGGATATGTGAATAATAAATCACATAGAGGGAGGAAAAATCATCAAACTACATGTTAAAATTTTTAGAGTAAGAAATATTGAAATTGTATGAAAGGGACTTGAAGGTGATTTGTGTGTTAAATGTTGGACATCAAGATCATTATTATCAAAGTGGGACCAAAATTATAACCAGTGAGACTATGGATAATAAAAAACTAACTAATTCACAGCTCACACTTAATTTCCTCAAATTCAATAAGATTTTTGAATTGTAAAATCAATGCCCCAATTCCTGGGATAATAAGGGAAATATACCTTAATAACCTTATAGAATACGGGAAAGATGAATAGAATATTAAATAACTTCTACTAAAGTGGACCATATCAATGATGTAGATAAATGTACACATATTCTTCACTCCAAATCTGAGTAAGTTTTATTTCATTCTGGATCAATATATTCTTCCAAATCATGGATATTTTATAAGGATTTTAGTTCACCCCTTCATACCATGGATATGTAATTATCTATGAATACAAGTACTATTGTGGTGATGACATTGAAATTATACAACTCTTCTTAAATAATGATTTATGGGAAAATACTTCCTTTGTATCAAGTGCTTCTTCCCTTGGTATAATTAAATGTGATATTGGGCATGGATTAGATCTCCCCATATATAGTTTATTTTAATTGTTAGGATAATGAGATACAATTTCATATCATTATGATCACTTCATGATATGTTCAACAAAGAGAGTGGAGGGGTTTATCAATGTTGGTGAATTTTTGACCCATTTAACAGTTTTCTCCCTTTACCTCTTTAACAAAATAAGATTTTATTATACTTTTCTCTGTTATATATCCCTTTCTATAAGAATTTGGATATCCATGTAAATTATAGTATATATAATTAATTAAAGTTTCACTATTCAAAAAGATTATATAGTAATAAGTATGTGTGAGATTATCAAATAAATATATTTACACTATAATGAAGTACCATATACAATTGATTAGATCAGGAGTATCCTAAACATTATGTTTGGATCCCAAAAAGTAAATAGGGGATAAAAACAATATTGATTCCCTTAGGCTGGAGATTTAATAACTCAATTGCAGCCTCCCACCAGATCTTTATATTTCTTCCTAACATTTTAAAACATATTCATGTTCTCTATGAAAACTGATAGGTCTAAAATAATTCGAGACTTCACTTTATCACGATTTTTATTCGTTACTCTTTTTATTTATCTTATTCCACTTTAACATTATCATGAAAGTACACTATATTCCACTTCTTTATGTAGATATACACACAAAAATCTTTACAGTAGAATATATTAGTGTTAGTCCTTATTTTTCTATCTATGAAAAGGGAAATTAATAATCCCATATTATTATTCCTCAAATTGAAAGAATGAATGTCCCCTCATGTAATTACTTATTATCTACCTTTATGTACTAGAGTGCACATGATTATTATTTTCTTATACCTTCTTCTTCTTATTCTTTATTGAATAAAAAAACACTATTTTTCATTCATATCCCCTTTCTTAAATACCCACTATTTTAGATGTAATTTTTTTTTATTTTTGACCAAAGATTATCTTATTATAATAAAATTCTAGAGCTTCCACACACTTTATTGACAACATGAGATATAAATATTTTTATTAAAATGAATAGTTCATCATTTGTTAGTTCATAATTATAGGTCATCATTTGAATAATATTTTAAAAATATTAAAATATTTAATCTCCATAAATTATGGAAAATAAATCTGCATTAATCCATCTTGTGGAATCAGTTCATTCATCATATTTCCTTGAAATTTTTTGAAACATTTTTATATGAATTTATCACAAAATATATTATTTTTAAATTCAAAAGAATCAATATTTATAAACATTCAAAAAACACATTCCAACATCCACAAGAGAATGCATAAATAACTCATGTTCTCATCTCCTTTCGTTATAGGGAAAGACTCTAAGCTCTTATTCTTTTATAAAATAATAGAATCCAAATTATCTTAATCATGATTTTTGGAGACATTAGATCACAAAAAAAATAGCATCGTCATATTTGAAATAATCAAAATTATATTATGACATGAAATAGTTAGACAACATTTCCATTGAATTTTGAAGTCATATAAAAACATAATAAAGTCTTATTAAAATCATTGTGACTAATAAAAATATTCCTTGAAAGTATATAAAATTGGATTTTATATAAAAATCACATCAAATCCCTAAAAATAATCCCTTATTCTTATTCAATACCATTTTTCTATGAAATTATTATTCATTTTTCCATAAACATAGATGAATCAAGATATTCCAATGACCATCATTTTTTTCAAATTGAATATCTTACCATGCTTCTTCCAAATTAAACTCAGACCATATCTCATTACACGATATATTACTCCCCGTTTCTAACCATTGATATATTATTGGGATTTTGAAAATTGAATAAAAATATTTACAATGAAGAAATATATTCACCATACAAGCAGATTTATCCTTTTATCAACAAATATATTTAATGTCATTCATTCTAAAAAATGGTCACCATTCATTCACCATTGTGTTGGGATAATCACAATTTAATACAAGTATTATTCCAACTAAAAATTCCATCTTATATGGCATGAGGACAAACCACTGGACATTTTTTAATGACCACAAGAAATAAGAAACATGAAAATCCAGTGATCATAACTCATGAAAATCATTATCTTTCAATAATATCAACTCATATTATTCTATATTTATTATATTGCATAAATGATTCTGATGAACTTTTCCTTAGTTAATATGTTTTTGATCATCTTCTTTAAATATTATGACAACATTACAGTGTATATTTCAATGATATACACAAATTATCATCTCTTATTCTTCATTCCACTAAATCTGGATTTTCATGAAACCATTTATGGAGATATTTTGGTAGTCAGTCACTACAACTATATTTTATGAGATATTTATTTTTTATTCAGAGTGAAACACAACATGATAGTACTATATCAAAGTTCACTCATTGTTAGGAAAGGAACTATACAATATATTACCATCCATTGAGCCTTTTAATATGAAAACTATTAATGATTATGTAACACATTTTTTACAATCCCATATTGAATAATCCACCATCATTACACTCTATAATAACCTAAAGATACTTAATAGTTGTTTAGTAAAATTTTAATAGGATTCAGTACTTAATATATGTGCATCATTATTACCCAAATGTCAAAGATGAAACACCACTTTCTCTCACACTCTATTATCAACCCTCACATGGGATATTCATTTTTAATAATACCTCCATGTCTTATCAACATATGATTACACATTTATTCTTATTTGTTTCACCTTATGATTCAATTTATTTTTAGGTGGTTGTGATGGTTTGTGTTGGAAATATTTGTTTCCCTCAAGGCCATTTTTTCAGATTATGATATTCATGAAGAGATTCCTTCCTTCCTCTACTTATCCTGCTCATTTATTTTTATCTTCAATATTCATGTAACAAACATGGATGGATATACTAAAATTCCTTCCATATAGATATATAATAATTTTCATTATAAATTCTCTATGGAACTCAAATATTTGAACACCTATTTTCTTAAATATAATTAAATTTATATAATTTCAAAAAACCAAATTACATCACAATATACATAGTTTAACCAAATTACATCCATGATATTCTCCTTTATTCTAATTATTCTTCAATATATTGATATCGACCATCAATAATACTTTAAATTAATTTGAAACTAATGCAACCATCATATATTAGGCTTAATAATAAGAAAAATTGTTTTATTATCAAATAATAGTGCATGGATGATTATGAACTACCTTTAGAAGTGAATCCTATAATATTGGCCTTGAAACCATAAAATTGGTGTCTATTATATATCAAATGGTTTTTAATGAATTAAACATTATTTAAAATTAAATATTATAGGATAATATTAATGTATTTCTTAAGTAAATTCCATGTCAACCTCCAAAATGTTTGGTTTTGTTTTTAATGGGAATCTTATCATGTGTTATGAACATATCAAAATGTCCTTAGATAATGACCCCCTTTAGTTAAAACAATTAATGAAGTGAATTTATGAGAATCTATACATGGGATTTGTATTCCCAATTATTTCACTATTGGGTACACCTATATTCCATAACAAGAATAATGAATGATCAATGCATTATTCCATTGATTATCATAGAAACAAAATAATGATAAAAAACAAGTATCCTATTCACCACATTGATGACTTATTTTATAATATAGAGGGTTCCAATACTTCATGAAATTACATCATTGATCATGATACATTAAATAAATGTTACAGAGTGATTATATACCCTAGAAAAAATACCACACAATATATGGTCACTATAAATTAGAAAAATATACATTTGAAAATTAGAAATTATACTTCAATATTAATTGAAATGAATAATAATGTATTTAAATATTTCATTGAAAAATTCATGGTATTATATAATTATTATATTATTATATATACTAACAGTAATAATGTTCATGAAGATAATTTTAAGATCATGTTAAAAACATAATAAATTGAGAAAATGTATTCCAAGTTTTGAAATTATAAATTTTGGCTACAAAATGTATCCATCATGGATAATGTAATAAAAAGTGAGATTATAACTATAAATCCTAGAAATAAATATGTAATTCATGAATGAACATAACTAATAATTGTGATAGAGATATATAATTTTCATTATTTAGATGGATACTAATGACTCTTCATGAGAAATTCCTCATGATTGTTCAATTAAATAACTATGTTAGTATAGAATGGGGTGAAGTTCCTATAGAAAAAATAACGTGAAGAAGCATTCAAGGAGTAGAAGAAAATCTTAGTCAAAGAACCTGTATTCAAATTACCATGCTGTGGATATGGTTTTATCATATATTTGTTTTTGAAAATGAAAAATTGGGTTGGTTCCTAATTCAAAATGAAAATGTAATTTTTTCTATATCATACCAATTGAATACTATTGAGAAAAAATAAAAGATGAATTTTATAAATTTAGAGATAGTTTCATTTTCAATAAAGTGTCGGAGACATTGAAAATATGGTGAAAAGTGTTATATGGATGTTGATCAAAAAAGCTTAAGGTATATATTCGAACTTATGTATATGAACATATAAAAAAGTAGATGGATTGAGTTAATAAACGTCTATAATTTATTAATTTATTACCATAAGGAAATTAAAATAAGGTAGCACATGATCTTAGTAGAATAGATTGTTATACAATATCCATAATGAGTAGTGAAAGGGATTTAATCTTCGTAGATATTAAATATACGGATATGGAAATAATAATGGAATATATGGAAAAAATATTTTCCCAAATTATTTCTCATCCATCAATCTATGAGATTATCAAGAAGTCCTAAAATGATAAATAGAGTTATCGAATATGTTTGGATGTTTTCCACAGTTCAAATTTTAAAATATTGGCTAAATAATATTAGGGAAATGAATATGTGTCCCTTAAAAACCAAAATTGAAGAAGGATTTATTTGATGATTCATATAGATCATCATTCTATATACATCCCTAAATCACATTGATGTATATATATATATATATATATATATTAATAAATACTTATGTTAAAGAAAAGTGAAAATGGATATTTTATAGAATGTATATTTATTCTTGGTATGTCGAAAAGTTATAGTGGAGAAGTACGAGTATAAGTGGTTCATACAACAATGACCTATACTAGTTAGAAAGGGAAGAAATCACCATGGAATTTTTTTACCAGTCATTCTAGTACAACTTAAGGAAATAATTCCATCCTGGAATTAGTGGATTTATTTATAAATTCAACACACTTATTTTCCATTTGAGAAAATTTATTACTTGATTAAATTTTGAAGATACCCAAAAATGATGTTGTATGAGTACATGGAGTATCAGTTTAAAAATTATCAAGATCAAATATTCACATAGATTTTTTTATGAGTCTTCAAAAATCATTAGAAATAGATTTAAGCATTAGAAAAAATGTTTCATTCTCAAAATGACAATCAATATGAAATGACCACTCAAACTATAAAGGACATGAGGAGACATTTCTTAAGGAAATTCCAAGGAATTTTGGATTTATTTGTTCATATTAATTAATTAGTATATAAAACAATTTCCACTATAGCATCTAAATGGAACCATTAATTACTCTATATGGGAATAGATATAAAAGTAAAACATCATAAGAGGAATTTTGAGGAATGAAGATTTTCTGACATGATATTTTCCCTGAGATGATAGATAAATTTAAAACCATTTAGGAACACCTGAAAGTATCACAAAGTCAAAAAAAGATATATGTTGATAAACATCGATGAGATTTATCATTTGAATAGGGTGAAAAACTATTCCATTGAATACCACCATAGAAGAGGGTTATAAGATTTATGAAGATTGAAAAGTCCATCCCTAGGTAAATTTGTCCCGTCAATATTATTTATCATATTGGGGTAACATATTATCACTTTAAACTTCCTCCAGAAAACTCCTAGGTATGAAATGCATTCCATGTATATCTTTTGGGGAAACATATAACAAATCCATCATATGTACTAATCTATGATGTTATACAATTTGAACATGAACTCCCTTATGAAGAATAATAGTTTGAGATTCTTGATCAATTATTTACGGTTTTTTAGATAAAAACCACTCACATGGTCAATGTTATTTGAAAAAATCATAAGTTCAAGGATGTTATGTGGGAACTTTAGGATGTGATGAGAAAAAAACACCCCACTTGTTTCCAATAGGGTAATAAATTTTTTATGGTAAAATTATTTTATGTGGGGATAATGTATCAACCCATAATTTTCATATTTATTTTTAGTATTAAAATTATATTAAATTAGAAAACTTGTTTGATATGAAAAGTTGAACAAAAAATAACCATGATATATTTTGTGTATTAAATGCGACTGTTATAATGCAGTTGCTAAATTTTCCAGTTTTAACAGAAGTAGTCATATTATAAAATCTGTTCATAAATGAGAATAAATGGCATAGATTAGTAAAATTATCCCTTATTAATCTCATTTATTTGAGCTTATAAAGGAGATATCATCACGAGGGTTTTCCTTAGATCAAGCCCAAACTGAACTTCAACCATTACAGATACAGAAAAATCATATATGGGAGTAGTTCCAGCATGGTGGAGTCATTAGGAGATCCATGTCAGCTGAATAACCACAGGTGACTACAACCATTAGTTAACTCTCCATTAGGTCTTATGTAGGGACCATAAAGGGATTTTTAATTAGAAGTCATAATGATAGAAATATAAAATTATTATTCTGTGAAATTTTTTATTATTATATATATTTTATACATATTTAATTTTATATAATTTAAAAAATATTAAAGGCTTTTATTAATATAAATTCTTTTATGAAATTTAATTAATTTTTTTTAAAATAACTAATATTTGAGAATAAGGAATAAAAAACGTCATATATTTTTCTATGGAATTTAATTTTCTATATATACCTTTTTGTTTTTTCAAAATAAATATCATTTATCTATTTTAATGGATTACATAAATATCTCTATTATAAAAAATTATATAGGAACTCATTTCAAATTATACTTTAATATGAAATAAAATTATGATCAGTTTGTGATTATCAAATATCAATTTAATATTAAAAAGAGACATTTTCACAAAATATATATTTTGATGTAATATATAAAATTATCATGTTTTTAAAATTAGTTTGATGAAATGGATAATGTTTTATGTTCTAGAATATCACAATTTAATTAGGTATATTTTTTAGGTTTTTTAGAAAAGAGTTTATTTTTGGACAAATAGTAAAAGAATTCCATTTTTACAAATACCATAAATTTTAAGTCATCATCCTGATCTAAATTTGGCTTAAAATTATAATAAAAAATTTTCTTGAAAAAATATCTATTAAATAAGTATAATTAATCATTCATAAAATTTAATCTATATTTATAAAACAGTGTTCATAATTTCAAAATCGAAGATATATTCTTTCGAAATTATTTTATGCGTTAAAAAACTATTATTTTCAAAAATATTCAGTTATAAAACTTATATATATTTATAAAATGGTTTCTAATTTTTTTAATAATCATATCCAAATTATGTAATAAGTTAAATTTTATTTGTTTTCATAAAAATAATTTATAGATGTTAAAAAATGGGTAACCGCGAAAAAATTAAATTATGGTCAAAAGTTAAATTAAAGGGAAAAGGGAAATGATATCTCAAAAAAATATCCCTTATTTGTTTGAATAATATTTGGTTCAACTAATAAATAACATTATACATTATTTTCCACTATTGGATATAGAATACTTTGAAAGTTACATGCCTTAAAATGTATTGTAATAAGTATTTTAAAAAATATCACCCCTCTCACATACAAAAGGTTCGATTCACTACCCTAATTCTGATCACATATAAAGCCTCTTATGTCAAACAAGAACATCCAAATCCACATTATAGGTCAATTTACCTATTTTTATGGGTTATTCTATAAGACCAACTAAAGAAGGTTGAAGGAGTTTTCTTGGGGATGGGGGGGGGGGGGTAAGGTAAGAACTCATAATCACAACTTCTATATATTTATTATATTAATTATTATTCTATTTACTCAAATTATAATATAAAAATAATATAGTAATTAAATTATTATCATTATTATATAAAAATATTAAGTTCATGTAATAACTATTTTCTACCTTTCTCTAATCTATTCAAAAAATGAAAAGTTCTTTCATTTTTTGTGCAAACTACCACCTATATGAATAACCTATTTTCTTTTCAGAAATTCCTTGCATAAATGTTTATAAAAATAATTATGATGAATATATATGATTTTAAAAAGTAATAAGACTCATTAATAAGTTTTTGAATGTATTACACAAAAAATAATGGTCATTATAATGTTATCTATTGATATTAGGAAATTACTTGAAACAAGCTCATCATAGATTTCATTCTTTTGATTTATAACCACAATATACATCAAATGATCATGAGAATCTATAAATCATTGAATAAAAGATTTAAATATACATTATAATCTATTAATTCTGAAATTCATATCAATATATTTTTTTAGGTATTTCTATTACCAAATATGTCTAAACAATCAAAATTAATATCATCTGATGATTAAAATAAACAATAAAATGCTAATTAATATATAATGAATGATTAAAATTAAATATTTGAAATGTTAATACATATTAATAAATTTCTAAAATAAGTTTTTAATATGTTTATGTTTAATATAAAACATATTAAATAGATTTTATTGACATTGAGAATAACAGGTAATTGTTTTATTTTAAATCACATAATAAATTCAAGAAAATTATTTGTATGTTATAATAAGGATAAATTATATAATAATCCTCTCTAAACCACCTATATTTTCTTCTTCTCTAGTTTTTCATCAATTTTATATTTCCTCCATCCATTTAATTTCCCCTTTGGTTCATTATTTACTCAAAAGCGATACAAGTAAGGGAAACTGACCTTAGCTCTCCCTTTCAACCAAGAAATTTTCCTCCATGTTCTTATACTTTATTGTGTTTTATGGAAATTACAATAAATTTATATCTGATTTATTATGTTTTTTTCAATTAACAAGTATTTTTTAAAAAATAATCTTTTAATAATTTTTTTGGTGTGGTTTGTTTCCATTAACTTTGATCCTTTTTACAAAATGTGAAAGGAATATTCAATTTAATCATTTTCTATAATACGATTTGTTTCCAAAAAACTTATATAGTTTTCTATAAGGGACTTTTATATATGGTTTAATG
This sequence comes from Viscum album, assembly GCA_963277665.1. Classification (NCBI taxonomy): domain Eukaryota; kingdom Viridiplantae; phylum Streptophyta; class Magnoliopsida; order Santalales; family Viscaceae; genus Viscum; species Viscum album. The sequence continues at coordinate 821,591,809 of OY728162.1, forward strand.
GTTTTCTAAAAAATTTCAATTTTATTTTTATTAAAAAAATATTTTCTTAGAAGAAATAAAAAATTTAAAGAGTATGTTTTCTTCATTATCGATGTACATTTTATTTCTATTATAAAATTGTTTTTCCTCATGGTCAATATCCTTTAATATTTATTATGATTCTATGGGAATATGATATAATGATATAATAATTTTTAGGGAAGGATTATTATTATACTTTATTTATACTTTCATAAACCACATTTTTTACAGGGGTTAATCAAGTTATGATATATTATAAATGTTTTAATGTTCTTATTGAACACATCTGTATGGTTTATCATTAGGTTATGTGTGGGAATTATGTTTCCATATAATTAATTGGTTAATGTTTTATAACTCATGATTTTACATGTTTCTTGGAATTTAGAGTTAACCCAATTCTTTATAGGACATACTCCACTATGTTTATTAGAATTATTGGTGAACCAAAACCCCAAGGTGACTCTATCCAATATGTGATAATGGTATTGGAAATGATCCTTGACATAGGAAATTATTTTTCTATGATTATTTTCTACACTTCTATGACATATTCCTTTGTATGTGTTATGTTTTCATAGATCATGTCTATCCAATCATGTTTTTACACTCTTATTTATCATGTATTATCCTAAATTAATTATTACATTACTAAAATTTTCTGATATATGATTTATTTATTATTATTATCTTATGCCATGTCCATGAACCTTGTTTGGGATCCAATTCAAATATTATCTTCTTTTACAGGCTTATAAACATCAATTTATGACTCTTATTTTTACAATTATTGAGTATCTAAGAACAAATTTTCTTTTTTCTCTATTCCCTATGTTATGAAGGAGAGGATTATGTTTGATTTGTTAAATAGGGTATCATTCAGAAGACTATATAAGGATATTTTGAAAATGTTTTAAATCAAGTTAATTATGTATCTAGTCTAAAAATAAAATAAACATGTAGGTTTTGGGGTGTGATTTATTTTGGTAAGCTATAAATATTATTGTAAAATGACATACTATGAATATATGAAATGCATGGGTCACCTCATTAACATACCTATCTTTAAATGTTAAAAATATTAAAAAAATCTATCAATGAAAATTATATTAACAATAAAATCCATTACCAACAATGTTCTCTCAAAGAAACATTTTTTATTAGAAAAAATCAATAAGGGGAAAAATTACATGAATAAATATTAAATTAATTAAACTTTTTTTCCACCATATATTAAGTGTATGACCCAAATTCTTCAAGAAAACACCCAATTTTAACCCGAGTATAAAAATATCATCCTAAATATAACAAAAATATTTTAATTATATCCAATGAAATATAACATCCCCATTTAATAATTTTTTTTGATAAATCCATGAAATTTCATGAACACCCAAAATTCAAATTTCTTGGACTCTAATTACTCATTCCTTTAAAAAATATCATACTAGAAATGTTCCAAACAAAATTTAAAAAAGGAAAATTGAAACATGAACACATTACTTAATATTTTAATCAATATAAAAAATATTATACATCATAAAAAATATAAAGAAAAATTTAGAATAATTATGGGTATTGAGATAACATATGTGATTCCATATCGTAGCTGCATTCCTCTACACCAAAATTCCTAAAAAAAACTTTCCCAAAGGGAGTAACTCACTAACATAGTTTGTTATATTTGTAACCTATAATTTCTTTTGTGATTTCAAAAAAAAATTATATCATAATTGAAATTAATATTTATATGTTTATCAAGTGTGAAGGATCATGATAAAAATTCAAAAGTTAAGACACTTTAATTACAACGTAGAATATTTTTTACCATAGAGGAAACACCAACCATTATGATACCTCTCAAACTATCTTAGATAATTTATTAATGACAATAAATCATGGATACACTTTACTTACCTTTCGAATTATTCCATGTCCATGTTGATCATAAACTCAATAAAAACATGATATTCCACCATAAACAATAATGTTCTCTTCCCCTAAACCCCACTAGATTAATATTTACCCCAATAGATCCTCATATAATCCCAAATAAAATAGACATGATCAATCATATTCCACACTATTTCTATATAATTAGATGATAATCAATTGATAACAATGTTGAATGATATAGATTCATATACAATTCCTTATAAGGTGTTGAAAAATAGTTTCTTTATAATAGATATTATAACAGAACTCTACCAAGGAAAAATGATTCACCAAAATTCCCCTAAAATACAAGATATATTCACTCAATATATGCTCAAAAAAATAGACCAGTCATTTATTTTGATCATAAATCTACATGTGAAATAATGTGTTAAGGAAAAATCTGTCCCTAAAAGGTCTTCATTGAGATATAACCTTTGGGGGGGGGGGGGTCATGGTATGAAATTAATTCCAATATAAAAATTTATTCTTTTCTCACTAATCTGGTTGATAATGACCTTAGATTTTGTATGTTTACACTTTTGTTCTTCTTTAAATTATTATATCATTTGGATGTCTTTTTTGTATCCCATAATCAGATTAAATCACATTTTCCTTAAATCCCACTCAATAATTATGTATTGTACGTTAAAGATAAAAATATATCACATAAAACATAATTATTTTATTTGTTTGACTCATAATAGGATAATACACGGAGTACACAATGATAACAAGTCAATGCACCTGAATTCATTAAATTCTATATTTCATGGTAGGTTTATGCTAGGAAATTCCAAATCTTGGGGACACTACCATTATGGGGTTTAGGAAAGGATAATTTCCTCTCAAAGGAAATATTCTTCACTCCTCACCCTTTTCTAACTACTCTATGAAAGGAAAACTACTTTGGCATGAATTCAAACAAAAAATTGAATTACTAATATTGTTGATTCAACATGTGTAGATTGGTCACTGTTGAACTCTATACTACACATTTATAAATTCATAGTGGAGAAAACCATGAATACAAATTCACCTTTATACGAGTCATCATTATAATTTTACTTTCATATTTGGAAAGAGGTCCAGGGATTTCATATGCTTCCATGAATACTCTATATTATGCTTTATATAATTCTTCATTGATATGTCGTCAATCTCACCTTTTACCTATCCCTTCACAAAGTATCATAATTTGTTATTTATAGATATAAAAATCTATATAATTACATAAAATTCATTTCACAATTCCTAGGGAAATTACCAAACATTATTTTTTGGTTCAACATGAATATTATTGGAGAATTAATATAGGACTCTATTTAAAAACTAAGTGAAATCAACACATTTAATTATGATATTTCCCTCCTATAATATATAATATTTTGAATATGAAAATATACTAAATCATCTTCTTCACAAAATGATAATTATCATCAAGGTGTGATGCTCAAATCCTTCTAAGACCTCTAATCCATGGTCATTACATTATTTATTAATCCATGGATTAGTACTTCACTTCATAACATTTCATTCACTTTGATCATCAAGATCAATTCATGATTCCATAATATAAAATATGATGCTTATTCAATAACCTTATCCAAAAAAATTGATCAATATCTTGTATTTTTCTCCACCAATATCATGGAATGATCTTTTCATCATTGTGTGAGAACATCTATACCTATGTATTTTACTAAGAATCTATTTTGATATATTACGCACTATAATGCATCGAAGACCACGGTTTCTATAGTATTTTATGATTTATAGTTACCAATACATATTATCTATTATCTTATAAATGAAAACACATTTACTTAGTGTTGATTATTCACATAAAATAATAAAGGAAATGACTTTTACATATTTCATTTTATCATAAATATGATGGTTACTTATCCCTCAGAAGGTTACGTAATTTTTCACTTTCATATCTGGAGAAACCTTATATATTACAAAATAATTCTAACATATTAATATGAGTGTCTGAAACATTGAAAATTTTCTTAACTGTATTAATATAACATATCAGGATTATGGACATGAGTATCATGAACCATTTTAACGATTTTCCAATTTCAAGACTCATGTACTGGAGTCCCTAACTTATTAGAGTAAATTGAAAGTATGTATATAGGGATATTGATGAAATTTCCACATTTCCACACTTCCTATAAAATTTTCCTTCCATATATATGGTGTGTTCAAGTAATTATAAAAATATCAAATTACAATATAGATGAAAATTAAATATTGGTATGATTACATTTAAATATTGACTAAACTATTTTTTAGATTTCATCTTAGCTGAATTTGACAAATTTTAATGAACAATATTATATATTACATTAATTTTTATTCATTTGATTTGTTTCAAAATTAATATAAGATATTACATTTATGTATTAGAATGGAAAACCTTTAATATTATTGTGAGTTTATCTTGAACTTCTCCACTTATCAAAGAATAAGACATAGTTACTTTAACATATTTTGGGGGAACTCTGATATTTTTACAATTATTTCTCTTACCAAAATTTAATACTTTGACATGTCAATTTTAACACTATGACTTTAAATTTTTCTAGAAAAACTAAAATATTTAGTACATCAAAAATATATTCTGGACTTCTATTTTGAGATCCCCAACAAATCCACATCCATATAATTTATAAAACGACTTCTGATCCTCTTCTAGACTAACATGTGGAACAATATTTGATTTAATACTAGAACATCTACATTTATGATAACTTCTATAATTCTAGGTTACTAATACAAAATTATAAATTCTAGAGTAACTACACATTCTATTGTATAATAACTTCTTAAATAAATCTATATCCACTTTTACAAGTATTTATAATTGATTCTATAACATATTTGTTGAAAAAAACCCTAAAAAATACCAATACTCAATTGGATTTTAACATGCATAATAGGGTGTTGATAGAATGATAAAATCCCTTCAATATCCTTAATGTAAAATATGGATAGTGATAATATACTATAATCCATAGGAATCCAATGAGTTCACCACGCCTATCCCTTAAAGCATTACAAAACTATCAACATATAATGATACATTGAAAGGTAATAAATGAATACAATTACTCAATATATCCATGAAATAAAAAATATAATCAATGTCTTTCAATGTATGAGTTAAACCTATAAATATTCCATAAATATATTCTCATTCTTCCCACAATGTATATACAAAGGCTAGAAAAATTCCAAGAAAACACAATGTTCAAATTTCACCTACTAACATTCAAGATTGTGATAGATAAACTCATTTACCTTCATTTTTACCATAAACCAAAAAAAAATACTCTTTAAAGAATGATATATTTTTACAACACTAGGATACACAAGAAAATATGAACTATGGAACTGAAGAATAAACACTCATTATATGCTTTGTGGAACAAATAACATCCAATGAAATCACATCCATCTTTAATCATACTTAGACAATCTATACAGTGTTTCACCATTTACTATCTCGTATCTCCAAACAACCACCTTAGGATCTCTTAACCAATACAAATCTTCCAACTATTAAAATAATTATGCCACAATAATTTGACATTGTCATTCTCTCTCATCAATTTTTCTTTTCATAATCATGATAAATAGATTACAATAACATAATTAGTATCTAATTCACACTTATCCTTTGAGAAAATTTTCCATAATATTTTTGACTCAATTAGTTTTCCATCACATTACCCATTCATGAAGTAAATGATCTATCAAAATCATAATCTTGGAGTAATCCATATCACATTCTTTATCAGAAATTAAAATCCTCCAAGGAAATGATATATCTTAATATCTTATGATTTTAAGAACCCATAAAACATTCTCTCATAAAAGACTAAATAAAATAGTTACGTGTAAAGAACATAGTTTCATGATCCAAATTATGGGTAGTGTAATTACATTCATGGCGAGGTAACTACCCTGACCCATAAGCAGCAACTAATCATCCTTGAATTAGAGAAAATCTATAACCCCAATGGGTGGAATAAAAATATACATCACACAGGAAACCTTCATTTAAAAAAATATGGAACCAGAGAACTCATTAACTTCCCTTTCATGATTTGACACTTCATAATATAATATAATAGAATTTTCTTTCATAGTCAACGCTAATATCATATTCTAATTCTAATAAAACCTATGTATTAACATCCTATAATAAATTGAAAAGACAAATAAACTCCATTACAAGTATTTATTAGTGGATTAAGAATAATTATGTCCTTAATGTTATTTGGATACACAAAATCAATTTTTTTTAAAATTATATAACCTAGAAAATCTACGTAGAGTGTCCCAAATGAACACATAGACATCTTATCATATAGTTGATATTCCTTGAGAAAATCCAACACCATCATTAAATTATTAACAATATATTCATCCACAATCATATGATCCAAAATATTATAAATAAATAAAACCATAAAATCACCATGATTATTCTGAAACACCATATTCATAATCCCTATAAACATAGTTGGTGAATTTTCAACTCCTAACAACATTACCACAAACTCAAATTTCTCATACTGGAACGAAAAAGTATTCTTTGTGATATGTTCTTTCCTAACCCACATCCAATAACAACCAAATGACACTTCAATCTTAATAAACAAACTCACTCATAACAATTGATCAAAAAATCATATATCATGGGAAAACAATAGTAATTATCCAATTCTAGATGATTTATATACCACAATTTTGTACAAAACATAAAATAGAAATCATCTTTCTTTATAAAAAACATCAATTTAACCCACAAGAAAACACTGTTTCAAATAAACCATGGTTATAATAATTAATCTATTTTAATTCTTAATTCCCTAATATATACAATCTGTATTTGATAAAATTTTATAGTAATTAGAGAAACCACTAGATACAACTCCATTTAAAACTCAATTTATTTCCATTGATTTTAAATCATAACCTCATCTGCAAACCCATTTTCATAATCTATTATAAAATGAAGAAACTCACCTTCTTCACATCTAATGAATAATGAATCAATACCACTATGTAAGATATAATATATCATGTCACATCCCATATCCACCATTGGTTAAAAATATTTATCCACAATAAAAATTACTCATTCTCTATAAAAATTAATGAAAATAGTCCCTTCATGTATAATAATAAAAATAATATTCTAAAAAATTCAAATAGTCCATTACAAGGATAACAAACCATGGTTACATTAATAACAAGACTAGATTCAAAGAGAACCCATCTATCCCCACGAATGGTACACAACTATACACCTCATTAATCCTAACTCCCACTAGAGTTACTAACTATAATAGACTGTAAAGATTTTATTACTATAATATCTAATCCATACACTGGTAAATAGGCAATATAAAATACTAACAACCCAAATTAATTGAAATGGATTCATGTGTAGAGTAAACAAAAATCACAGCTCAAACCACTTATTCCCTCTCCACATTTTAGACCACCACTACATGGAGTTTCACAATTCCAACTCCTCTACCTATCCATCTTTATATCCTTTATTTAGATACACTGTAGTTATCTCTCTACTAGTCTCCTATATGATGTACTATTCTAACACCAACCATTTCTAGTGGGATCAATGGTAATCTATCCTATGGTTATTTTGGGATGTGTTTTCGAGGATATTCATGAACTTGAAGGATATTTAATAAACTATTATAATATACTCAAATTTCTTATAACAACCCTAAGAATAGATTCCCATAAATTGGTGGTATTCGAAACAACTAATAGGGGAAAATATAAAATATTATAGGTCCCTCTCAATAGCTTTGTCTTAACCAAAAAAAGAAATGTGATCGCATGACTAGATGACTTCCATGGATGTGATTTATCATTGATGAATTTAATAATTAAGAGATTTTACATCTAACTTGAATCTATGGTACACCCTACTGGGTACACACTAAAAGGTCTTATTGTTGTAAAAAAACCTAAAACTATTCCAATATTTTTCTATATCCCTGTATTGAAACATGGAGAAAAAATACCTAACTTCTTATAAATATCAAACCCAAAATCTATATGTAATTAAATATATACAAACATTTCATTGGTCCAAAATTACATGAATATGACATAATATTCCTTAATCACAAATAAATCCCAAAAATAATAACTTATATATTATTTTGCCTAAATATATAACATATTTCCCATTTCAAGTGTCTCTAATGAGAACAATTTTGTGAAAATTTCCAAAAAACAAATCATATAATCATATAATATTTACAATCTCCCAAGAATAGAGTTCTCTATTAATATATTTAATCATGAAAAAAACTATATACAAAGGGATGGGGTGATCATATCTTATCTAGATTAGTCAATTGTCATTCTTAAGGATATATAACTAAATTTTAGTATCATTCCTTGGAATAGACCACATATACCTAATTAATATCAATATTGAGAATACAGTCAAGGATATCTTACAAGATTTTCAATCCATATGGTCTACCAAATAACCAATTTCCTTAGGTATTTTCTACACTTACTCTTGTTTAATGTCACATTAGAATACAAAAGCTGGTGTAACTATAAAAAAATAATGTAACCTAATACTATGTATGTGTGTAAAAGAATTTCCAGTGACACTACCACATCATTCAAAAATCTAACTGAAACTTCACATCATTTCCTCCTACATGGATAATCATCCCCACCACAACACATGCATAATCTTAAATACTTCAAACTAAATGATATATGAATATGAAAATGTTATTATACTCTATAGTATGCATATTATTCCATAAGTATTGATGCATATGTTATTTATTCCTTATATAGATTATAGTATATGCTCTAGGTCATGTTGGTGTCTCTTATCTAATTCATATATCATATCCATGTAATACTACTTCCTTACAACCAATAGAATCCTCACTAGTTATTACTAAAAAATTTATTCTATAACACAAATTTTTATACCATTCTATCATGATATGTTATATTTGGGACTCTATATAAGCTAGATTTAATTCTGTGTGTGTTTCATAATGGACACCTTTAGTAGGTAATAGTTTAGTGTCATGCACTAAAGGTATATCACCACACATTTATAAAAGGAATTACTATTTATAAAGAGAAACTCCTTGTCACAATGAATAATAAAATGTATTCAAAAAAATAATACATAAATACCACATATCAATACATTTCATGTAATACAAAGTTAATTTATAAATGAAAAAACAACCAGATATTATGTCAACTCCTCTATAACTAAAGCATGGTGCAACACAATATGAATCAAATAATAACTATCCTTTTTATAGAGATATGTTTTCCAGACACTATTTATAACCCTATCAAGATAATATTAAAAATAGTACATATATATTAGGGATGGGAATACAAATACATTCAACATTTCCCTCCCTGACATTCCCTTGTTCTACTGTGAATGAAATATGTTAATTCATTCGTCTATGGAATAAATTAAAATAATAATAAAATGCAAGGATATATTAAGTCAATCCATCAATCAACTTATATTGTATACCATATGAATATCCCTCTCTCTCCATACGATATCATATTCCTCATCACATGTTATATCACATTTAAAATTATGACAATAACCACCACTTATTTATATTTAATAAACCAAGAAATTGTTGTCTTATAGAAACTCACTATAAAATCCTCATATTAAAATCTAACCACATATAACTCACTATATATAAATTTTAACCAGATTTTATCCTCCCATACAGAACTCATAAGACAGGAAACCATTATCCATTAGCTATCTACCCATAGGGAAATCTCTAAATGACTACTTCATAAGATAGTAACCCACTAATAGAGAACTCATTAAATATCCATGTCCCTAAAGAGTATTCCATCCATAATGAAATAACTAATCTTCAATAAACATTGGTTAGGTCAATGGAATTCTATAGAGAATCTCACTGGTTTTTTGGGTGTCTACCCTTAGGGATTCTTCCCTTTATAACTTTCATCGGTTGACCAACATTTCACCCTCTAGGACTCATGCACTGTTACTAGGCACACACCATTAGGGACTCTCCCCTCCCAAAACTTTTTCATCAACACCACACATAGCAAACCCAATATAGTTATCCAAAATTTCCACACTATCATCACCATAATCCTCATAATAAAATTCAGAAATAAAAAATAGTATGATATTACTATAAATTATCAATATTTGATTCATAACCCCACTATTCATTTATTCTCCCACCTAGGCCCCCACTCATAAAAGGAAAAAGGGGAATATTATAAAAAAATATACACATGTCCATCTACAGTATATTTAAATCACCACTAGATCTCATATAATACAATTATACCACATTACTAACATTTATTAGGCCATAGGTATACAAAATTTCCATAACTATATTACAAAACCAACACAAATTGAATTACCACATTTAATAAAAATATAGCCTCTACTAATATATTGAACAATCACACCTCCATATATTCATTATAGGGAGGTTATCTTGGGGTACTTTCTTGATTCATGATTCAATAAAAATGTTATTAAATATACCCATCAACATGTCATAAAAGTATTTAGTTTCACAACTCAGATGAAAAATGGCGTAGTCCTATTTCTATGTGGCTTGGCCATAACAAATTTACACCACATAATGTAACTTACTACTTGAAACTTTATCCATATCTAAAATATTGAATGATCCCCTTATATAAGGAATGGTTTTATATAACTAAATTCTAATTTATTATTTTTCCATTAGAATCACCACAACACACTTTTCATGTATATGGAATGTACCCCAATTTAAATATGAAATACCAATGCTAAAGTTCATAAAATTCACCCAACTTGAAGATGAGGTATTTTTTTTCTAATTTTGTTTATTCTAAAGGAATAAATTTATTTTTGAGATTTATGAAATATATTTGAAATATTAATTAAAACTTTCCAATGATAAATCCATCATGAAAAACATATCTAATAATTTATTATTTAATTTTAAAAACATTCAATATCAATTCTTAAATTTTGTATTTATATCCATCATTTATCATATTTATAGTATTAATCTATTTTAAACTCTATTAATTAAAATAATATTAGAATAAATTTTTTATTCATCAATTATATATCATTTTTAATCAAATTTTTTACTTTTAAAAATAATCCCACAATTCATCACTCAATTGGTTTTAATTAATCAACTATAATAATAATCCCATCAATTTAATATCCATAATTAATTTATAATTTTCATTTACCACATATAAAATATTTTTAAGAATTATGAATTATCTACCTATCATAGAATATAAAGTCATGGAAGATTCCCATGTATTTTAAAATATTATAATTTTAGTCACATACCTCGATTAATAAACCAATGTTATTCTTAGATCCATTAAAATTTCTTACTAAATGATATCTAATATTCCATTCTATATTTATCTAATTAATATATCAATATTACACCCTATAAAACATTCAATAATTCACTCCCAGAAGAGAAAAAATAGAATAGTGGATTTCTAAAATACAACATTAGTGTCGAATAAATCTAATCCTATTTCAGTTACTCAAAATTTATATATATCAATTACATGTGTAATTACACATTAATCATTTCATTTACTTTTATATTAAACCCACCTATTCAATTCAGCTCTTATTATATTTAAATTGTAACTTCTATAATATTAAAATTTATATATCTTTCACAACCACTAATAATCCACATCATTGTGGTTAGTAAAATTGAAAATATACATTATTTAATTTATGATAATTATAGATAAAAATATCATTGAGTTAAATAAATAAATAAATAACTAATTAATTAAATTCCATCGAAACTAGACAATAATGAGAGAAACTAACCACAATATATATATATATATATATATAAATTAATGCTATAAGATAAAAAATGAAACCCAAATACAATAGAATATTTTTACTTTCAATACTGGAATTCCAAACATAGAACTCCACCCAACATATTTGAAAATATTATGTATTATTGTAATCTGAAAATTCAATTTTTCCATCACTACTCATTTATTAATAGGTGCTTATTTCCTCCATTGACTTTTTAGAGGGATATGATTTTTATAATGTTAATAATTTTTTTAGGTGGGTCATGAGTGACCATTGATTTATAATGGATTAGGTATGATTATTTTTTATAGTAATATTCCTTATAGTAAGAGTCATTATGGTTTTTGATCTTCTATTGAGGATTAAAAATTCACTAATAGTTGAGAAGAAGTATATATAAGGTCAATGAACAAAGTAGATATCATATGTTAAGTGGATATAAACAAAGGTAAGGTTTATATGAAGAATCTAAACTACTTTGTGATGTTTCACTAGGATCACAAGGTAATAATTCTTGAAGATCCTAGATAATTTATATAAAACCCTCATTGTTCGTATAAAATATCAATCATTCACAGACCTTCACCATTTGTGGATCAATGTTGGTGATTCCATATTTCCTATGTAGTTCCTTCTCAAGGAGCCTCGATTTTTTGTGTCCATTAACCATTCACAGCTCTTGGACTTTGATTCCAAATCAGTTATACAGTCTTATCCATATAGTTCAACATTTATGGTCATGTTATATGACCACATGATCCATAAAATGCCTCCCATTTTTGGGATGGTTATTACCCTATAAGTTCTATATATACCATGTACAATCCATACAAAATATAGGATAGAAACACATGATAGAATGACGGAGAAGCCCATGGGGAGAGATTTGAGTACTATTGTGAGGTTTTATGGAAATATTTTGAAGAATAAGAATTGGTGGGGTGACTAATATGATCATTCATGGTGGGAAATACTCAAACCATATCCTTAGAATAGGTTAAAAAGGAAAGAGTGTAGTAAAGGACACATAACAAGCTCCACTTTGTAGTCCCCTCATGAGAATCACCAATGGGGACTGTTCGTAAGACTCTTTAATAGAAGTGTATTTTTTAGTCCATTAATTGAGCACATGAGTTGAGGTGTTCCTTTATAGAATGATTGAATGAACATAGTTTGTGGAGTGTGTCGAATGAAAAATCCTTTGTGAAGACACCTTTAAAACATAACATCTTTGATCTATGTCCCCTGTACAGATTACCTTCTCCTTTACAAAATCAATGAACATAAAAGTACCCCTAACCACTACCAAGTGGTATTAAATTTCATAAACATATTTCCACCCATGAAAACTATACAAAGCACCAAAATTGTGGGTAAATAAACCTATACAATGTCCTATACTTAACTAAGGTCTCCCACCTAGGACTAAATACCCTAAATGAACATCCTAGATTTTTTTCACAGTGGTTATAACCCAATAATCCTATTGTAGTGTGATGTACTCCAATTAATCCTAACATACATGATTAGTAAATTAACTTTAATGTATGAACAATTAAGTCATGTATTCCTCTGATAAAATCCATCTCCATGGTTTTACTTCTTAACTAATGAGACCCTCAGGGTAGTTATGATCATGTACTCCATTGAAAGTGAGAGTCCACATTGTGAAGATTATAGTGAGACCTCCCCAATATCTCGATGCTCATCCTAGTTTCATGTGTTATAGGATGAACTCCTCAGTCAACCCAATGATCCATGAGGGTATGAGCCTCATCCTTAGGTATAATCCTTATCCATGTTATGATTGATGATTTGATTAATATAATTTGTGAATGAGCCTAGGAAATATTTTAAAAGACCACTAACCATGTTTTGGTAATGAATTCCATCCACCACATTACTTTCATATCATGTCAGGATTATCAAACCAGTATCCCTGTTAGTTATTCTGGAGAACTTATTAAGAAATACATGCATAAACACCAACCTCTTCATATTGGTTTAATATTTCCCATGAGTATATTCATAATTCACTCTCTCACCATCAATTTATGGGATGAATATACAGATATGGTCAAATCATACATAATCCACAATCAATAATTACATTATTAATAATGTAATCCGAATGACACATCAGCGATCCACAATCGATAGAGGAAGCCCATATATAAGCTCCATCGCATTTCATGAATCATTATCCATAATAAAAACTACCTTAAAAGTGTTATATTCTCTATATTCTTATATTGCGTGCTCATTCTTATTTCGCAACATATCCTCATTGGTTCACACCCCTATAAAAACTTCAGTAACATTCCATATTCCTGGTTATTCATATTTCTAAAGGGGCTATATTCCATATGAAGATCCATACTCTCTATTTTATCATTGACAACACGTGGGATACAATTGATATTGGCCCTGTCTATAATTATCACTCAATCCATTATCTTCTCCCCTTTCAAGAAACTATTGTCATTATATCATGATATAAAAATATACTACAATGTCCTTAACAATTGACTTTACACTACACAACATGATCCCTTTACATGACCTTAAAATATGAAAATAAAACTATGTGGTTTGGGATTACTATTACTCAGATGTGTAGGATGAATCTATGAAATTCAAACATGACATCCCAATCATATAATCACTACGACACATTTCTTGTGAAACCCTTACAACAATATTATTTATTCCCTATAAAATAATTACCATCACTGGGGAAATATTCCCTATGAAATTTATCCTACCCTCTTACATCTAATTACTAATAGTAAGGATAAGGTGGAAAAGGAAACTTATAAATAAGTTATATACCACCCATTTCTAGGTAAAAATAACCTATAATTATTCTCTCAATGAATTTTAGATACTTAGAAATTGTCAGTGAACTATTTCAGTAATAGCAATCACTATGGCCCTTTTTACATAACCCTAATTTTATGAAATTTCTCATTATGGCACACCAAACTTTGTGAACTCTAATTCCCTTCAAATGTATATATTGGAAGCCCAAACCAAACATTATAAAACCTTTTCCATCCCTAAAAATAAACATTATAGTTATGAATTCTGTCGCTTTAAATAATAAAATTACTACGTAATTAATAAATATTGATAACCTATAAAATAATAAAATTGTACCATTGACTGAGAACCACTATTATATAAAGAGGGACCCATCAATAGAGAGCCTCTTATATAGACATATTTTTATATGGAAATATTGTTTTTATTGAATCACTAACATGGTTGTAACAAGT
Organism: Viscum album; assembly: GCA_963277665.1. Classification (NCBI taxonomy): domain Eukaryota; kingdom Viridiplantae; phylum Streptophyta; class Magnoliopsida; order Santalales; family Viscaceae; genus Viscum; species Viscum album. The sequence continues at coordinate 821,606,986 of OY728162.1, forward strand.
CCTACATCTAGACATGGGTAGTATTCATAAAAATATCATAAATATATAAGATAATGATAACATATAAAATATTTCTCGATTAAAGGGTGATATGAGTCCAACATCCCATCCTCTCATCCATTGGGATTTTCAAAGAAACAATGGTAAAAATGTCCTGTGATCACCTACCTTTATAAAGAAGGTATGGAATGATGAAAAAAACACCATAAGAATATAAAGTTATAAAAAATTGAATAATGAAGGAATCATGAATCCATTGCCCATGAAAGTGATTAATGTTCCCTATATCATTCATTATGACACTACACAAAGGGTTCTTAGTTTGTGGTTATAATTAACTTCCTATATGACTTTACAAAAGTCTTGAGAATGCTCACTTTATTTCAAAACAATGGTTTCATATAGATAATCATCATTACATAATACACTATTTGGATATACTAAAAAACGTCATAGTGCAATATATGATACTTATAATTATTTGGGTACCCCAAATATTCTCTATCCACCATAAATGTTGTGTTCCTAATGATCAGGATATCTTTTTCACTGATATAGTACTATTGAAACAATGTTTTCAACACCATAGTCAAGAGTATTGACTCAATAGTAATATTCATATGCAAGGGGTAGTACATGATAGCCTCAAGGTGGTAAAATACAAGAGATTATCTCATCAATCATGTTTTTCAATTGAACTAGTGAACTTTTCACCATAATGAATCATTTCTAGTGGTTATCCCTAGAACGTGACAATACCACCCTCCATTATCTTAGAGAGATGAAGTATAAAGATGGTTACATCATATGAATAATTTAGGAGCCACCCACCATGGATATTAATAACCATAGATGTCTTAAATGATCTGTGGAACCTTCTTATTAGGAATTAACTAAAGAGTCTACCCCATTGAAACTAGCCTCCATTTCCCAGACCTAGGAACCCATGTGATGGTCAACCTATGGGAAGGTAAAATTCCTATATAAATGTTCTGAATAATGATTTCTGTCCTCATATCTTTTCGGTAACCAATAAGATGATTTACATTTATACTCTAACACATAAATCCTACCATAAAACTCAAGAAGCATATAGAAGATCTCATCAGTGTATTTTACAACAAATAGGGATAGAGAGGCATTACCCATACTCCCAAACATGAAGCATGTCTGTATGTTCCAATGGAAAATGGACGATTTGAATGGAAATATATCCCCACTCCCACAAAATGTTGAACCTATATCCATATTCTAACACAATAATCCCATAAGAATATTTGGGGGATAATCTAAGGTCACACACATCTCCTAACTCATTTATTTTAGATCTATTAGAATATTATTAAAATTGGAATGGAGGAAAACTATCACCATATTTCAATGAACAAACATCAGAGGACCCATAGTCCTACTCCTTCCATCAAAGGACCTCATTGGTATACATCAATAGCTACTTAAGATTGTGTATATATTCCCACTCCAAACATAAAAGATCCTCGGTATATCCTAAAAATGAAGGAAGAATGATATTGGACCCATATTATTATTCCAACTAGAGTTCACCGTCATTATATAGTAGTAACTTTAGGGAAGTATAATACCGCACCAACAACAATGGTTCTCATCAGCACACTCCAAAAGTTTATCTAGAGTAGGCCCCTATCATTTCATTAATCATAGGAGACCGGAAACATATTTTAGTTATTAAACAAGGATAAGATCATATTCAATCCTTCATGTATAAATCCAATCCGAATATTCTCATGGAACTTTCTAATATTCATTTCCTCACCCAAAGGGCCAATAAATATATTCTTGAAATGGAAAAAGACATAAAATATGATTATATCCCTATAAATAATCATACACATAAATCACACTTGAATATTCTATCTACAATCGAGGAAATCCATTGGAATGTTTTCTAAAAAATAAGAGATTTACTAGTAGGGTTTATATGCATGAGTTTTGTTTCATGAACTGTATTGATATGATTTTGATCACGGTTCTTGCCCTGGTAGTTCTATATTGATGATATAGAAGGTAACCACCTGGGAAATAAAAAAAAATGAGAATAATAACTTCCCTACTCTAATTGTTGTTGATATTCTTGAAGCGATCAAACACTTATAAAAGGAAATATAAGAATATAAATGTTCTCCAATATGAGATAGAAGAAATTATTATAGAGGTACTCTATATAGTACAAAACTCATTAAAACTAATGTTCCTCCCTATAGTTTCAATCAAAATGTATCTGTAATTAGAAATTGGAAGAATAAATATGGAGGTACTCTCCATGGTGGAAGTTTCATAATTTATCCTTATAGTTATAAGATCAACAATCAAGAAGTACCTCCCATTTATGACCCTTCAAATATTGGTAACCATAATGGTCCTCCCCATAGAAACAATATCATCCACCCTAGTGGTCTTTCCTAGGGAATATATCCAATAATTCCTCTATGTATCGTGATATCATGCCAGAATGTAATCAATCCCCGTAAAAAAAATATGATGATAATCATGGAGGACCACCCCATGGTGTTATTTATAGAAATACTCCATGTAAGGTCATATCATATATATAAAAATTTCATCCCTTTATTGAGACCACTCTAATACTTTCCTGATATTGAGATACCCTTGAGAGTTCAAGGCTGAGTACATCAAGAACCTCATCATGGACGATGACATTTCATCCCAACCAATGGATAAACTTGGGTAATAGTCATTATAAACACCTCCCCCAAATCACTTGTCCTCTGATATGACTGATAAAATTCCAAAGGTTATCATTCCCTTTGATAAGGCTGTTGATAAATGACCTCTGTGGTTGGATAAATTGGAGGAATACCATACAAAGGATGAGTATAAACCAAGGTTATGTAGAGATAAATAGATAAATAAAATATACTGATTATTTTAAGATAGATAACCATTTCAAAATATGATATTTAGGATGTATTAAAAGAGTATTTCATACATTGTCCTTGCCTAAATATATGGAGGGCACTATTTCATCTCAAGATGAAATATTTTTTCTTATTGGGAGAATTTAAAAAGTAAGTGAACTCTACCACAATGTCAACATGTCCACTACATTAGTTTTACAACATATAAAGTTTGGAAAATAGTATATATACCTCCAAATTTATTGTATCAGGGGATTAAATGACATTCTCTATATAATCACTGACACCCTCCAAAACATGCACATCAAATGGTAGTGTGAATAAGATGAATCTTATTTTACCACTCTAAAAAACTAGAAAAGTACACCATGAAGGGCCATATGAAATGTTATTTCCTCAGGTCAAGACTAAAGCCTCGGGTTTGTGTAGGATAGTTGGTTGGTTCTCCAAACTACCTTCTTATCTAAAAAAAAGCGATGGTGCGATTAATGGGAGTGATCCATTGATAAAATCCTATATTTGGTTACTATAGAGGTCGAGTGAGGATCAAAACTATGAAAAATGAGACGTAGACATAGAAAAACACTCGATGGTGAGAATCTCACAGTAAAAATGTGTGATACATCCAACACATGTTGGAAAAAATCATGAAAATTCAACAGAGACATGATAATTGAACCCTCAATATAATTATCAAAGCACATAGAGAAATACAATTAGAGGAATTATTAGCCTCTCCTCATCTACATAATTCAATATTTTCTATATTAGTTGTATATTCACCATAAGAGTCATCATAATTTCTTTTTCTATATGACCCATTATCCTCATTGGAATTGTGTTTATAGAAATCTATTGGGGACTCCATTTGGATCACTCTGTATAATTTTTTTTGGGGGAACATTAGGAGAGAAGGTCAATCATCATAGGATATGTGAGCCAAATTATCACACTAGGAAGGAATAGGCCAAATAAGGTTGTGATATTTCCTCTAACGACTACCTAATGGATAATAAATCCCTCTACTCTTCCAATAATGATATGATCCATGGATATACTATTCATAATTGAATATAATAAATGCTATTCAAATTGAAAACTCATATAATGAAACTGATGAATAAAAAACAATATATAAACATCCCTTTTAAATAAGGTACATGTATAGACACTTGATGAATATGTGTATACCCAATATTATATAAACAATTAAAATCATGGAGTACATTTGATAATTCATGTAACTGATACCTAATGATATTTTAAAAAATAAATAGGGAATGGTGTGGCAATATCACATTCACAACCCAAGGATGCAAGGAATCACATCATTAAGGAGAAATTATCCCAACATAATGATGAGTTAGAGTAATTAAGGGGACTCCATTGGGATTTAATCACAAGTGATATTCTTATATAAAATAACACACCAGAAAAAAAATACATCTACTCAAATGATCTTTCCCCAACCTAATAAAACTACTAATCCAAAAAAAGGATTCTAACCACATAAAAGGATACTAGTTTTAATGGATGATATATATAAATCTAGTGGATGATGATTATCAAGGATCCCCATTAGGAATAATCTATATCCATTCAAGGTAAGGTAATCCATGATGACTTATACTAGATATCAACAAAAGTCAATTGTGGACCGACCATAATATGCTAGAACTAATATCTCCACTCCTACACCATCCCAACCAACATTCCCACTAGAACTCATCATCTAAATCAAGTAATTTTTCACTTGAATATAGGACATTATGGGATGATATTCTCTTTTCACACTGGAGAGGAAGACAAATCATGAATAGGTGGATGCGACTGCTCCTTTATTAAATTTCAATAATCTAAACTTCCCAATATAAATTGGAACATGAGTCCTAGATTATCAATTTATTCATTTTGTGTCTCACTGTGTCCCCTTAATGGGAACAATAAAACAATATAAGGAATCTAAAATCAGTATCGTTGTACAGATTATTAGGTGACTATCTTTTTTCTTGTATAGAATCATACATGTTGGGTTCATTAAAGGCCTTGCAGACCATAATCAGAAATTCCTGTACTAATTAAGTTCCACACAAAGGAAGATAAATACCACCAATATCTCAAATTTTTAAAAACATTAAAAAATATGGTTATAATATTTCATTTCATGATGGAAAGAGATAACCTATTCTATGAATATATAACTCATATATGAACAACTATAGGAAACCAGTATAGAAAATATCAATGATGAGTTGTAGTCAACATTAATTTATATAGAATATAATGGTAAACTTAATTAAACTATAGCTATATATAAGCTTCTGTAGGATGATATACTAGGGTCCAATGTTAAATATCATCCAATGTAGGGATCTTAATGAAAGATTGTTGGAAAATAATAAATGTTGACTATTAGGATCAAGCAAGTGGTGACAGCAAAATTATCCCCAAACCTGTCGAATATCGTGCGGTGCCAACATGTAAATGATAAAATTAGAAATAGATCCCTCTTAATGAGGGTAACATGAATTTAATACAATATATTATTATTTTAAAATAAGACTATATTCGATATAATACAAGACACGTAACATCGATCATAAAAGAAAAAAAAAATTATTATTATTTAAATATGGTCATTATAACATAGATTTAGAATTTACGGATATGAAAATGATTAATTTTTTAAAATATTTATATAGTTCCTAATTAATTAAAATTTATTGATATATTCTTAGGTTATTAGAAACAAATGTTTAGTAACGTCATTTTATGCGTTATAAATTTGTTTTCTTCAGAAATGGTTTATATTTTTTTATCAGGAAATATCATAATTAATTTATACCCCTATTCTAAAATTTATTGATAAATATGTTACTATTTTTGCATTTATCATATCAAAATAATATTAGGGTGACATTTTAGGATATTTCTGATATTGACTTATCCATGAATAGTGAAAAGCAATAATGTTTATAAAAATGTTATTTTTATTGAAAAGTACAGTTGTGAATTTAATTTAACCTAAATAAACATAAATATAAATTATTTAAAAATAATCTAGTTAATTATATTTTAATCCAAATTATAATTTATTTTAGTTTAAGTTCTTTTTTGGGCATTAAGAACTCATTTTTTAAAAACTAATTTTTTTAAAACACTTTTTCTTTGTGTTTTACACGTTTATAAGAAAATTAATATCCTCCAATTCAAAAAATTGAATCTTGAAAAATTTATTATATATTTGGACTCATGAGGTAAAAAAAATTTAATTAAGAATTTTTTTATTCATAATGAATAGTGACTGTGGTTAATATTTGTCGCCTCGGTAAGGTAAAATTGGGTAATTAATGTTACAAATAATTTGATCTAAACTAAAATATTAACTAACCATTTTATTTATTTTATTATATGCGTTTTTTACTATTTCTAACAAACATTGAATATTTTCCAATTTATTTCACTTTCCTTTGATAAGGATTGTAATTTGTTTTTAAATTAAAAAAATAGCACTCTCTGTGTTTTAAAATCTTTAATATTTTTCATACTATTGAAAATATGTTATTTTGTGATTTAAATATTTATTTAAAATAATAATGTATTTTTCATATTGTTAATTTATTTCTTAATTTTTAATTGTGAAATAATTACCTTAAATACTTAAGCAACGCAGACAAAGTGCTTCTGAAAAAAGTGGCGAGATCAAGTAAATGATCTTAAAAACCGTACAAGTAATATAGTTTTGGTGATTTATAGTGTCACATGAATTTTTAGATGAATATAACATATTATGTATGTTTTATATCTTTATATTGGAATTAAATTACAATTTTTAATTAATTAATGTTAAAATATGTGAATAGTCCTGAAAATGAATATAGAGGTATATTATGTTAAATAATATTTTATTTAATGATTTAAAAATAATAGAAATATTATCATTAAAAAATTGAATCTATTATGGTCTATAATAAAAAGCAAGGTCTATTTAAGGGTAAATTTTCCATTTATACTAACTTTCTAGATCGCTAAAGTGAAAAAACCTTAATATCCCAATAATCATCAAAATGGTTTATAGGGTATTAAAACTAAAAGTTGTTTGTTAAAAATCAAATAAACTTTTATTATTTTTAATTAATGAGAGGATTTAAAGTTTTACACATACTATATTTTAAATATACCATTCACCACTTTTCCATGACTATAAATTTATTTTAATTTTATACCTTAAATAGTTTATTCAGTGCTCATCCCCTCACTTATAAAAGGGAACCTCTTAGACTCTCTTCCTTACACATTTTGAGTACTATATTCCATCAAATAACAATATAAAAACCTTAAAAAAATCCCTTTACATGATATAGAGTCTTTTGTATCTTCCATACTCCATCATATAAGATTGAAGATGTAATAGAAAGGTGGTTTTTAGAAGAAGAGGTATAACTCTGAGCTGAGCATTTTCTTTTTATTTCTTAATCTAAAGACATAAAATCTTATTCAAAAATGATTATATAATAAAATATATATAAAAAATATACTTAAATTTTAGTTATACTTTTTTATAATCCATATTCATCACCTTTTCCATCAATTGTGGAATGAAACAATTATTCAAGTGTACATGTGGACTACCTCCCCCACTAAGCGGCATGTTTCATTTTCTATCACCTCCACTCATAGAGATTTATAATGGTCGATTTAATATATATATATATATTATATACATTATATAATAATAATTCTAAAAATATATTATATCATGTATTATCAAGCCCTTACTTCCATTGGAAAATGATAACATCATTCGTGCATGTGTGTGGATTACCCCTCCATGAACTGATGTGATTCATCTTTCAAATATTCCCTTCATGGATGGTTATTAATTTAGATTTATTGTTTAATAATGATAAATATTCCATGATTATTATTGTGTATATGATGTAAAATTTACCCCTTTTAACACAATCAACCTACCAAAGTCATTTTACAATTACGAATTGAACATCCTCAAAACATATGACATGGAATTAACCGATTAATTAGTTAGATATGTCATCGAAATAAAGGATATAAATTATTTTATGATAAATTAACAAACATTAAAAATGTTCTAAAATAGGTAAATAATTAAAAAATATTTATTATATAAACATTAAAGTACAATCATTGAATGTTTGGACTCGAGTTAAGGGGTTTAATAACTCAATTTCCATTCATTAGGTTATACATCAACTTCATTGACTATTTAATCCAAATATTAGGTATTAAATGACCATTGATAGTAATAGTTTTCTTAGGTTTTTTTTGTTTTAATTTTTTTTCACATAATCACTTCATTAATTAATTCTAATTTAAATGAAATGGTCTTTGTAATGATTATTTATCTCAATATAGTTTCACAGAGACTTATCTTTTATTTTTCACCTAAATCCTTTTATAAGGTGTTTATAATCCTTATTGAGATATTGTATAATGATTTAATATTTTATAATGATACTTTATCATCCTTCTAATATTTCAATTTCATTAAATATTAATTCAAATTTTATAAAATGTTTCAATAGGTTTCATTGTCTTAGTTCCAATTCATTGAGACATAATTCAGATTATGCACTATGAATTATTTTATATAGTTTACTTACTACCCCATGAATATATATTTACATATTATTTTAGGGAAATTATGGTTTATTCATAATTATATTATGTTCCTTAATTCAATGGCTTTTTATTTAATCAATACACAAATTGAAAGGGTTTCAAATCACAAATTCCTTTCATTGAGACATGATTTAATTAATGAAAATATATTCATTTATATAGCATATTTACTGAATATTTAAATTTAATATCATAAATGTTTTTATATGCATGGAATTTAAGGTTTCTTATTAGGCTATATCTATTAAAAGTTATTTTATTTTTTAAGGTCTTACATCATTTTTACATAAAAACATTACTTTAATGGTTTTAAGACATTATCCAAACTCTTCTTCCTTGTTATTTATTTTATTTCAAGGATGTTATTTTCTAAACATAGATGTTCTCTTATAGTTATTCTAAATGGTCATTCTCATTGTTTTAAAATGGTCTACAATAAAATTTCTTAATGTTTTCCACAAAAATATCTTTTGACCCTCTTTACAAATGTTTGAAAAGATTGTTTGTTTTTAATGTTTACGACATGAATATATTTTACCATCATCATGGAAATTACATTATTTAAATATTAATTTATAAATTTTCATTTTTGACAATGAAATGTATTTTCAAAATGTTTTTTGAATTTTTATTTTTTGAATATACCAAAATAAATGGTCATTCTACCCTATTTTACAAGAAACATTTTAAAATTTATTTTAAATTTACTTTTATCTATGTAAAAATACTATAATGATTAACATTATTCACCAGGGAAACGATCATATGATAAAAGTTAATTCCCTTTTATGACTGGTTTATGATTATGTTTTAATGATATTTTCATGAAACCCATGTCTTTTTCATAGGTAAATCTAGATATGAATTTTTTGATGGAATTCAAGAATTCACATGTTTTGTATCAAGATATGGTACATGGAAATTGTTTATGAAAGAGGCATGATGGTGTAAAATGAAATCATCATGGAAAAGTTTCTAAAATGTGATTGGTGGGTCCTTTATAGCCATCTAATTAATTGGGTAATGAGATTGAGTTAATTGGATGGAAGTTTCTCCAAAGTGATGATATGGTTATGTTACTTATAAGGGAGGACATAATTAACTGATTGTATATTACTCCTAATAGATGATGATGTTTACCACTTATAGGTTACTCCTAAAATATATAATAATTATCCTATTAAAATGTTCTATAATTACTGTTTGATGTACCATGATACCTATATTGTTTTTAAAAACGTGATATGATTATTTAATGGTTCCTTTGATCATGGTTGACATAACAGGTCTGATGATTATTTATTCCCTTGACTCATTTGATGAAATATTGTGCCATTTTTTATGTTTAGTGATCAATGGTTTTATGGTTTTTAACTTTTTCCTATATATTCATCAACATTTATTGTGTCCTAATACCCATATTATCATCTTATCCTATTTGTAGAATTAAATTGGTAATGCTTATATTTTCTGTTACTGAGCATTTTTGCTCACCCTTCTTAAGTTTATAATTTCCTCAGATATGAATATTGATAGTTATTTAATTATTTCCAGAATTATTTCATATGTGAAGATTTTTATGGGACATTCTGAAGAAATAAAATGAATTTTTTTTGGGTAATAGTGGGTAATATGATAACTTTAAGATAGGGGTATTGTTTTTAATAGTTTTATATAATTATTTAAAATTGTAAACTTTAATGTTCGTAGGGAATGTAACTGATCTGATTTTTCTTTTTGATTTTTTATTTTTTATATGTATACAATTAGGTCTTGTTAATAGGTAACCAAGACAAAATATTAATGATTATGTTTTTAGAACTATATTTGAGAGTTTGTGTTGAGGGTTTTTATAAATGTTATAAGAGTATTGTTTTACTAATTTTAAGTATTTGGATGTTTTTATTTTAAGTTAACTTATGTTTTAGGGATAAAATAATGGGGTTATATGTTTCTGTTTTATTATAAGGCCCAAGGCATATGCATGCATGTTTATCTTCTAAGTGATGGGATTTTAATGAGACTACTTCTATTTTGGGAGATGGTTCTTTAGGTTGAATTATATATAACCCTTAAGTTTAATTTATGATTCAACATGAGAAATTATTTGGGAATAATTATTTCAAGTTTTTTGGGATGTTAGCTGAATTGTTTGAGATGACATATGAAGTTATAAAATTCATTAATGTTAAGGATACTGATGTTATTTGGGATATAATATTAGGTATTTTTGGATGAATTAAGTTGAACTTTGTGATTTATTGATAAAATTTTAGAGAAATACAGATTATTTATTTATATGATATTTTATTCCATTTGGGTAATTTAATACCAGTTTCTAACCATTTTTAAATTTAGTAAATGGCTAGATATAGGTTGAATAACTTTTCATCCATTTTTTTGATCCTCATTATAAGTTGGGTTTAGTTCTCTAGGAAATAAAATTAATCTTTAATACCCCTCATTTGAATAAAAAAATGAGATTGTTGTTGAAATTAATCAAAGGAAGAAATTTTAATTTTCAAGTATGTTTATTTTTTTTGTTCTTAGTGTAGATACTAAAGGGTTTCTTAAACTCTAATAAAAGGATATTGAAATAACAAATTTATCCTATTACATTCATTTATAATGAAATAATGGTATTTTTCGCACCTCATTGGTTTATGGATTTGTAGTCATTGACGTTAATATTTTCATTCAATTTCATGTGATTAATGTTCTCTATAATATTCCATTATTTATTCCTTTCTGTCTACATTTTCAATTCTGACTAATTATCTTCTACTTTTTAACCTATTTAGTTTTCATTTCATATGACCTTCATACTATATTTTTACACTTTTAAATGGATGTTTTATTGACAATTTTTTGCTATATGGGTTTAAAAAAAGGGATATTCAAATATTAAACCCCTGAAGTACCAATTATGAAATAAAATTTCGATTATGCAATTTATTATTGGGTTTAATGTAATTTATTGATATTATAAAGGATGACTATGTCTAATTTTGCATAAGACATGAAAATCCAAATTAAAACAAAAACTGAAATGTTATTATTTAAAAATAATCATTATAAAGTATCCATTTAGATTTATGATATGAATAATATTATCCATATTATGAAATATATATAATATTTATACGTAATAAAAATATATTTATTAAATCTTTATAAATAATTATTTTATTTGTAAATTCATTTTATGTTTCAAAAATACTTTTTTCTTAAAAAATGGGTTTTATTATTTTTTGTGAGAAATATTATAATTAATTTATGAAATTTTTGGAAATTTTATTTGATAAAATAGTTGTAAACTTGTAAAAAATCATATCTAAATTATGCTAGGGGTACATTTTTGGATATTTCTAAAAATAATTTTTTTCAGTAAATAGTGAAATTGTGATATTTCTAAAACATTAATTTATTTTCATTAAAAAGTAACAATATGTTTGAATTTGTATATAAATTAAAATAATAATAATTTATTTTTAAGTTATCTAATTAAATAAATTTTAGTTATCATTTTACTTTATTTTGGTATAAGATTTTTTTTGCATTATAACACATTTTTCAAAAACAATGTATTTGGTTGTGTTTTTTTTATTTTAATGAAAATTGTTTTATAAAAATTATAGAAATTCAATCTTGAAAAATAGATTCCATATTTGAAATTAATATGGTCATTTTTTTATAAGGTTCATCTTTTTTAATCATAATTAAGAGTAATTTTGTTAAATATGTTTTACCTCATTAAAGGTAAATTGAAGGATTAAGGCCTAGAATAATTTGATAAGGATTAAAAATATCCTTAAAACATGTATTCATTTTAATTAATAGTTATGTTTATATATATGAAAACAATAAAATAAAAATTGTGGCAATATCATTCTACACTCTATTGTTAATGACCTTAATATGTTTTTAAATATTTAATAAAAACCAAATGTCACTCTATTTGTTTTAATTTATGTAATTTTTTTTTACAAAAAGTGGATATTTTTTTATAATGTGTTATTTAAAATATGTTTGAGTTTTTTATCATGTTGATTTTTTTTAAAATTTTTGAGATGGAATAAATACATGAAATGCCTACCCAACACCTATAGAAGCTAGGTGCAAGCGGTAAAAAATGATGTAATTGATTTTGAGAACCCAAAGTAATATTTTTAGGTTATTTATTGTTCCAAAATAATTTTTCAGATTACTATAAAATTTTAAATATTTTCTCAAATTTCATATTCAAATTCCATTACAATCATGATTTCATCAAATTCAAACTATATGAATAGTCTCGAAATTGACTAAAAAAGTATATTATGTAAAATAATATTTTATTTAATTATTTAGATTAAATAAAAATATAATCTTATACCATTTTAATGGGATATGCTTGAGAATATCCACCATGGTCTACTTATGTGTCACTTTTCATTTTATAGAAATAATTTATACATGTAAAGACTAAAAACATTGCTACCATGGTAATCAAAAAAAGGGATAACAAGGGTTTAAAACTAAGTGATAAGGGTTAAAAAATAACATAAACCTATCAAAGATTTATAGGATGAGATTATTTATACTCTTCCACATCCAATATTCTAAATATATTATCATGGTTCTACTTTTATTTGAATAATAATTTATGTTAATTTAATACCTTAAGTAATTTCAAGTGTGCCCCTTCCCTCACTTATAAAAGGGAACTCCTATGATATATTCCTCACATATTGTGATCACTATATATCATACAATACCAACATAAAACAATTAACAACCAATATATACATGACCTAAAGGTTTTTGTTTCATAAAAAAACATTCCAAGAAGTCTTAAGATGTAAGAAAAATGTTGTGTTCTAATAAAGTGGTATAACTCTTAACTCAATTTTTTCTTTTACTTATTATTATACCTCATTCAAATATTCTCAAACCATACTGATAAAATAACATCATCATATAAAATATAAAAAAATATTATAACCAATTTTTTACAACCCTTTTTATCTCATTTTCCATCAAATGTGGAATGAAATCATCATTTGTGCATATGTGTGGACTATCATCTCCACAACACAATGTGTTTTGTTTTCCAACAAATCCTACAATGGATGTTTATAATTATTTAATATATATATATATATATATATTATATTCATGTCATTAGTATCATTATGGGGATATAATATATCATTATTATCACACCCATTTTTATATTGGAAAATTATAATGTTGTTTGGGAATACGTTTGGATTACCACATCTATAAAGCAATGCGATTAATTTTTATTATATAAAATTCATAAATGGTTATAAAATTTTACATTACATATAATAGTAATAATTATATGATTATTATTATTCTAGAGAAGATGGAAGAATTAATCCTTTGACCACAATAAACCTACTAAAGTGATGTTGAAATTATGAACCAAACATCATAAAAGAAAATGATCTAGGCTTAAATGATTAAGTTACTAAATATATCATTGAAATTAATTAAATTTATTTTTTATTAAAAAAATTATAAACTTTGAAAAAATTTATAAATAAATAATTAATTATTAAATGTTTGTTATATATGGGTTAAATTAAATTCATAGAAATTTTTGACTCAAAGTAACAAATGTATTAAATCATTTTCAATTAATTAGGTTATATATATACATCACTAACAATATTATTCCAATATTCAATTTGAAATGACCTATTATTTTTTCTTGTTTTTTTTTGTTTTAAAATTGCTATATATAATCACATCATTGACTACTTCTAACTTCAATTATTCAATCATTATAATAATTATACATCTAAATATTGTTTCATTGAGTCATTTGTTGTAATATAAAACTATTTCATTTTATATTGTGTATATACTCCCTATTGTGATATTGTATCATTATATTTATATTTCCATTAAATTTCTATCATTCATGAAATATTAACACAAATATTATAAAAAGATCCAAGGGTTTTCATTGTCTCAATAAAAATTCCTTGTGACATAATTCATGTTATAGGCCATGATTTATTTTATATGATGTACTTATTTTGACATGATTTGTTTCAAAAATTCATTATTTATGTTATGGGTATTTCAATATAATGTTATTATCCTTCATTCAATGCATTTTTGAATCAATAATCACCTAATTTATAAGTGTTTCTCATCACAAACTTCCTTCTTGGAGACATTTTCTGTTGATGTACCAATATTCACTTTTAAGGAATATATTATGACTCTTGAAATATAATATCATTAATTTTTTATACACATATAATTTTATGAAACTTATTATGTCATATCATTCAAATGTTTTTTTGGTTTTAAAAGGACACACATTGATTTTCATTTAAAAAATTTCTATAATGGTTTTAAATAATTTTATCCCAACTCTTCCTTCATGTTATTTATATTATTTCAATATTGTAATTTCTAAATAGGAATTATTTCCAAATTTAATTTTCCATTATATTTGAACTTCACGTAATGGTTTTTAATGGAAAATTCCATAATGTTTTTCGCATGGGTCACTTTTGACCATCTTTACAAAAGTTTAAAATAAATGTTTATTTTTAATGATTATGACATGAATTGATGTTATTTTTATCATTAAAATTATTTTATATGATGATTACTTTAACAGTTTTAATGGTTTATTTCATTGAAAATTATTTTGACAAAATTTTGTAAATTATTATTTATTAATGTCACTGAATGAAAAGGGGTTTCCCCCTATTTTCAAAAAATAATTTTAAATGATATTTTAATGTTATTTGATCTATGTTAAAATAATATAATTATTTCTATCCCAAATTTATGATAATATATTATTATACCATTCAAATAATTTATATGAATGGTTTATGATGATTTTTATTGATATTTTTAGGAAACTCATTTTGTTTTCATCGGTAAATCAAGCTATCATAGTTTTGATGAAATGCCATAATCTATGTGTTTTGTTTCATGATATAGAACTCAGAAAATATCGATGAAATACTGATTGGGGAGTGATACCAAATACTTATGGTAAATTACTTGATATGTTATCGGTGGGGTCATTATATCCATCTAATGAATTGGGTAATGAGAAAGAGTTAACTGGATGAAAGTTACTCCTAAGAGATTAGAGAGTTATGTTACTCCTAATAGAAGACATGATTAACTAATTTTATGTTAATCCTATGAAATTATGGAGACTAATTGTTATAGGATACTATTAAGATATATGGGAATTATTTTATTTGGTTATTACATGATTAGTGTTTGATGTTCCAAGATACATCTAAAAATTTTAAATGACTGCTATGAGTTTTTTATGGTTCCTTTAATCAAGATTGAAATCCCATGTCGTATGATTTTGGATTCTCATAACTCCTTTATTTGATAAAGAATTATTAATTTTCATATGATTAATGATCCAGTTATTGATTGGTATGAATGTTCCTATGTTTTTATCATGAAATTTTGTTATATCAATATACCCTTATTCTCATATTATGCCCACTGATTATATTCAGTTTCTAATGCTTATTTTTTGGACATACAGAGAATTTTAGATCTACCATTTTATGTTTTTAAAATCAATATGTTTTGAATATTAATATTAAGTTAATTAGTTCTATAATTTTTTAATGTGGGAATTATTTTATTGGATATGTTAAATATTTAATGTAAAGTAATAAAAATGGGGAATAATGGGAAAAATTATAACATGATGAAATCAGTATTATTATGTAAGATTTTTCACTCACTCTCTAAAAATATATGCCTAAATAGTATTTTTGTATATAATTGATTTAATATTTATATTTTAATATTATTGTTTTGAATGGATGAAATCGGGTGATGTGTGTTGGTCTCACAACCCGTCCCCCAGGGCCCGTGCTGTGACTACCCCAAGCATACCTTCCATAGGCAAGGGGTCAACGACTAACACTAAAAGGAGTATTCCCTAAAAATAGAAGGTATTTTCTTTAAACATGTACAAACACATGTTCGGAGAACACAACTAGAAGCAACTATGAATTAAACTGATGTAGTAAAAAGGAGTGCTGAAAGTAAAAAGGTCAGAATACAAGCCCAACTGGAAAATTAAAATTACGACTAAATATTAAAAAATAACCGAAAGGTGAAAAGCAACTCCTGGATCATCCACCACAGATCCTACCTAAAGGGTAGGTACAAATCGCATCCACAGTACTCCACGTATGTCCGTTTCTTCTGCGTCACGTCTTGCCAAATGGTCTACCTCTGAGAACCATCTAGTCCTTGCTCCATCATCCTTGATAAATGTTACACGTATTCTACACAATACACAACAAGGTGCGACCGAAGCCCGTGCAGGGGTGAGTATAACGATACTCAATAGGCACCCCAAGACCCTAAAGGTATCCTAGAGTTCCACAAGGGAAACCACAAAGTAGGATCCCAACTCTACTTAGGTATATTCCCATTCATATACCTAACTTATCAAACTATACTCATCTCATACATGAGGGAATTATACCACAAAGGTAACACCACAAAGATAGAAGTACCACACAGGTAAAATACCACATAGCATGACCATAATCACAAGCACAAAGTAAAGACATCTCACACCAATATTTATTCTAGTGGTAGAAATAAGTAACATCCCCATTCACATCGTTGAATGCCTCGACTACTGGTGAAATGCTCTTATATTGAGTACAGTGGGCCTGCTGTGTCACACAGAGGTGCTTCCCACAAACCTTGAACTACTGAGGTACTCCTCCCCATCACGTACTGTGGGTCTACCGGGTCACACAGAGCCACCCATCACCAAAGTGGTCTGCTATGCTACTTCTCGCCATCGCATACTGTAGCTGATCCCTATCGTGGCCTGCTGAGGTACTCCTCCCCATCACGTACCATGGTCGTCGAGTCACTCTGAGTCAAAAGGTTAGTAGTTGTCTGGTCTCATCTAGTCGTAGGGTTCCGTACGTAGTGTGCATGGGAGAACCGCTCCCCAAGACATCAGTTGTATCTAAACCAGCACTAAGTCTCACAAAGAAGTAACCCAATGATCATCCATGTCATAAGGGTTCCAATGCAATAGAAGGCATGTCAATCGAATGCCCGGTCTATGTGATATTGGCTTTTCAGTGCTATGTATAACGACCCACACTTTACATACATTTTTAATACTTCAAAAATTGAAGCACACTTATTACAACATATGACAAAACCACAAAGGACCGTATAGGTATAGTGTCTTTAGAAACTGGGAAACATAAACAACTGGTTCATAAATCTTCTACAGTGTCTCCCATTTATTTCATCATATCTAGGGTCCCTTTTAGCATATTATACTTAATATCCATCTTCCTGACCTGGGGAAAAGAAAACACAAAAGGGTGAGCTCAAATGCTCAGCAAGGGCAAATAAAGGAAATAAAAATCATATCATATCTTTATCAAAACCTGCAAAAGAGATCATAATATCTTAACATGGAATAAATCATAGAAGTGAAAATGAGATCCCCATAATCATACATAAAACTTGAAACTTTGTGTCATGCACACATAATCATGGAAAATCATTTCTTGTTAGTCATGACTTATTGCCAAGACTATCTTAGTGGACAAAGTCCCTTTCTGAACCGAGTTCACTCCTCGTTTCAGTCCTGTATCACTGAACCGAAATAACCTTCCGTTCCAGCCATGTCTATCTCATGAGATATAAAATCATTACCCAATGCATTGGAGGGAGATATAGGTCCCACCCATCTTATAATGAATCCTTTCTTATGTGTGCCACATAATCATAAAACATACATCATCGCATAACACATATAACAAAAATGGGATTCTTGAAACATCATGACATCATAAATCAATTCATATATGATAAAGGAATTAATAAACATAATTCCATCACAATATAGTCAAACTAATGTAAAAATATGGATAGAAACAGAACCCTTTATTATCTTAGATGGAAAATAATTTTGATAAAACACTTGAATTGAATTCTTGAGGAAAATATCCTTTCTTCTTCAAAAACATTTTTCCTTTCATAACATGTAATACAACTTTAAAATAAAAGAAGTTGATTAAAAATAAACTTGAAAACTTGTAAAGGAAGCTTCTTTGATGTAATGTTTTAAAAATCCATTCATGCCGTATAAGTTAAAAAAAACATTCTTCGTACTTTTGTCGGAAAAGTCAAAAAGTACCTCGTACGGAAAAACGACAAAAGATTCCTTTCATATTCTTTACTAAAAACTCACCTAAGGGTAAAATTGGATTTAAACTATTTCAAGTGGATGGAAACAATATTACATATTGAGGGAACATGGATGTGGATGATAAAATACACCCTAGTAAATACTTACGAATAAACAATCTCGGATAAAAATGAGATTGTGATATTTCCATTACCTTAGGTCCGATTTGCTTTGTTCGTGTCCGAAGCTCCTGTATAATGGTTTAAATAATGTTATTGACTTATTCCAGAATCATACATATTTATATGATATCACATATGGTCATATTATTAGCTTCTTGTTAGTAATATTTCATTGTTACTTGTTACTCGGGTCTTTATAACTTTTTGTTCTTATGCGTGTTTTGTCGAATAAATTCTTATTCTTATCTTTAGGTTATAGATAATTCATTTCCAGAATGGTATTAGTGTAGTATATACCATATTAATTCATTCAATTCATTTATAAAATCATTATGAAATGAAGATCATGTAGAACGAGTCGCATCACATCGTGGAGACGGTATTCCGTACGTACGCATGAGTGATGATATCGTTCCTATGATCGTGGAATTGTATTGGAGTATATATATATTATTTCAGTATCAATATTACTTCATAATAATCATATGTAGTTACTCATTACACCATTATACCCATCCTTGTAAGGTGATGGTGGAAAATAGATTACACCACGGCGTGGAGACGGTATTCCGTACGTACGCACGCGTGGTGATTTCATTTTTCCGTAGGATGGATAGAAGGTGAATTAGGGTTGTTTCATATTTATAATAACATATCAGTATGTAAGTAATACTGATGTTATTACTTTATCATGAAACAACTAAAGAAGAAGAAGTTGAAGAAGAAAGAAATTGAAAATATCGGTAATGGATATTACCTCTTCTTTGGAACGCCTTTTTGAATCCTCCACTTAAGGAACTAAGATTGGTCTTTGGAGAAGACCAGGACCTCTAGGATTATTCTAGGGAAGTGGAGAAGGGAAAATGGCAGGGGTTGGCCGAGCTTGAGTGCTCAAATTGGTGTGAGGAGGAGGGGGAGGAGGTGCCCTTTTATAAGGGAGGAGAGGGGCACCTTAGGAATATCTCAAAATATTATTTTATATTAAAGTCAAAATCGGTTTATAATGGTTCCAAAGGGTATTATTTCGAAGCTAAAGTGGGGATGGGTCGAAATCCTATCAACCAATAGGATTTAGACAAGTTTAGGGTATTATTTTAACCTTATCAATTAGATTTAACTCTAAGTTAATTAATTTAACTTTTACCGTGTCTTTTTGTTTTCTTTCACTATATGGTTAATACACTTACTATAACATGCCAAAAGAACCCCAAATTGTTTATTATTAATATATATATCCTTATCTAAGTCATTTGGCCGAACCTTATATTTTTAGGAATAAAATAACAATTAATAATATAATATTTTATTTAAAAACTATTTTGTGTCAATTTTGACACTATTTGATATATGATTTTTGTGAAAGTCATAACAGAATTATATGTTCGAACCAAGTTGATTAAATCAATACTAATATATCATAGTAACCTAGAAAATTAGTGGAATTCATAAAAAGTCTCAAATTACATTTATTTTTGTATTTATATTATCAATTTTGTCAATATTTCATTAATAAGATAATTACTGCATCATCGTTGTGTAATAAATAAATTAAATTATTTGATGTCTAAAAATTACAAATAAAATACCATCATGTAGGAAATCGTTTTAGCTTTCTAATGAATATTTATAATCGAATTTATCTTATGTATAACCCTATATTAAAAATGATTTACTTATTAAACTTTGATTTTAACTATTTTAACCCTTCTTTAAATAAATTAATAATAAATGTCCTAATCTAATCCAAGTGGGCCTAAATGGTCATATTTTATTCCTAAGTTTGTTTTTGGTCGAATTACACTTGTCCAATAGAATTAGGACATGTGTTAGGGTAATATTAATATCATATTTACCCTTAGTTACCCTATTTACTATTAACCGCGGTAAAAATAGTAAAAAGTTACTATTCACCAAAAAATTATTTTCATCTCATTGAACCACATTTTAGTCCTTGATATTAACCGTGTCTCTCGGATTTTTGAAATTCCATTCACAGAAGCGGTAAAATTACGTTTTATGCAAAAATTCAGTTTTTAACCTACCACTTAGTGGTTTCACTATTCATCAAAAATTGAAAGTTTTCAGAAAAATACCAAAATTTCACCCTAGGATAATTTCGATATTCTGAGTCCAAAAATGAAGTCCATTTTGAAAAATAAAATTTATAAAATTTCAAAAAGTGGTTATTACTATTCATAACGGCTAGTTTTAATAGCATATTGTTGTTTAGTGAAACTCGGTATTGCGTACGACGCAAGCTATCGAGGAAGGTCGCGATTGCGTGTAAAGCAAGCCAAGCAAGTGTTGTGTAGAAAAAGATTCCTTTGATGATTTATATAACATAAAAGTCTCGGGTGTTACATTCTACCCCCCTTAAAAAGAATTTCGCCCTCGAAATTCGTCACTTTGCAACAAACAAATGAGGATACTTCTCCCTCATCATATCCTCAAGCTCCCATGTAGCTTCTTCAAGTTGGTGGTTTCTCCATAAAACTTTCACCAAGCGAGTGGTCTTGTTTCGTAGGACTTTTTCGCTACGATCCAGAATCTCTATCGGCTGTTCTTCATAAGAAAGATCTTGCTCCAGCGGTACAACTTCTGAGCTGAGTACATGTGAAGGATCTGGTATGTACTTTCTCAGGAGAGATACATGGAACACATCGTGAACTTGAGAGAGATTCGGTGGAAGCGCCAATCAGTAAGCTACCTTCCCAACACGATCCAGTATTTCAAAAGGACCGATATATCTAGGGCTCAACTTCCCCTTCTTTCCAAATCTCATAACCCTCTTCCAGGGAGATATTCGTAAGAACACTTTATCACCCACTTCAAATTCTAGGTCTTTTCTTCGGTTGTCGGCATAACTTTTCTGTCGACTCTGAGCTGCTCTTATGTGTTGTTGAATAGATCTGACCTTTTCTGCCATTTCATCAACGAGATCAGGTCCTAATAGCTTTCTTTCCCCAACTTCATCCCAGCAAGTTGGAGTCCTGCATTTCTTTCCATAGAGAGCTTCATAAGGATCCATCTGAATACTGGAGTGAAAGCTATTATTATAAGAAAATTCCACCAAAGGTAGGTGTTGATCCCAACCTCCTTTGAAATCCATAGAGCAAGCTCTCAACATATCTTCTAGGGTTTGAATTGTTCTCTCAGACTGACCATCTGTCTGGGGATGATAAGCAGTGCTGAAACTCAACTCTGTATCCAGAGTATGCTGAAGACTTCGCCAGAACTTCGAGGTAAATCTCGGATCTCGATCAGATATAATAGAAAGTGGTACTCCATGAAATCTTACCACTTCCTTTACATATATCCTGGCAAGCTGATCTAGAGAGAAATCCTCTCTAATAGCAATGAAGTGTGCAGACTTTGTAAGACGATCAACTATGACCCAGATAGCATTATTGCCTTTGGATGTTTTAGGAAGTCCTGTGACAAAGTCCATAGTGATGTTTTCCCATTTCCATTCGGGTATGGGTAATGGTTGTAACATCCCCTTAGACTTCTGTCTCTCATCTTTAACTTGTTGACAAACCAAGCATCGAGAGACATATTCAGCAACATCTCTTTTCATGCCATCCCACCAGAAGTACTCTTTCAGGTCCCTATACATCTTCGTGCTTCCAGGATGAATAGAGAATGAAGAACTATGAGCCTCATCCAGCAGCTCTTTCTTTAATTCGGGGATGGGAGGAACACAAACCCGATTCCTGAACTTTATTATCCCATCACAATCAAGGTTGAATTCAGGAACATTTCTCACCTTCTTTTGTAACTCGAAATCTTCTTTCTGTGCCTCTTTAATCTTCACATGTATAGATGGTTGAACATTCATTTGAGAAAGATAAGATTTTTCCCCTTCCATTATAATTCCAAGATCCATCCTTTGTAAATCCATAAATATTGGATCTTTTGTGATCCTCATCATGGATAAACTAGCATGGTCTTGTCGACTTAATGCATCTGCCACCTTGTTTGCTTTCCCAGGGTGGTAATGGATTGAGCAGTCATAATCCTTAATCAGCTCCAACCATCTTCTTTGGCGCATATTCAGCTCCTTTTGTGTGAAAATATACTTTAAACTTTTATGATCAGTATAAATATCACACCTTTCACCATAAAGGTAATGCCTCCAAATCTTTAATGCAAAGATTACCGCAGCCAACTCCAAATCATGTGTTGGGTAATTTTGCTCATGGATTTTCAACTGTCGTGAGGCATAAGCTATCACCATATCATTTTGCATAAGAACACACCCCAATCCCTTCTTGGATGCATCACTGTAGATCACAAACCTTTCTCCACTACAAGGCAGTGTGAGCACAGGTGCACTGGATAACCTTCTTTTCAACTCCTTGAAATTCTCTTCACATTCCTCTGTCCAGACAAACTTAACTCCTTTCCGAGTCAACTTGGTGAGTGGATTAGATAATCGTGAAAAATCATTTACAAAACGTCGATAATATCCAGCCAAACCAAGAAAACTTCGGATCTCAGTTACTGTTGTTGGTCTTGACCATCTTTCGATAACCTCTGTTTTTGCTGGATCCACAGATATCCCCTCTTTTGAGATTATATGACCCAAAAATGCAACTTTTTGAAGCCAAAATTCACACTTGGTAAATTTGGCATAAAGCTTCTCTTTTCTCAGGGTCTTCAATATAATTCTCAAGTGATCTTCATGCTCTTCCTTGCTCTTTGAATAGACAAGAATATCGTCTATAAAGACTACCACAAATTGATCAAGATAGTCTCTAAAGACTCTATTCATTAGATCCATGAAGATAGCAGGGGCATTAGTAAGACCAAATGGCATCACTATAAATTCATAGTGTCCATACCTTGTACGGAAAGCCGTCTTTGGTATATCCTCCCTTTTGACCCTTAATTGATGATACCCTGAACGAAGATCAATCTTGGAAAAGTATTGAGCTCCGCGTAGTTGGTCAAATAAGTCATCAATGCGTGGGAGAGGATATTTGTTCTTGATAGTGATCTTGTTAAGTTCTCGATAATCAATGCAGAGTCTCATTGATCCATCTTTCTTCTTAACAAATAGAACAGGTGCTCCCCAAGGTGACGCACTAGGGCGTATGAATCCCTTATCAAGATTATCTTGGAGTTGCTTCTTCAATTCTTGCAACTCAATTGGGGCCATTCTATAAGGTGTCTTTGAAATAGGCAAAGCACCCGGTACGAGTTCTATTGAAAACTCAACTTCACGATTTGGTGGAAGACCCGACAATTCTTCCGGAAAGACATCATCAAACTCCCGTACAATGGGCATATTCTTAATCGTGAGTTTCTCACCAACCATTTGAGATAAATAACCTTCATTTAGTGGAATCAATACCCATAAGATGGAAGAAATTTCCACTGGAAGGTTATGTTCATCCTTGCATTGATAGACGATCGTAGGTTGATCTGGAATATGAAATGTGACTTCCCTTCTTTGGCAATTGATATGAGCTCCATGTAGAGAAAGCCAATCCATGCCAAGAATCACATCAAATTCCACTAAAGGAAGGATCACAAGATTTGCAGGAAGCACTTTCCCACAAACTTCGATCGGAGAAGAATTATAAACTTCTGATGCGATTGATGTGCCATTAGGTGTTGTCACAGCTAACTCAACATCTAATTGTTGAGGTAATACGGTGATACCCTTAGAAAATTTTTCAGAAATAAAAGAGTGGGTGGATCCAGAATCAAATAAAACATTTTCTACTTTAGAGTGGATGGTAAGTGTACCTTTCACCACATCGTTATCGTACTCCACATCGCTGATAGAAATTGCATGTGACTTTCCTTTTTCTTTAGCCTTAAGAGTTTGTTGTCGTCGACCATCATCATCAACCCTTGGATTTGGGCATTGATTGGCATAATGCCCCATCTTCTTGCACTTGAAACATTGAAGTGTAGCAGGTTCATTCTGTGTATCCCTTCCTTTGTTTGCATCATTAGACATCTTCTTCCTATTATCACGGCATTCAAATGCCCGATGACCTTCCTTTCCACATTTAAAACATTTACTTGTCCCTTTAAGACAACTCCCTCCATGTTTCTTTCCACACTTTGAGCATAAGGGAAAGTTCATCTTCTTTTCCGTGTGCTCTTTAGATTTTTCTTTGAATTCCATCTTCCTCTTCTTATCAAACCCATGTGACTGATGGGTTACTCCAATCTCCATCTCGACTTTGAGAGCACATCGAACGATTTCCTCGTAGCTATTGAAGTCCCTTATGGCTAACGCCCTTCGAAGACTTGGTTTTAAACCACTAAAGAATCGATCGATCTTACTCTCAGGTTGGATAATAATACCGGAAGCGTACCTTGCAAGTCTGGTAAAATTTGCTTCATAGGTACCAACAGATTCATCATCCCTTTGCTTCAGTTCAAGGAACTCTTTCTCCATCTTTGTTCGGAGAATACGAGGGAAGTACTTATTGAAAAATAAGTTCTTGAACTCATCCCATTCCATAGACTCAATTTCATCCCTTTGCCTTGTATTCTTAACAAGATTCCACCATTGATCAGCATCTCCTTCCAAACGATACACTGCTAGGATGACTTTATCATGCTCAGAACATTGAAGAACTGAAAATATCTTTTCAGTAGTACTAATCCATTGTTCAGCAACTAATGGATCAGTAGACCCGCTGAAAGATGGTGGACGCTGCCTCATGAAGGATTCAACAGAATGTTGCTCCCTCCTTTGTTCGTTTGGAAATCCTTCATGATTCATAGCTTGAGAAAGTTGTGTGAGCATGGCTACAAGATTTTGCATTCCAGCTCCCATATCGTTTGGTTGCTCAGGGGGACAATCATTGCATTGCCCATCGCATTCCGCATTAACACGGTTCCTTCGGGTTCCAGCCATTGACTAAAACCAAGAAGAATAGTGTGAGCAACACTAATTATAATAGGAAACCACATAATTCAAGAATAAAATTTTCATGCTTATGGTCTTATCCTAGGTTATTCATGGCCATTTCTAAGATTGTGTTCTATGCTTAGACTTATCCTTAGGGTTCTTACTAAGGCTTTCACATCCTAGTTTCCAAAGGTTGACTATACCTTTCCTCTGATACCAACTATAACGACCCACACTTTACATACATTTTTAATACTTCAAAAATTGAAGCACACTTATTACAACATATGACAAAACCACAAAGGACCGTATAGGTATAGTGTCTTTAGAAACTGGGAAACATAAACAACTGGTTCATAAATCTTCTACAGTGTCTCCCATTTATTTCATCATATCTAGGGTCCCTTTTAGCATATTCTACTTAATATCCATCTTCCTGACCTGGGGAAAAGAAAACATAAAAGGGTGAGCTCAAATGCTCAGCAAGGGAAAATAAAGGAAATAAAAATCATATCATATCTTTATCAAAACCTGCAAAAGAGATCATAATATCTTAACATGGAATAAATCATAGAAGTGAAAATGAGATCCCCATAATCATACATAAAACTTGAAACTTTGTGGCATGCACACATAATCATGGAAAATCATTTCTTGTTAGTCATGACTTATTGCCAAGACTATCTTAGTGGACAAAGTCCCTTTCTGAACCGAGTTCACTCCTCGTTTCAGTCCTGTATCACTGAACCGAAATAACCTTCCGTTCCAGCCATGTCTATCTCATGAGATATAAAATCATTACCCAATGCATTGGAGGGAGATATAGGTCCCACCCATCTTATAATGAATCCTTTCTTATGTGTGCCACATAATCATAAAACATACATCATCGCATAACGCATATAACAAAAATGGGATTCTTGAAACATCATGACATCATAAATCAATTCATATATGATAAAGGAATTAATAAACATAATTCCATCACAATATAGTCAAACTAATGTAAAAATATGGATAGAAACAGAACCCTTTATTATCTTAGATGGAAAATAATTTTGATAAAACACTTGAATTGAATTCTTGAGGAAAATATCCTTTCTTCTTCAAAAACATTTTTCCTTTCATAACATGTAATACAACTTTAAAATAAAAGAAGTTGATTAAAAATAAACTTGAAAACTTGTAAAGGAAGCTTCTTTGATGTAATGTTTTAAAAATCCATTCATGCCGTATAAGTTAAAAAAAACATTCTTCGTACTTTTGTCGGAAAAGTCAAAAAGTACCTCGTACGGAAAAACGACAAAAGATTCCTTTCATATTCTTTACTAAAAACTCACCTAAGGGTAAAATTGGATTTAAACTATTTCAAGTGGATGGAAACAATATTACATATTGAGGGAACATGGATGTGGATGATAAAATACACCCTAGTAAATACTTACGAATAAACAATCTCGGATAAAAATGAGATTGTGATATTTCCATTACCTTAGGTCCGATTTGCTTTGTTCGTGTCCGAAGCTCCTGTATAATGGTTTAAATAATGTTATTGACTTATTCCAGAATCATACATATTTATATGATATCACATATGGTCATATTATTAGCTTCTTGTTAGTAATATTTCATTGTTACTTGTTACTCGGGTCTTTATAACTTTTTGTTCTTATGCGTGTTTTGTCGAATAAATTCTTATTCTTATCTTTAGGTTATAGATAATTCATTTCCAGAATGGTATTAGTGTAGTATATACCATATTAATTCATTCAATTCATTTATAAAATCATTATGAAATGAAGATCATGTAGAACGAGTCGCATCACATCGTGGAGACGGTATTCCGTACGTACGCACGAGTGATGATATCGTTCCTATGATCGTGGAATTGTATTGGAGTATATATATATTATTTCAGTATCAATATTACTTCATAATAATCATATGTAGTTACTCATTACACCATTATACCCATCCTTGTAAGGTGATGGTGGAAAATAGATTACACCACGGCGTGGAGACGGTATTCCGTACGTACGCACGCGTGGTGATTTCATTTTTCCGTAGGATGGATAGAAGGTGAATTAGGGTTGTTTCATATTTATAATAACATATCAGTATGTAAGTAATACTGATGTTATTACTTTATCATGAAACAACTAAAGAAGAAGAAGTTGAAGAAGAAAGAAATTGAAAATATCGGTAATGGATATTACCTCTTCTTTGGAACGCCTTTTTGAATCCTCCACTTAAGGAACTAAGATTGGTCTTTGGAGAAGACCAGGACCTCTAGGATTATTCTAGGGAAGTGGAGAAGGGAAAATGGCAGGGGTTGGCCGAGCTTGAGTGCTCAAATTGGTGTGAGGAGGAGGGGGAGGAGGTGCCCTTTTATAAGGGAGGAGAGGGGCACCTTAGGAATATCTCAAAATATTATTTTATATTAAAGTCAAAATCGGTTTATAATGGTTCCAAAGGGTCTTATTTCGAAGCTAAAGTGGGGATGGGTCGAAATACTATCAACCAATAGGATTTAGACAAGTTTAGGGTATTATTTTAACCTTATCAATTAGATTTAACTCTAAGTTAATTAATTTAACTTTTACCGTGTCTTTTTGTTTTCTTTCACTATATGGTTAATACACTTACTATAACATGCCAAAATAACCCCAAATTGTTTATTATTAATATATATATCCTTATCTAAGTCATTTGGCCGAACCTTATATTTTTAGGAATAAAATAACAATTAATAATATAATATTTCATTTAAAAACTATTTTGTGTCAATTTTGACACTATTTGATATATGATTTTTGTGAAAGTCATAACAGAATTATATGTTCGAACCAAGTTGATTAAATCAATACTAATATATCATAGTAACCTAGAAAATTAGTGGAATTCATAAAAAGTCTCAAATTACATTTATTTTTGTATTTATATTATCAATTTTGTCAATATTTCATTAATAAGATAATTACTGCATCATCGTTGTGTAATAAATAAATTAAATTATTTGATGTCTAAAAATTACAAATAAAATACCATCATGTAGGAAATCTTTTTAGCTTTCTAATGAATATTTATAATCGAATTTATCTTATGTATAACCCTATATTAAAAATGATTTACTTATTAAACTTTGATTTTAACTATTTTAACCCTTCTTTAAATAAATTAATAATAAATGTCCTAATCTAATCCAAGTGGGCCTAAATGGTCATATTTTATTCCTAAGTTTGTTTTTGGTCGAATTACACTTGTCCAATAGAATTAGGACATGTGTTAGGGTAATATTAATATCATATTTACCCTTAGTTACCCTATTTACTATTAACCGCGGTAAAAATAGTAAAAAGTTACTATTCACCAAAAAATTATTTTCATCTCATTGAACCACATTTTAGTCCTTGATATTAACCGTGTCTCTCGGATTTTTGAAATTCCATTCACAGAAGCGGTAAAATTAAGTTTTATGCAAAAATTCAGTTTTTAACCTACCACTTAGTGGTTTCACTATTCATCAAAAATTGAAAGTTTTCAGAAAAATACCAAAACTTCACCCTAGGATAATTTCGATATTCTGAGTCCAAAAATGAAGTCCATTTTGAAAAATAAAATTTATTAAATTTCAGAAAGTGGTTATTACTATTCATAACGGCTAGTTTTAATAGCATATTGTTGTTTAGTGAAACTCGGTATTGCGTACGACGCAAGCTATCGAGGAAGGTCGCGATTGCGTGTAAAGCAAGCCAAGAAAGTGTTGTGTAGAAAAAGATTCCTTTGATGATTTATATAACATAAAAGTCTCGGGTGTTACACTATGGGCCCAGTTGGATTTGGGTGCGATCCAACCTGGCAGTACACCATGTTTCTCCAAAACTCTAATAGAGTAAGTCAAAAGTATTTTCTAGCACCAAGGGTCCCAACGCCGCATACGGTTTTTCAAACAGGCATCCGGTTCTCAAGATAGTGTCCTTTGAGTGTTTCTAGGCCCAGTAGGGCATGGGTCCGGTGCAACCCGGTCGGACCGACCCGGACTGGGCTGAGCCGAGGTGGAATTAGCCCACTAGGCTGATGTTCTATCCGGCTAGTAAGAGAAGAC
The DNA here is from genome assembly GCA_963277665.1 of Viscum album. Lineage (NCBI taxonomy): Eukaryota > Viridiplantae > Streptophyta > Magnoliopsida > Santalales > Viscaceae > Viscum > Viscum album. The sequence goes on from OY728162.1 coordinate 821,636,921, forward strand.
GCCCCTAAGGGCAACCCGGTTAGAATAGGGCGGCCCACAAGGGGTGGCCCGACCCGCGTGGGGTGGTGGCCTGCTAGGGTGGCGGCTTAGTCTGGTGGTGGTGGCCCACTGGGGCAGTGGCCTATTGGGGTGGCGGCTCGCTTGGGTGATGGATCGGTCTGTGGGTGATGGGCCTCAATGGCGACCACCCAGCCTGAGGGTTGCAGCCCGCATGGGCGGCCTCCCGGTTCGAGGGTGGCGGCTTGATTTGAGGGAGAAATCCCGGCTTAGGGGAGGTTTCCCACTCTGAGAGTAGAATCCCAGTTCGAGGGTGGCGACCTAGTCTGAGGGTGGTGGACCGCTCTGAGGGAGGCGACCCCTTGCGAGGGTGGAGACCCGGTTTGATCCAATGTAGGGGGTGTAACCCCCCGATCTCTGGGATTACAGAATGGCTTGGAGGTCGTTTGGTTTGCGAAGCGGTAGCCCCGAAGAACCCACCGTAGGCAGTTTCGGCCTCCACCGCGACTTCCGTTCACCAGAGGCACGTCGGTCGCACCAAATCCCTTCTCACGGCTAGCCGTCGTGTAGACCACCTCCTATATTCATCGCGGATGACAAGACACAACCCTCCTCTTGTGGCATGCGTCGATGTGCTCATGGTCTTCCATGGGGGCGCAAAAGATAGTAAGATAGTGGAGGGTTCGGGCCAGGTTTGTTTGGCCTGTGCCCTTTGCGTTAGCTCGTAAAAATCTAGGATAAAATGGGTTTACCAATTTCATTTATTAAACAACAAACCAAACCTTACAAGGATACCCCGTAAAAACGTCATGAAAAACAAATGAATTGTGGATCAACCTGTTAGTCGGTTGACCCGTTTTCTTTGTATAATTTCAAGAACAGGGAAAAGGGAAACAAAAAAAGTACAAACGAAATAACCCCTACCTCAAAACGTCGGAGAAACATATGCGCTTGATGGTGGATCATGTTTTTTGTTCCTGTGTCTGGTTCACAAGGATTCCATTCACACGTCGCACTTTGGTTCGATGTCATTCATCACCTCCAAGAGGGTCGGCTTCTTCTTCTAAGGGTCTACCATCGTGGTGTTCCTTCAACAATTCGCTGCTTGGTGAAACTCTCTGATACAACTTCCCTAGATCTATATATATAAGAGAGGGGGGGGGGTAGGTAAAGGGGTGGGGAAATAATGGGGCTCATTAATTATGAAGTTTTCTAATTTCCCCAAAGTTGTTGTTACTTAAGGTTAGAAGGTTAAGCCATTTAATGGCTTGACACACCACCGACCCCACCCTTTAATTGGTCTGTTGGAGTTTAAGAAATAAAATAAAAATATTATTTAATTTCATTTCATTTAAAAAGTTGTGAAACATAACTTTTTCTCTAGACCTGCTGCTGTCAAATTAAAGCCTCCCTTAAGAGAAACCCAGCACTATGGATTCAACGGTGCCCTAAGATTTTTAATCTGAGAACATGTTCAAAATTTAGAAAATGCCGCTCGTGCATTTAATGAACGTACCAAAAAAAAAGTTCTGAAATTTATTAACAATCACCCATGAATCGCACCGGTTGAGGTTAGGCTCTACTTAAGGGAAAACTCCCCAAAGAATCCAATAGTACTCTCATATTTTCAATACGAGTTTTCGTTTGGATGTAATGGATTTTACAATAAAATAACTGTAACTTAATTATTTTATTTACATCCAAAAACTAACTTTCACTGGTGGCCCATGCTGACCAATGTCAGTATCTTCCTAAAGAAACCATACCCTCATAAGATCAACAGTGGTCTCAGATTTTTAATCTGAGTTACCGTTCATGAGTTATAATAATTTGAAAAATAAAATAACATTATTTAATTATTTTATTAACGGTTATGCCATTATCAGGTTTTCTCACTGCGGGCCTATGCCAACTAAACATAAGTTGCACCCAGGGTAAACCTGCTATCCTAAATGCAATGGTGCCCTATGATTTTTGATCAGGGAAACCATTTATGAGTTATTATACTATTTCAAGAAAACTACTCACCCGAGGTAATAAACTATTAACAAAACTTCGAAGGATCATTCTGGGCACTTTCGGCCTCAGAATCACACGCTGTCAGATTTATCGATCTCGAAATAATTCCATAGAAATAAAAAACATTATATGGAAATTTTGGGACATTACATTCTACACAGCTTAGGGGTTTACATCCCCAAAAGACAAAACAAAGGAAAAACAAAAAAAAGAGTGTACTGAGAATGGATCTGAGATTCCCGCTCCCATGTGCTCTCCTAGTGGTTCTTATGATGCAACAAAACTCGCACAAAAGGGATAGACTGTCCATAAAGGACTCGATCCTGTCGATACTATATCCCCATTGGAACCTCTGTAAAGGTCGCCCCATTATCGAAGTCTAGTTCACTATGGTTGATGATGTGGGATGGGTCATGAATGCATCTCCTCAGCTGGGACACATAGAAAGAAACATTATGCACCTGGTGCATATATGGGGGAAGAGATAGGCAGTATGCCACCTCGCCCACTCTACTGAGAATCTAGAATGGTCCGATGAACCGCAAAAATAACTTATTTCCCCAGACAAAAATCTATAAACCTAGTCGAGGTGAGACCCACATGAATTCATGGTCTCCCTCCTCCTATCCGCATAAGACTTATGTCAGCTCTGTGCAGTTTTCACATTCTAACAAATGAGACATCGTGATGAAAACTCTTCCATTTCTTCCTTTATCGCTGGACATTAGTACTGATGCCAGAGGTCTTGGTACATCTTTGACACTCTAGGAAGTACCGTTAATGTGTATATATGGATCTCCCTCAACACCTCATCCCAAAGCATCGATAGTACGATGGTTTATCCTCGGAAGAGGATGAAATGCTCCCTAACTTCAGAAAAATTCCTTAAGAGACCGTCCAAAGGATATCTGAACACATCGTGCTTCACATTCAACAACCCTAGATGTGCCCCCCAATTTACTGAAGAATTGTGGGACTAACAGTCATAGACTTGAGGTAAGATGCGCTATCATTATGCACCAAGGATACCCGTAGCATGACTAGCTGGTCTGACACCTCAATCTCCAGTTGTAGACCAGATATCCTGATGAGTGTGTCTGCTACCAAGTTCCCCTGCCTAAGAGTATAGACTATCTCCAATTCATAGTCATGGAGGAACTCTATTCATCGTCAATGTCTTAGGTTCAGGTCCTTATGTGAGAAGATATACATGAGACTCTTGTGATCAGAGTAAACAGTAAACTGTTAACCCATCAAGTAGTGATGTCACATTTTCAGTGCACCGACCACTACTACTAACCGCAGGTCATGGGTCGAATAGTTCTGCTCGTGTTGTCTCAACGGTCATGAGCCATAGCTGATCACTTCCAGCTCCTGCCTTAGGAAACAATCTAGTCTTGTCCCTGATGCGTCACACTATACTACATATCTGAAGCCCTCTTCTAATAGCCTTAATATGGGGGCACTTGTCAGTATTTCTATTAGCTTTTAAAAGCACTGCTGACACCTCCCCATCCACAGGAAAGGCTCCCCCTTCTTCGTCAATGCTGACAAGGGAGCCGGTACCCTGGAGAAGTCAAGATCAAAACTCCAGTAGTACCCCTCCAAAGTATAAATCCCTCTCCCTTCAGGGAGTTAATACTAGAAACATCTTTTGAAAAGACGTCCCCATACTCTGCCACTACTATTGGTAGCTAAAAACTCAAAACTCTTACCTCCAAGAGGGTATGGTTGGATGACTCAAGAGTGATTGGATGCACCCTCTTATTCATGAGCTTATCTTGTGTAGCATGGGTTTCCTTTTTTGCTGACCATGGACAACCCCATTCTAATGTTGTAGATAAACCACAACCCTATTTTCATAATAAAGTTAATCTGATTATGAACTGTGGACGTCTATTCCATACCAAAACTAACATTGTAAGGTGTCGATGATGCCACTAAGAGGTTCCAACTGAAAATCTCACCTCAAGGGTTAGATCACACCATTAGCGTATGTGTCGTTATCATGTCTCCTCCCAAAGGTTCTCCAGATGCCAGGGTCAAGTCAACAACTTACCAAAAAACTGTTGGACTTGAAAAGGATTCATAGAAAGAAGGAATTATTGGTACCAATTTCTATTAAAACGAAATCTAGTAGTAGACACAGACCATACGTCAAATAATTTCTAGAGACTTTGGGTCACACTCCTTGACCGCATGCAGCTCCTCCCTTCCTTTTTCCTCCAGCTCCCAGAGCCTGGTGGGGACCACATTAGGGTGGTGGTTGTAAAATATTAGAATGTACACCACCTCATGCTTCCATTATAGCTCCACTCCTATGTTTGTTACCCTGCAGATTCATCTATCTTTGTCACTTCCTCTTCCTGAAACATTTTACATGCCCAAGTCTCCGAGACTGACATTAGTTTCCTGCTTTTCCACTGCTAACATTCACTGGCTGCAACCACTCATACAAATAACATTCAACCACAAAGTTTCTCTCTCTAACCCTAACATAAGAAATAATTCATAGAGGAATAGTGCTGGATTGGATGCTCCTCACTCGGGGGATCAAGCCCTCAAGCACTAACCATATTGTATTCATCGTGTACCATGAATGGTCGGTACGCCTCCAAGAATACTCAGCTATAGACATGTCATAATTCCGAAGCTATAGATGCTCTAGGGATCTCTTAGTCACCTTCTCAATCAATTCCTTATCCACCTATGAGTCAGACTCGCCTCAGAACATGAGGTGTACCTAATGCTGGATCACGTTTAAGTCACTAATACTACATGTTTCATCTACCGGTACCACCGGTTGTAACTATTGGCCAACGAGAATTGATATAGCTAGAACACCACCCAAAGGTACCATCTCTGAAAAAAATCCACGTACTGATGCCTCATCACTATGAAGACCGTCCTCATGGTCACTCACTATAAAGGAGTAACAACTAAGATTTCCATATGATCTACTGGTGTCTCAACTAGACAAAAATCTCTAGTCATAGCCTCCATCCAGTCCTCAGCAGCCTGCGGGTTTATCTCGCCTTGGAACCTCGGAGGCCTCTGCTTCTGGATGTTGTACAACACGCTTAGTCGATGTGAAACCTCTGCTGGTGGGGTTGGTGGAAACAACTATCCAACAGGAAGTGGTGCTGCTGCTAAACCAACTGATGGTGCTAATGACATAATGGGGCCCTACACCGAGGCCTCATCTCTTGGTGGGCCATTATCACGTACTCTCTCAGGAAACATTGGTGGATATCTAGGTGACAAAATCCTGATAAGGAAAAGGTGTGCCACGATCATTACGTTATACATGGTGAGATAAATCGAATGAAATAAAAAGGAATTTCTTTTCAAAACATAGGCAATTAGTGTTTTCATGCACTGTGTCAGAAATTAGAATTCAGGGTCCTGGTGTATGGATATGTCGGCCTCCACACCAACACTGGACTCCCTGAACTGAGAACCACACTCATAAAACTTAACACTATTGGCACATAGAAAATATCGGAGTCCTAGTTCTTTGGTATAACCCAACTGCTCTAATACCACTTTGTCATGACCCTTCCCTCGGGGCTTGTGCCGTGACTACCCTAGGCCAACCTTCCATGGGCCAGAGGCTGGCGACTAGAAATGAAAGGCGTGTTCCCTAAAACAGGAAGGCATTGCCTTTAAACCTATACAGAAACACGGTTCAAGAACACAATAGGAAGCAACTGTGAAGTAAGATGATGTAGTAAAAAGGTGTGCTGAAAGTAAAGGGGCTATAATACAAGACCAAATGGAAAATTACAAAAACAACTGAAACGTACAAAACAACCGAAAGGTGAAAATATGCTCCTGGATCATCCACCACAGATCCTACATGAAGGGTAGGTACAGATCGCCTCCACAGTACTCTGCATCCACCCATCTCCTCTGCATCACATCACACCAAATGGGCCACCTCCGAGCACCATCTAGTCCTGGATCCCCCAGCCTCGATCATTGTTTCAAGTTGTCTGTACAAGACACAAAAATGTGCGACTGAATCCCATTCAGGGGTGAGTATAACGATTCTCAGTAACGACCCCGAGACCCAGTAGGTATCCTAGAGTTCCATAAGGGAAAACCACAAATCAAGATCCCAACTCTACATAGGTATATTCCCATTCATATACCTAAGTTATCAAGCTATACTCATCTCATACATAATAGAAGTATACCAAAAATGTAACACCACAAAGGTAAAAGTACCACATAGGTAAAATACCACATAACATAACCATAATCACAATTACAAAGAAATGATGACTCACACCAAGATTTATTCTAGGGGTAGTAACAAGTAAAATCCCCATTCACCTCGCCGAATGCCTCAGATGATGGAGAACTCCTTCTCTATCAAGTATAGTGGGCCTTCCGTGTCACACAGAGGCACTTCCTAGTAACCTTGAACTGTTGAGGTACTTCTCCCTATCACGTACTGTGGGTCTGCCGGGTCACATATAGCTACACTCCCCCAATGTGGCCTGCTAAGGTACTCCACCCCATCGCGTACCGCGACCACTACCCATATTTTACTGCTTAGTTACTCCTCCCCATCATGTACTGTGACCATCGAGTCACTCTGAGTCGAAAAGTAAGTAGTCATCAGGTCTCAGCCAGTCGCAGGGTTTCGTACGTAGTGGGATTTGGAGAACCACTCCCCAAGCCATCATACATATCTCAACCAGAACAAAGTCTCATAAAGGAGTAACCCGATGATCCTCTATGTCATAAGGGTTCCAACGCAATAGATGGAACGTCAATCTGATGCCGATATGTGCATTATTGGAATTTCAGTACTGAGGGCCCAGTTGGATTCAGGTGAAATCCAACCCGGCCATATTCCAAGGTTTTCTGAAACTCTAATAGAGTAAGTAAAAAGGACTGTCTCACTCCACGGGTCCCAATTCCGAAGATGGTTCGTCAAACATGCATCCAGTTCTCATGATAAGGTTTGTTGAGTGTTTCTAGGCCCGTGTTTGATCCGACCTGGCCCAACCTGACCAGGGTAGGGCCGATGTCCGGCATGACCCGAAAGAGGGGCAACCTGACTAGAATAGGGTGGCCCGCAAGGGGTAGCCCAACCCACATGGTGTGGGTCCCACTAGGGCGGCAACCCACTCGAGCGGCAGCCCTCATGGGCGATGACCTGGTTCGAGGGCGGTGGCCCGGTCAGAGGGCGATGACGTGGTCTGACGGCGACGGACCACTCCAAGGGAGGTGAACCGATGCGAGGGCGGAGACCCAGTATAAGGGCGGGTTCCCACTCTGAGGGTGGCAACCCGGTTCGATTCGACGCATTGGGTGTGACCCCCGGTCTCCTGAATTCTTGAATGGCCCAGAGGCTGTTGGGTTTGCGAAGAGGCGACACAATGTGGGCACCACGGAACCTACCGAAGGCGGGTTCGGCCTCTGCCGTAGCTTCGTCCGCAAATTCCATTCACGGGAAGCACGATGGTCATGCCGCCTCCCTTCCTGCGGCTGACCATCATGCCGGCCGCCTCCTCTGTTCGCCATGGCTGACGATCAGTGACCCTCCTCTTGGGGCGTGTGTCGACGTGCTCACGATCATCCATTGGAGAGAATGGATAGAAAGATAGTAGAGGTTCAGGATGGGTTTGGGACGTGTTCATTAGGCCTGCACCATCCACATTAGCTCATAAAAATGGAGGATAAAATTGGTTTAACAATTTCTTATATTAATCAACAAACCAAACCCGACAAGGATACCCCATAACAACTTTCCACAAAAAGAATTAATCACAGATCAACCCATTAGTTAGTTACCCCTCGTTCTTCATATAATTTCAAGTATGGGGAAGAGGGAATAAAAAAAGGTAGACACGAAATAACCCCTACCTTTAAATTTCTGAGAAACGTCCACTCTTGAATGTTGATTGTGTTCTTCATTCCCGTGACCGTTTCCCAAGGACGCCAACCACACGTCGCCCTTTGGTTCGATGTCATCCATCACATCCCGCTAGGTCGGCTTCATATTCTAATGGTGTGACATCATATTGTTCCTTCTATACTTATCTTCTTGGTGAAACTCTCCATTACCCCTTCTCTAGTTCCAGTTATATAGGGGAGGGGGAGGGTAGGTAACGACGTGGGGAAATAATGAGGCTCATTAGTTAGAACGATTCTTAATTTCCCCAATATAGTTGTTACTTAATATTGGAAGGTCAATCCATTTAATGTCTTGACACACCGCCAACCCCACCCTTTAATTGGTCTGTTGGAGGATTATGAAATAAAAAAACAAAATTATTTTATTTCATTTTTTAAAAAAAGTCATAAAACACAACCTTTTCTCCGGAACTACTGTGGTAAATGTATAGCCTCCCATAAGGGAATCCTGAAATTGTGGATTCAACAATGCCCTCAGATTCTTCATCCGATCACCAATTCAATAGATAGAAAATTCCTCTCGCACATTTACTGAACATACCCAAAAAATGTTCTGAAAACTATTAACAGTCACCCTTGACCCGTGTCGGTCTATGTTAGGCTCTGCCTATGTTAAAATTTCCCCAAAAAACCCAACAGTACTCTCGGATTTCCAATACGAGTTACCATTTTGATGTTATGGATTTTACAATAAAATAATTATAGCTTAATTATTTTATTTACGGAAAAAAACTTACTTTCACTGGTGGCCTCTATCGGCCAGTGTTAGTATCTTCCTAAAGAAACCACACCCTCATGAGTTCAACGATGGTCTTAGATTTTCAATCCAAGCAACCATTCGTGAGTTATAAGAATTTGAAAAATAAAATAACGTTATTTAATTATTTTATTTACGGTTATGCCATATTCGAGTTTTCTCACCGGAGGCCTACGCCGACTAATCATAAGTCACTCCTAAGTAAAACCACCATCCTGAACACAACAGTGCCCTTGGATTTATGATATGGGAAATAGGTTAAGTGTTATTCCACTTTTTAGGAAAACTTCTTACACGGGCTAATTAAAGCTTTACAAAGATTCGACGGATCATTCTAGGCACTACGGGCCTCAGAATCACGCGTCGCCAGATTTCGCAGTCTTGAAATAATTCCATATAAATAAAAAAAATTATATGGAAATTATATGAAATTAAATCTATCATAAAATCCATTAATATTAAGATTATATTTTTATCATCGGATCAAGAGTGTGCGATCAAGGTTATTATATTTCAATTCCCCTAAATACAAATATGGGAATAACAAGACAGAGAATTTTAAAAGTTAGAAATTCACCAAGTAATTTATATCACCTATTGAGAATATTTTTATTAAATTTCTATAAGTTAAAAGTCCATATTAAGATGTTAAAAATGACGGCCTTGTTTACTGTCCCTTACATATGATGTTGTGATATGATATTCAAGATTTATTTATCATCAATGACATAATACAAAATATGGTTGAGTTTAGTTAAGTAAAATTGGTAAATCCCCATAATATATTACTTTTATAACATCAATACCACCTATGAAAGAGTGATAAAGTTTTGGGAAAGATTAATTAACATGAGTAGAAACTTTATGGTTGGATGACCACGAAGTTGACAATTCAAGAACACACTATTCATAGTTCTCAACTAGAACATCTAGTAGTAACCCAAAATCCCCCTGAAATATAATAGTAAACATATTTATAATATTAATATTCCTCGATATAATTTTACAACCATAGAAAGAATAATTTGTTAGAGGATGTTCCCATTCAAATTCCTAAGATATTTTAGAGATTCTCAGAATTATTACCACCATCACTAATAGGAAGATAACTATCTCACAAAATAGTCTCCTACATATATTAAGTGTCAAAATATTCATATGTCAATGTGATTCACTTTAAATAACCCTTATCCAATGAGGATGATATATATGAACCTAGATTCCCCACCCATAACTAGGAAAGATGTTTATGTGTTTATAGAGTTCTAGGAGTTTGAGGAATATACAGTTGACATAGACCTCAAAATTTATGAATTGTCTCTATTGAATCAACATATGTTAGAGAAACTCACTAAAAGGAAATTATGAGAGCTCAATTGGAGGATCAATCCAAACTTTAATCATCTATATCCCATTAAAATGAAATCATATTAGAGGAATGACTAGAAAAAATGCAATTGTCTGTACAACATCAGAACATGGGAAGGTCATATTCGCTCAAACTATGCATCATAAAAATTTCACCAAATTTTGTTCATGGAAAAGAACCACTAACACAACCATATTATGAAAATAAGCCTTAGATATATGATAAACCTAAAATATTTAAGCTTATTCACCTGGTAAAGAAATATATTATTATAAAAAAACATTAAATTGTCAAACTGTAAAGACAATTTTGGATGCACATCACCTCCTAGAGAAAATCAAGGAGTCACTCATAAAGGGTATGTTAAGACCTTTATAAATCAATTTTGAAGTAAAAAAAATGTGCTATATTATGTGGAAACTAGTTATGCTAATTTTCAATAAGTCATATCATTTAAAGAACAAGATTGGGAGACTATCATATAAAGAAAAATTATACCCATGTACATATCTAGAAAACAATATAAAATAAATATCTTTTGGGGCTAGATTAGTAACTAATCCAGAACTAATATTATTAAAATATAAACCCTCTAACACTTGGTATATAAAAAGATTGATCAATACCCTTCCCACTTTATAGTATCGGTGTTTGTTAAGGGAAATAAAAAACCTCTTTGAAGACTCATATTTAGAAAAGTGTTTGGAGACCTCATCATCGACACTATGATTATATTTTCCTACCATGATATAGATCCCAATGATTTTCTAAGAAGACCATGACTATATATGCTTGAAGTAGTTCATTCATTTCATCATTAGTGCATCAAATAATGTATCAATTGGAATTTACAGTGTAATCTTCAGTGATAGTAACTATTTTGAGTCATATGAATGCCAATTTATAGACATTCGATTCAATAAAAGGGGATTAATGTGACAATTTTAGATAACACCATCTTAGATATTTCCCATAATGGCTTGTAGATGGCCCCTCTCAATCCATAGACTAAACATGATGAATACAATGTGTTTCCTTTCAATTGAATTTATGCGATGACTCCCGATCAAGTTTGTGTATGAGTCATGCGAATTTAATTCATGATGTTAAAGAATAAGTTCACATTCCTTTCATATGATAGTCATGAATCTACAACCAATGATAAACTATTTCCTATAGAGGAAAATAAAACTCCACCACCCATGTGGATGAATATATCTTTTTTTGTTCCTCTACTAGAGGGATGGTTTGAATGATATTCAGACCACCAAAATGAGGATTTTTTATAAATACAACCTCAACCCCTTGAGAATGAGGTAGGTACAAGGTTGTGGCACATCATCCCGGATCCCTGTGATAATAATACCATCTACTAAATCCATCCATATAGAGGAGGGTTATGGATTTGAAAATGATAATGACACCCCTGAAAAATTTTCCCCACAATATCTCCAAATTCTAAAGTGACCAACATATCTTCTTCTCATGATGATAATGGATTAGGATAAAATATCCTAGATTACCCTGATAATGATGCCCCGATATCAGCTTGTTTAGGATCCTATGATACATCCATACCACTAATCAGAAATAAAAATATCAAATAATCCCCAATTCAAGATGAATACATGATTGAAAAGGTGAATAATAAGATATTTTATATTTACCTCAAGTATCCATGGAAGGTGCCCCAACCACCATTGATGAGATCGAGTTGGTTAATCCACATATAGTGGAGGATACACAACCTAGTTTGATTTCTTCCACTATGAATATTTAGGAATATAAGGAATATATCTTTTCCCTCAAACAAAACTATGATATCTTTACATGGAAATACATAGAAAGGTGTTGGTGGAACCTAATGTGGCTATCCATTATTCGAGTTTACTAGAGATTCAAAAAAAAAATAAATATGATTCAAGGAGGATTCATCCAACTAATGTTGTTTAGGTAGAATCTGAATTTGAAAAAACCATTATGAAAAAAAATCATTTTTTAATTTTAATACATGAATTGGATTTCTAAATATTAAACACCCAAATCATCTACGATATGCTTCTCTTTCAATAATACAATAGCTTGTGTTGTATGAAACATTGAGTTCAAACACACCACAACCAATCAATCTTACCATTATGAAAAGATATACCAACTTTTTGAAATTTTATAAATTTTATCTTTCAAAATGGAAATGATTTTTGGATTCGTAATATCGAAATTATCTTAGGGTGAATTTTTGGAACTTTTATGAAAACATGAAATTTTTGATAAATAGTGAAAAACACTACGTTATTGTTTATAACTGAAATTTTATTTAAATAATTAATTATTTTTATAAATTTATTTTATGTACAAATATATACCTAATACCTATATGTGTTAAATGTAATTTATTGGAGTCATTTTATAATAATATTAGATTTATAAAATTTTATTGAACTTTTTTCCGTGTTTTACCCACCACCTAGCAGCATTTGCAAATTTGCATAAAACATAATTTTACCAATTTTGTGAATTAAATTTAAAAAATATAAGAGACACGATTTATATAATTAATTAAAATTTTGTTCAATATGATTAAATAATTTTTGTTGAATAGTAACTTTTAACATTTCTTTACCATGGTTAAAAGTAAATACGATAATTAAATGTAAAAATGATAATATTATTAACCTAACCCATGTAATAATCCTATTGTATAAGTCTAATTAGAACAAAAATAACCTTAGGAATAAAATATTATCCTTTTGGTCCACTTGGAATGGATTAGGACACTTATTATTATTTAATTTAATGAAGACTTAGAACTGTTAAACTATAGTTTTTAAAACTAAAACATTTTTTATATAGTGTTATAGAGAAAATAAATTAGACTATAAATATTCATTTTAAATATAAATATATTTCCTACATACTGGTTTTTTATTTATAGTTTTTAGACATTGAATAATTAAATTTATTGATGACATAATTATGATGCAATAATTACCTTATTAATGAAAGATTAAAATAAATGATATTATAAATATCAAAATAAATCTAATTGGAGACTTTTGATGAATTAAATTAATTTTATAAGTTAATATTACATTTTAGGGTTGATTAAATATTTTTTTGAAGTAATCAGGCTATTATGACTTTAACAAAAACAAAATACCAAATAGTGTCAAAATTGACATTAAAAAGTTTTTAAAACAAATATTATATTATTAATTGATATAATATTTATAAATATCTAAGGATAAGAAAAAGGACTTATATAATGATAGGTATATCATTAATGAACCACTTTAGGTTCTCTTGTCATTTTATAGTATGTTTATTAACCAATTATTATAACAATACAAGAATACATGGTAAAAGTTAAACTATTTAACTAAGAGTGGAATCTAAATGATAAGGTTAAGTTAATGAACCAAACCATTCTAAAACGTAATTTTTTGAGAGTTTTTAGACCCATACCTACCATATCTTATAAATAAATCAATTTGGAGCCATTATAAACCTAAAATAATTTTATTACAAAATAATATTTCAATATTTTCCTAAGGTACCCCTCACCTCTCTAATAAAAGGGAATATTACCTTATCTCAAATTCACACCAACAAAGTCATTTTTCTTGGAAACAACATACCAAAAAATCCTCTGAACTATCCTCCCTTAATCCTAGATGCCTTATTTTGGTCACAAAGCCAGCCTGAGGATCCATTTTGATAAAATCAAAAGGAAGAACCCGAAGAAGAAGTAAATATTTCATCAACTCTTCCAATTTCTTTTCAACTTACACTAATTCTTTCTTTTTTGTTTCCATTATAAAATAATAAATCCAGTATCTTATATATACTTTCATGTTATTATAAAAATGTTACAACATTATTCATTATTGTATCCATCATATGAATGAAAATGTCACCATACGTGCGTACGTACGACTTACTGTCTCCACGTCGTGCTGTAGTTGTTATTCAATAAATAATTTTTCGATGGGTATAATAATGATGTATAATTTATATAAATAATTAATATAACATGTTAATAATTATGTATATATGACATACCACCTATTTACATAGGATTATTATTTTAAAAGATTGATATTGTCCCTCATGCGTACATACAGATTACCGTTTCCACTAAAACGATGAGATTTATTTCCCCATCATAACCATTTGAGAATAATTTTCATTTGATGAATAAAAATAATTTTTAAGAACTTAATATAATTATGGATATAAATCAAATACATCCTATACATAAAAAAACATGTTTTATGTAACAAAACATATAAAGGAAAACAAGTTAGTTAACACCCGAAATGACAATAATACTAAAATATTTTTTACAAAGCAATATTAGATGATAATATAAGATATCATATTTATGTATATGGTTCTTTTATAATTTAATAAAAATGAATTAACTATTATAATGGAGGTTAACATATCCTCGACCAAGTTAAATTAAGAGGTAACGATTAATTTTACAATCTCTTTATTATCTGAGGTTGTTTTTACGTGAGTATCATCTTGGACCTCTTTATCTTCCACATCCATGTTTATTACAAATTTATTTTAAAACATTTTTACAATTTACTAGACTATGGTTTAATTCATTTATACCCTTATATTACTTTTTATAAAATGGTTTGAAAGAAATCCTTCCATCATTTTCCAAACAAGGTACTTTATGACCTTTTCGACAAATTATGGTATGAATGTCTTTTTTTTAACTTATATGGAAGGTGTGGCTATTTTCTGTCATTATAACATCCTCGAAGATTCACTTACAAGCTTATAAGAATATTTCAAAAATAAATGTTTCCTTTTAAATGGTTTCAAAATAAAAAGATGTATTTCTTTCAAATAGTTTTCATTTCATCTATGTCAACATCCATTGATTAATTTAAAACTTGTTTGAAGATGATTTATTATGATACAAATATTCCATATTGTATTGAAGGTATTGTGAATTTTATTATTGTGGATGTGTTATTTTATTCCATTAATGGATTATGGATAATGGACTGAGATTTCGTATGCTAGTTTTAATATGAATGTTTATGTTATGTTTAAATGTTTACATATTTGGAATGGATTGGACTTAGTAAGTGACGGGTGGTGTCCGCTGTAGCTTATCAATTCATCGATAGGTCTAATGAAACAAACTAGTGTCTTGGCACAAGGCCTTTACACAATCATATTTTTAGTCTTGGCACAAGGCCTTGACTATGTGGTTATGAAGTCTGGGATTATGCATTCAATCATTATGAAAAAACCTATTGATATTACATGTGATTATTCAACTAGTAGAATATCCATGTGAATACATAAATGGAATTTTTTTATTTATCTTTTCTATATTATGCTTAATTTTATGTTTAAAATTATTTTTTTAGTTGTATATATTGCCTTAAATGTTTATGCTTATTTATGAAGGTTTCCACTGTGTTGATATCCTTACCAAGTATCAGAGCTCACCCCTTATATGTTTTATTTTTCCCTGGATGCAAAGAAGTATATTATGACCGACCAATAAGGATAGTTTAAGTAAAATGAATGTGGTCAAAGGATACAATGTTGTTTTTGTTTCTAATTTTATAATGTAATGTAAAACTTAAGTATGTATCTAGTACTTCCAAGGATAATAAACGAATTGTTCTGTCGAGACTTGATCTTTTGTGATCATGCCAATGTTATGTAATAATGCACCAACTCATGGTAACTTGGTTCGGGGAGTTACAGTTGGTATCAGAGAAATTTTAGTACAATTCTTGGAAACTAGATTTAGATAAACTCGGATAAGAGAAAATTACTCTAAGACAGACTTTGAGGATTAGTATAGAAGAACATCCTAGAATTTTGGTAATGTATAGATTTTGTGTATTTTCCAAGAAATACATCCTTGTATGGATATGATCAGGTAGTGGAATATCTAACATAGATGTACCTAAGAGTGAAAACTCTGACAAGGAGTTCCGAGGTTGACCTGGGGTATCCTAGTACATGACAATGGGCCTTATTGTACTCTTGGTTACGACACTCCCATGAGATATTCTTAGGATAATTCAAATTTTTTTAAAAACCATTAAGAAGGATTTATGAGTATATACCTCCTCAATGAAAACATTTTTATGATTATTGATTATATCCATA
Source organism: Viscum album (assembly GCA_963277665.1). Lineage (NCBI taxonomy): Eukaryota > Viridiplantae > Streptophyta > Magnoliopsida > Santalales > Viscaceae > Viscum > Viscum album. The sequence continues at coordinate 821,653,150 of OY728162.1, forward strand.
AAATGTTCAATATATGTCAAAGGTTTTAGAAGTTTGGAATTATGTATTTTGACTCATGAATTAGTCTACTGTATGCCATTGTTTAGAATTGGTTAATAGTGGAAGGAATGGAAACTGTATCAATGCACGTAATCCATATAGGGATTTCCCTCCTACTCGAGATAATTATATTGGAGTTGGTGATGCAACTAGTGCTTATCAACATATCACCATACTGGGACAACTCACTCAGGTTATGAATAATTACCCAACCCATAGGGAGAACTCGGATCCACAACACGGATGATCAATGTTAGACCACTTCATGTGGAAACGACCACCAACATTCAATGGGACTAAAAATTTATTTGTATATAAGCAATGGATATGTTCATTAGAGAATATATTTCATGCTTTGGGGTTTAGTGAAAGGGGAAAGGTTTTCATGGTTGTTTATCACCTCACTGGAGATGCAGATGAATGGTCGTCATTAATTCATAACACAAAGGAAGATGAAGAAGTATAAAATATGTAATGGAGGGAGTTTAAAGAGATTTTATTAGAAAAATACTTTCCTCCATACCATCGAGCAGATATAGAAATGAAATTTCTGATTCTGAGGAAAAAGGCTGATGAAAATGTCACAATGTATGAGGAAAAATTTATAAGGTTAGTAAGGAATGTAGCTGATTATATACGTAACCCAAGAAGTAATACTGATCATTTCTTTGATGGGTTAAAACCATTTCTCCGTCGAGCATTAGTCTCACAATCCTTCTCATTGTACGAAGATATTGTCTCATGTCCTATCAAGATAGAAAAGGAATTATCTAAGTCTAACGACTTTAAAGAAAAGCAAGAGAATAAGAGATATTCTGAACACTATGGAAATGAGAAGAAGGGGTAGAAGGAAAAAGTTAAATATCCATCCTACTGTAAATGTGGGATGAAACGTCACAGTACTTGCCTGAAGGGAATGAGAGTCTGTTACATGTGTGGTGAAAAAGGCCACCAAGCTCATGACTGCAATGGAAAGAAATAGTATATTAATGATGAATTCATTTATTGTAGAGAAAAATGGCATTATGCAAATGAATTCACTTAGTTCCAAGGAAACGTATCTTAGAAAAGTCCAAGCGAGCAAGTCCAAGCTTATGCGATCGCTAATGCTATGGTTGATGCTCCAAAAGATGTGGTTTTAGGAAATTTAATGGTTTCCTCAAGAATAGAAAATGATTTATTTGATTCTGGATCATCTCATCATTTCATATCTTCCTAGTTTTCTAAGAAAATTAGGTATTTCTAATTTTATTTAACAAGGGATTTTTCAGTAAAAAATCCTAAGGGAAGTATCATTGTAACAAATTTTTGTGAATTAGTTCCCATTAAGGCATATAAATGTTATTTATCTTCTTATATCATCGTCTTATCCATGATTTAATTTGATATAATCCTATGTATGGATTAGATTTCAGACCATGATGTGAAAATTAATAATAAGAAGAATGAGGTTACAATTTTTGATGATGATGATAAAGAACACCTTCTCTTTAAAGTAGAAACGTCACCATCTGATTCTTATCTAGAACCACCTATAGTAGCTCAATTAAATTCAATTATTGTGGAGGATGAGAATGAAATAATTGTGGGTGAGAAAATGAATGTTCAATAGAGGACATAACTATTGTACTAGAATATGTTGATGTGTTTCCAAAGGATGTACCTGGACATCCTCCAGAAATAGAAATTGAGTTTTCCATTGATATAATTCCTAGTTCATGGCCCATATCAAAGACCCCTTATATAATGGCCACTATGTAATTAGTGTAATTAAAGATACAACTAGAGTAATTGAGTAATTAGGGATTTATTCTCCCTAGTGTTTCTCCATGGGGAGACCATGTTCTTTTTGTTAAGAAGAAATATATATCTATGAGGTTGTGCATTGACTACATGGAGATCAATTCTATAACAATAAAGAACAAGTATCCCCTACCTCGCATTAATGATTTATTTGATCAAATTCATGGAGATCAATATTTTACAAAGATTTAATTTCGATATGGATATCATCATATGTGTGGGAAGAAGGATGAAATCCTGAAAATAGAATATTGAACCAGGTATGGGCATTATGAGTTCACAGTAATGCCGTTTGGGCTGACTAATTCACCCTCTGTTTTCATGGATCTAATGAACATAGTTTTTTAGGAATAAATTCATGACATTGTAGTGGTATTTATTATGATATCATGGTATACTCCAAAATCTACAAAGATCATGAAAATCACTTGCGCATTATTCTAATGACTCTAAAAAGAAATGAATTATATGGGATGTTTAACAAGTGTGAATTCTGGCTTCAAGAGATTTATTTTTGTGGCTATATTGTCTCTAAGGATATAATCTCTATTGATCCATTGAATACCAAGGAAATCCATAAATTTCCATCACTGAGAAGTATAACTGAGGTATGCATTTTTATTGGTTTAGCAGGTTATTATTGGCGTTTCGTCTAGAAATTTTCCCGATTGGCTAACCCATTAACCAAGCTCACACGTAAAGGGGTTAAATTTGTTTGGAAAAAAGAGTGTGATGAATGTTTTGAAGAACTGAAGAGAATATTATTCAATGCTTTTGTATTAACTCTACCATTGGGGAATGATGGGTTTGTTATTTATAGTGAGGCTTCAAAGAATGTACATGGTTTTGTCCTTATACATAATGATAGAGTTATTGCATATGCATCATGACAACTAAAAATTAATGAAAAAAACTATCCCACTCATTATCTAGAATTAGTAGCACTAATGTTTTCTTTGAAGATTTCGAGACACTATATCTATGGTGAAAAAAATGCAGATATATACCGATCACAAGAGCTTGAAGTATATTTTATCAGAAAAAGAACTCAACATAAGGAAAAGGAGATGGCTCGAGCTACTCAAGGATTATTATTTCACTATAAACTACCACCCGGGGATGGAAAATAAGGTGGAAGATGGTTTGAGTAGAAAGGATCATGGAGTTTTGAACAGGATGAGAGTAGAAAGGGATCATATTTCCATGGATCTAGTAATGATGGATATGGAAATAACTATGGAAGGATAAAAATCAATAATTTTTCAAATGGTTTCCAAAAAATCTTTACTAGAAAGGATAATGAGTTCTCAGACTAATGATGAGGAGTTTAAAACGAAAATTAATGTTGTGAATGATGGGAAATTGATTGACTTTGTATATGAAAATGAGATTTTGTAATTTGGGAAGAGACTTTGTGTTCCTCATGTACCTAATCTAAAAAGGGTATTGTTAGATGATTCTCAAATCTCTAATTTCTCTATACAGCTTCGTAGCATAATGTTGTATTGAGATTTGAATGAACATTTTTGCTGGGACAACATAAATAGAGAGATTGCTTATTTTGGGTCGAGATGTATGGTTTTTCAACAAGTGAAAGCTAGAAGACAATATCCTAGAGGAGTCATGCAACCTATTCTCATACCTGAGTGGAAATGGAATGATATTATGATGGACTTTGTAATGGGTCTACCAAAGACTCCAAGAAGGAATAATGAAATATGGGTAATTGTTGATCTTCTTACCAAGTCAGCACATTTTCTTTATATAAGAGTTGTTTTTCCAATTGAACGTCTAGAAAGACTATATATTAATGTTTTTGTAATACTTCATGGAGTACCCCTATCGATTGATTCTGATCCTGATCCCCATTTTACATCAAGATTCTAGAAAAGTCTTCAAAAATCCCTAGCTACTGTAATTCGTTTGAGCACTGCCAACCACCCTTACACTGATGGAAAATTAGAACGGACTATTCAAACCATAGAAGACTTGTTGATATCTTGATCACATGACCTTCAAGGTATGTGGGATCAATATTTACCTCTGCTAGAATTTTCCTATAACAATAGCTTCTATTCATGTTTTCAAATGGCACCATATGAGGTGTTATATGGAATAAGATGTTGCACACCAACTTTTTGGGATGATGTTGGTGAAAGAAAACTCATAGGCCCAGACCTTGTTGAGGAAATGATGGAAAATGTGAAGGCTATCCAAAACAACATCAAAGAATCTCAAAGTAGGAAAAAGAGCTGTGCTGATAACCGAAAAAAGGATTTGGAATTTTAGGTAGGATATCATGTTTTCTTGAAGGTATCTCCATAGAAGAGTGTTATACGATTCGGTAAGAAGGATAAATTGAGTCCTAGGTACATCAGAACTTTATAAATTCTAGAACAAATTGGGGTTGCAGATTACCATTTGGAAATGCCTCCATGTCTCTCCAAAGTTCATGATGTGTTCCATATAAAATTGTTGATAAAATACATGCTTGACCCAATGCATGTACTCACCTATGACAAAATAGAACTGGAACCTGGTCTGTCTTTTTGCAAAGAGCCTATCAGAATTCATGATACCAGAGAACAAGTGTTGAGAAACTGGATGACTTGTTTAGTAAATGTTTTATGGAGAAATCTTAAGATGGAAGAGGAAATGTGGGAACCTAATTAACTTATGATGAATAACCACCCAAATATTTTTTTTCAGTAATATTTTAGAAGTTTCGAGAATGAAATTATTTGAAGGAGGGGGGAATGTAACACCCTATTCTTCCACAGTACACTTCAATTTGAATAATACAATAGCTTTTGTTGTACACAACTTCGAGTTCAAACACACCAAAAACAATCAAATAAGACATTATGAATAGTATTACCTACTTTTTGAAATTTTATAAATTTTATCCTTCAAAATGGACTTTATTTTTGGATTTAGAATATCAGAATTAACTGAGGGTGAGTTTTTGGTACTTTTCTGAAAACATTCAATTTTTGATGAATAGTGAAAACACTGCATTATTGTTTAAAATTGACTTTGTATTTAAATTTAATTTAGGTAAAAATAGATACATAATACATGTATATGTTAAATGTAATTCCTTGGAGTCATTTTATAATAATATTAGATATATAAAATTTTGTTGAACTTTTTACCGTCTTTTACCCACCTCATAAGAGCATTTGCAAATTTGCATAAAACATAATTTTACCACTTCTTTGAATTGAATTCCAAAAATCTGAGAGACATGGTTGATATCAGTATGTAAAATGTGGGTTTATAAGATGAAATTAATTTTTGGTGAATAGTAACTTTTAACTTTTATTTACCATAGTTAAAAGTAAATAGGGTAATTAAAGGCGAAAATGATATTATTATTACCCTAAAACATGTCCTAATTATATTAGATAAGTGTAATTAGACCAAAAAAACCTTAGAAATAAACTATGATCCTTTTGGTCCACTTTTATTAGATTAGTACATTGATTATTTTTTAATTTAAAGAAGAGTTAAAATTGTTAAACTCTTGTTTTCATAAATAAAACATTTTTTATATAGGGTAATACATAGGATAAATTCGACTATAAATATTCATTATAAATATAAAAATATTTCCTACATAAGTGTATTTTGTTTATAATTTTTAGACATTAAATAATTAAATTTATTTATGACCCAATGATGATGTAGTAATTACTTTATTAATGACATATTAAATTAATTGATATTATAAATAACCAAATAAATCTAATATGAGACTTTTGATGAATTCCACTAATTTTATATGTGACTATGATAGGTTAGGTTTTATTAAATGAATTGTTTTCGAAGTAATCATGCTATTATGACTTTAACAAAAACAAAATACCAAATAGTGTTAAAATTGACATAAAAGAGTTTTTAAAACAAATATTATATAATTAATTTATATAATATTCGTAAAAACATAAGAATCTTCCAAAGGACTTATATAATTATAGGTATATTATTAATTAACTACATGAGGTTCTCTTGGAATTTTAGAGTATGTTTATTATGAAATTATTATAATAATACAAGAATACACGGTAAAAGATAAACTATTTAACTAAGAGTTAAATATAACATATAAGTTGAATATGATGATCCGAACCTATCTAAAACCTATTGGTTGAGAGGTTTTCGACCCACCCACACCTTATCCTCGAAATAAATCATTTTGGATCCATTAGAAATCGAAAATGATTTTATTAAAAAATACTATTTCAATCTTTTCCTAAGGTTCCCATCACCTCTCTTATAAAAGAGAACTTACACTTCTCTCAAATTCACACATCCAAAGCCATTTGGCTAGGCCAAAACCATCCGAAATATCCTAAAAATTTTCCACCCTTCAAACTAGTGTCTTTCCTTTGGTCAGAAAGCCATCCTAACAATCCCTTTTGATCAAATCAAAAAGAAGAACCCGAAGAAGAGGTAAATATTTCATCACCACTTTCATGTTCTTTTATTCTTCAACTTCCTCATTAGTTTTTTCCATTATAAAATAATAACTCCATTACCTTCTATATAATTTGATGTTATTATAAAAATTTTACAACCATATTCATTATTCTATCCATCATATGAATGACAAAGTCACCATACGTGTGTACGTACGACTTATAATCTCGATGTCGTGGTGTAGTTGTTATTCAATACATTATTTTTGGATGGTTATAATAATGATGTATAATTGAGGTAAATAATTAATATAACATGTTAATTATTATTTATATATTATATACCATCTATTTACATACTATTTTAATATCAAAAAATGATATTTTCACTCGTGCGTACGTACGGATTACTGTCTCCATGAATGCGATAAGATTGATTTCCCCATCGTAACCATTCAAGAATAATTTTCATTTTATGACTAAAAATAATGTTTATGAACTTAATCTCATTTTGGATATGAATCAAATACATCTTATCCATAACAAAAATGTCTTACGTAACAAAATATATAAAGGAAAACAAATCAGTTAACACCTAAAACGACGATAATACTAATATATTATTAACAAAGAAATATTAGAAGATCATATATGATATAATATTTATGTATATGGTTCTTTTATAATTTAAGAAAAATGGTTTAAATATTATATAGGAGGTTAACATACCCTCATCCAAGGAAAATTACAATGTAAGGGTTAATTTCACAATCTCTTTATTATCCGAGGTTGTTTAAACGTGAGTATCTATCGGGACCTCTTTATCATCCACATCCATGTTTCTTAAAAACATATTTCAAAACATTTTTACTATTTAATAGACTATGGGTTATGTCCATTAATACATTTTTTTTACTTCCTATAAAATGGTTTGAAAGGAATATTTCCGTCGTTTTCAAAACAAGGTACTTTACAACCATTTGAACAAATTAAGGTAAGAATTCCTTTTTTAACTTATACTGTAGGTACAACTATTTTCCACCGTTATAACAACATAGAATCTTTCCTTAAAATATTATATGAATATTTACTAAATAAATTTTTTATTTTAAATGTTTTCAAAATAGAACTAGGTGTTTCCTTCAAATATTTTTCATTTCATCAATGTCAACATCCTCTGTTGAATTTTAAGCATGTGTGAAGTTGATTTATTATGATACAAATCATCCATACTGTGTGGAAGGGTTTGTAAAATGTTTGACTGTGGATGTGTTATTTTATACCATCCATATTTTATGGATAAAGTATTGAAATTTATATGATAGTTTTAATATGAATGTTTATGTTTTGTTTATAAATTTTCATATAAGTAATGTATTGGACATAGTAAGTGACAGGTGGAGACTGCTATAGCTCCTCGATGGATCAGTTGGTCTCATGAGACAAACTAGTGTGTTGGAACAAGGACTTGACGAACTTATAATTTTAGTCTTCGAATAATGCCTTGGATATGTGGTTATGAAGTCTGGAATTATGCATTTTATCATTATGAAATTAGATGTTGATATTACATGTGATTATTCGACTAGTAGAATATCCATGTGAATATTTAAATTGAATTATTTGATAAATCTTTGTGATATTATGATTATGTTTATATTTAAACTGATTTTGTTTTAGTTTAATACATTTCATTAAATGTTTATTCTTATTTACGAAAGTTTACGCTATGTTTATATCATTAATAAGCATCCTAGCTCACCAATTTCTATGTTTTATTTTTCCCAAGATGCGAAGAAGTATATTATGACTAACCTGCAGAGATAGTATAAGGGAAATGAATGGGGTCAATGGATATTTTTTTTGTTTCTCATTTTATAATGTAATGTAAAACTTACGTATGTATCTAATAATTCCTATAATACTAAACTAATTGGTCTTTATAGACATGATATTTTTTGATAATGCCAATTTTAGGTAATAATTCACTCACTCTGGTTAAATAAGGTTAGGTTGTTACAAAATATGTCCCCATTAATAAAAAAATCGGTAAATCTGGGTATTTATGAATGTTCAGGTTCTCATCCACTAGTGCTCTATGGAAAACTTTTATATCCCAATCCGGGAATAACAGATCGATGAAATATCTATCATTAATTCCCTCTTCTTTTTTAGATGAATACATGGGTTATAATCAGATTTGAATATCCCTAAATGAAAAAAGTACACTAATTTTTTGAATCCCCAAGGTTTTTATTTTTAACATGTATTTCCTTTTGGATTGAAGAATCCATGTTCCAAATATCAATGATCCATGATTAATATCTTCCAGACCCTCTTATAAAAGACTGTTGAATTATATGTTGATGACATAGCGGCCAGTTATCAACAATTTTGTAATCTTATTACCAACCATGATATAGTTTTTAGAATACTTTAGCAAAACTTCATGAAGATAAACCCTTGGAGATGTTATTTTGGATTAACATTAGGGATATACCATATCATTTTTATATTCCAAAATTGTATCATGTTAATAATGAAATGACTATTGAGGTACTTGATATTCCACTTCCAGTAAATATCAAGTTTTTTTGGGTAATCAAGAGACTTAATTCCTATATATTCCACATTATATTCATTCTCACCATCTAATTCATTCCCTTTACATGGATGTTGTAGAAATGGGTTAACTATCATTTTCATGAGAGTTATTTGGAAGTATATGATAACCTCAAGAAGTACCTATGGTTCCCACATATAATGATGCTTCCAGTGGAAGGGAATCCCCTCATTCTCTATTTGGAAACCTTAGAGTGATCATTTAGTAAAATAAATTTCCAAAATAATGAAATAGGAAAGGAAAATGGTAAATACTATCTTAATAGAACATGGTTTGATATTGGGACCCAATATTCAGATTCTGAAAAGAACTACCTTAAATTTATTTTTCTAGTATAAAATTTGAGCAACTATGTTGACCAACATAAGTTCCTCTAGTACACCAAAATTGATCCGCATAATTATATCCTCAGGGGTCTAATGCTAAATAGGTATCTAGCATAGTGGGAGGCCATACAACACTAGTATGATATTCAGTTTGAGTCCTATATGGGAAATCAATTAGAAGGCTATGATATATTTTCTCATAGACCACCATACTAGAAAATACACATCGGTGAATATATACCATCATAATAAAGAACTTTTCTTGGTTCATGACACTTTCGGAGGATTTCAGTTAGGAATTTTACTCACCTCCCAAGCTAAGGTGGTCCTACCCTACTCCTTCCAGATATTATAGGACTACACTAACAGTGAGGTATAATACCATGAATCTATTAGAGGCTTAGAACTGGCTTAATAGATACAAGCGACCTGTTTGAATATCAAGGGTGACTCAAATTTGGTGAATAATTAAATTAAATGAGAATTCGACATAAAAAAGGATGAATAAATTGGAATGATATATATGGGAATTTATACAAGTATTCCCCACCAATGTGACATTATCTCATATCCCATGTTCATAAATCACCCATGCCAATGAATTGTATAATTTAAAAACAACCATGTATGACCCGAATAAAAAAATATAGACATTCTTAGTAAAAATCCCATGGAGGTCTCTCTATTCATTAGTAAAAACATGGATGAAATCAATAAAATTGACAAGTTACTTGATCAAGGTGAGACCATATCCTCCTTAGTTGGTATTATAATTTGATTTATATTTACCATAGTAGACTACCACCAAAGATTAATGTTTCCACATGAAATAGATAATAATGAAAAGATTTATATTTTTCTAGTAAATTCCATCCATTATATTGGCTTGAAACAAAATAAGGAGCTATAAAAATGAGGTTTTGAGGGATTCATCCTCTAGTTCCAATATTGAGGAGAGTCCACTAACATCAAGTGGGAACTCCATGTTATTATTAGCGGTTCCCATTAGTCAATATTTAATATATTATATCAAAATAGAATATTTTAACACTTCTATCCCGTGATGATATATTATTTTGTGGGGTTCACTATGAAGTTCCATTAATTCTATATATAAGCTAATTTTATCAATTTACCCCCACAATGATACTGATATATACATAAAAATACTCTTAGTCATTTTCTATCTAAGGAATAGATGTTATTGGGAAATATACCCCACCTATTTTGAGGCAATCCAAGTACATATTTTATACTAATGAAATCCTTTATATGTGGGTAAATTCTATGTCACTAAATTAAATTATAAAAAATGCTATGATTATCTTCTTGAAGACCAATATGTTCCCCAAATTTGGTGTCTCAAAAATAATTTTGAATGAAAATGTAACTAATTTATAGTCTTCCAAATTGAAAATGTTATATCTTAGGTTCAAAATACAGTGAAAAAACTCATTATGATATTGGGTAATAAAAAATGGACAGATAGAGCCATTTAAAATGTCTATAAGTAATATCATACATAAGATAGTGAACAAGGAAAGGAAGTCTTGGCTAGATGAAATCTGGTATGATTTTTTGGATTATCACACCACAACACATTCTTCCATATAAATTACTCCATGTTAGCTTATATATGGAATAAAGGAAACCATTCCCATTGAATTAAATTTGTACTAACTCTATATTTACATCAACAATTTCATTTATAGAGAAAAAAATTACCATATCTGACTGGATGATATTGAATGACATGATGAGAAATTATTACTCAATTTTCCCAACTTATAGGTTTATAATACTCATTTCTGAGAGGACTTAAAAAAGAATGTTCATCATCACTCATATCTCCATGAAGTACTTACAATAGACCTGAGAGACCCCATGTTACCTGGGAAGAAGCCTTAAAGGAATAAACTATAATGGTAAGAACATTATGATATAAATTACCTATAATCTAGTGTTTCCTACTCTCATATTAAAATACAAGTCGTGCCTATTACACAAGAAATAATTAATGGTTTTTTAAGAAACACTTATCCTGATTTCAATTGGTGTTCAAAATTCCTAGCTACAAGACACAAAAATATATAGTATAAGGCCATTCGTATAAAGTTAAATTTCTTGGAAAGAATCCTAGATACAATATGTTAAACTGTATAAAATCAAATCTTTGTTTCATGATGTTAAACATAATGAAAATCTATACTATATATGAGAATCCTACACATGATTTTTTCATCCATAAATCAATGAGAAAATTAAATCTATCTAATTGTTGAAAATTAACTATATTTTTTGAGGGGTTCCCTTTGTCTTGATATGTAATGCACCAGGATTTTAGAATATATATTTTTTCAACAAAAAATTTAAAGGGTTAGATAGATTTGTTTTTATATGACACAAAAATTATACAAACCATGATTAAATGTGATTGTTACTACATCGTTTTTGGATTTGAGAGTATAAAGTGGACTAACTAAATAATTTTAAATATGTATAAAATAATTATTTAATGTAAATATATTATTTAATTCTTGGAAAATATCTACTCAAATTTTATTGATTAGAAGGAAATCAAAAGAAGCATATTTTTTCATGAATTTTATTATCAACTTAATATAATTTTATTAAATAAAATATATTTATAATAATTGATCAATTATAAATTATATTTATAATGATTATAGACAATGTAATAATCTTTTATATATTGATTATTTATTATTTACAAATAATGTTAAAATCAATTGAATGGAAAAATAGATACTTTTCAGAAAACATTTTTTATTTTGTGAAATATTTTTTATCATAATATATTATATTAGTAAATATTGACGATTAAATTTAATTGAAGTATTATATAATATATCCAATAAAATGTGTTAAAATTCATCTAACGGTTTTTATCAATCATGTAATGAGAATAAAATCATGTTTTTTGAATAAAAACAAATTTACTCAGAAAATGGGTTCTATGCATTTTAAGTGTGGGTATAAGAATTAATTTCTCTCAATTTACAGAATTGAAACTTATAAAATGGATTCAATATTTTTAATAATAATAATTAATTTTATTTATTATATTCAACTTAATTTTCTTCCATAATGATTACTTACCATGGTAAGTAACATATTACAAAGGTAATAGTTTAAATTATAATAAGGGAGGTCAATCTAAGAGATAAGTATTAGAACAACAAAAAACACATTATTATTTCTGTGTGTTTGATTTTATTTGTTAATTATAATTATTATATTAGAAGATAGAGTATTTATAAAAATATTTCTTGAGTAATTAAAAAATTATATAATAAATATCAATTACTTACTAGTTTCCCACCGACCTCTTTTTAGAAAGGGTACCTCCTCTTATCACTTATCGACACAACATGGTTGCTTTAGATATACAAATACCTAACAAAATACCTTATGAAATATAATCTACATGACCTACAGGTCTTGGTATCACAAAAATAACACTTCAAGAAGGCTTTTGATGGAAGCCAAAGGATGATACCTAATAAAGAGGTAATTGTCTTTATCGATATATTTTGAGTTTCCTTCTTCCATAACGACCTCCTAATATTATATAACCACAATAACATTATGAAATAAATTTATTTATAATTTTTAAATTTTTATATTAATTATCCAAACATTTTCTATGTGTTACCCATCTAATGGAAAACAAAAACATCTCTCATGCATATATACAAACTACCATAACAATAAATCGATAATTTTTTTACTCACCACATATGAATGATGGTTATATTAGTATATTAAATGGTTATATATGTATTTTGTAAAATTATTATGATTATTTAAAAATAAAATATTTCCTACCTTCTGACATTACCATTCATTGGACAACAATAAAGCGTCTTTTGTATATATGTGGACTGAAACTACTTTGAATCAATATGATTCATTTTTTATTTATGATTTAAATTGATGGTAAATATGATATATTTAATGAATAATTTTTATAATTATTTTATTAGTATTAATATAAAAATTTTATATTTTTTTTTCATTCCATTCCATTAAAAATGCAAAAATCACTCACGTGTACGTATGGACTACCATCTCTATGAAGTGATGTAATTAATTTTTCACCAATTCCTTATATGAATGGTTATAGAAGATTATATAAGGAATAAATATGTTATTTATAAAATTATTAAAATAATATATATTATGAATCCAATTCCATGGTAAAAATATTACAATTGTTGAACTAAATAATGCATAGTAAACATAATAGTTAACACCAAGAATATCAATTTTAATGAAGAATTGATAATGAATGTGTTTTTTAAAATTAAAAGTCAATGATATATTATAACATAATAATGACTATAATTCTACAATATATTTATAATAAATATAAATTTATTATATATAATATTAGGATCATGTATCAAGAAATACTAGACCTGATATAAGGATTTTTTCTACAGTCCCATTTTTATCAGGATTGTTTACGTCTCAATTCAAATTTTAGGATATTATATGAAGTTTCTCCTCTAGTACCTATATATTTTAATATTTTACTATTTTTTATGAATTTTTATATTATTATTAATATTTTCAAATCTCTCTTATACATAAAAGGATTGAAACTATCTTTTAAGAATAATCAACTATATTTATATTTTTTTGAAAATATTTATCCTCTATATACATATGAATAAAAATTATTTTATTTAGGTTTTTATCTTTGATAATTATTTCCCATTAATCTACTTTTATATACCTTTGATGATTTGTAAAAAGTATAAAAATGAATATTTTCAAGGGTTTTTTATATGACTGAATTTTTATTTTATATAAATTTTTGAAAGTAATGTTCTCTTTAAATGTATACGACATGAATAGATTTTAATTTTATAAATTATTTACTTAATACTGATTAATCATTTATAAGTTTCTATTATTTTATAATGAAAATAATATTTCCATATTGTAGGAATTTCTATTTTTAAAAGTCATCAACAGAAAGGTGTTTCCTTCTATTATTTATCATAAATTTTTTAAATGATTTCAAAAAATATATTTCTCATATATGTCGATATCCTATAAAGTTTTTATGATTTCCTTGGTATCTGAGCTGATGATACCATCTATTTTAATTCTTTATATATCATATTTTTATTTTTTTAACATTGATTTCAAAAAACTGTTTATTTTCCCACATGTTAATTAATCTGTACTAAAATAATGAATGTTTTTAAAACAATATCCACATCCTTTATATGGATGGATTATGATTATGTGACGAATAATTTTTATAAAAACATTTTATTTTCTTTAGTTTATAAAATTATGAAATAATTAATCTTTTTATAGTCATGTGGATCACTTATGTATAGTTTTAATTGTGTTAAGGGTGGGATCATAATGATATATCCCTCTAATTCATTGGGTAAGTATTTCTTCCTTAAGAGAAAATAAGAACTAAAATGGGTAGTTAACTCAGTTTAGTAAGGGAGTTTATCAAATATGATAGTCTTGGAATTGAGCCATCACAAAGGTGATTAAGGGAACATGGAGTGAACCATATCTACTGTGGTAATATTTCCAAACATATATACATGGTAGTGATACTTGATCAATTATAGTAATTTATATACTTATGTGTATGTAAAATACTTATAAATTCTGATTATGATATAATATCGGGACTCATGACTAATTAATAATTATTCCTCACTCTTATTACTAAAGTGTTTTCTTAAAAAAATTCCTAAATTCCATGACTCCTAATTTATGGTCTTTGACATTTTGGGTATATTTTCATAAATTATGATGAATTTATCAAACACCTATTTTCATAATATGCTAAAAAATAATAATTGATTGAGACTTACCATGGTTCCCCTAATAGAGAATATAGACCCACCTTTTCAAAATTTTCATTTTCCTCAAATTATAAACAATGTTGTTAGTAGGATAGGGTTAAAATTACTTCTATGTGAGAATACATTTCTAGGATATGATAAATATAATTCAAGAAATAACATGATTATGTGTCTTATATTATAAGTCACGAAAAATTTATGGTTCTTTGGTCTTTATTGTTGTGATATGAATATAATAATCATAAAAAATGATGTAATATAAGTATCCTTAATTGATTGGTTGCCTAAGGAATAACCCAAAACTTCTTAGGAAGAACATTATGGAAAACCCATAAAAAGTAAAAAGAGAAAACTACCACACCCTTATATAAAATTTTGATTTTCATAGGGGTCCTTTAACAAGATATTTTAGTGGATTTATACTTATTACTGTAGGATATGTTATGAAATAAAGAGTTTTTGACATAGTTTAGGCTACCAAATTTTTCTAATAATTCACTTTTTTCTTCTATTATGTTTTTAAAGTAACTTTTAGCCATGTTAGATTTATCGCAATAGATTTTCATAAAGATGGAATCATGTTTTTTTCAATGTTTCCAATCCAATCTATTAGGTGAATATATTAAACTATTTGTGACTTGATTCAAGCCTCATTTAGATATATTGTGACAGTTTGATCTTATATACCTTGTCCCATTTTCAAATACCCATTAAACATGTGTCCTACACACATGAAATTAAATTTCATTATGTTGGGATCCCCATGTAACACCCTTCAAATATGGTATTTTATTTTAATTCTGAGATCCACTATATTAAGATGAATACTAGATCCATGGAGGGGTCTACTATTTGTTTCCCCTTTATTTAGATATTAATTGATAAAAAAATCTCCCACCAATAATAATCTCACGTGGATTGATTCTTTTCTTCAAAGGATACATAGTGATGTCAATACTACCAGAACCAGTGGTAGGTTCAATTTTATTTTCCCCTCACATAGTCTTAGTGTGGCCTTACCTCACCCACATTGGGTCCTCTCTACATTCTTGAATGTAAGGTTAATTGAGGTTATTTGACATAAGATTCAAACCAGTGCAAGAACTCTTCATCCTTGTGATATGAAGTTAAACTACACAATATTTGGTTCATCATATATGACATAAAATTTCAATGACTGTCTTATGTTGTTTAGAATAATGTACTTTCATAAGATCCAAATCTATGAAAAACCGCTAACAAAAAATGGGGTTTATCCATAATCTTATGGTATGAATAAAAATTCCATTACATTTTAACTTATCTAGTAAGTATAGGATCATTATATCTTAGATAAATGGGAATATGCTACAATTTTACTCATCCCATGTAAACACTACAATTTTACCCCTCCCATACATGAGAATGATCTAGGATGAAGCCTATCAAATATATTTATATATCCCTAAACATATACTGAGGAATATTTTCCCACATATTTTTCTAAGATAACAGCATAATACAATCAATTCTATGAGTTTCATGTTTATGGTAATTTTGTAATATTTATTAGAACATAGATTATCTCTTAAATTCCTATTATAAAATAGTTAGAAAATTATGAAATAGTATTGGATCTTGTAAATTTACATGGGTTCTACACATCATATTCAAATGACATTAAAATACATGCTTGATAGTCTACCCTATGATGTTCCCTTATTCGACATGATATAACATCCAAAAAATACTAGTTTCTCGCATTTTTAGGGACTCATTCGAGAAAATATGTCTTTTTTAATTTCATCATTTAGTGTTATTTGGTTGTATTATTCAGATAAAATATGTGAATGAAGTCTTAGATACAAAAACCAAAAATAAAAATGTATCTCAACATCTATAATTCTTCACCCATCAACCCATAATGAGATACAAATTCCCCATAATATGTACTATATGTTATTATAATGATTATTGAATTAATTATTTTAGGATAACAAAAAGTTGTAATCAAACCTGAACTAATAAACGTTTCTAAAATTTCATATTGGGATTTTATCATCTTAGTTGACACTACATGGGGGTTATACCATTCCACGACAATGCCTGATTTGTGAAAAAAAATATAGAGGTCCTATTTGTATAGCCTAAAATTCCAATACATTAGAGTAATCATCACATGAAATTAATCATTGTTAATGTGGGACTATGCAATGAAGAAATTTCTAATATAGAAATATATATGTAGAAAATTTATTCTCAATAACCATGTTTGACTTGATTCAAGTTACCATAATATATATAGTGACATCTTAACAACATACTTCAAATTGACCAGAAAATCATTATGTATTTCCACCTCTCTCAAAGCGATCATTACAACTCAGTCCCAATTATATTAACACTATGATGTTCTAATCATATTTCAAATAATCCATTTCTTTTAATCACACACAATTCACAGACTTATTTTAATATATATAAACCTTTTATAGGCACCATTAATGGGTTTTCCTGACACCAAAAGTAAACCTATTCATGGAAATGTTCGTCCCACTATAGTTGGCACTAATATCTACATCCATATTTAATAAATATGATAAGATTATAGTTTCCCACGATTTTCATACATAAATATTACATTCGTTAGAAAACATATTCTATTAAATTTGAAAATACATGCTTCAGGACTATAAGTGTTTAGTTTCCTTGGATACTAGATAAAAAAACTTTTTATTTCATGAAATATCTTCAACTACTCCCATAAAGATCTATCCATTTATTAATCTTAAGATAAACAACCTACTGAAAATCATTATTCATAATCTAGTGTAACATAATCATATGAAATGGTGAGAAATTTTTCACAGTAAGGGTAAACAAGGGAGTTTTTAATTAATGATCATATAAAATAATAAGATAATAATAAGGTTATAGGATAATTTCCATAAATTAAAAAGTTCAAAATCAATCTATCAAATATCATATACATGAGTCATGCCACAAGTATTTATTATTTTAAAAACATTAGTCATAAGAGTATGAAATAATCTAAAATAAATCACAAACTACAATTTCATGTCATAAAATTTTGGCATCGTCAAAGGTATAAAAAATAGTTCATATTTCATGGTTTTGTACCAAGAACATCAAATCATAATGTATTATCAATAAAAACCTTTTTCCCATAGTGTATGATTCAAATTGACTTGCTTCACATAATTATCTCATGATATACAAAACATTACTGGATCTGTAGAAGGGTTATATAATTCTGGACCCACCTATCACATAATGAAAACCTTACATATTTGTTACAAAATATTATAAAAAATTCATCATATCATCATATCATAAATGATGCCAAAAAATTTATTTCATACACAATTAATCAATACATTTTAGAATAACCCATGAATAATAAATGGGTTTCATAAACATCTATCATCATAATCATAATACATCTAGAGAAAGAATACTGGTTGTATTTGTGACATCACGAATAATCTCAATTGACAATAGTAGACAAACCTGTTGACCACATGGACTTATGGATGCCTCCCCATATGATTGATTTTACCAATTAGAATTTTTGTTTTATAATGGTATGATGGGAAGACTATAATCTCATGATCGTAGTGAAACATAATGTTGATATGAAGAAATAAACAACCAAAGAAATTAATGAATTAGGTAAAAGAAACATGTAATAATAATAATCATCAATTTCTAATAAACTAAATACAATAATTAGTATCATATAATAAATATTATGATTTCATGATGTTATACATAATAAACATTGCTATGTGGTAGAAGGTATATAACATAATTCTATACAAAAATATAGAAAGGCCAAAATCAATCCCTTGAGCATCCATAACACTGGAATAGTCATCTGTTACCAAAAAATCCATCAATGTATGGAAATCAATTCGACATACATAGTGATACTCTTTCCTTTTTCCTGGCTTATATCCATGAATTCTATTTATGAACTAATCATTGGTGTGAATAGGGTGTGAATAAAACATAGTAGTCCACCACCAATGATGTCTATAAATAATCTAGTCTATGAATGTAAACATTAATGATGTAAAGATATGTTAAATATAAATCAGTAAATAAATGAGACACATTTCTGCCTTACATTCCTCATGGATTACATGTCCGACCATACCTGGTTCAATCTAAGATAGAGTCTTGGTGCTTGATCAATTTATTTATATAAGAAAAAAATAATATAATATATGTGTCCAGGAGATGACGACACAAGGGGAACCGGGTGAAAACCCTAATCCTGATGATGAAGATGATGCCTCGAATCCCAATCAGGGGATGCACGTAGATAATTCTAGTGATGAGAGGCCATGCGTTGAGCCGATCAGTCACAGGGAGATGTTCTCAATTGTAAAGAAGGGTGAGACTGTCAATGCGGTCTCTTCGAAGGAACCTGCGTGGATTAAGAGGGATTTTGTAGACGTGGTGCGCAATGCGGCAGGACCATCCTTCTCAGATTTCGAAGCACCCCCACCTGGGAGAGTGATAAGGAAGGGGAGGATTTCCCATGTTGCGGCCAATCAGGAAGCAGTTGAGGAATGTGTAAATGTCTATCGGTATTCAATTATCGTGATGTTCATTACTCCGAAGGGTGAGAATATATGGAAATTTCAGGATCGGACTAAGTGGGTTGCGGAGGTTTGGGGATTTTATGACTGGAGAATGATTACGATGGGAAGGGGATATTACCATGAAATCTTCCCCACTGATTAAGGTAATTGGAAAGCGTGGAACAAGGGCACGGTCTCTCTGAACCCAGGTTTTCTGAATGTGTAGGAATGTGATCGTAAATTTGACCCCATGAATGATCGAAATAGTAATATGCAGTTATGGATCTAAATTTACAAGCTAAGTTGGATATATTGGCTCAGAAGGATCCTCTGGGACATTGCTTCCTCTGTAGGAAATCCCATTCGCATGGATCGACATACAGATAATCCGAGGCTTGGACACTATGTGAGAATCTTAGTGGAAGTGGACATGTCGAGCACGCTAGTTGAAGAGGAAATTATTACAACAAGGGATGATAGCATGATGCTTGTTATATTTTATGAAAGGAAACCCAAGTTTTGTATGAGCTTCTTATTCTTCTGGAATATGACATCAGAGTGTAAGTGGGATAAGGAATGCAATGTTTGCAAGATGAAAGGTCGTGAAGGGAGCATGTGCAGAAGAAGGAAGGGGAAAGAGAAAAATCCTCTGGAGACCTCTGAGAGAAAGGATGATGTCCAAGGAATTGGACCTGGGCAGAATGAAGCACTGAGCACGAGGGGGGGGGGGGGGCTCTTCATCTGCTGAAAGGGAGAATGGCCTACCTAGGAATGGAGTACAAGTTCGATCGGGGGGGGGGGGGGGGGGCTCTTCATCTGCTGCAAGGGAGAATGGCCTACCTAGGAATGAAGTACAGGTTCGATCTGCATGTGGTGGGGAGGGTAGAGTTGAGGAGAATCTGACAACACATCCTCCCTGTAGTGGTTAGGAGGTATTCGGGCTGACCACCTTACCTCAGTGTGCTACTGCAGAGATGGGTGCACCTAATGTGTCGAGGGATAAATAAACCAATCTAGCAGAATTTGAAGGAGCTCACAGAGGTTCGGGCTGCTACCCAGCTTCTGATACAGGAGGGAGTTTCATCCAAATCTCCTCCTACAAGGCTGCTTGAGGAAGTTTTTCGGTTGGCAGTGACCCCCTATCAAATATAAAAATTCTTTTATGCCCCTGGGTGGCCGTTTATGGGATGATGAGGTGGAAGGTCTTAATAAATCTGTTATGCTCGTTGCAGGGGGTGGTATTGCTGCATCTAGTGGTGGATCGGATGGGCGACTGGTTGATGAAAATGGTGTTAGAAATGATAAAGACACAACATGCCCATAAGTGAATGCTATCTCATCCAGTAGCTGTGTTAGTGTTGAACTGATTGGGTAGGTGAATGATGGCAGTGAGGAAAAGATGGTGAAGGGGAACCAAGGGGAAAATCGAGCTTCAGCTCTTCCAGGTTTGGAGCACAAGGCTACTTCTGCATCACCGAAGGAATGGGACAATGGGACATGCTAGTTGACTAAGGACCCTCAGAGCATCACTGCCTCAGGACAGCAAGGGAAGAGTGTCCAGGGGAATAAAAAGCAGAAAAAGATGCTGGTGGAAAGAAAAGGGGGGCCTCTCACAAGAGGAATGACTGGAAAAAAATGAAGATCCTCTATTGGAATTGTCAGGGGCTGGGAAACTCCCGCACAGTCAGGGCCCTTCGACATTATCTCATTACCTACAAACCGATGTTTGTCAGCATTGCTGAGCCAAAAATCCTCTTTGAAAACTGGAAAGGTTCAAATGAGACTCTCTAGGATACAAATTTGTCTTTAATAATCAGCATGCACCTCATATAGACCACTTATGGGTGTTAAGGCACGATGAAATTAAGATCACCTCCTGTGCTAATGGGAATCAAAGTGTCCTATATAACTACATTTTTGCTGGGCAGAATTTATCAGTCTCTTTTGTCTATGCCTCTAACTCTTATATAAACAGGAGGGAATTATGGGAGGAACATAAATCCACTTCTAGGAAGATGGAGAAAAAATGGGTGGTGATTGGTGATTTAAACACAATGCGGAAGCCTGAAGAGAAAACAGGACCAAACTTCAATAGGGTTGCTGCTGCTGAATTTTCTGAATGTATTGACTATTGAAATCTGGAACAAGTTACCATAGATGGTTCAGATTTTA
This sequence comes from Viscum album, assembly GCA_963277665.1. Taxonomy (NCBI): domain Eukaryota; kingdom Viridiplantae; phylum Streptophyta; class Magnoliopsida; order Santalales; family Viscaceae; genus Viscum; species Viscum album. Next base: position 821,674,990 of record OY728162.1, read on the forward strand.
CATTGTGCAGGTACATGTGGGAGGGGAAGAAAGCAAGAAAGCTTGATAAATGTTTTATCTGTATTGGTGATCATAATACAGCTCATGGAGTTTCTGGATTCATGCTCCCTAAGTATCATTCTGACCACAACATGATTGTTATTGATGTCAGTACCTAGCTCACAAGGTCAGCCCCTATTCCCTACAAATTCAACAATGTATGGCTTGTGACTCAAGGATATAGGGAGATTGCTTTGGAGTCATGGAATTCTGAAGTCATTGGGAGTCCTCTTCAGCGACTTATTATGAAACTCAAACATCTTAAGGGGATACTAAGAGAATGGAGTAAAAAAACATTTTCAAAAACTGATGAGGACATCAGGAAGGCAGTGGAGGAGCTGGCCATGATTTATATTTTTCATGATCAATATCCTACCTTATCCATAGAGGAAATAACAGCCCATAATAGGATGGATGAACTCCTAATGGTAAAGGAAAGGCTGTTTAGAAATAAACTGAATGTGAAATAGTTAATATACGGGGATAGAAACTCCAAGTTCTTCAACAGATTACATAAGGAAAAGAGGGCGCGTGTAGGGAATAGGGTGACCAGCATTGATGGGCACCTCTACAGTGAAGAAAATGTGATTTACATGGCCGTTGGTGAATACTTCAAAGGAATATATTCTGATTATGGGCAGTGCAACGCCCACTACATGGTTGATAACATCAGCCCTTGTATTGATGATCACTCGAATTAGCTTCTACCTGCTCCCCTATGTAAAGAGGAGATTAGATCTGCCCTCCTATCTCTCAATCTTGAGAGTTCCCCAGGTCCTAATGGGTTCACAAATAAAATTTTTATGTTCTATTGGGACATCCTACAGAATGACATTGTGCATGGAATCAAGGATTTCTTGTCACACTCATATATTTCCCACAGAAAGAATTCCTGGTTCATTTCTCTTATCCCCAAGATAGAGAATGCTCTTGATATCAAGGACTTCAGACCTGTTTCTCTTGGGAACAAAATAACCAAACTTATTAGCAAGGTTTTGGTGAACAGGATGAGTGGGATGGTTAATGGCATAATCACTGCGAATCAATTTGGATTTGTCCCTAGGAGGAGCATCCAAAAGTGCCTTTTTATAGCTGCTGAGAGTGTCAAACTTATGAAAAGGAAGACAAAGGATGAAAATTTTTCCATCAAAATTGATATATCCTAGGCTTTTGACAACCATAAGTGGAGATTTCTCTTTTATGTTCTTAGAAGGTATGGCTTCTCAAACGACTTTGTGGATATGATCCATATCATTCTGGAGTCTTCCAGGTTATCTGTTCTTGTCAATGGTGCCCCGAGGGGCTTTTTTCCATGCAACAGGGGGTGCGGCAAGGTGACCCACTCTCTGGTATGCTTTTTTCCATGGAAGAGGACTACTTGAGTAGGTGTATTAATGATCTTTCCCAAATGGGACTTTATAAAAGAATAAGGGCTGGCGTGAGTGAGCATGACCCATCTCATTTATTGAATGCTGATGACATATTGTTTCTTGGTCAGGCGTCAAGGAAAACCATCTCCTCTATTAAAGCCCTTTTCATTCATTATGAGGAGGTGTCCATACAAGCCATTAGTTGGGAAAAATCATCCATTTTTTTGGAAATGGAATTCCAGTTGGAAAACAGAACAGAATTGTCAGACTTCTTGGGGTGAGGAGGGGTGCCTTAACATTCCAATACCTTGGGGTCCCATTGTTTTGGGGAAAAGTGAAAAGATAGTACTTGGAAGGAATCTCTGCTAGAATTGTTCATCAGATGACCAGCTGTAAAGGGAAAGCTATGTCCCTATCGGGGAGGGTCTGCCTTGTGAACTCAGTAATCACATCGAAGTTTGTCTATTCCTTCTCCATATATCGATGGCTGAGGCAACATCTCATGGAACTTTAGAGAATGGTATGGAATTTCATATGGATGGGGTCACCACATGAGAGGAAGCTAATTACAGTGGCATGGAAGGAGGGCATCAAGCCTGTGGACCTTGGGGGCCTAGGACTCAAGGATCTATGAACATTTAATGATGGATTCATTGGGATGTTCACCAGGAACTTGATTTCTTATGAGGCTGGAGATGATTTTATCTCAAATAGAATCATAAGGAGGCTCTTAAATGTATACAAATGGCACCTTGCCTCATCAGTTTGGGACACAATCAAGTAGGCATATGTTAGATTCATGCACGATACCCGATGGCTGGTTTGCATGGAATCCACACTGAATTTCTGGAGCACATAGCGGCTCACACAGCCTCATTGTGACTTAAATGTGCCACCTGAGGCAGCCACTTTGTCAATTTACAAATTCCTCTCACAGATGTCGACTGCTTTTTTTAGTGTTCTTGTGCAGGTGGAGAATGAAATCACTAATTATGTCTTTATGGAGCAGGATACTCTGATCTGGGTGCATAGCATAACTGGGCAATTCAATAGCAGGGATTAATACACAATCCTCTGTGGGGGACAATCCTCTACACCTTCATGTATGATGAAATTCAGAGTGCGATTTATTATACCCTCCTGATTTTCTCTGATCTGGAGGATCCGGAAAAATCGCCTACCCACAACTGTTGCTCTCAAGAGGGCTGGGTTTTAGATGGACTCCATGTGCTCTATGTGTAAAACTGATGAGGACTCTATTAAGTATATTTTAATGGGTTGTTCTCATGTAAAACAGCTATGGGCATACCTTAGTTCTGTGTTTTGGGTGGTTGTTAACACCTGCGAACCGGTTATCCAAATGTTATCTGTGGCTTTTCATAGCAGATTTAGTGAACAGATTTATAATCTGTTTTTGGCGGCTATTGCTGCTACTATTCCAGCCCTTTGGGAATCCCAGAATGAGTCTATTTTCACTGGTGTGTTCCCCATAGTTCAGCAGGGGATGATGGAGATTCATAGAGATGTGTATGCTGCTTCTCTTGTGCAGGATGGTGCAATGTATAATGTAGTTGTGGATCTTTAAATTCTGCGAACTCTTGGTGTTTTGGGGCGGCCACGCAAGCCTCAGATGCTAAAGTATATCTGATGGATCCCACCCATCAGACCTTACCTCAAGGTAAATGTCGATGGGGCTACGTTGGGCCATCCAGGCCCATCGGGTTGTGGTGGAGTGTTCTGCACCTACCGTGGGTTTGTTAAAGGATGCTTCCACTACGCCGTTGGAATTGGAACAACTTTTGAAGACAAACTTTGGGAAATGATATATTCTTTTAGGTATGCTGTCCATTTTAATTAAAACCATATATGGATTGAATCTGATTCTCAGAATTCGGTTCATTCCTTGAGAACCAAGATGCACCAGGTCCTTTGGTGTGTGCTGCCGCAGAGGGTTGGTTTCCTTTCTGAGATTTCTCAGATACGGGTGGAGGTTTCACATGACTACCAAGAGGCTAATCAGGTGACATATGCATTGGAAAAGTGGGATCTCACTGATACTGGAGAGATGTGGTCATTCACGACCCCTGATTATTTTGACTCACTGGTGGAGGCAGATAGGTGTGGGGTGATGCACACTCGTTTATGTAATATTCCCTTGTACGCTTGACTCTTTTCATTTTATTTTTTTAATTTTATTAGGACTAGATTTCACCGGGTCATGGATTTTCTGGTATATGTGTCCAGGTGATAGAAACAATGATGTATTCAATAGTAAAAATAATAATGTATGGTCCATGGTGAAGCCAATGCATTTATGAACTTAGGTGGTCAATATAGATCATGGTGAAATACCATGAATTATGGTTAGAAGTGGATACATGTAATTTATTATAGGAACACAATAAATTACACAAGAACCATCTCTTACCTTTTTTATTGAACATGTTCGTAATAAATTCTAAGCTAAGAATGAACAGAGCCTAAGGAGAATAGTATAAGGCCTACCATGTCCTTTCAAATCACACTGAATCCAAGGAGTTAATCCAAGTAATTAAGAGTTATAGAGATGGGAGATGGAAAAGTGGTACCATGTTGAGTGGTCATGAATAGGAAAAGATCATGTTCCATGGTGGGTTTCACCATTTGAAACTAGCACAATAAATTGAGATGGCATATTATGACTGCTCAAGGATTTCCCTTAGAAATTGAAGGCATGCTCAATAGTGACAATTCAAATAAAAGTAATAAGTTCTGTATACCATAGTAACCTTATATACATTATAATAATTATGGACCATGCAATAATCAAAGACAATTACGTTTAATTTAATCCATTCCATTACCCTTTTATCTTAAACGAAAAGGATCCAAGTGAAAAGCATACTATTATGCAATTCACTTTAAGTGTCAATGGGACATGTGATATATATATATATATACATTCCATTTATAAATTATTAAATTACTTTATTATAATTAAGATGATTAATTTTTTAGAAATAAATCCAGGAACACTAGATGGCTATTTTATTCATTGATTTTCCATAGTCTTCCAGGGTATGTAATATGTCAAAAAAGAAGGTTAGTTTGTATTGAAGTATCAACCTCCAAAAAAGGAAATGGAATAATTTTTATATCAAGATTACCGTCTAGGAATTTAATTAGGTAATTTCATAATTTATAAAGAACTCATGGAATGTATGGCTTGTGGATGAACAACCACAATTCATAGTCTTCTTAACATTTATGTAAAAGTTATTGAATACCTATATTGGATAAGTAGTAGAATATTCATAAAATAAAGATATAAATTGAAGAAACTAGAATCAACCCCAAAATAAATGGATAAAAGAGCTCATATAATGATAACATGAACAACATTAATAGAAAAATTTAATGAAGCTAAAGGAATGAAGGAATTGTTGAGTGGAATCCAAAGAGTCATAAAAATCCTGAATACTTATTTGGGTGGAATAGATCCTTTAAATCCTAGGTGGTGGGGGAGGAGCGATCCATGTGTGGGTTAGAGGTTCTATGTAGATTGGAAAAGAGAAAGGAGGAAGATAGTTAAGTTATAATATGGGGTAAATGGGTAAATTGCATTTTTAAGGGAATATGGTTTGTCCACAATGTTGTCCAAACCACGATCGAACCATGCATGGATCACTACATAAGAACTTGGATCACATGGTTTGAAAAACCATGAGCAGAATGTGTATTCCCATTTATGAGAAGTATATCCAAAGAGTTTGAGAGTGAAACCTCCCCTATATTGTCATACTAACCATGTTCCTCTTTATATTTGGGTTATAGATTCAATGAACATGGTTACTACTATCTTTGCACCAATCATAAACCTTAGACCATATCTCCAAAAATTGGAGCTCTTGGCTCAAAACAAGAGTCAGGCACCCTTTTACCCTTACTCGAGCCCTCCAAAAAAAATTTTAGGGTCAAAATGATTATGCAACGAACACAATATATTATTTATGACATATTGAAAAGAAGGAATATTACAGTCTTCCCTCCTCAATACAACTTATAATTGAGTTTCCCTTATGTTGGGGGTAATGAATTGTTAGAGAAATTTTTTGAACACAAAGATTGTGTGTCATCCGATCTCTCCTACGCATCATCCTATAAATGGCCATTCTTCAATTTAACCAATACTAGAGGGATAGAACTACCTCATTGATACACCACACTATGATGAAAGATATAAATGAGATACTCCACAAAAGAAGAATACATTTCTAGTTCTAATTCAATAGGATCAAATTCATGATATGGGTTGTAAGGAAAAAAATGAAGCTATAATATAATAAAAAGCATTCATAACCCTATAACACTATGGAAGAGATATATGATAGGCCACTAGTCCAACCTACTTTAACATCTCAATGAGTTTGATGAATCTATGAGTTATATTACACTATCGTCTAATCTGTTTATACCCCAACCTAGGAGATACTCACAAGGATACTCAATCCACAACCATGAACACCAGAGGTCATCAACAATGATCAAGATAGGAATTCATTCTAGGGTGAGTGGTTTCCATAATATTATTGATAATATGAATTAACTCCGACATCTCTTGAATAAGATAAGGTCTTATAAGATCATATCCACTACCTTTAACCAGTATAGAGGTGATCATCATAACCTACCATATAAAGGTTCATAAATAAAAAATAGGAATTACCACTAGAAAAATGTTATTATAGGTGTTTCAAACAAAAAGTATGTGTTTATCCCAAAAAAATCCATAATCGAGGACACACACAAGAAGAATTTCCTATAGGACATGTACTTTCTATTCTGATAGACCATCAATCTACGAGTGATAGGCTGTACTCAAATGTTTTGGGTAACCCCTATCATTCAAAAACCCCTATGAGATATATGATTTAGAACTCATGAACATATCTGATACAATGGTATGAGGGACCTAGTATAGGAACATGATCTCATAGATGTAATTTCATCCTAGGTCTCCAACTGATAATGTCTCTTATATATGAAAGAAGTTGAAAAAATTCATCAGGATGTCCACATGTACCCAAATTGAATATCTAAAATGAGGCGAAATTAGTAAACTAGTCAGAAAATACATAGCGACATTGTCACATTTCTACACAGGCATTGGTAATATCATCAAGAGCCCAACAGGCCGCTGGTCTTCCACCTTCACTATTGACATGTGTAATACCTAGTAACAAAACCAAAAATCTAACATTTCATCCTAGACAACTATTAAAAGAAGAAAAAGTAACATTACATATTGAAAATTACTTTGTGTATAACCCATTGAGAAGAACAATATTATCAGATCAGTTCCACTCACACATTTTTAAAAACCCATACATGACCATGAACATATAGGATCCTATTTCTATTAGCTGAACTACTAGGTAGTGGGTCCCCACCTGAAGGAATCTACCTTAGGACTAATCCTTTGGGATAATAAAATTTCCTCATATTCAACCTTTCCCAGAGTGTATAGTTCACTGCCAAAGTTGAATGAAAATTCATCCCATAAAACTCATGAATCTAAAGGTGCATCTTTTACAAAACAATCATCAGCTATCACTTGCTACTGGCCTCCAAAATAACTTCCATTTGAGTTTTAGGACTCAACACATTAACCAATGCATTTACTTTCTTGGACATAAAATAAAGATAGAAATTGAAGGAATGAAGGTATTCAACCCACCATAACTCTATAATATTTAAATTATAGTATTTTAAGATATATTATAGACTTTTTTAGTCTATAAAAACTAAAAAATGTTCTCCCAAAATTTATTATAAGGACCCAGACTTAATCATTACATAATCCTGATTTAGGTCAAGAATTTACATTTATTCAAATAAACGATATTTTAAGGTTTAGAGTTTTAGAGAATAATGCCACAACAACTACATAACAAATCTAAATTTACAAAGTAGAAAAGTATAATCACCATCCGTTTTTTTCCTAATCTAAAAAAATTTAAAATAAAACATGAATTATTTTTCTTTAATTGAATCTTCATAATAATCATCTTGACTTATTTTTATCTCTTATTCATCCTTATACATTGTGTAAAACATTTTAAAAACATTGGATGCGCACAAAAATAAAATTAAGGGATATAAAATAAGGAATTACACTATTAGTCCATAAGAATTTTAGACTCATGAAAACATTTTCACAAAATCATTATTTTCACCAAAAAAACATAAATACTTTTTCTTACCTCATGAAATAATAATATTCCTGTAAAACTACACAGAAAAATTAAATTTTAAAGATAAATTATGGAATCCATATCATACTTAAATGATAGCATTCATGGATACATAGGGAGTAAACTTCATTTTTATGCTTGGAATACCCATCACGACACTCTCCCAAAATAAATTTAGAGAAACACTAACCTTTAACTCTGTCCCATTACACAATTCATTAGAGAGATATCACGGGCTCATCCGCTCTAATTTTATCATTGAACCACCCAAGTACGTAAGTAATTCCCAAAAACCAAAACACAATCATAACACATAAAAACGGAAAGGAAAAATAACATTCCCACTTTGTAATCACATGAAATCATTTCAAGATATAGATATAATTAATCTATTATGAAAAACATTTTCAATACCAATATTGCAGAAAAAGTCAAATGTTACTAATTTTTGTTTGAAAAAAATCATATTTTAGAGTAATCCAAATATCAAAATAAGGTTAGGGCATAAAAATGTCACTATAATCATATATGTTAAAAAACATTTCTTTTTCCATTAAGTAAAACGAATCATATTGAATGATTATTTTTTAAAGAATTTGAATGAAATTAAAATTAAAAGGGGTTATCAATACGTTGTATAATAGAAGGTGGTGTATATTATAAAAATATACCTCATTAAATGGGTATTGAGATGATACCCCATACATCAATTATTAGTTTTCTAATACGATTATTATATTCCAGGATATTAAACATATATTAATTTATCCTTTCTTGAGATCCTTTTTTAATTATATTATTCCCTCTATACAACTTATTTAAAACAATTACATAATTATTGAAGTCCACATCAGATGTTTTGTCAATATTTAGTACTTGAGTTCAAAAAAGAATTGGTAAGATTAAAATTGTCCACATGGTCATAATTCCATAATATCATGAATGATATTAATGATGAAATTATTTATTCTATAAATTAATTATACATTCAAATAAAACCAATAATTATGGTTATGAAAAATGAACAACATTATAATAATGGAGACGGTAGGTTGTACCTACACATGAGTAACATTTACCATTTTCGTTGATTGTTTTGGAAATAAGGTAAGTATTATTTTATCATTAAAAAATGATAATAAAATCTTTAATATCATATCAATAATTTATATAAATTTATATATAAATATTATATAATTGATATAGTGAATAAAAATGAATCACATCACATCGTGGAGGTGATGATTCAAACATATGCACGAATGATGTTATCTTTTTTATGTGCATGTAAAGTAAGAAAATATTTGATATATTATTTTCTTATAATGATTATTATGTAATTAATATCACATATGAAATTAATTCCATCATTATAACCAGTTATGAGAGGTGTTTGTGGGAAACAAATTATATCAGTTCGTGGAGGTGATCGTTTACATGTATACACGACCGATGAATTCCAATACCTTTTTATAGAAGTGGAGATGTATTTAGGTGATTTTATCAATATAATAAAATCTTAATATATTGATGATACTAGATTTATTATCTCATTAGGTTTTGAGGGTATTTTCAAGAAGTGTAAGAAGACATAAAATAGATACACTAAAATAAATACATTACCTTTACTTCGGATGATCAGTTATCTTAACACCTTAACACCACTAAGGAGGGTGTTATGCCTAAAATAAGGCCTCAAGAATATGGGTAGGTATTATAGGAATCAGTTTTTGAATATTTTTTCTTAATAAAATGGGGTTTCAAGTATAATTAATAGATATGAATAAGTTCCCTTTTACAGGAGATGGGAGGGGCACTCATGGAATTATCAAAAGTATAAAATTAATATAAAATATTTTTCTATTATAAATTAGTCCAAATTAATTTAGTTTGGATATAAGATGAGTATTGGTATAAGTAAAATCAACCAATTAAAATTAGGAATGTTTTAGCAATTTAATTAATCATTTTCTGTTTGTTTTAACCCTTTTTACTCGTATTGTTTTATGAAGTAATATAAAATCTGAGAGTTAAAATAATTACCATAAAATGCCAAAATACCAATTAAGGAGTCCTTAAGTATGATTTTAGACATATATAGACTAGTTTTCAGATGCTTATATTTTTAAAAATTTTATATCATTTATAAAATATTTTATATTTTATGATGTGAATTATGTCAATTTTGACACTATTGATTACTTGAATTTTAAACAAATCATAACAACATGAATAATTAGAAAAAACTACTTTAACTTATTTATAAAATTTCAATGACATCTATAAAATTATTGTAAGGCATCAAATATTTAAAATTATATTTATATTAATATTATTAATATAATTTATTTAATTCTTCCTTTAGTAAATATGATATTGTGCTATCAATGTGTAACAATTAAATTTAATTATTTATTTCCTAAAAATTACAAATAAATATCCATGATGTATGTAATATTTTTATAATTATAAAGACAATATATTATCAAATATATCACTTATATAATCCCATATTAAAATTTTTTATTAATAAGAGACATGTTGTTAAAATCATTATTCTTACTTTAAATAAAATGATAGAAATTTCATAATCACACCCAAGTTGCATATAGAGGCCAATATTTTCTCCAAAGTATTGTCTTGGATTCAAATAACTAATCTAATAAGATTAGAACAAGTGTTAATGATATTTTTTATTATTATAATATTTTTTTATGTTTAATTACACCATTTACCTTTAACCATAGAAAAGTAAAATACAAAAGTTACTATTTACCAGAAAGTAGTGGATCATATTAGATCAAATTTATCATACTAATTATAACCATGAATGTCCATTTTTTAAAATAAAATTAACAAAAGTGACTAAATTATGTTTACTCCAATGACCTACATTGGATTAATTGATAAAAAAATATTTAATTATACTCTAAAAAAATTTAATATATAATCGAACTATATAAATAATTTATAGGAAAGCACATTTTTGAATTAAAATGTAGTATTTTTTAATATTTATTAAAAATGAAATATTGTCCTAAAAATACCATTAATTCAACAAATATATGTTTTGATACTCCTCTTCCATATAAGAAGTTTAATATTTCATACTGACATTATATAACTTTCTATATTTAGAATTAAAAAGTGTTCACCATCAATAGGATGTAAAACTACCTTTTAAAAATATTTGATCTTTTTATTCTTATAATTAGAATTATTCTTATTTTAATCCCATAAAATTTATTTTCAGAAAGTAAAAAACGTTTAATAAAAATGTGAAAAACATAATATAGTTAGTTATTTTTATTCCATTGAATACAACATCTAGGCCAAAACTACTATTTAAAATAATAATATTAATAATGTATTAGTTTTCAGTATAACTCAGTCTTGTGTGCAACATAATATTTCAGAGAAACCCATTATTTTGTTTCGGGTACAATATAGGGAATAACATCCCCTTTCAATAAAAAATAGTACCTAAAAAATAAATATTAATAGATATAAAAAATTTATATTTTATAATTACATAGGATGTTACATCCTTCCCCCCGTTTTGAAATTGCACCCTCATAATTTTATTCACTTATCAATTAAGTGGGGGTATTTATCCCCCATATAATTTTCATATTCCCATGTTATATCTTTAACCATATGTTTTTTCAACAAAACCTTAACCTGATTAATCTCCTTATTCCGCAACACTTGCTCTATGTGGTCACGAACATTAATGATTTATTCCTTGAAAGAAATATTATCTTCCAACTGAACTACTTCTCGACTCAAAATATTATATGGACCCAACATATAACTTCATAACATTGAAACAAGAAAAAAATTGTGTGTCTGGGATAAACTTAGAGGTAAATCCACCAATTAGGTAACAGATCCAATGTTCTCTGGGATTTTATGGGGTCTAGTGAACTATTGACTCAACTTCCCCTTCTTACCAAAAAACATCAATATTTTTCATGGATAATTATTGAGAAAAATATTATCATATACCTCAAAAGAACGACCCTTCCTTTGGTTATACACAAAACGTTTCTATATTCTATGATATATTCTCATGTTCCACTGAATCAACTGAAATTTCTATGCCATTTCCTATACCAGCTATAGTTCCATGAACATCCTTCCCCTGATATCATCCCAAAAACCTAAGGTTAGACACCTATTTCCATATAATGACTCAAATGGTTTCATCTATATAATGGAATAAAAATTGTTATTATATAAAAAATTAAGCAAAGAAATATGTTTATCCCAACTTCCTTAGAAATCCATTGAACAATCTGTATCATCTCCTCCATGTTCTGAATTGTTCATTCTGAATTCCCTTCTAATTGAAGATGAGAAGTTGTACTAAAATTTAATTAAGTTCACAATGACTTCGGAATGCCTTTCTAAAAGTTAGAAGTGAACCTATGATCATGATCCAATTCAATGTGGAGTAGAACTCTGTGTAACATGACTATATATTTAAGATATAACAGAGAATGTTGATCTAGTGATCATGTATCTTAAATAGGAATAATATGATAATATTTAGTTAGTGAGTCAATAATAACCCAAATCGCATTGTTACCTCGAGAAGTCTTTGGTAAGACCAAAATGATTTCCATAGATATATTTTTCCATTTCCATTCAAGTAGTGGAAATTTCCGAAGAATTGATTTTGGTAACTGGAACTCTTCATTAACCTATTTTTAAGTAAAAACTATCAATGTAAAATCAATAAGATATATTTTCTTTCCACCCCACCAATAATACTACTGAAGGTCACTGTACATCTTAGTACTTCCATGATAAAATAAAAATGATAAAATATGATCTTCATTTAACAAATATTTCTCCAACTATGAATCAAAAGGCACACATAATATCTTGCCAAACCTAAAAAAACAATCTTTATTAATGTTAAATTATGGTAGCTTACCCTTCTGAACCAATTCTAGATTTTCCTGTAACTCACTGTCCTCCATATGAACTTTTTTAATTCTATGTGATAGAGAGGATTTTAATGAAACCTAATAAAAAATAGAGGAATTTTCAACACCAAAAACATCCAAGAAAAATTTCATCAAATCATTATAAAAGGGCCTTATTCCAAACGTATAATGGTTAATGTTGAATTTCTTTTTCGGCTCAAATATTCGGACACTTTACATTCTTTTCCAGGATGGTAATGAATTTCGCAATCATAATTCTTGATTAGTTCCAACCATCTTCCCTATCTCAAGTTCTATTATTTTTTATGTTAATATATACTTCAATATTTTTTTGTCATTATATATTTCAAAATTTACTCTATACATATGATACCTTCAAATTTTTAATGAAAAAACAATATTAACTAATTCCAAATCATATATATGGTAATTTAACTCCTAATATTTCAATTAATGTGAAGAATACACTATTAGATTATCATTATACTTTAGAAACCAACTATGTAATTTCAACTAAGCATCACTGTAGATAAAAAAATTCACCATTTCCATATGATAGTTCCAAAAATAGAGCATTCAACAATATTCATTTTAATTCTTAAAAACAATAATCACATTCTCTTGTCTAGATGAAATTATAACCTTTTCAAGTTTACTTTGATAGTGGTCTATATAACGATGAAACATATTCAAAAAGCCTCTAGTAATAACTTCATAAACCCCAAAAAATTACAAATATCAATTATATTTATAGGTCTTTTCCATTATTCAATAACATTCATTTTAGCCGGATCAATAGTTCTTCCATATGTAGAAATAATGTTACCATGCATTGTTTTTTTTGAAACCAAAATTCACTCCTTCTAAATTTCCAATACAATTTATTTTCTTTTAGGGTTTGGAAAACATCCCTTAGACGATGTTCATGATTCCCATTACTATTACAATATACCAAAATATCACCAATAAACACAACCAAAAACTTATACAAGAACTCATTAAATATTATAATCATTCGATCCATGAATATATCACGTGCATTAGTTAACCGAAATTACATAACTTAAAATTCATAATGGCCTTATATAGTTTGAAACAGAGTCTTCAGAATGTTTTCTTCCTTTACATTCAGCTGTTTATACCTTGAACTCATTTCAACCTTGAAAAATATTGTGCTCCCAATAGGTGATCGACAAAATAATCAATAGAGGGAAAATGATACTTTTTATTAATTGTGACATTATTCATGGCTCTATAATCAATGCAAGGTCTCATTTAACCACATTTCTTTTTAACAAGATAGACAGGAGAACCCCATTTGGATGAACTATGTCAAATGGAACATCCTTCTATGAACTCATCAAATTTTTTATTCAACTTTAAGAGTTCCATTTTAGCTATTTGATAAGGTGGTTTTGAAATTTCATAAGCATCATATAGTAATTCAAATGAAAATTCAACTTCCAGATTAGGAATAATACCATGAAACTAATTATGAAAAAAATAAAGATTCTAATTTACCAATGGAACATCAGTAATTTGAATAGTTCCTATGTTTCCACAATATATGGAAGGTAACCGTAATTTCCATCTTTTAATAGTTTATCAGCTTCATGATATGTTATCAATGGTAAGGGTTAATTCTTTTTCACTAACTAAAACTCATTCTAAAAAGAATTTTCTTTAGAACTACATTTAATCTTCGCATGGTAAATAAAAATCCAATCCATACCCAAAATAGCATAAAACTCTACTAGAGAAAAAAAGGGTTTGTCGGTTTATTAGTTCCCCATACAGTGAAATAAAGAATCTTTTAATTTCTTTTTTACCTAAACATTTCTCTTATGTGTTTTTATCATAAGTTATGTATTAATTTATTGATGTGGGTTTTCTAATTTACTAGAAAATTTCTAAAAAATTAAAGAATATGTAGACCCTGAATCAAACAACACATTGGAATAATATGAATAAACAAAAAATGTACCTGATACTACTTAATTTAACAACCCAATTTTTTTTTAACTAGTTGGAAAGGATTTCAACACACCTTTTTACTTATAGTATAGTTTCTTCCCTAATTTGAAATTCATCACCAAAAACTCTTTTTCATAGTGACCCATCTCATTACATTTGAAACACTTTACTTATTGTATATCATATTGTTTCATACCACTACCTTGATATTTTTCAATGCATTTACAATCCTTATGTCCCATTTTACCACATTAGAACCACATTTATGATTTTAAAAGGCATCCCCAAGTTTATGTTTTACCACAATTATCACAAAATATAAACTTAATTTTCATACCATTATGCTCTTCTGATGAATTACCCCTTCAACAGCCACCTTGACCTTTTTATGCTGGTTTTCAAAGAACAAATGATCATAAAAAAACTCTATTTCCACCTTATTCTCACATAAAAAAAGGTTTTGTTACAGTTGATCTCACAAGAAGACAATTATGTTCAATGCATTAGATTTAATCCTGAGTAATAATGATTAATTTTACTAACATGATGTCAGAAGAAATTTGTAGAATTCATTTCCAATTTATTGAATTTTTTATTGTATATAGCCTCTGAATCCTCATCTTGCTTAAATTCCATGAATTTTTTTCATCCTAAGTCAAACTCCCTTTGTAAAATATTTCTGATGAAACATATTTTTGAATTAATCTAAATAAATAGAATTAATATTCTCACTTTCTATAAAATTCCTAACCATCAACCACCACTGATCGTCTTCACCTTCAAAATAGAAAAAAACAAGGCTAACTGTTTCATTGTCATAACACCCCATTACATCAAAAGTCTATTATAGAGCATTAATCTACCCTTCTACTATCATGGGGATATATTATCATATAAATCATGCGGGATATTGCATCATGAAATAATAAAATACCAACATGTTAATTTGTGGTTTATCTGGATAATATCCTACATGGATACCACCACAATTTATAGCATTAGTCAAATGTTCCATCACTATAACAAACTGTTCAGTTCTGATTCTTACCATCTGAGGTTGATAATTTATGAGGTTGTTTTCCATTGGATTTTTTCCAAGAATAGCTACCATATTTCTACTACCAAAAACCATTATGAACATACATATCTTAAATGAAGCAACATGGTAATATTCCATTTCTATATCATTTCAATCTTACTATAATGTAAAATTCATTTATGGATATTCTATTAATAATATCATATTGACAAAATTTATCTAAACTATCCTTTGATACCGACTATATGGCCCCAGACATAATCATTACATAATCATGATTTAAGTCATGAATTTAAATTCATTCACATTGAGGATATTTTCAGATTTAGAGTTTTAGAGAATTATCCCATGACAATTACAGAACACCTCAAAATTTACAAAGTAGAAATGTCTACTCACTACCCATTTTTTCACAATCTAAAATAGTTTAAAATAAAACATGAATTACTGTTCTTGATAAAAAAACATCATATCATTAATCTTGAATTATTCATTTCTCTTACCCATCCTTAGACCATGGGGAAAACATTTTAAAAATAAGGGATGAGAAAAAAATCACATTAAGTGATATAAAATAAAGACTAAAACTGTTAGTACATGAATATTCTAAACTCATGAAAACATTTTCACAAAATCATAATTTTAACTCATAAAATATAAACTATTTAGTTTATCTAAGGAAATCATAATTTACAATAAAACTATATAGAAATTATAAATCATAATGGTAACTTGTGGCATCCATATCATACTTATTTTGTATCTTTTATGGCTACCTAGGGAGTAACCCTCATGGTTATATTTGGAATACCAATTATGGTATATTCCATTAATATATTAGGATAAAACATAAAATTTAACTCCAAATTATTACCCAATTCATTAGAGAGCTATCATGGGTTCATCCACCCTTAGGTTTTCATGGAACCACCCATATAACTATACAATTCCAAAGAACCATAACGTAATCATAACACATACAACAAGAATATAGGAAAAATAACATTTCCAATATGCAAGAAAAATATATCATTTCAAGATATTTATATAATTAATCCATTCTAAAAACAATTTTCAGTAAAAAAATACCTAAAAATGGGGGAATGTATTTATTTTTCATTTAAAAACCTCAGGGCTTATATAGGAATCCAAATATCGAATAATGGCCATGATGAAGGAAAATTTGATGTCATCGTATAAATTTAAAAAATAATTCCTTTTGAAATTTTGGAAAATTATTCATATAAAAAGAATCATTTTGAAAACCTTTGAATAAAATTAAATGTATAAGGGGTTGATTATAAACTGTATAAAATAAGGTGGTGTATATTACCAAAATATTCCTCAATGAATGGACATTCGGAAAAAGTCCCTTACCTCAAGTCTGAATCATCTCTTACATTATTTGTGTTCTGAAATAATAAATTGAGGTTAATTTATAATAGATTTAGAACCTTGTTATTTATTTATTATTCCCTTTATATCACTTATTTATAATGTTATAAAAATTGTTTAATTATTTAAGTTCACATCATTCTTTTTGTCATTATTTAATACTTGGGTTCAAAATTGAACTTCGTATGATGTTAATTTTCCATGTGGTTGTAATTCCATAATATACAAAATAATATTCATGAATTAATGAGTAATTGAAAATAGTAATTATAATATCAAATAAAACCATTAATTAAGGTTTTGAAAAATGAACAATGTTATAATCATCTAGATGGTAGGTCGTACGTACGCATGAGTAACGTTTTACATTTTTCATTGATCATTATAAAAATAAAGTAAGTATTGTTTTATCATTAAGTAATGATTATAAAAATTTAAATATCCTATTAATCATATAAATAAACTTAAATATACATAGAAGTGATTTAGTTAATAAAAACGAATCACATCGCTTTGTGGATGTGATACTTCACACATATGCATGAATGATGTTATCATTTTTGTGTGCATGGAATTTAAGAACCTAATTGGAATATTATAATCTTATAATTATTAATATGACATTAATATCACATATAAACCGCAATTTCATCAATATAACTAGTCATGAGAGATAGTTGTGGAAACAATTTATATCAGTTCATGAAGGAGATAGTTCACACGTATGCATGGATGATTATTTCCATTCCCATTTGATGGAAGTTGATATTTATTTATGTGTTTTTTTTAAAATAATAACAAAAAATTATATTTATTAAACTATAGTAATTACATTTTCATGTCTTGAGTAGATTTGATGGAAGCGGTAAAAAAATAAAATAGAAACACTTAAATAAAAACATTTCCTTTCCTTCGGATGATCACCATTCTTCACACCTTAAGACCTATATGTAGGGTTTTCTACCTAAACTAAGAAAATTAGAGTGTGGTTAGGGATTATAGAAGAGGTTTTGTGAAGAGTGTGGAAGGACCAAATGGTTTTTGAAGTTTAAGGAAAAGAGATGAATGTTTTCCCTGTTACAAAAGAGGGGAGGGGAACTCTTGGAATTATTAAAAGAATTAAATTAATATAGATTATTTTTATATTCTAAATGGGTCCAAATTTATTTAGTTCTAATATTGGATGCTTATGGGTATAAATATAACCATTCAACGAAAATTAGAAAAGGTTAAGTAATTTTTTAATCCTTATCATTTTGGTTTAACCCCTTTAACTCTTACCATTTTATTGAGTTATTTACAATTTGAGAGTAAAAATAATTATCATAACATTACATAAAATTGATGAATGAGTAATTAATGGAATTTTTAGACTTATATAATCAAATTTTCTTAGACATGTTTTTTTATAAATTTTATATCTTTTAATAAACTAATTTATATTTTATGATTTGAAATATGTCAATTTTAAAACAATTCATTACATGTATTTTTAAAAAATCTTTACAACATGATTTCATTGAAAAAAGGACATTAACACATCTATAAAATGTCAAAATAATCTATATAATTCGTATATTAAATAATATATTTCATGTTATATTTATTTTAACATTATTAATATCAGTTATTTTATTCTTTTTTTAATAAATCTATCACTGTATCATCACTGTGTGTCAATTAAATTTAGATATTATTCTCCTAAAAATTATAAATAAATTACCATGATGTACTTAATCTTTTTTACTTATATGTATTATTTATAGTCTAATATATCACTTATAGAGCTCTTTATTTATTTATTTTAGTTATAAGAGACATGTTTACAAAAGATTAAACATGTAATAATCACACCCTAGAGGCCTACAAAAGACAAAATTTCGCAAATTTTTTTTATTGGTAGCCAATAACTCATAAAATAAGATTAATACAAGTTTTATATTATTTTTAGATTATTATATTATTATTTTAACTTTAATTAACTGGATAACCTTTTACCATGGTAATGAAAATACAAAAGTTACTATTGACCAAATATTATGTTGATCTTATTAGATCAAATTTTTTATTATTATTAAAACCATGTATTTCCATTTATGAAAATTAAATTCACAAAAGTGACTAATTTTTTTAACACTATTCTTGTAGATGTTACGAGAAGGTGGGTAAATGAGTCATTCAAAAATATCAATAGGTTTTTATATCTAATTTCAATATAAACATTAGATTAAATATTATAACCAATATTCAATTATACGTTGAAATAAATTAGAATTTTATTTTGAAAAAATAAATAATTTAGAATAAAAAGAATTATTTAATTATAATGTTGTATTTTTTCACTACTCATTATAAAATGAATATTATCAAAAAAATACAAAAAAATCAAATGAAGAAAATTTTGATACTCAGCTAATAAATAATCAGTTTAATTGTTCATATAATTATTATAAAACTATAAAAATTTATAATTAAAATTTTTTCACCATCAGTAAGTGGTAAAGATACCTTTTAAAAATATTAGAGATTTTTTTTCACAACATGACCCCAGGGCCTGTTCCCTAACTACCCCATTCACATGTCCAATAGGCTAGGAGATAGAGACAAGCACTGAGTAGGAATATCACAAAAATGGGAGGCATTTTACGAAGAACCTGTACACACACACCCAACTCCAAGATAAGGGTTTGGAGAGTGAAAACAATAAGTAATAAAAATTCATGAATACATTAAAACCCAACAATACAGTACGCTTTAATGTAAAGTAGTAAAATTCCACCTACATAGAATATAATCCCACTAAAAGGAAGATAGTTGTAAAGTCTTTCCTGCAAACAAGGGTACTGATGCTATTATAGGAAGTTGTTGGAAACACCTTGGCCCGTCTGATCTCACAAGGCCCCATCTGGTCCTGGTGCTTGTTCTGCTCTGCCTAAGACACCCCCAATGAAGTAGTCATCTGAAGAAGACATAACACATGTAGGAAAATACCTTGAAGGGGTGAGTAAAATAATATTTAGTAGGGGACCACAAAAACCAAAAAGTAAAAGACCACAAAGGAAACACCACCAAGAAGATACATTTACCCCAACACAGGTATATGCCCATTCATATACCAAGAACATATAGATATTCTCATTTATACACTATGAATCAGAGGGCTCCAATCTCAAAACTAGTAATAGGATTCTCATTGAAGGATAAAATTGTAATATGAAAACCAAGGGTGTAACATAGTCCACAAGCTCATCCATATTCGATGGATCCCATCCGGGATATTCCCCTTGTCGGGAAATAACCCCACCATTTCTAATGGTACAACCGAGTGGACATGCTCCATTAGAAACATCCTACTAGGCCCATCTGCAGTTTTTAGAACTAGAGGTTCAGTCATTAATGTCTTGCACCCAATGCAATAAAAAGAGAACCCAAATGGAGTGGACCACCCTCACCAAAGTACACAGACGAGGGATCCCTTCTACTAACTATCTTGTGAATCCTCTGTCACTTATATAAGTAGTTTCCCACACCTAAGACCATCGAGGGAGAAATATATCTAATATAGGTAATGTTTTCATCATGTGGTGGGGGTGCTCCTTGTAACTGTGTCTGACAGCCAAGGGAGCTCCAACTCCAAGGGAGGAACCGCTCCCCAATGCTACTCAGATGAGGGAGTGAAACTCCATAAGCGAGGACCTGCACACTGATCCTATAAGGGAGTATGAATCACAAAGGAACCACACCCTAATCTTACAAGGGATTACTGCTTCATAATTTGAGTACCTCCACCCTACCTACTAGGCAAGTACTACTCAGAGACTAGGGGTCCCACACACTAGCACGACAGGGGAGTACCGACTCTGTCAATTCAAGTGTGGAGGACCCATGCCCTAGAACAATATGGGAGTGGCTACAACTATAATTGAGGACCCATAAACTACTTGACAGTTGAGTACCAAATATATGTATATTAGATATAGAGGACCTGCACCATTGTCGTATAGATTAGTACTAACTCAATCGATAGAGCACATGCTCTATGGCCCCACAGGGGAGTACCCACTCTTACTTCATTAACATATCCAGGAACCTGCACCCATGTCCTTCCAGTGTGTAACACCCTTAGAGGATACTATGCAAAGGAATAAAACCTACTCCCACAATGTGGAGAGCCCTAACTTTTTGAAACACGTTGATTCTCGATCAAGTGTGCTTGTACCGGGAGGACCCACTCCACAAACCATTAGTCATCCTGCTAACATAAAAAACCCCCCCTTAGAGTAAAGGAATAGGCCCATCTAATCACAAGTGTCCCAATGCTGCAAATTTCCCATTAAGTGGACTCTCTATTTGAAATTTATGGGTGTTTTTGTTTAAAGGGGTTGGTGGGGTCCGAATCCGATCCGACATAGTGAGACCAACCCAACCCACCTCTGGGTCTACCGAAATGACCTACCATGTTCACCCCACTTGGTCTCGCTCGATCTACCTACCCATCCCACCCCCACTAGGCTGAGTGATTCAACCCATCGGGCCGCCCCGTGGCGCAGTTCACTAGGTCCAACCGGTGTCGCACGTGCTGGTTTCCTCCAACACACGAGTCAACTATGTACCAAATCACTCATTGCAAGGAGGAACAACCCATCACCTCATCAAGCCTATACAATTACACATACATAAATTCTCATATACAGAGCATTCGCGTCACCGACTTACTCCCCTGTGGCCTGCCCTGGCTGCGGCCCCATCACCACACACGACCAAACCGCCGTAGGTTCCTCCAACTTCTGCCGTGAGAGGCCGGCTTCTGCCTCACCGACATGCGGTGGTCACTGTGTGACACCTCTTCCATGCTGGTGGGGTCCTCCATGGGCCACCAGACATTCTTTGGTGGTCCTTTATTTAATCCAAAAGAGGTTCTGGAATCCTTAGGCCACTATCTTCACTGCCACGAGGTTCGATTCGTGTCACGATCCATCCCAGTGCAAAGCTTTTCAAGTAGCGATATCTCCCACACCACTTCATTCTATATGACACCATCATCATCACACCGCCATCATGTTGTGCCAATTCATGATTTTCACTATCGGATTATTGTTCCAATGATCATGTGTGAAATGATCGATCAATCAAAAAGTGTCGATTCACAGGACAAACGAAGAGTTCTCATGACGAATGATGAATGGGGGAATGAAAGGAATGAATCACCAAATAGGAACATACCACGATCAACCTTCATGTCAATAGTGGTTAATGTTTTTCAGTAGGGAAACAAAAATCCAACAATGAAGGATAAAAAAATTAGATGTACAATCCCAAAAACAATTTTGAAAAAGGAACCCTCCCGTAAAAACTAGAGATCCACTTGTAAAGTTTTTCATGGGTTGATCTGAAATACTTGTCAATTCTAAGAACATGGAATATAGGTAATTGAAATAATACACCATAAATAGATCCGATTCAATCATGTATAGAGAGTTATTACATCTTTGTTGTTTGTCGATCCACTAGTCTTTCGATCCTAGTCCTGCTCAAGACCCACAAATCTGTTGGCATTCGTCGAAGGTGAATCCTTCTCCTAACCTCAAAGGATTTTAGGGTTATGGAAATAACCCTATAATTTTTATGAAATTATTATTAAGAGAAAACTGAAGTTGTGTAATCAAAAATAATTTTATAATGATTACATCAATAAGATAACATTCACCTTCAACCCGTGTCAGACAAGGTTAGGCCCCACCTATAGTGATGTCATCATTTTGAATGAAATGATTCTCTCATATTTATGATATGGGAAACCATTTGAAATATATTAATGTTAAATGTTTTACACCCAAAAAAATTTTAATTAAAAAATGAACTTAATTCAATGATTTCTTCCAGGCACACCAGGCCTCCGAATTGCAAGTCATCTTAGTGCACAGTTTCAGAATTACCATAATAATTGATAAAAGGAATTCAAGAAAAATCTGGGTTATTAAATACTCTCCATATATGGTATTTTTGTCTCAAAAATATAAATCCTACCCTCAAGGTAAGAAAAACTAATATCCCTACTAGGCCCCCACACTAGTGAGTTCATCAAGGGTCCCTATGCTGCATACAAGTACACACTTGGAGGAACCATATATATTAAGGAATATGATGTCCAGCTACAGATATGACAACACTGTGGAATATGATAACATGTCTCTTTAGCTATGAAAATTGGGAAAGAACAATGTGACATTGTCCATCTACTGTCATGGAGTCTAGCGGATCACCTACACACTATCGTGACGTAGATACTAACGAACTCCATAGTTCACATCCACCATTAGATGAACATTAAAATAGCCTCCACAAGAGTTATGCATTACAAGTTGACACTGAATGCACATGGGTATTTACAAAGAAAACTAGACTTTCCAAGAGTGAACGCTGTGTCTTACTAGTCCCTCTGTCTACAACCTCCATCTACCACATATATTTTTAAAACGAAAGAACTTCCACACCCACTAGTGGCACCCCAGATGAGTATGGATGGTATGAACCATTCCATACTATGGAAAAATTATGAGGTCCAACTATACCACCACATAAATGATACCATGAAAAATAGGTCAAGAAGAAAAACTCCACTGGAAAGGCTAGGATCTGTTGTGATGCATTATCGCGAAACCTCACCCATAATACTTAAAACTAAGGGATTCACCCAACGTACCTCAATACTTGGATTCACATACTCATTTCTCAATAATACCTTTGTGAGAGTCCACCCTATGTTTTCTGGGTTTCCCTTTCAACAACTAGGAAACCCTATTTCATCATCATGGACACACCACACCCTTCACGAAGACTAGTCAGCCTAGGAATGAATGGTAGAAGTCCATAAAATGATTGACTTTGTAAGGCCTTGACACTATGACTAAGAGGACCCAACCACAACTATTTCCTCAAAGAGTCCGATGACACTATCAACACTCGGGTGTGATCATACACTCTTCTCCATCATGAGTCTCTAAACATGAGGGTCAAGTCTATGGTCTGACCAGAACCTCTAAGCCTCAATCTAAAACTAACGGGTAAAATAGAAAAACTATCACCTGTTTCCATTAATATCAATGCAAAAGAAAATACATAAGTAGTACCAAAAATCTATCCAGGAACCTCTGGGCCATAAACCATGAATGCATGAAGCTATCCTCACCCACATCTTGCCACTCCCGAAACCTAGTGTTGTCCACTGGGGGGTGGTGGGGAAAACATTCCAACATGTCTGCCACCTCCTTATACTCTTCCAACTCCTATTCCTTGCCCACCATCTTGTGTAACTCCTTACTCCAAGGGTTGTATCTACCTAAGTGGTTCATCAAATTGCTTCCTCTTAGTAGTACAACGGGTTGTACAATCTCTAGCGAGATTCCCCATCCACCACAAGAATAAAACTACTTCTTATATGGATGATTTGTTCCTTGGTGTTTCTCCTGCGCTACAATCCCACACGTCTAAGTTCGGGCATGGGTATGACTCCGAAGTTGTGATCCCATCACATTTCGTCTTCTAGCTCCTACAAAAGCCTCTGAATTGAGCCCTCTACTATATATCACATCCACCTATTCCTATGTTAGGAAACTCTCTACCACCATTTCACATTCCAGAACTCCAGCATATATGGGAATGCATAGAGGAATAAATGAAATTCTGATCTCTCAGCCTAATCCCATTTCTAATGTCTGAGATCTGAAAAAATTTTCCTTCTCCATCTAGGGAGTATCATGACATGTTTTTGAACCTTTCTGAAAACTTTTCCACTGTCATTTTTCCCTACTGAAGTTGCAGAAGCTCTTAGATTCAAACTGAACTCAAAAAGGCCAGGTAAAACTCTTCAATAAATAGTCACTCGAAAACCTCACACGTTAGTGTCTCCTCATTATGAGACTATATCATCAAGATCCACCATTGTCCCACTAAGCTCAGTATAAGGATTGCGTCCTGGACCACCATCTGATCAGGAGGTTTCCTTTCTATGAAGAAAAATTGAGTGACCACATTGAGCTAGTCATCTGCTTCTTGGGGGTTTAAATAACCCCGATATCACAAAGTTCACTACCTTAGGAACTTGTATAGCACACTCAGTCTGCATGCATCCTTAGACTAAACTACAAGTAAACATGCTACTCTACGGGTGGTGATACCACTGATAGACCACGCAGATACAATGTCTGAAAACCAGTCCCCTGCAATAAATCCTCCTCACGGGGCGGATCTTTATCACGATCATGCAATAGAATCCTATCTGGCTATCATCGTAGATGTATCTTGAATTGGATCAGGATGAACTAGAGTTTATAGAGTATATCTGGAGAGGCATCTCAAGAAGTAAATGAAAAAAATAATTTCAATATAATGGATGTACCATTTACTTCCTAGTGACTAGTTTCCTAATGTACCATGTTGAAAATCATGTTATCAGAGTCCTAATGAATGGATATGTCAGTCACTGTGCCAACTTTAGATCATATGGCTTTATAACTAAACATGAATAACCATAAAACTACCCCCATAGAGCCCAAACCAAGCTCACAAACTCTCGATCCCAATGTTGAACTGAATCATCTCTATTAACACTCTATCACAACCTATCCCCCGGGGAACGTTCCATGACTACCCCAAGACCACCTCTGATAGGACAGGGGTTCGAAACTAGTGCCGAGTAGAAACATCCCACAAATGGGAGGAATTTTCCTAAGAACCTGTACATAAACACCAAACTCCAAGACATGGGGCTGGAGAGTGAAAACACTAAGGAAAGAAAATATATTCATTCACTACAACCCAACAATAGATTACGATGGAATGTAAATCACTAAAGTGTAATAGGCCAAGATCACAATACCACTAAAATAAAGATAGTTTCAATGTCTGACTTCAAAACAAGGGTATTGTAGCTGTAGTAGGAAGCTTCCAGAAACACCTCATCTCATCGGATCTCACAATGCCCTTTCTGATCATGGTTCTAGTTCTAATCCATCCAGGACTCCACAAAAGTTCTGGTCATTTTCACAAGACATAAAATGTGTGGGAAAATCCCATGGAGGGGTGAGTAAAATATTACTCACTTTGAGACCCCAAAAACCAAAAAGTAAAATACCATAATGGAAACACCACCAAGAAGATATAGTCATCTCAACATAGTTATATCCCCAAACATATACCATGAGCATCCAAATATACTCATTTCAGAAAATAATAACCATAAGTCCCCAATCAGAAAGATAGTAATAGGATTCTCATCAAAGGATCAAATTGAAACATTAAAACCAAGTGGGAAACACACTCCACAAGCACATCCATCTCCGATAAAACCTGTCTGAGAGATGAACTGAATTGGAAAATAACCCTACCATTTCTAATGGTATGACTATGAGAACATGATACATTGGAAACATCCTACTAGGTCGAGCTCCAGTGACCAACACCAGAGGTTTAGTCATCATTGTATTGTGACCAACGTAAGACAAAGAGAACCCAAGTGGAGAGGCCCGCCCTCACTACATTACATAGACGAGGGGACCCAACTTTTAACCATCACAAAAAACCTCTATCTATCCCATAAATAGTGTCCCAAACCTCAATCCATCGATGGAGAACTAGATCCTATCAAGGTAAAAGTTTCATTAATTGGAGGGGTCCGCTTCTCATAACTGTGTCTGATAGCAAAGGGAGCTCCAACTCCAAGGGACGACCCACTCCCCGCTGCTACTCAGGATGAGGGAGTGGAACTCTATATGTGAGTCCTCAAACCCTAATCTTATAGGGGAGTATGACTCATGATGTACCTGTACCATGGTCCCACAAGGGAGTACTAGTTCTTAATTTGAGGACTTTCACATTACTTGTTAAGGGAGTACTGTTCAGTGACTAAAGGACCCATATTGTGGTAAGATAGGGGAGGGCCGACTCTATAACATAATATGTTGAGGACCCCCACCCTGGACTAATAGGGGAGTACTAAACTGTATAATAGAGTACTCACACCCAAACCGGTAGAGGAGTACCGAATCTATGTACTTTAGATATGGAGGACCCACACCGTAGTCCCATAGGGGAGTACTGACTCTACGGATAGAGGACCCGATCCTTGGTCCCACAGGGGATTACCTACTATTACTTGAAAACCATCTTTTGGAACCCACACTATATTACTTAAAGAGATTAACACCTCTTTAGTAATCTACCCAAAAGAAAAAAACCTACTCACATGACGTGGGGAGTCCCAAATTTATGAAACATGTTGATTCCAACTCAGGAATGCTTGTACCAGGAGGGAATACTCCTCAAAACATTATGTCCTTTACAACATAAAAAATACCCATTTAGAGTAAATCAAATTGACCTTCTCATCTCAAGGGTACCCATTCTGCATATGGATCATCAATTAGACTCTCAGTTTGTATGTTTTGTGCATTTTTTTGAAAAGGGGTCAGTAGGGTTTGGGTCCGGTCCAACCCAATCGGTTCGACCCAACCCGGCCCAGCTTGGGGTCCACCAACCTGACCCTTCGGGTCTGCCCCGACATGGAAATATGGTTAACCCTAGCTGCTAGGAATGGGACACCCTAGCTACTTCTAGCCTAATATGCCAGGCCACCCAACAGATTTGTTCACTAGGTCTGGTCTATGTCATGTGTTCCAGTATGCACCAACACATGGCTAAGTTGTGTATCGTATCACCCGACACAAGGGGATTCTACAACTACCTCGTCCTGTCAATCTGAATAGGTGGACAAGTATTCTCACATGTGGTGTGTTGACCGCGTTCTACCATCTTGATGTGAAGTAACTATGACCCACCCTGGCAATGGACCTATCTCCACCCGTGGCCGAGCCAATGTTCGTTCTTCCAGATGCTGATGGGGGATACCAACTTCTGCCACACCGATATGCAGTCATTTCTACTGGTGTGGTCTTCTCTAGGACACCAGACATGCATTGGTGGTCCTTTGATTGATCCTAAAGTGGTTACTAAATACTCTGTCCAACATCTTCACTTCCATGGGATTTGATCCATGCCAGGATCCTTCCCAGTGCAAATCCATTTTAACAATGATATCTTCTGCACAACATAAATACATCTGACATCATCATCATCATCACACCACCTGCGTGCCATGCTAATTCCATATTTCCAATATCAAATCATTTCACCAAATATTGAGTCTTCAATGATCGATCGATCGCAAAGTGTCGAGTCGCAGGCCAAACAAAGAGAACCCATGATGAATAAAGAATGGGTGAAAGAAAAGCATGAATCAAAATATTGTAACAGACCACAGTCAATGTTTCTGTCAGTCATTGTTCATTTCTATTATTAGAGAAATAAAAATACAAAAATGAAGGATAAAAAAATTAGATGAAAAATACCTAAAAAAATCTGAAAAAGGAACCTTCTCACCAGAAAGAGTGATATATGGGTCAACTAGTTCACGAGTTGACCGGTTTTGGTCGTCAATTTCAAGAAAGGGAAATATATTGAAATTAAATATAACACACTACCTAAATCAAATTTGATTATTTTTGGAGAGAAATTGAATCATCATCATTCTTTGATCCATGGATATTTCAATCCAGGTCCCGATATTGATCTGCCAATTTGTCAGCGTTCGTCAGAGGTGGCTCTTTCACGTTGCCTCAGAGGATTTACAGGGATATGAAAATAACCTTGGAATTTTGAAAAAATTAATACAAAAAGAAGAATCATGTTGTATCAAAAACAATATGTTTATTAAATATTTTTAAGATTATTATATCCAACCACTAACATCCACCCTTGACCTTCCCCAGTCGATATTAGGCCCTCCTTAGAGTAAAATCATCATTTTGGAAACAACAATACCCTTAGATATCTAATACGATAATCCATTTGAAATATATTAACGTTCAAATTTTTAATCCCATGCACTTTTCATTAAAAATTAAACTTTATTAAATTATTTATTCTTGGTACACCAGACCTTAGGATCGCACACCATCTCATTGCGTCATCTGAGAATTTTGGAAAATAATTTCTAGAAAATATTTCAAGAAAAATATTTTTAATTTCATTTTTTTCTTTAAATGGGATTTATTCTTATTTTAATCCCATAAAATTTTTTATTATAAAGTAAAATCGTTTGATAAACATGTTTAAACATAACGTAGTATGTTTTTTTTCCATTCCTCCCAATATAATGGCTATACAATAACTGCCACTTAAAATAATAATAATAATAACATATTATTTTTTTATATAACTCGTTCTTATGTGGGACATAATATTTCAATGAAACCCATTGTTGTGTGTTGTATACGTTATCAGACATAGAATCCCATTTAAAGAATTTTTAATATCGAATTCATTAAAAATAATATATATAAAAAATTCTTATTCTATAATTACCTGAAATGTTTCATGTAATTCCCCTAACAATACAAATAATGGATGAATACTTCCAACTCGAGATCATGTATTTTGTAAATACACTTGTGAGATCTCAACTGATGAGACCCATATGAAATGTATCAATATTACTACATTAGAACTAAACCTATTCTGATACCTGATGAATTACAAAGCATGATATAGCCTCCACTAGACATAGGTAAAATTACGAATAGTGCTAATATAATTCTACCCTTCATCTCCTGAAAGGATTTCTCACAATATTCAAACCATGATAACTTCACTCCCTTCTTATTCAAACTGGTAAAAGGTGGTGAATGTCATATGAATTACTATTTAAAAGACATATAATAACCATATAACCCTAGAAAACGTTGAATATCAAACAAATTATTCAGCCACTTCACGGAAGTCACGACTCTCAACAACTCTCGGTCAGTTGATACTCCCAATTCTAATATAATGTGACCAAATAAGTGGACTTTAACTATAAAAAGTTATATTTTGATATATTATCTTAAAATATATCCTATCCCAGTTTATTTTATGAACCCCCACTTATCGTTTAATTCACATGAGTTTTGTTCATATTATAATTTAATTTTATCCCAAACAACACTTGGTAAGATATCCTAATAAAGTTGTATTGTGGGTTCAAAACCATGATGAATGATTGGTAGGCATGGAACTAGTGACTTTAAATCCATTATGTAAGTGTCCCACAAGTTTATTTTGATTTCAGAATTTTGTTATGTCTATTGAGTTTGGTTCATGATTAAGGAATAATACAGGTATCAATGAATATTTTTGGGTTCAGGTAAGAAGGATAATATTTGTCGTAACATGGGACAGTCCTAAGGCTTAGGTTATAAATAGGTATAAAAGGAACTCGTTGATTATGGTATAACATTATCGATCTATCTAAGATGAAACTATTCCTTGGTAAAGATATATATAACTACCAAAATTTGTTAAGACTAGATTCAATTGTAGAATGTGTCATAGGCTAATGGTCATAGCTTACTCAACTCTAATCGGGTCATGTTCATTCATTAAAACATCCCATTGATAGGGTTTTATAATTAAATTGAATACATAGTTTTTATTTATCCTGATTAATTTTATTATTATTACCAAGTTAATATTTAGAGAAGTTCAGAAAAAACATTACTCTCAACACTTACCCTGAGTATTGTAGCTTCTCATGATGAAATTAAACAAAATAATAGATATAATAGAAACCATGTAGTATAAATTAATGAATCAATTGTAATTTTATATTTTTAAATTCAGGGTTTGAGAATCAAAAAGTTATCAATCAAAACAAGTAATAATTCATTCGAAAATTTACTCCAAATAGGAAAAAAGAATGACTGTGGGAGGAAACCAATGTCGAGTAAAAAACAATGGAAAATAGATATCAGAATGGTAAATGTTGATGAACGAATTGAATAGTAGTTACAGATCAATCAAAACAACTTGGATTTAATGAATAATTAAAAGGAATTGTTTAATATATTTTTATAATGGAAGGAAAGGGAGAAAATGAGAAAGAAAAATAGAAAAAAATGTTCTAAATGTGTTTTTTATCACTATACATGCCCATGAAATAAATAGAAAGAAATTCACATGATGTTTAAATGTATCACATAATGTAATTTCGATCCATGTTTTCCTCCAAGTATTTTGGATCTAGTACAAATCTCTTCCAGAATCTTTCGGAGTCAGAGATGTGAAATGTTTAGTGATGTGTAGCAGAAACTCATGACATGTTCCTTGTCATGAATTGAAAATTAAGATGGAAGTGTCCTTCCAATGTTACACTATTTTTATTGGATATTTATGTCTTTTATTCTTTATATGACTTTTAATTTCTTCAATACTTATGCATCGTTACTTGTGACATGCTGTGTATGATGCATACACAACATATATGTGTTTCAAACCATGTAAAGTCCACTTCTGGTCAGTTTTGATATCTTTTCCTTCATAATTGTGGATACTTATTCTCTACAATAGTTAACACATACCAAGTTCATTACTGAATAAAACATTATAAATACTTAATTAAGTGAATATAAAATTTAAGTACAATTTCAACTTATCAAATTCCCCCACAGTTGATTAATATCTTGTCCTCAATAAGAATCAACTCAACAAGGATTCCATTATAATTATTTTTTTAAAGAATATAAAATTTATTATAACAAGAAAAATAAGACTACATGTATATAGAAAATGTTACTCTTGCAGAATCAATCATATATAGAATATAATTCTTGGATTATAGTTTAATTCATTATCTATATTCTAAATATTTTAATTGCAATATCATAACTAATTCATAAATTATATTACCATTTTAAAATTTACCTCAAAATGATTTTTATCTCTTTATTTAGGGTAATATATAACAATTGTTATGCTCATAGCATGAATACATGTTCAAAACCGTAGGCTCACATTGGTTCTATCAGATCAACTTTTTAATTATAAAATGAGAATTAATCATGATGTATTCAACAAAAATTGTTCAGAAGTGAATGAGGCTAATAGAATGTGGATAGAAAGTAAAATATAATATCAAAAGGAGGGTAAAATCTAATTAATAATCCATGAATGTCATGATAGTGTATTTATTTTTCCTTTATAATATCAAATTATTTACATTCACTGAAAATCTCATGTAGATCCAATATTATATAAAATATGTATAAAAAATATACATTATTCCATTATTTTTCTATTTTTCCATTCTAATTTAATAATATCGGTGTAAAATTTGAAAAAGGAATCATGGGTCGTATCATTTGAGTATAGTAAAATTATGAATCCTCAATCAATACATCTCATGTCTATAAACTAAAAAATTCCCAAACACCAGTTCAAAAGGTAAGCATTCATAATAAAAATATAAGGGTATGAAGGGGTAATCATATTGGAATTAAATTATGATAAATAGGATACCCATTGAATCTATGGGATTAATTAAGGAAAAATGTAAGGTGGGTATCAAGAAAAATTGGATCCACAAATATTGGCTAAATCATATTAATGTTGTATTGTTTTTGTCATAGACTCAACAAGATATTTATAAAAGTTTTAATATGTTAACATTCCCCAGGTATCACTCAAGAAATATTCTTAGAAAAGAATATGAAAAATACTCATAGGTATGGGATTATAAATGAAAAACAAATAATCACATAAGGTATACAATTAAGTAATAACTCACTCAAAGGAAATGTCAAATTTTTTGAGTTTGACATAAATTACCAAACTCAACAATCATGCTAAAATATAAATAGGATAAAAACATGGATTTCAAAAATTTATAACCTAAAATTGTATTTTATTTAACTATGTGTAATGAGTTTTCAAGTATAAAGAATTATTTTAATGGAAAATGTATCCTAGATAATTGAAAACCATTAGTAGTCCAAGTATATTAATAATGAATCTCAGTAAATAATCCCCAATACAGAAAAGGAGAAATTGTACTCACTTCCTTAAAAATAATTGTGGAAGAGATAGAGAATATACAGTATTTTAAGAATGAAATTTATTATTTGAAATTTAATTGAGGGAATCTAGAGCTCCCTATATAAAGGTTAGGAAATGTGAAACATGGTGGATGTGGATGGAAAATTTGTGCTACCAACATAATTTATACAAAAGTGAAACCATGTTCTAGATAAAACATTAGTAAATAGGGTTTAATCATTTTGAAAGAAGTAATATGGGCTGGTTCATAAAATTAATAGAAATCAAAAATAGTTCAGATGCATGAATATATGTTGGTATAGAGAGGTTCAAAGTGTACTTTTATAAAAAATGATACTAAAAGAAAAAAATACTATAAATAAGAAAAGATAGGAATTAAAAAATAAAAATATGGGTTGAATACCATAATGTGATAAAAATTATTCTATTATCCAAATGGATGAAAAATGAAATAATAAGTGTCTTCCATCTTCCTTATAGTATACTTCCTCATATAGGAACTAGTGGTTGTGTCATTGAGCCCATAAGATGCTTGGTGGTATTAACCACCTCAGGAGTGTACTCAACATGAATCTAGTACAATAATAAAATCATACATGCTCATCATAGTGGTTACCTATACTAATCATAGATATCCAATGATAGCTCCTCATGATGGTGCTTGATGTCAGCCAGATGCTGAGCCTTATGAAGTACAGTGGGATGATGGTGGTGGAACATGCACATCGATGACCATAGAAGAGGAATATGATCTAGAAATGGATAATGTAATACAATAATGAAATAAAAAATATGTCAAATATATGTGAATAAAAAATGATATCCCATTTATATACATATAAATTATACAACAGATAAATAAAAAACAAGTTCAAAACATGAACTCCCATGAAGAGTAAAAAACGTGGTAGGGGATCGAGATAATAAGAATAATCATAACACCTGAGCATCTAATCTATATTCCGATCCTGAACAGAGGGTTCCAGTAGCTGGACATTCTTATATATGTCATCTATCAGGGAATGGTTCATAGGAACTCATATAGTGGGTGTCACGGGGCTGCAAACTCTCTCAGATGATGGTGGAGGTGAGGTAAGAATCCTGATATTGGACATGGAACTAAAAGTAGGATCGATGAAATATACATAAAAAGATTATAGAGGAGTTATTTCCTTCCCTCATTGGGCCTATATAGTTAAAAGTTCCAGCTAGGCAGTAGGGTCTTTCGACTTTGAGGGTAGGCCGACTGGGGTGGTGGTTGGGGAAGGAATGGTGAATGATGAATGGCCTACTTCTGTTGGAGGGTGAGAGGTGGAAGGGGGTGGTGGTAGGGAAGGATGGTAAATGAGGGAAGAGAAATGAGTGGGATTCATAGGTGACTAAAAATTAACTAAAGGTTCACAAGAATAAACTGGTTACATAGCTATATCTCGGTTGGGTTGGGTGTGGTAGGAGTTGGGGTGGGTATAGTATTGGTGGACGAGGATTTGATTTTGGTGTTCTTAGGGGATGTATTAGAGTGGGAATGATGGTGGTGGAGTGAAATGTAGTGATATAGGTGGCATGGGTGGTGTCTATATCTGAGATGGAAAGAGAATGCACTTGATCGACAACATGGTCTCCTTGAATCTCATCAGCACCCTAGATGCATCCCATCATCCATCGATATATGTTTCCATCCTTCATTAGTAGATTTATATTATGAAGGAGTATGAAATAGATTATCTCCAATGGTTCGAAAGATGTTTGGGGAAGGGTTTCATCGAAGGTAATGAGATTTTAGGCGAGATGAGTGACGAAGGACTGACCCATCAACATGCCTCGTTTCTACTATTCATACACCCTCAAATAGAATGTAAACTGAGATTCAATATTGGCAGTAGTTCCACCCTTGGATGTAGTGATGATAAGTATGTCAAGATGGATCACACTACCACGAGTCTATATGTGTGTGAACCAAGCATGATTCAATACCCGATGAAGAATCTGGAGCACAAGACCCTTAGCTTGGTGGATCTCCTAATACCAAGATCATGGAAACTCTGAGGGTCCCTGGAAATCATCATTCATATTTGAGTTGTATATGAATTTCTTGGATTCAGCTATATTGTTTTTAATATTTAGGATGGTGAAAATTTTGTAGAATAAAGGCCAAGCTCGATGATGAAGTCGGGGAATGAGATCTCATGTGGTTATCCACCTAGAAGGAATCAGATGTTGTCTACATCACATCAAGAGTATCGATGAACTATAATAATAGATCCCTAATGGTGTCATCTTGAATGTTAATGATGGGAGATATGTTTAAGAGGACAATGATTTATAGGACCTTCTGTATGATGTGCATGCACGCGAGGATGGACAGATCCAATGTTTTGTCGGCTCGTATGGGCTTTGTCTATAAAATGACCAACATGACCTAGTTTATAGGGTTATACAGGTGTAGAATGGGGTGCATATGGGGTGAGAAATGTCCTAGTACCCACTAGAGGTTGAATGAGACTTGACGGTGGATGGAGGGGTTACTAAGGCATATGCGGAGCATGAGGAGGACCAAACGAGAGGTGGTGGGGGTGTAGGAGACCTTCAGTACTTGGCTGAAGGTGAATCTTCAAGATTGGGAATGATATCAGTTGGGGTAGTGTGAACCATCTTTATGTGGACCATTTCATATAAAACAAAAATGATGACATGGATATGAGTTGAGGGAAGTGTCTGAAGAAGGGTGAGGAGGTGGTTGTGGCGAGGGTGAGGTAAGGGAGAGGGATATATCAGGATGTGGGTCATATGGGATGGAAAGCATCATGCGGGGGTGAGGTGTTCATCATGAACCTAGGGTTCATGGCATTTAATTTTCATTAAATTTAATGTCTTTTAATATAAAAAAATGTTTAAATTTAGAAATTATTTTTTTGGGGCCGTAAACCCCACATATCGACATGTAATTTTTTTTCTCCTTCAAGGCCCCAAAATTGCATTCTCTTCTTTTATCACACCCATGGATTTTCTTAAAATGTACTATATCCTATTTAGGGATATGTTTCTTATCCTAGGTTTCCTCTCAGTCAATGGTTCTTTTAACATAGGCATATTGACTGAATGATGCTTAGATTAATCTCAATGTGATGGAAAAGCCCTCAGAGAATGGTTCTTGATATATATATATATATATATATATAATATTTTCCCTTTAATATTTATGGGTGTTACACCTCATTTATGAATCTCTATTGTCCCACAAGGGAATACTTTTACTACCTTGAACAGTCCAAAACAAATGTATTTGGTCTTTATATGGAACAAGATCAATCATGTATTGAATAATAATAACTAATTTCCATGTTGAAAAAATCGCCATGTGATCCGATGATCATGCCACTTCTATATTTTTTCACTATAAATTCTGGTTCTCTCATAAGAATCCATCCTTATTTCATTTAGTTCATTTCTTTAAGGTATCCTAACTTCTCTAGAATTTTGACAATCTGTATTTATTTTCATAATCACCCAATATGTGAAATGCTCTTATTATACTAGAAAATGGAAAGGATTAACGTACACTAATCTTAATTGGGGGGGGGGGGTTCAATAGGTTTTTTGTTCGTAGTATGTATTCCGAGATTACATCATACAACATAAGTCCCCAGTCATTCTGACTTGTTTTCACAGTCTTCCCCAAGAATTATTTTACTTCCCTTTTTAGAAATTCAACATTCCCACTTTTTTTTGGGTGGTATGAATTTCATATTTTATAGTAATAATTTTAAAAAATTATTTGTAAATTTTTTCCCTTAATAGATAATGATAAATCAAGAAAATATAAATCTTGGAATGATATTTTTCTTCAAAAAATTCATCAACACTGTTTCGGTATTAGGAATGATAGATTCAACTTCTACCCCGTTTTGAGATGCATTCAACAACAACCAAGATATAAAACATTCCATGTGAATTAGGGAATAGACCCATAAAATCAATTCCCCACACAATATAATATTTATACTTCTATGAAAGGGTTTTGGATAATTTCAATTCTCTTTAAAATGGTTTTCATTCCTTTGGGACATATCATATCTCTTTTATAAGTTTCTTGAATATTTATAGAGTGTGGGTTAAGATTCCAAATTATAGGTTTTTTTTTTCAAATATTGATTTTTTTCCAGGATTCCCTCGAGTTAGTGATGTTTGATACATCTCTAACACACTTTGGATCTCATAATCTATTATGTAGCACCACATTAAGCCATCAATACAAAACATAAAATTTAGCAGCTCATCCTAGTAGTTGTGTGAATTGTCAACTAAAAATATCCTCTTTTACTGGTAAGAGAGGTATGGGTAGAGGAATCTCATGGAGAGAATGTTTGAAATATTGGAAAACCATGGGTGTGCCTTCATGATTAGGATGAAAAGAGTTTCATTGGGGAATTCAACCTTTATGTACAGATTAACATCATCCATAGTAAGGGGTAGTGGGTGTCTAAAAAGATTATCAACAACACCAATATCCACCCCTTTTCTTCCTTTCAAAATGATATAATATTCATGAAGTAGCAGGATCCAATGAATTTGTATTGGTTTTTCATAATTTTTATTCAACAATTATTTCAGAGAAGCATGATTAGTGTTGATAATTACCATAGAAAAAATCGGGTAATAGTGAAACATTTCATAAGAATATAAAATTTCAAAAAGTTCCTTCTTAGTATTTGAGTAGTTTACCTGATTTTCATTCAATGTGTAATGACCATAGTAAATGGGACAAAAATGTGGCAACCTGCTGTCAAAAGATAGTTTTTATAGTGAAGTCACTTTCATCACACAATTACTCAAAATCATTTTTTGAGTCGATTGATATGATAATGAGAGGGGCCGCCAAGAAAATATTTAAAAGTTTTAATACCTTCTAACACTCCTCAGTGAACTCAAAAGGATTATCCTTTTCTAAAAGTAATTTTATGGTGCAAGATGCTTTTTCCATGTCTTTTATAATGTGATTATAGAATACTGCATGACATTGAAATATCACTATGCCATTTATAGTTGAGACCTTAGATTATTCCGTGATTACTTTAATCTTTTATATATCAAAATCCATTCCATTTTTTGAAATTCCATTTACATGCACAATGCATCCTTGGACCATAAAATGGATTTTTTCTAATTTAATATAATATAATTTTATTCACAACACTACATGACTAGTTATAATTTCTAATTCATACCTAAAAATATGTACCATAAAGTAAAAATTAACCCATAATGATTTCTAAAAATTCCTCCTTCATATCATGGAATATATGCATCATTAGAATTTTAAAGGCTTCAACTGAATTACACATACGGAATGACATGTGTCTATAGATGAACCTACTGAATGTACAAGAAAATGTTGTTTTGGAGTTATCTTTTGGGTCAATTGCAATCATATTGTATCATAAATATATGTCCATGAGATAGTATAATTAATTTACTTCTAGTATCTCTAGCATTTTATCCATGATTGGAAAGGTGAAATGATATTTTTCGTTTTGTTGTGTTTTTGTTTCTCTTGTCGATGCCTATTATACTTCTAGTGATGATGTGAGTTGAGATCAGTTCATCTTAATCATTATTTTCAACTATAAGGCTAAATTTAATTTAAATAGACTATAGAGGAATCACCCACATTATTTGAAAGATAAAAAAATTATCCCAGCATCTAGAAATTTTAGTACTTCTTCCTTAACTACCTCTTTAATTGGTGAGGTGAGTCGCCTCTAGGACTTTGGTTTGGGTTACACATCCCTTAAAATAAAATATTGTGAGTTCCTATAGTTTGTTTAATCCATTTTATATCATCCAGTCCCATGAAATTGAATTATAATGTTGTTTTAGGAATTCTGTCCACTTGATATCTTGTATCTATATTAGTTTAGAGTTGATTATGATTGGAAGTGATTCTTTGGTATTTAAAAATGAGTACATGAGTTTTCTCAGGAGTGGTTTCAGATACAGTGTATGTGGATGGATGATCGAGGGTATGAATTTAATGATTTCATTCATTATAAGAGGTTATAAATAGTTCCCTTCCCCAAATTCATACACCTTTTTTATACGGACAACTCATCACTACTGTCTTATATGGACATGTAGTCATTATTCTCTTTAATGAGAATGATAGATTGGAAGTCAAAGGAATCAATGACTTTTTTAAATTTCAGTAGGTCAAACACAAATTTTTCATCACATATTATGAATATATGTCTCCCATGATTCACATCAATCAGTTCCTTCATTGTGGCTTGAAATGGTTGTCCTAGTATAATCAGAATGTTTCCTTATTCTTCTATATAGAAAATGATGAAATCTATAGTGAAAAAAATTGGTAAATTTTTCTAGAACATTATCTAATTGAAAATGGGAATAATTTAGTAATAATTAAGACAATTTCATTATTGGATGATAATCCAAGTGCACGAGATGGGTGTTATAGTTAGTCTAATTCGATAATCATAAACGATATTTAATATGTCACACTGATAAGGTTGGTTTGTGTTGAGGTATCAATGTGTAATATAGGAAATGGTATAATAGTGTATCAAGATAATAATCTAGGAATTTAATTAATTAATTTCACAATTTATATGAAATATGGGGAAGGTAAAACATGTTGAAAAATGGAAAAATTTTATAGAAATCATAACATTGATTAAAATGTTATCGACCATATACCATAGACCAATAGTATATTCATCGTCCAATATATACCCTTGATCAAAACTGGAAAAATTAAAATCAAATAAATTATTTAAATTCACTAAAAGTAGGGTAAAATATCTCACATAATGATAGATTCATAGGGAGTGATATAAATAACATGTGGTGATAACAAAATAAAGGAAATTTATAGAGGAATCCATGAAGACAGATGATTCATCAATCTAGGCTATGATGGAAGAGATCCATGAATTCCTTAGTGGAGAGGGAGGAGAGTTCCATTCATAAGGGATAGGTAATGTACTATTGAAGAAAGAAAAATGAGGAAGAGAGTTAATTAAGAAGTGGGATAAAATGGTAATTTCACACTTTTAAACGGTTAATGGTATGTCCACATAGTTTCTCATACCGTGCACCATCTATGCATGGATTATTTCCCAAGCACATGGATTTCATGATTCATGTGCACTGTTTTCAAATCATGCAAACATAGTGTGTTCCCCTATGTTAGAGTTTCCACCAAAATGAATGGGTGTGTATTCTTTGTTTTATGGTTAGAATAAACATGTTTCAGTTCATATGGGGTTTCACAGTTCAAACTCATGGTTACTTTTATCTAGTCACAAGCCATGTGCCACATTTAGTTTCTCCAAAAATCATATATTTAGGCTCTGAACAATCCCCACACACCCTTAAACCCTTCCACAATCCCTCAAGAACTGTTATTATGGTAAATAGGAGGATCCAAATAGAAAAATAATGAATTTGTACCTCATTTAAAATAAAATATCCTACATTTGAATTTGATCATATCCCCAATAAATCATAATTAACATCAAATGATTTTATCATTTATTAAACCTACATTAAAATATCACTAAAATATTTCTTGAGTAAAATTACCATTAAAAATTAAAAATTTATTTTAAAATTAAAAAAATTAAAAAAATATTATGGAAAAAATTTCATTGAAAAGAACCCTGAAAACTTTAAAGGAATACTCAATGCATTAATCTTTTAATACAGTAGGAAATAATCTAACTACCATATAAGTTAAAAAATTATTTCTTATTTTTGTTAAAATATAAAAAATTACCACCTTTGAAAAATTATAAAAATATTAATTTAATTTTTTTTTAAATTTAAATAAACCATAAAAGTGAATTTAAAAAATCATAAGATAAAATTAAAAATATTCTTGAAAACAATTTTAGAACACATGGATATCGAAGAAAATTGATGTTCGACTGTTGAGAGAAATAACATTAGTCTTCAATTAAAATTAATCTTTTGATATCTTGAGAAACTAAAATGATGAAAATGGAAAAAAACATGTATCGCACAGAAATAAAAAGAAGATAATAAAATTATGGGTAATTATCAAATATAGATCAAATTATTTAATCAATGGGAAAACAAGAATAAAAATCCTGATTTAAGTAGGACTGAGTCATAAATCCCTTACCATGTTGGTAACATTAAAGTTAAGAAATAACGAAAGAGATGAAATTATATGGATATGTATAGCACTGTTAATTTAATGATTTCTGTCATAAAATAAATTCATAGGAATTATATATAGCACATAAAAGAATCATTCATTGATTATGTCATGTGTCACATAGATGTAAAAGTGATATGAAACTCCCTCACCTCAAGTCTCTACTTTATTTTTAAATATTAAAACCTCCAAAACAATAAATATAAATTTATTATAAATTTATTAAATAACCAACTAATAAATATAAATGATTTAATTATATCATATTATCATGTGTTTATTAATAATTCTTTATTAAAATCACTATTTTGGGTGATAACTACATTGTTTTTCTTGTATGTTTTCAATAGGTAGGCTTGGTCATATTATTTTGATCATGGTTAATTAATGTAAATAAATTTAATATTGATATAGATATCATATATATTCATTATATTAATATTTATATACATCCATAAAAGTATATATATAAATTAATTACACTGTTCCTAGAGGGGGTAGACTTTACAAACGCATGAATGCTATTTTATTTTTTACAAATAGAATGAATGACTGGTATATAAAAATTAACCTATACAAAATCATTATTATATCATATAAATAATAATTATTAATTTATTCTATCATTAATACCATGACTTAATGGTGGCAGTAGTCTATATATATGCACGAGAATCCATTTCATTTTCCAAAATATTGGAAGGTAATAAGTTGGATTTGAAATTTTAAATAAGAAGTATAGTTATTTCATAAATATACTATATATAAATAAATCTATCAATATATCTAGACATTATTGGAGATTATAGATAACTAATTACATGGAATCATGAGGTGGTAGTCCTCCATACACACGAACGATTGTTCTGTTTACCTTTTGATAGAATTGGAGATGGAAAAAGGGAATTACATTAACATAAAAATATCATTTTTAAATAGATATAATTATTTTATTATAGCATAAAGTATGAATAAGATTTTATGGATGTGGAAGAAAAAATAATAATAAAATTATTGGTTAATAATGATAGATCTTCTTTTGACAACCTCTTTAGGATTATAATGACGGCCTTCACAAATTGGATT
Source organism: Viscum album (assembly GCA_963277665.1). Classification (NCBI taxonomy): domain Eukaryota; kingdom Viridiplantae; phylum Streptophyta; class Magnoliopsida; order Santalales; family Viscaceae; genus Viscum; species Viscum album. The sequence continues at coordinate 821,717,208 of OY728162.1, forward strand.
TATCATCAACTCGTGGAATCTAAGAGAAATACAGGGATGTAATGATGGTATGTGGGTGTGAATTTGTAGAAATAAAATGATTTTTAAGTGTTAATAAAATAAAATATCATTTACCTTTTTATATGTGAGAGGATGGGAACTTTTAGAATTATTTTTAGTATTATATTTATAAAAATTAATTTTCATATTCAAATGAATCCTAACTAATATAATTATAATATAGGATTATAAGGGGTAGAAATTATATCATAAAATAATATTTAGACATGTTTAGATTAGGTTTTTACCCTTATCACTTTGTTTTATCCCACATTAACTATTTTTGACAATTACAGTGACACCAAATTTTTTTTCTCACTTAGGATCCAAATAGTTGATATAAATTCCACCTTGGCTAACAAATTGTCCATTGTTTATATTTTAAACTATATAAAAATATATTTGTGTAATATAGGTTTTTTAGGAATTTTAAATCATTAATAATATATTATTTATTATAAATCATTCTTAATGTCATTTTTAGAACTATTATATTATCTTGACATTTGAAACAACATAGAAATATTGGAATTTAAATATAATACATTAAAAATTCACTAAAAATTTGAACATATCTAAAAAATTTGGGGAAGAACATAATTATTTAAAATTATTTTATTATTAGTATTTTAAAAAAATCAATTATTTTGGTTTACATTAATTAAATTAATGTTGTTTCGCTGTTCCCTAAGAATTTAAAGTAAATATTTCTTGAATAAAAATTTGAAATAAATTGTCATGATAAGAAATTATTTATCTTAAAAATGAATTATAAAAAAAAATATTTGTTTTTATCCCTTTCAAAAAATATTATACATATTAAAAGCAAGAATGTGACATTTTTCTCATTATCATTAACTTATTTATTAAAAAGGACGAATCAATTAAATATATCACTATGTGGGAATATATTAGATACCTATATGGATATGGAGAAAATTCACATGTATAATAGGATAAATGAATGTATTAGTGTAATTTTTTGGTTCTTATCATATTATGTTTAATGTTACATTCCATATTTACCCTTATAGTGGTATTAAATATTTACGATAGTTACTATTCATAATGGCTAAAAAATAAGTTGAAATTTTTACCTAATATTAAATATTCTTTTTAAAAACAAGTAATATATTTTTTAAAATTAGATTCCAAAAAGTGACAGAATTTAAATTTAAATTAATCCAAAAATAACGAGGTGAAAAAATTTTTCTATAGAAATTACTTTAAAAGTATAAATATGATTTTAAACCAAATTAAATTTTAAAATCATTTAAAATCCCATAATTGAATTATAAAAAATATATATGAAATAATTTTTATATAAAATAATTTAAAAATATAAAGGAACTCTTAATTTATTTAAAAATATAGTATTTAATAAAAAGAAGTATTTTTCACTACTGATTAAAAACTAAAACATTTTATAAAAATAGAAACAATTCACTAAAAGATAATTTTACTATTATGATTTTAAAAAAATATGTTAAAATTATCAAAAATATTTTCCAAAATTACATGAAACTCATTATTATATTTTCCCCTAAAAAGAAATAAAATATATTTTTAATGAAATTGAAATTTTGAAGAATAAAATGACTATAGTAAAAATAAATTGATTATTTTCTAGGAATTTATCAAAAAATTTATATTTAGTAGGAACAATATATATATATATATATATATATATATTAAATTAATTAATCCAATTCATAACCACCATTTTAATAGCTTGTTTATAATGGTCATATATAAGTAATTATATTTCATTATTTTATTAATCATTGTATTTTGTGTTAAATAACAAACCGAATATAGTTTTTTTAAATATTGGGGTGATACATTATACCGCTCCATTGAATAAATTTAAACCTCACAATTTGACCTTGTTCTCAGAAAATATGTGTTTGAAATTTTAAAATACATTTTTTTAAATCCTACAATGTCAAAAGGGTTAATAAAACATTCACTTGTGAAGAGGGAAAAAGAAATATAAAGGTAATTAAATAACATGGTTTAAAAATGGGAGAAAATTAGTTCAATGTGAAAATAATTACTTTTAGGAGAAAAATATTTCCAGTGGACTAATAGAGAGAGATAGATAACATTGTTCAGAGAAAGTCATAAACCAAAAAATCATAAATCTATGATTGGTGAAAATACTATCAATTCATTAGATATGAAGGTTAAATTGTGAAATTTTAATACAAGAAACATTTCCAAATGTGGTGGAATCAAATTTAAATATATACCTAGAATATAAAAAAATATACTTAATTAACTAGTGCAATATAATCCTTTAATATATTTCCATCAAAATCTCATCTTGTACTTCAAATGATGAGTAAGATATAATTTTCTTGTCTAATGAACTAAAATAAACATCTAACAGATCAAAAAATTTCCATAAATTTATAATAAGTTATTCCTCCTATCATTCTTATCAAAAATTAAATTATGTAACACAGGGTAAGATAATTCAAAAAATAAATAATCATTTTTACGAAGAAATTATTATTTAATCTCCAAAATTCAATAGTAATACACAATGTTCAATCTAAATCATTCCATGAATAACTGTTATTAAAATTCATTAATATTTTCCTTGAAAATGGTAAATCCCAAATATTATAATGATACAATATTTTATTCTTTAATGATAAATGTACAATTTACCTCCAAATAACATCAATAAATCTTAATATCTCAAACAAAAAGGTATATTTACTAATTATATAATCTCTAAAAATATGAAAATTATTTCCATAAATAAACTGAATCTCTAAGAAGTAACATTAAAATAAAATATTCTTATAATATAAATTTCAACTATTATTCCTCAAATAAAATCACATAATATTATTTTTACCAAATAATATAATGTTCCCCAAAATTACAATGATATTCTTCAAAAAATAACATTAATCACTTAATACCCAAATACATTTTTAGTACCATGGTGATCTATATGATTAACAAAAATTCCAAAAAATATAATTAATATTTACCTCTCAAAAATTTCATATAGAAAATTTAATACTATCCTGGACATCGCACACTCCGGAGATAGATATATAACCTTTATATCCCTTAAACTGTGGGTTAAAGACCCCGCGACCTTTCTGAACATGATAAGTTTACAGCTAGACTATGTATTGTCTCTTTTCAAAAACTAAGGGAAAAAATAATGTCATAATCATATTCATAATTAACCTTGTTCTAATAATGTTGATAAAAATATGATGAAAGTCCTCTAAAATTAAATTAGTCATAAAATAACTTTTTAACCTCTATGGATTTCATTACATACTATTATTTGAAAAAAAATCAAATAATCTGAACTTATTATTATTACCTCAACATCATTATCATATTAAAGGTTTTCTTTTTCTCAATTATATTTTGTTAAATGAAATATAATTTGATCATAAAATCACCTTTCTAAGTCATCAGTACTATTCAATATATTTTTCAAACATTTAATGAAAAAATACTACATAACAATCCATAAATGTTTCATGATTATTATAAGTACAATACTATTAATAGAAATACATAAAAAATATAATTCTTTAGTTATAAAATATATAAAATTCAATAAATCAATTATAAGGATATTCATAACATTGGACCTTTGGAATTAACCCTTGGATAAGTGAATTTAGTATGATAATTCACATATTCACCAAACATATGAAATTTAACTATTAATGGTACGTTAGGAAGAACATTTATTTCTTCCATTGAACTATCCATTTTTCCTCGATAAGTAGTTTCTCTATACCCTTATTTTCCACACATAAAACATCATATAATTTCATTGAGATATTCAATTGATTGCTTCTTCCCACATTTTCGACATAGAAGAAGATAAATATTTTTTTTCCAAAATATTCTCCACCAACAAATCTTTGAATGAACTCTATCATTCTATTCTTTTTTGAGTTTGAGATTTTTCTAAGATGAAAGTTTTTAATCATATATCATGAAACTAATTATGCATAATCACAATATCATTCACCCTAGTCACCATCCCATTTAGTTGTTAATCATAATATGGCTTATAATATTAAACATTAACATATGTCTTTCTAGTTCCATCCATTGGATAAAACAAAAAATATTGTGTGGAAATAAACAATAATTATGAAAAATCATGAAAAATAATTCATAGTATGCTTTAATAATTTAATCGTATTTTTAATCTAATATTACTTATGTTGAATAATGATCATCCCTGATTATAACTAATTAAATCCTTCATAATGGTTATTAAAGAAAATAGGAAGTAAGAAAAAAATATCCCCCAATTTTGGAAAACCATGGGTGTATTAAGGGAACACTCAACAAGAAATAGAATCATAGATGAGATATAATCAAATATTTTGGGGTTATTACCCTATGTGGCATATGTTATAAAACCATGTAAATTTATATTATATAGAAAGGGAAAAAATTATAAAATAAATCACATAATTTTTTCCTTACCAAAACATGATGATGGTATCCTAAACCAAGACTTATCCCTATGTTTTTACGGAATATCTATAATAATTATCTCCAAATATTAACTAAACAATCCGTTGATACTAACTATAACAACCCAAACATTTCATAAATAAATATTATTTCCTTTTACATTAATATTCAATACATTTCACAAATAAATGCATAAGTAATGAAATTTTTTTCTGTCTTTATAAACTAGATACGTAGTCCTATTAATTAATTAAATATATATAATATATCCCACAAATATCACCCTTCTAATAATCTTAATACATGTTCCCTACCTAAAACCTTTCTTAATAAACATTGTGAAAGTAAACATATGAAATGATGAGCACTAATTCTTAGTAAAGGTAGACAAGGGAGATATTAATTGATGATCATATGAAATAATAGGATAAGAATAAGGTTTTTAGAATATTACTATAACATACAAATTTTATACCCAATTGATCAAGTATTATAAACATGATTCGTGTGATAAAAAAGTATCTTTTCAAAAGGAAATAATCATAAGAGGGATAAATCAAAATAAATCAATCTTGAAACATAAGTTCATATCATAGAAGTGGGTCCCCATAATATTTGTAAAAACCATTTAATATATAAATTTTATCTGCCAAGCCAAAGAAATGATAATTGATCAGGAATAAACACCTATTTTAGATAATTGATGAAGCACATAAACTGGTTTCCCATAATTATATCAAGAGATATAAAATATTACCTAATGAATAAGGGGGATATATAATTACATTCCCACACATCATATAATTAAAACCATACATATGTGAACCACAATATCATATAAAATTAACCATATCATCAAATTATAACTTGTAAAAATAAAATGGATTTCATATGCATTTCCTCATTTCACCATTTCATAACCCATGAAAAATAAATTAGATTAATTAAAATCACATCACCAAAATAAAAAACCTTCTAGATAAAGAATAAAGATGGTATCATTTGACTATATACCTATTATATCATAATTAACATAAAATTATGTTATCAAAGATACAAATCCATTAACAAGATATATAAAACAATTCTTGTTGAAAAAAACCATTACAAATTAAAAAAAATATAAAAATAAAAACATTTACACAAAAACAATATTTTTTTTGTTTTAATAGAACCTTCTAAACTTTTAAAGGAAGATTCAATGAAATAAGTGTTTATGATAATAGGAAATTTAGTTCTTTCCATATTTGTTAAGAGAAAACATTCCTTTAACTTTTTTTATATATAGTTAAAGAGGACCTCAAACATAAAATGAGTTAAAGACTACTTTATAACCATATTATAGAATTAAATCATTCGTAAAAACTATTATACACTATCACAGGAGAATAATAAAAAAATATTTGAAAATATTTTCATAAAATATGGTAATGGAGGAAAAAGGATTCTCAACTAAAGACAAAAATAAGTTGAATTTTATTTTACAAATTATCCTTTTATCTCTTAAGTACTTAAAAGAAGTAATACTTTAGGAAACATTTTATAGTACATAAATAAAAATTAAGTAATAGAGGTAATGGGATTTATCAAATATGCATTATATAATTTTCTCAGTATAAACACTAGCATAAAAGTCCTCATTAAAATATGATTGAGACATAAATCCTTTACCAAATTGAGAAATTTGAAATTAAAACACCATAACAAAATTACCTTATATGTATATATATACTGATAATTTTCATTAGTATCATAATAAAATACGTTTATAAGAATTATATACACTACATTAAATAAATAAGTTCTGAAGATTTCATGTGTCTCAATGAAGTGAATATGAGATGAAAATCTCTAACCTCATGTATAAAATTTATTCACACACACTTGAAAATCTTGTATAATAAGTACAGGTTTGTTATAAATTTATTATATAACCAAAATAATATATATATATATATATATAGTTTAATTATATAATTTTATAACTAATTTATTAAAAATAAAACATTAAAATCAAACTCTTGGGTGATAACTGCTTTGTTTTTTATCTTTGTTTTATTTTGGTAGTTTTGGTTCCCTTAAATTTATCATGGTAAAAACATCAAATAATTAGTAATAATGATATACATATCATATATATTCATTATATACATCTTTATATTCATCCATAATGTCATATATAGAAAAATTAGCTACCCCATTAATGGATGGGTTAGGTCGTACGTACACACAAACACCATCTAATGTTTATAAAGAATGAAATGAAATGATGGTAAATAATAATTAACCATAAAATAATAATTTTTATATCCCATATATCATATATATTCTTTAAATATATCCTTATTACAATCCAAATCAAAATAAAATGAAAAACATGTCACATCGCTTCATAAATATGGTAGTCCATGTGTATGCATGGGAGAGGTAATCATTTTCCAACAGATTGGATAGAAAGACGGTAGATATTATATTATAATTCCAAAAGTATAGATATATCATAAATATTGTATATATATATAATATTTTATTTTATTAATACGTGAAATGTGAGCATGGAAAACAAATTATATCATTTCGTGAGGCAGTACTCTTCCGTACACATAAATGATGGTTTCATTTCCCATTAGATGGAAGTGAAGATTGATAGAGGGTATAAAATTATCATTAATAATATAAATATATGTTAGAGACTAATTTAATTATATCATCATGGATGAATAAAATTTTAAGGGCTGCAAGAATAAATGAAAGAAAAATGCTTGGTTAATAACGATACTTCTAATTCAAAAAACCGTAATAAGATTATACATATAGTATTCCTATATTGGATTTATGATCAATAAAAGGACTCTATTATTTTTGGAGAGATGTAATGAATTTACTAAATTAGGTATTGATATATCCAAAAAAAATTAGTGTGAATAATATAATAGTGGAGATGTGGTTTTATAAGTTAGAGAAGGGGAACTTTTTAAATTCCTTAAATAATTTAATTAATATAAATTAATTATCATCCTAAAATGTATCCAAACTGATATAATTAGTATATAAAATATTTATGGTTAAAAATAATATCATCCAATAAAATTTGTATTTTTTTGATTAGTTCTTACCCTTATATCATTATTTTAACCGACATTAACCCTTTTTGAATGTAAGCAAGATATTAATGTTTTTACTCTTTTGAGGTAAAGATAGATATTATAAAAATACAATTCTCCAATAAATGGTCCACAATTTATATTTTCAACCATATAACAATCAATTTCCAAATATTTTATTTTTATGAATTTTAAATCATTGAATTAAATATTAGTTATTATAAAATATCATTAATGTCATTTTGGAAACTATTCATTTAATTTGACTTTGAAAACAACATGAAAAAATGAAAAACAAATATATTACATTCACGCATCACTAATATGGTATATTTGTTTAAAAAATTCATCTAACATAATAATTATTTCAAATTGTATTACTTTTTTTATATTTTTAAAACCACTCATTTTATTTTTCTGTTAATTAAATATATATTATGTCAGAATATTTCAAACATTTAAGTTAATTATTTTTTTAAAATAATTAGAAATAAATTTAAAAAATAAAATAAATTTCAAATTAGATTTTCTAACTAATCATAATTTTTCATTATCCATTTGAAAAAAATATTTTAGATATTAAAATTAATAAATTTAATTTTTTATATTTTACTTAATTAGTATAAAGGGAAAACACAATAGAATATGACACCAAGTTGTCATATATTCTAGAAATGTATGGATAGAGATTAACTCAACTCATACAATGATATAACGGAATGTTCTAGGGTCAATTTTTTGACTATATCATATTTTTTTATCCTTAATTAAATGATTTACCCTTACCATGGTAAAAATATTTACAATAGTTTCTATCCATTGGGCTATAAAGTAAGGAGAAATTTTTTATATTATATTAATAATGATTATTAAAAATATTGAATCTTTTTTATTAAATCTAATTCTTAGAATTGGAATAATTTAACTAAAAATAAATCTTGAAAAATGTTGGTGAAATTTTTTTTCCAGAAAAAATTCCTTCTATAAAAAAACATATTTATTATTCCAAATTCAAGAATAAAATTAATTACAATTGAAAACATTGAATAAAATATTAAATTAGTTAATTAATATTTGTTTTAAAACATTTGAAAATATAATTAACTTGTAAATTATTAAAACAATAATAAATATTTCAATTAATATAGTATTTTTTACAATTCATTGGAAAATCAAATTTCATAGAAAAAATACAAAAAATTCACGATATTATCAGTCTAATATTCTATTTTCAAAAATGATGTTATTTTTATCAAATAATGTTTCTAAATTTTCAATAAATTAATCATAATATTTTCTTATGAAACTCATTAAAATCCATTTTTCAAGAAAAAATATTTTAAAGAAAAAATGACTTTACTAAGAAGAGATTAATTATTTAATTATAAATTATCAATAAATTCATATGGATTATAACCATTATATATATATATATATCATAAATTATTTAATAATATTCATACTCATTATTTTAATAGATAGGTTACAATGATTGTACTTAAATATAATATATTCCCTGGTTTTGTGTAGGATCAACATTGCGTGTGATACATGCTTTCTGAAAAAATGTTCTTCCATAGTATAAGGTATTTAAAAATGTCTTTGAATATTTGTATTCACAAAATTATTATAGTAGAACCTATTATTCAATCATCTTCAACAACCATACTTGAAGTAATTTTATCATCCCATCATTCCGCAATTAAAATGCTCCTCGGAATGATATACATCCCCATCTTTACTCGTTCCTGAAAATATTGGGAACTATTATATTTGGAAGCCTAACTGGGAATCCATGGAATATCATCATAATTTTCCCATCACTACAACCTTTAACAAAGTCCCCCTCCTCCAATATAATCGATATTATCCTATATGTTTTATTGAAATGAGAGTTTTTATTCTCCCACAAGATAGATTGTTTTAATTTTTGGTCAAAGATGTATGACCTCAAACAATATCCATTAACAATCTAAATTTCATGACATTAAACTACCCAAGGGATGAGACATAGGTCTCAAAATATTAAAATCCCATAAATAAGTTCATATGAAAATATTCAAGTATCCAATGTATATGACATTATCCTAAGAGACATAGGAAACAATTAATGCTCAATATAGATTGTTCAAAAAGCTTTTGTGGATAAATATATGAATTTAATAAAATTAATGGTATGCTCACTGGTCCCACTGGTTTGGGTAGAATTTTTTGAAATATCATTTTATATCTTTTCTCCTTTAATGTACATTAAAATCATGGTAGCATAACATTTTGGGTTCATGAACCCTTCTTTTACTCACCTATCGCCATGAAAATAATTTCTTTATAAAATGCTTAAATCATTTTAAACCTACTGTTACAATCTATAAAAGGTGCATTCGAATCCATATGGGCACATATTATTAGTAATACTCAAGCCTCCATATTTTTAAATTCAATGTAAAATAATCTTCTATATTAAGGAGAAGAACCTCTAATATGGATATGTCCCAAAAGAATCAAAATTAAACCCTTTATTCCAAATATGGATAACAGTAATATACATGATACCTATTCCATCCCACAATTTTCATGGTTCAAAGTTTTCAATTTATGATTTATGTAATAAAAAATACAACTATTTTATTGGATTTGAAACCATTGATGTTACTAATTTATAAAGCATACCCATTATCAAATAAATAACATTACATTATCTTATTAAACCTCCATTGATCAACATTTCATGAACCCAAACTGTATGGCATAATGGTTTAAGAAAAATGACCTTAATGTACATTAAATTGTCTATGGTGTAATTTTAAATGGCATAAAGATCTCAAAAATGTTTGGTTTGGGTAGACCATATTGCTAATTAAAATACCTCACCATTTTTACAATGGAATTAAAACTTCAAAAACATCTAAAATATTTGACATGAAAGTAAAAAACAACTAGAATTCTGAAGAGACCTAGTTCTTCCTAGGATGAAACCCCACAATGTGAGGCCATGAAAAATGACGAGTCTCCACTAAATAGGAATTCAATTTAAATAACCAAGTCATAATTGATCATTTGAATAGGGAAAAATTATATAACTTTTCAATAAGAAAACATATAAATGGAGGCCTAAGAGAAATTTAATTCCTTACCCACTGAGTATATCACATATAAGACTTAGGAAAATGTTACAGTGGATATAAATGAGACACAAAGCCTTTGGGGTCCACCATATGATCCTAAAAATGTCAAGTCACGTTCACTAGGTCCCTTGACATAGACAACAATTACCACCTCTTCAGGTTCATCTAACTCGTTGGTATCAATGATCAATGGAAAATGAATAAATAATGAGTATCACAAAACTGAATCCATTTTCAACATTGGAATCACTATTCCATGTGTTAAAATTTGTAATCCAATTCATATTCATTCCCTAATCCCATTTATAACTAGAAAAAACATAGTTTAGCGTTATAGTTAGTATGACACTATATTCATCCTGCCTGTAACCATCCATGAGAACATATCTTGAAGAAAACCATACTCTATATTCTAATGAGAAAACCATTATATCACAATGATATAATATTTGTATTTATACATTGATCTCCTATATCTATCTAAGAATACATTCATAAGAATAAACTAATCTTCCTGATACTTCATCTCAAAATACTAACCCTACCTCATGGAAATGGTATATGTGTCACTATATTTGGAATGACTATATCCATCTAATGGTGTTGTAATGAATTTATTATTATGTTTAGAGAGGAATATGAGAATTGGTAAATCATTGAAAGGTGGTCACTATGGGAAAGGGTTTCTGTATTGTGCATATTGGAGATCTTAGAGTGAGAATCTAAGGAGGTCATTGAGACTGGCGAGGAGAAAGGATGAAATCATGGATTATCTACTGGAGAAGTATCAATGGGTGGTGGGGAATAGTGATAAATAGTTCAAGAAGGATAAATGGGATGTTGTATGGCTGATGTTCTACCCAGCCTACCCGATGTTGGATATATCCCTTAGTGAGGTGAGTATTTACCCTATTCTTGTTGAAGAAATTCATGATGATGATCATAACTTACTTCATGCGATCATTTGTTTACGGTTTCAAGCATACATGTGCATCTTATTAGACTCCAAAATATGTTTTTAATGGAATAGAGTTTAATGTAGGGATGCATGGGAACATTGATTCAGACGATATGGCGTCTAAGATGCTGTGTAAAAAGATAACTGTTTTGTTAATTTTTATTATCTCACACAAGAAGAATAAATATATTATAATGGATAATATAGTTAAAAATAAATGGATACATTTAAGTTAAATATTTTGGTTTTTTGTTTCCCCTAGTGCAGAGAATATGTGTCATCTATTCTTTAGAAGTAATTGGGCGCAGTTCATATAGAATTTTTGTGGGTAGTGAATGGGTGTTAATATACAAGGGAAAACTATGGGTGATTTCTTATCATCTTGGTTTCACGGTATGTATTTAATAAGAATAGTATTGAAGTGTAGTATAGTGGTGATCTCGGCTATGTGATGGATTATTTGGGAGACTTGGTACTCCAAAATGTTTAGATAATCATCATTCTATATTGTCTTGTTGGTTTGTGTTAATGTTATTGTGGCTGGACAAAGGTAGATTCTAGGTGGAGGGGAGACCACAGGCCCATTAAGAGTTCTCATCCCGACCCCATTCATATTCCCATTGGTCAGGAGAAGATCTAGTTGTGGGTGTTGGGTAACATGGGACACTCCTAGGAACTTGTTGAAGATAAATGTTGATGGAGCCTATATGTATGATTTTATGAGGGGATGGATGATGATCATGGATGGTAGTGGCTCCATGTTCCTAGTATTCAGTGGACTATTTTGACCACAAAGCCCTTTGGGTGCTGAGGTACGACCTGTGCACTATGGCCTTATTCTCTTTGAAATATCATACATTATCATAGATTTAGGATTCTAATTCTACAAGGCATCAATATGGGGAACACTCTTAGAGAGGGTACTTTTGTTGCGGACTTCTAAAATATATGAATGAATGGGGTTAAGAGTGTGTCTATTTTCTAAATTTTGAATATATTCCTCAAGACTGTAAAATCATTATGTGATCTAGGACTCTAGGCCTTCATCACTATAGACCACTATGACCCCCTTATTTTCCTTGTTTCCATCAAATATTTTAATAAAAAAGAAGATGGAGAGAAAAATTATTCTTTATTATTTATAAACAATAGAGAGTAATATCCATACTATTGGAGTATATATAAACATTTTCAAATAATGGTGTAGATAGGGGTACTAATATGGTGAATGATCAATCAGTTATATACGTTTAACCATCATCAGATCTATTTCACTAAGAAATTGATGCTAGGTTAGTAGTCTTGTGGTTTCAGCCGCTGGGTTAGGAAAAAGAAACTACATATTTTCATTGAAATCAATTATCACCCACATTCCCTCTTCAATCAACAATTTATACACATCTATTAATTTTTCAATGATATAAAGCTTTTTTTATATTCAGACTAGCTCTTGGTGGAGTAAATCCACCATGGCCCTCTCTCCAGTAATTTTTGTTTTCACATGACCTCCCACAGTACATCCTATTATATTCTATAATTGAGGAATCCATAAGGTTAGAGGATTGAGATGAAGCTTCCATGTTTGAAATATCTAACTAAATTGGTATCTTTCACTCTAAAAAAGTAACTAAATCCATCACATTGTGAGATAAATAATTGTAGACATACCTACCATATACATGAGTGATGAACATGGGATTTATTTGATATATTTATCAAATTAGATTTATAGTAGGAGTTTCAAAAATCATTTTTTAGATTTTTATTTTACCAACTACGACATAATTAAATAAAATAAATCATACATTAGGGACTGGTATATAACCCATTACCAAATCAGTCATGGATGTTTGATTTTCAATGCCTTCTAGGTGAGTTAACATTGTATAATTCCAAATCTCTAATGAATAATGTTTTAGAAGATAATGATATCATTATTTTATAGAATTTTTATATTTTCAAAATTATACCTTAAAAAATCAGTACATAATTCCATAAATAGAAGGTTTAATGAATTTTGAAACTCCGTATATAAGTAATTTATATTATAATTTTGTGAAAATGTCACTCAAATTGATTCAAACATGAATCCTTCTAGGACATTCATATGATATAATTATATTATAACCTAGATAATAGAAATATATGAAATAGGTGAGTTAAGGTACTCAATAATGGTAAATATAATCGATAAGAAATGATTATTATAAGTGATCATGTAATCAAGATAAATAAGAAAATACATACCCAACAAACCATATAACAAAAAACATTAAATAATGATTAAAATTAAGAAATGAATCAATATATTGTAGAAACATGTGCCAATAAACATGAGTTGCGAGATTATAACATATTCTGGGTAATAATAATAAAATTCTATTGTCTATAAAATATTTCATTAAAATAAGTTTATGTAATAATTACATCTACAAGCCAGACTATTAGTGCCCACGTTTATGAGAAAATAAAATTTACTCCGGAAAAATTATCTCAAGAGATATAAACTTTTAACCAATGAATTATAGTGTGATATAAGACCCTTACATTCATTCATAAATATTATATGTTACACTTAAAAAAATAACTATTCATATCATAATAAATCCATAGGAATAAAAATTGGTTTCATTCCTCTAATTCTGTAGAACTAGTGAGAAGAAAATGGGTTTCATTCATGATAAGTAACTTAATTAATGATAATGGGTATTATTTCCTTTTAAAATAAAATCATATAATGAAAAAATTAATAATTCCACCAATAATTGTGAAATGATATACTCATTAAATGTAAATGGGTATGAAATGATATGAAATGACTCTTTTGGTAGACACACTTCAATCATGATATTAAAACATATAATAATTATATATTATACATAAAGGGTATTATGTTAAGTTAATAATTTCCACAATAAATATTTTCATAGTATCTAAGTGAAAACCTTTTAATAAAAATAACAAAATATAATGTATTCAAAGAGGAATGGAATTGGAAGAAAAATTATGGCCACACATAGAAGATGATTAAATAAGAAAAAGGTAGTGATGGATCATACCTCTAAAAGAGGAGGAAATCACATAATTTAAAAAATAATTAAAGTGGACGGTATAGTTTGGAGAATTTCCTTAATCAAGTATAAGATATTTCAAAGGATAATGAATTATATGAAAACCCCATTTTTAGGAGTTGTAGAAAAAATAAATTTCAAAATTTTAATTATCCCTGACCTCTCAAAAATATATTCAATAAATACAATATAAAACTAGGAGAACAAAAATTTCTTCTAAAAACTATTAAAATATAGTGATAATGTTGAATATAAAATGAAACCGTATATGGGAAGATGTGTTCAAATGAATGAAAATTAAGAAGAGAATCTTTTCAAATATTAATCAAAACTACCCACACATGAATCATTAATATTTATTTAATTTTTTTAAAGAAGTAAACATAGTATAAAATAAAATTAATAAATTATGGAGGCATATGTTAGTATATTTTCAAAATAATAGAATGAATACAGACATGGAAGAAGGAATGTTTTGGATCGAGAAGAAAAGAGATTATCAATTTAACTTAAAATAAACCTTTTATGTAAAATAGGAGTAAAGGGGAAATGATATATTTAGGGGACATATAAAACCCCATAAATATGATAAAATTAATTCATTATGAAATCATAATTATATATTAAATATTTCATGGTGTCCAATAAAAAATATGTCTCAAGAAGGTAAATTTTAGATAAATAAACCCTTACAACTTTAATAATTTTTTAGTCACAATACCATGAGTGAAAGAAAATGTAATACAACACTAAGAATCATTAAATATGTGAATATCATGATAAAGAAAATTTAATTAAATATTATAAAGAATTTAAACTAAAAGATTGAAGATAAAAAGTAGTATGTCTCAACAGATTGAAAATTATGATAAGAAACACTTCACTTAACTCATTACATCAACTAAAGTGCTTGAATATCTATAGGAAAAGAAGAATTATATAAATAATATATTTCACAACATTATTCATAAATATAACCATTTGGAAGATTGATTTATAATTATTATCTACATTTATATTATTTAGTTATAATTTATATTCAATATTCAGTGTGATTAATCATGAGTATCTTTAATATGTTTCCTAATTTTTGTGTTATTATTCATTATCCTAAAAAATATCATCACTCCAATAAAATTTAAGATACATGAATTAAATTTTTATAATTATTTACAATGTCATAATTTCATTCTATTAAAATTTTTATTACAGTTCTTGTAGATTAAATTTTCAAAAATCATATTTCAGTGATTAAAAAAATGCTGGTATCACAAATAATGAGTTTAATATTAATGTTACCATCCATAAGTGAAAAATATGTCTTTATTTTCATATTTATATCATAATTCGTAGTAACTAAATTCTCATAATAATATGTGATATTATTTAATTTTCTTTTTTAAGTAGGTGTTTAGGTAAACCCAAACATGAACATACAATAATTAATAGATTATTATGTTTATGAAAGTGGATTTTTTTGAAATAAAATCATTATTAAATATGAATAATGATATTACATTGAAATGTTTAAGGTGATGAATAACACTAAAAATAGAGTTAAAATATAAGAATGTAAGTAGTTGGAAAATCAGATACGATTCTTCGTAGAGGTGGTAGTCTGCATAAGACACAACTAACATTTCTATATATTAATAAATGAAACTGAAATAAGTTGGATAATAAGTTGTAACTTCAAAATCATAATTATATTTTATCTATCCAAATTATTCTTCAATTTCACTATTATAATTAGATAATAAAGCAATTGTTGAAAATTGATATCGTCGTTATGTGGAGGTAGTAGTATGCATTCCACATGAATTCCATTTTCATTTTTCATAATAAAAAAGGGAAATAGAGGATTATAGTAACTTAATAAGAATAATAATGCTCACTATATAATAAATACTTATTAAATTACATATCATTTAAAAAATTAGTTTAGGAAGGTAAGAAATAAAGGAAAAAAATTTTGGGAAAAAATATACTTATGTTTTGAGCTCAAAATTTCCCTTGGAAGACTTATTGTAAATAGAGGCCTTAAGACAATATATTATTACTATAAGAGAAAAAATAATGAAAAGTGTAATAATTTAAGGATTATGGGTATACTTTTTTGTCGAAACTAATTTTTGGAGTGTTCTTAAAGTGTTGTATAGAGGCAACTTTAATAAGTGTTGAGAGTGGAATTGATATAAATATTTCAACTTAATATAAGAGAGAAAAAGTTTCACTAGTAAAGAAGAATCTAAATTGTATTATAATGTATTTTTTATGATATAAAGTCAATAATTACAAAAAAAATTAATTTCGAAGATTTTTGAAACATGTTTTATGTACTTTACTCATTCCATTTTCACTTTGACCATTTTTATTTTTTATTGAAACATATATTTAATTTTATTATTTAGATATATTGACTAAAAATTAAATGTAGATGTCTAAAATATTTTTAAATATTGATTAAAAATATAAAATCCATTTTATTATATAACATTAATAAGCGATAGATAGTTCAATTCTAACATTATAACACATATCACATAAAAACCCATTGTTATAATATGAATATTTTTAAGCAGAAAAATTATTAATATGATAAAATTATAAATGTATTTGATTTTCATAATATAAATTGGTTTATTATTAAAAAATAAAATTTTATTTTATTTCTAATCAATCTAAAACTAAATTTTAGAAAAATAACATTGTAATAAAATAAAAGACAAAAGATGTGTTTATTAGAAAATAATGCTTTAGTCATTACAATGATAGTTATCGGTTCTATAAATTCATCATAGAAATTTTAAAATGTATAGTTTTTATTATTTAATACATATAATACCAACTGAAAATTTTTATATACCTCTAGGAATTTCTTATAATGTTATAAAAATAATATTTTTGGTATCAACTTTAATTTTGTCTATACACCTAAAAATAAATTATTTTAGAAAAATATAAAACATTAATCATAAACTAGTACTTAAATTATAAATCCACAATTAAATACTTTTTCTAAAATTATAATTCTATAATTTAAAATTTTAAAGTGATAAATATTATTATAAATTAATTTTTATTGTAAGAGAAATTTTCTAAGTAATAACCATTCTTATTCTTATCTCCCATCAATTACTAGTCAATGTAGTGTTATTATATATTTTAAATTATTCATATAAAAAATATATATATTTATTTTCTTTAAATAATTGAAAATTTATTTTTGATTATTTTTTTAAATAATCAATGACCTTGTTAGTGATATTATTGAATTTGGAAACAAACATAAGTTATCATTAAAATTTAAATTGTAAAATATGTAAATTACATGTGTTAAATAAAATATTACATTAATAATTACATAATTATATAATATGAATTTAATGTACATAATCCATCAAAATCCCCACATAATATATCAGAATAATGTAAGCTAGGCTGGCTGTCGTGGGTGGTGATTCAGATAGTATGGATCTAATGGAAATTTATTATAATTTTAACTTCTCTCTAATAAAAATTCACTCATATTATAATCATTCAAGTTTTGATTGGGATTGTTCAAGATAAAAATATAGTGAATCTACCTCCTTCTAAATCTCACATAAATGAGCTTCTTAACACATGATTTCACTACCCGATGTAATTTCATTCCTTTTCTCTTTTTTATATTTCAAAATATAGTTACTTTCTTTTACACACACCAATTTAAGGGATATATTAAAATTTATTTATTTTTATATCCACATATATATGTTTTTTTATTTTTTTTGCATTTAGAAAAATTAATTAATATAATATTTAATTATAGTGAAATTTATGGTCATTAATTTTTCCTCCTTAAATAATATGTTTCTCAAAGTTTTAATATTTCAAAACTAATTAAATATTTAGCGATGCCCATATGATATATATAAGTAAGTAATTTCTATCAAATTAGGTATCAATAATAGTAAATTAAGAATGTTTAGGGAGCTTTTATATTCCTTCATAATATATGTATTACAATATGGGGTTTCTTCCCAACCATTTAAGAAAAATACACCACATTATCGGGGTTATTTCTTGTATAAGGGAATCAATTTTCCAAGAGATTTTATCATCTCTATATTAGGGATATTTCATTATATGATGACTTCAAATATTAAATATGACCGCCCTATTTTGGTACTATAGAATCTATGTGGACATAGATAATCAATTTTTAAATCACATGAACATTATCTAAAGAAATGATAATTATATTTTCAAAAGGTAATTAATCTTAAACATAAACATGGGACACCAAAATCAAAAAAAAAAATTATTAAAAAATATAGTCATCTATATGATAATTATATGTTCCTCGAGAACATACTAGGTAAAAAGTAGTGGGTTGAACCAGATGGAAATATAAAACTAAAAATTCTTGAGTGTACGATCAATGTTATTCACTCTATAAAATTTTCTGAAGTTATGTAGCACTCTAAAATACTAATATATGATTAACCTTAAATTAGTAAATGTGTTTTATTTCTTACCCCACACAAAAAAACCAAACTAAAATAGAATAATGATATATATTAGGTAAAAAATAAATATTTCAGTATAATCATTTAAAACAATTCCATTAAATTAGAGGAAAGTAATATGATTAATGACTTTATGAAATATATATATATATATAATAACGTCTATATTTAAAATTAATAAAAACCAATTTGTTACCTAAAATGACTAAAAATATTATTTATTGTTCCGTAATGTATTTTTCACAAAAAATTGTTATTTATACGATACAAATTTATATTTTAAGAAACATATTATTAATTATAAATTCTATTCAATATTAATAACTACTTTACAACAATTTAGATTGTAAATTATATGACGTAAGAATAATATTATTTAATACTTAAAAATATCATTTAAAAAAATTATTTTCATTATAATTTATGTTTTTATTTATAAAGTAAATTTATTTTATTAAAATTTAAATTTTAAAAAACATCAGTTTTTATTTCCTCATTTCAAAATTGGATTAGTATGATTTTTTGATTTTTTTTCTTAAAGGTCTATTCTTAGACAAAAAATACAGATTTCCCAAAACATGTAATATTTATAGCTTTACCATTATAGATGAACAACCTATAAATTTATGAAATACTTTAATTAATAAAATATTAATTTTATGAATAAAATTATTAATTTTAATATTTTTTAACTTTGAATACACATGACTTCCATTTTTATAACTAAATAAAATATTACTTTAATAAAAAATATATTTTCAATCTTTTCTTTGAATCAAGTAATCTAAAGGGACATTCAGTTTTGGATTTCCTATGAAGCCTCATATCCTTTATTTATTTTATAATAATTCTATTTATGTTAATGAAAATTTTATCCAATACAATTTTAACCTATATAAAAATTTAATTCATAAAATGTTATTTCTTTAAAAACTATTTTTACTTGATTAAGTGTATATATTTTAAAATTAACATTTCACACCATAAGAAATTTTATTTTCTAAATTTATTTTAATGTTTTAAATTAGTGGTAAAAAATTTGTTAAATTTTTTATCCTTAAAAAGTTTTATTAAAATTAACTACTAACATTAAAAATTAATTACCTGGGTAAATTTTAATTAGGGTAAAAGTTTAAATATAAATAAATCCCTAAGTCAAAAAAATCACCTAATATAATGTGTGATGTTTATTTTGTAAATCATGATTTTAACACTCTCATTTTTTCCTTGGTTATTCATCTGAAACTTAAATACTAACCATACATTATTATAAATGTATGGGTTAATCCCACAACTACCTTCCCCTTTACATAAAAAAAGAATAAATCTTCACCTGTTCAAGTCGCACTTTACCAAATTATTTTTCCTTGAAACCATACTATTTTAATCTACATATAACAACTTACCAGGAAAATTATCTAGTGTTCACTCATATTTATCATAATCCCACCAAATTCCAGGATACATTCATGGAAAATTCAAATCCATTATATGAGTAATATCACCAACTTAGTTTTCTTCTTAATTTTTTAATTAAAATTTATTATATACATAGTAATATAATGATATTATTATAATTTATATAGTTTAATGTTATTATTTTAAGGTTATTATCAATCTTTATTCATATACACAATCCATTAAGAAAAATGAAACCATTTTTTTGTGTTGTGTGAACTACTGCCTCCACGACGTAACATGTTTTTTTATACATCACCACCATACAAAGTTTTACATAAGGATAGAATTAAAGAAAAAATATAATTTTTATTATATCATGAAGGATCTAGTATAAAACATTAATGATCCCATTTGTGATATGATCAACAAACAATAATGATTAATTTAATCATTTAAAATAATTATACAAATAGTATAATAATTTATTTAAATCATGTAATGTTTTATCATACTTTATTTATTATTTTAATTCATAAATATCATCAAATATCACACTAATAAATGCTAAATATTATAATTTTTCTATAATTATAAATATAGTATAACATAACCCCCACATTATAATTCATTAAATGAGGGTATGTTCATGTTTTGGTCAAGAAAACTACCCAAATGAACAGTACTAGGAATGTATATCATGAATGAAAATGGAAACATAAATAATGGTATAATATGATATTAATGTATATTTTTTATTTTTTATTCTATATATGGTATATTAATAAATAATTAATTATTTAATAAAACAGACTTTGATCATTAACAATCACCAAAACATGCATTCTATCGATTCCATCTCAATTGATAATTATTAAAACAATCATGAAAGGAATTTAACGCATTATAAATAATTATAAATAATACGTAATAGTAATTTTAATGATATATTAATGATAAAATTTTAAATATAAAAGAATATGTACATCACTATTATGAAACCAGTAAAAATGATGAAAACTATAAACAACCATTGTGAAAAATTAGATTAATTCATGTCAAGAATTCCTATTTATGAATATTATGAATGATAATTTATATGAGTAATATTATGAATTAATTTATTAATATATAAATGTTTTTGATATATGATGTTAAATTTGCGTTTGTGGATGTCATAATAAGAGGTAAGGGTTTTGAGTTTTAATTTCCTTTCATTGAGTCTTGTTTATATTATACACCATGTTTTATTTTTTAGGGTTTACATACGACCCCATTGAAATATTTTTATCATTATTATATTATGTTTCATGACATTAGATGACCCATTTAATTCTAACTTTCACATATGATTTTATTTCCAATGTTCCAAATGTTTTATGGATTTTGTCTGCAACTCATCTCTTTGAAACATGATTGGTATTACACACCTAATTTTATTTTTAGTGTATATACTATCCATTTCATATATAATATCATTATTATCATTTAGTAATGGTAATTTACATTCAAATAAAACCCATATCTTTTAAGAGTTTTTGAAAAAAATTACTCTAGGTGTAATGGCTTTCTTGGTCTAAATTCTACTTCTTTGCAACATATTACATGTTCTAAACCATGTTCAATTTTCACTATGTTCTATTAATTGACCATACCTTGAATTTTATATAATTAATTTAATTTATTTACTGGGAAAATCATGTTCCCTTATTCATGTGTCTAGTGATTCAGTTGTTTCCCTAGTAGAGAGGATTTTTGCAAACTAAATTTTCGTTAATTAAGTTATTATCTCTTATTAAAATCACTTCATATAAGTTGGGTTATAAACTTCAATTATATTATTTGGTATTCTGTTTTTTTTGGTGATATAAAATCCCCCCTCACAATACCCTATAAAAATAATTATCAATTATTGGGAAATGCACTTTTGAGAACCTCAAATTTCTTTCTTTGTCTGAATTATGATCATGTTATTTAAGTATTGAATTACCCATATACTCATTTTTATATATTTGGTGAAAATCACTTTTTAAATAACATAGATTGAATTATTTTCACCTATAATGTATGATATTATATTTACATGTGAAAAAGTATTTGTATTCTATATGTTGTTATTATTATACATATGATTATTTTCTAGTTGACTATGAATTATTTTACCATCTACTTTTTCCTCCTGATGGGGTATAATCTATTTATCACATTCATTGATATGGGGAAAATTATTAGCAGTCCATATGATTTTATTTCAATATGGGTGATTATTATAATGGTAGATTATGTATTTTAATACATTTTCTCTTATGGTGAATGCATTGGACATAAACAAATCATGGATGAGACTTGATATTATATAACCCCTCGATGAAATGATATTTCTCATGAGACAAAAAGGTTTGGGTTTGGTGTATGCTTCTACCCTTAATGGGATAATTTCTTTTCAATAGTCTTGATGAAAAGTAATGTTTATTTGAACAAGTCGATGAAAACATGATTTTGATGTCTGATATTATGCATTACATCAATATAAGATGTTTGATTTTTATATCTAAGTTTTCATTTATTTTCCTGGATAAATAATGATTTCCTTTTCATGTGATTATAGAAAAATGTTTCTTCATTATTCATCCCATTTTTTTTTTGAAATTTGTATTCTTTTATTTCTTTAGTTATATATTTTCCTTACTGATAATTTCCTGTCACCCTTATTTATGTTTCCATTTCCATAGTTTGTGGATACAAGCATCACACATGATATTTTTAAAAGGATAAAAAATTGAATAAATTTGTGGCTGATATTGACGAGTTTTCATCAATTAATTAGTTTCATTTATAATGTTAAAGCTTTTTATTTGATATAAATAACTTGTGATTTGTCATTTTATTCTTAGTTTCAATTATCTAAATCATTAAACCCTAAAGGATCCTATATTTATATGAGATGCAATATTTTTTTTGATTTTGAGATTAATGTCGGCCATATTCATGATTTTACCACTGGTACCAAATAATGTAATTTCATGTATGTGTTTTTGATAATTAGATATTGGAGCATGGGTTTGGGAAACATAGTTGGTACCAAAGCAATCAATTAGAAAACATTAGAGATTAGGATATTTTTTGAGGATAAGTTAAGGGTTGATAAGTTATGGAATATCATTATTTTAGAGGTATAAAAATTTAATTTCAATATAATATTATTTATTATAATGTTAATAATGCGCAATTAACAAGTTTATTATGGTCATAGACCATTATTGAAACCCCTAGAGATAGGATTAAGTATAATATGATTTCCAAAAATATTGGTAATGTGTTGAGTTTTTTTGTATTCCAAAAAATATATCCCCTTCTAGATAATTGAAAGTGGATAAGGTTGTAGAACATATATTCCAAGGGTAATCACCTTGAAAAGGGTTGGTTAATCATTGAATCAATCATCACTCTCAGGAATGATGAGTGGGGATAAAACTGCACATATGGAGAGACAAACTTTGGGGATATGATTTGGTTAATCAAAATCCCTTTGTGAACTAATATTAGGAATTTAATAATTATGTTAACTAATTAGGATAGATAACATAATATAAATATTACCTAGGATAATGAATTATTGAACACATTTGAGTTATACTTTTTTTCCAAAGTTTAATATGACAATAAAAAATTTTCCATAAGGGAAGAAGAATTAAAATTTATGATTTAGTATGAATATTTTGGATATTATAGTAACCATTTTTGTTTTAGTATTTTGTTGAATCTCGATCATGATGTTGAAGTTGATAATGGTAGGTATCCTGAAACAAAAATTTATTATGACATAATAAGGGAGCATATGTAAATAGTTATTAATTTTAGTATATTCCTATTATGATGGAGAAGTTAATTTTCCTGTCTTACCCATGGTAATGAGGTTTATATCACAATATAAATGTACTTCTTGATACTCTAAGAAATTTTAAATAGTGAAGTGATATTTATTGATGACATTTTGATATATTCTAAATATTTTTTAGAATTACCTGTAAAATATAAGGACTATTATTTGATAGTTCTACATTAATGGTATTAAAACATATATTAAATTGAATAAAAATCACTAAAAGTTATTCTGTGAATAGGTTATATTTTTAGGATAAATACTACAAAATGAAATATTTTGGTATGGAAAACTCATAGGTTTAATAAAATTTTTATGTTTATGTAATAAAGATTCAATTTATTTTGAATAATTATGTTTTATATCACATTGTAATCTTGATATTGATAATTATTTCCTGATGTTTTTAGTAATCTTCATCTCATTTTTTGGATTAGGATATACATGGACTTGATATGTGACCTTATAAACTAGTGGTTCATACCATTTTAAGGATAATGATAATGTTACTTGATGAATGAATAAATTATCTCATTCTGGATTAATTCCATGGGATTAAAATAGGTTTTCAAAAAATAATTTTATTGAGAGTATAAGATAGGAATGACTAATGTTGTTTGAGGAAGGATACATTGTCTTTTGAGAGAATAAATTTCAATGATTATTAGGTTTATAATATTTTAAGAGAATTCGTGGTTATATAGGATATATATTTTATAAATTAGGTTATTAAGTATGAATTTACCCAAATCATAGTATCCTAGTTTAAAACATGAGTGATATAGTTTCAACTAATTCTTATAAAAGTTCTTTTTTATGGATTATATGCAAACATGGTAATGTTATAATGTTAGACATCATGAGGTTAAAATTTTTTATTCTTATATATGATAAGTCTATTATAATTGTTTCCACTAATGTTAACTCTAATTATTTTAGTAATGGATACAACCAAAATGATCAATGTTAACAATTCATTCCCTAGAAAATGTGGGATAATTCCTAACAAAAAGACAAACATAATAAAAACGATGGTGTGATTTATAATAATTATGCCAAATTAGCTATCAAAAATTATTATTAATAATGTGAACATGGTTTATGTACCAAACAAATAGAGGCATATAAATATGTAGTCTCATGAAGGATCAACTATTTAAGATGATGATGAAAAATTGATTCAATTTTCTATATGTAAAATATATGGGATGAAATATGGTGAAAATTTATTTTAAGGGATGGGTAAATTATATATGTTTTCCATTAAAGGTCATTAATCTAACAAGTATAGGTAAAATATAGAATATAAAATAATTAGTTGAATCAATTGAAAGATGGTTTGGAATTATATGAATCAATTTCATAATCCAAGGTCCAAGAAGGTATATAGCCACTACAAATCATTAGATCATGGAAAATCCTATGAAACAACTATTAATGAACATGATATTGAGGTTCCACTCAATATTTCCTAATTACGTATGCCATGTATGTTTTCACCAACTTCTTGATATTGAGTTATAAATAAAAACCCCTTGTTGTATGAATGTTACATATATCATTTCTATGGATTTTGTGAAATTATTAATTATTCATATTTATAAACATCCCATTGTAGAATTCTATGTGTAATTACGAACATGTTTTCTGCCATAAAAATGTTATTATAAAAATTTTCAATATTTATTAATCCCATTCTAAATCCTAAATTAAAGCATGTTCATCTAGATGTGTATGGTTAATTATGAGTTCCCTATAGACATTACACTAATCTTATGAGTCAAATTATGATGACAAAAATTTATTTATAGGGGAGGAGAGTGAATCATTGTAAAATTTTAATATGTCATTAAATTTTAAAAATATAATCTTTTATATAGATTTATCTACATGCAACACCGAACATAAACAAAACCATGATATATTAATATAAATTATAAATGATTAGATATAACTGTTGGCACTGAATTTTAGTTAGGAAAATGTATTGAAATTTTTGTGTAAACTGAAGGCATCTTTTGAATCAATGGAATATCTCGTGGATCCAAAGGGGGTATGTCCAATATTTGAGTAATGTACACAAGATTAAAACCTGCAATTGAGAATCATGTGTGTCCAATGTGACGTCTAACAGATTCTTACATGTCAGGCTCCTGAAAACCACCAAGTCAGATGCGCTAAATAATTTTGTATTGCACACAAGATCTTTCACATGAAATGCGATGTTAAACACTATCTTATTTGGAGGCTTCCTAGCACACCACCACCAACATTTTCACCTATAAATAGAAAGTCAACACCTCACTTTAGTTATCAGTATCAAATGATGAAATTCACCTCTACTGTATATAAGATGGACCTTCCACGGCCATGTGAAAGACATAGGCTCAAGGTATTGGTTCTTGCGTGAAAGGTCTACCACAGATCCTCCTTTGAGTGGACAACTCAAGATTAGTCCTCACCCATATCCTTTTACTATAATGCATTTGTGTGCAAAATACCCTTTCTACATACACGATTTCCCTTATACAGTGCCTCTTTCCCTCATAAACCCTCATCGTGTGTGCATGCCTTCAATCTTTCCTAAAAACCCTCATCTTTTGCATAGGACTCCAATATTATGTGCACCCCTTATTACGGTCTCCATGTTTTATCATTACCCTATGAAACTATTTCCCACCCTATCTGGCATTCAAGAACCCTATCTTGTGTGTACCTACTCCATGCGGCCCACAAGGCGTACGTGTAGGGATTTACTAGTCCCTCAAGTGGTGCTTTATGTTGTGTTTCCATACTAAATAATTCTTTACATAAACATGCTAATGTGTATTTCATCTTTTCATAGCCAGGCTAATATGGTACCCTCAATTGACCAGTCGTCCACCCCAACTCCCTTTGGAATTTCTTGTGCCTTCCCACCCCCGAGTGCATGTTTGGTCATGTTATTTATGTCCTAGGGATGGGGAGTGATTACTCATCATCCAAGAAGTAGGATGTTAAACTACCAAGAAACCCTATGTCCTCATCCCATGAAAATAAAATATGACCACCACATGAATGAGATGTACATGAGGACCATTAATGGATAGAAACCAACGCCCTCTCACTCTCCCTCTCCCTCTCCCGTTGTGCTTAATCTCTATGTGCACCTCTAGAAGTCATTGCATAAGACCTAAAACACTGTGGTAGGGTACTCCCTATATGATTTTCATATCCTCCTCATAAATCTAGACTTCCTCCTCAATCTTCCCAATATTCCACTCCTTGGGCCACTAGCCACTCATAATCCACACTCTATTAATTGTTGTTGCACATTTTTCGATGCGATTGTCATTTCTATTACTGCCTCTTGTTTCTGACACTAAGCATGAATCCTGTAGAATTAGGGTAAGAATCAACCATGAAATCCTATTTTGGCTACTAATGATGGGTATTCCCTAAGACACTCTTCACCGATCTACGATGGATTTTATCACAGTTAGTGTTTGTAGGATGTATGCCCAAGGTTTGAGCCCCTCACAACCCATAATCCAGTTACCCCATTCATTCATGTTGGTTCACTATCCAAACCGCATAACATTAAATTGTATTCCCAATTTGAGATATGTGGGTTTTGATACATTTTATGTATGTAGTAATCCTCTTTGAGGTTCAATCCCAAAAAATGGTATACTTTAGTGCTCCCTCCTAGGGATGTCCCCAGTTAATCTAACAACATCCCTTTTTGGGACACATCCCTAGGATCTAGCTCCTAGAGGTGGACTGATTCACTCAAGAAGATAACCATGTGTAAGCCTCACACTCAATCCATATTCCTCCAACCAAGTGTGACCCTCTTATGATTGTATACAAGTAATTTGTATGCCCCAACATGTCTATGGATTGATGTCCTTTTTGCACAACCTGATTAAATTCCCCATCCTAAACTACTATAACTTTAATTCATTCATTTCAAATAGGGTTTGAAGGAATCCTCCCTGAGGTTCAAGACCATCATCCATATCCATCCTGGTCTCTACCTCAATTCATTGTGTTCTAATAACATCTTTCCCTGACCCGGAGGTTCCAATTCATTCAGATCCCATCAATGAATCCATTCTGACAAGACACCTCTTCATTGACTCATCTCCCCACCCCAAAGAAACTTGGTATTTCAATCCCTTCCACGGGGATACATAGGAAACCTCTTTGAGTTTCAATCCCTTTACCAACACCTTGACAGTGGTCCTTGGTTCCATCCCAATTTATTCATTCTTTTGGCACCTCCTCCATATCCATTCGGATTTTACCCAGTCCACCACATCCCAATGGAACAATGACATAATTTTTGAGAATTTAACCATGTCTAATACCCAACCATTAACTTCATCAACTTACCCTTATTATAGGTATGGTAATCCACAACTTCACATCTCTTCGTAGAACCTAGGATGCTAACCATGCGTAATCCCCATCATGTCACTAGGTCATTGTCCTTTGGGTTTTCCCAAATTCCATGCCCCACCCACTCAAACAATGTGGATTTTTATCCCTTTTCATTTATTTACGAAGACTCTTTGATATACATCCCATATAATGGTAAACCAAGGTTTCCTCTTTGTTGGGAAGCATCATCCTTTCTAATCCACCCTTTTTGGTGGCTATATCAGCCTTCAAGAAGTGAAAAATTCCTTTCTTGGGACACGCAATCATGGGTCAGTCCTCAATGGGTGTTCTGATATATAAATCTAGTAAAAATTACAGGTGATCCCTCCTAGGGAAGTACCTATCTGATCCACTGTCATTAGTGTTACGATTAGTCTTATCCATCTATTATAGACACTAAAATCCTGGAATACCCCTTGTTAAATGTGGGAATCTGAGGAAAACCACTGAGACATGCCTTTAGAATTTGATTCCCTGCATTCGGCATTGGATTCCTTGGGCTTCCACACCCTCGAGAATCCCCTTCAATGGGAAATTCAGGTGTACTAGTGTTTCAACATCCAAACACCGCAGTGATTTCTAACAAGACTAATCTCATAACTGTTTGTTTCTGCACTGACTTCCTGACTTGGAATTTACTGAAAAAATCAATATAATTAACCAATGTCCATAATGATATGGAACTAGGAAGAGTTTCAGGAATAAAATCTTAATATTTAAGGGAGACCCAGACTAGGCAATGAATTCAATGGAGTAATCTACAGAAGGAGGATCTAACATCCCATCGTCCCATTTCGATCAAGGAGAAAACATAACTGAAAAAGTGATGAATTATTCCCACCTATGGAAAGAGAGAATGCAGCGTAGATAGTAGTGCATCCCAACATACATATGTGTTCCCTGGTGTAAATGTATCAGAAATAGAAATGAAAAACCTAATGTGAAATTATTCTCCTCAAAATGGGGATTAGTAGCATTTTAGACATCAACATATAAGAGTGTCACACAATCCAGCTATCTGGCACCATGTACCACCAAACAAATAGTGGTCCAGGTATGAAACTCACCCGGATTTTCTTAGTTAGTCATTACGAATCCTAGTCTATGATGTTGTCAGCATGGATCTTTCTATCAAGCCATTGAAGACTGAATATAATTGGGGCACTTTGAATTGCCTACCTTCTATCTGTACAGAGGTATAAATCTTCTTTCTTTACAGGATCCTAGTTATAACTATATGAAACCAATAACCTCCTGCCACAGACATAGATGTAGGGTAAATTCCAACACGAATATCCTGCACATCTCCACCTCCACCATGACATCATCCACAACAACAACTATCAGGAACCCATTCCTCCTATCACCCTCTGAAATTTTCCCAAGAGGGTAATGGACACACTTGTCCGTTGATATGAATAGAAGGGGATCATCTCGATGAGGGAGATATCCCGTCAATATATAGAGGCCTTAGTTCCCCACTATCGTCACTGCCCCTAAGGGTGGTGTAGGGAGCCATTGTTCCTCACTACGATCTTCAATCGTTTCAGGATCATTTACCGGGAATGATATTATGACTCAATCCATTATGAAAATGAGTTAAGGGTTTAGTGAGTCCTATCAACTGCCACATTGGCCTGGGATCCTCCTAGGAGGGATCCGACCAGGCCACATTAGCACCTCCATCTTGTCCTACAGACTGAGGAGCAGGTGGTCCAAACCCCGGCACAGCCGCCACTAGCTCAATTGACCTAATGTCAATATCATGTTCATGCTTAGGATGATTCTATCCAGGGGGAATCATCTTATTTGGATATTTTTGAGAAATCCCTATCTATGAATGTTACCACCTCCAAGTTACTACATGATAGGGGGAACCTCTACACCTAATTGGGATTGAGGCCCAGTCACTCCATGTGCAGGTTGGGTTGACTCTCATGGTCACAGACTCTAGCAGCCGTAATCGCGGGCCGACCAATGATGATGATATTTAGTAAGGAGGTCCTCCCTGCACCATTTTTAGCTAGAGTGGAGGACCTCCATTCTCCAACATTCACCATGGATGTCCTCTGCATGCCTCCATTACCATTCAATGTGTAGGTCCTCCCACCTCATTGATGCCCAACACAGAGTACCTCCCAGTGTCCATTATCCTAGGTATGTGAGTTTTACCCATATTATAGGTCATCAATGCGACTTTCCTCCTCGCATCATCAGCAGCTCAAGTAGGGGCCCTCCCTGCAGTAGTATTACCCAGAGAAAAGTTCCTCTTTTCCCCATCACTTATTAGTATGGAGGTTTTCCCCATGTTCTCACTAGCTCTAATGGAGGTCCTCCCCACTTCAGTGATCACCAATGATGAGGCATTCCATGATTCATCGATGGTTGAAATGGAGGTCTTTCATGTTTCTAGTATGATAAATATGAAGCCCCTCCTCGTAGTGTTGATACCAAATCTGAACAACATAAGGGTCCACCTTTTTCTAATGATGACCATCATGGAGGTCTTAACTATATTATGTCGGAATTTTTCCTGAGTGCTCTCTGCACCCCATCTCATCCACGCAGTGGTCCTCCATGTGCCAACACCAACCTTCACAGAGGTCCTCCCAAAGTCAAATATCTACCACACCTTGAAGAACCAAACATGGTGGGAAGGATAATAATAACTACAAAAAGAAGGATCTTGAGAAGTGCCATGTCGTAATAAAAATTTTCTTCGTTTTAGACTCTAAAGTGTAATGCGACTTGATGATGCAGCCCTCACCTTGATCCTCTATGTCGGCGTCTAGGGCAGGAACTCGGAATATCAGCTTCATCCTCCAATAAATTGAGATGTACTAGATACCTAAAGCCCTCTTCAGATACATATAGGTGGATGAGGACTTGAATCCTTTCTAGGGTATTGTTACTCAATCCTCTCTATCATCACCAGGATCATTCTCCCTCTTGAAAAGGTATCACTGATAGATTTTATTGGGACCAACATACAATGGGAACCATCCTGATCCACCACCAATGACCTCCACCATTTCACATTATGTATTGGTCAGTATCCCATCCTATAGATATGTGGTGATATAGACAGTACCATCCTTGGTAGACAGCCCAGTATATAGCGTTTTGTCAGTTCGTGCACATTACTCTCCACCGACCAGTAAACCATCACAATGGTCTTCCTCAGTATTGTTACTAGTCCCTCAACCTCCCCCTATTGATGAATGGGGAAAGAAAGGGCCATATCCTGAGTCTGATACAAGAAGTTTGTGGGGAACTCTCATGGTGGACCATCTTCCCAAGATTCGCTGGCCAATTACAACTCCATGAATCAATATTCTAGAGTCCCTCACTAAGGACAAGGTCATGTTCTTCTGCCG
Source organism: Viscum album (assembly GCA_963277665.1). NCBI lineage: Eukaryota > Viridiplantae > Streptophyta > Magnoliopsida > Santalales > Viscaceae > Viscum > Viscum album. The sequence continues at coordinate 821,749,578 of OY728162.1, forward strand.
AACCATTGGGAAGACACACTTCCATTTAGATTACGGACTATTGGTTTACCCCAAAATCTGGGAACACTTCAACGACATTGTCTAGTAGTGCCTCCTAGTTGAGTTGGCCACACTTCCCATCGCTCATCACCCATCATCACCCAATTATCGTCATACCCTGCAGCAACAATGCATTCCAAAGTTAATAGTGGTATGTAGTGTTTTAATGTAGGCTTCGTCACATGTCCAGATCTGTGGTTGGGGGAAGTACGATTCCACGAACATCAGCCATATCCTATGCCAACCTTATTTACCCAAAGATATAGAGGATATTCCTCTGGGAATTGTTACAATAAACATAGTTATTCTTGAGATATACCTGGATAGGGGAATCAACATAGGGCCTAGAGAGGATAAATAGCTGCATGGGGAAAAACTACACCCGAGAGACCATGCAATTGTCCACACTCATTAGTAAAGGAATCCGATTAGCCTTGGGGAACCCAATGAGTCATCTCCTCTCAGTTGGGAACCAAAAAATTGTAAAGGTCACTATAGGGCTGTTAAGACCTCTAACTTGTCAGGTTTAGTACATAAGATAGAATAAGATCCAGAAAAGTCAACCATTCATGAAAGTCTCACTAAACAAAAATGATTTTTTATGAGCTTCTTCTCGAGCGTGTTACAGAACGATGACAATATTATGGTAACCCATAACCAGAGCAGTAAGGGAAAGAATATCTGTCTCCTGGTGAGTTTCCTCCTGGTGAGATTGATAACCCTTCCTATATTGATAGAGTGTGGGAGATAATTTATGGTGATAGATCTTGGTACACATCACCAAATACACCCTAGGTTCATGAGCATCCTGCTTGGTACCCAGGTAAGGATCCACTAGCCATTCCGTAAGTCATTCGTCTAGTTTCTACATAGGACATTCTTCCTCTATCCCTGTGGGTGGTTCCACTAGATTATCCATGAGCTACTAAGAAAAATTATCATATTGAAGAACCTACCAACACAGTGTTAGTCAGGAATCCTCATCATGATAGAAGTAATCATCAAGATAATTTTATGGATTCCCTCATTGCCCGCATAAAGGATATTGGATCTTGACATGTGGTGATTCCGACTCTTAGTAAACCATATCCAACATGGTTGGATGATATGTAAGTACTACTCGACTACGAGAATCCCATGTTCTCCCCATTCAATGGGATGAGTGATCTGCTGCAGCATCTAGCCAATAATATTTCATGGCGGGGACCCATGCAAGGAACTTCATCTCAACAAGAAGTCAATACGCTTTGATGCTTTGTAGAAACACTGGAGGGGCCTACATTTGTCTAGTACAAAAAGTTACCCAATGGGTCTATATCTTGTTGTGAGGACATTAACAATAATTTTCATTACAATTTTAGTTACAACACCTATAAGACGAGTATTTACGACCTCTTCATGTTTATGAAAAACTCTGGATGAGTGAGTCAAAGAATTTATTACCATATTGAAGGTCCTCACATATTCACTCAATATGCCACTCACTTAGGAGCATATGCTAATGATGTGTGTGGGGAATGTCAAGACTGATTTGGTCCCTTATCTCACCACTTAGAAAATCCTAGTAATATTGTTGGAATTCATTGAAAAAGCTCAAAGTCTAGAGGAAGTCATACAACAAGCCAAGCAGGCATGCCTGCTGCTTCCCACTACCCATGCATGAAGAACCTCCATGGTCGAGACCACTTATGTAGTGAATGTATAAGACCCTAGACATCTAGAATGTTTACCTATAGACGCACCTCCATAGCCCTTCAAAGGGCCACAACCCCAATCTTAGCCTCTGGCTCAGTATCGCACACCTTTGAATCAGTTGACACCAACGCATAATGAACTACCACTGTTTGTGATAGATAATTGGGTTACACCTCATCATTAGGATACTCCAGCCCGTCTACAAGGCCATGATCCTAGCGTATCATTCCTAAATCAGAGAAACCAGACCTAATAATTCAATGGGGCTCATGTCCCTAGATATTTTTGGAGTTCCTCGGATTAGGGAATTATGTAGTTTATGTAATAAAGGATACAAAAAGAGGATTATCTCATTGATCCCACAAACTATTTCCCCTATCACTAATTACATGGATACGCCCTTAAGTATTTCTAGGTGTTTATGTATTGTCTACAAGACCTGGTAGATAAAATAATAATTAGATTGGGTATGGACTTGGTAGAGGAAGCATGTTTGTGTGTACATCCTGAGAGCGATAGTGAGGGGGAATCACATCAGGTTTCTCGCCATGGGTCTCAGAATTATAATGAATGTATATCTCTCAAGCCAGTCACTCATACGCATTGTATTATTCGTACTCGTTCAAATCATACCAATTCATCTGATGTTTCTACACTACTTATACCTAATAATTATGTATCAACATCTCAGACGATGTATCATTAGGAGATCAGGAATCAATGGGACAATGGGAAGCCAACCCTCCACTGGTATCGATGCCATCTTGTAATCTTGGATATTTCATACCGTCAGAGATGGGTATTTCCCATAGAATCCACCCAAAAAATGGAGGATTCTTTATGTGACGATCAAGAGTATTATATAGTGAATACCATCAATATGGTGGACACATACAATGTCCCCGATGATGAGGAATACTAGGAATACCTTTCTAAAGTCCCTAGATGACACCAATGTCGATGAAACCATGGATATGTGAACCGTCAGAGTGTGTTGGAAAATGATAACGACCAATCCATACATTCCACCATTACAAAACATTAGGCTCAATTTTGAGATTAACAAGAGAAGTCATATCACCTTGTCTCATCAGATTCTCATCCCTCTCCATTTGTGGTACTCGACTAGCCTAATCCAGCATAACCATTCTATGATCTATCGTGTATAGTTGAGGCCAGAACTCAGTAATTTAGTCTTCTGTGAGTAATTATTATGTGTGGTTCGATTAGTGAGCAGTGATACATTCTCAACACCAATCAGAATATGTGGTTAAACTTGAATTTCTCATCATTCCTCCTTCCATAGAGTGACCTCGTATCAGCATAAATTTACCTATAGCATGGAATTATGTTGTTCTCAAACACATTACTAGAATTCCTACAAGTATTTTGATCCTTGAGGTTATCCTCCATTCATAAGATATGCACTAATCCATTGAATATAATTTAAGAATCCCCCTCCAATTTGAAATAGAGGTAGTAGCCACATAATCCTTCAATGCTGAGATTATCAAACTCGTAGAATGTCAGGAGATCATCTCATTCTCAGGAGAAGAAGAAGGATCTCCCATATAGATTTAAATACACTTGTTGTACATTAATGGTTAGTTCAATGGCTTGAAATTCCACCATTTTCTCATCGACACAGGTTCTAGGATCAATCTCATTTTGACCCATATACTCAACAAAATAGGATTGTTCAAATTAGATCTTAGTCCTTAAGACCTAAAGACTCATGGTTATGACAGAATAGAGAAGAAAACACTTGGAATGATCTTCATAAAGACCCTACTCGAGGACCTAATTTCTAAAATGGAGATCATTTGAATTGTAGAGTAAAAAATATATAATGCACTAATGGTAGGACTATGGCCCCATCTATATGCAGCAATACCCTCCTTATATCACGAATTCCTTATGTACTTCCTTAATTGTTGATTGGGCGTGGCTCAAGGTGATGTGTCTCCCTTTTAATGTTGAAATTAACACTACCTTGGTTCTAACTATTATAAGAACAAGGATAAACATGTTCAGGACAATGACATTGGAAAAAATATCATAGTATCTGACCCATGGATAGACTTAGATGATGCTTTCATCCTACCAATTCATCGAATGGATCCATGACCCCAGTCATGGTACATTGCATTGTCATCTATTGGACATGGGTAAAGTGAATTCCCAAAAGCAAGGAATTGTGGATGATAACTTCATACTCACACGTGAATTACATTTGAGTTATTCTAGAGCCCCTTACCCCTTTATGTTATCAGGATGTTATCCCCATGGAAAAAAATAAAAAAATTCCTTGTTTCATTGGTCCAGATGGAACCAACTCAAGACAACACACAACTACTATATTGACATTATCAAGGGTGTCCCCTTTGGTGGATTTTTTGATTTAATTGGATTGAAATATTTCATCGTCATCATTTCCATAGCATTGTTTTCCCCCAATGAAGATTCCACTACTGGTCAGGCCAGAACCAACATTCTATTAGGACCTTCCAACCAAAAATAATTTCCCTCTACCGATGATCCTCTCATTGTAGATGATGAATTTGATTTGAAAAAAAATCCCTCCTACATTTGAGGAAGGTGTATCCACCGTTATTGATGAGTTGATGCTAGTGAACCTCAGCACCGAGATAGATCAAAAACCAACAATGATCAGTTTAACCATGTCTGTAGGAGAGAAGAAGAAATATCTGGATTTTTTGATGTAGCATCAAGATTTATTTCACATAGATCGTTGGACTGAAGCCAATATTTCATCCTTTGGTCACCTTCCACCATCTTGGTATCTCGATAAACCATCTTCGGTTCAAATAACCTCCCAAAAATATAAACCCCTCTCACGGTTCCATGGTCGATGCATAATTTGATAAGATTATTAATGAAAATTTCATAAAAAATACTAATACCCAAGATGGATGGAAAATATCATTCCCATTAATAAGAACATTGGATAGATCAGAGTTTGCATCAACTTCTGAGATCTCAATCGTCATTGTATGAAACATGATTTTCACATTTCCTATGATAGTGCTATTGATCAACAATACCACTGGATTCGAAGCTCTACCTATCATGGATGGGTATTAAGGATATAATCAAAACTGAATGGATCCAATGGAAGAAGAATAATCTTCAATTAGAGAACCACCAAATAACATCCATTACCAAGTAATTCCTTTTAGTCTGAAGAATGAATGATCCACCATCCACTGTGTTTTGCACCACATATTCAAGCTGATCCTTGGGACATTGTTGGAATGATATGTGGATGATCTTGTGGTCATGTTTTTCCAGTGCTAGAACCATATTTGGTTTCTTGATAATGTTTTAAGCTTCCTATTCTCTAGAGATCTGAAGATGAACCCATTGAGGTGTGACATTGGGTCCACCTCTTGAAAGTTTCTCAGATTCATCATCAGATATAGAAGCATTGGGATCGATCTAGAGATGATTATGGCCATCAGTCAGATGAATCATCCATGAAACCATTATGTGCTATGAGTATTTCAAGTAAACATAGGAAATATAAATTGTTTCATCCCAAATATATCTAGAAAGAGTGATCCCTTTTCCCAAGTCATGAAGGAAGCTACCGATTATTAGTTGGATGAAGAGTATTAGAAAGGTTTTGAAGAAATCCAGCAACATCTGCTAAAACATCTGGTTCTAATTCTAATAATCACCAAAAGTCTATTGGCCTATTATGTGACTACCCTGAAATGATATCCTAAAGACTTTATCATCTTGAATAACAATAATTGGATAAAGAACATTTTATACCATCTAAGACGCATGCTCCTCGATAGAGATATCAAATATTCCACTATCGAGAAGAGATTCCTTGCCCAAGCATTCTAAGTGAAGAAGTTGTGAAATTACTTGTAGGACCATGAGATACATCTTGTGTCCCATATAGATCAACTAATGGACATTTTAAACCAACACATGTTTGTAGGTCCTCTATCATGGTTGGTAGGGATTATTTTGTAGTTCGACATTAGTTTTTCCCCCCATAAATATATCAATGGTCAGAAATTGGTCTACTTCCTCGCCACCCATCCATCCACCTCAGAGTAGTCTCTTGATCTTGATTTCCTTGATGAGGCAATCCTCTTAGTTGGTCAAGTAATGATTTTTTGGTAGATGAAATTCAATGGTGCTTTGTGAAGCCCAACCAACAGGAGACTCAATGATCATAGACATAATATGGTAGGACTATGTACCATATTTACCATTCCTACATAGGATATATTTCCCTATTAATTCATATTTTCTGAAATATACACCAACATCGATGTAGTGTATCGATATATTATTGTTGGTCTCGACCAAGCCCTTGAGATTGATGATCCCCAACTTTATGGGAAGGGGAACTCTGCGCTAGTTATCAAACAGTTCAACGATGACTACATCATCAAAAATCCTGAGGTCACACCCCTATTAGAGTGCACTCACTACCTGATAAACTAGTTCCCTTCTCTACCAGATATTACTCATGTTCCCCGATCAAGGAATGGTCGAGCCAATGCATTTTCCAGTATCGCCGCATCTCTTACGGAGCCCGACAAGTTGATTTTACCATCCATGTGGCACATCTAAGAGTCATAACTGCCATCACTCAAGATGTTGATGATATGCAGCAAGTATTCCATCTTACTACTGGTGCATAAACATCAGGACATTTATGTCCCCATGCTACAATATTAAAGACCCTTGACTAGACAACTCCTTTTGTTGAGTACCTCCAACATTGAAATCTCTCTATTGTTAGAGTCAAACACGAGCGAATCCATCAGCGGGCTATAAATTTTAGTCTCTAGAGCAGCCCTAGTTTTGAGAAGATCCTCTACAGATGTGGGCTTGATGGAATTTTCCTCTATTTCTTTCAAGGAGACATGATTCCCTAGGCCATTAAGGTTGTTCATGCTGGTTCCTATGGAGCTCAACAGTTAGGGAAAAAACTCTCACATGAGATCTAATGTTTGGGCTATTTCCATCCCACCATAGTATATGACTGTATCGAGTTTTCCAAGATGTTCCATGAATTATAAATCCATGTTAATTTTGTGCATCGACTACTGGAGCCTCCCCATACAGTAAAGTACTCTTATCCATTTACAGTATGGGGACTCGATATCATGGGACCATAACCACCATCGACAACTCATGAGTGCATTTTCTTTTAGAACACTATAGATTTCCTTTCCAAGTGGGAAAAGGAAATTCATATCAATGTAGTAACATCATGTTCTATCATCGACTACATGAGCTCCAACATCATCCACCAATTTGGAGTCCCTCACGCCATCCTCACCTATAATTGCTCAAATTTCTAGGAATTTGAGCTGAAGAAATTGTAGACAAATTACAATATCCTTTATAATAATACCCTTCAATATCACGTGCAAGATAATGGGATGATCAAGGGATTCAATAAAAACCTCTACAAAATCTTTTTGAAAATGGTTGGTCAGAACAAGGATAGTTTTACATAAAATATTCCCAACACTCTATTGGATTACTGGATGATGAATCGTAATTCCTCCCAAGTGACCCCATTTTCCCTGTTCTATATAATAGAGACAGTCATTCCCATTGAGATTCAGTTTCCTTCACTCAACACAACTATCTAAAATTAGAAAACATTAGAAAAAGGAACAGAATTATTTCTGGGTAAACTAAAAGTTGTCATTGAGAATATGCTCTGGGCCTTGCACAATCTATAGGTGCATTAGAGTAAGAGAGATAGATATTTTAATAAGAGTGTTTGTCTTCATTAGTTTCTTAAAGGTGACATAGTATTGGCACTGAGAATGACAATGATACCTGATAGGAATCCACTAATGATTGATCCCAAATGGGAGGGAACAAATATCACTCATAGGGATTACCCTAATAGTCTGTACTCCCTGACCACCATGGACAATGATTGTATTACTCCTAACCCTAATACTAAATTCGTTATGAAATATTTTTATTTTAAATACTTTGTATTTAGAGAACTACATTAAACTACGTCACCAATCTGGGATGAAAGATGTAAAATTACCCAATATCATCATCATGCATGATGTTAAACTACACTAGCTTCATGCATGACATTAAACTGAGAAATTTTTTTCCCCATCCCTCATGATATTAAACCATCTTTGTCACCCTTAATGCATGAAATTAAACTACATGATGTTTTAAGAACTATATATGGCTTGATTCCATCCCACATAGGATACATAGGAATGCCCAAATATTTTATCTTCGGGTGCATCCCAACAAATATTTCCATTTCCATAGCCCTCACCCCGAGTTTATTTCTCTTCGAGGGATATATATGGTGTGGTGTGGACTTCTCTTTTTTTCATTAATATTAGGTTTATGACAACCGCACCATGTTCCTCCCTTATGATTACATCCCTTCCCTCTTCATCCTTACTGCATTTACACATCATTTACAAAACTATATAGGGATTTATTCATATCCTTATGGGATATTTAGGAATGACAAGAGGCTTTTCCCCCGGGTCTTGTCTAGTACCTACAAATTATCTCTATTTTTTGGACCTTTGGCCTTGATTCTTATGATATTATATACTGTGGCATGTGGAATTATTTTTTCCTTATTAAGGTTGATTTTATAATACCCATTCCATTTACACCTTCGTTATGGAATTTTCCATGTGATCTTCATCCTTAGCGAATGATGTTAAATTGCATGGAATTCTATAAATATGTATGGATTGATTCTGATCACGGTGGTATACTTAGGAATTCCCATAAATTTCATCTTTTGGTCCACCCCTATGTTCTTCAACCTTTTTATCCATTTTGGACCTATCTCATGGTATTAGTTCTATGACCATAAACTATGATCTCTAAACCCTAATGATGTTAAAATCATTTGTCCTACCTGCAAGATATATAACTGCATAGAATTTATGGTCCTTTTTCATGACCTTAATGGTAATTGACCCCTCCATAATGTGTGGCATTAAAATGCACAATACTTTGTTGATTTCCTTATGTTTTGACATTTTGGCCTATGTACTCTCAGGGAGTGGTGTGTGGTATAGTGTAGAATTATTCTTCTTCATTCACATCCTGTTTTCATTACCATACCATGAACACCCCCTTGAGGACCTCAACAAGATTTGTCCTTACTAAATTGTATTAAATTGGAAGGAATTTCTAGAACTACATATGGATTGATTTCCATCCTTTTGGGATATGTAGGAACACCCAGAAAATTTGTCGTTAGGTCCATCTACATGTCTATAAAACACTTTCCCCCTTTCCTCCACTCTTATTATAAAGTCTTCAAATCTTAACTAGGCTCATAAAACTCTATTATACCACATAAATGTATTCACACACACTACGGTCTAGGGCCTAGAGTGTTAGATTCTATATATACATGTTCTCATTCCTTTTCCATGCTTCACACATTGCACTAATTGGGTCTACGCTATATCTCACATTTGGATGGACCCCCAAGAGATTTGGATGCTTAGAATTATGTATCACCTACTCTTTTGATCCAGCGTCCTAGAAGATCTTGAACGAAATTTTAGATAGGTCCCGCATCGAAAATATGGTCAGTGATTGACCCTCATATTTTTTTCCCATCCCGTGTCACACCATATAGATGTCGTGCTGCGAATATGGTCAACAATTATCCTCAATCGTTACACCAACCCCATTATTCCATAGATATTGGTTTCATTATTTACATAGCTTTCCATTTCATCATGTTCAAATAGAACTTTGACACACTTTATGTTATCCCTCCATGCACCTTTTCACGTTAAAAAGAGAACCAACATATTGGGGTCATCTGTTACTCCACACCTTTGTCCCTACCATGTTATTCCATGTTTGGTAAAGATCTTCTACACACATATTTCCAAAACCGAGCATGGATCCTGTGGGATTAGGGATTTGGGTAAGGTTTGTGCCCACATGGAACAACCACACTTCCTTATGGTCCAATCCTTGCGACCATAGAATAAAAAAATAAATACTAAACTAGGTGCCAATGTCCATGAATCTTGACATTAAATTGTGTGTGTTTTATCTTGGAAATTTTTGATGCGGTGTGGACTTCAACGGTCCTCATTCATGCTGTTTATCATTAGGGAATCAAGTTAAAAATTTATTATTTAGATGTATCACCCCATTTTCCGAGCTCTACTCACATAAAATATTATCTCCCACATCCTTATCTTATGACATTAAACTACATGTTCTTCATCTAGGTTGGATGGTGATGAAATACCCATCCATATGATGTCTTCATTTGAGAGGATGTTTCCCCTGTTGTATTGTCCACCATCCATGCCACTTTACAGAACTACGTGTGGCTTAATTCTCCCCCAAAGTGAGATATGTAGTGATTCTCAAGTACTTTTCTCTTGGGTCCAGCTCTAGAGTCATGAAACTTTTAACCACATTCTTGGTCTCAGGTTTTATATTTGGAAAGTTGCGTATTGTTGTGGAATTACCTTGTCCTCATTCAGGTTGGGATGCCTCCGAATGCTATACCTCACCAATCTACCCCTTACCTTATGAATTAATGACCATAAGGTAAGATTGCCAGTGTCCATGTTTTCATGGAACTAAAATACGTAACAACATCGATTTTTCATTCATGATAGGATATACCACCATTTGGTATTGGCCATCTACCATACAATATTAAGTAACTACATTTTCATTGATTCCCAATATTTTGAGATACATAGTGATTCCTAAAATCATCATCTATGTTCTAATTTCAACTCCTATCATATTTTTGACCTCTTGGTCCTTTCCCTCTTTCCGGATCTTGTGGTGTTGTATGGATTTATTTGGTCCTCAATAATATCAGGTTATATAATGCACCACATGTTTCATTTTTGGGATTCCCATGTCCTTAACATATGAAGTTAAACTACATGGAATTCTATAACTACATACAACTATATTCCTTCCCACACATGATATGTAGAGATATCCTAGCATTTTGTCTCGGGATCAAGTGAAAGTTCATTAACTCTTCCTTATATTTTCCACTAATTACAGTCCAAAAAATGTGATCCTAAACTAGGAATCCCTAGTATGTGTAACACGTCTTTAAACTGTTGACTAGGTTCCAGGTGGTATAACCTAAAAATATATGCAATGCCTTAATTATATGATGATAATATATTTCACACCTTTTACTCACCGTCTAACATTAAACTACATACTTATCATCCCAATTTTCATAACGTAATAGAGTAGTCCAAGAAAGGTCCCCTCTAGAGTGGTCCCTCATAGAAATAAGTTTGATCTTGACTCAGGTTGATATGTACACTCAATGATATTTCCTCATAGAGTCATAGTTTCAATATTTTAGGACTCCATTCGAACAACCCATCACTCCATCCCCCAAAATTACATGCCCTCTATTTTGTATCCTCATCCTCTTTCATGTTTGAAGGACCCCACTAATAGTTAGGATTATCAGCAATGTGACTCTCGTATTATTTTAGGAAAATTCTCTAGAATACAATGGGCAACATATTAATTTAGGCCCCATGATTTTGAATACAGTTAGTGGTTAGCCCTCACTTGTTTTTCCCCATCTCAGACTGATGATTTAGATTCATCCATTCGAATAAAGTCAGTAGTTTTCTTATATTGTCCCTCCACCATCACTGTGTTTCGAATTACCAGTATAGTAATTCACATTTCTCATTCCCCTTTATTTATATTGACTCTAACACCGTTGGTGTTATCCAATTCGTGAACTATATCTTGTTGAGAATGAAAATTTGGTTACTCTGGGAGCCCTATTCTCCAATCATGGTCTATCTAAACCCAAATACATTGGATGGTTAATTAATAATAGAATACCCCTTGTAATCCACAATTTTCTAGAACTCTCATAAATAAAATTAATAATTATATAGCCATCCTTTGTTTCTCACACTGGGTATGACCCAGGTGAGAATAGGGATGGATTGTAGGTTACTTCACCCTTATGATTGATATTCACAAATTAAAATAGAAATGAAAAAAATAAATACATTAACTTAGTTAAGGATAAGAGGGAAAGGAGAAAAATATTTTTCATGAATACAGCCAAAACACGACCCCTTTCGATCATCCCCTTCAATAAAACATACCATCATCGATTGTCTCCCGTTCCCTGAGTTCCCTTTCATCATCAACATCGGTGTAGTGTAGCTCAATGGTCCTGGCCTACATTCACTCCCAATAAGCTTGGAATGCATCCATTTTATAGATAGCCTATACTAAATGCTCATGGGATTCCACTTGATAGGATTTCATCCATTCAATGAGCTCATATTGCCTTTTTATGAATGAAACACATTCTTTTGACTATTCTTCAAGATGCCAGACTTCCTCCTAAACCTCAACAAATTTATGAATATTATAGGATTTCTTCTCACACTAGGAAAAATAAGAGCATTGGATTATATCCCACATATTTTGATCCAAATAATCACAAATCATCATTTGATGATGGAAAGCATCCACCCCTTCGGTGTAGAGAATGTGCAGACACATGTCGAGTGCCTCCATTCAGAGACATTTCCCCCGCCATCCAAATTCTCAACCCTCTCTCTGAAATCACTTGTGTTTTCTACCTCTTTCTCAATAGGTTCTAGGGATGGACCAGTTTGAATAGTTGGTTCTATAGAGACTGGTGCAATCATAGATGAATTCCCCACAGATGTCCAAGACTCAACAGTTTTTCAAGGCTTTAATCTTGCAATCAATGCATAGGAAATTGGTAACTTGGTCAGAAAACTTCTCAAATAACATATATGGTTCTATACATATTGAGACTTACAAAAGCTAAGCACATCCAAATTGATCACCCATTTCATTGTAGGAGCTCCCACCATAGGAGATCCACTAGTACAATACTATTTTTAACGTCACCATTTTTTTACGTTGGGTTTTCAGAACCAACGTGAAAATATAAAAAAAATTGAATTTTCACATCAGATATAAAATAACCAAATTGAAAATCAATTTTTTATTATTTTTAAAAACTATTATATAAGAATCAATATGAAAAAAAAATTCATAATTTTTTCCATGTCGTATATTTGACAACTGACATTAAAAATAAAATTTTCACTTTGGTTATTTAATAACGAACATTAAAAGGTATTTTTCACGTCAACTATTTAATAACAGACATGGAAAATGTTTAAATACAATTATTTAATTTTCCAAGATTTGATATTACTAGCCTCAGAGCTCATATATTGTTACAGATCAAATTTTATGTCCATCATAAGTTGGTCATCTCTAAAAAATTAATATAGAAGTACAACTTCTGATGGCCATAACATTTGATATGTAACTCTGTTTGAGATCTAAGAATAGTAAAATAAAATCATGGGAAATTAACTACATGTTTTAAAAAACAATTCACATCAGTTAATAAATAACTAACATGAAAAATTCTTTTTGACATTAGTTTTTAAAAAACCGACATGAAAAATTGATTTTTGACGTCAGTTATTTAATAACAGACATGAAAAAGTCATGAAAATTGATTTTTCATGCCGTTTATTATATAAAAAATATAAAAAATCCGAGAAAAATTTTAATATCATTTTATTAATGTTATCATAAAACTGACGTGAATGATAATTTTTATATCCCTCCAACATGGAATTTCAATTTTTTTATATCGCAACATCAAAATTTTCAATTTCCACGTAATATTTTAAATTCCATGTTTTCTTTTACCATACAAATTATATGTTTTCATTATAAAAATATCATAAATCAATAATAATTTCTTTCAACCATCATTATTCCTCCAACTCGACTCATTTGATCTTTAATGTGAATCCACTATTTCTCTTTTCGGGACCTTATTATGGAATTAGTATTTATTTATCCATGATTTATGTTTTTAGGTGTTTTTTCATAATTTATATACCATTTAATGATAATTTGTTTCAACCCTCATCGTTCCATCAACTTGACTCACTTAATCTTCAATGTTAATCCACTATTTCTTTTTTCCATAATCTCATCAAGGTATTTGAAATTATTTTTCCATGGTTTATGTTTCTTATCTGTATTTTTCTTAATCGATATAAAATTTAATGATTATAATTTTTTTATAATGATGAGTAATTATTTTTATCATGCTAAAACTACAAATCCTCCTTCATATTGTAAAATTCATTCTAAAACGAAGCTATTATTGGATCATTTGATCTTTCCACGAAAACACATTTTAAACTACTGATGGTCATAAATTTTGATGCACAAATCCATTTGATATCTTGATCCTGTCAAATTGAATCATAGTAATTTATATACAAGACGATATTCAATTTTGTACTTATTTTTTTAAAAACCGATCTAAAAAATGACTTGTAATGTCGATTTTTTAAAAACTGACATTAATATTAATTTTTAATGTCATTTTTTGTAATGCAGATTTTCATTCATGATGGGTTATTAAAAACCAATGTGAAAACCAATAAAAAATTTAGACATCATTTTATAAATAATAATAGTTAAAAATCATATTCATATTGTCTCTCAGAAAGACGTAGCCTGAAAACCAACTTCGAAAAACTAAAATAATCAACTTAAAATAGTGTTTTTGTACTTATGATCTTTTTGCACTTATAAACTTGATGAATGGAATTGAATCCTTCTCATTTCAACGTTAAAATTTTCATTAGGCAAAGAGAAGATACAAAAAAGGCCTTTGGAAGCCGAAAGTGGGGAAAATGAAGGGTTTCACCCCGAATCAAGTCCACCCCCTCATGTTTAAGCCAGGATAAATCAGAAAGGAGACTACAAACCAGGGTACCAGGGACTGCAAGGGAGTCTAGATAGTCCTCTAGTTTTTTCCCTCCCAATAAATGTTAGTGACCATAATGTTGTTCCACAAAAAGGGCCTACATTTATTAATGATATAAGATATTGACTAAGGGATGAAGCCCTTTCCAAGTAATGCATCATGGATAATCATGGAATCAGTATCCACCTCATAGAGATGAATGTTCCATTGTATACAAATGGTCATACCTTCTAGAATAACTTTGGACACCACTTGGACAGAACTGTCACTCTCAAAGTGAGCTATGAACGCCAGGAAAACACTCCCCTTAGAATCATGAACAACTCCACCTCTGCGCATATCACCAAGGACATAGGTCCCATCAGTGTTTATTTTCAGGCAGTCTCCTAGAGGAATACATAAAATCCATATCCCCTAGAGGTGACGTGATGAACCGAATCCAGAGGAGCACAAAGGGTATGAAGTGACAGTGCCTTCTTCTAGTTTCCAGAATGTTAAATCTAATCCACCAGCATGCACTGAGCTCTAGCCACAATGGATCTTCTTATGGAATTAATTCCCTCAAACCTAGAAAGGTTCATATATTTCCATAAACACCACCACACCACACTATAGATTAAGGAACACAGCACTCTTTACACATCTAAACTCTATTAACCCTGAAACTAGAATTCCAGGAACATATCATTGCTTTCCACAAGGGAGGAGTAAGATGTGAACCCCCCAAAGTAATTCTAGACCATGTGAACACCATTTCCCTCGATGAAAATGTGGCTCATGATCTCTTCAATTTTGACCGTGCAAAAATGAATGTAGTAATTTATCATAATGACAAGGCATTTAATGTTAATATTAGCAGGCAGGGCATTATATAGAATTATCTTGGTAAGAAAGTTATTCTTAGCAAGGATTTTTTTTGTACAAGATGATTCCATTCCACCTATTGTACTACCCCTAAGTGGCATTAATCCTCTAAAAGTCCTTTGAGTTAAATTTTCCTAAAGTAGGGGGAATTAATAAACACCTATCCTGCTCCAATGAAATGAGTATGGATTCGAAAAACTCTTGTTGGGATGCATTCAAAATTGATATGAAGAAATTTGGAGGATATCTTGAATCCTTAAAGGAAATGGTGAGATCTAGACACCCTAGGTAGGCGAGCGTGCTGCCCAACCATTTAGGAAACCAGAAGAGGATGTTTCCTTCACCTATGATCAATTGTATGAGTGGGAGGATATTTGTGATGATGTTACACACATAGGACCATAAGGTTGACCACATGGATGAAGGTGATGAAGAGCTGGACCAGTACATTTGGGAAATAAGATTCCCCCACATGGTACGCTCCTTGATGATTTCCAATGTGAGCTTTTCATGCGTGAAATGAATATTATCCACCTAACATTTAATGTTAATCCCTCCCTCATAGATTGGTCGTTCCATCTTCTTACATGAAACCCAATACCTCTTCCCCCCAGATTGAGAGTCTAAGACAAAGTTCATGAGGAGTCTATCAATGGACCTTATGTCACTCTTCGATACACTGGAGGAAGTGAGAGCATGCATTGGAATAGCTGATAGAACACTATTAACAAGAGAAACATGGACACCAAAGTAGAGGAAGTGACTTTTAATATTATGAATTCGACCTGTCATATTCTTCACCACATTGTTGAAGTCCCTATTTCATAGTATTCCTGGAGAAACATGGGATCCAAGGAATTCCATGGAGAAAATTTCACTTCATATGATCAAGATGTCACCTAGATCAACCACCCTACTTTCATTGCATGATCTAGAGACATAGAAGTTTCTTTTCTTTCTGTTGACGATGTGATCACTCTAAGGGAAACAATTCTCTATGATTTCATTGATTCCATGAATGATAATCTTCCTATCATTCATGAAATTAATTGTATCATTGACAAAAATCAGTTGTAAGATAGATGAGAACCTAAACTTCTTAAGGTATGGAAGGATTTCCCTATTGGATATACTGTTGTTAATCATCCTTCTTACTGTGTCTTTCATGAGAATAAAACTTCTTGGGGAAATAGGGTCACCTTGAAGAAGACCTCATATGGCCTTAAAGTATCCATTCATACACCCCATGAATGAGACAACCATCCATGATGAGCGTACGCATCTGAATATGAGATCGCAAGATATGGAAGAAAAACCCATATTTGTAAGGACCCATTTAATAAAACCCCATTCCATCCTATCGTACTCCTTGCTCATGTCCCACTTAATGACCATGTTGGAACCTCAATATTTGAGGTTAAGGTCTCTTAGCATGTCTTACACAATGACTATAACTTTTTAATGGAGTCATATTTCACAAAGCCGTGTTGCTCTATGGAAATCCACTAAGGAAGGAGTCTAGAAAGACTCCTATTTATGACACTTGATAAGATTTTCTATGGGAAATTACACATTATTATAGGATGATAGTGGAGGAGGGAAGAAGGATCTATAATCTTTTGAAGAAGCACAATATTCTTAGCTAACGGGATTCGAGGATGACCTCCCCCATGGAAGAAATCCTAGAAGGATTGAATGAGTTCACTCTTTACAACCTCCCAAGATTCCCTGTAGAAGGATATAGGAAATCCGTCCAGACCTTCTGCACTCTCTGGATCTAGGATCAACATGGCTTCATGGATCTCTATCTCCTCAGGGATACCTTCCAATAAAGCATTGTCTAGGTGGAGATGAGGCTTGGAATCCCTACCCATAAGAAAGCACACCCAAGGGGTACCCTTGAGGCATGGAAACCAAAAGGCTAGTGAGAAGATCCTTAAAGTAATAGAGGTACATACCCCCACCACCTCTCTTTCATTGGTGAATGTTATATATTCCATATCTGGATTATTTTTGATCACATGCATCCTATACCTAATACATGCATTAACAAATGTGTTGTTCTTTTCCTGCTCCTTGATCCATTTGATCTGCAAGCTTTCCCTTTCCAGTCATTCCTACGAAGGAACCATGGCCACCAGGTTGTTCCTTTTCTTAGTAAGTGCTCTAATGATCATTTCATCCCAGTTTTTCTCAAGGCAGGCCTCGAGCTGTTTTTCACTTCCCGTTGGAGTGCGGCCAGATCCTAATCCAATGGGGGAATGGAATGATCCCATCTTTTAAGTTCTTATTTGAGACGACATAACTTGTAATGGATAGCCAACCCGGAGTGGACCTGAGGCGCTTCAGACCAAAAATTCATATCAATATAGTGATATTTGTGGAGAATTGACCACCGAATAGATAATTTTAACCACTCCTATTAGGCCTCCCCTCCTGTTGGCTAACTGGTGACAACTTCAGTCATGGTTTGTCATCTTCCCACTTCAGCTGTGGTAAGTCATCCACCTCACACGATCCCAGAGGCAAGTGTAGAGAAATTCCCTTACACATCCATTGATAAATTTTCACCCCCAAGGGGTAACTTCCTGATCACTACTATTAACATATTATGGAATAGGGTAGAGTTTGTTAAGTAGATTTAAATTTTGATTGGGAAATGGATACGATTGATATGATTTGAGACCTACCTCAAGTTGTTCAGATAGATCTACAGCAGAACCTGTTATTTTGCTACTCTCATGGGGGAATTTCTCATGGTCCACTATCCCCTAAAACCCATAACTTCCTAGATCGTCACCTCCTTCCACCTATTTCTCTTCCTATTATTCCTCCTCCTCGACCTATTATTCTTCCAATTATATTACTTCATCTACTCTTTCATCATCATCATCATCCTCAAGTGGCGTTTTCCCACGATCTTTCTCCTGGTCGAGCATTTACTTGAATAGGAGGGACAATTTATAATACTATCCCTGCTGGCATGCATAGACATACATGTATATTATGTATGAATATCGATGATGAATGTGCACCCTTTCCACATAAATATGCCCCATATCTAGTAATTCAAGCCCAACACAAAACCTGTTTTCTACACAAGTCTTCATGATCAATCGACTGCCGTAATGTTATCTAGGAATCCCACAAGGCTAGGAATATGGTGTTAGTGGATATATTTATAAGATATCACAACGTATTTTTTGGGAGGTCCCTACTATCTTCACGAGTTCGCCTATGGGACCACCCCTCTTCCAAAGAGAGAGGCGTGACCACACCTTTTGACACCCCTACCACCGAGGTTATAGCCTATGTCATCCCAGATATCTGGCTTATTCTTGATCTCAGTTCCCCAATAGTAGGTCTCCCGCTCCCTTTTCATTCATACTCCATGCTTTCCACCTTGATCTTCTAAAAACGTTTCCGCCGAATCGCCTCGGAATACGCCTCCACCTCGGGGTCAGCATTTCCTATCGATAGTCAAACATTAACATCAGTGGGGGTAAAGGTAATTACCAAGCCAAAGACATAAGTCATGAACATGATCCATAGTTGTCAAAGGATATAGGGATTCATATCTTATAATACATATATGTACAAATTTTTAGTCATTTTATGCATGTATCTAATCTGCCCGGTGAACCTTGATGGCACATAGGGTTTACCAAAAATAAATCTATCAATTCAGGCTACCAACACACCACCCCTAATACTCTGTAGGTACTCCCTCTACTCCAATCGGCCTCTCCCTTCATACACCATCTAGAAAAAATAGGGTTCGAAATGGGTTAAAGATGATGTTCACATAATTAATGATACTATGCTTTATCCCATCATCATTGGCCTTTAGTGGAATAATCCCAATGATTGTTAGTATAGATGGTTGTAGAACATCACCTGGAGGGTGTATGGAGTTTAGGAATTCATATCTTCCATAGTGAGCTGTGACCCAACCACATCCAATTTGGAATGGGATGTAGATTCTACTGGGCCTGCATTCTCTTGAAATGTGCCCCAAAATTTTGTAGAACCTGGACAATACAAGCACACCTAGGTTGAATATATGAATGGACACTATGATCCTAGCCATTAGTATCATCCTTGGCTGTACTCCTATCGTTGTTTCCCTTACTATTACTAGACACTCATTCAATAATGATAAATTTTAATCCAGCATATTTAACATACGGATCTCAATATATCACCCACACTGAATATCCATGATTGATATTGACCTTTTTTCAGGACCATACAGTATGATCCTATCTTACTCTTTCTGGATGCAAAAAGGCACTGCTTCCCTCACCTATACATCTTCACATTCTTATAATTATTTAGAAAGAGGATTAACCATGCAAAAATAAATATATCCCTTAGAAATTATTTGATTCCCATCTTCTTGTTTTCCTAATCTAATAGGTTCCATGTTAAAATGGAGTTATTGTCCCATCTCCCTATACATTCTCTGTGGGAATAAACACGTCATACTGATACCATTCCAGGGGGATACATCCGACACAGTGGACATCCCAAAGGCTGATACCGACCAACCCATGGTGAAGATGGAAAGTATTTGTATAATGAGACCATCAGCTAGAGAACTACGTCACCAGGTCCTGTTGATGGTAGAAAAGGAATTGTGATGTCCTCAGAGCCTCAGACAACTCGATGTGTTGCAACTCTTCTCTAAACTCCTTGCATATTCAGAATACCCAATACTTCAATTCCCACTCATTTATAATATTTCCTCTATACCTAAAGTCCCATTACCCCTAGCCCTTAGTCATTTCAGTAATGATCATCCTAATGGTGCTCACATAATGATCCGAATATTCCTCAATAACTAGAATTCCTCCCATGAATGTCATGGTCCTTAGGTTCAATATGTAAACCTATATGTTCGGAGTCTCCTTTGTAGGGTGATCATTATTCATGTTGTTATACTATGAATGTTCATCCTCACGTATCACCCACAAACGCGATGTGTTAGTCGTGAAACCCAACCTCAACACTTCTTCCATAATACCAAATTTCTAGATTGGTTGACTATCGCTCATAATGTAATCCTATTGAGCCAATGCCAACATACCAAAGAGCATATAAATGTGGGATATGGTTCTTCTCACATGAAGAATCTGAGGGTTCACAATCATCTCGTCCCACTGTGTATCACAAGAGGCATCCCTCTCAGCACAGGTCTATTTAGCAACCATCTACATCAGGTTTCAAAAATCACAAATGGACTTGCACAAAATAAAGGATAATTGGCATGTAAGAAAGGAGGGTGCATGCAAGACGGATGACAACCATGCCAGAAAATTCATCAAAATTATAAGATCCCAAGATCTAATGGCTGAGAGAATGATCTTGAGATAGTGAAAAAGATTCATTGGCCACCCGAAAGATGGATTTAAGGGGATTCATGTAGAACATGGGATATTTTATATAGGAGAGTAATTTATAAAATTTCACATATAATCAATGGTATGGACCCCCTCATATTTATAGGTGTGTACCGACCTTTCCTATGCGTAGAAGGGATTTGTGTGACGAATGGGAAATCATGCATGCAACAACCATCAAGCACTCTACTCCTTGGTGTTTCCCTCATAATATGACATTCAGGTCCGTTTTCAGCTTATATTATGAAGGTGAAATGTTTTGGCCCCTAATTTTGGTTAGGGACATGGATTGACATTTTTCTAGAAAACTGAAAGAATATTTTGAATTTGCAAACGATCCTGATGAACCTAAGGTAGGTGCACAAAACATGGAGGTCCATGTGATTGATTCTATCCTATGTGAAAGAAGTTATAGTGAATAACATTATGTTAAATGGATTCTTACATGCATGGATCCAGAAACGGACAAGTCAGGTGTGCTAAAGAATTCAAGCTGGCATGTAAGACCGTGAGTGGACAATGAGACATAAAATCCACCATCCATATATGACTCCTTGCAACCAAACATCAATATTTTTTCCTATATATAGAATGGTACCCCCCCCCTCACATATGGTATCGGTTAAAGAAGGCAAAATGTTTCCTTACTGTGTGTAAGACGACCTTTCTGAAAACATTTGAAAGACATGGTCTAGAGGTAATCGATCATGAGAAACAAGTCTACCATGGTTCGTCCTTTCGGTGGGACCACTAGAGCATGATACTCACCAATTTCCTTATACTCTAATTTAGTTGCATGCCCAAGACCCTTCTTTCTCACATGATTTCCCTTATGTACTACCTCTTTCACTTATAACCTGTCATCTGGTGTGAAAGCCTTCAGTCATATATAAACCCAAATCTTTCACGTAATCCACCAATCATGAACAAACATTTTCTATGGTATCCATGTGTTATCATTTAACTAAGGAACCATTCCAAACCCCCTCTTGCATGAAACACCCCTGTGTTGTGCACACATCCTATGTGGGGCCCTCTAGGCTTGTGCACAATGATTTCTTAGCCCTTCGAGAGGTGATTGATATTGTGTTTCCATACCCAATACTTCTTCATATTTGCTAATTGAAGGCTATTTCTTTTTAAAACAACCATGCTATTATGGGCCCCTCCACTGACAACTCCATCACCCAAACTCTCTTTGGTATTTCTTATTCCACCCCTTCCCCAAGGATGAGGTTTCTCTAGTTATGTAAGTCCTAGGGGGGAGGATTGATTCCTCATCATCCTAGTTGCAGTACTTTAAACATCCAAGAAACCCCATTTCCTTAACACATCACATTTAATGGTGATCGATGTATGTGTGAAATGTTTTAGAGGTCTATGAAGGGGATTGGGACCTACATCCTCTCACTCCCCCAATCCCATTAGGCTTTGTCTCCATGTACACCTCGAGAAGTCTTTTTATATTACTAGAATAACCTTAGTAGGGTTATACCATTATGATCAGAATATCCTCCTCGTAAATATATACATCCTCCTAGAGAAACCTTATATTCTTCTCCTTAGGACACTCTCCATGCATAAGACCCTTTCCATTCCTCGCTGAAACATCTTTTGTGACCTGATCCTCTGGTCTATTGATGTATCATGTTTTTCACACTTAGGATGAATCTCGTGGGCTTAGAGTAATCATCGACCAAAAAACATGTTTGGTTTTCTAGCCATACATATTCCACATGCCCCTCTTCACTGAACAATATTTGGTTTTACCCCTATTAGGGCATGTAGGAAGCCCCCCTAAGGTTCTAGCCCCTAACTACCCATAATCCAGTTTCCTCATTCGTTCAAAGAGAATCACTACCCATCCCACATGATGTTAAACTGTATGACCCTTTCAAACTACATGGTTTTTTTATCCCTTTTTGGTATGTAGGAAGTCTCTTTCAGGTTCAGTCCAAAAAATGGTAAACTTTTCTACTCTCTCATGGGGATGTACCCTCTTGATGTGACATATTACCTTTTTGGGACACATCCTCTAGATCAAAGTAACTAAGATGGAATGATCCAACCAAGCAGTTAAACATGCATAGTCCACACACTCAATTCACACTCTTCCTACAAAGAGTGTCCCTCTTGCGATGGGCAACTTGTCATATGTATTCACCAACATTCGCTGAGTCGATTTCCTTTGCGCACACCCTTATTTCATGCCCCATCCTAAAATACAAGGACTTTTATCCCTTCCTTTGATTTAGGGTATGTAGGAATCCTCCCTCAAGTTCAAGCCTATCATCCATGTGTATACTGGTATATCCCTTGAGCCTTTTTGTTCTAGGATAATAATTCCATACCCTGGAGGTTCCACTTTCTTCATAGCCCATCCATTCTTTCATTCTCACGATCCACCTACTCAGGTTAATCATATACCTATCATAGAAAAACATGGACATTGATTCCCTTCCATGAGTATATGTAGGAACCTTCATTGTGGTTCAAGTACTATACCGTCACCTCTACACCAGTCCTTGGTTCCCTCTAAATTTATTCCATCCTTTGATACTTCCTCTATATACATCAAAATTTTACATGGGCCACCACATCCTAGTAGAACCATGACATACTATTTGGCTAGCTAACCATGCATAGGCCCCAACCATTCTCTCCATCACCTTAACCTTATCATAGGTAAGGTTTTACATAACATATCTACTCATCATAGAACCTGATCTGCTAATCATGATTATGCACCATCCTATCTCTTGGTCATCCTCTTTTTTGTACACCCCAGTTCCATGCCTCACCCTCTTGAACTACATGGGTTTTGATACCTTTTTGGGTTTATAGGAAGCACCCATGAGGTTAAATCCAAGCTATTTGTAAACCTTGGTGTCCCCTTTTTTGGAACCCATCATCCTTTCTGATCCACCATGTGTGGTGTCCATGTCATCCTTCATAGTGTTATACCTTCTTTTATCAAGCACATACCATCCTGGGTCTGTCATCATTGGGTGTTCTGATCCATATATCTATTAAACCTTCCAGGTTATCCCTATTATGGGAGTAACTATCTGATCCACTCTCATCAGTGCTCCGATCAGTATGATCCATCTCTACTAGACTCTAAACTCACATCATACCCCATGTTAATCATGGGAAGTTGAGGAAAACCTCAAAGACCTGACTATGTCATAAGATTCCATGTATTCAACATGGTATTCTTCATGATTTTGTGCCCAAAATAATCAACATGAAAGAGAAATTCTAATGTAAAATGTGTCAGTATTTAGACACGCCATTGATGCCCAATGTGACTACTCTCATAGCTGATGGTTTCTACCCTAGCATGACCCCTTTGAATATCCTGAAAGAATCAGTGTACTTAAAAGGATTCCTAAAAGATATGGCACCAGGTAGAGTTTCACAAACAACTTCTTATTCTTTACGGGAGACCCAAACTAGGAAATGAATTCTGAGGAAGAATCCACATAAGGAGGAATTGATATCCCATAATCCCATTTCCATAACAAAACAAACATATAAGAAGATGTGATTAATTATTCCCACCTATGGAAAGTGATAATGTAGGGTAGATAGATGTGTATCCCCACAGATAGATGTAAACCCTAGCAGAAAAGTGTCAGAAATAGAAATCTTGAACCAAATTTGAAATAATTATACAAAATATATGAATTATTGGTGTTTGAGACATTAGTAGATAAGAATGTCACCGGATCTGGCTATCCATTACAAGGTCCCATCATGAAAATAGTGGGAAAGGGGTGATACCACATAGGATTTATGTAATTTAAACCTTGGGAACCCTGGTCTATGACATTGTTAGTGTGAAACTCTCTATCTTGTCATGGAGGACTGAATGGTGTGGGGGCACTAAGAATTGCTTTCCTACTATCTATATTGATGGATGAATCATCCTCTTTTATTGGATCTAAGTTACTGTTTCAGGAAACCAATCAACTCCCACTCGTAGATCTTGTTAAAGGGGAAATGACAACACTGCAATATCATATGGATCCACCTATTCCATGACTTCATCCACTACCACAACTATCGGGAGCCCACACCCAGTCTCACCCTCAAAAATTGTCCAAAGGAGGGAAATGGACATTCTTGTATGTCGATTAAAATAAGATGGTGTCATCCCAATGAGGAATATGTATCATCAAGATATTTAGGCCATAATGACCCACCGTCACGGCCACCCATAGGGGTCGTTCATAGAGCATCCTATCCCCAATTTGATCTAGAATAATTTTGGGAGCCTTTCCCCACAACAATCTTAGGACTCACACCCTTACGAAAATAATGTAAGGGAAGTTTGAGTCCTCTTGGATGTGACTTAGGATAGAGATCCACCAAGGAGGGATCCAACCAGGCCACATCAGCACTACCAACCAGTCTTACAAACTTATGAGCAGGTAGTCCACACCCCTGCACTGCAGCCACTAGCTCGGCTAACCAGCATCAATGTTAGTTGAAAGATCAGGATGATGCTCTATAGGGGGAATCATATTCTATGTATTTTGTGGACCAAGACACCATATAAGAAATCTATCACCCCCCCCCCTATTACAATAAAATTGGGGAACCTCTATACCCGATTAAGATTGAGGCCACCATCACCAGATGAGTAGGCTGAGTTGACTCTCCCAGTCCCCAGCACCAGTAGCAACCATCATGGGAAAAACCACGATGATGAGATTTAATACAGATTTCATCCCAGTACCATCATTATCTAATGTAGAGGTCCTCCCCACTCCCACATTCAGCATGGAGGTCCTCCCTATTCCTCCATTATGAATCAAAGTGGAGGTCCTCCCCCACCTCATTGATGCCCAACACAGAGGTCCTCCCGCTGACCATGATCCTAGGTATGGAGGCATTCCCCATATTTTAGGTCATCTACACAAAGGTACTCCTTACATAATCACTAGCTCAAGATGGGGCTCTCCCCACGATGGCCTTAACAACCGTGAAGGTCCTCCTAACCCCATCACCTATTAGCATGGAGGTCTTCCCCATGTTCTCAATAGACCTTGTAGAGTTCCACCCCATTCGATGATCACCAATGTGGAGGCCTTACCTGTTTTATGGATGGATGGGATGGATGTATTTCCCATTTATAGTATAATTAATATGAAGAACATCCTCATACCATAGCTACCAGAGCCAGCCGATGTGGAGGTCCTCCCTGTGCTACGAACAACCATCATAGAGTTCCTCCCTCTATTCAGTAAAAAATTTTCCCAGGTGCTCCCCACATAGCAACTCATCCAAGAAGGGGTCCTTTTTAATTCAAAACCAAACCATATAGAAGACCTCCCCTTGTAAAAGATCTACACATCCTTGGAGAACCACCCTATAGAAGGAGGTTGAAACATGACCTCCAATAGAAGGATCTTAAAAATCTCAAGATCGTAATCAAAACCATCAACTTCTTAGACTTTGCAGCAGAGTACGACTCAATGGTTGATCCATCACCATGATCCTTTATGTCAGGGTCCAGTACAGGAACTCATCATATCATCTTCATCCTCCGATAAAGTGAGATGCACCAGATCCTTGAATCCCTCTACAGATACATATAGGAGGAGGTAGATTTGGATAGTTTCTAGGGACATTCTATGAAATCCACTCCGCCATCACTAGGATCATTCTTCACCTTGAAAAGAGACCATGGAGAGTTGTTAGGGGGACTTTAAATTGATGAACACTAGCCTGATCCACCACCAAAAACCACCACCCTTGTACATGAAGTAATGGTTAGTAGCTCATCCTCTAGGGATGTGGTGATACAGTCAGTAGAATCCCCGAGAGACATCCCAATGTAGCGGTTTGTCATCTCACACACCACACTCTCCACCTACCAGTCCACCATCTCAATGGTCTATATCAGTGCAGTTACTCATCCCCAAACATATCCCAATTGACGAATGGTGAAACCATGGTCCAGATTAAAAGTCTAAGCTAAGAAGTTTGTGGGACATTCCCATGGAAGACCATATCCGCAAGATGTTCTAGCCAATTGAAACATCAGGGTTCAATATTCCATAGTACCACACCTATGATGAGGTCATGTGCTTCCAGAGAATGTTAGGGATGATGCAATTCTGTCTCCATTACTGAGGGTTGGCTTACCCCAAAAGCTGGGAACACTTTGATAGCATTGGCCAGCAGTGTTTCCTTATTTTGTTTGTTTAAATCTCTATTTCTCAACACCCTACATCACCTATTTATCATAGGACCCTCAATCAAAGATGAAATCAAAGCTTCACTATACTCCAAATAGTTATCAATGAGGGTTCCTCACATGTCCAAATCTGTGGCTAGGGGAAGTATGTTGTCATGAACTTTATTCCAATCATGCTCCAACCTGATTTACCGGGCGACATCGCAGATATTCCTCCATGCATCAATACGGTACACATGGTTGCTCCCAATATATACCTAGAAGGGGGTTTCAACATAGATTTTGTAGAGGATGACCAGAACCATGTGGCAGAACAAAACCTAAAAGACCTTGTAGGTGTCCCAACTCATAAATAATAATAGAGGCATTGCCTAAGAGAACCTAACAAGTCATTACCTCTAAGTTGAGACCCCAACTAGGTTAAAAGACATTGTAGGGTTAATCTCTCTGACCCATCTGGTTCAGTAAAAAATAAAAAAGAGGATCTGATGAATTTTGTGCTGTATTATCGTCTTGCAGAACAAAATGGAATTGTTGATGATATCTTTGTTGATAACATTACGGAACAACGACCATATTATGGTAACCCTCCA
This sequence comes from Viscum album, assembly GCA_963277665.1. Taxonomy (NCBI): domain Eukaryota; kingdom Viridiplantae; phylum Streptophyta; class Magnoliopsida; order Santalales; family Viscaceae; genus Viscum; species Viscum album. Next base: position 821,777,223 of record OY728162.1, read on the forward strand.
CTGAGGAAGCATGGGCAGGCACAACTCCCCCATGGTGAGTTGCCTCCCAGTGAGATCGATAACCCTACTCATCTATATAGAGAGATGCCTAGAGTTTATTACATTAAATCACAGTATTCATTGTTGAATCTACTCGATCTATGTGATAGTCCCCCTCAAGACCCGACTCAGGTTCCTCTAACCACTCCACATGTCATTTCTCCAGTATCCACTCAGGACATTCAATCATCCCCTCTAAGATCCGCTAAACCATTTAATTATGTTGATGAGCCTTCTAATGCACTAGTAGTAAAAAACACTCATCAAGATTGGAATCCTAGTCTAGATGATCTGTTGTCTCATCTAATTCCCCACCTCAAGGCTGTTGAAACCTGAAAAGTGGTGATCCTTCCTTACTGTAGGCCATACCCGACATGGGTGGATGACATTCCATCACCCCAGGATTTGGGAATGACACCTTCTCCCATTTAAATTGGATGGGCGATCCGCCCTAGCATCCGGCCCAATTTATTTCAAGGTATGGACCCACGATGGGAACTCCAACGCAACATGAAGTTGTTATGTTGATGTGATTTGTACAAAAACTAGAAGGGCCCATGTTTTTTTGGTACGTCTAGTTATCCATTAGGTCAATAGCTTGTTGGGATGGAATTCATAGGAATTTTCTTCACCAGTTCTATTCCACCACCTGAAAGACTAGTATTTCTGATCTCATCATGTGAAAATAAATGCTAGATGAGAGAGTCATATAATTTTTTTCTAGATGTAAGGGACTTAAATATTTACTCGATATGCCTCTAACTCAAGAGAAGCTACTAAATATGTGTGTAGGGAATGTCAAGACTTGGTTGGTCCCTTAATTCATCACTCAAAGCATCCCGGGATTATTCTAGGATTTATCTAAATAATATCAATGTCTATAGAATGCCTTGTAATAAGCCAAGAAGGCACATCCGCGACTTCCCAAATCTCCCACAAGAACAGCCTCCATGGTAGAGACTAATTATGATGAATATGTAGAGCCCCCCAGAGAGTTGGAATTGTTATTGGAAGAGAGACATCCATAGGTTTACTAAGGGACACCACCCACAAATTAGCCTCTAGTTCAATATATCAATCGTCAAAATCGACAGGTTCCACAACGTAACACACCACCACTACCTAGGCGAGATAATCAAGTTCCAACTCCTCATCAAGAACCTCCAGACCCTCACCAAGTATAGGTTCCCAGGGTCCCTTTCTTGGATCGGTGGATACTGACCAAATCATTCAATGAGGCATAGGTCCCAAACTATTTTCAGAGTGCCTTCGATCACAGAATCCTATGTTTTTCGAAATGCGGAGACCTAAAGTGGAAGGTCTTATTGATCTCCTCAACTATTTCTTATATCACCAATTCATTGGACACACCCTCGTGTAGTAATATTTTTTCTGGACTTTCTCCAAGACCAGGAGGATTACAACATAGTCAGATTGTATCCAGCCCCGGAACATGTAGCGTGTGTGTTTACAAATATTGATAGCGACAGTGACGGTGAATGGAAACAAGTTTCTAGCTGCGAGTATCCAAAGTATGATGACTGGATAGCTTGCAAGGCATTCGCTCATGCCCATGGTATTATCCATGCTCATTTGAATAATTGTGAGCCCTATGAGACGGCTACATTACATCTAGCTACTACTTCTACATCAACATCGCCACCTTCGTTTACTTAGGAGTGAAGGCATCAACAACACATATAGAAGCATATCCCTCCACCGACAACAAATCCATCCTATCCTCTTGGATATTCCATGCCTGCAGAGATGGGATTGCCCCCAGAATCCGCAGAGTACTGAAGGATTTTTCAAGTGATTATCAAGAGTAGTATTAAATGAATTCCATCGGTCTGGTGGACCCATACATGGTTCCCAAGGATTAGGAATGCCTGGAAGTCCCTCATAATGTTCCTAGGCGATGTCATCATCGATGAAACCATGGATATGTAAACCGTTAGAGTGTTTCAACCAACATTTCTGACCAAGACATACATTCCACTAAGACCATACAATATGCTTATGGAAGGGATCAACATATGAATTCCTCTCACTTTGTATCGTGAAATTCATTTCCTTTATAGTTTGTGAAACTTGACAAGGACGAGTGTAACGACCTAAAATTTTGAATAAATATTGTTTCCTAATTTTATGTGTTATTTTATTTTATTTTTATACTCAACAAAAATGTTTCATTTGATAACATGAGTATAATTAAAATGATACCGTTGGTTTTTGACTGTTATATGACCATTGGTCAATATGACCGCTGGAAACTAAATGTTTTGATTATTGTCTCTAAATACAAGTAATATTGGTTAATTAATATAGAAAGAAGATTCGATGGCCTCACCCAGTAGTCTTGGACAGATCGAATCCCATCTAACAGAACTTGGGAAGGAGGTAGCACCACTGGGATTTTCTCTGGACCAAACCCAAGCTGAACTTCATCGTGTGAAGCTAGAACGGGATCGCCTTCGCGAGAAGTTTAAACTAATAGAAATTACTACTCGTGCGATGTTGGCCGAGCCTCCCTCGGATTCTCTAACCTTAGCACACCTTACACTTAGGTCCTATGCTGGTGTGATAAAGGGCTATGTAAGGAGACCATAACTGCCTTGTGTAATCCTTTGTTTTAATTAAAAACTGGGATTTCTTCTTATGATGAAGTTTATGAATTTTTAAATGACCGGATAAATATAGTATGCATATTTTTGATGAATTTTAGAAAAATTATATTTTAAAAATTCTTTTGTAAACCTTAAATAATTAAAAATATGTAATGATTTGCAAAAAATGGTCTTCTACAATTATGTTTAGTATGAAATTTAGAGTCTAAAAAGATCAACTTGATTTTTGATGAATAGTAAAATATGAATAGTTATTTTATGATTAGGATTAGTAATGAGTCCAAATAGATTTTTAATCACACTAAAATAGAGTATTAGTATAATCTAGGCACCTTGATTAAGTAATGTGATTCAATAAAATGGTTAAATAATTGTTTCATAAATTATTAGTCAAGTATTAGTTTTTTCGGGTGAATAGTGTTTCTTAATTAAAAATTTAATTAAAAATAATTAGAAAATTATTTTTATAAAATGGACTTTATTTTTGAACTCAGAGCATCGATATTATGTTATGGTAATTTTTGGGGATTTTTCTAAAAAAATGAATTTTCGGTGAATAGTGTATTTATTTAAAAATAAAATTAAAAATATTTAGAAAATTATCTTTATAAAATGGAGTTAATTTTTGAAATCAGAGCCTTGATATTTGGTTAATGTGAAATTTTGGGATTTTTCTGAGAAAGTTGAATTTTCAGTGAATAGTAAAAATACAGTTTTTGGGTTTCGGTATGTTTAATGACATCATAACTGTGTCATGATGATGTCATGAGATATTTTAAGGGTTGGCCGGCCAAGTGTGATGAAGTATTGTTTGGGGGGCCTCATGTGGCCTAACTCCATGGTAAATGCCAAGGGAGAACACAAGGTTTTGAGAAAAGCACTTTCGAGGTGTCCCTTGGCCATTAATGCCTTGTCCCCTCAATTTCCCTATAAATACCCACCCTTTTCACCTTTATTTTTCACTCCCAACTCTCACCCAACTATGTTATGGTCTCCTTACCTCCCAAGGAGTCCTCCCAAAGTGCCCCCAAGCCCTCAAGGTCCAAACCATTGAGTTTTAAGAGTTACGTTTTAAGGTAAGGGATCTGATCTCTCTCTTTCTTTTCAAGAAATATCTTTAATGTAATTTCTTTTATGATCCATGTTATTATGTTAAAGGGTGTTTTTTATACTCCTCTTACTGCCCTTTTCATGTTCACATAATGAGAGATCCCCTCTTACACTCATTATTTCGTTTTATTAAGTTTTATGTGGCGCAATTAGGCTGCCGAAAGTTTTGTAACAGATTCTTTCTCCCTTCTCATTTTTCAAGATCAATTATCATGTAAAGTATTTCAAGTTACTTTTTATTATGTTGTGTTATGATCTATAAATTTATCATACTGATATTTTATTATCATATGATTAGATACCCCATTTGATCTCTTCAATTCTGTTTTTTGAAGTTTTAAGTGGCGCTGTTAGGCTGCCGAATTTTTAAGTGGTTCTTCACCCTTCTCGTATTGAAGTTCTACTTTCATGTCAATTCTTTCAAGTTAATTTTTATTATGTTGGGGTTTTATCTCTATATATATCATACTGGACTCTTATGTTCATATGATGAGATACCCTATTTGATCTCAGCAATTCATTTTTGTTGAAGTTTATATGACGCTGTTAGGCTGCCGAATTTTTAAGGGATTCTTTCACCCTTCTCCTTTTCAAAGTTCAAATTCCATGTCATGTCTTGCAAGTTACTTTTTTATTATGTTGGGGTATGATCTATATATCTATCATACTTATCTTTTATGTTCATATGATGAGAGACCCTATTTGACATCATCAATTCATCTTTGGTTGAAGTTTATGTAACGCTATTAGGATACCGAATTTTCATAAGAGAAATCTTATTTTTGTCTTCCTTTCATGTTCATCATTTCATATGGTATATTTTCAAATTTCATTACCATGTTCTTAAATCCCTTATATTCTGTCCCTCTACTGTTTTATGGGTCATTTATCATTGTTTTACCCATTTCCCCTATCTTTTCAAGATTTTCTAAAACCTTGTAACGTAGCCGTTGTGCTGTAGAATTTTCATCTCAAAATGCCTCTCTCTTTTTCTCAAAATTACTTCAGGTTATTAAGTGAATACTCAAAGATCTTATTTCTACAAGGTTATTCACATATATACAAAAATGTTCTATTTTAAATTCTGAGATTTACATACATGATACCCGCTTTCCCTTTCCGTGGGTTTAATGTAACGTAAAGATCATGTCTTTAAAGCAGTTTTTAAAACGTTATGATTATAAAATAAAACCCATTTATTTTATGATATATGGGTTATTTATGAAATGTTTGATGATGATATATGTGGCTCACATGATAATAAAGGCAAATTTAAGGGTGCGCCCTGATAGCGCTGCAATGCATTGGGTAAAGACTTAATCTCTAGAGATGACCATTTTTTAACAACGCCTTGGTGAATAACCTTGGTAATTTTTAACGACACCTTGGGGATGGACCTTGGTGAAACGAAACTATTGTCAATATTAAATGTTGTAGCCACATCTTCAAGTTATGAAAAAAATTTATTTTTTTTATGATATGCTTCATGGTTTCATTTTCATGCCTTAAAGTTCTTTTCATGTCCTTATTGAAGTATCTCAAGTTCACATGTAAAATGTTTCTCTTCTTTCCCTTACTAGGCCTTCTTCTCACCCTTTCTATTATTGTATGTCCCCAGGTTATGAGATGCAGTAATGAACCTAGGATGAACTTAAGGAGAAGCCTTTCAAGGGTTTAAGAAGAATGTTTTATGTATGTTTTCATGTTTTAATTTCCTGGTTTCCAATACACTAAACCTTAAAGATCCTCGGTTTTGTAAAATGTAATGAATGTTTTTGTGATAAAAGGCGGGATGCTATAGTTGGTATCAAAGGATGGTTTAGTTATTTGTGGAAATTAGGATATGAAAACTCTAGGAATAGCCCTATATAAAAGTTTAAATATAAGAAATCTTCCTGGTATTTTGGTGAGTATTGAGTAAGGGGTTTTCAAGAAAATACATCCTTGTCTGGATACGAGCAGGTAGAGGTGGCTCTGGCATAGATGTACATAGGGGTAAAACCAGAAAACACCACTTTGAGCTAGACTCGAACGAGAAATGGTAAACGACAACGGGCCTTGCTGCACTCTTGGTTACGACACTCCCGGGGGATATGCTTTGGTAAATATATAAGATTAGTATGAACCATTGTTAAAGGAACAAAGATAAAATAAAATAAAGGTTCACATAAGAATATATGATCATGGATAACCTAGATGGGAACCTAGGGGATCACAAGTTAGGGTATACTTTTCTTCTACAAGTTATCCTTATATGCTTTAAGTTTCTTTTCATGATTATTGGCTAAGTATTTAAGCCCCTAATTATAGATTCTTTTCTTATTTAATGGCGGGAAATGGACGAACATGTCCCAACAACCAATGTGATAAAAAATTCTATGATTGTTGTATTAATACGACAGAGATGATTTGGGGATTAAAAGATGATTATTATTTTGGAAGATGTTCACTATTTTGAGGACCCTGTATGATCAAGGTAAATAGATTACTACAATATTTTCATTGAGGAGTAAGGTTGACTTATATTTTGAATAATCAATGAATTTAAGGTGGACTTATAGTAATCTAGTTTACTTATGGAAATGATTAACCTATCTTGGGTAAAATATGTTTAGGTTAGCTACTTTTGTTATAAGATGTTAGGTGTGGTTGATGTTGTTTGGAGATGAAAAATGATGTTTATTTTTGAAGACTATGTTATCAAATCCCTTTTGTATTTGGGTTTCAATCTTAGTTTGGTTTATTTTGAGGAATTTTAAGGACCGTTATTTATGGTATGGTCTATGATGAACTTTGGGTAGTACCATGGAACTTTGAAGATTTAAAAATAGTTTCCCTTCTTATGGGATTCTTTCTTTTTGAAGAGTTGTTTTACCTTACACTTTCTGTTTTTGGGATAATGTTTAAAGACAGAAGAAATAGATAGTTAATCTTTTGTGGATTATGTGATTCTCTAGAAGATGATTCTTGTGTTTTGATGAGACCAAGTAGTTTTGAATGCTCATCTTTTGGAGAAAAGATTATTTTTGGTAGAAACTTATTAAAGGATGAAACTCTACATGAAGGTAGGTATATTTTCTTATGTTTTTGTTCTATATAGTAAATGAATTCCTCAAAATTATGAAAAGGAACGTAAAACAAAAACATTGTTGGTTTACGTTTCCTACTAGGTAATCAATGACCGTTTACACACATCATAAGTTTGGGATTTTCTTATGGTTAACTTTCTCCTAATCACGTTCTCTATCACTCTCCCTCAGAACTTGACCCTTTGTTTTTCTTCCATGTCCATGTTTTCCTACATGGAATCCTTGTGTGGGCTAAATCGGCTGACCTTCGTACTTCCCTTTCATTCTTTTGAAGTAATAATTTTACTAACTCCTTTTCCGATGTGGGAATTTCAATGAAATTTCAAAACCTAATTTTAAAAAAATTGTGAGGACGCAATTTCTTAAGGGGAGAAGATTGTAACGACCGGAAATTTTGAATAAATCTTGTTTCCTAATTTTTTGTGTTATTTTATTTTATTTTTGTACTCAACAAAAATGTTTCATTTGATAACATGAGTATAATTAAAATGATACCGTTGGGTTTTTACTGTTATATGACCATTTGTCAATCTGAACGCTGGAAACTAAACGTTTTGATTATTGTCTCTAAATACAAGTAATCTTGGTTAATTAATATAGAAAGAAGATTTGATGGCCTCACCCAGTAGTCTTGGACCGATCGAAGCCCATCTAACAAAACATGGGAAGGAGGTAGCAGCACTGGGCTTTGCTCTGGACCAATCCCAAGCTAAACATCATCGTGTGAAGCTAGAACGAGATCGCCTTCGCGAGAAGTTCAATCTGATAGAAATTACTACTCTTGCAATGTTGGCCGAGCCTCCCTCAGATTCTCTCACCTTAGCACACCTTACACTTAGGTCTTGTGCTGGTGTGATAAGGGGCTATGTAAGGAGACCGTAACTGCCTTATGTAATCCTTTTTTTTAAATAAAAATTGGTATTTCTTCTTATGATTAAGTTTATGAATTTTCAGATGACCGGATAAATATAGTATGCATATTTTTGATGAATTTTAGAAAAAGTATATTTTAAAAATGTTTTTGTAAACCTTAAATAATTAAAAATGTGTAATGATTGGCAAAAAATGGTCTTCTACAATTATGTTCAGTACGAAATTTAGAGTCTAATAAGATCAACTTGATTTTTGATGAAAAGTAAAATATGAATAGTGATTTTATGATTAGGATTAGTAATGAGTCTAAATGGATTAGTAATCTCATTTAAATAAAGTATTAGTATAATCTAGGAACCTTGATTAAGTAATGTGATTCAATAAAATGGTTAAATAATTGTTTCATAAATTATTAGTCAAGTATTAGTTTTTTCAGGTGAATAGTGTTTTTTAATTAAAAATTGAATGAAAAATAATTATAAAATTATTTTTATAAAATGGACTTTATTTTTGAACTCAGAACATCGATATAATGTTATGGTAATTTTTGGGGATTTTTCTAAAAAAAAGAATTTTAGGTGAATAGTGTATTTATTTAAAAATAAAATTAAAAATATTTAAAAAATTATGTTTATAAAATGGAGTTCATTTTTGAAATCAGAGCCTTGATATTTGGTTAATGTGAAATTTTGGGATTTTTCTGAGAAAGTTGAATTTTCAGTGAATTGTAAAAATACAGTTTTAGGGTTTCGGTATGTTTAATGACATCATAACTGTGTCATGGTGATTTCATGAGATATTTTAAGGGTTGGCCGGACAAGGGTGATGAAGTATTGTTTTGGGGGCCCCATGTGCCCTAACTCCATGGTAAATGCCCAGGGAGAACACAAGGTTTTGAGAAAAGCACTTGTGAGGTGTCCCTTGGCCATTAATGCCTTGTCCCCTCACTTTCCCTATAAATAACCACCCTTTCCTCCTTTATTTTTCACTCCCAACTCTCCCCCAACGAATTTCTGGTCTCCTTACCTCCCAAGGAGTCCTCCCAAGGTGCCCCTAAGCCCTCAAGGTCCAATCCTTTGAGTTTTAAGAGTTACGTTTTAAGGTAAGGGATCTCATCTCTCTCTTTCTTTTCAAGAAATCTCTTTTATGTAATTTCTTTTATGATCCATGTTATTATGTTAAAGGGTGTTATTTTATACTCCTCTTACTGCCCTTTTCATGTTCACATAATGAGAGATCCCCTCTTACTCTCATTATTTCTTTTTATGAAGTTTTAAGTGGCGTCGTTAGGCTGCCAAAATATTTGTAACGGATTCTTTCTCCATTCTCATTTTTCAAGATCTATTATCATCTAAAGTATTTCAAGTTCCTTTTTATTATGATGGGGTATGATCTCTAAATTTATCATAATGACATTTTTTGATCATATGATGAGATACCCCATTTGATCTCTTCAATTCAGTTTTTTGATGTTTTAAGTGGCGCCGTTAGGCTGCCGAATTTTTAAGTGGTTCTTCACCCTTCTCGTTTTGATGTTCTACTTTCATGTCAATTTTTTCAAGATATTTTTTGTTATGTTGGGGTATTATCTCTATATCTATCATACTGGACTCTTATGTTCATATGATGAGATACCCTATTTGATCTCATCAATTCATTTTTGTTGATGTTTAAGGGACGCCGTTAGGCTGCCGAATTTTTAAGGGATTCTTTCACCCTTCTCCTGTTCAATGTTCTAATTCCATGGAAAGTCTTGCAAGTTCTTTTTTATTATGTTGGGGTATGATATCTATATCTATCATACTTATCTTTTATGTTCATATGATGAGAGACCCTATTTCACATCATCAATTCATTTTTGGTTGAAGTTTATGTAACGCTGTTAGGCTACCGAATTTTCATAAGAGAAATCTTATTTTTGTCTTCTTTTCATGTTCTTCATTTCATATGGTATATTTTCAAATTTCATTACCATGTTCTTAAATCCCTTATATTCTGTCCCTCTACTGTTTTATGGGTCATTTATCATTGTTTGACCCATGTCCCCTCTCTTTTCAACGTTTTCTAAAACCTTGTAACGTAGCCGTTGTGCTGCAGAATTTTCGTCTCAAAATGCCTCTCTACTTTTCTCAAAATTAATTCATATTATTAAGTGAATACTCAAAGATCTTATTTCTACAGGGTTATTCACATATATAAAAAAATGTTCTATTTTAAATTCTGGGATTTACATACATGATACCCTCTTTCCCTTTCTGTGGGTTTAAAGTAACGTAATGATCATGTCTTTAAAGAAGTTTTTAAAACGTTATGATTATAAAATGAAACCCATTTATTTTATGCTATATGGGTTATTTATGAAATTTTTGATGATGATATATGTGGCTCACATGATAATAAAGGAAAATTTATGGGTGCACCCTGATAGCGCTCCAATGCATTGGTTAAAGACTTAATCTCTAGAGATGACCATTTTTTAACGACGCCTTGGTGAATAACCTTGGTAATTTTTAACGACACCTTGGGGATGGACCTTGGTGAAATGAAATGATTGTCAATATTAAATGCTGTAGCCACATCTTCAAGTTATGAAAAATGTTATTTTTATTATGATACGCTTCATGGTTTCATTTTCATTCCTTAAAGTTCTTTTCATGTCCTTAATGAAGTATCTCAAGTTCACATGTAAAATGTTTCTCTTGTTTCCCTTACTGGGCCTTCTGCTCACCCTTTCTATTTTTGTATGTCCCCAGGTTATGAGATGTAGTAATGAACCTAGGATGAACATAAGGAGAAGCCTTTCAAGGGTTTAAGAAGAATGTTTTATGTATGTTTTCATGTTTTAAGTTCCTGGTTTCCAAGACACTAAACCTTAAAGATCCTCGATTTTGTAAAATGTAATGAAAGTTTATGTGACAAAAAGGCGGGATGCTATAACGAGATTTCATGACTGTGCTATGATCTGCCATGTATACCTGAGGACAGACGTCATTAATCTATCTATCATCTGATAGTTATTTTTTATGGTACAACTAGTGAAAAAATGGAATGTTCCCATCACTAGTCAGAATCTGTCAGTTTGACTAGCAATGGTCGTCATGCCTCCTACCATAAAACAAACCCTATCTGCAAAAATGTGATTATTGAAGATAAGTATTATGTTCTCTAGATTATTTACATCATTAATAAAAATATTTTTATCCTTGAGGATCTCCTCCTATTAGAATATATCACTAAATAACTTTTAGAGGATTTAAAAAGCCCCCTACAAATTGGAATGGATGTAGAAGCTATAAAATCCATCCATGATGAGATAGTCGAATTCACAGAATGTCATTCTGTCACCACATTATTAAGAGAAGATGAAGGTTCTCCCATACATGGTCACATCAACCCATTTTACATCATTGGATAGTTAAATGGAATAGTAGTGTATCGTTGTCTCATCAATATAGGTTCTAGGATAAATATCAACTGAACCCTAACACTCCACAAACATGGACTATTTTAAATAGATATGAGTCCTTTAGACTTGATATGAGTTCTTCAGACTTGATTATTCAAGGTTATGAAAGAACAAAGTCAAAACCGCTTGGAAAGTTCAACTTAAAGACCCAATTCGTGAGCTTAAATGTCAGTAAGGAGTTCATGTTCATCGCACATGACATCCCCTACAACAGACTGATGGGTAGTCCCTGGCATAATCTGTATGCATCATTCCCTTACTCCTATCAAAAATGCTTTATGTACTCCCTTAATGGTTTAGTGGGCAAGATCCAAGGTGATGCGTCTCAATTTTCATATTGCGAGGATCACAACCTAGATGACGACTAATACAATATAATGGACAAGAATGTTTAGGAAAATGTGATTGAGAACACTACCATTGTATCCAAACCATGGACAGTTATGGATGACACCATCATCCTCCCAATTTTCTGATTGGATTTCACGACCCTGGACTTGTTAATCTTCTTTTTAATCTATGGGATTAGGGAAAAGTGTTTTCCTGCTTTCATGGAATGTTAGAAGATCACATAATTCTCATACATGAATTATGCTCAAGTGATCCCAGATCCTCTTACCCCTATACGTTATTGGGATGTTCTCCATATTTTAACAAAAGTATGGAATACTTTCTTATTTTTTCGAGCCGGATTGAACTGACTCAAGACAATTTAACACCACTACTTTTATATTATCAAGAATTTACACTTGGGTTGAAGAGCTGATGGAGTCAAATCAGCAGATTTTTTCTCCATGGTTTTAGAATCACATGGGTCCCCTAATGAATATTCCATTACCGCTTAGGCCAGAACCATCATTCCATTAGGATAACCCAAACTAGAAGCATTTCTCCATTCTGATGATCTTCATACTATAGAAAATTAATTGGATTTGGGAGATGACACTTATGCATTTTAGGAAGGTGTCTTCACTACTTTTTATGAGTAGGTACATGTGAGAATCGACCCTGAGACAGATTCAAAACCAACACAGATCAGCACAACCATGTCTACAAGAGAGCAATGGAAATATGTGTATTTCTTAAAAAATCATCCAAATTTATTCTCTTGGAGCTGTGGAAATATTCTATGATTGGATACATAGGACATCGGCCACCATCATGGTCTACGGATATGCCATCATGGGTTTAATCAACATCCAGAAAGATGCACCCCTCTCATGGTACCAAGGTCAAGGTGGGTTCTAATAAGCTTATTAAATCCAATTTCATCAAGGAATTATAGTACAGATGATGTTTTTCCAACATAGTTCTTGTTAAGAAGAAGAACAGACATATGAGAGTCTTCATCGACTTACATCTTCACTGTCCAAAGGATGATTTTCCCCATCCTGTGATAGAGCTATTGATCGACGATACAATTGGATTCCAAGATCTCTCCATCATGGATAGATATTCTAAATATAGTGAAATATAAATGTCTCTTGAGGGTGAATATTCCACCTACGTTAGTGAACCACAATGTAGCCTCTCTTACCAAGTAATTCCTTTCGCTCTAAAGAATGTAGGAGCCACCTACCATCATGCTATGCACCACATATTCATGATGATATTTATGGCATTAGTGTAATTATATGTAAAGGATATTATAGTAAAATACTACCAACATGGGGAATATATCATAGATCTTGAGAAAATGATTATCTTTTTCCATTCCCACCACATAACGATGAACCCCTTGATGTGTGCCTCCAGGATCACCTCTGAAATTTTCCTCAGATTCATTGTCAGATAAGGAGGCATCAAGACCGATGTAAAGAAGATCAAGGAAATCAATTAGATTAATCTGCTGAGCATTCTTCAAGAGCTCCATAGAACTCAAGTCCACATAACCTACACATTCCGATTCATTTTGAATATGGATGGTAAGTGTAATACCTTTTCCCAACTCATAAAGAATGTTTTTGATTATCAGTGGGATGAAGAGTTGGAGAATGATTTTAAGGAAATCAATTATTATCAACTACAACCTATTGTGTTTATTCCACCCATATCTAGAAGTTATTTGGTCCTTTAATACCAATTTATTTACTGAATGATATGATATAATAATAATATCAGGTAATATTTTCAAATGTAATTTTCCAGTAAAATGATGTTTTAACTATAATTTATTAATTTTTTCCTAAAAATGACTTTATAATTTTTTTTCATTGAATATAATACAAATAACTTATTTTTTGGGTTTCTGATTACAAATTTTTCTTAGTATGAATCATTCATCTTTCTTTGAAATGGTTTGTTTTTAGAGGAGAAATACTGTATTCAAAAAACCTATATACTGTATTACTTTACTATTATATTGGAATGATACAGAAATTAATAAAAAATAGTTGTAAAATATGAATTTTATGCATAAAAATATTCATTTTATGTTATTATTTTAACATAGAAAATATATGGATTTTTTTATAAATATTTAAAATGATTAATATAATTTTTTTGGGATTTTTTTTTGAATCATGTATTTTTCTTGAGAGATTCAGTTTTGGATTTTATAAGAATAATCATATAATTTATTTGTGTTATAATAAATATATGTATATTTTAAAAATTAGTATCCAAAATATTTTCACCTTATATATAAATTTTTTCATGGCCCATATCAATGGGTCCTATACCGCAGCTACCACAACCCAACCTTGAATAGGCTTGGGGAAGGCGATTAACACCGAGTAGGCATATCACTATGATGGGAGGCCTTAAACAATTGCACCTATACACATTAGGACATCCCCAATCCCATAAAATACTAAAATATAAAAATCAGATATACCATGCATGCATATATCTAAATTTAGTTATCAGATAACGATAAAATGTTCTGAAAGAAAAAAGGTCCAAATACAATATCACTAAAATTGAGTACGAAAACAAGTCCATAATGAAGGTACGGAAGGGGAATACATCCAAGTTAACAATCCGGATAATCCACAGTCAATCTACCTCACTTAGCTCTACTTGGTTCTTGTCTATATAGGAGTTCATCAAAGGGTCGATCATTTGCACAAGACACGACAAGTGTGGGAAAATCCCATGAATGGGTGAGTTTAAAAATACCCCAAAGTCACCAAAAAATAATTAAGAATATACATAAAATAAAATAGTCAGATCAACATAGGTATATTTAAACAACACATATAATAAGAAAATCTAGATATACTCAATGAATACACAGTATCTAAAAGTTAAGTCACAATCATAATGCCAATATTGGAATATTTCTTAAAGGTTATACATATAACTCATTTTGGAGAACACTCTCCATGAGTCAGAAAACATTGATGGTGTCTATATGAGATGTACTACTCATCGGGTCTCACCATAAGGTGTATACAATGGACGTATTAAGAGAATAACACATAGATGAGGATCACTCCCATGTACATGGGGTATACCAATAATTCAATATGGAATAACCATCTAATAGAGGATTGACACCCATGTAGTGTTGGACACGATGTTACAATGAACGCCACCCAGGGAAAATATGATGATAGTGGATCTCTTTGTAGGCCTCATCGAAGTATCCCTATAACTCTATCCAATACGTCGATGTAAAGGGATCACTCTCCTATGAGTAGAACACGAATCCATACTATCTCTTATGGAATGGATCACGGGTAGGCACATTAATGAAACCCATCCCAGATGAAGAGGACATGGGCTTTAAGGTATCTTGATGGGATAAAATAGTGTGTACTTTTGGTACATGGAATGTTCCTTTCACACATGGAGCCTCGTGTGTACCATTAAGTGTTCCCATTTCTATGTTTATGTATGTGTGTATGTCTGTGTAAAAGTAAAAAACATTTCCAAACCAATGTACTCATGACTTTTTCCAAGTAAATGACCCTACCTATGTACACATGTCATGATTATTCTCATATCTATGTACACGACATGTTTGAGCTAGTGTAAATATGTTTATGTATATGTACCCTCTGAGGTACATGTCGAGACAGTAGGTTAAGTCACCCACTCTGTGATAAGGGTCACATTCTAGTAGATATTTATCTTTCGGCTAAAACCATTGTGTTTCACTAGGGGTCCCACATATTGTGTAGATCCACAATACACATTGTGTACTGCTAGAATTTCCAGAATCTTAGATCTAGTTCACATGAATATATCCACTACTCTGACCATTGATCCATCCACTTCTCTCACTGTAAACCATAGACGACAACCACCTAGCCTTTCCTTCGCTGATTACCTAGTTACAACTGATAGATTCCATTTTGGAATTTCCCATAAGTATTGTCTATCAGCGCATGCCAAATATATGGAGAATGATATCCCTAAATTCATCCTTGATCATTCCTCTGTCATTTAATCTCATTCTCATCATCGATCATAGCCTGGATTTAGTATATCTCTCTACTGTTCCCTGAATGGGGTTTCCACTAATTGATTTACAAATATTTTTCAAAGCATGTGACCAAAAATTTCCTACGATGAATGATGAAAATTGAATGAAATGTAAAAATAAAAAACATGAGGAATGAACATCAAACAATATTAAGGTTGGCATTAATTGTTTTCCTTTATAATGGAAAAAAGATATAACATAATAGTCAATAAGTAATTACCAATTCCTATTTGAATCTAACATGTTCCAACAATACACGTGATCCTTAAATAAATGTGTTAGTTTATTGATTCAGATTACTCATTGGGATAATAATACATGAATAAATACAAAAAAATGAAACTACTTCCTCTATTAGATTAGATGATAGCGAAGAATTATCTCACATCACCAGTGTTAGCTAAATCCACACATTTAGGGGAACACCAATTCATGATCCATGATCCTGTGGTTGTTTTTCTGAGGAAGATCCCCCAATTCTCTCTTTAATGGCTCCATAGTTATGCTCCTAACCCTATTTATCTATAAAAACCATAAAATTATATAATTCAATTAGTTTGGGTAATTTTAAAACAAATTAATTTAATTTAAATGTATTCCAATTACTAAGAATCAACCCTAACCACCCTTATGTTCAATGGTTATATTGAACATAGGATAAAACCCAAACTATTAAATCAATGGAGGCCTCTTATTTCCATCCCAATCATCCTTTAATAAGTTATTCTACATTTCCTGACAAAATGAACACACTTATATTTAATATATTTCAATATTTAATTACAGGCACACTAGGCCTCAAAATCTAATTGCATCTCCACTCCATGCTTTGAAAATAGTTTATAAAATATTCCAATACAATAAATAGAAAAATAATAGTTGTTACATTTTCTCTACCTTGTGTCATTATGTCTCGGAAAGCCAAAACAAAACAATACACAAAGAGATGTGGGTTGTAATCATGCATCTGGTCATTCATTCCCTAGTGCTATCATGAAAATCCATTGATGTCATCAGAAATGCACTAGGGGAATTAATGACCCATAAATGATCCTCTCATACTGATCCTTAATCTATACCAAGTACTCAGAAATGGTAACTCCTTTTTATTTATAGCTCACACCTGTTGATAATGTGAAATGTATTGGGCACATACCATCTTTTTTGGGACATGTGGAAGACTTCCTATACTCATTTTAACTACATATGTAATGTTAAGTTGTATTCCACCTTTCCCACACTACAATGTGTATGAAAATGGCCAATGAATCTCAACGATATCTTAGCACCCTGGAAAAATCAATATAATCCCTGATGAGGTTAGATCCTTAGGACACATGGAATCCCTCCTGAAAATCCAAATACCATAACTTCCTTTTCGAAAAGGACTTATAATATCTGGGTGTAGTCCTAATCAGATCGTATTGGACCTTCACCTTCTATGTAGTGGTAAACACATATTATAGCCCTTTAAGTGCCGACTCTCCTGGGTCGGTCTAGCATAGAGGTAACTAGTAGGGTCTTCTATACAAAACCATGAATAGTTCTATATTTATGGGATAATGGTAGCAATTGTTGTATTAGAACTCCACCAATGGTAGGTGACCCTTCCAACTATGGCCAAATTCTAACACGAAGGACCACTATATTTCCTCCAAGACATGAATTATCCACTAAGTATGTCTTTCGGTATGGTGGTGAAAGCCATGATCAAATTCAAATGAGTCTTAAAGCCTCTTGAGAGCCCTTCCATAATCAAGATGTGAAACTAGCGTCATGGTCAGAAATTATCTTTGTGATAACTCCATGGAGTCAGACAATACCCTAAATCTAGAGGCATACCAAGCTCTCTACTAAAATTTTATTTCAAATACATAGGAAGTAAGATGACATGGTAATTCATTCTAATATAACCCATATGGAATAATTACCCCTATATGTATGTGGTAACCCCATCAAGAAGTCCAATGATATCATGTCCCACTTATACTCTATCACCTTATCGGGTTGAGCTCAACCCACTAAACCCTAGTGGTCATCATTAACTTGTTGAAAAGTATGACACTGAGAGAAAAAATATGTAACTTCATTCTTCATCCCTAGTCGACAAAATTTATTTTGGAAGTATTGGTATATATTTTCCAAACATGGATGTACCAAAAATCTAGAGGCATAAAAATAACTTAGAACCTAAACCTATAATGTCATGGGTACTATAGTGAATCCTCTAAAATGAATGACATGCTCCCCAAAATAAAAAAATCCATCATGAGCTTGTCTGGTGGATATATGATTTTTTAGGTTATAAAATTTTGGTTCTCCATGATGTGCCTCCCTGGCTCATTGTACAATCATAGGGGTAACAACAATTGATTATAGGTAACCTTCCCCATCCCCATTAAATAACTATATCTTCAATGAGGCCAACTGTTCTGATGCCTCTCAAAAATTGTGAAAAAGATCTCCTACGTAGAGCATTCATTACCCTATTCTATATCCAAAGAGTATAGACAATATCAAAGACATAATACTAGTTTAAATCGAACCATTACCATTTCCTTAGTTAAGATCCTTTGGAGATAATATATTCTTGAGACTCATTTTCATAAAATAGATGATAAATCACTCACCCATAAGGTAGTCTCACCCCATCTGAATTGTAAATAATACCACTGATATCTAAAGATCATGTTTTTCATTATTCTACCTATGTAGTCTCAACTAGCATGAAACATAGGAAATTATCTCCTTTTTTCTACATCAAAACAAAACTAAACACAATTCATGATGAATCACAGAACAATACACAATCAATAACATCATATGATAATATCAATATGGGAGCACTCATCAATCTCCTTCTAAAGTACAAAAAGCATTTCGTATATTTCATTCCACAAAAAATGTTCCACCGTTTCTGTTATATATTTAATGGGAAATGATATCATGGTGAATCTAGGTATAAATATCTGATAGTAGTCTTCCCATCAAAGGAAGCTCCGCAACTCCATCATGCTATTGGGTGGATCCTAAGCTAACAATGCTACAACAATTTCTAGATCCACTACTGCACTATCTGCTGAGGTAATGTGTTCCTAAAATCTGTCCACCAAAATCTATAAAAAAATCTTAGAGATATTCCCATAATGTTAGTGGTCTCAGAGTATGTCAAGATCCATTATCACATTTCTCTCATACTCCTCATTAAAAGTAGAGTACACTAGGATATCATTGATGAATAATACATTGAGCTGGTCTATGAAAGGATGAAATATTTTATTCATAAGTCCCATGAAAAATATTGGCTAATTCTTCATTTTAATGTGAATCACACAATACTCATAGTGACCATAGTGATATCTGAATTTCATATTCTGTATATCCTTTTCCAGTACTCAAAAATACTGATAACTTGATATGAGGTCATTATTTTTTAAAATATCATTCCCCTATCAACTGATCAAATAGGTCATAAATACTTGGATGTTGATACTTATTCTTTATGATTAAATTCTTTAGGTGACGATATTGTGGAAATAACCTCAGTCTCCCATATTCCTTCTTGTTGAAAAATACTTGGGCTTCCTAGGGTGAAATAATGGGTCTAAGAAATCCCATCCTATGTAAGTCCTGTAATTAATCTCTCATCTGGAAAAGTTATAAAGAATCAATATAACATGACGATATAGATATTGGTTTCATATCAGGGTGGCTATCAACACATATGTTTATCTCTCTCTGGGGAGATAATTCTGGAATATTCTCAGGAAAGACATCCTTAAACTCTTGCACCACTATTGAGAAATGAAAACTCATAACTTCTACTACAATAAGGGTTATGCTGGTTAAAAAATGAAAAATCGATTGAACCCTACTAGAAAATAATATATCTTATGAAGTCTGTGTTTCATTTTTAACAAAAAATTAAAACCTGGACCCATCACTACAGACACACCGCATCCTTCAGCTGGAACATTTTATATATTCATGAACTGTATATAACTATTCCATACCTAAGATGAAATAATATTTCATCATCACTTTCACATAGAGAGCCCAACTAAAACTCTTAACTCTAAGAGTCATGCCAATCTATCAGAAGAAGTTTTTGATAACTAAGTCACCTCCCATATGAGTCTCTATGATTAAGAATCAGGATAAGGGCTCAACTAGAATCTATATTACATAAACCAAATAAATTGAAATAAATGAATGAATCACACATGTGTCAATTATTAAGAATTTTATCCTGTTGGCAACAAATAGAATACCTCATATCATCCCTATAGCCTCTAGGTGACATGTCACGAATGCCTTAAACTTACCCCACATCTATCCTCCAAGACCATAAGCCTATCATGGACCACCTTGGGGTGCTGGTGGTAATAGGTTGAAGTTTATACCACATAAAGATGTTCTCCTAGATACTCTTCCATGTATTCTTCCAAAAATACCTATATAATCCTTCCGTTTCCTCTAGATGGGTGACCCTTCCACTATCTCCCTATCAATCGTATGGTGGTTCATAAAATCTCTTGATAGATATCCCCTACCATCAAAAGAGTAGAACCACCTCCCCTTAGGATAACTAGAACCATTATATGATCCATAAAATGTAGACCTTTTTTCTTGAGATAAACTCTTAAAATTCCTCACATTCAAGATTCCTAATTTTGATTTTATATCCCTCCCACTATAATATCTACTTTTGTATTACCTTTGCCGAAAACAATTCCTTGCATATGCTTAGCTAGATAAATGTCCACCAAATAAGAACAGTACAAGAACCAAAAAATAGGTAGGAATTCATTGAGGTATATTAAAATGTAATGTGTCCCTATTGTGTCATAACTCAAAGGTATGATCTTGAAATAACTAATCACGTACCATATTTATTGAGCACCTAGAGAGGTTGGTGAACCACGATGAATAATCAACCACTATCATACCACCATGTTGAACTTGTAGATGTTCTTGGATGCATAAAAGACTCAAATTATCTAGAGAGAACTATTATATGAAAAGGTACTTGAAATATATCCACAATAAACTCACCTTTTCGTAAAAATGTGGAACTAAATGACATCATAATTATGCAGAGACAAGGATATGGATTGATTACAGGAATACTATCTGATATGTTAGTTTCTCAAGAAGATGGAAAACATGTGTCACCACCTCAAGTCGGTCATGAGATACTTGAGGTCTAGGATCACTTAAAAAACTGAACGGTCATTATCACTAAAACTCAAGCCTCATTTTTAGCTTGTACACCACATCTACTTGAAATGTGGGCAACAAATGCTACTCAACAAGTCGTGGTATAAGTAGTGAACCACCTGGAGGTTTCACCTATTGTATACATCCTGGTATCAATTCACATTCATTTTATGGAACATCCTTGTGATCGCGATGCTAAATAATAGATGGAATATATCATGGGGGCATCCTGAAATAGAAAATATGTACCATAGTTAATGAGTATAAATGGAGAACTATCTCAAGAATTCCATGGAAACCAAAACTCATTCATATATGATTAATGTAGAAATTGTTTCCCTATAACTAGTGTCTATATGTAATGAGTTGAGAGATAGTTGATCTAGGTCTAATTGTATGGATACTATTTTCATTCCACTAACATATATGTCTCTATATAGTAATACGATCCTGACACATGGAACAATATTTCCCCATAATAATCACACTCACTCTTTTCCAAATGTAGAAACATATTCTATAATACCACTCTATCAAGAAACATCACAATGGGGCCCCATGCCCCGTCTACCCTAGTCCCACCTCCAATAGGCCAGGGGATGGTGACTATCACTAAGTAGGCATATCACTAACATAAGAGGCCTTAGACTAATGTGCCTATAAAGATGAACACATATACAAGACCATACAATGATTAAATAGAAAAAACTACAAACCATGCATGAAAAGAACTAAATCAAACTACTAGAGAATGGAAACAAGAATTGAAAGAAAAAAGGTCCAAATATAAGCTCACCACAAAGACTCAAAAAACAAGTCAAACATGAATGTATGGAAGGGTACTACTATCAAGGTATCCACCAAGAAACCCCACAATATATCTGGATCACTACGATTTTCTTAGTCTTTCTCCCTTTAAGACTCCGTCATATGGCCAGTCATCTGCATAAGACATGAACCATGATAAAAATCCCATGTAGGGGTAATTTTATCAAAATCTTATAGGGATCCCAAAATTCAAAAAGAATTTACATAAAAATTAATATTCATATCAAAAAAGTAAAATGTATACGTAACACATATAATTAATATCCATATATATTCAACAAAGAAACACTATCTAAAAGTAATGTCACAATCAAAATTATATTCCAAGAATACTTATCGAAGTTTCCACATATAATTCATCCTGAATAACAAGATATAATAGTCATATAGTACTAATGGTGTCTGTTTGATATTTATTACTCATCAGGTCTCACTATACAGTGTATACATTAGAAGTAGAAAGAGAATAATACATTTATGAGGATCACTCCAAATTCCATGGGGTATACCGACAACTCAATCTATAATAACCCACTAATTATTAGATCTATGTCAATGTAGTTTTGATCAAAACAATACTAATAAATCAAACTACACAAAAGATAAGGACTGTGGATTGTTGTCAGTGTCTCAAGGGAGGATTCAAAATGATCTATCGATGAATTCCAATAGAATGTATCACTCTCCTATGTATAGGATGATATTCAATACTAACCATAATGGAATTGATCAGGGGTAGTAACCTTAATGAATCTTTCCCAAGTTAAGAGGATAATGGCTCTATGCTATCTTTAATGTTTAAATGGTATGTACTATTAGAACATGACATGTCCCATCGACACCATGTCTTACCATTATACCAAGATCCATGTCTGTGTTCATGTTTGTCTTTGTGTAATAATACGAACCAGTGTGGTCTTGACTATGTCCATGTACATGAAATTGACCTTGTACACCTATCATGGTCATGTTTGTGTCATAGTACCCACCGTGTTTGAACCCGTGTACTCATAGATTTGTTTATATACCCTATGAGTTACACATCGATCTACTAGGCTAAGTAAAAACTAGGTGAAGGGTTCACATAGTGTTTGATATTGGAAAAATTCCATGTGATAAAAAACATTCTAAGGAATCCCTAGTACTATGCCAAAGGTCCCACATGACATGTAGCTCGATAATACACATCTTGTAATGTTGGATTTACAAGAATCTTAGATTTGGTTCATATATCTTCATCTGCTCTTCTAGTCATCGATCTATACAATACTCTAATCAGAAATCAAGGACAATAATTATCAGACCTTATAATCATTTATTTCTAGGTATTGGTAATTTGATTCCATTCAAGAATCCTAAAATCACATATCCTTCATCACACGATATTGATAAAAAGAACAATATCCCTAAATCCACATCTTTTTGATCATCTGTCATCATATCTTGATACCTTCATTGATCCAAGTCTGAAACAACATTATCTATCCATTCCATGATGAAATGGGTGTGCAATGATTGATTTACTAGTATTTTCTGTACCACATGTCATTAAATTTCCCACGATGAGGGAAGAGTGGGGATTGAAATTCACATAACACCAAGATATGGAATAAACCATAACTGTTGTTCATGCTGGCCTCCATTCATTGATTAAAGAATGAGGAGTGAAGATATAATAAAATAGTCACCATGAAATACCCAATTCCTAGTTAAATCTGAACCGTACCTGTAATATACATGATTCATGAATAAATTCATTATTTATTTATTCACATTCACTATAGGAATAATAAAATGGGAATAAATCCAAAAAAATTAACATCCTACATCGATTGAATCAGACAATGGAAAAGAACGATCACAAGATGCTGTTTTTGGTGAAATCCAAAAAGTACACTACACACTTATTGAAAATCCCCAATATAGTGGTTGTTCATCTGAGAATGGTCCTCCAATTCTCCCTCCAATGTCTACAGGGTAATGAATCTAACCACAATTTTTTTTGAAATCTATAAACTTATATAATTTTATTAGGTCATGTTATTTATCAAATATGTTTATTTTTTCAATTAATTTAACTTAAATTTCCACCGATGAGAATTCCTCAACCCAATCGCCTGATTTTGTCCATGGTTTTATTGTTCCTAGGGTAAAAATCGAGCTCTAAACTCATTATAGGCATCATATTTATGATCCATGCCTCCATTTATATGTATATAAACTTTTCCTGGAGAAATGAATCTGCATGAATTTAATATATTTATTATATTTAAAAAATTAATTACTGCCATATCGATCCTTGTAAATTCACCATGTATCTATGCTAATCTTTGAAAATAATTCATATAATATTCCAAAAAAATACGTGCAAAAAAGGACTGTTTAAAAATATAAATCTAATGAACATTATTTATCTCAACAAAATTTTTAAATGATAATGTGTAGTTATTATTGAATAAATATTTAACACCTATAAAATGTTTATTTCATGAAATCATTTTTAAACTATAAATTATATGTA
Source organism: Viscum album (assembly GCA_963277665.1). Lineage (NCBI taxonomy): Eukaryota > Viridiplantae > Streptophyta > Magnoliopsida > Santalales > Viscaceae > Viscum > Viscum album. Next base: position 821,801,428 of record OY728162.1, read on the forward strand.
TCAAACATGGTAATAAGGTCTGTGGCTGTCAATTAATCACTATGTTAAAGGTAAAAAAGGGTAAAAGATAAAATTTTAAAACAAAAATCCAAAAAAACTATAAGATTATTAAAAATGGATTGGATGAGGTTTTTTTATCCAAAGTCAATTTTATCTCCTATGTTTTCTATTTTTATCCTTTTAATCATGAATAGTAAACTTATATTATTTAAAATGTAATTGTTATTAATAAAACTACTCTTTCCTTCGCTTATATTAAGGTAAAATATTCACCACATCAAGATAAAAAATACCATAGAATTCGTACTTAACAATATTCCTATTTTAATCTCCATATTACCCCATATATATAACATATGACCCTGATCACTCATAGGTATCCCAATCCCATCAAAATCAAGGAAACTTTTAAGGAAAATTGAAGTCCCCGATGTGAGAATTATAAACTAATTTGTTATATTCTAAATTTTAACATTTATTCTGGACACAAAAATATAATGATATTGTTATAAATTATATACTATAATGTTATTATATTAATTTCATTGACATTATTTATTTATGTTCCTCATCCATTAATGAAAAAAAACCATTGTTCTTGTGTTGTGAGGACTACCACCTCCATAATGTACCATGTTTCCCTTTCCTTAACCACCTTACAAGTTATGATATATGTGTGGTAAAGAAGGGAAAATGTTATTTTTAATGATTTTATTGTGGTTTTGGTATGAAATATTAGATACTATATTAATGATATGATCAACAAACCATCATCGTTAATTTAATTGTTGAAAATATGAAAACTAAGGGGACAATATTTTATTAAAATTTGGTAATTTTTTCATATCAATTATTTCATGTTACAATTAAATATAAAATTGATATTTCACACTAATAAACACTAAATTATATCATTATTCTTTTGATATAATAATATTTCAAATAACCAACTCATAATGATTTGTTAAATTAGGGTGTGTTTATTTTTTCGATTGTATAACCACCTAATTGAAAAATTCTAAGAATTTATATCATTAATGACTATGATAACTTAATTAAAAATATAATATCATATAAATTTTTAAATAATAATTTTTTTTTTCATTTTTTGTGATGGTATATCATCAATTAATTCCTTAATTTAGAAAACATGCTTTGATCATGATGAATCCCTGAAATATTCCTTGTAAAAATTTAATATTTAATGATAATGATAAAAACACGCATCAATAAAATTTTAAAAATTAAAATAAATATAAATCATACCTAATTATATATTTATTTACATAGTAATGATTATTTTTTAAAGAATATCAAGTAGCAACAATATTATTATGAAAATATTATTGAAGATCAAAACTATAAACACACTATGTGAAAAATAAGAAGAATATATGAATAGAATGAATATTTATGAAGAGTATATGTGACACAAAATATGAGTAATTTTAGAAATGAAGTGATTAATGTATTTATTTTTATTATATAGGATTTCAGAGTTCATATTTGGTTGTTAGGACAAGATTCAAGGGCTTCAGTATTAATTTTATTTCATTGAGACATGTTTATGATACACATTGTGTTTTATTTTGTATGGTGTAAATTCCATAAAATTTTAATAATTATATGAGGAATCTATTATATTTCATGATATTAAATGTATCATTTCATATTAACTTTCTCATGGTATTTTTGTTCCAATGTTCTATAGGTTGTATAGGGTTTCATCTTAAATTCCTCTCCCTGAGACTTATTTTGTAATATTAACTAAAAATCATTTTCAGTTTTTAAATAAGATATATTTTTTATATAATATTAATAATGATATTTTAATCATGTTTTTTATGTTAAATTCTTGTCCCTTTATTTTATGGTATTTTTATTAATGGTTTACCCAAGCCGCAATGGACGTTCTGATCTCATTCTGGTTCTTTGAGATCATGCTAATTGTAATGAAATATGTTATCTTTTTATATTTTTTATCAATTAACTATGAATCAAAATATATATATACCTTATTTCCTTAAATTTCATTGTATTTTATGGATAAATTATGTTCCCTTATTCATGTGCCCTGTGTTTCAATTATTTCCATAATAGTGATGAATTTTGGTAACAAAATTTTCATTTATTGAGTTATAATCATTATATGAACACAATTCATATATGTTTGGTACATTATATTCTATGATTGAATAATGTGGTATTAAATCATTTTTTTTCTATGTAAATACACTTCTACCACATAAAACCTTTGAAAAATATTTCTCAATTCAGGGAAAATATTCTTCTAAAACCTTACAATTTCTTTCTATTGATGGAATATGATCATGTTAATCCACTATTTACATAATTGTATACTCATTATTCTACATGAAGGGAATTTCAAATATTATATAATTTATATTTGATAATGATAACCTCTAAAGTATGATTTTATATTAACATGGATAAAATTAATGGAACTATGTACATTTTCATTCCAATATGGATAATTATTATTAACTCAACTTTATATTGTTTAACCATCCACCTTCTTCCTACATATGGGTTATTATTAGGTTATACATATTGTTGAAATTGATAAATTTATTAGAATTCAATATATTTTTTTTCATATGGATTATTATTTTCTAGGATTATTAGATATTTTTTATTTATTTTTACTTATGGAGAATGCATTGGACTAAAACATGTTATTGGTGGGGGACAAAATTATATAGCCTCTCTATACATCTATAGGTCTTAAGAAAGAAAACAATTGTTTTTTAGTGTATTACACATTTCATAATATTATAATGTATTTACTATGGTATTGATGATAACTAAATTTTATTGGCACATGGCCTAGACTATGGTGTTTTTATATCCAACATTATCAAGTAATTTTGTATGAGATCAATATTATTGATATCAAAAAATTTATTTACTATTTTGGATATAGAAATATTTTTGTGTGAATTTTATTATGGATTTAATTTTTTATCCATCTCTATGATAATTTTTATTCAATCATTTATATATTCATATGTTTCACTTACTAATAATTTGAGATCAACCAATATTATATTTCTAATTCACTAGGTTATAGGGGAAATTAGTACACTTGGAATGATTATAAGGATAAAACGTGTTAAAAAAATTTTGGGTGAATTTTATGACACATCATGAATTAAGTAGTTTCACATATAATTGTAAAATTTTACATTTGATATAAAGAACATGAGATTTATCCGATTATGTTTTTTCCTAATATCCTAATCTATAAACATGAAATGTCCATTTTAATGTAAGATATGAAATAATGATTTTGATTTTGTAATTAAGGTTGGTTATATCTTTTATTTTATAGCTAGTATCAATGAAATTAATGTTAATTATGTTATTATGAGCATAATATTAGGGAGTGTCGGACAATAGAATCATAATATACTTAAGTAGTTGTGGTTTCATAGTATTTTCCTTGTTGCCATAGTTATTAAAATTTATGGTTCTTATCAACCTCATTAGACCTTTGATTATTGAATTTATTGGAGTATTTCTAATGTGAACCACATTTAAGACATTAAAATATTAGTGGAACCTCATGAAGAAATCTTTTTTCATTTCATTGTTTCCACAAAGCTATTAAAATTTCCTTCGTAATTGGATTCCATATCCACTCTGTTACAACAAATATAATAGTTCCCCAGTTCCTTAAGACTTTCCCCTTAGTGATTCATTCAAATTTATCAGCATGAAGGAAAATGGACATTCTTTCTTTGATCATCTTTTTCACTTGAACATCCAAGAGGCTTAATAATTATATTCTTTACTATGTTTGGAAATATATGTATAATGGGATCACCTAACATGTCCCAAAAAATTTGATAAATGCACAACAACCTTTCCATGTGGAGGGTAAATGAAATAAAGGAGATAAGCTAAGATCATGTGTTGTTTAAATGAGGTATAAAATCTATTTGAGAATATATCTGAGTTATAGGAAGATTTAATAATGTGTTTTTGTGGTATTAATTAAATCAACTACGATACACATGTATTAATCATTATAAAGTAAAGAATTATGAAAAAAATTACAGAGACTATATAATGAAAAATAAGGTTACCAATTGATGATAATATCTTGGTAATTTAGAGAAAAAATCATAGATATTGTAGTTGTATTTTTTCTAAGCCAATAGGAGTTCTTGAGGGAAAAAACCTATGTTATATGAGGACATCAAACAGAATATGAAGGATTAGTGGGACTAATTGAAGGAATTTATAAACTCTTTTCTCTTATATTATTAATTTTATATTTTTTATGCACTGTCGTTTTTTTGTCATACATTGTTTCTATGGGATGATTTCTTTCATAGATTTACCCTTATATTAATTTCTAAAATTGTATATATGATGATATTTTTCTTTATTCTTAACTCCTTTCAAATTTCCCCAGTTGTTTTATATCATGGGAGTGTGAGTATGGAATTAGAGTGTAAGCTTACACCAACCACCAAGAAGTAGGATAATGTATCCCCAAGTGAGGGAAGTATAGTGGGGTGGAACTCAACATAAGTGCATATCCTAAAAACAAAAACCTGAAAACCTATTATTAAATAATTTGTTTTAACACACAACTTCACAAATCATTTTTCACTTCAATATCCAAACATAGACCTGAATAAAAACATTTGAGGATTTATATCTTGACTAGGATTTCAATTGGGTAACATGAGTTGGTATCCCATTATTAATTGGTGATCTCTATAATATGATTTAGGAAGAGTAGTTGAGTTAGGTTAGATTTGATAACTTATTCTTCCCTTGTATGTGTATCCTATACAGTAGAGGCAAGTCCTTTAGTTTTAAATTCTAGACTAGATGATATCTACAATGTATTTATAATATATTCTTAAACATATTCCCTTCACCCCATTATTTTAATTCATTATTATCAGAATTAAATGATGAACACTATTAAGTGACACCTATAAATGAGTTTTAACCCTGTTAATAGAAATCTATCTAAAGAAATCCAAAAAAGCATTCTTCTCAATGTATATGTTAATCCTTAAATAATTATCATCATCCTATGAGGTGAATAAAGATGAACATGAGATTAGTGATATTTTATCTAGAGTAATTATATATCATGTGTTAATTTTTTACACATTTATATTGTAAACATGGATGGAAATACTAAATAATTGTTTTTAATAACACACCCAATACATAAGTACATTTGATGTAAATATTATCTTTCAAGAACAATGTGGATTTATTTATTATGAGATATGTATCATTATTTGAATAAAATCATGTAATCCTGAGAGATCCAAACTTTCTACTGTAGCACCACTAGAAATTAAAAGAAGAAAATTATTGCTTGTGTTACACGCAATATTGAGTTTAACTTGATTTACATGAATAACATTTTTTTAAATCACTATATTGTAATTATATTAATGAAATTTTTATATTATATAGTAAATCTAATTTCTAAATTTCATCTTATGTTTTTTTGAAAATAGATAACAATAAATCCAATTTTAATATTAAAACTTTAATTTTTGAAAATGCAGTTTTTTCACATTATTATGTTGTACTTATTTTAGTACTGATTATTCAAAATTTAAAAATTTATATTTGAAAAAATAAAAATATTTTTTGAAATATGAATATCCAAATTATCTTAGAGTTATTTTTATTAATTTATCTATGAAGTTTCATTTTTTGACGAATATTGAAAAATAAAGGATTTTAATTGAAAATGGTGTTTTCATCTAAAGAATTTATACTGTAAAATTATATTTTTAATTGTTTTAATGTAAAAATAGATAAATTATACATATATTAATACTATTTGGTTAATTTTAATAATTTTCATATTTAATTTTAATATAATAACATTGTAAACACTTTGACACTTTAACTTTAAAAAACAACTTTATCATGAAGAAAGCGATATTAATTTTAAATTAAAATCTAGAACATATATTAGTTTAATTTTGAAAAAATATATTCAATAGTTGGAATCAAACTAATTTATATTTTATATAAATGGAAATGTAATTTTGAACATAATGATTAGTGAAAATAGTAAAAAATAATTATAGCAATTAAGGTAAAAACGAGTTTACATAGTGGTTAAACATAGAATATAAGGGGTAATAATGACCCAACACATTTCAAAAACAACATTAATGGACTTATATATACCCATATAACCTTATTATATATATTTATTAGTTATTAGTAACATTATTCCATAAATGTGACCCATAAAAGAAGTTAATAAAGTAAAAATACAAAAAATGTACCTTTCTCCCTTTTGATTTCTATAAAGCATTGAGGATAATGAAAAAATATGAAATTTTGATTATAACTATCATTTTAAAATATAAATTAAATTTATATCTTAATAATTTATCTTTTATTTTTAGATATGATATAACTACATTAAATTTTTAAGAAACACCAACACATTGAGTATCTAGTAAATAATTATCTAAAATAAATGATACTAAAAATATTAAATGTGAAGTAAATTATATGAATTGTTGTATTAAATTAATTGTTTAGATGAATATATCATTGTAAAAAGGTTTTAAATTAATATATAAAAATTATATATTTGAATTCATTTTTTAATTATAATTAAATAACTAATTTTGAAATTGACATTATTGTTATTTTGTAATAAATGATATTTTATTAGATAATTTAAATTATAAAAAATAGTATCTTCTTTTAAATGATTTTTAAAATTTAATAAATATAAAATTTTGTCCATTTATGGAATAATTTATCTATTATAATGAAAATATTGACCCTTGGTGGAGAAAACATTGTTAGCATGGTTAGGGTTAAAGTATTGTTTTTGAACCTTACATGTGCTTCTGTTAAAATTAATATCCAACACACATATATTTTTTTATAAATTTGATATCATATTTTGAATTAGTGAGCCTAAATTTTATAATAATTATCATGTTAATTTATTCTAAATGGATAAAATTCCTAGGTTAGAAAACATGTTATCATCGTAAAAACATAACGGATAAAATTGTGTAAACATAAAGACTAAGGAACAAAAAGGATAAAAATGCTTTTATTTTTTGTCTGATGTATGTTTTAATCGACAATAAATACCCTAAAATCCATTATTTATAAATTTTTTAAGAACAGTTGGTAAGAGATACCTCCAAATAGTCTTTATATTTTGGAATTTACAAGAAAGACCCTTGAACTCTATTAAAAAAGGTAATTCACTATCACCAATTCTTCACAGCTATAAAAAAATTGATTTACAGTAAACAAAAAAAATAACATAAAAACTTATATACCCTTCTCCATAGAATAATTAATTTTTTTTAAATCCCTCCAAGTATTTCCATTGTTTCCAACAAAAATTAGATACATGAAGAAGATGTATCGTTCTCCAATGAGCGTTTAAATTTATTTAATTCCCCACACCAATCAAATATATTTATCCCATTATATTATAATAAACTCATTGTCCTAAATATATTGATATATTTTTTGTTATTTTTTCTACCTACTCCCACTCACACTTCCATCAAAAGGTTTATGAAATTATCGTTCATGTCTAAAAAAGACTACCACCCAGTGAAGCAATGTTGTCTGTTATTCCATCACCACCAATCATGGTTGAGAATTATGATGGAAGAAATTATTATATAGTAAATTAATATTAAATAATCATATATATGGTTTCATAATATAATATACACCATTTTTACATTTCATATCATAGTGGATACGATAACGACACTCATGTGTATGACAGACTACGACATCGTGAAGTGATGTGAAGTGTTTTTCACTAACAAGTTTCATGGAAGTTAATAAGGGTTGAAATAATTAAAATATATGATATAAATGACATAATTAACATTATTTAAATATAATATATCATTTTATTTTTTACCAATTCACACACTTAGTATTTGATAATGTCATTCATGGATGTGTGATCTAGCACCACCATGATGGTGTGTAATTCATATAACATCACAAAAATGATATAGACAAGTATATATAATTAAATATTAAGTTATTTATATAATATGTATCATTATATAATGATATAATATTACATACCTTATTTCGATAATTATTATTTAAAATTGGGAATGTTACTCTTATGTACGCACGACATATCATCTCCATGATCGTGACGTTAGTTAATTTTTCATTAATATATTTCGTGAAAGGTTTTCAAATGAAAATTGATGTATATATTGTATAATTATGTAATGATTATTATTATCTATATTTTTAAATAATGGACTCATTTTATTTATTTGACCTACCAATGTTAGTTTTGACACATAAGTCATATATTGTCAAAATATCTGACATAAACATAATTGATTACGTATTTTTTATATAACTTGTTAATAAGTGAAATAAAAGTACTAATAAACTTGGAAAATTTCCACAAGAAATATAATAGTTAACATAAGTTTATTATTAATTATGATAAAGATACAAGTGATGAATTAGACTCAAGGTAAGGGACTTCATCTCAATTTTAATTAATTGTGACTTATTTTGATGTTATGAACCAATAATATTTTATAATATTTATATACAATACATTTTAGATTTTATAAAATTAATTTTTCAATTAGCATTATATTTAATGTTTTAATTATATTTTTAATGAGTAATATTATTCATGTGTTTCCCAAGTGATATAGGACTTTTCATTTCAAAAGAATCATTGTTTAATTTTTTCATTCCAACTATTTTAATTCCAAACCCATTATTTTAAAATAATTTTATTAATATTTTTTATGAACATAAAATATTTTAAAAGTACTTTTTATTTTTTATTTTCAAAGTTTCAGATGGAATATTTTTATGTTTTTTAAATGGAATGATGATAGTGACTTTTCCTACAAACATTACTATTATTTCATTGCTAGCTTCCTTTTAAATCATAAATGTTTTCTAAAATGGAAGAACGTATTTTAATTTTTGGTAATTTTGGTATTGATAATAGGTGTTAAAAATAAAATGGTATCTTGGTGTTGGATATTGTATTTTTTAATGGATGTTTTATCCAAAAATGTTTTTCCAATGAGTTTTAAAGAGTTTGTCAAAGGGTTTTATTATAAAGGTGTTTTATTAATGATATGGTACCTAAGAATTAAATGAAACTGGTGATCATGATTCAAATTATATTAATGTTTCTCCCCATTATATATCATAGGTGGTCTTAATATAGATTATATGAAGGATTGATTCCCTATAAAGATCACAAGAGATGGATGATCTTGATTTAGTTTATACGACATTTTTAGCACCAATATAGCCCACATGTGAGTCCAATATAGCTTATAAGAAAGATGATACTAAATATAGATCTCTAATAAATTGGTAAACAATAATTTTGGAAGTTGGATGTATAGTTATTTTAATTAAAATGGTTTTAAAGGGTTTTATGAATATTATTCTTTATGTCAACTAAAGTAGTTTTAATTTATTACTGTGGGTTTAATGATTTTCTTTAATCCAAAAGTGGGAATTATTCTTCTAATTTTTTCTTTCAAATTATCTAGAAGGTTTAAGATAATGGTAATGTTTCTATGAGTTTTCATTTGTACATTGGACTAAAAATTTTCCTTCTTTTTGTTTTCCATTCTGAGATTTTATTCTCATCCCACATTTGGAATTGATTTTATCATGATTTAAAGATATTTAATCGAAATTAAGAAGTCAAGTTAATATTTGTTATTATTTTCCATGAAATGAAATAATGTGTTATTTTAAAATATTTATATGATTGAAAAATTTTATACTGATTAGAAGTTTTCACATTGCATTTTATGGTTTTTTATGTTTGTGTTATTGAAAAATTCTTTAATAATATAATACTAATAACGTACTAAAATAATAGATAATTAATTATTGATATAAAATAAGATAATGTAATTTTTATGAATGAGTCATTATAGTTTGTATCAATGTAAAGGTTTATATAAATTTTTAGATTGAGATTTTTCATGTGATGTTGTCTTAATAGTTATAGATGTCATCAATGGTCTATGTGTTTCTATTTGACCATAAGTTTAGAGAAATATAATCCTAATTTATGTTCTTTAAGTAGTTAAAATTTTGAGGTTATCAATGAAATTTTGGGATACATTTTATTGGGTTGAGGTATTTGTATCCCATAGGATTAATATGAAGTGTTTTTAGGGATGTTATATTTTTCATGAATAATGAAAAAAATGCAGACAAGCCATTTTTAGGGTGACAACCCATCATATCCAGCTAGGAGGTGGGGCTTGAAACAATGAAAAAAAGGATGATAAGAGTGTCACACCAACCACTGGACTATGTGATCTCTAATTTAGTATGACATTTTTATAGGTAAAGATCAATATTATTTCAAAAATTTATTGTATTATATATTTGGATTAATGGTTTATTTATCATGGAATAGTATATGATGAAATTCTACTAATCATTGGGTTACAAGCATATTCATGAAATTTATATTTAATTTTAATGATATTTATTTATGGAATAATTTAGTTTCAAATTTGGGTAATACTATTGAATATTTATCATTAGTGTATTATATGAAAGTTTATTAATTTTCAGAATTATCTTATTATGTGGTAATTTTTTTTCCAGTATATATTTAAAGAGAGTAGGAATAGTTTGTTATCCATTTTATTTTTATGTAGTCTTTAAAGATTGATTTTAGTGTATCTGGCATTAAATTTTTTTCTTGAATAATCATCATTTGGAGAAAAAGGTGATTTTGTGGTGGAAATTGATTAATTGATAAAATTCTACACATAAAGTAAGTATATTTACATATTCTATTAGTCTATATGGTAATATTATTCCTCATATATTTGGAAAATTATTTTGATATAAATGTATTGTCCTAGTACATCAAATTTTGGGGCACCAGTGGTATTTTCAATCATCACAGATTTATGGTTTTGAGGTCCCTAGCTTTCCATTGATCGTTCAATTTATTATTATTAATGAAATAAATCACTCACTGTAACGCCCCGACCCCAGCTACCCAGAGTCGGTGCATTATTACATATCATTGGCATGATCATAAGAAAGATCAAATCCCGAAAGACCGATTGGTTTAGTAGCCTTGGAAACACTAGATATAATCATAAAGCTTTAAATTACATTTCAAAGTGAAAAAAAACTACTACAACAACAAAGTCTTCATATCCACACTATTAACCCCTCATAATATCCCTGCAAGTCATTCATAATTTACTTCTTCACTACATGGGAAAAATAAAACATAGAAAAGGGGTGAGCTCAAATGCCCAGTAAGGATAACAAAATAGCGGAAACTTTCATAAATAAGAATAAACTTTTAAGGCAATGTATAACTAAAACAAAAGCCTTTCAAACATGAACTTTCAACATGGTATGGCATAAATAAAAGGAAATAATGCCATTTACTTATTCACATGGATATTCTACTAATCGAATAATCACATGCAAAAATCAATAACCACTTTCATAATGTTGGAATGCATAATGTCAAACATTAATTTCATTGTCTAGGCCTCATCCCAAGACCTAGGGGTTACTTCTAACCGGAACCCAACCCGGAGTGCCTCTAATAACCGGACACCAACCCGGAGTGCCTCTAATAACCGGACACCAACCCGGAGTGCCTCTAATAACCGGACACCAACCCGGAGGGCATACTTTTACCAGTCCCTAACCTGGAGGGCTTACTTTAACCAGTCCCCAACCTGGAGGGCTTACTTTTACCGGTCCCCAACCCGGAACATACTTGTTTAGCACATTCATCTGAAGAAAAGTTTGAAATATAAAATAAACATTCGGATTAAAACTAGCATACGAAATGTCAATAGTTTCACCATAAACTATGAATGGTATAAAATAGCACATCCACAGTCAAACATATCACAAAACCTTCAATACAATATAGATGTTTTGTATCATAATAAATCAACTTCAAATAATCTTAAAATCCATCAAAGGATGTTGACATAGATGAAATCAAAATTCTTTTTAAAGAAGTATCTCCTTTTATTTTGAAATCATTTAAGATCCATATAAAATAAAACATTTTCTTTGAAAATATTCTTATAAGCTTGTATGGAAAGCTTCGACGATTTTATAACGGCAGAAAATAACCGCACCCGCCGTATAAGTTAAAAAAAACATTCTTACCCCAATTCTGTCGAAAAGGTTAAAAAGGAAATTGTTTTGAAAACGACGGAAAGATTCCTTTATAAACCTCTTATAAAAAAGTCAAACAAGGGTATAAATGACTTTAACCCATATTCTTGTAAATAGTAAAAATGTTTTGAAATACATTTTTAAGAAAACATGGATGTGGATGATAAAGAGATCCTAGTAGATTATTACGTATATACAACCTCGGATAATGAAGAGATTGTGAAATAACCCTTACCTTGTACTTTTCCTTGGTTGGGGTAGGTTAAAATCCTGTATAATGGTGAAATAATTGTTATTAAATTATACACGAATCATATATATTAATATGATATCATATATGATCTTTTAACATTGATTTGTTAATAATATCTTAGAATTATCGTCGTTTCAGGTGTTAACTTACTTGTTTTCTTTTATATGTTTTGTTACGTAAGACATGTTTGTAAAGGATAGGTTGTATATTATTCATATCCAGAATGATATAAAGTCCTTAAACATCATTTTTAAATCATCAAATGATAATTATACTTGAATGGATACGATGGAGAATGAATCTCATCGCGTTCGTGGAGACGGTAGTCCGTACGTACGCACGAGCGACAATATCATTCTTTTGATATTAAAATAATATATAAATGGATGGTATATCATATATACAGAATCATTAAAATGTTATATTTATTATTTACATGAGTTACACATCATTATTATACCCATCCAAATAATAATATATTGAATAACAATTACACCACGACGTGGAGACGGTAAGCCGTACGTACGCATGTATGGTGACATGTTTTTCAAAGGGTGGATAGAATACTGAATATGGTTGTACCATATTTATAATAACATCACAGTATATGTAAGATACTGGAGTTATTATTTTAGAATGGTAAGAACAAAGAAAGAGGAAGTGGAAGAAGAAAGGAACTAGGAAAAGGGTGGTGAAATCATTACCTCTTCTTCGGGTTCTTCCTTTTGATTTGATCAAAAGGGCTCCTTAGGTTGGCTTTCTGATCAAACTAAGGCCTCTAGGTTGTAGTGAGGGATGTTGGGAGAGTATTTGGGAAGAGTTTGGCCAAACCAAAAGGCTTTTAAGGTGTGAAGAAATGAGAAGGAGGAGTGCCCTTTTATAAGAGGGGTGAGGGGCACCTTTGGAAAAGCTAGAAATATTAATTTATAATAAATTCATATTCGGTTTATAATGGCTCCAAAGTTTATTATTCAAAGGTTAAGGTGGGGATAGGTCGAAAAACACTCAACCAATAGAATTTAGACAGGTTTGGGTACTTATATTAAACTTATCTTTAAGTATTAAGTCTAAGTTAATTAGTTTCACTTTTACAATGTCTCTTTGTATTTTTATATAATATGGTTAATAAACTTACTATATACTTCCAAGAGACCCCCAAGTGGTCCATTAATGATTAACCTATCATAATATAAGTCTCTTGGCCGAACCTTAGATTTTAGGAATTTAATATCAATTAATAATATAATATTTGTTTTAAGAACTCTTTTATGTCAATTTTGACACTATTCAATAGTTGATTTTTATGAAACTCATAACAGATTGATTACTTAGAACAAAGTCAATTAAATAAATCCTAATATATCATATTATCCTAGAAAATTAGTTTAATTCATTAAAAGTTTCATATTATATTTATTTGGGTATTTATAATATCAATTATTTTAATTTTTCACTATTATAGTAATTACTGCATCATCATTGTGTCATAAATAAAATAAATTATTTAATGTCTAAAAATTATAAATAAAATAGCATTATGTGGGAAATCCTTTTAGCTTTCTAATTAATATTTATAATCTAAAATCCAACTTATATAACCCTATGTAACAATTGTTTTGCTAAAAGATATATGCTTGTGTCATTTTTGTATTCATTTTGACTTAATTAAAATAAAGTGTCATTATCACTTACAAGTGGATCCATGGGGTCCCAAAATCGACCCAAAGATGCCCATGGTCTACCATGTATCAACCAATAGGGTTAAGACACGTTTTAGGGTAATTTATTATTATTATAATATTATTTTTTAACCCTTATTTACCGGATTTACCCTTAACCATGGTAAATAAAATATTTACCGCAGTAATTATTCAAAATGTCTAAAAATAAAATTTACCTATTTACACAATTTGAACATCCTGATTCCAAATATGGAATCCATTTTTCAAAATTCAAAACATATAAGTGGCAGAAATTAATTTAAAATTAATTCCCGCTGTCAAAACAAAAAGCGTGTTTTTTAAGAGATAATAACTATCAAAAGATTGACACTTGTTTATGTTCGGTTTAATTGTAAAATTATGTCCAATGACCAACATTATATTAAATGGTAAAAATATATTCTAAATATACTTTAAAACCACTCAAATTCACAATTTATCACTATTAATTATTTTGATTAAAAAAGTTGTTTTTAATTAAAATTTAGAAATTTTCACTATTCATCAAAATATGAAAGTTATCCGAAATGTACCAAAATTTCACCCTAGGCTAATTTCGATATTCCGAATCCAAAAATGAAGTCCATTTTAAAATATAAAATATATATGATTTCAAAAATTAGGTATTACTATTCACAATGGCTAGTTTAATTAGTTGTAGTGTGTGTTAGAACTCGAGGTTGCGTACAACACACGCTATCGCATTATTCGAAGGGAAACGTACCATGGAAGCTTGGGGTGTTACATTCTCCCCTCCTTCAAATAATTGCATCCTCGCAATTTCTAGGGTATTACTGCATAAAAAGACTCGGGTGGTTCTTCATCATAAGTTCCTCGGGTTCCCACGTTGCCTCTTCCATCTTATGATTTCTCCACAAAACTTTTACCAGACGCGTCGTCCGGTTTCTCAGCACTTGTTCTCTTGTATCAAGAATCCTGACAGGCTCTTCACAATAAGACAGATCGGGTTCCAGTTCTAATTCCTCATAGGTGAGTACATGCGTTGGGTCAGGCATGTATTTTCTCAACAGAGATACGTGGAACACATCGTGAACTTTGGAGAGACTTGGCGGCATTGCCAATCGGTAAGCTACAGCCCCAATTCGTTCTAGAATTTCGAAAGGTCCGATGTACCTAGGACTCAATTTACCTTTCTTACCAAAACCTATGACTCCCTTCCATGGAGATACCTTTAGGAAAACATGATCACCGACTTGAAATTCCAAATCCTTCCTTCGAATATCAGCATAGCTCTTCTGCCTACTTTGAGCTGCTTTGATGTGATTTTGGATTACCTTCACCTTTTCCACCATTTCCTCCACCAGTTCTGGGCCTACAAGTTTTCTTTCACCAACGTCATCCCAACAGGTTGGTGTACGACATCTCTTTCCATATAATGCTTCATATGGTGCCATCTGAATACTTTAATGGAAGCTATTGTTATAGGAAAATTCTACCAGTGGTAAATATTGATCCCACATACCCTGAAAATCAAGTGAGCAAGATCTCAACATGTCTTCTAAGGTTTGAATAGTCCGTTCTGATTGTCCGTCTGTCTGAGGGTGGTAAGAAGTGCTCAAAGGAAGTTCAGTATCCAGGGATTTCTGAAGACTTTTCCAAAATCTTGAAGTAAAACGGGGATCACGATCAGAAACAATCGATAGGGGTACTCCATGAAGTCTCACAACTTCATTAATATATAGTCTTGCTAGACGTTCCAGGGGTAGATCTTCTCTTATAGCAAGAAAATGTGCTGACTTGGTAAGACGATCAACAATAACCCATATTGCATCATTCCTTCTAGGAGTCTTTGGTAGCCCCATGACAAAGTCCATCGTAATATTGTCCCATTTCCACTCCGGTATGGGAAGAGGTTGCATGACTCCTCCAGGCTGTTGCCTTCCAGCTTTGACTTGTTGACAAACCATACATCTTGACACAAAATCAGCAATCTCCCTCTTCATGTTGTCCCACCAAAAATGTTCCTTCAAATCTCTATAAATTTTGTTGCTCCCAGGGTGTATAGAGAAATTGGAACTATGAGCATCATCCAACAATTCCCTTTTTAGATCAGGTAAATCGGGAACACAAAGTCTCTTCCCAAATTTCAAAATTCCATCTTCATCTGTGGTAGTATCATAACTTGATTATTATCCAATAACATCATTTGCTGCATAGTCTGATGACTGGGACATAAGTTCGCGTAGTGTCCAAACTCCTTGCAAATGATGCATTGTACATTTAAAACCATTTTCTTACCCTTGCAGTCACGTACTTTGTGCCCTTTTCCTCCACACTTATAACAAACTCCCATTCCTTTCAGGCAAGTTCAAGGGTGTTTCTTTCCACAGTTACCACATATGGGAAAATTCTTCTTTTCCCTCTTACTTTTATCCATCTTTCTCTCTTCCATCCTTTTTTTCTCTTGCTTCCCTTCAAAGCCATAGGACTCAGTAAACTCTTTACTTATCTTATCAACACATGATATTATTTCTTCATATGATGATAATACATGGGAGACTATTTCTCTTATAAATTCTAGCTTAAGACCATGAAAGATATGATCCTTCCTTCTCTTTGAATCATGTGTATTTCTGGAGTTCTCATTCCTTCTACTGGGCGCCATTTCTATACCATGGCATAAACTAGATCAGTTTATGAATCAAAACACATAATCCCATACTTATAAAACACTTAACATAAATTGAACTATTTATGGATATAATCCATAATCATAAAAATGTTTTCTTTGAGGAAGTATATACTCATAATCCCTTCAAAATGATTTGTAAAGAAAATGAGAGTTATCCTAAGCATATCCCCCGGGAGTGTCGTAACCAAGAGTGCAGCAAGGCCCGTTGTCGTGCACCAGTTCCCGTTCGAGTCTAGCTCAAAGCGGTGTTTTCGGGTTTTACCCCTAGGTACATCTGTGCCAGAGCCGCCTCTACCTGCTCGTATCCAGACAGGGATGTATTGCTCGAAAAACTCACAAAATCTATACAATACCAAAATTCTAGGAAGTTCTTCTATACTAATCCTCAAAGTTAATCTTAGGTCTACGTGCTCTAATCAGAGTTTATCTAAATCTAGCTTCCAAGGTTTGTACTAAACTTCCTCTGATACCAACTGTAACGCCCCGACCCCAGCTACCCAGAGTCGGTGCATTATTACATATCATTGGCATGATCATAAGAAAGATCAAATCCCGAAAGACCGATTGGTTTAGTAGCCTTGGAAACACTAGATATAATCATAAAGTTTTAAATTACATTTCAAAGTGAAAAAAAACTACTACAACAACAAAGTCTTCATATCCACACTATTAACCCCTCATAATATCCCTGCAAGTCATTCATAATTTACTTCTTCACTACCTGGGAAAAATAAAACATAGAAAAGGGGTGAGCTCAAATGCCCAGTAAGGATAACAAAATAGCGGAAACTTTCATAAATAAGAATAAACTTTTAAGGCAATGTATAACTAAAACAAAAGCCTTTCAAACATGAACATTCAACATGGTATGACATAAATAAAAGGAAATAATGCCATTTACTTATTCACATGAATATTCTACTAATCGAATAATCACATGCAAAAATCAATAACCACTTTCATAATGTTGGAATGCATAATGTCAAACATTAATTTCATTGTCTAGGCCTCATCCCAAGACCTAGGGGTTACTTCTAACCGGAACCCAACCCGGAGTGCCTCTAATAACCGGACACCAATCCGGAGTGCCTCTAATAACCGGACACCAACCCGGAGTGCCTCTAATAACCGGACACCAACCCGGAGGGCATACTTTTACCAGTCCCTAACCTGGAGGGCTTACTTTAACCAGTCCCCAACCTGGAGGGCTTACTTTTACCGGTTCCCAACCCGGAACATACTTGTTTAGCACATTCATCTGAAGAAAAGTTTGAAATATAACATAAAAATTCGGATTAAAACTAGCATACGAAATGTCAATAGTTTCACCATAAACTATGAATGGTATAAAATAGCACATCCACAGTCAAACATATCACAAAACCTTCAATACAATATAGAAGTTTTGTATCATAATAAATCAACTTCAAATAATCTTAAAATCCATCAAAGGATGTTGACATAGATGAAATCAAAATTATTTTTAAAGAAGTATCTCCTTTTATTTTGAAATCATTTAAGATCCATATAAAATAAAACATTTTCTTTGAAAATATTCTTATAAGCTTGTATGGAAAGCTTCGACGATTTTATAACGGCGGAAAATAACCGCACCCGCCGTATAAGTTAAAAAAAACATTCTTACCTCAATTCTGTCGAAAAGGTTAAAAAGGAAATTGTTTTGAAAACGACGGAAAGATTCCTTTATAAACCTTTTATAAAAAAGTCAAACAAGGGTATAAATGACTTTAACCTATATTCTTGTAAATAGTAAAAATGTTTTGAAATACATTTTTAAGAAAACATGGATGTGGATGATAAAGAGATCCCAGTAGATTATTACGTATATACAACCTCGGATAATGAAGAGATTGTGAAATAACCCTTACCTTGTACTTTTCCTTGGTTGGGGTAGGTTAACCTCCTGTATAATGGTGAAATAATTGTTATTAAATTATACAAGAATCATATATATTAATATGATATCATATATGATCTTTTAACATTGATTTGTTAATAATATCTTAGAATTATCGTCGTTTCGGGTGTTAACTTACTTGTTTTCTTTTATATGTTTTGTTACGTAAGACATGTTTGTAAAGGATAGGTTGTATATTATTCATATCCAGAATGATATCAAGTCCTTAAACATCATTTTTAAATCATCAAATGATAATTATACTTGAATGGATACGATGGAGAATGAATCTCATCGCGTTCGTGGAGACGGTAGTCCGTACGTACGCACGAGCGACAATATCATTCTTTTGATATTAAAATAATATATAAATGGATGGTATATCATATATAAAGAATAATTAACATGTTATATTTATTATTTACATGAGTTACACATCATTATTATACCCATACAAATAATAATATATTGAATAAAAATTACACCACGACGTGGAGACGGTAAGCCGTACGTACGCACGTATGGTGACATGTTTTTCAAAGGGTGGATAGAATACTGAATATGGTTGTACCATATTTATAATAACATCACAGTATATGTAAGATACTGGAGTTATTATTTTAGAATGGTAAGAACAAAGAAAGAGGAAGTGGAAGAAGAAAGGAACTAGGAAAAGGGTGGTGAAATCATTACCTCTTCTTCGGGTTCTTCCTTTTGATTTGATCAAAAGGGCTCCTTAGGTTGGCTTTCTGATCAAACTAAGGCCTCTTGGTTGTAGTGAGGGATGTTGGGAGAGTATTTGGGCAGAGTTTGGCCAAACAAAAAGGCTTTTAAGGTGTGAAGAAATGAGAAGGAGGAGTGCCCTTTTATAAGAGGGGTGAGGGGCACCTTTGGAAAAGCTAGAAATATTAATTTATAATAAATTCATATTCGGTTTATAATGGCTCCGAAGTTGATTATTCAAAGGTTAAGGTGGGGATAGGTCGAAAACCACTCAACCAATAGAATTTAGACAGGTTTGGGTACTTATATTAACCTTATCTTTAAGTATTAACTCTAAGTTAATTAGTTTCACTTTTACAATGTCTCTTTGTATCTTTATATAATATGGTTAATAAACTTACTATATACTTCCAAGCGACCCCCAAGTGGTCCATTAATGATTAACCTATCATAATATAAGTCTCTTGGCCGAACCTTAGATTTTAGGAATTTAATATCAATTAATAATATAATATTTGTTTTAAGAACTCTTTTATGTCAATTTTGACACTATTCAATAGTTTATTTTTGTGAAACTCATAACAGATTGATTACTTAGAACAAAGTCAATTAAATCAATCCTAATATATCATATTATCCTAGAAAATTATTTTAATTCATTAAAAGTTTCATATTATATTTATTTGGGTATTTATAATATCAATTATTTTAATTTTTCACTATTATAGTAATTACTGCATCATCATTGTGTCATAAATAAAATAAATTATTTAATGTCTAAAAATTATAAATAAAATATAATTATGTAGGAAATCGTTTTAGCTTTCTAATGAATCATTATAATCTATAATCCAACTTATATAACCCTATGTAACAATTGTTTTGCTAAAAGATATATGCTTGTGTCATTTTTGTATTCATTTTGACTTAATTAAAATAAAGTGTCATTATCACTTACAAGTGGATCCATGGGGTCCCAAAATCGACCCAAAGATGCCCATGGTCGACCATGTATCAACCAATAGGGTTAAGACACGTTTTAGGGTAATTTAGTATTATTATAATATTATTTTTTTTAACCCTTATTTACCGGATTTACCCTTAACCATGGTAAATAAAATATTTACCGCAGTAATTATTCAAAATGTCTAAAAATAAAAGTTACCTATTTACACAATTTGAACATCCTGATTCCAAATATTGAATCCATTTTTCTAAATTCAAAACATATAAGTGGCAGAAATTAATTTAAAATTAATTCCCGCTGTCAAAACAAAAAGCGTGTTTTTTAAGAGATAATAACTATCAAAAGATTGACACTTGTTTATGTTCGGTTTAATTGTAAAATTATGTCCAATGACCAACATTATATTAAATGGTAAAAATATATTCTAAATATACTTTAAAACCACTCAAATTCACAATTTATCACTATTAATTATTTTGATTAAAAAAGTTGTTTTTAATTAAAATTTAGAATTTTCCACTATTCATCAAAATATGAAAGTTATCCGAAATGTACCAAAATTTCACCCTAGGCTAATTTCGATATTCCGAATCCAAAAATGAAGTCCATTTTAAAATATAAAATATATATGATTTCAAAAATTAGGTATTACTATTCACAATGGCTAGTTTAATTAGTTGTGGTGTGTGTTAGAACTCGAGGTTGCGTACAACACACGCTATCGCATTATTCGAAGGGAAACGTACCGTGGAAGCTTGGGGTGTTACACTCACTATACTTTTTTTCAATTTACAATTTTACAACATATTTTTTCTTTTTTGTAATCTTAATTATGTGTTATTCCAGATGAACTTTATACGTACTTTTCTCTTTATTAAGATGAAGTTTTATTAATCATTTTTACGATATTTGTTTTAAAAAAGAGTATTTTAAATTTCCAACCTTTTATTATAAATATTAAGTTAAAATTTTTAGGAAACTATTTTTTCCATGGTGGGGGAGTATGTAACACCCATGAAATTCAAAAGAAAAAAATTATGACTTTTATTACACACAATATTGAGTTTAAATCACATTATATACAACATAGTGTTTTAAGAAAATAACTCATATCAGATTATGTTCAAAAATTAATGTATTATATATTAATTTTAACTTCTATATTTCATCATATGAGTTCTCCAAACATGATATAAAAATAAATCCAATTTTAAACATAAAAATGTATTGTTTTTTAAAAAAGTAGTTTTATCCATTTTTAGTGCACACTTATTTGAAAATAATGTTTGAATTTTTTTTAATTTTTATTTAAAAAATTGAACTTAATTTTTGGAATAATAATATAAAAAATATATTTTAGTTATTTTTGGTATTTTTCGATGAATCTTCATTTCTTGATTAACATTGAAGAATGCTAGATTTCAATTGAAAAATTTATTTTCATTGAAAAATATTATATTGTTAAATTATATTTTTAATTAATTATAAAGTCACAATAGTTAAATTATAAATAAATTAATATAATTAAATTCTTTTAAAAAATGTTCAATAAGAATATATATATATATAATTGTAATCTTTTGATCATTTTTACATTAAAAACCAGCATTCACATCACATTTAAGGGATTAATTTTCAATTAAATTCTACCACAGATATGAGTTGAATTTGGAATAATTGATTCTATGTGTTGAACCATACTAATTTTTATTATATATTATGGAAAAAATATTTTTTTAAAATAATTATTAGTTAAAACGGTAAAATCAAATACAATGATTAAGATAAAAATAAGTTTACTTTGGAGTTAAACGATGACTATAATATGAAACAATGTCCCAAAACGTGTCTAAAACCCTTTGGATGACCGTATTTATACCCTAATCATATAATTATCATGTTTTATGAGTTTTTTGGAATAAAATTCCATGAAATTAAACCATATAATAAGTTAAGAATTGAAAAAGGCAATAAAATGTTCTTTTCCCCCTTTTAATTTATAAAAAGCATTAGGGATATGGAAAAACAACATAGGTTCAGTTATAAAGAATATGTTGAAAAATTAATTAATTTATTTCTCAAACTAATTTATCTATAATTTTTATAGAATATATAATTACATTAAATGCCTAAAAAACACAAACACCGTGATTATTTTGTAAATAATAAACTAAAATTAATAATCCTAAAAATTTTAAAAGATGAGTAAATTGAATGATTGGTGTATTAAATTAATTTTTCATATAAATATATCATGTTACATAGGTGTGATTTTAATATATTAAAATCCCTTTATTATCATGATGTTTTTTAAAATTAAATTAATTAAATAATGTCAAAATTGTCATTAGTTTTATTTTATAATTACTAATATTTTATTAAATCATTAAATATTAATAATAGTACTATCAACTTGAAATATACTTTTAAATTATAATAAATATTACATATTTTAAATTAATATAAATATTAATATTTTCTAAATTACATATTGGCCCCAAAGTAGTATAATGTTTTTAACATGGTTTGAGTTAAAGTAATGTTTTTCTTCTTTACATTCTCTTCTCATAGAAATAATTTCCAACACATGGGATTTTTTTATAAATTAGTTAAAACATTTTTAATTAGTGAGATTTAATTTTATAATAAATATCACAATAATTTAGATGTAAAGGATAAATTACCTAGTTTTAAAAACAAGTTAGTGTTGTAAAAACAAAAAGGGAAAAATTGGGTAAACATAATGACCAAGGAAAAAAATGATAAAAATGCATTTAGTTTTGTGTGGTGTCCTTGTTTCCCAAGAATATCTCCCATAAAATTCATTATATAATAATTTTTAATCACATTAGGTAAGTGATACCTCCCAATAGTGCTTAATGTTTGGGTTTTACAAGAATACCACTCCCCCAACATTATAAAAGTACATTCACTCTCCCCACTAATTCACACTTCCCAATCCATTTGGATTGACCAAAACATTACAAGAAAACTACCCAAATTCCCTAAACGCATCCTATAATCCATAATTTCGATATAAATCCAACCAATTAAGTCATTTTTTGCAAACCAAAAGGACATACCCAAATAAGAAAATGGTGTTCTACTGCGAGCAATTTTACTTTATTTCTTTCTCCACCAAATTAAATTCATCTTAAAAAAATTATTATATAATAACTTCAGTATCCTAAATATATTAATATTTTTCCATTATATTTTTTAAAACAAAAAACACACACAATTCGATCAAATGGGTGTTGAAATCATTATCATGTTTATAATAGACTAGTGCCTCACGAAACGATGTCATTCATTTTTTTCCTTTACCACCAATAATGGTGGGGAATTATGATAAAAAATAATATTTATATATGCTATTTAAAAAACAAAATAAGTCACATTGAATACCTATATCAAATAACCTATTTTTACATTTCATATTGTTGGGATATGATAATTTCACCCCTATATATGGAAGACCACCGCCTCATTAATCATTTTTCACTAACATGGTACATGGAAGTTAATAAGGGTAAAAATAATGAATAAATATTATATAAATGAAATAACATTTATATTAATGACACAATTCTCTTTCTATAAAGTTAATATATCAATTTATTTCTTTCCTCTTCATACATTGAAAAAGTGAAAACATCGTTCGTGGACGTGTGAACTACCGCGTCCTCAAAAGCGATGTGATTCCTTTTACATCACAAGGATGATATATATAAGTATTTATAATTTAATATAATGGTAAATAACATAAAATGATGATTTTGGAAAGATAAAATATTACATACCTTATTTTTATAATGATCATTGAAAAATGGAAACTTTACTCATGTGTACGTACAAACTACCATCTCCATGATCGCAATGTTAGTTAATTTATCATAAAAACCATTCATGATTAGTTTTAAAATTATAATTGGTCTAAAAATATTATAATTATTTCATTATTATAATTTTGGATATTTTTATCTAAAGGCATCATTGACCTTGGTCGACCTAAAAAAGTCATTTTTGACACAAAATCCGAATATAGTCAAAACATCTGACATAAAATTATTGTTTATATAATTGTATATAACTTTTCAATAAGTGAATTAAAAGTAATAATACGCATTAAAAATAATATAATTAAATTAAATAATTTACATATGTTTATTATTCAGGATGATAATGACACATGTGATGAATAAGACACAAGGTAAGGGACTTTCTCGCAATTTCATTACATTGAGGAATCTAAGGATGTTATGGACCTATATTTTTTATAAGGTTTATATAAAACCTATTCTATACTGTATATTATGAATTTAAATAGTAATATGATATTAAATATTTTTTAATTATATTCTTTAATGAGGTTTATGATTTAGGTGTTTCCCATGTTACACACGTCTTTTATTTAAAAAAGAATCATTATTTAATGTTTTCATTCTAAATAATTATCTTACATGTACATGTTATAGATATTACTCTATTACTAAATTTATATGGATAACAAATATATAATGAGTACATTTTATACTTTATTTTCAATATTTTTCAAAAAAATATATTTTTAAATCTTTTAAAGGGAATGATGATAGTGCCTTTTATAGCTATTGTGACTATTATTTCATTCCTAGATTCATTTGAAATCTTACATGTTTTCTTAAATGAAAAAAATAATATTTTCCTTTTTGGGTATTTTGATATTTAAATTTATTTTTTTAAAATAAAATGTTATCTTGGTATTAAAAATGGTTTTTTGAAAAAGATAATTTTATACAAAAATATTTAGTTTAAAAGAGTTTTTCAAAGGGTTTTATAATGTTTTTGTTTTGTTCATGATATGGTACTTGATAATTATATGACATTTTTGTTCTTGATAAATCTTATATGATGTTTTTAGTCCTAATATATCTCACATGTGAGCCTGATATTAGTTATATGAATAGTTGATCCACGTTATAGCTTTTGAGAAATTGGTGTGCCTGATATAGCATATATAAAAGGTTTATCCTCATTATACCTCATGGGAAAGGCTGATATAGCTTATATGAAGACCGATCCAATTATAAGTCTCCAATAAATTGGGTAATGATAATGTTAGTAGCTAGACATATGGTTATTCTAATTAAATGGGGTTTGAAGGGGTTTTATGAATATGATTCCTTAATTCACCTAATGGTGTTGTATACGCTTGCTATGGGTTTTAATGATTTTATTTGAGAAAAATGTGTGTTTTCATCCATGGGAAAAATTATTCATTTCATATGATCAAATAAATTTTGAGATATTGGTAAATGTTATATGAGTTTTCATGTGATTAGTGGACTAACATTTTTCATTTTATTGTATACCTTACAGAGATTTTATGCTCATCTCATGTTTTTAATGTATTTTATTAGGAATTAAGGATTGGTAAGAAAAATAAATAATAAATGTTTTAATTAATAGAGATTTTCCATGAAAATAAATCATTATTTATTTCAAAAGATTATTATTTTGGAAAAAATTAATGCTAATAAAAAGGGGCCACATTGTGTTTTATTGTTTTGTAATATATTATTTGTGGAATACTTTTCTAAAACTCTAAACCTGAAAAGTTTTTCAAATTCAAGAGGATTAATTCTTAACATAAAACTCAATATAATGTCATATTTATGGTTGGGGCCTTATAACTAATTATACTCCTTATATAATTTGTACTAATAAAACACATTATACTATCTAAATCATTTAATTTAGATATTATTCAATGGTTTATGTGAATATTTATTTATTTTAATATATAAACGCCATATTGGATATAACCATAAAACCCTTTCAATTATGGAAAGACTAAAAGCTAAGATTTTTTTTCAAGGGGTTAATTTTAGTTTTCAATAATAGTTACATTATTATCTTGGTAGGGAAGTCATATTTAAAAACCATTAAATAATCCCAAAAAAAACAATCAACTTTAAAAAACACCAATAAAAACATTATTCTAGCATATAGGATTTATTAAAACAATTAGAGTCTAGTAACATCATTTTATGACAAAACAAAATAGTTTCCACAAATGATCCAAGGACTCGGTTAGAGAATTTTTCCAACTTTATATGAGAAATGAAAATCTAAGGGTTAAGAAAATTATTATCCCCATACATAGTCTTCCTATGGGATATGAGAAATTTCATGGAAATTACAACACCAAATTAATTTAGGTGCTACCAAAATTGTGGGAGATCTGATTTAAATAGTCTGAAATATGATATAATTTAAGATTTAGGAATTTATATAAGGGGAATGAAAATTTTTATAGTTATAATGTTCCTAAAATGAGGGGTAACATAGGAGTCGATAGGTAAAACATAAAAAGGATTTAGTTTTAGAGATTAACAATAAAAAAATAAGCTTGGTGTTTTTATACCTCAATTAGATCCCTAATAGACTTTTAATGAGTACTTGATGTAATATCTAGTGGTTTTATTCTTTTTCATATTTATAACACCCCTACACTAGATCATTTAAATTGTAACTGGAATTGGATCACCATTTTTCCTTATGCATGACACCTCATATTCTATAGGATTCTAACTAACAATTAGGGTCTAATGAATCACATCGGGAGACTATACCCTAATTTATTATCACAAAAATAAATACCAATAACATAAAATCCATAAAATATATAATATCATATTGTAAAAATAATAATCAACGTATAAAAAAATACGAAAATAAAAAAGTCATTATATAATAAATTTTTTCACATGTAGGTCTTATAGTCAAACAATTCAAGCACATTTACCAAATGGTCACCTGAAGTAGTTGAGATCAACAAAAAATAAATCCAGTGATACTAGAACACAATCCACAACATCAACTTATACCTATACCCAAATCCCTATAGATATCTCCGAGCTCACCAACCTATACCCAAGGCATTGACAAATAGGAATCCCAAATATACATTTTTCACTTACACAATGGTTCTAGTATTGGGTGTGACCAATTTACGCAGTAGTACACAATAAAAAGTGTCCCTAATATAAAATAATATATATGTGAACTCCTGTTCTAAATTAAATATAATTTCTAACCTTACAAACATACACATGGTTCACTATTATTTACATTAGAAGTCACCTTGAAGGGTGACCCATACCTACTTTATCCCATGAATGAATTGGATAATATTCCAATAGTTTTAACACCATGGGTTTGTGAACAATATATAACCACACAATACAGTATTCTAAGTGGATATGTTTATAAAAAATAACTCTTAATGTTGGATTTATATTATCAAATAACAATCCCAAGTGAATGAACTTCCACCATGTGAAATTCTCCATGGTGAATAATGTGTCACATTATGAACAACGTATCATCATACTCATCCGTAACGGTGACTGATGAAATATCACATCCAACATAGAGAATAATTTATCTCATTGTGAACTATATAACACATTATAATAAACACGATAATGATGACACTCCAGGTGGATGAAATATAACCATACTCATGAGGAAGATTTATTAATATGCCAATGGTTACAAATACTCAAGTGGATGATACACGACCAAGTTCCATATTTGAGTGGTTGATGTAGCACTATAAACAATTATTGAATTTATACTAAAACACCAATAATAATATCTGAGGGAAGTTATATCATTGAAATCATCTTAGAAAATGTAGAATGTAATTGTGATTGAAATATCACCTTATAATAACAGGGAAAAATATTTCGATATAGTTTAATGATGCATCATCCTCTTAAAATTTACAAGAGGGTGATAAGAATAGTCAATATAGTAAATGATCCATCAATTAGAACAACCTTAGTTGAATGATCCACTACCCTAGAATAACCATTAAGAATGTTGTATTACTAGTTAATGAGGGTTCCCCAATCAATAATCTCTAATTGGAATGATATATCATCATTATTATATGAGGAATGTGACAATTTAAAAATATATAAATCCATAGGTTTATGATATACCACGAATGAAAACTTCATGGGAATTATTTTTCACCATAAGCAAACAATTTATTTAAACTAATAACATATAAAAACAAAATCATATAAAATAATTTATAGTTATATTCAATAAGAAATCACTCAGGCAACCAGTACCACCATCCTAAATTCTCACTATGCTACATCTGTGAATAATATAATACACTTATTAGAAATAAATCATGCTATAACTCTGATGGAATGACGTGGGATCCAATAAAATACCTATCTCTTGAAGGTCATGAAATTTTTTCACATTTCGAACCCATGTATTTTCAGAAGGATATCTTAGAAACTATCCTAACTACCAAATGATTTTAAATAAACAAGAAACACTTTGGGGTCTGTACATGATTAAAAACATAGACTTTGTACTACAACACCTATAATGATTCCATTTTAAAATTATCTTTCAACTTTCCAAGGAATAATGATTGTTTATTGTGACATGATAAATATGTAAGGTTCCAAAGACCACCCACATTCAAGGAATTCCAACCCATTTCTTAATAAATAAGTGGATCACATTCGACTCCACTCTAAGTAATTATCACATACTCTCTAAAGTAATTATCTTGTATGGATAATTAAATAAAAATATAATAATCTAACATTTAGATAATGTTTTAGGTGAAAAACTACTCCCACTAAAAGACCCTCTTATGTCATAAGAACAATATCATAAGGAATAGATATAAATCGTGGTTTCATATTTATATAATCTATCATCTCATATAGTATAAATATACCATGGTGGCTACATTATATTATCACACCATAAGAGGTGTAGATAAATTCTTAATGAACATCCTAGATGAACCAATCATTTGGAAACCATCCCATGGATCTATCTCGTATGAATCACACCCACACACTCACTCCATCCATCCATTCAATATATGTTTACACACATAATGTAGTATTAGTAGCAACCACATTCCACAATCATGGAGTTATACCCTTAAGTGTGCTTAATATATCATCAACCATCCATGAAAATAGTCCATTTCCACAATAAAACAAATCCATGACACCCTAAATCCATTAATTGCCCACATTAATTAATAAAATGATTATAAATATGTAACATAATTAAACCATACTAATATAATAATAATTAATGAGA
The DNA here is from genome assembly GCA_963277665.1 of Viscum album. Taxonomy (NCBI): domain Eukaryota; kingdom Viridiplantae; phylum Streptophyta; class Magnoliopsida; order Santalales; family Viscaceae; genus Viscum; species Viscum album. The sequence continues at coordinate 821,831,017 of OY728162.1, forward strand.
GAAAACTCATTAGGTGAGGTATCCTCACTTACACACCACATAACATTGTGCAACCTAGTCCTAGTCTCCCTAAAGCCTATAAAGATGATAATATACAACAACTAATACAAAAATAATAGTATTTTAAATATAAATTTAGTGAAAAACCAGATAAAAAACAAGGGAAATAACTTACATCAAGAAATAATAACAAATAAATGTGTGCATTTATCCTAACAAATCCAGCTCTAGAAAATCCACACTAAATCACAATAATGGTGTGAAGATTTCACCATTCTTTGGTCAAATAATATAAAAAATACATAAAGATACTATTATATCTATATGAGAATGGTGAAGAAATATAGGATAAAAAAAGTGGGAAAGAACATACCCCAATTATGAAGGACACCCACTATAAGAAAACTATATACATATATAAATAATATACAGGGGAGTAAATGATATTTGAAACCCCTCCATTAAATCATCTCAAACAACCTAAACATGAGTTAATTTAATAAAAAAACATCATCCTACAATTAGAAATCTACATGCATTAATTGTGGGGAGTGGACATCTCAATTGAAATAGTGGGTTATATAAGAATTTTAGTGTCCAAATAGGGTCCTGCTAGCCACCCACGAGCTATGTGGTTATGTGTTTAGTGGCCACTTACATGGAAATAAAAACTCCAGGGGATTATTTTGAGGATCCAACTGTATGCTAATGTACCCAATACTTTCCATCACATTCAACATGTACTAAAAAACACACAAAATGTATTTTCCATCCACACATTACATCTTCTGAACATCCATTAAAGAAAGTAAAATTTTTCCATGAATAAAATTCCCAATATAAATAATGAAATTAAAAATGTTTTAGGTTCCACACTGTAACATCCCAATTATGTAATTAATAATATATATTTTTATCTATGTCTATTAATTATTACGATAGTGTTTTAGAGGCTTAAATTGAAAATAAATACAATCTTATGCATGGAATACACTAATATTCTTAAAAGATTGTCTTACTGCCTTTTGATGGAAAACCATTTTAATTCAAAATTTTGACAATTTTATAATCTATATTTTTCAAAATAAACATAATCATTATTATTGGGACATTGAAATTTACATTGGATAAATTTTTGGTATTTTTTCTGAGAATGTTCAATTTTTAACGAATAGTGAAAAATACTGCATTTTACATCAAAACTACTTTTTAATTTAATTTAATTATATGGATAGATTATCTTTTTAATTGGTCTTAAAGTGTAATCTGATTATATTTTTACCATTTAATCCATTTGTGTTAATTAGTATTAATTTCACTTTGTAATTGGTCATAAACTAATGCCAAACTTTTCATAGATATTGTTTCAAAAAAAACCCCGCTATTTGTTTTGACAACGAATTTTTTTTTTTAAAAAAAATTAATACAATTTGTGTGTCTGTAATTTGGTAAAATGGATTACATATTTGGAATTAGAAGGTCCAAATTATGTAATTAAGACTCTTTTATTTTTGGACATTATGAATAGTAATGATGGTAATTATATCTAATTATCTTGATTAATGAGTAATCAGGTAGTTAAAGATAATAAAATGATATCATAATAATACAAAAGGACCACAAAATGTGTCCTAAGGCTACGGGTTGTCTCATGGCCGACCATGGTATGCCTTGTCACAAACTTGGGGGGCCCATGGAATCACTTTTGTGAGAAAGTGACTTTTTATCTTTTAATTTTTAAAGAATGTTAAATGTGACGAAGAATGTATCACCTAAGTAATTTTTTTTTAATTTTTTCCACATAAATTATCTTTTGGACTATAAATATTCATTAGAAAGCTAAAACGATTTCTTATATCATGATATTTTTTTTATAGTTTTTAGAAATAAAATTTAATAAATTATTTATGACATCATGACGATGCAGCGATTACCTCATTAATAAAGGATTTAAATAAAATGGAATGATAATGTAAAATATAAGACCTACACATTTCCAAAACCTATTGGGTGGGTATATTTCGAACCATTATCACCTTATCCTCGAATTATATCAATATGGGACATTTAAAATACGAAACCCATTTGAAAATAATGTAACATTTCTTTACATTCCAAGAGTGCCCCTCCTCTCCTCTTATAAAAGGCCCCCACCTATACCTCCTTACCCACAAATCCAAAGCCTTTGTCTCGGCCAACTCCTGCTCATTTTGTCTCTCAAATTCCCTCTCTTAAACCTTTAAGCCTCACTTTGGGCATACGTCTTCCCAAGGAAGCCATTGAGCTCAAACCAAAGGGAGTTACCCGATTTTAAGGTAATGTCTTCACTTGAGTCCTTTTGTTTTATTTTGCTTCTCCAACCCCCTAATTTTTTTTATTAATTTATTTTGTAACAAATCCAGTATCTTCAATATACTAGGATGTTTTTATAAGAAGTATTCGAGCTACACTTACACACACCTACATCTAATGGTTAAAGAACATACTATTTCCGTGCATGGAAAATATCTGCCTCCCGGAACGATGATTGTTCAACATTATTTTATCACCTTCAAAGGTGGCCATAAAGATGACACTTTATTTATATATGAAATATAATATGGTTATGTTTTCCTTAAGATTCTGTATTTTTCTTTTTGGTCATACCTTTTTGGTTTCCATTATGGGTAAACGCGATATCTTTATTTAAGGACGTGCGGACTACCGCCCCCTCATAGTGATTTGATTCGTTAATACCATATGTGGGACGTATAAAGGATGGAGTTATGATATTATATATGATATTACACTAGAATTATAATATAGCTTTATATCATTATGATTATATTCTATAAAATACGAAATAGAAATGAAAGTAGCGTTCATGCATACGTACGGCTTACGGTCTCCATGAACGGTGCATTTCATTTCTTACCTCTAAATGATTATGTAATATTATAAATGCATGTATTTACTGGATATATATCACATATATGATATCTACATCATTAATACCATTCTGGATATAATCAATACATGAACAACTTTTAATTATAAAGGGTTTATTTTTGACTCAAGTACCAATGATCGTTAAAACGACCGTTATTAACTTAAATAATTACATAGTGTTCATGACATGGCAATAAGTGATATAAAAGGATTATTGAACTTGATAAAGGTTCTTAAACAAGTAGAAATTAACTCAAGTTTATTATTCAGGAGATTAAAGAATGACCGAGTCCAGTCCGACCCGAGGTATGGGACTTCGTCTCAATCTGCTTTCATTGAGGCATATTTTGTTTTATACACAACCTTCTCTTATACGGTGTGCAAACCCCTTTGACATTTAGGTTTATTCAAAAAGAATCTTTTTATACGAAGCGTTTACTAAATGAAAAGAGAGAATGTTTTTGTCGTACGTATGCGGCGACAACGACTTCTTTGCCGCCGTGACCATTATTTGAATTTCAGATTCCTCTACAAGCCATACCTTTTTAAAAAAAAAGAAAAATAAATACTATGTTTTACTTTTCTTTTATTTTGGTATTGAAAATGGTTTTCATAATATTTTTTTTATCAATGTGTGTTATTGATATCTTATGATTGAAAGGTGGAAATGTTATGTTTCCTTTATGCATGTTTTATGTGATACGATTATATTGAGGTTATTGGGCATTATTATGAAGACTGGTGGTTCCGTGATAGACTAAGGGTGGGTGAGCCTGATATAGCTCTCCAATGCATTGGGTAATGCGAAGGAGTGAAACATTAAGGTTTCTTCGAAGTGATTTAGGGAATATACTGTGATGGGTATTCCAAACGTGACCAAGAGGGTTACTCCCTACGTAAGAATGTGATGAATGCCTAATGTTACCTTTATGTCTTATGATTTCTATGATTTATTCATGATTTGATGAGGTATGTTAAAGTGATTATGTTTTATGGGTAATGTATGATTTCATTCTTATGAATATATGAACTTATGTTTCCTTTCCTTATTTCTATAACCCATACTGAGCTTTTCATGCTCATCCCACGTTTTTTTGAAATGTTTTTCACAGGTCAAGGGAAAGGTACATGATATGAAGATAGTGTTAAGGAAGTGTCAAGAATGAATCCATGTTTTATTTTAAATATGTTTCCATTGATGGGAAAAATGAATACTATCTTTATGTAACCACTTTTTTTATATGTGGAATGTAATTCAAGTTTTATGTTCTAATTCTCTAAAACTCTAAACCTGAAAAGATCCTCAATGTGTAATCTTGTAATAACTCAAGATTAAGTAAGGTTTAAGGTTGGGGCCTTATAGTTGGTATCAGAGGTCGGTTTAGATAACTTTAGGAGTTAGAATTCAATTAAATGATTATCCAAAAATATTTTTTTATGGTCAAATTGAAATGATATAGCATTTGAAGATTACCATGTTGCTTCATCTAAGACATGTTTGTTCAGAATGGTTTTCCGCAGAGGAAACAAGGAAGTAGTTCTAGGAAGGCATACAGAAGTAAATAACCTTCCGAATCAGCATCCTGAGATGGTCGGAATTGGAACTGAACAGTTTGTTACAGTAATGGCGCAGTTGACTCAAGCGATAAATGGTGGTGGTATCCATGCACGAGACCAGCCAGATCAACCGCAGAGGAACATGTCAGTGGTTGAACATTTCATGAGGCAACATCCCCCATCATTCTGAGGATCATCTGACCCTATGCTAGCTGAAGGGTGGATTAAAGAACTGGAGAAGATTTTCTATTTCATGGGGTGTTCAGACAATCAAAAGGTTAGTCTTGCTATTTACCATTTGGAGGGTGAAGCAGATCAGTGGTGGTCGATGGTTAAAAATATCAGGGACGCTGATGAGATTGATGCTCTCAACTGGGATGAATTCAAAGGTATGTTTCTTGAGAAGTATTTTCCTAAGGCTGTTCGACTTAGGATGGAAAAGAAATTCTTGGAATTGAGGCAAGAGGAAGACTTAGTGGCCGCCTATGAAGAAAGGTTCACTCAATTGGCAAGGTATGATCCAAATTTTATCCAAGACCTTGATAGTAAAATCAATCATTTTTACTCAGGATTAAAGCCAAAAATATCGAAGGTAATTAGCTTCTCATTAGTTTAAAAGCTATGAAAAGATTTTTCGAAGTGCTGAGAAGGTGGAAATGGAGTTTGTCGATGATCAATTGTTCTATAACAACTAGTAGAAGAAGAGACCGAGGTGGCATGAGAAAGGAAAGAATTATTCAAAAAATTCTGATGGTAAGAAAAATATGTTTCCAGTTTGTGACAAATGTGGCAAAAGGTATGCTGGGGAATGTCTTCTAAATTCTGGAAAGTGCTACCGATGTGGTAAGATGGGACATAAGGCTCATGACTGCACTGAAAAAGATCAGGGTGATGGTAAGTCCAAATTTGATTTACAGTTACTGAAATGTTTTAATTGCAATGAGATGGGTCACTATGCAAATGAGTGTCCGAAAAAGATCTCGAGTGATGTGAAGCAGTTAGACTACAAGTATAAAGGGGTGGTGAAATCCATTGCAACTACTTCAGCGGATGTCGGGCCGTCAAATGAAGTTGAATCAGGTATTTTGTTTGTTTTTTCAGATTATGCCAGTGTGTTGTTTGATTTGGGGCCTACACATTCCTTCATCTCTGAAAACTTTTCTAGTAAAATGGGAATACCATCTCAATAATGACTCAAGAACTTGTGGTAAAAACACCTGGGGGAAATGTTGAGGCAAAAATAATTTATAAGAATCTTCCTATCCTTATCTGTGGAATGAACCTACTTGCAAACCATATTGTTCTACCTCTAATAGAGTTTGATGTTATCCTGGTTATGGATTGGCTCTCTATTTACAATGCTAAGATTGACTGTAGAGCTAAAGATGTTTCTTTTTAGAATTAATTTCAGTTTGTGTACAAGAATGAACCCTTACTGTTGATAACATATCAAGAGGCCGAAAAACTCGTAAAAGATGGAAATGAATGCTACCTTGCACACATCGTTGAAAATAAAGGAACTGTTCAGATTAATGATGTGCCAGTGGTAAATGAGTATCCTGAGGTTTTTCCTGATGAGTTGCCTAGAATAATACCAGATCGAGAAGTTGAGTTTACTGTTGACTTAGTTCATGGTGCAAGGCCAATTTCAAAACCCCCTTATCGAATGACTCAAATTGAACTTTTAGAGTTGAATGAGAAATTGCAAGATTTATTAGATAAAGGTTTCATTCAACCTAGCACATCACCATGGGGTGCTCCTATTTTATTTGTTAAAAATACAGATGGTTCTATGAGACTTTGCATTGATTATAGATCCTTGAATAACATCACTGTTACGAAAAAATATCCTTTGCCTCATATCGATGATTTGTTTGATCAGCTCTAGGGAGCTCAGCATTTTTCAAAGATTGACCTGAGATCGGGGTACCATCAGCTGAAGGTAAAGGAAGAAGATGTTCCGAAGACTGCATTTCGTACAATATATGGCCATTATGAATTTGTAGTAATGCCTTTTGGGCTAACCAATGCACCTGCTGTATTCATGGACTTACTGAATAGAAATTTCCATGAGTTCTTGGATAAGTTTGTGGTGGTTTTTATTGATGATATTTTGGTGTTTTATAAAAGTAAATAAGATCATGAAAGACATTTAAGGGTCGTTTTGAAAACCTTGAAAGAAAAGAAATTTTATGGGAAATTCAGCAAGTGCGAGTTTTGGTTGCAACAAATTTCGTTCCTTGGTCACATTGTTTCTAAAGATGGGATAACCGTTGATCCTGTAAAAACAATGGTTGTTGAAGAATGGCCAAGACCCACAAATGTAACAGAGATTCGTAGTTTCCTTGGTTTGGCAGGCTATTTCCGAAGGTTTGTAAGAAATTTTTCACGGTTATCTAGTCCAATGACTAAGCTAACATGGAAGGGTGTTAAGTTTATCTGGACAAAATAATGTGATGATTGTTTTCAGGAATTGAAAACAAGATTGGTGAATGCTGCAGTTTTGGCACTACCTTCCAGGAATGGTGAGTTTTTTATCTACAGTGATTCTTCATTGAAAGGACTAGGTTGTGTCCTAATGCATAATGATCATGTAATTGCTTATGCTTCACGATAGTTGAAAAATCATGAAGTAAATTACCCTACACATGATTTGAATTAGCTGCTGTTGTTTTCTCTTTAAAACTTTGGAGGCATCATTTGTATGGAGTAAAGTGTGAAATATATACCGATCACAAAATTATAAAGTATATATTCACTCAGAAAGAGTTGAACATGAGACAAAGGAGATGGCTAGAATTAATCAAGGATTGTGATTGTAAAATTCATTATCGCCCGAGAAAAGAAAATAAAGTGGATGATGATTTTAGTCGAAAAAGTAATGCTTCATTAACCATGTTGCATTTGGAACGTGATCCTTTGATTATGGATTTGATGAAATTTGGCATTGAAATTGTTGGTGCAGGATGTTCTTCTGTTTTGTTTCAGGTATCAGTGAAATCTTCTCTATCAGACAGAATCAAGAAAGCACAGAAGCAAGACAGTGAGTTGCAGAAAAAGGTAGAGCTGGTTCAGAAAGGTAAGTTGCATGAATTCAACATTAATAGTGATTGTGATTTGAGATTTGGGAAGAGATTGAGTGTTCCTTGTGATTCATAGTTGAAGAGAGAGTTGGTATGTGAAGCTCATAGTTCTCCATTTTCAGTTCATCCTGGCAGTACTAAGATGTACAGAGATCTGTGGGAGTATTATTGGTGGGATGGAATTAAAATAGATGTTGCTGATTTTACTGTGACGTGTTTGACTTGTCAACAGGTTAAAGCAGAGCGGCAGTTACCGAAAGGGATGCTTCAGCCTTTACCAGTGCTAAAGTGGAAATGGGAGAATATATCCATGGACTTCGTTGTGGGATTATCGGAGACCCCTCGAGGTAATAATGCAATCTGGGTTATTGTTGATCTCCTGAACAAGTCTTCTCATTTCCTTGATATACGAGATACTTTTTCCCTAGATCAACATTCCCGTTTGTATGTTAAAGATATAGTTAGGTTACATGGATTAACTCTCTCCATTGTATCTGACCATGATCCCAGGGTCACTTCTAACTTTTGGAAGGGCCTTCAGAAGTCGTTGGGTACTAAATTAAATTTTAGTACAGCTTTTCATCCTCAATCAGATTGGCAGTCAGAATGAACAATTCAGACCTTGGAGGATATGCTACGAGCTTGTTCGATGGATTATCAGGGAAGTTGGGACCAACATCTTTCTTTGGTTGAGTTTTCATATAATAACAGTTTTCATTCCAGTATACAGATGACACCATTTCAGGCATTATATGGGAAGCGGTGTCGAACTCCATCTTTCTGGGATGAAGTGGGTGAAAGGAAGTTGATGGGACCAGAATTGGTAGAAGATATGGTAGAAAAAGTTCAGCTGATTTAGAAACAATGAGAACAGCTCAAAGTAGGCAGAAGAGTTATGCAGACAACAGGAGGAAGGATCTATCTTTTGTGGTAAGTGATCATGTTTTCCTCAAAGTATCACCATGGAAACGTGTGATGCGATTCGTTAAGAAAGAAAAGCTGAGTCCAAGGTTCATTGGACCATATGAAATTCTGGAGAGTGTTGGATCAGTTTCATACCGAGTGGCTTTACCTTCGAGTTTATCTCAGGTACACAATTTTTTCCATGTTTCGATGTTGAGAAAGTATATGACAGATCCATCTCATGTTTTGAGTCCAGAGGTAGTTCAGCTAGAAGAGAACCTATCATATGAGGAACAACCGGTCCAGATTCTTGACTACAGAGAGCAAGTGTTACAGAATAAGGTGATTAATCAGGTAATGGTTTTGTGGAAAAACAACATGATGGAAGAGGCAACATGGGAATCTTAAAATGGAACGAGGGATAAGTACCCCCATTTTTTCGATAAGTAAATAAATTGCGGGGACACAATTTTCTAAAGGGGGGAAGTATGTAACATCCCAATTAAGTAGTGAATAATAGATATTTTTATCTATGTCTATAAATTATTTAGATAGTGTTTTAGAGGCTTAAAATGAAAATAAATACAATCTTATGCATGGAATACACTAATATTCTTAAAAGATTGTCTTACTGCCTTTTGATGGAAAAACCTTTTTAAATCAAACTTTTGACAATTTTAAAATCTATATTTGTCAAAATAAACATATTCATTATGATTGGGACATTGAAATTTACCTGTGATAAATTTTTGGTATTTTTCTGATAATGTTCATTTTTTAATGAATAGTGAAAAATACAGCATTTTACATCAAAACCGCTTTTTCATTTAATTTAATTATATGGTTAGATTATCTTTTTAATTGTTATTAAAGTGTAATATGAATAATTTTTTACCATTTAATCCAATGGTGGTCATTAGGATTAATTTCACTTTGGAATTGGTCATAAACTAATGCCAAACTTTTCATAGATATTGTTCAAAAAAACACGCTATTTGTTTTGACAACGGGAATTATTTTTTAAATCAATTATTGCAATTTGTGTGATTCGAATTTGGTAAAATGGATTAAATATTGGAATTAGAAGGACCAAATTATGTAATTAAGACTCTTTTATTTTTGGACATTATGAATAGTAACGATGGTAATTATCTCTAATTATCATGATTAATGAGTAATCAGGTAGTTAAAGATAATAAAATGATATCATAATAATACAAAAAGACCACAACATGTGTCCTAAGGCTACTGGTTGTCTCATGGCCGACCATGGGATGCCTTTTTCCAAACTTGGGGTCCCCAAGGAATCACTTTTGCGAGAAAGTTACTTTTTATCTTTTTATTTTTAATGAATGTTAAATGTGACAAAGAATGTATCACCTAAGAAAAATATTTTTAATTTTCTCCACATAAATGATATTTTAGACTATAAATATTCATTAGAAAGATAAAAAGATTTACTACATCATGATATTTGTTTTATAATTTTTAGACATTAAATTTATTAAATTATTTATGACATCATGCTGACGCAGTGATTACCTCATTAATAATGGATTTAAATAGAATTGAAAGATAATGTAAAATCTATGACCTAAAAATGTCCAAAACCTATTGGGTGGGTATATTTATAACCCTTACCACCTTATACTCGAATTATATCAATGTGGGACTTTTAAAATCCGAAACCCATTTGACCATAATGAAACATTTCTTTACTTTCCAAGAGTGCCTCTCCTCTCCTCTTATAAAAGGCCCCCACCTCTACCTCCTTACCCACACTTCCAAAGCCTTTGTCTCGGCCAACCCATGCTCATTTTGTCTCTCTACTTCCCTCTATTACTCCTTTAAGCCTCAATTTGGGCATAAATCTTCCCAAGTAAGACTTTGAGCTCAATCCAAAGGGAGTTACCTGATTTTAAGGAAATATCTTCACTTGAGTCCTTTTGTTTTATTTTTCTTCTCCAAACCCCTAAACACTTTTTATTCATTTATTTTGTAACAAATCCAGTATATTAATTATACTAGGATGTTTTTATAAGATGTATTCGAGATACACTTACACACACCTACATCTAATGGTTAAATAACATACTGTTTCCGTGGATGGCTAATTTCTGCCTCCCGAAACGATGATTGTTCAACATTCTTTTAACACCTTCAAAGGTGGACATTAAGATGACAATATATTTATATATGATATATAATATGTTTATGTTTTCCTTAATCTTCTGTATTTATCTTTTTGGTCATACCTTTATGGTTTCCATTATGGGTGAACGCGATATCTTCATTTAAGGAAGTGCGGACTACCGCCCCCTCATAGTGATTTGATTCGTTAATACCATATGTGGGACGTATAAAGGACGAAGCTATGATATTATATATGATATTAAATTGATATTATAATATACATTTATATCATTATGATTTCATTCTATAAAATACGAAATAGAAATGAAAGTAGTGTTCATGCATACGTACGGCTTACCATCTCCATGAACGGTGAATTTCATTTCTTACCTCTAAATGATTATGTAATATTATAAATGCATGCATGTACTAGATATATATGACATATATGATATCTAAATCATGAATAACATTCTGGATATAATTGATACATGAACAACTTGTAATTATAAAGGGTTTATTTTTGACTCAAGTACCAATGATCATTAAAACGACCGTTATTAACTTAAATAATTACATAGTGTTCATGAAATGGAAATGAGTGATATAAAAGGAATAATGAACTTGAAAAAGGTTCTTAAATAAGTATAAATTAACTCAAGTTTATTATTAAGGAGATTAAAGAACGACCGGGTCAAGTCGGACCCGAGGTATGGGACTTCGTCTCAATCTTCGTTCATTGAGGCATATTTTGTTTTATACACAACTTTCTCTTATATGGTGTATAAAGCCCTTTGAATTTTACGTTTATTAAAAAAGAATATTTTTAGACGAACTGTTTAATAAATGACAAAAGGGAATGTTTTTGTCGTATGTATGCGGCGACAACAACTTCTCCGCTGCCGTGACCATTATTTCAATTTTGGCTTCCTCTACAAGCCATACCTTTTTTAAAAAAAAGAAAAATAAATAATATGTTTTACATTTCTTAAATTTTGGTATTGAAAATGGTTTTCATAATATTTTTATATCAATGTGTGGTATTGATATCTTGTGATTGAAAGGTGGAAATTTTATGTTTCCTTTATTCATGTTTTATGTGATACGATTATGTTGAAGTTATTGGGCATTATTATGAAGATGGGTGGTTCCGGGATAGACTAAGGGCGGGTGAGCCCGATATAGCTCTCCAATGCATTGGGTAACAAAAACGACTGAAACCTTAAGGTTTCTCTGAAGAGATTTAGGGAATATACTGTGATGGGTATTCCAAACGTAACCAAAAGGGTTACTACCTACGTAAGAATGTTATGAATGCCTCAAGTTACCTTTATGTCTTATGATTTCTATGATTTATTCATGATTTGATGAGGTATGTTAAAGTGATTATGTTTTATGGGTAATTTATGATTTCATTCTTATCTATATATGAACTTATGTTTCCTTTCCATATTTTTATAAACCATACTGATCTTTTCATGCTCATCCCAAGTTTTTTTGAAATGTTTTTCACAGGTCAAGGGAAATTTACATGATATGATGATAGTGTCAAGGAAGTGTCAAGAATGAATCCATGTTTTATTTTAAATATGTTTCCATTGATGGAAAAAATGAATACTATCTTTATGTAACCACTTTGTTTATATGTGGAATGTAATGCAAGTTTTATGTTCTAATTCTCTAAAACTCTAAACCCGAAAAGATCCTCAATGTGTAATCTTGTAATAACTCAAGATTATGTAAGGTTTATGGCTGTGGCCTTATACACACTCCTTGGAACTTGACTTTTTTCTTGACCTACTAACATACTCTTGTAGGGGCTGTTACAACCCCCACCCCCATAACACTTATCATCCTATAGAATACCCATCATGAGTTCCCTGTAACCTCATAAGTTATTGACAATATATGAATAATAAAATTCCATTCCAAATCACTATATACTATATACCCCACAACAGAAGAACTACTGAAAATGAACCAACAATAGAAAAATCATTAAATTAATGATCACTTTTTTTCATTCATACCACAATAAAATATTCTAGATCTAGTTTTAAACATCATTAATAATAACATGTAAAATGTGTTAGATTCTTAAAATGACTACCTCTAAATGACCTGATAGTCTGTACAATAGGACACCGAAAAATTCACCAACTACATTATGGTTCCCTACTCTTTTCAAAATTCATGAATTACCAATTCTATTATTTTATTCACCATTGAATGAAATAAATAATCTAAATCAAGTGATAAAATCATTGGTTATATACTTGAGAACCCTGAAGACCCTTTTTCATAATATTCACATCCCACATCTGATACACAATGAAACTATTGAAACCTCACTACACTATATAAGTAATCCTATTTTCCTTGTATACAAATATTATATTGACCAAAACACCCAAATTTTCTACATTGAAGAATTTATACCTGGTCACTCTACCAGAACATAAACCAAAACTCATCCATGTCATCTTTGAATCATACAAACCATACATAGTTCTCATCGATTAATACCCATATGTGTGTTTTTTCTATTTAACATACAAAACTAGATTTATTTCCTCCAAGAAACTAACACCCAACCATTAAAAATACCAATTCAGGTTCACAAAAAATGGCACAACTAATGCACCCCATATTTAACCTGAAATAATGTTTGGAACCAATATTCCCAAATGGTTAACTCCCTATGACTAAATTTCTCTAATTCTAATAAAACAACAATGATCATACCAAAAATCTGATATTATTCTAATGTTAACATATATATGCCAAAATTTTTATATCTCAATATAGTTATCCCACAAGAAAACAGTAGTGTATACTTCATCATTAATTTCCACAACACTATTTGTTTGGTCAAATAATTGACATTATAACATCCATTCTTATTTTTCCTGTCACTATCAAATAAATCATACAATCCAAATGTATATTTACTTATTTTGGGACTTAAAGTGGATTTAAATCCCATAATTTCCCAATTCACCATAAATGAGGAACTCAACGAATTACTTATCAATCCCATTGATCCTTGTATCCCCTCAGCATTTCACAGGACCCAATGGCCATCATACCACTTTTCATATTCTATAAATTTTTATAGACCATCCCTCATATATAATGACCATTTAGTATAAAAAATATTAGGACCCCATTTTCAATCAACCACTATAAAATATAGATCTTGTATCCCACACCATTCATCTAATAATTAAATGATTCTTATTGTTTAGCCCACATGAGACCCATCCTGTTACTAGGATGTAATGAAGCTAATCACTATAATGTATGCTAATTTAATAAGTTAAATTATCCCCCCAAAAAATGGTTCCATGTAGTTAACAATAAATAAGATGTCTATGATCCCATAACTAGATATTGGAAAATTTGATGGCCCCACTCTTATATGAGTCTCTAGGGAATTAACACACATCCCCTAAATAAACTCACATACAAGGAAGACATCATATATCATAACCTTTCATTGACAAAATCATCATGACATAACCCCCAAGGGTCACATGATATCTATAAAGGAATCATAATATAGAAATGATTTTCCCAAATTTTACAAATTATTTTTCCCCCAGATAATTATCCAAATCGCATAGATCAAAAAATATAGCTCACAATTCTAGGAAAATCAATATTAAAAACATTTTTCATAACATATAATATTTTGAAAACTCACCAGATCATTCCTAAGGTAAGAGAGTATTCAAAAAAACATCTCATAATGGGGGAATATCTTTCCATGTTGTAAAAAATAAATAACTCGGAAGGTTTAGAACCCAATGTTACCCTTCCTCATAGCCTAACCCATTACACCATGAAAATTGTCCCATAAATTCTAGGGTAAAAACATAATAAATAGTTACTCATTCCATTCATGCATGTCAAACACATTTCTATCAGGAAGAACCAATTCTGTGATTGTTTCAAATTCATGAAAGAAGAACCCTCACATTCCTATATTATATAATCAATCTTACCTCCCATTAATTGACCCTATAATATGAAGCATTAACCAATGATTCCCAATAATTAATGCATTCTCATTCTTGGTATAATAACTCTATCTATAAGGATACTCAAAAAAAACCAAACTCATATTGATTAATAAAAATAAACATGATTTATTATTCAGATAATACACGAGAATCACCAATTACCAAAGTCAAATATCATCATCCCTAGGATATTTGACCTAGTATTTGGAACACATCTCTCATAGGTCTCTTACCTTAAATAAATTTCAATGCTTGAGTTTTTTTAATATTATGGAAATTTTTAATCATATCCCTCTACCAAGGATCTAATAAACATCATATAATTCTATTCCTAGACCATACCACAAACTTTATGGTCATTTTCATATTTTTATTCTCACATAGTGGAGGAAAGAAAAATTAGGCATCATGAACCACTAATACATACACACCATAGAATATAAGGTTCCCATAACACTCATATATGACTTAATACATCATATTCAGTAGTTTTTTTGGTATCAAATATGGATAAATCTTTATAATTAGTCATAATTTAGAGAATAGGAGATACGACCAAATGTTTGGCCAGGTAGTGTTCCACCATTAACTTATAATGAGAAAAACTATTCAACTCTTTGATGAAAGATTAAATATTTTATCCCTTTATTATAACCCAACCATTACTCGCATATAAGTATATAAATGTTTTGTAATTACTATATATCAGATACAATACATGAATATATTCATATTAACATCTTGAGTTATGATAAAAACAATAAATCAAGAAACTAAATAATTGTTCCTAGACAAATTAGACCACCTATAAAAAATCCCATAACATCATTCCCAACTACATGGAAGCTTGGAATTCAACTCATTTATGAGTTGGATATGTAAAAATAATGAACCATTCTAATGTTACAACCTATCCTATTCTACCATATCCCAAATAATAAGACATGAAAAAAATATGTAAACACTAATAAAAGTTCATATCCCATATCCGTAGAACAACAATTTGATCAAGTCACCATGTGAACTTAGGAATGCCTCCTTATACACAAGAGGTTATGGAATAATAATGAGGGTCAAATGAATCTCATGGGTATGATATACCCACTTGCACCATCTAAAAAACGATTAAAAATAGGAAAACATATATAATAAATTTAACATCATAGTGTAAAAATTTTAATTATAATATAATTAAAACAGTAAAAACAAATTTATTGTATAGAAATATAACTCATGATGACTATACAGTTATACAGTATCTGAAGGGTCACCAAATGGCTGACCGTAAATATTATAGGGTAACCAAAAATGAGAGATACTGTGAACCAAAACTTTTCATCATCATTGCATTATAATTATCTCTGTAACACAATAATGCTCTCAAATATCTTTAATAGATATTCATGGAATCACCCAACATCAATTCCTAACATTAGGTCTGCATTCACACCAAGGTTCACATGTAGGGTGTGAGAATAAATCTTAGTACGAAATAAATGATGGATTAAACAATAAAAATAGTATATATATTCAGGCATTCATTAGATGAAAATTAATTTTAACTTCACATGTATAATGTTATTTCACTATTGAGTACTCAAGAATTCACCCTAATAGTTGATTGATACAAACATCAACAAGTACTCAAATGGGATTATATAAACACAATATAAATATTAAATTACATTGAAGGATCTATCTTCCCTTATTCCTACAATATAGGTGAATGTACAATCATAACTCATAACTCTCACAGAGAATGACCAATAATCAAATTGCAATCAAAGGTGGAAAATATACCACCATTCAAAATCCACCATGGTAAAAATTTCTTACATAGTGAATAATGGTAATTGAGAATCATAATTAATATATTCAAATTGTGGTTGTTTTAACATTTCATTCATTAAAATATGTGATAATTCACAAGGAATGTGTCTATTTTTGTAGGAATAAAAGCTAGATAGGTTTTCAAGAATGAAAAGGCAGAAAATGTGAAAAAACCAACCAAGTACATGTTTTTATTCCACCATACACATCGTGTACCCTAATCATAGATCTTGATTCCTAGTCATGAAGCCAGTTGAGACTAATCCAACAGAAAAAGCAACTACATGTTGGGACTTACTTATACACTATGTGATGACCCGTCAAAGCCTAAGGTATGAAATCCTTTTGGAATATGTGAAAAAAAGGACTAACACAGGTTAGACGTAGTTAAAAATAGCTACACATCGTGTACTGGGTAAAACTACTTAATGAGAAATAATTAAATTCCACGTTGGGGATCTGCAATAAAATGATATAGATCAAGGGTACATGTAGTGTACCTCAGGTACACATCATGACCAAAATCACCAATATAATCAATATAGCGATAGAGCATCAAAGACACTTCAATATGAGACTCTATTCTCCCTCTCGATCCCTTTAAAACCCTTTCACCATTTTCCCTCTCACACTATAAATCCATTCATATTTTTTCATTTTTTATTAATCAAGGAGCCTGGGAGTTTTCTTTATTAAAAGCATTATATTTCTTCCATCAAATGTAGATTTTGGATCCATTCCAATTTCGTATGTATGTTCTTTTTATAATTGGGAATCGCTTCATCCATAATTATTTTAATTATATTTCCTAGAGCTCTTGCATGATCCGGATTCCATTAATGTGTATCAATCAATCAAATATGTTTTCTCTAATTAATTTAATTTCATTCTACCCTACCATGAGTAGCTAAATGTGTATGGGTATAGATCATGGGATGTATCTCAATAATTTAAATGTACCTTTTAAATATAAAATTGGAAAGTCTAATTGATGTATTAATTAAGATTTTAGTTCATTGTGTATCTCATTTGTGTGAACATCCTTGACCATGGGATAATTAAACAAATGACCCTACCCTAATTGGAGCATAATGAGATAAGACCACTAAACCAATAATCTTTCTTCATAAAGAATCCAATCTAAATGAACTTAAGTTGTCACTATTTACTAACCACAGAATAACTACTTCCTAGGTAGAGTTAGGAGACTAAGACCAATGTCAACTAGTGACCCGTGTTTGCTCCACAGACTAAGTCATAGGATATGGAAAATGTTAGATTAACATGAAATACTTCACCCAGATACTCAACATGATACTGATGTTCCTTTATTAACTTATGTAATCCCAATTAAATTCTTACCAAACATACCAAACAAAGGACTTCTATAAAGGACTCCTTTTTAGAAATTTATACCCAAATTCATTAAGAAAAAAACACAATAACCTTGGTGATTCGACCCCACTATACCACTATACTACACCCTTATATTTAGTAAAAGTTTGGAAGAAATATAAATTCTAAAATTGATCCACTCTAGTGGAAGTGACAACACCACCGTGAAAGAGGCCATCATGTTTTTGGGGCCGTTGTTGGGGAGGAAACATCATTTTTGAAGAACTCTAGTTTTTTTTACAAAGGATTTTCTTTCCCCCATCCTCTTTCTTCTTTCCAGACACTACATTGTATATTATTCAGTGTACGTACCATGGTCACTTGACCTGATAAAGGAACCTTGAAAAACAAGAGCTGATGGCCTTCAATCCCCTGATCGAAAGGCATGTTCTTTCACTTCTATAGTCAATAATGACTAAGAAACATCAAAATAGGGGACCCAACCTACCAAATAATAATGTTATAGAACACACAATGCAACCAAAAAAGACCATCATGAATTATAGTTTACCATCAATCCATGTGGGTAGACCAAGAAATGTTCGACTACCAATCGAAGACCACACATTTTAAAATAATCATGGACTAATCCATAAGATCCAAAACATGTGTTAATTCAACGGTCTTCAGAGAAAAGACCCCCACAGTGATATTTCCATTTTACTGGAAGTCTGTGATAGCTTTCTCAACTAGGGAGTATCATCTGATTCTACAAGACTCAATGTATTCCCCTTTTCACTAAATGTTTGAGAGAAAGATCATCTCAAAATAAAATCTCCCAAATCCATTAAGACTTGAGACGATCTTGCAAAAAAGTTTCTCGATATACAATTTCCACCAATCTAATCTTGAAAATAACATAATAAAATTCATAATTCTTTACAAATTGATGGAGAGTCTGCATGGGAGGCATGGGATCGATTTAAAGAACTTACGTGGAAATGCGCACATCATTTACTTGACTCCTAAATTAAAATGAATAAAATTTATCAAGGACTTGGGCCAGTAGTACGAATGGTGGTTGATGTTTCCACTAGTAGAGGATTGAGGTTTAATACCTCTAAAATAGGATGAGCTATTCGGGACAAAGTATCCCACATTGCCAGTCTATGGGAATGTGATCGAGGACCACCAAGACGTAGAATCCACCATATCGATGAGACCACCATGTTTGTAGTGAAATTTGACTAAAAAGCTCAAATCATTTCCAATAGCTACCAAATAAACCCCCTTCCCCTGTCATGGAGATCCAGTCATGTGAGATGTGTGATGGACCACACCGGTATCATGACTAAAAATATGGATATGGGGAACTGCAAGATTTTATTAATGTTATTTTCAATCAACTAAATGAAAAATTTCATCATCAACAACAACAACCATTTTATTAGTAGAGGCATTCTCAACAGCAGAATCAGAACAATAAAGGATAGTTTCAGTAGCATTAGGGTCATGCTTAGTTTCTAAATCCGTGACCACCATGGTATCCACTTATAAACCCTATCCCAAGACCACAGAATCATACATATCCAAAACTACCCATTTGGAATCCCAAACAACAAAAAATTACACCCACCTAGACAATACCACAGTAGGAACCTCAACTACTCCAATGAAACTTGAAAATTCTCCCAACAAAATTCATTCTGAAATACGGTCAATATATGTCTACACAAAAAACTTAGATGAAAATTCATTGAGCCTCTTTGATAAATTTTTATATTTAAATGCGTCAAATCTCAAAAACCATATCTGAGAGATTACCAGGAACCATACCAGGTAACACTAAAACATAACCACAAGAGGATGCTAAGTATGTTGTGATAAGGAGCAGAAAAGTGTTGAACTTTCAATAAACAATGGAAGTAATGTCCCAGGAACAACCCATGAAAGCATCAGAAAAGATAGAAAAAGACATCCCTACATCATCCCCAAGATAAACATCATGTTGAGAATAAGAAAGAACTAAAAGACCTAAAAAACCTATTAATGTAGCCCCACATCCATAAAAACCACATCTTCCCTTTTGAGGAAGAGAATATTAGCTTGTCTAGAGGCTCAGTAAAAAATGTTCCTCAAAATGTTCAAGTAATTTCTTATCAATACACTTTTTTCTAAGGAAATACCACAAATTATTCTGTAAGAAACAATTATCAAGGATTTTCTTTAAAAAAAGAGAAATATAGAAGATCTAGGAGTTATCTCATTAAATGAAGAATGCTATACTGTTTTACAATAGAATATTTCACCAAAGATGAGAGATACTGGAAGCTTTTCAATTCATTGTGCAATAGGAGAGTGAAAATTTGGAAAATAACTCTTCGATCTTGGAGCGAACATTAACCTAATGTCGATGAGTTTTTTTTTAAAAAAACTCATACTCCAAGAGCTGATGGAAACAAGAGTAACATTACAGTTGGCTGATTGTTCTGTTAGATACACATGTGGCATTCTTGAATATGTTTTGGTTAATGTTGAAAAATTCATTTTTCCAACAGAAATTATAGTTTTAGACATAGAAGATTACAGAGATGTCCCAATCATTCTCATAAGACCCTTCCTAGCAATATAGAATACCTTTATTGATGTTAATCAAGGAGAGGTCATCTTGAGAGTTGGATAAGAACCAGTGGTATTTAATTTGATAAAAGCTGCACAATATCTAGCCAACCCGGTCAACTGTCACGCTATCTCCCTCACTCATGATGGGGAGTATATAGACATTGAAAAAGATATCAATGATTCATGATCAGACAAACAAAGAAAATTATGAATCTGAGAAAGTCAGCTTTATTGAACCACATACCAGAGAAACCATACCACCATTCATCTTATATATCATTCAAACACCCATGTTGGATTTAAAACCATTACCCAATACATTAGAGTTCTCAAATGTAGGGTATTCATTATCTTTCCTCATCATTATATGTGCTGAACAATCTATGGAACATAAATAAAAGATGTTTGATATCCTAAAAATACATAAGTAATCATGTAATAGGGTAGTGGTAGATATAAAGGGAATACATCCTTACAAATGAACCTAATGAATTTTCCATGAAGAAAATGATAAACCAAAAAGACAACCTCAGAGGCGGCTCACACCACTAATGAAGGAGGTTGTCAAGCAGGAAGTGCTAAAGCTTATGGATTCTTGTATAATCTTTCCTATATCATATAGGGAATGGGTTAGCATCCCTAGGTTGTTCCCAAAAGGGATGACTCACATTAACAAGAACAGAGGAAAATGAACTCATTTAAACATGAACCATCACTTGATGGAGTGTTTTCATAGATTACAGGTGTTTGAATAAAAAAACAAAGAAATATCATTTTCCTTACCTTTTATGGATCAAATTCTTGAGCGGCTATTAGGAAAAGATTTATACTATTTCATGTATAGATATTTAGGATGCAATCAAATAGATGTAGACCATGTTGACTATCCCAAAACCACCTTCACATTCCCCATTGGTACTTTTACACATAGACACCTATCATTCAGTTTGTGAAACACAAATGCAACATTATAAAGATGCATGACTCACATCTTTCATGATATGGACTAATAATTTCATGATATATTTATGGATGATTTCTCTCTCTATGGGATATAATTTGATGTATGTATAAGCAATCTAGAAATGGTTCTACAATACTGTGAGAAGAAATAATTAGTATTGAATTGGAGAAAATTTCAATTCATGGTTCAATGAGGTATTTTGTTGTGAAACAAGATCACTAAAAAAGGTAGTGAGGTTGATCCCACTATGATCATAGTCATCAAGGATCTACTGGAATCATTAACTGTAAAAGGGAACAGATGTTTCCTTGAGAATGATGGATTCTAAAGACGCTTTGTAGAAGATTTTTCCAATGTTTCACATATATTAATTCAATTATTGTTTAAGGAAAATCCCTTTGAATTTAATGAGGATTGCTGTAATGCTTTTGAAACACATGAAACATAGTTTGAGTGCAACTCTGGTTATCATTGCACCAAACTAGGTAAACAATTGATCTTATGTGTGATGTTAGAGACCTTGTTATAGGAGCTATTCTCAGAAAAAATATATACACCATATTCCACCCAAGTTATTATTCCATACACACATTTAATTATATATAGATCAATTATATGACTATAGAGAAGGATGTCCATATCATCGTATATTCCACTGAAAAGTTCTGGTCACACCTCGTTCTATCCAAAGTCATTTTCCATATAGATTATGTCTCCCTTCGATTCATGATGGGCAAGAACAATGCAAAACCATGACTGATACATTTTGTTTTCTTACTAAAACAATTTGATATTGTAATCGAAGAAACACTGAACAGAAAATTCCATTGTTGATCACCTGCTATGGTTACCCCTGGCCATCATTAAAGAAAATTTAGAGTGATATTGATGTTTATTTTCTAGATAAGACATTGATTAGTGTCAAAACCCAGTATAAGATTTCAAACATGGAAAACTAACTTTCCACAATGTATCTCCTTCATGACCTCTCATACCAACAATGAAATAAGTTTTTGTCTGATTCAAAACACTACTTTTGGGACAAACCATGGTTATTTATGTATTTTGCAGATGACCTGTTATGACGCTACATCCTAGAATAAGAGATACAAAATGTCATTGAAATATGACCCACATCACTAACTAGGGGACATCATGGACCAGAGCGCACAATGAAAATGATCCTAGAAAGTGTATTTTTCTTTCCCTCAATGCATCATGATGATAGGAAATGTAGTCATCAATGTGACATCTATCAAAGAATGGGAAACATCAGTAAAATAAATGAAATTCCACAAAATTCCATTATGTTGGTAAATCTTTTTGAAATATGGGGCATTGACTTTATAGGACCATTCCCTTCATTACAAGGAGGGAATTAAATTTTAGTGGAAGTAGACTATGTTTCCAAATGGGTTGATTTCTAAGACCCAACACATCACATAGTAAATGTAGTTAGGAATTTTATGTAAAATAATGTGTTTGAATTATTTGGATTTCCACAGTTACTCGTTAGTGATCGCAGAACACAATTCTCAAAACAACCAGTGGAAAAAATTATTCAAAAATATGCAATTCACAACAACATTGAAACTCCCTATCACCCAAAAACAAGTGGGCAAGTATAATTGTCAAATAGGGAGGTTGAACAAATTTTAGAATAAACTTTCAACACAAGTAGAAATGACTGGATCCTGAAACTGGAAGATCCATTATGGGCGTATCGAACTGTGTAGAAAACACACATAGACACCAACCCATTTAGTCTAGTTTATGGTAAACCATGTAATATTCCAAAGGAATTAGAACATAATTAATTCTGTTCAATTTAAAAAAAGAATATGTATCTAGAAAAGGATTGAGAGGAATGGTTATTGTAATTGACTGCATTAGATGAAATCAGGGAAGACGCTTATGAAAACTAAAGTATTTACAAGGAAAAAACTAAAATGTTGAATGACCAACCAATTGAATGATATACATTCATTATAGGAAACAATGTTTTTATACTTATTTCATGATTTAAAATGTTCACTGGAAATTTGATTTCATGATGGTATGGTCCTTTTAATGTCATCTATGTTTTTTCTTTTGGAACAATTGAAATTCAACGAGAGGAGAACCACCGTTAAAGGTCAATGGTCATAGATTAAAGATCTTTCAAGAACCATTCCATGAAGGTTGTTTCATAAACCTCAAGTTCAACTGATAATTAAAGGAGTCAATCTCCCAATGTTAAAGGAAGCGCTAACTAGGAAGAAACCTAGGGTAATAAAGTTTTTACATATGTTTTGTTAGGATATTCATTCAAAAATTTGATGATTAACGAATGGTGAGATGTGTAAGGATCAAAAAAGAGGTCCATGCAGCTTAGTACATGTCATGTACCACTCGCACACTTCATGACTTGTTTTCACCGAAAAATCCATTTTTCTCCCCATACATGACACGGGACATCTGTACATGTAGTGTAACTTGATGGGATGTTTTTAAAAAACAGCTGGTTTCAAACTGAACAGTCATGACCCAAATAAAAAAAACACCCCCAACCCCTCATCTTTCCCTACCTCCCATCCCTTTGCACCTATAGAAACCTACACCACCCCCTCTACTTTCAAACCCTTTCTGCACCCCTCTTCCTCTAACCTCCATTATTTACACCCTACCCCTCTTCCCTAGCAATGTACCCCCTCTCCAACCTCTCCCTCAAAGCACCACCTAACTACTTCAATGAAACACACAAATTTCCTATATCTCTCCCCCTCCTCCTCATATTCCACCTCCTCATATTCCCCATATGAGTAATGGCATTCCTACAAGCGTATGTTGACCGCCACAGATGTACCATTTTCACCCACCACTGCACGCAAAACACCAAATCCTCATGTGCAGTCTAACACCACCACCACATCTAGTGATGATGACCTACACATACACCCCATCTTATATTTTTTCAAACCAGTGAATAGGGTTAATCTTCTCATGTTATTAGTGAATCCAATGCATAAAAAAAGACCTTATACATGTGGAAACTCACCATGCTAAAAATTGTCGATGCCATCACTGGCCTCATCGATACTCTCCACATTGGTACCATTATAAATGTTCATAAAGAAATGTTCATAGAGTTGTTTTTGGTGTTTTTGGAAGCCTTCAAAATGGGCATCAACAATATTCATTTCTTCCTCGGTGGCTACCCATATATATCCTCTCATGATGATTTTGGGGTCAGGCTTGGCGTATATACAGAGGGTTTTATCTTTTATTACATTTATTTGATGCTTCAGATGCAGTTACATCATGATATATATATTATGTTTTTCCCATTGATAGCATATGACCCCCAGTCACATAAAGATCCTTGACTCATGAAGTCAACTCAGCTTCGAGGCCTCAGGTTGTGTATCTTACATTGTGTCATAGAACATGTTTAGTTGACGAGAATAGATACCCTGGAATCATTAACCATATGGATTTAATGATTTTATAAGCTTCCATGGCTGGTCCACCAAACAATATGGCCACCCAGGTCGCTTCCACCATCATAGCCCTAGCTCAGTGGAATTGGGGGACTCCCATGTGTGTCTATTTTATCATAATATTGGCCCGCTATCTTGGAATCTTTGAGTTATATCCGACCCTCACCTATGTTGGTCCAATTGAGATGATAGATCATGTGCTCTTCCATGAGAAGTAGATGCTCGTAAAGTAGGATGACCATTATTTCTGGTCGCTAGGTCTACTGGCATCCGCACATCATGAGCAGACAGAGGACATATTAGTAGTAGCCCCACCTTCCCAACTGCCAACCTCCACCACCAAACCTCCACCTAGGACATACTTCAATCCATCTACCACTCATCCAACCAACCATTGTACCCTCTACAGAGTTTTGGGTCTTCTTCAATGTTTCTAGATAATCTTTTCCAGATCTCTGCTCATGTGCACGTACCCTTCATTGAGCCTCCCTCTTTTAAACCATCACCCTCACCCACCATGGTCGACCCTTTTTTAACCACCATTCTACCACCACTGTCCACCTAGTCGGACCTACCCTCTGATCTCAAGGACTGTATCAACCATCTAGGGTCTCGACAGAGTAGGCATGACGGGGCAAGGGGGTTACCACTTAGTCTACACCTCTAGAGGTACTATTCATTGATCTTTCTATGAGATCCATGGCGCCTATACAGATTCGTAATTCACCGATACCCAACCCATCCCATCTCCCTACATCTATCACCACACCCTCCACTATTCCTACCACCCCACCACTGACTATAGCTAACACTGCGGTGGCATGCTAGTTGGATGAGACACCCGATAGTGGGCTAATGTTGGAGGATATATTCACCAAGGACCCCAGATATGACTTATATCCATATTTTTGTATTTTTAGGCACATTCATGTTTTTTGGATGGTTGATGACTACTTCATTATGTATTTCATTTTTATATAATCAATAAACACTTTTGTATAATAAAATCATTTTCTTTTTCAATTATTGTTGTGATTGGTTTTTTTGTGATTTAACATTCTATCTATAGCATGTCAAGCTCCTCTTAATCCTTCTTTCATCCTCAACCATCCAGTTCAGCCACATTTCCTAGAACACAGAGTACTCGAGCACACCAAATCTCACTAGCACCAATAGCTTCCACGGTCATTGATTCCTTTCTTACCAAATCTCCTCCATGCCCATGCATCTTCACCTAAAGTGATAAACCCTCCCAAATGACCATGCATGCTCATGGACACAGCCTATAGCAACTGTAAGTGGAAATGGAGCCACTTAGATAATTTCCCCCACTAGGACAGTCCATGTCTACCTTTTCCAATATTCTAATTTATGGAGTCATTGTTTCCATGTCCATTTCATGTTTTATATTTTTCATTTTTTAAATTTATTGGAACTATTATGTATAGAATATCCAACTTGAATAAAATACATATCTCAGTTAAAAGTTTTCAGGTTTTCCATTATTCATCTATTCACGCTTCTTTTACATTTGAACTAATTTTTTATATCGAGTGAATGAATTTTCTTTTTCTATCATATTACAGGTACAATTTCATTCTACGATAGCTTCCATCACCCCCATGGAATACCACATACACTAGGGATCTCTTGATTAATTTTAATTTAAATTATGTCCACCAAACAACCATTTCCAAATCTTTTCCTACTAAATTACAATACCACTTCTACTGGTAATTCTCTAATAGTGCAGACACTGTCTCTTTCTCATTGGGGGGGGGGATTCTCATGTTTCACATACGATAAACTTAAATTGATGGTTGTTCTCACTAGTTTACGATAGATTTTTCAAAAGAGAGGAATTATTTAAACCTAAAAACAGTTATGCCCTCTTAATTAAAGAACAAGTTAATGGTAAAATTTTTAAGGACCATGTTCCACTCCTTCCTAGACTTGTTTGGATTGATTGATGAGTTTATAGGATTAATTAAAATTCAAAATGTTCAAATTATGATTAATTAACATACAACTCAATGTTAATTCTTTTTGTTATTTCAATTTGGTTTTGACTATCAATACCTATGTGGACTCTCGACCTACACGTACAATATCTTGTCTGAGCATATTTCTTGATAGGTACCTAGGGAATGTAAACCTACTAAAACCTTCACTGTGATCTTATCAAATTTATGAATAAATTGTTGTAGAGTTAAAATGATTAAGGTAATCTTAGATATCAACTTCAGTGAGGCCCACTTAACATCATTCCTTCGTTCAACCCATAGTTTCCATGAATGACCTATTAGAATTAATCTATTTAAATATGTTTCCCTTCCTAACATACTATTTATACTATTCTTAATAATTTACATTGAACATGTGTGTGGGAAGTATTTAGAAAACATTGGATGGTTCCACTGCCAGAGATTTACAGTGCATTCACCTGACAATGAGGTTGTGATCCATACCCCATTTGTTGTATTCCATTCAAATTATATTCCTTTTGAAAATACCAAATTAAAAGAA
This sequence comes from Viscum album, assembly GCA_963277665.1. Classification (NCBI taxonomy): domain Eukaryota; kingdom Viridiplantae; phylum Streptophyta; class Magnoliopsida; order Santalales; family Viscaceae; genus Viscum; species Viscum album. The sequence goes on from OY728162.1 coordinate 821,858,402, forward strand.
TGAAACAAAATTGATATGAGTTGTGTACTAAGAAGGTCAAAAAACCATTTTCTAGACCAATGAATCCCCCAATGGATCATATTAGGTTAGGTGATGGCTGTGAGATAAATACTGGGAACAATATTTGAAAAATTTAATACAAATGGAGAAGAAAAGGAAAATAAAGAAAAGGAATGGAACAAAATTATTTTTCCTCTACATACTTGTTATAAATATAAAACCAACATGAAGTGATAAATTATTGAATTGACCAGATAGAAGTAGGAACAAAAACACACTAGTTCAGGCATCTTTTTTCATAGTACTACAGAGCTTACCCTCCTTTTAGAGCCTAATTTTCATATTTTGCAACCTACCAAAAGTTTCAGAGTCATCATAACCCAAAATTTTATAAGCCCTCAAGATTAATTTGACACATGTATTTACACAGTAGAGAGGATAAAATAAGTGAATGAATATTGGTAGTAACATGTGCTTAGGGCACTATCATATCTCCACTCAAATTAACCCCTAGAGTAATGATAGATATTGTGAGGTAAATTACAATTGGGAATTTAACATAGGCAATAGTTGAAATATTTTAATTGAAAAAATAGAATTTATTTTAAAAATAAGAACAAGGAGGCATGACTACCTTTCTCTATAGGATTGATTTTGGAAATTTAATTTTCCCTTCTTGAACCAAATTTAATTTCATGGACATAATGAATATTTCTTTCCCTTTTTGAAATCATTTTTGAGACATTTTTCTTAAGGACAATAAAATTTTCATGTATGGGGGGATTTGATAATCATAATTCATATATTCATTTTGTTTTCATTTTTTCATTACATTCATTAAAATAAGTGATATTGCACATGGTATGAGTCTAATAATATAGTAATAAAGGCTACATGGGTTTTCAAAAATGAAAAGTCAGAAAATGTGAAAAACAACCAAGTACACATCCTAATTCCAACATACACATCATGTACCAAAAGTCCACATCCTGATTCCAATCCATGAATCCATTCATGAATAGGACAACAGAAAAAGCCACTATACATTGGGACATATTCGTACACTGTGCGATGACTAGTCAAAGCCTTAGGCGAGAAATATGAAGGGAATTTGCGCAAAAATAAAATGAACAGAGGTTACATGTTGTTAAATTTTTTTACACATCATGTACCTGGTCGAACACCTTAATGCGAAAGACCCACATTCCGTACTAGAGATCTATAATAAAGTTATGTTAATCTAAAGCACAAGTCATGTACAAATGGTAAAAATCATGACCAAAATCGCCTATATAATCAGAGAAGCGAAAGAGCATCGAAGACACTTTCTGACGAGCCTCTCTTCTCCCTCTATATCCCTTGATAACGCTTTCACCCTTTTTCCCATCAAACTCTAAATCCCATCGGTTTTTTTCATTTTTTATTAATATAAGAGCCATAAATAAATTTTCTTCAATGAATTCAATTTCTTCCTTCTCATATAGATTTTGGTTTCATTTATCTTTCTCAATTATGTTATCTTTATAATTTTGAATCACTTCGTGCATGTTTATTTCAATTATCTTTCCCAAAAATCTTGCATGATCCTAATTCCATTAATGTTTAGCTATCCAAAAAATATGTTATATCTACTTTATTTAATTACATTATACCCTTCTAGGAGTAGGTAAATTTGTAGGTGTAGGGATCAAGGGATGTATCTGAGTAATTTTAATGCACCATTAAATCAAAACATGGATATTATAATTGAATTTTTAATTAGGATATTAATTCATGGTCTATCCCATTTGTGTGAACATCCCTGAACACAGTACAATAAAAAAATCACCCTATTCTAATTAGAGAATGGTGAGATATGACAACTAGCTCATGGAACATTCCATATAAAGAATCCAACCATAATGAAATAAGGATGTATTTATTTATGGACTACAGAATAACTACTTCCTTGGTAGATCTAGGAGACTAAGACCAAATTCAACTAGTGACCCCTGTTTGGTCGGTAGAGAATGTCATAGGATCTTGACCAGGTTAGACATACATGACACCCTTCAACCAGATACTCAAATTCATCCCGATACCTCCTTTATTAACTTAGGTCATCACAATTAGAACTCTTTCCAAAATTCCAAAATGAAGGACTTCTATAAAAGATGTATTTTCAGTAAATGAGACCCGAATTCATTAGAACCAAAAAACGGTAGTTTCCCAGTGGATATGGCCGTACACTACCACTATTCTACGCCCTTGTACTTAGTGAATGTTTGGTAAAATATATAAATTCTAGATTTGATCCATGCTAGAGGAATAAGCAACACCAAAGAAAAAGAGGACATTAGTAACTGTAGTTTATTGAAAATTTTATAGGTATTATACCTCTAATAATATCACATTTTCTTGAAATTATTTTATGATTTATTATGGTGTATGATATGTTTGATTTTGAATTTGTTAGGTTCCTCACTTTTGCCATAAAATTTATTTTTTATATAAAAAATATAATTTTAATTCGTCCAAAAATAAGGGAAGAGGACTAAGCACCATTTTTTTTGAATGATGTACCTCTAAATGAATGGTATATCACCTTATGGTAATAGGGAGAGTGATGTTTTTCTAGCTGAATTATGTATCACATTTATAATCAACAAGTGTTTTCAATGAACCACCATATCTAAAATGGTGAATGATGAATATCATGGTAAAATATGTCTCTCCAACTCTTGGTGGATGATATACCATTGAAAAAATCCTTAGGTGTGTGACGCACCTCCATGTTACATCATTGAGTGGATTATGTTTTATCATCAATTATCTACTGATGGATGATACACCATAAATAATAATCACTTAGTGGATTATATACCACCAAAATCATCATTTGGAATGGAGAATCACTAGGTGAATGATTTTTCACAATAAAAAATAAAGTGAATGATGTATTCGTAGAAGGACAATGTACCGGCATCCATAAAATTCCTAAGTGTATGATCTTACACCACATCAGTCACTAAGTCAAAAAATACATCATAAAACACAACACTAGGTATTTGATCTACCACTCTACAATAACCATGTGGAATAATATATCTTGGTGATAAAGGTATCTCCCATAAAAAAACTATAAGGTGAATTATACATCACTAAGTATATCTACGGTGAATGATCAATTGAGAATTAATAATTATAATGTTGAGTGATCTACCACCAAAAAAGGCATAAAGTGAATGATCCATCAAGATAAGAATAAAATTTATATAAATGAAAAACCTATAGAAACATAATCATATTATGTACTTTATAATTATATTGAACAAGAAATAAACCAATAAACTAGAACTACATATCCAAATTCTCACAAAAATACTCGTGGGTATAATAAAGCATACCAAAAACACATATATGAATACCTTCTTCCTTGGATCTTTTTAAGAACCTATATAAATATCCATATCAGAAGTCCAATTCCATAGCTATAATTTATAGAGAAAAGTACTATAAAAAACGATATGTCACCACATATATTAACCAATATGTGAGTTTACATCACCATGGAATACTATAGAATACCATACTAGACTGACATAATAAAATTGTTACAACAACACCCATCATTATTCCACTCTGAAAGTATCTTTCCCCTACCAATACATCATAATAATTGTGTGACATTTTATAAACAATAAAGGTTATGGGGTTCTATAATGATGTAGAAAATATAACTTGTTTCTTAAGAGATAATGGAACAACATTCAATTTCATCATGGTCCATTATCACATACATTCTCAAGCCCAAATATCATATGAAAAATACAATAATAATAAAAAACCATACCCCTATTCTCCACTATAGGTGAGAACCTGTTGTCAATAAATGACTATCAAGGTTCATTTAAACCATATATAGGAATTTAATCCTCTCAAGGATCTGTTTTAAAATAACTAATCGTACAACACATGATAAATAACACATGGTGGGTGAAGAATAGTTTCATAACAATATAGATCTAAATGTGTTTCTAATCAACATCATTTATCAACCTCACATGGGTGAACCAACCCATAGATACATCTCAAGCCTCATAAACCTTCTCACCCATACCTAACATCAATTTAATATTGTTAAAGACATATAATGTGGTCATATTAGGCATCACCTACCTCATGTATGGATTTAACCCCTTAAGTAAGATTTATCCATTATTTTCCATGCATATAAAAAACCATATAGTCTACTAAACACATATATGAGACCCAAATTCCATTAATATTTTATTTTAATAAATTGATAAAAAATTATAATTCTTTATCCTAATTAATAAGTTTACAGTAATAGGGCATAAATTAGGTTAAACTCACATGGAAATGTGTCCTCACATATAACTGATCCAACACGTTCGAATACAATATAAGGTTATTCCTACAAAAACAACCATCAAAAGTCGCAAAATTGAGTTCTATAACACCCTTAATTTTAATAAAAATTTAGATAAAAGAAAAATAATATCTTGGATATGGACATAAAAAAAGTAAAATCACATGAAACCATGTATTCTCATTCTCTAAAATCTTCTATTAGGAAAGTCATACAAAATCCACATCATAGAAGGATGATTTCTACACGACCTAGAGAAAAGGATTATCAAATCCCTATCCTAGTTTAGTAGGTTATTTAGAGTATACAGTAAAAGGAGTGGACATAGAAACAATAAATGAACAAACCACAAAAATGTTGGAATGAAACTAAAAGATACTCCATTATTTGGAGGAAAAGTAGAGGTAGAGGGTATGAAAAGAAGTCTGGATTCGACTAAATTCAACTATATCAAAAACTTATAACCTAATTGAGTTTTAAAAATATAAAAACATCCCCTAATGGAAAATAATACACTACTTATTGTGGGACGAATATAGCCCCATAAGAACACTGGAGGGTTTTATAATAATTCTGGTGGCTACCTACAACACCACTGGCCAACCACCTACCTTATGGTTGGTTATCTATTAGTTATTTCCATTTCCACATAAATGTTTTTTGTATATATTAGCGATCTAGAAGAATTATTTTATGGCCATTTCTTCCAAAATCAATCACCATACACTCAAACACCCACTTTTGAAAATTTTCTTCAAAAAATACAATATAAGGAAAGACCTTTTCAAATTTTCAATTTAGTTTTCTATTTAATATTCCTAATCCAATTTGAGAAAATAAATTAGTTTGTGTTCTGCTCTCCTCAAAACCTGACTTTTCTCTTGAACCACCAACACACTCTCCAATAGGACATTATAACTATGTGGTGGGTGGAATTCCATGGCATACTAAACAATATACTGATAGCACCATGGGATCCACTATATATACATCGGTTCTTATATTTTAAATTAATGAAGAGTCATTTTGGGATTTTGAGTTTTTTAATTAAACCCTATCTGAGGGTTCTATGTCAAGGAGGGCCACAAAAGGGTGGTTAAAACCGTCACAAATTCAACTCTTATTCCTCCTTTGATCCATTCTTATTAAATAGTTCATTAATTATAGGTAATATCTATTCTCTATCCTTATAAAATATTCATTTTTTATTTCTTTTTTATTTTGAGTGATCTTGGAAAGGGATTGCAATTTTTATTTCATCAGATCATGGTAGAATCATTTTTTTGGAAAATAAATTATGATTAACCAATAATACCATAATAATAACACCTAATATGATTTCTATTAATGCATAAATTTATTTTTTTATACATCGTTATATTGGGTCTTAACCAAACAAATAATCACGCTTAGATTGGTAGCTCTATTCATTACTTTAATTTTTCTAGTCTTTTGTTTTGTATAGTTTCTCAATAATTCCATTACATTATAATTATGGTTCTACATTTTTATATAATCATAAATATTATTTATTATATATACATTCATTACATTAATCTTATTTTCTACATGATTAATACAATTTCCTGATATCATCGTAAGATCCTTACTTTTTGTTGGTCATGCTGATTTTACCTCATCGTTATAACATCATTTATAATTTAAAACATGTTTATAATTTTAATTTTCCATTCTAGTCATACCATCCATGATTCATTCATGTGACTTTACCTTGCACTAAGCTGAACTACTTTTCTATAGTCCTATAACTTTATTGATTTGATATATTAAATATAAGGCTTCAACTAATCCATCATTCCTTATTATTGAAATATATATATAGCATACAATTATGTTCCATTATAGTTTATTTCAGATCTTCACTCTAAAAACATAAATCTCCTATAGTGTATCCTCCAGAATAACCTTGAGTTCCTCCACAACGTCAATAAAAAATTCAACTATTGAATTTCCTTATTTACTTTGCAGTTCCTAAATGAAAACTATAATGGAATATTAATTGAGGTATTTTTAGACCATAATGTTTTTCATTGTAAATTTTTCTGAAAAATAAACTTCATATGAAGAAAATATATAATTTATAATGAAATCAAACTTTTTATTATTTTAAAACATAATACACATCAAGGATTTATCTTTTAATAGACCGTCTTCTTGCTTTATTTTAATTTTGGTTAGACACTTTGTAGGGATAGTACAAAATTTTCCAAATTTACATAATGTGAGTAACATCTACTCATTGATCATTCATTTTCCCCTTTTAATATTTTATGAAATGAATAACTTGATGTCACCAAAATTCATGTATTATATGTATTCTTACATTATATTCTACTTATCTACCTTTAAAGATACCTCATTTCAATTTTTCTTTACTCTAGGATCATCTAAATTTATTCTCATCATTTAGAATATGAGGTTTCTTCTCATGTTATCATAGGAAAGTGTATTTTTAGAATTTTCCTCTAACACAAAAAATGTTCACATTAAAATAATATGGCAACCTTCTCATGAAACACCCAATGGTACTCTTTTATTCCAACATTGTTCCCTGTCAATACAAGTTCTCCACACAAAAATTAAATTGATTGAAGAAATTATCACTAGATTCAATTTAATATATCATTAAATATATATATTATACACAATGTAAATTATATACACTTTCAAATTTTTGTATTCATAGATATTTGAAATTTTATCCAAAATGGCCTTCAAAAATTTTTCTAGTACCATTTTAAGTACATTTATTTGGATGAATAACCTCCTAAAGCATTGATTCATTTTCTTTCAATATCAAATTACATATTATTTGTTTCATTATTGTTCCTCTTTATATGTCTGTCATAATGCAAGCACTATGGTCCAAACAATACTAAGATGGGTTACATGGGGTGAGTGTCATTTTCCACAAATAGATTTTGTTCCCATGTTTGCAAAAACTTCTGAATAATTTAAAAAATGTAAGAGAAGAAAAATATCAACACAATGATTGTTGTTCCATATAGAATAGATATTTTAATTTTTTTATCATGTAAGAGATAACTATAAGGAGAATAATCTAATGTATCATTTAAAAATATATTATTAATACATTTTTTATTAAATATAATTGTTGAATAGGCTCCTTACTAAGTACAAGGATCATGAAATTGTTTTGTTAACCACTAGTTGAATCATTACATGGTTAACAGAAAATTGAATTTGCGGTTGATACAGTGAAATAATAAATGTGAATTACTGTAACAATTCACTATAGGTGAATCTCTTCTATTTTGTCACTAGTAATATATATGAATATTAAATAATGTTCATGTTCTATATTAATTACCAAAAAAAACACATATAAATCTAAATGTGTTGTTTTTCCTCCTATGATTTATTTTCACAAAAATATTTGACCATCTTTAGAAAATATTATATTATTCTATTATGATCTCTTTCTCAAAAAAAACTATAATGTATTATGATACATGTAATCTCTATATTGGTATGAAAAACATCCATTGTAGTGATTTTCTAGATAAAAATAGATGAGATGGTCAATATAAGTTGGTGAATTGACATATTGAAAGGAAATTATAAAATAAAAAATACAAAAAATACAATTATATAAGAATTCCAGAAATATTTAATATAGTTTGGATAAAAATGATTCTATATATAATATTCACACAACTATACTCCTTGAGGGGTATGGTATCCATTAAAAATTTAAATGTTCAAGGGAAGTCAGAACACACAAACAAAATACATTTTCTAATAGAGTTGTTTATTCAAAAATTTGTGCCATTAGATCATGATATAGAATAGTTTATAAATCCAATACCTTTTATGGAGGTATAACTAAAAAGTATTACTTTTGTATGAGAATGTAATAATCCAATTATAGATTTAATGCATTTGAAATGATAATAACATAAAACACAATAAATTACTAAGCAAGTAGAGTAAATGAAACTTGGAAGAATATTACATCTTGATCACATTTAATAATGAGTTACAACACTTTGAATATTTCAGAGTATATTCTATTAATATTTGATTAATGATCATAGTTTTATAAGGTGATCCTCATATGGTTCTCTTTATCTTTACTTTTAGAAAATGCCCCTAATATTAGGTCTTTTATATTTCCAAATTCTTCTTCAAGAGTTAGATTAATCATGATTTCCAAATATATAAGATAATAAATGGTTTTATAGTGTAGTATCAATAATTAAATTGTGAAATTCTTAAAATATATATTCTAAAATAATAATAAAAACACCTAAAATAAGTTAAAAAAACTTATAAAATGTTATATGGATCATACAATATATCAGATGATAAATTTATATTATACCATTGGATACAAAAACATCATAAATTTTGATATCCTTGTCTTCTAAAACACATAATGAATGTCCCTCTAGTTTTTTATAATGTTTCATATTTTATTTCGAAAGAGTATTTCATTCCATAAAAGGCACTTTAATTGTTGAATATTCAATATATAATTCATAAGATTAAATATTGAAAATTTAAGTTTCAATTTGAAAATGTAAAATATTTCCGAAACGTATAAGGGTATGGCACAAGGGTGATTTTCCAACAATACCAAAAATACAAGATTCTTTATTTCATGTTATAAGATTAATACTAAAAGATGTTTCCATAATCCTTATGGATTTCATAAGACTGTTTACTTTGTGAATAATCTCAATCATAATGTTAAAATAAGATATTATATAATTCATAACATATTTATCTTTATTTTTAATTCTAATACATTACATTTTTTTGATATGTCATATTTTTTCTGAGATACATATATTTTTACACATAAAATGATAACTAATACATTAATATAGGATATATTTAACTGGTATTCTAGTAGTGAGTGTTTTTTTATACAAAGAAGGTATCTAAATTTAAAGAACATGCAATAAATTTCAAAAATTTAAAATACAATTCAAAATATATTATACTATACCAAAAACTCTGAACTTAATTTTTTTTCCACCATGTATAAAAATTTTTTATACTCCACTGAGATGCCTAATTTTTTCTCCATTCAAAAAATGAACAACATATAAAAGTGAGAATAATAAAATAATTAAAAATGATAAAAAATGATAAATTTTTAATAAAGTGAAAAAATAATGAATAAATAATACTAACAAATGAACAATAAAGTTAGTGTAAAAAGGTATTTATCAAAACAATTAATTCAAATAATAATGGATACACTCAAAAATCACCCTATTTGGATGATTAAAAAACCCAAACATACTCTCTAACATGTTGAAATGTTAAAAAATGTAAAAAATGAAGGTATGTTTATAAAAATAATAAATGATTATAAATAATAGAAACATACATGAGAAAAACATTCTCATAAAAACAACTATTTTAATTAAAAAAACATCCATCAATAGTTCGAAGAGAATAAATCCCCAAACAAAATAATAATAATAATATATACAATGTTTCAGAAAGAAAACAATTTTTATAGAATAGATACATCCCAAAAATGTTTTCTTTCTTCTTATAGAATATCTCAATGACCATCGACTAAGTAAAATTCTTCATATACTTTATAGATTCATGGAACAATGTTAATGAAATTTATTGACTAATAAATAATAGTATACAATATAATCCCCACAAGTATTAATACAACAATATGAAAAAAATTGGGGCATATAAGTTCATAGTTCCATCATAACAATCATATATTTAATTCTTTCAATCATACCTGAATCTAAAGTCTTTGAAAAACTTTTCAAAATTCTCTTATCTATGAATGATCTACAAAATTATACATCATTTATGAACATAATATATAATAAAATGATACAAACTACTATATAAATATTTTTGGATTGTTTTAATGGAGTTTTCAAAATTGATATACCATTGTAATTGACACACATATTTAATATCCATTGGAAATAAATATTAAAATATGATTAAACTTTTAGATTCCATAAAGTATAATCATAAAAATATGATTTACATATATTTTCATGTTTAAAAATAGTTAAGGAAACTAATAACTATATAAAAGAAAAAAATATTTTCCAATAAAATGAAACATACACACACTCTAATTCAATACATTTCATTTTCAAGAATGACCACCATTATGTGTTTTGAGAGAACCCTCTCATAGTCCTCTAAAAACCACTATACAAAATCAAATACAGAACCACCATTCTATAATGTAATCACCTAAAATCAACCAATTATAGTAATATAACACACAGGATATATAAATAGTAGGGTAAATAAATAAATAGAAAGCCCAAAAATTAAATCACATAATGAAATTAAAATTTCAAAATAAAAGAAAATCCCACGTAATCTAGGTAACCATAACTCCTAGATCCAACCTCCACTCACACTCCTAACACCCCTACTCGTATGAATATCAAACTAGAACCATCACATATGAACTATATAAATAGAAACAAGAACACCCACCCGTATAATAAACAAAACATACTAAACCATCAAAAAATTGAATATCCTTCAAGAATAAAAAGTGAGAATTTTAGTTGTCATACTAAATATAATTCATGTAAATGTAAATACCATCTCAATGGAACCTCCTCCACCAAGAACTGATGTTGGTTACACTACTCCTTTCATATTTGATGAAAATAAATGTGATCCCCTAAGATCCAAAAAAGATTATAATAAAGACATCATACCACATTAATTACTAATGAAACAAAACATACATGCATAATGGAAAGGAAGGAAATTCCAATTAGATAGAGCTACACATGAACAATAACTAGTAGAGAAAACATATAGCGAACCTCAAAACTCAATCCCAACAATAATTAAATGTCAAGGGAGTCCCATTTATGTCCATGTATAGAAAGCCTCCATTTTCACCAACCATTACATTCTTTAATTTTTCATATCTTAGGGGAGATGATGTAGTATACTAGAAAAAATTTAACTAATGATATTCCTATTGTGATCCATCATCTTTCACACCAATAACAGTATATAGAGTAATTTTTCTAAACTATAAATAGGTACATTCATGTGTTCACCTCAACATAGTGGTTCTCACACCACATACTATCCGGAATTTCATTGAAATTATCCTTGTTGTTATAAAACATTAATTACACCCGCAATACATAAATAACCCTAAGGCTAATGACTAACATCCACATGAGGTTAATACAAATAAAAGTAGAATATTTTTTCAATGAGCATATTTAATGCACTAAGATCCAGCAAAAACTAACCCTCCAAGACCCATCATCATAGAAATAATTATATAGGATATGATAACAACAAAGGGGTATCACCTTGGTGATCACGCGACACTAATACAACCTTCATATGAAATTTATTTAGTCAAACCTGAAATATTACACAAATAAAAATAGAAAATATACATTCTAATATACTATTAGTCTTATAAAACAAACTCCAAATAATTTTTAGGAAAAAATATTGATCAACTAATTTTCTAGATGCATCCTCATATAATTTAAGAGTATTACTCATAGGGTTACTTATTGTCTTACAAGATCCATGTCTAAATCTCTTAACTAAAAATTCGACCTACAAAACCAGTTTAAAAAATATTCAATAATATATCTAATAGATACAACATAAAAAAACTATCCTCAATTATCCCTTAAGATTCATGTCAAATTAATTAATCAACAAATCATAAAATTTTATACATAGAAATTAATATGATGATAAAAAATAATATCTTCTACATAAATCTATAAAATAAAAATATACAAGGATTTATTCTTAATAAAAATATTTTTCACACCATTAACCTTAACACACCAATTCTTCAAAATAATGTCACCCTTTAATACCATTCACATAGATCATATTTTCATCAATAATGAGTTTTTGAATTCTTCAATAAACGTTTTGGTTTCTTCTCTTTATAAAAATATAGTATCTATAATATTTACATTATATTAAATATTTCCATTCAAAAAAGTACTTTTCACATCAATTTAAGTATTGATAAATACATTATGTGTTTTATAATCCAACATAATTTAAATAAATTAAATTATTATAACATGTTAAAAATTATCATCATAATCAATATTGTCTTCTTGAAAACACACTTGAGTAACTAATCAAGATTTATTATTTATAATCTACCCAGATTTATCATGATCTCTTATGAAAATCCATTTAGTACTAGTAACTTGACTTTCCTTAGGTGGAACAAAAAATTCCAAAAAAATCATTCAAGTAAAACTATTTATGTTGTTATTCTATAGGTAACACCGAGTTTGGATCATTCAAATTATCAGAAATACTATTATAAACAATCACATAAATAAATTTAGAATTTGTAAATAAGTTCTTTAAAAAGTTTCTATTTGGAACTCATGAATAAAAAATTATAATAACATTATCAATATGAAGTTTCATATAAATTTTTACAAATTATTTTTGAATCATGGTCATTATCACCCTCAATTGGTTCAGTAACTTATCTATTTTTATCCAAAATTAATTTCTCTAAATTATTCTTCATGATGATATTATTTAGAATATTTATTATTTAAATAATTTATATCAAATTTAACATGGAATGATTCATCAAAAATAATTGTCACTTTATTATCTGTTTGATAATATTTAGAAACATTGGACAGTCCAAAAAATTACCATTTATTTAATTTAACATCAAAATATATCCAATGAATCATTATTATTAAGTAAAAAATAGATCCTAAATATCTATAATACCAAACATTAGATTTCTTTAATTAACATTTTTTCATTAGGGGTTTGTTAACAATCATTCTAATAAATTTTTCTTGAGATATACCATTGTATATGAATAGATTTAACCCAAAAATAATTAGGTAAATTATACTCCCAAAGCATAGATATAGACATTTTGCAAAGATTATGTTTTTTTTCTATCAAGAAATATAATTTTTCTAGTGATCATGGGGTAGAGAAGTATGATACTATCTATTACTCTCCCAAAAAATTATAATTATATGTTATAAATTTCTCTTATATTTTCACTATGAATAACTATAATAATATATCCATTCTCATTCGGAACAATATTATAATATGTATAAAATTATGATAATGTCTCATAAATATTTTACTAAAAATCATCCATTGTAAATTTACTAAAATAATTAACCAAAATAAAACAGTATTTAGTATAAAGTCATTTTATTTAAACCGGGACATATAAGGAAAAATGAACCAGCTATAATGGTTTAATAGTGTTCAAAATATTGATCATTATAAATGATTAATTATGTTTCTTTCCATTCATATATCAATTAAATACGTGATTTTATTTCAATTTAGGATCCTATAGTTGTAGAACATATTTATGGTTTGACAACATGTGAACCAATTATATGTTTAAATGGATGATTCTCTAATTCCATAAAATCCCATTTATTTTCATAATATTTAAGAACTTCAGTTTTCAAACTATTATTTTGTCATGTTCAATAGAATAAATATTATAAATAGCATTAAAATTAAATAATACTGAACAATATTTAAGAAATGTATTTAATCTTTTGAAATTTAACAGATATTCCATCACCACATAATAGAGAAATACTTATTAGGTTATTCTATAATCCATCTATATATGAAACAATTCTATTTATAATATAATTAAGAATAAAAAATTAATTGAATCTATTAAAATTTACTTTTTAATCATCTAAGAAATTGTTAGTGTCTCCATCACATTTGTTATATGAGGTAAATTTTTATGGATCTACAGTTATGTTCCTAGATTATCTTTTTTTCAATGTATGGTTTGTCATTATTGTGTCTTATCAATTTTTTTTTAAAAATTATAAAAAAATTTATTTTTGGAAATAATGTGATATTGGGTCCAATTTAACTAGTAATTATATTGGTAAGAATCCATTTAGATTGTAACACTATATTAATGGGTAATAGAGAAGATAAATTATCATAAATAATTTCTTGAATGTATCGGTATTATTTTTATATATCTATAATACTAATGATGTGAATAGTTACCAAGGATTAGACAACTACAAAACAAAACATTATAATTTATACCTCATGATCTTTTCATGGAGAATTTTATATAAATTTGAGGTAGATATTGATGTTATCCAACACAATGGTTGTTATTTACATTGTTCATTAAAATCATTTTAGCATAACATTACATACCTTGTAAAATGGTTAACATATTTTCCTTAAAAATTTCAATTTTATATTAATATTCCATTTTGTTTTATTTAAAAATAGTCACATATATTTTCATTATTTATAGAAGAAATACTCATGGGTTTCTAATTCTCATTAGTATGAACAATTTATTCCTAAAAATATCCTTATTTATTCATTTTAGGTCATTATATAACTCAAATATTCATGTGACATCTCTTTATAAATTCACATTCACTCTGTTATACTCATTTATGATGGGTTTTGTAAATAAAAATCAACATTAGAATCATGACAAGAATGTAGACAAAAATAAAAAACCTCATTAGTAATAGTCATTATGATAATTTTAGTAGACATTTTCTCAGTACATGATTTTTACTTGAATCTAAGTCCTCTAATGAAAATTTGACCCATTGGTAAGACACATTTCATTGTTTGTTTAGTATTTTTTCCTTTCATTAATCCAATAATATTTTGTTCTTTGTATTAATATTTACATTATTTCCTCATATATAATGGGATATATCTGAGGCATAATTATAATAAATAGAATTAATTTTCATATTTCCCTTTCAATCTTTCATTTGATAATGTTTTATAAATCTCCTATTAAATACATTTTTTTATTTACATAAATTCTCCTTTCACACATTAACTCAATCTATCCTTTTCACGTCCATATATATCATAATGAATAGTGGGAAATAACATTAACCGATTTAATCACTACACCTTTTTGTTTGATTATCTCATATTCAGTAATATCGGTCAACTATAATTCATATTTTATGAGTTAATTGATGATTCCATCAATTATATAGTCTTTTTAAAAAAAATCAATGAAAACCATTATGTAATGACACATCTGGGGTTAATATCTAAAAATATATATCAATGAAGATATTGTTTTCTAGAGCTTAACCATTGGTAATTTTTCTATTTAGTATACTAATCAATCATTGGAACATCTAGTTACATAATATTATTTCGTTTATTTCTAATATTTTATATTCATGTTTCAACATTTGTACCATTTTTTTCTTTAATTTTTCAATACAATAATTGGTGACATAAAATATTCTATATTTCAGGAATAATCTTACAATCTAGTATGTGACTAAAAATATTCTTACTAATTCCATAGTATTATATTTTCATAACATATTAATTTAAAATATATTTAACTAAATCCTTATGATTCAATGATTTGGGAATAGTATTAGGTTTTTTATGATTTTACCATGTATTTATAATGTTCAATGCAATGGTACATAAGGTTTTCATACATTATAGCTTCTAAATATTCATAATCATTTTCATCGAAGTATGGAGATATTTGAGGAATCATGCCATTATTTTGATAAAGACCATCCATTAATAATACAATATCACCCTTATACAGTTTTAGATATGAAAAAGGTTTTAAAAAATATTTAATAGAGACAATTCTCTAATACCAATAGTTTTCCCTGGTAATGATTTATGAGATGGACAAAATTGGGAATAATTGCTATATTTTAAACTAAGAATAAAATAAAAAATAAAATAATTGATATAATGTAAATACGAATAAATATAATATTTTTATTATTTCAAACTAAAAAGGTTCATATATTTATCCATCAAACACCTCTACTACTGAAGCGGCATGGTAATAAATAAAAATCTAATGTTTCATGGGGAGTTACTACACTCTTACAGAATACCATTTATAAAGGATGTATAATTATAAAAATGAATTACATTTGACTATAAGATAGATCCAATTACAAATTGCGAACCTTTTCTGGAGGTATAATTGAACAAATCATGATTTTGTTGGGGAAAAGAAACAAAAGATAGTAAATTAAGACAGTGAAAAGTAAAAAAATAAAACATGATAATAAAAGAACTATATAGAATAAAAGAAAAAATAACATATGTTATGTATTGATTTTATTCAATGACGAGTTCTAATAAGATAAATAAATCATACTAAATTAAAATAAGATATTACTAATGATCAATGTTCGAAAAAGAGTTATACATCTATTTCCTATTATCATTATCTATAGAATAATTCACCCATAGTCATTCTATGATGCTTATCAATTATTTTTTCAATAGATATATAATTCAAGGATTTATAACTATAAGATATCCATTAGATATCTCTAATAATTTCCATAATTCAGAACTGAATGTATTATTTTAAACGTATTTGAAGTAAAATAACAATAAATTATTGGGGGAAAATTGAGTGAAGAAAATATATATAATATTTCATGTCCTGAAGAATATATCATTTCAAAACATCATGTTGTATCTTTGGATACCCAAAAATAATATCTTATGATATAATTATCATCCCAAATACTTAACAACGTTATATATGTTTCTCTTTTTAAAGAGCCATCTTCTATTTCAAAAGATTCCTTCAATTAGTAATATTTGTTTCCATTTTCAAATATCTAAGATTGAATGATTATGTTTAATTGTTGATGACATATGATTTAATTAAAAAAAATATAACTGTTCAAAAAATGTTTGTGTTACATACTTAACTAAGTTTCTAAATTAAAAAAAGAGTTTTCATTTAATTTTATAAGAGTAATACTTATGTATTTCAAAATACACCTTCTATATTTGGTAAGATTATGAAGTTTTTTAATAATCTAGAATAGGGAAAAGAATAAAATATTATATAATTCGAAAGATATGTATCATTATTTAAATTTGTGTACAAATGTTTTTAGAAGATATATATGATTTTTACTAAGGTACATATGTTTTTGAATATAAATAGGGAAATAAGAACCTAAAAATTAGGTATTTATTCTACATTCATATTATGTATAATATTTTATACTCAATCTGAAATCTTGATCCAAGGAATTAATAAGAGGAAAAAATAAATAAATAATATGAACAATAAAATAAAAATGTGAGGGTAAAACATTAATTATAAAAAAAATTAAATCAAATAAGGAAGGTTATGATAAACACAGTCAAATAGCAATAAAATATCACCCATATCCATATTTTCAAATATGACCAAATTTTCAAATTAGGATGATATCATAAAAACCACAGTATGGATTATATAACCATAATGTTTTTCTCATCAAATATTTGGATCTCAATCTAGAACCATAAAATTTCATTTCTCATAATGTGTTACCCAACACCATATTTTAAAATATTTTAAATGTCATGGTCTTTTCAAGAAATATCAAATATGTTTTAATTAGATTATTTTAATACAACTTCAAGAACCATGTTTGAAAACAAGATTGATTTTCGATTTTTTTGTAGAAAACCACATAGATCTATAAGAATAATTCGTTTCATCCTATTTTTGTAAACAACAATAAAAACAATAATTTACTCAATTATAACAATTTAAATTTAGTTTATTTAACCTCAATCGTGTTTCATCATGGTTTAGAACCATTATTGAATCTTCAACCACTTCTATTATTGAATTAATTTTTTGACAATTGAAAAGAATATTTGAGTTCAAAATTATACCATATTTTAATAATTAGATATTATAGAAATATATTATCAAACAAGATTCATCAAAACACTATAAAACATATAGGTCATTCAGAAACGATGATGTGGTTAGTGAACAACAATTTGGTTTTATACATTATGGAATCCAATTAAAATCACCTCCTTTATTCCAATGTTCTATCGAAACCAGGACCTAATCAAGCATTATAACTATTTTATGGTTTTTATAAACTATGAAAAATTATTGTAACATATACAATTCAACTAAATACTTCTTTCAATAATAAATATAGTAAAATTTCATCTTATTAGACCAAATGAAAAAAACACAACGAAATCTTATTATGTTTCATTTTTCTTCTCTCCTGATCGAAATAGGTTCCAAAATTATACCTTATTGGATTTTTTTGTAATTATTATGTTCCTCATTATTCCAAATGAGTTATTGAAAATATGAAGAGTCTCCAATAGTCTAAGATAGTAATATAAAATAAAATCTGTTAATCTAAGTCTATGTGAGATATGATCAATATTGAAAAAATAAATTATAAATAATTTATATGTTAATATTTTTTAACCTTCTTCTTTAGTCAATGATCTATCATGATTTTTCACCACATGTATTGTATTTCTATCTTTATTTTTTTATATTATCCCAAGATACTCTATATTAATTTTTTAATAAATTTTCTCTATTGTCATGAGTGTAAATAAAATTTACCATCCACCACTTGTACACCTTAATCAAATTAATCAATATATTAAAATTACCCTTACTATAATATCACCCCTCTATTGATAAAAAAACAAATCTCACTAGTTTCGTTATGTTTCATAGTTTTAAATCCATTTTATCAATTTAACAAATCTAGGAAGATTTGATATTCCATAAATCCTTATGCTCTGGGAGTGGCTGAACAAAAAGATTCAGTTGATATATCTCAAATACCAGTGTGCAAGATGGTTTCATGAAAATATGAACCAATTATTGATTTCTACTAATATAATACACTTCAACAACATGATTTGATACCATTAAAATAATGAATTTGTAAAAAATTTTAATATACATAGTTATACAATAAAATATTGGATTTTTTATCACATCTATCATAATATTGTTGTGACAGAATATCACCTTGGGAATTATCACTTCATCATAATTATATTCCAACTATTTAATTATATAAATAAATTCAGTATAATCCTATTTATTAAAATGAACTGCATATCACCTATGTTGATTTAAAAACAATCCAATATTTTTCTAAGTCAATCAATACATATTATTTTCATAAATATTGTTCCTCTTATTTTGAATTTTCTATCCACAACATCTCCAACCCAATTGATATTTGTATGCTGTAATAAGATATCACTAGTTTTATTTCATACAGCAATACCATAATAATGGTTAACTTGAAAAACCTAATGAGTTTATTTACTTCAATATGATACTCTAATATCATATTAATTTGAAAACATATATCTATTCATGTTTAAAAATAAAATTGTGTTCATGTGTCCATAAAATTTGGAAATCTTCCAATATTTCTATATAAAATTATTTTTTTCAATAATTTTACTATATTCAAGACCTTCATGCCTAGTTCCTACATCAATTTATTTTTAAATAGTCCTTTAAACATGCATTTGAATAAATTTTAATAAATCTATTTTCCTTTCATATAATGATATATAAGTTTACTCAAACTTTTTATTTACTTATAGTTTATTAAATTTAAGGTGTTCAGTGATTATAGATATTTTAAACTCCAATATCTCTAGTTTTTTTAAATCCATAACCTTAAAAATTATTCTTTCCACTGAAAATGATATTTTAAACAAATACCTATACCATGTAGTATTATTCCTTTAATCATATAACTTATAGGTGGTTTTAAAGAATACCTATTTGAAAATATAATTTCGTTGAGTATTAATCCAATTAAGAATACACTGATTTTGGAGATTTAATTAATAAATATAAATCATTATTGAGATGAGATATCTTTCTTAAATCATAATTTATTTTGAATCTAATTGGTTTATAACTATATACATCCAATTTCAATTTCCAATTTAAGAATTTCATTTTTGTATCCCATTGCTAAATCATGATTCCCCTTTTAATTAAAATTTAAAAAAAATAATTGGATTGATTAGATTATTTATACTACTTAAAAGGTATCCCCAATATCAATACCCCTAAATCCAGAAAATACATTATATAAAATCTTTACCATATTTAATTAAACATCATCACACTCACTATGTTTCTAATTGAACAACCTTTTCATTCCAATAATGGTGAGAAAATTATGTCTATTTATAATTTCTCATGTATAATTATTATTAATAAAGTAATATCTTAATTCATGTATTTAATCAACCAATTATACTTTACTTATTATAAAAAAATTATTTACTACACCTGTGATAGTAAAATAAAATGTTCTATACTTTCACTCTTTTAGTCTTTCGTGGAGAAATTTTCTCACCACTGATAATGGATTCGTGAATGTTAACCCTCATATTTCTCTATTTAGTTCACGGATTAATCAAATAGATTCTTATATAATATTAATATTCAATATCAGATTAATAATAATATATTTGTTTCAGTTCATATTCTGTAAAAAAAAATTAGGATCATCCTTTACTTCATATAATTCCTCTATAGGTTGTTTTCACATTTTAATTCACTATTTTCATAATTAATTATTATTGTTTCTTTTAAAATTCATGTTGATTCACATATTAAATTTATTTTAGTATTTATAAATTTTTTATGTAACCATGAAAAATTCATCCATTAGTAGTATATCCATACAAGCCTTGTATTTATTCTTTGTTCAAAATAATTCACTTATATTCAAACACATAAAAAATATTTAATGTTGGTTTTATTTCATTTTACATCTCATAAAGTATAAATTTCTCTCCAACAAATATTGAATCCCTAACTTTAGTTCATACCAATACTTTAACTACCTCCATCCAATAGATCCTTAAGATTAAAATATCAATGTATTATGATTTTACAATGTTATTCATTTTGTGTTTTATGTTAAATTTTTTTCATATGTTTATTTAAAATAAAACTTCATGTTAAATTATTTATTTGGTTAAATAATTTTTTTCTATAATATAATTGTATTGTATTGAATAATTTGATCTTAAATTTTTGATCACCCTATAATTTTATTTTCATCTCACCTATAGTACTGTTTATTAAATTCAGTTAGATATTTATTTATTCACATGAACGTAATAACACTATCCTACTTAATCATATAAAAAAATATATAATACCTTTCTCTCATCATTCCCAAATTAGACGTAGATCCAAAAACACCTGTGTGAATTAGGTTAAGTAAATGTGAAGTCATGTTAATCAATATATGAGAAGTGTTCAAAACCATATTTCAACTCTTACATGCCTAAAAACTATTTTCATTATCTCTATAATGATTAAGGATAAAAAATATAATTTTTGAAATGTTCTCCATTCTTCATTAGTGAATAATAAGAACATATTAATTTAATAATGTATTTATCTTTGATCGTAATGGAACTTTTATTTTCTTTATTATGTGAATGAAATAGATTTATACTATTTCATTTTTACTTTCATTCAAACCACCATATCCTTTCCTTTTAGTAAAAATTCTTTAGTATTTAATATCACATAATGTAAAAAAAATTAAATATGACTCACACTCAAGATTTTTTTTATTTCTGTCAAAAAATATTTCATAAACTTTTTTAACTATTCTTTATCAAAACCTATCTTATAATTTCCCTTGGTATCTAAAGCACCATGATTTTGAAATAGAATCATAGAATCCACTTAATTTATCATGTACTTAAATTATCATTCATTTAATTTCTTGTGGGATAAACAACCACAATAAAATTTCAATAATATTTCCTTATTAGTTGCATTTAGTTTGATTTTATAAAATATATCCTTCTATATATTCAGTTTTACCTTCCATGAAATTATTAGTTGATATAAGAAAAACATTATACTTGTTTTATTACTTTTACTATAAGAAATAATAATTTTCCCACCGCATCTAGTAGATATTGTTTAATATCTAATGGGTTAGTGTTTATATATACTATCACCATTCTCCATTACCTTAAATTTATTTATTTCATGTCCTCCATTTCCATCTGTAATATGTTATATAAACAAAATAATATTAGTGTAAAATATACCTAAAAAATAAATTTGATATCTATTTTAGAAGATATATTATCATCATTATTTTTTCCCTTTTTACACTTCGAATGTTGATAACTAGATACTTCATAAAAATAAGTCATAGTGTCTCCCATGTAACCATATAATTTTTAATTTATCATTGGAAATGTCATATAACTCTAACTCCATGTGTGATGACCCACTAGTCTGAGACCACTTGAGTGCTTGAGATGAGAGTTATGAAATTAGGTTTTCCTCACTATGTTATAATGAATACCAACTAGGTGAAAGCGAAAAATGTGTAACCTTGTAGAAATTTTACCCTCACATATGAGTATAAAAACAACATAAATAAAAAATATCATCCAAAAAAATAATAAGGGAACGTAATTCCTTCAAAGAAATCCTTAAATTTTAAATAAAATATAACATAAAATCATTCATCCAAATTAATCACTAACTGAGATGATGATAGATAGAAAAATTATAAAAAGTGTTAAAAATACTATGATGCTCCATGAACATATTTGTGCCTAACCAAATCACAATACCCAAATCATGGTTGAGTTTCTCTAAAAAAATCCTGAAACAACGTGCCTCTTCCCTTGTTGTACATGTGGTTAATGATGTCTAATCGAGTACCAAACTATTTGGGTCTCCTGAATAGGGTGTGACTTTAACATAATATGAAACAATAAACATGTTCCCTATTTTAATAGACAAATTATTATATGAACATGTGATATGATTTATATAATAAAAAAATAAATGAAAATTTAATAAAATAAAAATCACCAACTCTTGTGTTGTATGGTGGAACTCATGGTCAATAATAAATTTTTGACTATGGTCTAATAACCTTGAGCACAAGAATATCATAATTAGGAACCTGAGGGTGTGTGTACTTCCTTCCATATAAACATTTTTATCCCATTAATATCATAGCGTAAGTATCGTCTTGTCATAGAAACACATAATTCCTCACCAAGATTTTTGGGGGAGACTATCTCCACCCATGAAATATATAACACATATTTAGAAAACTCACGGGTTACACACAACCTTCCAAAAAAAAATATCTCAAAAAATTTGTATAATATATTTCATACTCGCTACCCACCATTAAAATCATCCCATATCATCTAGGTAATAGGGATCATACCTACTCTCTTCTGGGAAATACACATCATAATATCGGGTAACTAATGGGTGTACCCACACAACACTGGGAATATCACATCACATATCCTCAGGTAACTAAGGGGTATACCCACACCGCTACTATAAACCCATATCAAATTATCTAGTAATATGGGGGAGTACTCACTCACCATTGGAAAACATATCTCAATTTCAACAAAACTAAATCCACCACATAACACAAATCATTCATAATCTTGACATGGTTTGGCCACTCTCACGAATCCACCCCATATCTAAAAGGATGCAATATGAAGAGTAAAACCAAGACACATCACTCAATGCCTAACCAACACCATGAATCATGTCCCAAATTCTAATTAGCAACAAAGGTCCATTCCCTCCAGACCATCCCATTCTCACAAGAACACCATGAAAAAACCATAAACATCATCATCTCACCCACTAGGGAATACACTAGGATACCACCATTGATCATTTGGTTAAACATTAACACCCATGATTGACCATACCTACTTCCATACACTAATTCTATCTATGGTTTTCTTGAGACTAAAGGAAATACAAAGGTCCCCTTAATCAGAACCCCGGTCAGACCCCATACGTGGGATTCTCTTTCTTATTTCCAACCCTAAAATCCTTTCACTTCAAGGTAATAATTTCTCGCAACACTTCTCTGATTTTATCGTAGTTACATTAACCTCATAGAAAAACCTATGTCCTCACCACACTAGAGTGATGACCATAATCCCATCTTCCTTCGAGTCAAATTTGGTCATACCTCTCACACAAATTTTTCCATAATCCTTTCAATGTCATTCCCACCCGATTACTCACATATCTACGGTTGCCGAATACTCTCCCAACTTTAAAATCAAAATTGGAAAGGATGAAATGTATCTCAAAGTTCCCATATGGACTATTATTTGGCCTACCATTCTCTATCAATTAATAACCCAATCTCAAGGGAAACTAGGAGAACCTATAACAAGGTCCACTATGTTATTGTTATCAAATTAAAACACCTCTAGGGCCCATGTATCTAAAATCACACAATTATAACAAAGGGAATAACTATTTTTTATAGAGGGATAAACTATTGCTTAAGGCCCTATCATGGACATTCACACAATAATTTTTTTCATCCAAATTCCCAAATAAATTAATTCCAAATCAAATGTTAATAAAATTTAATGGTGAGACCATATATCATATATTATTAAAAAAATCATATACTATAGGAATGTGTTTAAATAACACATATTGTATTTTGAATAATTCTATTTATGAAACATTGACGATCACAATCCTTCTTCATCCAATCATTGATTTATCTCTCGAGCCACTATCTCATGTCATAATATCGAATTTTATAAACAATAACAACTTATAATTAATTTTACAATTTGAATCAAATGATAATAATTTCCTAAAAACTGACGAAGACATATTTCATAATGTAAACGACATCCAACTATACAAGGAAGGTATATAGTCTAATATGTTTACTATCATGATAAAAATTCATATAACTAGAATTGATTCATTAATAATTTCTTATAAAATTAATGGTAAATTATAGAAATTCTTTTTCGGTGACACACTTCTAGTAAAAAATATTAGAACCCAAATACAATAATCCTACTACGAAGAACTCTAGGCACTCTAATAAGAAACAATGTCATGTATTAGTATTTACACCATACTCTTGTGTGAATCACCATGAAGTCCATTTAAAAAATAATAAAAAACATAGTCCGAAGAGGGGGAATAAAATGGAATAGAGAAATATGCAGAAATTATATCAAAATCTAAAAAAACTATAACGAATCACCTATATCATTGTTTGAATGATGAATTAATCGGGAGGGGATATTTGGATTTAAATACCTTTTCAAGATTCCCTTACTTCTTAAAAACCGAAGGGAGATGACCCCAAAAATCTGGCTCTGCCCCTAATAAACACAAGAAAAAGTGAATTTCATGGTGTGATCCCATGGGTTTTGGTGAAATTCCCCTTATTCATATAGTTTTAGGTGTGATTATAAGGATCAAAATGAGATTCCTTTCGCATATCCTCAACAACCAGTAAAACACTAAGATCATTTTATTACTCCCTCATGGTGTGCTCTTCATACCCTACAACATGATTTCCCATGGAAGAGGGTTTATCCCACAACATGACACCATCATGGAGGGACCTGTAAGGGTCATGGAATGCCTCCATTCATATAAGAAATACTTATTCCTATAAGGGATGATACAATTCTTCTATCATTCAGTTCCTCAACCACAGGCATTGTAATTCCCCATTTTGTAAAACATCGAGGTGCGGCCTATGGTTTGTTGGATTATTGGATGCCTAAAACCAAACCCTAAAATGAAGGGTGTTCCCCCTAACCCCACTCCATTAAACATGCAAGAACATGATATACTTATTAGGCCTTATTACCCATCTAAACACTATTGCAGTTGGTGGTCTAGAAGCTACTAATTTGTACATTATTCAGTAATAAATACCTTATCACATCTTGATTACACTTCTGCATGACAATGCATGTGATAATGTCCTAAAGAAAGCTATTGCATTAAAGGGTCATAGTAGATACCTGCTATGATGAGAACCCATAGGTTTCATAACACTGTTCTTGAATGTATGTTCTATGGCCGTATGATATTATTTGAGGGACACAAAAAATACATGCCATTAGGGGTGAGGACTCATAATACTTTGAGGCAACTTCTCATGGTGTGGGCCCTTGGTAAAATCCAAGAGGATATTATGAGAACGAGACCCGCCAGTAGGAAGTCCACAATTTATAGTGTCATTGGTTGTTCCTATATGCAGGCATGTGTATTGGTCCTTAGACATTAAGATTATTATTAATGGGTATTACAACTTGCACACATAGATGTATTGATGAAAACTATGATCAAACACTGTTCGCAGCGATGTAGGATACGTTGGGTGATTCATGAGTAATACTGCATTAATAGATAATGTGAGAAAGGATTTTTCCCTTATATTCCATAATGAATGTAGATATCTCAGGCCCTTTGATGGAATTTATATATCCTAAATAAATCCATGGCCATGGTAATGTATGGGTGAGTTCAATTCCGGGAAGTCAAAGAAAGAATCATCGAGCACATGGGTTGATGGCACTAGAATTCAACCTGGTTGATTAGAGATATCGAGATAAAGGTATTACATTATATGATAAGCATTTTTAGGAGGTGACACATCATTATGACATAAAATTATTTCTCTACGGGTTCCTTGGCATGTTTCTAGACCCTAAACCTGTACTTTATCCAGGCTCTGCCTAATTCCACTATGAAAGAGGCCTAGAGGTTTACACATTAAGTGTGTCCATGTATCTCAAGTTAAATATTAATTTTAAAAGTTTAATTAAGATTATTCCCGACTGTGGTTTAATAATTATTCAAGGATGCCTGATCAAATTTATTTCGACTCATGTTATTTGAGAGAATATATTTTGGGAGAAATAATATATTTATTAGCAAGAAATCCAGTTACATTTATTTTAGAAATAAATGGCCATTATTAAAGGTCTAATAAATGTGGTGGATGAAATAAAGGAAATGAAAAACAAGTAAATGCCATGTATTAATCATTACATGTCGTGTAGTTTTTTAGTTGTGATTTTGAGGAAATAATATTGTTTTATTAAATGATATTTATTATAATCAGCATGGGCGCATGTCATGGAATTATTTATTTGACATGGGGGTTTTCAATAAGAGTAAATGAAATAAATAAAATGTGTAACACAATTATTTACTGTCATAACTCTATAACCTAAAACCCAATTATAAATATCCTCACAACCACAAAACTTTAACCAATCATTGTGCACAGCCATTCTGTAGAATTCTCTCATGGATGAAAGAACTACTTCCTCCATGAATTCTCTTAAGATCGAGAGAGATCCACCACCATCAGATCAGGGCGATCGAAGGAGGACTTCGCAAGCGATGGCTCCTCCATGCTACCACCGAGAGATCCCTTCGGTGACATCCATAGATATGTGGCGCACATGTGGATCACCTCTAGAGGAATCATACACTTGGGTTCTATGACGCAACAATAGATCACATCAGATCGTGACTAGAGACATCAATGAAGAAATAATTCCATCAAGGTAATTCTTCTCAATTAATAAAAATAATTATAACCAACATATGATGATACTATCTCTATGGTTCAGAGACTCCCTCTTTTGTTTTTCATTCTTCATTTTATTCCGAAGATCCGGCGTTTTACATCATGAAGGATCTCAGATTGATCATTTTTAATGATAAAATAATAGTTGGTAAAACCCACCAACACAATTACACTGCACCCAGAACATACAAGTAGTATTAGAGTGGTCATATTGTTGATTATAATTATTTATTTTTTCATTGGTGATTTACGCATTTAATAATTTAGTTATTTAAATTCATGTTAACTTTTATTTAAATCTTAATCTCGAGATCTGTTCCTCCTCTCTCTTTTCTCGTTCATCTTACAGAAATGAATTTTTCTTTTAATATTGATTAAAATAAAGTAGAGGATCTCATCCGGAGGATCCAAAATATTCTATCCATACAACACTCAAATACATGGCGTTTATTTAGATGTACACATTGTGTATTCTAGGTTCAATGCATTGACTAACCCACCAAATCAGGCCATGTATTGGTTCCTATCAAAGTCATTTATAACACTGTGTGTTGACCAGGAATAGGTGGCACACGGTTTCCGGATTACACACAGTGTGGTCCAATTGAACACAATGTCTAGTCCCTTCGGGTTAGGGTTGGACCGCGTACCCCCACACGGCTTTCCAGGCTAGAAACTGTGTAACGCAGAAACTACATGGTGTGTTTCCCACTGAACATGCGATGTACTACGAAAATTTCTGAAGTACATCAACACGCCATGTCCCCGGGCATGTACTTCAGATGGATTGTGAACAAAAGTACATGTTGTGTAGTCAGAACTACACATCGTATACTCATCCAAATTTCACAGATTTATTAAAATTTATTATTATATTATACAAACGCATGAGAAATGTACCATAGTGTAGGTGTAAAGATGAGGCACAACATCTGATAGGTGTTTTATATATATGGGTTTAATTTAACATCTACGTAGTGAATGAAAATTCACCAGGTTTCCACTTAGGTACAAGATACATAAAATGATAATTTTAAAATTATTTATTTGTTTAAAATTACGATGGATGAGAATCTCAAGGAAACTCAGAAAAAGGGTTTAAGATAAAAAGATTATTTAATTAAAGATAATTAATTTATATGAGCGTGATTTATCTTAAACAAGGAATATTAAATAATTGAATGCTAGTTTTATTTATGCATAAATATTGTTTCATGTATGGTTGATCATGAGCTAGACCAAGGCCTTTGTATGTGAATGGTTTCTTTTATATTATTTATTTAAATTAAATATTTTGGCCTATGATCATTCTCGACATTAATATGTAGCTCGTACACGGCCAAGGATTCATTTATGTAAACCGCCATTTTTACCCCTCACCTGTGTGTGAGATAAATGCATCTGTAATGGATAGACCCCCCAAACTAGTGGAGGCTGCTCAAGTTAGGAGCCTTGGCGAAATCAATCCAAGGGGGTACAATGTTTTATAGGTTGAAAGATTTAAACATGAACCCAAAAGGTTCAAACTATTTTCCCCCTAGGTATTGAGTTAGTTTATCAACCACTAGATAAACTAACCAGTATAACAAGATCATGATCAAACCATTTATTTTATTTCTGTGAATTACATGGTTTATTTATTGTGGGTATGTTGTCACTATCACACAATTAATGAATTAAACAAGAATGAAAGATCGAACTAAAATAATGATCAGATTATGTGTAAATATTATCTTAGACATGTTTAATCACTTATGTATATCCCAATTAATATCAACAAGCATGTAATCAAAGATAATAACTTTGGAATTTGTGTATAAGGACAAAATCACTCAAATAAATATTAAGTCGGTATAGCCTTCCATAATGATGGTTATAATTTAACCATAGTTCAAAGTGAATGATAAACCCTATTTAGGGTGCTTTCAATAATCATGAAATTCTAATTCCAGGTTTTGGGTTAACTTGACCTTCTGTGCACCAAGGATTGACTTCCACAGTAGGACATGATGTTTCCAAGAGGAAAAGGTTGGGGAAATCCAAAATAAAAGGATTTCTGGATTGAGGAGTCCTCTCAGTGGATCATGGAGCTGCAAGTTAATGTAGTTGGCATTTGGAATTCCTACCTAAAAACTTTTAAGTTTCTTGACCAACCCTAGTTGGGTTAATGTGAATGGAAATATGGATCATGGCTACTAGAATATTCAGGAAAAAGAATATTCCAATGTCAATGGTGAGGGATATCAGATTTTGAAAAAATATTGGTAGACTAATAATTATTAATTTATTTATTCACCTCAATTTTTATAATAATGTTATAAATCTTTTATCATATTATTTTTTAGAAATGGAAAGAAAAGATGAATTCAAACATATCATTGAGAACCATACTCGAGAAAGAAAACCTTCTCACCAGCACCAATTTCCAAGAGTGGAGGAGGCCTTTATGCATCATCCTTTGCCCCGAAAGGAAATTGTAAGTGTTTCCGATGCTTTCGCCGGGGGGCGCGCGCACATCCGTCCGTCCGCGGAGGAGGACGCGCGGTGCTTTGTTCCCCCGCATTCCCTCATTCCAAAGGCGGGCAGCATTCGCTCCTTATTCAGGGACATCTGCTCCTTGATCGAAACGGGATGATGGGATGTCGGTTCTTCCTTCTGTGGATTCCTCCTCAGAACTCGTCACCTAGTCCGGGTCTCCCTCATAGATTTAATACTTAGTTCGTGAAACTCTTCCCAGTGCCATGTTCCCATGGATGCCAGTTAATTACACTACTTATGTCGGGACATTCCAAAGGGTCCAGTTAGGGAATCAACCTTCAGTCGGGGGAGTAGTCACTTTGAGGCATTAGTAGCGTGTCTGGATGCTGGGGAAACTGGCATGTCTCTCTGTTATCCCTGGTCACAAGGCTTCTCGAGGGCGTGGAAGCCCGAGGGACCCCACATCGAGCGCAGGGAATTATATTCCATAGACACATATCTGATGTTTTCCCCAGCTTCCCGTGTTTAACATAGGGTACGGCGTGAGTTTAACGTCTAGCGGAGATGGATCAACCCAACAAGAGCATTATCTAGGATAGATCGGATTGAGGGATTCTCCTTGATGGGATGTCGATACCGGGGCTAGCCCATGGGTGGCTGTGAAGAAGAGCGTACAGACATGGTCTCACTGGGATATGACGGTCCGAACGAGAATCAGGATGGGCGGTAGATGGATGAATGGAGTGAAGGGGGAGTGAAATGGGACCATCGCAGGGGGCGACGGTGAAGTTGGGCTTGAGCCTTGAGGAGGCTTCCTACATATCCCCGTGGCAGGGAATCAAAGTCCACGTAGTTCGGGATGGTTCCGGTAAACCGACGTGAAGGTGGACCTTGGTCCGATGTGTATCGTCAGTGTACCAACGCGGAGGTGGACCTTGGTCCGATGGGTATCGTCAGCGTACCAACGTGAAGGCGGACCTTGGTCGATTAGATATGGGCATGAACCTCTGGGTGGATTCCTACGTACCATGCCATGGCACAGATCAAAGTCCTTATAGTTCGGGGGGTTTCATCGGTGAACCGACGTGAAATTAGACCCGTGGGTCCACTGGTGGTGGGATTGAACCTTGGGAAGTTTTCCTATGTACCATGCCTTGACATGGATCAAAGACCTCGTAGTTCAAAGGTTTGATGGAGTACAGTTTAACGTCATGTGGGACGATAGTGAACCCTGACGTGAATAAACGACGGGCATTGGGTGTCGGTGAACCGATGTAAATGAGGGACCATGGTCCAATGGGGGATGGGCTTGAAAATAAGGGGCATGGAATACCGACTAGGAGACGGTTTGGGCTAATGATTGTTGGTCTTGAACCTCAGGGAGGCTTCCTACGTACCATGCCTTGACACGGATTAAAGTCCTCGTAGTTCGGATTGGGGAATTCAGTTTAACGTCATGCGGGACGGGGGTCAACCGACGTGAAAGTAGACCCATGGGTCCACTAGTGGTGGGCTTGATCCTTGGTAAGGTTTCCTACGTACCATGCCTTGACATGGATCAAAGTCCTCATAGTTCAAATTGGGGAATGCAGTTTAACATCATATCGGACGGTGGTGAACCGATGTGAATGAGGTCGGAACAATCGGATGGTGGGTTTGAACCTCGTAGAGGCTTCCTACGTACCATGCCTTGACATGGATCAAAGTCCTCGTAGTTCGGGTTGGTCACAATGGCTTGCCGTCGGACTAGGATGCATTTTAAAGTCATGCTGGACGAAGGTAGAACTCGACGTGAATGATGATGGGTGGGCTTGAACCTCAGGAAGGCTTCCTACGTACCATTCCTTGACATGGATCAAAGACCTCATAGTTCATATGGGGTCTTCGTCGGCGAGCCGACGTGAAAGTGGACCTTGGTCCAATGAGTGGTGGGCTTGAACCTCTGGAAGGCTTCCTACGTACAATGCCTTTACATGGATCAAAGAACTCGTAGTTTAGGTGGGGCTTTGTCGGCCAACTGACATGAAAATGGACCTTGTTCTAATGAGTGGTGGTCTTGAACCTCTAAAAGGCTTCCTACATACCATGCCTTGACATGGATCAAAGACCTCGTAGTTCATGTGGGAATGGGTGTGCAGTTTAATCTCATGTTGGACAAAGGGTGGGGCATACAATTTAACGTCATGCTGGACGAGGGCGAAACTCGATGTGAATGAACGACCGAGCAATGTGGCTTGAAAATAGGGGGCCTGGCATACCGACTAGGAGAAGGTTTGGGCCAATGATTGTTGGGCTTGAACCTTAGGGAGGCTTCCTACATACCATGCCTGGACAAGGATCAAAGTCATCGTAGTTCGGATCGGGGAATGCAGTTAAACTTCATGCGGGACGGGGGTGAACCGACGTGAATGATGATGGGTGGGCTTGAACCTCAGGAAGGCTTCCTACGTACCATGCCTTGACATGGATCAAAGACCTCGTAGTTCATATGGGGGCTTCGTCGGCGAACCGATGTAAAAGTGGACCTTGGTCCAATGAGTGGTGGGCTTGAACCTCTGGAAGGCTTCCTACGTACCATGCCTTCACATGGATCAAAGACCTCGTAGTTTAGGTGGGGCTTTGTCGGTGAACCGACGTTAAAATGGACCTTGTTCCAATGAGTGGTGGGCTTGAACCTCTGAAAGGCTTCCTACGTACCATGCCTTAACATGGATCAAAGACCTCATAGTTCAGGTGGGACTCGGTGTGCAGTTTAATGTCATGTAGGACAAAAGGAGCATACAGTTTAACATCATGCTGGACGAGGGCGAAACTCGACGTGAATGAACGACTGAGAAATGTGGCTTGAACCTCATCGAGGCATCCTATGTAACATGCCTTGACATGGATAAGAGTCCTCATAGTTCGCTGTGGGTGGGGGTCAGGGTCGGTGCTCACTCTAAGCCCACGTGAGTCATGCTCGGTGTGAGAAACAAGAGGTTGCAAGGACCTGACAATCACGTCGCGAAGGATGCGTCCGTGAGAAGCGAAGAGGGGCTTACGTGTTAGGCGGACCATGGTGCTGGGACTTACTCCAGGATGGAGGCCCATGGTGTGACAAAGCGCATCGAAAGAGGGATTTGGAACCAATGGTGGGAGGTTACTCGTTCCCTATCATGCCCTCCACTGACCTTGGTAGTAGGGAAGTATGGAGATGCAGAGGTGCAGCCATCCGTTGGGGAACTAGGGTCTCCATTCTCCAATGAACATACGCCACTCCAATAAGGAGGATATCATCCCTTCTGGATGGGTGATTCCATTCCTGTGGAGACAAGTGTCCTAAAAAATGTTCGAGTTGGGGGGACCGTCCGTGCGAAGCACGAGGTCAGGTCATAGTTTAACGTCATATGTTGAGGACGTGGTGCTTTGCAGTTTAACTTCCTACAGCTCAGACGAGGTGGGTTCACTCCACACCCCTAGGACTTACATAACCGGTACCCTCTGGTCCTTGGGGAAGGGAAGGTACCAGTAAGTCCATGGTCAAGGGGGGTTGTGGAATGAACCATCAAGGGGTCCACGTTAGCGTGGCTATGCGAAGAAGCAATAGACGTTAACGTGCCTAGGAGAAGAAGCATTAGGCGAAACAAAGATACGTGTGGTATTGTCCATGGGACTTTGAAATCACATCGTGCAAACCTAGAGGGTCGCATGGGAAGAGGAATTGCTAAGCAAAGGAGTGTGATTCACGAAGTGGAGTGACTTGGCCTTAGCATGGGGAATAGGTGTGAGTGGAAGGTGCCTCGCAAAGTGGAACAGTGTTCGCGGAGCACTGCCTCACGAAGAAGGGGTGCCTCGCGAAGCAGGGTCCTGTGAAGTAGTGTTCTTCGCGATGTGTAGCGATCCTGCCTTAGCATAGGGATCACTATTACCGGTTTTGTGTTTCGTGAAGCATAAACGCTCCACGGCTGCCCGGGTTCCCTTGCGAATCCCCTTCCTTCGCGAATGCCCTTGAGCTTCGCGAAGGGAATCTCTCTCAGAAGAGGGGATCAAAACGAGACAAAGAAGAGGAATCTCGTGAAGTAGAAGTACCTCATGGAGATCATGATTCCCGGGGCAATGAGTGCTTCGCGATTCGGGAGAGGAGAAGCTGAAAGGTCGGATTGTCCGTCGTCGGGACTCAGGGGGAATCCAGTATTTATAGGGAATGGGCGTCGCGGAGCAGAACTCGCGCTCCGCCTCCAGTGCTTCATGGCACGCTCGCGAACGTCAACGTCGTCCGCGGAGGGTACCGCCTTTGGAGCTTCACGGCAGCTCGCGAACGTCAAATGCGTTCGCGGAGGATTACAACCTTTGGAGCTTCGCGGCGGCTCGCGAACGTCAAATGCGTTCGTGGAGCATTACCGCCTCGGGAGCTTCGCGGCGGGCTCACGAACATCAAATGCGTTCGCGGAGTATTACCGCCTCTGGAGATTCGCGGCGGCTCGCGAACGTCAAATGCGTTTGCGGAGCATTACCGCCTCGGGAGCTTCGCGGTGGGCTCGTGAAATTCAAATGCGTTCGTGGAGTGTTATCGCCTCTAGAGCATCGCGGCGGCTCGCGAACTTCAAATGCATTCGCGGAGACTTACCGCCTCTGGAGCTTCGCGAGGACGCGATGGTCGGGGCGCTTCGCGGTGGGGCTTCACGTGGGTGCTTCGCGTCGGTGCTTCGCGAGGTAGCGTGCCCGCCGTCTTTTTCGTTCCTTTCTTTCGGGCCATATTTTGGCACCACCAAATTCCCCCCCTCAGAATTGGAGCCGCGGAGGGATAAGGGTCGATGTCTGAGGGTAAATCGCCAAAATTGTCGGTTGTTCGCGATGCAGTTACGCGATGGGGCCCCGCGGTGCTCACCGGGGCCACTGATCCGGGCGCGCCGCGATGCTCCGTGCGTGTGAGGCGCGCCGCGATGCTCCGGGGTCGCCGCCTATAAATAGGGGGGTCTACCTCTTTTGTCTTCACGTGCCTTCCTTGTCTTTTGGTGCTCTCGACTTCGCGATGCTCCGCGTACTCCACGATAGCCCTCCGCGAATCGAGCTTCGCGGCGAACCGCGGGTCTCCGACTCCACGTCCGCGCCAAGCGAACCTATGCTTGTCGGCCTTGGCCAGACTTCGCGGCTTGGCCTCACGATCGATCTTCACGCTACGGCTTCTCAATTCAGCGTCGCGGTCTAGCTTCACGATCCAGCTGAAAAAAATTCTTTTCTGAGGGCCAGAGTTAAAATGGCCCATCAAGAAGCTGTATTGGGGGTGCTTGCAAATTCTGCTCGTCGGGATGAGATGGCCAACTGTTCAGGCCTGGGGGAGATAGTCCGAATTCATTCAGACCACACTTCTTTGATAGATCTTCTATCGGAGGGTCAAAAGGATTACCCGCAGTGAAAGAAACTTCCATTGTACGGCTTCGGGTTGAGGGATGACGTCTTCATCCCTGAGGCGAGTAGGGATGAATCAGCTTGCTGGTTCAGGAGCATACCATGCCAGCACCAATGGTTCAGGGTGGCTGATGGTCACGCACAAGAGAACTTCACACCCGTCACCGCTGACTGTCTCTACAACCATGTGAACGACATTGATGGGAATCCACTGCAGCCGGAGACTTCCCCTCCCCTCTACCATACCACGCTGAAGGCGGCATTGCAGGATTCGAAGAAGGGATGGTCCGAATTGTGGGACCTGCGCCAGGGCAGAAACTTTACTGATGACTGGGCCTGGGCCTACTGGGTAGGCACCTCATGCGAGGAGTTTCGGGCCGAGCTAAGGAGAGTGGGGTTGTATGAGACGGCATGGGCCTCCCAATTCCACATTTACCAACCCAAGCAACTAATGTCGGAATTGCTGAGCAGATGGTCGTCTAGGACCAACACTTTTCACCTGCATCACGGGGAGGTGGGAATCAGCATATGGGATGTCCACCAGATTTTTGGGGTCCCGATTTTGGGGGCCATGTATGACGAACTCCACCCCATCATCAGCGTGTGGGAGGATACAGAGCAAATGTCACGACTGACGTCAGCGCTGATGGCACTCGTCCCTGGAGAGGACAAGGAGGCAGTGAGGGATGTCCATTTTAGGAGATGGTTCAAATGCTTCCTGAATTTCCCAGAGAATCGAGAGTTCCCTCCGAGGCCTTGAACTTTTCCAAGGGTGGCCCAACGGGGCAAGGGGCACTCGTATTGGCGGGTCTTGGAGGACAGCTAATGGAAGACTTGGGGTTTCAGTGTCAGTACAGAACAACAGCAGATAGTCAGGATGGCGGCATTCATCGCGGCTCTCATCTGTGGTTGGATCCTACCAGTTAAGGATACAAGCATGGGGGTATGGCCCAACTTTTTTATCATGGCGTCGATGTTGGCCATGGGGCAGCGGATCAATCTGGGGATTCCGATGCTCACCAAACTGTACAGAATGTTGCGGCATATTAGCGAGGGAAAGAAGCCGCCAAGGATATGCAGGCCCTTCCACCTCCTGTATGGGTGGATCGCAGCGCATATCAGGGGGATTTACGAGTATCCAAACCCCATTTCGCTGCCGGGATCGAACTTCCACCCCTCCATCCTGAACGCGGTTGGGAGCTTCCCGTTCAAACTGGCCGTTCCGATGGTGCTGAATCGGGTGTGGAGGGCGGATGAGTTCAACTTTCACCCCTTCCCATTGCCGACAGGGATACTTACTGATGACAGGCGGGGAACGAAAGAACATCGGGCTTACCTCCTGGCCTTTCGAGGTGGAGTTTTGGTGGCACAGATAGATCGTGAGCCACTCAGCGAACCGTACACCCCGCATCGGTTTGCGAGGCAGTTCCGGTGCCTCCAGCGGCTGACCCCGCAGGTCTACTGGGAGGTGCGTTACGAGGATCACCCGTGTGTGATGAGGCAGCTGTGGATCATGTTCACATGGGAAGATGGGAAGATGCATATTGCATTGCCTCCATCCATCGCCGCTTTCGGATTGGTGAAGGAGTACACCATCAGTTGGGAGGCTGCTTACCCAGAGGAGATGCTGAAACAACCAACTATCCGGATCAGTGACGGTGGGCCTCCTCTATCTCAAGGTTGGGGTCGGAGGGTAGCTAGGGCCGCTTGCGGTAGCGGGGCAGCCATGGCGGCGAGACCCGCACCGGCCGAGGGTGTGGCAGCAGCAGTGGACCTGGTGATTCCGAAAGAGCAGGGTCATCCGGAGGGGTGGCCACCAAGGGGATTTCGTAGGATATCCACTTAGGCTCTGGGGAAGCATCTGCGTTATATTGACATGGAAGAGGATGTCGTCTTCCTGGAATCTTGGGACATTTGGGATGTCAACCGGCAATTCCTCATCCCACCCAAGATATGGGCTCACCTGAATCGCCTCGGGATGGAATTACCGGGCATAGGCCCAGTTCGGGCTGCATTCATGGCGTCTCCTGTGGAGGCAGAACAATACCTGGACGAGTTGGAGGATTACGTCCACTCCAGTGGTGTCCCTCGCCCAATGACAGACCGGGTGATGGTACTGTTGAATCAGACGGTCCCCCCACAGTTATCGGCTGCCGATCTGAGGGAGCGTTTCCCCTTCCCGGAGGAATTAGTGGGCTCCTCTCGGGAGAATGAGGCTGGAGGAGGGAGCTCGTTGGAGGAGGGCGAGGTCGGAGACCGAGGCACAGAATCCGACGACTTCGCGGAGGCTCTCGAGGTAGAATTCCTAACTTCTTTCCTTACGATCTGTTCTTGGGTCACTATGGACTTCTCACCAATGTTTGATCCATGCAGTAGGAACTTGTTCACATGCCCCGTTCTCGCTCCTTGGCAGGTGATGATGCGGGACCATCAGAAACTGTGCCTATGGCTGCGTCCAGTTCCGCATCTAGTGGGACCAGAGCACCCGAGGTGGCTCCTCTGGAATCTCCAATCCTTCCAACAGTATACAGAGGGCCTCGCCTCGGGGTCCCGTCAGTACCGGCTCAAGAGCAGCGCCATGAGGTCGATCGTCATAAGTCGCCTCTACCAGTCTCCTCGTTGTCACATGTAGACCATGACAACTAACGTTTGTACCTCTCTGTCAAATAGTTCTTCGACTGGAGTGGGCCGCTGCGGCAAGACTGGTCGGGATGTCTGGTGGCGTCCCTCCTAGGGGCATGCCAGTGATGGTGGCGATAGTCCCCCCATCTCCTCAAGCTGCGAAGCACATCATCACTGGCGGGACCACCAGCAGGGCCGCACCCGAAGTCATTGAGGTGGACTCCGAGGAATAGGATCAACCGGTCGGTCCCATTCTTGTAACGCCTGCTTCGGCGCCAGGTGTCATACTGGATTCATCACCAGATGTTGATCCTGCCAAGGATTTCTTGTGGGCGTAACTCGCGTACGAGCCGACCAATCGCGCGGACTGGGACGAAACGACCTCCGACGAGGAAGACAGCAGCATAGTCCGCCGCCGATCGTGGAAGCTGATCACTCTCTTTATCAAGGACACTCCCCAAGCGCAATGGCTGGCCGAAATGGATAGACATTGCTCGCGATTGCGTGAACTGTGTGCTGGGGGAGTGGATACCCAATGTCCTCACGCACTCATCTGAGATCTTATGGCTGAGAAGATCCGGGAGCATGATCGTGGGCTTAGCGTGGGCTGGCAGCAAAGGAAAGCGACCAGCATCAAGAAGCTCTAGGAGGCTGAAGGCGAGGTCCAACAGATGCAGACCTGGGCAGATGAGCTTTCAGCCTCTCTTGATGCACAATATGAGCTGGTCTCAGGATTGAAGGCCCATCCGGCAGAGGCAGAAGAGCATATGAGGTAGACCTCTGGAGAGATGGCTGCCGTTCAAGCTGGCGTAGAGAGGGCCAAAGCCAGGACTGACGAACTACGCCCCGCCGCTTCTATGGAGGAGCGGGAGCTAAGTCAGCGGCAAGAAGCCTTGGATGCCACAAGCCAATGAGTGGCGGAGCTGCAACGCTCTTTTGACGGGGCCAACCCGTCCATGGGGGGATTCGACCCCCGGGTATTGTAACAAACCCAAAAAACTTTTATTGGTACTTTCGTGCTTCAATTTTTTCTTCTTTGTTGTGAATGTCGTAGCGCACATGATTTCCACTGTTTGAATCGCCTTGTTACATCCCTACAATGTTTGCAGGATGTTCGGCGACAATTCCCAAAGCCCACGTGGGTCGAGCCCGATGTGAGAAATAGGAGATAGTTTCCCTCTCATCCCACCTAACATAGGAGTGGGGATCATGCTCCGGGAATTCGGGATTCGGATTACTAGTCCGGATTTCTGAATGACGGGAGGGGCTTGATCGGAGAAGGAACTTTCAGGACAGCCGAATTACCATTTCTTCAGCGTGCTCTTATGCACGAACGGGACAATTCCAGGGGCGCTGAAATCGGTCCAAACAAATTAAATGGGAGGTGTGAATCATGATACCCAAGATTCGGAACACTATGGGGATGGTGTGACAATAAGGGACAACCGTTAGCCTTGGAAGAGAAGCGGTACCCTTACTGCGTTAGCGTGTAATGGGGACAACAAATGAGGGTAGACCGTTGACCATGTTCGAAACACGGGACCATGTCACAAATGTTGTTGATAAATCCTTCAGGACGTTGGCCTAGGACAGTTGGCAGACCATAGGTCAGACATCCATACTGTTAGGGGGTCCTTCCAGAAATGACCCGTCTTCCAGAACGTTGGCCCATGATGGTAGGTGAGCCGATGCGGCATGAGACCAGGCCGTTAGGGGGTTCCTTCAGACATGAAAGGGGACGAGGGTCCAAATAAGGGGTATGCAATGTGTGGAATATGGAGTGATGGTTTGTCCGAACAGAATCCAACACTTAGGTAGTTACACCACCGTGGTGGTAGCACACCAGATGGGTGCATCGGTCTGATCATGGATCATTCCTTCTTTGGGACAGGGCCTCTCTGGAGAGGGGATCTGTCACTTCCCAGTGGGATCTTGGGGCATCCTAAACTTGTTCAGGGTAGAACCGCAGTTTAGTGTCATGCGTTGAGGACACATAGACTCCTGTAGATTAACGTCATACGATAGGACGTGGAACAAAAGGAATGATCCCAGGGAGCGTGTGGCGCGGTAAATATGAAACCGACGTGAATGAGGACTTGGAGTCCAAATCATACCACATACCTCCGGAGGAAACTCTTCGGGTCGAGGGACCAAGAGTAAGGATTGGGCTGGGCCCGAAGCAGAGTGGCCGGGCATTCCTACATACCCCATGAGTATGGGAATCAAGCCATACGTAGTTCTGGAAGCGCAGTTTAACGTCATACGGGACGGTGAGAAGCCTGGCCGTGTTGGTACACATCCTACCAAAACTACTAAGCCCACGTGAGTCGTGCTCGGTGTGGGAAACAAGCAGTAGTGGTGGGAATTTCCCGACACAGAAAGGGGAAGGTTAGGGCAAAGGGACACTCAGTGAATACCGACCCAATGACACTAACATGATCATTTAGCGCACCTAGATGCGTGAAGAGAAGGAGCCGAGTATGATGGAATTCCACTTGAACATGAGAAAGTGGGAGTGTGTGAATCATGATGCTCGAGATTCAGATCACGATGATGGCGGTGTGACGATGGAGGATAACTTTTGACTGTGTTCGCAACACAACATCCTGTCACGTTAGCCTAGAATGGGGACAGACAAATTAGGGTTGACCGTTGACCATGTTCGAAACACGGGACCATGTCGCAAATTTTGTCAAATATCCGTAGGGACGTTGGCCCGAAACGATTGAAGGGCCCTTAGGTCCAGCATTCATGGAGAGCCCTTAAGCCTAGTATACATGTCGTCCGGGGGTCCTTTTGGATGTGGAAGAGGATGAGGATAAAAATAGAGAGATCACGAAGCATGGTCGTGGGATGAGGGGAATGTCCCTGTGAAAGTCCCACACTTCGGGCTCTTTGTTAAAACACATCTGAATACGACAACAAGACGTATTAGATAGAGGGAGAAGAGTTCATTCCCATAGGGAGATATTAGTTTAGGGTCATAGAATTTGGACCATGGATGAGAGGAGGCATAAGAGGCACATGGTGGAGTAGCCCAAACACCTAGCGTGAATGTGGACACAATCCCATATCACACCGCATGACCTACTTAAGAGAGGTTTTTGGTCAAGGGACCGAAAGCAAAAGTTAGTCTCGGCCCACAGGGAAGTGCTCGGGCGCTCCTATGTATCTCATAGGGATGAGAATCAAGCCTCACGTAGTTCTTGATGGACCTTAGACCATAAATGGGTAAAGGGAGCAGGGGACGCATGGCATCAAAACACGACGTGAAGGAGGACCTAAGCCCTACTTACCGTGCATTCTCTGCGGAAATGCTCGAGTCAAGGGACCAAACACAAAGGTTAGGCTGGGCCCGTGGGGAAGTGCCTGGGTGCTCCTACGTATCTCATAAGGATGAGAATCATGCCATACGTAGTTCTGAAAGGTGACACGGTAAGATACCAGTGCCGGGGAAAAGGGGATTGCGAGCGTGGCCCTTGCACTAAAAGAAGCGGAATTTGATAAATCTTGTTTTTTCATTAAGTTGAATGGTTTTTTTGTGAAGCGACAGGCCTAGAATAGTAGGTCGTGATGTCGCCACAAGGATCAAGCCGTGATGGGCGTTGACAAATGGAATGGCACGTGACCAATACCCAACGTGATGTCCTCTACAACGAGGTCACCACAATGCAGTGCCGTTTTTCGTCGTGCATCTTGGACGATAATGTCATAGTTTAGGGTCGAATGATAGGACCGAGCATGCATTTTATTATCATGCAGCGCAGACGTAGCAGAGATGATGCTAGGCGGGAAATGTGCGCAGTGTTATAAAACACAATTTACGGAGACATGATCCCACATCACATTGTACGCCATTCAGAGAGGGAGACCTTAGGCCGAGTGGCCTATATAGAGGTAAGAGGTGAGGCAGGGGGAGAGACTGGCTCCCTAAATGGGATGTACCCGAAGATAGGGCGTTCGGGCGGTCCTACGTATCCCATGAGGATTGGAATCAAGCCACACGTAGTTCTTAAGGGTGCCTTTTAATGTACTGCTGGACAAGGAATGGGAGGGATAAACCTCAGAACGAGGGTGTGCGTGGTGAAGCCATTGCAAACCCGACGTGAATGAGGACATAATCACACACTACGCCACGCGGTCCCGTAGTCGGGGTCCTGAAGGCAGGATCAGAGAGGCGAACTTGCTGAACTCAAGATGGACACAAAGACAAGGTGTCTGGGCATTAATATGTATCATATCAAGATAGGAATCAAGCTGAACGTATTTCCAGATGAGAATCTTAGTTTATGGTCTTAGAGTTCGGACCGTGAATGGTGACAACTTCCCGAGTAAGCACAGATGTCAACCCGATTCCTAAGCCCACGTGAGTTAAACTCGATGTGGGAAACAAGGGGGTATCCTCATCGCAATACTTGGAGAATCCATCAAAGGGGAGTCGGCAGAGAGTCCCGAATGACACCTTTGATGCAGCTTGTTCCCCCAATGCGCGGACGTGCACGGAGGAAAAGTACCAAGAGTTGCGAGACTCTACTTGGACATGATGAAGTGATGAAGGGTGTGAATCGTGTACCCGACATTTTGTGCTTAATGGGTTGGCGTGGTGATAGGGGAAAGCTTTTAAGCATGGTGGAAACACAGCGTCCATATCACGTTAGCCTGAGGTGGGAACAACAAACGAGCATCGACCACTGACCATATTCGCATTGCGGGATTTTATCGATTCGCTGTCTGAAACCCTCGGGGGCGTTGGCCCGTAATGGTAGGAGAGCCCTTGGGCGTAGTATCCAGG
Organism: Viscum album; assembly: GCA_963277665.1. NCBI lineage: Eukaryota > Viridiplantae > Streptophyta > Magnoliopsida > Santalales > Viscaceae > Viscum > Viscum album. Next base: position 821,901,327 of record OY728162.1, read on the forward strand.
CCATTCTTGGGGGTCCCTCTGGGTGTGAAAGACGATGAAAGCCCTGATGCAGGGATACACAAATCCTATAAAGCGGGTGCGGACATGTCCGAGTAAAGCATGGCATTCTAGGTAATAAACCAGAGTACTCTTAGTCACATCAGTGAACTGCCGAAAAGGGAACGACGAAACAACTCAGTAGGGAGAGGTACATGGCATGGTCATTACGGGACCGACGTGAATGAGGACATAGTCCCACACCACACCATATAATCCCCTCATTGAGGAAGGATATGCCAAGGGGCCAAGATGGGATGAAGATTCCCGAGAGATGGGGCTGGACCCGAATCCTGGACATTCAGGTGGTCCTACGTATCCCATGAGAATGGGAATCAAGCCACACGTAGTTCTCTAAATGTAGTTTAACGTCATATTGGACGAGAAGGGGAGTTACATACCCCTAAATAAGGGAGGTGTGCGGTATGGAGAAGAAGCCAACGTGAATGAGGACATAGTCCCACACCACACCTTACACTCCTATAAGAGAGGACCTGGGTTGTGGCTCGGAAAGGCCAAGGGGACTGATGGTTAGGAATTGGTCAGGAAGGCATGACCTGCTTGTAGTTTAACGCCTTGCAATAAGGACGAGGGTCGGGGACCTGAGGAGGCCAATGGGCCTGAGGCTGAGCCCTGTAAGGGAAGGCGTACGGCATGGTACATGATTCCGACGTGAATGAGGACGTATTCCTACACCACACCGTACACCCTGGGTAAGAGGTTGGGAAAAGGGGCCCGAGAAGGCTAGGGGGCCTAAGGTCAGGCATCGGTCAGGAAGGCCTGACGGGTCTGCAGTTTAACGTCTTACATGAGGACGGGGGTCGGGGACCCAAGGAGGCCAAGGGGCCTGAGGCTGGGCCTCGAAAGGGAAGGCGTATGTCATGGTACACGATCCCGACGAGAATGAGGAAGTAGTCCTACACCACGCCGTACACCCCTACGGGGAATCGGGGTCGTGGGTCCGATCGCTAGCACCACCCGGGGGGAAGTTTGTCACTTCGGGATGGGGCAGAATGAGTCACTACACTTGATGTCTGGGACATCTCGGGGTGGTCCCAAAGATCCAGGACACTGTTGACCATGTTCGAAACACAGCGTTCCTATGGTGACCCGATATTGGTGCAACAAATGAGCATCGACCGCTGACGAAATTCGCAACGAGGGACTTGTATCCGCTTTTTGCTTCAAAACCCTCAGGGGCATTGGCTCGTATCGGTAGGAGAGCCCTTGGGCGTAGTATCCAGGACATTCTTGGGGATCCCTCTGCGTGTGAAAAAATGATGGAATCCTAGTCAAAGAGTGGGTGAAGGATAGCTGTATCCATCCATGAAAGAGGAAAACATCTCCAGGGGGATGTGCAGCCGGGTCGAGGCTTGCTCGATGTGAGTTGGGGAAAAAGTGTGCACCCTGCCATGTCTTGACCCGATGGGAAGATTTTGGCTTTTGGGCTGGGCCAACGGACAAAATGTCTGGGTGTTCCTACGTATCTCATGAGGATGAGAATCAAGCCATACGTAGTTCTTGAAGGCCATGCAGTTTAGCGTCGTGCGGTGAGGAAGTGGGAGGATAGAAGAACGGGAGTGGGCACATGGTGAGACCCTTACAATCCTTGTGCGAGCGGGGTTGTATGAGTGGGGTTAAGAAAGCCTACTCCCTTCTACACAAATATCCTCCAAAGAAACTACCCCCAGGGGGGATAGTGGAAGAGAAATGCTTGTGGATGGGCTCAAGACGAGGTGTCTGAGCGTTCCTACGTATCCCATGAAGATGGGAATCAAGCCACACGTAGTTCTTGAAATGCAGTTTAACTTCATGTGGGACGAAGGAAGAATCTCATTTGGGGATATGTAAGGTACGAAAAGTAATCCGACGTGAATGAGGACGTAGTCCTACACTATACCATACAATCCCGTGAGAGGGTAAGTCGGGGAAAAACCAAGGGGCCTGGGGCTGGACCGCGGTCAGGGAGACCTGACCAGCTTGCGGTTTAAAGTCTCGCGGGGAAGACGGGGGGCTAGGGGCCCAAGGAGGCCAAGGGGCCTGAGGCTGAGCCTCGGTCAGGAAGGCCTGACTAGCTTGTAGTTTAATGTCTTGCAGTAAGGACGGGGGGCCAGGGGCCCAAGGATGCCGAGGGGCCAGAGGCTAAGCCTCGGTCAGGAAGGCCTAACTGGCTTGCAGTTTAACGTCTTGTAGTAAGGACGGGGGCCAGGGGCCCAAGGAGGCCAAGGGGCCTGAGGCTGAGCCTCGGTCAGGAAGGCCTGACTAGCTTGAAGTTTAACGTCTTGCAGTAAGGACGGAGATGCAGTTTAAGGTTGTGCGGGACCATCTCACAGTTTAGGGTCATGCAGGACCCTTTTTCCCTAGGCAAAGTATCGCTTAAGGAATTTGGCATTGGTGGGAGGGGTTATATGCTCTCCATCCGTGGTCACCAAGGAGTATGCTCCATTGGGGTAAACCTTATGGATGATATAAGGCCCTTCCCATTTGGGTTCTAATTTTGGCGGTTTCCTACTGGGAATCATTGGCGCTCGAAGGGCCAGTACCAGGTCACCCTGTAGAAAAGATCGGAGACGAACCTTCTTGTCAAAGGCCCTCTCTATCTTATCCTGATGCCTTTCCAGATTGTGCAGGGCACGAAGCCGGTTCTCGTCCAGTGCTTCTAATTCGGCTAGACGGATCTCAGCTACCTCATCTGATGTCTGGTGATCATAAACTGTAGTGCGTAACGACGGCAGCTGGATCTCAATGGGTAGGATGACCTCAGATCCATAAACCAGGGAATATGGGGTCACCTGGGTAGAGTTGCGAGTCGTCGTCCGGTAAGCCCAGAGGGCATTGGGGAGCTTGTCCAGCCAACTTTTCTTGTTCTGACCAACCATCTTCTGCAGAATGTTAGAGAGGGTCTTGTTGAATGCCTCGATCGGTCCATTTTCCTGTGCATGGTAGCGGGATGTATGGTTCGACCGGATGTCGTACTTGGCATACAATTTCTTCAATTCAGCTGCTCAGAAGTTGGTGCCGTTATCGGTGAGGACGGCGTGAGGTACCCCAAACCGATGGATAATGTTGGAGCTCACAAAGTCAATGATGGAACGGGCCTTGACCACTTTGAGTGGAACTGCCTCTTCCCACTTGGGGAAGAAATCTGTAGCAGTCAAGATGAACCTACACTGGCTGGCTGTTGCCGGTGGATACGGTCCCACTACATGAAGTCCCCATACTGCAAATGTCCAAGAGTACCTGGTGGGGTGGAGGGGCTCCGGCAGCTGATGCAAGAAGTTGGCGTGTACTTGTCACGCGTGGCATCTCTTGGCATATCCAATACAATTGTGGATCATAGAGGTCCAAAAGTACCCTAACCTCCGGATTTGATGGGACAGCTTCGGCCCAGCTTGATGGGCGCCATAGGAACCGGTGTGAACCTGTTGCATAACTTGAGGTATCTACACTCCTTGGATGCAATGGAGGAGGACACCATCGAAACTCCGCTTATAAAGGATTTGTTCAAGACTGTGGCCGCTCTGGAGGGTAAATTGCAGCGCGCGGCGTCGAATTCGCTCGCGCTCGGCCCGGTCATCCGGGAGGCGACCATTTTGGAGATACTCGACAAAAGGTGCTCTCCAGTCGGGGGTGGTTTCAAACACTGCGTCTGATGAACCCGGGGCCCCTGACGTGGAGGGTCTGACGGTGATACGACTTACCCACAGGCCATCATTGTCCTCTTGGGTGGCGGGGGCAATGACTCTCCGGTGTGCCACATGTATGATCAAATCATCTTGCTTGGGTTCTGCGAGCGACGCGACTAAGCCATCCAAGGTGTCTGCTTGGCCGTTCTGTGACCATGGGACATGGGTAACCGCTGGTCGAGAAGAGAACTGGGCCATTAGGCGGAGGGTGTACTCCAGCAACGGTGCAAGCTCCGGCATACTGACGACGTAGTCGCCATTAACCTGTTTGATTACCAGCTCAGAATCTCCCTTCACATGTAGATGGGGCACATGGATCTCAAGGGCCAACTCGAGGCTGGTGATGAGATCCTGGTACTCTGCCTCGTTTTTCGTACAACCTTCTGAAAACAGGAATGAGTATGGAAGGACGGCTTGCACCGGGGTAATGAATACAATACCCAGGCCCACTCTGTTGAGCTTGGGATCGTTGAGCCTCCTACCGGTGGGGCTCCAGGAGGCTCCTTCGAAACGAATTTTCCAACACGGGACAACATGATCGACTGAGAGGATCGTCTCATTAGGGAAATCCATGTCCAGGGATTTTATCCATGGAGGTTGGATGGGCAGCTAAAAAGTCTGCCAACGCCTGTCCCTTAATGGCCTTCTGAGGTACGAACCTGATATCAAACTGCTGGAGAATCACCGCTCACCATGCTAGTCAGCCAGTCAGCATAGGGCGGTTCAAGATGTACTTCAGTGGGTCCACCCGGGAGACCAATTTCACCTCGTGGTGCTGCAGGTAATGTCACAACTTATGCACGGAGAAGACGAGCGCAAGGCAGCTCTTTTCGATAGGGGAGTATCTGACCTCCGTATTGAGAAGCATGCAGCTGAGATAGTAGAGACTATTCTCAGTACCCTTGTTATTCTTCTGGGCGAGCAGTGCACCGAGGGATCTTTCCTGGGTGGTCACGTAAAGGACCAGAGGCTTTCTGGAGACGGGCGACATCAAGACCGGAGGTTGGAGCAGATACTGCTTGATTTCCTCGAAGGCGGTCCGACACTCCTCATCCCATTCGTAGGCGGCACCCTTCTTCATGACCCGGGAAAAGGGCTTACACTTTCCGGCCAGATTCGCGATGAATCAACATATATAGGCTAAGTGGCCTTGAAGGCCTCGAAGCTCCCGAATGTTTCTCGGGGGAGGCATTTGGCTGATGGCCTTGATCTTCTCTGGGTCGATCTCGATACCTCGGTATCTGACAACAAAGCCCAGAAACTTCCTGGAGGTGACCCCGAAGGCACACTTCAGCGGGTTCATCTTCAGGTGACGAGAAAGGAGGAAACCAGACACTTTATCAAGGTCTTTGAGATGGTCCTGGCACTAACATGATTTGACTACGAGGTCATCCATGTAGCATTCCACCAATGTCCCGAGAATCGGCTTGAATATGTGATGCATGGCCCTCTGATAAGTGGAACCTGCATTTTTCAAAACGAATGGAATAACCTGGTAGCAAAAGGTACCTTGGGGAGCTCTGAAGGCAGTGGACTCCTCGTCTTCAGGGGCCATCTGGATCTGGTTGTACCCGGAATACCCATCCATGAAAGAGTGAGCCTGTAACCTGGCCGTGGCGTCAATCAATAACTCCGTCACCGGGAGTGGGAAGTGATCCTTTGGGCAGTGGCGATTAAGATCGCGGAAGTCGATGCAGACTCTGATCTGCTCATTCTTCGTCCTGACTGGCACAATGTTGGCAATCCACTTGGGGTACTGGACCTCCTTAACAAAGTTGGATTTGATTAGCTTGTAAACTTCGGCCTCAACCATAGCACCATGAGAAGGGTGCATCTTCCTGGGAGGTTGCTTAAACCCACGATGTTTTTCCGGGAGGCCCAGACGGTGAACGACTACCTGGGGATCTAGCCCTAGAATCTCGTTGTAACTCCAAGAAAACAAATCACGGTGCTGTTTGAGGAAGTCTACGTACTGCTGCCGCTCCTCGGGGGACATGGCTGCATTGATCAATGTGGGTTTCGGATCTGCCTCGCTAACAAGGTTCACCTATACCAGTTCATCAACCGTGGTAGAGACGCCTTCTTCAAAGGTGGGGGGAGAATCCTCCAGGTCTTCCTCCCCACCCGTGGGGGGACTTCCCGCGACGGGAGGTACTTCTGGGCTATCAAAATCCGATGGGCATCTGGTGCCGGCTTGGGCAGCAGCGGTCATCACATCGGGAGACTCACTTGCCATTGATACCATAGTAATAAAGGCAGTTGAACCTATCCCATCTGGCCTCCAGCCGAAGGGGCCATGTTTGATGATATCAAAGCAGTGGTGACGTGTCGGCCTGAGTCGGTTAATTCCAGCCCGGCGGAAGAGACACGTATGGTGCACCGTCATTTTCATAATCTTGACATCCCGGTACCGTATAGGGGTAGGAGGTTCAGTGATGACCTGAGCCTGGTTGATGTAGGAGTACGAGGTGATTTTCTGTCGTCGCTTGGACACGAGAAAATGCCTACCTTGCGTACCCGAAACAACAAAACATTGCCCCATGTCGGGGGTCGTGGCCTCCAATCGGTGGATCGGGAGGATGTAGGCGTCATCCATGCTTTCCCAGGGATCACTTGTGACTGGGGCGGGTTCATCCTCACTTACTAGGATTTACATATCCTTACTTTTGTAATAACCCGCATCCAGGTAGCAGGCCTCACAAGAAGCGAAAGGGGACGCGTCTCCTTGGAGCACGCCTACTTGACCATTGAGTGAGTACTTGAGGCACTGGTGATACGACGAAGGGACCGCTGCATGCAGATGGAGACATGGACTACCCATCAATGCATTTTAGGCGGTGTCCTGAGAGATGACCATGAACTCGGTGTTGGCAATTAAGCCACCGAACTGAGTATTCAGGCAGATCTTGCCGACTGGGGTTTGCTCGGTATGGGAGGCTTCTACAACTGCTACCTTTGTCTCAAACTGGAGGGGGCTCGTTAGGGTCTCGGCAAGTGCCTCGCGCATTTTAGATGACAGGAGGAGGGCCTCAAGGATAGAAAGCCTCTCCGGAATGTCGGCCAGGTGCTTCAGGACATCATACTTTCATGCCATACGTGAACCTCTGCTTACAAGAGGTCGTTCGGCATTTGGAGGCATAGCGGGTCCTGCCGGCTGAACCGGCGATCGGCTAGTACTGGGTAAATCTTGCTGCCTACTAGTAAAAGCCTGGAGAGTAGTCGCCAGACTAGGATCGGACAGCGGAGGCTGGCCTGTAGCCAGGCAAGACTGACTATGATACGAACGAGGCAGCTCTCCCCGATCCAATAGCATGAACGTCGGTGGAGGTAGAGCCGAGGGCATTACATGGGGTTGCGCGTGTTGAGATCTGCACTGAGCCTGCTGCCTAGTCTCAATAGCGTGCACGGCTTTGCCAAAAGTGCCTGCTGACGTACCTCGATGACCGGCGCAGTTGCGATTCCGCTGACGTTGACGTCGGCTGGGAACGTTGGGGAGGTCTGCCTGGCGTTCCCCCTCGTCGGGGGTCATATATGGCTTTACCAGCTCTACGGTGTTAACCGAAGCATACCCCTGGCTGTCGCTCGAGGAGTCATCCACCACTGGGAGGATTCTGGGAGGAATCCCCATTTCAGGGGGCATAAACTCGTCGAGAGTGCGGGATGAAGACTGCACCGGCAGTGTGCGTTGCTTCTTCTTGCGTCGTCGCTTCTTGCCTTTTTGGGAAGAGGCCGACTGTGAAGACGATGCGGAGGCACCGGCTACTTCTTCTGAAGGTTCCAACTGCTTCAGACGTTCCCAGATGATACCATGGGCACGGACGATGGTTTTTCGAGCCATCCAGTCGTCGTATTTCCGGGATCCGTGGCTGGGGACCTGCTGCTACTCGCCTTCGCTGTCGCTGTCGATCTCTGATCTAGTAAAGACACCTGCCAATTGCGCTGGTGCTGGTCCCAACTTGACTATGTTGTTGTTGACCTGGTCTTGATGCCAGTCTTTAAACACTTAACATTGCTTGAGGTTGTGCCCCAGAATCTGATGATAAGGTCATTAGTTGGGGTTATCAGTGGGATTCGCCTCTACCGGCCTTCTGCACTCTGGCAGACGCACAATCCCTTGCTCTAGAGCACTTCGGAAGTAGCCAGGGACCTGATTTTTGTTGAACGAATAAGTCTGGTACCTTCTTTCCGGATAGGGGGCCCTGGGGGCCAGGCCCTGACGAGGGGTCGAAGGGGCCTGCCGAGGGGGCAGCGCCTAATTGTCTCGCCTAGGTGGTGGTGGCGCATTGCGCGGGGGAACCTGTCGGTTCTGAGGCAGTCACTGCTGGGTAGGAGCCTATGCTTGAGGTGGAGGACCTCTGCGGGGTTGCGGGGGATGTGCCACTGGTAGTAACTACAGCTGCCTCGGGGCTTCTATTTGGGCCACCGCGGCGGGTTCAGCCGTAGCGGTCCTCCTGGCCGGGATCATAGGGGGCAACAAACATGCCTGACTGGCCTGTTGCAGGGCTTCCTCAAGGCGCTGAGCCTTATCTGAGAAATCTCTGAACCCTCCAGGGTAGTTCTGGGTAATCAAGGAGGGTACCAACTCTGTCTTGACGTTCCCCACACACATCATCAGTAGTTTCTCCTGATTCAGTGGAATATCAAGGGAATAAGTAAGTCCCTTCCACCGAGCGATGAAATCTGCAACCTGCTCATCAGGCCTTTGCTTGCACTTGAAGAGGTCTGCAATGCTAGTCTTCCGCGTGGTGGAGATGAACTGGTATAAGAAATTCCGGCGAAGATCCTCCCAACCGGTCATCCATCCGATAGGGAGCTGGCTGTACCAGACAAATTCTGGACCTTCCAATGTCTGTACGAAACATCAGAGCTTGGCGGCTTCTTGCTGAGCCGGGGTCCCCAGCATGGGGCCACACCTGGAAGAAAAATGGTACAAGTGCTACGGCGGGTCCCCTGTCCTGTTAAAAGGCGATAAATTGGGGTTTCCAAAACCCGGAGGTGCGGGCATATCATACACCCACGCAGGATAAGGCTTTCCATCCGGTGGGACCGCCACCTGCCGCGTTTCCAATGCTTCGAGGCGGGCTGTGAGCGCTGCGATAAGATCATCCGAGTGGGGGACCCTGTCTTGACGGGGATCCCTAACCACAAGTGCATTGCTAGGTTCTTCAACACGGTAGACGGCTTCGGCCGCTCGTGGATCAACTGGCGGAATGACCTACGGGGCGACTAGGGGAACCCGGACTGGATTCTTTAGATTGCCCCGTCGCTCGGGGGGATTTGGCGAGACGTATCCTGCCCTCTTGCCATACGTTCCGGCTTCTGCCCTGTCTGCGGCAATAGCATGATCAGGGTTTCCCGGAGGCATCTCACTGGGGGGGAATTGTTCCTACCCCTGCTGCCCCGGCCTGGGATTACCATAGTCGGGTCGCCGCTCTGCGGCGCGCTCAGCCAAGAGTTCGTCAACCAGCCTCTTCTGCTCAGTAAGCTGTTGGCGTAATGTGGCCTTCTCTGGATCTTCGTCCGTTTTCTACACAGAGGTGGACGGGTCGGAGTGCTTGACAGTTCCGACGTGCTCCTTACCCTTGCCGGTGTTTTGACCATGTACCAGCGACTCGGTGGGTACGGGGAGGCCTAGCAGGTTCCCCTGCTAACGGGTAACTCGCCCTGATGGGTCCAGCAGTGGCGGTACGCCCTCGGGGGGTGGGGGGGGGGGTAAGTCTCCATCAAGGAATTCAATCTCATCTTCCTTGTCCACGACGTCATCCATGTGGACCGCGACCCCTCTCGAGGGCATGTCCTTGATGTTGCATAGCGAATCGGGCTGTCGTCGGATAGGTTCGAAGACGAGAGTGGCATAGTGTCCCCAACCACGGACTTGCACATGGGGGGTGGCTTCCCTGACGATTCTGCGGAGTTCTTTAAAACTATGAACGCATTTTCATTGAAGGGCGCTCTGGCGGCCTGGCGACTCAGGGTGCTAGGCCACAAGGAGTGCGGCCGCATCGATCAGGTGGCACTGCTCGCCGATTTCTTCGAAGTGCTCTCAACTTCTGGGGTACACCACCCGTTCATAATGAAGGCGGAAGTGTGTCGCCCATAGGGTTCGAAAAAATCACCCCACTTCTTCAGGGGTAAGAGACTCTGGTACGTGAAAATTCAGTGCCGCCGTCGGTCAGAACTTTTCCGGGAAGTAATCCGCTGCGAGAATACTTCAGAAGCTCCTGGGCTCGGACTCAGGGTCTGGCCCTGTGTTTCCCCACTCGTCAACTGGGGGTGGCTGAGGGACTGGTAGCGTTACCGAGGTGGACCTCTAGGATAGTAAGCTCCGAGGTGGAGAATACGGCGAACGACCTGACTGGCCTCCAAATTCATGGGCATCCTCTGAAGAGTGAGGTGACCTGGCCATGATGTCACGATACGACGGGCTGATAACCACAGCTTCCGGAACAGGAGCTGCGGCTACCGGCGATAGGTTGTGTCATCACTCTACCGTCGTTGGCCCCCAAAATAACTCTTCGTGATCTCTGGTAGAGGTAGAGGGAGCTTCTGGTGACAAAGGCGGTGATTTCACGGTCGAGACCTGCAGAATTCCCAAGATTTCTTCCTCTTGGATGTACCTGTGGAGGGAGATGGGAATCTGGTGGACCTCAAATTCCGGGAGAATGAGGCTAACGAGTCTGGTTCCTGCCCCAGTCCTTGATACAAAGGAGTGGGGAGAAGGTTCTATCGCTGAATCACATTCCGAATCCGAGTCGGAGAAGCGGGCAGGTTTGATCTCAACCCGGGCCCTCCCAGGGTTCTTCTTGTGGCAGCGACGACCTGCTCTCCTGCCCTAGGGTGGCTCTTCGGGATAGGGTTGATTCCTATCAGGCAGTCTCGGGGCGGCGCTGGCGCCATGGCAGAGAGGATCCCCACTTGAGATAGCCGGGGTGCGAGGGGAACCAGGGAAAATGACAAAGGGTACATGGGGAGGACCTCCATGAACAGCACCCATGTGGGAGGAGCCTCTCTTCGAATCGACAGGAGCATGGGGAGGACCTCTATGGTCGATGCGAGCGGAGCGAGGCTGACCTTCACTCCTCGAGTTTCTGGGGTGAGGAGGACCTTCTCCAGTTGTAGAGAGGACGTAGGGAGGTCCCCCACGTTGGAGAAGGACCGGATGGGCGATTCCTTCATATTAGCGATCGGGGACAGGAGGATGGACTCCATACCCTATGTAGTGGGTGCGGGAAAGGGTTCCTCGCTGAGCGTCACTACCGCGGGGCAGGTCTTCCTTCGGGATGGGGGTAGCACGAGGCATGCCTCCATGATGAACTTCGGAGTGGGGAAGGCCCACGCTCTGTGGAGTACTGGTACAGGAAGGACCTCCGTACGGGGTGGCATCGCTGCGAGTTAGTTCGCGGCGATCACCACTTGGGCCTGCAACCCGGAGAGTAATCCCAGCCTGCCCGTGGGGCGGTTGGGGTCTTTATCCTGATTGGGTGAAGGAGTGCCCCTGCTCAGTGTATGCGGGGGCTTCATGATGCACGTCGGTGGTGGCTCGGGCCACCGTAGCTGTCGACGTCGACGCGCCTGGGTGAGCGTCCTCATCCCGGGCCCTGCGCTGACGTCGGGTCAGGCGAGCTGGTGCAGGTGGTGCAGGGACGTAGCCTGCCTGCTCTTCCTGTGGTGTCAGGCGGTGGCGCTGATGCGGCCGGGCGGGAGCTCTCGCCTGGAGCCCTTGGGTCAGGACCCAGAGCGGGCTGAGCCGGATGGCGCCCGCCTCTTCAGCGTAAGGCGAGGAGTCATCAAGGTGTTCTGGAGACAGGCTCCCGAAACGGTTGAATGTTGGGGTGGGGAGTAGGGGATCCCTGCACGGCCTGTTAGAGCGGCATTGACGGCGGGGCCTGGACGCCTCCTGGTCCAGGTGGGCCATATCCCGAGTTGGGATGACCCCTTCCTCCTCGTACCTGCGCACGAGATTGTTCATCACCCTTCGCTGGATGACCTCTGATGGGGAAAGGGGACGTGGGCACCCCGTATTCCGCGATGTGGCGGCCGTCGTGGCGGTAGCGGCGCTACGTGGGGTGGTCGTGGCGGTGTTTCCCCTTCCCTTGCGTGGGCGAGGAGCAGACGGTGATCACATCTCTGTAACAGCAACCTGGTTCCTGAGAAACGAAGGGATCAACTCATCAGTACTGAGAGGAAAAGGATTGACAGCCAGTGCCCCATTGTCCCTCCATTCTCCACGTATGTAAGAAGGATCCACACCAACACGGTGCAGAACGGAGTGCCCCACGTTCTACTGCCCCGACTTCCGGTGAGTTTCACGACAGGCCCGCTATTTTCTTGGTGGGACCAGGCGCCGGATATCTGGATCCGGTGACACGTCAATCTACTGGTGGCTTGAATGCTACTAATCTCCATATTGAGGAGAAGAATTTCACGTCGGGTTCACCATTTCTGTTTCTGACGCTTTCGCCGGGGCGCGCGCGCACATCCGTCCTTCCGCGGAGGAGGACGCGCGGCGCTTTGTTGCCCCGCATTCCCACCTTCCAAAGGCGGGAGGCATTTTCTCCTTATTCAGGGAAGTCTGCTCCTTGATTGAAACGGGATGATGGGATTTCGGTTCTTCCTTCTGTGGATTCCTCCTTAGAACTCGTCACCTAGTCTGGGTCTCCCTCATAGATTTAATACGTAGTTCATGAAACTCTTCCCAGTGCCATGTTTCCCTGGACGTTGGTTAATTACACTGCTTCTGTCGGGACATTCCAAAGGGTCCAGTCAGGGCAACAACCTTCAGTCGGGGGAGTAGTCACGTTGCGGCATCAGTAGCATTTCTGGATGCTGGGGAACCTGGCATGTCAGTCTGTTATCCCTGGTCACAAGGCTTCTCGAGGGTGTGGAAGCCTGAGGCATCCCACATCGATCGCGGGGAATTATATGCCATAGACACATATCTGAGGTTTTCCTCAGCTTCCCGTGTTTAACACAGGGTACGCCGCGAGTTTAACGTCTAGTGGAGATGGATCAACCCAACCAGAGCATTAGCTAGGATATATCAGATTGAGGGATTCTCCTTGAAGGGATGTCGATACCGGGGCCAGCCCATGGGCGGCTGTGATGAAGAGCGTACCGACATGGTCTCACCGGGATATGACGGTCCGGGCGAGAATCAGGATGTGTGGTAGATTGATGAATGGAGTGAAGGGGGAGTTAAATGGGACCATCGCAGGGGGAGATGGTGAAGTTGGGCTTGAGCCTTAAGGAGGCTTCCTACGTATCCCCGTGGTAGGGAATCAACGTCCGCGTAGTTCGGGATGGTGCCGGTAAACCGACGTGAAGGTGGACCTTGGTCCGATGGGTATCGTCAGCGTACCAACGCGGAGGTGGACCTTGGTCCGATGGGTATCGTCAGCGTACCGACGTGAAGGCGGACCTTGGTCCGATGAGAGATGGGCTTGAACCTCTGGGAGGATTCCTACGTACCATGCCTTGGCACGGATCAAAGTCCTCGTAGTTCGGGGGGTTTCATCAGTGAACCGACGTGAAAGTAGACCCATGGGTCCACTAGTGGTGGGCTTGAACCTTGGGAAGGTTTCCTATGTACCATGCCTTGACATGGATCAAAGACCTCGTAGTCAAAAGGGTTGATGGAGTACAGTTTAACGTCATGCGGGACGATAGTGAACCCTGACGTGAATAAATGATGTGCATTGGGTGTTGGTGAAACGACGTAAATGAGGGAACTTGGTCCAATGTGGGATGGGATTGAAAATAGGGGGCCTGGCATACTGACTAGGAGATAGTTTGGGCCAATGATTGTTGGGCTTGAACCTCAGGGAGGCTTCCTACGTACCATGCCTTGACACGGATCAAAGCCCTCGTAGTTTGGATTGGGCAATACAGTTTAACGTCATGCGGGACGGGGGTGAACCGATGTGAAAGTAGACACGTGGGTCCACTAGTGGTGGGATTGAACCTTGGGAAGGTTTTCTACGTTCCATGCCTTGACATGGATCAAAGTCCTCGTAGTTCAAATTGGGGAATGTAGTTTAACGTCATGCGGGATGGGGTGAACCGACGTGAATGAGGTCGGAACGACCGGATGGCGGGTTTGAACCTCGTAGAGGCTTTCTACGTACCATGCCTTGACATGGATCAAAGTACTCGTAGTTCGGGTTGGTCACAACGGCTTGCCTTCGGACTAGGATGCAGTTTAAAGTCATGCTGGATGAAGGTAGAACTCGACGTGAATGATGATGGGTGGGCTTGAACCTCAGGAAGGCTTCCTACGTACCATGCCTTGACATGGATCAAAGACCTCGTAGTCCATATGGGGGCTTCGTCGGCGAACTGACGTGAAAGTGGAACTTGGTCCAATGAGTGGTGGGCTTGAACCTCAGAAAGTCTTCCTACGTACCATGCCTTGACATGGATCAAAGACCTCGTAGTTCAGGTGGGGCTTTGTCGGCGAACCGACATGAAAATGGACCTTGGTCCAATGGGTGGTGGGCTTGAACCTCTGAAAGGCTTCCTACGTACCATGCCTTGACGTGGATCAAAGACCTCATAGTTCAGGTGGGAATGGGTGTGCAGTTTAATGTCATGCAAGACAAAGGGAGGGGCTTACAGTTTAACGTCATGCTGGACGAGGGCGAAACTCGACGTGAATGAACGACCGAGCAATGTGGCTTGAAAATAGGGGGCCTGACATACCGACTAGGAGATGGTTTGGGCCAATGATTGTTGGGATTGAACCTTAGGGAGGCTTCCTATGTACCATGCCTTGACACGGATCAAATTCCTCGTAGTTCGGATTGGGGCATGTAGTTTAACGTCATGTGGGATTGGGGCGAACCGACGTGAATGATGATGGGTGGGCTTGAACCTCAGGATGGCTTCCTACATACCATGCCTTGACATGGATCAAAGTCCTCGTAGTTCATATGGGGGCTTCGTCGGTGAACCGACATGAAAGTGGACCATGGTCCAATGAGTGGTGGGCTTGAACCTCTGGAAGGCTTCCTACGTACCATGCCTTGACATGGATCAAAGACCTCGTAGTTCAGTTGGGGCTTTGTCGGCGAACCGACGTGAAAATGGACCTTGGTCCAATGAGTGGTGGGCTTGAACCTCTGAAAGGATTCCTACGTACCATGTCTTAACATGGATCAAAGACCTCATAGTTCAGGTGGGAATGGGTGTGTAGTTTAATGTCATGTAGGATAAAGGGAGCATACAGTTTAACGTCATGTTGGACGAGGGCGAAACTCGACGTGAATGAACGACCGAGCAATGTGGCTTGAACCTCATGGAGGCTTCCTACGTACCATGCCTTGACATGGATCAAAGTCCTCGTAGTTCGCTGTGGGTGGGGGTCAGGGTCGGTGCTCACTCTAAGCCCACGTGAGTCATGCTCGGTGTGAGAAACAAGAGGTTGCAAGGACCTGACGATCACGTCGCGAAGGATGTGTCCGTGAGAAGCGAAGAGGGGCTTACGCGTTAGGCGGCCCATGGTTCTGGGACTTACTCCAGGATGGAGGCCCATGGTGCGACAAAGCGCAGAGAAAGAGGGATTTGGGACCAATGGTGGGAGGTTCCTCGTTCCCTATCACGCCCTCCACTGACCTTGGTAGTGGGGAAGTATGGAGATGCAGAGGTGCAGCCATCCGTTGGGGAACTAGGGTCTTCCTTCTCCCATGAACATACACAACTCCAATAAGGAGGATATCATCCCTTGTGGATGGGTGATTCCATTCCTGTAGAGACGAGTGGCGTAAAAATGTTCGAGTTGGGGGGACCTTGCGTGCGAATCACGAGGTCGGGTCACAGTTTAACATCATGTGTTGAGGATGTGGTGCTTGGCAGTTTAATGTCCTACAGCTCGGACGAGGTGGGTTCACTCCACACCCCTAGGACAAACATAACCGGTACCCTCTGGTCTTTGGGGAAGGGGAGGTACCAGTAAGGCCATGTTCAAGGGGGGTTGTGGAACGAACCACCAAAGGGTCCACGTTAGCGTGGCTATGCGAATAAGCAATAGCCGTTAGCGTGCCTATGCGAAGAAGCATTAGGTGAAGAAACTCTAAGGGTGGTATTGTCCATGGGACATTGAAATCACATCGTGAAAACCTTGAGGGTTGCACGGGAAGAGGAATTTCTAAGCAAGGGAGTGTGCTTCGCGAAGTGGAGTGCCTTGGCCTTAGCATGGGGCATAGGTGTGAGTGGAAGGTGCTTCGCGAAGTGGAACAATGTTCGCGGAGCACTTCCTCGTGAAGAAGGGGTGCCTCGCGAAGCAGGGTCCTGCGAAGCAGTGTGTTTCGCGATGTGTAGCGATCCTGCCTTAGCATAGGGATCACTAGTACCGGTTGGGTGTTTCGCAAAGCATAAACGCTCCACAGCTACCCAGGTTCCCTTGGGAATCCCCTTCCTTCGCGAATGCCCTTGAGTATCGCGAAGGGAATCCCTCTTGGAAGTGGGGCTCAAAACGAGACAAAGCAGAGGAGTCTCGCGAAGTAGAAGTACCTCGCGGAGATCATGATTCCCGGGGCAAAGAGTGCTTCGCGATTCGGGAGAGGAGAAGCCTAAAGGTCGGATTGTCCATCGTCGGTACTCAGGGGGAGTCCAGTATTTATAGGGAAGGGGCGACGTGAAGCAGAACTCGTGCGCCGCCTCCATTGATTCGCGGCGCACTCGCAAACGTCAACACCGTCCGCGGAGGGTACCGCCTCTGGAGCTTTGCGGCGGCTCGCGAACATCAAATGCGTCCGTGGAGGATTACCGCCTCTGGAGCTTTGCGGCGGCTCGCGAATGTCAAATGTGTTCGCGGAGCATTACTGCCTCGGGAGCTTCGCCGCGGGCTAACGAACGTCAAATGCGTTCGTGGAGTATTACCGCCTCTGGAGCTTCGCGGTGGCTCACGAACGTCAAATGTGTTCGCGTAGCATTACCGCCTCGGGAGCTTCGCGGCGGGCTTGCGAATGTCAAATGCATTCGTGGAGTGTTACCACCTCCGGAGCTTCGCAGCAGCTCACGAACATCAAATGAGTTCGCGGAGACTTACCGCCTCTGGAGCTTCGCGAGGCCGCGATGGTTGGGGCACTTCACGGCGGGGCTTCGTGTCGGTGCTTCGCGAGGCAGCGCGCCAGCTGTCTTTTTCGTTCCTTTCTTTCGGGCCTTATTTTGGTGCCAACAGTATGTGCTGGAAGTGACTGTTCCATTAGCACTTGGAAAAGAACCTAGTGATGAGGAAATGTCTCTCTATGTGGTACATATGGATGACGCCATATATTTCCAATGTTTCATACTATCGGCTAGGTCTAATAAGATCTTGAAGAAACATGAACACATGGACGCGTATAACATGATGTCTATCTTTAAGGATATCTACTAAGAGAAGGTGAGAAAAGAGATATATGTGATCTCCAATGCTTTGTTTACAACCAATCTTCGAGATTTTGTGTCATCTAGGCCTCATATATTCAATCTTACTGTCTATATTGAATGCCTGGACTTCATAGGGATTAAATTCCCGGATGAGTTGCGTATAGAACTCATCCTATCATCACTTCCCAAGACCTTATCTAGATTTATTTTCAATTATAACATGAGAAACAATGAGAAAATTCTATCAGAACATATAACCTTAATTCTCCAGGTAGATAAGGACATGGGGATTGACAAACCCATAGTTCTTTTGGTCAATATGAAAAGGAAGGACAAGGGAAAGGGGCTGAAGACTTATAAATGGTCTGAAGCCCCCGAGCATTGTCCCTCCAAGATGGGGAAGATCCGAAGGTAGGGAAAGGAATGGGAGGCAGTGTGTTTTTCATGTGGCAATCAAGGACACAGGAAGAGTAATTTCACCAAGAAGTGGTGGGATGAAAAATTTGCATTTGTTATCCAGTGTAATCTTTCTATTTCTACACATTGGGTATTAGATACAGCTTGTGGGGATCACATATGTATTCAAATGCAGGAACAAATTAGATTTAGAAGGATTGAAATATGAGAGGTGGATCATAGAGCTGCCAATGGTGCAAGGCTGGCTGCACTGGCTATTGGCGATCCCACCTCTCATTGCCAACTGTGATGATTTTGGTTTTTCATAAATGTTATTATGTTCCTAGTGTTACCAAGAGCATACTTTATGTATCTTTTTTGTATATGGATGGATTTATTTTCAAGTTTGGAAATAAGTGTTTTCAATTTTATAAGAACAACATTTTTAATTGTATGGAACATTTAAATAATGGTTTGTATGTATTAAATTAGGAAAACAAAGTGTTGGCAATAAATAAGGAAACAAAATCGCATGAATCATACATCACCCAGTTGTGGCATCATAGTCTCGGTCATGTAAATGAGAAGCTCTTGACAAAGATCTGGCAAGATTTTTATTTAGACACTACCGAGCTAAAACCACTTGATATATTTCATGCTTGTTTACAAGGAAAAATGACAAATACGCCCTTCAGTGGACAAGGTAGAAGGGCCACAAAGATTCGAGGATTCGTTCACATGGATGTGTGTGGACCATTTCTAGTAGAAGCTAGAGGTGGATATTCTTACTTCATTACTTTTACTAATAATTTTAGTAGATATGGAAAATTATACTTAATGAGGTATAAGTTAGAATCCTTAGATAAATTTAAGGAATTCATAAATGAAGTAGAGATTCACCTTGGTAATAAGATAAAGAATCTTCTATTAGATTAAGGTGGAGAATATCTGAACCAAGAGTGCATAGATCTTCTATGAGAGTCTGGGATTCTATCTTAGCTAACTCCACCTTATACACCACAGTGTAATGGTGTTAGTGAAAGGATGAACTGAACATAGTTAGACATGGTGAAGTCGATGTGGAGTCAAGCTAATCTTTTATTATCCTTTTGGGGATATGCATTAAAAAATGAAGCATACACATTAAACCAAGTACCAACTAAGGTGGATAATGTAATTCCCTCTAAGTTATGGAATGGAAAGAAACCCATTTTTTTGCACACATGTTTATGGGGATGCGAAGCGTTTGTTAATGCCTTCTCAGGAAACAAACTAGCACTTCGGGGAATGAGGCGTATCTTTATAGGATATATCAAGGAAATAAAAGGATATTACTTATATAACCCTTTAGACAAGAAAGTCACTATCACAAGGAAATATGTCTTTATTGAGAGTGAGAACATCCTAAAAAATGCTTGTGGGAGAAAGATTGACTTTGAAGAATTTGATCCTCAAGATACACATGAGTTGGTATAGGAACAAGTTCCACAAGTCCCCATGGAAGAGGTTTCCAGAAACACAAGTACTGCGTAGGAGCTTATGAAAGGTAAGGGAAATAGAGAGATTTGGTAACCTAGTCACCGAGGATGTTGAATCATTATTGTTAATCAATGATGAACCTCTATCCTAAAATGAAGCAGAAGAAAGCTCAGAAGCTACAAGATGGATAGAAGTTATGAATTATGAGATGGATTCCATGTATCAGAAATAATTATGGGTTCTGGTCGATGAACTAGTTGATGTAAAGCCTGCTGGATGCAAATGGCCATTCAAGAGAAAAATGGACATGGAAGGTCAAGTTAGCACCTATAAAGCAGGGCTAGTGGATAAAAGGATTTAGACAACGTCAAGGAATTGACTATAATGAATCCCACTCACTAGTTTCCATGTTTAAATCCTTATGAATCATACTTTCCATAACAGCTTACCATGACTAAGAGATTTGGAAAATGGATGTCAAAACATCATTCCTTAATCGGATCCTTCAGGAAGATGTCTATATGACCCAACTAGAAGGGTTTGTGACACCAGGTGAAGCCAAATGCATTTCAAAGTTGTAGAAATCTATTTATGGATTAAAGAAAGCATCCAGGTCATTGAACATTCGATTTGATGAAGCGATAATGGAATTTGGTTTCATCAAGAATGAATTTGAGCCATGAGTTTATAAGTGGTTCAATAGGAATGTGATCGTAATCCTAGGAATATATGTTGACAAAATATTGCATATTGGAAATGATGTACCAGTCTTACAGTCAGTTAAGGACTGGTTGAACAAGTGTTTCTCCAAGAAGGAATTGGTTGAAGTAGCCTACATTATAGGGATCATGATCATTTTTGATAGATCCAAGAGGATTATTGGACTAATTTAGGGTACATAGATTTACCAGATACTAAATAGATCTATTATGGAAAAATCCAAGACGACATTAGTTCCAGTGACACATGGCCTACATCCTTCCAATAAAATGTGTCCACAGAGACAACATGAGAAATATAGAATGAGTAAGATCCAATACGCTTTTGCTATAGGATCCATCATGTATGTCATGTTATGTACCAAGATTGAAGTTTCTTATGCACTGAGCATGGTAGGTAGATATCAATCAGATATAGGAGAACAACATTGGACTGCATTTAAGACCATCCTTAAGTATCTATGAATAACTAATGATATGTTTCAAGTGTATGGAGGAGACGAGAAGCTTTTCATCAGAGGGTATGCTGATAATGGTTTTCAGACAGATCAGATCGATCTTAAGTTTCAATCTGGATATGTTTTTTGACTCAACGATAGAGCTGTGAGCTGTAAGAGTTCAAAGGAGCTAGTTTTTGCCGATTCTAAAATGGATTATGAATATATAGAGGCTTTTTATGCAGCTAATGAAGTCATCTGGATTCAGAACCTTGTCTAGGAGCTTGATGTGGTGCCTATCAGTAATGATCTTATCACGTTGTATTATGATAATACTACAGTGGTGGATCTTGAAAAAGAACCAAGTTCACATCAACAGAAAAAGCACATACTCTGGATGTATAACATCTTGAGGGATTTCTATCAAAGGGGTGAAGTTACAGGGAGTAGAGTTTCCATGGAATAGAACGCGGAGGACCCCATGAATAAAGGTATATCTCATCAGAATCATGAATATAATGTGAGAGATAGCGGGATAATGGTTGTTAGTAGTTGGCCCTCATCCATGTGGGAGTTTGCTGGAGTTGATGTCCTAGAACCAACTAATTTGAAATGTATTCATTAATAAATACCTTATCACATCTTGATTATTATTCTGCACCACAATGCTTGTGATAATGTCTTAAGGACATCTGTTTCATTAAATGTTCATAGTGGATCCCTGCTATGATGAGAACCCAGAAGTTCCATAACACTGTTCTTGAATATATGTTCTATGCCTGGATGATATTATTTGAGGGACACAAATAATACATGACATTATGGATGAGGACTCATAAAACTTTGAGGCACCTTCTCATGGTGTGCGTCCATGTTAATCTCTATAAGGATATTATGAGAACGAGACCCGCCAGTAGAAAATGAACATTTCATAGTGTCATTGGATGTTCCAATCCGCGGGTGTGTGTATTGGTCCTTAAACTTTAAGATTACTATTAATGGGTATTAAAACTCACACACTTATATGTATTGATGAAAACAGTGACGAAACATTGTTCGCGGTGGGGTAAAATACATTGGATTTGTCAGGAGTAATACAGAATTAATAGATAATGCGAGAATGGATTTGTCTCTTCTATTCCATAACGGATGTAGATATCTCATGCCCTTTTATGGAATTCATAAAGCCTAAATAAATCCATGGTCATGGTAAGGTATGAGCGATGTCAATTCTAGGAAGTCAAAGAAATAATAATCGAGCACATGGTTTGATGGAACTAGCATACAACCCGCTAGATTAGAGATATTGAGACAAGGGGATTACATCACATGGTAAGCATTCGTTGGAGGTAACACGTCATTGCGGCGTTAAATTCATTCTCTATGGGTTCTTTGGCATTTTGATAATTTATATCCTTGGACTTTAGGTAGGCTCTAGATAATGCCACTGAGAAACATGCCTATAGGGTAACACACAAAGTGTGTCCATGTATCTCAAGTTAAATATTAATTTAACAAGTTAAATAATGATTATTACTGACCGTGTCTTAATAATTATTCATGGATTCATGATCACATTTATTTCGACACAAGTTATTTGAGATAATGTATTATGGGAAAAATAATATATTTATTAGTGAGTAATGTAGTTACATTTAATTCAGAAATAATTAGCCATTATTCGAGGTCTAATCAATGCGGTGGAGGAAATAATGGAAATGAAAAACAAGTACACACCGTGTATTAATGATTACACACCATGTTGTTTTTTAGTCATGATTTTGAGGAAATAATATTGTTTTATTAAATGATATTTTTTATAATAATCATGTGTGCATGTTAATTAATTAATGATTCGACATGGGGGGTTCCAATAAGAGTTAATGAAATAAATAAAATGCTTAACGTGTTTATTTATTATCATAACTCTATAAACTCAAACCTGATTATATATATCCTCACAACCCCAACACTTTTCTCAATCGTTGTGCACAACAATTCTGGAGAATTAACTCAAGGCCAAAAGAACTCTTTCCTCCAATAACACTCTCAAGGCCAAGAGAGATCCACCACCACCGGATCAAGGAGATCGAAGGCGGACATCGCAAGCGAAGTCTCTTTTGTACTAGCACCTAGAGATCCCTTCGGTGATGTCCAGAGATACATGGATCTTGTTTAGATAACCTCTAGAGGAATCCTACACATGGATTCTATGACGCAATGACAGATCACAGCAAATCGTGACAGGAGACATCAACAGAAAAAGAATTTTAGGAAGGTAATTCTTGTCAATTAATTAAATTAATTATAACCACCATATGATGATCCTATCTCTATGGTTCCAGGACTCCCTCTTCTTTTCCTTATTTATTCTATTCCAAGTATCTGGCATTTTACATCATGACGGATCTCAGATTGATCATTGTTAACACTAAAATTAATGTTGGGAAAAGCCACCAACGTGCTTCTACTGTGCCCAGAACCTACAAGAACACTATTTTGAGATGTTCCAACCTTCAAAATGTCAATACAAATTCCAATTTTTAAAACATACCCTACTCTGGGACCAGAAATATAATTTCTTTTGAATTTTAATACTCTTAAATAGTAGGGTATTTACATGATGTATTTAATCAATTTGATTATATATTGTATTTTTGAATAACTCTATGTATTTAATACAATAATTTCATCAAACATTTCCTTAATTTTATCATTATATTTTTTTTAAATAATAAATTATTTTTCATCATATCATAATATGATATTACCTAATGAAATGGGACTGTGAACATTATAAATTTTTTGAATGAATTTAATTTATCTCTTAGAACACTATTTCAGAACTAATTTTATGAATTTAAATATTATTAGTACATTGATTTACATATATACTAGAATGATACTTCTAAGGAAACTTCACCAAATGGATTCTTCTTGTAGAAAATAAACATTTTAGAATAAATAGATAATGGTGGTTTTCAAGATAATGAAATATGGAGATAAAATATACTTGAGAAATAATAGTTATTTGGAGTTGGTGGTGTTTTATATAATTAATTCAATTAGTTGAATGATGTGGATTAAACATTCAGTTATTAGAGTTAGTCTGGAAATATTATTTTGGATTATATGTAAATAGATTTACTTGAAGTATTCACTAAAGCATAATTTCATTATAACTCAATACATTATAATTATAATAATTATGTATATTAAGAAGCTTCATTATCAATATAAGAGGAAATATTCAGTTTATATGTGTATTAAAACAAATTTTGTAATTGTCGTTATCAAAAAAAATTAATAGTTATAATTGGATTCCATGTAATCATAACACATTAGATATAGTTATAAATGTTTTTATGGATTTACCATTTAAATAATATTTATCAATTAAGAGTTCACTCAAATTTGGCAGAGGATGGAAATTTACACAATGTTTGTGTGAAAAACTTCCTAAAGAGTCAATGTAATTCAATAAAGTAATGGGTATGACCACTAAATTCAGATTTTTGACCTTGAGTAATGGGTATGGATTGTCTATCCAAATTAAGTTTAACATTAATATTTTTTAGAGACATTCTAATAAAATATATTCTAAAAAAAATCAATGATGTAAATAAAAAAACATAAGTTCAAATCATTCCACAATGAGCACAGTCATGACATTAATCAAGATTCATAGAAAGTATGTTTTTGTTTTAGATTCAATTAGACCATGAAAATTTATACTATTACATGAGTATTCTCAGGTGAATTTAGTGGTTCTAAAAGATTAATGATTCATTATCTATAAAAAAATAAATTCCAAAATAGGATCAATTGTAAAATTTGATTGAAGGTTCTTCACTATGGGTTTTTGTTGTGAAAAATAAACTGGGATGTGATTTTTATTTTATTTTTGGCTATTTCGAAACATTAAGTAGGATAATTCCATGGAGTTTTGTACCATGACATGACTCAAATGTATTTTTAAGAAACATAAATGAGAAACCAATTATTCACATTGATTAGTAATATGTTTCATTATGATTTTTGATATATATGGAAGTAATACATATTTTGTGTATTTTTTGATGCTAGTGGGATTTTTAATAACTACTTGTTATAATATAAATGTTCTAGATAAAATTTTAGAACATCTAGGGGATGGAGAAACAAGTTTGGCATGGAGTGAGGGGTTTTCTCTATGGATTATCTGGGTGTCCCCTTCTCACCCGGTAGAGTTCTCATTCGTGACATTGATCCACTCCTCAGAAGGATCAATGAATGGGTGCTTAATTGGAAGAAAATTTATCTCTACTTTGTGGTTCAGATCATACTGGTCAACAACATGTTGCTTGATACCCTAGTTCATGCATTGTTCGTGATTAGATCCCTCAAAACAGTTATCAAGAAAATTGGTAGGCTTCTGGCCATGTTTATTTGGGATCTGTTTTCTGAAGGAAAAAAACATTGGGTCTTCTTGCACAGATGGTGCAACCGGTTAGAGAGGGGGGTATCGATTTGCGCAATATTACAGATACCCTAAACTACATGCATGCAATGGTCGCTCGGAGTATTCGGGAGCAGCTCTTGCTATGGGGGTTAACTATGCACACCATTGGCTCGGGACATAATGATACAAGAGAGGACCAATACTCACCCAATGGTAAGGTCCTGGTCCCCCCTTGTTAAAGACCTCCGACCGCTATCCCGTTTGATCTTGCAGAGAGGGAACCTATCATTTTGGCATCAGAACTGGTGTGGTGAACGTTTAGGCTTCCCATGGTGCCTTTCTCCCACCATTTCCTTCCAGGAAGCCAGTAGGTTCCCCTCCTTCATTAATGAAGTGTTGAATAAGGATCAATATGAGTTTTTTTACCTCATTGAGCTTACACTGGACCTCGATAGATGTGTGTTCACACCTTCACCCTCAATATTTTTCTCGTTTAAATATTATCGTCATGCCTCATACTTTTACACACATGTGAACAAATACGATGCGATCACCTAGGATACGAGCATCCCTAGAAAATTCAACATTCTAACTTGGAGGATAAAGAATAGAGCAGTTCCAACTGATGATAATATCAAGATATATGGTGTTAATATTGCTTCTAATTGCGTGAGATGTAAGTATCATAGGGAAGAGAGCTTGAACCATCTGTTTTTTAAAAGGGAATGGGCACGCGAGGTGTGGTTTTATTTTGGGGAATTCACTAACCTTTCTTGGAGAAGTATGGCTGATCGTAACTTTTTGGAAAAATGGTACCATGGATCGAGAGGAGCTGGACTAGAGAGGCTGGACAAAACTGTCCTTCTACAAGCCAGTTGCTGGTGTCTGTGGAGGGAATGGAATAGAATGAGTCACAAAGGGGGAAATATGTCGGTTTCAATGATCATTGTTTGGTTGGGGAACCTGTTAGTTGATCTATTCTGGGTGATGAATAACTAGAATGAAGACACTTCGATGAGTCGGTTCTATTCGGGGAATAGGGTTGTCACCCATAGTGAGAGAGGGAACAACAAGGTTCACTGGCGGCCCCTGCAAAACTGCCTAAAGATAAACACAAATGGGTTCTATGTTTTGCGCACTATAGGTAGTGGTGGGGTGGTGCGCGATACTAGCGGGTCTGTCTTCATTGCATTTACAACCTAGCTTGTGCATGGCTCTTTGTTGACTTTAGAAGTAATGACAATGCCCATATGGCTAAGGCTATGCTGACATAGGGGCTTGGTTATTACGGAAGTGGAACCAGACTCATTGATTTTTAATAATACTTTACAAGATAGTGGAATCCTACATTGGGTGATGAACTATATCATTAGGAAGTGTAAAATAATCCTCAACAATAATACTAAAGTTTCACACAAGTGGAGGGAAGGGAATAAAGTAAAGTACCATATGACAACCCTGAATTTCACTGGCCCAAAGAATGTGTGGGTTCATACTAGGATGATCCTGAATCCCCAGGGGGTGAATTTGATTAGAGGGGATGCACTTGGACTCCGTTATTTCTGTCCCCCCTAAGAGTGGTTTGGATTGTCTAGTTTCTCCTACATTTGTCTATTTTATTTACTTTTGTTTCCCCATATTTGAATAAAAAATTACTTTATGATATAATAGATTCTTCTGATTATTTTTTAGATATAGAGATATCATAATAGAGAAGATGGGATAGTTTCTTCGAATTGGAGAGAACGAATGGTAAATAAAATTGGATTTTTTATATAATTGAATTAGATATGAGTTATATTTACTGAATAAAAATATAATAATTTTATATAATTTTATTTGAATTATTTTTTGAACATATTATGTGAATGTAAAGAGAAAAAATGATATTTTATAGATAATATCTGAATTGTAAAAGATAAGAATAATTGGATTGATGTAATATCATGGAAACAATTGTCTTATTGGTGTTAGTCAGAATACATGTATGTCGATTCGGAGAGTATAATTTACTTTTACGTGATTTTTAATTGCATACAAATTTCATGACACTTCTCATTAGGAGTTTAATATATTTGGCTATGTAATTGAATCCATCCATTCCCATATATCTGATAATCTATTTTGTTATGAGGGTGAAAGTCATATTAGTCACTTATAGTGATCTTGAAGTGGAATTCATATCAATAAATGGAGAATTTAGTTGTGAATCTATAAAAGTAAATTTATAAACCCTAGGGAATAAATTATTGTTAGAGGTGAAGAGGTTTTGTACCTTGAATTAGTAATGATATTTTTTAATTTTTTTTATCAAAAATAATAAAGTAGTTATTATATGTAATTTCAACACAAAGTTTGTATGTTCACCTTTGATATATCCCTATGTGTGTGGACCTAGTAATTTTTTTTTCTCAACTAACATTAAATTCTGTACATATTAATGATATATTTTATGAATTCTTTTAAAAAATAATAGCTAATAAAAGGTTTAATATGTTTTCCTTCAAACATGGGAATAATATCAAAAGGAAAAAAGTTCCAAAGTTGAGATGTTTTAATTATATTGATGACTGGATTCACCATCCCCAACCACATAGGGTGTCATGGGAAACTGTATGTAGTTTAGATATCCAATATGTTCTATTGTGGATTCAACCTAGAATATTTGTATTTAAAATATTTGATATTTACTCAATGTATTTCATATACAGTAAATATTCCAACATTTTATGGATATTATTTATCTCCCTACAAGGAGTTCATAAAATATTTTGTATAAAACATTTGAATAAATCATAATTTATCATTTATTTTATTAAATTAAGTATATAATTGTATATGTTGTGGATTAAAGAAATATGGTGACTAATGCATATATTAATAATCCTTTGATGGATGATCCAGAATTATTTGTACTCAAGAAGTTTTCTCATTATGAATTTTCAATGGATATGTGGATGAGACTGGAAGAGTTGTGTTATAAAGAATATCGGTTCAAAGAAGAGAACCAAGTTTCCTCTTGTGATATACATGAGTCATTTTCTAATTTTGGTATGAATTTTATTGATGAGTAATGTATTATTTATAGAAAAAAGATGAAAAAATGTTGGTAATCATGAAATTTGGTATTCATATTATGCTGAGAATTGTTGATAGAATATGTATATGTAAATCTAATTCTATAGTATTTATTTGTAATAAATTGGAAGATGATTATTTTTCATCACCTAAATAGTTAGGGGAAGATGGAAGAAATGGGGAAATCAAAAAATTTTATAATTTAAGAGATCATTTGTTTAAAAAACATGAGAATCATTATTTATTATTAAGGAAAATGAAATTATTGATGACTGAAGTTTAAAACATTCATCTATATATAATAGATATGAAGGATGAAAGTAAAATGATAATGAAATGAGGGATAACATAAAAGGATACCATTACATTAATGAATAATAAAATGAAAGAATAATGTAATATAATTAAAGAAATTATTCACGAGTTTTAGATAAGAATGGAAAAATTAAAATTCCATGATGTATTAACAACTTCTATAAAAAAGAAAGTGGAAATTATACAAAATAAGAATAATTATAACTTTGATAATTATGAAATCCAACATAAGAAGAAGGTTATGATAATTGAATGGCTTTACGGTGAGGTTTATACTATAAACATGGTGTTAAAAACTAAAGACTCGCAAATAAATAAGTCAACCAATAGAATGATATAGAAAAATTTTCAATCAAGGAAGTGATATATTTGTCTCGATAAAATTGGTGGATATGGTTGTTAATAAAATAGAATTATAATGTAATTTCTATAGATTATATTTGCACACTATGAGTGTGTGTATGTTAGATAGAAATTTAAATAAAGGAAATGTTTTTTATAATAAAATTTCAATTTAGAAAAACGTATACAATGAATGATTTCATCAGGATATGTTATAATTATGATATTAATGTTTAAATGGAAAGATACCTACAAAACAATCAAAATGTTGGTTTCAAGATGATATTCACCACTCATATTACCTAAAATATAAATGGATGTTAGAATCTGAAATATTTTTCACTCAAAAATAGTTTAATTGTATTGGATGATAATTTAGTGATAGGGAAAAGAAGAGTTTTTCATGTATCATTGATTCCATATTTGTTAAAGAAATCATAGAAACCCAAGAAATGATACAAATTTTGTTGAAGTATTGGGTCCACAATAGTTTTTTGTTTGAACGCCAAGAGGACAAAAAATAAGGGAAGTTATCAAAATTAAAACAATATATCTCATTGGAGAATAGATTCATTTTTCTAAGATAATAATGATATATGGAATCTAAAATAAGACCAAGACCAATGTTTAATTACTCAAACAAACCCTTATATATAAAAAATAAATAACATGAATGTAAAATAATAATTATTATATTTGTATCACGGTTTCTAAATAGAATGTGAATGAAAAACCATTAATTTCAATACTGATGATGTTTCTTCCAATAAATAAAAATTAAATGGACGTCTAAAGAAAATTTCATCAAGGATAAAAAATTATTGTTTGTATTTAGTGGAAATAATGGAAGGCAATAATGATACATTATTATGTTGATTCATATATACTAATATAAAGAATTAGTTCTAGACCAATGGAGATACCTTTTAATAAAAAAGGATCATGAATTGAACTGAAAAAATTTCATTGAAAGCGTAAATTTTCACTAGTGAGATGATTATCCCAAAATATTTAATTACAAAAATATATTAGAATTATTAACATGATACAAAAATTTATAGAGATGATTTCTGTAGTGGTGATGAAAAAAAATATTATAAACTTTTATAAAGAAAAGGGTTAGTTAAAATAGGAAAGAAAATTTATTTAGTTGAATACACTAGAGGAATCCCACTCCCCATGCACTTAATTTCTATATTGGATGTTTGGAGTGATGCATGATTAAGGGAGAGACATGAACCATGGGGTGTATGCATTCAAATTTGAATAATTCCTCATAAGAGGGGAATGTTCATATACACGAATAGAATATATTATGAATATAAAGAACTATAATAAGTGGTTTTGAATGTATAAATTATGGATATCAAAGGAAAATTTTATTCCACAAGTCAAATCATCAGTAAAAAAATAATCAATTGTTCAGAAAAGAAATGGGTTATGAGAGATGGTAAGAAGATAATAAATAAATTTAATGAAATATAAAATGATTAATAAATTTTTAAGTGTTTTCAAGTCTAATCTTGATCAAAAACTGATGTCATGTACCCACTATGAAAAATAAAATATGAATTTGGTTATACAATTTGTGATAATTTTTTATAGATTTTGTGGATCCATATTTGGAATTAAATGTTATCAAAGAAATACCTGGAGTATTCCAAAATGGTATCAAGATAATTTTGGAATTTGATTAATGTTATTATAACATTATCTAGTGATTATATTCCCTAAATAATTAGTTTGATATATTATAGACGTATCAGCTATAATCATGGATGATTATTCTTATTTTTGTATATGGACTAATAATGTAGTATAATCTGATAACATTTCACAATACTAATTGTTGGATATAGAAATTAAATATTTCAGAATAATTATTTGGTGCTTTTAATTATCATTCAAAGGTTCATTATCCTCATGTGATAATAGTGATGAATTTTGATGAAATTGATGATAATTAACATCTTATGGTATGTATTTTACCAAAAAACATTATGTATTAATTGATTCAACATGTTTTATGTCTCACACTCTTATGATGTAATACCTATACATAGATAGTATGTTTTAGTGTGATTGATATAATAGTTATATTTTTATTGATGGAATTGATAATGCTAAAAGTGTGTAATAGAAATTATATAGGTACATGGATTCTATTGATGTTATTAAAAAATAAAATTTTTTCTACAATGAGTTCAATCTTAGTATGATTAGAGCATTTATTGATTTATCATTTTGAAGTGTTAAATTCAATCACAACATTTTTTATGATAATTGATTTTATCAATAAAATTGAGTTTAAAAAAGTTATAATTAAGTGTAATTTAATTAAGACCAGTGGTTTTCAGGCTATTCATCAAGTTAATGAAATAATTAAAGGATTTATTTATCAAATAGGATATTAATAACACTTAAAATCTATAAATTATGTTCTACTGGTTAAAGGGGTTCATTGGTATTTAATGTTGAATCATACAAATATTTGAATTAAATATTATGTGGGAGTATATCCCCTCTTAATATAGAATTTTTATCTGATTGAAAACATAAATATTTCTATAAATAAATATTAAAAATGGGAGATTGATGATGATAAAGATAGCCAAATACCATTCCAAAGGTAGAAGAACAAACCATTTCTATTTTATTAATAATGGGGGAGATTTGATTTCTATATAATACATATGATTGATGGATGTTGGATTAAAAGAGATATTGAGAGAGATTACCTCCACATCTACTTATAGAATAGATTTTATGAAGCATTGTCAAAAAAATATAATGGGATAGATTATTAATACTATAATATTTTATTATAGATTTGTTTATACAAACTGATGAATGATCATCTTTATTAGTTGTCTAAAGGATGAATGTATTTAACACATGGCTGGTGTGTGACTAGTTACGAAGTCAATGATTGAAAATTCATTTTTTAAATGGTCGTATTCTAGATAAACTATTTCTAGAAATGGTGGGGTTCTAAATAATTTATAAACAATGTTGTATAGTTCAGAAGTAATATTATGTCAGATTATTTTATTTATAATAAACATTTTAGTATATTAATAAATTGATTTTCTAGAATTATTCACATAAAGATGACGTTCTAGTAAATGATATGTTTAGAATTATAAGAATTCACTAAATAGGGTAGACTCTCTATTAACATAATAGTAAATAAAACTGTATGAAAGGATCATCAAAATATTTTTTGTAAGGGTCTTCAGGAAAAACTTTCATGTTTAATTAATAGATATCATGTAAGGGTAACATATAGGATAGATTTTAAAAAATTTAAATGATTTTATGTGTGCCTATGAGTTAACAATTCATAGTTAAACTAATTTTTTTAAATTATGGAAGTCTCCAATTTTTATATAGAAGAAAATTCTTGGTGAGTCAAAGGTATAAATAATATACTTGGAGAACCACCCTTAATTCATATATCTAACCTGGAGAAACTCAAAAGTTTCATTCATCCCCATCTATGAGAATATTTTTTGTCCAATGATTCAAACTGATAATATTTATTTTTAAAAATTTAAATGTGTTCATAAAAATTATCACATCATTCTTGATGTATATTACTATTTCTTAGTGTATTTTTATGTTATATTTTTGTTTGGGATATTTTTAGGAAGGTTTAAATGGGATACTAGAGTTTTTGAGGGGGTCATGGGGGAACACAGTTGGTTCATTGTAAGAATAAATAGTTATTAAGTACTAGGAAACCATACAAGAGTCATTTGGGATCTTTGAGAAATCACACAATTGGTGAAAATTTTCGTTAAATCATTTGATAACTCTGTCAACTTGGTTAATTTTAGATAGTGATAATTCACATGGTTGGAAAATTATTTTTCAAATCATGCAGCAAAACCATGAAACCATAAGTGTAATGTACTAATACTCACATAGATGGATCATGTTTTTCTATACCATGAATCCAGACAATTAATGTAATCTATGGTTTTTGAAAATTATCTTCTCAACATAATTCTCCCCAATAACACTTATTCTTACATATATGGATAGTGACCTTGATCTGGAGGTTTCCTTTTGGATATTTTAGTGATTATAATCAATTTTTAGATCAATATAATAAAATCATGGGGATTTGTTCAAAATAATCATATGTGATGATCCCATTTCTCCTCCATCATACTTTTTATCTCTTTTTTTTTTTGGAAAAATCCTTGTGAGACTCTTCTATGATAGTATAATCATGTTAGGGAATTTTTGTGTTGTTTTGGAATTTTCATATCATAGTTACTAGACAATATATCTATGAAGGTGGTAAGTCATTTCATCTTGGGGACTGTGTTTGAGGTAGTTGGATTCACACTTACTCTACTGTATTTTAAGATCTTGAAGGATTATTGTTTTGTTGTTGAATGATCTCCTATAACATTGATAATTATTTTTTAAATTCTTATTTTGAAACATCATTAAATTGGATTGGTTGTGAAATTAGTCTGAGTTTCCATATGCTCACAGGGAATGAGGAAGGGGCCTCAATGATTCTAAAATGGTTGTTGTTACAAATTGAGTACACACTAGTGAGATAGAATTTGAATAATTTTTCATGTTTCCAGGGTGTATATGTACTGGGTCATGTTGATCTAGACTTGGTAATAATTATAATTATGGGGCAATTTATATTTCTACAACCATGTGATGAGTTGGGTTTGGAGGAACATTTTTTAGCTCACAAGATGGACTTTTTAAAGGGTCTTCTTTGATTGTAGATGAATTGGGTTGGGTGCATTTCTTGGAGGATTGTGTACATGACAAGGGTGAGAATTTGGGTGTGTCAGAATTTCTATAATTAAATATCATTCTATCATACAAACTAGTTTTTATATGATTCTCAGTTTTTTATAAAAAATGTTTTCTAACTTATTCATTTTTTAGTGGTGTGTGTGGGAAGTCTTTGGTGGATTGGATACCGAAAATGATTACTCAGCCCTTTCATATGAATATTATTTTATATTATTTCATTTCTCGATATGATTCAATTATGGGGATACCTATTAATTTTATATGGGAGTTCATTTTCTATTTTCCCTTTAGGGATCGAGTTGGGAGCTTGTAGGTAGTTGTTTTGTGGTGCATGGGACTACAAAACATTGGAACTCAAGCCTTTTGACGACTCTTGGTAATATAGTGTTTTTTATATATTATTATTTTTTCAACTCTAATTATTTTATATGGATATTATGTGATCAATTTTTTTATTTTGATGAATCATTAATCATAAAATATGTTTTATTTAGGAATTCTTTTGTATGTTTTTTTGTATGTAATGTAAAATTATCCCCTCTGATTTAGTATTTCCTCGGTCATATATGGAAATTTTTTTTTGATTAAGTGGCGTTACTAATAATAAGAGAACCTTTATTATTTTCATGATAATGGTTGGGGGTAGGGACATTAAAAATAGATTTAGTTTGGTATGGTATATTATTTGGGATGGTAGGATTGGGGATAACATTTATCATAATGTGAAATATAGTGATTGTAAAGGCATAACTAACTAACATATAATAAACATTAAGTTACCATGGTGGTTTAGGTACAAAAATTGTTTTTAATCAGTTATATATATGTTTTCACATCATCATCATTAATTTATCTGATGAGATTTAAGTATTATACACTATTAAAGAGACTGTATAATACCTTTAAATGTATGGATGAAATAGTTAAAGGGGTGGTTAATTATTGTTTATAGAAATGAATCATATAACTTCTCAAGACCTTTTTCATAGGAATATTAATTTGAAAAATAGATATTTAATCATAATATATATAATTTAGGGTATGAAACACGTAAATACAAATGTGTATGAAAATTGTATAAAATACACAATATAAATATAATGAACTTCGTATAAAAAAGGATATAAAAAACTTATTGAATATCTCCAATGTGTGGTATTCAAATTAATCCTAACCAATATGGATGTTGACCAACCCACCTTTATGTATACCCAATTATAAACCTATTAGATGTTATATAATCCAAACCATTGAATCCATCTATCAGCTTGGTTTGAAAATGTTATATCTCATTATCCCTCGGAGCCCTCAATCAACTAGATTAGAAAAACCTCCATATCACAAGCACTGGGATCCCTTAATCAACATGAGTAGGCAAAAAAATTCATGAAGTAGACAATTTACAATCACAACATCATTTAGTGTAATCTTTAAGACCTTCTCTCTAACAATTAAAAATTGATGCACTCTTAACAACAAGATATTGTGAAACATCCACTACAAGATTCTTATCTCAAGAACTCATTTCAATTATTATCTTCAAGGTTTTAATGTTTTTTAATGTCATCAGTTTAATAGACTTATAATGATAAAATTATATCCTTCTTGAGATTATTTATAATGATGAGAGACACAATATCGTGAACTTTTAATAGATTCAACAAATCATCAATTTTTCTAAAAATCATCAAGTTCAACACTATTAAAAAGACATGAATTACGTTATATCAAGAGGAATTATAAAATCAATTTATGGTTGAAATTATACATCTCTATTTGGTAGAATTTATATATCTCTATCTAGGTGTCTTTGTTCATATATATCCAGTAGAGTTTTTCATATCTATCTAGTACACTATATAAATCTCCACTTAATAATGTAGAAATTCTCCATGAAAGGATTGAACATGAAATTTTTTCATTATAGTATAATTTATTCAACTCATAAAAATGATTTTTTTAATTGTAGTACATTCTATAAAAACATATAATTAATAATAAATAACAATTACAAACAAAAGATTGTCAAATTGATTTTTATTTCAAACATATGATTTGAAACTGACTTTTTTACTCCAAAATCAATAAATTCATGAAAATCTCAATACACATCATAAAATTAAAGTATAAAACACACTTTACAATATAATTCCTAATGATTATACAATACATGAGTTCTATACATTTCCTTTGTAATTAATGAAATTAAATTTTAATGTAATGACTTATTTGTAAAAAGGGATCCTGAAAATTAACAATAACCCTCAAATATTATGATAGAGTTATATATGAATTCATAAAATCAAAATGAATTAAATATACAAAATAAAAGTAGTAAATTAATTGGATAATGTTTAAATATTACAATGATCAGAAGATTAAATGATATCATTATTTATTAGTAAGTTTTTGTACAATATGATTCATCTTCTTGATATCTTTTTCAATCTTCTCTAACTTCTCATTTATAGACTCTTACTATGGAATTCATCTTCTTACATCTCAAATTTTTTTCTCTATTGATAAGTCTAAGAAACTTTTCGAGTTGAGAAATATTTGAAATCTACAAAATCCCTTTAGTATTCAACAATTTCAGTATTTTAATGTATGAAATCTTAAGAAAAACTACTTTAAAACCCTATTATCAAAGATATTTTATCATTAAAAACATCACAACTTCAATAGTTTGATCCATTAAATATAGAATAACTATAAACATTCAAAAAAATGGAAAACATTCCTTTAAAATTCATCCACACTAATTATGTCTTAGTAGAAAACCCTTATTATTTATTAAGTTAACATAAAAAATTTATTGTCATAAAAATACTCATAAATATATTTTCACCTATAATGAAGTTCAAGGAAAATATCCATGATTCCTTCAATTCTATTTATAGAATCATTAAAATATCTAATATTTGAATTAGTTCACATAAGAGAACTACTAGAACCATATAATGATTTAAGTGTAATGTATTCTATAACTTGTGGGTGTAAAACTTTATCTCTTCTAACAAACATTGATTGATACATTTCATGAATCTAATCATCTTCATTAGAGTTCATTTTTCTAATGAATTCAATTTTTAAAATTTATTTTCTCTTTATTATAATTATCCTTATAATGAACTAAATATGTTTATACATTTTTATGATTTAGATGTTAGAGATAAAATTTTTATTACAGAGGACTCCTTTGGAGAAGTATCTATTGGTTCTAATGACTTTTTAAAAATATTATCTACTCTTAATTGCCTAAAAAATTTTCTTTTTCAAGATCCTTTATGTCTCTCTCTCAAAGTATAATATTCTTCTAAAATCTCATTAATCTAATTTTATTTATTCCTTTTTAATAAACTTATCAACTACTTTTCAATTATCAGAGTTATTAAACTGTTTACCTTTTTCTTTTACAATGGACTAAGAAACTTCCATTAAATTTTTTGGTTACCTCAAGATCATTATATATTCCATTAAATAAGTCTTGAGATAATTTATTTGTTTTCTCATTAATAATATCTTTGTTCCTCTTATCTCCTTCCTTGATTTTATTAAAATAGTATTCCATTATATCCATATCATCATTAGGGTCAATGATTTATAATGACCCTATCCTTTTAAACATATTATTTAATGATTTTAATAATAATTAACCATCATATACAAACCAATGATAGTGAATTCTAGTGTCTTGGGATGATTAAGTACGTAAAACTAAAAACATGGAAATAGAAAAAAAATATACTAGTTATACATAATCATATTCTAAAATACTTTGAGCACATACATTTACATTGGATAACATGTGGAATACATAGAAATATGGGACGATCTAAAAATCCTAGTAAAGGGATAAACATAAGAATAAAGCATAACACATGGGTTAGAAGGCATAACATGATGAAAAATAAAGGAATGAAAAAATGAATAATAATAATGAATCATAACATGTATAAAATGGGATCATATAATAATTTAAATATACTAATTTGGAAACAACATAGAGAATGAACTAAACCTGATTCAAGGGTAACATCCATGACTATATCACATGGTTGATAAGTTCCCATAAAAGAATCAGGTTTACTCCCTATCCAAACATGACGTCTCATCATATTAAACATTACCCAATGAATGGGGTCATTATATGGGCTCACCCACCATAAAATGACCATGAATATGTGTGAAACATAAAGAATAAAATATAAGGAATAAACATAAGGGTTTCCTATGGAAATTAATGGGTATAAAAATCTACCTATAAGGCATAACAAATTGGTGTTTTCTTTATGGTTTCAATGAAAGGACAGATTTAAATCGTACATAAATTTTTTTAAAGGAATAATGGAATATATCATGATAAATAATTTCTAGTTGAAGTGAAAACTTGTAAAAATAGTGATTAGGAAACATTATAAATGATCCTCTTCTCTGTGGTTTAAGGGAAAAATTTAGATACTTAAAAAGGAATAAAACCTAATTATTTTATAAAACCAGAAATGAACTAAGATATTTTTTGAAAATTAGTTGAGTCATTTTATAAGAGTAATACATTCCTAAAATATATTATGTAGTGTACATGAAAATGGATAAGAAATTTGGATATTCCATTGAATCGGGCCTGCTTAGCGAGAGGAATTAAAAATGGAACATTATAAAATATGTATTTTTTGTCAATGAAAGATTAAATGATATAGGTAATAAAAAATGAAACATAATTAGATAATTTTATAGTATTACATAAGAAAATAAATAATTACATTGGGGTAAAGAGAGAGAAAGAATTACAAGAAGGGAAAAATTGTGGTTCCGAACAAATCCCTTACCTTATGTTCGAAAGTGTTCTGTACTTGTACATAATCTTATGATTAATAAAATTAAATTAATTAATCACATAAATCATAACATATTAAACTTATATTTTTTATATTGAAATTTATAATGTTAATTTATTATCATTTTTGTGGGTTATAATGGTTTATTAAATTGTTCTATGTCCATTCATTTTCTCGGTTTTCATGATCTGTCTGCTTGTATAAAAGTATGGAAGTTTTTGTAAAATGAGATTAATTCAAAAAATATAAATTATATGTTATTAATGAAAACTTTTATGTATAAATTGTTTTATGTAAAATTTGGTTATTTTTAATGAGTATGATTCATTATATTAAATGTTTATGAAAATTATTTCATTTATTTTGGCGGTTTTCACGACCATTGAGAATTAATGTCATTTTATCAAATATATTGTTAGTATATTGGTTCCATAACATTATATAACTTATAATTTATATAATGAAGTATTATTTGACCTTGATATTGGTTTTATAACCATCCATTAAGGAAGAATTGTAAAATGAAATGCATCATACACGATGTCGGTAAATCATCACATCATACCAGATGTTTTAATTTTTAGAATAAAAGTTATATTAAAGAGATTTTATGATAGATCATTCCATAAATATAAAGAAATTTTATTATATCAAATATAATAGAGTTATCATTCCACTTTTTTATAGGTAGGTGAGGTGAATAAAATAAAATAAAATAATTTGAAAAGAAATTAAAAGAAAATGATAGATTATTTTAACTCTTGAACATCTTCTCCTTAAAAACATCCTTAGATAAATTGGGTTTGGTATTTTTTTGAGAACAAAAAGACCATAATAGGGGGATTGTTTTGGCACAAGAATTTGGTATAATATAATAATTCTCTAAGGATTATAATCTATCTGTAGAATAGGTGGTGAGGTGTGGCATTTATAGTGGGAGGAGATGGGTTTTTTATTATTTTATTCATTAGATTATTATTTATCATCAAGACTATAAAAAGTTTTTATTACCACAAATAGATATAGTATATAGATAATAGTTTGAGATTATGGTTATTAAATCATATATTACTAATAGAAATCATCTATTTTTCGTAAAATGTTAAATACTGTAAATTTCCATATTTCACTAATCATCAAAAATCAAGCTATTTTTTAAAAATCCTAAAAAATATCCCAATGAATTTTTTGATCTGTAGATTTCAAAAACCAAAACCAATTTATATGATTAATTTTCTAAATATGATAAATATAATTTATAATTAAAATCATCATATATTTTAAAAATATTTAATTTAAAATTATAACTAATATTATAAACATTGAAAAGTTAATTAATGTCTCATAAAATTAACCAATAATTATAAGAAAAAAAATAATTTATGAATATATTTAGTGAAATTAATCTTTCATTAAAATCATTATATTAATTATTAAATTTTATATAAACATTTATGTTTCATAATATCACCAAAGATTAATTTATCACTTTTAAAATATTTATTTACATATTCCATGATATGAATATATAATATTTTAATTAATAAGATTCCTCTATTTTATTTATACATCATGGGTGATTTAACTATTATATTGTCTGGTTTACTATTACTAATGGTCATATTAGTATTCCAATAGTCAAGTTACTTTTCCATTGGTAAAGGTTAATTAATTTATAGACTTGCCTCTTATTTCATTCATTATTCATTTATAAAGTTTTTATTTTTTACTCTATGTGATTTAAAATATATGAAGTAATTATAAGAAGGGAATTTCCATTGATAAATGTTTCAGTCATTACATTCCTACCCCATATGAAATTTCAACCTCAAAATTTCATTTTTCCATATAATAGTGAAAACAAGTGAGGGAACTTCTACATTATTACATCCTTTGGTTTCCATGTTTCCTCTTCATACTTATAGTTTCACTATGTTAATTTGACTAGGAATGTACACCTATTTCATAGAACGTTATCACAATTATCCATGATCTTATCAAGCTTCTCCTTATTAGAGAGATCATTTTCCAACTATACTACCTCTGGATTCGGTACATGTGAGGGATATGGTATGTACCTCCTCAAGAGGGACACCTAAAATGGATCATATACATGATTCATTGTATGTGGACGTTCTAGTTGATTGGACACAACCTGACATGATTATGAATCCAAAAGGGGTTGATGTACTTGTGACTTAGTTCTCATTTCCTCCCAAATATCATGATCCTATTCCATGGATATGTGATTTGGGATACCATGTCTACAACCGTAACATATATGGACCATCATTGATTGTATGCATAGATCTTCTATCGAATTTGGGCATCCTAGATATGCTATTAAATGGTTTTCACCCTTCCTAGAATTTCATTGGTAATATCATGTCCCAAAAAATTCTATTCACCGAAATTATCATAACATTCAATTTTAATACATCATTTTAGAAAAAGGGCTTCAAAAGGATCTATTTAGATTCATTAGTTGAAACTATTGTTGCAGGTTAACACGACCAAAGGTAGATGTTGGTCCATTCCTCCCTTATGTCTGTAGAATATGCTTCCATAATGTATTATAGTTTCTGAATATTCTGCTAAGATTTTATATCATTTTGAGGATTACAAACCTTACTGATTTCAAAATCAGTGTTTAGATAATGTTGGATAATTTTCCAAAACTAGGAGGTATACCTCAGATATCAAGGGAATAAAATCAATAGTGGTACTCCATGAATCCTCAACAATTCATTGATGTATATCTGTCCATGTTGATCAGGTGAGAAGACCTCTCAAATGGAAATAATATGTGTTTTCTTAATTAGACAATGAATAATGACACATATTTCGTTATTTCATCTGGATATATTTGAAATTATTGTGAAAAAATCCATTGTGATTCTTTCCCATTTCCATTTTAGTAAGGGTAATGGTAGGAACATCCATATAGACTTCTACCTTTCATCCTTCACTTGCTGTCATACCAAAAAAATTGATGTCTATTCATAGATATTCTTATTCATATTGTACCACCAAAAGTTCCCTCAGAGATATTGATTCATATTTGTTATTCCTCTATGAATAAATAAAGTTAACAAATGTATTTCATTCATAATATATTTAGTTATTTCTGGATTGGATGGTACACATAGTCATGACCAAAATTTTATGACTCCTTCCTCATTAATCTGGAACTATGAGGATATCTATTTTTAATAGCTTCCACATTATTCTGAATTTCCTCCTAATTTATTTGAGAATCCTTTATATTCACATTGAGGGATGGTTCATCAATAGTTTGAGAAAGTAATGAAGATTTTACTTCCTTAATGGTTACCATGTGCATCCATTATTGGTGTAAGATTATTTTATCCTTATCAATTATCATCATTGATAATGTTATATGATCTTTTCTTCGAAGATAATCTGCCAATTCATTTTCATTACAAGTATGGTAGTGGATTTTCTATTCAAAATCCTTGATGAGATCTATCGATCTTCACTTGAGAATATTAAACATCTTATGTTTGAAAATATATATGAGGCTTTTATGATCAGTAAATATCACACAATTATCCCCATAGAGATTATTCCACTATATTTTCAAAGAGAATATCGCAGTCGCCAATTCCATATGATGCATTGGATAGTTTTTCTCATTAAATTTAAATTTAATTAAGGTATAGGATATCACCTTATCATTTAACATTAGTACACACCCAAATACCTTCTTTGAATCATTTTTGTATTCCACAATGTGTTCCCTGCTTGTTGGTAGTGTGAGTACTTGGGTAGTGCTAAGCCTCTTTTCAAATCACTAAATAAGTCGTCACATTCACTAGTGCTGAAAAACTTAATTCCCATCTATGTTATTTTTTAATGGTTATGAAAATAATTATATGTTCCTAAAAAACCATCGGTAATACCTAGGTCGACCATGGAAACTATGGATCTCTGTTAAAAGTTTTAGCATGGGTCACTCTTAGATTAATTTTTATTAGAAGGGTATGTATATATTTCAATTCTCGTAATAACATGCCTAAAAAATGATACTTAGTCCATCCAAAACTCACAATTACTATAATTTTTATAGATTTTATCCCTTAAAAAAGGTCTTTAGTGTAATTTTAAAATTATTCATTTTTTCCTACTTTCTCTTTAATTATGTCATAATATCATCAAATGAAGACTACCAAAACGTTTTTTGGGAAATCTCTAAACTATTTATTCATTATATTTGTTAGAATTTCATGGTCATTTGTGATTGTAATTGGAATCACTATGAACTCATAATGTCTATACCTTCTTCTAAAGTTAGTCTTGGGAATATCTTCCTTCTTCCCCTTCAATTCGTGATTTCCTGACTAAAGGTCCACCATAGATAAATACTTGGCCCTATATAGTTGATCTAACATGTAATATATCCAAGGAAAGGGATAGTTTTCGTTTATTTTTATTTTGTTGAGATCATGATAATCAATTCAACAAAATTTTTTTTTATCATTTGGGACTGACACACCTGCGGATGAATCACATGGGTGTATGAAGAACTTGTCCATATTCTTTTTTAACTTTTTCTTTGGTTCCTCCATAATAATGGTGGTGATTCTATAAGGTGTATTTTTTATAGGAATAGATCAAGGAGTAAGATTAATTGAGAACTCAACCTCTCAGTCAAGAGGAAGGTTGTGAAATTATTTGGGTGTCACATAAGTGTGTAGTCCCTCAACATTGGAATGAATTTGAGCATGATTCTCTCCATTATGTCAATATGTTGAGCTGGATATTATTTTTCAAAATAAAATAATATCCATAATTTTGGTGATTATTATGAAGTATATTAATCCTCCTCATTACACTTGTATAAAAATAGAGGATGTGTGTGGATGTGAAGAGGGATCTCCCTTTATTGACATTTGATGTTGGATTTGTACAAATATATCCAATCTAGGAAAAATATTGCATAATAATCTTCCAAAGGAAGTAAAAAATATTTTCTAGTAGGTTCCATCCACAAAAATTAACCGAGGAGGAGTTACAAGCTTTGGATGCCACAATTTCCCCATTTTGTATTCTCAAAAATTACTAAACCTTTAAATTTTGATTTGGTGTTAAAATATTTATACATAACATGAAAGGAATAAATTATTTTGTAAAAAAGATTCAAATTTTATATTTTATATTCTTTAAATAATAACCATCATACGTATCACCATATGATTTTTGAGTTGTACCTCAATAGTAGTAATAAAATATTCACTTTCATATAATATTAGAGGTTGTTCTTGAAAGCCTCTAACAACCCTTGGAATAGGCAAATCCCATGCATAATTACCATGTTCCTTTCAGTTGATACATAGCATTATGGTATGAGTGTTTATATAAACCTTTCTTTATTCCTCCACATTTGTGGGATAAATCATATCCCTTATAGAATTATTATCCAGATTACCCTCTCTTCTACCTATGAAAAATCTCATGGCTTCCCATAGGCATTTTTCAATATGCCTCTTCCAACACTATTATTGTGTTTTGTGTTGGGGTATACATTCTATCATGATATTTACATGTTGACCCATCCATATTAAACTCTATTTTCCTATTTTTATCTCTTGGACCTTGAGATAACTAAGTGTCTTCGATCTCCATTCCAACCTTAAAGGAACAATGGAAAATCTCCTCATAATTTTCATAGTCTTGAATTTAAAACTCTTTTTTATATACTCTTCTTTAGTATACTAATGAAGTGATCCACATTTCTAACTGTTTTCATCACAAATCCAGAGGTGTATCAGGAAATCCTTGTATTTTTTCATTTTATGGCCATATAGACTTTTCTTCCTTTTGATTCATTTTAAGGAACTCCATTTCCATCTTATGATGGATTGTTTAAGGAAAATATTTATTGATTAATATATTTTAAAATTATCCTATTCCATGTATTCATTTTATCCATTAGTTGTTTTTTTATTTTTGATCAGTTCCCATCACTGATCCACTTCCTCATAGAAATGACAGACAATCTGTATGACATTTTCTTTTTTCTGAGCACTGGAGGACATATAATATATTCTCAGTGGACTAAATCTATTGTTCTATAATAATAGGATCAAGATATCCACTAAATATGGGAGGTATTTGTTAAATTATGGATTCAACCACAACATTCTATTTCTTTGGAAAAGGGGGAGGACTACATGATTCAAGTTATTATTTATAACATGATATAGTTTTGAAATTACATTCATGATGTTATGAGATCATGTTCCCATCATATTTTCATTTAATTAGTGAAATCATTACATTTCCTATCACATTTATTGTTTCCACAAGTTCTCCTATTTCCATCCATTATCTAAAAAATGAATGTAGAATTAGAGTGAATTTAATACTTAGTGAATAAGTATATAGTAAGGAAATATTTAACATTCAAGGGTAGAATTTTAAATGAAAAGTATATCCTAACATGTGATTCCCAATGTTTCAATCTAATTTACCAATTAATATAGAATTATATCT
Source organism: Viscum album (assembly GCA_963277665.1). Lineage (NCBI taxonomy): Eukaryota > Viridiplantae > Streptophyta > Magnoliopsida > Santalales > Viscaceae > Viscum > Viscum album. The sequence continues at coordinate 821,945,772 of OY728162.1, forward strand.
AGGGTTCTTACTGATGTTTTTTAATACTAATCTCCAAAAATAACTAGTCCATTATCTAATACCAACTATGACGGACCCACCCATACACACATATTATCTCACACTTTTAAGCATAATGAACAATCAAATAAAAACCAAACAACGTAAAGTCTCATATCATTTTAACATTTGGTACATAAAAGAGAAAACCTAGAAATATGGTACATTTTCTATAAATTAATCACACAAAATGATCCTATAACATCCTTTGAACACTTACATATTAATACTATAACCTAGGGAAAATATAGAAAAAAGGGATATGTTGAAAAGCCTTGTATGGTAATAAACAGAGTAATAAGGAATAGAACATGGGTTAGAAGGCACAACATGATGACATATAAAGGAATAGAACAAGAACAATCATATGTAAGCATAGAAGGTGGAACATGGGATAATATAATCAAGGAAACAATGGAATTTGAAAGAAAAAAATAACAATACATAATAATGATTTAATGATAACCGCTAAGACTATATCACAAGTTGGAAAAATCCCCATAATGAAATAAGCTAACTCCATCTCCCAACATGATCTCTCACAGAGTAAAAAATTTCTTAATTAATTGTAGTGATATCTTGGAAAACACATCATTTTATTTTCATTTATTACCATTATGATGGGTTATAATGTTTAATTTAATTGTTCTGGGTGTGTTCTTTTTTGGTTGTCACGATCAGTTCGCCTCAATATAACTATGAAAGTTTATGTAAAAGGGGAATAATCCTATAGAATTGATATTATGTGTTCTTAATGAAAATTAATTAGTTTAAATGGAATTATATATATCTTTTGGGTACATGGTATGAGTATTATTCATTATATAAAATTTTAATGAAACTGATTTAATTTATTTTTCCATTTTTAATAACCATCAAGAATTAGAATCGTTTTATTTAATATAATGTTTTTATATTGGTTATATAATATTATATAACATATAATATGTAATATAAAATTTTATTAAACATTAATATTGGTTTTATTACTATACTTTATGGTGTATTGAAATATAAAAATACATTATCCATGATAGTGGTAATCGATACATCACAAATGATGTCTCATTTTTAGAATAAAGGGAAGAGTGGAGAGATTATATGATGGATTATTCAATTAATACAATAACATTCAAGTATATAAAATATACTATAGTTATAATTCCATTTTGGTAATGTTAGGCTAGGAACTGATAATAAAGGGAAAAATTTAAATGAAAATGAAGGAAAACGAAAGGGGATTTTACCACTTGACCTTCTTCTCCATGAGAGCCTCCTTAGGGAAAATGTGTATGGAAATTTTTTTTGAGAACATAATACCATAATGTGGGGAATATATTTCTGAGAGTAATTGGAAATAATATAATCTGGTTCCAAGTATTAGAAGGTGTGAGGATAAGAAGTGGTGAGGTTTCATATTAATAGTGTGAGGAGAGGGGTGTTTTGATTATTTTATTCATTTGTTTGTTATTCTAAATAAATACTATCAAGAGAATTAATTATTAGATATAAATACATTTATGAGATTAGTGTTAGATATTATGGTTCTTACATCATCCATGTATAAAAAATTCACGTGTTTAGAATAAAATGTTACATATTGTAAATTACAGTATTTAACTATTCACAAAAAACACAACTATTTTTGAAAAAAAACCCCAAAAATTCACCCTAACCATTTTTTAAAATGAAGATTTCTATAAATGTACTATTTTTTGTGAAAATAATTTTCTAATTATTGTGAATTTAATATTTTATTAAAATAATCTTTTATTCAAAAAATACCAAATGTTTAATTATAACTGATTTTATAACACTTGGGAAAATTAAATATGGTCCTATAATATTAGGTTATATCCATAATACCACAAAATATTAATTTATTAACATATTTTTTGAAAATAAATTTTCTTTTAAATGTTTATATAAATTATCAAATTGAAAATATACATTTATCTTTTATAAAAATACCAATACATAATTTATCATTTTAAAAACATTTATTTACTTATTCCATGATATAAAAATATTATATTTTCATTTATTAAGATACATAAATTTTATTTTCAATTTTATAGGAGATGTTACTATTCTATTGCCATGTTTACTATTCCTAATGGGCATAGTACTATTCCAACAGTCAAGATACTATTCCATTAGTAATGGTTCCTTAATTTCTAAAAATACATAATATTAAATTCATTACATATTTATAATGTTTTTATTGTGTTTCCTTTTTGATTTTATGTGGATTATAATATATTAAATTATTCTAATAATGTAATTTCCATTGATAAAATTTTGGGTTGTTGCATGATGAATATATGACAGTCTTCTTTTCTCTAATTTTTCTTTTTCATAATTCCATTAATGTATTCATTAGATATGGTTGTAAATTCATTATGAGGGAGTTCATTATATTTTTAGAAGATACAGGAGACTTTTATCCAAGAACATTTTTTATATTTTCATTAATATATTATATTGAAGAAAGTTTGGTTGAATTGTGCATGAACTTAATCTTCATTGGGAAGTAAACAAATCATTTTAGGAAAAAAATCAACTCTAATATAATCATATTTTCCTTTGATGGGATAAAATTAAAACTTTTTTCTACATTGATAATATTAATAAGAACTCAGTTAAGAATCATTGAATTAATCAATACCTTTAACATCACTTCCCCTATATTAATATCTTAAATATAATTAAAAATATTATAAGGTTGAACTTCCACATGTCACATGGAAAATAAAAAAAAATATCTAGAATGATTATATTTTCTATATCCCAATTCCATTGATGTATGAAAAATTGGACAGAAGGATAAAAATTACCTGAATCATGAGATTGTTGGTTCTTATTATGAAATCATTCATTTAAAATAATGTGGTATTCTTTGTTCATGAGTTCTTATAAGAGAACTAAAATTATCAATAATTCTATCGAATAAAAAAGTAGCATCACCTACAAGACTTAATACCATGAGATAATCCATCCTCAATGTATGAAAATAATTTTTTTTACTAAATAAACTAAAAGAAACATTATTCTGACCATCCAATTAAATTAAAATCAAAGTAAAATAATATTCCCTAGGAAGACTAGGAGAATGAAAATCAATGTAATATTTTGTAAATAATATATTCTCCCATCCAAATAAAATAATCAATGATGTTAGTAGAAATTCATACCAATCAAACCAACCCATGTCTATAAGTCCTTCCTTTACAACAATTTTAATAGAAAAAAATTCACAATAAACCATAAATGATTTTTGTACATGGTCAAATGATTATTTAAAAACACTTAAATCCATAAAAATAGGATAATAAAGGTATAAAACCTATTAGAACAGTAATCCAATAAAAAATAATATCATGATACCAATTTTATTTATAAGAAATATGTAGAATTTTGGAATTATATATAATCCAATTTCTAGGGTTAAATCTCAAAAGAAGTGATGACTAAATAAATTAAGAAAGTATTTATAATGAACAATTCATTATTGTAATATGATTTCTTATCACGTATGATATTATAATTAAAATTAATTCTTGTAACATTAAAAAATTTATAACATTTATTTTATAATATGTAATCTATAAAATATATAATATGAATAGAGAGCGTACCATCTAAGGAAAATATAAAACTAAAATCTTCAAAAGAATTGTCCAGTGGTTTTGTAATTTTGTTGCATATAATGGTATATGAATATGGTTTCATTCTAATGTCAATTTGGATATACCTCATTCTAGTAAAATAAATAATTTTCATAAAATATAATTCTAATATTTTAGTAGCATGTAGGAAAATACATGAAAAATTATAAAAATAAAAAAATTAAAAATTCCAACCCCTTTCATGAAGAGTGTTTCAATGTAAGGACATAGGTAAAAAAGGTGTATATTAATGATCACATTAAATAGATCATACCAAAAATCTAATTGATATATTCAAATGTATTTAAATGAAGGGGTTTTAGAAAAATTTCATAGAATTGGAATTTTTCTCTATTGAATTGTAATAAAATATCTCCTTCTTGTGTGTGATACTAAAGTAAATGATTTCTTATATCTATGTGATATAATTAAGATTGGAATTCTGGGTTCTTATACAAAGAAATTGAACTTTCAATGATACAAAACATTGGGTTTTATAAAAACTCCTGCAAATATCAGTGAGTGTATGTTGCATCCACAATACTTGGGTGTAACAAAATCTAGCTGATACATATTTAGATATAGTATAATAATGTCTTAAAAAGTTTCTTTTCCAACATGAACAAGATAACAAAACATCACCAAATAAGTTAAATAATCGAGATATAAATTTTTACTAATTTTTAATCTAATATAGAAAAATTATGAAATGATTTTATGAAAAATATCATTTATAGAAGAATAAAATATACCAAGATATGAATTTTATGTAAATACTGTAAAATTCAATTAACAGCTTTAATAAGAGATTATATTGGATTTTCTTGAAATTATAAATATAATAACTTAAGAAAATAAAATATAGAGAATTATCCATAAGATTAATAAAAAATATAATCATACTATTAAAATGTTTTTGATAAACCGATTTCCCAATTTAATCAAAATAAAGAGTATTAGAAAGTATGATAACAGTACTAATACTCTTAAAATTACCAATAACATATATTTTCTGTAAATATTTAGTGTATTTTTTTGATATAAAAAATTTACATATATTATTTTAGAAATTTTAAAAAAATTTATGAATTTTTCTTCATCCATCATGGTAATTTCCATCGCATATTTCTTATGTTTCAAAAATCAAAAAGTGGTTGTTTTGTTGAATAAACAATAATATAAGCTACTAAAATCTAAAACATGATTATATCATTAAAATATTTAAATATAAAAAGTTTTGGATCCGTACCTCTCTTAAATTTTTTTTTGAAGTAATTTTTTTGGTATATCATATTAGGATCATAGAGATTTTTAAAGTACGTAAAGGTCCTTAGTAACAATAAAAACGTGTTCTCAAATTTTTTTGAACTATGTGGCTTTTCATCAAAATTTTACTCATGAACATATCCACTAAGAAAATCACACATTAAATCCATTTGAAAAATTTGAAAATTTGTGTATGTTGTGAAATACATAAGTATATTAATATATTCACGTCTTTCTTTTGGTGAAAAATTTTCATCATAACATATTCCATATTGTTGATTATAATCATTTGTAACAAGACTTTTTTGAATCTAACAATGATTCCATTTTCATAACATTAATTATAAAAAATACCATATTACTAAAATTACAAGAAGATATTTAGTCATTCAACTTGTCTAATACATTTTTATATTTAAATTAATTAAATTTATATTACATTTACCTAATCAAATCTTCATCATCTAAAGCCTAATCAAGTGTTTTACGATCAAAATTAGATAATAATACCCAATGTTCACATTAATTTATTAATGAACTACATGTTATGATTTGTTGAAATATATATATCCCCTGATATTATTAATAAAATGATTCTATAGGATTGGGTTATTTATAGATAAATATATTTATATTCTTCAATATGAGTTCTAACTTCATTCAATGGTACAACTTATAAAATCATTTCCTTCGTTAATCTGTTATCTTAATAATTTTAAAAAAGTGATTGAAAATAATTTGTTTGAAAATTCGTACAATGTGTAGCATTTGGACATTAAAAAAAATAAAATGATTAGTTTCATCGAAAATAACATGCACCATTTCCTCAAAAATGTCTTTTAATTTGTTAAAAACATGATAAGGATATAAAGTATTAAAATATCTGAGAAATATTCCCTCATCATTTTTTCGTTCATATTTTTCAAAATTTTATTTTTTATTCTAAATATATGTATTACATTCAAAGCCAATTAATTAGTAATGATTTGGATTTCATATATTCTCCAACCCATATGAAGTATTATTAAGAAATAGTCAAATTAAAACAAAATTTATAGTACAACCATAATTTACATCAAATTTTATACAAAAATGTTTTAAAATTTGGTTTTCAATAATTATGTTGTTAGTAATTTCTATAATAACCCTATTTCATTGATTAAAGAAACCATTTTTTGTGTAGTTATATGAGATGAGATGTTGTTTGTGATTCCATTTTTGCTGATAAATGATCAAAAATAAACAATTCCAAACTCATCAGCATGATCACTTCGAATGGTAACCAAATATAGGTTTTTGTTAATTTTAACTTGATCTAGAAATCATTTAAAACAAAAATAAACATTTTTATTTCTATTGTAGAAAATATAACCATGTATATATAGTTTAATCATCAACCAGGAGATTCAAATACTGCTTTCCTTCAATACGTCCAAAATGTGTTGGACCAAATAAATCTATGTGATCAAACTGTAAATATTTGGAATGTAAAATTTCATTGGTAGATTTAAATTATTATTTATCTATCATACTATATTGTAATTTGTATTTTATTTTATAAGAATTAAACATGGGATCTAGTAAATATCTCATGTGTCCTTTTATATAAGGTTTAGCTAAATTAAAAACATTACAGTTTCATAGCCTTATTTAATACAGTGATGATTTTTCTACCATTTCAATTAAACTGATCTAGATCATGTATTATGTGTTTCATTAGTTTTAAAGTGAAAACATAATCACTCATATTAGAAAAAATATTTAACTTATCCCCTAAACATTGAAAATATATTTTTCATTCCAGAAGTTTCTAAGGTAACAATCATTACATAATTAGCATATATTGAATTGATTTTCATCATGTCCTACAACATATAAAAAATATAAACTAATAATTTACCAATAAATTCAAAATAAGAAATTCCAAATAATTATCCTTGAGAATTTTTTTAAAAAAGTATATATTCTAGAATTTATCTTATCAATTTTTATGAATTTTTTTTTGTTTCCATCCGTAAGCCTAAATGATTCACTTTTTTCATACAATAAGTTACATAATTGGTAATTATCCTTTCCCTCTATAAAATACTATATTATTAGTACTTGTACATGCCGGGGTCCATAATTATTAGAAAACAAAACTTTTGTAATCCAATTTAGTATAACATTAGTATGTTTCACATCTATTAAATATTTAGAATCACATGATTTGTGAATAATGAATCATGGATAATTTTTAAAGAGAATTTATTTTTCAAATGTATTCCTCCTTGAAATTTCTTATAAAAGGTCTATTTGTCGGAATGAAATTTTTTAAATAAAAATGAGACATTCCTATTGTATAAACTCCGTAGGAATTTTTTCTATGTGGTATCAAATATCTATAAATATAATTTATGTTTTCCTTCTCATCAATAAAATATAATATTTTTTTCTCTGAAAATGTATTTCATACTTATGTTTTACAAATAAATTTAAATCATCATAACTTGAGTTTGAATTATATATATTATCCAATTAAGATTTAAAATTAGAAATTTTTTAATTGTGTATTGAAATTTTATTATTGTATTTACCATGATTTGATTTATCACAATGATTGTCATTCAATACTTTTTAATTCATTTTTTTAAGAAAAATTACATATCTAGTCATTTATTTATGGGAATGTAAATTATATCCATCTTCTAATTTATCATGTTTTTATTATAAATAATTTTAGGATATTCATTATAAGAAATACCTAGGTAATTTTCAATAACTGTTTAATTTAAATTATAATTAGCAGATACATTATCTAGGTAGCATTAGTTGGTCTTTTTAATTTAATTATAAAATACAAAATGGTCATGACTATCACTACTTTTACCAGAATAAACATCTAAATATGTGTCTCCACCACATACACTCCATGTCTCTAAATAATTGAAACTCTTTATCCTTATGATTTTATAATATTTTATGGAATTCCATTACTTTCTCTTCATCATTGGACAATCATGTCTGATAAACCTCAGTTTATTTGATTAATTAGAGATCAAATCAAAAGTATCGTTCTTATAACCATTTCAATTCTAATTCATCTTATATATATATATATATATAAAGAATATATTTCATTCTAACTATGTTATTAATTCTCTTCAATAACTTAGAAATATCAATTTTTCTTTATTCTAAAGTGATAAAATCTGATTCAAGTTTATCTTTCTTCTTAGCCATTGAATATATTGAAACATTTTTAGGAGATTTATACTTTATAGCTATAACTGTTCAAGATGATGACAAAAATGTGTCACCATTCTTCTTATTTTATATTTTTCGTCTCTTTTCAATCTACCCTAATACTATAAAAGAGTTAAAATAATACTATCAAGAATCATATTTGTTATATGTTTTGTATCATCAATAGTTGTTCTCTAAGATTACAACTCTTTAGGAAGAATGTTAATAATTTGTTTAATATGATTCTCATCTAATTACACTTTTTATATAGGAGATTACATGATTTTTACAAAAATAATAAACCTTTGAGGCATCTAAACAACTGATTCACTATGTATGAAATCCAAATACTGATAATATACATGATTTAAAGGTATTCTATTTTCACAAACATTAATTGTTTCAAAACTAGCTACGTCATTCTTTTCCAAAATATTATTAGTTATCTCACAAGAAGATATATTACTATAGATAGTTATTATCATTATATATAAATACTTATTTTCAATATTATATTCACCAATCATGATAATGAAATTATCAAAACTATACTTTATAATAATATATTCACATTATCTTTCCATTACTCATAATACAAACAATAAAATATTTTTGGTTTGTTTGTTTTTAGATTCTCTAAATTACTAAAAAGTAAACCTACCATCCAAAAAATATTCTATTATCTACCAAAAAGGGTAGTTTTTGGATATATATGTTGATCAATTTCTCAGATACTAACAATTATAATGGATTTATTTGTATAAATTATGCATGATGGTGGTGAATTTTATATTATAAAAAAACATACATCTTACCACAACCTTGTTTCTAGAAATATTAATCATATGAAAACTCATTATGATATAATATATAACATCCAAATTAAGAGATATGTAATCACAAAAAATAATAATCTATTTTTTGAAATAGGAAAAATAAATATAAAGAACATTATATAAAAATGTACATAAGAAAACATGTAGAACCTCCAAAATACGAGGTCTTAACTATTACCCAATGTAATATGGAAGTTTATTAACCTGAATTTTATTATCCTTGATTATCATAAAATAAAATGTTTATCTTCCTAGCCTTGAACATAATAAATCATCCTGTTGAAAAATTTCTTTGTCTCCCAATCCATGGGATCCCTTAATCATTGACATTGGAGAAACATTTATCTCCATAGCACATGGTAACTTCAATTAACAAGATAAAAAAATAGAAATATTGAAATCATTTACAATAACATCCTTAGAAAATATATTTTATAATAAAATCTATATCATAATTACAAATTAAAGTGATCTCAGTAATAAGATGCTGATAAAATAATTTCAACATTTTGATCACATGGAATTACTTTGTTTCTTATTATTTATGTTGTTGTCCTCTTTATAAATTTTGATGTAAAAAGCATCCAAATTGTCAAATTCCTCACTTCTCGGGATTAGTTACAATGGAATCCGGAACAAAATATTCATATTTTTAAATATTCATAATATAAAATAATTGTGTGATGATCATTAGGTTTATAACTTTTACAATTCGTTGTATAAACTCTCATTTTTAAGATTTGGAAAATATATGTGAGATAAATATTATACATATATATCTATTTTACATTGTGAAACTCTGTTTCTTCAATATTTTATATCACTTTATGGTAGAATTTTAAAATCTATGTCTCATAAAATTTCATAATCATCATATGCTAAATTATATAGTCTACATAAATATATTGAATATATATTATATGTTTTATTATGGAATTTACCCATGGATTATAAAAAAATTATTTCAAATCAAAGACTTCCAGCACAAGCATATACATTGGAAGAAATATTGATTAGAAAAAAACCTTTTAAAAATGAATTACCATTTTCAAATGTTAGATTTAAAAGTGATCATTCATTATAACACATTCCAGTGGGATTACATGATTCACATTTACTCAAAATTGTTATGCATTAGAAAATTTTAATATAATGAATTTCGCTGCCAGATATTTTTAGTTCTGCTTTGGATAAAGTGGAGGAATTTTAAGGATAGTTTCTAGAATATGGAAACATATGTTATTTCTTTGTTTTTTGTATTAATTCTTAACATAATTGAGTTATTTTATGAATTCCATTTGCTATAATTTATTATAGGAGAATAGAACTAGTTTCATATTTAAATTAAAATTGTTAATGACTTTAGATTGAAGTAATTTACTAAATTATAATAAATATCAATGGTATTATAATAAAATTTTAACAATTAATAATGACTACACAATGAAAAATTCTATTTTTAATTTCTTACTCTTATAATGATTATTTCTATGTTTATAGTAGAAGAGAAAAATTATATATGTTTTAGAATTAATTTTTCAGTCTTATATATATTACTTTACTTATGACATACCATGTATTATTTTTAATTTATTTCAATTAATTTTAATGTATACTGAATGTAATAAGAAAAAAAATTAGGCTAGATGTTTTGAAATTTCTATTCTCATTAATTAATAAATAAATAAATAATATAAAGTGGTTTCAATTTCATTTTATGTATGTAAATAACGAATCATCTATAGTATAATGAGTGACATAAAAAGTAAAATGGTGTATGTTAAATGAGATAACCATATGTAATGATGAATCATTTTTGAAACCATATATTCATTAGGAAAAGTCATGTAATCATGATAAAACCAATAACATATTAATTTTTTAATTTATTTAATTCATTAATACATCTTGAATATTTGATAACATAATTTTTTCTAAATTTTTTAACATTATAATAATATAGGATTAAAATTTGTAGTGGACTATGTGTCATAAAGACATGTATTTTTGTTCAAAAAAAATTCACAAGCTCAAGAATTTAGGATGATGAATTAGGTAATCTCTTTGTTTAATTTTTTTTACATATTATGGGGTGATAATGAATTTAGTTAAATTTTAATGTATATGAAATGTTTGGTTCATATATTCAGGTTTTTTATTGGTGGTTTCATGATTTGGTTTAAAATATAAAATTGATCTAGCATGATGAATCATGGGTTGTGGATAAATTTGTTTTCCAATTAAAAGATTTTATTAGAATTAATTATTTTAAAAATATTGTGTTCATTTAAATAAATATTTCTACATAGTATATTTTTTTGATATTTTATGAAATTTTTCTTTTAAATCGTGTTGATGAAATATTTAGTCTGTTATCTTGAAGTTTTTCATGGGGTAAATAATTTATAAAACGAAAAATTTTTTTGTTTGAGATCATTAATTACTTGGTTGTAAGAAATATTTGTTTAGTGAAACTAGATTTTATAAATTCATATTTTTAAATAGATACAACAAAAAAATTTAGTAATGTTCATGTTTTTGAAATATTTCATAAAATCTATTTTTTTATAAAAATAAATATATAATTATAGAATTTTCATTTTTGAGTAACTTGGAAGCATTGAAAATGGATTTATGAGGATAGTTCTAACATGAATAAGTTATGGGGAGACTCTTGGTCAGATTACTAAAATTGGTAGTATAGATTTATTGTTCCAAGGAAAGTAATTGTTGGATATTCTTTTCTGAATTAATTTAGTTAGATTTTTTAAGTGAAGTGTGGGGTTCTTGGTTTTATTTTTCTTCTAGAAATATTATTATCCATGTTTTCCATGATATGATTTTTTTGTAATGTGGTAGACATTATAAGTGGAAGGAGGACATGTTTTTCACATTTAAATGATGGCTAAAATTAATGTGAATCATGATAACAAATTGGAAGAGGGATATCAAGGGATCACTAATGTTCAAAACTCAATAAACATTAAAAGTGTTATTTTTTGTTGTATAGAAAGTATATATTGATGGAACTCATTATAAAGTTATGTCTTATTCCCAGAAATCCACTCACATTCCTTGAAAATGGTTCATTTGTATTTTCAGTTGGTTTGGTAAATCAATCAGACATGAGTAGCTAAGATAGGTTGGAACTATCTATTGTCCATGTCCAACTGACTTGTGGAAACTCACAATATTATCAGTGGGTGGAAAATAAGGGTCACATTCCTTTTTGGGTACCAACCAAAGTCAAATTTTATTTTTAGGTGGATATCATCATAAATAGTTTTTGGATTCTTAACCTCCTTTGATTTTTTTTGAGGTGTGGTTGGGTACATTTCCATGTCCCAATAATCAGAAATGTATGAGATTTTTATTAGCACAGTTTAAATAGACCAATTCTATATACAATGTGTAATCATTCTATCTATACCAAAAAGAACATTTCTAGTGCTTGGTTCCTATTTTCCCATGTCTTCTCTCACTGAATACTAATCTAACCAGGTCTAATTTGTTTTTTCAATTTTTTAGTGGAACCCATAATTATTGTCTCTCTAGGTGATAGGTTAGTGAAACCATGGATCAAAAATGATTAATTGGTTAAATAGTTGACATAAAATTGGGTCATATAGACCAACAATATTTCATAATTTTATCATCAATGGAATATCATTTCTTAATTGGATGACCATGTTCAAAGATGTTTAGTGGAAAAAGATTGATATTCTTACAATTATGATAACTATTAATAGTGTGGTGTAATCAATGGGTAGATTTATAATTGAAATTACCTATACTGTTTTGGGATCTAATTCATGTTCTTCTCTATTCTAGGATAGTCTCAATTGGTTTTTGGATTCACATACTATTATGGTATGATAGGGTTTTAACATTGAACAATGATTGGTAGGCATGTTTTCACTCTTACATATAACATTATAGCACATATAGTGAATTCTCATGGGCTTTGTCACTATCCTATATGGGTTGTTTCATAATTATAATGTCCTCATGGTTGTTTTATAAAAACAATTATTTCCAATATGTTTCATTACAAACATATGCTTATAGTTGATAATATTTGATAGTGGGGTGTGTCTATGATTTTTTTACCATGAATGGTGTACTATCACCATCTTTATTAATCAATACATAGTTTTTCTTTAGGGTTGGAGGTTATTTCATTAACCATTGGGATCCGGGATACTATGAGTATAATATACCACATTCAATTGGAGAGGAGGCCGAGGTGATCATAAATATTAGAAGAGGTGTGTGATGAACAATATAAATTCATGCGAGGCCTGTGTACAATTAATAGAGCCTTCATAGGTTTCCTGTTATCCATAGATTCTTCATAGGTTTATAGTTGTTCATAGATTCTTCCTGGAGTCCTTTTAGATTATTATATTATTATTTATGTTGAAATCGAGTTTTATGATTTTTATTTTCATTATTTTCCATTATCATTAGTGGGGGAAGTTATCTATTATTTTTTGTATTCCTTAGATCAGGGATCCATCATGAGTATAAGTGAGGGTAGTATGATGATCCCAATGATTTGAATCCTTGTTTTATGATTGGTTTGTATCATTGAGTCATTCTATTATTATTAATAGTAACATATAATGAACTCTCATGGGAAATACAATAACTAAGGAGATGTTTCCTAGATCATAAATGGTACTTAGAACCTTGCAAAATTAAGAACATTAGGATTTTGCAATACATTCATTGATTTTCATATCTAGAAACATTTCCCTCCATTTTTCTATTTGCAAGTCTCTTTCATGTATCTCAATTCTATAGGTATGATACAGTCTATGTTGTATTGGTGTTTGGAACCTTGTTTCTATCAATTCATATTCTCAATTTGGTTCTCACTGTTTTTTGAATGTTGTGATGGGTATGATAATTTGTTGATAAGACAATTCATAGTGATGTTACATTGATTATAGTCATTACATAGGGTCTTTCAGGATATTTAATAGTGGGATAACATTTTATAGACTGATGGTATGGACTTATTTCGTTGAACTACCAACCACCATCTTTTTGAGGATAGACATCTAAATAATTATTATAATTTAACACATCATTATGTGTTATTTTAATATTTCATACTATTTTTTTGGATGTTTCATAGGGTGTGTGGGTTTTTTGGATGAACATTTTGGGGGGTATGGCTAGTGTATGGACAAAGGAAACTATCCATAACTCCTATATAAACGTGCATGGGTGATTGTGGGTCTCTAGTAAGGTGCATTATCAATACAAAGTTTAAGAAAATCATATGTCAACCATGAAACCAAGAAATATTTTATATAATGGTTGATCTCAAGGTTGGGGCATACTTTTTCAAATAATGTTATCAAACTATGTTCACCAAGATTTCCTAATGTGAAACTCACATGGTTGGGAAATATTTCTCCAACTATATAGCAAAATAGTGTGTTTAGTTTTGGGGTTCTAAAATGAGAATTTTTAAACCAATTTTCCACTATAACTCTCTTCCTTCATATTTTGATTAGGGATCTCGATCTAGAGGGTTATTATGGGAGATGTTGTTTATCTTATTCACATTAAAGATTGATCTATTTTAAAAGTATGGAACTAGACTAAGGATGTCTTTTGGGGTTCATGTTCTTCCTCCTTATCTCTTTTATCTCATTTTATTTTGGGTGAGACCAATTTATGAGGCTTCCATTCTTGGATATAGTGGTTAGGTCATGTTTCGATGGGTATTTTATTTTTAATCTTCGTAATAATGTTTATAGATAGAATATTTTTAAGTGTATACTGTTTTTATTATCTTGGAAGCTATGTTTGAGGTGGGTTCCTTCAGACATACTATAATTTTGTTAAAAACTTATAGTGTTTTTGTTTTAATAAAAAATTCTTTTATTTAAATATGATAAATGATTTAGTTTTAAATTGGTGATTTTTGAATGTCATGAAATTTACTTGGATATGGAATTATTTTGAGTTTACATGTGATCATTGTGAATATAGAAGGGTCCCCGTTGACTTAGAAACAGTGGTCATGTCAAATTGGGGGAATACTATTTTCATGAAAATGGAATAAGTTTCCATCTGGTCATGGTTATTGGTGCTAAAATATGTGCCTTAGGATTATTCAACAATTTCATGGTTAGTTTGAATCAAATCCATGGTGAAATGACCAAAAATTCCACCAATGTAGTATGCCTCACAAAGATCCTTCATGGAGACTCCTCTCCACAATGTGCAAGTGAAGGTTGTTGTTGGTACTCCCTTGGGTCTGATTCCCTATTTGACCATGCGAGCATCATTGAAGGACATCTCCATGAGTCTGAAGGAGCCCCTCCCCTTTATAACATCTTTTTTTCTTTATGGAGAGCTTCCGAGAATTGTAATACACCTTTTCCTATAAATATATATCCCATTCCCCCTCAAAGGAATAGTTACCCCAACCTTTCACCTTCTGATATCCCATTTCGTGATGCACCCAAGAACCACAAACTATAGAGAAATTTGATCACCCAAGGTATTTGTGCATATCAACACCCACTTCCCTTGTACCTATTTACCCCTACCTATGGTAAGGATTCCATTCATGATTTTCCATGAATTTCATGAAGGAAGAACCCACTTTGGGAAGCTCTAGGCTTCACAGATCATTCAATAATCATGAAGAACAATTCCCTTGAGCCAAGACATCATGCTAATGCATGGTCACCCAACATCACAAAGATCCTTTCTTTGAGAAGAACATAAGATCCATGAATCTCCTATTAGTGAGGCCCCTTGCTTCGTGATACCATCACCAATTTGGCCTTACGGGCTGGTACATAGGGACTTCTCGGTCCATTGTGCGGTGTCCTTTATTGAGTTTCCCACACCTATTGTTTTTTTTAATAGGTACTCTAATGGAAATTGCTTTTTCACAATGTTATGCTAACATAACCAAAATATCAACCTCTCATCCACCCTACTCATGATGGGAATTGATAATTCCTTCCCTTCACCATGTGTGGGTGGGTGTCAGTCATATAAGTCCGAAGGGTGAGTATTGATGCCCCACTGTCCGCGCTACAAGACGTTTACCATCCTAGATCCATCAACCTCAACACATGACATTAAATTACAACCTTAACCCATGAAATTCACAAGGGGTTACCCACCAGGGGAGTTTTCCATTCCCTTGTGTCCCTAAAAGAGTGAGATCTTCTTCACATAGAATGAGATCCTCTTCATAATGGACAACATCCTCCACACTGGGAAGGGAATCCCTCCTGGAGTAAGACCATATCCTTTATTTTGGGAGGCAACACTCTTGCTCCACTTTTCCACCTCCAGAAGAAAATTCTACAATGGAGATGGAAATATGGAACTCTCAACACCCCCATCCATATCCCTTTGATCATTGTTAGCACTTGAAGCATCTACATGTAAGCCCCACACCATCTCTCATTGACTCATTTTTTCATGACACGACCGTCTTCTCTATTAATCGCTCATATTTTTTCACACCGAGAAAGACTCACCTGGGATTAGAGGTAAGTGGTTTCCATTAAACCCCACACTCTTTGGGATTCCCTACTATAGTAATCCCCATTTTCCTCCTACATGGACCACTAACCATTTTATATCCCCATACCCATAGAAACTACATGGGTTTTGATCCCTATAATCTAAATATGTTATGCAGGACAACTCCATGAGGTTCAATCTAGACCAATGGTAAACCTTGTTGCCTTCTTCCAATGGGTGAATCTCTAATATCTCAATATCCACCATCATCCACTTCCATCATAGTATTTCCCTCAAGTAATCTTATCTTGGTATGTTCATGCCCCAACCAAAGGACACATATCCTTTGGGATCCCCTAGGCCACTCCTATGTGAAATCTCCAACAACATGCATCTTGGACTCATCCTCATGTATAAGCCCCAATAACCCTTTTTATAAATATGTAGACTTTGATACCCAACCTGCTGGTATACGTAGGAAACTTCCTTGAGGTTCAATCTCATTACCCTCAACCAATCCATCCATCGAATCCACTTTATACAAGTCATCCATAATCCATCAAGACTTTACCCGAGCTACTAAACTGTGTTAGACTCATGCAATCCATCAAGGCCATCCCTACATGTATTCCCTGTCCATAAAAATGCTCCTAGAATCAACTAGGAAGCTAACCATTCTTATTCCTCTCACCATTCTCTATCCACAAAAGAGCGATCCTCTTAAGATGAGTTGTCTCAGTGTGTATTCCTCACTCCATACCCTCTAAATATATGTTGGTTTTGATCCCCATCTACAAAATAGGGTACATAAGACACATCCATGTGATTAAAACCCAAATAATAGAAAAACATGGTGTTCCCAACCTATCGGAAAACCCTCTCTGATCAATTCCTATTTCGGTCATAATTACCCATTATGGTGTGAAACATTTTCTTTCTTATACACACCACCCAAGGTCCTCCTTCACAAGCGGTCTTACCCATCCATCAGGTAAAGTGTAATTTTCCTCTCATAGGGGTGAAAAATCCCTAGTCCTCCCCCAGTGGTGTCCAGTTCAACCTTCACAATGCAAAATATTCTGTTTATGGGAAACGTCATCCCGTGCCTACTCTCATTGGTTGTTCTAATCCACCCATTAGATAAACATTCTAGGTATCCCCTCCTAGGTACATGCCTCTTTGATCTATCTCTATAGGAAAATATGATATTTCCACTTCATCTCAAAAAGATATTACATTCCTGGACTACCCTATGTTAAACATGAAACTCTGGAGTAAATACTTTGAAGACAATACTCTGGAAGAAGATCCCTGCAATTGATGTCGGATGGTTCGTGTTCCACACTCTTGAGAAGCCCTCTTAAGAGGACGAATACATGTGACAAATCACTTATCTTCTTGGAATTCCACTAATTCGTAACATGACTAATCCCTTGACTAATGGTTTCTTCCCTAAATAGACCCACTGGAATGTCTAGACATAACAAACCTAATTAATTTGAATCCCCAAAGAGATGGCACTAGCAATGCTCTTCACAAACAAATTTTTATTATATAATGGAGACCTAGAATATGAATTGAATTCTGATGAGGAATCCATAGTAGGAGTGAAAAAAAGTTCATCATACCATTTCAATCACAGATATGAAATCCTGAATAAATGATGAATTTCATCTGCCTATAGAATGTTGGAATACGAGGAAACCTGAATCATTTCAAGTTGATGATGTGTGCCCTGAAGAATGTTTCAAAAATATAAATGGTGAACCTAATGTGAAATATTCTCCTTAAAAGGGGATTTGTAGTTCTTGATACAATAACATATACATGTTTTACCAGATCCATCTATCTGGAACAACATTCTACCAAAGAATAGTGTTTCTGGTGTGGATCTCACTAGATATTTGGGCAGTTAATTGTTGGTCATTATGGTATGTGCCATCATCAGTGTGGATCTCCCTTTATGGCGATGTATCATTAAATGATTATGGGGTATTGGAAATTTCTTTCCTATTATCTGCACTAATTGCATAATCATTTTTCATTGAAAGAACCCAAGCCATATGGAATCAATCTACCTCTACAAATAGACGTTGGGTACAGTGTAACAATAATGTGGAAATCCTGCATGATTCCACCTCCTCTATGACATTATCCATGACCATGACTACCGAGCTCACATTCCCTCTCACAACCTTAGAGTCTATGCATAAGACGTTTATTGATGCTCTTATATGATGGTATGATCCATATGGGGACATCCCATGAGGGACATGGCCCTCTAGGACATAGAGCCTTTTATGATTCATCATAACATCCTACAGAAAGGGCGGCACATGGTGACTCTATTCCCCACTCCTATATACAACCGCTTTGAGAGCCTCTAATTATAATGTTCGTATGAATTTCTCCCCTACACTAATGAGGTATGGAATTTCCAAGTCATCATGGCTTTGGATAATGTTCTGGTGTTTCTAGTGAGGGATCCAAACAAGCCAGATCAATGCCACCAGCAATTTGTCACTCAGGGAGAAGAAGATGTGGTCTACACCCCTACTCTATCAGGCCCAGTCCAAATCACCCAATGAAAATGGTGTCTACAAGATTAAGATGATTCTCATCATGTGGAATCATATTATAAATCTCCATATCCCATTCCACCCTTAATGTATAACATATGATCCCCACCTTTGTAGAGTTGGGACTCAACGATACCTGATAGGAATCACGAAATCACCCGACCCATGGGTGGGTTGGGTTGATTATTTCGGTCGCCTATGCATCCAATAATCATTATGGGCTAACCTATGATAATGGGATTAGTATGGAGGCCCTCCCCATACCATCACCAGGTAGAGTGGAAGTCCTCCCCACTCTCATAACCAAAATAGTGGGCATCCCTATTTCACCCACATCAGTTCAAGTAGAGGTCCTCACCATCTTGTTGACATCAAGTATTGAGGCCCTCTCCATTCCTATGATCCCAGATATGGATGTCCACCTTGGGTATCAGATCATCAATGTGAAGGTCCTCCTCAATTCATTATCATCTCAAGAAGAGGCCCTCCCATACCAGCATAGACCAGAGTTAATTTCCACCTTGATTAGTTTTTTGTCATTATGTTGATCCTCCCCATGTTCTCATAATCTCCATTGGATATCCTCACTTCTCGAGAAATAAAGAAATTTTATTTTCTCCTTGCTTCATTTATAGTCAACATAGAGTTCCTCTTTATGTCCACTTTGACCAGTATGAAGGTCCACACGGGCTACCCCTTCTAACCAGCATGGAATTCCTCCCAATGTCACTAGAAGACAACATGGATATCCTCCTCATATACCTATTAGAAAAAGTGAAGGTCCTCCCCTCTCTAGAACTCATCGCTGCAAAGGTACTAAGTGTTAATACAAAAACTAGAATGAATTTCATCCATGTGCTCATGCTCAACAACATGGAGGTTCCCCTTTTTTTCTATTCGACATAAGTCACTGTGCCTCTCCCACAACATCCCACCAAGGCTGAGATATGCCCTGCTCCACCAAAAACCTAAATGGAGGTCCTAACCATGTTTCTAATGGCTGACGTATAGGTCCTCCCCACCACAACAGCACCCAGAGTGGAGGTTCTCCCCACTCCAATAGAAGTATAAGTAGTGGTCCTCCCTACTATGATGTCAACAGATATAGAGGTCCTCCACATATCCTAGCCAACTCCAGGTGAGGTCGTCCTATCTCCACCACCAATCCACATGGTGGTAATCCCCGTTCATATGATTAATCTTTCCCTAACGATATATCCCAAAGAAGAAGGTAGAATTATCACCACAATAAGAAGAACTCCAAGAAGTTCTAGATCATTGAAAATCCAGTCTGTTTCTCAGAATTTGTAGTAGAGTACAACTAAATTATGGAGCCTTCACCCAGATCATATGTATCAGAGTTTGGGGCAGGAACCCATTGTGTGAGTTTTTTCTTTCCAAAAGGTGATATGTACCATATTACAAAATCCATTGGTAGGTACATACATGATGAGGAGTATCTATATCCCTTATAGAGTCTAACCATTCATCCCTCTCTATTCTCTGTAGTTTTATTCTCAAACTCAACACGAGATCGTGGGGAGTTATTCCAAAACATGTTAGTTGAAGAGAACCAAAAAGAATCTTCACTGATAGCCACTTCCCCCACACATGAGGTACTTCTAAATACCCCATTCTATAGGTAATTGGTGATGGGGTTGGAACCACCTTTGAGAGAAGACCTAGTGAGTGGCGATCAGTAAGCTCACGCAGTATTCTCTCCATTGTATATTCCACCGCCACAACATTCCACATCAATGAAATTTATAGTTAATTATTTAACCCTATTAAATGAGTGCAGAAATTAATATTCATATCCGATATCTAACTGGATATATTTGCAGGACAATCTATATTTTCATCAGTTGTTTTCATTGTTCTGGATGATTTATACTTCTGATGTTGAAATTTTGGATTCACTCTCCCAAAATGAGGTCAGGTGTTTCAGTCAGACTATCCATGAGACACATTTCCACCTCCGACATTTTTAGTTTCCCTATCCAAAAAGACATGATCATTTTGACGACATCATCTAGTAGTGTCTCGTGGTTAATATTTCAATGCATTCTGTGGCATGGTACCATATATCACTGCCTGTTACTAGACCCTTTGGCAAGGATACATTTAGAGCTTTTTTATTCTTCACATAATTATTGAATAGGATACCCCACACATTTTTATCCATGGACGAGGCCAGTATACTAAACATCACTTCTCTACCATCCTTTACCAACCCGACTTGTGGAGAGATTTTGGGGATATTCCACTAGGTGTAGTCTTAGTGAATATATTTAACCTCAACATGCTCTAGGAAAATGACACCAAGGCAGAGAATGAAAAAGAGGGATCACGTCTCGAGGTAGTATAGTAATATGTTGATTCTCACAGAATAATAATCACTCACTATAAAATGAATATAATTGGTCGTGAAGAGCCCTCAGAGTCATTACCCTTTTGCAAAAGATCCCAATAAGGGTACATGTTAGATCAAGACATCTATGCTCTCTTTCCCACACAGTGAATCATAGAAGATAATTTTTGATCACACTAAGGCAGATTTTATATAGTAGCCTATAGAATAGAAAAGTTTCATTGATTATCTCCTTTCTATGAACCACACAGAGTGATGTCTGGATTACAACGATACTTGATACAATAATTTCTCTCTTTCACTAGGGAATCAGGGGTAACCACAGTTCCTCCATGTCATGTTGCCTCCTATTGATCTCAAAAACCATTTTTATCCTAAAATTGTAAATACCAAACCATATAGAAAAAACTAAAATATTTATCATACAATCACCTTGAGCTATGTGACAACCTGCCTCAAGAACCAAATAAGATCATTCCTCTTGAAGCTCCAGAGGTTGTTCATGTATATTCTCCACATGCTTAAATAGACTCTCCATGAGAGGATGATCCTAACTATCATGTTGAAGAGTCATCTATTACATTGGTGGTCAAGAATCCTCACCATGATATGAATACTCACCAGAACGATATTATTGTCACCTTCATCCCCCTCTTCAAGGACCTTGAGACACAAAAATTGGAATTCACACCTGATGTAAAACCATATCCGATATTAGTGGAAGACATGTAAGAACCCCCAAATTTCAAAAATATTGCCTTCTACCTCTTCAAAATTATGGGAGACCCATTTAAGCACATGACCCACTTAATTTCTTGGTGTGTACCGATGCTAGGAACTACATAAGAATAGGAATCCACAAAGATCCAATTTTTCATACAGACATTTGAAGGGCCTACATTTGTCCAGTACAACTAGTTAACCATTGGGTCTATTACTAGTTGGGAAAATATTCATAGGCATTTTCTTTATATGTTCAGATCCACCACATGGAAAACGAGTATTATTGACCTCTTCAAGTTAAAATAACAACCATATGATCCAGTCACAGACATTATTGATAAGTGTAAGGGTCTCGCATATTCATTAAACATGCCCCAGACTCATGAAAATATTCTCATGATGTGTGTGGATAATGTTAAGAATGAATGGATTCCCTCCCTCATCATAAATAATTTACCAAGAGGATTTTGTGATTTATCTAACAAGGATAAAATCCTAGAGGAAGCCTTTTAGCTCGATAAAAGGGTGTGCATGCTGCCTCCTTAAGATTCTATATGAAGAACGTACAAGGTAGAGACTACTAATGTCGCATAGATAGGGGCCCCCAGCCTGCTAAAATTATTACTAGAGTAGCCTCATATATTGCCTCACTGAGGGCATAAACCGCAGGCTTAGCCCATGTTCTATTATTTCCCACCATAGAATCGGTCAATTCCACATTGTCATGCACCGCTACCTAGGTGAGACAATCAGATTATGACCTATCACTAGGATAAATTCCCTTGTTATGGATAGGATCCTACAGTTCCCTTCTGAGACATTGTAACCCATACGTACTCATTCAGTGAGGCCTAGGTTCGTGACAACATCCATACCACCTTGGATCAATGGAATCTGAAGTTTCTAGAATGTAGGAAACCCTAGGAGGCCATGCTCACTGATTTCCATGACTATTACCCTTATCAAATAATACATGGTCATACTAAAATGTTGTTTTATGTGTTCAAATACCAAATATAGGACTTGGTTGATTAAAATGTGTCCAGATTGTGCCCTTTCCTGGAAAATGAGGTATGAAATTTTTGTAATGGTTGATAGAGACAACCAAGGTTAATAGAACCAGGTCTCTGAAAATAGGTCTTAGAATGATAAAATCTGGCTAGCCTACTGGTAAGTCACTCAAAACCATGGTGTCATCAGTACATTTTTTATTATGATCAATCATCATAATGTTGACGCACCTCCTTAAATTGTTATTTCAGCATCCGCATCTTATCCATCTACTTCTTAGATGAGCAGATACTAATAGCACAAGGGAAAACAATGTCCCCCTCTAGTGCCAAAACCATCACACACTCTTGGAAATTTCATGAACCCATAGATGATAATCACCCCTGAATCGGTCCAGCATTATAATGACATGATTCCCTAAATGATGATTAGGAGTACGCCTCTTTCCATACTGTCTAGTTAGTTGATCTCTATGTTATTCCCAATGATGAGGATTGGTACATAAGAACTCCTATTGTCCTTGGTCGATTCCACTGCTGAAGGGGTTGTGGATATGTGAATAATTGAAATTCATAGGCCAGTGCTTCCATCCATTTATTCACACTACCAAGAACAAATTCTAGGTTAAACGTAGATCCTATAAAACATGTTATTCTATTCCTATCTTTTTTGATTCACTATCACCACCGTTTATGAAAATCAATCAGGAAAAACTATTGTGGACACATCAAGATCAGCCATGCATAGATTCATTGAGGCCTCATTCATTTGACAATAAGCCATTTATAATTTTTCACGGTTCATCTAGTGAGGGAAGTGAGATCCCCAACACCATCTAGAATCACCTGGTTCATCTGGATGCCCTTGTAATACGTTCTTCCAAAGTGAAAGACATAGATGGATAAAATGCATACCAAGAACTGATATTTATTGTGCTTATGAATACAATAACCATTCATGAGAGGAAATCAATTATCGAATCCCTTATCCAATCACAATATATGTGTGAATCCCTCCTGGAGGCATTAAAGTGACCCCCACCAGTTTGAGATAGAGGATGCAGCGGATGAAGCCTTCCATGATGGGGAAGTCGAGTGAGCGGAATTCCAAGACATAACTTATTCTCAAAAGACGTACATTCCACTATATAGGGACATATCCACCCACTATACATCAATGTTTGTTTCAATGGTGTGGAGGTCCATCGCTGTCTCATCGACAATGGTTCTGAAATCAACCTCATCCTGACCCATACACTCTCCATGATTGGACTAACTTAATTAGATCAGAGTCCCTAAAACATGGTGACTTAGTTTTATGATAGGACCGAGCAGAGGCTTTGTGTAAAAAATATTCTAATGACCTAGTTTAGTGGACATATTTCAAGCAATTCATTCATAGTCATCCAAAATGATACCACCCACAATGCAATGATGGGTATAACCTTGATGCATATGTATACAATGATTCCCTCCTCATATGATTAATGCATCAAATAATCCCTCAATATTCTAGTGGGAGTTATCCAAATTGATCCATCACCCTTTGCCTATTTTTAATCCCAATATCTTGATAATGAATATTATAAGAGAAAATATAAAATCATTCAAACGAATGAGGTTGAGAAAATTTTTACTGTGGTTGACATGTGGATGGACATGGATGATTACTTCATTCTCTTGATTTACCAATTGGAGGCGACAAACCCTGATATGGGACACTTCTTCAACAATATTGAGAAGATTTAGTGGGTACACAGAATGATAGAAGGTTACCTTATAATCCTACATGATTCGGGATTGAGTGATACTAGAACCCCTTACCTCTTTTAAGTATCAGAATGTTCTCCCCAAAGCTAGAGTTATACACCACACATGCCTATTTCACAGATCCAGGTTGATAGAAAACAAGACAACATACCACTCATACCATGAAATAATCATGTGTGGACCCCTCAGTCGAAGGCTTTATATAATAGTTCAAAAAACATTGTTTCCATGGCTTCTACAGTGAAAGAGTTCCCCAGTGAGGATTCTACATCTACCCAAGAAGTCACCAGTGTTTTATAGGGATCATTCGACTTATTTAAACCACATCACATCATTTATCACCCCACCTCAGATGATGAATAAAATTTTTAATATTATCCACTTGTATTTGAAGATGGTGTATCCACCACTTTCTTTGAGTTGATACAAGTGAATCTTAGCACCAAGATAGTTGTGAGGACAACCCAAATCAGTGAAGAAATGTTTTTAAAATAATATATGTAGTACATTAATTTCCCAAAGAATAATCACATTTTATTTTCCTAGAATTATGATGAGATTCCCCATCCACCATCTTCGTCTTCTGATAAGTCACCATGGGTTCATGAAGCCTCCTAAGAAGATGAACCCATCTCATACATCCATATTCAATCTTATGTTTATAAGATCAATAATTACATCTTCATAAAGGAAGTTATGTACCCCAGATGATTGGAAATCATCAGTCTCCTTGTGAAGAAGAAAAAACACATCAGAGTCTGCATTGAATACAAGGATATCAAACACCAATATTTGGAAGATTAATTCCCACTTCTGGTAATGGAGTTGTTGAACAATTCCATCACTTTTATATAGGCTCTATCCTCCATGGATTAAAATTAAATGTATATGAAAATTCAAATGGTCCATGAGGATGAAGAGTCTACCACATTTAGGGTGCCACTAAGATCCTTTTTTACCAGGTTATTCCATTCAGTTTTAAAAATTTATCATCCACCTACCATCCTACTGTTAATTTCATATTCAAACTGATCCTTGGGATGTTAGTGAAATAATACATGGATGACATGGTGGTAAAATAGCATTAGTGGTAGAGATGCCTCAATGATCATGAGAAAGTGTTCGGATTCCTTTTCTCCCATAATCTGAAGATGAACCACTTGAAGTGTTCCTCCATGGTTACCTATAGGTAGTTTAATGTATTTTTCATTAGGTATAGAGGCATTGAGATCAACTAGAAGAAGATCGTGGCTATCAACCAGATGCCTCCTCAGGGAAACCTTTAGGATCATTGAGGTTTTCAAGTCCACTTAACTAATATATGAAAATTCATCATGAATCTAGTAGGAAAGTGTAATAAATTTTCTAGACTCGTGAAGAAAGTTGTTTTCTACTAGTGTGATGAAGAGTGTAAGACCCCATTCATGGTGATAATGCAGTATCTACTACATCCTCTGATTCTAATGCCGCCCATCTCTGGGAAGCCATTGGTATTTTATTTTAATACACTAGAATGATCCCTATAATCCTTTATTTCTCATAAAAACAATAAATAATATTAATATAATAATTTATAATATCTAATTTGCATTCTCCTTGATAGGGAGTCCAGATACTATCCTATCGAGAAGAACATACATGCGCTGGTTTTCCCAATGTAGAAGTTATGGAACTATTTGTAGTATCTTCAGATATATCTAATATCATATGTGGATCTGCTAAAGTATATTTTGAAAATCCCTCTATTGAGGTTCCATATAAATTAAATGGATTTGATCCTTTGGTAGTTTGACATTAGGTTTCGTTCGGCAGAAGGCCGTAAAAAGTCACGTGATGGTAAATTTTATGGCTTCACATCCATCCCTCATAGATATATCCTATGATATTGATTTTTCATTGGAGGCTATCCTCTCATTGAATCTATTTTTCCATGCTGGAAGATTCATTTTGATGGTTTCTCCTAGAGACATACTAGTAGTGGGGTTAATGATCATAGACTCAATTGAGTAGTTTTGGGAATCATCTCTATCATGACTACATACTCTGTCATGTCCTAATTGTTCTTGATATTAAAAGGATTAACCAAAAATGAGTAAGAGTATTAGGATATTATCACTAGTCTTCATTTGGACCTCATGATTAATGGTCTGTACCTACATTGTAACGGGGATTCCAAGTTCTTCATCAAACAGATCAACAATGACTACATTTTCAGAAAGCTAGATATCATTACCCTACTAGAGTGTGCTCTCAAAAATATGTCCTAGTTACCTTCTCATCCAATATTAACTGATGTTCCTCGGTTAGACAATGGTCATTCCAACGAGTTAGAAAACAAACACTCGTCTACTACAGATCCTCAGTAGGACTACCTAATCATCCATGAGATGCATCGAAGGTTCCTCGCTCCTATCACTCCAAATAATGATGAAAACTAGTAGGTAAGCCATCTTACCACTGGTTCTTCCACATCAGGATGTCCGAATTCACCCACTATAGTTGTAGAGACCTTGGATTTTAAAACTACTTTCATAGAGTACCTCCAGCATGCCAATATCCCATCAGACAAAGCTGAACATGAGAGAATTCGTTGGTGTTTAGTGTATTTTATAAAATAGTGTTTTCCAAACCATGATCAGATTCTCAGAAAAAGATAGTTTGATGGAATTATCATTCATTTAATTCAATGAGATGAGATTCCACATTTTATGCAAGAAGATCATATCAGGTCATATTAGGATCATCAGGAAAGGTTGAATGTCTCCCAATAAATTCAATGGATTGGATACTTTTGGACTACCATGGCCCCTGAATGTATTGAGTTCTCCATTAGGTTCCACACATGTCAGATCCATGCCGTTGTTTTGCATTGATTTCTAGATCCCCTCTATAACATCATGTACTCCTATCCATTTGTGTTATAGGGACCCGATGTTGTGGGATCATATCTACCAGTGACATCTCCTCTGGGAATTTCTATTCTGACGACAAAAATTTTCATTTCAATATGGGAAGTGATGACTCGACTCAAGTAAATTCCAATTCTATCATTGAGTTTGTGAGCTCCAATATCATCCATTGATTTAGAGTCCCTCACGTTGTTCACATAGATACTATCACCAACTTCTAGTAAGGTGAGTTGATGAAATTTTATTCCAAGTACAACATCCAGTATAACCACACTTCTCACTATCACGAACAAGAAAATGGATATATGATTGCATTCAACAAGACCCTATCAAACATACTTCAGAAGATGGTGGGATAGAACTAGATAATTTGGTCATACAAGCTCCCCAATTCCCTCTAAGATTATCAAAAGACAACATATAATTCCACCCATGTGGCTCATTACTCCTTGGTATATGGAATAGAGGAAGTCATTCCCATAGAGATTTAGGGACCATCACTTTAGATATCCATATTTGACCAGAGGATGTTATACAAGATAGATGATGTGCATCTAGATGAACTAGAACCCATGATGATAATAGGCTCTAGGCATTTTGCAATATAGAGTGGCACCATACTATGGTAGCTAGGGATTTTAACATGAATTTTTGTCTCAAGTCATTAAATTATTGTGACATAGTGTTGGATCTAAGGATGCCAATGATACCTCGAAGGAATCCTCCAATGCTATAGCCGAAATGGGAAAGTCCTTACATCATTCAAAAATTTTATCCTAATGATAAATTTGCATTGATCACCATGGATGAGAAGAAAATTACTCTTCCGACAAATGTCATGTTGCTCAAGAAGTACTTTGTGTAGGATCAAGTCATTAGAGATAGTAGATATATAACATTCAAGCATAATTGTCTTGGTTACATGACGTTAGACTATATGAAATCATAGTGTAAATTCTATGCTCTTAAACTATGAATTAGATATGGTCTATGAAATGTGACCTTAAACTAAATTACATACATCTTGCTGACATGATGGTAAACTATACTGCATACATCCTCAGAAAATGATGTTAAACTGTACTGTATACATCCTCATAGCTAGATGTTATACTGGGAACCCATGTCCATGTATCATGATTTTAAATTTTTTGCATATTCTCTCAGGGATATTTTGTGTAGTATTGGGGTTCCTAGGCCCCATTCACATCTGGTTTTTTACTCATCCACACAACAGATGTCTGTCTGAGATTACTGCCACTATGGCCCAACGTCTATTCCCTTAAAGTACGAGATAATGGTATGAATTCTATGATAATAAACAAAGAAAAAATTTATCAAGGTTTTATGACGTTAAAATACACAACATTGTGGTCCTTTCTATATATACTTAAAAGGAAAGTGACCCTTTTCCCAGCAACATGATGTTTAACTGTGGCTTGTTGTCCTAGTTTCATGAGAATTGACTATTTAATATACTACATCCCTACGGTATGGTTTTATACAACACATACATCCATAACTATGGGATGATTTATTTTCATCCTTATGGGATACATAGTTAGACCTGTATATTTTGTCTTTGGGTCCATCCATGGAATTATCAAACCTTCTTCCTTATTTATCTAAGAAAAATGTTGTTAAATCGTGATACAACTTCCTTACCATATGAAATTATACTTCACAGTCTCATCCCAAATACATGGTGTTAAACTAGGAACCATTGATACATACTCTATGAAGTTAAACTAAGATCCTTTTTTCCAAGAAAAATGTACTAAATATATTTGTAATATCAGTTTCGTTTACCTTATGTCCATCCATATTCTCCCTCTATAATGATATGATCTCCCATGGCTTGAGAACTAGAGTGATGGATTCCTCATGTACATTATCACAATCCAAGTCCATGCTTCTCATCTATCCTTATTTAGAACCTCATCATATTACACATCTAAATGAACCCCATAAAGGTATGGTATTTTTCCATAATGGGTCCCCTACCATCCTTTCCCAATTCCCCAGAGGGAATTGGTAAATATTTTGAGATATATACAATATTTCAAACATGGTCAGTAGTTTACCCTCATTTGTCTGTCCCCATTCGAGGTAACAAGATATGGATGATGTATTTTGAACATGGCTATATATTATCTTGTATCTTCCCACCACACTCCTTGAGTTCCAAATATCAGTTTACATGATTCATATTTTACACCTCTCTATGTTCTAGTTGAACTATAACACCATAGTGTTTCCCCTCTATGCATATGTTTAAGTTAAGAAATATGGTAAGTGTCATTGGGACTTTCTCTTATGATGTTTTCTTACCCTTGCTATGTGCTTCCATGTAATGAGAATATCCTAATAATATTAATCGTTTCCCATGATCAGAAAAACTCTTGTCGGTTTGGGAGACTTCTTAGGATTTTTACCTACATTGAAGATATTGAAAATTTCACTAGTTTGACTTATATGTCCCAAAATTTAGAACCATATTGTCCAAGATTCACAAATCTGAACCATACATCACCTATGTGATGTTATCATCTAACATTACATGAATTATGGCATTGGTCTCCTACCATTCCATGATCAAGAAAAACATATGTCTTGTTTACCATAGTTATAGTATACATATGAATTCATAGAAATTTCATTCCTGGGCCTAGTAGTAAATTCAAACATTAAACACCTTGGACTAAGTTATCCCTTGGGAGTGTGTGGTGTGGTATATGACTTCATGGTCCCCATTCACATCAGTTTATTTGGACACACCATACACCATCTTTGGGATACCACTACCCATAGTGTCCAAGCCACATGATGATAAATGTTGTGGAAACTAGTGTTCTCATTGCATAATGTCAAACTACATAGACCGGTTCTGTCACATTCCCATAAACTGCAGTGCCATCATCCTGGCTACATGAAAAAAATAGCACAACCTATTGGTGTTATCCCCCGAGTGGATATCACCTTTGGAACTGGTCATCCACTATTCCATCCACCAAGAAATAAGTATGGATTTTTTCCTATCCACACAGGACATGTAGCGATGCCTAGGTTCCCTATCTTGGTCCAGCCAGTCAAAAAAAGAGAACAAAAAATGAACAACACAAATATATTCCTCCTCTATGTGTGTATGGTCTAGACCTTCAGATGGATATATCCTTCAAGAAATATTTTTTTCTTGATTACCATCATTATAGGATATGTAGTGATTCTTAGACATTTAAACTTTGGTCCTAGATATAAATTTAATTACCTCTTATTTCTTTCTCTATCAAGGCCCCATTTATGGCATGTGAGCTTACTTGGCCAGGTCACATTGTATGTTCCTTGTATCCATGCCATACTAATGTATTTAAGGATAATATAAACATTCTCATTGGGGAAATTTAGTGTTTAATTATTCCTCTTTGGACTCATTTACATTTACTTTTTATGAAAATTCACTACACAAACCCATTTGAGACACCCCCTCTTATGGTTCGATCACTATAATCTTAAACTAAGAGAGAATGTCCTCACCAGATGACATTAAACTGAAGTGGTACCCAAAATTCATGAATTACATATTGCTTTATTTCCAACCATATGCAATATTAAGTGATGCTCAACCACTCTATATTTTGGCTCAGCTGTAATCTCCTTCAAACCATCAACCCCTTTTTCCTCAATCATGATCCATGAATAATGAAACATAAATTGAATGTAGATAATATTGAGATATTTTTGAAATACATCGTCACTTTTTTCCCATATCCATGTTGGGGTTTATTCCTTGATTTTAACATATATATTCTCCAAATGAGTGTTCCTCATTATCACATATAACATAAGAAATTTCCAAGAGACATTTCCTTAAACTGAATGAAGGCTTCCTCATGAATTCACATGTGGTGTGTGTGGGTATCCTTGGTCCTCATTCATGTCGATTCTTTTATTCAACCACATTATGCCTATTCTTCATGGAGTAGAACACATATAGTCTGATCACTGTGACATTGTACAAAGAAACAACATCCTCAACACATGATAATAAACTACGATCCTACCATGATATATAATGATTCCCATATATTTTTTCTTCGGTCCCAACCACATATTTATTAACCATTTTATCCCTCTGGACCCAGTTATAGTCAAAGCCTTCTGAGAGTAGACATCATGCAGTTCAGCTTAAGGTGTGTATGCATCACGCGAGACACCTTGGCTTCAATCACATTGGGTTTTTACTCCCACACATCATAAGGTCCCGACCATAAAACATTACATAATATTTAATTAAATTAATAATTCACATTGATGATCTTTTCAGGTTTAGAGTTTTATAGAATTTGGACATAACTATTACATCTCAAAATATTATAAAGTAGACACATCTACTCAGTTTCCATTTTTTACATAAAATTAAAACTCTTTAAAAGAAACATGTCTAGTTCCATGTTTTAGATAGCATGTCTTTCCTTGATCCCATCCTTGACCCTATTCATCTTTAAGTCCTGTGGAAAATATTTCCAAAACTTATGGTTGAGCCTAAAAAGCTCAATAAGGGATACAAAAATACGGGAAGAAAACATTAGTCCATGTATACATAAAAATCAATGAAATCATTTGTTACTCATAAAACATAATAACTTTGACATAAATCCTAAAATCATAACATTTATGAATAAATAATAGAAATCATAAGACATACAGGTAATGTGAGGCATTCATAACATTCTTACGTAGGGAGTAACCCTCATGGTTATGTTTGGAATACCCATCACAGTATATTCACTAAATCTCTTCGAAGAATCCTTAGAGTTTAACTCCTTTTTGTTACCCAATGCATTGGAGAGCTATCTTAGGCTGACCTTCCATTAGTTTATCATGGAACCACCCAACTTAATAAACAATTCCCAAGAACCATAACATAATCATATCACATAAAAAATGAATAAAGGAAACATAACATTTCCACATTTTAATCACAAGATATCAATAAAAAACATTGATATAATCAAAACATTATCAAAACCATTTTCAATACGAAAATAAAAGGAAATTAAAACATTGTATTTATTTTTTAGTTAAAAAAGTTAAGGATTATAGAGGAAGTCGAAACTCAAATAATGGTCATGGCGTCGGAGAAGTCATTCTCGCCGCATATGTATGGTGAAAACATTCCTTTTGCCATTTATTGAAATGCATCACAGAGACAATATTACCTTTGAATGATATGAAAAGTGAAAATTGTTTAATAAACTATATAAAATAATGTCATGTAGAAATCAAAAGTTGCCTCAATGAAAGTGGTTTGAGACGAAGCCCCGTACAAAGACATTATCCTTTTATTAAGGATAAATCAATTACATAATTAAGTGTGACAAATATAAAAACACCAAATATAAGTGGATATTAAGTGTAAAAAAATAAGAGGTTATCCACACGTATTCATAGAATGACATAATCAAGATGTAAAGGTTTAACCAAAAGAATTGTAATTGGGTTAGAAGTTCCCTTATAGAAATTCGACAGCCTAACAACGTCAATTTAAAATTCAGAAGATGAGTTGATGAGAGATAAAAAGGGTATCTCATAACATGGACATAAAATTTACAGCAATAATGATATATAAGAACATACCCCAACATAAGAATATGTAATATAAAATACCTAACAAAAATATGTATTTTAAAAAGTGGAGGGTGAAAGGTTCCCTTATCGATTTTGGTAACTTTTGAAACATACACCCCATTAAAGAAGGATCATACAATGAATATGTAATTACCCATAAATTAATGTATATTACGCAATGAATACAATAATGGGTAGTACATAAAACACACAAAAGGAAATAGTGGCAAATGTGTCATGAATCTCGCAGGAATAAAAAGTGAGATAAAAAATCCTTACATCGTTGTAATCAATCGAGTCATATGACCAAAAGATAATAAGAACCAAATGAATAAAAAAATATGATGAATATACCTATAATATATATATATATATATTAAATGTTATTATACAATACACCCCATGTAATAAATAAGTGGCGAACAATGGGAATCTCATAGAATTAAAAGCCAGATAAGAAATCCCCTTACGAAAATTCGGCAGCCTAACGGTGCCACTTAAAACATCCAAAAATGGATTGATGAGATCAAATAGGGTATCTCATAATATTAACATAAAAATTAATGTAAGGGTAATATAAAAGAACATCCCCCCAACATAATAAAGATGATCTTAAAATAAGTGACATAAAAGAGAGTACTAAAAAATAAATAGGGATGTAAGATCCCTTATCTCAAGTCCGACTTGTCTTGTTCGTTTCTTTATATTCTTGAATAATAATATTTGGTAAATTTATAATTTTTTAATAAAATCATTTAAATTTTATTATTCAATTAATATCACATATTATCATGTTATAATAATTATATTATTATGTTAGTTCATATCATACGTTTTTGTCGATGCTCGGTACATGAGCCAAAAATGAACTTCTTTAAAAAGAATTGTCCATGTAGTTATAAGTAAATCATATCCAGAATAGTATTAATGATTTAAATATCATATGTATCCATTATATTTTCAATTTATAAAATTCAATTACATTTGAAGATAAAAAATGAAATGCACCGATCATGGAGACGGTAGGTCATACGTACGCATGAACGCTACTTTCATTTATTTGTCATATTAATGGAATTAAAACTAAATGAGAGGTATATATATTATAATTCCAATATAATATATTTGTTATATAAGTCACATAAGTTCATTATTTTGATTATTTATACATTCCATGTATTTCATGAATGAGTCACATCACTTGAGGGGGCAGTAGTCAACACATGCTCAAATGAAATTATCGCAATTACACAACATGAAAAGAATAATGATATGATTTAAACATTATATAAACAAGAATATAGAAAACATAAATAATATATATATAATATATACATATAGTTTCATCATAATTTCAACCATGAGAGGTGTTAAAAGATGATTGAACAATCATCATTTCGTGAGGTTTCACCACCTACAGAAACAGTATATTCTTTAACCATTAGATGGAGGTGTGTGTATGTGTAGGTAGAATACTTATCATAACAACATACTGTTAAGTCAAAAGTCTTCCTTTTGACTTCTATATCATGTTTTGAAAATCAAAAATGCATTCTATCATATTTTGGAAATTACATTTGTCTTCTATTATGTTTATCGTATCGTACAAAACTTATCGTACTGACTCTGTCAATGGTATCGTACTGACTCTGTCAATCGTACCATACTGACTCTGTCAATCGTATCGTACTGACTCTTTCAATCTTACCATACTGACTATGTCAATCATATCGTACTGACTCTTCTATTCAGATGTTCATTATTTGTTTTGGTACTTAGTCAAAAACACTCATTGCATATGAATCGTACTCATATTTTTCATTTCTATATATCTCTTGTCCTAACAAAATGATGTCATTGAGTTAGTTACAAACTAATCAAAACGATATCGTGCTTTCTGTTTCAATATGACCGTTGGAGGCAATATGACTGTTGGAACCCAAGGCCTATAAATAGGAGGTCATTTGAAGCTGAGACAACAACGATGAACGAAGAGAACGAATGAAGAGACTCTGTGAACTACCAAGATTCTAGAGAGAGACACTGTGGCTTCTCTCATCTGCCTTGTGCGTCTGATCATCGTATCGAGGGCTGCCAGGGATAGGTAGATAGACGTGTCGATCATCGTATCGAGGGCTCACCAAGGTGTTGGTGAGACAGACCTTTTATCCTAGGTGAAAGGATAAACCTTCTCTTTGGGTTAAAAGAATTGTAATACTTTTACATTTCCTCTGTTACTTGTATTAGAAAGGGATTTGTTTTTTTTCCTTTCATCTTTACATATTCAATTGTAATTGTTTCAATTACAATCATTTTGTTACATTTTGTATTGATTGATTCTATACGCTTTAAGGTAGAATCATTCATCTTTGTATTACTCTGATTATTGTGTTCACCTTGAATACAATTGTTTTACTTTACATTAGTATTACAATAAATCGTACCTTTTATATTCAATACAATTGTGGGTGTTTGTATTTGTATTAGTTTAAGATCATTTAAACTAATCTCTTTTTTTGTTAAAACTCAAAGGTAACTCTTTTTGATTTGAGCCAAAGGCTTCCTTGGGAAGACTTCTACCAAAAGTGAGGATTATAGGAGTAATATAGGGATTTTAAGAGATAATATGAGCATATTATGGACTATAAAAGGTATATATAGGTATGGGTAAGGGGGTAGAGGTGGGATCCTTTTATAAGAGGGAGGATGGTCACTTTTTGATAGTCTTGAAATGATACTTTATTATAAAAATGATTTTCCGATTTTAAAGGTCCCACAATGATATATTTTGAGTATAAGGTGATAAGGGTTCTAAATCCACCCATAAAATAGGGTTTTTACAAGTTTATGTCTTATATGTTACCATCTCTTATCATTTTATTTATATCGTTCATTAATGAGGTAATCATTGCATCATCATGGTGTCATAAATAAATTTATATATTTAATGTTTAAAAAAAACCATGATATAGGAAATATTTTTATCTTTCCAATTAATATTTATAGTCCAAGATATCATTTATATAAAAAAAACTAAAATTGTTTTACTTAGGTGATACATACTTAGGTTATATTTTCCTTTCTTTAAAAAAAATATGACAAAAGGTCACTATCACAATAAAGTGATTACATGGGGTCCCAAAGTTGGCACAAGGCATCCCATGGTGATACATGACTCAAAA
This sequence comes from Viscum album, assembly GCA_963277665.1. Taxonomy (NCBI): domain Eukaryota; kingdom Viridiplantae; phylum Streptophyta; class Magnoliopsida; order Santalales; family Viscaceae; genus Viscum; species Viscum album. The sequence goes on from OY728162.1 coordinate 821,982,487, forward strand.
AATAGAATTAAGACCCATTTTGGGGTCATTTTATATTATTATGATATTATTTTATTACCCTTAACTACCCGATTACTAATTAATCATGATAATTAAAGATAATTGTCGTCGTTACTATTCGTAATGTCCAAAAAACAAAAGAGTATTAATTAAATAATTTTTAATATCTGATTCCAACTATGTAATCCATTTTACCAAATTCCAAACACAGAAATTTCTATAATTAATTTAAAAATAATTCCTGTTTTCAAAACCAAAGATGGGGTTTCAAGAAGTAAAATTTATCAAAATATTGTCATGTTTTTACATCCAATTGAAAAGTAAAATTACTTCTAATGTACAAAATTGTATTAAGTGATAAAAAAACTAATACAATTACAATTTAAAACCAATTTAAAGGAAAATATAACTATATAATTCTGTTAGATGAAAAATCATTTTTGAAGTAAAATGCAGTATTTTTCACTATTCATTAAAAATGATCATTTTTCAGAAAAAACCAAAAACTTATCCAAAGTAAATTTGATATTATAAATTCAAAAATGATTTACATTTTACAAAATTCAAAAAATTGAAGTTGAATTAATTAATTTTATAATTAATTTCCGCTGTCAAATAAAATAGCATGTTTTTAAGAAACAATATCTATCAAAAGATTCACACTTGTTTATGTCCAATTTCAAAGTGAAATTAATTCCAATGAACGCCATTGGGTTAAAGGGTAAAAATATTTTTTTTAAAAACATTAATACAAATTAAAAAGATAATCTAACCATATAAAAAAATTATATTAAATGGAGGTTTTGAATTAAAATACATTATTTTTCACTAATCATTAAAAAATGAACTTTATCGGTAAAATAACAAAAATTTACACATAATAAATAAAGAGTTCTGGATTATAAAGAGGGATTTTCTTTTTTCAAAATTAACATATAAAATTTCCAAAATGTAGATTTAAAAAGGGTTATCCATCAAAAGGCGGTTAATCGACATTTTAAAGAATATTAAAATATTTATGCTTAAAATTGGATTCAGTCACATTTTAAGCCTCTATAATTTAATGGGTAATTGTTAAAATATTTAACAAAAATATATAATTATTTTGTACTTAGTTCTATTCATTCCCACCATTACAACGGTTAGGCGTTAACTACCATTTAAAATAATATTATTATATTATTACTGTGCAATTTAAGATTGCAAAGAAACTCAATGTTGCGTATTGGGTACGCCATCGAACATAGCATTACCTTCAAAGTAATATTAACATTTTATTCAAAAATATTATAAATATGAAAATGACATATTCATTTTTTACCTGTGATGTTACACGCATTGTGTGCATTCCCAAAATATTAACATTTTCCATTAGTCTATGAAACACAACGTTAAAATATTTTGACGTGGTCCATGCAATATGAACATAAACTCTTCACACACCCTGATATAAATATGACTCTATAAAATGTTCAGTACATAGTTGCATTCCTTCACCGGCATGGTGTTCCACCATCATTCAAATATAGAAGGAACCTTATTAGTGATGGTATCATACAAATTTGGCTCACCTATCATGTTGGCCCAACAAAAAAATGGGTCATTGGTAGTAAAATGAGAACCCTATTTTTTAAAAATGGTCACTATTTGATCTGTTATTTTATTTCACCACTCATAACTAGTGTAGTTATGGTCCCTTTGTTTAGAACATGGTCACCAATCAATATTTTACTACCATACAATCCTTCATCTAGACTGTGAAAGTCATGACATGCCCTCATCCCCATCTTATCTTATCATGGTGGGATTCCATCCTTGGATTCACCGTTGATGTGTACAACCATATTCAAGGAAACCCCATATTACATTCGTTGTTCCCTATAAGTCCATTAATCATGTAGAATTAGGTATTTTGGTATGGTTGATTTAGATTTGGTTGAGCCATACGTGGGTTCTCAGTACAAAATCTATAACTGTAAATCAGAAGCCACATTGGAATATGTAATGTGAAAGTGGGCCTCTCGGTCCCCATTCACATCAGGTTTGTCTGTCACCACTTCACATATACCTCTTCCCCATCTATTTCCGGATACATTTGTGATGTACATAAGTATCCTTATCTCATACCTGCTGGGTTTATTACCTCAAAGCCGCAGAAATACACTATGGACATATATCTGTAGTCTATATAACATTACATGAAACTATTATACAATATATAGGGAGTATGACCTTAAAAAATGTGAAAAATCCCCATCACATGACGTTAAACTATGTGAAACATCCTGGATTCATTACATTAAACAATTCCATGCACTATCCATACTATATAATGATAAACTATGTGTTAAATTTCCTCACTCACATGACACAAAACAACAAAGAATCCCATGATTGCTTGGGAGTTCATCTCCTTCGATGTTGTTCATCTACCTCATTGTTCACATCTTCAAATATTTCTCAACAACCATGAAAATTATCCCATAATAGATAGATTTGAACTTTGTTTAGGAAAATTAACCTACAACAATGTACTCTAAGCCATGGCAGACTAATTCCAAGATTGTTGGAGGATATTCGATCATTCCATCACTCCCCAGCATACTTTACATGCCCTTTATTTGGATCCTCATCAAATTTCATGTTTGGAGGGACCCCCTAAGGGATTTGTTATGACTCTTCAACTCACATACCATCCATTGTCAATGTTCTAAATGACATCAGGTGGAAATTCAAGATAGGTCATGTGTTTTGAACATAGTCAGTAGTCAAAAATCATTTTGTGCCCATTTCATGATAAGAAATATGGATACTATGTCCTCATACATGGTCAATAGTCAACCAATATCATGATTCATCTCCAAATATGGGTTGAATATTTGGTTTAATTACTCAAAATTCTCATTCCCATTTTATCAAACGGATTCCAATGCTGCTCACATTATCCCATTTATGCATTAGAGCACATCAGTAAAGGAATGTTGGTTGTTATGAGAGCCTTATTATCTATCAAAAACCTCTCTCATCCTAAAAACTTTATGATGTAAAGAAAACAGAAGACCCCATGTATTCGATGATTATGTAGCACTCTCAAACAATGTGAACAACTATGTGGTCATCCCTTGTTTCTAACACCTAGCATCATCGACATGATATTTGATATTATTCATCTATTTTCTCAAGTATATTATTGGTTTGTAATAATTAAATGAAGAAGATCCGTTTTCATGAATGAATATGTATCAAAAGTAACAAAATTATGTTTCATCAGTTCAGCAGAAAAATCCCCTATGGATCCACCATTTAATATAGTGGTTCATCTCTTCCACTTTTAGGCATGTGGCCTCTAGGATCTGATGTCACCACCTGAGCTCAATTTATCCTTCATTTTTATCTAGAAAAAGATCATATGAACAATATTGTGCTTATTCGAGTTCATTTTAATGATCAACCAATAAAGAAGAGATCTGTCTCAGTCACTGTTGATATTTCGTCTGTTGGACCCTCAATCGAGATACCGGTTCTAATTGGGTGTTTGCAAAGTAATAGAAATCAGTATTCTACCCTTCTAGATTCAAAATATTATGTTCATCATCTTGAAGATTACAAGTGCAAGAAAAATTCATGTGATTCCATGGATCCTAGAAATGGTGACTGATTTTTTCACCTTTTAAATGAGGTTGTCATGAATGATCAAGTGCGTTCTGTGGTCATCCTCTCCTCTATCTCATATAATAAAAAACTAGTGGAATGATGACCCATTTGGTTTATCCACTATGGTTCAAGAGTTTGTTTGATGAATCACTTGATGAAATTCAATGCCTGGCATTAGGTATCCTAGCTATCCTAGACCTCATCAGAATCAGATTCATCTAGCACCTCTCGGACAATAAGTTCGTACTCCGGAAATGTGGATAGGAGTTCAACAATAATATCTCCCGAGGAAATAATGTCATATGAGATGGGATCCATGTATTGAGGTTTGTCATCATAACTTTACCAAACCTAAATGATGTTTTCCCTACTATCCATAGGTACTATCTCACAAATAGAATCACTGTTGAAAAAATTGATGGGTTAATAGAGCTTGAGGCCTGGTCAGCTCGAACACTAGGCCCCATATAGACTAAAAACCCTATCAAGAAAGGAGAACCTGATCATCTTACCATTATAACTAGAATATCATTTCATGCTCCAATTACTATTCATATAGAGTCTATATAAGTTAATATAGTCAAATAAGAAGCAAGTAAGAATATGTGAGCTGCATAAATTATAGAGGTAAACTGACACCTTCTCATGCTCTCTACTTGCCATAATTTGGATACCAGGACATGGAACCCCATATATGATATATGTATTATATGGATTTAGTGAGGCCACCTTATCCTCCTCATGACTATTGTACACTTCAACCCCAAACCCCCAGAAACAAGCCCCCGTTCTTGGTTCTGTGTGCCTATTTCCACACCTCCATCCCCATAAGAAGGTGTCTCTTCTGCAAGATTCCCCTATACAAAACATATTTCAGTTGAGGAATGTAGAAAAAAACATTATCCAATTGGTATAATCTATTAATGAGGTAAATATTACATTTATAGAATCAGTGAATCCCTCTAAGAAAGATTCCTCTTAGGCTATGACCACGCCTTCCTCTAAGGAGTCCAACTCCAAGGCTATATGGATCCCTTTATTGGAATCCTCCCCCAATATCCATATTATTCCATAGGTAGGGAATAGAACACCATGATCTTATCATCCATCATTAATGGGGAGAGGTTCTATCTAGGAACACTTTCACCTAGTTCATCATCAGACACAAAATGCCTCGGGAATGTATTAGGTCTTCCAACTCCACCAAATACCATTCTCTCTATTCCTGGGAACATAGAATCCAATTGTTGCATAACTGATCCCAACTAGATCCATCAAATTCCTATTGATTCATTCACATATCATTTTAGAATAAAAAAACTACCATTTTACATCCCAGGTTTCCCATGTTTTTGGATAAACAACATCCTAATGTAAATATACTGGGCATAATCGCTTCCCATGAGATTTAAAAATCCTTATGAGGATCCCTCCTAACAGTCCACCTTCCTCATAAATCCACTCAAGTGGTTCTTCTATTCTACTTTCATCCCTGACCAATGTAGTTATCTGGACCACCAGCTCTACTATCACAGCTTCATTATCATGATGTGCGCTAGCACTGCCCCTATGATAGTCCTTTGCAATTGTCTTGCCTCACCATTGTGGTGGACAAACCACTCCTTTAGGAAACCAGATGGTCTACTTCCTCTATGAATCTCTTGGTTATGTAGCCTCTCATATTTTATCATATGCCTCAATATCCCATACTTAGCAATGGATGGAAGAATTTAATTCTACATCTTCTTTTATTCCCATGTAAACATGAGATATATTTTTCTCGTCCTATTTGGGTTATCTTCATGTCATACTCCAAGATATACCTTTGGAGTCAACACCTAAAATATCTAAATTTCCCCAAAAATCAGTGTGGGCTGTATGGTTCATAGATTGTCATGAAGTACACTCATTCCACCATCCCTCTTCCTCAAAAGTCCATGATATTCATCCTCTCCTACTTCATTATCATGCCATCATAAATTATTACAATTATCTGTAAAGGAAATTGGGAAAATAGGAATCTATTTTAGATTATGACCTCAATCATCACATCAGTCAGACCTAACTTGAAATGAAATATTCTTTCCATATTCAAAATAATCAGACATAATTTTTCCTTGGGAGGAACGATAGGATGTGGATACTTAGATCCCTACATCTGTGCTTCTATATAGCTATATAAGAAATGGAGTGACCTACACACACAGTGTATTCTTCTACTAGATGATGTTTCAGAGAATCATATATAGTTTCACCAGTACAAGGATACCTAGGTTGATGCGCTGCATCATTTCTAGTATCGCTACCATGATGAACTAGCTAGGCCACACCCCAAATGTGTGCATATTTTATAATAAGTACCAACTCAAAAATGAGAATTGAGATAAATCTAGCCAAATTGACTATCAATTGATGGTAGTGTTGATGTTTTACCCACACATCTCCCACTATCAATCCCCCATGATCCACCTATAGTAACTATTTTTTCCTAATTAAACTACCATTGGGTAGTTGTGTGGCCTTATCTATAGCTTAATCACTACCTCTTCCCCCTAAATAGGATCCTTCATCAATATGTTCATTTAATTTCAAAATCACTACTGAAAGTGGACATCCATCATCGTTGGATTATCTTTATTAATTCCTATAACTAGATCTAGTAGTGCCTTTTCCAAACATGTAATTTCCACCTTATCCTCCAACAAATTCTCTATAGAGATGAATTTCTCAAACATCTCCCCATGATGGGTATCCGAGAATCATGATGGAGATATCATAGGTTGATTTCTACCTCCATGTGATGTAGATAAAATTTGATGGTTTGAGATGATCACCTACACAGTATTTCTGAAATGATATCATTCGACATGGTAGACATGGAACTGGGAGGACCATGTTCCTTCATGTAGTCCTACTCACCTCAGTTCTTCTCCATGCTCTGCCAAGATGTTCATGCTCAGTAGGCCCATTCTAACTCATCTATGAGCATTCCACCCTGGTGCGGATAAAAATCATCAGTCCTTCCCTTCAACATGTTTCTTAGACCCAACTTGATGATTTTATTTCACTGTAAAGAAGATTATTCAGTCTCTGTAATGTTACCATCATTATAATTTTTATGATTATAGAGAAATTCCATTGTGATTGGAGAATAAACCTCCAGACATGGCTGTCAACATCCATGTGCCACTGATACTTTTTTAGTGTTCCTCTGAACTAGTAGGCCAGCTCATCCCTACATACTGGTGGGATAAATACAACATCCCTCTGACCAAATCCATAAAACGAAAAACTTTTTCATAGAGATCAATCATTCTGATCTTCTGAAAATGGATCCAGCAGTGATTCATGATCATAATGAATTCAAACATGATCCCTAATAAGAATATTTTTCACAATCTATTCTTGCTAGGCAACATCAATATGAACCTCTCGAGAAGCTTCCGGAGTTCCCATCGATCCGGTATTTAGGAAATTTTCTCGAACTATTCATTGAGACGGATCGTGAAGACAATTTAAGGAGGACTAGATTGTAGAACAGTGATGGTCTCTACATTGATCACAAATTAGCAATGTATTGTAATGTACTAGTTCACTATATTGAGTTTTTGGAGAAAAGGATAATGGAACCCTATTTGTAAAGATTCATTCATTGGGGTGAAATAGCCTCACCAAAATAGAACTGTAACAAAGTTATCTGTGGAGATACCCTATAGATGGGAGGGGGTGGCACTCAAACAATATTTATAGGTGTGTGGAAAACCAAGCATATTAGCAAGTGATAAACCTTTTTAACAACTACTTCCCCCTGATAGGATGATGAATTTCTTCATTGTGAGCCATCTTCATGATCACCCATTTGTTCAGTGATTTTCCCTCAGAATCTAGCCATATTTATATTATTGGATTCAATTCTATGGGTGGAATTTGATGGTGTGAAAATACATCTATGGGATTAGTTGAGAATTTCATGACCGATTTTAATAAAATTTGAGGTTAAATGGATCAAAATGACATTAAAGTAGTCCACCTCAGGAGGCTGGTTTAGAAAGACCCCTCCCCACAACGAGTATGTGAAGAAGGCTAATAGTACATTGGGGAGTCGTATTCCATCCACGATTACGTATGACTCTTTAATGGATGACCTTGTGGGTCCAACAGATCCCAGTCACTTCACGAAGTCCTTTTGTATTTGTGGTATGCATCCAACCATCATAAGTGTAATGACCCAAACATTCATTAATTAAAATTCCTTTTGATTTATTTAAATGTCTTATTATGTAACATGGTTATATGACATATGAACCTCCTTATTTTTACGTTTTTGGATTTTAAAATACCATTAGTAATTGTTACCTTTTCTAATATAGCTGTTAAATAGTGATCACATGATTAGTAGAAATATAGAGCTTTAAAAAATCCAATTTACTCTAGCAATGGAAGTGATGGCCTCATCCAGTATAATTTCTCTATATGAAACACATTTGATGGAGCTTAGAAATGAGGTGGCATAATTTGGGATTCCTTCAGGACCAAGCCCAAGATGAGTATCAACACGTTAAGCTCGTACAAAACCACCTTCTAAAGAAGTGGATGTTGATAGAGATTATCACCCGAGTGATGTTATCTTATCCAGCCCAAGAGTCCATAACCATCGCACACCTTACCCTTTGGTATTATTCCGATTTTATAAGGGGTTATGTAAGAAGAAAAAAAATAATGATTATGTGCATTATTTTTTATATAATAAATAAAATACATTTATTTTATTATTGTTACTTTTTAAATCATTTTGAATGAAAATAATAGTATTTTTAAATAATATTCAATTAAGAAATCTATTTTCATGAATTAATGGATTTTTTTGAATTAAATAATATTTTAATTATATATTTTTTCTAAATTACTTTTTACTAAATATAAATTATCGAATAATATTTATGAATACAACAATTTTTTATTATGAATACAACAGTTTCAAATCCAATGAATTTATGTTAAATATTTGTTTTTATTTTAAAATTAAAAATTAACATATTTTGAAAATTATTTAGATAAAAATAATATTATTTTTCGAATTAGGACGTTGAAATTATGAAATGGTAAATTTTTTTAATTTCCTGAGACAATCGATTTTTATGGTAAAAATTAAATACCATTAAATTATAAAATGTGTTTTATGACTTCATAATGACCAAATAGTGATGTAATAAAATACTATAAATTTTATTTTTAGACAAATATTTGTTTTATTTTTAATGTAATGTGATTTTGTATTTGTTTTAGTATTTTTATGGTGCCTTAGTAGACCCTCCTTGACTTATTAAACATTTAAACATTTTAAAGTGATTTCCTTAAGAGTGTGACTTACCTCCACATAAGCAAGCCTAATATTTTTTGAAGTTTGGACGTTTTAATTATAAAAATATGTTTTCCAATACCCATTAGAAAAACTCATGGGAACAAAACATGGTATGGTTTTTTGTTTTGATTAGTTTAATCCGTGGTGGCTAAAACCTAAATAATAAAGAATCCACTCTTTTTCCAATACAAACCCACCACTGCACACACTTCCTCTTCACTGGAAGCCTTTGGATCTCGACCAACCCCTAGCCTCCTCTATCTAAAATCATCCCAAGGTGCCCTAAGCCCCCAAGAAGCCTCTCTCAGGCCTCTCCGAAGCCTTTGGAATCACACTTCCAAGTATGGGATTTCATCGTTTATTATTTTTTTCTAAATTTATTTGTGTTGTTAGGCCCTTTTATTTTCAATTAAAAATGTTGGGGTATGATTTATAATCTCCCCGTACTATCCTATTTATTTTTTAATGACAATAGAACCATTTTTCTCTCATTAATTCCTCCTATGTACACCAGTTACCATTCCAAATTTCTATAAGGAATTTCTCTAACCTCATTTACATTCAATCAATTCTTTTTATTATGAATTTAAAATTACATTAATTATTTTGGGACATGTATCTATATAACACCCATCAATTCCATTTCATGTACATATGATTAGACACCCCATTCTATCTCATCAACAATTTTTATTAATTCACATGTCATGCAGTTATGTTGCCGAAATTCGACTGCGATTTTTCAGGACAATTTCATTGTGTCATGAATACCATGCCCATTTATCAATCAGGGGTATTCACCGTTACGAACATTTACTTATTTATTATATAGTTTCATGTATTAATTCAAAATTAATTTATAGTTCAATAAATGATGATATTTAATGATTCCATTTGTATGATCCATGTGGCACACTTATGCATGAAATGAAATGTTTCAGAAGGGTGCGCCCTGATAGCACTCTAATGAATTAGGTAAAGATTGGTATCATTATACGTATAGTGCAATGAGGGTTTAATCATTCTAATAAAAGTGAAATGGGGGTTTAATCAGGCTCCATGTTCAATGATATTTGGCTCATGATAATACCATTTAAAGTCTTGTTACTACATTTACATGTTATGATAATCATGCTATATCATGACTTAATGTTCATGGTTCTCTAATGCTCTATTGATATTCCTATTTCTGAAAATTTACTGTATTCTTCATGTTATGCCTTTTTACTCCTTTACTGGGATTTATATTTCAACCTTTTCTTATGAATTTATTTAGGTAATCTTATGCAATTGTAAGTATTAGGGAATGTAGTGATCATGTAAAGGTTGTTTTCAATAATGATATTGTGTTTCATGTTTTAATATGTTATATAATGTTCCTAATCCCAAAGGACACTATAACTATTGATCATCTATGTTGTATCAAGTGAAGATTTTATGTAATAAATCAAGTTTATGTGTTTAATAAAATGAAGGGTTTTTATAGTTGGTATCAGGGCACATGATCATTTTATTGTATTAGGAATAGAAATACATAGTGAATCCATAGATATTAGAATAATTATAAAAAAACATCCCTAAATTTTGGTGAGTATTGAGTAAATGGTTTATTAGGAAAATAAAACCATGTCTGGATAGAAGCAGGTAGAGGCAGCTCTGGCACAAATGAACCATGGATTGAAAACTCTGGCCAGGAGTTTCAGGATTTACCTAGTGTATCCTTGTACATGACAATGGGACTTACCGCCCTTCTGGTAATAAAACTCCCAGTGGATATGATTTATTAATTTCTCAAGATTTGTATGTACCATTGTTAAGGGAATAAAAACATTCCCCTAATAATATATGTTTGGAAGTAGATCATCGATAACATAGACTATAGTCTATAGATTCATAAGTTAAGGAACTATAAGTTATTTAGAAGTCATCATTATTTTCCCTTGGATTACCAGTTATGTGTTACCCCTACCTTTACTTCTATTATATCTAATGGTTGGGAATATGAGGACTCAGGCTAACAACTAACACGAAGATGAATGCGATGAACGTTTTAATGAGACGCCCAATCCAATGGGACCAGGAATAATGAACATTGTCACGATACTCTCTCAGTTAACTCCAGATTTGAATAGAAACTTGAGACAAGTGGACCGTTCAACCACCCCCTAATAATAAACATGTCACAATCGAGAGATCCATGAGACAAAGGTATCCTACTTTTAATATATCATCTGATCCCTCAATTTATGAACTATGGGTCAACTCTATTGAATAAATATTCTCCATCATTAAATGTTCTGAACAAGAGAAGGTTCTACTGGATACCTATCGTATGGAGGGTGAAGCCGATCAATAGTGGACATTGATCAAAAATAAAAAGCCTAAGGATGGGATCGAGGAATTGGAATGGAAGTTTAAATACCCAGATTTTTCAATGTAATTTTTTTAGTTATATTCGAATTTTACAAGTACGTGAAAATTGACAGCGCATGATTCCGAGGCTCAGAGTGCCCAGAAAGAATTTTTGAACTTTTATCGGCTACATTCAGTAAACGTGCGAGCCGGTTTTTATAACTGTTGAACTGGTGCCTAGAACTGAAATATGAGGACATCGTTGAACTCACAACGCTAGTATGTGCTTATGGATACCTTCACCTTGGCTGCAGTTGGTCATTGGTGGAAGATTGTTTTTGATACCCATCGTGGTAGGATAAAAAAGCAGAAATAAAAATAAACTATCTTTTTTATTATTTAACTTTTGATTTATTTTTAAATCTCATTGTGGTCCACCCAAACTAGTTAAACCTACCAATTAAGGGGGAGACTCTTCATCACCATGATTAGGCTGTTTGTGGAGGATCTTGCTATAGGAAACCCCCCATAGAGGAAGAAATCATCTCCTTCGATGAAAATTTCTCCAACGAAGAACTCCGTCGAAGGATCTTCAACAAGGTGAGTCTTCAACGACAATGAACGGACATCTGTATTTTCCTCTCCTCACCGAGGTCAACAAATCATCAGGGTATGGATTGTTTTTTTGTAAACCAGTTACCTCATTATTGTCGTTCTTCTTGATTTAATAACATCTATGCTTCTTTCTACAATTCTATCTCGGAGGGTGCGGGCCAAAACTAACATGGCATGACCCCTCCGCAACAATTATGGATTTTTGTGTTCTTCGCGGCTTGTTTCTGGGTTGAGAAAATCTCAACCGTGGTGGTCTTGAATCGAAGGTGACATCCCGAGATGAGTGCAGGAGTCTTTGGAATGAAGATCAGGCCACCGAGGCACACCCGGTTACACGTGGAATGTCACCAGCGACCGTTGCTGGTGACTAATTCAAGTAGGGCTCATGAGCGTCGATCCACAATCCAGCTGTGCTGCTGGAGGAGGGCCACGACCCGTCATCCACGAAGGATAGAGGGTGGCGGTCGGTGCACGTCTGGTCGTGTAAAGGGGGTGGTGGCATGTTTCTACTCAGCCAGGCTAGTAGGGGCCGCGTCCCGAGGCCACATCAGTAAAAGGGAGGGATGACACCACACTGCCAGCCACTGGTGGGGGCGCGGCACGTGACCACAGCACGGAAGAGGGATGGTTATCCGGTCGGCCGAGGAACCAAGTGGGACCCCTGGTTATGCATGCTGGCCACTTGTGCCACATGGTGCCATCCAATTGGCCATCCAATTGGCTGGCCAACCATAATGGCTAGGCCGTTCGGGGATCCCAGGGTGAGCCTCCCCCATGGGTGGCGACTAGGTTAGACCCCACCGGGGGCCCCCAGCCCCAGGTTGGGAGAGAACCAGCAGGCCGGGCCAGATCCCGTGGGCTGGGTCGGACCCAGGGCTAGAATAGGGTCGGGTCGAGTCGACCCAAATAGAGTCAGGTCGGTCTAGGCCTGGTGGGGTCGGGTCGGTACGACCGAGTCGTAACGGACCCGGACCAGCTTCGACTCCATTCCTCTATTTCGGACATAACATGACCTAAGGGTGTCCGATTGATGAAGTTTCTATGGTGCCAGAAACATTGGACCGAGATGGTAATTTTGGAATACACCACATGAGTTTTGGATAATGTTGGGTTACGACCGTTTTGGATCAAAGGCGAATCCAACCAAGACCTCATGACTAAAATGCCAATAAATTACAGACTAAGTGTCCGATTGACGCACTGTCTATTGCGATGAGAACCCTTTTATGTGGGGGTCCTTTGGGATACTTCTTCATGGTACTTTGTGGAAGTTTGAGTATCTACCAGTGGCTTGAGGAGCGAACCCTCCTGAAATCATGCGAACATAGTGCGAGAACTCTATGTCTTGATGTAACATGAAAAATGGATCCTACAGGGTGTGTGATTTTGGGATCCTACATAGGTCTGTGTTCCAGGGTCCCACATCGATTTGCTCTAGGAATACATGTGGGGCCACTCTAAGATTATACGTGGGTCTACTGTACTAGGATCCTACATGGGTATGATGATTTAGCATCCTACGTGGGTCTGCCTCTCTACAGAGTAAGATTATTCTGTAGTTATATCTAATCATCATTACTATCGTAACTATGTTATAACTGGTGTGAGATGGGTCATTACCTTTGAGGTATTCCATCATTTTTGGAAAAGTTGAGCTTTGGGATTTGAGTTGGCCTATATGTTTCCTTATCATTGAGATGGGTATACTCGACAACTTAGGTATATGTTTGGGCATATACCTAAGTTGGGTTGTCATTTGTTTTTATACGTTTTGGTTTATCCATTGTGGATTTTTCGAGACCTTCAAGTATCTTGGGGTCCCTACTGAGTATCATTATACTCACTCCTATACGGGCGATGCCCACACAATTTTGTGTTTGATGTAGACGACAGACAGTGCTGACTGAGGATGAGGGTTCCAGGACTGGAGGTAGATCAGAGGTGGAAATTAGACGAGGTGTACCACAGAGAAGACAATTAGAGAGCTGTACCTACCCATTAGCTAGGATCATTGGTTGGTGTTCAAAGGATCTATTTTCAATTATACTTGAACTTTTCAGTTTACTTGTACTTTCTAGTTTTACATGTACATTTCAGTTGGGCTTTTATTCTCACCCCTTTGCTTTTTGTACAAACCTTTTTTACAATTTAGTTTATATTTTGAATGTATCCTAATTTTTTCTTAGTTTTGTGAGTATATAGGTTAAAAAGAAAATGCCTTCTTAGTTTTTAGGGAATACGTCTTTCAATGAAGGTCACCGGCCCCTGGCCTATGGAAGGCAAGCTTGGGGTAGTCACGGCACGAGCCCCGGTGGATGGGTCATGAAAGGATGGATTTTCAAAAAATCTTCTTTGAAAAAAAATCCTCACACCCTGTGACTTAATATGTGAAGGGACTACCTTTTCCTCAAGAAAAATTATGAAAAATCCATCAGATCATATGAGGAAAACTTATCTTGTCTTGTACAATATGCCTCTAGCTTTTTCGCTTCCCCCGAATGAATGTTTGATCACTTATTTGGTCGGGTAAAACCTAGACTACAGCAATATCTTATGATCTGATACTTTGATAGCTATGAGAAAATTGTCTGATGAGCTCTCACGGTTGAAACAGAGATCGGAGAATCATAGGGTTATCATGGGGATAGGAATCATAAGGTAGAATTCAATTCTTGTGGTCCTATGGATATATCCGATGATGCTATGAAAATACATCACCCTGCATTCGAAAGTTGGGGAAAGGATCACCTCGGATATTGCATGATGGGGACGAGGAAATTCATTTGGTGTGGAAGACAAGGGAACCTAGACATTAACTACTGATAAGAAAACCCTATGGATGCGACAGAGGAGATGAATTCTCTATTCAACCCTAAATGCATTTTTCATTTCATCAAATGAAAATAAATAGGGAACCTTGTAAATTAGTTCCCTATTTCAAGGGTTTTTTGAGGCAACAAACAACCTCAAAGGCATAAAGGGTGAGGTTTTTCCATCACTACAACCAAAATGAACCCCGAAACAAAGTGGTGATAGGTAAGCTAGTTATTCATTCATGAATAGGGAACATACTTTTTTATTCTTGTTCTATGGATTATTTTTTATCCTAAAAGTCTAGTAGAATAATCCCCATACCCCCACAAATCATGTATGTAAAGATATAGGTGATTATGGATAATTCACAAATCATTGCATCCCCTGAATATTACTCCTCCCGAGTCACAATCTATGGATTGAATTTCCAAGAGAACCTCATCATACTCCCTCTAGTGGAATTTGATGAAATTCTTGGCATGGATTGGATTTAATTATATAAAGCCAACAAAAATTTCCATGATAGGGAAATCACCCCCATACGGGGAAACAACCCCCATACGGGGAAACAACCCCCAATTCTATACAAGTGCAAAGAGCAAGATGAATATTCCACACCACCATCATCTCTAGTGTGGATATTACTACCCAATGAGAACACATATTTGGATCAGATTCTTGAGTCTATTGAAGCATCCATCCTAGAAGACATGCCTATTCTGAGGGAATATGATGAAGTGTTTCTTGAGAAATTTCATGATCATCCTCCAAGAATAGATGATGAATTCTTAGTAAACCTTATACCTGAGACGTTTCCAATATACAAGACTTCATATAGAATGGTTGTTGTGGATCTTGAGGATTTGAAGAAAAAACTAAAGAAGAACCTGGATAATGGTTTTATACTCCCATGTGCATTACCATGGGGAGCACCGGTCCTCTTCATCAAGAAGAAGGATGGGTCAATGCACTGTTTCATTGATTATACTGAGATAAAAAAAGTCACTATAAAAAAAACTATCATCATCCATGAATTGATGACTTGTTCGATCAGCTACATGGAGCACATTACTTTTCCCTGGAGAATTTTCAGTTAGGATATTACCATGTAATTGTAAAAAGGAGGATATCCCCAAGACAACTTTTCGTACAAGGTATGGGAACTACAAATTCATTGTAATTCCATTAGGACTCACTAATGCTCCATCAATCTTTATAGACATGATGAATAGAGTATTTGGAGAATACATTGACAAATTTGTAGTAGTCTCTATAGACGATATTCTAATATACTAAAAATCCAAGTAGGAGCATCAGGAGAATCTAAGAAATGTACTAGAGTCCTTGAGAAAGGATAATCTCTATGAAAAGTACAGAAAGTGTGAGTTCTAGTTGAAGTCAGTCTTATTCATAGGTCATATCATAACATGAAATGGTATATATATGGATCCCTCCAAGATAGCTGCAATTGTGGGATGGCCAAGGCCAACATCGGTAACAGATATCTTTAGCTTCCCAGGGTTATCTGGATATTATCGCTGATTTGTGAGATATTTCACATGATTATCCAACAATATTACCATGTTAACTCAGATGGGAGTAATGTTTTCTTGGAGTTATGAATGTGAATATGGCTTCATGAAGTTGAAAAGGAGGATTATCACTGTGCATGTGGTCACACTACCGACAAGTGGATAACGTTTTCTGGAATTTAGTAATGATTTGAAGAATGGATTGGGCTATGTGTTGATGAAAAATGACAAAGTCATTTCCTCGGATTTAAGGAAATGGAATGTTCATGATAATAACTATCCAACAATTTACATGGAGTTAGCTACAGTGATCTTCACATTGAAAATTTAGCGGCATTCCCTCTTTGGGGAGAAGTTTGAAATATACATGGATCCAAAAACCCTTATGTATATATTCACACAAAAAGAGTTGAACATGCACCAATGAAGATAGTTAAAGATGATGTAAGACTATGACTGTTCAATCCATTACCACCCTGGGAATGCGAACAAGGTGATATATGCTCTAATTTAAAAGGACGCAGAGACTCTATCATTGATGAGAGTTAAAAATTATGAAATCTTATTAGATTTAATTAAGATGGACATGGTAGTCATAAAGAAGGGAACATATTCAATATTTTCACAAATTATTTCTCAACCATCCATTTTGGATACGTTAAAGGATGTTCAAAAGTATGATGTACGAATTATGAAGATGGTGAAAATAATCAGAAAATAGAAATCCACGGAGTTCAATGTCAATGTAGAAGGAATTGTGAGATTAGGGTCAAGACTGTGTGTTCCATCAAATCCAAAGTTAGAGAATGTTCTTTTGGATAATGCACGTAGTTCAAATTTATCTATTCACACAGGAAACAATAATATGTATCGATATCTCCAAGAGCATTATTGGTGGGATACGATGATGAAGGAGATCACTGAGTATACATCAATATGCCTGGTATTTCAGAAAGTGAAGGTTGAGAGGTATAAGTCTAAGGGGATGATTCAACCATTACCCATACTAGCATGGAAATGGGAGGACACCACCATGGAATTTGTCACAAGACTTCTGAAGACATCCAAAGGAAACAATGATATCTGGGTTGTCGGGGATCATCTTACAAAGAATGCACACTTTATTTTAATTTTAGAGGATTTCACAGTAGATAAATTGGCACAGATATACATCAGATACGTGGTAAGACTGCATGGAGTACCACAATCGATTATATCTGATCGATATCCACAAATCGCCTCAATGTTTTATAAGATTCCTCAACATGCTCTGGATACTAAGCTGAACTTCAGTATGGATTATCATCCTCAAGCTTATGGTTAATTGGAGCGGACTATCCAAACACTTGAGGACATGTTGAGAGTGTTCTCAATGTAATTCAATAGAGGATGGGATCAACATCTTCCCCTTGCTGAGTTCTCTTACAATAATAGTTTCCACTCTATCATCCAAATGCCTCCTTATGAATCCCTATATGGGAAGAGGTGCAGAACACCAACTTGTTGGGATGAAGTTGGGGATATAAAACTCATAGGTATGGAAATGGTCGATGAAATGGTGGAGGTTAGACAAATCAAGAAGCACATCAAAGCTTCTCAGAGTCAAAAAAAGATTTATGCTAATAATAATCAATGAGACCTAGAGTATGATGTCAGAGACATGGAATTCCTCTGCATATCACCGTGGAAGAGAGTTATGAGATTTTAGAATATGGTAAAGCTTATTCCAAGGTCCATGACCCCTTTTGAGATCCTTGATCATATTTGAGTAGTGGCCTACCAACTAACACTACCACTGAACCTATATCATGTACATAATGTATTCTATGTATCACTCTTGAGGAAGTACATACATGACCCATCTAATGTACTCAATCCAGAGGTGGTACCATTGGAGAATGACCTCTCCTACGAAGAGAAGCTGGTGAAGATCATAGATTGTATAGAAAATGTTCATAAAAATAAGAAAATTCCCCTCATCAAGGTGCTGTGGAAAAACAAAAAATGTGAATAAGTAACATGGGAATCAGAGGAAGTGATGATGTATAGTTACCCAAATCTATTTTAGTGCAGGAAAAGGAAATTTCAAGGGAGAAATCTCTTAAGGGGGGATATTGTAACGAACCAACATTTCATTAATGAAAATTCATCTCTATCTATTTAAATGTATTATTATGTAAGATGGTTATATAACATATGAAATACCTTGGTTTTATGTTTTTGGATTTTAAAACACCGTTAAGCATTGTGACTGTTTCTAACATAGTAGTTAAATAGAGATCACATGATTATTATAAATGTAGGGCTTTAACAAATCCAATTTACTCAGAAAAATTAAGCGATGGCCTCATCCAGTATAATTGCCCCATACAAATCTCATTTTTCGAAGCTCAGAAAGTAGGTGGAGTCATTGGGATTCGCTCTTGACAAATCCCAGGCCGAGATTCAACACATTAAGCTCGAGCTAAACCTCATATGGGAGAAGTGTAAGTTGATAGAGATTACCACCCGGGTGATGTTATCCGAGCCACCCCAAAAGTCAATCACCAGCATACACCTTACCCTTCAGTATTATTCAGGGTGTTAGAAGGGATCTGTAACATGAACATAGCACTATGAATATGTGCATTATTTTTTTATATTATAAAGAATATACATTCATGTTATTATTCTTACATTTATATATTTTTTAAAGAAAAATAGTATATTAAGTTAATATTCAATTAAAAAATCTATTTTGATGAATTAATGTTTTTTTTAATTAAAAACTTGTTAATGATGTTTTATTACTAAATATATTTTCATTAAATATAAATGGTTATATAATTTTTATGAATTCATTAGTAAATTTATTTAAGGTCGGATAGATGTTTTTGTCAACACCAATGATTTTTTGTTAAATATCAGTTTTTATTTTAAAAGTAAAAATTAACATATTTTGACAATTATTTAGATAATATGAACATTATTTTTGGATTTTGGACATCAAAATTATCCAATAGTGATTTTTTCAGAATTTTCTAAGATAGTAAAATTTTTTGGAAAAAATTAAATACAGATTAATTATATAATGTGTTTTATGAAATCATAATGGCACAATAGTGATGTAATAAAATACTATAAATAGGATTTTCGGCCAATATATGTTGTATCATTAAAATAATGTGATTTTATATTTGTTTCTATTAATTTTATGGCGCCTCAGTGGACCCACAAAGACTTATAAATTTTTTTAATATTTTAAATTGATTTCCTTAAGAGTGTGACTCACCTAAAAATAAGCAAGCCAAATAAATTAAGAAGTTCATCCATTATCCTTATAAAATAATTTCTTCCACTCTCCATTGGAAAAATCCTTGGGAAAACCCATGGGATGGTTTTCGATTTTGATTAGTTTAATGCATGGTCTAAAAAAACTAAATAATAAAGAATTCCCTCTCTTTTCCTATATAAACCCACCCAAGCAACCACATTATCTTTACTCAATGCCATTGGAGCTTGACCAACCAATACCCTCCTCTCTCTGAAATCCGCCCAAGGTTCCCCCAGCTCCCAAGAAGCCTCTCAAGCCCTTCCCAGGCCTTTGGGATCACACTTCCATGTAAGGGATTTTCTCCATTTTCATTTTTTTGAAATTTAATTGTGTTGTTATGACCTTTTATTTTTAATTAAAAATGTTGGGTTTTTATTTTGAACCTCCCCCATACTGCCCTATTTATTTTTGAATGACGAGGGACCCCTTTTTTCTCATTAATGCATCTCATTTACACCTATTACCATGCGGAAATTCCGTAAGTAATTTCTCTCTCCTCATTTACATTCAAGCAGTGTTCTTGTATTATAAATATAAAATTCCATTACTTTTGTTGTGACATCTATATATATGACCCCCTTACATTCCATTTCATTTATATATGATGAAACACCCCTTTGTCTCTCATCAACAATTTTTATGAGTTCTTGTGTCACGGTGTTATGTTGCAAAAATTGCACCGTGATTTTCCAAGCCAAAGTCATTGCCTCGTTAATACCATGACCATTTATCTATATACGGTATTCACAATTATAAATGTTCACTTATTGATTATATAATTTCATGTATGAATTCCAGATTCCTTTACCATGGAAAAAATGTTGATCTTTAATGATTACATGTTGTATGATCCATGTGTCACACTAATGCATGAAATGAAGTGTTTAAGAATGGTGTGTCCTGATAGTGATGCAATGAATTGGGTAAAGATTATTATAATTATACATATATATTAATGAGGGTTTACTCATGCTAATTCATGTGAAATTAGTGTTTAGTCATGCTCCATGTGCAATGATCCCTGGCTTATGCTAATGCCATGTTAAGTGGTGTTGCCACATTTCCATATTATGATAATCGTACTATATCATGAATTTATGTTCATGATTCTCTTATTCTCTATTGATATTCATATTGTCGACCATGTAATTTATTCTCAATGATATAAATTTTTACTCCCTTAATGGGATTTATAGTTCACCATTTTCTTATGAATTCCTTCAGGTTATCACATGCAATGGTAAGTACGAGGGAATGTAGTGGTCATGTGAAAGAAGTTTTCAGTAATGTTGTTTTGTTTCATTTTTATGAAATTATGTAATGTTTCTAATCCCCAATAACACTAGACCTCTCGATATTCTATGTTGTATCAGGTGATGATTTTATGTAATAATTTACTACGGGAAAAATCTCTATTTGCGACGGGTTTTCGTCACCCGTCACAAATATTTTGGCAAGACTTGCGCGCCAAACCGCGCGACTTGGGCGCCAAACCTCGCGACATGCACGCCAAACCACGTGAAAATTATTTGCGATGGAGAGATGTCTCCCATCACAAATAGTTTGACGCGACTTGCAAGCCAAACCACACGATTTCCGCGCCAAAACCGCACGACATGCGCGCCAAACCGTGCCAAACTATTTGCGACGAGACCCGTCAAAAATAACCGGCGGCAGTTAATAGATTTTTGCGAATGGATGTCGTCCCGTAGCAAAAAGAGTGTCGGCGGGAACGATTTGCGATGGGTCCCGTCACAAATACCGTTTTAACCGTCAACTGTAATTAATGCGGGTGAGGGTATTTGTGACGGGGCCCATCGCAAATACTAACATTTGCGACGGTATCCAATCGCAAATAACCCCGTCTTAACTAATCTAACCTATGTATATACCCCCACCCATTTTTTTCGAATCACTCAGATCTTCCTCTCCTTCTCTCTTCATTCTCCAGTTTTAAGTAAAATATTTCATTTATTTAAAATTCTTTATACGAGAGCAATTGGAAGACACCAATACGTTCAGAATATCAGTGTTTAAGGTGTTTATATTGTATTTGTTTATATTTTATTTATTTTTTTATATTAATTTTAATTGTTGTGTATTAGTTATAATTAAATTAGATTAAAATTGATTGTTATTTTTAGTTATATTTTGTAAGAAATAGATATTTTCAGTGATAATTATAAATAATTAGTGTTAATCTGCAACAATTAGATATTATTATAATTAGATATATTAGATATAATTAGTAACAATTTGATATAATTAGTAATAATTAGAGATAATTTGTAATAATTAAATATAATTAGTAATAATTAGATATATTTAGTAATAATAAGTAATAATTAGATATAATTAGTAATAATTAGTAATAATTTGATATAATTAGCAATAATTTGTAATAATTTGTAAAAATTAGATATAAATAGATATAATTAGCAATAAATAGATATAATTAGTAATAATTAGAAATAATTAGACATAATTAGACATAATTAGACATAATTAGATATAATTTGTAATAATTAGAGATAATTAGTAATAAATAGATATAATTATTAATAATTAGATATAATTAGTAATAATTAGATATAATTGGTTATAATTAGATATAATAAGTAATAATTACATATAATTAGTAATTATTAGATATAATTAGTAATAATTAGATATAATTAATAATAATTATATATAATTACATATAATTAGTAATAATTAGAT
This sequence comes from Viscum album, assembly GCA_963277665.1. NCBI lineage: Eukaryota > Viridiplantae > Streptophyta > Magnoliopsida > Santalales > Viscaceae > Viscum > Viscum album. The sequence goes on from OY728162.1 coordinate 822,004,850, forward strand.
ATAATTAGTAAAAATTAGATATAATTAGTAATAATTAGTAATAATTAGTAATAATTAGTAATGATTAGTAATAATTAGTAATAATTAGTTATAATTAGTAATAATTTGTAATAATTAGTAATAATTTGTAATATTTAGTAATAATTAGTAACAATTAGTAAAAATTAGTAAAAATTAGTAATAATTAGTAATAATTAGTAGTAATTAGTAATAACTAGTAATAACTAGTACTAATTAGTAGTAATTAGTAATAAATAGTAATAATCAGTAATAATTAGTAATAATTAGTAATAATTAGTAATAATTAGTTATAATTAGTAATAATTAGTAATAATTATTAATAATTAGTAATAATTAGTAATAATTAGTAATAATTAGTAATAAATAGTAATAATTATTAATAATTAGAAATAATTAGTAATAATTAGTAAAATTTAGTAATAATTAGATATAATTAGATATAATTAGTAATAATTAGATATAATTAGATATTATTAGATATAAATAGATATAATTAGATTTAATTAGATATAATTAGATATAATTAGTAATAATTAGTAATAATTAGTAATAATTAGTAATTATTAAGAAAAATTAGTTATAATTCGTAATAATTAGTAATAATTATTAATAATTAGTAATAATTTGAAATAATTAGTAATAATTAGAAATAATTAGTAACAATTAGTTATAATTAGATATTATTAGATATAATTAGATATAATTAGATTTAATTAGATATAATTAGATATAATTAGTAATAATTAGTAATAATTAGTAATAATTAGTAATAATTACTAATAATTACTAATAATTAGTAATAATTAGTAATAATTAGTAATTATTAATAAAAATTAGTTATAATTCGTAATAATTAGTAATAATTATTAATAATTAGTAATAATTTGAAATAATTAGTAATAATTAGAAATAATTAGTAATAATTAGTAATAATTAGTAATAATTAGTAATAATTAGCCTTTCTTGGTTGATCACCTTGCAAGTAGCATTGCAATAGGACAAACCAAGTCATTCCTTTCTCTTATATGAGAATTATCTTAAATAACCCTTTACATAGACCATTCTTCCATGAAAATTAAAGGGAATGATACTGATGTCCCCTCAAATTTTTAAGGAAGTATGATCTATGTAAAGGGTGCAAGATGATTCTTAGGGACGAGAATGACATTACTTTAGTCGTCCTATTACAACACTACTAGCGAGTTGATCAACCATGATAGGACAATTATAGAGATTACATTGGACAAGGCTGACACAAACTTTTTTTTCGCATGACCTGAAAATTGGTGACCCATTCAGATTTGAACATGTTAAGAATTGAGCAAAGCCTGTTGCGAATATTGAAAATTTTAATAATTTTTATATTTTTATTTATTCTAATAATAATAATATTGATTTTTCATAAATATTGATAGTATAATTATTTTATTAGTAATAATTAGTAAACGAAAACTACTTGGATGATGAAGGAAAAATTTGTAATCATCTCCACAATGATGATTACCACATTTCCTTTCATTATTCAAGTAGTTTTCATTTTGTAATGTATTTCTATGTATTTTTAAATTTGTAATAAATTGAAATAATTAGTAATAATTAGTAATAATTAGTAATAATTAGTAATGAAATGTAATAATTAGTAATAATTAGTAATGAAATGTAATAATTAGTAATAATTAGTAATAATTAGTAATAATTAGCAATAATTAGTAATAATGTGTCATAATTAACAATAATTAGAAATAATTAGAAATAATTAGAAATAATTAGCAATAATTAGCAATAATTAGCAATAATTAGAAATAATTAGCGATTACTATCAATAATTAGAAATAATTAGCAATAATTACAAATAATTAGAAATAATTATCCATAATTAGAAATAATTTGAAATAATTACGAATAATTATTTATAATTAGGAATAATTAGCAATAATTAGGAATAATTATAAAAAATTAGGAAATAATTAGCAATAAATTGTAATAGTTAGTAATAAATTTTAATAATATGCAATAAATTGTAATAATTAGCAATAAGTTGTAATAATTAGAAATAAATTGTTATATTTAGAAAAAAATTGTAATAATTACCAATAAATTATAATAATTAGACATCAGACAAAATAGTAGCCGTCAATCCACTGGAAATTGTGTCTCCCTTAATTAATGGTAATTATTAAGTTGTAGTGGTAATTATTTATCTTCAATTTTAAGATAGTGTTTTTATAATTTCTAATTTTTCAAAAAAAGTCATGATTTTATATATATGTAGAAAAATATGGTACAAGGAAGTCGACATCAGTCATTATTAGAAGATCGTTCTTGGATAAATCAGCACAAAAAAATTGTTCTTGTTTAAATCTAGTATATGATGATGGTATTGAAGCTTTCTTATCATTTGCATCATCAAAAACAGAATATGTTTCAGAAGGCACAATTATGTATCCTTGTAAAAAATGTTCTCAGAGAACGTTTGACACATTTGACAAGGTTGGGGGATATCTCTTGTTGTTTGGTTTTTAACCAGATTATTTTTTTTTGAAATCAAAATGGAGAACGTAGTTCTAGAGAAGATCCTAAAAACATGATTCTGGATCCATCACTGTTTCAAAATTTAGTACAAGATGTTTCATTTCCATCTATGCAACAAACTGAAACACACGATGATATCAATTTAAACCATGAGTTTGCACCTTCTGAATTTTATTAGTTTTTTAGGTCTACCGAGGATGCATTATATCCTGGTTGCAAGATAAGAAAATTATAAGTTGTTTCAAAATTTGTGGCTTTTAAATCAGATATTGCAATGTCAACTATTTTGATCTGATATTTCTTTGGTTAAAACAATGTTACCTAAAGGAGATGTGTTGCATGCATATTACTCTGTGAGCAAGAGGCTGGTTCATAATCTGGGACATAGTAATCGGATGAATCATTCATGTACAAATGATTGCATAGTATATTCTGGTGAAAATGGGTCATTTGAAAGTTGTCCCACATGTGGAAAATCGAGGTATAAAGAAGATCAACCAGGTAAGTCTAGATCGATTCTAGTAAAACAGTTGAGATATTTCCCACATACACCCAGGTTGCGGTATTTATCTATGTCTCAGAACACAGCGTCAATGATGTCATGGCACAAAACCAGGATTTCAACTGATAAAAGCTTAATCATCCATCTGATGGTGATTCATGGAAACATTTTGACCGTCTGCATCTGTCTTTTTCTATAGAAGCCTGAAACATGCGATTGGGACTTTATACTGACGGTTTCTGTCCGTTTGGTTTTTATGGAAGTCAATATTCATGTTGGCATGTGTTTATAACACCGTACAATTTGCCTCCATGGATGTTGAGGAAGGATCCTTATATCTTTTTGACTCTATTAATCCCAGAACATCTAATAAAGAATATTGATGTTTATTTGAAACCATTGATTGATGAGTTAAATGAATTGTGGGGTGATGTTGTTAATAAATATGATGTAGCTGCGAACAAAAAATTTCATATTAAAAGATTCCTTGATGTGGAAGATTAATGACTTTACGGCACATGGAATGTTTTCTGGTTGGACTACACATGGTCCAAAATCATTTCCTTACTTTATGAAAGACAAAAAATCTTTTATGCTCATCAATGGAAAAATACCTTGCTATTTTAATGGTCACCATAGATTTCTTCCAACCGATCATCCTTTTCGGAGGAACAAATATCATTTCAGAAAAGGTACAATTTAAAGGGAGGAACTTCAAAAGATGATCTCATGTACAGAGTTAAATTCAGTTGTATTTTCATTACCTCCCATCAAATTTGGATCAAATGTAAACGAACAGAAAATTCATGTCTTTGGGAGAGAGCATAATTGGATAAATCAAAGCATTTTTTTGGATCTTCCGTATAGGTATGATTTTTTGGTCTGCCACAAGTTGGATGTAATTCATATTGAGAAGAAATTATTTGATAATTTATTTCATACAGTTTTGGATACACCAGGTAAAACTGAAGATACTGTAAAGGCATGATTAGTTCATGCCCAAATTTGCAGGCGACCAGAACATGAACTATTTCAAAATGTCAGATCATAAAGGTTAATGAATCCAAAATCAGCTTATACACTTTCCAAAGAGAGTATCTTATTATTTTTTGAGGAGATTGTAAATATTAGACTTCAAGATGTCTATGCTTCCAATTTGGGAAGATGTGTTAAGAATGGTTATATTACTGGATTAAAAATTCATGATTGTCATGTTATAATGGAATGAAATATTCTGATTGGATTTAGAGGTTTGTTAAATTATATGATTTGGTAATCGATAACAAACACATCAAATTTATTTTGCGACATTTGTGCAGTGACAACAGACTACGATGTGCTAGGAAAACTGGAAGAAGATGTTTCTATAATTATATGTAAACTAGAATCAATATTTCTGCCATCTTTCTTTGACTCAATAAAACATCTGATATTACATTTTCCACATGAATCTAAATGTGGAGGTCTAGTATTGTTTCGATGGATGTACCCATTCCAGAGATGAATAAAGAAATTGAAGAAAAAAGTAAGTAACAACGAATCAGTTGAAGGCTCAATTGCTGAAGCTTATTTGGAAGAGGAAATTTCTTTTTTCTGATCTCATTATTTTGAATCTCAATATACCTCAAAACTCAATCGCATTGGACAAAATGAGGGTAATGTTAATGTCGAAATGCAAAATCAGTTAACAGTTTTTAATCAGCCAAATTTGGTTTCGGTGGAGTTCATGAACAATGGCTTTCAGATGATGAACATCCTAGAGCTCATACATATGTTTTTCTCAACTGTAAAGAAATGACATCATTTCTCTTATGAGTGCTTCTATCACTTTTCCTATAATTTATGTTAAAATATTTAAACTTATTTTATTTGTAGGTTATATGATAATAATATGAAGATAAAACTTACACAAATTACCGCAGCTGCTCTTAAAGAACGCAGATAATTTTTTTTCTCAATGGTTTAAAAAACAGGTAACATAAATTATTGATGGTTTAATATCAATTATGATTATTATTTATTATATTAATAATTGTTTTACAAATTTTCAGGTGTCTTAATATGATGATAAAATTCTTAAGCGACTGTGTATATTGAGTAACCCACCAACCAAAATGGGTAAATCTTATAATGCATATGTGGTGAGTGGTTTTTGATTTCATACACCTGCATATGGGGAACCAAAAAAAACAATGAACAGTGGAGTTTTCTTTTGAGGATCACATCACTGAGAAACTGATGTTGACTTTTATGGCATTTTGGACGCAAATATTGAGATGTGTTACCTTGTATACAATTACATAACAATGTTTAAATATCTGTGGTTGGATCCTGAGAGAGGCTTGCATGTTCATCCAAATCATAGAATCATCGACATTAAATATTAAAGTCTTCTTGCAGTAAATGACCAATTTTTACTAGCTCGATTGGCAAATCAAATTTATTATGCAATGTACTGTGCTACTTCAAGACACTTGAGAGATTGGTGGAGTATAATAAAAATGAAATCTTGGGAAAATCAGTTTACTCAAACTGAATGTGGTTCCACTGAAGTAGAAGGAATTGAAATTTTTCAAGAGACTGCTCAAAATTCATCTGATTCATAGAGTGACATGAGTATCGATGATGACACCCCACAATTAAGGATCAACGGTGATGAAGATGTGAATGATGTTACAAATGAATTTGAAATGACAAGAGATGCCGAAACTGAAACTCATATGGATATTGATGATGCTGATTAGGAAGATGAAGACATTGACATTGACAGATATGGATAAGAGGATGAAGATGAATATTGACATAGTTAAATGCTGGTTAAATTATAAATAATATATATATATATATAATAGTTATTTTCAACTATCTACCAACAGTAATCATTTTGAGTTTTAGATGGACTCTGATCTATATTGCGAGTTTCAGGAGGCTGAACTACCATTGGATGAGGGGGATATTAGATCATCTAACACTCAGCCTACTGGCAGTTCAGGGGGTACACGGAGGGGCAATGGTCTTGCACAACTGATGATTCCTAACCCTATCCCCAAGTGACGTCCATATCTTGGTTTCGATCCATGCACACTGAGGTATATGGTAACCTGTATATTTTAGTTAGCTTTCATTAATTTATTTATATATATACTAATTGTTTGATTATTTATACTTTTTTCATAGTTATGAGCATGTAGCTATTGGACATGGGAGTGCTATCTTGGGAAATTATTTTTTTCAGCCATGGATCACATGGAGAAAGATTCCTGTTGATGTGCGACACAACATTTTCCATCATTAGCTGGTACTTAAATAAATAATATTTATTTTGAAATTTATTTTTTAAATAACATGATATTAATAATTATTTGTATTGTTTATGGTATCCTATCGATGATAGCATGCACGACGCTATCCATGCGACATGGCAGGTTTCTACGGATGACCATTTCCGTCAGTTTTTGCACAATTTGAGAAGGACAACCATTAAGAAAGCAGGAGTGACAGAATTTGATGAGTCGTGTATAGCCCACTGACCAGAGTACCTTTCATCTCACGTTTGGAATAGATTATGTTTACACTGGTTGGGTGGTGGATTTCATAGGAGATCTTCAGTGGGATGGCAGAACTGGGGGAGACAAGAGGTGACACATCGAGCTAGTAGTTATAGATTTAGTTCGCATAGAAAGCATCTAGTAAGTATATTTTTTAAATATTTTATATAACATTAAATATAAATAGTTTATTTCATATTTATGTATGCATTCGAGCATCTCGATATTAAGGAGTATGACATTTATTGGAGGATGTACAATGATCCAGCCACTGGAGAGATTAGAGTTGATCGCCAGCGTCAGATTGTGGTTATTATTATTTTTTTAGTTTGATAATTAACTACTTATAATATTTTAAAAATTTAAATTATAAATTGGAATTGAACGAGTCTTATGAGGCTGCGACCTCTTAGATATAGGCTGAGTTTCAGGATGAGACGACTGAGCAGACCTGTGCCCACCATTTCGATGAGGCGGCATAGATCCATGCGACTTAGTATGGCTGAATGAAGGGAAGAGTATTTGATATCGGATCTAATTTGACTCTTGGTACTTATTATGGTACTGCTGCGATGTTGACATCCAGCTCGAGAGGAGCTCATGGAGAGGCATCATCTTATGGCTCACAGTATCATGAGAAATTGCGAGCTCAGGCTAATCTTATAGAGACATTGCAGAAGAAGCAAGAAGAGATGTATCAGCGGCAGCAGCAGCAGAAGCGGCATCATGAGGAGCAGATGCGTCGATGGAAGCAGTAGCAACAGCAACATCATGAGGAGGATATGCATCTATTGCAGCAGCATCACGAGTAGATGGAGTACATGTTTTGTCTGAATCATAATTTAGTGATGGAGTTTTCTCCAACATCTCTTTCATCTTCTGCACCTCCTCTAGTAGACGACCCCCAGTGATTTTTTTATATTAAAAACATTTGAATTTAACATTGTAAAATAAATTATTTACATTTTCTGTTTTTGATATCGGTGCAGATATTTCATAATTTAATTTTTTATTTATTTTTTTTGTGAATATTTAGAATTTTAATATTTAATTTTTTTATTATTTTAATAATAATAATATTATTTTTTTAGTTATATTTTTTCAGTATTATATTTTTTAATGTTTTTTTATTTAATAATAAAAATAATAAAAAATTTTTATGAATTTATGAATTTTTTTGTGAATATTGATAATTTTAATATTTTTTATTTTTTTAATAAAAGTATAATTATTTTTTCAGTAATCGTAATTTTATTAAATTTAAATTTTTTTAAAATTAATTTATTATTTGCGATAGGAACTTTTTCAATGGGACCCCATCACATATAGTCTAAATAAATATATATATATAACATATTTGCGATGAGACTACTTACCCGTCGCAAATACTTTGTTGCGACGGGCCTGTCACAAAACGATATATATATATATATATATATATATATATTTGCAAAAGGGCGGTGAGCCCATCACAAAAACAATTTACGATGGGCCCGTCACAAAAATGATTATATATATATATGATGCATATAATCAGAGACTTATTTGTGAAAGGACTGCCACAAATAATCATATTTGCGAAGGCATTTTCTGCAACAGGTTATTTGCAACAGGGCCCCATCGCTAAATCTTATTTACGACGAGATCCTGTTGAAAATAACCCATCGCAATTACCAAGAATTCCATTAGTGAATCTTGATTAAGTGTGTAATAAAAATAAGGTTTCTTATAATAAGACCCCTTTTCCAATGAATATCTTGAACATTCCCCCTCAAAGGCACGATTACCTTGGAATTTTTTCTTTTGATATCCCATTTCGTGATCCACCAAAGAATCATGAACCAAAGAGGAAATGGATCACCCAAGGTATTAGGGAATCTTGATAACCCCTTCCATTGTTCTTATTCAACCCTAAATTGTAGGGATTCCCTTCAGAAAGGTCAACACCTTTTGAAAAGGAAAACCCCCCTTTTGGATGGTCGAGGCTTCGTGGAGATTTAAACCTTCATGAAGCAATCTTCCCTAGATCCAAGGCAACATTCCAAGGAAAGGTCACCCTACATCTTAGAGCTCTATTTTTCGTGAAGCACCTTTCCATCATGATGCACCCAAGATTTGTGAATATACTCTTAGTGAGGCCCCTTATATCACAAGACCCTCATCCATGTGGCCCTCCAAGAAAGTATATGGAAACTTCATAATCCCTAATGTGGTGTCCGTTATTGCATTGCCCCACAAATTTCTTTTTTTCCATAGTTACACAAATGTCAATTGATTTCCCAAATAGCTACACTAATATGGATCCAAAGATTGAAAACTCCTCCAACCCACCCCCAACAGGTGTTGCTAATGCCTTCTCTTCCCAAAGTGTGGGTGGGTATCAGTCATGTAAGACGAATGGGTAAAGAGTGAGCCCATAATATCCATTTTTTTGGATGTTAAACAACCTATATCCATCAACCATATCACATGACATTAAACTATATCCTCACAATGCATAATTCACATGGGATTCCCCACCTGATGAATTTTACCAGACCACTCATCTCCATCAGATTGATATCTTCTTCACATGGAATGATTTCCTCTGAAAATGGGATAATATCCACCCAAGAGGGAATGTAATCCATCCTAGAGTAAGCCCCTATCCTTTCTTATGGGATTAAATATTCTTCCTCATCTTTTCCCCCTACGGACACAAAGACGAAAGGAGAGATGTGAACATGGGACTCTCAATACCCAATACCTCTCCCATTTATCTTTTTATCCATGGGAATATTAATTTCATAAGTCCTAAAGCATCTCACGTTGACAAATATTTTGGGAATTAATCGTCTGGTCTATTACTTACTCTTGTTTCTCACACCAAAAATGGCTCATAAGGGCTGAGAGGTTAGTAGTGACTATGAAACCCTCGGATATCAATGCATCCCTCCTTGAGTAATCCCCATTTTACACCTTCATTGGAATCTAAACATGTGTAATCCCAATACCCTTCCAATCATCATGGGTTTTGATCCCTTTATTTTAATTAGGGTATGTAGGAAACCTCTATGCAGTTCATTCCCGACAAATTATAAACCATGGTGCCCTATTACTAGGGGTTCACCTCATGGATATCAGTATCCACTATGACTAACTTATATCATGATGTTTCCCTCGGGTCACCATTTCATTGGAAGATCATTCCCCACTCAAAGGTCACATCTCATTCCCCCCCTATGGCCACTCCTATGCATAATCCCCAAGAACATGCATCCATGCCTCATCCATAGTAAGAATCCCCAATTCACCTTTTCTGAACTATGTGGACTTTTATTCCCAACCAACTGGAAATGTATGAAACATTCTAGAAGCTAAATCACAAGACCATAAACCAATCCATCTATGCCATCTACTTCATCCAATTCATTTATAATCCATACAGAATTTAACAGGGCTGCCACATATCTATAGATACATTCCATCTGTTTGGGTCATTCATACATGTATGCCCCATCTTCATCACTAATCCTAGTAGCAACTCAGTATCTAACCATTCTTAATCCTCGCATCATTCAACATCCACCCAAGATAAATCCTCTTATAATAGGAAATCTCAGTGCATAATACCCACTCCATACCCTCTCAAACAACATGGTATTTGATCTGTCTATTAAAAATAGGATATGTAATATTACTCATTAATATTCCATCCAAACAAATATTAAACATTTCTTTTCCCCATAAAAGGGTGAACCCTCTCTGATCCCTATTCATTGGTGTTTGGATCACCTATCACGATGTGAAACTTTATTTTTATGAGAAATAGCATCTAAGGTATGCCTTCACTGACTTTCCAACCCATCCATCTAGTAAACCATGTTGTTCCACTCCTACTAGTTTAACCTACTTGATCCACATTTTGTGGTTTCAATACCATCCTTCAAAGAGTGAACGATTTCCTTTATGGGAATGCCATCATGGGTCTTCTCTCATTGGTCAGTCTGATCCACCAAATTGGTAAACATTCTAGGTATCCCCTCCTAGGGACGTAGCTCATTGATCCATCTCTAACGGGTATTATGATAATTCAAATCCATATCTGAAAGATGATATACTCATGGACTAATCCATTTTAAACATGGGATTTATAAGGAAAACCTCAGAATACACGCCTCTTGCATAATATTCCCAACGATCGACATGGTATGCCTTATGTCCCATGCCCTTGAGAATACCTCTTACAAGGAAGAATACAAGAGACCAATGTTCTAGTGTCTAGAAATTCCATTGATACCCAACGTGACTACACACCTGACTGGAGCATGTTTCTATGAATGTAACACTTAGAAGGTAAATAGAAAAAATTGGAAATAACCAGTGTTGGAAAAATTTTGGCCCATGGAAAGAGATTCATGAACAACATCTTAATTTATAAGGAAGACGCATAATTTTTAAAAAATTGTGTGGAGGAATCCATAGAAGACGGTACCAACCTCTCATCATCCCTTTTTTGATCAAGGAGTAGACATCATCGAGGAAATGATGAATGTCCCACACCCTTTGAATGTGGGAATATAGGGCACCAAGAAACACGTCGCAACAATGATTCTCACCCCATCGAAAGCATAAAAAATAATGGTCCATATGGAAGTGGTCCATTTGATTCATACTTAGTCACCCTACCAATATGGGGGAACTATACACCTGTACCTTTGGTCGATGAATTTGTTTTGTGGGAAAATGTTTCTTTTCACTAGTTTTTATATTCAGTTGGACAACTTTGACAGCTCATGCATTAGGTTGGGTGAATTTGATGGATTCATATTTATATAATATGTATCATAATTTGGGTCGGTGTTTATTTCTCTACATACTTATAGATTTCTCTTACAAACTAGTTTTTATATGATTTCCCTATTTTATATAAAATGTGGACTATCTTGTTATCATTTATGTTCAGTTTATAAGATGTTTTCTATGGATTTACTATTGGGTTTTTATACTCACACCTTATACATTTATGTCAATGAATATTTAGTCTTTTTTTGATATGATATAAGTATGGGGATACCTATTTCTTTTTTATAGGTTCACATAGTTTTATTGTCTAGGTATGTAGTTGGGATTATGGAGATAGAAATTTTGTGGAGTATAATATTGTTCCAGATCATCTATCTATCCTTCGATTTACTCTTTTCCTAGTAGTGTAATTTTTATAAATTGATATCTTTAATGGATTATATTATTTTCTTTGGAAACTATGTACTAAATATTGATATTTCATTATTCATGCATCACATACACATTGTCTTATAGATGTTTTTTTGTTGGATGTTGTGTATGTAATAAAAATTCATCCATACATAATTTGGTAAACCCATTGGAATTTTTTCTCATTGATTATTGTCTGGGTGATGCACCAATGGATAGTGGAACATTGTACCTTCCAAATCCTATTGGTTGGGGTAAATAAGTTAAAAAATGGAAATTTAAGAGTGATTCACATAATAATTAGAATGATCACGCATCAAATATAGTTTCTATAAACTATGTTTAGTTATAATAATTAATTCCCTCCATAAATAGTTAGAACATGTCACAACTTTTTATTGGGAAATTCAAGGGTTCCGGAAAATTAAAGGTGCAAGAACTATTGGAGCAATGCAGAACTACAATAGGATCAATCCTAAAACACACATGATGTGTTTTCAACATGAATTATTATTTTTAAAATCTTAAAAATCCATAATTATAAACATTGTAGATGTTTTTCAATATTATGTCAGATTATAGTAGGGTGTTGTGTACCATGATATGACACATTTGAAGGTTAAGGATTGCTAAAATAGAAAATGATAAATATCCAGATATGGTAAGATATATCACCATGACTTGTGATATATATAGAATTCAATCAAAATGAATTCTTATAATAGTTTGGAAACATGTATGTTTTTTAGTAACTACCGATATGATTATTAATATTGGGGATGTAATTATAGAAGATCCAATGATGGTATTTGAATCATAGGATTCTGAATGTTGAATGGTGGTAATTTTTTTTGATGTTTTGATTTTAAATTATCATGATATTGATGATATTGTTTGGAAGATTTTCTAAATTGGGGGACAATAGAATAGAGAAGAGGGGATTTTGTGTTATAAGGGTAGAAGAATAAGGGGTTAATAAGAAGGGATTAGTTTCAAATTTTAATTATATAGGATGTTATTATTTCTAAATAATAATATATTAATGATATGTTTTTATGGAGGAAGTGTACTGCGCACAAATTATGTGGAAGTGGTGAGAATATCATAAGTTCTTTTGATCATACACAAATTATAGTTGAAAATAAGACTCATAGTTATGAAATATAAAGGAAACATATAGTATACTAATGTAAATAAGAATACATTGGGGATATTTCTTTCTCTATAAATAATATATCTAGAAAATAAAAATTTCTATAATGTGAAGATTGATTTAATATCAATTTTCTACCACATCTAACAAGGAGATAAATATATTTAGAAGTGTAAGTTTAATCAATACATTGAATAAATAAAACCATCTATTTTTAGAAGAGGATGAAACAGAAGTTAGTTATTTATACTGATCATGAAGTGATGTTCATGTGAGTAAACTAAAATGATACCTACAAGTCCAAAAATTGAAATATGTGACACTCATGGAAGTTATGAGTTGAAGAGAGGAAGAGTTTGTTGACCCTGAACGAGGATTAATCTCATTATAGAGTTTATAATCACAAATTGTGAAGTAGTGATTATTAATAATATCAATAAAACATTGATCTGTTCTCCTTGGTTGTACACTAGTGTGATTGAACCATGTTCAGTCATTACTTCTCTGCTTTCATTACATTATGAATATATGGTTGATATATATTTTTAAATATTCTAATAAATAAATACAATAAATGGTTGAATAATTATTCATTATATCATGGGAACATGATATGAATGAAAAAGACAAGGAGGGAAATATTTTTAATTGTAATAATAACATGATTATCCACTATCTTCCCATGATGTATTGGGTTACTAAAAGTGAATTGTAGTATTGAAATAATCAATGTAGATGCTTAATGTACAAGAGGGGGGGATTGTATACTTTAAAAATTCCTTTGAGACTTTTAAAGATGGTTATGTTTATAAAGGTTAAACAAGGTAGATTCACTAGAACTATTAGTTCACCAAAACATGCTAGGTTTCAGAAATATGGTTCCAGAAATGAAACCTAATGAAAGTTTACAACAACAAATATTCTAACTTAAAGATTATAGAATATTACTAATCATTGCAAATGTATAAGGTAATATAAGATAATTATACTTTCCTCAACAATTACAATTCAGTGGAAAAAATAAACTTGCAACAAAACAAGAAACAAGTATAAACACTTTTATCCCAAAGAGAAGGGTATCCAATATCCTTGGATAAAGGTCTCTTGATTTATACATTCATGAAACTCTATCTTACCCACACCTGAGTAAGACCTCAATCTAAAGATTGGTATCTGTCTTGCTATCCCCAAAAGCCCTCAACTATAATGTTGTTGGACCCTCTGTCTTCCTCAACAAGGAAGACCTCAACTTTATGGTAGTCAACCCCTCTTTCTTCTTATCCCTGGAAGCCCTCGAATGTACTTAGCAACATTTGAAGTCACACAAAGCAATTTGAACAATATTTTTAGTATTCACTAAGAATGAGTGTCTCTCTCTTGAAATACCTTCAGCATGTAATCTATAGAGTTGTATAATACTTCATCAAGTGTGTTGTGAGTTCTTTTAAATGAACTCCTATTTATAGGAATATATCCAATGGTCAGCTCCCTCCTCCAATGGTCAAATTTTTATTTAAATTTCAGAGGGACATGCATACATGTCACTCAATCAATGGTTAGTTAGTAACTGAATGTACAACATCATTTTATATCAAAAACAAGGGTAAGTATAAACATGGTTACATAACCAAAATAAAATATATGGAATGTATGTAAATAAAAGTTTGGAGTCTAACCAAAACCATAATTGGTGTCTATAATACAAGGATATTCGAATTCTGTTTATCATTTAATTCGTAGATAGAATTTAGGAGAATTCGTAACCTGAAATTGAAGTTAGATCTCATATAAATTTGTATCCCAAATTCAGACTTGAACTTTATAAATGTTCATAATCAGAATTCAGAGTCAAACTTCATAAAAGTTCATAATCAGAATTTGGATTAGAACTTCATAAAAGTTTATAATTATAATTTGGAGTCGAACTTCATAAAAGTTCATAATAATAATTCGGATTCGAACTTCAAAAAAGTTTGTAATCAGAATTCGGAGTCAAACATCATAATAGTTCTTAATAATAATTTGAATTCGAACTTTATAAAAGATTGTAACTAGAATTCAGGGTTGAACTTCCAAAAATTTCATAATCAGAATTCGGAGTTGAACTTCATAAATGTTTGTAAACATAATTCGGAATCGAACATCATAAAAATTCGTAATCAGAATTTGGATAAAAAAACTGAATGTTTTTTCTATATGTATTATATGATTATGAGTTTTTAGATATGAAACTGAATTTTATACCGAGACAATATAATTAACAATGAAAAGCATGGAAAGGATAAATTTCCTTGGGGAAGGAAAATTTTCCTTATGAAGGTAAAATACAGGGTTTAATGCATTTTTTCTTGAGATAATGTGTTTATGATTTAAAAAACATAAGGATTTGAAAAGTCATAAAGAAACCTTATTGACTCAATATTTTCCCTAAACATGATGGAATGGAAAATTAATAAGGAAAACCTTATTGACTCGACAATCTGCCCCTTTTTGGAAAGTAGAAACATCATTACGAAAAAGAATAAAAGGACATATAAATTTTTTTCTAGACATTGAAAATAAAAATATCTCCATTATCATATGGGAAAATATTAATACAACTAACTTCCCCATAGGCTTTGGACCACTAAGGATCGTAATCTAGATTTTTGGAATGAGATTTATCATGAAAACATAAATCTCTCTAACGAAAACTCCTCCTCAGAAAAAATTCCCCTTACTTTGGGATATTACTTCTTTACTTAGTATTCGTTTTTCCATTCTCCCTCTTTATGATTTTAAAAAATTATTTAAGGTAATGGAAAATATATTAAAGTACCTAAAATATTAGTACAAAGCATCCAAAAAAAAATGGACAACCAAAATTTCATTAAGATAGGAAGAATTTGTAAATGGAAAACAAATACAACAAAGAACAGATTTATGAAAGATCATCCTTCCTTTTCCTTGGTCAAAAACATCATGACAATTTTCTTCATCTTTTTTAGATCCTTGTGGTCTTCCTCTGCTCACCTGATAATCTGATCTTGATACTCAGCTTTCTTCTATAGAGCTTTAATCTTGTCTTCCTGAGAGATAAGATTATCTGCTTGAGCCTTCAGGACTTGTTCATACTTGACAAGCATTTCTTATATCTCAATACAGAGATCCCTTTCTCTCTTTTGAATTTGGGAAACAAAATATAACATTCCATTCAGGAATTTCACCTCTTCAATCTGAGTATTTTGTTCTAGAGTTAGATTTTCCTCCAAGATACTCATGAGATCCTAGATCTCACTAACTTTGGTTTAAAAATCATCGTTGACATTGTCTTGAAATTCACCAAGGATTTGCATGTCCTGAACTATTTTCATCGACCAGCTTGTTATCTTTTTGTAGGATCTCTTGTGAGCTTCAAAATTGATAAGAAAATATTTGAAATTAGCTTCCAACTTAACAAACCTGTCCATAACCATGGAAACTGAACTCGATATCTGATTTAGTGTGTGTAGAAGCATCTTGCATCTGGAATCTATGCTTGGAATGTTAGGAATGGTCCCAACAAGCTTCAACAAGGATTGGAAAACGAAATCATGTCCAGGAGAAGATGATTCCGAATTTGAAACCTTTCTAACTAAGTGTTGTTTCTCTAGCTCAACAAGTTTCCTTTTTGATGATCCACTATCTTCACTCATCCGTACAACAATTAAATTAGGGGAATCAACAACTACTAGCGTCCCCTTATTGGATGCCAGGATGGCTTCGTCATCAGGAGATTTATGTTCACTTTCAGGCAGTTGAAAAATCTTATCTTCATCTGTCTTGTCCTTTTCGTCTCCCACCCCAGCATTTTCTTGTTGAATGAAGTCATGCTTTAAATTTTCTTCCTCAGACAACTTATTGAATTCTTTCTCACCCTTGTCATCATCCTTCCCAGGTGTAGCAATCTTCGAATAATCTACATCATAATTTCATTTTGACAATTTCTCGGATGGTGTTCCCTTGTCTTGATAATCTTCTACATGTTTTATAAGGTCATTTGTATCAAAACTTCCTTCTTATTCTTCTTATTGAACTAATCCCACTTCTTCTATTTCTTCAACATGTTTTTCTTTGACCATTTCGGAGTAACATAATTCTTTCCTAGGGTTTCAGGTAAAGCCTCTTTCAAGAAATATTTTGGCTGTGTGATATTTTTGGATGCTACTTAAGTAGACTTAAATACTTATTGTACTATTTTGGCTTCAGTCACTTTCATCTTTAGCTTATTTTCCTTCTCCTTCTTCTCAAGCTCATCAACAGTTGTCTCCTTTAAAGCATTTTCTCATCTAGGATCCAAACCAAACTGTGGATCCCCTTATTTTCTACTCTTTTTATCCTCCCTTCATTTTTCTAAAACCTCATATGGGTAGGATTTTTTCTTCTTGGGCATACTAGGTGCAGATTGAGCTTCCTTAGCTTTTGGAGTTTTGACTTCTTAATCGACTTCTTAAGACATTCGTTTATTTCCTTCCTTTTTGGAAGGTTCGACCTCTTGTTTTTTTGGATCTGCTTAAGCTTCCTCCTTTAGTAGATCAAAAAATTCTCCGAAGTCTTTAGAAAATCCAATATTCCTTCTCTTGATTGCGTCATCACAAACTAGCATAACTTTACAATTCCATGAATTGGAACAAAAAGGGATTTTAAAAGACTCTAGGAACCGAACTATCAACTTTGAGAGGATGGCTAGATACATGAATATTTGTGCCTTCAAGTTCCTATTATTAATATTCTCAATAGTTATGAGAATGTTCTTCATCATATTGATCTTACTTAGATTCACCAAGAAATCCAAGATATATATGTCACTCTTATTTAAGGTATCTTTATCACCTTTTCTCAGAATGAAGAAACATTTTACCCATAACTCCAGAATTAGATAATTTGTTGATAAATGAGAAATATTCGGAGTCTTGAAATTTGATAATCCAAGACTATCTAGATCCTTCACCTTATTAAACCATCCTTTGTCATCTAGAAACTTGTGGGAACAGAACTCTGCTTCCCCTTTATATTAAATACCAACCAGGATGGATGCCTTAGAGTATGAAAGAGCATATGTATTTCTATAGCTCTTAAAGGAAATCTTCTCTCTTCTTTCTTCCTTAATGAATCATGTTTTGTCATAAAATTCCACCAATAAATCCTGATTCACCACATCTTGATTACATGGTTTTGAGATGCACACTCTTTCCCATCTATTCAACTTGATGTTCTTGGATATAATAGAATCATATTTGGAAAATAAATTCAGATTCACCAATATTTTTCTATATACTTTCCACTTCGAGATTTTCTTTGAAATAGACATCTCTTGAGAAGGAACATCAACAGACATTCAGATTTCAAGAAACTCTGAGAGATTCAGAATGACGTTATGTAAGGGGTCAAGACTTTAGCATGCGAGAGATTGAGATCAATGTGGGACAACCCTTCATGTTTCCTTAATATAGGTGATTGCGGAGATGATTATTCTTCCAAATCCAAACCAACAGTTAAAAGGCCTTCTAATCGAATCTAATAGTTGATATGATAGCCGCAAGGAGAATTTGGTAGGATCTGATATTTTGAGGTTTGAAAAACAATTCAGATTTAAGGAAAAGAGAATCCGAATATTTTAAAATTAAAAAAAACTACCCATAAGTAAAATATGATTACGAGAACAGAAGAAAGGAAATAATACCTTTCAGATTGCATGGAAGATTATTCGTAATAAGCAGAATCCTTCTTGAATTTTTTAAACAAAAAATGACTACAAAAAAATCATTACAGAAAATATAAGCACGAAATTTTATACTACAAGAATTTTTAATACGAAAAATTTCCATTTAAAGAATATTGATTACAAAAAACCTCTTTACGACAATTTTGAGTAAAAAAATCTTCATTAAAAAAATTCCATTACGAAAATTTTAAGAACTAAAATCATCATTGAGAAAATTCCATTACAAAAATTTTAAGAACTAAAATCTTCATTATGAAAATTCCATTACAAAAATTTTCAGAAATAAAATTTTCATTACAAATATTGGAAAACTAACTACGAAAAATTTTTATTACGAAAAAAATTTGAAAATGACTACAAAAATTTTCCATGCCAAAAATTTTTGAAACTGATTACGAAAAAATTTTCATAATAAAAAATTTGAAAACTGAGTATGAATAATTTTTATTATGAAAAATTTGAAAACCGAGTACAAAAAATTTTCATTACGAAAAAAATTTGAAAAGTGATTATGAAAAAGTTTAATTAATCTATCAAATAAATGTATTCCCCCTTTGAAAAGGAGTTTCTTACTGTTAGGAGATAGTTTTCAATGGGAAATTATAAAGGAATATTACCTTATGGTTATCATTCCTAATTTATGTTTAATATATTAAATCTATCAAAGGGTAAAGATTTTGTGAAAATATCAGCAAGTTGATCTTCTGTTCCGATAAATTGGGGAATGATATCTTTTTTTTGTGTGATCCCTAAGAAAGTGATGCCTAATAACTATGTGTTTTTCAAGAGAGTGATGTACATGGTTTTTACTAAGGAAAATGACAGTTGTATTATCACAAAAAAATTTGTTTTGGAAAAACTCATATTATAGTCTATGATTGTGTGTTGCATCCACAACAGTTGTGTACAACAACATCCAGCTGCTACATATTCAGCTTAATCAGTGGAAAGTGCTACTCAGTTTTGTTTCATGACTGACCAAAAAACTAATGAATCTCCAAAGAAATGACATGTTATAGATTTACTTTTTTTCCATTCTACACACACCAATGTCAGCATCTGAAAAACGTTTTAGAACATAATCATTTGCAGAACTATAAAAGTTTACAAAATCCATGGTTTCTTTTAAGTAGGGAAAATTTATTTTTACTTCCATTAAAAGAGATTCCTTAGGATTGTATTTCTATCTTACACATAATAATACTGAAAAAATTAAGTCTGGAAAACTAGCTGTCAATTATAGTAGACTTCATATCATACATCTAAAAGATTATTAATCCAATGGATTCCCAGCTTCATCTAGATCAAGTGAATTTGAAGTACCAATAAGAGTAGTAATACTCTTAGTTTTGTCATATCCATACTTTTTAAGAAGATATTTAATATACATATTTTTATATATATAGGTTCTTTTTGGTTTTTGAGAAATTTAAAAACTAAGGAAAAATGATAACTCACCCATCACACTCATTTCAAACCCAGATCTTATTATATCTGCAATGTAATTAGTTAATGATTTCTGAGTTGAACCAAATATAACATCTTCAACATAAATTGGATCAATCAAAACATTTTTCTTATCATTCATTATAAAAAGGGTTGGATCTAAATTTCCATTAACATAATTATTTTGAATCAAAAATCCTGTAATTCTATCATACCAGGCTCTAGGAGATTTTTATGGACATGTAAAGCATTGTTATGTTAAAAAACATGATCAAGATGTTTTTATCTTAAAAACTAGGATGATGTTCAACAAAAACTTCCTCTTGAACATAACTGTTAAGGAAAGAACATTTCACATCCATTTGAAAAAGTTTTAACATAAATAATGCTGCAAAGGCAAGTAAAAGACGAATAGATTTATGTCTATCTACTGGAGCATAGGTTTATTCATAGTCTATTCATTCTTGTTGATTATAGCCTTTAGCAACTAATATAGCTTTACTTCATACTATTATTCCATTTTCATCACACTTATTTTTGAAAACTCATTTTACTCCAATTATAGATGATTCCATTAGTCTTCCAACAAATGTCCAGACTTTATTCCATTCAAACTCAATATGCTCATCTTGAATGGCTTTGATCCAATCATTATCACCTAAATCTTCATTAGTGATTTTTGGTTCTAATTGGAATAGAAATGCTAGATATTCTGCTTCATTCTTTAAGGAACATCTAGTCTTTACGGGATGATTTTCATCACCAATGATATTATCACTCATATGACTCTTCAGAAACAACTGATTTGGGTTTTTTAAAACATGTTCATGAACATAGGGTGGAAAATATTCCAGGGTAAATGTTTCAGAATCATTATCTTGGACATTTTTCTTTATCAAAAGGATCATCTATCAAAGGTTGAAAAGCAGTTTTTGAAAACACATCCGAAGATGTAGGTTGGGGGTGATTAAAAAAAAGTATTAGTTTCATCATAATTAACATGTACAGTTTCTTCAATAGTTCAAGTGTTTTTATTGAAAACACTATAAGACTTAGAAGTTGTGGAGTAGCCTATGAAAATTCATTCATCAGATTTTGGTGTGAATTTATGGAAATTATATTTAGTATTCAAAATAAATACATTGCAACCAAAAAAACTGAAGTAGGAAATTCTAGATTTTCAACCATTCTATAACTGAGAAGGATTTTTATTATGAAAATGTCTAACTAAAACAAGATTTATAGTATAACAAGAAGTACTTACAGTTTCAACCAAAAAAATGTTTTTCTATAGAATATTCACTCAACATGGTTCTTATTATCTCTTGAAGAATTCAATTTCTTCATTAAACAACACCATTCATTTGAGTAGTTCTTGGTGCTGAAGAATTGTGAGTAATTCCTTTTATACTACAAAAAGTTTAAAAATCAGTATTTTGAAATTCTCCACCATGATCAATATGAATAGTTGTCAATGGAAGGTTTTTCTAATTTTCAAATTATGCTCTAAATCTTTTGAAATAAGAAAAAGCTTCATACTTCTTTGCTAGAAAATAGACCCATGTAAATCTAGTGTAATGATCAACTATGATAAATACATAATAGATGCCTCCAATGCTTCCAGTTTTTGTTGGACCAAAAAGATCTATATGCACCAACTGTAATGCATCAGTTTTTGTGACTTCACCAATAGATTTAAAACTATATTTATGTTGCATGTCGTATTGATAAGGATCATAAAAATTTGAGGAATCAAATCTAATATATTGTAGATTCTTAACAAGTCTTTTAATAGAGAGTTTACAAATGTTCCTAAGGTTATAGAGTCCTAACCTTCTATTCCCTAACCAAGACTGTTCTTCCATTGCACTATGACAAGGTGGATCTTGGCTCCTAAGTTCTTATATGTTTAGTGTGTATACATTCTCTTACCTATGGGTAGAAAGAATAAACTCTTCCTTGGAATTATGTACTAATAAATTATCATTCCTAAAATTCACAAGGTAACCTTCATCACAGAACTGACTTCTGCTAATGAGGTTATGCTTATGACCTTTAAAAAATAAAATATTTGAAATCAATGTTTTTCCAAGAAGAATAATGTTACCTATGCCAATAATTTCTCCATGAGCATTTTCTCTGCTAGTTAATTTTCCTCCTCTCGTCTTGATAATCTTTTCAAAGTAGTTCTTGTTACCAGTCATGTTCTAGGAACATGGACTATCAATGTACTGAGTATTATTGTTGGTACTTTCTTTATTTTCTTGAAAAAAGAAATTGTTAATTCTTCGGAATCCAAACATTCATGGAGCCGGAAACTTCAGAACGCAAAATACTAGGAATACACATATTCTTAGAAAAATAAAATTTATGATAACCTAGAGATTGGGTTTTGTTTAAGGAACACCTTTTTTCACAATGGCCACAACACTGATATTTGGTGCAGAATGGATCACATTGAAGAACAAAGTTGTTGTTACTAAAAATCGGGTTGGATCTAGTATGACCAAACTTCAATTATTCTTTTGAGGTCGAATTTGAGAATACATCTTATCAAAATTTTCCTCACCTAAGGAAAATTTTGACAAACACTTCCTCAAGGAAAAAATTTCAGATTTTATTTTATTAACTAAATTCTTATCCTAAAAAAGATTTGCACTAGAGTTAAGCTCAAAAAAACATTTCATAGATATTAGTTTTTTTAAATCCTTGTAAAGTTTATCCTTCTCAGAACGTACTTCCTCAAGTTTCATAGAACTGTTTTTCAAAATATCATTTTACTATAAAGATATTTAGTAAGATGCAATATTTATTTAATCAAAATAGATTCTATAGAATTTGGTATTTGATGTTTTGTTGAAACTTTAAAATTAATTTTTTCTAGTAACATAGAAAATATAAAACCCTCCTCAATGGAAGGAAAATCATTTTCATTATCTTATGTGGAAGACACTTCATCTGAAGAAAAATATCTATTAGGAAAATTTTCACTCAAAGACATATTGGATAGGGATTTAGCAGTTCATACCTTAGTCATAAAACAATGACTCTGAAATGGATCTCTGGTTATCAGACCAATATTCTTTTTCTCAGAAGATTCATATTCTGAAGAGTCATTAGATGAATCTACACCACTGGCACATGAAGTTTCATTGGATTTCAAGGCTATGTTGTGCTTTGATGTGTAGAACATCTTCTTTTTTCCTTCAGAGTTCCTATCTTTCTTGTCTCTTTTCTTTTGTAAAGGACAATCCGGTCTGATATGACCAGTTCTTCTACATTGATATCTTGTCACTTCTACTTCTTTCTTGTCTATTACATCTTTTTTATTTTATCTATATTGAAATTTATTCTTTCCAACAATCTTCTTCATCCTTAGAGCAAGATTTTCTAACTCATTTTCTGATGATTTACTTCCACTAGATTCGGCTTGTATAAAACTCTTCTTAGACTTGGATCTTATAACTCTCTTAGGAGTTTTGGTTTTCATATGTTTTGTAGTTATACTAAAATTAACACTTCCATTTCCATTTTTCTTCTTGATATTATCAGCATTTCGATTCATTCAAGTCTCGTGCTATAGAATAGTTCCCAAAATCTCATCTAAGGAATTCTGGGTGACTTTCCTGTTCTCATCAATTGATGTCCTCATTGACCCCCTTAATGGGCATAATGTCTATGATCTTGTTAACAAGTGTTTCATCATCAAGACCTTTCTCTCCCATAAATTTAAAGCTATTCACAATATTCTTGAACCTCTGATGAACTTTGCTTATGGTTTCTCTATAAGGAAAATTAAAGCCTTGATATTCAACTCTTAACATATCTCTTCTAGTTTCTATAACTATAGATGCTCCAAATTTTGTGACTTTTGATTTCTTCCATATACTATTTACAGCTTCACATGAGGATAATTGACTATAGATATTTATATTCATGGAGCAAAGTAAAGTATTTTGTACCTTAATGTTCAACTAGTATTATACATTTTTTGGATTAGTAAAGGTTCTAATATCCTTATCAAGAATCTTATAATCTCTAGTTAACATGATGTTTCTATCTACACCTTTTTTATCACAAAGGTCTTCATTCTATCTCTCCAGTACTCATAATCATTTCCATCAATGATTGGTGGTCTTGTAAGATTAACATTGTCAATTGAAATAACATTCATTCCTTTCATCTTAAAAAAAATCATTCCAAACGAACATGTTAATAGAAAAACATTGGAATTAAGGAAATTATTCCTATGCAAGGAAAATATTATGAACATGAAAAAATTGTGCAAGAAAAACTTATATGTGAATATAATGATTTTAGATACCTCCTATGATACCAATTTTAGGATCCAAATAATTAATATTGATGCTCAATATAAAATAGTGGGGTGAATTGTATGCTTTAAAAATTTATTTGGAACTTTTAATGATGGTTATGTTTAACATGTTTAAACAAGGTAAATTAACTAAACCACTTAGTTCACCAAAAACATGATAGGTTCCAGAAATATGGTTCCATAAATTAAACTCAATGAAAGTTTACAATAATAATGATTCGACCTTAATGATTATAGGATCTTACTAATCAGATTACATGTATAAGGTAGTATAAGACAGTTATACTTTCCTCAACAATCAAAATATAGCAGAAAAATTAAACTTTTAACCAAACAAGTAACATGTATAAACTCTTTTAACCCAAAGAGAATGGTATCCAACAACCTTTTATAAAGGTCCCTTGATTTATACTTTCAATAAAGTCAATATTACCAAAACCTGGGTCAGACCTCAATCCAAAGATCAGTATCTGTCTTGCTTTCCCCGCAAGTCTTCAACTATATGTTAGTCAGCACCTTTGTCTTCCTCAGAAAGGAATCCCTCAAGTTCAAGGTAGTCGGCACCTCTATCTTCCTATCCCAAGAATCCCTCAAATGTACTCAACAACATTCAGAGTCGCACGAAGTAATCAGAATAAGATGTTCAGTACACACTAAGAATGTGTGTCTCTCTCTAGAAATCATTTCAACATTTAATCTCTAGAGTTGTACAATAGTTCATCAATTGTGTTGTGAGATCTTTCAAGTGAGATCCTATTTATAGGAATATCTCCAACAGTCGTCTCCCTCCTCCAACGGTTGTGTTTTTCCTTAAATTTGGGAGGGACCTGTAAACGTGTCACTCAAACAACGATAAGTTAGTAACTGAATGCATGACATTGTTTTCTAACAAAAAAACTGTAAGTAAAAATACGGTTACATAAACAAAATCAAATATTAGGAATGTAAGTAAATAAAAGTTCAGAGTCTAAAGAAAACAATACTTGGCATCTATATTACAAGGATATTTAGATTCTGTTTATCATGGAATTAGTAGTACGAATTCATGAGAATTCATAAACTGAAATTGGAAGTAGATGTCATATAAATTTTTATCCTGAATTCAGAGTTGAACTTCATACATTTTCATAATCATAATTCGAAGTCGAACTTAATAAAAGTTCGTAATCAGAATTCAGAGTCGAACATTATAAAAGTTTGTAATCATAATTCAAAGTCGATCTTCATAAAAGTTCATAATGATAATTCGGATTCGAACTTTATAAAAGTTTGTCACCATAATTAGGAGTCGAACTTCATAAACGGTCGTAATCATAATTCAGATTCAAACTTCACAAAATTTCGTAATAAGAATTCGGTGTTGAACTTCATAAATGTTCGTAATCAGAATTCGGAGTTGAACTTCATAAAAGTTCATAATAATAATTCGTATTCGAACATCATAAAATTCGTAATCAGAATTCAGTTCCTGAAAACAGAATGTTCTTTATCTAAGTATTATATGACTATGAGGTTTTAGATATGAAGACCAATTTTATACTTAGACAAGATAATAAACAATGAAAAATGTTGTAGCGATAAATTTCATTGGGGACGGAAAATTTTCATTATGAAAGTAAAATACAGGGTCTAATGAAATTTATTTTTAGATAAGGTGTTTGGGATTTTCAAAACTTGAGGATTTGTAAAGTCATAAGGAAACCTTATTGATTCAACAATTTCCCCGAACATGAAGGAATGGAAAAGTCATAAGGAAAACCTTGTTGACTCAACATGAGCATCAAAAAATTATTAATGTTATTTTGGAAGAAATAATTATTTTATTCCATATAATTAATATTATATTTATATATATTTGAAAACATTATGACATGTATTTTAATGATGTAAAACTCATACCTCTCATGTATATTAGATTCAAGAGTGGTCTGGATAAATAATTATTTCCCTTTACATCATCTTTGCGTAGCTTCTTAACTCTTTCCTTCAATAAAAATCCCGCCATACCACATATATGAATTACATGAATTATGGTAGAGAATATGTTAAAATAAGTGGTCAATGATGATATATTAAATTATTATTCTATATATTTTAATTTCCTCCATCACATAATTAAACCCCCTTTATACCTAATGTTATCATTATTAAATACATTATTATGATAAATAATCTTGAAGATAATATTTCGTCACTAACACCACTAATTGTAACCATGAAGGTCCCAATACCCATATGTGGGAGAGATAATTTGGGAGAGAATCACTTTTCACAAAAATATTTCCGTCCAATGTTATAAATAATATTTAAATATATCAAAATAATTGTTCTATAAAAAAAGTATAAATAATAAATGTAATTTTCATGAACACTATGATACTACTTGGTTCATTTGTGTGGAGATACATCCGAGGAGTATAAATCAGTGATTTACTAGAGAAAAAAATTCTACCAACACGAGAAAATATGAATATAATTTTAGGTTTGGCTTAAAATAAATTCCAAGGAACCCTACATCTCTTTATCACCTCCTCAAATATTACTATAAGGTCCAAAACAATTAATGTTATAATACAATACATTGAATGAATAAAATAATACTAGTACATTAATTTTGTATGTTTGTCTCTCTTCGTATTTGTCTCTATGAATATGTACCTTCCATTAGAAACATTAATTTTCTTTATGCTTGACTCATCAACTCAGTTATAATTCAATATAAGAATGTATTCTTATATTTTTGTATTTTACTTCAAATATATTTTATTAATCTTCAAAAAGGATGAATTTATTTTTTGATATTGTATCTAAAAACTATAAATCTTTTTAAATATTTCATTTCATTATTAACCCTTAAGAACATAAATCATTATAAATAAAAATCTCAATAAATTTTTACAACATTTCATTTTTGAAAAAAATAACTAACTTCGAAAAACATATTGAAATAATAAAATCCATGGTATATATATTATGACCAATATGTCAGTTGTTAGGGAATTATTTAACTCCAAAAACAATGACTTTAAAATATTATTTCTACTCAAAATTTCAATCAGTTTATTATTTTAATATTTAAAGATAACATATAACATGATGCAACTTAATTGAAATTTAACCATAGTATTCTCTCCTAGATTCCAAAATCATTTATTATCTTATTTTTTATAATACTATTCATCACAATCACAAACACAATAGTATCTCATTTAAATAGAAAACAACATTGACCAATTACCATAAAATACTCAAACCGCATTTTAATTTGGGGAGGTGTAAAATAATAAACACCCAAAAGAATGAATTACATTGTAGTTTCTTAATATTTCTATATTTTTCATAAAACTATATAAAAATAATCAAAACATCATCTTCTCTACATATTGAGTTATTTTATGTTATAATATTACACAACAACCACATTTATAGTAACAAAATGTAGGAATATATTTTGTTGTATATAGATCTTTTTCAAAAATTTTATTCCAATTCCATATACCATGATCATTGTTTGGAAACCATGACGGTGTTTAGTAAATAACATTAGAGTTTACCGCATTATAGAATCCAATGTAAAATACCACATTTTTGTCAAATAATGATCAAACCCATAACCTACCCCACATCCTCAATTGTTTCCTGGTTTTTTCTCCATCATCAAAATGTATTACAACTATATAATGTCAACACCAATGATATTTTACATGAAAATTCATGATGGTTTCCTAAATTTTATGATATTAAAAATAATGTATTACCTTCTTGATGGCTTAAAAAATCAATAATTGGTGTTAAATGGTTTTTATCACTCCTGGTGAAATGAAATTAATCTTTCTTATATAATTACTTGTTTTTTGTCTCTATAGTATGAATAAATTGAAATTTTTCTATGTTATAATCTCAAATTTGTGTTAACATCCACATTTTTATAAAAAACCTAATTCATTTATATACAGAGTTAAATAAAAAACTATCTTAATATATATAATCAAACCAAATATTTATTATTTAATTTATTATCACAACACATTAAACATGATATATAAAAAATATCTATACAATTTTCTCTTAAACGAACTTCTATTAATTTATCATTTTCATTAATGGGTTTCTGGAATTATTACTAGAATAGATTTAAGGAATATTCTTAAATGTATAAGAGTGTTATTTACTAGAGAAGAAGATACTATGAGTGATGATTCGACCACCCATTCATTAAAAATATAAATGTATACCCCATATAACTATGATGGAATATATTTCTCTTAATAAGGAGTGTCTGAAAATTTTTATTGTGAATAAATTTCTAAAATAAGAAATTATGAACCTGGGATGAATTAACTGCAAAAAATTAATTTTACCAATATGTTTTTTCCAAATATAATATATTATATTTAAAACATCATTTATACCAATCGATAATAAATTATTTTGATATTAATTGTACATGACAATATATTTTTACTACCAGATATAACTGTTTATTTTAGTACATTAATGAAAAACAACTTTTCATAATAGTTCTTTTTGATGATTTTTAAAAATTTTACTAATAAATGAATCTATTATTGTTAATTATTATTACAAAAAAATAATTTTACATTATAAATATATGCTAAAATAAATAATTCATTAATTTAAAATATTTTACCAAAAATTGAATATATATATATATATATTAATTACATATTACAATCATATCATTTTTTCAGTATAGATATATGATTGTTTAACATATTTAAAATTTAATATTATTTATTGAATATAATATATATATATATATATATATTCACAAAAAATTTTAAATGATTATACTGGAATTAAAAATATATATTAAAAATATATATTTATTTATTATATATGAAAATTTTTATATTTTATTTTAAATTTGTATTTTCATTATACATGTAGACAATCTTACACCACAAATTACTCAATCTATTCTTATGTTCTCCATGGTACCCTTAACACCATAAAATCCACCCATATTCAAGTACATCAATTCTAGTCACCGCTAATTTGATGGTATACTATTCTTTATTATTATTTCATTATCTACGCATTTGATTTATCATAATAATCTTATATTCATATTACCTTCATCTATTATATGAATACCATTTCCAATATCTCCATCCTTCTCATCCTTACATCGTTGATCTATTTCCTACTCATGTATGCCAAGTGGATCATCATTAACATCATCATCCCGTGAAAACATGACCTCAAATGTCCATTATTTCATATAACCCCTCCACATTCCTCACATTTCACCAAGCATCCCACAATTTGTGTATCATTTATAGTGTTTGAATCATTTGTGATCTGCTACCTTCCCCACTCATGTATCCCATACATATAATACCCACAATTTCCCAATAACACATGCAACACATGTCCACCGATGTTCTGATATATTTTTCCTTTGATATAATGATAATGTTTTGGGTTGATAATAGACTTCGATATATCAGAAAAATGTTCCATGTTTGACCTTATTCATAGGTATGTGTCTCTTATCTGCATGCATCAATCAGTAGAAATCATGATTATAACATGTTTTAATTTTCCATTAGTTAGTGATGGAAATAAATTCAAACTAAATTTGTGTGATTTATTTTTTTATTTTTAATATATTAAATGTTAACTTCTTTAAATAAAATAATGTTACTTCATCCAAGACATGGTACTTAAAAATTACTTAATTATCATTCTCGTCATGACTATTTACATGCATGAAAAATTGATATTTTTATAGTGAACTTGTTACCTAAGAAAACAGTTAGAAGGAATTCCAAAATTATTTTTTAATATTGTTTTTACTAGTTTTCTAATATGAATAACAAAATTATTGATCATAATTTTTATGGGCTATGTTATTTACAATAGTTACAAGGGATATGTAGTATATATTTTTCATTCCTTTTAATAATTGTGTTATCCCAATATTAATTTTTTTATTTTATTTCATATTTGTTGAAATAAAAGGGTATATTTTTTTGGAATTCCATTATTGATGTTGGTATATATATGAATTAATAAGTTATAGTTTCTTATATCATTTAAGGTAGTTATCACTCCTGTACATGTGATATTGTTTTAAATCATGAAATTATCCTTACATATTTCGAGTGTTTTTTATTTTCACTTCTATATTTCTCATTTATTATTTGCATAAATGCTAATTTTTATACATAGATTATTAATATATCTAATATATTGAGGTACACTTTTAAATTTCCTTATATTTCTAAATCCAATTATTATCATTCCCCATCTAAATAATTCACTTTTTATATGTCTATATTCTAATTTGTTACTTACAAAAAAGTAATCACATTTATAATATGAAGAGATTTGTTGTGGTTTATTCAATGTATTAGTACTGACTCAACCTACTATATTGTTTGGCCATATCTTTCTTTTTTTAAATTCATTATTATTTTTAGTAAATATATATATGAGACAATGAAATATTATTATTTATATTCCTTTCAGCTTATTACAAATAGTGACATGTAAAAATCACTCCATCTATCACAACTGTAACATGTGTAATATTAATACCAATAATTTATGTTATACATTTAATATTAAATAGGAATTATATTTATTTATAATATGCACAATATTAATTATCTCTTATATGAAATAAATATACTCTATTTATATGACATATGAATATATGTAATATGTGATGTGAATTCTATATTAATATGTGGTATGAATACATGTAATATGAATTTAGATTATAATATTTAATATTCATTAAAGTAATATATATATTTTGTGTCACTAGGAAATATGAATATATCTTATATTCATTCCATTATAATCTGTGATATGATGTGTATTTTTAATATGTAATATGTATTATGTTTATGCTGAGAATATGTAACATGAATTATATTCCAAATAAATAGTTCTCAATTGTTTATTTATTTTCAATATGTGATAGTTTCATTTAGTTTGATATAAATATATGAAATATGCAATATGTAATCTATAGTATAAGTATATATAATATGTAATATGAATTCTAAATATATGTAAAATAACACATGCATTCTATATCTATGAAATATAATACATTGATTTTATTTTGATATGTAATATGAATATTTTGAATATTCATTTGGTTATCATTATTCAATATGAAATCTGTTTTTACAATCATCTTATGACATAAAATATTTATTATGATCAAAAAATGAATTGTTAAGAAAAATATTCATTTTATCAAAAGGGAAAATATGGATAATCATTAAAAATATAACAACGTTGTTTCAAAATAGAGAAAAAGTGTAGTTCAAAGCACATTTATGTTAGAAATGATGAGAGAATGGAAATAATTTATACATAGAAAATAATTGGAACACTTTTGGGAATATATTTACCTACTCAACCATTGAACTAATAGTACATATGGTGTTGGGATCTAACATGTGTATGGTTTAGTGTGGGTCTCCCCAGTTAGAATTTTTCTCATAGGATTAGTTTTTTATTTAGAAGTTAATGACATATTTTTTTATCAGATTTAGCATAAAAAGACACAAACATTACAACCACAAAAATTATTATATACTTGCAAGTTAACAACTCTAACCAAATTGTATCTAATATAAACATGTCAATTTTCTATTACTAACTCCCATTAAAAATTGAGACATAGAATGTTTTCACTAGATGAGGCATGTGTAGTTGAAAACCCACTTGAGAAGGCCCCATACATGTGGAAATACTCTATAGAACATTCACCATTAAGAGAATAACTCAAAAAATCCCAGAGACATAAAAATGATAATTATTATAAAATTTTGATCCTCATGCAATATTATATGGAAACAATAATAGATAAATCAATTGTAAAACATACAAAAAATATCAATTAATATTCCAATGTGTTTAATGAAATAATATATCAACATCGATTTATACAAATGTTTGCATCTTCAATAATCGTTAAATAATCCTAAGATTATTCACTTTTTTATATATATCATGGTGTTAAGGAAAGAAATAATTGATTAAAAATAGATACATAGAAAAAAACTAGTACAACAGTAACACTGATATTAAATTCACATGATCGAATCGGGGAACCACATACAACACATTCATCAGATAAAATCAGAAGTGGTATAGAAATAGTGTTTACAGCTTTAAGATCATCCATTGCCTAATGTCTGACTGTTTATTGACCAAGTGTTGAAATATTGTCTAAAATTATTTCCATTATCTTTGGATCCCTATCAAAATCTATAATCACACATCATTCATTAGGCATGAAATTGTAAATCACGACAACCATTTGTTGTTATTTTATATAGTGAACCAAATATAATGTATAGATCAAATTCAAAAAAAAATATTTTCCATCAACAAACTTATATATTTAAATATCTACTTGATTTTTAATAACTCCACCAAACATTCAATTATAAGAAGTAATAAAGACTACCAAAAATGACAATGAATAATTCTAGTGGTGATTCATCTTAGTAAAAGAGGTTAAACAACCAACACTCCATGTAACATATCAAATACCTATCAACAAATGGAAATATGAGTAAAAAAGCCCCAAATAAAATAAAAATTCCTCTGGATTAAAGAACATAATATTTACCCTTCCAACATAAAGAATATAATCTTTTTTGTTTTCAATAAATATCTTATTTATGATACAAAATAAAATGTCTTGAAGGGAATTAATTGGATTTCTATTATAGGTATCAATAGATGGGACCAAGTATTTGTTAATAAGGGTTTTTAGAGAACATTTTTATGAGAAAATAACGAAATCCACCTAAATTTATTATAAACAGATCCATAAATTTCCATTAAATAGGAAACTTCATCTAATGCCTAGGTTATAAATACTTGAATTTCAATTTATATTATATTTTATGAATGAATTATGTTTGAAATAATTTTTTTGCATTATACATTCCACCTTTCCATCTTCAATCTATGAAAACATATGACAGTTTCAATGAATTGTATCTTTACATTAAAGAAAATTTATTTACAATATTCAATTACTTATACAACATCACATCTTTCATAGATGTGATCTTTTTATATTTGTTTGTGGCAATTTTTTTTGGTTTTCAATAATATTTTTCAATATATAAATCTTATAGTTTTATTTGAATTCCATTTTCTTCTTCCAATATATGGGAAACCTAGGTTATGAAACCCTTTTAGTTTTTCTATTTAATACATGTGTTATATTTACCAATTTTATCTATATCACAAATTCATTTAATTGAATTTATATTTTGTATATTCATATTATATTGTTATTAAATTGATATTGAATATTCACTATATATTACATATAGAAAATACATATATATTTATTACATATTAAATATATGTATATTAAATATTTATTTAATACAAACTACTTTGTTATGTGAATTTATAAACTATTGTATGAAGTATTCCATTGCCAAAGCCTTATAAGGTAACATCATTTTTCTAAAAGAACATCTTCTATATTACAATAATACATTCACTTTAAAATTTCACCATTTTTAAATATTTTATTTTTTTCTGACAACTATATACACATACACATAACATATTAAAAATCACATACATTTCAATAATTATATTTAAATGTCCTATAAATTTATATCTTCATCTTGGATAGACCAATAGATTATATATTTTAAAATTGTACCTACTGATATAGTTTGATATGTTATTTTATTTTTTACCATAGAACTATGTCATAATCCTAGTTGTTTTTACATTTCGAATACTTAGTTATGCATTCATATGAATTTACGTCAATTATACTAAATAGTGTAAAATATTTTTATCATCTTTAGTATTTATTTCTTTTACTCTGACTTATATACAAAATATGTGTCTCCCCCTCGAGATTTTATTTATGAATTTCTTTCTGGTTGATCACACCTAATGTGGATAGATATATTTATATTTTTATTCTAAGTTATTTTTATCAATTATGATTCTTTATTTATTCTTGTGATATCAATATTTTAACAAGTTTTAGGTGTCGTTAAAATTTTATATCACATTTAATAAATCCAATTTTTTGTATAATGTTGATTTCAATTTTAGTTGATATAGTATTGAATATCATTTTAAATAGACTTTATATTTTCATTTTGGTTTTGAGTGAAATTGAAAATATCCCCTATGCTACCTACCTCGATTCCATTTGATATCTTTAATTATCCCATGATTGGAATTTCATTTGAAATATTATTTTTATTTAATATTACAAAAAATAAATTTTAAATTTATATTTTCATAGCCAATATATAAAACAAATAATATTTATGTACCATTTAATGTGTTGTTTACCCACAAAAAATAAGAAGTTTACATAGGATAGATGGAGTCCCTGATGCTCAAGAGGGATCTTTAAAATTCTATTCACATGTTGGGAAAGGGGTTTAAAGACAATTTTTATACGATGAATAAGGGTATTTCAACACTCCCAAAGTTATGTTTTAAAAATTCATGCATCTTCGATAAATGAACTTTAAATTATCAATTTTATGTTTTTAAATTCAAATAGAATCTCATTATGATAATTTAGCACAACAACATTAAAAATACATTTTTCACATTTAAAATAATTTTATGTTTTGTTTATTCAATATCCATGGAGATACTTTTCCTAAAAAAATCCATTTTTAATTAATTCTATGATTCCCACATCTTGTTATTATTGATACATCAACTATTTTCTAATATTTTATCAAGTTTTAATTTTTTATTTTATATTATTTAGTTGTGGGAATCTAGTTTCTTTTAAAAAGTACATTTTATCCTTGAAATTTCATAATAGAATATTTAATAAAAGTTATTGAAAATGATAATTCCTGGTTACATACTGATGTGATTCTATTCTATAATTTTAGTAAATGTTTTATTCCCAAATAAAAATGGATATAAATTATTTTTTAAAATTATATATAATAAGATGAAAAATTATTATTAAATGAATGCATTTAATTACATAGATTGTATGAACAATAAATATATTCATAACATTAGTCACATTATTAATATTTGATCTCCTTTCTATCATATTTAAAAAATAAAATAAACTTTCATTTTATCTTTGATCGACTTTGATATACTTTATTTATCCCAAATTCAAGCTTCATTTTCAAAATTTCTTTTGGAACTTTTTATCACTAACTATAAGTGAATATGAAACTATATTTTAATTTTTTTTAATTGAATGTGTTTTTGTTATACTTATCAAAGTCTATTTTTCCTATAATTGTTTAATATTTTTTAGACAAGGAACACCCATCACCTTTTTTCAATGTTTATATCATCAGTGATATGGATTATAAGTACATAACTCGTATTTTCTCATCTCTCTAAAATTATTTGCTTTTAAATTTTCAATTTTTTTTGTTATAGTTAAAAATTTGTTCCTTCTTCTTCCAAATTAATTTTTGTGCAATCGTATAATACCAGTTTAGGATTTCTTGTTTGATTTTTTTTCAAATATAAGGCTATTCCTAAAGATAATAATCATTCTATGGATATGTTTTTGGTATAAAACAATTAATATGTTGTTTTTTATTATGGGATGAATGGTATGTCACATAAAAATCTCCTTTTTAAAAAGAATATCTAATATATGGGATAATTTTATTATATTATATCTTATAATTATCAGTAATATTTCCTTTTCAAACACTTATTAAAAAATTATAAACATTATCATTTTTGAAAACCATTTTGATATAAATATGTGGTGGTTGTTCAATTTAAGATTTCATTGATTTCATGAATTTATATGTGTCCCAAATCCAAACTTCAAAAGTCATGTCTTCATTAGAATAAACTAAATTATTTCCCCACTATTCTAACAATTTACTGTGTGGCTGTTAACCTAGATGAAATAATGGGTTTTTTTGTTTGAGTGTATGGATTCTATAATGTTTTTAGTTAATAATAGAAATATGTATTATATATCACTATGATATATATATATATATATTATATTTTCATCTTATCTCTATCTAAATTCATTTTTAACCGATTTTAAATAATTGTTTTTACAACTTTATTGAATTGTTAGTGTGACTATATACATATGAAAATGATTAGTAAAGTGAAGATAAAAATAAATTGTTTTTTTATCACTCCCTCCTTGGTAATATATTTAATAATATTAAATAACGAACTAGTTGTTTTTGTAATATAAATATTATCTTCTATTTGTTTTTACAAAATTTCTTACATTATAATGTATTATATTTTTTAAATATGAGAGTTTTTTATTAACCATATTCTTTGTATATCAAGGGATATCTATCAATAATTACCATTGGGATTCTAGGTTGTCATGAAGAATTTTAAAACAATCAATCAAGCTTCCCTTAAAGGTCAGTATTGTAGCTTTATGGTTTATTATATAATGGATCATTATAGACCAATATTTTTCTAATGTCTATGATATTATAAAATATTTTCTAAATATAAAAACTAATTATCTCTCCCATCCAAAGAATATATATTATAGAATGAACGGGTGAGACATAATATCATATTGTACAGTTGATGGATATGTCACATATTTGGGGATGTCTATCAATTTTTTTATTTCAGTGATATTATTGTGATAAGTTTTATATATGATGACAATGTTGATTTTAGTTTAAAATATAGAATTTAGTATCGAAGTAAAAAATAATAATTTTGAGAATAAAAAATCGAAGTATCTGTGATGTCCAATGCCTTAGGTCACTAGCAGATTATTTTTGAGCATGTGAAAGGAATAATTTATCTCAATACATGTAAAATATTAACTATATATTTTAAAATTATTTACATTTTTGGAATAGAATAAATTTGATGAAATATTTAATTGAAAGTCTTTTATTAGTGTATTGATAGTTTATTTTTTTATTTCTTATTACATAGATGGTATGTTTCCTGAATTTTTATAAATTTGTACTATTTTTTGTTCCATATTTTACATATCATCATATTTCGAATTATTCAGTTGTGATATTAATTTGGTTTTTATATTTTTAATATTTTATTATAGTTATATATAGTAAATAAAACTATAAATTTGTATATTACATATAATAATTTCAATGAATATAATTATAGAACGATATAGATTTATTTAAATACTTATATTTAATATAATAATCAATTAATAACAATAGTCTTACTGATGAAATATATTTATATAAAAAAATAGTTTTTAAAATAATAATTTATTATAAATTGTTATTTATTTCTAGTATTGGTTATTGTGAAAGATATATCTGTTATGTGGATTTCTCACTATACATTTCGGCCAAAAAATATACAATTTTTATGAATTTTTATAATTGAAAAAACTATTTTATGAGAAAAAATAAAAGTTAGTAACATATATATTCACAAAAATTCATTCATAGAGAGAGATATATATACTGATAATGTAATTTACAAAAATAAGTATACCATTACCCACAGATACACCCTTCTTCAGAAAATTTAAATATATTATATTGATTCATTTTTCCTTTGTGACATATTTATTGAACATTCAATTGTTTATTTAAATAATTCTAAAGGGTTGTTTATTTTATGGTTTTACTAAGAAAATATAAACTTATTCCAGAGTTAATAAGCATTGAGGTCTTTTTCTCCTTAACCAGCTTGGGAAAAATCTAATTATGAATATGATAACTGTGAACCATCGACATAAAATTCAATGTAAATATGTTGTAACTACTTTTTGTGAAACTTCCTTGTCTATGAGGAATAAATTCCCACTCTCAACCGTGAAATAAAAATAATTATGGATGGTTAACACATTGGTGAATGTGTATCACTATAATAGAATAATAAAAACCTTATATGAAAAACATAAAAAACAATAATGGTTTAAATACATAGGGAATTATATAATAATGAAAACCCTTTATAGGTCAGGTTATCTCTATTATATATTCTCTCCCAAAGTGAGATAATACATTACACCACTATTTAGGGAAATATACAAATGAAAAACCTTATATACATTTTGAGACAAAAAAGATTCATTAGATGGTGCATGTCAATTTTGGTCATTGTCATCATAACATAACTGCATATTACATAAACTCTATTGTAGACCCTAGTTCTATAGTAATATATGATTAGTATTTATGAATGGATTCCCTCTATGTGAAACTACCCTCTATGATCTATGACCAGGATGTTGTTCTTTACATTATTATTACTAATGAATTACATCATCAAATAAAAAAGGTATCATAGGGAGATTTACATGCCACCTATATTGGAAAAATCAATCATCTTCTAGTAACATGGTAGTGAACCTTCTATATGATCCTACCTCTTTGATGGAAATAAAAAATCATTATTATTTTACTTAATATGATATGAAACATACCTTCGTTGTAGTTCATCTCCCTGGTGGTATCAACAATAGAAATTATGGAGGTTCTCCCTATGAAATATAACTTCCCTTCTATTAATTAGAAATTATTCTAGTATTTATTACATAAAATTAAACTTAGTTAAACTTTTAATATCAAGATGTATATTTTATTTTGGAATTATGAACATATTATAACATCTTGAACCTAGGATGAAAAAAATTATTGAAATCTTTCGTAACATGCTTCTAAAATTTCATAGATTATAAAATTGCCTTGGATAACTTGGGAAAATACATAATAAATGGGTGACCGATGAATTATAGTAAGGTAATACAAATGGAATAATGTAATACATTTTGTACAATAGGAATATCAATTTGGAACAAGAGGAGTGAGAATAATAAATACTAAGAATGGGACATGATATATCATGATAATCATAAATGCAACTTGGGAAATGTGGAAACATCTCAAAATGCTACATCATAATGATAGGTCAAGGATAAATTACAAGGAATCAGGATGGAAAATATACCATAATGTAATTAGGTTGAATATATGTTCTAACATAATGTATCATGAGACTAAATATTATCCAATACATTGGAACGCTCTATAATTCTGGGCGTACCCATCACATTCATTTCATTTTCATGCATATGTGTTCAACATAGATCAAAAAATTTGTGTTTATTCATCATAACAATTTATTCTGTGGTAAAGGAGTGTGTAATAAATACATGTAAAACCAAAATCAATTAATAATACGTTCATAAATGTGAACACTGTTGATAGTAATTTGTTATGGGTATTCACTTCCAATTTTCTTGGCATTGAATCTCATGGGAAAATATTTCCAGCATAACGGGGGAACATCAATGTTCATGGGAGGGAATAATGAGAGTTAAAGTGGTCTATAAACATGTATACATAATATGGGCTGTATAGGGAATGTTAAAAAAAACCGCAACATTATCAATTGAAAATAAAATTTCATAAAATGAAAATGCTTCTTACATAAAGAGGGGAAAGATATGATCCCATACTTGAGTGTACGACACCAAATGCATGATAGGGGAATCTTTAGAGATTGGGGGGCTTCTGGAGGACTATAGAGAAGGTACAGAAGAGTAAGGATGTTCTGAAAGAATTTTTAATGAAGGGAATTGGAATCATGGGTGGATTTATATAGGAAGTTAGTGGTGATTGATTTATTATTTTCAAACCTTGATTTTGTACTCAATTAAATAAAATAACAAAAACAAAATACATCACATTTTTCCCATGATTTTTTCCAAATGGGTGTGTTTTATAATATTTTATAATTAAATTATCCTACAATAAAATAACAATACCCTTTCTTATGTTGAAGTGAAACACACTCCTAATGAAATGATTTTAAAACAATAAAATATGTTAATTGTTTAGGGTGATTCATTAAGGCATTATAAAGTTAATCAAACCAAAAAAAGCACACTATTAAAAAGGAAAAAAATATATTTTTTCATGGATATCATTTATAGTATTTCTTAAATCACTTTTTATTCATTATTTTTTCATAATACACATTGTATATTTATATGGTATTTAATGTTTACCCGAAGATTCAAATGTCTTAGAAAATAATAATAAAAAAACACCATTGAATAATTTTTTCGTTTTAATTCAAAATATAATATTAATTTTATAAAAATAATTTTTAAATATTTTCATGTAAACATTTAAATTATAATAATAAATTTAGTTATTAATTCTCGGTTTTTTCAAAATATTAGTTTTTGAACCATTTTTAGAATTATATTCACTTCATAATTATTATATGATAATGTTGATTTATTAAAAATAATGTAATAATTATATTTTATTAAAATATTATTTAATGAAAAACTCCATTAATTCAAAAATATAAATTCCTAAATTGAATTTGAATATTTCCTGAAAATACTATTTGCGATTATAGTATCGAAATAAAAATAATTTATAAAGTAATAATAATACGATCAAAATATATTCATTATTCATTAACACCAAATTTATATTTTTATATTTTTAGGGTCTTGATATATATCCCATTAATACACCCACAATATCCCAATGAGTAAGGTGTATGACTCAGTGATTTTTATAGGGTGGTTCGGCTAATATGGTTTGGGGCGTGATTCCAATGAGAATAAAATTATCCTTTAAATGATTTTCTCATGAATAAGTTGTTGGATATCATCTTGGTATTGGTCAAGGAAAAAACACAGATATGATATATCCCTTATAAAATCCGATAAATGGGCTGTATAGGTCATTATTCTACTACTTGAGTTCACCACTTCCTTTTTCTATGTAAATTTGATTTCATAAAACCCTATATTTACACAAATTCTATGATCAATTTCCAACGACTATATAATAAATGGTAAATATTCATAATGGTAATTTAAATATTAAAGGATAAAATAAAACCATGTTGTTGTATATGGTTTATATAATAATTTTACATTATAAGACAATTAATTAAGATATCAGGGATAATTTTTTTATTAATAGTTCTGGTCATTAAAAATTTTCCCCCTTAAGAAAATTTCCCCACCAAATTTTCATCTTCCATAATAAAAAATATGATTTTAACTATATTTCATCACCTCCTATAGTTCACACATTACTTCTTCTAACTTTGGGTTTCTCCACAATGCTTTAACAAGGTGCATGGTCTTATTTAATAGAACATTATCCTTATATTGTGTGATATTTACCCTCCAGTCCCCAAGTGGGAGATCATTCTATAATGGTACCAAATATTGATTTATCACATGTGATGGGTCTAGTATATAAATTTTGAAGAGGAAAACATGAAATGCATCATGTACTAGAGATAGGTAATGTTAGAGATCTAGTTGGTAGGTCATTGCTTTGATGCAGTCAAGGATCTCAGTGGGTCTAATGTATCATGGACTAAGATATTCCTTCTTCACAAATATCATCAATTACTTCCATATATATATATATTATGGAATACCATGTATCTATCATCAAAATCTAGACCACATCGTTGATTGTAAAATAGACCTTTTTTGACTTTGAGCATCCTTGATTTTATGCTGAGAGGACATAACATTTTCCATCATTTCCTCAATAATTTCCGGACCTAGCATCTTTTATTCCACAAGTTCATCCTAGAAAAAAGATACCATTTACCTCTTCCATAAAGGGCTTCATTGGGATCCATGTTATTGATTGAGTGGAAACTATTGTTGTAAGAGACATCAGACAGAGGTGTATATTGGTTCCATCCTCCTTTGAATTATATAGAGCATGATCTCAACATGTCATCCAGTATCTGAATAGATTTCTCAGATTGGACATCAGTTTGGGTTTGACAAGTCATG
Source organism: Viscum album (assembly GCA_963277665.1). Classification (NCBI taxonomy): domain Eukaryota; kingdom Viridiplantae; phylum Streptophyta; class Magnoliopsida; order Santalales; family Viscaceae; genus Viscum; species Viscum album. The sequence continues at coordinate 822,047,097 of OY728162.1, forward strand.
TTGAAGTTCAACATAGTGTTTAGATATTTTTTTCATACATTTCAAGAACTTGTAGGTGAATCACATATCTCAATTAGATAAAATTAATAGTGGTACCCCATAAAGTGTCATCACTTCTCTCATGTATATCGATGCAACTTGATCTATTGATAAATCCTCATGAATCACAATGACGTGTGCAATATTTATACAATGATCAACTAAAACCCAGATATCATAAGTCCCTCTCAATGTATTCACAAGACTAGCGACAAATTTAATGCTGATTTCTCCCATTTCCATGTACATATGGGTTATAGTTACATCATCACCTTGGATTTATTCCATCCACATTCACTTAATAGCTTATAAGACCTTTAAATGAATATTACACAATATCCTTCTTCATATTGTCCCACCAAAAGTTCTCTTGGAGATCTCAATACAAATTTTTTCTTCTTGGATGGATGTAGAAAGTTAACGTATTTTCATCTTCCATCGTCTTCTTCTTTAAAATCAGACTTGTTGGTATACATAGTCTTGACAAAAATCTCATAACTCTTTCTTTATTAATTTTTATCTCTGAGGGTTTCCCTTCTCTTGTTGTTTCCACATTCTTCTGAATTCCAATTAACTCTCCTTGAGAATACTTTCACCTGTCCAGAAGGTATGGTTGAGAAATAAACTATGATAGGCTTGATGATATTCCTTCCATTATGATTCTCGTGTCAAACATTGTCAAATGAATGAATACTGTATCCTTATCAATTATAAACTATGATAAAATTGATGGATCTTTTCAACTTAGTGATCTTCCACTTTATTCTCTTTCGCATGATGTTAGTTGATTGATAAGTTATTTTACATGATCATATCTAACCATATTTAATTGAACATTTTAAAATATTTTTTTATGAATTTATAGTTGATTATTTTATGATCCGTTTATATTTAATAATTCTCCCAAAAGAGGAAATTCCCCCATATTTTCAAGGAGAATATCACTACAGCTGAATCTAGATCATGATTTGGGTAGTTCTATTTATAAAATTTCATCTACCATGATGTATGGTCTACGAATTTGTCATTCAACATTAACACATATCTGAATGCCTTATTTGAATCATCGCTAAACACCATTAAAAGATCTCCACTTATGGGTGGTGTGAGAACATGTGCTGTGATAAGCCTCCTTTTTAGCTCCTTGAATCTGTCTTTGCATTCTTCATTCCATGAAAACATGATCTCTTTATGAATTGGATTGGTTAGAGAGTTTTACAGTCATGAAAAATTTCTCATAAATTGATGATAATACCCAAAAAAACTATAGATATATGTCATAGCTACTTGCCTCAGCTGTAAAACCCCTTGCTTCCATGTTATTCTACTCTTTGAATAATACAGTTGTGTGTGTTTTACGCAACTTCAAGTTCTAACACACATCGCAACCAATCAAACTAGCTGCTATGAATAGTAATACCCATTTTTTGAAATTTTATAAATCTTATATCTCAAAATTGAATTCACTTTTGGATTTGGAATATCTAAATTAGCATATGGTAAAATTTTGGAACTTTTCGAATAATATTTATATTTTGATGAATAGAGAAAATTACTAAATTTTAATTAAAACCAAATTTTTTAATAAAAATAATTAATAATGATAAATTATAAATTTGAGTGGTTATAATGTATATTTAAAATATGTTTTTACAGTTTAATAAAATTTTGGTCATTGGACATAATTTCACAATTAAACCGTACATAAACAAGGGTCAATCTTTTGATAGTTATTATCTCTAAAAAACACTCTTTTTATTTTAACAACAAGAAATAATTTTAAATTAATTTTTTCATATTCTGGGTTTTAAATTTAGAAAAATGGATTCCATATTTAGAATCAGGAGGTCGAAATTTTTTAAATAGGTAACTTTTATTTTTAGACATTTTGAATAATTACTTCGGTAAATATTTTATTTACTACGGTTAAATGGTAAATCCGGTAAATAATGGTAAAACATAATATTATAATAATTCAAAATTAACCTAACACATGTCCTAACCCTATTGGATGAGTCATGGACGACCATGGGAATCTTTCGGTTGATTTTGGGACCCCATGGAGCCACTTGTAGGTGATAAGGACACATTATATTAATTCAGTTAAAGTAAATAAAAAAATGGCATAAGCATATATCTTTTAAAAATTTTTTACATATGGATCTATATGATGGATTTCGGACTGTAAATATTAATTTTAATGATGAAAATATTTCCTACATTATGGTATTTTATTTATAATTTTTAGATATTTAATATTTAATATTATTTATGACACAATAATGATGTAGTATTTTCCTTATTAATAAATGAATCTAATAATTGGTATTATAAATGAAAAAATTAATATAATTTGAATGTTTTGATGATATATATGACTTTTATTTCTTAATAAGACATTATAGGATTGCTTAAATGAATTTGGTTCAATTTAATAAAGCTTTCAAGACTTTAACAAAATCAATTATTGAATAGTGTCAAAATTGACATAAAAGAGTTTTGAAAACAAATATTATATTATTAATTGATATTCAATTCCTAAGAATCTAAAATTCTGAAAAGATACTTATATCATGATAGTTGTATCAATAATGGACCACTTGGGGGTCTCTTGGATTTATATAGTATGTTTATTAACTATATAAAATAAAATACAAAGTGACATGGTAAATGTTAAACTAATTAACTAAGAGTTAAAACTAAAAGATGAGGTTAATATAATGTCCCAAACCTGTCAAAATTCTATTGGTTGAAAGTATTTCAACCCATTCCCACCTTATAATTTTAATAATCCACTTTTTATCCATTAGAAACCTAATATGAATATATTATAAAATAATATTTCTAGCTTTTCCAAAGGAGCCCCTCACCCATCTTATAAAGGGAACTTCCCCTTCTCACTAATTCACATATTCAAAGCCTTTTGGCTCAGCCAAACCATACCCAAATACTCTCTCAACATCCCTCAGTTCAACCTAGAGGCCTTAGATTGATCAGAAAGCCAACCTAAGGAGCCCTTTTGATCAAATCCAAAAGAAGAACCCGAAGAAGAGGAGGTTAACCTACACCATATCAAGGAAAAGTACAAGGTAAGGGGTTTTTATCTCACTCCTTATTCCCATGAGATTCATGCAATATTTCCACTATTATCTTTTTATGGTGTATGTACTGCACATAATTGTATTCTTTGTGTAATACACTTTAATTTATGTGTATTTACATATTCATTTTATGATACCTCTTTCATGGGTTGTATGTTTCATAAGTTACCAAATAGGTAAGGGTTAATTTCACAATCTCTTTATTATCTAAGGTTGTTTTTACGTAATCATATACTGGGACATATTTATTATCCATGTCCATGTTTTATGAAAGAATTTTCAAAGGGATTCTTTTAAGGTACTTTTTTTTACAAAAACATCATTTCAAATGTTTTAAATATTTATTCTTCTAAATCATTCTCATTAACGTCCATGTCTTCAAAATGGTTTTTAAGGATTTATTTATATGGAAATGAATGCTTTTAAAATGTTAATTCCTTTCAAAAGTTTCAGAGTGGTAAGAGAAAATTTGATTCAAAATTGTCTTTAAATGACTTCTTTTCCAAATTTTGTGACTTTTAAATGTTTTAATGAAAAAGGGTTATTTATCTCAAAGAGTTTAACAAATCATATTCATCTATTTCAACATCCTTTGATAAATTTTACACATTTTTTGAAGTTGATTTATGATGATACAAATCATACATATTGTATTTATGTTTTTGTGATATGTTTGACTATGGATGAGTTATTTTTATTCCATTAATGGATTATGATTAACGTTTTGGCATTTCGTATGCTAGTTTTAATATGAATTTTTGTGTTATATTTCATCCTATTATTATGATTAATGTGTTGGACTAGTAACTTTCGGGTTGGGGAACGGTAAAAGTTAGCCCTCCAGGTCGGGGCCTAGTTACAGCAGACCCTCCGGGTTGGTGTCTGGTTATTAGAGGCACTCCGGTTGGTGTCCGGTTATTAGAGGCACTCCGGGTCAGCGTCCGGTTATTAGAGGCACTATAGGATGGTGTCCAATTATTAGAGGAAGTTCGGGATGGATTTCGGTTATAGAGGTTATTAGGTTTGGGTTTTGGTTATAGTTATCCCATTGGTCTCGGCACGAGGCCTTGACCCAGAAATTAATGTTCGGCATTATGCATTCCATCATTATGAAAGTGGTTATTGATATTACATGTGACTATTCAACTAGTAGAATATCCATGTGAATGAGTAAATGAAATTATTTCATTTTATTTCTTCTATATTATGATGTAGTTCATGTTTAAAATGTGTTTGTTTTAGTTATAAAATTCCTTAAATGATTATGCTTATTTATGAATGTTTCTGCTGTATTGTTATCCTTACTGAGCATCTGAGCTCACCCATTTCTATGTTTTATTTTCCCCAGGAATCAAAGAAGTGTATTGTGATTGATATGTAGGGTTACACCAAGGGAATAATGACGTTCATAAAGGATAATTTATTTTGTTTTGTATGTTATAATGTGTAATTTATCATTCATGTATGTAATCTATTTTCCAAGACTACTAAACTAATCGGTCCTTTGGGACTTGATTCCTTGTAATCATGCCAATGTATTAAAATAATGCACTGAATCTGGGTAACTGGGTTCTGGGCGTTATAGTTGGTATAAGAGGATGTTTAGAAATAACATTGGAAGCTAGATTTAGATAAACTCTGATTAGAGCACACAGACCTCAGACAGACATTGAGGATTAGTATAGAAGAATTTCCTAGAATTTTGGTATTGTAGAGATTTTGTGAGGTTTCCGAGCAATACATTCCAATCTGGATACGAGCAAGTAGAGGCGGCTCTGAAACATATGTACCTAGAGGTAAAACCTGAAAAAAATTCTTTGAGCTAGACTCGAATGAGAACTGGTGCACGAAAATGGGCCTTGCTGCACTCTTTGTTACAACACTCTCGGGGGATATGCTTAGGATATCACTCATTTTCTTTACAAACCATTATAAAGGGTTTATGAGTATATACTTCCTCAAAGAAATTTTTTTATGATTATGGATTATATCCATAAAGTGTTAAATTTATGTTAATTGTTTTATAAGTATGGAATTATGTATTTTGATTCATAAACTGATCCAGTCTATGCCATTGTTTAGAAATGGCGCCCAATAGAAGGAATGAGAACTCCAGCAATACACATGATCCAAAGAGTAATAAAAATAATATCTTTCATAATCTTAAGACAAAATTTAGAAATGAAATAGTCTCCCATGTATTATCATCATATTAAGAAATGGTATCATGTTTTGATAAGTTATGTAAAGAAATTTCAGAGTCCTATGGCTTTGAAGGGAAGCTAGAGAAGGAAAGGATGGTGGAGAGAAGGACAGATAAAGGAAAGAAGGTAAAGAAGAATTTTCCCATATGTGATAAATGTGGAAAGAATAACCATGTAAAATTCTTGAAGGTAATGGGATTATGTTATAAGTGTAGAGAAAAAGGACACCAAGTACGTGACTGCAAGGGTAAGAAAAAGGTTTCAAATGAACTATACTTCATCTTCATGGAGTTTGGACAGTACATGAACAAATGTCCCAGTCATCAGACTATGCAGAAAATGATCCTATAGGATAATGTTGGTCGGAGTGGACACTCAAGAGGGGGGTGAATTGAGTTCCAATTAAAATTTCTGCTAAAAACAATTTCTACTAAAATCCCCCAATTTCAAAAACAGATTAAACTGTAGTGAATTTATACAGATTATAAAGGTTCACTTAGTTTCTCAAAGATTGATTAGTTCTCAATTAACTTATTCTTATGATTAATTTAACTTTTGAAACTAACTTACTGATTTACAATAAATATAAACACTTGCGAGTTTAACTATCAAAGTAACCTTGAAAATAAATTATATTTCAATGTAATAGTAGCAGAATATGAAATAGATAAGTATTGTATGGATATAAACTTTAACTAAAAACACAGAGAAGTTAAACAAGAGGTTCAGTCTCAAGCCGAGACTTAGTCATCTCAAAATTCTTATATAAGGATGATCCACACCCCGGATCGGGGTTCAACAGTTTGCAACTGTCCCGGTCCAAGACCTCTACCACAGTTATTCATGGGAACAAACACAACAGCAACCAGCTGTTCAGGTCACACGACCTCTACCATTGTCCCAGTAGGAAAACAAATATGTAAGAGTATTGAGTGAGGATTTAAAAATCCTCCAGTTAAAGCACAGGAGACAATGTGTGTGTTAAATACAGCAGATAACACACACTGCTCAGTATGTAAAAAGATAAATCACAGATGAAATATTTATAGTGTAGAAAAGGCTCTAGTGATCTTCGTGCAGCTCTCGACTCCTTTTGTTGATTAGAATTCGTTCTGAGTCTTCTTCTGGTTTTTTTCTGGAAAACAGAGTATCATCTGTTTCCTTGGCTTCCAGGTTCAGCTTCCTTATCGGATCAGAGAATGAAGATATTTGTGTAGTTCTTCTTTAGAATAAATTGCTCGACGTATGATCTATGTTTTGGAGGGTGGTAGTAGTAGTCTCGTGAGTGCAAGTTCTCCAGTTGTTCTTTTTGCACATTTTTTGAGCTTGATCGCCAGCGTATATTTTTCTGTGCTCTTTTCTGCATCTTCTTTTAAAGAACGAGCTTCGGCAAAAGATATGATTCCCTTTTTGCAAGTACGAGGTACGGTTTCCTGAAAACCAGCAACACATATTAAATAAATGTCAGTGCATTAAAATATACCTAATGTGACTGTTGGTTAGATTAAATAATAATAAAGAAATTTAAAGCATATCGGGGTTCTGTCTCTGAACGGTTGCTCATGATAACGGTAGACTTTGTCATGGTAGGTCTGAGTATTGGTAGGCATCTGTAACGGTAGACTTGTCTGTCGGTAGACTTGATGTATCGGTAGAGGTGGACTTGTAACAGTAGCGGTGGCTCTGCCTTTACCAGTAGCGGTAACTCTTTATCCGTAGCTATGGCTCTGCCTTGTAACGGTAGCTCTTTATCGGTAGCTGTGGCTCTGCCTTGTAACGGTAGCTCTTTATCAGTAGCTGTGGCTCTGCCTTGTAATGGTAACGGTAGCTCTCTATCGGTAGACTTTGCATAACGGTGAACTTCAGCATATCGGTAGCTGTCAGCTTTGCTGTAACGATAACTGTCTACTTAGATGTAGCTGTAGACTTTGAGTAGCGGTGAACATTGAGTGGTGGTAGCTCTAAACTGTTTAATCATTCTCTTGACAGAATGAGTTAAGTCACAGTAAACATATATCCGATAATGAAAAATCAAGATATAAATAAGGAATGGTTGGGATTATCAAAACATAATGAAGCAACATATCTCTAGAGGGTTCAACAAGCTCCCCCTCAATTCCAGAGGGTTCAAAAATCTCCCCCTTTTTGATAATCACAACATATGGCAAAAAGAAAAATATCAAATTATGATATCAACAGTATAGTATCAGAGAAATCAAAAATAAAATAAAAATATATATATATCAGAGGAAAAAAATGAACAAAATTCTCTTTTGGTTTTCCAAGAATATCTCCCCCTTTGTGATTAACAAAAAGATACATTTGGGAAAAACAGAAAAGTACTAAAATACAATGAATCCCATCAAAACAAAAAGAAGCACTCAATCATCCTCTCGGACAGGTGTCTTGCCCTTGGGATCAGCAGAGGGTGCATAGGTAGAGTTAGCAGGCTTGGGAATTCCGGAAAGAACGATTGGTGGATCAACAACTGATACAACACCAGATCTGTAATATGTCTCTTTCTGAGGGATCAAAGGTGTCAAGCTCTTGATGGCTTGAACTGAAGTCAGTTGAGGAGTACTCCCAGAGGCAGATGGTGGAAGGGCAGGTGGTACAATAACCGGTCGAGCATCCACATGTAGGAAAGGCAACAAGAGATTCCTTAAATCCATGATAATGCTTCCACCTCGCTCCATAGCAGAGACAAAATCATCTCTGTTCTCAATAAACTTATCTAAAGCAGGAGTAAGCTCCCGGAGCTTACTAACCTGTTCTCTGAAGGCTTGGGTAACAGGAGGTAACTTCATATTTTCAATCAAAAGCTTGAAATGGTTTGTCATTTGGTGCTTGGTATAAACTTTGTCAAAATAAGAATCCACCTTATTTTTGATTCCCTCTTGAGAAGCAGTAGCTGCCCGCAGGTGATCACGAACAAAACTACTAACTTCCCAAGTGGTATCAAGAATCTGAGTATCGGATGCACCACTAGGACTGGCCTTAGCCAATTCTTCCTAAAGGATAGTGCGGATCTAGTCAAGGTTCAAACTTGTGTTGGATGAGGGAAGATGTTTCATTGAGAAGGCCACTGTTTCCTTGAAAGAGTGAGTCAGACTACTAACCATCTTCTGTACCAGTTCATCCTGACTGTGCAGATGTTCTTTAACTGACTTCTTAAAAGCCTCAAAAACTTCCACAAACTGTTTGACCACTTCTTTGATATAGCGAATGTCAGTGTGCACTTGGGATTGAGAACTGTGTAAAGCAGTCAAGGAGGCAATTGATTGTCTAAGAGCAATTACAGCTCCTGTCCAACTCTCAATCTGAGTGTGGCACACCTTAAGTTTGTCCACTATTTGTTCCACAGGATTGGATATACTGCATCCAATGGATAACTCAAGGGATTGCTCCACGTTTTTTATCTCTTCAAACATACTTTTCTTCATATCTCCCACTGATTCTCTTATTACTTCTATCAACTCGGCTTTTAAAGACTTAAGGTCATTTTTGTTGCCACATTGTCATTCATAGTGGGTAAGGTAACTGGTTCCCTTTAGTCTTGGTCTTCCTCATCAGAATCACCATAATATAGTCCAAGAATCATATATCCGGGAGCTGATTTCCAACCTTCAATGTCATATGATACTGATACTGAGCCGATATTCTCTCCTCCTCTTGGAACATTCTCCTGAGGTATCTCTCCCAACTCTTCTCCCTGAGGTAATTCTGCAATTTTCTCCACAATTTCAGCAGATTCAGTAGCCATTAGTTCTATGTCATTAATGACTCTTTCATCAATAGGTGCTACTGCTACATCTTCCTACTCAGGGACTATCCTGATTGTACTGACTATTAGGGGACTCAAACTATGCTCTCTTTCAACATTTTCCTCATCAACTGCTTCATCATCAGCCTCCTGTTCTCTATGATTGGATTCGGTTGTCTCATCCTCCTCAGAGGTGTCCTTGACAAAATATTGGCATGATTCTTCTCCTCCTTCTGTAGTCTTTGAGTCAATATCCTTCAAGAGAATTTCTCTCTTTGGTAGTGCTTTTGGAGGGCTAGCTGCTCCATAAGAAATAACTTGATGCATAGGACTAGGGGGTAAGTCTGGATCTCCTCCTTCCTCAACTGAAGTCTCTTCCTCCTCAGCTTTATCATCACTGTAAACTGGTTCTGGTGCATCTGGTCCAATACCAAGATCACTAACATATTTTTGTCTGGAAGGATGATTCTCAGGAGTGAATTTCTCATAAATTTTTCCATCATCATTTACCCATGATTTCTTCAAAGGATTCCAGCTTACTTTCATGTATTTACAAATAGTTCTTGTAATATAGAAGTTATCCCTAACCACTACCATCTCATCCTGAGGTCCAGCTATCTCCCTCACTTTCAGCATCACAGAAATTAGTTTGGAGAAAAACAGGGCATTTGATTTTGACTTTGGTCTAGTAATTTCTTCTACTTGAACCATAATCAATCTACATAGATTGATTTTCACACTTTTCTTCAGAAAATGCAACAAATATATGTCTTGGAATCATAAAGTGGCAAAGTCTCCTCTTCTTGGACTAACAACATGCTGAATAAATTTAAATAAAATCTTATCTTCTCCTTCCATCTCTGCAGCAATCACCTTTCTAGGGGTCCCATTCCCTGTGAGTTTCATCAAAGCGTCTTCCTATTGAAATACATCACTGGTCGAAGGTACAGACTTGGAATAAAAAGTAAAATCACCCTCATGTGGAACTCTTAGATTCTCATCCCATTCTCCTGAAGTAAACGATACTTCCTGACCATTCACATAAGAAACCATTCTGCTTTCTTCTTCAGATTTTTCAAAATGAACGAATTCGTAGAACTGTTTCACCAATCCTGGATAGTAAGGTCCGTTGTTGTTCGCGAAGCATTCTAGCCAACCTTGTTCTTTCAACACTCTAAGAACCAGCGACTTTCTTTCCATAACCCATTCTGCACACACCTCTTTTTCAACAACTATCTCGCGCTTCGATAGGTGTGGATTTACCGATCTTCTCTGAGCTAAACTTCCCTTGACACTTCCACTGGCATCAGTACTAGCTACTTTTTGTCTCTTCGGTGCCGGCGCTTCACTTCCATCAGTCATCTGAGGTCTCTTGACTCGGGCCATTACGGATTTGAGGTTAGGGTTCTGAAGGTTGAGAGGTTTAGGTTTAGCAGAGTTCGAGCAGACAAGTTCGCGATGAGATTGAGTGAGTCTAGTTCGAGTTTTAATATCATTTAGGATTCATAAATCACATAAATCATAAAATAAAATAAATCGGTTCGATGTATCGGCCTTTAAAATAATGCAAATTTACTTGTAAAGTTCTCTAACGGTGAGGTTTTTCTAACGGTGAGGTTTCTCTAACGGTGATGTTTCTCTAACGGTGAGGTTTCTCTAACGGTGAGGTTTCTCTAACTGTGAGGTTTCTCTAACGGTGAGGTTTCTCTAACGGTGTGGTTTCTCAAAACTATAGTTAATCATACCTAACTCATGTTTGATGTAATTTAATCTCTCAGAATTCAACGGCTTTGTAAAAATATCAGCTAACTGATGTTCAGTGCCAATGAATTCAAGAGTGATATCACCCTTTTGATAGTGATCCCTCAAAAAGTGATGTCTCACATCAATATGCTTTGTCCTAGCATGAGATAACGGATTTTTTGAAATGTTAATAGCACTTGTATTGTCACACTTTATAGAGATATGTTTGAATTGATATCCATAGTCTAGTAAAGTGTGTTTCATCCACAAGATATGTGCACAACAACTACCAGCAGCTATATACTCATCTTCGGCAGTAGATAATGCAACCGAATTCTGCTTCTTACTACACCAAGATACTAGCGATTTGCCTAAGATGTGACATGTTCCAGAGGTGCTTTTTCTGTCTAACTTACAACCAGCAAAATCAGCATCAGAATAACTCAATAAATCAAATGATTGTCCTTTTGGATAAAATAGTCCCAAATTGGGAGTATGTTTTAGATATTTGAAAATTCTTTTAACAGCAGTCAAATGAGACTCCTTTGGGTTTGCTTGAAATCGAGCACACATGCATACACTGAACATGATGTCGGGTCTACTAGCAGTAAGGTACAGTAGACTTCCTATCATACCTCTGTAGTTGGTTTGATTTACTGGTTCTCCAGTTTCATCACTATCCAACTTACAGGTGGTACTCATAGGTGTATCACTTCCTTTACTACTATCCAATGAAAAACGTTTTAGAAGATCTTTAATATATTTACATTGATTCAAAATAATACCATTTTTGTTTTGAAAGATCTGAAATCCAGGAAAAATTTTAGTTCTCCCATTAAGCTCATTTCGAACTCATTTTGCATTATTTTTGAAAACTCAATACATAAAGAATCTTTAGATGATCCAAAAATAATATCATCTACATAGATCTGTACTATTAAAACATTTTTAGAAATCCATTTAATGAAAAGAGTTGGATCAGCTATTCCTTTAGTAAATACTTTTGAAATAAGAAAAGAGCTGATCCTATCATACCAAGCTCCTGGAGCTTGCTTTAAACCATATAAAGCTTTAGATAGTTTGAAAACATGATTGGAAAAATGGGGATTTGTAAAACTAGGAGGTTGTTCAACAAATACATCCTCATTTATATATCCATTCAGAAAAGCGCTTTCAACATCCATTTGATAGAGTGTGAAATTCAGATGAGCAGCATAAGAAAGTAATATCCTAATGGCCTCTAATCTGGATATGGGTGCAAAAGTTTCCTCATAGTCTATTCCTTCCTCTTGACTATAGCCTTGTGCAACTAGCCTAGCCTTGCTTCTAATGATAGTTCCAGATTCATCAACATTGTTCCTAAACACCCATTTAGTGCCTATGGTTGGAGTGTCCTTAGGTCTTTCCACTAATTCCCAAACTCTGTTTCATTCAAACTGATTTAGTTCTTCTTGCATAGCCATTACCCAGAATTCATCATTGATAGCATCATTGATATCTTTGGGTTCAAGTTGTGACAGAAAAGCTTGATGTTCAACCTGGTTCCTTAGAGAAGCACTAGTTTGTGTCCCTCTATTTAAATCACCTACAACAGCATCAAGAGGATGATTCTTGAGAGTTCTAACACCTCTATAAGGAGTTGAACTGGCTTTTTTAGAGTTGTCTACAGGTATGGAATTGGTATGAGCAGATTCTGAAAAATTTCCAGAACTGGATTCTTTTCTAGGGGATTCAGTATTCTTATCATTTAGGTCCATATTTGACAAATCTTCCTCAAGATCTTCATGGTAGGATTTAGGCTCATGTGGATCAGTCTCATCGAATTTGACATGAACTGATTCTTCCACACATTTGGTTCTTTTATTGAAAACTCTATAGGCTTTACTAGAGAGAGAGTAACCTAGTAAAATTCCTTCATCACTCTTGGATGCAAATTTTTCAAGATTGTCTTTAGTGTTAAGGATAAATACTTTGCAACCAAAAACTTTGAAGTAATTAACCTTAGGCTTCCTATTATTCCAAAGTTCATAAGGGGTACTTTTTAGAATAAGTCTAATTAAAACTCTATTAATGACACAGCAAGATGTATTTACAGCTTCAGACCAAAAATAAATAGGTATGTCATACTAATTAAGCATAGTCCTTGCAATTTCTTGAAGGGTTCTATTTCTTCTTTCCACTACACCACTCTGTTGGGGTGTTCTAGGAGCAGAAAAGTTGTGATTATAGCCATTGTGTGAGCAGTAGGATTCAAATTCATGATTCTCAAACTCACTCCCATGATCACTCATCAGGGTCTTAATTTTGAGTCCACTAAGATTTTCTACAGTCTTGGAATATTTAACAAAGTAGGAACATGCTTCACTTTTGTGAGCTAGAAAGTATACCCAAGTGTATCTAGAAAAATCATCTACATGAACATAAACATAGTGCTTCCCATTTAAACTTGAAACTCTTGATGGTCCAAACAAATCCATGTGAACCAATTCAAGTGGTTGAGAAGTTGAAACTTCTTTCTTTGGTTTAAAAGAAACTTTGTGTTGTTTTCCCTTTTGACAGGGATTGCACACTTTATCATTTGGGAATTCTAATTTGGGTAGGTCTCTAACTAAGAATTTTTTAGAAAGATTCCTAAGTGAGTGAACGTTACAGTGTCCTAGTCTCCTATGCCACAACCAAGACTCTTTATAGAAAGCATTTAAGCAGGAAACATTTTGTTTGACCAAGGAATTTAGATCAACAACATATACATTCTCATTTCTAGATGCAGTGAAAACTAAGTCATGTTTTGAATTAAAAACATTGCATGAATTATTTTCAAATTTAACATTAAAACCATCATCACAAAACTGATATATACTAAGTAAGTTATACTTTAATCCGTCAACAAAAAGTACTTTAGAAATCAAAATTTTATCAGGGTTACCAATCTGGCCTAAGCCGATGATTTTTCCTTTTGCATTGTCACCAAAGGTGACATGCCCACCATCAAGGTTAATCGGACTCTTGAAGCAAGAATAGTCTCCTGTCATATGTCTTGAACATCCGCTCAGATGTGTTAGTCATGAAACACATATTAGCAAGATTTCTTTCAGATTCACTAGCTTCTGATTCACTTGTGTTGTCCTCCGAAGCACTCTAGGTTGCTTTCATAGCTTTCTTGTACCTATTGTCCTTATAGTCATATTTTTCTTGAATTTTAACTTAGGATAGTCGGCTTTGATGTGTCCTTTCCTCTTGCATTCATAGAAGACTATATCATCTTCTTTATCAGACTTCTTCCAATCCTTCTTCCACTTGCCTTGTTGATCATACTTACCTTTGTAGCTAGGTTTTCTGAAAAACTTTTTCTTCCTATAGAACTTCTTGAATCTCCTGGCTATTTGAGCCATTTCTTCATCACTGTCAGAATCTGAATCTTCACTAGATGATCTTTCAGTAGGAACATGTACTTTCTCCTTGTATTTACTCTTTGATGCAGTAGTCTTAAATGCCACAGATTTCTTCTTGGGTTCATCATCTTCTTTACTGTTCACCTTCAATTCTTCTTCATACATCATTAGTTTACCAATTAACTCCTTGACAGGCAGTGTTCCAATGTCACAGGATTATCTGATTGAGACAGACGTGCCTCTCCATCTATCTGGCAAACACTTAAATATTCTCATGATTTGTTCCTTTGCTGGAACACCCTTTCCAAGTGAGCTCATTGTGTTGACTATCTTATTAAACCTGAGATACATGTCAGAGATGTGTTCATCAGCTTTCATTTTAAAGTTATCAAATTTAATAGTATACATATTTAACTGCATTTCCTTAACATTAGTTGTTCCTTCATGAGATACAGCCAGGGTATCCCAAATATCAAAAGCAGTTTTGCAGGCAGAAATTATATTGAATTCCTCATCTCCTAAAGCACAGTAGAGGTCATTTATGGCTTTACAATTATTATTGTAAGCAGCCTTAGTAGGTTCATCCCAAGTTATTCTGTCAGTTTCTGGAATTTTGTATTGAGATTCTATAGAAGTCCAGATATCAAAACCCATACTTTCTAAATAGATTTTCATTATAAGTTTCCATTAAGCATAGTTATTTCCATTTAAGAAAGGTGGCCGGTTAGTAGCAGCACCCTCAAGTCAATTATCCATTGTAAACAAAATTTAAAGAGATAAGAATTTAGAAATAACAGAAATTTTAAGAACATTAAAATACAACTAAAATCACAGTTAAAAAGCAGAGTAATATAGAAAATATTTTTATTTATTTATTTTTATTTTATATTATACCTCTGATACCAAATGTTGGTCAGAGTGGACACTCAAGAGGGGGGTGAATTGAGTTCCAATTAAAATTTCTGCTAAAAACAATTTCTATTAAAATCCCCCAATTTCAAAAACAGATTAAACTGTAGTGAATTTATACAGATTATAAAGGTTCAATTAGTTTCTCAAAGATTGATTAGTTCTCAGTTAACGTAATCTTATGATTAATTTAACTTTTGAAATTAACTTACTGATTTACAATAAATATAAACACTTGCGAGTTTAACTATCAAAGTAGCCTTGAAAATAAATTATATTTCAAAGTAATAGCAGCGGAATATGAAATAGATAAGTATTGTATGGATATAAACTTTAACTAAAAACACAGAGAATTTAACCAAGAGGTTTAGTCTCAAGCCGAGACTCAGTCCTCTCAAAAGTATTATATAAGGATGATCCACACCCTGGATCGGGGTTCAACAGTTTGCAACTGTCCAGGTCTAAGACCTCTACCACAGTTATTTGTGGGAACAAACACAACAGCAACCAGCTATTCAGGTCACACGGCCTCTACCACTGTCCCAGTAGGAAAACAAATATGTAAGAGTATTGAGTGAGGATTTAAAAATCCTCCAGTTAAAGCACAGGAGACAGTGTGTGTGTTAAATACAGCAGATAACACACACTGCTCAGTATGTAAAAAGATAAATCACCGAGCAAATATTTAGAGTGTAGAAAAGGCTCTAGTGATCTTCGTGCAGCTCTCGACTCCTTTTGTTGATTAGAATTCGTTCTGAGTCTTCTTCTGGTTTTTGTCTGGAAAACAGAGTATCATCTGTTTCCATGGCTTCCAGGTTCAGCTTGTGTATCGGCTCAGAGAATGAAGAGATTTGTGTAGTTCTTCTTTAGCATAAATTGCTCGACGTATGCTCTATTTTCTGGAGGGTGGTAGTAGTAGTCTCGTGAGTGCATGTTCTCCAGTTGTTCTTTTTGCGGATTTTTTGAGCTTGATCGCCAGCGTATATTTTTCTGTGCTCTTTTCTGCATCTTATTTTAAAGCACGAGCTTCGGGAAAAGATATGATTCCCTTTTTGCAAGTACGAGGTACGGTTTCCTGAAAACCAGCAACACATATTAAATAAATGTCAGTGCATTAAAATATACCTAATGTGACCATTGGATAGATTAAATAATAATAAAGAAATTTAAAGCATGTCGGGGTTCTGCCTCTGAACGGTTGCTCATGATAACGGTAGACTTTGTCATGGTAGGTCTGAGTATTGGTAGGCATCTGTAACGGTAGACTTGTCTGTCGGTAGACTTGATGTATCGGTAGCGGTGGACTTGTAACAGTAGCGGTGGCTCTGCCTTTACCAGTAGTGGTAACTCTTTATCGGTAGCTGTGGCTCTGCCTTGTAACGGTAGCTCTTTATCGGTAGCTGTGGCTCTGCCTTGTAACGGTAGCTCTTTATCGGTAGCTGTGGCTCTGCCTTATAACGGTGGCTCTTTATCGGTAGCTGTGGCTCTGCCTTGTAACGGTAGCGGTAGCTCTCTATCGATAGACTTTGCATAACGGTGAACTTCAGCATATCGGTAGCTGTCAGCTTTTCTGTAACGATAAATTTCTACTTAGATGTAGCTGTAGACTTTGAGTAGCGGTGAACTTTGAGTGGCGGTAGCTCTAAACTGTTTAAGCATTCTCTTTACAGAATGAGTTAAGTCAGAGTAAACATATATCCGATAATGAAAAATCAAGATATAAATAAGGAATGGTTGGGATTATCAAAACATAATGAAGCAACTTAACTCCATAGGGTTCAACAAGCTCCCCCTCAATTCCAGAGGGTTCAACAGATAATAATCAAGTTATGACACTACCACATATGAAGAGGAATTACTAGTGTTCTATTGTTGTTATATTGTAATTATATTATTGAAGTGTTGTATCAATGATGTACTGGAAATAAATAAGGATTGTACTGTAGTACTATTTTATTGAGGATTTGTGATTATATGGTTCTATGAAAAGTTACTTAATAGTAAGTTACACTTTTTGAAAAATAAATTGTTGAAGGAAAGGTAATCATTAATATGGTCTTGATAATGAGGTATTGTTTTTGGAAAAAGTGGTAGTTGATTCAGGATGTTGCAATGTTGTAAAATAATACATGATGGAGGAATTCACATGTTAATACATGGAAAAAGGATCCTCATTATGATTAACTTCTTTATAAATTTTTGATTGAGAGTTTGGATATATGTATTTTGGATATTTCTAAAGGATGGAATGGATTAAGTTTGAAATTGGATAATATTGTTAAGGTTATTTTTCGATTTCCATAAAAAGGACAACTCGGAGGTCGGGTGGAAACCCGTCGCGTCCGGCAAGGACGAGAGACATGAACCCACAACTGAAGGGCGACAAGGGTGTACCACCAACCACTGGCCCACGTGATGTCCTGGATTGAATAATGTAGTTTTTTTAAAGGGTCATATAGATGAATTATAAATTCATTTTTGGGATACCTATACGAATAGGAGAAATATAATATTTTTTAAGTTCTATTATCTTTTAGCGTGAAAGATTAGTTTGTGGTAGAAATTAGTTAATGGATGGAAGTATATTTGAAAAGCATACATTTTTTTCTTCTCTTATTCTAAAATGAAATAAATTCTTAAACATTAGGTAAGGAATATTAAAACAAATTTTTTTTTATCTTAACACCTTACGTTTTGTTGAACCGATGGTATTTTAAATAATCAGAGATTGGTGGCTTTGAGGCCCACAATTATACAATTGTTTGTGATTGATGACCTCAATCACTACCTATAAATATTTATGTTTTCCTCCAATTATATGTCTCTAATTTCCACCAATATTCTCTTAATCGATAGCATTGTTTTGTGGTAACCCTTTCATTTACCTTTTCCTCTTATTAAGACTAAATTTTATTAACCTAATTTTCTATGTGGGTTTTCCCAAAGGTATTTTCTATTTTCAACATTTTATTTTCAAAAAATAATTTAAAATTGTGAGGACATAATTTATTGAAGGAGGGGAGAATGTAACACCCCAAGCTTCTATGGTACGCTTCTCTTTGAATAATACAATAGCGTGTGTTGTATGTAATTTCGAGTTCTAACACACACCACAACCAATCAAACTAGCCGTTATGAATAGTTATACCAAATTTTTGAAATTTTATAATTCTTATCTCTCAAAATGGACCTCTTTTTGGAATTTGGAATATCGAAATTAGCCTAGGGTAAAATCTTGGAACCTTTCGGATAACATTTATATTTTGATGAATAGTGGAAATTACTAAATTTCAATTAAAAACAAAATTTTTAATCAAAATAATTAATTGTGATAAATTATGAATTTGAGTGGTTCTAAAGTATATTTAGAATATATTATTACCATTTAACAAAATTTTGGTCATTGGACATAATTTCACAATTAAACTTGACATAAACAAGTGCCAGTCTTCTCATAGTTATTATCTCTTAAAAACACTCTTTTTGTTTTAACAACGGGAATTAATTTTAAATTAATTTATGCCACTTCTATGCTTTGAATTTAGAAAAATTGATTCCATATTTAAAATCAGGAGGTCCAAATTTTGTAAATTGGGAAATTTTATTTTTAGACATTTTGAATAATTATTTCGGTAAATATTTTATTACCACGATTAAAAGGTAAATCCGGTAAATAAGGGTAAAAAATAATATTATAATAATACAAAATTAACCTAACACATGTCCTAACCCTATTGTATGAGTCATGGACGACCATGGGAATCTATGGGTCGATTTTGGGACCCCATGGAGCCACTTGTAGATGATAAGGACACTTTATATTAATTATGTTAAAGTAAATACAAAAATGGCATAAGCAAATATCTTTTAGAATTTTTTTTACATATGGTTATATATGTTGGATTTTAGACTATAAATATTAATTTTAAAGATAAAAATATTTCCTACATAATGGTATTTTATTTATAATTTTTAGATTTTTAATAAAAAATATTATTTATGACACAATAATGATACAATATTTTCTTTATTAATAATAGAATCAAATAATTGGTACTATAGATGTTAAAATTAATATAATCTGAAAATGTTGATGAAATCCATGAATTTTATTGCTTAATATGAAATTATAGGATTTCTTAAATGAATTTTGATCGAATTAATAAATTTTTTATGACTTTAAAAAAAATAAATTATTGAATAGTGTCAAAATTGACATAAAAGAGTTTTTAAAACAAATATTATATTATTAATTGATATTAAATACCTAAAAATCTAATGTTAGTCCAAGAGACTTATATAAAGATAGGTTTATCATTAATTGACCACTTTGGGGTCTCTTTTATATATATAGTATGTTTATTAACTATATAATATAGAATACAATGTGACATGGTAAATGTTAAACTAATTAACTAATAGTTAAAACTAAAAGATAAGTTTAATATAATGACCAAAACCTGTCTAAATTCTATGGATTGATGGTACATCGACCCATCCCCACATTAGACTTTTAATAATCCACTTTGGAGCCATTAGAAACCGAATATAAATTTATTATAAATTAATATTTCTAACATTTCCAAAGGTGCCCCGCACCCCTCTTATAAAAGGGAACTTCCCCTTCTCACTAATTCACACATTCAAAGCCTTTTGGCTTGGCCAAACCCTACCCAAATACTCTATCAACTTCCCTCACTTCAACCTAGAGGTCTTGGTATGATCGGAAAGCCAACCTAATGATCTATTTTGATCAAATAAAAAAGAAGATCACGAAGAAGAGGAGGTTAACCTACACCCTATGAAGGAAAAGTACAAGGTAAGGGGTTTTCATCTCAGTCCTTATTCCCGTGAGATTCATGACATATTTCCACTATTCTCTTTTTGTTGTGTATGTACTCCATATAATTGTATTCTTTCTGTAATGCACTTTAAATTATGTGTATTTACATATTCATTGTATGATTCCTCTTTCATTGGTTGTATGTTTCATATGTTACCAAATTGAATTTCACAATCTCTTTATTATCCGAGGTTGTTTTTAAGTAAGTATCTAATGGGAAATATTTATTATCCATGTCCATGTTTTATGAAATAATTTTCAAAGGGGTTCTTTTAAGGGAATTTTTTTTTTACTAAAACATCATTTCAAATGTTTTAAATATTTATTCTTCTAAATCATTCTCATTAATGTCCATGTATTCAAAAAGGTTTTTAAGGATTTATTTATATGGACATTAATGTTTTTAAAATTATAATTCCTTTCAAAAGTTTCAATGTGGTATGGGACACTTTGATTCAAAAATGGTTTTAAATGAATTTTTTTTCTATATTGTGTGACTTTTAATTGTTTTCATGAAAAATTTGTATTTCTCTCAAAGAGTTTTAAAAATCATTTTCATTTATGGCAACATACTTTGAAAAATTTTACAGTTTTTTTGAAGTTGATTTATTATGGTATAAATCATCCATATTGTATTTAAGGTTTTGTGATATGTTTGACTATGGATGAGTTATTTTTATGCCATTAAAGGCTTATGAATAATGTTTTGGAAATTCATATGCTAGTTTTAATATGAATGTTTTTGTTATATATCATCCTCTTCTTAAAATGAATGTGTTAGACTAGTATGTTTTGGGTTGGTGACCGGTAAAAGTAAGACCTCCGGGTTGGGGTCCGGTTACAAAAGACCCTCCGGGTTGATGTCTGGTTATTAGAGGCACTCTGGGTTGGTGTCCGGTTATTAGAGGCACTCCGTGTTGGTGTCCAGTTATTAGAGGAACTCCGGGTTGGTGTCCAGTTATTAGAGGCACTTCAGGATGGCGTCCAGTTACAGAGGCTCTCAGGGTTGGGTTCCAGTTACAGCTATCCCTTAGGTCTTGGCATGAGGCCTTGACCTAGAAATTAATTTTTGGCATTATGCATTCCATCATTATGAATGTGGTTATTGATATTACATGTGATTATTCGAGTTGTAGAATATCCATGTAAATGAGTAAATGGGATTATTTCATTTTATTTCTGCCATATTATGCTGATGTTCATGTTTAAAAGGCTTTTAATTTTATTATGCATTGCCTTAAATGTTTATGCTTATTTATGAAAGTTTCAGCTGTATTGTTATCCTTACTGAGCATCTGATCTCACCCCATTCTATGTGTTATTTTTCTAGGATTCCATGAAGTGTATTGTGATTGATATGTAGGATTAAGCCAAGGGAATAATGGAATTCATAAATGATAATTTATGTTGTTTTGTATCATAATAATAATCATTTATATAGTAATAATAATGAGATGAAAATTTATTCATTATTATAGATAAAATAATGTACATAATCATATTTCAATGTTCTTGAGGCATATCCTAGTAATAAACCTAAAACTCACTATGTTTAATGTTCATGATAATGAGATTTTGATGCGGTTGTTCGGTGAACACGTATTCAGCAATGAATTCGATGAGATTGAAATTATCTTATAAATGGATTCACTCTTGAAAAATTCGTTAGATCTCAGCAGGGTATTGGTCTAGGGAAAAACAAATTGCTTCTACCTCCCGATAAAACTATTATAAATGGGCTTTATTGGGTATACTCTTACTAGTTGAGGCCATCACTTCCTTTGTGAAAATGGATTTATTTTTACCCTATATTTATAGTAATCATTTGATCTATATTCACTAACTATTTTTTCAATGGTAAAGAGGATTAATGGTAATTTAAATCCAAAAGTGTATAATAAATACAAATAAAATCATGTGTTTTCTATAATCATTTACAAAACAAATATTTAATTATATCACAAGGAAAATTTTTTATTTATAACTATTCCTATCATTACCCGAACAGTTAGTAACGCACTATAGAGGACCTCCCCATGGTAATTAAATCTTTAGAAACCATGAAGGAAATCCCTAGGGTATTTGTTATTATGGTTCTCCATATCATAAAACATTAATTAACAATGGTGGTCTTACATACATCATTGAAAATATTACCTGCTATCTAAATCCTCCTAGTGAAAGCCTTCAATCATGCCCTCCCTCGAAAAAATTAACAAATCTTTTACGGAGTACTTCCTATAAATCTGAAAATATCATCACCCATGGTATTATTTACAATGATATTCACAATAGAGGTTCTACATATGATAAAAATCCAATTCACTATGACTGTAATCCCCATGGAATAGTAAATATTAATCATAATTGAGGTTCTCCTCAGTGTTCCATTTAAGGAGGTGATCCTTGTTACAAATCAAAAACTAAACATGAATATCCTCCCTTTAGAAATAAATAATCCAATTACCATAGATATCTTCTATATGGTAACTGTCATGAATTTCTTATGTTTTAAAATAATAAAATTCCCATACAAGTCCCCCTTTGGTGTAATTAGACCCAAATTACTCTTTTAATACAGGATAATTTTTATGTCAAAACTATTTTTTTCAATCAAATCCATTATTATTAAATTATGATTTTATTTTATTTAAATGGAAAAATAAGATAATGATCATCATAAATTAATTTTATGAATAATTTGAACTTATATTGTTTGAAAAAAAACACAAAATGACCTTATATGCCTTGAAAAGTAAACTAGAAAAAAAGTTTTCTTCATAACAACTTAAGAGACAATATTTCATGAATGATGTTAATTCCAATGGCACGTGGGAGGAATTGGTTATTGATAAAATTACATTCGATAATTTCTCTCTTACAACATCATGTATGTGGTCTCTATACATATTTAGGAATCATATACACTATATTTCCTCCAAAATATATAGAAAACATTCACATTGTTTAGATAATATTCTTGTGTTATAATTGGAATATTAATCATCTCAATCCTCTAAATGAATAGTATTTTAAATATAGATCATACCACCAAAACAGTGTCCTAGAACCCTACATAATAAAAAATAATATGATACACTGTAATGAAAATTCATGGAGTGTCTAAATATGGTTCATGAAATCCCAACATTACATTCACTATATGTTCATATCAGATACTTGGGAGAATTCAACATATTTCACTTTCCCCACATTGAATGAAATTTTATCACCAAAATCCATGTAATGAATATGATTCATAATAATACCAATAATTTGTTTAAATAATATTTTACTATCACAAAAGTATAGAAAATATGAACATGATGGGACTGAAAAATAAATAGACAACATTACAATGATGATAAGAATATGAAAAAATAATTGGAAATGAGGCGGTTAAAACCAATAATGATTGTGTCATGTTGTGTTGTAAAAAATTATCATTCACAAATTTCCAAAATATATTCCACATCTATCAAAAATCAAATTATGATACTGGGAATGATAAAATGTGTATCTAAAATTTAAAAATTATAGGGGGGAACAAAACCCATATGGATGAGAGGATTTTTACCCCCATAATCACGCTATATATTATCATTAAATAAAAAGGGTAAATGGAGAACCACTATACCTCATCAGATGAATTTAGTATTCACAAGGATTGGGTAATATACTGTGATATTTTATGAACAAACTCATTCACTTGAATCACACTCAGTATTAATCGGTGAAAAATATCTCTAAATCACTTTCTATAACAATCTCTTACATCACCTCAATAAGAGCATAAAAATTATATTTTTGAATTTCATAAGGTTTATAAGGATCTATAATCCATATTTTTGTATTTAAATATGTAATAATAACCATTACAAGATGCACAAATTCATTAGAATTTATTATGATAATATGTAAAATAAAAAAGATATTTTTATTTTGAAATTCACTTGTGCTAATATATATGAAGAAGGACTATATACTAATCATTAAGAAATTATTGGGATTTTTTATCCCATATTATCTTTAATTTATAACTATGTATTATATTAGTAGAAAAATTAATGGATACAATGCATCCATGGCCTCAGCCCACATACAACC
The DNA here is from genome assembly GCA_963277665.1 of Viscum album. Lineage (NCBI taxonomy): Eukaryota > Viridiplantae > Streptophyta > Magnoliopsida > Santalales > Viscaceae > Viscum > Viscum album. The sequence goes on from OY728162.1 coordinate 822,071,198, forward strand.
TGATAATGTTGTGTTTATCATTAATGAGGAATAAAATTGTTTACTGATGGGTACACTATAATAACTTGTGAATGCTAAAAATATTTTTATGATGGTAAGAATACATATATATTAATATTTTATTGATGAAACCGTACTTACTATTATTTGGTCTCCATGGGTTGTCATAAATTCCTTGTACCTCTAGGGACACTCTATATAGGGGTATATGGTTACCTGACCCATGTACCAAGAACACTCAACCATGAACCTATGTGAATTAACCCTCTATACCACTCTAGGAACACAACATGTACTGTGAAATGGAATCAAAATACATTTCAAGTGGAGAAAATATCCTTAACATTAGGTGGTGTCACACACTGTATCTCTAGAGGCATATGTCAAGTACTTCACCCCAAAAGTTCTTCCTTGTGTAAAACCTTATTCGGTACAAGGATTTAGGCATGTGGGTATCATATTATCAATATTTATAAATTTATAAATTTATTATGGGATTTATTTGGGTGACTGATATTTTAAGTGATGTCTTCTGAGAAAAATAATTCTTCCAGTGATGCTTTGACAATGGCACCGATCAGGTTGATCATTAGAGAGATGTCGGAGCGGGTAACCTCCTATCACACTAGGGTATGTGGCCTTAATACTCTTATATAGTTATATTCAGGACTCCCCAAAATTGTATATTTTTCTTTTCCTCTATATATAAAATGGAAGTCCCCCACACAACATTGGTTTGTAGTCCTCTTTGTATGGAGTGGAACTCCCCGATCATCAAGGTAAGGTGGGGAGTGGTTCCTCTATCAGAGTTAATGGTTCATTTACTATCGAGTGTTATACCAAGGATATAGAACTACACTCTAATTCATATAAGGTTTCACATGGTTCATGAAAATTGTGGTGGGTCCATCGGAGTAGAAATAAGACTCATCATTGTCCTTGGCTATCTAGTGACATTGATACTTCTATCCTTTTAATGAATGAGGTTTCAATATGAAAATTCATGATGTTGGATTTTTATTCCCTATATGATAAGGTTTGAGTTGACTATTTTTACTCTATTCCTTTTATCTTGGTTATTATAGTGTCTTACTAGGTATGTTTATACTCAACTAGGAATGTGATTTCCCCACATATGTCACATATTATTCATATGGAATGAATATTATTAGTGATTTTAGAGGACAAGTTATTAGTGAAATGTAGAAGTGATTGATGTTTCTAGACACATTCAGTGGTTAGTCTTGAACATTGCGTGATGGGAAATCATTAATTTTCTATTTCAATTAGTTTAATGGGGGGAATACTTTCTATTTTGGTGTGTATTTTTCCCAATTATAATTCAGATTTATATTTTTCTACTCTAATTATTTATCCTAGTGGTATTAAAAATAATTTATTGGAGTCAATATGTTTCATATTTATATATCATTGATTGGTTGCTTCGAGATGGGTGGGTGTGTTTGTAGTTACCATAGGATATGGCTACCCATTTTAACTCATTCCGACTTACGGCTTACCACTAGACCATGGAATTTTGGTGGTGGGTTTTGAGTGTCACACTCATCTTACTTCTAGACCAAGGTATGGGTGTGGTCAGATCAGATTATCATATAATTAGGCAATGATCAAGAACAAGTATCCATTGCTGAGTATTTAATAACTCCTTTATAAATTGAACTATTTTAGATGGCTATCAAAGATTGGTCTCAGATCTAGAAAAAAACAATTGGGGGTTCATGATGATGATATTCCAAATATAGAGTATTAATTTCACAATGTGAATTATGTGTTCCTAGTGATTCCTTTTGGTGTGAATAATTTTCCCACTATATTTATATTAATTATGAATCATATATTAAAATATTTATTAGACTATTTCATGGTTATGTTTTTTGATAACATTCTGATTTACATTGTATCCAAGTATGAGCATCTAGAGAAGCTGAGGATGGTCCTAGAATTTAATTAGGATCACCATCTATATGATATGTTTTGAATGTGTCAGTTCTGGATCCATGTGGTTCATTTTTTAGAGAATTTTCTCTCTCAGCAGGGTGTAGTTGTTGATCTAGTGAAGACTGATTTTTTTATTAATTAGTAACCACAAATTATTTTATCGAACATACATAGTTTACTTTGATTGGTATCGTAAAATTACAGGTCCATGGTATACTTATCCATGATTGAATCCCCTTTGAATACCTTGAGGCATATATGGTATTTATTTTATATGATTGTATAGTTTTGAAGATCCATTGAGGAGTTGTGTCTCATGATAGACAGTGATCATAAGTTGATACTATAAAGACCCACTATATTCCAATATTAACATTACATTACATTTTCAGAATACATAAACATTATACAAATAGATGACCAAATAATGTAGTTGGTATAGTGACATTAGAAAGAGGGAATGATGAAACTGGTACATATGTGGGATACAACATATCTCACTAGGTTCTTCATGACTAGATCCCATCTTAGAATTATCAATCATTGTATATATCCTCAGAACATGGGGGAAAATAAACATAGAAATGGGTAATCTCAAATTATCATTAAGGGTAAACAAGGGAGACATGTAATCATAAACATGAGAATAAGGTTATGATAATGTGATCATGAAAATAGAAGATCATACCTTGCATATCAATGATCATAAACAAGAATCATAGTATATAACATGGAAGTTTTTAAGACATGAATCATACATAAATAAAGAAATACGCCACAAAATCATAAAAATTGAATAAAAATGGTATTGTGGAAGATATATAAGCATATTATATGATTTCCATAGTATCCAAGGAATCACTGCTAGGACAATCATAGTGGAAAAATTCCTTTACTGAAATGTGTGACCCCCATTCTTTCCATCTATTAATAAAATAAGTAAACCCTCATTCCAGCCCTATATTATTGAACTGAGTAACCCTCACTCTAGACCTATATTAATAAACTGAGTAAACCCCCAATCCAGCCCTATATTACCAAACTGAGTAAACACTCATTCTATCCATGTATTACTAAACCAAGTAAACCATCATTCCATCCTTGTATTACTGACCTGAGTAAACCCTCATTCAAGCCTTGCGTATATCTTTAATTATATATCTATAACAAATTCCTTGGAGGGAGATATGGATCCCACAAATCCCATAATGAAATCATCCTTACATGTGACACAAAATCATAAATAAAAATATCATAACCCATGAAATTAAATGGGCATCATAAAAATGTAAACATATCCAAATTTATGGAAAGAGGCAGGTTTCATCATCATATAATTAAAATCATAACCCATGAATGAAAAATAGATTCAATTAACATATTACCCATGAAGGAGAAATGGGTTTCATAAAGATCATGGAATTAATAATAACCCACTCATTGAATGGATATAAATGGATCCTTTAGATCATTTCCTCTAATGACATGAGTAACATAAATTTATTTCAACTTATATAGAAAATAATTTTGAAATATCTTTTAAAAATATTTCTGGAGAAAAATATCTTTTCTTGTTTGAAAAAATCATTTTAATGTATATAACCATTTGAAAATAATTATTAGTGAAAATAGATTTGAAAACATAGAAAAAATATTTCAAATCATTTTGTAGACCATTTAACCTTGAAATATTATAAAATAATCTCAAAAAATATTAGAAACGTTTTTCATTAAAAATAATTTGGAAAAATTTAAATAATGCTTGATAACGTTTTGAAAATAATTTTGTTACAAATAATTTGAGAACTAATTAATAGAACATCAAATCATTTTTAAACCCATTTCATTAAAAATACTTTGAAAACATTTGAATAAGGCTTAAAAAAAATTTGAAAATAGTTTTTCATGATAAATACATTTAAAAACATTATCATAAAAAGTAACCTTTTAAAAATTCAAAGTATGCATCAAACAAATGATGGTGGATAAATCCGTACTTGTCATGTGAGGTAAAAAAACATTTTTTTCATAGTAAAAATGTTAGAAGGATTATTTTTTTCTAAAGAGACAAGAAAATTACATTGAAGGGATTGGTAAAAGAAAAAAATTGTAAAAATTTATTTTAGAGATAATATGAGAATGGTATAATATTCTTGGAAACCCTCTTTAGAAAATATATATTTCCGACTAAAGAGAGTGTAAATCCACGTTTCTTAATTATACTTTATTAATTACATTATGAAAGAAAGAGTATAAAATGGTACAAATAAGTTATTATATTATGAAATTATATAGGGTATGGAAAATAATGATTTTTTTATTAGATATGATTCCAAATATTTCCTCAATGGAAGCATAAACGTAAAAAATCTAAAAAATCAATGACATTGCCTCAATAAACCGGTATAACATTGTAACATGGGATCATACTATCCGGGTAAGAAAATGAAATTACATGAATCATAAGATATCATTAAAATAATGAGATTATTTATATAAAATTTAAAATTTAATTATATATAACTCAGAAAAGGAGTTCAGGTGATAACAAGACATGAGTCCAAAAGAAGGCAAATTGAGAAAAACAGTTTTACAGATTAGGAAACTATTGGAACATAAACCACATGAATGAAGTATCATCAAATGGAAATTTGTATACCTATAAATTTAATTATAATACATATAAAATAAAATAATGTAAATTATATAAAATAAACAAAATGAAAGAGTGATGAACATAACATAAATCTCGTAGAAATTAAATGTCAGATGATATCCCTTAACTTTGTGCCTTTACTCTCGTCGTACTCATTCAAAAAAACTATATAATAAATATAAATTTATTATAAATCTTTTAAATAAACATATTATTATTTACAATACCATTTATAGTTTTATTACAACCTTATATAACCACATTTTTAATGATCCTAGGTTAAGGTTTCACTTTGGGTAATATTTTCTTTTTTCTTTCGCATGCGTCTTAATTTGTAATATTGTTAGTTTTTATACTTATATAATAATTACAGATTGTAAATCATGGTATAAATATCATTTATATGAAGTATATTTATATTATATTAGTATATATCAATGATAAGTATGAAATGGAAAACTCCATTCAGGGAGACGATATGTCATACGTATGCATGAATGCTGTTTACATTATTATTATTATATTGAAAAAAGTATCTAAATGAATCATGTATATATATGAATGTATATATATATCATTACTCTAGTATAATTAATATATCATATAAATAATATAATTTCATTAAACCAGTCCTAAATACATTCCATGTGGTGTGTGAACGAACAACATTGCTTTGAGGTGGCGGTAGTACACACTTCCTTAGATGAGATTATCGTTTTAACACCAAATGTGAAGTAAAGAGATGTGTTTTGAAAAAAAGAATAAAAAATATAAATGAAATAATAAATAAAATATATTACATATATAAATATATTTTTCATCATAATGGCCACAATGATTAGTGTTAAAAGAGAAATGAAGAATCATCATTTCATGAGGCAGTAGTTCTCGGTAAATAGAAACATAATGTTCAATATCCTTTAGATGGAGGTTTTTATATGTATAGGTATAAATATTTGAATAAAAAAATTAAAAATAAATATAATATACTATTATTTTCACACAATAATATAATAAATATAGTGGAGTTGGTGAAGAATAAAAATGATGGAAGGGATCATGAAAGAAGATGTTTCCTCTTAATCAAGTAACTCCTTTTAGGTTATGCCAAAAGGTTTACTTGAGAATCCTTCCTCTTAAAGGGATTCCCCAAAGTAGAAGGGAAGTATTTTGGGAGGCTACATGAGAATATATTGTACAAACATTAAAGTATTGAGATGTGTGAAAAATGGGTAGGGGTGTCCTTATTTTATAGGGAAGGAAAATGACTCAAATGGAATTTTTGGAAACAAGATAGATGTGGACATGTTATTGCTTAAAAAAAGTCACAATAATCCAAAAATTAACATTAATTGATCTTTTATGGCCTAAATATAGACATAAAATGGGGTTTAGACATGATTCTAGGTCATTTTGTCTCTTAATTTTATGGTTTAGTCCATAATTAAGCAAAATTTGTCCTTAAACGCTGCGATTAATTTTAATCTCATTCTCTAATATTTTTTGTAAAAATCAATTTTGACATTTTTAGACATTAAAAATTATGATTACTCTAAATATTTAATCCATTTTTCCAAATTATTATCACAAATTTCATAATAATAAATTTAAAATTAATCCTGTTGTAAGGATGACACAACTGTTTTTTATATTAAAATGGATAAAAAGTTCGCTATCTATTTATGTCCACTTTGAAAATGGAAAAGGTTTCAATGAAAAAAATAGAATTAATTGATAAAAATATTATCTAATTGAAATTTAAAATCAAATTAATATATTTTTAAACCTTATAAATAAAATGAATTAAAAATCAGTTTTGAATTAAAATCTGATATTTTCACTACACATATAAAAAATGAATTCTTTCAGAAGAGTCCCAAAAATCCACCTAAAGATAATTTCCAAATTCTGAATTAAAAATTCAGGTTTATTTTAGATAATTAAATTTAAAAATATGTATAAAATTAATTTTATTATTAATGTTTGTTCATTCAAGAAAATGGTATTTTTAATATAAACAGAATTTACCAAAAATATTACCTTTCATTATCAATAGTTTTTATTTATATAAATCCATTGTAAAAAATATTGGAAATATAGTTATTACTATTTATATAACTATGTTTAACAGATATTTTATAATTATATAAAATAATTATATATATATATATATATATATATGTTTCATAGGAACTCATTTTTTTGTGCATCCTATGCCAACTCAGTGTTGCATGCATCATACGCCAAGTCAGTGGTGTGTATAGCGCAAACCATGTTGTTATAACATGTGAAAACAATTATTGCCTTAATTTATTTAGTATATATATGATAAATATTTATAGTTTCATGTGAAATGAAACATATCATTATATAAATGTATTTGATAAAAATATTCACCAAAATATCAGGGTGTTATGTTATACCCCCCCTTAAAATGAATTTTTCCCTAAAATTTTGTCTAGTTTAACAAATATTTAATACCTGAATGTTTTGTTCATATAAACCCACATACTACAAATTGATACTAAAACATTCATTAAAAAATATATTTGGAACCATAATGTTTACCCAAAGTAACACATAACGATATTTCCACATAAGAGATCATGGGTGGGAAGCGAAAACAAGGAAATGAAATAGAAATATTACCAGCACATTCAGATTCAAATTGATAGGGAATATTTTCAATAAAATTTTTAATAAAGTTTATTCATTGGATGTTATTTGAAAAATTTCTAATAATTAAATTACCTCATGGAATTAATTTCCAAAAAATAAATTTGATGAATAAAGAACTAAAATACAATTTTAATGGACATGAAGTCCCATTAAACAATAAAATTTATAACTATTTGTCTCATAAAAATTAACCCACATTAATCTATAAACATAAAAAGTAACACTACATGTTTATCATAAATATTAAAAAAAATTACATAGTAACCAGGACATCACATAGGATAGTGTTAGGCATAAAACCCTTATTATCCATCAATGAAGGATTTAAGTCCTATATCCTTACTGTACATGATTTTTTATCACCTAAAATACATGATGACCTTTTTAAAAAAATATAAAAGATGGAAATCCTTGAAATAAGGTTAATCACTTATTAAACATTTAATCAATGTTTTTAGAGAAACTCAATGTAAAAATGCTTCATCTAATATTTAACTTAATCTTTTCCTGAATGGTTAACCTTATAGCCTTTCTCAAAGATGAAAATACAAAACATTAGAAGGAGAGTCTTCAAATCTTCTTAACATTGATTCCCTTGTATAAAAATAGAACCCCATTGGTTTCACATTACATAAATGTGAATACACTCATCATATAATCTATTGAAACATCATATGAACATGAATTACAATAAATACTTTTGGAAAACATGCATTTTTACTTATTCCAAAATATATGGGATGTAGTCTTAAAATCAAAAAACGTTGTCAATGTCATCATTTATTGCATAAACCACCAATCAACAAGACCTTTCTATGTTCCAAGGTAACCAATACTATGCAATTTACTTATTCATATCCCATTTATATTTATCTGTATAAAATTATCTTAAAATGACGAACATATTAAGGTATACATTCCGTTACTAAAAAAATCACCATGTCATCCAATCAATTCAATAGTCCAACCGAAACATGTAAATACTGAGTGAAAAAGAAATGTAAGTAGAATAATCCTTGTATATTTCATCGTTCAAATTTTTTGAATCTAAACACATAAAAACTTCGATTACTTCATCCTTAATCAATAAAAAAAGATACATCATCCAATTATATAATACTTATTTCCCTTCACATTTCATCCATAGTGTATTCATCATCCAAAATGTAACAATTACTCACAACACCATGCTGATTTTCTTTATGTGAATTAAACATTGGACATAAATTTTCATAATGCCCAAAATTTACACATTTAAAGAATTAATAAACTAATAATACCTTAAGAAGGAAAACATTCCCTTCCATTCTATTAACCAAATTCATCATTTTTCCAATGCATTCACTAGATTTGGGTCCTTATTTTAGACAATTAAAACATCTTCTTATTATTCTTTGATATTCAATTAGCTAATTGTTTACACATGTTTGACACAATTGAAACTTAATATTCTTTCCTCCATGATCAACATTACCCAAACTCTCTATGAACACCATCGATATCTTCCTTGGTGAGTTTGAGATATGGTTAAGGTAAGGATTTTTAATCATGTTCCATGAAAACTGATTAGGCATGATCATGACATTTTTCACTCTGGGGATCATCCCACTTAACTGCTCATTAAAAAATATTCCATCACATACAATATTAAACTTTTTTCCTTTTGGTTCCCACCATTAACTAAAATTAAATCATAGTGTGAGAATTATTTATCATAGAAAAAATCATCACAGTCATGAAAAGAATTACTTATATGATATATAAATCATGACACCTTCCATAATCTATGCCACTTTATGTTTATCCTAAAATATTCACAGCTAACTTATATCTAAATCTTTCATGGTGGTTCATGAAGAGTTTGTGAATTCTCAATGCATATCCCCTTGGATTGTCAAACGAGGTGTGTAGAAATCCCTATTTTCATACACCAGATTACCCTGATTAAATCCCAGAACATATTATCTGAGTTGTTTCCCCAATGTATATTTGTTCCCGAGCCACATCCACTTGTTGTATCCATGTAGGGATGTATTTATAGGAACCCAGTAACCCTATCATTTTCCTAAATTATAGTAAATTTTCATAAATGATAACTCGTCAATATAATTATCCTTAGAGACAGCCCTAGAAATATCCTTAAAAATAATCGTAGGGATCTCACTATGTTTTTATCATCATAGTTTCAAAAGTATAACTATATGTTTTCTCTAATATCAACTATAACGACTCTCTAGTTTCAACCCTTAACATTAATATGCATTTTTTGAATACATAAACATTATACAAACAGATTCCCACATACCGTAGTTGGTATAATACCTTTAGAAACATAGTAAAATAAAAATGGTACATATGCTAGCTACAAAATCTCCCAATAGGTTCTTATTTACTAGCACTCTTCCTATACATATCAAACATAGTTCATAGCCTCATAACATGGGGGAAAATAAACATAAAAATAGGCCATCTCTAATGCTCAGTAAGGGTAAAAAAAGGGAAACCTATAACCATAAACCAGAGCATAAGAGTATGAGAATATGATTATGAAAAATGAAAATCATACCCTGAATATCAAAGATCATAAACATGAATTATGGAATACAACATAAAATTTCATAAATAATGAATCATAAAAAAATAAGGACATATTCTATAGAAGAATAAAATTGGAATAAAACATTGAATTATGGTAGACACAAAAATAGAAGATATGATTTCTATAATAGCTAAGGCATCATTTCCAAAACCATCTTAGTGGAAAATGTTCTTTATTAAACAGGGTTACCTTCATTCCATCTTTTTATTATTGAACTAAGGGAACCGTCGTTCTAGGCCATTAATACCGAACCCAATAAACCCTCATTCCTTCCATGTATTACTAAACTGAGTAATCCCTCGTTCTAGTCCTATATTACTAAACTGAGTAAACCCTCACTCCATCCTTTTATTACTGAACCCAGTAAACCCTTGTTCAAACCTTGTACTACTAAACAGAGTAAATACTCATTATATAATTGTCTATACCATTAAATATAAATATTTACCCAATGCATTTGAGGGATATATTGGTCTAACCCATCACACAATGAAATCATACATACATGTACCAAAAGATAATAAATAAACATATCATAACCAGAAAAATTAAATGGGTTTCATAAACATATAAACATATCATAACCTATGGAAAGAGTCAGGTTTCATAATAATTTCATTAAAAGAATATCCCATGAAAGGGAAACAGATTCTATAAACATATAACCTATGATGGAGAAATTGGAATAATAAATACCATGACATTAAGCATAACCTATTCAAATAGAGTACATTAATGGAACCTTTAGATCAATTCCTAGAATTACAAGAGTAACATCAATTGATTTCATCTTAGATGGAAAATAATTTTAAAATATCTTCTGATAAAAGTTCTTGTGGAAAACATACTTTTTTGATTGAAAAAGGATTTTCAATGCATAAAACCATTTGAAAATAAATTTCTTTTAAAATATATGAAAAACATAAAAAGAATAATGAAAATCATTTTGAAAAACTTTTTCCATGCAAAAATATAGCATAATAATCATAACATTATAAAAACCTTTTTCATTGAAAATACATTGAAAACATTTAAAGAAACCTTGAAGACGTTTTGAAAATTATTCCTTTGAAAATACAATGGAAAATTATAAATAGAAAAAAAACGTTCAGAAAAAAATTTCTTTAAAAATACATTAAAGATATTTAAATAAGGATTCAAAAAAATTTTGAAAACAAATTTACTTGGAAAATTTTATATTAAGTTTGAAAATATTTATAAAAAAAATTTAATTAAAAAATACTTTTAAAAACATCTTAATGATTAAAATTTTAAAAATTCAAAGGATGCCTCAAATAAATGATGGCGAGTAAATTCATTCTTTCGTATGAGGAAATAAGAACATTCCTTTCGCACGGTAAAAAGGATAGAAGGATTCCTTGTTCTGAAAAATAATAGATGATTCCATTAAAGGGATTTGTTAAATAAAAAAGGGTAATTTTTTTACAAATTATAGGAGAATGGTCTAATATTGTTATCAACCCCTTTTAGAAAACATAGATTTATGATTGAAGAGTGGGAATTGTCAGGATTTATTAAAGATTATTTCTTAATTATCATATGTACCAAAGAGTATAAAATGGTACCAATACATTATAATATCATGAAATAAAATAGGTAAAGGATACACCTAATTTATATTGAGAGATGGATCATAACAGTTCATTAAAGGAAGCATAAATATAAACAATATCTAAAAGCAATGAGATTATCTCACTAAACCCTTATAACTTGCTAACCTTGGAACATACACTCTATATAAGAAAATATAATTACATTATGATAATGAAATCATGAAATTAAATATATTCATGATATAACATGTAAAATGGAATGATATACACCTCACAAAATAGTTTAGGTTCATAAAAAAATCATGAGTCTCAATGATTGAAAATTGACACAAAATAATTTTACCAATTTGGTGTCTTTTGGAACATAAAACCACTAAAAGAAGGATCATAAAATGGAAATGTGAATGAACATAAATTTAAATATAAGACACATAAAAAAATAATTTATAGTATATAACCTACACAAAATGAAATAGTGGTGAACATAACTTCAATCTCACAGAAATTAAAACTGAGATGGAATCCCCTTATATTGTGTGTTTACTTTCATCGTACTCATTTGAATCACCTATATTATAAATATAAATTTATTATAAATCTTTTAAATAAGAATATTATTATATCTAATACCATATATTGTTTGATTACGAACTTATATTACCTACATGATAAGGATACTATGATAACGTTTCAAATTGAGTAATATTTTCATTGTTCTTAGTATATGTCTTAATTTGATATATCACTGGTTATTATACTAATATAATTATTACATAATGTAATTAATGATAAAAAAATAATGTATAAAATGTTTATGTATATTATAATAATCTATAGCCCAGATAGGAAAGAAATGTAATACACCATTCAAGGAGACGGTAAGTCGCATGAATATTGTTTTCATTTTTTGTCATATTGAAAGAATGAATGTAGATGAAATATGAATATATTTGTATATATATATATATCATTATTCCAATATAATTGATATATCATATATATCATATATTTTTATAAAACCCATCATTAATACATTCCATGTGCTGTGTGAACGAATATCATCGCTTTATGGGGGTAGTAGTCCACACTTCCTCAACCGATATTATTATATTAACACAAAATGTAAAGAGAAGCTATGTGTTTTCAAAAATTAATAAATAATATTAAATACATAATAAAAATAATATATTACATATATAAATATATTTTCCATGATAATGGCCACCATGATTGGTGGTAAAAGAGAAATGAACAATCATCGTTTTGTGAGGTAGTAGTTTATCGTACACAAAAACATTATATTCAATATCTATTATATAGACGTGTGTGTTAGTTTAGGTAGAACTATTTTCATAAAAAAATCCTATTATATGTAGTATACTGGGGTTTTTCACAAGATAACAAAATAAATATAGTGGATGGGTGAGGAAGGAAAATTAATGAAAGGGTCTTGAAAGAATTCATTGCCTCTTAATTAGGTAACTCTTTTTGGGGGTTTCCAAAAGGTTTTCTTGAAAAGAATCATTCCTAAATGAAGGATTCAAGGTATAAGGTAGTACTGCTAGGATGGTACATTGGTAGATCATAGAAAAACTTAAATGTTTTTCTTGGTGTGAGGAATGGGTAGAGTGGGTGGCCTTTTATAGGGAAAGAAAAGAACTCAAATAGAAATTTTAGATACACATTCAGTGTGAAGATGTTATTACCCATAATAAGTCATAAACACCCAAAATAATAATTAATCTAAAGTAAATGGAATAAAGATATACATACTATGGTTTTTTGAAATGTGTCCAGTTCGTTTGGGGCCTTAATGTTATGGTTTAGTCCCAAATTAAGCAGAATTTCGCCATTACTACTGTGATAAATTTTAATCACATTAACTAATATATTTTTTCAAACACCAATGTTTACCTTATCAGAAATTATATATTATTATAATTCAAAATATGGAATCCATTTTTCCAAATTCTAATCACAAATGTGATAGAAATTAATATAAAATCAATCTCGATGTTTGGAAGACACTACAGGTTTGTATAATAAAATATATCAAAAGTTTGCTAAGTCTTTAAGTCCAATTTAAATTTGGATATGATTTCAATGACCGAAATAGGATTAAATGATAAAATTTTTATATAATTCAATATTTAAATCAAAACAAAATATATTTTAACATTATAAATAAATTGAAATAAAATGCAGTGTTGATTTAAAATCGGAAATTTTTAACTATTCATCTAAAAATGATGTTTGTCTGAAAAATATCAAAAACACACCCTAATATAATTTTAATTTTATAAATTAAATATTAATGTTAATTTTAGAAAATTAAATTTTTATAGGTGTCTAAAATTAATTTTATTATTAAAACAAGTTCATTGAGTAAAACCGTATTTTTAACAGAAAAGGACTTTACCAAAACTATTATATACCATTATCAATATGTTTTATTTATATAATTCAATTAGGAAAAAATATATGAAAAATGTTATAACTATTAATATAACTATCTTTAATGGCAAGGTTATAATTATGACATTTAATTAATTATATATATACAATGTTTTATAGAAACTCGCTATTTTGTGCATCGTACACCAACTCATTGTTGTGTGCATCATACGCCTAGTTAGTGTTGTGTGTAGGACAATAGAATTTGTAATTTCTTGTGAAATTAATGTATGAAATAATTTTTTAGTATATATATAATAAATATATATAGAGTCACATGAAATAAAAAATAACAGAATATAAATTTATTTGATAAAAAATTATTCACCAAAATCTCAAGGTGTTACAGACATTACTAGAGGAAGTAATTCACTACATTGTGTTTTTAAATTCCTATAGAGATGATATTTTGTGATTGTTGATGAATATTTCATATTTTATCACTTACGGGTCATTATAGTTGATTTCCCATGCATATAACTACATGACACACAACATGTATTTAGAAATAATATTATTCGCCCTAAAGATGAGGAGGAATTATTTTATAGACGGGAGTATCATTTTTCATTTAGACCATACAATTCTTATGTATATATTCACTTATAGAGATTTTTACCTGAAATAAAATAATTTTTTGGAGTTCCTAAAAAACTATTACATTGAAGAAGTTTATTCTCCATTCATGGGAAATGTAGTGGTAGATGCCTATAGTAGGACGTCTCGTTCTTACTTGGTAAAGGATGAATCATAACAGTTATCCACATTGATTATAACTTGTGTGGATGAATATGGATAAGCTTATATTTAGATTATGGTAGTGAATTTTTAGTTTCTTTAGAGAATTAGTGAGGCTCAATTGGGAGACATTGTCACACCCAAACTTTTAAATTAATATTATTTTATTATTTTATCAGACATTGAAATTTTCTATCGAGCTGTGGATCAAGCCTGTTTTAAATTTTTTTTTGTATTTTTTTTTCAAATGAATGCTTTTCCCTTGACAACATCCAGTGCATGGGCAGTGCGTTTTCAAAGCTGTGCGGCATTGCCCTGGTCTCCGTGCGGCCTGCCTCATGATCAAGATAGATAAATAAAATGAGTTTAATGATGTATTTTAATAATTATAATTATGGTAATTTATTATTAGTATTATTATTATTCTCACCAAGTTTATTAATATAGTGTAATTATAATTAAGTTATTATTATTAACTCCCCATTAATTTTGTTAAGTATATTAAGTTTATTAATATCATATTAAATTTATTACAATTTTTATTATGATTACTAATAAAAATGTTATTATTGTTTAGTTTATATTAATTATTATTAAGTTATTATTATTATTATTATTATTTGAGTTTATTAAAATCCTTATTAAGTTTATTATTATTATTGTTTATTAAGGTTTTATTTGTTTTATTGTATTTTCTTTTATTGTATTTTCTATCTTATTTATTTCTTTTCTTTTCTTTTTTTTGCCTTTTCTTGTTTTTTTCTTTGCTATTTTTCCTCCCTATGTGTCGCGCACAGCTCCCCCCCCACCTTCTCCTACTCGCGCTACCCCCACCTTACCCTCCTTCTCCCGCTCCTCTTCTCCCCCTCTAGCTGAAGCCACCGGCGTGCCTCCCTCTACCTCCGGTGATGGCTCTCCTGCGATGGCTTCCCCCTCCCCTGCTCACGCAACCCAGCCTCCCCACACTCCTGTTCGCATGACCTGTCGATCGGGAGCTCCGGAACGTCGCTCTTCCACTCCCGCGATCAAATCTCTTCCTACTTTGGCAATAGAATCCCTTTGGTGAGGCTCTTCTGCCTCCCCCTTCCCTTATTTTGATTTTTTATTTTATTTTATGGGGTACACTTTTCTTGGCTGAACCCTAACATGTTTTGGGGTTCACTTTTTGATTGATTTGTGTTGTTTCGGTTCTTCCGGGCTCCGTCGAGGCCGGTTTTAGCCACCACTGTCAAGAGAAGCGGGTTCGCCATGGTTTTCGGGTGAGGATTCTTTAATTTCTTCTTTGTGGCTAAATCTAAATTTTGGGGTTTTATGTTTTTAGGGTTGCTATTTTGGTTTTCTTGTGTTGTTTTTGGTTCCAATGCGTGAATTAGGGTCAAATTGTGGTTTCATGTGGTGCGTTTGGCGCACGATCAATGTTTTGCGTCAGAATTCGATGTTTCAACACCGATGGTAAGTGTTTCCACATATAAGTTTTGTTTGATGAATTAATTTTCTTGTTTAATTAATTTAGGATGTTCTATAATTAATTTTCTGAGTGGGAATTGTGTTTATTTGGTGAATTATTTTACTTTCTTAAATAAATTTGGTGTTATGTGGTTGATCCGTTTGGAGAGAAACTAGTATTGAATAAGTTCAGTATACCTTGGTATTTTATAGCATGGTTGTATCTGATGGGGTGTGTTTTTGAGGAAAACCCATGATGTGTTATTTGATGTTAATTTATAAATCATGATGTTGGTTATTTTGATTTTTTTAAGTGATGTGAATGATGTTTCGAAAGGTTTTAGTGTGCTTTTGTTTTTTTTAAGAAAATGGTTTTGGGTGTTTTTGAGGCATGTCCTTTGTTTCATCATTCATGGTTGTTTTATGACTTCTGGAATTGATTTGTTTAAGGACATTAAAGCTACGAATCTAGTTATGCTTGAGGGTTCGGTGTGTTTTCTTTTGCTGGTACTGTCTTTAGGCATTACACATGATACTTTTCGGTGGAAAACCCATGCCGAATTGTTTATCAGGGTTTTTTAACTATGCAGCTATTAAAATGTGTGTAGGCTACAGTTGGTGTTTTGGTGTTGTATCTTGGCGCTTTTGGTTTTAAAAATGATTTTTTGAATTTTTTTCTTTTGGTGCGAATCCTTGATGCGTTATTTTGAAATGTTTTGTAGATCTGTCAAATGTTTGTGTTGTTTTATTAAATTATATGTGTATTTTTTTGGGCCTTGCTTCGTTAGTTTTGGGCCGCGCGTGTCGAGGCATCCTACATGTACATGCATAGGGTAAGACATATATATATATATATATCGTCTTTGTACATATTCCTTCATGGCACGGGGAATATGTGCAATGCAGCTAGTGGTGTGTATATATATATGTATAAATTCATGTGCGTGTGTGCGCCAAGTGTCGGTTCGAGTGGCTATTGACATATAGCGGCAAGTTTGAGGTAGGTCCTCTATCCCTAAGCCTTTAATTTGAGATTCATAATTGCCTGTTTTTTTTTTAAAATATGTTTTATATTTACGTTGTATACATATGCTATGAAATCAGGTTACAGTTGCTAGAAATGATTATGCCTTTGCTTTAGAAACTAAAATGCATTTTTAATGATATCGGTCTTATGTTAACTTTCTTAAAAAATTTGACTTCCTAAAGTGGTTTTGAATTGGTAATGTGTATTTCCAAAGGTGTTTGATCTTTTGTCCAGTTAATTGTAAAAAGTATTCCCTTTATGTAATAAAGCCTGTTTGGAACCTTATGAATGCTTTATGGAAAAGAAAAACCTCTCTTGAGGCATGCCCCCTTGGTTTTAGAAAATGATTTCTATATTGAAAGTGTTATGATGTGCCTAATGTTGAAGTTTATGCATTGTGTGACGTGAAAGAGGGGGAATGCGCTTAAGGAGGAAGAACAATGGTTTGAGGTTGAATGAGATTTTGATAAAGAAAATTTTATGTTCATATATTTTTTAATGATAAAGAAAAACTCACCACCACTTGAAATAGAGCACAATGGGAAACCCGGGTATCTAGGTGGGTGACCAGGACTAGTACGCTAGATGAAACGGCAGGGGTTCATCCCGGTTTTTCTGGAAGGATTGACGCAACAACACTAACTAAACATTTGAAATTTTGAGGGTCCTGGTCTTCTAAGCCACGTTTTCTGAGGGTCGTGGCATTCTAAGCCACATTTTCAGAGGGTCGTGGTCTTCTAAGCCACGTTTCACCGAGGTACGAGGTCTCTAGGTTCCCACTTGTTCTAGCTACCTATAGGGAGTACCCATAGTGCTCATTTGTGACATGCTGCTTGTGATGTAACTTTCTTTTCAGTTGTTTCATACCTGATGTCTTGCTTGTAAAAATCACATTTTATTCCAAACTGGTTTCTTATCATTTTGAAATGTTAATGGATGCTTGGAACCTATTTTTAAAATTTAGTATGAGTGAAATGATTTATTTGAAAATGTGAACTCATTACTTGAATTTGAAAATAAGGGAAAACATCATTTTTTTATATCTTATTTTCAAACTGGCATAATTGGATTTCTTAAAAAAGGAGAAGGCATAGGACGTGGTTATATTTTGGCTTTCCTACTGAGCATCTCGGTGCTCATGCCTACTTTACTTTTCAGTTGAAGGTTTCAGTCTTGGATCACTTTTGGGAGCGAGTGTGGTTGTCGTACCATGGTGATGCATGGGGTCACCTGAGGTATGTCATGTTTCTTTGTTTATTCCTTTTTCTGCTGCCACGTTGTTCAGTTTATTTTCTTTTATTTATCTGCTTGTTCATTTTATGTTTATTTATCTTTGTCATGTGCCAAACCGTTCCCAACTAGTTTGTTTTGATGCCCAACACTAGTTTCCAGACCGTGGGGATCGGGAACGCCCTTCGGGCCATGTCACAGACCGGGTCGGGTGTTGGGTCGGATGACAACCCGGACAGATTCGTGACAAAATAGTATCAGAGGAGGCCCTTTTTATTTGGGGTTTCAAGTAGCTTGGTTATTAAGTGTGTCGGGACTCGAGGGGTAGGTGTGGGAAGGATTTCATGAACCCTTGCCCGGCCCAAGACTCGAGTTGCCAAGGGTAGTATGAGATTTGAGTTTTTCTTTTGCATGGTCTGTGTGGATGAGGGATGACAAGGGAACTGATCCAGTGTTATGCGACAAGCCTTCATGGAGTAACGACCCATGTACAGCCCGAGTGCACGGTTCAAGATACTTCTTGTGGTGGATGCCCACTCAGAGCATGGTATGTTAAGTCATGTTTCCTGGTTGGAATAGCCACTAGTCCCTTATTTTTGGAAATTTTTATGTGAGTTCTTTTTGATCTTCATTTTGGTTGGTGTGATCAGATCTCAAAAATGAAAATGGATTTTTGTGATTTTTTTTTCAAAATGGAATATGGTTGTTGGAGTGGAAAATTGTTTTTGAAATGGAAGACGTTTGGGAATTCTGAAATGTGTTTCTTTTATGATAAGTGACATTCTCAATTGGTCGGGAAATTTTGCTTTATGCTTAATGGTCTGTTTTTGAAATGAGAAGTGTCTTGAATTGACCCTTGGTATTCCAATGAGTGATCACATACAATGGTGCACATGTGGCCAGTGGGGAAATTTGTGATGTGAGTGGATGGGTGCTTGAGCTAGAACTGGATATGTATGTGTGAGAATTCATGGGATAACAATGGTGGATATTTAATTGGTTTTGGTTAATGAAAAATGGTATTCAAACAGTTTTTTTCAGGTGTTTAGAAAAGTGAGTGAGAAATTGTTTAGTGTTCTCTTTTCGTGTTGGGTATTCTTTTTCGTGGGTTCTTGGTTTTGAAATATTGAATTGTGGTTGGAATAGTGATTTGAGTTTGATATTTTTTTTTTGATTGAGGTGTGGAATTTTGATTTATGATGTGTTTTGATTCAGATTTGTGCCTCTTGTTTTTGGGTATGCTGCCTAGAAAGTCCCAGAAGTTTCTAGTGAGCCTCTTCTAGTTGTTGGTTCTACCCAAACTCTTAGCGGGGTGGTGGAATTGAATTATTTTCGGTTGTTGTTCATATTCTGTAGTGATCATGATCTATCAAAGTGACCAGACTGGCTTGGTGAAATCATTGGTGTTTTCAGGTTATTGGAAACTCCCAAAGATAAAAGAGTCTGTGTTGGTTCAGGTCTGTTTGAAGGTGCAACTTGGGATTGGTGGAGGAGATAATCCTACCATCGTTGCATGATGGTATGTCTTGGAAGGTGTTTAGGACCACTCTTGTTTGATAGTTTATATTTGTGGAAGTTAAGGTAAGGGAAGCGGCAAGGCTCATGAGTGTCCAGCAAGGCCAACGAATAGTGAAGGCCTATGTTGGGCATCTCAAGATGTTGGTTTCTTTTTCTCCAAAGATAACTTCGCAGAATCAGTTAATGTTTCTCTTGTGTGGGGTCTTTCTCTATTGTTCAAGGACCAGTTCCCATTTGTGTTTGGGGTGGTTCCCCATTCTGTGAGATCGAGCCGGATGAACCCATCTCAGACATGTTTTCTTGTCAATTCCATATTCTATTAGTCAGGCCACTCTCTTGTTTGGTTATTTTGTGACCGGTTTGGGTACTTTAAGTTGCCTCATCGTCATCCATTGAAGACTTGCTGTCGGTGTGGCTGTTTGGGGAACTTAGAGAGGTTCTGCTAGTGGAAACATCAGAAAGAGTCTCTACTGACAGATGTTAGCTTCTGACTGTGGGGCATTAGATGCTTCAAGACATCAGAGCTCCAGCCACAGGTCTCGGAGTGAAGATTTTCATGCAGTCAGGAATCGTTGGGTGTGGGGCACCTTGGACTAATTTTTGTCTCCAATGCTGAAATGGGGTTGGTTAGAATTTCCCTATTGTAGCTCTCTCATCTTTGAAGGATCTATTTTGCTGTAAGAGGCATAAAAGTCTCTTTTTCTTGTTGTAGTCTTTGTTCTTTGATCACCCCACTGTGGTTGTAAGAAGGCGTGTTGATGTCGTCTTTTTGTAATTCCAGTAGTTTCGCCTCCTCAAATGTGACCGGTTTTGTTTTAGTACATGCTTGTTTTGGAGATGATCATATCTTGTGGAAATGATGAGTCATGGTTAAGTCTGTTATTTGGTAGAATTATTCTGTGGGTTTTCTCATGTGTCAGTGGTTTCTGGTTTGGGTTGGATGTTCTCGTGTCGGTCTATACTAGTTGGTTTAATCTGGGCCGTTCTTAAATGGTGGGGAGAACCACCATGAATCTTTTCATTCCTTCTTTGAGGTTTGGTCTATGTGGCGGTTTCCTCTTGGATCAAGTTAGCAGTTCCAGAGTTAACTCATACTGACAGTTTCAATGTTGGTTGTGCTAGTCGGGTTCTTGTGGTGGGGAGAAACCTCCTCATTTCCTGATGGTTCTTCTCTTTTCAGTTTCCCTCATAGTTGGTCTGGTGTGACTGGGGGAGTGAAAAGTCACACTGAGTTCATGTTTTTGTGGGTCTAGTCCCGTTTCTAACTCGAGTTTGATTCCTCGTTCGGCTGGGCGACTATCTGGGGGCAGAAAGTTTTTGTGGTGGGGAGATTTCTCACACCCAAACATTTAAATTAATATTATTTTATTATTTTATCAGACTTTGAAATTTTCTATCGAGCTGTTGATCAAGCCTGTTTTAATTTTTTTTTTTCATTTTGTTGACGAATGAATGCTTTTCCCTTGACAACATCCAGTGCATGGGCAGTGCATTTTCAAAGCTGTGCGGCTTTGCCCTGGTCTCCGTGCGGCCTGCCTCATGTTCCAGATAGATAAATAAAATGAGTTTAATGATATATTTTAATAATTATAATTATGGTAATTAATTATTATTATTATTATTATGCTCACCATGTTTATTAATATAGTGTAATTATAATTAAGTTATTATTTTTAACTCTCCATTAATTTTGTTAAGTATATTAAGTTTATTAATATCATATTAAATTTATTAAAATATTTATTATGATTACTAATAAAAATATTATTATTTTTTAGTTTATAATAATTATTATTAAGTTATTATTATTATTATTAATGGAGTTTATTAATAACCTTATTATGTTTATTATTATTATTGATTTTTGAGGTTTTATTTGTTTTATTATATTTGAGTTTATTTTATTTTCTATCTTAGTTATTTATTTTCTTTTATTTTTTCCCTTTTCTTCTTTTTCCTTGCTATTTTTCCTCCATGTGCGTCACAAACAACGCCCCCCCCCCCGCCTTCTCCTGCTCGCGCTACCCCGCCTTACCCTCCTTTTCCCGCCCCTCATCTCCCCCTCCAGCCGAAGCCGTCGGCGCGCCTCCCTCTACCTCCGGTGACAGCTCTCCTTCAGTGGCATCCCCCTCCCCTGCTCATGCAACCCGGCCTCCCCACTCTGCTGTTCGCACGACCTGTCGATCAGGAGCTCTGGCACGTCACTCTTCCACTCCGGCGATCAAATCTCTTCCTGCTTTGGCGATCGAATCCCTTCGGTGAGCCTCTTCTGCCTCCCCCTTCCCTTATTTTGATTTTTTATTTGATTTTATGGGGTACACTTTTCTTGGCCGAACCTTAACATGTTTTGGGGTTCTCTTTTTGATTGATTTTTGTTGTTTCGGTTCCTCCGAGATCCATCGAGGCCGGTTTTAGCCACCGTTGTCAAGATAAGCGGGTTCTCCATGGTCTTCGGGTGAGGATTCTTCAATTTCTTCTTTGTGGAATAATCTTAATTTTGGGATTTTATGTTTTCAGGGTTGCTATTTTGGTTTTCTTGTGTTGTTTTTAGTTCCAATTCTTGAATTAGGGTCAAATTGTTGTTGCTTGTGGTGCGTTTGGCGCGCAATCAACGTTTTGCGTTGGAATTCGACGTTTTGACACCGATGGTATGTGTTTCCGCATATAAGTATTTTTTGATGAATTAATTTTCCTGTTTAATTAATTTAGGATGTTCTTTAATTAATTTTCTGAGTGCGAATTGTGTTTATTTGGTGAATTATTTTACTTTCTTAAATAAATTTGGTGTTATGTGGTTGATCCGTTTGGAGCGAAACTAGTATTGAAGAAGTTCAGTATGCCTTGGTAATTTGTAGAATGTTTGTATCTAATGGGGTGTGTTTTTGAGGAAAACCCATGTTGTGTTATCTGATGTTAATTTATAAATCATGAAGTTGGTTATTTTTATTTGTGTAAGTCATGCGAATGATGTTTCGAAAGGTTTTATTGTGCTTTTGTTTTTTTTAAAGAAAAGGGATTTGGGTGTTTTTGAGGTATGTCCTTTGTTGCATCATTCATGGTTGTTTTATGACTTCTGGAATTTATTTATTTAAGAAACTTATAGCTGAAAATCTAGTTCTGCTTGAGGGTTGGGTGCGTTTGCATTTTCCGGTACTGTCTTTAAGCGTTGCGCATGAAACTTTTCTGTGGAAAACCCATGCCGAATTTTTTATCAGTGTTTTTTAACTATGCAGCTATTAAAATATGTGTAGGCTACAGTTGGTGTTTTGGTGTTGCATCTTGGCTCGTTTGGTTGTAAAAATGATGTTTTGAATGTTTTTCTTTTGGTTCGAACCCCTGATGCGTTATTTTGAAATGTTTTGTAGATCGTTCACGTGTTTGTGTTGTTTTATTAAATTATATGTGTAGTGCGTTGGGCCTTGCTTCTTTGGTTTTGGGACACGCGTGTCGAGGCATCCTACATGTACATGCATAGGGTAATATATATATATATATATATATGTCCTCTTTGTACATATTCCCTCATGGTGCGGGGAATATGTGTAACGCAGCTAGGGGTGTATATATATATATTTATAAATGCATGTGCGTGTGTGCGCCAAGTGTCGGTTCGAGTGGCAATTGACAGATAGCGACAAGTTTGAGGTAGGAAATCTATGACTATGACTTTAATTTGAGATTCATAATTGCCTTCTTGTTTTAAAAATATGTTTTACATTTATTCTATATACACATGCTGTGAGATCAGGTTACGGTTGCTAGAAATGATTATGTCTTTGCTTTGGAAACTGAAATGCATTTTTAATGATATCGGCCTTAAGTGACCTTTCTTCAAAAAATTGATTTCCTAAAGTGGTTTTGAATTGGTAATCTATATTTCCAAAGGTGTTTGGTCTTTTGGCCAATTAATTGTAAAAAGTATTCCCTTTATGTAATAAAGACCGTTTGGAACCTTAATAATGTTTTATGGAAAAGAAAAACCTCTCTTGAGGCACGTCCCCTTGGTTTTAGAAAATGATTTGTATGTTGAAAGTGTTATGATGTGCCTAACGTTGAAGTTTATGCATTGTGTGATGTGAAAGAGGGGGAATGCGCTTAAGGAGGAAGAACAATGGTGAGAGATTGAATGAGATTTTGATAAAGAAACTTTTATGTTCATATATGTTTACATGATAAAGAAAAACTCACCACCACTTGAAATAGAGCACAATGGGAAACCCGGGTATCTATGTGGGTGACCAGGACTAGTACACTAGATTACACGGTAGGGGTTCGTCCCGGTTTGTCTAGTAGGATTGAGGAAACAACACTAACTAAACATATGAATTTTTGAGGTTCGTGGTATTCTAAGCCACGTTTTCTGAGGGTCGTGGCCTTCTAAGCCACGTTTTCTGAGGGTCGTGGTCTTCTAAGCCACGTTTCACCGACGTACGAGGTCTCTAGGTTCCCACTTGTTCAAGCTACCAATAGGGATTACCCATAGTGCTAATTTGTGACATGCTGCTTGTGATATAACATTCTTTTCAGTTGTTTCATACCTAGTGTCTTGTTTGTAAAAAACACATTTTATTCCAAACTGGTTTCTTTTCATTTTGAAATATTAATTCATGCTTGGAACCTATTTTGAATATTTAGTAAGAGTGAAATGATTTATTTGAAAATACGAACTCATTACTTGAATTTGAAAAGAAGGGAAAACATTATTTTATTATATCTTATTTTCAAACTGGCATAGTTGGATTTCTTAACAAAGGCAGAGGCATAGGACATGGTTATATTTTGGATTTCCTACTGAGCATCTTAGTACTCACACCTACGTTACTTTTCAGTGGCAAGTTTCAGTCTTGGATCGCTTTTGGGAGCGAGTGTGGTTGTCATACCGTGGTGATCCATGGTGTCACCTGAGGTATGTCACGTTTCTTTGATTATTCCTTTTTCTACTGCCACATTGTTTAGTTTATTTTCCTTTATTTATCTGCTTGTTCAGTTTATGTTTATTTATCTTTGTCATGGGCAAACCTGTTCCCAACTGGTTTGTTTTGATGTCGGACACTAGTTTCCAGCCTGTGGGGATCGGGAACGCCCTTCGGGCCATGTCGTGGACCGGGTCGGGCTTTGGGTTGGATGACGACCCGGCCTGGTTCGTGACAGACATCTACTGTGATGTTCTACATTTCCATAAAACCTCATGAGATGCTCTAGATGGATTCTCTAAAGGTGGGGAGCATGTCATAATTTTCCCAGGATGGGTAGTGGTTCTAGAATCATTGAAAGAGGAGGTGTTAATGGAGTTTCATACCCCTGGTTGATATATCAAAGTGTTGAAAATAAGTACAAGGACACTTTATGATAATTTTGGTGAGATGAAATTATTAAAAGCATTGACGTGTTTGTTTCATGATACCTCACATATTAGCATGTAATGGATGAACATCACATTCCATCAGGTTTGAGTCAACGCATTTAGATCCCACAATAGATATGGGAAGGAATATCACATGATTTGGTTGTCAGGATTTCATAGGGAGTACGATTCCATAACACTATCTAGGTGATTGTTGACCAAATTACAAAGTCGTCAAATTTCCATTCCATTCAAGAGTAGACATTAGTTATGTAATTTGGGTGGTTTACATATTTTATATCTTCTATATTCGTGGTTTATTCAAGAAAATAGTCCCTAACCATGATTCTATGTTCACACAACTATTGTGGAGAGATTTGTAGGAGGATTTTAAAAACGAGTTATAGATGAGCATAAAATAACACCCCTAAAGAGATATCTAGGATGAGATGATCATCTTGGTTTTAGAAAAAGTGTTCTTATCCTATATGTAATATTTCAAAATGAAATATATGGATCAATATTAAATATTGTATTTCACTTATAATAATTTATATATCTCCCCTATCAGTATAGAAACATTTGAGGCATTGTACGGGAGACCATGCAGTTATTAAACTATGATTGGAGACACATCTTTTGATAGGTCCAAACTGGTAGTGGAAACAATATATAAGGATCAAATGATTAGTGACCATACGAGGATGACCTATTTTTGGTAGAAATATTGAACAATCTAATATCATTATTCTTTAGAGTTTGACCAGGGAGACCATGTTTTTCAAATAGTCTCCACATGATGAGTACTCTATATATTTAGTTAGGAAAGAATGTAATCATCAAGGTTAATTAGTGCATTCTTGATCATTTATAGGTTTTTAAAGGTGTTTTACCTCTTGGCTATAACCGTATAACGTGTCCAACTACATGATATTTACCATGTGTCACAGCTGAGGAGGTATGTTCATGAACCATCAATCATTAAAAACTTAGGTGAGTAGGAAATTAGGGAAAGATACACCTTCTCAGAGTAATAGATGGTGATCAACTATTCAAAGTATAAGATCCAATATGGATGGATCATTCCTTTAGTTTCTTTGATTTTGTAGCATGGGACCATGTAGGAGAGTTCATCAAAATGTTATAGCTGTATGTGGGTTCACTACCCTCCCTATTTGGTGTAAATTGTGATTTTCTGGGTGAAGATAGTTGATGTTGGAGAGAATGTAATGACTTCTGTTCTCTGAGTCTGATTATTTTAATATATAAATATATAACATTTGATTTTTCCTCAACATTATCTCTATCGTTTGGGATTCAAAGTACACCATAATTACAATATAAAAAATATTAATATCAATTAATGCACACATGAACATATTTTTAGAATAAACGATCATGCCATTGATTGTGACCATGGATAGAAAATAAAAGAACACAGTTTTTTTCTAAAACATTGGTTTTACACTATGTGTGGTATAAAGGTGTTCATCATTAGATTTTATTTTGAAGGAGTTCATTGGAACATTTTTCTCATAAAATAAATAAATCAATTTTCATTTTAATTTAATTGTCCAAAAACATAATCATTATCATTAAATATGTAATGACCTGAACTTTTTTAATAATATTTTTTTCTTAAAACATTGTGTTATTTTATTCTATTCTCAACAAAACTATATTATTTAATTATTTAAGTTGGTATAATTAAAATGTGACCATCGGGTTTTAACAGTTATATGACCATTGGTCAATATGACCATTGGAAACAATAAACATAATATTGTGTTTATTATTTATAATTACAAGTTATCATTGTTAATTAATACATAAAGATGATTGAATGGACTCATCCAGTAGACACTGGTCGTACAAAGACCATCTATCAGATCTTGGGAAGGAGGTAGCATCTCTGGGCTTCGCTCTGGTCCAAGCCCAAGCTATGATTCAACATGTGAATCTTGAACAGAATCGCCTAAGGGAGAAGATCAAGCTAATAAAAGTCACCCCTTAGAAAATTTTGTCCAAGACACCCCTAGATTCAATCACCATAGCATACCTTAAACTTTGGTCCAATGCAAGTGTTATAAGGTGTTCTGTAGTGAAGCCTTAGTTACTTTTTGTAATCCCTTGGTACAAATAAAATGGTCATTTCTTATTATGGAAAAGATGGTGAAGTTCAAATATCCTTATAAATGATTGACGATTTTATAAATCCATATTATTTCTGAATTTTTAAAAAAGGGGTATTTTAAAATATTTTTGTATTCTTTAAATAATTAATAACGTGATTTGATTTTCAAATAATTGTCTACTATAGTTGTGTTAAGTATAAAATTTAGAATCTAATAAGACCAAATTAATTTTTATTGAATAGTAATGTATGAATAGTATCATACCTCTATGAATAGTAATGAATAGTACGTCGTCCAAAAAATAGAAACTTCACCAATGAATGTATATATACAATGTAGACATCCTAAAAGTGAAAAAACGATCATTGTGTAATTTTTTATACTTTTATATGTCATAAATATTTTATTTACAATTTTATAATTAATTTAATATTATAAAATGGAAATTTATTTTCATAAAGTGTAATCATATATTTATACTTTACTCTATTCTGGTTATACAATAATTTTATGAGTCCTTGATTGCTTTCATAAGGTTTTACAAAATGGCTTAAAGTTTTAATATTTTATTTTTGGAGAAAATAGTGATTTTATTTAAAAATTAAATTAAAAGTATTTAGAAAAATATATTCAAAAAATGGAGTTTATTTTTGAATTAAAATTATCAATATTAGGTTAGGGTGATTTTTGGTATTTTTCTAAGACAATTGAATTTTCGGTGAATAGTAAAATTACAGTTTTGAGTTTCGTGTGTTTAATGACATCATTAATGATGTAATAATTCAGGTAGACTTATGAATAGTAATATATGCTATTAGGTATTCCATGTGGCCAATACGATGGGAAAATACCATGGGAAAGCCCATGGTTTTTCTAATACCACTAATGAGGTATCCCTAGAAATTAAGAATTTATTCACTCAGTTTTCCTACAAATACAAAGCCATTCCCTTATTCAATTCATTCCAATATCCTCTTAAACGAAGATGTGGTCTATTTACCTCCCATGGAGTCCTCCCATGGTTCCCTCATGCCTCCCAAGGAACTGAACTTCATGCTTTCAATGTTACTATTCAAGGTAAGGGATCCTTTCACCCTTCTCTTTGAAGTCATGACTTCCTTTATGTTATGTATGATAGTTCCATTTTATTATGTGGGGTATTAATATTATTATATATTTACTACTTTCCATTTAATTTCCAAATGATGAAATACCCTTTCCGATCTCATCAATTGATTTTCTGAATTTTTAAGTGATGTTGTTAGGCTGCTGAATTACTTGTAAAAGAAATCACATCTTCTTTTACCTTTCAACATTAATTTTCATGTGGTATGTCAGTAAAATATCCATACCATGTTATTATCTATATTTTATTCTGTATTTATATATTAATATGAGTTATTTATGACCGGGTTACCATTTTAACCCCACTTTTTGTTACTTTCTAAAACCATATTATATAGCTGTTATGTGGTAGAAATTTCATCACAAAATTTATCTCTCTTTATCTCACGAAATTATCCTATTTTATTTATGTTAATAACCATAACCATTTTGTTTATATGTATGTTCATAAATAAACAAAAATTATATATTTTATTCTATAATTTACCTACATATAACCCTCACTCCATTTCTATGGGTTATAAATTATATAATGATCTTATTTTTATGTACTTTTCAAAACGTCATGATTTTGAAATTAAAACAATTTCTTTTATTACCTATTGGTTATTTATGAAATTTTTGATTATTATCTATGTCAATAAAATTAATGAGAATAAATATTAAGGGTGTGCCCTGATAGTTCTTTGATGCATTGGGTAAATAATTAATCTCTAGATATGACAAGTTTGTTGATACCTTGGTGAATAAACCTGGTAATTTTTATGACACCATGGGGATGTACTTTGGTGATATGTACATAAATATATAAATGAAATGTTGAAGACACATATTCATTCTGTGATTCATGTTATTTTAATCATGATATTCTTATTCTTCCATTGTTAATTTCTTTATAATTTTTTATCATGTTCTTATTAATATTGGTCAAGATCACATGTCAATTATTTCACTTTTTTCCATAATGGGCCTTATGCTCACACTTTATTTTGAGTTATGTCTCCATGTTATGAGATTTTGTAATTTTTACATCGGATGAACTTATGATGAAGCCTTAAAAGTGGATTAGAGGAATGTTTTATATTTTCATGTATTTTTGTTCATGATTTCCAAGACACTAGACTTTAAATATCCTCTATTTGTAAAATGTAAATAGATGTTATGGAATAAAAAGGAGGGATTTAATAGTTTGTATCAAAGGATAGATTAGTTATTTATGGAAATTAGGACATGAAAACCTCAGGAATAAACCTATAAAATGATTAAATATATGAAAACTTCCTTGTATTTTGGTGAGTATTGAGTAAGTCGTTTATCATGAAAATACTTCCCACTCTGGATACGAGTAGGTAGAGGCAGCTATGGCATAGATGTACTGATGATATTAATATTTTCATGACTTATTATATATTCCCTTTTTTGATTTTATACGAAATGTGAATAATTTGTTTGAAATATTAATGTTTTAATATTAACTGTAATTTTTGAGCATTTTTAGAAGTAGTCAAATTGAGTCAGTTTACTGATTCAATAATAACTATCACTATAATGGTCCTAATTGTGTGTTTCTTTTTTTAGGATTCTCCTTTCAATATAAAAAATTTCATTAGAAGGTACCATGAGCTAATTCTTCCATTGGAGGGTCATATTGTCCTCACAATCAAAACCAATGAATCTGTGAAGAAACTTGACTATTCATGAAGATTTATTTACTGGGCAAAATATAGAAGTCCAAATTCTATTATTCTCCACCATAGTTCGGGTGACAATTTAAGGAGTCTAGGATAAAAAATTCAAGGCATAATAATAACAACAAGGGGAAAAAATAAGCATTGAAGTCCAGCCCACCATTCTGGCCGAGAAATAAAAGAATCACACAAATATTGACCTTTCTCCTGATGTGGACATCCATTCGAGCTGATCATTTTTCGTATGAAAGATGAGATAAAGTTGCACAGATCTTTTGAAGAAATTATTTTTATTTTAGGGCATATTACTATGTAAAATCCCATTCACATTTTGGCCATTGGAATGTCTGGATTGAAATAGACATAATGTCATTATTTATGAAAACTGCCATAACATTGGCTACAAAAGTCTATTGGCGGCCAAATTTTGAGGGTGGACAGAAGACATCCATATATACATATTTGAAGAAGACACAAGCTCATGATTTGTAGATACCCGAAGCTTGACGTACATGGAAATTACATTACTTTTTCGGAATACTTAGTACATAACAAAAACACACACACAAGGATCGTAATAGTTTAGTTTCTTTGGAAACTCAGAATATAATCTTCTAATTGTGGGGAATGATCTTCAACATATCCCATAAAGATCTTCCTTTTTTTACATAAAACCTTTCTTTATATCCTGGGGAAAAGAAAACATAAAAGGGTGATCTCAAATGCTCAGTAGGGGTAAAAAAAAGAAATATCAATCACATCATATTCAAAAGAACATAACATTTTGGAAATCTTAACCTGCAAAAGAGAGCATAATTTCATAACATGGGATAAATCATAGTAGTGAAATGAAATACCAATAATCATAACTTAAAACATGAAACATTGTGGCATACACACATAATCATAGAGAATCATATCTTATTAGTCAAGACTCATTGTCAAGACTATCTTAGTGGACAAAGTCCATTTCAGAACCGAGTCACCCTCGTTTCAGTCTTGTTTCACTGAACCGGTATAACCTACATTTCCATCCATGTCTATCTCATGAGATATAAAATCTTTACCCAATGCATTGGAGGGAGATATAGGTCCCACCCATTTCATAATGATATCAGTCTTATGTGTGCCACAAAATCATAAACCATACATCACAGCATAACCCATGTAATAAAAATGGGATTCTTAAACATAGTGACATCATAAAACAATTCATATTAGATAAAGGAATTCATAAAAAAATTACATCACAACATAATCAAATCAATGTAATAATAGGGATAGAAACAGAACCCTTTATTATCTTAGATGGAAAATAATTTTGATAAAACACTTGAACTCCATTCTTGAGGAAAATATCATTTCTACTTCAAAAACATTTTCCCTTTCTTAACGTGTCTTACAATTTTAAACTAAAAGAAGTTAATTAAAAATAGACTTGAAAACTTGTAAAGGACGCTTCTTGTAAATAATTTTTTAAAAATCCATTCATGCCGTATAAGTTTGAAAAAACATTCTTCTCATACTTTTTTCAGAAAAGTAAAAAAAAGTACCTCGTACGAAAAACGAAAAAAGATTCCTTTCATATCTTTTACTAAAAACTCACCAAAGGGTAAAATAGTATTTAAACAATTATAGTTGAATGGAAATAATATTACAGATTGAGGAAACATGGATGTGGATGATAAAATACACCCCAGTAAATGCCAAAGTATAAACAATCTCGGATAATAATGAGATTGTGATATTTCCCTTACCTTAGGTCTGATTTGCTTCGTAAGTGTATGAACCTCCTGTATAATGATATAAATAATGTCATTGACTTATTAAATAATCATATTCATTTTTATTATATCATATATGGTTCACTTATGAATTTATATTACCTGTTCTTTTGTAAATTCATGTTAAAGTAGCGTTTTGGTTAAAATCGTATCATTTGTCGTTCGTGTTTTAACTTGTAATTATTCATATGATTACATAGATCATGATTACATAATTCCAGAATATAAAACATGATTTATATATAATATATATTCAGAATATACATATATATAATGGATCTATAAATGGAAAGAAATACACCGTTCATGGAGACGGTAGGTCGTACGTACGCATGAACGCTGTTTTCGTTTCCTTACTGAATTGAGTGGAATTAAGTAGATGACATAAATATATATATACATAAATCCAGTAGTATTATTATGTCATATATTTCATGAATACTTATTATATATACTTTATAATCATTCATGAATGGTTAATGTGGTGAATGAATCTCATCGCGTCATGGAGACGGTAGTCCGTACGTACGCACGAGCGATGATATCGTTCTCATGATCGTTGAATTGTATTTTAGTGTATGTATACTATTTAAGAATCAATATAAATTTACAATAATCATATATAGTTATTATTTACACCATTATATCCATCCAAGTAAGGTGGTGGTGGAAAATAGTTTACACCACGGCGTGGAGACGGTATTCCGTACGTACGCACGCGCGGTGATTTCATTTTCCATAGGATGGATAGATGGTGAAATAGGGTTGTTTCAAAATTATAATAACATATCATTATATGAGTGATACTGATGTTATTACTTCATAATGAAACAACCTACGAAGAAGAAGTGGAAGAAGAAATAAAGTTGAAAGAATCGGTAACGGACGTTACCTCTTCTTTGAAGCGCCTCTTTGAGTCCTCCTCTTAGGGTACTAAAATTGGTCTTTTAGGAAGACCAGAACCTCTAGGATGATTCTAGAGAAGTGGAGAATATAATTTGACATGGGTTGGCCGAGCCTGGAGGCTCAAAGTGGTGTGAGGAAGAGAGGGAGGGGATCCCCTTTTATAAGGGAGGAGAGGGGCACCTTTGGAATAACCAAAAATATTATTTTATTATAAAGCCAAATTCGGTTTTAAATAGATCCAAATTGATTTATTTAGAATATAAGGTGGGTATGGGTCGAAATCCTTTCATCCAATAGAATTTAGAAAAGTTTAGGTTCATATGTTAAACTTATCATTTATATTTAACTTTAAGTTAGATAATTTTACTTTTACCATGTCTTCTTGTTTTCTTACACTATAAGGTTAATAAACATACTATATCAATCCAAACGAACCCAAGTTGTTTATTATTAATATATATAACCTGAGCTAAGTCATTTGTCCGAACCATATATTTTTAGGAATAAAATAACAATTAATAATATAATATTTGTTTTAAAATCTATTTTATGTCAATTTTGACACTATTTAGTAAATGATTTTTTTGAAAATCATAACAGAATGATTAGTTCGAAAAGAGTTATTTAAATCAATAATAACATGTCATACTAACCTTGAAAATTGGTTTAATTCATAAAAAGTCTTAAATTACATTTATTTGGGTCTTTATAACATCGATTATATCAATATTTCATTAATAAGACAATTATTGCGTCATATTTGTGTCATAATAAATGATAAATATTTAATCCCTAAAAATTCTAAATAAATTTCTATGATGTAGATACTTTTATTATATTTCTGGAGATTATTAATGTTCTATGTTTCATGAAGTTTATCACTAAATTAAAATTATTATACTGATAAGATTTAAGAAAGTGACATGTTGTCACATTCTATGGTTTTAATAATAATAAAATTATTTTCATGGAAAAAATTCCATTAAATGAATCTGATCCGACCATTAGGTGATATGGGTCTACCTTTAGTCATCCAATAGTGTTTTTACATGTCTTAGGGTAATTTTATAATATTATATTTACCCTTAATTACCCGATTTACCTTTAACTATTGTAAATATAATTTACCGTAGTTACTATTCATTATTCCCAAAAATAAAAAGTAGCTTATTAACATAATTTGGATCCACTGATTCCAAATATGGAATCCATTTTTCCAAATTAAAAACAAAAAAGATGCAGAAATTAAATTAAAATTAATCCCGTTATCGAAAGAAAACGGGCTTTTCTTTAAAACATTGCAAAAGATTGAATTGATTTATCCTACGAAATCAAGGTAGAATCAATGCTAATGACATAAATTATATTAAATGGTAAAAATTTATTCTATTTATACTTTAAAACCATTCAATATTATAATTTAACCATATAAATTATTGCGATGAAAAAAAGTTGTTTTTAATTAAAATATAGCGTGTTTTTACTATTCATCAAAATATGAAAGTTACCAGAATAATATGAAAAATTTATCCAAAGTAAATTTTTATTTCATGATTCCAAAGAAGAATTTTATTATGTCATGTTGAACTTAAAAACATGTCAAAAACAAGATTTAAAGTGGGTGCACCATCAAAAGGCGGTAAAACTGCATTTTTTGAAAAATACTTATTTTACCAGAAAAATATATTTTATTCTTATAACATGTTCTAGAAAATGAGTAAGATAAATAATAATGTTATAAAATTCAAAATTTATTTAATACTATTCATAACGGCTAGTTCATAATAATATTATAATAATATATCGTTGTTTAGTAACACCTGCTATTGCGTACACCACACGCTATCGAGGAAGGTCACGATTGCGTGTAATGCAAGCCAAGTCAGGTTTGCGTGTTGTGCAAGAATCCTTCATTGTTTTTTATAATAGAATATAACCATATTTCATTTATACATTGAATATATATATATACTCAATGTTGCGTAGAATAACTATTATCAAAATTGTGTGTAACACGATCCAAGAATAGTGTTGCGTATACTGCAAGCTAATATGGTGTTGCGTATAGTGCAAGGTAAATTTGGTGTAGCATAAAACACAATACATTAATGAAATTTAAAGAATATTTTTCATAAAATCTTGGGGTGTTACATTCTACCCACCATAAAATGAATTTCACCCTCGAAATTCATCGGGGTTATAAATGGTTTACTATTCGAAAGTTTGTTTAATAGAAACCCACATCGTAAAAAGGAATACCAAAACATGGCTTTAAAAACTAAAGTAAGAAATGTAACGGTTACCCAAATTAACTCATCACTGGGTTTTTACGTAGGAGAACATAGGTGAAATTAGGGATATGGAAGGAAAATCTAACCATCAAGTTCTGAAGGAGAGTGGTAGAGAACATGGCTATGGAAAATCCAGTAATGACAAAGCCATAAATTTGTGACGATCTAAGGTACCATATGATTAATCAGATATAAGAGTACTAGGACAACATTTTTGGTTTTCAAGATCATTTCCCTAAAGTTTATGAAATTGGAATTAGAAGAAATACTTTCGTGATTTCGGTGTAGTCTCACCGTTTTTCGTTCTTTGGAAAATTTCCACTTCATCTCTTAAAGAAATGAAGTTGAATTTGTCATTCGTTATGTGTTAGCAGATCATGTGATACAATGATGGGTCATTCCATCTGTCTCAAACAAAAGGTTAGAAATGTTATCAAAAAATACATAGGTCCATCTATAGTGAGATTAATCATATATGGTTCCTAAAATGAACTTATACTTCATATATCATACCTCTTAATAAAATAAAACTGGTTTCTACTAACAAGGGAGTTCCTGTAGGCCAGTGGTAGGCGATAAAGGCCAGCCACACTTCGGTTGTGGGTTCGATTCCCACAACCTTGTCCGACGTGATGGGCTGTCGCCCGTCCTGCAGGTTGTCCTTTTTCTAAAACTATATTACTATAACATCCCATCAATAATATCGAAAATAACTTTTATCCTTAAACAATACTAACTTATGTCCAACATAATCCATTCCAATCTTTAGGCTTATCCATAATACTGCAGTCTATTCTCATAATATAGTGAAAACGATTACCAGAGATTTAATACCATCGTTGATCCCCATATATCATAAGATATGTCTTGTTGGTCACATTCCAAACATTCAAAGTCCTTAATCATGTATTCTCTTGAATACCCATTGAACCTTAGTGAAAACATGAATGTAGTTAAAAGTTAACACTTTACACATACCAAAATCCTCAAAATTCTATATACTCAAACCATGATATCACTTATTCCTTATATCAATCATGAGCTCATGAATACTATCAAACATATTAGATTCTCTTTATCCCTTCATTATGTGCATATCATCTGCTTTCCAAAAATATTTCAATCACTTTTCATGGTTACCGATGCCATAAAATTATTGAAAACCACAATAGACCAAAACATAAATATTCCAATATTCCACGATACTATATACAACATTATTTTGGAATCCAATTACATAAACACTTAATCATTCCACCACATCGTTGTCATATTCAACATCACTAATGGTGATCGCATGTGACTTCCCTTTATCCTTTGCCTTAAGTGGTTTCTCATGTCGATCATCACTAACCCTTGGATTAGGGCATTTATTAGCATAATGCCCCATTTCCTTGCACATGAAGCATTGAAGTGTAGTATGTTCATTCTGTGTATCCCTTCCTTTGTTTTCATCATTAGACATCTTCTTCCCATCATTGCGGCATTCAAATGCAAGATGAAACTTCTTTCCACATTTGAAACATTTACTTGTCCCTTTAAGACAATCTCCACCATGCTTTTTTCCACACATTGAGCATAAGGAAACATTCATCTTCTTTTCACCATTATTCTGAGATTTCTCCTTGAACACCATCTTTCGTTTCTTATCAAAACTATGAGATGGATAAGTAACACCAACTTCCATTTCTACCTTGATAGCACAACGCACAATTTATTCATAGCTACTGAAGTCTCTTATAGCTAATGACCTTCGAATATTTGGTTTTAAGCCACTGAAGAATCGATCAACTTTACATTCAGGTTGGATGATAAATCCAGATGCATACATTGCAAGCCTTATAAAATTTTCTTCGTATATACCAACAGATTCATCATCCTTTTTCTTTAGTTCAAGAAACTCCTTCTCCATCTTTGTTTGAAGAATATGAGGGAAGTACTTATTGAAAAATAAGTTCTTGAACTCATCCCATTCCATGGACTCAATTTCATCTCTTTGCCTCGAATTCATGATAAGATTCCACCATTGATCAGCTTCACCTTCCAAATGATATACTGCTAAGATGACTTTATCATGTTCAGAACATTGAAGAACTGAAAATATCTTTTCAGTGGTACTGATCCATTGTTCAGCAACAAGTGGATCAGAAGACCCACTGAAAGAAGGTGGACGTTGCCTCATGAAGGACTCAATAGAACATTGTTCCCTTATCTCTTCATTTGGAAGTCCAGAATGATTCATAGATTGTGTAAGTATAACAATAAGATTTTGCACTCCATCTCCAATAACATTTGTTTTTTCAGGAGGACAATCATTGCATTTTCCATTGCATTGATCAACACGGTTCCTTTAGGTTCCTGCCATCGTCTAAAACCCAAAAAGAATAGTGTGAGAGGAAAAAATCATGCTAGGGAAAAGAACATAATAAAGGGGAAGTACCTTCAATATCTAACATATTAGGTTTAATTCTATGATCGTTAGCGTAATTCTAGTACTATAACCTATACGTATACTTAACCTTAGGGACATCCGTAGACATACCTTAGAAATATCTCTAGGGATCTCACTAAATTTTTTGCATCCTAGTTTCCAAAGGTTGAATAAACTTTTCTTCTGATACCAACTTTAGAGACCCGAAGCTTGACGTACATGGACATTACATTACATTTGCGGAATACTTAGTACATAACAAAAACACACACACAAGGATCGTAATAGTTTACTGTCTTTGGAAACTCGGAATATAATCTTCTAATCGTGGTGAAACATCTTCAACATCTCCCATAATGATCTTCCTTTTTTTACCTAAAACCATTATTTATATCCTGGGGATAAGAAAACATAAAAGGGTGAGCTCAAATGCTCAGTAACGGTAAACAAAAGAAATATCAATCACATCATATTCATAAGAACATAACATTTTGGAAATCTTAACCTGCAAAAGAGAGCATAATTTCATAACATGGGATAAATCATAATAGTGAAATGAAATCCCAATAATCATAATTTAAAACATGAAACTTTTTGGAAAACACACATAATCATAGAGAATCATATCTTATTAGTCAAGACTCATTGCCAAGACTATTTTAGTGGACGAAGTCCATTTCTGAACTGAGTCACCCTTGTTTCCGTCTTGTTTCACTGAACCGGTATAACCTATTATTCCAGCCATGTCTATCTCTTGAGATATAAAATCTTTACCCAATGCATTTGAGGGAGATATAGGTCCCACCCATCTCATAATGATACCATTATTAGGTGTGCCACAAAATCTTATACCATACATCATAGCATAACCCATGTAATAAAAATGGGATTCTTAAACATCGTGACATCATAAAACAATTCATATAAGATAAAGGAATTCATAAAAACAATTCCATCACAACATAATCAAATCAATGTAATAATAGAGATAGAGACAGAACCCTTTATTATCTTAGATGGAAAATAATTTTGATAAAACAGTTGAACTCCATTCTTGAGGAAAATATCTTTTCTACTTCAAAAACATTTTCCCTTTCTTAACATCTCTTACAATTTTAAACTAAATGAATTTGATTAAAAATAAACATGAAAACGTGTAAAGAAAGCTTCTTGGAAATAATGTTTTAAAAATCCATTCATGCCATAAAAGTTAGAAAAAACATTCTTCTCGTACTGTTGTCAGAAAAGTCAAAAAAAAATACCTCGTACAAAAAACGAAAAAATATTCCTTTCATATATTTTACTAAAAACTCACCAAAGGGTAAAATAGGATTTAAACTATTATAGGTGAATGGAAATAATATTAAATATTGAAGAACCATGGATGTGGATGATAAAATACACCCCAGTAAATGCCAAAGTATAAACAATCTTGGATAAAAATGAGATTGTGATATTTCCCTTACCTTAGGTCCGATTTGCTTCGTAAGTGTCCGAACTGTTGTACCCCTCTCTCTTGGATTTTAATGATCACAATCACTCTTATTTTGTTCTAACTTGTTTTCAAGTGTTTTTGTTGATAGGCAAAAGGTTTCCAAGGAGTTGGGCCAAGAAGGACTGAAAGTAGACTCTCTGAGTCTACCAGCCAACCGGTGGATTCCCACCGGCCAGCCGGTGGTCTCTGGAAGTAGCAATGGTTACTGTCCAGAGCCACCGGTCAGCCGGTGTGAGCTCCCCGGCCAGCCGGTATTGTCACCAGCCAGCCGGTGGCTGACCACCGGCCAGCCGGTAGAACCTGGGCAGAGAGCTTGCTCTCTGTCTGGAGCACCGGCCAGCCGATGGCTCAGGACCGGCCAGCTGGTGAGACACCACCATCCAGCCGGTGAGCCCAGTCAAACTAGCCATTGGGATTTGACCAGACTTGTACTTTTGACTCCCAATGGCTCCAGAGGCCTCTCCAATGGCCCAGAAGACCCCCAACGGCCCCGAAGACCCCCAACGGCCATTTGGGTGTTCCTCTCCTATAAATAGAGGACTAGGAAGCCCCAGAAACAAAAAGTAGCCCACGGGAACAATTTTCGATCATTTGGCGAACCTATGGCGCATTCCTTCAAGGATCCCCACTTGCTCCAACTCACTTCCACAACCAAGGGGCACCACCATAGAAGCTTGGGAGCGCTCTTCATCATCACCAATCAATCCATTGGTGCCCAAGACTTCTCCTCTTTACGTTTTTTATTATTTTATCATTTTGAGCATTATTTTGAGTTTGTGCATACAAACCCTTCTTTCTCTCATCCTCCCTTTGTTTGGGTTTTCACACCACCTTCAAGGTGTGAAGAGGTTAGTCAAGCCTTCCCTGTAAAAGGCTTGAGTCATAGGTGAGCTAGCCTTCACCTGTAAGAAGGCTAGTGGGTTTTTTGCTACAACCAATAAAAAGCAAGCTGTAATAGGTTTCTAGGCTGCCTTAAAGTTTAGTGGGTTTTTTGATACAACCATTAAAAAGAAAGCTGTCGTATAAATCTCTCAACGGTTGAGTTGGGAGCGGAGACGTAGGCTTGGGATTTAGGCCGAACTTCGTTATCAATTTTGTGTCTTGCCTCTTTTATTTCCGCTGCGCTTTAACTTTTTATTAAATTGTCAAACTTTTTTTAAAAGGCAATTCACCCCCCATCTTGCCATCACTCTCCGTCCCAACAATTGGTATCAAAGCGAGAGCTTGTATAATACCTTAACCGGTTACAAACATAAGATCCTTAGTGATGTCTAATTCCTCGCATGCTCCCGAATGGTATTCTATGACTCGGGCTCCATTCTTTGATGGAACCGATTACACTTATTGGAAAACTCGCATGATTACATTTCGTAGAAGCATTGGTTATACTCTCTATAGTATTGTAATGCAAGGCTATACTTTATCTAACAAGGATGAGTCCAAATGGACCCCCAAAGACATTGCCAATTTTGAGCTTCATGGCAAAGCCATGAATGCTCTTCATTGTGGGCTAGACCGTAATGAATTCAACCGTGTTTCTACTTGATCCTCTTCTTATGAAATTTGGAAACTTTTAGAAGTAACCCATGAGGGAACTAACAAATTCAAAGACACTAGATTAGACATGTATCGCCAAGATTTTGAATGTTTCACCATTCACCCACACGAATCAATTACTGAAATGTTTACTCGTTTTACTGACGTTTTCAATGGAAGAAAATCTCTTGGTGAGGATGTTTCTGCAGAAATGATGGTCAAGAAGATTCCTTGGATCTTACCAAGTTCATGGGCACCGAAAGTCACGGCAATTCAAGAAGCGAAGAATTTAAAAGAAATGCCGGTTGAAGAGCTCATCTGATCCCTCATGACCTACAAGATCACCATGAGGAGGCAAGCTGAAAAGGAAGGCAAACTCATCGAAACTCCAAAGAACATCGCCTTCAAAGTTCAAAAATAAGAAAGCTCCTCCTCCTCATCTTCTTCCTCTTCAAGCGGCGATTCAGAAATCGAGAACCTTGCCCGCAAGATGCACAAATTCATGAAGAAAAAAAAAGAAGAAATCTCGCAAGGCTCGAAAGGAAGAACTCG
The DNA here is from genome assembly GCA_963277665.1 of Viscum album. Classification (NCBI taxonomy): domain Eukaryota; kingdom Viridiplantae; phylum Streptophyta; class Magnoliopsida; order Santalales; family Viscaceae; genus Viscum; species Viscum album. Next base: position 822,112,365 of record OY728162.1, read on the forward strand.
ATGAAAATTCCGAGCCCAAGGTAATATGCTATGGGTGCGGCAAGAAAGGCCATTATATGCCTGATTGCCCACTCCACAAGACAAGGGCCAAGCAAAAGGAAAAGAAAAAGGCATTCAAGGCCAATTGGAGTGATAGCTCCTCATCCTCCTCCTCCTCAAAAGACAACGGTAAAAAATTTCTAATGGCATTTCATGAGGTAACCTCTTCCGACTCCTCTTCCTCTTGTTCTTCCAATTCATTCAATCATTTATCTTACGAGGATCTCCAACATGCGAGAGATCAATTGGAGGAAGGTTTTCACGAACGTTCTTCCAAATTTATTGCTTTAAAAAAGAAATTCAAAATTCTTTCTTCCGAAAAGGATCAACTTCTCAAAGAGAAGGAAGAATTGTCCCTCAAGATCCAAAACCTTCCCGATGTTGACTCTATGGAATCAAAAATCAAGGATTTAAGGAAATCCCTAGCTAAGTTCACCGAAGGTGAACATAACCTTTAGAAGCTCATTGGTTCCCAATGCATATCTAGAACCACCCAAGGGCTTGGCTATTCCAAGCAAGCTTCCTCTTCCCATGCTCCAACTTTTTTTGTAAGGGGGAGCTCCCAATATAAATTTTGCAACTATTGCAAAAAGATCGGGCACATAATTTACGAGTGCGACTGCAAAAATTCCTGGTATGGAAGGCCCAAAACCATTTCCTTTAACGATGAATTTCATAGGAGAAGACCCGCCACAAGACAAGTTTGGATTGAAAAATCCCTTTTAGCGAGTCTCTCCGGACCAGAATTTGTCTCGGTTCTAAAATCCTCTCCCCGGTGATTTGTTGTTTTTATTTAGGGGGAGTAAGGATTGTTTAAGCCTTTTTGCGTTTTTCTTTCAAAACTTTCAATCCAAAACTTTCAATTTAAAACTTTCAATTCAAATTTCAAAAATTTCAATTGGTTTAAAATCTCTATCTTGTTTTTCAATCCTTTCCTTCAATCAAATTTTATGCCCCGTGCTATTTTGATAATCACAAAGGGGGAGATTTCCTTGGTTGATTGGGGGAGAAATATTTCTCTCAAGCTTTGCTTTACTTTTCAATTTATCCTTTAAAGCATGGCTTTCATTTCAGTCTTTTACATTGATTGTTTTAGTGATTGTGATCATCAAAATAGGGGGAGATTGTTGTACCCCTCTCTCTTGGATTTTAATGATCACAATCACTCTTATTTTGTTCTAACTTGTTTTCAAGTGTTTTTGTTGATAGGCAAAAGGTTGCCAAGGAGTTAGGCCAAGAAGGACTGAAAGTAGACTCTCTGAGTCTACCGGCCAACCGGTGGATTCCCAGCGGCCAGCCGGTGGTCTCTGGCAGTAGCAATGGTTACTGTCCAGAGCCACCGGTCAGCTGGTGTGAGCTCCCCGGCCAGCCGGTATTGTCACCAGCCAGCCGGTAGAACCTGGACAGAGAGCTTTCTCTCTGTCTGGAGCACCGTCCAGCCGATGGCTCAGGACCGGCCAGCCGGTGGACCACCGGCCAGCTGGTGAGACACCACCGGCCAGCCGGTGAGCCCAATCAAACTAGCCGTTGGGCTTTGACCAGACTTGTACTTTTGAATCCCAATGGCTCCGAAGGCCTCTCCAACGGCTCCGAAGACCCCCAACGGCCATTTGGGTGTTTCTCTCCTACAAATAGAGGACTAGGAAGCCCCGGAAACAAAAAGTATCCCACGGGAACATTTTTCGATCATTTGGCGAACCTCCGGCGCATTCCATCGAGGATCCCCACTTGCTCCAACTCACTTCCACAACCAAGGAGCACCACCATAGAAGCTTGGGAGCGTTCTTCATCATCACCAATCAATCCATTGGTGCCCAAGACTTCTCCTCTTTACGTTTTGTATTATTTTATCATTTTGAGCATTATTTTGAGTTTGTGCATACAAACCCTTCTTTCTACCATCCTCCCTTTGTTTGGGTTTTCACGCCACCTTCAAGGTGTGAAGAGGTTAGTCAAGCCTTCCCTGTAAAAGGCTTGACTCATAGGTGAGCTAGCCTTCACCTGTAAGAAGGCTAGTGGGTTTCTTGCTACAACCAATAAAAAGAAAGCTGTAATAGGTTTATAGGCTGCCTTAAAGTCTAGTGGGTTTCTTGCTACAACCATTAAAAATAAAGCTGTCATATAAATCTATCAACGGTTGAGTTGGGAGCGGAGACGTAGGCTTTGGATTTAGGTTGAACTCCGTTATCAATTTTGTGTCTTGCCTCTTTTATTTCCGCTGCGCTTTAACTTTTTCTTAAATTGCTAAACTTTTTTTAAAAGGCAATTCAACCCCCCTCTTTCCATCACTCTCTGTCCCAACACGAACCTCATGTATAATGAATTAAATAATTTCATTGACTTATTACAGAATAATATTCATTGTTATTATGTCATATATGGTTCACTTATGACATTATATTACCCGTTCTTTTGTAAATTCATGTTAAAGTAGCGTTTTGGGTAAAATCGTCTCATTTTTCGTTCATGTTTTAACTTGTAATTATTCATATGATTACTTAGATCATGATTACTTAATTAAAGAATATAAAACATTATTTATATATAATATATATTCATAATTTAAATATATATATTGGATCGATAAATGGAATGAAATACACCGTTCATGGAGACGGTAGGCCGTACGTATGCATGAACGCTGTTTTCGTTTCCTTATTGAATTGAGTGGAAATAAGTAGATGACATAAATATATATATACATAGATACAGTAGTATTATTATGTCATATATTTCATAACTACTTATTATATATACTTTATAATCATTCATGAATGGTTAACGTGGAGAATGAATCTCATCACGTCGTGGAGACGGTAGTCCGTACGTACGCACGAGCGATGATATCGTTCTCATGATCATTGAATTGTATTGTAGTGTATGTATACTATTTAAGAATCAATATCACTTTAAAATAATCATATATAGTTATTATTTACACCATTATACCCATCCAAGTAAGGTGGTGGTGGAAAATAGATTACACCACGGCGTGGAGACGACATTCCGTACGTACGCACGCACGATGATTTCATTTTCCATAGGATGGATAGATGGTGAAATAGAGTTGTTTCATACATATAATAAAATATCAGTATTTGAGGGATAATTATGTTATTTCTTCATAATGAAACAACCTATGAAGAAGAAGTGGGAGAAGAAATAAAGTTGAAAGAATCGGTAACGAACATTACCTCTTCTTTGAAGCGTCTCTTTGAGTCCTCCTCTTAGGGTACTAAAATTGGTCTTTGTGGAAGACCAGAACCTCTAGGATGTTTCTAGGGAAGTTGAGAAGATAATTTTTCAGGGGTTGGACGAGCTTGAAGGCTCAATGTGGTGTGAGGATGAGAGGGAGGGGGTTCCCTTTTATAAGGGAGGAGAGGGTCACCTTTGGAATAGCTAAAAATATTATTTTATTATAAAGCCAAATTTGGTTTTAAATATCTCTAAATTTATTTATTTATAAGCTAAGGTGGGGAGGGGTCGAAATCCTTTATCCAATAGAATTTAGAAAAGTTTAGTTTCCTATGTTAACCTTATCATTTATATTTAACTTTAAGTTAGATAATTTTACTTTTACCGTGTCTTCTTGATTTCTTACACTATAAGGTTAATAAACATACTATATCAAGCCAAAAGAACCCCAAGATTTTTATTATTAATATATATAACCTTATATAAGTCATTTTGCAGAACCATAGCTTTTTAAGAATAAAATAACAATTAATAATATAATATTTGTTTTAAAAACTATTTTATGTCAATTTTGACACTATTTAGTAATTGATTTTTGTGAAAATAATAACAGAATGATTAGTTAGAAAAAAGTTAATTAAATCAATATTAACATGTCATATTAACCTAGAAAATTATTTTAATTCATAAAAAGTCTTAAATGACATTTATTTGGGTATTTATAACATCAATTATGTCAATATTGCATTAATAAGACAATTACTGCATCATCTTTGTGTCATAATAAATGATAATTATATAATCCATAAGAATTCTAAATAAATTCCTATGATGTAGATAATTGTATTATATTTTTGGAGAATATTCATGTTCGAAGTTTCATGAAATTTATCACTAAATTAAAATTATTATACTTATAAGATTTAAGAAAGTGACATGTTGTCACATTCTTTGGTTTTAATAATAATTAAATTATTTTCATCGACAAAAGTCCATTTAATGAATCTAATCCGACCCTTAGGTGATATGGGTCTACCTTTAGTCATCCAATAGGATTTTTACATGTGTTAGGGTAATTTTATAATATTATATTTACCATTAAATACCGGATTTACCTTTAACTATGGTAAATAAAATTTATCGTAGTTACTATTCATAATTCCCAAAAATAAAAAGTAGCTTATTAACATAATTTGGATCCACTGATTCCAAATATGGAATCTATTTCTCCAAATTAAATACAAAAAAGTTGCAGAAATTAAATTAAAATTAATCCCATTGTAGAAAGAAAACGGGGTTTTCTTTAAAACATTGCAAAAGATTGAAGTGATTTATCCTACGAATTCAAGGTAGAATCAATGCTAATGACATATATTATATTAAATGGTAAAAATATATTATATTTATACTTTAAAACCTTCCAATATTATAATTTAACTATATAAATTATTGCGATGAAAAAAAGTTGTTTTTATTTAAAATATAGCATGTTTTTACTATTCATCAAAATATGAAAGTTACCAGAATAATATGAAAAATTTATCCAATGTAAATTTTTATTTCATGATTTCATTGAACAAATTTATTTTTTAAAATTGAACTTATAAACATGTAAAAAACTAGATTTAAAGTGGGTGCACCATCAAAAGACGGCAAAACTGCATATTTTGAAAAATACTTTTTTTACCAGAAAAATTTATTTTGTTCGTATAAAATGTTTTAGAAAATGTGTAATATAAATAATAATGTTATAAAATTAAAATTTTAGTTAATACTATTCATAACGGCTAGTTCATAATAATATTATAATAATATATCGTTGTTTAGTAACACCCGGTATTGCGTACAACACACACTATCGAGGAAGGTCGCGATTGCGTGTAATGCAAGCCAAGTCAGGCTTGCGTGTTGTGCAAGAATCCTTTGTTGTTTTGTATAAAATAATCCAACCATATTTCATTTATAAATTGAATATATATATATATATACTCAATGTTGCGTAGAATAACTATTATCAAAATTGTGTGTAACACTATCCAAGAATAGTGTTGCGTATACTGCAAGATAATACGGTGTTGCGTATAGCGCAAGGTAATATTGGTGTAGCATACGACATAAGAAATTAATGAAGTTAAAAGAATATTTTTCATAAAATCTTGGGGTGTTACATGATTCATCTGTATATATTGTTAAATATGCGGATCAATTGGAGGGACAATTTTGGAATGCAAACAGTACACTCCTTCGGCTATAAATAATCTCCCCTTCTCTCCTTCAGAGGGGTAGGCATTTCAGAAGATATGAGATCATAATGGGATGACCAAATCCTTTCCAAAATCTTGGGATGACCTTCCATACTCATGTTTTCTCTTAAGAGACCATTCCTCCTCTTTTTGTTTTCACTTACTTCCGTGTTCATTGTTTTTGTAATCTTGTAAGTCTATTTCTTTGTAATTCTGTTATAATGAATGTTACTTCTTCAATATCTCTTTTTCTCCTACAAATTATTTAGTTTAATATTAATTTTTTTAAAATAGTTTAAATATAGTTGAATCCCCTTCCCTTATTTTTCTTCTTCGTTCTATCGAAAATCTGTTTTTAATTTTCTTCATCGTTTGTGTGTGTTCGGCGCACAACTCTTATCTTGTCCCTTTATTTTTCTTCTCTTTATAATTCATCACCAGTAACATATATTACCAGATTAATAACCATCTTAATGGCTGAGTAAATATCTCATTGGGTTGAGTTTTAGGTATGTTAAGCGATTGAGAGCGTTCACTCGATGAGTATTCGTTGACTTAACATTGTGTAAGTTGGACTCAGCATGTCATGGATTAATAACTTGTTTAGTTTAACGTGTGGTTTCCATGGATTATTGGAACCATAAATACACTACCATGAAAAAATATATGATCATGATTAGAACCCAATGTTATGTTAAGGCTCGGATTTAAGCCTTAACAATTGGGAATTCATATCAACGCCAACTTGTGACATGATTGTTAATTAAAATTCTATAGAAAGCAATGCTCAAGGATATCAAAAGCTTAACTAACCTAATGATGAACTAACCGTAATCATTATCAATTTGTTAAATAAATCATTATCAATTAGTCATTTCAATTAAGCTCTGCAAAAAATCCCCCCAATCAGAATACAATCAACTAAAAACAAATGACTGTTTCAAAGTATCATCGCCGAGGATTCGACCCGAGTGCTCCTATACACATTAGCAGAGAACCGAAACATTGACCGATCGATAAGTAACAATCGGCCATGCATTTCAAATGGTGCCGTTTCCAGGGATGGTTCTTTATGTAATCATTATTTTCTGGTTATTGTAAAAAAAAATAACAAAAATGAATTTTTTTTTTGAAAAAAACCACAAAGAAAAACCCATCTTCTCATAAAATTCATAAACTGAAAGAATACAAAGAAAAACCCGCCTTCCTCTTTCTTCCACCATCTCTCTGAATGCCCCATATCCTCTCAAACAATCCCTCGGATTTGTTTGACTATTAAATTGAGTGAACACTTCACCAACATAGGATGAACATAAGATATAATCAACTCTTTCAAGAACTGGTCCTCATCTGACCAGTTGAACTTGAAATGGCCAATCCTAGGGAACAAACCCTTAAAGAACATGTTGCCCCTGATATGAATTACCATCCTCTTGGTATTAAATATCCACACATAGAAGTGTACTTCGAACTCAAATTGGGTTTGATTCATCTTCTCCATTATTTCCACGGGCTAGCCGGTGTGGATCCACATCTCCACCTTAAAGAGTTCCAATTGGTGTGCTCTACCATGAATCTTCAAGGAGTTTCTAAAGAACAAATCAAACATTGAGAATTACCTTTCCCCCTAGATGACAATACTATGTCATGGCTTTACTACCTACCTCCTTGTTCCATAACCACATGGAATGACATGAAGTGACTCTTCTTAGAGAAATTCTTTCCTGCTTCTCATACTGCTTCTATCCAAAAGGAAATTAGTGGAATACGTCAATTCCCAAGTGAATCGCTCCATGAGTACTGGGAGAGGTTCAAAAAGCTTGTTGCAACCTGCCCACATCACAAAATTCCTGACCAAAACTTGATCTAATACATCTATGAGGTGTCATTGGTAATGGAGAGAACTCTCATAGATGCTGCAAGTGGCGGTGCTCTTGTTGATAAGACTCCTGCAGCAGCAAGAGATCTCATAAGTAACATGGCTGCAAAAAAACAACAATTCCATACTCAAGAACATGCTCAAGTCAAGAAAGCCCAAGATAATCAATCAATTGAGCTGAACAAGATGACTGAGTGGATGAGTGTACTTAAAGGTCTTGTGCGACAACTAGATATGGCTACCAAATCCCCAACCTCATCTTCTTCGCAATCCATTTTTCCTGGACCTGTCAAAAAATGTAGAATCTGCAACGCTCTGTCTCATCCAACTGACACATGTCCACAACTTCAAGAGGATCAATCTGATTCATCTGGACTAATGGAGCTCAATGAAGCATATACTCAGAAGAACACCAACCCTCAACAATTAGGTCAGTTCATTAGAAACATCAACCAATTTCACTCTGAGACCTTCTATTCTTCTTATAACCAAGGCCTTAGGTATAGTAATCCAATATCTCATCCCCCTCAATTACCACCTCAAATCCCAAACAAGTTTGAATATGGTCAAGGTGTTGGTAACTTCCAACAACCTTATCCTTTTCTTCATCAACCTTAAAAGAACAATCCACCTCCTGGATTCCATTATCCTAGTGAGCCTTCCCAATTCCAAAACCAATACAGTCACTTTCCCATGAAATAAAATCAAGGTAATCCCAATTCGGGACCAGCCTCTTCTTCTAAGAAACTATGGGAAAGTGAAGTGGAAGATCTTTCCCCTTTCACCTGTTCTAGCCTCAAGAACATTGAAACCCAAATTGGTCAACATGCATCACACCATAGGCAGCAACAACCATCTAATTCTTCCCAACTTCCAGCTCAACCATTAACCAATCCCATGGGTAATGTAAGTGCAATTGCCCTTAGACCGGGAAAGCAAATTGAAATGCCTCAAGATATGTCCTCCAAAACTCCTTAGAATGTTGACCTAGAAAATGAAAAGAAAAATAAAATTGAAAAGGAATCTGAATCCATTCCATCACCTCCTTTTATTCCACTTAGGAATCCAATTCCTTTTCCACAACCTGTTTCTAAGTGAAAGAAGTCCTTTGAACCCAATCATGAAATGGTCGACCTATTCAGACACATTGAAGTCAACATTCCCCCTATTAGATTCCATAAAACAAATTCCTAAGTATGCCAAGTTTTTCAAGGAGTTGTGCAACCACAAGAGGAAACTTAGGACCTTCGAAAATGTTTCCACCCAACAGTCTATTCCCATAAAGTGCAAGGATCCAGGGACCTTTATGGTCCCATGCCAAATTGGAAGTTCCAACTTTGATGATGCACTCATAGACCTAGGAGACTAAATTAATGTCATGCCCAAATCCATCTTCTCCAACCTTGGTCTAGGTCCCTTACATCCAACGACTGTTGTCATTCAGTTAGCCAATCGAAGCACAGCTAGTCCTGAGGGAATAATTGAGGATGTCCTTATCTGAGTCAATGATCTTATCTTCCATGCTGATTTTTATGTCCTTGACATGGAAGGTGAGATGACATCTTCTCGATCTCCCCTAATTCTAGGAATACCATTCCTCATGACTGCGAGAACCAAGATTGATGTCCATTCAGGTATCATATCCATGGAATTTGGTGACCAAATGGTCAAGTTCAATATTTTTTAATACATCTGATACCCATCAGAGAATGAAACTAAATTCTCTATCCATTCTTCTGAAAATATCTCTGAGAGTGTATTGAATCCCAATCCATAATGTTCTTCCTATTATATTGATAAATGATCGTGTGAAATATTCACCATGATTAACCAAGTCATAAATGGAGAAGTTTAGGTTTACATTACAAATGAAAACTCCATTGATCTAATGGATCTTGAAAACTATTTGGAATCTCATCTCACTTCTGACATCCACTGCTCCAACTTGGACGGTAATGGGGAAAATGAACAAGAATGTTCATTTTTTGATTCAATTCGATTACTTAGCATTCATCATTTCCTATCCATGATTCTAAAAATCATGTTATATGTGTGGTGAACCCCACGAAAATTTGTTTATATTGTCCTGATGGGACTGAAGGTTGTGAGATTTGTACCATAATTAATAAAGTGATCATTGGCAAGGTTTAAATTGACCATTCTTCAGTGAACAACATTGAAATAAAAGATATTGAAAATTGTATTCAGTCTTATGACTCCACTGATCCCCATTACTCTACATCGATAAGTGATGAAATAAATGAGTCAAAAAAAATTAGGATCTCATACTATGGTTTTGTGTTATCTGATCCTTACATAAATGAACCATCAGAATTGAGACATCTTCCTAAATTTTTAATCATATAAAACCATCACTTTTTGGATAAAATCATTCCTCGTGTTGAAGACCAAATGGAGGATAGTCATATTCTCTTTAAACCCCTATTGAATTTCAAGCACCACATCAAGGAAGGGTAGAAATTATCCAATGAACAATCAGGAAACCCAAAGAATATGTTTTTCAAGAAGCACACTAGAGAGGAAAAAATACGATGGCCACCGTTAGACAATGGGTAGTCCACTACAACTGTCATGATGTAGACAAATAAATTCAGAGCTTCGTGGGAGGAAACTAATGTTTTCTTTTACTATTGTGAAATTTTAATAAATTTTGTAGCTATTCATTATATGAATAAAGATTTTTCTTTTTCAGGTAACAACCCACAATCCTAGAACCACATTGACTTCCATTAGATCCCAAACTTCTATTGTTGATCTACCACTAGATGGAGATGGAAACCCACCAAATCTAAACCATGGGGCACCTCTTTCCCTTTAACTCTCTCCCTATCTCTTCCTCTATCTACCTCTTTCTTATTCTTCCTCTCTCATTCATTTTTTTACCACTTTCTTTGTCAAAACGTTTCCTTTTCACTTTCTCTTTTGTGTGGGTGTATCTTTAAAAAAACAAAAATAAAAACCTAAAAAACTAAACAAAACAAAAAATAATCATAAAAAAATTCAAGAGTCATGATTACTCACCTTTGAGTTTTTATGTTTTGTCCAACCTTTTTGGGGAGTTAACAAACATGTTTTCATCTCACAAATGTTTTATTTTCATCATGATTTTGGATAAATAATTTTGTTTCAAAATTATCATATTTTGAATGCTCAATTTTTCATTTGGAAAATGATTTTCCCGAACCGTGAGGATCAAAATTTTCTTTCATGGCAAGGCCACCTATGGCCATCTTCTCAAAATGTATGTTTTCACCCCCATTTTCGAGTCTTGAGTTTGTGGACCTTCAAGCTGAATTTCCTACTTTAGTGTGCATTAATATGATTGAGGCATTTTATTCTAAACCACATGAGAATCATAATAGCCAAATAGCCTCCCATTAACCATACATTAATCCTCCTTTTGAAAGCCCCTTCATGATTATGAAAACCATTTCCTTGATAGCCACATTACAAGCCCAATACCTTTCCCCACCCAATATAATCATGGATTTTCAATGGATAATTTTTTAAAATTTATGTGTTAGGGGGAATGGATTTCATTGTTTGGGTACCCTATTGTTGATTTTCAATGTGTTATCATATTCTTGAGGGAAAGAATCCATTTCATTGTGGGGGAGAGGTTGTCATTCAATGTGTTTTGTGAATTTATGAAAGTTTATAAAATCGTGTACACATATTTTTGCAAGGTGTTCAAAAAAAATCAAAAAAATTAAAAAAATAAAATAAAAAAGAAAATGAATATAAGAATGGGTTGTGTCTTGGGTAGGTCAAAAATCACTATTTATCAGCCTTTGATCTTGTTATAACTATTACAATTAGTTTCGTGATGAGATCAAACGTGGGTTGGGATATGTGTGTGAGATCTGTTTCAAGGTCAACATTCAAAAAAAATTAAAAAAAAAGAAAAGAAAAAAATAAAACTTGGATTATAATCTTATTAAGAGAAGTTTTGTATTTTGTAAATATTCCATCATCTCATTAACTTCAAATTTTCTTCCTCTATTGTGTCTTTCTTCACACAATCATTCCCTTGTAAATATTTGTTTTCATTTCCATCCATGTTTTATTTAAAAAAAATGTGTATTTTTTTTCTATGTTGGTGTTTTAACCCTCTTATTCTCTCTCTTGGAAATTATATTCCTACCATCCCATAGCCACAGAAAAATCCCTTAAAAAGACCTCTTGATTCTTTAGCACTTTGGATAGGGATTTTAAGCTGAGAGCTCTTTCAAACTCTAAGATTTTCACTTTTGGTTGGTGAAAGAGTGATCCTCCACAAATAAATTTTATCATCTTGAGAGGTGTGAGTTTTGAGTATCCACATTTTCTATTTCTAAATTTGACCATGAAAAAATGGATTAGTTTTAAAATATTTTTTCTGTTTCAAATTTTGGTGGAATTCAAAATGGATGAGTGAAATAGTCTTAACCTCCCCTGATTGGAGAAAACAAAATTTTAATATCTGTTGGTGGGTGAAAATTAATATGTTATGTTTCTATATTTGTTGCACATGAGGACATGCACAAAACAAGGTGTTGGGGAGTTGAGGATATTAATATTTTCATTACTTATTATATACTCCCTTTACTGATTTTATATGAAATGTGCATAATTTGTGTGAAATATTAATGTTTTAATATTAACTATAATTTTTGAGCATTTTTAGAAGTAGTCCAATTGAGTCATTTTACTATTTTAAAAATAACTAATACTATATTGATCCAAATTGTGTGTTTCTTGTTTTTTAGTATTCTCTATTCAATATAAAACATTTCATTAGAAGGTACCATGGGCCAATTCTACCATTTGAAGGGTCATATGGTCCTCACAAAGAAGACCAAAGAATCTATGATGAAACTATACTATTCATTAAGATTGAATTACAAGGCTAAATAAAAAACTCCAAATTCCATTATTCTCAACCATAGTTCGGGGGACAATTTAAGGAGTCCAGGAAAAAAATTCAAGGCCTAATAGTTAAAACAATGGGCCCAAAATATGAATTGAAGTCCAGACCACCATTCAAGCTGAGAAATAAAAGCAGCACCCAAATATTAACAATTCTCTAGATTTGGAAATCCATTCGAGCTGAGCTTTTTCAGTGTGAAAGAGTAGCTCTGGATGGAAAAATCTGTTGAAGAAATTGTTTTTATTTGAGGGCATCTTTCTATGAAAAAACCAATTCCCATTTCAGCCTTTGGAAAGACTGGATTGAAATAGACAGAATGACATTATTTATTAAAACCACCATAAAATTGGCTAAAAAAGTCTATTAGAGGCCAAATCTTGAGGGTGGAAAGAAGATATCCATATGTATATCTTTGAGGAAGACACCAGCTCGTGATTAATCTGTATATATTGGTAAATCTGTGGTTTAATTGGAGGGACAATTTTGGAATGCAAACAGTCCACTCCTTGGGCCATAAATACACTCCCCTTCTCTCCTTGAGAGGGGTTGGCATTTCAGAAGAGAGGAGTTAATATTAGAATGACCAAAGCCTTTCCAAAGGCTTTGTAGGAGCTTACATACTCATGTTTTCACTTGAGATACCTTTCCTCCACTTTTTTTAATTACTTTCGTGTTCTTCATTTTTGTAATCTTGTAAGTCTCTTTCTTTGTAATTCTGTTTTAATGAAAGTTACTTCTTTAATATCTCTTATTATCGTCCACCTTCTACAGTTTAATATTAGTGTTCTTAAAATAGTTTAAATATAATTTAATCCCCTTCCCCAATTTTTCTTCCTCATTCAATTGAAAATATATATAATTTTCTTCATCATTTGTGTGTGTTCGGCGCACTACTTTTATATCGTCCCTTTCTTTTTCTTCTCTTTATAATTCATCACCATAAACATATATTACCAGATTAATAACCAACATAATATCTGAGTAAATCTCTTATTGGGGTGAGTTTTAATTTAGGTATGTTAAGTGATTGAGAGCTTTCGCTCGATGAGTATTTGTTCAATTAACATTGTGTATGTTGGACTTAGAATGTCATGGATTAATGACTTGTTTTGTTTAAAGTGTGCTTTCAATGGATTATTGGAACCATAAATACACTACCATAAACAAGATATGATCTGTATTAGAACACTAAGTTATGTTAAGGTTTGGATTAAATCATTAACACTTTGGAATTCAAATCAACGTCAACTTATGACATGGGTGTTAATTTAAATGCAATTTAAAGCAAAGCTCAAAGATATCACAATATTAACTAACCTAATGATGAACTCACCCCAATCATTATCAATTTGTTAAATCAATCATAATGAATTAGTAATTTCAATTATGCTTTGCAAACAAACCCCCACAAACAGAATACAATCAACTAAAAACCAATGACTATTTTAAAGTATCATCACTGAGGATTCGACCTGAGTGCTGCTATACACACTAGCAGAGCACCGGAACTTTGACCAATCTATAGGCGATAATCGGCCATGTGTTTCATGTAAATAGGGGAAAATCACGAACAAAATTCTATGATCTAGACTCGAACATGAACTAGTGAACGAACAGAGGCCTTTCTACACTCTTGGTTATGAAACTCCTAGGGGATATGTTTGGTTAATCAAATGTTTTTTATGAATCATTATGATGGAATTATAGGGAAATGTAATTGTTTAAGAATGAATTTTTAAGACATAAAATAATTTACAGTTAAAAGATTCATAAATGAAATATGCTTCTCACTATTGTTTTATTCTTTTAGAAAATGACGGGAAATAGGAGGAACCATGCAAATGATGACCGCAATGGACAATACACTAAAAACCTTCCATTGGAATCCATAATTGAAACATTCATGAAAATGATGAACCAATTGACTCATGTTATGGGAAATAACTTTAATCAGGCTAAGAGAACGATCTCACCGCGAAGGGAACAACATTATTTTCAGTCCTTTATACGTCAACGACTGCCAATCTTCAGTGGATCAACTGACCCATTGATTGCTGAATAGTGGATTAGCTATATAGAGAAGATATTTTTTGTGCTCCACTATTCAGATCATGGTAAGGTCACCATTGTTGTCAATCACTTATAAGGAGAAGCTTATCAGTGATGGTAACTAATTGAAAACAAAAGGAAACGAGTAGAGGTTGAGCTATATTATGGGAACAGTTTAGAGGGATCTTCATTATTATGTATTCCCCTCATTCCATGAGAACAAGAATGAAGAAGGAGTTTCTTGAGCTAAATCAGAGGGAGAATGAATCTATGGGAATCTATTAGATGAACTTCAGAAGTATATCATGTTACACCTCTAACTTTTTCATTGACCTAAGTGGTAAGTTTGATAGATTCATCGGTGGAATGAGGCCTCATCTATGGAATAATCTATCCAGGTGAAACTATGATAGATATGAGGATATCATGTGGAGTGGGATGATAGTCAAACTAGAGTTTGGTGAGATTCAGTGGTCTTATAAATCCAAAGACACGAATAGATCGATAGAGCCGATCTTAGGGAGGCTTTTTGATCAGGGAAGAGGAGGCAAGCAACCGAAACGTCCCACGTACAATAAATGTGGGAAGAAGAATTCGGGGAACTATCTACTTAGGAGTGGGAAAAACTACAAGTGTGGAAGAGATGTCCATATTGTGAAGAATTTTCATAGTGAGGTGAAGCCTAAACTACCAAACACTAACGATAAGGGGAAGATCATGAAGGCCCTATCTGATGTACATCGCTTTAAGTGTGGACATCTTGGGTACTTTTCCAATCAATGTCCAAATCTCAGGGTAGTGGAGGGGAACCTCCATCACCCTTAGCATAGCCCAAGGGAGATAGGTCCTTCTTTTTATATCACGATGACTAAAGTTGAATCCCCTTATGATGTGGTAGAATGTTCACATTTTTTTCTCTCATAGCAAGAATGTACTTTGTTTGATTCTGGTTCTACAAAATCATTTATTTCCTCCATGTTTCAAAATAATGTAGAATCAACCCCTGATTTTCTAAAAGTAGATTTAGCATTCATGACTCCTGGTGGGATTCTCCAAGTATCATCAGTGTTTAGATACTCTAGTATTTACTTTGGTGATCATATTCTTGTCACAAATCTAGTAGTCATTCCAATGATGGAATTTGACATTATACTTGGGATGTACTGACTCTCAAATTATAATGAATTGATATAATGTAGAAGTAAAGAAATATCCATAGTCATGAATAAAAAACCTATAGTTATCTTCCAAGGAGAGAGATCTCAACATGATCTTTTCATAGAAGAACCCACTATATCCTTATTTTTAGAGTTGATCGGTGAAGAAGAAGGAGATGAGAGTTTAAGGACATGAAATTTCCCCATCGTCCATGAATAAGTTGTTGTATTTCATGATGATTTACCCAGACCACCCCCAGAAAGAGAGGTAGAGTTCTCCATTTAAATCATACATGGATCTCATTATATATCAAAGATACCATATAGGATGTAAAATTTGGAGCTAGAGGAATTAAAGAAACCACTCCTAGATCTTTTAGAAAAGGGTTTTATCTGATTGAGTGTGTCCCCTTGAGGAGCACCAGTTCTCTTTGTGAAGAAGAAGTATGGATTGATGCAGCTATGAATCGATTATAGAGAACTGAATGGGATCACCGTAAAGAAAAAAATACCCTCTTCCTAGAATTGATGACTTATTTGACTAACTTCGTGGGGTTGAATTCATCTAAAAGATAGATCTTTGATCTGGTTAACATCAATTGAGGGTGAAGAAAAAAGATATTCTGAAAATTTAATTCGATCAAGATATGGGCATTATAAGTTTGTTGTTATGCCCTTTAGACTGACTAATGCACCTGAAATTTTTATGGATTTGATGAATAGAGTCTTTAAGGACTAGCTTGATAACTTTGTTGTAGTTTTTATTGATGATATTCTGTTATATTCCAAAAGTCACAAGGAGCAAGAGGATCATATAAGGGTTATTTTACAAACCCTATGGAAGGAGAGGATTTTTGGGAAGTTCAGTAAATGTGAATTATGGTTGCAACATGTTGCTTTCTTGTGGCACATTGTTACCAATAAACGAATCAGAGTTGAACATGCAAAGGAAAAAGTTGTAGAGGAGTGTCTTCAACCTACATCAATAACTGAGATTCATTTTTTCCTTGGATTAAAAGGATATAATAGGATGTTTGTGATGGAATTTTCATGACATTCTATTCCATTAACCAGGGTAACTCAAAAACGGATCAAGTTCATCTGAAAAAAGGAGTGTGAAGAATGTTTCCAAGAGCTGAATAAGAGATTGATTACTACACCCATGTTAAATCTTCCCTCAAGTGGAGAAGGATTTGTCATTTTCAACGATGCATCTTTAAATGGGGTTGGGTGAGTCCTCATGAAAAATGACTAATTATTTTCTTATTAATCTCGATAGTTGAAGACTCGTGAGAATAAATATCCTATGCATGATATGGAGCTAGATGTGGTCGTTTTTGCTATGAATATATTGAGGCACTATCTTAATGGGAGGAAATTTGATATATACATAGACCACCAATGTTTGAAGTATATTTTCACACAAGATAAATTGAACATGAGAAATAGGTGATGGTTGGAACTTCTTAAAGACTATGATTATTCAATTCATTATCATTCCGGAAGAGGAATAAATGTTGCTAATGCATTAAGTAGGAAAGAACTTATTGTTCTTTCCATGATAAGGATTCCAAAATATCCTTTGATAAATGAACTAGTAAATCTAGACATGGGACTTATAATGTAATGGACATCATCAACCCTAAACCAAATTATTTCAGAAACGTCATTACTAGAGAAGATGAAGAAAGAACATAGAGAATATCCTTTGTTATAGAAGAAGTTTGAGGCTATAAATAATGGAATTTTTTCTTAAGTTTAATATTGATCAAGAAGGTGTACTAAAATTTCATACAAGACTATGTGTTCCATATGTTCTAGAAATAAATAAGGATCTAATGAATTATGTTCATATATCTACTTTCTTTATACATCCTGGGAGCACCAAAATGTATAGGGACCTTCGTGATCATTATTGGTGGGATAATATGAAAAAGGATATTTGCTGACTACACTTCAAGGTTCCTGGTATGTGTACAAGTGAAGGAATAATGACAACTTCCTAATGGAGTATTGCAACCACTACACATACCATCATGGGAGTAGGAATATATCACTATGGACTTCATCACTGGTTTCTCGAGAACTCCCAGAAAAAATAATGTGATATGGGTTATTATGGACTATCTCACTAAGATTGCATATTTTATCTCTATCTTGGATGATTTATCTCTTGGTCAAATTTATAGTATTTATGTGAAGGAAGTGGTAAGGCTACATTGAGATCCACTTTCTATCATATCTAATCATGATCCAAGGTTCACATCAAAATTCTTGATAAATCTTCGACATGCTCTGAGTAGAGAATTGAATTTCATTACAGCCTATCACCCCCAAACTGATGGCCAGTCTAAAAGTAATATTCAAACACTTGAGGACATGCTGAGAACATGATCAATGGAATTTAAAGATGGATGGGATCATAATCTATTTTTAGTTCAGTTCTCATACAACAACAGCTTCCACTTGAGCATTCAAATGGAACCCTATGAAGCTCTATATGGAAACTGATGTAGAACATCTACTTGTTTAGATGAAGATGGGGAGTGAAATCTTCGTAGGCCTGATCTTGTGCAAGATATTATAGAAATAGTACATCCCATCTAACAACACATCGGGGATTCTCAAACTCAACAAAAGATATATGCTGACAACCATCAATGGGACTTGGAGATTGATGTCAGTGACAAGGACAATATTCAAATTTCACCTTGGATGAGAGTCATGAGTTTTGGAACGAAAGGGATGCTTAGCCCTAGGTACATTAGCCCCATATGAAATCCCTGATTGCATGAGGGAAGTGGTCTATCAGCTTGTACTTACTCCAAATATATCACAGTTTCATGATGTCTTCCACATATCCCTCTTGAGAATGTAAATTCTCGTCCCTTCACATGTAATAAACCCAAATGTGGTACAATTGAGACATAAACTATCTTATGAGGAGCAGCCCGTGGAGATCATGGATCGTAGAGATAAGATTCTACACAATAAGACTACCCACCTTGTTATGGTGTTGTGGATGAACCAAAAATGTGAGGAAGACATGTGGGAACTGTAGGAGTCTATGAGGCATAAGTACCCACACATTTTCTCTTTTTAGGGTACAAGTTAAAATTCCGTGTACTAAATTTTTTAAGGGGGGAAGAATGTAACAACCCGAACTTTTTAATAATATTTGTTTCCTAATCTTGTGTGCTATTTTATTCAATACTAAAAAAATATTCATTAATTAATGAAGTGGGTAAAATTAAAATGATACAATTGGGTTTTCACTATTATATGACCGTTGGTCAATATGACCATTGGAAAATATAATCTTAATGTTGTGTTCATTATTTATAAATAAATGTTATATTGGTTAATTAAAATATAAAGAAGTTTGAATAGCCTCATCAAGTAGACCAGGGTTGTACGAAGCCCATTTATCAGGGCTTGTGAAGGAGGTAGCTTCTCTAGGATTTTCTCTGGGCCAAACAAAATACGATCTTCAATATGTGAAGCATGAACAGAATCACCAAAGGGATAAGTTCAATCTAATAGAAATCACCACACGAGAAATGTTTTCGGATCCACCCCAAGATTCTATCACCATAGCACACCTTTCACTTCTCTACTATACATGTGTTATAAGAGGCTATGTAACACATCCTTATTTACTTTTTGTAATCCCTTGGAATAAATTAAATGGTCATTTCTCATTATGAAAAATTTGGTGAAGTTAAAATATCTGGATAAATGTAGGATGAATTTATTGTTCCATATTATTGATGAATTTTAGAAAAGTGGGTATTTTAAAATATTTTTGTATTGTTTAAATAATTAATAATGCGATTTGATTTAAAAAACGTATTCCACAGTTGTGTTCAATAAGAAATTTAGAGTCTAATAAGATCAACTGAATTCTTAGTAAATAGTAAAGTATGAATAGAAACGTACCTGTATGAATAGTAATGAATATTAATTAATAGTAAATTTGCCAAAAAATAGAAACTTCACCCATGAATTTATAAATACAATATATACATCTTCGAAGTGAAAAAAATGACCATAATATAAGTTTTGGAATTTTTGTATGTCAAAAATGATTTATTTACAATTTTATAATTTAATATAATATTTTAAAATGGAAATTTATTTTCATAAAATGTAATCATATATTATTACTTTAATGTCTTATGGTTATATGATAATTTTATCAGACCATGATTACTTTCATAGGGGATTACAAAATGACTTATAGTTTTAATGTTGTATTTTTGGAGTAAATAGTGATTTTGTTTAAAAAATAAAAAAATATTTAGAAAATTATTTTCATAATATGGATTTCATTTTTTAATTCCGAGCATCCATATTAGGTTAGGGTGATTTTTTTGGATTTTTATGAGATAGATGAATTTTGGGTGAATAGTAAAAATAGAGTTTTGTGTTTTGGGTGGTTAATGAAATCATTAATGGTTTAGTAATGATTTAAGCATTTTGGTAGACTTTTGAATAGTAATATATGATATGAGGTGTCCCAAGTGTCCAATACCATGGGAAAATACCATGGTAAATCCCATGTTGTTTCCAATACCACCGATGTGGTGTCCCTTGGAAATTAATAATTTATTCCCTCACTTTTCCAATAAATACCAAGACATTCCCTCATTTATTTCATTTGAAAATCCTTCTCAACGATTATCTGGTCTCTTTACCTCGCAAGGTTCCCTAAAGCCTCCCATGTTCCCAAACTTCATGCATTCAAAGTTACTCTTCAAGGTACAGGATTCTTTCACCCTCCTCTTTTAAGTCATGACTTCCTTTATGTCATGTCTTATAGTTCCATTTTATTATGTGGGGTATTATTCCTAGATATATTTACTACATTCCATTTCATGTACAATTTATGAGAGACCCTTTCCATTCTCATCAATTTGTTTTTTGAATTTTTAAGTGAGACTGTTACGGTGCAGAATTTCTGGTAAAAGAAATCAGATCTTCTCTTTTCTTTCAAGTTTATTTTTCATCTGGTATGTCATTCAAATTTCCATACCATATTATTATATCCATGTTATTATGTATTTATATAGTAATATGAGTTATTTATGAGTGGTTTTCTCTTTTCCCTATCTTTTTATTATTTTATAAAACCATGTTATATAGCCGTTATGCTGCAGAAATTTCGTCTCAAAATTTCTCTCTATTTCTCTCATAAAATTATCTTGTTTTATTTTTTTGAATACCAAGACATATTTAGTTCCTATGGGTGTTCCTAAATAAAAAATGATATATTTTATTCTGGAATTTACATACATATAACCCTCACTCCCTTTCTATGGGTTATAAATGACATAATAATCTTATTTTTAAGTACTTTTTAAAAGGTCATGAATTTGAAAAGAAACCCATTTCATTTATTCTATATGGGTTATTAATGAAATTTTTTATTATTATATATGTGTCTCACATGAATATAATGAAATATTAAGGGTGCTACCTTACATCCCTCTAATGCATTGGGTAATGAATTAATATCAAGATATGAAAAGTTTCACGATACCTTGGTGATAAACCTTAGTAATTTTTATGACACCATGGGGATGGACCTTGGTGATATGTCAAGAATGTCTAAATGAAATGTTGAAGCCACATATTAATGTTATTATTCATGTTCATTTTATCATGATATTCCTATTCATCCATAGCTCATGTCTTAATGATTTTTATCATGTTCTTATTAATATTGCTCAAGATCACTTGTCAATTGTCTCACTTGTTTTCTTTACTGGGCCTTGTGCTCATCCATTCCTTTGATGTATGTATCCAGGTTATGAGATGCAGTAATTTTTTCTCTGGATGAACTTTTTATGATTCCTTTCAATTGGATTAAAATAATGTTTTATGTTTTCATGTATCTTGTTTCCTGATTTTGAAGTCACTAGACTTTAATAATACTCTATTTGTAAAATGTAAGTAAAGGTTATGTAATAAAAAATGTGGGATACCATAAAATACGACATCTAAGACAATATCTAGGTTTATCCACATTAACCTGGGTTATTATAGGGGATGGTTGGAGAGACCCATTGGAATTTTAAGAACTCATGAATGAGGGTTGACGATGAATTATTTATGGAACTGTGAGACCAATGATTAACATAGTGGGGCCTTCTTCTTCATTGCTAGAGAACACATTATTCACCAATGGAAGATTAAATTTCATGTAGGTATCATTATTTAGTGGATTTATATCATTTCATTTTATTTAAAATATCAGATTTATTGTTTATATATTTTATTCTACTTACAATTTTCACACGAGCTATGTTTTTTTAGTGTTATTGAATCAAAGTACTTATCTATTAAATATTATTGATTTATCTCTTATCCTCCATGATCTATAATTATTTTCCTAGATCACATCATCCAATTATTATCTTTCCTCATTATTGTTTCTATTCCCAATATAGTTCTTCAACTTCATTATCAATTGCCTATGGGGTTAGGATTCGATATTATCAGGATGGATACAAGTGCGATTGAACCCTGGTTTTTTATGGATGATAGAATGTATTAGGAATTAGTTATTTGTGTATGGAAAAATATGTTTTTGTATATATGAGTGATAGGTTCATATTTTGGTACCCCAAAACAATATTAGAGGTTCTATAGTTACAACATCGGTAAACAAAACACTGATTTCCGGCAACTAGTTGATAGAAAATGTTTATCGAAGAATGATATATTTGGATTCGACTATTTTAGGAGATTATAATGCCAGAGGAAGCTGAGGGAATAATAGATCATGAATATGTGAGAATTCTATATCAAATTTATATTAATACCCAAACTTAAATGTGTGTATCTTACAGGAACCCACATAGTGTATCTTAGGTTCTCATGGAAGATAGGGTTTCATCCAGAGTTAAGGATCACACATCGTCACTCAAGGCCCACACACATTTTGGCCCTACAAAGGAAGAAATGTCATATAAGAAGAACTCATGATCAGTGAAATGGGTGTTCAAATATTCCATATACCTCAAGGGACATGACATGTATTGATACATGCATAATCATGTGCTATGTAAAGGGAACATGCCCGGGGTTCCAAGTGAATGTACAAGATGTGTTCCTATAGAGACACAACATGTAGTGACACATGGTTTCAAAAAAAATCCAGGGATGAAAATGAAAAATCCCTTGAATCTATGTTACACACCATGCGACCATACATACAAACCTTGTACATATAGTAATCCATGTATTTGAAACATAATACCACATGATTTTCAACATAAATAACTAATAATTACAATGTAATGATCATGATTCCTTATGTATTTGGAAGGTTCATTTCAAAATATAAAGGAGTGAGACTAAAATGAAAATTATTTATTTTAGTATTTAAAGAGTGCTCTTAAATAACCTTAATCTCCTTAAACTGCATGGGATAACCTATTGAATATTTAGACAAAAGGGGAGATCAATAAATCCCATTAAGAAAATAAATATGATAAGTAAATATGAAAAGTGAGTTGAAGTTATAAAATGATGTCAACAAGGATAATTCTCATGAGTAATCACATAGGATCATAAAAAAAATTACATGGAATCATAAGATCATGAAATCATAATAAATGAGGAAGAAACACATTACATGATATAAAAAAATCAAGGATAACTTGTAACGACCCATCCCCCAGAGCCCTTGTTGTGACTACCCTAAGCCCGCCTTCTATTGGCCATGTGCTGGTGAATATCACTAGAAAGGCATACCCCATAAAGGATGGCATTGCCTTTAAACCTGTAAACACACAGACATGGAAATACATTACAAGCAAACCTCTTAGGGAAGTAAAGTACAACTAGTACAATGTAAAAGGGAACACAAAAAGAAAAAGTGGCCAGAATATAAGCCCAACTAGAAAGAGAACATAATAAAAGAAGTACATGATCCCTATGTCATCCACTAAGGATCATACCTTTAGGGTAGGTACAAATCATGGTCAGATATCATGACAATACACCATGTGTGATGATCCACCTTTGATAACCACCCTGTCCTAGCTCCCTACAGTCCAAGCGAACGATGTATGTTGTCTGCACATGTCACAACAAGTGTTGGAGAGGCCCATGAAGGGTTGAGTATAATAATACATAGTAGGGACCGTGAGACCCCTGAAGGTCTCTCAGGATTCCTAAAATGAAAAATTCCACAAAGGAGAATACCACAAAGAATTATCGTAGATGCATAGCCTAATGTAAATACATAGCTCACAATAGGTATAAATTAAAGTACATAGATAAGGATGATTAGTCGTAAAGCTATATTGTCTTATTATATTGATAGGTTCTGCTTATAATCCATGAAGGGTCTTTGTACTTCTGATCCACAAAGTGTTTGTCTATTGCTAATCCATGAACAGTCTCCATACTACTGATCCATAAAGGGTCTCTCAGCTATTGATCCATGGTAGGTCTCTCTATAGCTGATCCGCATTAGGTTTCTCTAGTCCTAATCCATGAAGGGTATCCCTCATTATGATCCAAAATGGGTGACTTTTATGCATATCTAGAAGGGTATATTTTATATAGATCCACAATGGATCTATTTTATCTCGATCCTTGAAGGGTCATATTTATACTGACCCGCAAAGGGTCTCTTTTAGGCCAATCCACAGAGGGTCTCTCTTCATTCTTTATATCATGTCTTTCCACTAGATTCTTGCACCTAGAACGCTTGATTCCATAAGGAGCCTCTTACCAAGAAATCATTAGTAAATAAACCATCACTTATTCCCACAATGAGTAACCCAAAGTACCGTCTCATCATAAGTGTCCCAACAAAAAAGATGGTGCGTTGATCAGATGCCTGGTCTGTATGATATGGGCATTTTTCTAAAAAGTGTTTGGTTTGATCTGAGTCTGATCCAACCCGGCCATATGCCAGCATCTGAACAAATTAACATATAGAATCTATAATGGATTTCCCTGTCAAAATGATCCTTATACTATAGAATATTCATCAATCGAACACTATGTCTGATATTTATTGGTGTTTTAGCGAAACAATGTTGGTTGGGTGCGGGTCCAGTCTGACCTAGACGGACCGACCTGACCCGATCTGGTCTGCGGGTATGGCATGGGTCCTACATGAGTCTGTACTAGCTAGCTTGTTGGGACCCGTGTCTGGCCCAATAAGATGGGTCCGACATGGTGGCGGGTCCGGCCCAACAACGTGGGTTCGGCCCGTTAAACCGTGAGTCCAACTAGCAGTTTGTTCGACCCGCTTAGTGGGGCAAGAACTAGATGATGAAGTATGGTCTGCTGATGCGGGGCAGTTTTGGAGCCCGAACATGGCTCACCCAAGTCCGTTTCTCCAGCAGGCACCTCCCATTCATCCAAAACATCCAGTAGAGCGGGAAGCTATTACTCCGGCATGGGGTAGACGGACCCAGTGCGACCAGCCCACCAGGTGGAAGAACGCAGCCGATCCTCCAAACAACATCAACGGGTGATGCACCTCCTCACCAAAGCGGCCCCCAGCCTCCAGCATCCACCAATGGGGAACACCACCACCATCTTCATGTGATCGCCGCTGGGGGTTGATGTCTGTTTCCACCTGTGCCATCATGCAAGCGGGTTGCTCAATGGACCACTTGATGGGCACCGGTGATCTGTTCTTTGTGACACATGTGCCTATGGTCCTTAGGGATCACCCTATCCACTATGATGTATTCCAAACTGAAACTCTATCATTTTGAAAATACGATCAGAAAGAATGCACGAGTAGAGGTGCTCTGGCCTTCTTCGTTTCATCCTGGGCCCTCCACATTAGGGTTTTAGAAAAGGGGGAGGTTTAGGGATTGATGTAAAATAATTCTATCAACAAATCAAGAACATAACCCCAATTAAAACACCCACCTTCAAGAACATCTGATCTGCAGATCAACCTATTCGTATGTTGATCCTTGTATGTTTTTTAAGAATGGAAAATATGGAATTTAGGCACAATGTAAAACCCTACCTAGATACGTTGGATCTTTTGGGTGAATACGAAGATTTCTATGTCATCTTTGATCTGCAATCATTATCAGTTGTTGCTGATTGTCGATCTTACGATCTGATTATCAAATGTTCAACGTCCCTTCATCTTGTTCTTTGTTGGAGAGGAATTTCAGTGGCGATTCGTTGGAAATATCCCATTGATTAATTTCCCTCTACCCAATGCATCAAAACAAATAATAGAAACACATCTTCATTTGTATCATTTATGTAACGCCATCACTGTTATGCGTCTTTAGAACATCATTACATTTCTAGTTAACAAGCCATTAATTAGTCTTGTTAATGTGCCTCGTCGCCACCTTGTCACTGCACCACAGTGTCATCGCCCACCACTCGTTGGTTGAAAAAATAAAATAAAATAATTTTTTTAATTTATATTATTTATTTCTGAAATGTCCGAAAATAAACATTTCTATTCTGCCCTTTTTGGCCAAACGGAACTCCTTTCTCGGAGAATCTCGATGCTCTGAGTTCAACAGTTCCCTAAAAATTTTAATTAGACCACTGGTTCAAATGTTATAAAAACACGCTCACATGTTTATATAAGCATACCAAAAATATGTTAAAAAAATATATTTCGGGCTCACTGGGCCTTGGAATCATATTTATTCAAAGTGTTTGGACTCAGAATATTCCACTAATGTGTCAAAAATTTACATGGAAAATTCTGGGTCACTACATTCACCCCCTAGGGTTTTACATCCACAAAATCCAAGAATGTGATAAACATAAAAATGTGGGTACTGTGCACGAATTTTAGCCTCCCACTCCCATGTACTATCCCAGAGATTCCAGTGATACCACCGTACAGGAACCAAAAAATTGATCATCTGTGAATGGTCCTCTCCTATCAATCCTCTATCTACACCAGGTACTCTGCGAAATTTTCTCAATCATCAATCACAATCTTGTCATGGTTGATAAAATGAGAATTTTCATGCACGTATCATCTCAACTGGGATACATGGAATTCATCGTTCACCTTCTCTAACTGTGGGGGTAGAGCTAAGGGGTATTCCACCTTTCCCACTCTCAATAGAGTCAAAAAAGGACTAATGAACATTGGTGATAGCTTCCCACCTTGGCCAAATCACTTTAGTCCACATCGAAGAGGGGCCTATTAAAAAACATGGTCCTCCTCCTGGAAATTGAGAGATATTTTTTCCTATCTGTATAAGACGTTTTCTGTCTCTGTGCATTCTTCATCCACTCCCGGATGAGCTACACCATCTCAGTGGTAGACCGTACCATCTCCAGTCCAACGAGTGTGGACTCTCCCGAGTCTGTACAACACTAGGTTGATCTACACTTTCATTCATATATTTCCACAAAAGGTACCATATAGATGGTTTAGTGTTAGTTGTTGTTGTACTCAAACTCCACCAATGGTAGGTGGTCCTCCCAAAAATGACTAAAATCTAGGACACAAGCAAGAAGCTTTTCCTCTATGTTCTGGATAGTCCTCTCCATCTAACCATCATTTTAAGGGTGGATGGTTATGCACATGTGTAGATGAGTCCCAAATGCCTCATAAAATCCCTTCCACCACTAGGATGTAAAGTGTGTGTCATGATTTGAGACTATCGAAGCAGGCACCCCATGAAGTCGCACGATCTTATGAACGTAGAGGCATCTAGATCTCTCTACATAACCTTACTTTCAAATAGAAAGGAAGTGGGCCATATTGTTAATTCGATAAAAAAATCATGCATATGGTATAACTTCCTCTATAAATATGTGGTATGTTCATCATGAAGTCCATAAATATCCCATCCCACTTCCATCCCAATATCTCGTGGGGCTGGGTTAAACCCACTGGTATCTGATGCTTAGACTTCACCTTCTATAAATTGAGGCACCTAAAAACCAACTCTTCCCCTTCCTTCTTCATGCCCATCCACCTGTATTTGCGTTGGATGTATTGGTACATCTTCGATACTCCTGGATATACTACCAAGGGGGTTGTATGAGACTTCCACATCACCTCATATTTTAACTCCACAAGTACAATAGTGTTCCCTCTAAAAAGGATGACGTTCTCCCCACCTTCAGAATATGTTTGAGTGAATGTCCTATGGACATCTGATCATATATAGGCTCATAGCTACTATCTTAGAGTGTTGCCTCCTTATCATTCTATCCCCAAAGGAAACTACCATAAACTGAAAGAAAACATTCTCAACTCTATCCCCAAAGGATATCTCAAGCGACGCCAACTGCTCTGCGACCTCGATTAGTTATTGAGAACTTGTTCTTCGTCTGAGAGAATCTTCCACCACGTTCCCCTTCACAGGAGTATATACTATCTCAAAGTCATAGTCTTGGAAATAGCTTTACCAAATACCGCTGTCTTAGATTCATATTATTATGCAAAACGATATACCTGAGGCTATTGTGGTCCATTTATATGATGATACGCTCACTCATTAGGTAGTGTCGCTACATCCTCAGTGTGCATACCACTACTGCTAACTCCAGATCATGAGTCACATAGTTTTACTCATGAGGTATCAACTGTCATGAGCCATAAGTAATAAATATATCACCATACATCAAAAAACACCCTATCCTGGTTCCAGGTACATCATAGTATACAATGTAGTCAATTCCCTCCTCTGAAAACTAGATGATGGGAGTGTTGGTAAAGCTCTACCTCATCTACTGTAAGCTCTATTGGCATCTATCCATCCACACGAAGGGCTTTCACTTCTTTATCAAAGCCATTATAGGTGCTGTTACTCTGGATAAGTCGAGTACAATCCTCTGATAGTATCCTTCAAACCTAAGAAAATCCATACCTCCGTAACACTCCTGTGTGGATCCCAATCAAGCACCACCTCAATATTTTCTAGATCCACCGCAACTCTAGCCTCTTCGATGACATGTCCCTTTAAATGGACCTTTTGTATCCAGAAATCACACTTAGATAGATTTCTATAAAGCTAGTGCTCCCGAAGCGTGTCTAGAAAAATCCTTTGGTGTACAACATGCTCCTCTTCTAACGCTGAGTACGATCAGATAACCTCAATGAAGACTAGCACATTTTAGTCCACTTATGTATAGATGATCCAATTCATGAGTCCCATGAGCACAGCTAGGGCATTCATCATTCCTAAAGAAATCACTAAGTAATCATAATGTCTACGTTGAAATCTAACGGCCGTCTTTGAGATGTACTCATCTCTTATGCGAAGTTGGTGATAACCTAGTCTGAGGTCTATCTTTGAGAACAAAATTTCTCCTTTCACCAAATCAAAGAGGTTATATATCCTTGATAGTGGATATTTTATCTTCACGATCAATTTTTTTAGGCACCGGAAGACCATGCATAGCCTCAAGCTCTCGTCTTCCTTCTTGGAAAACAACACCGAGGATGCCCATAGAGAAACACTGGGCCCTACGAACCCCTTCCTCATCAGGTCCTACAACTATACCCTCAGCTCCCAGAGTTCCACTGTATCCATCCAATATACATTTGTAGATATCGGTGCCATCCCTGGGTACAATTCAATGATGAATTCTTCCTCTATTCAAGGAGGAAGTCATGGGACATCTTTGGGAAAGATGTCAATATACTCATTAGCTACAATAGGAAACTATGGACTCTCCCTATCCACTATATCTAAGAACATGCTAGATAATGATGAGTGATTGGACACACACTCCTAAGTGCGAGTCCATCTCACACTGCTCTATTTTCCATCTCACTGAAATAGGAAAACACACCTCCATCTTCATATGTACATCTCAAGCAGTCGATCTGAGTGTGAACTATTTAGATCCATTCCATGCCCAATATAAAATTTTAGGGCTTCAAAGGTGTTACTAGTAGATCCCATCTAACACTCTCTCCTCTAAGAGTAAGGTCAAACTGTTGGCACCATCATGTGATTGATTAATCTCCTTAGATGGGGGTATCTAATGAAAAAGATCAAACAAAATGCTCAGTCAAAATTTTGGATTTCCACACAAAATCCATGGTAATGAAGGATACACGATAACACTTGTCGATAAGAAATACATGTCAAGTAGAGAAGACATAGAGCATACCTCATATCATCTCATGAACATATGGGTCGTACGCCTTTACTGCCTGGAGCTGGGCCTGTCCCCGTCCACCTGTTTCTATTGCCCTTGGTGAACAGCCTGGGGGTGGTGTTGGTAGTTCATCATACCTGCGTCCACCTCCTACTACTCGACCCATTCCCCTTCCATAACTTCCATCTCATTTGTCATCATTATACTGCCTCTTCTGCAATCTCTAAGGTCCATCATCCATCTTCTGAACATATGCGTGATGGTTTAGATAGTCGAAAGAATTGTGAAAATGTCTTCCACATGAGTAACAATGTCTGGACCTCTACTGACCCCTCTCTTTCTCATGATCTCCTCACCTTTAACCCTGCATCTTGGGGTCATCCTCCAGAAGGTCATTCCCATTTGGGCCTCCATGTCATCTACCAACTACCTGATTTATATGACTCGTCCACCTATTGTCTGGTGGTGGCTCTCATTGTCAGTGTCTCATTGGGTAAGAAGCTCTCCACCTGTAGAGCTCACTCAAGTTCTCCAGCCTACATCGTTATGTTGACTGAGATTATTGATGCCCTGATCTCTCGTCGGAGCCCCTTCTCGATGGTCCAGGCCTGGAAGATAGGGTCTCGTACAAGGTTGGGGGAGTAGCTGCAGAGTTAGGTAAACCTCGCCAAGTATTTGGCCATAGTCATACTACCCTGATGTTGGTGTAGTAGCTCATGAATACGCACTAAGCATAGTGTCAATGTTACAAACTCCTCCTTGAAGAGGCTCTCGAATTCCAACCAGGAAAGGGTCACCTCCTCGTGTCTCTAGAGCATCAAGATCCACCATCTCCCTACTATTACCTAAAAAAGGCTAGCGTCTAGGACTACTATATGGTCTACAAGTGTCTCAACTAGATTAAAAACTTGTGCAACTACCTCTAGCCAATCCTCAGCATCCTGAGGATCTATCTCGCCTCAAAACCTCAAATTCCTATTCTCTAGAACTCGTATATTGTGCTTAGTCGACATTAACCATCCTCTAGGGGGTAAAAATTGTTTCTCTATGGTAGGTAATTATGCTGTTACACCACCCAAAGGTTCAATCGCTGTAGGTGGTCACTACACCGACGCCTCATCGCTCAGTGGGCCATCATTGTGGTCCCTAACTGGAATCCTATCTTACTGTCCTTATGGAGGAATAATGTTATGAAACAGATTCACCATATTCAATAAGTTATACCCACTGATATAACACAAATGATATAAAGAGTAAAACATTTTCAAATTACTTGCAACCATTTTTTTTGTACCATGTTGGAAACATAATTCAGGGTCCTACTGTATGGATTCATCAACCGCCACACCAACACTAGAATCCTTAGACTAAAAGCTGACCTCATAACATTTATCATTGTTGTGAAATTTACATACTATTAGTTTTTTTGGTAGAACAGACCGCCCTCTGATACCACTTTGTAACGACCCGTCCCTTGGGGCCCATATCATAACTTTCCCAATCCCACCTTCCATAGCCCAATTGCTGGTGACTAGCATTATAAAGGCATACCCAAAGAGGGAAGGCATTGAATTTAAACCATTAAACAAATACATAGGCAAATACATCACAATAAACCCTAAAAACTAATGGAATGTACATCCACTACAATGTAAAAGGGTACACTAAAAGAAAAAGGGGACAGAATACAAGGCCAACTAAAATGAAAATATAGTAAAGGAAGCACAATATCTGTAATTCATCCTCTAAGGATCCAACCTAAAGGATAGGTACAACACATGATCAGATTACACAGTAACACACCACATCTAATGATCCACCTTCGAGCAACATTCAATCCTAGCTCCACACAGTCCCAATCAACGATGTCCGTCATTTTTATAATACACAATAGGTGTGGGCGATTCCCTGGAAAGGGTGAATATAAAAATACTCAGCAAGGACCCATAGAACCTCAAAGGTCATTCAGGATTCCTGAAAAGAAAAATAACACAATGAAATATCTCATACACATAACAAAAATAATGACTCATCTCACAATAGTTAAAAATAAAAATATAGAGCTAACAATGATTATTTGTAAAGCTTGATCATCTTATTATATTGACAGGTTCTACTACTGTTCCCTTAAGATTTGTTGTACTAATATTCCACAAAAGGGTCCTCTCATTCTAATCCACAAAGGTTCACTCTACTGATGACCCAAATGGGTCGCTCAGCTGCTGATCCACTATGATTATCTCTACGGGTGATCCACGCTAGGTCGCGCTACTTTTGATCCACGAATGGTCCCTCACATATTGATCCATGAATTTTTGACATTATGTCGATCCATGAAGGGTCTATTTTATAAAAATCAAGGAAGGGTCTCATTTATACCGATCCATTAAGGGTCTCTTTTAAGATGATCCATGAAGAGTTTCTTTTATGTCAATCCATAAAGGGCCGCTCTTCATTTTTCACATGACAGCCAACCACTGTATACCCGCACCTAGAAAGCTTGATTTCAAGGGGATCTTCTCCCCACTCCATCAGTTGAACTTCAGCAACCATAAAGTAATACAATGATTAACCCAATGAAATATCTCATTGTAAGGGTCCCAATGCATCATACATCGCATCGATCAGATGCCCGGTCTATAAGATATATGAATTTTTGTAAAAGGGACCGGTTAGCACCAAATCCGATCCAAACCATACATAATCCTATATATGAAAAAACACATATAGAGTATCTAAAAATTACTTCCTTTTCAAAAGGGTCCCTTTTCCATGGATGGTGCGTTAATCAGACGCTCAGCCCCCTCGATCCAGCCCGACCCAGTCAGATTGACCTAAACCGACCTGGTCTGAATGTCTAGTGTGGGCCTATCATGGGTTCGGTCCAGCGAGCCCATTGGGCCCCTGGGTCTGGCCCGGTAAGATGAGTCTGACCCGGTGACGTGTCAGGCCCGACAACGCGGTTCCAGCCCTACAGTGCGGGTCTAGCATATTGGACCACGGGTCCAGCCCAATAGGTAGGGCATGACCGACATGATGAATCACATCCATATGATGTGGGTGGGTTCCCCATCCCATACGTAGCTCTGCCAGTTCTGGTTATCCTACTAGTGACACCAACTGGAACCACCCTTTCACCCAGCGCGGTTGCCTGAGTGGTCAGCCCTTACTCCCACATGCGGTCGACGGACCGCGTGCCACCTGCACACCGCACAGCTATATGTAGCCGCTCCCCCACACAACACCGATGGGAACCGCACCTCCTCAAAATCATAGATTGCCGAAGAGTATGCCTCAACCCTCTACCTGTGGCTGCTGGTAGTCACCACTGGCACTACCGCCGTCTCGCCGGTAGGTTAATCGGCAGACCAGCAGACACGCTTCAGTGGCCCATTCTTTATTCAACATACTCCAATGGTCCACATGGATTGACCTCTTCACTGAGAAGGCCTAAAAACTAACACATCATCCTTTTGAGAATATTGGCGGCAGGAACGCACGAGGAGAGGTGATCAAGCCTAGTTCTTTTCAGCCTAAGCCCTCCAAATTATTTTTTTAATCAAGGGGAGGTTCAGGGATTGAAGTAAAATCAAGCTGTCAATAAATATTGCACAAAATACCATGTAAAAAACCCACCCACAAGAACATGTGATCCACGCATCAACCCATTCATCGGTTGATCTGCGCTCATTATTTATGAATGAAGAACAGTGAATTTAAACACAAAGTAAAACCCTATCTTGATATTTTGTATTTGATGATGGAAAAGGAAGATTTACATTTCATCATCGATCCGCTATCATTAGCATTCATCACTGCTCTTCGATATTCAGATCTGATTCCCCAACATTCATAGTCCCACAATCTTTTTCTTCTTTTTAGAGGAATTAAATATGTGATTCATTAGAGATCTCTCAATGATTAATTTCCCTCTCCCCAATCCATCAAAATAAATAAAATAAATACGTCTCCATACTATTTCATTTATGAAATAACATCACTGTTACGCATCATTAATTCATCGTTACATTGAGATTTAATTAGCCATTAATGAGTCACATTAATTTCCCTCATGTCCACCACGTCGCTGCGCCACAATTTCTCCATCCACTTCTTTTTGGTTGATAAAAAAAAGAAAATAACTTTTTAATGTTATTTTTTTTATTTTTAAAAAGTTTGAAAATAAACTTTTCCATTCAGCCCTTTCTGGCCATACTGAAGTACATTATATGAAAATATTGGCACATTGAGTTCAATGGTTCCCTAATATTTTTAATTCAATCACTAGTTCAAATGTTATAAAAACATTCTTGTAGGTTTAGTTAAGAATACCACAAAGATGTTAAAAAATTCTATTCTAGGCTCATCGGGCCTCAGAATCATGTGCCATCACAGCATGTGGACTCAGAATAATTCCATTAGATTGTGAAAAATTTACATTCAATATTCTAGATCACTAAATATCTTCCTAGATAATATCACATGGTGGAAAATGTCCTGTAAAGGATTGTTTATACCCCCAAATCCCAAAAATTTTGTCTCATGAAACTAAATCTCTACCCAATGCATTTGGGGCGCTCTTAAGGCTCACCCATCATAAAATGTTTAGGATTATGTGTTCCATAAAAATAAAATCAATCATAAGGAATAAACATATACATTACCCCTAGAAATAAATGGGTTTCAAAATCTTGTGTCTTATCATAATCAAATGAACATTCATAAAGAAGGCATTTGATAAATAAACATAATACGTATATCACCCAGTCAATGGAGGGGAGCATATTATAAAGATATATATGTGTTAGAAACGCATAAAATAATTATAATAATTCCAAAACATAATTTATATAATTAAATTTATTTAGAGGGATAAATTTTAAATCCGAAATAAGGGACATTCGAAAAGTTCCCATATACCCATAAGAAAAACACATCCATATATCAAGATATCTATTCCATTTAAAACCATTCGTCAAGATACATATGAATAAAGTTAAAATGGTTTTTATGTTATGAAAACAAGAAGTATTATAATGTTTTTCTTGTTTCCAACAATGGTTAGGATTGTTGAAAATTATTTCTCAACATATATGGTAAAACAGAACCCTACATTAGTGATTTGAAATGAAAGAAAAAAAATGTATAAGAAATGTAAAAACTTATTCATTTTGAGATTTTTAGATTTAATAAAAAAGTGAAATAAAATACCCTTTATAATTAATATATGTACATATAAAATAACAATAAAAAAATTTAAAAAATATATATACATGGAATAAAAACTAGTTTTAAAGGTAACATTAAAAGAGGATATTTTTTTAAAGAACATCCCTTACAAATTTAATTTTTTTGAATCATTAGACCTATGAAAGAGTTTAACCAAAATAACCTTTAAATATCATGAAAATATTAATCTTCATGATATTACATGTCAATGGGATAGTTTATAAAGAACATAATATAAATTTTGTTCATATCATTAATATATGTCTCAATGAAATGAAAATTGAGTCAAAATCCCTTATGGATTAGGAAAAATATTATTTAGAACGGATTAAAAGGTATATAGCCTGATGGGGAATTTAAAATAATAAAATTAATAATAATAATTTAAATTAAAATATAAATTGTAATTATATAAAAAAATTGAAATAAATTAGCTATATATATGTACATGTACCATTAAGAAGGATGTTTTGAGGTGAAACACATACCATAATTTCGTCTTGCCTCGAAAGAACTCATGATTCATGTATAATAAATATAGAATTATTTAAAATATCTTCTATTACCACACTAATATATATATATATATAATTCAATATATGGTTTACTTAATTATCTTTTACCACTCATGTAATTACAATTCTAATTTAAAACTATTTTTCTGGGTGGTAACTGATTTGTTTTTCATGTATGTTTTGGTCCAATATTTTTTAAACATGTACTTTTTCATTTTTACATTACCTAAAAAATTTATTAGTGATTTGAATGTAATTTATATTTATTTTATACATTTTTTAAAGTCATCTATTTATTTTAATGTTTTAAAAATTAAATTCATCATTCATGGGGGCAGAAGGCCGTACAAAAACATGAATTTGTTTTCCATTTTTTGAGTAATGTGAAGAAAGAAAGGTAAATAATAATTTAAATTTAATGAATAATTATCATGAAATATTTATAAAATATATTCATTAAATTAATTAATAATACATTCTTCTTTTAATTTTAAGTGAAAAATGAATCGCATCGCTTCGTGAGGTAGTAGTCCTCTATTCACATGAGAAACTTTATAAAATCACCCCTAAAATAGAAAGTAAGAAGGTATATGTGATAATATTACCTAGAATTATAATTATATTACAAACATAACACATATATATATATTTAAATATATATATATATTAAATCCATCGTTATATTTAACTGTGAGAGGTGTTTATGGAAAATTTGTTGCATTGGTTCGTGAGGCGGTAGTCCATCGTATACACGGTTGATTGTTTCATTTCCCATTTAATGGAGGGTATAGTGGATATAGGTTATAACATTAAAATTAAAAAATCATATAATATTTTAGATGAATTTATTATTATGTAATGTTATTTTATTTATATTTTATTTATGTGGAGGAAGAAATAAATAAAAATGATAAATATAATGATAAATCTTCTTCAGATAACTTTCATAGGTTTGAACAAAAAACCTTCCAATATATTAATTATGACATAAACAACCTTGGATGTTGGTGGGGAATTATGGAATGTATTTTATTATGTATGTTATGAATCAAATTTCCATAGAAGT
Source organism: Viscum album (assembly GCA_963277665.1). Lineage (NCBI taxonomy): Eukaryota > Viridiplantae > Streptophyta > Magnoliopsida > Santalales > Viscaceae > Viscum > Viscum album. Next base: position 822,148,758 of record OY728162.1, read on the forward strand.
TTGGAGAGGATATGAGAGGGGTGGCCATTTATATGTGGGGCAGAGGAAGCAATAGAAATTTCTAAAAGGAATAAATCCTACCCAAATTATTCACTTTACCAAAGGATCCAAAATTCACCTTAATTTACCTGAGATAAAAAAAAGAAAAAATATTTCCATAAAATAGGAATTGGAGAAGTTTTAGGTTATTTTTAATCCTTATCCTCATAGATTGACCCTGGGTAAACTCTTTCTCACATTAATCACGATAATTAATTTTTACCATTTTCATTATTCATTATAGTAAAAGGTTTTGTTTTACTTATAAGATGAAATTAATTATTATTATTCATAATATGGAATATATATTTTCAAATTCAACTAAAATAAGTGGCATAATTTAATTTAAGGCATAACATATATGTGTGATGAAAATGTTACATTCCAAAGAATTTTTTTATAAGTATGAAATGTTTTATATAACAATTTAACATAAGGCTCATTACCTTATCCTAAATTGGATAACTAATAATTTAATTAAACTAATGATACTGTTATAACCATTAAAAAAAATTAACATCCCAAATACTTGAAACTATAAGAGAATTTTCAATTAAAAGCAGTCTTATCATTATTCAAAAAAATTACACTTTTCAAAAATATCCAAAAAATTCACCCAAATATGATTTTCATAAAAATATTTCATATTGAAGTTATTATTTTTCAAATACATTATATAAATGTGGAAAAATTGTTATTATTGATATGTGTGTGCAAGGAGACAAAATAAAATTTTAAAAATTAGTTTTTTATGCATAAAACATGATTCATACTTTTCCCATTCCTAAAAAATATTAGAAGAATGATAAAACATATGATTTAATATATAAAATTTAAATATTATAAAAATAATTATCCAATAGTGATTAAATTAATTAATTATGATAATAACACATTTTACTCATAAAATAGTATTTAATAAAAAATATCCTTTATTTTAAAAAAATTTTTATTTATAATTAACTGATATCCAAAGAATTTATTTATAAATGTGCATGAAATATAATTTTGAAAATTTATTTATTCATATTCCAACCCACTAGTTAATTTTTTTTTATAAAAATAATGTTTCAATAATAATATTTTAATAATTTGAAATATTTTGTTTAAACTCCATATTGCGAGTAATGAAAGAAATCAATGAAATTACTTACATGTATTTTGAAAGATGGTCTACTTAGGAGATACTGTTATACTTTCTTAAAGATAGAAGGCACCATATATTTATCGAGAATATTTAACATTTTTTTAAATATTTTTTCCTAAAGTTGAGGGATCTTTTCACATATTCCAATTAAAAAATAAATTAATATACTTAGAAAATATAATTTCAAACTTTAATAAATTTTCACCTCAATCACATCTATTTATCTAAAAAAAAATTATTAAAAATTATTTTTTATTAATGATGCACTAAAATAAAATTATAATGGGTCACATAAACCTTGAATGGATAAGAATATATTCAATTTATATTTAGAATTTAATTAAAATAATAATAATTTTCACAAGTAAAGATAATTCTTGAAAGAGTAAATCTTCATGTGAATAAATAAAAATTAATCTCCAAGACCGAAATAGTAACGTCCAAAGTATAAATTATATCATTTGATAAGAAATGACCAAAATATTATTCAAAATATTCATGACCATATTTTAATCCCAATAACTGTAATTATTTAATAATAAATTATTCCCTGATAAATTTTGACATTTATCACCAAATTACATAAATCACTCTTAATGTGTCACAGTAGTAATGGATATGATCTAATTATATGTTCTCAACAAAAAGAAAATAATTTACATAAATAACCTCAATCACATAAAATCTATATTAAATTAATATATTCTTATGCAATATATTTCGAACATTATTCCTCAATCAAAATCCCATGATGATATATTTAACCTAATCATATAAGGATCTGAAAGAAGTGAAATTCTTCAGAAAAAACATTAATCACCAAACCAAAAATACACCTTACAATCCCATTATTATCTATATGATAAAACATATGTTTCCAAAATTAAATTAATATGTATTACTAATTATTTTTAATTATAATAATTCCATACCAAACAGTATATCGTTTAGTACAATGGTAGGTGTTACACCTTTTTCACCCTTCACTTGAGGGTTCAAGACCCATAGTTTTTCAGATGAGATTAGTTTTTACCTAGGTTCTGGGTTGTCCATTTTCTTAAACTATTAAAAAAATGACATAAAAATATTCACAATTCATCTGGATCATAAAAAGTTCTCAATAATATGTTATAAATATTAAAAAATAAAATTATTCATTAAATAAAACTTTTTAACTTCAATGTGTGTCTATACAACTCATTTTTTTCAAAAAATAAACGAGTTTTAATTAACTCTAAATATCCCAGCATCAAGTATATATTAATGATTATGTTATCCTAAATAATATTTTTTTCAAATAAATATCACCTAACATTAAAATCACCGTACTAGGTTAGTAATTCCATTCATCATATTCCAAGATGACCTTAGATAATAAATAGTTCATATCAATCCTTAAATGTTTCATGATTATTATCATCATAATAGCCTTGATAAAAATATCTCAACAATATGATTATTGAGAGACAATACATAAATAGTTAAATCATTCCACTTAAATTATTTTCATAACATAGCCCTTATGAATTAATCCTTTCACTAGGTAATGACTTAGATAATGAGAATTTCACATATATCTACAAAATTAAACTATTAGTGGTTCCATAGGATAAAAATTATTTCATTTTATCTTTTTAACTAGAATCTTAATTTGTATTTGAAAATAAGCTACTTTGCGACCTCCCCTTTTGTGAATAGATAATCATCCACTTACATTAAGGAATTTTATATCATGCTTCTATTTAATTTTTTCAATAGGTAGGAAATATAATATTCTATTATTTATCATATTTAACATGTTAACATCCATAAGGAACCATCCTTTTCTTCATTGGTGTGTTTGGAAAATTCATCTTCATTTCATTTAGTAATTGTAATTTGAGATTACTCATTTGGAATTATCAAAACATATCTAACTTCTATTCCCATTTGGTTAACCATATCATTAGGGAAATCATTACACTTCCCATCACATTTGTTGTTGGAATGCATTCTCATATTTCATTACATTGAATAAAAATTATAAAATAAATAACATGAGAATGCATTAACATACAAAAGGGAAACATATGACCTTCAAGGGTACTAATTAAAGATATGTTTATCATAAATTATAAGTCTCCAGGTTTCGATTTACATTATCCATTTTAATGTTTCCAATTATGCAATATGACCTAAATATTTATTCATGACCTTCAAAATGGTTCATAAAAGTGTTTGTAAATTTTCCAAAAAATATCCCTCAAGTGTGTCAAACCAAGTCTGCAGCAATGTATGTTTTCATGTACTAAGTGATTATCAAGTCAAATACTAATGCACCCTTTTCATATTTATTACCCTTGTATAAAATATGTGAGAACCACATCCCCTTGTCTTATCCAGAAAGGGATGTAAATTCATAGAATCAAATCACTATATGCTTCACCAAATTTCTATTTTTTTCTATCTTCAGTCTTTTATTTAAACATATACCTATAGTTATCTAAAAATTATTGTATTACTAATCAAAAAAATAACTAGACCTTGATTTCATTCCAATTATAGCTACCCCAGCCTTCGAAATATAATATTAGACGATTTTGAACATAAATATCCAAAAATTACAACCCAGGGATTGTGAGGCCTAATATCTTTGTAAAAATAGTATCATAATACATCCAAGTGAGAATAAAGTAAAAGTTATTTATTTTAATATTCATAATGAGCTATTAAATCACAATGAGATATTAAAATAACATTGGATAACATGGGGAATACATCTACAAAAGGGGTTGTCTATCAATCCTTGTAAGATAATAAACATGATATAACATGTGAGTTAATGTTATGACATGATATAATCAAGGATAAGCCTCACCCAAAAACACATGTGAGAATAACATAAATAATATGGAATCATAAAATCATTAAATCATAAGAAATATGGAAGAAACATATTACAAGACATAAACACCATTCAAAGATAAATTCCTATAAAATATCATATAGTGTAAAAATTCCCATAAAGGATTAGGTTTACAATAGAATCCCATACAAGACACCACATGAGATTAAATCTTTACTCAATGGATTCTAGCAATATCTAGGTCCACTCAATATAACATGGTCATGATTATGTATGAAACAAAAATGAAATCAATCATAAGGGGATAATGTATAATGTACCCATGGAAATAAATGGTTTTCTTAATCTTGTCCCTTATCGTAATCAAATAAATTTTAATAAAATAATCCATTTGAGAAATGAAGAAGAGGAAAATATAACACAGTCAATGTAAGGGAGAAAAATATAGTTATATATGTGTGAGACATTTAAATAGAATTATAAGAATTAAATAACATAAAATAGGTAAATAAAATGAGTTATATATGTAATGTTTACCACCCAAAGAAAAAAAATTGTACAAAAATATCCCTTACACCCATAAGAATTAATAATCAAATAATCAAATTATCAATTCCTTTTTAAACCATTATGAAATTACATAATAAAAAGGGAAATATGGTTTTTCTATAAATAAAAATAGATGATTATAAATGATTTCATGTATCAAATAACATTGATAGAGGAGTAAAATTAATTGTCTTCATTTATGTTAAAATAGAACATTACTTTTTTCTATTTCAGAGAAAGGAAAAATGTTCCGTATAAGATACACAATAAATATTCCATTTAAAAAACATTTAAAGAAAGAAAAAATTGTAATAAAATTTCATGTATAATTCATTATTATCCATAAAACTACATCAATAAAATAATTTTAAGAAAAATATGGACATGGAATTGAAATGAGGTTTCTGGGAAACACTAAAAGAGGATTGTTTATTAAAACAATGACCATTACGACTTTGGTAACTGTTGAATTGAAATCCCCATGAAAGAGTTGCAGAAAAAAACATTAAATATCCTAAAAATATAGAGTTTAATGATATGAAATGTAAATGGGGTAGTATGTACACCACACATAATAAATGAAGTGCATAACATTAAATATTTCTCAAGGGGATGGAAATTGAGTCTAAATCCTTTACCAAAAAAGAAACATCATATTAAAATATACATTAAAGATAGAGAAATTTAAATTGATGTCAAAAATACCGTTTATAAGATTAATATATGATATTAAACATTAAAATGTTAGTATACACTCTATTTAAAAGAAATTAGGTGCATAAAAGTACATATGTTTCAATGAAGGAAGTTTTGAGAGGAAACTCATAACTCAAATTACTATTAAATTGAATTTACAATATATTGTAGTTTAAACAATATATATATATTAAAATTATATTTAAAAATACTACTAATATATATCATAATACATATGTTTTTCATTTAGTATTTTATCACCCATATTTTATCAACTCATTGTTAAAATCACTTTTTAGGGCGGTAATTACATCATTTTTCATATATAATTTGGTCTAATATTTTGGGTCATTATATATTTTTATTGTTTTAATAACATATATATTGTTATTAATTATATAATTATCTTATTTATTCATTATATACATATTTTTAGTAATCTATAGAAGTTAATGTATGAAAAATGAAATGCACTATTCATGGAGATGGTAGGTCGTACATATGCATGACCGTGGTTTCAATTTTTTGATCGATGAAAACGAATAATGTTCAATTTTATTTAATATTAATAAAATAATAATTATGAAAACTATTTTAAATATAATCATTTAATTAATCCTTAATAACAACCCTATAAAATGAATGTGAAAAACAAATCATATCACATTGCGAGGTGATAGTGAGTTATTCACACGAATGACATTAATGTACCACCCCCCACAAAATAGAAATTAAGAATATATATGTGATAATATAAATAAAAAATTTAAATAGTTTTAAAAATCTATTATTAATATTTTGAATAAATTATTAACTCTAACTGTGAGTGATGTTGATGGAAAGCGAGTTACATCGGTTCATGTCGCAGTAGTTTGTCGTATATATGATCAATGGTTTTGTTTCCCTTATGTGGGAGTAGGATATCGATATAGGTCGTGATATAAACATAGTATCCTCTCTGTAAGTTTAAGATACTGATCACATAATATAATAATTGTTTCAAAATATATCATGGAGGTGGAAGAATAAGAAAACAGAAACAATCAGTAAAAAATGATACATCTTCTTTGAAAAAACACATTAGGTTTTGAAAAAATCCTTCCTAGGATGGATTAATGATCAAACAAAGTATTATAAGATGTTTTTAGGTTAGTAATTAATGTTTTTATTCATGTATTTATTGATCCTATTGACTTTGTAATAGTGGATATAAGATTATAGTGGTGGGCTTCTATATGTGGGGTATAGGAAAAACATGGAATTTTTTAAAATAGTAAATCATATCCATGTTTGTCACATTAATATTAGTCAAAAATTCATATCCCAATAAATTAGATGATATTGTGTTTAAATAATTCCATATAGTTATAATTATAAATGTTGTAGGACATTTTTGGACCATATCATATATTTTTAACCTTATGGTAAAGCCATTTTCACCCCAACAATGATGACTAATTTTTACTATTTTCAAGATTCATTAAAGTAAAAAATTATTTTGACCTTATTATATGATATTAATCATTAATATATAAAATATTTTATCCATTTTTTCAAATTAAATTCATATAATTGGTATGATTTAATTTAAATTAAAAAACTTCCTTCCCTACAAAATATGGATTTCTCAAAGAAGAGGTTTTCATAAGTTTAAAAACCATTTATATCAAAAGTAAATATTAGATTGATTAAAATTTCCAAATTTTCATAAATAATAATATAATTCATATAATATAATATTTAAAACAATTCTATAAAAAATTTCATTTTTCAAAAACATGAAATAAAAAGATAGTTTTCAAAAATAATAAATATTTTTTCCTGATTCAAAAAAAATATACAAAACAAATTACCCTAATATACTAATCATATTATAATTTCAAAAAAGAATTTTTGTTTTTCAAATAAATTATCTATAATTAATAAAAATTAGTTTTAACGATATGCGTGAGAAAGAAAACAAAATATCTATTTAGAATAAAAAAATTAGGCATAAGACTTAGTAAACTCATATACCATTACATGAATAAATATTAGATGAATTATAACACATTTAATTGAATATATATTATATAAATTTCATGAAAATAATTCTCTAATATTTATTAATTTAAATCATTATGATAAAAACATTTAAATCATAAAAATAATTTTTCAAAAAAACATTTCATTTATTTTTATTTGATTTATAATTTCAATTATAAATAATTTATATGAAATAAATTTATTTATAAATGTTAAAACCCTATAAATTTCCTAATTTAGTTATTTATATTAATATCTACTAGTTAACATCTTGGTTATATTGGTCACATGTAAATAATAATATTTATATTATGTTTCATAGTTCGATTAAACATAGTGTTCCATGTAATGTAGGATATCAATGTAATTAAATTCATATAAAAATAAATATATTCTAAAATATCATGGTTTTACAATAATTCTCCCCAAAACCTCTCCCTTGTGTATCTCATTCTTTAGGATTCTTATTTGGGAATGTGAGTGTCCTATCCAATATAGTTTTTTATATAAGATAACATGGTGAATCACATTTTGCAATCTAAAATAAAATACGTGGTTTTGTGAGAAAAAATAGTATTCCATCAATGTTTGTTAGATGGTTATGAATAGGCTGATCATCATAGAGATGTTGGAGTCAATACATTCATATCACACTAGGGTGAGGGTCCCCAAAGCTCAGAGTTTATACCCCCTACACTATAGTGGTCACGATTCCTCTATTTATGTAGTGTAACTCATATTTAATTAAGATACAACATTAATAGTTTCCTCTACTAGAGTTCATTATCCCTTGACTATGGAGTGTAATAGTGAAGAGAGAGCCCTCAACTCCGATTCATGTATATTTTCTCGTTGTTATTGGCATTATATATCAATACCATTAAGATACATGTAGACTCATTATCATCCATGGATAGTAGTGGATATTGAGACATATCTCATTTTTTATTATTGGGGTTTCATAAAATGTACATTTGATTTCATGTTTTCATTTCTTCTATTACTTGAGTAGAGGTGATGGGTTTTACTCTATTACTTCTCTATTTTTCCTTGTGGAACCCTATTGGTTATGATTTTACTCACTCATGCATGGGATTTTAATATACATATTTCATTATCAGAATATGGTCATAATATAAATGGTTATTTTAGTATACTTTAAATAAATTGAGAATATAATTTCTTAGAGTTATTTAGCACGTTTGTTTTTTCGCCTTTGAGATTTTGAAACTATCTCTCTTCAATATTTACCTTTTAGTTGTTTTTAGGTGAGGACCTAATTTATGATTGGGTGTGAATATTTCCCCTTTATAATTTGGTTTTGTATTTAAATACTCTACTGTTTTATCCTAGAGGATGTCATATACATTGATTATACACCAGATTTATCATCTTTCTATATCTCAGATTGGTTTCATAGAGTAGTGTGTGCGTGTGTACAAGTATATTAGTTCATGTCCTGCCATTTTTGTTTATGAATACTCATCACTTATCACCTACCCCTATCCAATTAGGCGAAGGAATGGGTGTTAAAATCTGCATACTGCCTACCCATGGTGGGGCCTTGTTGGGTCTTTCCATGAAAAAGTATTCATATAAATTGATGAATAGAAAATTATAGTTATTATGTAATTATATTGATATAGATTATAAATGTATTTATAAAATAAAATTCATGTGTTTTCAAAAGGAATATACCAAATATATTATGGTTAATACCTCCAAAATTTGGAGTACATAATCACACAATAACTATATGGATTATGGATATAAAATTTCATTAATGAGGAACCTAAATGCCGATATACATTGATTGCCAAATGTGAACTTTTTCTGAATTCTAGATAATAAACATATGACCCAATAATGAATGTTCAAGATATATTTTATTCATTACTCCTTATACAAGTTACCCTACAAGAAATAATTTATCTATTATAGATAAAATACATGGAATAAGTAGGAATTTTCTATGATGGAAAAATATATTAATCCATGCCTCTTAGTTGAATATTGAAATTACAATGGCATATAAACTCGGTATAATGTGGGAGAAATAGGGTCTCATAGGAATATAATATCATAAGGATAGTACTTAAAATCATATTATGACATTAGTTTTACAAGACATTCAAAATTGGAAGGGGTTCTATAATGGATATATAGATAGGAATTGAAAAGAAAGAGAAAATGGACCTCACATCACTAGTGTTTTTTAGCCTAGAGTTGAATCATAAAACAAATAAAAATCTTTAATATTTGAAACATATATATGGGAGATACCCCTAATGAGTAATATTAAGAGATAAATTTGAATTTGGGTAAGGATAAATGAGAATATGATATGAGTATTATTTTGGAAGGTGTGTGGAATTTCATATTATAATGTATTGAATATTTTATTTTTTCCATTTCCATAAATACTCTAGTTAAACTAATACTTCCATATTACCTCCCTAAATGTTCCACTATAATTATTATATTCTATATTTTAAAAATAACATTATGTATGATGATTTTATTCATTCTTATATATATATATATATATATGATTTCATATATACAAGAATTTACAACATTTTGTTGTGGTTTACTATTTATAATAAAAATTACAAAAAATTTACCCCATTGATAATTTCAATGTCAAAATTAAAAATGTATAATTAATTTATTAAAAATAACCTATACTTATTTACTTTTCAACTTTTATATAAGCATTATGTATTATAAATTTTTCTTATCAAGGTAAACACTATTTTATTAATAAAAGTATTTACAATTTAATACTACAAAACCTATATAAACCTAACCCCTTATCGCACCAGCATCTTAGATATAGGTAATTTATTAAATGGTGGTACATTCATGTGGTGGTTCAGAAAATATTTATTTTTTATTTATTTACACTAAAATTATCTTCTCCCATGTGTGATTTTACATATAGTACAATTTTTGCAGTTATGATTTTGATTTCTCACTAGTGAACCACAGTTATGATACATGTATTTCAATATAAAATAAACGAGATTTTTATGAATGGGTGAACTAGTTGATTCTATTATTTATCTCTTATGTATCAATTAATCCTAAAATAAAATTTAATATATTAGATAACACTTTTGTGGAAAAAAGTGAGAGACTTCATGTTCAATAAGACATAAAAAACTATAGTAGATAACAACATTAATTAAGGACTAGATTAAAACTACTAGACGTGAACTCCCTAAATAATTTACAAGAAAAATCTTGTACCTTTTTGTCTGGTTCATATTGAATAGTCTCTTTGAATTGAGAATATAGATTATCGTATATTTGTAAGAACTCCTTCACTGATATCTTCTTTTCATTGATGCCTCTATTTATATTTAAATGTTGATTTTAGATCCAATATCTATGATTCTTATTAATTATAACATTGATTTTGTCTCTTATTTATCCTTTTTGTATCCTAATTAAGAGAATTAATGATCAATTGGATTTCGAAAATCTCTTACATAGAGTTCATAACCAGATCCCATGATTAAACCATGGTTTCAGCATCAAGAAACTGATGTGGATCAACCAAGATTTCCAATGGAGATTCAAAAATGCCATCTTACTGACAAGATAACCCTAGTTTCCACTCCATAGAGTATACATCCAGCTCCAAGTGTGTCCCCTTCCTCGATCCAAAATGACCTCCCTCCCTGTCATAGGTTGATTACAATGGAGAACTCTCGTCCACCTCAGTGCCATCCAAAGAGGATTTTCAATACTAAGAAGTAGTATCCTTTCTCATCTTCGGAGAAAATAATTACACATATTGATACATAGAATCACCCCCATATATATCCTCTGAGACATTTCACCTTGACCTAATTAAGGATCTAGTTACAATTACTTGTGGAGTATTTTATTATTCTCTATAGGGTGTTTTTTTTTCCGACTCCATGGGGACTGGAAGGTCACCAGTCAAGACAGTCCCTTGTTTACCATACCTTGATCTAGGTTGAACTAAATCATGTTGCTCATATTCTGAACATAGTTGGGAGACTGCATCATGGTCACTTGACTGCAACTCATCGAAATGTATTATGACCAACTTGTCATTCCATCGTGAAATGGTTTTTTTTCATACCACAGGATCCATATTTTACTTTCCCTCCCCATTCAGAGTCGAGAAGCAGATGTGAATAAAAATAACCACTATATCCATGCATGAATTAGGAACCCATCAGCTTGGGGACACTGTCTCATTCAATATAAATGCCTTATTCACATTAAGCACCATAAAATCCATATGATAAAAAAACCACCATGATCTTATAGTTGATCATTCACATATGCATATAAACTTCTTCCATTCGTAAGAGTTTTTTCAAATGAGGGAGAAATTATAGTGCACAGACTTCCCATGATTGGGTTTTCCAACATGGGAGCACCCAAATAATGAATAATTCTTGTAATAATTATAAGGACCCCGCCTCAAAATATTTAATAATATTGAATTAATTTAATAATTTACATTGAGGATCTTTTCAGATTTAGAGTTTTATAGAATCAGGACATAACTATTACATCTCAAAATATTACAAAGTAGAAACTTCTACCTAGTTTCCATTTTTTTCATAAAATAAATTCTCTTCAAAAGTAACATGTCTAGTTCCCTATTTGAGATAGAAAGTATTTCCATGATCCCATCTTTGTAACTATTAATCTTTAAGTCTTGTGGATAAAATTTCAAAAACGTGGGAAGATCGTAAAAATCTCAGTAAGGGATATAAAAATACGAGAAGAAAACATTAGTCTATGAATACATATAAATCAATGAAACAATTCTTTACTCATAAAACATAATCACTTTAACAAACCACATGAAATCATAAGATTTATGAATAACTCATAGAAATCATAAGACATTAAGGTAACTTGAGGCATTCATATCATTCTTACGTAGGGAGTAACCCTCAGGGTAACGTTTGGAATACCCATCAGAGTATATTCCCTAAATCTCTTTGGAGAAACCTTGGTGTTTAACTACTTCGCATTATAAAAAACATTAGAGAGATATCACGGGCTCACCCACACTAGGTTTATCATGGAACCACCCGTATTCGTAACAATGCCCAAGAACCATAATATAATCATAACACATAACTTAAGTATAAAGGAAAGATAAAATTCCCACATTATAATAACAATATATAATTTTAATGTATTGAAATAATAAATCCATTCTAAACACAATTTTCAATACCAAAATACTTAAAAAGAGTATATTGTATGTATTTTTATTTTGAAAACATTACAGCTTGTTAAGGAATCCATAGATCAAATAATCCTCACGGCGGCGGAAAAGGTCGTTGTCACCACTTACGTAAAACATTAATTTCTTTAATTTAGTAAAACGCTTCATAGAGAAAAGATTCCCATTGAATTAAATGAATAGTAAAAAGGGTTTTATACCCCGTATAAATTAAAGTCGTGGAGAAATCAAAATATGTCTTAATGAAAGTATATTGAGATGAAGTCCCGTACAAAGATGGCATCCGTAGATTAAGGATAAATCTATTAAATAATTATTTGTGACAAATATAAATACACCCAATATAAGTGGATATTAAGTGTAAAAAAAATCAGAGGTCTTCCACACATTTTCATATCATGACATAATCAAGAAGTAGAGGTTCAAACCAACTAATTGAAATTGGGTTAAGAAGTTCTTTTATAGAAATTTGATAGCCTAATGGAGTGGAATTCATAAAACGAGTTGATGAGAGATAAAAGGGTATCACATAACTTGGAAAGAAAATTTACAGAAATAAGGATATATAAGAACATATCTAACCAAAATAACATGTAAATTAAAAGACCTAACAAAAAGAAGTATTTTAAAAATAAGAGGGTGCAAGGTTCCCTTACCGAATTGGGTAACATTCGAAATGTACCCCATGAAAGAAGTATTATACAATGAAGATGTAAATACCCATAAATTAATTTATATTAAACAAATAATACAATCATTGGATGTATATACACCACGCAAAATGAAAAAAATGGAAATTGTAGCTTTAATCTCACGGGAATAAAAAGTGAGATAAAAACTCCTTACCTCATTGTAATCAATCGAGTCTTATGACCAAATGATAATAAGAACCAAATGAATGATAGAATAACATGAATATCATGATTATATATATATATATATATATATATATATATATATATATAATGGAAGTACACAATACACCACATGCAATAAATAAGTGGTGAACAATGGGAATCTCATAGAATTAAAAGCGAGATAAGAAATCCCTTATGAAAATTCAGCAGCCTAACAGCGCCACTTAAAATGTAAAAAAATGGATTGATGAGATAAAATAGGGTCTCTCAAAAAATTAACATAAAAATTAGAGTATTGTTAATTTAAAATAACATCCATGAACATAATAAAGAGGATCTTAAAAGATGATACATAAAAGAGAGAAATTAAAAAGTAAGAGAGAGAGGCAGGATCCCTCACCTGGAGTCTGACTTGTCTTGTTCATTTCATTATATTCTTGAATATTCAACTTTGGTAAATTTATAATTTCTTAATATCATCCTTTAAAGTTTTTTATTCAATTCATATCACATATTATCAAGTAATAATAAATAGATTATTATGTTAGCTCATGTCAGACGTTTTTGTCGATGTTCGGTACATGAGTCTAAAATGAAATTGTTTGAAAAGAATTTTCCATGTTGTTATAAGTACATAATATCAAAAATTTTATTAATGATTTATATATCATATATATCCAGTATATATTAATTATATTCTATTCCATAACATTTGGAGATAAAAAATGAAATGCAAAGTGCGTGGAGACGGTAGGTCGTACGTACGCATTAACAATACATTTATTTCTTTGTCATATTAATGGAATCAAATAAAATGAAAGATATATATTTTATAATTATGGTACAATATATATGTTACATAGGTAACATATGTTCATTAATTTATTTCTTTATACATTCCATGTATTTCATGAACGAGTCACAACACTTGAGGGGGCGATAGTCCACACTTCCTCAAATGGAATTATCGCAATTACACTACATGAAAATAATAATGATATGATTTAAACATAAAATATATAAGCATATAGAAAAAATTAATACCATATATATCATATATAAATATAGTTCCATCATAATATCCACCATGAGAGGTGTTAAAAGAAGACTGAACAATTATCATTTTGTGAGGCAGTAATTCACCACCCACATAAACAGTATGTTCTTTAACCATTAGATGGAGGTGTGTATAAGTGTAGGTAGAATCCTTATCATAAAAAAATCCTAGTATATTTAGGATACTGGTGATATTATGGAACAAATAATATGAAGATAGTGGTTAGTGAAGAAGGAAAATAAAAGAAAGAAACTCGAGAGAAGGCATTACCTCTAAATCGGGTAACTCTTTTTTATTTGAGTGAAAGGCTTACTTGGGAAGACTTATGCCCAATGTGAGGTTTCTAGGAGTAAGAGATGGATGTGTAGAGATACTAGAAGTAGATTTTGGAAGATCCAAGGGCTTGGGAGGTGTGGGTATGGGGGTAGAGGTGGGGGACTTTTATAAGAGTGAGTAGGGTCACTTTTGGAAAGTCTTGAAGTGTTACATTATTATAGAATGAGAATATGATTTTAAAGGTCCATAAATGATATATTTTGAAGATAAGGTGATAATGGTTCAAAATCCACCCATACAATAGGTTTTTGACAAGTTTATATCTTATATTTTACCTTACCTTTTTATTTTTTAAATCATTCATTAATGAGGTAATCCATGCATCATCATGCTGTCATAAATAAATTTATTTATTTAATATCTAAATTTTATAAAAATTATACCATGATGTAGTAAATATTTTTATATTTCCAATTAATATTTATATTCAAAGAGATAATTTATATAAAAAAACTAAAATTGTTTTACTTAGGTGATACATACTTTTGTTATATTTTCCTTTCTATAAAAATAATATGATAAAAGGTCACAATCACACTAAAGTGATTCCATGGCATCCCAAAGTTGGAACAAGGCTTCCCATGGCAGGACATGACTCAAAATATATTATTATGATACATGTTGGTGTCATTTTAGATTATTATTATTTTATTTTATTACCCTTAACTACCTGATTAATAATTAATCATGATAATCAAAGATATTGGTCGTTGTTACTATTCATAATGTCCAAAAAAAGAGACTTAATTACACAATTTGACCTTCTAATTACAAATACGGAATCAATTTTACCAAATTCCAAACATAGAAATTGTAGTAATTTATTTAAAAATAAATCTCATTGTCAAAACCAAAGACGAGTTTTTAAGAAGTAAAATTTATCAAAAGATTGACTTGTTTTTACATCCAATTGAAGAGTGAAATTACTTCCAATAAACATAATTTCATTAAGTGATTAAAAAATAAATCAATTGAACTTTAAAACCAATTAAAATGATAATATAATTATATAATAAAATTAGATGAAAAACAGTTTTGAAGTAAAATGCAGTATTTTTCACTATTCATTAGAAATGAGCATTTGTCAGAAAAATACCACAAATTTATCCAAATTAAATTTGATATTCCTGATTAATATTTTCTGTATATTTTACCAAATTAAAAAAATATAAGTTTCATTAATTAATTTTATAATTAATTCTCGATTTCAAAACAAATAGCATGTTTTTATGAAACAATATCCATCAAAAGATTTACACTTGTTTATGTCCAATTTCAGAGTGAAATTAATTTCAATGACCACCATCAGATTAAACGGTAAAAATATATTTTAACTATAAATTTAAATCAATTATAAAGATAATATAACCATATAAATAAATAATATTAAAAGGGGATTTTGAATTAAAATACAGCATTTTTCACTATTCATTAAAAAATGAACTTTATCAGAAAAATAACAAAAAATTACACAAAGTACATTTTTATTTCCCGAATCTAAAGAAGGATATTATTTTTTCAAATATAAAATATAAAATTGAGAAAAAATATTTTTAAAAAGGGTTCTCCATCAAAAGGTGGTTGATCGACCTTTTAAGTAATATTAGAATATTTATGCTTAAAATTGGATTCATTCGCATTTTAAGCCTCTATCTTTTATTGGGTAATTGATAAAATATTTAGAAATCAAATATAATAATTTTATATTTGGTTCTGTTAATTCCCACCATTACAATGGCTATTCGTTAACTACCATTTAAAATAATATTATTATATTATTAGTGTGGAACAAAAGATTTCAAAAAACTCATTTTTGCATATGGGGTACGCCATCGAACAGAGAATTACCTTTAATGTAAAATTAAAATTTTATTCATAAATAATAATAAATATGAATATTTCATATTTTTATTTACCTAGTATGTTACGTCCTTCCCCCCTTTTGGGAATTGCATCCTGAAAATTTTAAAATTGGGCTCGAAAAATTCCATTAAATATGCACATCCGAAAAGAGTAAATAAAACTATCACCTTAAATGAAAGAAAGAGATGTACAAAGGTCACCCGAGACAATAGATACCAGGATTCCATGAAAACATGGATTTGGAGGGAAAAAGAACCATCATATTCAAATTGAGAGTGATAGAAAACATGTCTAAGAGAAAGTTAACCACCAAAAAATCACAAACTTGTGATGGGTTAAATGTAATTTGATTTCCCAGTAGGAAAAGTTAATAAACAACGTTTTTGTTTGAAGTTACTTTTCATTGAGGAATTTATTTATGAGATTAACTAAAACATAATTAAACATACTTACTTGTCATGTATATTTTTTTTCTCTTACTATATTTCTAACACAAACTCAAATTGTCTCCAAAAGATGAGTATTTAGGATGACTTGTTCACATTAAGAGTGCTATAATCAACTTCTAAGGAATCACAAAATCCACAATTGATGAACTATATATCTCACATGTATTTAGAATTAACCAAAACCAAAATGGTTATTACAAGATCAGATAATCCCAAAAAAAGACAATCGTTTACAAAAGTAAAAACAACTCTTAATCTCCAAAATTTGTCAAACAATACCCATAGTTCAAAAAATACCATTCAATAAATATCTATCCATAAAATTCTTCAATGTAATCCAAACTAGGATTGAAACCCAAATCTCTTATGGAATTAATCACATAGTTTTCCAAGGTAAATCTTAACATTTATCTCCAAATAACATCAGTTACTCTTAAATCCTCATATTGAAAAGTAATTATCCTAATCACATATCATTCCGGATAGGTAAATTATTACCATAGATAACCCAAAATCAATTTATTCTTAATTCATTAAATAATATATCTAAAAAGAATTTTTCAAACTAAATAAGGACTTCACGTAGGACAGTGGTAGGCAATGTACCCTTGTCGCCCATCGATTGTGGGTTAGATTCCCATGGCCTTTCCGGATGCAACAGGTTGTCACCCATCATATATGTTTTCCTTTTTATAAAACACAAAAATAACCCAATCATATTTTAACTTGAAATGTTTTTTTATACTATTCATTTTCATTCCAACACATTAAAACCTCAACATTTTAAATCATTAAGCCTTATATATATTTCCCCTTTTTTTTATTTCACCTCCAAATGATAAAATAAAACTATTCTAAATAGAAAGAACAAAATATCTTCATCATGGTGTCCATATGGTTTCATCGTCATCTTTTTCTAATAGGTAGAAGGTCCATGTATTTTAACAATTATTTAGGGATCTTTCAAAATCATTTGCTTCCTTCATCGAAACACACCCTGTACAACTTCGATCATATGGGTTTTCAGAAAAATAGTTTTGGAAAATAATCATGTATGAGATATAATTTCAAAACATATGATAAAACATGGTTTTTATAGAATAGTATTATTGAATTTGAGTTGAAACATTAAATCAATGGTCCATTTAAAATACCATAAGTATGTGCTGAGAGACTATATTTTTAAATCAAATATAAATAGGTTGTGCATGGGCCTCCTACTTCAGAACCTTTTTCAAAAACATAATATACTTCAAAATCAGGTGATAAGGTATAATATTTGAAAATTACTTGATAGTATTTACCTTTCT
This sequence comes from Viscum album, assembly GCA_963277665.1. Lineage (NCBI taxonomy): Eukaryota > Viridiplantae > Streptophyta > Magnoliopsida > Santalales > Viscaceae > Viscum > Viscum album. The sequence goes on from OY728162.1 coordinate 822,167,176, forward strand.
TGAAAATATGAGAATATTTTGAATATAGGATTTGATTAAATAAAACCCATGATCCACGATGATATCAAGGTATAGTGGAGGTGTTTGATATCTCAAACAACTGCTTGCAAGTGATCTGTATGCTAGAAAAATTTTCACAATCATCTGAACAAGACTTTGAAATAATTATTGCTAGCAAGTCTTCAGGAAGAGATAATAATGTCATTTGAGATTATCCTCCTTCCATTTGTAACTGAATTTCCTTGATCTGAAATAGTTATAAAGCAAGGATTTAATTGAAATAATTGACATAGAGACTAACCATGTGTCTAACGAAAACTCTTAATCCCTAAAGTTTTATAAATAGACCTTTGATACAAACTATAAGGAACTAGCCTTAAAGCATTACATAATATTGAATTAAATGAATAAAACAAATTGAGGATCTTTTCAGGTTTAGAGTTTTAGAGAATTAGGACACAACTATTACGTCTAAAAGTATTAAAAAGTAGACACTTATATTATGTTTCTATTTTATCCTCAAATAAAAACACTTAAAAAGAAACATTACTACTTCCATGTTTTAGATAGCATGTCTTTCCTTGATCCCATCCTTGAACCTATTCAACTTTACATCCTATGGAAAACATTTCAAAAACATGGGATGAGCATAAAAGCTTAGTAAAGAATATAAAAATACGGGAAGAAATCATTATTCCATGTATACATAAAAATCAATGAAATAATTTGTTACTCATAAAACATAAGAACTTTAACATACCTCTTGAAATCAGATGATTTATGAAAAATTCATAGAAATAATAAGGCATAAAGGCATCTTGAGTCATTCATATCATTCTTACATATGGAGTAACCCTCATGGTTGCATTTGGAATACATATCATAGTATATCACATAAATCTCTTCAGATAAACATTAGTGTTTAACTCCTTCTCATTACCCAAAGCATTAGAGAGATATCAGAGGCTCACCAGCACTAGATTTATCACCAAACCACCCATATTCGTAACAATTCCCAAGAACCATAACATAATCATAACACATAATTTAAGCATAAAGGAAAGATAACATTCCAACATTGTAATAACAATATAACATTTCAAGGTATTGAAATAATAAATCCATTCTAAAAACCATTTTCAATACCAAAATTTGTAAAGAGAGTATATGGTATTTATTTTTCTTTTGAAAACATTATGACTTATTAAAGAAGCAATAGATCAAATAATACTCACGGTGAGAGAAAAGGTTGTTGTCAACACTTACGTAAAACATTCCTTTTAGTAATTTAGTAAAACACTTCATAGAGAAAATATTCCATTTGAATTAAATTAAAATTCAAAATAGTTTTATAGACCAAATAAATTAATGTTGTGTAGATATCAAAAGATGCCTCAATGAAAGGAGATTGAGACGATGTCCCGTACAAAGAAGGTCTCCTTAGATTAAGGATAAATCAATTACATAATTATGTGTGAAAAATACAAATAAACCTAATATAAGTGGATATTATGTGTTAAAAAAATCAGTGGTCATCCACACATATTCATAGCATGACAAAATAAATAAGTGGAGGTTTAACCCAATGAATTGAAATTGGGTTAAAAGTTGCTTTACATAAATTCAACAGCCTAACGGCGTTAGTTTCAAAAAATGAGTTGATGAGAGATAATAAGGATATATAATCATGTGGACATAAAATTTACAGAAATAAGTATATATAATAACATATCCCAGCATAATAATATGTAAATTAAAAGACTTAACAAAAATAAGTCTTTTAAAAAGAGGAGGGTGAAAGGTTCCCTTACCGATTTGGGTAACTTTCAAAACGTACAACCCATGAAAGAAGGATCATACAATGAAGATTTAAATACCCATAAATTAAATAATATTACAAAAATAATACCATCATGTTCAGTGTATACACATCAAAAAGGAAATAGTGTCAAATGTAGCATGAATCTCACTAGAATAAAAAGTGAGATAAAAACTCCTTACCTCGTTGTAATCAATCGAGTCGTATGACCAAAAGATAATAAGAATCAAATGAATCATTGAATTACATGAATATAATTATAATATATATATCAAATGGAAGAACAAAATACACTACGTGCATTGAATAAGTGTAGAACAATGAGAATCTCACAGAATTAAAAGCGAGATAAGAAATCCCTTAAGAAAATTCGGCAGCCTAACGACGCCATATAAAACTTCCAAAAATGGATTGATGAGATAAAATAAGGTCTCTAAAAAAATGAAACAAAAAATTAAAGTAATTGGAATATAGTATAACTTACCACAACATAATATAGAGTATCTTAAATGAAGTGACGTTAAAGAGAGTACTTAAAAAGAAAGAGAGAAGTAGGATCCCTTACCTCGAGTCTGACTTGTCTTGTTTGTTTCTTTATTTTAATGAATAATAAACAGTGGTCAATTTATAATATCTTAAGAACACATTTTAATGTTTATTATTCAATTTATTTCACATATTATCATGTTATAATAATTAAATTATTAAGTTAGTTCATGTCAGTCGTTTTTTGTCGATGTTCGGTACATGAGTCAAAAATGAACTTGTTTGAAAAAAACATTCCTTGCAGTTATAATTACATCATCTCAAGAATATTATTAATGATCTAAATATCATATATATCCAGTATATATTCATTTTATACAATTCCATAGTATTTGGATATAGGAAATGATGTGCCCCATTCATGGAGTCGGTATGTCGTACGTACGCATGAACACTACATTCATTTCATTTTCATATTAATGGAATTAAAACTAAATGATTGATATATATATTGTAATTAAATTATAATATATATGTTATATAGGTCACATAATCTCATTAATTTTATTCTTTATACTCTCCATTTATTGCATGAATGAGTCACATCCCTTGAGGGGGCAGTAGTCCACAATCCCTCAAATGAAATTATCACAATTACACGACATAAAAATCATAACTATATGATTTATACATAAAATACAGAAGAATAGAGAAACAAATATACCATATAAATCATATATAAATATAGTTCCATCATAATGGCCACCATGAGAGGTGTTAAAATAAGACTGAACAATCATCGTTTCGTGAGGCAGTAATTCGCCACCCACAGAAACAACATGTTCTTTACCCATTAGACGAAGGTGTGTGTAAGTGTAGGTAGAATAATTATCATAACAAAATCATAGTATATTGATGATACTGGTGTAATTATGGGTTTAAATAATAAAGAGATATTGGTGAGTGAAGATGGAAAATAAAAGAAAGAAACTCGAGAGAAGACATTACCTCTAAATTAGGTAACTCTTTTTGATTTGTGCCAAAGGCTTCCTTGGGAAGAATTATGCCCAAAGTGAGGCTTCTTGGAGTAAGAGTGGGATGCGGAGAGATAATATGAGTAAATATTAGAATAGCAAAAGGATTGGGAGGTGTGGGTAAGGGGGTTTATTTGGAGGCATTTTATAATATGGAGGATGGTCACTTTTGGAAAGTCTTGAAATGTAACTTTATTATAAAATGAGTCTCAAATTTTAATTGTCCAAAAATGATATAATTTGAGGATAAAGTGAGAAGGGTTATAAATTCACCCATCCAATAGGTTTTTTACAATTTTATGTCTTATATTTTAACTTATCTTTTTATTTTAATTAAATCGTTTATTAATGAGGTAATCACTGCACCATCATGGTGTCATAAATATATTTATTTATTTCATGTCATAAAATTATAAAAAAAATTAATGTAGGAAATATTTTTATCTTTCCTATTAATATTTATAGTCAAATAAATCATTTATATAATCCAAATTAAAATTGTTTTACTGATGTGATACATACTTTGGTTATATTTTCCTTTCTTTAAAAATAATATGATAAAAGGTCACTACCACACTAAAGTGATTCCATGGGGTCCCAAAGTTGGCACAAGGCATCCCATGGTCGTCCATGACTCAAAAAATAGAATTAAGATACATTTTGTGGTATTTTTTATTATTATTATATTATTTTATTACCCTTAAATACCAGATTACTAATTAATCACGATAATTAAAGATAATTGTCGTCGTTACTATTCATATTGTCCAAAAACAAAAGAGTCTTAATTACATAATTTTAACCTTATGATTACAAATATGGAATCAATTTTACCAAATTACAGACACATAAATTGAAGCAATTAATTTAAAAATAATTCTCATTGTCAAAACCATAGACGTGTTATTAAGAAGTAAAATTTATCAAAAGATTGACTTGTTTTTACATGCAATTGAAAAGTGAAGTTACTTCCAATAAACATAATTGCATTAAGTGATAAAAAATAATTCAATTAAACTTTAAAACCAATTAAAAGGAAAATATAACTATATAATTAATTTAGATGAAAAATTAGTTTTGAAGTAAATGCAGTATTTTTCACTATTCATTAAAAATGAACATTTGTCAGAAAAATACCAAAACATTAATCCAACATAAAATTTATATTAGAAATTCAAAAATGATATCCATTTTACCAAATTAATAACATATATGTTTTATTAATTAATTTTATAATTAATTCTCGCTGTCAAAACAAATAGCGTGTTTTTAAGAAACAATATCTATCAAAAGATTCACACTTGTTTATGTCCAATTTCAATGTGAAATTAATTCCAATGACCACAATTGGATTAACGGTAAAAATATATTTTAACTATACTTTAAAAACAATTAAAAATATAATATAACCATATAAATTAATTATATTAAAAGGAGGGTTTGAATTAAAATACATAATTTTTCACTATTCATTACAAAATGAACATTATCGGAAAAATAAGAAAAAAATTCACAAAGTATATTTTGATGTCCCAATTGTGAAGAAGGATTTTATTTTGTCAAATATAAAATATAAAATTTACAAAAAGTAGTTTTAAAAAGGGTTCTCCATCAAAAGGCAGTTAATCGTCTTTTTAAATAATATTAGAATATTTATGCTTAAAATTGGATTCATTCACATTTTAAGCCTCTATAATTTATTGGGTAATTGTTAAAATATTTCACAAACATATATACTCATTTTTTAGTTAGTTTTATGCATTCCCTCCATTACAATGGCCAGGTGTTAACTACCATTTAAAATAATATTGTTATATTATTAGTGTGCAATGTAAGATTTTAAAAAAACTTGTTGTTGCATATTGGGTACGCCATCGAACATAGCATTTCCTTTAAAGTAATATTAAATTTTTATTAAAAAATATTCATACATATGAAAATGTCATATTATTTATTTACCTGGGATGTTACAATAATATCCTCAAATCTATGATACTTAAAAATCGTCTTAATATTCATCATAACAAGGGGGACCCATAGCCTCCACCTATTTCCCACCCCTACAATATTTGTGATAGGAAATGTCCAAATGATCTAGAATATTGGACGAAGAGTAGAAAATGGACCACAATTCGATGACAACCCTCTTCTTATACCAAAACTCTACATGAAATGAGATCCAAAACAAGTCAATTGGAGATTTTGAAACATCGATCCCCACACGTATACGTAGAAAAATATGGTGACTCACTATGTTTTTTCTCTTATCTACACACAAAAAACGAACTATAAATTTCCCTAACATATGTAGAGTAGAAGTATTTAGAATGGGTAGGGGATTTCGGGGATATTTACCCATATTTACATCAATGGATAATAATTCTTTATGTGGCGATCATATGACTAGTGTAAAATAAAGAAATGATATCCATGGAAGAATTGAGAAGCTGAAGACCATTCCAAAATCAAATTTGCCTCTATAGAGAAAATGTAATGGCCCAGACCTCCCTGGTCCGTTACTTTGTGAAAATGTTGTGTTGGAGGTGTTTCGGGAGGTCAAGGTGACTTATCCCCCAGCTGTTGCCTACCGGTAGCTCGGTCTACCGGTAGCTGCTGCCTACCGGTAGCTCAGTCTACCAGTAGCTGCTTCCTACCGGTAGCTCGGTCTACCGGTAGCTGCTGTCTACCGGTAGCTGCTGCCTACCGGTAGCCGGTCTACCAGTAGCTGCTGCCTACCGGTAGCTCGGTCTACCGGTAGCTGCTGCCTACCGGTAGCCACCGCTTACCAGTAGCTCGGTTACCGGTAGCTGCGGCGTACTGGTAGCTCGGTATACTGGTAGCTGCAGTCTAGCAGTAGCTCGGCTAACACTTTGCCAAATTTCTAGTTCTGGGAACAGTGTTTCCAGTTTTATGAACAGTATCGGTAGGTGAACGGTGTTTCTATCGGTGAGGTTCAGTGAACAGTGTTTCTATCAGTGAGGTTCAGTGAATAGTGTTTCTATCGGTGAGGTTCTATCGGTGGACTTCTATCGGTAGACTTGAACAATGTTTCTATCGGTGAGGTTCTATCTGTGGACTTCTATCGGTAGACTTGAACCGTGTTTCTATCGGTGAGGTTCTATCGGTGGACTTCTATCGGTAGACTTGAAAAATGTTTCTATCGGTGAGGTTCTATCGGTGACCTTCTATCGGTGGACTTGTACAGTGTTTCCAGAATCCTAAGAGCTACCGATTCCATACTTTGCCAAATTTCACGAATGAACAGTGTTTCCAAACTTCATGAGAGCTACCGATTCCATACTTTGCCAAATTTTGAGTATGTGAACAGTGTTTCCAGACTTCATGAGAGCTACTGATTCCATACATTGCCAAATTTTGAGTATGTGAACAGTGTTTCCAGCTTCGTAAATTTGACGTTTTCTTTGAAGTAAAATACTTTTAAAACCTTTTTTAAGGACTTTAAGGCCGATTCAAAGGCCATAAATTCTATATTAATTATTCCAAAGGCCGGGATGTTTTTTACTTGGTCAAACCGCGTGGGTTAATGGGATCCGTTTTTAATGGAGAATAATTCGGATCTTAAACCATCGCCTCTCTAATTTTTTTTAAAGGAACGAGATATCATTCTTCGTTGTTCTTCCTCCTGGTTCCCATCTGCAAGATTCTAGAACATTTTAATCCTTCCCGTAGGAGTTTCACAATCAAACGTTACTCGGATCAGTTCCGCTCTGTTTGATGCAACCAAGTTGTGTCAATCGTTCTTCCATATAAGGTATGTTTTACCATCGTTCCTTCGGGGATCACCTTCTCTTGTTCTTCCTTCCATATTAGCATGTAATATCCATGGTTCTAATGGGTTTTCTTGGGGTTGGTTGGTACAGTCGTACCGTGGCATCCTCCGGTGGATGCAGCTGTCGTGAGGATAAGAAGACTGTGACCCATTTTGTGGACAAAGGACGTCAAGAACTCTTCGAGGTAGGGGATTCATGGCTTCTCTAATTGTGTATGTGCAATTGTAGAATTAGCATGATTTAACCCTTTGGATCACAATGAAATTGACCTAATTAAATACTTGAACCAGATTAAAAGAATTGGTTGATCGAATGTTGTTTCTTTGTACCGTGATAACAGTTTGCCTCATGTTTTCCTAGATAGAGTGATATCTATGTTTTTCTTTAATTAGTTGTCTGTTCATGATGGAAATTGATAAAGAACGTAAAGCTGGAATTATTTGTTAAATAATTAGCTAAAGATAAAGAGGCATGTTAATGAATCTGTTAACTCAAGATGGATTAAAGAACTATTAGTTTGATAAATTCAAAAGGATTCTAAGTTACCCGCTTGCTTGTAAGGCTGAATTCCTTGTGGTTTGGAGCTCTGAGTTCTCATTTTGTATGAAGGATGAATGCCTTGTTAAAGGGCTGAGAGACCATTTTGTGATCTTTTATTTCCTACTGCTTGTGATTGATGTGAGCCTGGATGGCTGTTGCGATATTTGGAGGCATGGGGACTTGTGGTTGTGGCAGCGGATGACGCCTAGTGTGGCGAGATGCATCAGTTTATGCATGTGGGTGTCAACGAGGACACCAAGGATGATGGTATGAGATGAATGTGATGGATTGATGTTGGTAGTTTGGTTTGGTTGTTTATCTGCTTTACTTTTCCCCACTGCTCAAGGAAGCTGGTTTTACTTACCCTCTTTCCGAAGGACGGGAAGACACGTGGGGTATGCCATGTGCTTTCCGTGATTAGCCTCTTGATGGAGGATGGGTCTATTCTCTTTCTATAGGCGGCAAAGACTCGACGGGTAGTATATCTACTCACCGTGTTGAGCCATTTGTGTTTAGTAGCATAGGATGCTTTTCTAGAATGCCTGGGAATATGGGGAAGGTAATTCTATAATGAAAGTTTGTTTAAATGGTGATAATCCATGGGGATAAAGAAACATGAATTTAATAGTGATGTGAATCCTAAAAGGAGCAGTTTTTGAATGTGATGCCAATTTAGTTTAATGTGGTAAATTTCTCATGGTTAATTAATGTTTAAATAATTAATTAACGTACAGTGAAACTGATAAAATGAAAATGGAGTAATCTAATAAAGCTCTTCAAATGGTTGTGTGATTATAGGATACCTAGCCTTAGAAGTAGAATCCTGGAGTCTGAGAGACGTCATCTACAGTTGTTCCTATGAATAGGTAATGCCCATAGTGTGGTTGTGAGTAATATATATTTTGTACTTTTTGTGTTTCTATACGCTACTCCACCCTGCCGGTAAGAGAAACTGACACCCCGGGGATTCTGAGCCCTGGGGAGGTGTTTCCCCCAACATTCTGATGGGAGGTTGAATGGATGACTACCCCCTTTGGCCCCGCTCTTTTCTCTTGGTAGATACTTGTTCCATGAGGCACAACGGTTAGTTACCCCATATATGTGTGTAGAGGGCTGTAATGGCCTGTGGTTATTCACACACATATATTTTGGATATAGTATCCTATGGACTACTATAGGTGTAATGTGTATAGGCTATGATGCCTTGAGGATCCTTACTCGGAGTATGGGCGTTAACGGCTTGAGGTATTATATCTGATGTATGATACACGTTATACGAGCTATGGTGGCTCCCGAAAACTACCTGGTTACTTTGGTTGTGGGGATGGTGTGGTGCTTAGCCCAGGTGTCTGCGGGAAAGCCTTTGTGGTGCACGTGGTGCAGGTTGTGGAGCTTAGCCCAGGTGTCTGTGGGCATGCCTTTGGAGAGAGATGCACATGACGTTTGTCGTTGGGGCAAAGCGGCAAACCAGTGGGGAAGTAGTAGCGGGGTACCCTTGATATTCTTTACTATATGCTATATTCTTGTATGCATTACTTGGTGAGAGTAGCCATGGTAAGGTTGGGAACTTATTATACCTTTTTAGGTAACGAGTTAGTTTCACTTATTGTTCACTGGGCTTTAACATGCTTTCTTTACTTCTGTACGAGAGGCTTGTGGAGGATCCCACTGAGTATACTGTTATACTCACCCTATGTATTTATAAACTGTTTTTCAGGTCACATGGAGAAGGTTGGAGATAAAGATGGTTACTACTAGCTTGCGGTTGGAGGAGGAGCTGTTCGGGCTTGTGGTCGCTGCCGTTTCACTTTCTTTTGGGTACTTTGAGTTTTCCCCCATTCAGTTGTAGTACTTTTGCATGATATTTCATATATGTACATGGTTTCCTTTTATATCTCAGTTCTATGTTGGAGTTGATTGGAGTCTATTCTATCTCCCTCTTCTGCATGTGTTCTCTTAGAGGGTAATTCCTCTCATTTGTATGTTATTATACCCTCGGTGCTAGTCTCCAACCCGGGGCCTACTAGAGGCGGGACTCAGGGGTCATTATATCCCTTTTCACATTGCAGGCCCAAGAGGGGTACACATTGTGGGGAGGGGGTCGTGACAGAGTGGTATCAAAGGTCTAGTTGAGGGATAGGATGGAGTTTGGAGTTAGGCACAGGTGAGGATGCATGGGATGGTAGGGAAATGTTGTCATTCATGTTTAGAAAGTGGGGTAAACACTGGAGACGGGAAGAGACATAGGTGTTTAGGGCCCCCTATGATCTGTTGCACGGACCTTTAAGCTTACGATGGATACTAAACAAAGTGATACCGGTTGCAGGGTAGAGACCTAGGAAAGGATCATGCATCATTATTCATTGTACATGTGTTTGAATGGGTAGACCGTGGGATAGGTAACCTAAAATAAATAAAATGAAACAATTAATTAATTAATGTTGAGTCTCCATATTCCAGGCTTAGGTGCTCTAATAGCTGTTATTTTCCAGGTATGGCACCAGGTTGACGTCCTCGTCCGGTTTGCGCAGAAGATGCCCATCAGGCTGTTCCAGCAGATCGCCGCCGAGTAGAGGTTGACGACGTTGATACTTGGAGGAAGACACTTAGAGATTTTCAGTGCCAGAGTCTACAGAAGTACGAGGGATACATTTCAGATGCAGTCACAGAAGACTGGTTGGAGGAGATCGATATAGGCTTCAGTTCGATTCGTGCTCGGAAGGAACATTGGGTGTCCTTGGTTGTGACGATGCTGCGTGGAGCAGCGAGGCAGTGGAGGTTCCTGTTCCTCGGTGATCATGAGGAGTGAATAATATCATGGGGGGAGTTTCGAGACAGGTTTAGAGTTGAGTTTCTTTCTTCGACTGTGAAGGCGTCTAGTCACCAGGAGCTTCTTACCCTTCGACAGGGGAGCTCCAGTGTTCGAGAGTTTGGAATCCATTTCAGGAACCTTCTACGATATGCTTCAGACCTGTTACCAGATTATGAGGCCAGTGAGAGGCATTTTGAGGAGGCTTTGCATCCAGAGATCCAGCGCCATGTCCCCCCATTTATGCTGAAGACATATCTTGAGGTGCTGGCGTGGGCAGAGGTTGTTGAGAGGACTTTGGCCCAGACTGGATTGTCACGAGAGGGGTATCGTCATGATTCCTCATGAAGCAGAGATGTGGTCCGGGGTTCCCGGTTTTTAGGACAGAAGAATTTCCGTTCACCTGGGGGTAGGTCCCAGCCCTTCCCATCTCGTTTCTCTGGAGGCAGAAACTCTCAGACCTATGCCAAGGGATCAGGCGCTTTTTTTTCTTATGGTGGTCATGGTCATCAGCATCGGGAGTGCCTGACTATTCAGAGCCGTAATCATGCATCGAACACTCCACTCTAGGTTCCTCAGTTGAGTTAGTTCCAGCCGAGCCAGCAGCAGCAGATTGCACCAGTTTTAGATCACCAAAGGGTAGATGGAGCAGGCAGAGGATAGGCCCATGACACTCCCCATCCTCAGAGAGCAGAGCGCGACCATGGTGGTGGTCGTCATTAGGGTCAGAGAGGCCGTGGAGGAGGTCGTGGTCAGCTTCATGCTCTAGCGTTACCAGCCCCAGGCGAGCCAGATGTCGTTCGAGGTACCCTTTTCTTGTTTTCTACCTTGGTGTATGCCTTGTTTGATTCAGGAGCAACACACTCCTTCATATCACCTACCCTTGTCCGTGCTTTGGGACTTGAGGTAGAGAGGATTCCAGTGCCCTTGGCATTGACTACGCTAGTTGGAGGTCGATCTGACTTATTTGAAGTATGTAGAGACTGTGAGCTAGTGTTGGGGAAACACCGCTCTTGGGGAGATTTCCTATGTTTGCGAATACAACCATATGATGTCATACTTGGCATGGATTGGCTATATTCGGGGCAGACTGTTGTGGATTGCTACAGGAAGAAGGTCGTTTTCTTTGATGAAGATGGAGAGAAAGTGGTGTTTGTTGGTGAGATATATCCTCAGATGAGTCATAGACGAGTTCCATCCTTATCATCCATGATGGCTGGGATGACGCTGAGTTCTTCAGAGGTTCAACAGTTGGTGTTTCCTAGGGTCGTAGAGGAGTACCCTGACGTCTTTCCAGAAGAGGTTGTATCCTTACCCCCTCGACGAGAGATCTATTTTGGGATCGAGCTACATCCAGGAGCGTCTCCTATCTCTATGTCTCCGTATAGGATGGCCCCTTCTGAGTTACGATAGATACGTATTCAGCTCTACGGTCTGTTGCAGTGTGGATTTGTTCGTCCAAGTGTGTCACCGTGGGGTGCAACAGTTTTGTTTGTGAAAAAGGCTGATGGCAGTTTGCGGTTGTACGTCGATTATCGTCGGTTAAACAAAGTGACAATAAAGAACCGCTATCCTCTCCCGCAGATTGATGACCTATTCGATCAACTGATGGGTGCAAGTTGGTTCTCAATGATAGACTTGCGGTCATGATATCATCAGATGCGTGTAAAGGATGAGGATATCCCGAAGATTACTTTCCGATGTCGTCATGGGCATTATGAGTTTGTTGTAATGCCATTCGGCGTGACAAATGCTCCAGCTATTTTCATGGGGTTGATGAATGCTGTGTTCCATGAATTCTTGGACAAGTTTTTTGTGGTTTTCATCGACGAAATCCTTGTGTACTCCACTTCCGAAGAGGAGCATGCAGAGCATCTACGAGCTGTTTTGGGAGTTCTTCGCCAACATCAGTTTTTTGGGAAGTTGTCCAAGTGTGAGTTCTGGGCTCGAGAAGTTCGTTTCTTGGGACATGTTGTGTCCCAACAGGAAGTAGCTGTGGATCCTTCGAAGATAGAAGTAGTGGTGTCTTGGCCATCCCCCAAGACCGTGTCAGAGGTACTAAGTTTCGTTGGTCTCGCAGGCTATTATTGGAGGTTTGTAGCTAATTTCTCCCGAGTTGCGACTCCTCTGACAGCTTTGACCAGGAAGGATCAAGCGTTCATATGGACAGATCAGTGTTAGACATCTTTCGAGTATCTAAAGGAGAAGTTGGTAAGTGCTCCAGTCCTTTGTCTTCCAGCGGAGGGAGTCCAGTTTTATGTTTTCTGTGATGCTTCACATCTGGGGCTAGGCTGTGTTCTAATGCAGCAGAGGTCAGTTGTTTCTTATGGGTCTCGGTAGTTGCATCCCAATGAATGCAACTATGCCACCCATTATCTTTTGTTGGAATCCATGGTGTTTTCTCTAAAGTTGTGGAGATATTACCTCATTGGTGAGAACTTTGTGGTTTTCACCGATCATAAGAGTTTGAGGTATGTTTTCTCCCAATGTGACTTGAACTTGAGGCAGCGTCGGTGGATGGAGTTCAAGCAGGAATACGACTTTGAAATATCGTATACACCTAGAAAAGGGAATGGTGTAGCTGACGCACTAAGCCGAAAGATACGTAATGATGTTGTGCGTGAATCTGGTGATTCTTGGAGACTGATGGAAGAGTTATCAGCTTTGCACCTTGATATGGGAGAAGTTGTGGGTAGAGGTTGTCTTTTCCAGATGACGGTGCAGTCATCCCTGATGCAGAAGGTGGAAGAGTCGCAGTTGGGTGACCTAGAGGTGGATGTTTGGAGAGACAGAGTTGTATGTGGTGAGTCCCCTGAAGGTTGGTCGGAGAATGAACAACACCGAGTGTTGTATCATGGCAGGCTTTTTGTTCCCATGGCGATGCGTGAGACGATTCTCCGAGAGTTCCATAGATCACCCTTGGCATTATATCTTGGTGTGACGAAGATGTATCGATCCTTGAGGAGTCAGTTTTGGTGGCCTGGGCTGAAGCGTACAATTGCAGAATGTGTGTCTCGATGTTTAGTTTTCCAGAAGGTGAAGGCCAAACACCATGTTCCTAGTGGTCCTCTCCAACACATAGAGATTCTTCAGTGGAAGTGGGAGGACATCTCAATGGACTTTGTTACAGGTTTACCTCGAGCTCCGGGAGGACATGATGCTATATGGGTGGTAGTGGATCGTTTAACAAAATCATCCCACTTCATAGCGATCAAGGAGTCGAGCTCAGTGGAAGTTTTGTCGAGGCAGTATCTGGAGGAGGTGGTGAGGCTTCACGGAGTTACTAAGATGATAATTTCTGATCGAGATCCTTGTTTTACCTCCAGGGTGTGGAGAGGTCTCCAGCATGCTTTTGGTTCTCAATTATGCCTTAGCACTGCTTTTCATCCTCAAACGGATGGTCAGACAGAGCGAACCATCCAGACTCTTGAAGACATGTTGCGCTCTTGTGTTCTTGATTTTGGAGGTTCATGGGTGAAGCACTTACCCTTGGTAGAGTTCGATTACAATAATAGTTTTCACTCTACCATCGGTATGGCGCCGTTTGAAGCCTTGTATGGCCGGCCATGCCGTTCTCCGTTGTGCTGAACTGGGGTCGGAGAGTCAGCAATTCTCAGACCAGAACTAGTGCAGAATACAACAGAGACGATTCAGGTGATTCGTGAGAGGATGAAGACAACACAGGATCGTCAGAAATAATATGCTGATCAAAGAAGGAGACCATTAGAGTTTAATGTTGGGGATCATGTGTTTCTAAAGGTGACTCCCCATCGTGGGCAGCGAAGGTTTGGTCGTGGAAGTAAGCTTTCTCCCCGGTTTGTTGGGCCTTTTTATGTGTTAGCTCATGTTGGAGCTGTGGCATATCGAGTAGCACTTCCCCCTCAGATGAGTCGGATACATGATGTTTTCCATGTATCACAGCTCCGTAGTTATCTTCACGATGAATCTCATGTTATCGATTGGGGAGAGATCGATATTGACGATGATGCAACCTTCGAGGAGTGACCTATGGAGATCCAAGATCGCAAGGAGAAGGTGTTGCGTGGGCGTTCTATTCCTTTAGTTCGTGTCTTGTGGCGACATGGTGGCATAGAGGAGAATACCTGGGAGCATGAGTCACAGATACGTGCTCAGTACCCAGAGTTGTTTAATGTTTAACTCTTTTCATGTAATGACGTTTCCTTTATGGTTAGACCTTTCATGTTTTATTTATGTACCTTTTATGTGATGTTATGTCTGAATTGTTTGGTTATGGATTGTTTGTTTCCATACTCTCAGATGTCGTAGTTTTTTTCCAGCTTTTGAACAACTCATGGTGGTTTCCCCTGAGAGGTATCTTATGGGGTGGTTGTTCGGACCCCTCTTTTCTTTTGGGTTGGTTTTTAATTCTCGAGGAAGAGAATGTTTTGAGAGTATCTAATGTAATGTCCCAGACCTCCTAGGTCCATTACTTTGTGAAAATGTGGTGTTGGAGGTGTTCCGGGTGGTCAAGATGACTTATCCTCCAGCTGCTGCCTACCGGTAGCTCGGTCTACCAGTAGCTGCTGCCTACCGGTAGCTCGGTCTACCGATAGCTTCTGCCTACCGGTAGCTCGGTCTACCGGTAGCTGTTGTCTACCGGTAGCTGCTGCCTACCGGTAGCTAGATCTACCGGTAGCTTCTGCCTACCGGTAGCTCGGTCTACCGGTAGCTGCTGCCTACCGGTAGCTCGGTCTACCGGTAGCTGCTGCCTAACGGTAGCTCGGTCTACTGGTAGCTGCTGTCTACCGGTAGCTGCTGCCTACCGGTAGCCGGTCTACCGGTAGCTGCTGCCTACCGGTAGCTCGGTCTACCGGTAGCTTCTGCCTACCGGTAGCCACCGCTTACCAGTAGCTCAGTTACCAGTAGCCACGACGTACTAGTAGCTCAGTATACTGGTAGCCACAGTCTAGAAGTAGCTCGGCTAACACTTTGCCAAATTTCTAGTTCTGGGAATAGTGTTTCCAGTTTTGTGAATAGTATCGGTAGATGAACATTGTTTCTATCGGTGAGGTTCAGTGAACAGTGTTTCTATCGGTGAGGTTCAGTGAACAGTGTTTCTATCGGTGAGATTATATCGGTGGACTTCTATCGGTAGACTTGAACAATGTTTCTATCGGTGAGGATCTATCGGTGGACTTCTATCGGTAGACTTGAACCGTGTTTCTATCGGTGAGGTTCTATCGGTGGACTTATATCGGTAGACTTGAACAGTGTTTCTATCGCTGAGGTTCTATCGGTGGACTTCTATCGGTAGACTTGAATAGTGTTTCTATCGGTGACGTTCTATCGGTGACGTTCTATCGATGGACTTGTACAGTGTTTCCAGAATCCTAAGAGCTACTGATTCCATACTTTACCAAATTTCACGAATGAACAGTGTTTCCAGACTTCATGAGAGCTACGGATTCCATACTTTGCCAAATTTTGAGTATGTGAACTGTGTTTCCAGACTTCATGAGCGCTACCAATTCCATACTTTGCCAAATTTTGAGTATGTGAACAGTGTTTCCAGCTTCGTAAATTTGACGTTTTCTTTGAAGTAAAATACTTTTAAAACCTTTTTTAAGGACATTAAGGCCGATTCAAAGGCCATAAATTCTATATTAATTATTCCTAAGGCTGGGATGTTTTTTACTTGGTCAAACCGTGTGGGTTAATGGGATCCGTTTTTAATGGAGAATAAATCGGATCTTAAACCGTCGCCTCTCTAATTTTTTTTTAAAAGGAACGAGATTTCATTCTTCGTTGTTCTTCCTCCTGGTTCCCATCTGCAAGACACTAGAACCTTTCAATCCTTCCCGTAGGAGTTTCACAATCAAACGTTACTCGGATCAGTTCCGCTCTGTTTGATGCAACCAAGTTGTGTCGATCGTTCTTCCATATAAGGTATGTTTTACCATCGTTCCTTCAGGGATCACCTTCTCTTGTTCATCCTTCCCTATTAGCAAGTAATCTCCATGGTTTTAATGGGTTTTCTTGGGGTTGGTTGGTACTGTCGTATTGTGGCATCCTCTGGTGGATGCAGCTGTCATGAGTAGAAGAGTATTGTGACCCGTTGTGTGGATAAAGGACGTCAAGAACTCTTTGAGGTAGGGGATTGATGGCTTCTCTAATTGTGTATGTGCAATTGTATAATTAGCATCATTTAACCCTTTGGATCACAATGAAATTGACCTAATTAAATACTTGAACTGGATTAAAATAATTGGTTGATCGAATGTTGTTTCTTTGTACCGTGATAACTGTTTGCCTCATGTTTTCCTAGATAGAGTGATATCTATGTTTTTCTTTAATTAGTTGCCCGTTCATGATGGAAATTGATAAAGAACGTAAAGCCGGAATTATTTGTTAAATAATTGGCTAAAGATAAAGAGGCATGTTAATGAATCTGTTAATTCAAGATGGATTAGAGAACTATTAGTTCGATAAATTCAAAAGGGTTCTGAGTTACCCGCTTTCTTGTAAGGCTGAATGCCTTGTGGTTTGGAGCTCTGAGTGCTCATTTGGTAGGAAGGATGAATGCCTTGTTAAAGGGCCGAGAGCCCATTTTGTGATCTTTGATTTCCTACTGCATTTGATTGATGTGAGCCTTGATGGGTGTTGTGATATGTGGAGGCATGGTGACTTGTGGTTGTGGCAGCGAATGACGCCTAGTGTGGCGAGATGCATTGGTTTATGCATGTGGGTGTCGGGGAGGACACCAAGGATGGTGGTATGAGATGAATGTGATGGTTTGATGTTGGTGGTTTGGTTTGGTTGTTTATCTGCTTTACTTTTCCCCACTGCTCAAGGAAGCTGGTTTTGATTACCCTCTTTCTGAAAGAGGCGAAGACACGCGAGGTATGCCACGTGCTTTCCGTCTTTAGCCTCTCGATGGAGGATGGGTCTATGCTCTTGCTATAGGCGGAAAAGACTCGACGGGTAGTATATATACTCACTGTGTTGAGACCTTTGTGTTTAGTAGCATAGGATGATTTTCTAGAATGCCTGGGAATATGGGGAAGGTAATTCCATAATGAAAGTTTGTTTAAATGGTGATAATCCACGGGGATGGAGATACTGGAATTTAATAGTGATGTGAATCCTAAAAGGAGCAGTTTTTGAATGTGTTTCCAATTTAGTTTAATGTGGTAAATTGCTCATGGTTAATTAATGTTTAAAGAATTAATTAACGTATAGTGGAACAGATAAAATGAGAATGGAGTAATCTAATAAAGCTCTTCAAATGGTTGTGTGCTTATAGGATACCTAGTCTTAGAAGTAGCAGCCTAGAGTCTGAGAGACGTTAGCTGCAGTTGTGCCTATGACTAGGTAATGCCCATAGTGTGGTTGTGAGTTATATATATTCTGTACTTTTTGTGTTTCTATATGCTACTCCACCCTGTCGGTAAGGGAAACTGACACCCCGGGGATTCTGAGCCCTGGGGAGGTGTTTCCCCCAACATTCTGATGGGAGGTTGAATGGATGACTACCCCCTTTGGCCCCGCTCTCTTCTCGTGGTAGATACTTGTGCCATGAGGCACAACGGTTAGTTACCCCATATATGTGTATAGAGGGATATAATGTCTTGTGGTTATTCACACACATATATTATGGATATAGTATCCTATGGACTACTATAGGTGTAATGTGTATAGGCTATGATGGCTTGAGGATCCTTACTCGGAGTATGGGCTGTAATGGATTGAGGTATTATACCCGATGTATGATACACGTTATACGAGCTAAGGTGGCTCCCGGAAACTACCTGGTTACTTTTGTTGTGAGGATGGTGTGGTGCTTAGCCCAGGTGTCTGCGGGCAAGGATTTGTGGTGCATGTGGTGCAGGTTGTGGAGCTTAGACTAGGTGTCTGTGGGAAAGCCTTTGGAGAGAGATGCACATGACGTATGTCGTTGGGTAAAAGCGGCAAACCAGTTGTGAAGTAGTAGCGGGGTACCCTTGATATTCTTTACTATATGCTATATTCTTGAATGTGTTACTTGGTGATAGTAGCCATGGTGAGGTTGGGAACTTAGTATACCTGTTTAGGTAACGAGTTAGTTTCACTTGTTGTTCACTGGGCTTTAGCATGCTTTCTTTACTTTTACATGAGAGGCTTGAGGAGGATCCTACTGATTATACAGTTATACTCACCCTATGTATTTATAAACTGTTTTTCAGGTCACTTGGAGCAGGTTGGAGATCAAGCTGGTTACTACTAGCTTGCGGTTGGAGGAGGAGCTGTTCGGGCTTGTGGTCGCTGCAGTTTCACTTTATTTTGGGTACTTTGAGTTTTCCCCCTTTCATTTGTAGTACTTTTGCATGAAATTTCATATATGTACTTGGTTTCCTTTTATATCTCAGTTCTAAGTTGGAGTTGATTGGAGTCTATTCTATCTCTCTCTTCTGCATGTGTTCTCTTAGAGGGTAGTGCCTCCCATTTGTATGTTATTATACCCTTGGTGCTTGTCTCTAACCCGGGGCCTACTGGGGGAGGGACTCGGGGGTCATTATCTCCCTTTTCACATTTCCGGCCCAGGAGGGGTACACTTTGTGGGGAGGGGGTCGTGACAGAAAAAGATCATTATATGGAACTAGTCAAGGAGGCTAACAATCAATACATTGGAAAAACTCCAAGTGATGGATACAAAATGATCAAAAACATCCACCAAAGTGTGAAAAAAGTGAAACAATCAACCAAAGTCAAATTAAACAAGGACAAGGCCTCCACGAAAACATCCAAGAAAATCCAATTTTGAGGGTAACCATTGTAAAGGCCAACCAATGTAGTGAAATAATGAATCACAGAGAATGTTGGGAGAAGATATGGGTTGCATAAGGGAATAAGAGGAGGGGGAAGAGAAATGGAGGGGAAATAAGGGAGTCCCCCATGATGGGGAGGGGACCACGACAGTCGACATTCCCAGCTAGGGCATCCCGGAGCACTAATGGTGGGGTAACGTGAAGTCACCTCTCCTTTTGTATCAATTAAATCTCACTATCGCACTAAAAAAATATTAATTATAATTCTCATGTTTTATGAAATATATTTCCAAAATTCTCAATTCCAAACAACCATAATTACTAATGTTCAATTAATGACTATATTTACTCTTACATCATAAAAATTGATGAAATAAAATACATTAAAAAATAATTATCACTCCATGTTCTTTCAATATGTCAATTTAATTGAATATATGATTTTTTATTTACTATTATCATTATAGATTTTTTGTTTATCAAATTATATGAGTCATGACATATATATTTTGAAGTGTAATTTTTTGTTTTTGATAATTTTTTATTCATAGTAATGTGAGTAGTAATAATGTTTTATATATTATTTTTAGTCTGTCTTTTCTAATAAAATAATCTTACCTATTAATATAATTTATTTGGTAATATATTTTCACCCTTATTAAAATTCCAAACATTAAATTTTAATTTAATCCACAAGAAAATTTTGAATATGATTTTTTTCATTGAATCATCAGTCTCTCATGTTGACTCATATAATTGGTGATTCCTCTATATAATATTCACCAAATGATTCAAAAAATTTCACAGTAAATTCACTCTTGTATCAGAAATCTAAATCATCTATTCATTAAATAATAATTTAGTATTTAACTAAACTTGAACCACATTTTGAAAATGGGATTGGTCTTGCATGTAATTCCCTATAAGGTATATATAGACGATTTTATGAACATGATATAGAATTGGTGAAATGGTTCAATAATATAACAGATTTCATATACCCCTCAATATTTGAATGGGAATTATATACATTGTACTTCGCATCCATTTCATTCCAAATGTCATATCCCCATTCCAATCAAATATCTCTCAAAATCCATGATTTCCTACATGGAATTAAGTATCCTAAATTCAGAAATTATCAATAATTTTCCATATACATTAGGATGATTTGATATGATTTTGGATGGATTGTACATTCTATGATGTCTCTTTCTGAAAATCATATCATAATAACTAAATTTCTACAAATATAATCCAATAAGTCAAATTTCTTCTTTCTATTTCCATATAGGAATTCATAGGGTGTAAATTTTATATTGTAGTGTTAAATATTATTTTATGTAAACAATTATAATGTTAAATAAAATCCATTATTCCTTTCATTTCAAGAGAAAGTTGATTTAGAATATCCTCCATTGTTTAGATAGTCCTTTTGAACTATCCATCCATTTATGGGTGATAGATCCGTCTAAGATTTATCTTTATATTCAATTCCTTATGTAGAGTAATCTAAAAAATTTATTTTAACCGTGGATAAAAATCATAATTTATTGACAATGGTTTTACCATAAGTCACATAAATTCCATTACATACTACCTAGAAAGATGATATATAATAACATATTCTAAATTTTGTATAAAATGAGTAGAATTTGTAAAATAATCTATAATGTCTTATATTGCTTCATTCCACTTGTTTAACATAGGTAGAATAGTGAATAAAATCATAATAAAATGATCCTATTTATAATATTGTATAGGTAATGGTGACATAACTCTTTTGGGAAGTGATATATCAATCTACACATATTGGGACACTAGGAATCTTGTGATATAATATCAATCACGTGGTGTAAATTTTCCAACTGGAATTATACTTGGATATCCCAACACATATTTGTGTTATTGGGATGTATAGAGATGTTTTGAAATATAAACATCATCAAATATATCTTTCTTCATTTATGGTATTGATGGAAAATATAACCTCATAATAGACCATAAAAGTTTATCCTGGCCAATGATGAACACTAGTAATTTTTCCATTCAACATATTTTCTAAATTCTATTATATAGATTTATCATCATATTCATCATTCATAATACATTCAATTAAATAATATTGGGAAGTTTTAATGAATAAGAATGATTCTTCCCAAACCATTATAATACTCATGTATTTTCATATTAAAATTTTGTAAACATGAACATTATACACCCACATCTAGGATAAGATATCATGGTCTTCCCCACTTTATGAATCGACTACATTGTTTGATTTTTTTGAGTCATAATGTATATTATAATCATAATCATTGAGCAGTTACAACAACCTTATTTTCCTCATATAATGATTGTTACAAATACATCAAAGTCTTATTGTTTTTGTATAATTAATTTCTCAATCTAAAAGATAATACCTCCATCACATTACTATTATATTTTCTGAAACTAAATCTAAATAATGAGTTGGATAATTAAACTCATAAGATTTCAATTTTCAAGAATAAAAACCAACCACTCTACCAATTTTCATTAAAAACACCCAGGATCTTCTGGTGATACATTATGGTAAATAGCAAACCCTATATTATCAAATGTTAGAGTTAGTGAATATGTCGTTACTAATATTATATTCCATTCTCCAAATATATGTTTACTTTAAAATTTTCATGTTAATTAGACCCCAATATATGTTACCTTGGTAAATGGATTGTCTAATAGTGAAATATTTTGAAAAAACATATTATAGTATCTAGATAAGCACTAGAAAATTTTAATTTTAGTTATGTTTTTTGGTCATGGACATTTGATGAAAGAAATAGTTTTAGAGTGATCGTCATGTATAAATTCATTAGAAAGGATATTTTCAAAGAATGTCTCCAAAATCCAAAATTTAAATTTACTAAATTTTCCATATAAATGTTTTTTCCTCAAGACCACAAGAACGAATTTCTATAATCATCATAACTCAAAGTGTATATATAAATATCATCATTAAATACCACTAAATCATATCAATATAACCAATGAAAAATCTATTCATTAAATTAATAAACCCCATCGATATATTTACCAACCCTATATGAATTATTGTTAACTAATAATGACCCTAAATCATAAGGATAGATCAACCATCTAGAAGTATTGATACACATGGAGTTGATCAAATAAGATTTAAATATAAGGAAATGGGTTATTTTACTTTTTATTAGATCCATATATTTCCCTAAAATAAATTTATAAAGTCATCGAACCATCCATTGTATTCAAGAAATGAAAAGGTTCAACACAAGGTGAAATATATTGAAGTATGTATCCTTTATCACTTATGTCTTATAACTCCTTTAATAACACACCAAACTCCATTGGAGTCATTCAATATGATGGATTGAATATGAGTTTTGCATCATGGATAAGATAAATGGATAACTTAACTTCCCTAGGATGGGTAATCTAGGTTATTCATCTTGAAATAACTAAATATATCATTGTATAATAAGTATGTGATTTAATCTCATAACCCCATTTCCATTTATAAATTTTATTTCACCCATTTTCATCAATTATATCATTAATATGATCTACTTTATGTAGTTTTTTCTTGATTCAAGTAATAAAATAACCCAAAAAAAATTAATTACATTATTTCCATACCAATTATAGTAACATTCAATTAATAATAATTTATTTATTTGTAATTTAGGAACCAATTTCATCAAAAAATTACATCAAAATCAACTATACGTATAATAATTAGATGTAAAAATATAGAACACATGGGAATTGTATTTTAAATTAACTTGTATATATTTTTTAACCATGTTTCCTCTTGTTTTTTATATAGATAAACCATTCTATAAATAATTGGTGGTTATTAAATGTTCTTTATTATCAAAATGATAAAAAAGTGTGTGTACATCTAAAATAAACTAATGTATTATTAAACATTGAATGTATAATAAATGTTCCAACTATCTCATTGTTTTTTATTTCAGCCTAAACCATTATTATTTGAAAATAACTATATTGATTAGAAGAACTATTTTGGGATATATTTCTTTAGTGATTGGGTGATATATTTTAGTAATGTCACATATCCATATAAATTAAACATTAAATAGTAATTGATTTTCTATTTTATTAGTAATAATGATAACAAAGACCTTTCTATCCATATTGAAATCATACCCAAAATACCCATAAGTATTATAAGGGATGTTTCTTCCAATATTTAATACATATAATGAAATCCAATATTCCCTTTTTTCATTTAGGGTTAATTGTCTAAATATACAAATTATTTATCATCATCTTCTCATGTTTCTCTTTGTAAATAAATGATTTTGAAAATTCCTTCCCTTTCAGGATAAAATTTTCCACTCTTTAATAATATATTGAATATTATTTTTAGAAAAATGATCTTTCAATACATGTCACTAAACCATCAAACAAGAAATCAATATTCTCATCTAGGTTGTGTATATAATCTATATTTTAAATTTTTATCCATGTGAAACTAGCCCTATAATCATTAATTTTCTTTTCTTTCTTTTGTTAAACTTTTCTGAATCTACTTTCTCTTTATGAATGTTTCCCTAGAAAAAATTAATTTTCCTAAAAATAATTTTAAATGTATAGAACTATATTTTTTATCTTTTTTTACACTGTATTATTTTTAATATGGTACCACCATTAATCAGTATCCCTTCTAAATGATAGACGCCCATTATACTATTTTTTACTTCTCAACACACCCAAATTCCATAATTATAATCTATAGGGTCTTTATCCATTGAAAACCCAACAATGGATTATGAATCCACTAAATGATGGAGGTTTTTTCCTAGAAAACCATCTAATGAGGTTGGTCATTATTTAGGGGAAATTGTATTCTCTATGTGGGAATGTTTATTTTACATAACATGGGTTAATTTCACATAAATAATAATAATTTTTTTAACCCCAACATTAACTCCAAATCCTTAACGATTAGGACTGCCACCATAAAGTCCATGATTGATTTATTGGGTTTTATTCATTCTATAGGAGATATTATATGAACCCCTAATCTAGTAACCTCAAGCCAATTTTTTAGCACCCATATAATTTAAATAATATATTCCATTAATACCTCATATACTCTATAACCTATGATATACACTACATAAAACCCCAATAAACCATGAAAAAATTTAAAATATATAATATATAGGCATAGAATTGATGGGTAATAATAGAATTATCTGAATTACGAAATATATTAATTAATTATCCATGTTATGGAATTGATAAATTTATTTAGTGTTGTTATGTAACATATAAGACCTATTTAAACATTAAAATGAAAAATATATAGAAATTGCCTTTTTATGCATTTTTGATTAACATAAGTATATTATTCAGAAAATATATTTTTTATATGAATTATATAATAAACCGAATTTTATTAGTAATTGATAGGAAATAATAATAATAAATATTAAAAATTTATAAAAATTATAATTTTCATAGGATTTTTTTTCATTATATTATTAATTTTTTTATAAAAATCAATTTTTAATACTTTAAATTAAAATTTGAAAAAATCACTAATGCATAAAATGAACTTTCACATCAGTTATTATGATTTTTACTGTTAGTTATTATGAACTATTATTTGATGTGACATTGTAAATATGACTTAATGTCGCTTAAAATAATCAAAATTGTAATGGAATTACCGAATTTATTTATAATATTGATTATTAAATAACTAATGTTATAAGAACATTTAGAATGTCTTCCACATCAGTTATTTTCTAATCGACATGGAAAACCATTTTCACATTAGTTATTAAATAACAAATATCAATTAATAATGTGATAATGGTTTTATCATGTTATTTATTAGATGATTGATGTGATAATCCATTTTATTATTGGTTATTTCATGTCGGTTATCCAAGAATTGATGTGAAAAATTGTTTTCCATATCGGTCATAAAATAAATAACATGATAACGCATAACTATGGATTTTTCACAACAATTATTAAAACACCAATGTGAAAAATAATTTTTAAAATAAATCAGTTGCAACCATCCTACCAACAACCAACCATAACAACAACAAAATAAAAAAACAAGCAGAAGCATCAGAAAAACAAAAAGAAATACACATTTACATGTACAACATTCAAACATACAATATGGAGTACAAACACACTAAAATCAAACCAATCTTATAAAATTAATTTTCTATTAAACTTGTAAGTGTTTGAAAATTTTTCAATATAAGGTTGAGAGTCATCAAAATGATATATATTAAAAGAATATCATTGAACATGTATTATTAATAATACAAATAAAATATGAATACAATGTTTATAATTAAATCTAGCCTACTGAAACTTTGTAACTATCCAAATTGTAATTATTTTATACCTAAATCACAACAAGTAAGATCTGTAATATTTTATGACATCTTGTTTATAAAAATGTTATTTAAATGAGTTTTTCAATTTAAAATAACATTATTAGGTAATATATTCTATATTTACTAATTAAAAATGAAACTTTACCTCTATTGATACATATTTGGGCTTGGATTTCTTTGTAATTGTGCAATCTCAAAAGAAATTACATACCCCGTAAGAAAATAATATGAATGAAATAAATTTCAAATTCATTATAATATAAAAATCTTTTATTAAATTAAAACATACATTTCCAATAAATCTTTAAAATTTTGATTCACATCTCCATGGATAGAGAATAAGTAGTAAAGTTCCCTCTCCCAAGGAAAAAGAATATTTTACATCTAATTTCCTTAGATATAAATGAAAATTTAAATTTAGTGGTTATTGTGTAAAAATATATATAATACTAGGTGATATATATGTTTCATACTCATTAAGATAAGAAAACATCCATCACAAAATAAATACATCCTTTTGAAATCTTTCAGCAATATAATTTGATCTTTCATCTTATATTATTGTCATAATTGTATGTGAATTAATCCTGGGGTCGATAAATCCATAGACATCTATCTTATCATGCTGCTTACACATGGTATGAATTTACCTAAAACAAATCAAACATTACAATAAATTATAAATAAATTAAATGCATTTATATATTTATGTTATGTAATGTAGGGAAAAATTTGCATCATGTTGATGCCCAACTGATCTCCAGTTATCATATTTCCAAAGCATCGTAATCAGTGCACACCCTCGAACAACAGATTCTATTTCAATCTCATAATCAGATGAAAAATTTAATTAATATTTATACTGTTTATCTAGACTACTTGAATCTGTATCTGATGTCATAACAATTTGTATTTTTTTCATTTTTTTATTACAATTTTTCATTACTTTTAAAGTTTTCCCACAATATATATATATATATATAAACATTAAAAGGTTAAAAAAATGGAATATCCCAATGACATAATAGAGAAAATATGCACATATCTCTATTTAATATGGTGAAAAACCTTAGATAACCAAACAAAGAAGTGGTCGATAGTTTGTCCAATTCTACTAACCTCATCTATAGGTAATGGTACTCTATGTGATATATCTATAATATCCTATACAGTGTCCTTATGATTCTCTATCTATAAACATTTATGATGAATGATATATCCAATATAAAATGTCATCTCATATAAAATAACATGATACTATAGACCACTAACATATAACATACAATAATAGGGAAGTTGTAGAGGAGATGATTAGAAGTTGGACAATGATTTGGGTCTGTAGGCATAGGTTAAATAGAGGGAGCTACTGGAAGATATGGAGGGGGTGTATTAATAGTATAAAGAGTGGTATCTATAGATAGAGATGGAGTAGTGGTAACTACTGTTAGTGGATTAGTAGTGGCAGTTATAGTCTAAAACTATCTTTGCATTACTGCAATCATCAACTGCACCAAATCTCCAATACTATTATCCATCATCCCATGAATATTCTGAACTTGAGCACTCAAATATTCTATTCTTTTATCTATAAATACCCTCCATTGTAGAAGCTGAATAATGTATTAAATTTTTTTCACTGATACACACACAGAGTATTCTCATAGAAGACATGGGTGTGTAGGAATCACCAATGAAATATCTAAAATATCCATCCCACTAGAACATAGAAATACCCCTTATGATTTATGCGCCATAAGAGAATCTTGTATGAATCATTCAAGAAATATGTAATGAATCAAAATATATAAACAATTGAATTCACTAAAATAAATAAATGAATTAAAAATCTTAGAATCCTCTCAGCTACAACCATCAACACTACTGTAAGATATTGTCAATTTTTACTCATCTGAACCCTCTTTTATTTTTCATGCCTAGTTAGGTGGATTAAGGGGAAACCATAATAGAACATGCAGACTCATGTATCAGTTTTTAAATATTTATAGCCACATTTCTTTTTCCAATAACGTATACCATCCAAGAGAAAAGGTACGACGATATACATTTCTAGATTGGTTATCCTATTGAGATATCTCCAATTTCTATAAATTAATAATTAATAAATCATTAATAAATGATTAAAAATTTCATTAATAAAAAAACTTATAAAAGGTAACATTTCACATTCCAAAAATGGTACGTGTCTTTTACTTTCAAAAAACATCTTCAATGTACCCTTATCTAATAAGGGATATATATCTCAAGGATTATGATGTTTTCTATAACCCAAAAATGAAATTTTATGTGAGTGTTGATTTGAAATCCCTCAATATCCTTGCATCCAATGATCAATATTTCTTTCTGGGTCCTCCAGTTTTTGGTATATCATATATCACAAGATTATAAGGGTAAAATATATATTACTATAAAAAATTCAAGATAAGTAAAATAATAAAAAATGATCCTAACAGAATGGTCTGACAATATTTTTATATTTTCAATTCTCAACACTTCTTCGATCATCAATCAAAATACTGAATATTGTTTTAGCATAAACTGATATAAAACTCTGGATTTTTTTGAATTATGACCCCTTGGAATATCATTATCATCAATGTCTTCTAGTATCCTATAGTCCTACCTATGAGAAAATGATAATTTTCATAAACGAGTGTTGCTATATTTACCAACCCTAAAACTATTCTATGCCCCTTTTGGAGTAGTTGTGTCTCTTAAAGAAGGAGAGGACTCATCAAGAGGAGCATGTGCATGTTCCTCTCTAGAGGTATGAGTATAATCATCTCTATAAGTATGTGTTGGATCAATTGATTGATCTATCATTGTCCAAAAAATCAAAGGAATAAAAAATTATTACACAAATATCAATATCCAACTATTACAATAGTAATTTCTATAAAAAATGAATAATTGTCAATAAATAATTTAAAATAAATTAATCTTTACACATTTTAATTCATATTTTTTGTAGTTAACAAAAATGCTAACAACATTAATGAGACATGATATCTCATATAACCGAATGAAAACAAATCCAAAATGGTGTGTGAATAATTAAAATAATTCATCCTAATAATTCGTTATATAAAAAAAATTTCAATATACTCTTATAAAACTTATTTTTATATAAAATATTAAATAAAAAAAAGATATATTTCAAAAAAATAAATTATTAGATAATTTACATAAGGGTAAACATGGTAAACTAAAATAAACTAAAAAAATATAAAACAATATTTATTTTTATTAGTTATAGAAAATGTTATAATAAATAATATAATATTAAAATACCAAAAATTTTATTCAATTCTAAAAAACAAAATGTGAAATAAACATATGTTACAACCTGTTATATTAGGAGTATACAAAAATATTGATTTCCTAAATTCCTTCAACATGATTCTTATGTATAGAACAAAAAATGACTACCACATTCTCATCAATGTTATCTATTATTAATTACATGGATATAGGGATCTCACAAAAATCATCATCTTCGTTAAGTTTATCATCACCATCATACTGCTTTTTCCCTTGTAAAACAATAGACCAACGTCTATCAGATTCATAGAGAATATAGAAATTATTTTCCATTTGTTTCCAATATAAGAGTAGCAGTTTTATATTCAATTCATTTCAGATTGACGAGTTTCATCCCAAATTCATTATGTATGAAATTGTTGAAATTGAGAAGACATCTGCAGTTAAATAGTGGAGCATGGAATTTAATGTAATCAACCTACCATATTTCTTCAATTACTCTATAATATGCACTTTTTGTAGAAACTGGGCTTTTTATCTTCAAGACTAAAAAGTGGATTTCTTCTATGAACACCAATACACCACTATTCCAAGTTTCACTTCTGTTGTCCTGATCATCAATATGAAATGTAAAACCATTAATGTCATAGTAGGACCATGTTATCATATATAAAATTTGACCACCCACAAACTATTTCAATGTTTTCTAGTTCATCTGATCTACCAAGCATGACCTCTGTAACCCAAGGATATGCTAATCCAAAATAAACATATTTTTTTCATTGGATAACATTGTTTCAATAGATTAATATGGAATGTTATATATGTGTGTACATAATATATTTTATTAAAGATATATAGTTGTACTTTATTTATCTATTCACCTCTGAAATATTTGGAATTCAATCCATGGATCTCTGTCCCTTCCATTTTTAAATTGTTCATAGAGATATGGATGCAAACTGATGTGTTGTACTATAAACAAGTATCTTGTACAAAACATTATAACCTCCTCACATATTTAATTCTCAATAATTTAGGCTTCATGTCTATATATATTCTTAACATACCCCTTCGATATCATCATATACCTTTCAAAAAAACAAATACAATATAGATATACCAATCTGTATTTCTTTATTTCTTATACTAAATGGACCATTAAATTCACCAAGATATCAAAAAAATCAGGAGTAAAATACATTTCTAATTTAAAAACTGTAGAGATTTGTTCAATTTTTAAATTGTCCAAAGCATTCAGATCAATAACATTTCTAAAAATTGAATTCAAAAAAATAATAGACCTTTATTCATGAATTTTTTACATGGGTGTGAAATATTTTATTTAATGAAATTGGTAGGGGTTGTTTCCACATGATGTGACAATGATGATATTTCATACATGTCAACTTGAAATCCTTTGAATAATCAAAAAAAATTTACATCTGAAGAATAAAACTATGAGACATTGATATCATGAAGACACTTACTAAACATAGTTATATTCACCTTGTATAATGTATCTCAAGCCTGTAGAAGGAATTTTCTCCTTTAATAATGAGTGGAAGCTAACTCCAAATGTTCTCCCATGGAAAGTAATTTCAATCATATATTCAACCTATATTTCTTTATTCCTCTAATATCTAATAGTTTCCCAATCAAGATATCATATATATTCTTAACTTCATGGATGAAATCAATTTTATGTCTGACCTCTTGATATATGAAATATGGTTACTTAAAAAACATCGATAGTTTCCCAAATATTTCTATCATTTCGAAAATTAGATAATTTTATAAATGTCACATCACAGTTTTTCACCCTCTTAAAATACTTATCTGTGGATAATTGTTTGGGAGGAATATAAAATTCATGTATGCTATTTAATTCCATATTTAATATTATATAAGAGTTATATATGTAAAAAATTATTTTATGGCACATGTAGACTATTTTTCTCACAAGATGATGTTGATAATATGAAGCCTCTAGTTCACAAATTGGACATGATTTATGCCCCTTAACACTATATCGAAAAAAAATTCTTTATGCTAGACCATTATTTATAGTGATCTTAAAAATTTCATGATGTTTATAATATTCCCTTTTATAAGAATCAAAGACCCTATTACCTTACTCTCATAATATTTTGAAACCATCAATTAATGTGGACAAGAAAACATCAAAATCACTTCCGTGGTGTTTCAGTCCAGAGATCATTAAACTCAACATGAAATATTTGTTCTACATAAAAAATTCCAGAGATATGTTATACATAACTAATAAAATAGTCCATGAAGTATGTGTTCTAATAAGTCTTTAATATAGATTAATTCCATAAGTTCATTGTCTTTTTATGATATTTCTAACTTCATTTCTGAATATAGGAAACAATTGTTCAATTTTCATCCACTATGTAAAAGCAGTTGGATGCCTCATTTTTATATCACATATTTGTCAATACGCATACCATAATTATAATTTTGAATCATGTGAATTTAAAAATAAACATTTCAAATTAGAAATTATAGGAGGGTAAAAAAATTCAATAGAATGGGTCTCTGTAACTGTCAAATTAGCATGTACTATTTCTTTCAACTTATACCATGATGACCCAAATTTTTGACACTTTGAGAGATATTCATATTATTCCTATATAGAACATATTCATTTAGAGAGAAATATATTTTTTAATGTAATACCATTGGGAAAAATATTTTCTTCCCATTATAATTTGAATCTGGATGATCATTGTCTTTAAGAAGAATATATTTCATCAATTTTAGAAAAACAATAGAACTCTTATCACTCCAAAAATGATTCTACTTAATGTTAATAAATCTTAAAACATATGAAAAGTCCATAAATTCTATACAACTTGGATGTAGTGGTTTTTAAGCATCACCATATAGATCCTCAATTATTAGTTATTTCTCAATTTCTTATACTTCAATATAATAAATCATTTCATCAATTTCATCATATTTTCTATCTTGAAAAGCATCATCATAATAATATCTCATATTCTACATAGTTTCACCATGCCGAATACAAGGGATATAACTTGAAATAAAACCATGACAAATTAAATGATCTATGACCTCTATACATTTCAAATTATTCATATTTAACCATTTTAGTCATCGATCGAAAAACATGTCATTGTATAGAACATTTCATTTTTAATATTCATAAAAATCATCAACACCTTACTCATATTCATCACTTCTTAAAAGTGTCATCATCCATATTTGACTCATTATTATAAATGACAAATATAAAAAATAAATATCTTTTCATAATAATATAGTTATGATAAATGTATGAATAAATAAATCAAGTGAAATTGGGTTTAAATTTACATGAAAGATGTCATACATAAAAAGAAACATAACATTGAATGTTTTTTTAAAAAATTTAAGTGTATTTGAACATTCTAATTATAAATTATACAAAATAATAAAATATATATTTATATTTAATTGATAAATAAGATTTAATCTAGTAATAAAAACATGGATAAATATCATAGTGACTCGAATTATTTTATAACATATAATAAGGTTTTAGGATAATTTTGTGTATTTAAGAGTTGTTATTTAATAAATCATGGACATTTATATATAAAAGTTATAATACAAGAATAATGAATTTAACCTAATGTTCCACTAAATATATGATGTATGATTAGTCCCTTACATTCTCTACGATGTGGCTCTATACTCACTATTTGTCTATAAGTAAGATGATTAATGGGACACATCTGCCATTATACAACTCTTCATCAATACTATTCTATGATAATATGTTAAGGAAAATAATCCATTCTATATGTAACATATAAATAAAAATAAATAAAAGAGTAAATCTTAAACTATTTAAGGCATAGTTATATTAGGAAACAAATAAAAAGGATATGTAATATTTCATAACTATACATATTTAAGGAAAAAAGTAATATAACTAGCTAAGGGATTGAAAATAATTTACATTAAACTAAACTACAAACAAGTTTTTCTAGATCAATGTTTTATATAATACTATATCATAGTTCAATAATCATTGAGTATAGAATTTAGCCCAAATTCAGTTTCATATTGTAGAAACACCAGGACATGAAGATATATTCTAAAAATTTATGATCTAACATATAACAATAAAATGTAATTAAATACACTCATTTTCCCTTAATTCAATGGATAACTAAGGTATATGAATATGGTAATCTAAGAATTATGATGAGAATATCTATATAAGAACATGAAATGATGAGGCTGATAAAACCAAATAGTATATGAATAAGGTAATTCAAGATGTGAGTAAACGTAATATAAAAACCATGAGTTAGGGCGTTCATGACATTGAAACATAAAAACTGAGAATCAATGTGTAAGGATTAATTGACAGTTGATACGTGAATATCAATTGAAAATAATGATCTAATGAAATGTGAGGACGATTAATAATGGTAACCCAAGATTGTAGGCCATTGGATTGAAGAAATGAGGCTACAGCTTCCACACATGAGAGAGATGAGTTTTCTTTCACCAGATCAAATAACACTGAAATGAATCAATGCAGTAATTGAAAAAATTTTAAGGGGTTTATAATGCCAGTTATCATATAACCAACATTATACATAAATTATTAATTATTTTCCATGTCTGTCAAATAATAACCGAATTGAAAAATATTCTTTAAAATGATAGTAAATTTATAACGGACATGATAATGCAGTGATATTTTCTTTATTCACATTGGTTATTTTATAACCATTGTGAATAAATCAATTTATTATGTATTTTATATAATAACTAATATGATAAAGCATACTATATTTTTTCAGATCAGTTAAACAATAACATACGTGATAAATCACGCTACTTGTTTTTTCATGTCAGTTATCTAATAACCAATGTGATAAATCAATATATATGAAATTTTCATGGAAGTTAAAAATAAAAAACATGGAAAATGAGACATGAAAAATAAATTTTGTAATGGTGAATTAAATTCCATTTTATATTCATAATTTCAATATTACCCTAATATAAAATTTCATGACTTTATCTAAACTAGTTGTTTTTAGGGGAATAATATGAAATATTGAATTTGTTTACAGAAATTGTGAATATTATGAAATTATTTGCAAGAACTATAAATTTCTATGTCAATTAAATTTTTCAATGATCTATTTATTATGAAATGTATATTTTTTCAAAATTAAATTTTTAATTTATAAAACATATGATTAAAATGTTATTGACATATATAATATTTTCAATAAAAGTTGTTTTTTACATATATATTGTATTTAAATAATTTTTTTTTGAATTCAATTTTCTATTAATTTTAAATCCACATTTAATTTATTTATTTATAATAAATCAAATTATATCATTAAAATCAAATGAAATGATAATCATATCTTGAACATAAATTTTATGTTTAAAAACACACTTTTTCTATAAACATGTTTTAGGTGATTTGTGCGTTAATATTAAAATTTCAATTTATGATACATATAAATATTAATACATAACACATATTCATTGTTTTAAATAAATATCCAAAAATTATGTATTAGTTAAGATTTAATTTTTAAGCATTAATTATAAAATACATAGGTTATAACAATTTACCGGAGATAAAATCTAAAATTGTAAAAGTAATTAATATTTGGTTAAAGATAATGAAACATGTAAAAAAATGTTTCTAATTGAGTTTTTATTGATTATCGACCACATATCATCTACCAATAAATTATTTTCCATTTTTAGAGACAATTAGCTTGTCAAATATTTTCTCTATTTATCAAAATTAGTCATATTTATAAAAATGTCATTCTCAAAAGTTATAAAAGTGGGATCTCACCATCCAGTAAATTAATGTAAATAGATTCTATTTCCTCATAAAAATAACACCTTAATATATCCATTATAATCTTATTTCACTGTTTTAGATTCTAATTCCAATAAAATGACCTAAACCCAATATTTCTAATGAGTTTTTGAAGGTAAAGTGCAAGTCCTCAATGTGATTACTAATTTTCCCTAATTTCTTTTTCTTATATATTACATTTAAAAATAATATCTTCTGATCCCAACATACATTTTTTGTTAATTTTTTTAATTTTTTATTATTATTCTATGTTAATAACTGTTAACCACATTTCCCCTTTCCCTTAATGAAAAACTACAACGATATTCATGTGGATGTGCAGACAACCGCCCCCTAAAGTATCATGTTTTTTTCATTATCCACCTTACACGGTTGGTACTGATGGTTAATTTAATAAAGAAATATATTTTTTAACATGTTTTAAATTATGAAATATAGAAACATATTATAAATTTCATCTATTCTTTGAAATATGAAATCAGCAACCTTGCTTATTTGTGGAATACCACATTCATGGAACGATTGATTTTTGTTATTATTTTCATCACTACATTACATGGATTGTTACAATAATACGATAAATTGGAAAATATTATATTTATAAATTTTTTAATTTTTTTAATGATATTTTTTAAAACCGTTAAACAGTATGAGAAATAAACTACTGAGGTATATTAAACCATCCAAAATAGTGTGTTAAGAGAAAAATATTTATTTCTTCATAGTTGTTAAAACCTAATATAAGTTATATTTTTATTACAATTACTTCTTATTATGTTATATAACTATTATAAACACAAAATAATGTGTTTTTCATTTTTAATTATGCCATTACAACTAAATCACTTCATAATCATCGATTAATCATGGTATGTTCTTGTTTGGGTTGGTTTAACCACCTACTTAAACAATACTATAAAATTTTATCATGAATGACTGTTAAAATATAATTTATAGAAATAAAGAATATTAATAATAAAATAAATATATTATTTTATTCTTATAATATTGAGATTAATATAAAACCCATTCGTTAATATACAAAAATATGTTTGGGAAAAAATATAGAAGCATTCTAATCACTGATTTTATCTATAAGGATTACAAAAAAATAAATAATAGAAGGAAATTATAACCGCTTACATATTTATAAAACATAAATTATATAACAACATATGATGTGGTATTTAGGAAATTTTATGGAATATCAAAGAACAAAACCACTATCATGAAAATAGTTAAAACTGATAAAGATTACTCAGACCAAACATCAAAAATATATAATAACAACTTATTACTCTTGGAGAGAATAATTATAATTGATTTTTATAAAATTTTATTTACATTAACATGTTTATGAATAGTTTATACATATGGTAATTTTTTATACATTGAATCAGGCACTCTAGTTGAATTCATGAGTTAAGGTAAGGGGTTTCCTAGTTTAAAATCTAATTCTTTGACATAAGTTATATATTATGAACCATGATTTTTATATTTTGTTTAGTTTATCTACAATTCATTTAATTTAATAATATTTTTTTCATTATAATACATAATATATAATAAAAAAATAATTTTCTTTTCTTCAAATATTATTCAACTCAAGAGTTACCCCAGTCATAATATTTTTTAGTAATACAATTTTTATTCTTTAACATAAAAAAATTGTATAAAAATTATTTTTTATATGTTTATCACATTCAATGATTTGATTATATTATGTGGTATTATCTCATTTTAACATTTTGACTACATATTCTCTATAAAAACCCAATCCTCAAGCACACCTTATGTAACATCTCGGTTCCGGGTGCCACTGAACAGGTGCCTCGAACCTGGTTCGTCACGTGACCACAAGTGCATCTCCCCAAATGCCAGAGGCTGCCGACTAGCAGTGAGGGCCCAAGTCTGATAGTGGGGAAACTATTCCCTCATTATTCAAAGTCTAGCAGAGTGGAATACAAAATAAAACGTACAACAAACAGTGGAATTAGTAAATCATGCACAACTGAAAGAAACAAACGTAGTGTATATGTCCAACAGTTAATAGAAAATGGTGAAACATGTCTTATGTTCTAGGAAAATAGCTAGAACATGTTACATAGAAGTACAATACAATACAGAGTACAAGTATAGAAAAACAAAATAGCTGGCAGCAGCATCGCGAGCCTAGGCCCGGTCTCATGCCCTCTTACTCCTTCGTAGCAATAAAGTACATATATAGGGACTCTTTCCCCTATCCACACCTGTAGAAACGTAATCTGTTTGGTCCGAAAAGCATGACCCAAACATGGTGTGAGAAATATATCTCAGTAGGCACCCACCAATGGCTCGTGCCCAACTACGTGTGAGAATGGAACAACAGTGTGCAGTAGTAAAATGCAATAAAGTAAGCCGTACTGAAAAGTAACTAACTACCAGTTATATTCCCATTTTATTATTCATTTAATCCATTAAATATTAGAAATCACCACAGTGCATTTCTATGTAAACTATCGACGTCCTCAGACAAGCAGACCTTACCCTCGGGTAAGCAGAATCCATCCTGGAGGTATAACCGTCAGGCATAACATAATTTTTTGTCAGGCATAGAAGGTGTCTCCCACAGGCACAAAAGTCAAGCCCTCAGGCATGAAAGGTTGCCCTCAGGTGAAATAACTACAATTCTTGGGCTAAATAGCACAATGCCCACAGGCTAATCACAACCACACCCTCATGCTAAATAGGTAACCGGGCCATGGCCAACATGTCAAAATTCAGTAAAAAAGCAATTTATTTCAAGGAAATTCTATGATTACTACTTTTAAGGCATACCGTCTGGTATCCTGTCCAAACAACTAAATAGTGGAACACACCCCCAGGGTGGTTCTGGATCCATGCAACGATCCCAACATGCATTTTAATATCATAATTAAATACCTAATCAATTCTAGGTGTTTAAATATAGTAATGGCCTTAGCCACATGACACCCCAACATGGGTTCGTGGCCCAAAAATGCACAAAACGCACAACAGTTGGAAAACTAAACACCAAGAAACCTACCTTATATGCCAACGAGCGTTATACCCAAACGCTGACTTCAGAAACACCCA
Source organism: Viscum album (assembly GCA_963277665.1). Classification (NCBI taxonomy): domain Eukaryota; kingdom Viridiplantae; phylum Streptophyta; class Magnoliopsida; order Santalales; family Viscaceae; genus Viscum; species Viscum album. The sequence continues at coordinate 822,205,116 of OY728162.1, forward strand.
TGAACGGCGTATATCAGAAGAAGAAGACAAACTGTTCAATCCCAGATAACTCCTGTTATGAGAATAATTGTTAAGAAGCAGCCAAGGAAGTGGAATCCTTTACCCGTGTGGTCCCAATGGAATCGTCAGAGGCGGAAACTGATTCCAGACTAACACCCGATGGATCTTCAAAGGTCCGACCTCCTCCTTCGGCTCCAAAATGGCTCAAATGCCTCCTCTAACAAATGAGGAGGATACTACCTGTTTTAATCCAAAAAACAAAGTACACGGCATGTACTTACAACTACACAGCGTGTACTCCTTTCATTTAACTATTCCTCTGGAGGCACCGCCACACTGTTCATCCGTCGACATGAGTATACAGCATGTACTCCTAAGTACACGGTGTGTACTGCCACCCAGCTGGCGACTGCTCCACCACCTTACTATTTTGGGATGATGACTGACTACACGGCGTGTAAAGGACCACTACACGACATGTAGTCATCTCTTACACCCTTTGTCACTGACATGGATACACGCCCTATGTACTCATCCCAACACGGCCAGAAGTACACAGAGTGGGGAAAACGTACATGGAGTGTAGTTCCAAAATTTAGGATTTCCCCCCATTTTCCATATTTTATTAAAACAGTTAAGGAAAAGAGAAAATAAGAAGCCCGTACCTCCGTTATAAGAACCAGGTTGTTACAAACATACCCCTTAAAGGAATTCATCCCCAAATTTCACTTCCATGGGTAGAGGAGATATAGCCGTGAACAACTCCGGCCACTGACCACGTACGTCGGCCTCCCGCTCCCAAGTCTCGTCCTACACTCGTCCATGCTTCCATAGCACCCATATGAGAGGAACTGACTAGACTCGGAGAACCTTCATGCTCCTGCCAATGATACGTATCAGATTCTCCTCAAAGAATGCATCTGCCTCCTACTCAACCTACTCGGGATGAAAGATGTGAGACATGTCTAAATGATAGCGACACAACTAAGATACGTGGAAGATGTCATGCATGGCTCGGTACCGCTGCGGTAACCGTAATCGATTAGCAACCAGCCCGACTCTCTCAAGAATATCAAATGGCCCCACATAACATGGTGAAATTTTACCCTGTCTCCTGATCCGTTTGTGTCCCAGCCTCGGCCAAACACGCAAGAAAACCTGATCCCCGTCCATGAACACTAGGGGTCTTGTGCGGCGATCCGCATATGACTTCTGAAGAGACTGTGTGGTATCCATCCACATCTGAATTAACTGGACCTGCTCAGAAATCTTCTGCATGAGCTGTGGCCCCAGTAAATCTGTCTCACCTACCTCTATCCAGCATAAGGGTGAACAACCTGGCCTACCATATAGATCACCATATGGTGCCATCTCAATAGTATCCTGAAAGCTATTGTTATAGGCAAACTCGACTAAGAGTATAGGCTTCTCCCAAGAGCCTCCAAAGTATAAGACTCATGCACGCAGCATGTCCTCTAGCACATGTATCGTACGCTTTGACTGACCATCAATCTGAGGGTTGTATGATGTGCTCAGAAGACCCTGTGTTCCCAGTGCACTCTGAAAACACTGCAAAAAACGAGATGTAATGTGAGTATCCCTATCAGAAACGATAGAATGAGGGACCCCATGAAGATGTAAGATCTCTCGGACATACAACCTTTCTAGCTCGTCAACACCTAAGGTCTCCTTGATCAGAAAAAAGTGAGCTACCTTCATGAGTCTATCCACAACAACCCACAAAGCTTCATTACCTCTCGGTGACCTTGGTAACCCAGTCACAAAATCCATCGCGACATCATCCCATTTTAACTCTGGAATGGGTAACTTCTATAATAGCCCATCTGGCCTCTCGCACTCCGCCTTCACCTGCTGACAGGTGAAACACCTCTTAACAAAACCAACTATCTCCTTCTTCATACCCAGCCACCAGTACTGACGTCTCAAGTCATGATACATCTTGGTAACCCCAGGATGAACTTCCCAAGTTGAAGCATTAAAATATCGCATCAACTCCTCGCGTATATCCCCTAGAACACATACGCATCCATGGAAACACATAACTTCATCATCGCCTATCGTCCAACCAGGAGGAGGGTCCTTACTTGACACCGACTCCCATAGAACTAGGCCTTCTGGGTCCGATATCTGTCTCATCGTCACTCTATCCAGGAGGGTAGAAGTCACAGCTACAGAGGAAAGAAATGTCTTCCCCTAACTATTGTGCACCTCCAGATGCATCTTAGAGAAAAAATCCATGAGATTCCACTCACCACTGGCCTCCTGCACTGCTCATATCTAAGTCTTCCTAATCAGTGCATCAACTACTGCACTACCTTTACCAGGTGTATAGGAAAGCTCAAAATCGATGGACTGTAGGTACAAGACCCACCTTCTCTGCCTCAGATTCAGGTCATGCTGAGTAAAGATATACTTGAGGCTTTTGTGGTCGGTGAAAAAAAAGCTCTCCCAATAGATAATGTCTCCAATAACACAACACATGTACAACTTCATCTAATTCAAGATCATGCATCGGGTAATTCCTCTCATGTGGACTCAACTGCCGAGACCCGTACGCCACAACTCGGTCGCCCTGCATCAACACTACCCCAGCCCAATACCTGACACATCACAATAAAATGTATAGCTCTTACCCGTCTATAGGAGTATCAGGATCGGTGCTGATGTCAACCTTCCCTTCAGGTCCTGAAAAGCTTCCTCGCAAGATTCCGACCAAATGAACTTCACACCATTCTTAGTCAGACCTGTCAACGGTATTGCTAAGTGGGAGAAGTCCAGTATCAAACGTCTGTAGTAACCAGCCAATTCTATGAAACTCTATATCTCAAACATGTTCTTATGCTGCTCCCCAGAAACTACTTCTCTCACCTTCTCTGGGTCTACTGAAACTCCCACCCCAGAGATGATATATCCTAGGAAGTGAATCTGGTCCATCCAAAAGTGGCACTTTGAGACTGTAGCAAATAGCCAATGCTCTCTCAGTGTACTCAATATGATCTCAAGATGGGTGGCATGGTCGTGTCAAGTGTGAGAGTACACCAAGATGTCATCCATGAATACTTCCATAATAAAATCAAGATAAAGATGGAACACACGATTCATCAGAGCCATAAAAACTACTGGCACATTCATGAGTCCGAACGACATAACAGTATACTCATATAGACCATACCTACTCCTAAAAGCTGTGAGAGCTATATCAGATGGTCTCATGCAGAGCTGATGATATCCTGATCTCAGGTTAATCTTCGAGAACACTCGTACTCCAAAAAACTGATCAAAAAGATCATCAATCCTCGGTAAGAGATATCGATTCATAACCGTCAACTAGTTCACCTTATTATAATCCACGCAAAGTATGAGGGTACTGTCTCCCTTATTTGCAAAATGGACCAGCGAACCCCAAGGAGAAGTACTGGGTCAGAAAAATCCCTTTGCCTGCATCCCTCCAACTACCTCTTGATCTCCTGCAACTCAGGCTTGGCCATCCTATAAGGAGGAATGGACATCGGTGCTGCTCCTATCACAAGATCGATGGAGAAATCCACCTCTCTTACCAGAGGTAGACCCGAAATGTCGTCTGAGAATACATCCTTGAAATGATCAACAATTTGAGGGAAATATGTCTGACAAGTACCCTCATCATCTAGATATAAACTCGCAATCTAGGCTTTGACTCCACCATGCCCACGATGCTATGGTCCAGCTCTACTCGCCTGAACATTTCACTCGCCCTTGTATAGAAAATCTCTGCCCTCTAGTGACATGAAACTTACCCTACGACAATAGCAGCCTACAAAGGCTCGAAAGGGAACCAACCAGTCCATCTCGATAATGAGGTCATATCTCGTCATCTCAAGAACATAGAGGTTCCAAAGGAAGTGACACCCACCAACCTCAGGGGCACTCCTGGCACTGACGCACAATAGATGTTCTAGTCCACAACAGAGCTTCTAGCATCATGATATCAGAAAAAGTAGAAAAACCGAGCCGAAGGCTCTCCACAATGGGTACAGATATGAAACTATGTGTAGCACCCGTATCGAAAACTACTGAAGAAAAGATAGAAGCTACAAGAATAGTACCTCTAACTATAGAAGGGTCGAGATCCTGCTCTTACTAGGTCTGTTGCACTGCATATGTCTACCCAGCGCCGCGGCCTTGCGACATAGCCTGGATACCCTAAGCTGTCCCGCCCTGCAGCCTCTAATACCACTTTGAAACGTCCCGGTTCTGGGTGCCACTCAACGGGTTCCCCGAACCCGGTTCACTACGTGACCTCAAGCGCATCTCCCCAAATTCCAGAGGCTTCTGACTAGTAGTGATTGCCCAGGTCTGATAGTGGGGAAACTATTCCCTCATTTGTCAATGTGTAGCGCAGCGGAATACAAAATAAAACATACAACAAACAACGAATGTGGTAAATCATGCACAACTAAAAGAAAAAATAGCAGTGTATATAACCAACAGTTGATAGAAAATGGTGCAACATGTCTGAAGATCTAGGAAAATAGCCAAAACATATTACATAGTAGTACAATACAATATAGAGTACAAGTACAGAAAAACAAAATAGATGGCAGCTGCATCGCGAGCCTAGGCTCGGTCCCATGCCCTCCTAATCCTCAGTAGAAATCCAGTACCTGTATAGGGACTCTTGCCCCTATCCAAACCTGCATAAACGTAATCTGTTTGGGCCGAAAAGCATGACCCAAACAGGGTGTGAGAAATATATCTCAGTAGTCACCCACCAAAGGCTCGTTCCCAACTGCATGTGAGCATGCAACAATAGTGTGAAGTAGTAAAATTCAATAAAGTAAGCAGTACTAAAAAGTAACTAAATACCAGTTATTTTTCCATTTTATTAATAATTTAATCCATTAAATATTAGGAATCACCATAGTGCATTTCTAAGTAAATAGTCAACGTCCTCAGACAAGCAAACCTTACCCTCGAGTAACCAGAATCCAACCCGGAGGTATATCCCTCAGGCATAGAAAGTGTTTCCCTCGGCACAGAAGTCAATCCCTCATGCACAAAAGGTTTCCCTCAGGCGAAATAACTACAGCGCTCAGGCTAAATAGCCCAGTTCACACAGGCTAATCACAACAACACTCTCAGGCTAAACAGTTATCCGGTCCATGCCCAACATGTCAAAATGCAGTAAAAAATAAATTCCTCTCAAGTAAATTCTATGATTACAACTTTTAAGGCATACCCTCGGGTATCCTTGCCAAATGGATAAACAGTTGAACACACCCCCGTGGTGGTTCCGTATCCATGAAATGATCCCAACCATCATTTTAATATCATAATTAAATACCTAATTAATTCTAGGTGTTTAAATATAGAAACGGCCTCAGCCACATGACACCCCAACATGGGTTCGTGGCCCAAAAACGTACAAAACACAGAGCAGTTGGAAACCTAAACACCAAGCCACCTACCTTATATGCCAACAAGCGTTATACCCAAACGCCGACTCCAGAAATGCCCAAGAAAGGCGTAGATCTGATGAATAAGACAATCTTTTCAAACCCAAATAACTCTTGCTAGGAGAAGAATTGGTAAGAAGCAGCTATGGAAGTGGAATCCCTTACCCGTACGGTCCCAACATAATCGTATGAGGAGGAAACCGATTCTAGACGAACACCTGACGGATCTTCAAAGGTATGTCCTCCTTCTTCGGCTACAAAATGTCTCAAATTCCTCCTCTGCCAAATGAGGAGGCTACTGCCTATTTTAATCCGAAAAAAAGTACATGGCGTGTACTACCAACTACACGACATGTACTCGTTTCATTTAACTATTCCTCTGGCAGTACCGCCACACTGTTCATTTGTCGACAAGAGTACACGTCATGTACTCCTATGTACACGGTGTGTACTGCCACCCAGCTGGCAGCTACTCCACGACCTTACTATTTTGGCCTGCCAACTGACTACACAGCGTATAAAGAACCACTAAACGGCATGTAGTCGGTTCCTACACCCTTTGTCGCCGACATGGCTACACGCCCTGTGTACTCATCCCAACATGGCTAGAAGTACATATTGTGTGGAAAATGTACATGGTTTGTAGTTCCAAAATTTAGGATTTTCCCCCATTTTCCATATTTTATTAAAACACATAAGGAATAGAGAAAAGAAGAATCCCATACCTCCAAAAGAAGAACCAGGTTCTTACAAACATCCCCCGTTATAGCAATTCATCCCCGAATTTCCCTTCCAAGGGTGGAGAAGATATAGCTGTGAACAACTCCGGCCACTGAGCACGTACGTTGGCCTCCCGCTCCCAGGTCTCATCCTGCACTCGGCTATGCTGCCATAACACCCATACGAGAGGAACTGACCGATATCGGAGAACCTTCGTGCTCCCATCAACGATACGAATCAGATGCTTCTCAAAGGACGCATATGCCTCCAGATTAACCTACTCGGGCTGAAATATTTGAGAGGAGTTTGAATGATAGTGATACAACTGAGATACGTGGAAGACATCATGCATGGATTGGTACTTCTGCGGCAACCACAACTAATAAGCAACCAGCCCGACTCTCTCAAGAATCTCAAATGGCCCCACATACCGTGGTGAATGTTTACCCTGTCTCCTGATCCATTTGTGTCCCAGCCTTGGTGAAACACGCAAGAAAACATGATCCCCAACCATGAACTCTAAGGATCATCTACGGCGATCCGCATATGACTTCTAACAAGACTGTTCGGTAGCCATCCACTTCTGAATCAATTGGACCTATTCAGAAGTCTCCTCCATGAGTTGTGGCCCATATAAAGCTGTCTCACCTACCTCTATCCAGCACAAGGGTGAACGACATGGCCTACCATATAGATCCTCATATGGTTCCATCCCAATAGTCTCCTGAAAGCTATTGTTATAGGAAAACTCGACTAAGGGTATATGCTTTTGCCAAGAGCCTCCAAAGTATAGGACGCATGCACGCAACATGCCCTCTAGCACATGTATCGTACGCTCTGACTGGCCATCTATCTGAGGGTGGTATGTTGTGCTCATAAGAACCCGTGTACCCCGTGAACTCTGAAAACATTGCCAGAAACGAGATGTAAAGTGGATGTCCCTATCAGAAATGATATAATGAGGGACCCCATGAAGACGTTGGATCTCTTAGACACACAGTCTTCGGAGCTCGTCAACACTGATGGTCTCCTTGATCGGAAAAAAGTGAGTTACCTTCGTGAGTCTATCCACAACAACCCCCACAGCGTCATTACCTCTTGGTGACCTTCGCAACCCAGTCACGAAATCCATCGCAACATCATCCCATTTCCACTCCGGAATGGGTAACTTCTATAACAGACCAGTTGGCCTCTGGTGCTCCGCCTTCACCTGCTAACAGGTGGAACACCTCGTAACAAAACCAGCTATCTCCTTCTTCATACCCAGCCACAAGTACTGACGTCTCATGTCGCGGTACATCTTAGAATCCCCGGGATGAACTACCCAAGCTGAAGCATGAAACTCTCGCATCAGCTCCTCGCGTATATCCCCTCGAACACATACACGTCCATGGAAACACAAAACATCATCATCGCCTATCGTCCAACCAGGAGGAGGGTCCTTACTTGCCACCGAATCCCGTAGAACTAGGCCTTATGGATCTGATAGATGCCTCATCCTCACTCTTTCCTGGAGTGTAGAAGTCAGAGCTATGGGGAAAGATAAGTATGCCCCTAACTGTCGTGCACCTCTAGATTCATATTAGAGAACAAAGTCATGAGCTGGCAGTCACCACTGGCCTCCTGCACTGCCCGTATCTGAGTCTTCTGGCTCAGTGAATCAGCTACTCCATTACCATTTTTCCAGGTGTATACGCAAGCTCAAAATTGAAGGACTCTAGGTACTCGACCCACCTTCTCTGCCTCATATTAAGGTTATGCTGACTAAAGATATACTTGAGTCTTTTATGGTTGGTGAAAACCACAAAATTATTTCCCAATAGATAATGTCTCCAATAGCGCAACACATGTACAACTGCAGCTATATCGAGATCATGCATCAGGTAATTCCTCTCATGTGGCCTCAACTTCCGAGACCCGTACACCACAACTCTCACACTGCATTAACACTACCCCCATCCTAATACCTAACACATCACAGTAAACTGTATAGCTCTTCCTTGGCTTTGGGAGTATCAGGATCGATGCTGATTTAAACCTTCACTTCAGGTCCTGAAAAGATGCCTCGCAAGCTTCCGACCAAATGAACTTCACACCCTTCTTTGTCAAACGTATCAACGGTGCTTCTATGCAGGAGAAGTCCAGTATGAAATGTCTGTAGTAACAAGACAATCCTATGAAACCTTGTATCTCAAACACGTTCTTATCCTGCTCCCAGAAATCTACTACTCTCACCGTCTCTGGTTCTACTGAAACACCCACCTCAGAGATGATATGTCCCAGGAAGTGAATTTGGTCAATCCAATAGTGGAACTTTGAGAGATTAGCATATAGCTGATTCTCCCTTAGTGTACTCAATATGATCTCAAGATGGGTGGAATGGTCGTGTCGAGTGTGAGAGTACACCAAGATGTCATCCACGAATACTACTACAAAAGAATCAAGATACAGATGGAACACACGATTCATTAGAGCCATATAAATTGCTGGAGTGTTCGTGAGTCCGAACGGAATAACCGTATACTCATATAGACCATACCTACTCCTAAAAGCTGTGAGAGGTATATCAGATGGTCTCACACGCAGCTGATGCTATCCTGATCTCAGGTCAATCTTTGAGAACACTCATGCTCCATGAAGCTGATCCAAAAGATAATCAATCCTAGGTAAGGGATACCGGTTCTTAACCGTCAACTGGTTCAGCTTCCGATAATCCACGCAATGTCTGAGGGTACCGTCTGCCTTCTTCGCAAAAAGGACAGGCAAACCCTAAGGAGAAGTACTAGGTCAGATAAATCCCTTTTCCTACAACTCCTCCAATTGCCTCTTGAGCTCCTACAACTCAGGCGTGGCCATCCTATAAAGAGGAATGTACATCAGTGATGCTCCTATCACAAGCTCGAGGGAGAAATCCACCTCTCTTACTGGAGGCAGACCCAAAAAGTCATCCGAGAAGACATCCTTGAAACGATCAACAACTGGAGGATAATATGTCCGACAAGTCCCCAGATCATCCAGATATAAACTCACAATTTGGGCTGTGACTCCACCTTGGCCACGATGCTCTTGTCCAACTCGACTCTCCTGAACATTCCACTCACCCTAGTATAGAAACTCTCCACCCTCTGGTGACGTGAAACTCACCCTATGACGATAGAAGCCTACAATGGCTCTGAAGGGAACCAACCAATCCACCCCAAGAATGATGTCATAGCTCGTCATCTCTAGAACATAGTGGTCTCCAAGGAAGTGACACCCACTATCCTCAAGGGGGCACTCCATGCGATGATGCACAACAGCTGTTCTAGTCACCAACAAAGTGTCTAGCATCATGATATCGGAAAAAGTAGAAACATCGAGCCCAAGGCTCTCCACAACGGGTACAGATATGAAACTATGTGTAGCACCCGTATCAAAAAGTACTGAAGATAAGACAAAAGCTACTAGAATAGTACCTCTGACTGTAGAAGGGCTGGGATCCTGCTCCTACTGGGTCTGTTACACTGCATATGTCTACCCAGCGCTTTGGCCTTGCGACATAGCTTGGCTACCCTGAGCTATCCCACCCTGCTACCTTTGATACCACCTTGTAACGTCCCGGTTCCGGGTGCCACCCAACGGGTTCCCCGAACCAGGTTCACCACGTGACCTCAAGTGCATCTCCCCAAATGCCAGAGGCTGCCGACTAGTAGCGAGGGCCCCGGTCTGATAGTGGGGAAATTATGCCCTCAGTTGTCAATGTGTAGCGCAGTAGAATACAAAATAAAACATACAAAAAAAAACAAAAGAAGTAAATAATGCACAAATTAAAGAAACAACAGTAGTGTATATAACCAACAGTTGATAGAAAATTGTGCAACATGTCTTATGTTCTAGGAAAATAGCCAGAAGATGTTACATAGCAGTACAATACAATACAGAGTACAAGTATAGAAAAACAAAATAGCTGGCAGCAGCATCGAGAGCCTAGGCCTGGTCCCATGCCCTCCTACTCCTTAGTAGAAATCAAGTACCTGTATAGAGACTCTTTCCCCTATCCACACCTACATAAACATAATTTGTTTGGGCCGAAAAGCGTGACCCAAACATGGTGTGAAAAATATATCTCAGTAGGAACCCACCATAGGCTCGTGCCCAACTTTGAGTGAGCGTGCAACAACAGTGTGCAGTAGTAAAATGAAATAAAGTAAGCAGTACTCAAAAGTAACTAACTACCAGTTATATTGCAATTTTATTATTCATTTAATCCATTAAATATTTGAAATCACCATAATGTATTTATAAGTAAACAGTCCATGTCATCAGACAAGAAAACCTTACCCTTAGGTAAGAAGAATCCAACCCACAGGTATACCCATCAGGTGTAGCTGAATTTTTCCTCAGGCGTAGAAAGTGTCGCCCTCAGGAACAGAAGTCATGCCCTCAGGCACGAAAGGTTTCCCTCAGGTGAAATAACTACAGTCCTCGGGCTAAATAGCATAGTGCCCACAGGCGAATCACAACAACGCCCTCAAACTAAATAGGTAACCGAGCCATGCCCAACAAGTCAAAATGCAGTAAACAAGAAATTCATCTCAATAAAATTCTATGATTAATACTTTTAAGGCATACCCTCGGGTATCCTGTCCAAAGAGCTAAATAGTGGAACACACCCTTGGGGTGGTTCTGAATCCAAGCAACGATCCCAACCCGCATTTTAATATCATAATTAAATACCAAATAAATTCTAGGTGTTTAAATATTACAACGACCTCAGCCACATGACACCCCAACATGGGTTCATGGCCCAAAAACTCACAAAATGCACAGCAGTTGGAAAACTAAACACCAAGCCACCTACCTTATACGCCAACGAGCATTATAACCGAATGCCGACTCTAGAAACGCCCAAGAACGACGTAGATCTGAAGAATAAGACAAACTGTTCAAGCCCAAATATCTCCTGTAATGTGAAGAATTGGTAAGAAGCATCCAAGGAAGTAGAAGACCTTACCCGTGTGGTCCCAATGGAATCGTCCGAGGCGGAAACCGATTCCAGATGAACACCCTGCGGATCTTCAAAGGTCTGGCCTCCTCCTTTGGCTCCAAAATGGCTCAAATGCCTCCTCAGCCAAATGATGAGGCTACTGCCTATTTTAACCCAAAAAAAAGTACACGACGTGTACTTCCAACTACATGGTTTGTACTCCTTTCATTTAACTGTTCCTCTGGTGGCACCGCCACACTATTCATCTGTCGACATTAGTACACAACATGTACTCTTAAGTACATGGCATGTACTGCCACCCAGCTGGAGGCTGCTCCACTGCCTTAGTATTTTGGCCTGCCAACTGACTACACGGCGTGTAAAGGACCACTACACGGCGTGTAGTAAGTTCTAACACCCTTTATCACCGACATGGCTACACGCCCTGTGTACTCATCCCAACAAGGACAGAAGTACACAACGTGTGGAAAATTACATGTTGTGTAGTTCAGAAATTTAGAATTTTCCCCCCATTTTATATATTTTATTAAAACACTTAAGGAAAAGGGAAAAGAATAATCCCATACTTCCAATAGAAGAACTGGATTCTTACACCTTATTACGTGATTTATAACTTCTTTACAAACAAAATAGGCCAACGATCTAGAGGTCTAGTTTATTTGAATGATTAGAAGAATAAATAAATCATATTAATCAGAAAAAATAACTAAATATTTATTTAAAACTCCACATAGTTCTCCTAACTCCTATAGAACATCTAAAATTGTGTAGATTATCTAAGAGAAAAATAGATAAGAAAATTGGTGAGGTACAAAACCCAATAAAGGGAATAGCGATGAAAATAAAGCAGTATACGGGGGTCAAGAGGCATAACCTGATAACATAAAGAGGTTAATAATAATTATGGAAACACATAATAAAGAAATGAAATCATAAGATTATGGAATCATATGCATGTAGGAATATCATAAAATAAGATATATTAATAATATATCAAGGTTAACAACTAGGGAAATATAATAAATAAAAACGTACATTATAATAATGGTATTATTTAGAAGCCATCCTCATAAATGTGTTTTCGTAGTCTAATCACACACTAATCATACAAATTGTTCATAGACCAACCATTCAAGAACTATATATTAAACCTCATATGAAATTAAAATTAGCCAATATATTTGAGGGATATAATATACAAACTCATCATAAAATAGTTTAAACACCAACATAATACAGAATATAATATGGGCAGTAGAAAATAAAAATTAAGCATTACATAGATTATAATCATGAAAAACTCTTGAGAAGAATGTGGGTGTTAAAATATTGTCTTAAAAAATGAATGAAGGCTATATCATATGGATTTAATAGAGGAAATTGAATAAAATCATTTTTGATATTAATTTCTGAAAAAAATAATTATATTTTCTTAAAATGGATTGTCATTTTAGAATAATAGTTCTTACTAATATTCAATGAAGTTCTAATAAAAAAACCTCATAGGTGATGATTACTGAAAAGGGGGATGTGTATTTTAAATAATAAAAAAGGTAGAAACGTTATTAAAACTAGAATGAAAATAAAAAATGGTTATCCAGATATAAATACATTATTTTTTATACAAAAATTATAGAATAATACATTTTATGGGGGTAATATATGGCATTATGGTAGACGAATGGATTTTCTCTTAAAAAGAGGGTTCACTTAAACGTTAAAAAATTGAAGGGAGATAAAACATATACTTTAAAAAATTATCAGTAAATTAAAATTGTTATATTTTTAAAGGGATCACATATAAATAATATGGATGATATAATTTAGAATAGGATAATGGAAAATAGGAAATGGAAAGAAAATATGCATTGAAAAGGTAATGATTGTTGTTTATTAGAGTTTATACAATATAATAAATATTAATATAAAAACCCGTGAAATAAATAGATAGTTAAGATGAAGTTTAAATACCATTAATGAGAATAGTACATAATATTAAACATCCAATTGATATTATACATGGTTTAAATTAAATTAGTTTCCTAAAAAATTTTCCCCAATGATGGATATTTTGAGACTTAACGTTTATCTCTTTAGTATTTTATTAATAAAATTCTATTAGAAGATTGAAATTAATATGGTTGTGTAAATATAATATAATAAATCATAAAAAAATATAAAATAAATATTTGGGTAGTATATACACCATAAAAATAAAAAGTTGTTTTATAAAATTAAAACATTTCTCAATGAAGGGAAATTTAGATGAAAACCCTTACATGTGTCCCAAAACATTCTGCACTTTCACATAAATTCCGGAATAATTATTATGTTTATTTGAAATGTAAAAAATAATAATAATCATTTATATTTATTTTTTTTGTTCTATCAAGATTTTTTTTGGTTTTTATTTTTAATATAGTTTCCAAATTTGTCGATTACTTAGGTTTTTTCATTTAATTTTTGTGTAACACATTTGGTTTTTTGTCAATATTTAAATGTGTGTCAGAAATACATTATTATTTTATAAAAAATATTTTTATTTACATTTCTAATAAATTGTGAAAATACATATATATTTTTAATTTTTTTCCTAAAAATTTTCCCAATTAGGAAAAGGTTCATTGACAAGCCCAATTAAAGTTTTTAAAGTTTCCTTAAAAATTTATTATTTTTGTTAAATATAAACTATAGTATATCATTATTAAAAAATATTAATAAGTCCTAATATATACTATGTACATAAAAAATAAAATTATAAATACATCTATATTGGGTGAACATGGAATGAAAAATATGTCATTCATGGAAGCGTTTGTATGAATACATGCATGACACCATTTTCATTTCTCTCAATGACTTTTTAAGAAAGTATAAATCAGATTTTAGAATAGTATAATAAATTAAATCATAGTAAATTTTTTGGTGTTATCATTTCCTCATGGGTATAAGAGACTTTAGGGATGTAGAAGGGGAAATGAAGTTATAAAGGTAGGGTTGAGAGTATTACCATTCCCTTGGAAGTTCTCCCTCAGGTAACTTCTTAGGACAGCATTGCATGGAATTTTTGTAAAAAAATGTTTCAATAGTATGGGGTAAGGTGATTTGGATATAATGTGGTAGATTTTTTTTTGATCAAATGATTTTTACCAGGTGGATAAATAGAGAGGAAGTGGCTTCCTTTTATAAGTGATGAAAAGGGAACTTTTGAAAAACGACAATATTTCCCAATGATATTACTCAATTAGTCAAGGCCAAAGGATCCAAAAATGGAAAATAATTGTGTGCAAATAGAGGTAAATCTGGTACCACCTACATTGCCCAAAATAAATCAATTTTTTCAAATGGTTTAACCTCTTGTTCTATGTTAAATCACTTTTAAGAAAATTTATTCTTACATTTGTATCTCCAATTTCACCCTTGGAAACTAATTTTAAATGAAACAATATAAATTCAAAATATTTTATAATTTTATCATCATTATTTTAAATAATTTAATAACTTAATAAAATTAAATTTTTATGGTTTAGGGAGATTAATTTTAGTACTAGCGTGTATGACATGTAAAAAGTATTTCTTATAAAAAGTTCACATTAAGATTAAAATTTATTTGTGTGATATGATTATAAATATTTTTTATTTTGAATACATATATTATTTTATTATAAAAAAATTAAATTTTTTTGTTTCTTTCCAATTAGGCTATAACCAAATTTAACTAAATATTGAAAATTGTTTGTACTAGGATTAAAATATAACTCTTTTTACAAGGATAAACATGGATCTTATAAATTTATAAAAATATTTTTAAAATTAATATCATTATTCCATAAATATATATTTCACCAATTAAAATGTATTACAAAAATCAATGTATTTTTGAAATATTGATATGGTATTAAGTCATTATTTTTGTAAAAAACTATATTTATAACAGTTCATGTTAAAATAAATTATTTATAAAAAATTCCAAAAACATTATCCTATAAATATTTTCACATGATTGGTCAAGAATTTCATGTAATTTTATTATATTCAACTAACATATGTCAAAAAAATAATTATAAATAATAAATTTATTATGTATTAACTATAATTTTTGAAAAATATAACTTGTGATCTAAAATGTCATGTATGGTTTTGTAAATTTAAAAAGTGTTTTTAAAAAAAATTGATATAAAATAAAAAATTGTACTTAGAAAAAGGTTTCATGCATTTAAAATTCATACTTATATGTTAATAACGTTATTAATTTCAAGTTATTTATAAAAACAAGGAAAAACTTATCTTTAATGAACATTGCGTCATGATTTATTACATAAAATTACAAATAAAACAACACTGAAGATCATGAATCCTAGTGTATTTGAAAAATTAACTACATAGTATAGAAACATGATACATGGAAACAAATTTTTTTGAAAACATTCTTAACATGCACTTATAATTCCATTGATTTCGTAAAACTTCACTGGATAACCTGGGGAAATATAACAGAAAAGGGTGGGAAATAAAGCCTAGTAATGGAATAAACAAATAATAGAATAATTTAACCACCAAATGTGATCCAAGATGCATATAAAGTTAACAATTGTTTGAGAAGAATAATCTCGAACAATGAGGCATGGTAAAACCTGATAACCCAATGGAATCACGGGAATGTGGTGACAACATAAATAATTTCATATACATAATTCAAGGATAACTAACAATATAACTTGTAAACGTGGAAATAAATTAGTTTTAATATCTAATCCCATATATTTTGTGTTATAAGATAAAAAAATTACCCAATTCATAGAGGATTATCTTGGAACACCCATCAGTTTGTTAATATGTAAAACCATAAGTGTGGAACATAGATCATACAAAAAAATCCAGCACTCAATTTCAACCCCGTTATAAAGTAATATGAGTTAATTTCATGTAAATAACCAATACAATATGTATATTTACATCTATGTTAATACCCTTGTGTTTAAATGTGTGTGGTTTTTCTATAAATAAATGTTTTCCCAAGAAATTAAGAGGATAATATCGACATTATAACCAGGGTATATAGGGATTAAAGTAAGGGGTTAATGAGGTTTTAAGGGGCCTCTTCTAAATTTTAAATCATAATTATGGTAATAGGGGCGTTTTAAATCATCTTAATATGTGATGAAGTGGAAATAAAATGGTTTAACACAGTGTATGTTCTTGAATAAATAGGAAAAGGAGAGGATCTCTTACATTGAAAGGGATCTTCTAAAAGAATTGTAGGATGTTGTTGAGTGATTCAAGACATCTTGAGTGGAATATAGATATATAAGGGAAGAGTAATTTCTTTATGTGAAAGTTCTTAAGGAAGTATAATGAGATTATATGTGGGTTTATTTATCAAAAAAGGATGATATTATTTATTATTTCCAAAACATAGTTGTTGGAATCTATATGATAATGCAATAAAAAACCCATACCTTCCCATGGGTTCTCAAATTTATTATTACAAATAGAAGTGGATTAAATTATTTCATATGGATATGTACCTAGCTCATTAAAATAATTATTTAGGATATATGGAAATAAGTCGTGTTCAAATGATTTATTTTAAAACCTTAAAATATTATATACGTTTTGGAATATTCATTAAGGGTTTATAAAATTATGAAAATATCATAAATACACATTATTATAATGGGAAAATAATAATTGAGTCATTGATAAAATTTAGTGGATATATTGCATGACCTTAAGGTCATTATGATGTCATAATACACACTGTATGTTAAAACTATATTTAATATTTATATAAGAAATCAACATTCTAAAAAAATTATGAAAAAATCACCATTGTATAATTCTAATTTATTGGTTTAATGATTAATATTTATTACATATATAAAATTCTCCATATATTAGAGTATAAATTTGTAAAATAAAAATCCCCATTCAATGAAAAATTCTAGTTTTTTATAATAATGGTTTTATAACCCTTAAAAATGATATTTGAGTTCATAAACATATATTATCCATTATATATAACAAATACTATTTAATAATGTTTTATTATTTTGTTATTTATTTCAAAAAATCCCGAATTCAAAAAAGTGTGTCATGATCGAAACAATACATCTACCAAAAAAAAATTCATTTGGTCATATATAATTTTGATTTGTATCAAATATCATCATTAGTCATTGTAAGGTAATAATAAAATATATAATAATTAATTATATACTGAAATTTACTAATTGAAACTTGTAGTGTCTCAATTTATAACCCTTTATTACATCATTGAATATCCTAATTATAAGGTGTGTGAATGTGATACTTTCATGGAGATGTTCGACATATAGGGTTTGGGTTGTGATCCGGAAGTTCTTGAACATCTCATGTAAATGGTTTTTTCATGATTCAATTGATCTGTTGCGATTTTTATTTTTTTGACGATAATATGAAATTAATGTTATCTACATTATAGGCTCTGATAAATGGGATTCATAGGGTATGATCCAACTGTTTGGGGACATCACTTATTTCATCTATTTCAATTGGGATTATCATTACCCTTTCTATATAATAATCTTAATAGTAACCGTAAAATGGTTATATTATCATTGGCTATGATTCATAACAATATTTTAATTCTAACCGACTATAACTATCCAATATAATCATATTAGAGTCTATGTTTTCAATAAATACGATTCATAATTGAATATTTATTCATCCAGGAAGGAGATTTTATTTATGAATACTTGGGTCTTTACATTCTCCCCCCTTCATAAATTTCAACCTTGAATTTTACGTTTCCTACATTAAAATAAATTAATGCACATATATTTCTTTGCCTCTTCTAGTTCACACATCACTTCCTCAATCATATGGTTATGTCATAAACAACTGACTATGTGAGTTGACTTATTTCATAGAACATCGTCTCTGTGATCTAATATTTTAAGTGGTTTATCCTCATATAAAAGATAATTCTACATGGCACCACCTCTTGATTAAGTATAATTTAGGGGTTTAGTACGTAATTATTAAAAGAGGATATATGGAACACATAATGTACATGAGATAGGATAGATGATATTTCTAATTGATATGTCATAACCCCGATGAAATCAATGCTGTAAAAGGGGTAGACGTATATTGGACCGAGCATTCTCATTTTCCAAACCTCATTAATTTATTCTATGGTGAAATACAAAGGAGCACTTTTCCTCTATCCCCAAACTCATGATCACATTGATTATGGTCTATATATATATTATGTTGCAATTATGGGGATTTCATATTTCATTGAATGATTTAGAATCATTTTTTCATATCTTTGAAAAGATCCAGTACTATAATCCTTTTATCTCTATCTTAATCCCATCATGTTAGAGTCTGATGCCTCCTCTCATATCTAGCCTCATAATGTTTCTTTTGAATGTTGTACCAGAAACTATTGTTATATGATAACACTACTAGAGGAATTTTTTTATCATAAAATCCTTTTTAATCCATGAAACAGGATCTTAAAAAATCCTCTCGAGTTGGAATTTTTCTTTTAGAGTGACTATCCCTCTTTGGGTGATAGACAATAATAAAAATCAGCATTGAATTCAATTATTACCGATGGATTATCAAAAAAGAAGAGGTAAACCTCATATCTTAATCAAATACAATGTATTTTTGAACTCCATGAAGTCTTACAAATTCTCTAATATATATCATAGTGAGTTCGTTCAAAGAGAAATATTTGTTGAAAAAACTGAAATGTGGTTACTTTTTAAGTCTTCAAACTAACCCCTTAAGGGAATTCTTGCCTTTAGGTTTCCTGGGAATTCCTATGAAAAAAATAAATGGATATTTCATCTAATAGACATACCATTATAGGAAATGATTGCATCATAACCTTAGAATTATCATGTTTCTCCTAGACATTTTGACATACTAGGCGTCGACATACAAATTATACAATCTTCATTTTCATGATATCCCACCAGACGTTTTTATTCAAATATCACTGCATCGTATTTCTTGTTGGATCAATAGAGAAAGATGAGCTATATATATAATCCAAAAGATACCTATTTAGTTATAATTTTCAGAGGGATCATATCTAGATTCTAAACCTTATAACACCATATTTAGAAGTGTTTAACTTTAAAATATTTTCAACATTCCTCTAGAGACCATCATCAAATATTTGAACTATATTAATCCATTCAAGGATCGATGGTTGAGTATGTACTTGATAAAGGTAGGATATATATCATTTTATTATTCCCATTTCATACCCTAGAATGTAATATAATATTATATCCTTTTAAATTATCATCATTGATAATATTGTGAGATCCATTCTAATTAGAGCATCTACCAATTTTTTCATCTTCCCATGATGTTAATGGATTATAAAATAATAAAACCTAATAATATCTAACCACCTTCGTTGGAATATATTGAGATCCTTTTATGTGAATATATACATGTGTATTTTTTGATTTGTATATATTTAACACTTTTTTCTATATAGGTAATTTCAATATGTATTCCATCAAATGATCACCAAAAATACTTTTAAAACAATATTTTGGAAGTTATGTTCATGGATATTTAGTTTTTTGGAGGCATAGGATATCACTTTAACATATTTAATGACTAAACAACCTAAGAAATTTTTTGATGAATTACTATAGATCACAAATCCTTCCCTACTGATTGGTAATGGTAGTATAATTGTAGTGATCAGCCTCTTCATAATATCCTTAAATCCCTGTTTACATTCATCATCCAAAAAAACATGACACCATTTCAAGTAATCTAGGTCAGTGTCATTAAATCCATGGAAACTATAAATTTCAATTATAGATATAGTTTAGGGCCATCCTTCAATTTCATTTTTTAAAGGTACACATATATCCCATTTTTGGGTGGAATATTACATATAAATGATACATTCTGTAACAAAAAACCGACATTTACACTACTTTTCATACATCTTTTATTTTGGATGAGTCTTTTGTACTTTATTTAGATTTTCCTCATGTTCATCCATTCTTTCGAAGTAGTAATGAATATTATATATTTGACTATAAATTTTTTTGAGGTAATAATAATGTTTATAATCATAAAATCAATAAATATTTATATATATTTAGTCAGTCCAAAAGCAATTACTATGAACTGATAGTTCTTATAACTTATTCAAAAAGAATTCATGGGGATATCCTCCTCCTTCCCAATTCCTTGATAATATCTTTACGTTAAATCTATTACGCATAATTATTGGGATATTTGTAGGCAATTTATAATTGAATTAATTATAGATAGAGGATACTTATTCATTATACTCATCCTTTTGAGCTCATGATTATCACTGTAGAGGTGCATTTCCATGTCTTAATTTATGAGGAAGCAGAATAGTTCACCCCATAGGGAAGTACTTGGGCATATAAAACCTTTATCTGGATTCCAGTATAATTTCATCATTATCTCCCCATGTAAAAAACAACCACTCTATATGGGGTCTTATATATATTAAATTCCCTAATTATCACATTGTTCGAGAACTCATCCACACAACTTGTATGTTGAAATGTAAATTCTTCATGAAACAGATCAACATAATCCCTCACTATGGGAATAACATAAAGGATTATATTTCCTTAGTCTTAATCCTTTTTGCTAGATATTATTTTTCATAGGTAAATAATATCTATTCTTGAGATAGTGACACCAATGGATGTTCATTCTCCTCGATACACATTTATATAATCAAAGGATGATACAAATTATTTAGTGTGAATTATTTCTCTCAGAAATTTATGTTGGATCTATATAAATATGTCCAATACAAACCAAGAATGAAATAAAATTACTATAATTATTGAATAATAAATTTTCACTCTGCAAATTTGAAAAAACATCACCTTGTGATAAAATATTTATATATGTTTTTCCCTAATGATTTAAATTCATTTGGGTGGGGGATCTATGTGCTTAGGAAAACTCACAATATAGGATAATATGGAATGAGTTGTAATATTTAAAATCATACACATATCTAGATTATATTTAATGTGTAATTCAGTCATCATGATCTGTCACAACATTATAATTATATTTATCCCTTGGTTTTGGATATTTTTTTTGCGCACCATGCCTATCAGCCATTAGAATAGACAATTTTCATGGATAAGTCCCATATTCGCTACATTGACAATATGGAATTGTTAATTGTACCATATATTTAACAATATTTCCCCTATAATATTAACTAAAATATTAATTTATTAGTCAATTGTCTACATTAGGAATTTTTTCTACAACTAAAACATATTTTACTTCCTTTTTCATGTTTCCCCTGGTTCATATTTAATCATTTTTAACGCATAGGAAATTGGAACTTCTTTCTTTAACCACTATTATTATGGGAACTTCCACGAGGTATTTTCCTACACATCCTTTATGTGATTAGAGATTCATTTATGTGTTATTTTGTAATCATAAGTTGTGATAAATAGATTGGTATCATCATAAGAAAACATAATTTATCCCCTTTCATGTTAGGAAATTCACTATGGTATTCATCACATTTCCTCTAATTTTTTTTGTCTTCTCAGTCTCTCTAATTTCGAACCATTGAATATAAAAAAGGTAAAATTAGGGATTAGATTTTTTTTGATCAAAAAATGGGAATCCATGAGAATTAATTTTATAAGTCATCAATAATCTGAATAACCTAAAAAATTTATATATTCCAATATAATTTATCAATTATTAATTCTACAGTTGAATTTATTATGGGAATATTTTTTCCCCTCATAATTTTTTTTGATGTGACAATGTATTTATAAAATCATATCCCAGTAGAGTGTCAAATTAGGTGTGCAGGAAGGTATTTTTTTGTGAACCCAAAAATGATAGATTGAAAGATAAATATTCTCTTTTTAGGGTTATTAAACCTTGGAACATTTGTACCAAATCCAAATATAGTTTTAGTATCTAGACAGGTACGTATTTTCTTTGAAACCAATTAATCTTTAATTTAATAGAATTTAAGGATTTATTCTTATGTTTAGACTTATCCATAAGGATTGTATGTGGGTTTTCTAATCCCAAACACAAAATAACTAGTAATTCATCTAATAAGAAATATGTAAAACCTTTCTTTTAATCCACTTTATCTAATGGTTAATTATATATTGGTAGAAATAAAACAACCCATAAGATCACAAATCCTAATTTACTTGGTAAATTAGGTACACATCACATAAAAGTTATGCATAGATGTATAAAACTTATTTAAAACTCCCTTAACATGGTCTTATAAATCCATCACTCGCTTAAATGTGTATGGGATAACTTGGGTATTTAAAAAAGAAAAGGGTGAGATATGAAGCCCAATAATACAATATTAAAATAATGACTTTAGGTAAATTATTACATGTGATACAAGATATTGAAACACAATCCCAACACACTTGGATATCACATCATTTTTTATTATTATTCATCAAATTAAAAAAATAAATTCTTGGGGACCATTATCGTTTAGTGTATTTGAAAACATTGAAACATAAACATCTAACATGGTTAATGATTTTCAACATATTCGTTAATGATTTTATGAATCTTCCCTCCTACATAAAACCATTCTTCATTACCTATTGAAATAAAACATATGAAATGGGTGATCTCAAATTCTTAGTAAGGGTTAGAAATAAAATTTTGTATGCATTCCATGAGAATAATGGTATGAAAAGATGATCTTATCTTGAGAATATTATAACATGAAAATCAAAGTTCATAATCAAGAGTCATGGGAAAAATATTGGTAGTTCAAAAGACATGAATAATATGGAAATTAAGAACACAATCCATGAGATCAAAACATAATCATAAGACATGTGATTGTGTCATACACATAATAATATAAAATCCTATGATATTGATACCCTCTAAAACCATTATAACATCTTAGGATTGGTCTAATCACCTGTATAAATGATTTGGGCATATAATGAACTCCTTTGTAATTTTTTAATTTTTGATTTGGATTCCATTTCTTGTAAAATCTTATTTTCGTCCTTGAATTTCATCCCATATACCCTCTTGTTTCATTCTCGGGATGACCTCCTATGTAACCTATTATTTAATGATTCAGATGCCCTCTTGGGTACCCAATTGTTTCAAATATGGTATTACCTCCCATGCACCTTATTGTATTCTATTTGGGATCCCCCCATGAACCCCTTCAACTCAAAAAACAATTATAATTACCCAATACATTGGAGGTACATATAGGACCCACCAATCACATAATTAAATCATACAATCATCTGCCACAGGATAACAAAAAATTCATTATATCATGTCCCATAAAAAGAGATGGGTTTCAGGAATATGATATCATATTTCAAGAAATTAAATGTCTATCATTAAAATATTATCTCATCATAACCTAAGTAAAATATATTGGCTTCATATGCATTTCATCAAAGAATAACCTGTGAAATATAGCGGGATTGAGAAGAATATAACTCCTGGAAGAAAATGGGTGTCATCATCATAATTCCATAAAAACAAAAACCATTCATGAAATATTATGAATGGTATTATTGGTTTATGTACCCAATAAATATTAAACATATCAAAGGTTTCCATCTTCATTAAATAAGGCTATTGAAACACCACATATAGAATTTCTTTTTAAAAATGTTTCTTATAAATTATCTTTTTAAAAAATTGACCATATTCCAAATAAATTTCATAAAAAAATAGTATGAAACATATATAGTATTATTTAAAATAATTTAAACAATTATTTAGGAAAATATATTTTTATTTTAAAAAATTTCATTCTGAAACAAAAAACCATTTAAAAATAATTTTCCATTAAAATAACCTTGAATCCATTTTGAAAAACTTTTTCCTTGAAAAAATATAAATTAATCATGGATATTTTTTTAAAAAAGTTTCTGCTAGACATAATTTTAAAATTTATAAATATTTATTTCAAAAAATTGAAAACCATTTTTGAAGACACAGTTTTGAATGAACATAGATTTATGACCGAAAGGATAATTAAAGATGGATTTTCATAAATACATATTATTAATTATCTTAGGTACCAAAGTGTGAAAAAATGGTACTATCATATGGATATAAGAAGAATAAAAATATTATATAAAAAATAAATAGATTTATTGACATATGGATTATAATTTTTCATCAATGGAAGTATAATTCTATGCAATCCTGATCAATAATGAGATTGTATCAATAAACTCTTACCATTATGGTAAAATTAAATAATTATACCATTGAGAGAATAAAATTACATGAATATTATAATATAATTTAAATATATATTCGTGATATAACATTTCAAAGGGTAGTATATACACCTCATAGAAAAATATGGGTGCATAACATTTCATGTGTCTCAAAGAAGGAAAATTCAATAAAAATTACATTACTGATTTTATAAATTTTAAACCATAAAAAAATTAGATAAATATTATATAATGGAAATGTAAATACCAAAAAAATGAAATTAAATAGTCATATAATACATTCATGTGAATTATTTACAATAAGTAATAAGAATAATTGGTGAATATAACATATATCACACAGAATTAAAAGTAAGACGAGAAAAACCAAACCTTAAGTCCTGTATTTCGTTGTACATGTTAAAAACTCATATAAAATAAATATAAGTATATTATACATAAAAAATAACCAAAATTATATATATAATTCCATATATTATTATCATATTGCTTTATATTACCTGTTTACTATCAATTATTTGTCAACAAAACGTTCCGGGTAATAACTCCTTTGTTTATTGTATGTTTTTACTTGTTATTCAAGATATCCTTACTTATAAATTTATTTATTTATTTAAATAATGTAAAAATAATTTATATACCATATATATTTATTATATAAATATTTTGAATAATCTATAAAATATGTATATATGAAATATAAGACATCAATCATGGGTATGATATGGTATACATACGCATGAACATTGTTTCCATTTTCTTCTTGTATCAAAATAAAGAATGTAAATGAAATTAATGTATATATATATATATATTAAATATAGTATAATTATTATTCCATATATATCATATATATTTACTAAACCCATCTTTAATACATTCTATTTAAAGTGTGAATGAATCACTTCACTTTTAAGAGGAGGTAGTCCACACATTCATAATCGAAGTTATATTGTTTCCACAAAACGAAAAGAATTAAGGTAGGTGCTATACAAAAATAAATAGGAATAAATAAATCATAAATATAATATATATAATATAAAAACGTTGTTTCCATCATATTTCCCAACCATGAAATGTGATAATGGACAAATCAAAATATTGTTTCCTTAAGAGGTTGTTTTCCTTATGCAAGAACATTAAGATCTTTACCCATTTAATGGAAGTATTTGTAATTATAGGTCTTAAAATTAGAATAATATTATATCACTATATGGAGTATAATTATGTTATTATATAATTATTTAATAATAAGAGATTATGGTATGTATAATGAAAATAATATGAAGGATCATGAGTAATGATGTTATCTATTATTTTGGTAACTCCTCTTGGTTTTCACCATAGGGAT
Source organism: Viscum album (assembly GCA_963277665.1). Classification (NCBI taxonomy): domain Eukaryota; kingdom Viridiplantae; phylum Streptophyta; class Magnoliopsida; order Santalales; family Viscaceae; genus Viscum; species Viscum album. The sequence goes on from OY728162.1 coordinate 822,230,907, forward strand.
TCCTTGGATGGATTTATTTCCAATGGGATGATTATAGGTAAAATAGAGGTATTTATTTATGATTTTTAGGAATTTTTTGATCAAATTTTATAGGGGAGGATTGAGGAAGTGATGTGGCTGAGTTCCTTTTTATAGATGAGTATGATTGAAATTCTTGTAAATATAAAAAGGTAAACACTATTGGGAGGTCACCCTTACATAATTTTCTATAAATATTTGTTAAAATTTGAAAAAAAATTAATTGTTTTATATATGTCCATAAAATGGATTTTGGTCATGTTTATAGGTCATTTAGGCTCTATAGATTAAAGTTTAACCATCAAGTAATCTTTTTTACTTTAATCACTATTATTAATTTAAATTGAATTAACTAATATTATGGTTGAAAACTAAGTAGAAATTATTATAAATTAAAATAATTATAATTCAAAATATGGAATCATATTTTCTATGAAATAATCATATATTTTCTATAAATTAATTAAATGTTAATCCCACAGACGGGATGATAAAGTTGGTTTTTAAAGTAAAAATAATCAAAAGTTTGTTACGTTTTTATGTTTAAATATAATTTGATACAGTTTCGAATGACATGAATTCATATAAATTATATAAAACTGATATAATAATAATTAAAACCCAAGTAAAAAAGTTATCTAATAGAAAAATAAATTTGACAATAATACAGTTTGAAGTAAAATTCTGTATTATTAAATATTCATCAAGTTATAAAACTTATCAGAAAATTCTAAAAATTCACCAAATATTAATTATTGTATTTAGATGTCAAAAATTAGTTTTATTTTATAAAATATAAGTTATAAAATATTAAAAATTTATATTTAAAATGGGTTCTCCATTGAAAGGTGATAAAATTACCAAATAGATAAATAATTCTTTTTATTCCTAAACTTTTATTTATTCTTATATTGTACCTATAAAATATATTGGATGAGTATACTAAATAATTGTTTAATATATAATATATAAATTTTATGTGAAACATTCATCAAAAGTGTATTGTTCAATTTATTGAAATTTTTTTTGTACATTAGAAAATTGTGTTTTTATAAAATAAATTTCATTATTTTAAAATACTTCATTCATTAACTATTACTATCTGATAAAAAAGGAATCCTATGTAAATAATATTTTCTCAATTTGTTTAATATTATTCATAAATTTTCTTCAAATAGATATATGGTATATAAAATAGTGTATTAATAATAATATTAATAGTATATTGTGGTTTGGGAAAACTCATCCATACATATAACATAATCTATTAAAGGAAAATGGTATTGTGTTTAATAAAATCATAACATTATCTTATGTGTACTAAAAGATAATATATGTGTTATATATTGTTCAATATTAACATTGTGTTCCAAAAAATGTAATCCAAACATATTTATTTTTTATATATAAATAATATATTCAGTGTTGTGTGAAATAAAAAATATCAAAAATATTAAATCATTCATAAACCAATATTTCATAACATCTATGGGTGTCACAAAAGAGGAAAATATAGGTTAGATAAGATATTGAGAAGAATAATCTCTTAAAATGAGGCATGATATGACATGATAACATAATGGAAACATGGGAATGTGGAAACAACATAAATCATGTCATAAACACAAGTCAAGGATAACTCCCATCAAAACATCACATGGTAGATAAAGTTCCATAATATATTTATTTTACACTATCAATCCATAAATAATACCTCATGAGAATAAAATATTACCCAATGAAATGAATAATTATCTAGGCACACCCATCATTTTCATATTATGTACATGGATACGTGTGTCATATTAATCATATGACATAAAAATTACATTCATCAATTTTAGACCTGAGATCAAGGAGTGTGGCTTATATACAAATACATAGAAAATAAATGATCTATATGTACATCTAGGTTATTAACCATGTGTCAGAATGGGGTTGTGTATACAATAAACAAAAAAAATTCATTGATAATCAGAGAATAGATTCAGCATCATTGAATGGGTACATAGAGATTCCTAGAAGGAGTTAATGAGAGAGGGAGGGGTATATCATAACTTAGAAACCATAATAATAGTAATAGGTATGTGTAAAAATACCTTGAAACGTTAATAGGTGGAAATAAAAAGGCATAATGTTAGGAAAGTACTTGAATGAAGAGGAGAAGAAGACGATCCATTACCTTGAGAGGGAACATCTAAAATGATTGGAGGATCTTATTAAGAGCTTGGAGATTACATGGAAGGTATTTAGAGAGATAAAGAATGATTATTTTCATGCCTGTCAATTTTTTAAGAAATATGAAATAGTTTTTTTTGGGTATATAGATAAAAACAGGGGACGGTTCTTTTTTAATTTTCAAACAAGGGTTTTAGACTCTATATGATAAATTAATAAAAACTAAAAATATCCCACGGGGTTTTTCCATTTTTTCTACCAAATAAGAACTTCTAAATTATTTTATATGTTTAGTAACATAACACATTAATATAATAACCATAATGATTTGGAAGTGAGTAGTGTTTATAATTATTTTATTTCAAACCATGAAATATAATAATGGTTTTAGAGGATTCATTAATTGTGTGTGATGTTAGTCAAATAACAACCAATAAAAATTGTTTTAATGGTTAAAAAATATTATGATCCTCGAAACCATTTAGGGAATATGTCAAAACACTTTTATTTGACTATGATGTAATAATACACAAATTATATTTATATAATATTCAATTTTTATCTAAAAATTGGACTTTCTGAAAAAATTATGAAAAAAGAACATTTGGAGAATTTTAATGTTCTAATTTCAAAAATAATATTTATTTTACCAAAATAGTTCTCTAATAATTAAATTTAAAACATTTTAAATAAAAAAACAAATTTATTTAAAAATACTAGTTTTTTACAATAACATCATTCTATAACATTTAAAAATTATATTTCAATTAATAAAATTATAATATCGTCTAGATACAGTAAGTATTATTTAAAAATATTTTATGAAAATTTTATTTCTTTCAATAAATATTTAATTCAAAATTATATTGTCTTGATCAAAACAATATATATACCAAAAATACAATTTGTGCTTTGTCATATAGAAATATTATCTTTAACAAAATAATTAATTAATAATGTTACATTAATAATAAAACATATAATTATTAATTATATATATATATTTTGAAATTAATACTATTATAATCTAGATACATAACCATTTATTGAACCATTGAATGCTTTAAGGGTAAGGTGTACATTGGTGAGACATTAATCAGGTAGATTAAAGTACATGGTATAGATCATGATCTAAATGAGATTAATCTTATCCAATTAATTTTTTTACATGCTTCATCTACTAAATAACTTCTTGGGATTGGTCAAAGGAAAGTCCCATTGATGATATCTCCCTTGGAATCTTTGATAAATTGTCATTATTGGGTATGGTCATACTAGTTGAGGCCATCTCTTATTTTTTCTATGTCAATTATAATTTATCACAATACTTTATATATAATAATCTTATTGGTAATTGTATAATGTCAATAATATCAAAAGTTATGCTTCTAAATAGTATTTTAACCATGATAGGCTCTAACAGTCTAAAATAACTAAAGTAGAGTTTGTGAATTCTATAAAAAAAATTCATAATAAGACATTTATTCATTCAAGATGAAAATTTAATTTATGAATTTTTAGGTAGTTTTTAAAATTGTATTCCAAATTAATCACCTGAAAATAATTATTTTTTTCGAAAAAACACAAAAAATATTTTGAAACAAATATATTTATTCCAAATAAAAATTTATATTTATTTTCAAAAATTATATTTCTATTATTTTTTATTTTAACTGATAATTGAAGATATAAAATACAATTATAATATTTTTTATAAGAAAATAAAATTTTAAATTTCTACTTTACTTATTGACAATTACTATTAAACACAATTAAATATATCATCAATAATGAAATATTATATTTTAATAAAACCATCTTCTATTAAAATAATATAATGTTTTATCTTTAAAAAAAATATTTCCTATAATAATATCAGTTATTAAACACATGAATGAATAAAATAACATTTAAATATATATATATACATATACATATATATTAATGTGTTCCATAACTCAGCTACACCAATTCCTACCAAATAATTCAACAACTACGTTTTAATGGTCTAAACATATACTGTTTTTTTTAGTTTGGTGTTGTGTGTGGAGTAGTTTTTTTAAATAATTTTTACTTAATTAGAAGAAATCATATGTTAAAGTGTCAGGTTTTTACATTCTAACCACTTTAATAAATACTTTCCTCACAATTTTAATTATTACCCACTATTAAAAGTAGGATTGGGTATTCTTAACATATTTATTACTTTTTATATAAATTCCAATGTGACGTATAAGTTACTATATTATGATATACTAACATACCTATCTTTCCAAAGAAAACATTTATTTATTATAGCCTAATGATTAATTATATAGTTTATACCATTCCCAAAACTACCTATGTTTCCAAATTATAAAAACAAAGTGAAATCATATATTCCTCCAAAGAAAATTAATTACCTCTATAATACTCAAATGTTCTTAAAAACTAGTTTATATGGTCACTCACTAGTCAATATAATGCTAAAAAGGATCTTAGCTTCAACAAAAACATCATATATCACTTTTTATAAAAATAATTTCTATGTATATAAATACTATATGACACACATTTATCAAAACTAATCTAAACACTATTTTCTCAAAATCATGCTTAAATTAATCCTATTTGTTATCCATACCCCATTCATGTATCATTTAATAGTTTTCCCCTAAAATATAATCATGTAATAAAATCACATTTCAAGGTTATTGATTCAATTTAATATATTTTCCAAAATCCAAAATGTAGAACAACATAAAAAACAATCCTTATATATTTCACATAACCATTAATGATTATTCGGATATACCAAAATATTGTTTATAATTATCAATCACTAATGAAAATAGATATTATTTACAAGAATTAATTTTATTTATGGTATCAACCACACTACATTAGGTAAGACATGGACACTGAACCTCCATAGCATAAACAAATACCATGATTCAAAATGATTTTTGTATGATCCGTTATTTATATATGATATGTAGTGTTTTTTGGATAACTTCCTTCATCAGCTTTATCATCATGATATTTTTTCAAAAAAAATACCAAAAGAGAATTTTTTTACAATATCCAAATTAATAATATTACTAGAATATAAAATCCCAATCATAAGATAGAATCTCCAAGGACACCATAATTTAATCCAATGGAACATTTATTTCAACTATGTCATATATAGTTGACCCTATAACTATCTTGGTTATACATATATCAATATCAGTTAAAACTAGGTTACTTTATGATGGGTTCTCATATACTTCTCATCCTAGTCCCTCAAAGTAACTTGAAAATAAATCCTTCATAATAGTATGTAAAGTTCATATGTTTATCCAATGAATAACCACTAATATTGTCAAATCAGGAGTATATTTATACCTCCATTTTCACGCATGAGGTGAAAATTTATATAATAAACAATAAACCCTTTTTTATTTAATGCATAGGTATATCTATTGTAGATCCTATATAAACATATATTAACTAGATAGATATATTATTTCTATAAAAAAGAACATACACTAAACTTTCAATAATTTATTTATTGTACACTATACATGGACTTATCTCTTAGACTTATCACCAGGATTTTCACTAATTTTCTACAATCCTAACCTCTAAAAATAATTAGACCATTATCTGATACGAACCATAGAAACCCAAGCATCAAATATGTGCTACTAAATAATTTATCATATTATTTACCGAAAATAAATTCCAATGATCCTGAGCTATAATTCCTTTTTAATATTCAACAAATAAATACATCATCTTAAATGTAAAAAAACAATAACATATATTTTTAAAAACTCTACATAGTTATCTTAACTCCCATTAAACATTTAATACTATACAAGACAACCTAGCGAAAAATTTCCTAATGAAAAGAGGGATATAGAAAACCTAGCGAGGGAAATAAATATGGACATATACTATAATAAGAGTCTAAAGAGGCACAAAATTATAACCTAAGGTGGGTAATCATAAGCATGGAAACATGTAATAAGTATTTGAAATCATACGATCATTGAATCATAAACATGTGGAATGTTCACAAATCAGGACATCATAATCTTATATCAAGGATAACCAAACATAAAATATAATATAGGATAGCCACCATTATAATCATGGTATGATGTAGCTAACCTCCATCATAACAAAGTGTTCTTAGGATTACCACCTATGCACCATAAATATTTTCCATAGGATAACTGTTTTTTCACCAAACATGCTTTCTCATGATATATTACCATTACCCAATTCATTGGTGGGAAAAAATTACCCACCATTAATAAAAACACTAAATAAATCACAATTTGTATAACAATATGTGTTCCACAAACTAAAAATCCAACCACAATTAAATTTAGGCATGATGAAATACATTATAAGAATTTTGGTTTCACAATATTATCATATTGATTCTTGGGAAAAAATGGAATAAAATTCTCCTTGAAATTCATTTTTGATTAAAAATTGGGATAATTAGTTAACATGGGTAGTCATTTTATAAACTAATTCTTAAAAACCCAATAAATAAATAATCAAGATAAATCATTTGTTGATGATTTTTGGAAATGAGTGGGGGGACATTTAAATAAGTAAAATGAAAAAATTTTATATAAAAAAAATAAAATGACGAAATAGTATTTACACGATATAAATAATGTTTTTACAAAAACCTTCAAGGTAAAAAAATTATGAAGTGATACATTACATGATCATAGACTTTGGGAAGTTCCCTAAAAATCAGGTTTTTTTAAAATAGAAATATTCAAGGGGAACTAAACATGTAGTTTACCAAACAATGTAAGGTTAAGTAAACTAGATATATATGTTAATAGAACATATATACAGAATAAGTATGTTATAATTGGGATTAGGATAATGTAAAATTAAGGAAAAAAAAGAACATGTAACAGAAATATAATGAAGATTATTTTTAGGATCCCTTTTCACTTAAAATATTTTGAAATAATAAACCCATAATAAAGAGATATTTCATGAAGCTAAAGATAAAATACCACGAGTAAATATGATCCCTGAAATTAAACAAAAATTGTAATTATAGACATTATCTATAATAAATTAGGTATATAATAGTAATTATATCTCAAGGAATGAAATTTTGAGATGAAGACCTTACGACATTATAAATCATTGGATAAAAAGTCATTGGAATTTTGAAATTCATATGGTACAACAAATAAATTGATTTAAATAATGTGTTATCAAAAAAATTGTTAAGAAACATATACTCCATCTAAATAAGAAATTATATCCTAATATTAAAACATGCCTCTATGCATAGAAAATGAGGTGAAACCCCTACCTCTATTCGAAAGCATTTTTCTCTTTCACATAACATCCTTAATAATTTAATTATGTTATTTATATATATATATCCATTAAAATTATTAATCTATATTTATTTTCATAAGGTATTCCTATTAGAATATGGTACTTATTTTTAATATAGTTATCTCTTACATTGTTTACTCAAGGTTTTTTGGTAAATTTCTTCATAACACATTCTGTTTGTCAGTCTAGTTCAAATGTGTTGTAAAATAACAACACGATATCGAGAATTATGGAGTTTTATAACCTATATTTTTAAATTTGAAAATTAATTATACAATAGAAAAGGTTTACCTAAAAAATGATCTTAATTAGGAATGGTTCCTTAGTATGTCCATTTATGGTAGTTAAAGTTACCATAACCATTTATTAATTTTATTACTTATAGGTTGTCATATTTTATTATTCCATGATATTTATAGTTTTATAAATACAGTTTTCACTAATTAAAAACATTATTAAATTCAACCATATTGGTTTCTCCTGGAATCCAAATTTTTTCGTTCATGGAGGTGATAGTCCGCACACACGCATGGTGATTTTTTTGATTTTCTCAATGATCTTGTAGATACTATATAATGGATATTAATTTTTATATAATAACATTATATAATAGTAACAATTATTTTTATATCATACCCACATGGATATATGGGACTTTTTGGGTGTAGAAGAAGAAAATAAGTTAGAATGCTTGGGATGAAAATATTACCTTTCCCTTGGATGTTCCCCCATGGGAAACTTCTTGAGACTCTTTAACTTGTTATTATACTGATACCATGGCTAAAAATGTGTGGGTATGTTTTTAAGAGATTATATGGACGATTTTTTTGTTATTGTTAGGCTTTTTTATTCCAGATTAATTAGAAGGTGTTTGCCATCATTTATAAGTGATGAATATGGATCAATTATAAAAAGTCATTAGTTTTCTATGATATAATATCATTATTCCATTAAATATGATTCAAAATTACATAATAATGGATTTATAATAGTGATAAATCTAATACACCATGCTCCATCCAATATAAAACTTATTTTTATTATGTTTTAACCTCATTCAGTATGTTAAACCACACTTAAACTAATATACATTTACCATGGTAACTCCATTTTCACCTTGGGAAACTAATTTTGATGGTAAATATAGAATCTAAACATATTTATAAAATTTTAAATTACTAATTTTAAATAAATAAACAATTTTAAGAAAAAAATACATGGATTTAGATATACTAATTTTAGTATTATCGCATGTGACGTGTAAAAATTGTTTCGTAGAAAAAGTTCACTTTATGAATTAAAATTATGTTTGGGAGACTATATTCGAAGATTTTTATTTTAAATAAATAAAATAGTTTACAAAAAAAATATATGTTATGTGGATTTCAAATAAAACCAAAACTGAATTAGCTAAAATATTAAAAACATGTTTTTATAACGATTAAAAATTTTAATTTTTTACAATGATACACATAGTTTCTATACCTTATTATTATATATATATAATGTATAAAATTATTTACTAAATACATATTTTATCATTTAAATTGTTTTTTAAAATTTTATGTCACTCTTATATACTGATAAGGTTTTAAAGTCATTGTTTTGGAAAAAATATATTTTTCACTCCTCATTTTGTAAATTTTATTAAAATAATTCTGAATAATTAATCATATATTTATTTTAAAATGTTTAATCTAAAAAGGGAATTAATTTTATTATATTGAACTTATATATATTATATAGAATTAATTTAAAAATAATAAAATTATATTGTCTTGGAAATATTTTTTTGAAATAAATAACATAAGTTCTATAATATAATATTTAGATTTGAATATAAAAACAAAATTTTTTAAACCATTAATTCACATATAAAATACATATTAATTCATATAAAAATGTTTCATGCATATCCAATTCATACTTAAATACAAATAATTTCCTAATGTTTTTAATATTTAATAAAATCGTATTTTTCATTATTTCCCAAAAAATAACTCTCTTTTAAAAAACCCTTAATATTTTTTCATAAATTAAAAATAAAATTCTAAATATTTTTTTCATATTAAATGTCATGAATGTTCCATTTTAACTTTTATTTGAAATTGTAAAATACAATAAGAATCTTTTTTAATATGAAAATAAAATTTTAAAATACTAAATCATATTACAATCATATTCCAGGAAACAGTAATAAAAATATCATCAATAAATATCTATAATATTTTAATAATATCATTAAATAAAAATATTATAATCTTATTTTTCGTTAATAATAAAATATTCCATAAATATATAGATCAGTATACACAATAATTAATAAAATAACTATTATATATATAAATATATATAAATATATTTTATACATTAGTTAATATAATTCATACCTACTAATTAAATCTACTTTTAAATGGGATAAACATATTCTTGTTTACTTTTATTTTAGTGTTTTAGGTGGAGTAAGATATAAAACAAAATTTACGTCTTATTATAAAACATATTTTAAAATCACATGCCTTTAAAACCCATTTTAAAATTTTTAATGCTTTATTGAGTATGTTTATCATAAGGGATATTGATAAAAAAATATTATTTATTTGAGTTTAATGTTTCTTTCTATATATATTTTTTTTCTATGGATGGTTTCTCCCACACCAATATTTTATTATATGTGAATTTATATTCCCATAAGGAAAAGTGATATTTAAATAAAAAATTATCTGTTTACTACTCATTTTTTATGATGTGGGTTATAGAAAATGTAGATCAAAAATATCAATTTGTATTACCTTTAAAGAAAAATGTTTTATCGCATCGACCTCATTTCTTTGGATAACATAATTTCATTTATAAGAATCCACTATTTGAGATATTTTTCAAGAAAACATTAGGAAATTTTTTTCTTTCACATTTTATGTCATGATCCCCTCCCCACATTGTGTACCCCTCCCAGGCCGACAATGTGAGAAGGGAGATAATGACCCCTGAGTCCCGCCTCTAGTACGCCCATAGTTGGCGACAAACACTGAGGGTATAATAAACACACATATGGGAGGCTTTACCCTCTAAGAGAACACATGCGAAAGGGTGAGATAAGATAGACACCAACCTACAACAAACCAAATAGAAATATAAAATAAAATCCAATCTCAAATATATAATGTCATTTAAAACTACTAAAACAGGAAGGGAAAATATGCAAGTACCAAAGGAATGTAAAAATAGTAGCAATCACAATCCCAAACAGATCCTGCAACCCCAAGATTCTAGAAACAAGAAGGATCTCCAACTTGCTCCAATTGACCAAATAAACTGATTATATAAATATATGGTGAGTATAACTATATACTTAGTAGGATCCTCCCCAGAGCCTCTAGTAAAAATGTTAGGAAATCATGCGAAAGCACAGTGGACAGCAAGTGAAACCAACTCATCACCTAAACAGTTATACTATGTTCATAGCCTCACCATGACTACTCTCACCATATATCTCATACAATAGTATATAATATAATAATGAATATAAAGGGTACTCTTCTACTACTTCCCTAATGGTTTACCTCTTAGCCCCAATGCCACACATCCTAAGAATCTCATTCCCAAAAGGCTTTCTTACGGACACATGGGTGAAGCACCACAACATTCACCTCATAAAAAAAACAACCACATATATGTAAGAAAATAAACAGATTGTTTCTGGGAGCCACCACAACTCGTATAATGTGTATCATATGTTGTTTATTATACCTCATGCCATTACAACCCATACACTGAGTAAGGATCCTCAAGCCATCACAACCTATACATGTTACACCTATATTAGTCCACATGAAACTATATTCAGAAAATATGTGTTTGAATAACCAAATGACATTACATCCCTCTACACACATATATGTGGAAAACTAAACACTGTACCTACCAGCACATGTAGCTACCAAGAGAAGAGAGTGGGGGAAAAAGTGGGTTGTCAGCCTTCCATCCACCCAGCAAAATATAGGGGAAAACACCCCCCAAGTCTTAGAATCCTTAGGGTGTAATTTTACCTAACTAAAAAAGGTAGAGTATCATATTGAAAAACAAAATGTAAAAAATATACTATATCTCACAACCACAATATGGGCATACCCTAGTCATAGAATCATCTACATCTAACGTCTCTCATACTCTCGGATGCCACTTCTAAGACTAGGTATCCTATAAGCACAAAACCATTTATAGATCTTAATTACATTACTTTATTCCATTTTTATTAGTGTCACTTTACGTTAATTAATTCCTTAATCATTAATTAACCATTAACAAATCCATATTAAATTTCATTATCATCACACCCAATGTCCACTTCCATTTAAATTGTAACCTCAACATTGCATCCCAGCAAGCCCAACCCCTTGGGTTGACATCATTCATTCTATTATTTCTTATGGAATTACATTCACATATTCCAAGGAATTCTATAAAAAAAATACAATGCAACTATACACAAGGGTGCTCAACACGGGGAGTAGATGAAATTCCCGTCGAGTCTTTTCCCCTATAGAAAGAGTATAGACCCATCCTCCATTAAAAATCTAAACACGGAATGCATGTGGAATCCCCCAGGTCTCTTCGCCCCTTTTGATAGAAGGGTAAGAAAAATTAGCTACCTTGAGTAGTGGGGAATGTAATTTAGATAAACATTCAACAAGAATTAGAAAGCATCCAAACATTCACATCCCACTTGTTTCATCATCCGTGGTGTCCTCCCCGACAACCACGTGCATAAACTGATGCATCACGCCACTATAGGTGTCTTCTTCTACCAAAAAATATAGGCCTCTATGCCACCAAATATCCCAAAATCCATCTAGGATCACATCACAACACAAGCAGCTGGAAAACAACCATCATATCAATTGGGATCTTGGACCTTAAACAAGTGATAAGGTAACTCAGAACCCTATAAGTATTTATGTTTTATCAAACAACCAGTTCTTTAATCAATCATGGATTAACATATTTATTTTTTTTAGGTTCCAACATTGGGAAAACTTAACAGTAAGCTATCACAATTTATTAATCATGCTTTTAACACTAATTTTAATAACATTAAATTACAACAAGAATAGCCAGATTCATTTACATGCCTCTTTATCCTTATCCAAACAATTATAAATTAATTTCGGCTTTACATTCTTTACCAATATTCATCATTAACGAATATATAAACAAGAAAGCATAAATATCACAATATCAAACAAAACAATAGGCAATAATATATGATTGGTATCAATTTATTTATCTGGTCCAAATATTTATTATGTTAGTTCTATTTTGATCCAGTGGGATAAAACATGGTAAATATATAGTTTCATATAAAAGAAAATAGAATCAATGAATCCCATATATCAAACTATTATTGACATTGTTTATAAGAGAATGAGGCACACAATGGGATATGTCCTCCTCCCCCCGTGACAACTGTATCTACCCAAGGATGCAAAGAATCCACCACTCCAATCAACACCCAATAAAAGCCCATTATTAACATGGAGATAGCATTCTATAAAATGGGCAAGAAGAAATAGAAGGCTATGAACCGAAATGAATGGTGATAGATCATACCATATATTGAAGATTGATCGATACTGCTTGGATTCATAAAAAAAGAGGGGAACTAATACAAGGAGGAAAGCTTGATCGTAAAACTCATACGGGACTGAATGGAAGGTTGATAATCTCACACCCAGGAATAAGGAGGACGGATTAGAGAGGAATATATATCTCCCTTTAGAATATTTAACAATGCAGCGGTATAATATACACTGGCTTTTTCATTAAAAGTGGATCACATTAAACTACATAGTTTGACCAAGTAAAAAAATTTCAAGACTTAGTAAATTTATATAAGAGTTACAACCACTGAGTTGGCCTTAGAGTCCTCAAAAAAATCATTAAATGAATTTTATGTCAAAGGAAATGTTAAAGGAGAGAAACTATAGGAATCTAGAAATAATGTTCAAGAAATTGAAATTTGGGAGTGGAAAAACACTGTTCATGAACCTCACCGTTGAAATCTCACCATTGGAACCTCACCATTTTGGAAACACTGTTCATGAACACTAAAATCTGAAAAGGAAAGGGGTTACTATTAAAACCTCACCACTTTGGAAACAGTATTCATGAACTCAAAATTTGGAAAAGGAAATACATATTTCATGAACCTCACCATTAGAACCTCATAGTTATGGAAACATAGTTCATGAACCTCAACGTTGAAACCACACCATTGGAACCTCACCATTCTGGGAACACTATTCATGAACCTCATAGTTGAAACATCACTGTTGGAACCTCACCATTCTGGAAACACTGTTCATGAACCTCACCGTTCTAGAAACACTATTCATTAACCTTACAGTTAGTACCTCACCATTTTGGAAACACTATTCATGAACCTCTCCATTAGAACCTCACTATTCTGAAAACACTGTTAATGAACTCAAAATTTGGCAATGGAAAAAGGTTACTGTTGGAACCTCTACATTCTGGAAACACTTTTTATGAACTTAAAAGTTGGTAAAGGAATGAGAGGATACCACTGGACCTCACCATTGGCGCTGTTCACCTATGACAACCGTTGAAACTGTTCACAGAAGGCCACCGTTGCACTGTTCACCTAAAGATACAATTACACTATTCACATGACTGGAAAGATGGAAAAGTGTGGGGGATAAGTCACCTTGACCTCCTAGAACACCTCAGACAACATAATTTGAAAATGGAGTGGAACAAAAAGGTCTTGGAAATTATATTAGATACCTATCAAAACATTTTGATCCTTGAGAATTTAAACCATCCTAAAAGAGAATAGAAAAGAAGTATGAACAACCACTCATCAAGATACCTATCAAAAGAGAGCAAGCCACATCAAGCAACCAACGAAAGCCATCTCATAAAACAAATGGTCAATAACCCCAAAGAGAACATCGTTACATGAAAAGAGTTGAACATCAAACAACTCTTGATACTGAGCACATATCTTCGACTGACATTCCTATATACTGTCCTCTATGAAACCATGTATCCACAAGACATGAACCAATGGGATAGAATGCCTATGAAACACCTTGTCTTTGCTGTATTGAATCTCCATAGGTCACACCTCAATTGTCGCATCATCATCAATATCTTTATCTCCATAATCGATGATGTGAGAGTCATCATGAAGATATTGATGGAGCTGTGACACATGAAAAACATCGTGTATCCGGATCATCTGTGGGGGATGTGCAACTCGATATTCCACAACTAAAAACTGATCTTACATCTCTAAATTCCCAAAATATCAGGGATAATGATTACTACCATGACCAAACATTCACTTCCCACGAAGAGGAGTAACCTTCAGAAACATGTGATCCCCAATATCAAACTCCAAAGGTCTCATCCTCTGATCGAAATATGATTTCTGACAATCCTGCACTGTCTTAATCCACTCAAGAATCACCTGAACCCTCTATATTATATTCTGCACTAGTTTCGGTCGGACAATTGTTGACTCTCTGACCCCAGTCTAGCACAATGTATAAAGGTAAGGCCGACCGTACATGGCTTCAAACGACGACATACTGATGGTAGATTAAAAACTATTGTTTTAAGAGAACTCCACCAAGGTTATGTTCCTTATCCATGGACCTCCAAAATCTAGAACACAAGAGAATAACATGTCTTCAAGAGTCAGGATGTTCTGCTCTGTCTAAACATTCATCTGCGGATGAAAAGAAGTGCCAAGGCATAGCTGAGAACCAAAGGCATGCTAGAGACCACTCTAATACCAAGAGGTAAAAAAAGGATCCTGATTAGAAATGACCATCCATAGGACACCATGGAGTCTCACCACCTCCTCTAGATACTTCCTCGACAAAACATCCACTGAGATTGACTACTTCATTTCTATGAATTGGGATGATATGGTTAAATGATACACTACCACCAAAATAGCATCATGTCCCCCTAAATCTCTTGGTAAACCAGTAACAAATTCAATTGAGGTGTCCTCCCACTTACACTGAGGGACATCTAATGGCTGGATCATACCACCAGGGACAAAGTGTTTGGCCTTTACCTTATGGCAGACCAAACATCGAGACAAAAACTCCATAACCGCAAACATCAGTCCAGGCCACCAAAACTACCTCCTCAAGGCTCGGTATATCTTTGTCAAACCAGGATGAACTGCTAAAGGAGAACTATGGAACTCTCAAAAAATTATATTGTGCATCATCAAAGAAACAAATATCCTTTCATGATTCAACACTCGGTGTTGTTCATCCACAAAACAACTATACATGACCTTACACCAAAAAAGTCAGTCTCTCTATACCTCCACCTCTTGATCCCCCAACTGGGAGTCTTCCACTTGCTACACCAGAGATGACTGCAACATAATTTGGAAAAGACAACCTTTTCCCCTAACTTCTCCAATTTCGATATGAAATGCTGACAATTCTTCCATTACTCTCTAGGAATCACCAAATTCATCACAACATTACTACATGACCTTTGACTCGGCTCATCAGTTAAAATATTCCCCTTTATAGGTGTATACAATATTTCAAAGTTGTATTCCTATAGGAACTCTATACACCAACACGGTCGTATGTTCTAGTCATGCTAGGAGAATACATAACTCAAATTCTTATGATTGGTGAAAATCACAACGTTCTCTCCAATGAGGATATGTCTCCCCAACATCAGAGAAAACACTAGGGCTTCCAACTCAGGATCTTGGGTGGCATAGTTATGTTCATGGGGATGAAAATATCGAGACCCATAAGAAAAAACTGATCTTTGCTGCATCAGAACACAATGTAACCCCAGATGCGAAGCATCATAAAAAACATCAAACTGAACTCCCTCAGCTAGAAGAAAAATAACTGGAGCACTTACTAACTTCTCCTATAGACACTCAAAACCAGCCTGACACATATCCATCCATATGAATGCATGGTCCTTCATGGTCAAAGCTGTTAGAGGAGTCTCAATATGAAAGAAATCGGCTAAAACATCCTTTAGTAGCCTAAGAGATCGAGAATATATCGCACCTTTAACACTATCTTAGGGGATTCCCAAGACACAATTGATTATATCTTTGATGGATCCTCATATAACCCCTTCTAGGACACAACATTCCCCATGAAACAGACTTATTGATCACAAAACTCCCATATATACAACTTCCCAAACAACTGATGTTGACGAAGAACTCAAAAAATGACGTGTAGATCCTCTGTATGCACCTCCTCAGATGTGTAGAAAACAAGGATTTTGTCGATGAAAACAACGATGAACGTGTCCAGGAACTCATGGAAGACAGTTTTCATAAATCCCATAAACATACATGTATAATTTCTCACACCAAACAGCATTAAAGAAAACCATGATTCCCATGATTACAACATAAATCAGTCTTCTAGATTTCCTCAACCTTCCCACGCTTGAGATGATATCTTGTCCACAAGTTGATCTTTGAGTACCAATATGCACCCTTTATTTTATCGAATAAATCATCAATATGTGGAAGAGGATAGAGATTCTTGACTATCACGTTGTTTAACTGATGATAATCTACACACAACTGCAAACTACCATCGGCCTTCTTCATAAACAAAACGGTTACCCCCCATGGTGACACAATCGGCCAAACAAAACCACATTGTGACATAACATCAAGCTATATATGTAGCTCTCATAC
The DNA here is from genome assembly GCA_963277665.1 of Viscum album. NCBI lineage: Eukaryota > Viridiplantae > Streptophyta > Magnoliopsida > Santalales > Viscaceae > Viscum > Viscum album. The sequence goes on from OY728162.1 coordinate 822,248,200, forward strand.
CAATGACGGTGCCATCCTATATGGATACATAGATATAATAGATTCTCATAGTTGTAGCTCGATCCCAAACTCAATTTCTCATCGAGGGGGTAATGCTACAACCTCTTATGGAAAGATATCAGGGTAATCCCCTACGACCCTAGGAAACACAAACTTTTGATCCTCTGGAGAACTCAACATCAAATCATCTATCATGGATGGTAAGACTAAAACATGCCTCTAACCCATACGGGGGGTCTCTCTTTCGATCAAATGTCACTGGATCTCAATATGCAACGAAGAAGACAACCTTCCTCTTGAAGAAATCGATGATAGCCTTCACAAAATACAAACAATACATGTTGAGTATGACATCATATGGTTTTATTCGTAATCATAAGAAATCTCCCAAATATAGGTGCTTCCTCAACACTAGCTCACAGTCTCTACAAACTTCATACAAGTCAGATCGACCTCTAACTGTCGTAGTCAATGCCAAGGGAACTGGAAGCCTCATTACCTCATGTCCCAAGGCATGGAAAATTGTATGTGATATGAAGGAATTTGTCTCTCTTGAATCAAAAAAGGAATACACAATGGTAAAAAAACAAGCAAAGGGTGCCTCGAACGACGTCTGGATCATCTGGTGCTAGAAACTCTAAAGCAAAAGTGTTGTCCATGACCTCTTTCAAAACCTCTCTAACCCTGATGATGGACACCACCATAGACGTGCCCTGCTCTCTAAGGATGGGGAGAGTCACGAGGCTATCTTATACCTACCCCATTGACGCTATTATAATATAATGTTAGGGAAACCTACTGCTACTGCCTCAACTAGAACTTCCTCAAAGGAGGATATTGGAGAAGAAAACCTAATGCACAATGACTGCTCTGAATGGTTGGGCACTATCAATACCGATGACCTCGACCACAATAAGAAAAACCATTACATGATCTGTTGGCATAGGCCTGATAGAATCCATCCACGAAGAAATGTGATACTGAGGGTTGGGACCCACCCCCAACCAAATGAAAACTCTTTTACCCTGAAAACTGAGAACCCTGGACCACAATTCTGCTTTGTGAGGAATCATGACAACTCCGCTCTCGTGATGATCTGGTTCTGGCCATTGTCTTCTCAACGGCCTCGGCCCTTTCTATAACCTCATGTTATGTCTTCAGCAAATATTGGGTTACCCGATGCAGGGTCTCTAGATGCAAAGCCTGCTCATAATACCTCGCCCTCACCTCCTCATCAAGAAACATGTTTGAATCATATCATAAAAGGTTCCTGAAACGAATTCCAAACTCTCTCTCATTGGAGCTCCCATGTCAAAGCGTAAGGTGATCTGCATGACTGGACACCTTCATGGTCGAGAAATGAAGCTAGACTCTAAAGTTGCCTCAGAACTGCATCCCAGAGATCCCTGACTCCTCACAATCCCCGGGGACCAAGAAACACCACTGCCTCCCTGCTCCATGTAGCATCGTAACAAGAAGGGACACCCAGAGATACTTTTGAACACAAATCGAACTAAAGCCTATCTGGGCCTCCTCTAACCAGTCTTCCGTGACTTCATATAAAATAGAGCCCTCATACTTCTGCAGACTCTAGCGCTGAAACTCTCGGAGTTCCCTCCTCTATGATTCGTCATCATCAACCTCTATCAGGCGATGATATGCTTTCACAGCTTGCTGGACATCTTCTATGTGATCCCAACATGGATGTCAATCTCAATCCATACATACAAAATAATAAATAGTTAGATCTCTTAAACCTGTAATATGGAAGAATAAATATTAATTAATTTATTTTTTCTTGTATTAATTTTAGATTAACTTATCCCATGGTATACCCAATCAAAAACATGCACAAATAAAAATGATTCATGATCCTTTCAAAGGTCTCTACCCTACAACTAGTATCACCATGTTTATTAGACTTTGTAAACTTAAAGGTTTTTACATCATATCATAGGGATCCCGAAACACATATGTCTCAGCTGGTCTCTAGTGTTTACATCACTGGCTAAACCTAACTGACACAGTTTCCCTACCAACACATGAAACCTCACCTGTTCCTAACACCAAACTCCATCCTATCTCTCAAAGTGACCATTGATACCAGTCTGTTTGGACCCCATCCCCATAAATTGTATTGCTCATAAGCCGGAAATGTGAGAAGGGAGATAATGACCCCTAAGTCCCGCCTCTAGTAGGCCTCAGTTTGGCGACAAGCACCGATTGTATAATAAACACACATATGGAAAGAAATACCATTTAAGAGAACAGATGAAAAAGATTGAGATAAGATAGACACCAACCAACTCAAAACCGGACTGAAATATAAAATAAATCCCTATGTCCACATATGTAATGATAGGATAAACTACTAAAACCAAAAGGGAAAAACTAAAAATACTAAAGGAATGTAAAAACAATAGAAACCACAAGCCCGAACAGCTCATACAACCCCAACTAGTAGAAACCAGATTGATCTCCAACATTCACCATGTGACCAAAAAAACATTTTATATATACAGAGGCTGAGTATAAAAGTATAGTCAATAGGATCCTCACCAGAGCCTCTCATGAAAAACTAAGGAAACAATGCTAAATCATAGTGAACAATATATGAAACAAAATCATCACATAAACAGGTATACTAAGCTCCCAGCCTCACCATGACTAATCTCTACAGGCATCACATACAAGAGTATATAATATAAAAAAGAATATCAAGGGTACCTCGCTACTACTTCCCCATTAGTTTTCCTCTTTGCCATAACGTTGCACGTCCTAATAATATCTCTTCAAAAAGATATTACCTTTGACCCCTGGGAAAATCACCACAACATTAACCTAGTGCAAGAAACCACCACGTCTATATAATCAGATAACCAGGCACTTTCCAGGAGCCAATCCTATAACGTGTATCATACGTCGGGTATAATACCTCAATCCATTTCAACCCATACAACGATTAAGGATCCTCTTTCCATCATAGCCGATACATGTTACACCTATAGTAGTACATTGGAAAGTATATCTAGAATATATGTGTATGAAAAACCACAATCCATTACAGCCCTCTACATACATATATGGTTTTTTCTGGAACCATGTTATTTTTATAAAGGAAATGGACTATGGTTTGTGTTTGTTGTTAATCCTCATTAGAAGTTCATAATTCTTAAGGAACGGGATAATATATTTCTTGTAGACAACAAAATTAAAGGTGGCATCATTTCCCAGTGCTTGCCATCTTTTTGGGCCTAAAAATTGGAAACTGAAGAGATGGGTTGTTAGATAAAGGAGGTGTCCACAGAGATGAATGGGTGCACGAAATATGTGAGCATGGGGCACGAAAAACAAAATGGTGTGAAAAATAGCAGAGTAAGGTTTTTCATGCAAGAGGTGTTTCAAATTTAGAAGATCGAAAAATGGAAAAAGCATGTACTGTGCCAAAAACATGGAGATGTTCATGAAAAATGGTTCCTGCTTGAAATGTTTTTCATGCTGAATGAGTGGTTTTTTCATGCCACAATGGGTTTTGTGCACGGGGGGTCCGAAATGCCTATAATTAAGATGTGACCCCCTTCATTCGGTATGGTAAAAGTCTTAGAGAACATCTGAGTTTTGATGTGTGTAAAAGGTGGGTGGATTGTGGGTTTCAAAAAATAGAAGAGGTTTCATGTAAAGGTCTGAGTAGCGTGAAAAGGGAGAAGTTGCGCGAGAAAGTGGAAGCAGTGCATAAAAGTGGAGGTAGCATGAAAGAGATTCAGTTGCGAAAAATAGGGTGTTACTGTGGGAAATATTTTTCCAAGAAAAAATCAAATGTTTCGTGCTAATGTGAGATATTGCGCGAAAATGGTGAGTGTTGCGGGCAATCAACAGTGTAACCTGTTTGAATGTTCTGGATATCTGGTTCCGTGGTTTAGTGCTTTCTAGTGCATCATTCAGGACTTCAATATAAGAAAATTCTCGTGCTAGGAAGAGGAAAATAATTTAATGAAAACTTATTGAAGATGTCATCATGTCTATAAACTGACTGGGACTTCACAATAGGCAGTGAGCTAGGGGGACTCAACATGAGTGACCTGTGGGACGCAGTGAGCTATCCCTGAACCTTCGTAATGGAAGTGTGCTTGGGACAGAGTGATTGTACGTAAAAATTTTAATCCAAAACTAGTTATTTTTAGTGGAATTTGGTATGACCGGAAACCTGTCGGTCTATACTCCTGGGACGTATCCCTTTGTGGTGAACCATGTAAAAGTGTTGTGTCAACTTCATGCTTTCATTTGTATGAAAATTTTAACAAGTTCCTACCAACATTGGAACAAGATCCACAACATTAAAATGATAAAGTTGACACACCGATTCAGCCACTCCCCTATGAGGCTCTTCCAGGGTCCTTCAAGTGGAATCAGAGGGAGGTTGACTGGTGTTTGATCTTTCATATACTGTTATAGAGAATTCATCCAACGTCAGTGGAGTCCCTCTTTTTGATGGAAGTAATTTCCAGATTTAGAAGAACAGAATGAGATCTCAACTAATATCTCTTGGAATGGAAGTCCTTTTTTATACTATTCATGGAATACAAGTCAATGATTTAACATGACTTTCTGTGACTGACACATACAGGAAAATTCAACATTTAGATACTAATGCACAAAATGATCTCAACGCAGCCCTTTCTGATCAGATCTATCTAAAGGTGATGAGTTTCACCACAACCAAATCCATGTGGGATAAACATGGAAATATTTATGAAGGAGATTTCAATGTGAAGGAGGATAAACTACAATTCATACAAAATAGGTTTTATGATCTGAAGATGCACCTGGATGAGAATGCAGACTTATTCTACAATCAAATTACTAAAGTGGTTGGAGATATTCGTGGTCTAGGAGAAATAATCAATGACATCGATATTGTATATAAAATATTAATAAGACCTCCACCCCTGTACAATGAAAAGGTGTCATCCTTTGAGGAAAGATATCTTTCCAAATGTTCACTGGATGATCTGCTGAGTAGTTTGGGGGCATATGAAACGAGAGTCAAACCAGAACATGCAACGACTCTAGTGATCAAGGAAACAATGTTCATATATAGGGAATAACTGAAAATTTCAAAAGATAGTGGTGGTGATAATGATTATGAAAAAAAATTATTTCTCTCATTTCCAAAAAGATCCAGAAGCGAAAATGGAAATTGAAAGGGAAGTTACCTCTAGATTTCTTTCGTTGTGGCAAAGTTGGGAACATTGCTCTTCAGTGCTTAAGAAAGATATATGATGAAGAAAGTGATGCTAAAAATATTGAGAATCCCTAGAAAATGTTTTTCAAGAATGAAGACTTCATATATAGAAAGAAATTTATGAATAAGTGTTTTGTATGTGAAGAGGAAGATGATGATAATGAATTTTGTGAAGAAGAAGAACCAGAGATTTAAACTGGAAACTACAATTATAGGATGGACACTATGAAAAAATCAGAAGATTATGGTGGTGAAAATCAGTTAAAAACTATTTTCAATCCTTAGTTGAAACATAATGATGTAGTTAGTAATATTAAGATTAAATATAATAGTTGAAATAAGTGGAAAACAATTGTAGAAGAATCAAATTAATATGTGGATTATCTTGAATCTGAAATTGAATGACTGTACGATTTTGTGAATGTTTGGTCTAAAATCCATGAATGCAATGATGATGTAGTAGATATGAAGCTGATAATTGATGAGTAGGAAAAGGTCATAAATTAACTCACATATAGACTGGAAGAAATGTCCATGACTGCTGAGGGTCTTGAGGAGGATGATGTTACTCTTAGGAGTAAACTTGAGATTGAATTAATCTAAAAATAATCAAGGAAGAAAATCATGTTTGGAAGGTTATAAGATGATGAGCTATTGTAGAGAGGAAAACGTGGCTCCAATGGAGTTGGAAATATTTTGAATTATTAAAGACCCACTTCCATGGGAAATAGTGGAATTAGTTTTGAGGATGAAACATGAAATTATACAATGGGGACCAAAATAAAGGCAATAATAAAGTGGGTCTTGTAGAAAAGTCACATGAAGTGATGAAAAAGAAACATAAAATTCAATCTAAAAGAATAATATAATACTATACTCGAGCCTACATCAATAAGAAGAACTCAAACTATTATTCCATGGAATATGGAATGAGTATAAAAAGAATTTAGAAGACATTTCTTCTCATGAAGTGTCAGTTCTGTGGATATATGGTCCATACCATGTCCTAGTGTGAAGAGGCAAGAATCTATTTGAATGGAGAAGATAAGTGAGTTCAAAAAAGAAGAACAAATTCATATCCTAATTCTTTTAGAAGAAACACTTTCTTTGGATATTGTTTTCGTTGTCTAACATTGGTCATAAGGCCATTGATTGCAGGCTGAGGGGGGAGATAGAAACTGTATACCAGAGTTTGAGACAATTCAAAGATCATCAAAAAGATAGTGTTTATCTTAAAAATAAGGTTTCTCCTTTGGAAGAATATTTCCACTATGAAGAAGCCATGTACACAGAAGAAAGAATTGAAAGGACATCAGTTTTATACACTCAATCTAATGTCTCATGGAAGGAAAAGAAGAATATTTTGAAATCCATACTTGAAGAGGTGGCCCTCAAAGCTACAAAACGAGACAACACCTAGATTCTGGATAGCGGTTGTTTGTCTCATATGATAGGTAATGGAGGCCAGTTAAGAGATATCAAAAGGAAGGTTGATGGTACAATACGATTTGGTAATGATGGTGCTCCGAAAATCAAATGCAGTGGAAGTACTGGATATTCTAATGGGGAGAAAAAGGAAACTAATGTACTTTATGTAGATTTCCTACATCATAATCTCATCATCATTAGTCAACTCTGTGACTTGGGACTTATAGTTACTTTTAATTAGAAAGGCTTCACTATCAAGGGAAATACAAGAAATTCACTTATGAAGGGATGCAGAATAGAAGGAAACTTACATCAGGTTGATTGTAAAGAAAATGTTTGTTACATGACTGTTAAAGAAGAAAGGGCATCTCATATTCTTGATCTAATTTATACATATGTATATGGGATGATAAATTTTTCCGGAACTCATGGAAAAAGGGAATTTTTCTATTTAATAGATGATTAAAGTAGAATAACATGTGTAATATTTATTCACAGGAAATGAAAAGTGCTTGAATATAAGAAAACATATCAGCAAATCACCAAGAATGATACTAGATGAACAATAAAATTGTTGTGATCTTACAATGGAGGGGAATACACGTCCATTGAATCTGAAAATAACCTAACGAATAATGGGATACAACATGAGGATGTTGTTGTGTGAACTCCAAAACAAAATGGAGTTGTTGAACGGAGGAATCGACAGGTGAACAACATGGCATGAACTATGCTGATTGAGAGTCATATTCCACAGCATTACTGGAAAGATGTTGTTCAAGTTGTAGTGTATATTTAAAATCGAATAGGACATTATATGGGTGAGATGAAGACACCATATGAATTGTGGCAAGGAAGGAAGACCTCCTTGAAAAACTTTCTTTTTTTTGGATGTAAATGCTTCATAACGAAAAAAGAAGGAAATCAAGGTGAGTATGGTGACAATGTTGATGAAGTAAATTTCCTTGGATACTCAATGAACAACAAAGCCTAAAAGTGTTTCAACAAGTGATTAGGAAGGATTTTGGAAAGCAGTGATGTTAAGATAATTGAAGAGAAAACCACAAATGCATCAAGAATTTCATATGCTGATGTGATAAAAATAGAGGATGAAAATGAAAATGGAGTAAATACAAATATAGGAATAGATGAATGTGGAAAAAAACTCAACAATTACATCAAGATGTTGAATCAGAAGAAGAATCATAAGAGGAAACCTTGTCCTGAGAGAATGAAAGACAACCTCACAAGAAAAAATCGAATGGATAAGATTGAACAATCTTACAAAATTGGGGTCAAGAGTGAACCCACACAAACAAAGAGGATGAGGAATAACACACAATCTGAATTTTTTTCATTTGTAGAGCCCTCCTCATTTGATGAAGCTATAATGGATGAATCATGGGTGAATGCTGTGAATGAAGAGTTAGATCAGATTGACAAGAACTAGACTTAGGATCATGTTAAGAGACCCGAAGGTCACAATGTGATTAGTAGAAAATGGAACTTCAAGACGAAGTCTGATGAGCATGGAAGTGTTATTATAAAAAAGGAAAGACTGGTATGTAAGGGATATTCCCAGATTGAAGGTGTTGATGTTGAAGAAAACATTGCTCCAGTGGCTAGACGGGATTCAATCAGGCTTTTTCATTCCAGGGAACTCCAAAGAGGATATAATGTATACCAAATGGATGTAAAGATAACATTATTGAATGGTGTACTTGAATAATAAGTCTACATTGAACAACCGGTGGGTTTTCATCTTGGTACTGATGAAACAAAGGTTTGAAAACTAAATAAAGATCTATATGGTTTGATATAGGCACCACAAACATGGTATTCCCGGATGGACTATTATCTCCAGAAGATGGAATTTAAAAGAGGAGTAGTAGATCACAATCTATATGTGAATAATTATCCAAAAGATAAATTCATGGTTCTCGTCAATGTTGATTACAATATATTGGGCGGAAGTAGGCAGAAATCAGTGGATAAATTTTCAAATCACATGAATTTAGAATTTTAAATGTCTCTGATTGGGGAACTCACATATTTTTTGGGGCTGCAGGTAATTAAAATGAAGCATTACACTTTCATTTCTCAGGAAAAGTATGCAAGATAACTGCTGGAGAAGTTTAATATGCATGACTCCAAACCGATGTCAACTCCGATGCGGTTGGAACCAAATGTGGAAATCATGAGGATAAGACATCTGTAGATCCCACAATGTACAAGAGGATTATTGGAAGCATCTGATACCTAACCGCGACATGACCTGATATTGTCTTTTCATCTTTTTTAGCTACCTAATTTCACAGTAATCTGAAGGAACAACATATGTCAGCAGTAAAAAGAATCATGAGTTATATTCAAGGTACATGCAATTGTCTATTATAAATTGTTGTAGGAAGGGACAATGAATTATCAACTTTTTCTGATGCTGACTAGTCTGGCGATGTTGTGGACAAAAACTCCACAATTGGTGGAGCATTCTATATTGGGAAAAAATGTGTTGGCTGGATGAGCAAGAAACATGAAAGTAATTCTATTAGTATTGCTGAAGCAGAGTATATCTCCACCACAAAGGCATGCACTCAACTGCTATATATGATGCAACAACCAACATATATTGGTGATGAGGTGAAGCAACCAATGGTGATTTACTATGATAGTAAGTGCACAATTGATATTGTGAATAATCATGTTCTTCCTTCTCATAAAAAACATATTGAAATCAGGTATCACTTTATCAATGAAAAAAGATGAGCAACATGTGATTAGAATGTATCATGTGGGAACTTATGAGAAAGTAGCTAATATCCTGACCAAGAAACTCTAAACGGCTGTGTTTGATAATCATCAGTTGAGCCTCGATGTTCTACCCCCTACCAATGCATAATGAGGTTATGAATAATCCCCTTTCCCCAGTTATATTAACTATTTTTAATCAGTTTATGGATGTGATGAAGGTTTGCGGGGGAGATACTATCAAGGGGTAGTGTGTTTTGAGATGAATAATGAAAATATTACCGGTAGTTTGTTTTATTATCAAAGGAGATAAAGGAATAAATTCCAGACATGTCATGGACATCTTGTCATGTATCATGGCATGTATTAGGATAGGTCATTGGACATGGAATAATTCTATGACACGATGAGAATTTAGTGAAATGATCAGAATTCGATGATAGGATGAGAAGGAATACAATAGAACTATAATGCTTCTGTGACATTGGAAGAGAATTTCATGGGTGATATTGCGTATTCCAAAACACGGGAACCCAATTAAAGAAACCCCTCTTATTTTCTACACCAAGCATTGATCACATAGACTTAGAGTATTTGTTGAGTTGATTCTTGAGTTTTTGGTTTTTCAAATGGTTGTTAATCTGTGAATTTATCTGGTGATTGCCAAAAAACCCAAATGGGGAGATTGTTGGAACCATGATATTTCTATGAATGAAATTGACTATGGTTTGTGTTTGTTGTCAATATGCATTAGTAGTTCATAATTATTAAGGAAATGGGTCATATAGTTCAACCAGACAATAGTATTTAAGGTGGCATCATTTCCCAATGTTTTCCATATTTTTGGGACTGAAAATAAGAAAAATGAAGACATGGGTTGTTGGATAATGGAGGTGCACGCAATGAATAAGGGGGCACAAAATAGTTGAGCATGGTGCGCGAAAAATAGTGTGGTGCGCGAAATAGAAGAGCAAGGAATTTCACGCAAGAGGTGTTTAAGATACAGAAGGTTGAAAAATGGAAAATGCATTGGCATTGAAAAAAAAACATGGATAGTTCCGTGAAAAACAGTTCTTGAGTGAAAAGTATTTTGCGCCGAATGAGAGGTTTTTTTCACCACAATGGGTTTTGCGTGCGGGGGTCAGAAACGCCTATAAATAATAGTTGATCCCCTTATTCGGTATGGTCAAAGACTAAGAGAAGATCCGAGTTCTGAATCTTCTAATAGGTTCACGGATATTGGGTTGCATGAAAAAGAGGAAGCTTCGCATAAAAGTCCGAGTTGCGTGAAAAAGGAGAAGTTGAGCGAAAAAGTGGAAGCAGTGTGTAAAAGGGGAGGCTACGCGAAAAAGAATCATTTGCCTGAAATAGGTTGTTGTTACACGAAAAATTTTTCTACCTAAAAATCAATTTTTTTCACTAATGTTAGATATTGCGTGAAAATGGTTCATGTTGTGCGCAATCAACAGTGTAACCTATTTACTCGTTTTGGATATCTAGTTCACTGGTTCAGTGCTTTCATGTACAACAATTTAGGACATCGATGCAAGAAGATTCTAATGCTAAACAGAGGCAAAGACATAAATGCAAACCTATTGAAGAGACCTTCACATATATAAACTGACTGGGACTTAAATAAAGGAAGTGTGCCAGGGGGAGTCAACGGGAGTGACCCGTGGGACACAGTGAGCTATCCCTGAATCTTTGTAAAGGCAGTGTGCCAGGGACAGAGTAATTGTACCTGAACATTGTAATCAACAGCTAGTGAAGTTTAGTGGTATTTTTTATGACTTACAACCTCTCAGCATATGCTCCTTGGATAAAGGCCTTTTTTGTGAACCAAGTAAATGTGTTGTGTCATCTTCCTGCTTTCATTTTTTTTGACAGGTTTAAAAAGTTCCTACCAACATGGGAACAAGATACACAACTTTAAACAGAAAAATTTGAAACCCGGATTCACCCTCTCCTTTATTGGTGTTCTAGGGTCCTTCAGTGTAAACTAACCGATGTTCCTACCAACACAAATAACTACAAAGAGAAGAGAGCAGAGCCAAAGGGGGTAGTCAGCCATCCATCCTCCCACCAGAATATTGGGGAAAACAACCCCCAGGGATCAGAATCCCTAGGGTGTCAGTTTCCCTAACTGACGGGGTGGAGGAAAATATAGAAATAAAAAAAGAACAGAATATACTATAGCTCAAAACCACACTATGGGCATAACCTAGTCTCAGACTCAACTATAGTGAACGTCTCTCGGACTCTTGGCTGCCACTTCTAAGATTAGGTATCCTATAAGAACAAAATCATTTAAATAGATTAATTACATTACCTAATTCCATTTTTATCATTTAAACTTTAGATTAATTAAATATTTTAAGCATTAATTAACCATTAACAATTTCACATAAAATTTCATTAGCATCACACCCAAAGTCCAATGTCCTTTTATATTGTATCCTCAGCATTGTGCCCGAGTAAGCTCCAACCCCTTGGGTTATCCTCATTTATTCAATTATTTATTTACAGTATTACTTTCTGATATTCCATGTTATTCATTGAAAATATTCTATAATACTAAAAACAAGGGGGATCAACATGGTTAGTTGATGAACTAACCATCGAGTCTTTGATGCCTATAGCAAGAACATGGCCTCATCCTCCCTTAAGAAGCTAAACATGGAAAGCACATGGAATACCCCATGGGTCTTCACCCATTTCAGAAGAAGGGTAAGGAATACTAGCTACATTGAGAAGTGTGGAAAATAAAGTAGATAAAAAATCAACAAGAATTAGGAGGCATCCAGAAATTCAAATCCAACCTGTTTAATTATCCCATATGTCCACCCTGGAAACAACATCCATAAACCAATGCATCTTGACACTCTAGGTGTCAACTACTACCACAAACAATAGGAATCCTTGCCCCACATAACACAACAGCCACCCAGGATCACATCACAACACAAGTAGAAGGATATAAACCATCAAATCAATTGGGACTTTGGCCCTTAAACAAGAAAGAGGGTAACTCAGAACCCTACAAGAAATTATCTTTTATCCAAAACTAGTTCATTAATCCATCTTGGATTATCTGATTTATTATTCATAGTTTCCAAATTAGGGAAACCTTAACAGTAAGCTATCACAAATAATTTAACATGATTATTACCCCAATTTTATTAACATAAAATTACAACAAGATGAACCAAGTTTATTTACATGCCTCTTTATCCTTACCCAAAAAATTATCAATTTATTCCGGCATTATGTTCTTTACCAATTTCCAACCTGAATCAAAATATAAACAAGAAAGAATAGATATCAACTATCTAGGAAAACAAGATGCAATAACATACGATCAATATCAATTTATTTATACGGTTAAAATATTTATTATGTCAATTACATTGTGATCCAGTGGGATAAAACATGAAAAATGCAACACTGCATGTAAAATAAAATATAATCTATGAATCCCCTATCTCGAATGGTTCGTGACGTTCTTTATATGAGAAAAATCCACACAATAGTTTATGATCTACTCTGCCCATGACAACTGTATCCACCTGAAGATGTAGAGACACTACCACATCGTTCAATACGAATGAATATACCATTTGGAACATGTAGATAACATTCTATAAAATAGTAAAGGATAAATAGATGGAAATAGACCCAAATTAATGAATATAGATCATACTTTATATCGATGATTGATTGATACTGCTTGGTTGCATCAAAAACATAGGGGAACTAATCCATGGAGGAATGCTCAATCGCACAAATCCTATGAGAAGGAATAGAAGGTTCGAGCGTCTCACACCCATGATCAAGGAGGAAGGATTTATGATGAAGATATCTTGTCCCTTAAGAAGATTTAATGGATCTGTGGTTTCAGATATGTTGTATTTTCTATTAAAAGCGGATCACATTAAACCATAAGGTTTGACCAAGTTAAAACATCCCAAACCTTCGTAAATTACTATAGGAGATAAGACATTTGAATCAGAAATAGAGTCCTTAAAACAAGGCTTTAAATGAATTTTACATCAAGGGAAACGTTATTGGGTAGAAATTGTAGAAAGTTGGAAACATTGTTCCCGAACTCGAAATTTGGTAAATGAAAAACACTGTTCATGAACCTCACCATTGAAACCTCACCATTGGAACCTCACCGTTCTAGAAAAAGTATTCATGAACTCAAAATTTGGAAATGGAAAGAGGCTACCATTGGAACCTCACTATTATGAATACACTATTCATGAACTCGAAATTGGAAAAGGAAAAACACTATTCCTGAACCTCACCATTGAAACCTCACCATTGGAACCTCACTGTTTTGGAAACACTATTCATGAACCTCATCGTTGAAACCTTAATGTTGGGATCTCACTGCTCTAGAAGCATTTTTCATGAACCTCACCTTTGAAACCTCACCTTTGGAACCTCACTATTCTAGAAACACTACTCATGAACCTCACTATTGAATCCTCACCGTTAGATCCTCACCATTCTGGAAACATTGTTCATGAACCTCACCATTGAAACCACACCATTAGAACCTCACTATTTTAAAAACATTGTTCATGAACCTCACCATTGAAACATCACCATTGGAACCTCACCATTCTAGAAACACTATTCATTAACTCAAATTTTGGAAAATGAAAGAGGCTACCATTGGTACCTCATAGTTCTAGAAACACTATTCATGAACATAAAATTTGGAAAAGGAAAGAGGCTACCTTTGGAACCTCACCATTCTCAAAGAAATATTCATGAACACAAAATTTGGAGAATGAAAGAGGCTACCATTGGATCCTCTCCATTCTTGAGAAACTGTTCATCAACTCAAAATTTGGAAAAGGAAAGAGGCTAACATTGGAACCTCACCATTTCAGAAATGGTGTTCATGAACTCTAAATTTTGAAGAGGAAAGAGTGGTTAACATTAGATCTCACCGTTTTTACTATTCACATAAGCCTACTAATATCACGGTTCACATAAGGCTACAGTAGCACTCTTCACCTAAGGCTACCGTTGCACTATTCACAAAACTGTAAATTTGGAAAAGTGTTGAGGATAAGTCATCTTGACCTCCTGAAACACCTTAGACACCAGATTTTTGTAGAGGAGTAGACCATAGAGGTCCGGGCAATTATAGTTTAGAAAATGAAATTTGAAAATAACCTATATCATTATATTTAAGATTCTGTTCAATTTTTTTTTTGAAAAAAAATACATTTTTACATTAATTTCCCTTTTCATATTCAAAACAATTTACCCTAATTAGTCTCATGTTTTTGATATACCCACTTATTTTTATTATTATATTTTTACTTTGTGGGATTGAACTCATGGTATCAAATAATAAAATTCTTGGTCACTTATTATGTAGTAATGTTCAAATACTTATTCTTTCAATGGCGTTTTTGGTGTATGTTAGCATCCTTATATGTTTCATCTGTTTTATTGGGGATATTTACATTTCAATGATCACTTTTATTTCTCAAGATGGATTCTGTATGGTTCTCACCAATAAAATATAGGATTCATTATTTCCATTTTCTTACATACCCATCCACTATCAATATGCATAAATTTTCATCCAATGCTTTTTATTTTTAAATATCGTGTTTCATATTTCTTTTTGTGATGTGTGTTAACCAATATTCCATACATGAATTTATTTTGGAAATTATTAACTTAACCATATACCATTACTATATAATGTTTTAGTTTGTAGGATTCTCATATAGAAATCCACTTAATTAATTGATTTTTTAGATCTTAAAAATCAATAAACTTTTTTTAGAGTTGGATTTTTTGGTTTTTTTGTATTTGAGTATTTATATTTTATATTATTCATATTACAAATGTCTCTCAATGTTTTTATTATTTAAAAAAATAATTTCTTAATTATAATTTATGCAATTTAATATTTTTTATTTTTTATATATAATTAATATTATTAATCAATTATTTTATTAAATATTAAATATTCTTATATTGTTATAAATAATAATTCGTGTGTTTATATTACTTCTCTTTTTTTAACCCTTATCCATGTATTTCACGTTTTATTACACTATTATGTGAGTTTTGTAATCATTTTAATGACTTTATATCCATTGGGAATTTTTCATTTCATTTAAATAAGTATCGTTTATACCCTTATGTACGTGTTATAATTTATAACTTACCCTTACATAACTCATATCATACCCTTACATGGTGCACAAAAATTTCTCATTATCCTTATGTAAATTGTATTCTACTATTGAGTAGGTGGCTTGCACTTCTCTTTTACCTTTATGTGAAATTTTATTACCCCTATGCATGTGTTAGAAATTTGTTTCATTCTACACCCGAGTTATTATTTAACATTAAAAGTTTTTTAAAACCTTATTGAAAACTTTTCATAACAATATTTTACCATTACTCGTGTAACCTTATACCAATACATATCCAATTTAATATTCATCTTAACCTTATGCATTGTATGGAAATTTTTTGTTACAATTAA
Organism: Viscum album; assembly: GCA_963277665.1. Taxonomy (NCBI): domain Eukaryota; kingdom Viridiplantae; phylum Streptophyta; class Magnoliopsida; order Santalales; family Viscaceae; genus Viscum; species Viscum album. The sequence continues at coordinate 822,264,144 of OY728162.1, forward strand.
ATAGTGTATATAAAATATGTACTCAGCCTTAAACAACATTTTCATCACCTATACAAAAGATTTGATTTACCTTTATACATGCATGGACGTTCCACCACACCCCCTATTGATGTTTCTTTTTACCATTACACATGTCATGTAAACTCTTATATATGATTATAAATCTATTTAGAATACCATAATAAAATTCATAACTACTCATACATATGGTATAAAATTTTCATTTTCTCCTTAATGCATTCATATGAATGACCCTAATATAGTAATGGGAAACAGATATTCTAGGTCACTTTATTTTAATATTTTCTAGGTATTTTGTATTTTTTCATGTTCATAATATTGTTTTAAAATAATTTAATCATTATATATATTATTAATAATAATATATAACCTTTGATAAGTGGATTTATATTATTTTAATCATATTTATATAATGTTCAAAGGTTGTTCTTTATTTTGTCAAAAACATATATAATGGAAGTAAAAAAATTTATTTTATTATTTTGAGTAATTTTTTATTTTCAGTGTATCTAAATTAATATTTGAAGGTATAAATATTATTCAAACTTGTTATGTAGTATTAAATTAGGTTTTATATATATTTATAATTTATTCATATGTACATGTACTTATTCTTCATGCACATAAATGTTTTATTTTAATTATTAATTTTTGTGTGATTTTCAGTGGATTTCAGTGGGATAAATTAAAATGTTGTTTTTTAAAATCTTAATAATGATTTGAAATTAGTTAGACTTTTTCCTATAGTATTGGAATTTTAGATGATATTTCGCTGATAATATATATATATCTCTTTCTCTAATAATCTATTATCAATTATTTTGGAATTTTAAATGTCTAACCTTCTACTTGGATGTGTTGAGTTATTTTTATTTATAAGGATGTTTGATAACTACTTGGTAGATGAATATACACAAAAGTAATGATATAATTATACTGTTATAACCATCTATTAATTAAACTTGAATACTTCATAATTTAAATCATTGTGGTTGTTTTTGATCCTATAAGAAAAATTATTTTTCTACTAGATGATCTCACAAGTGTTGTACCTATACTGATTCGACATCTACTAATTTGATGGGATGAGCTGATCATATAATCATGAATTGATATTTTTTAATCATGTTTGTATAACAGTTTTTCCATAGTTTCTTATTTTTTTACCACTATTTACTATCTCTCACAAGTTATCACAATATCTATTTACACTTTTATATAGAAAATCATTTAATTTTATTGGATTTGGACTCCTAGATTGTAATGTGATGACTTTATGAGTTTTGACTCTTGAATTCTAATATTTGGACCATTCATGTTTTGAATCCCTCATTCTAAATTCAATGTTGTGTATTAGTTAGGACTCTAAAGAAAAAATTCATGTTTTATTTTATACTTCCACAAAAAAAAATTGTCGTAAATGGGTTATGATTACCATTCTACAACCAGTTTAATTCGCATCCCATATCTCACAAAGTAGCGAGGAATAAGAGTATAATCAATCCACTATGGATCAAACTACAATAAAAATTTATTGTGTTCTTTATTTTATTTTTTTCACTACTAATTAACTCTTCTAATTATCATTGAAAAATAATTTATATAATAAATCCATAAAATAAATTTTTCATCATGTCTAGTCACCCATCATATATACCATCTTTTATCGCCCTATCCAACCTAACAACAATTTATTTAAATATTATTGTCTGTTGATTACTACGGAAACTAGGTTATTTATTGAATAGTTCATTAATTCTGTTATATAGTGAATGCATTGGACATAATTAGGGAGGATTATGGTCTAGTCTAGATATATCCTTGATTAAAATGACTTTCTTGGTCATGTTTGTGTTTTTATACCAAGAAACAATTAATACATAAACACATAGTCAAAGTGTTAAGATTATGATGTCTTTGATCATGATGTCCTAGATTATGTCATTGAATTGGATTTCTTATATTATGTATTTCATCTCTAAATAAACTTTTATTAATATCAATGTGATATTTTCATTTCCATTATTATCTGTAGATATATTATGCCTTTAATTTCATAATATTGGGGAATTATGTTTTGTAATCTATCTATTATTTATTATCTAAACTAATCATATACCTACTTATGATCTTTAATTTTAATCACTTATATGTACTCTTAATGAAAATTATATATCACCCCTTCTTATGTTTCAATTTCCTCGCATTATAAGGAAAATTATTACATATGATATATCTAACCAAATTTACTGTGTGGAGAATTTGTGGATGATATGGAATAAATAATATGGATTATGAAGTACATTATGTTGTGGAAAAACTTCCATTTGTTAAGAAATACATGGGATTTATTATATTTATATTTTTCCTAATTATGATATGAGATAAACATAAAATGTTTTGTGAATTAATGTAATATGATATATTATTTAATTTGAATAAATGTGGTATTTTTATGTCTAGGAATCTATAGTTGGTATCAAAGGCAACACGTAATGTTAGTTTCTTCAGCACCATATAAAAGAGTATATTTATCCACCCTTTCTTCTCATATATAAACATTACATTAATTTTATGAATCATTTAATACATTACAAAACAGATACCCTCAGATGATAATATTTTTGTTTCATTGGATACCTGATTACAAAAACACTAATACATAAGTGATATACATTATCTCCCACTAGTTTTTTCCTGACTAGAACCATTGTTATAAACATAAAACACAATACATATCTTCATAAAATGGGGAAATGAAACATAAAATGGGTGATCTTAGATTCCGAGAAAGGGTAAAAAATGGGTATATGTAATAATAATCATGGGCATATTGGTATATCTAAATTATCATCACATTATAAGATCATAACATGCATACCGGAGATCATAATCATGAGTCAGTGCATAAATATTGGAATTTAATTATACATGAATTATAATGGGATGAATATAAAAATACATGGTAGCATAATATAGGAATATGAAATGGGATTATGGTAGACACATAAGCATATAAATATTATTTCACAGTAGTCAAGGCCTAAATACAATGTCACATTAGTGAAATGGGATAACCCTGCAAACCATCATGGAATTCATGGTTCACCCCCATGACCATATTAATTATAAATGTTCACTCCTAAGACCATCTTACCAGAAAATTAATTTAATTAACCAAGTTCACTCCCCTCCCAAAATTTTTCTATATCATGATATATAAATGGTCACAAAATAAATTGGAAGTATATGTATGTCCCAATAATTTTATTATTAAATTATATATTCTTGTTTCATAAGATCATAAACAATCATATCATAACCCTTGAAATTAAATGCGTATCAAAAAAATGTATTAATATCATAACCTAAGGAAAAGAGATAGTTTTTTAATACTTTTATAAAAATAATAACCCATGAAAAGAAGTGGTTTTCATAAGAATATAATCCGTAAATGATAAATGGTTTTCATAAGAATATAACCCTTGAAATAGAAATGGGTGTCACAAACATCATTTCATGAAAACATAAACCATTCCAAAAAATAATATGAATCGAACTATTGGATAATAGCCCCAAAATGCTTGAGTAACACCAAAAGATGTCATCTTGGATGGAAAATAAATTTGGAATATTTTTTTAATATCATTTCTTGAAGAAAATATACTTTCATCATCGAAGAAAACATATATAAACATTAAAAAATTTGAAAAAAAAATTTATTGGTAAAATATTTAATAACATATAAATGAATCTTTCTAAATTGTTCAAATCAATTTTCAGTGAAAATAATCTCAATTTTTTTTATTAAAAATCATTAATGAAAACATTCTGAATGAAGGGATAAATAAAGTAGGATTTTCATTAAAAATAATTTATTATTGTAAGTTCTAAAGTGTGGGAAAGTGATAAAAATACATGAAGATATCATGAATAACTAGGGTAGATGAATAGTCATGATACTTCTGGGATATGGATCATGATATTTTAATTAGTGGATGAATAATCATATATAATCTCGATAATGATGTCATTGTAGTAATACACTCATACCACTTAGGTAAAGTTCAATCATAACACCCATGAGTAAATGAAGATAAAATAATATTCAAGTATCATGAAAGAATTATATTTTGGGGATAACATTTCAAAGGGAAGTATATAAACCTCATTAACGAATATAGCTGCATAAAAAAACATGTGTCTAAATGAAGGAATGTTAAGAGACAATTACCTTAACAATTTGGTACATTATATGCTATAAAACCCCATGAAATATATATAATTACAAGGATATATAAGTGGCCATAAATATAAGTATAATAATCATAGAATAAATTCCTAATTTTTATATATTCCACAATAATAAATGAGTTATGAATGTGTCATGTATCACACAGAAAGAAAAAGTGACATGCAATTTCATTACCTTATGTATTAATTTTCATCATACTCATTCACAGCTATTATATAATAAATATAAGTTTTTTATATGTATATCATTGATCCATATTAAAATATATACTTCCATAATTTTTTAATTATGACTTTATATTACCATTTTATTAACAATTCCATGATAATGTTACATTTCATGTAGTAACCAATTTGTTTTTTCTAAATGATTTAAAATTACATTCTTGGTCTTCCTACATAGATAAGGATTTCCTTATTTAAAAAATGTAAACCATTATATAAATATACTATATATTCATTATATGTGTATTTATAATAATATAAAAATGATATTAATCTTAAATAAATTAAACTATTCATGTAGATGGTTGGTCGTACACACACATGAACGTTGTTTTCATTTTCTTATGGTGTTTTTGAATGAAAGAAATGATATATATATATATATATATTAACATTAAAAAATAATAATTATTTAATATTTTTCACATATTTATATATATATATCCATCATATAATCCTTCTAAATCATGTATTAATGACATCATTGTGAGTAGGTAGTAGTACACACATCCACAAACGATGTTATCATTTTCCAGGAAAACAGAATTCAGAAAAGATTTTATTAAAAAAATATCTATTAAAAATCATAAATAATATATATATCATATGGAAATAGTAACTCCATCAATTTTCAAATCATTAAAGGTTGTAATGGAGGAGATATGGACATCAGTTTCGTGAGGTGGTAGTCTATCGAACACACAAACGTTGATTGTGTTTCCCAATTGATGAAATTTTTAATGTATAACCCATAACATAATAAAATATAATTTTATTAAGGATAATGATGTGTTTATATATTTATTTAATAAAAATTATTGATAGTGGATAATGAAATAAAACAAAATTCATTGTTGAAGTATGTTACCTCTTCTTTGGGAAACTCCTATTTATTTTCACCAAAGTGCTTCCTTGTTTGATTTATGCCAATTGTGAGGCCTCCAAGAAAAATCATGGGAAAATGAGAGGATATATAGGGAGGTTTTTTACATGCAAAGGGATTGAGAGGTGTGAATAATTTAGGGGGTGATGTCTTATTATAGTGAACGAGGAGTGGTGTTCTTTTAAATATTAAAAGGAAAACACTATTTAGTAGTCTCCCTTATATAATTTGACTCAAATAATGGTCATTATTCTATAAAATTTATGATATGTTTGAGCAATGGCAAGAAATTGGATTTTTAAAAGTTTATAGGTCATTTTTCCTTTTAATATTAAATTTTAAACACTAAGTAAACTCATTTTAACATTAATAGTCTTAGTTAACTTAAATTTCATTAACTAATATTTTTAGGAAAAAACCAATTTCAGAATATTAGACATTATAAACTATTATGATTGTAAATATGGATTCCATTTTTCGAAATTACAATAATATAATTTGTTGAAATTTCTTCTATATTAATCCTGTTGGCAGGAATAGATGACGATATTTTATACAAAAAAAGATCAAAAGTTTTTGAAGTTTTTATATCAATTTTCAATGTAAAATTGGTTCCAATGACCTAAATTGGATACAAATATGTTTAATTTATGACATTATTATTTAAAACCACATTAAAATATAATTTAACTTCCAAAATAAATTAGATGTTAAATCAGTTTTCAATTAAAAATTAGTATTTTTTACAATTCATCAAAAAATGAAATATTTCAAAAAAAAATCTCAGAAGTAAACCCTAAGATAATTTTGAAATTTTTCAACTCAAAAATTAATTTTATTTTATAGAATTAAAAATTTAAAAGTGTTTAAAATTATATTTTTTGTTTTTCACAAATGTACATATAATGATGTTCTTCTAAGAAAATATTATTTTTCAAAACATCTACACTTTACAAAAAATCTATTATTTTATTATTAATATGTATTATTTATATAAAAACGTTATAATTAATTTTTAAGAAAAATTAATTTCTATTCATATTTCTATTTTTTATGTCTATGTTACAACTATCTTTTTGAAAATAAATAGAATAATAAAATGATGTGTCATATAAACTCAATCTTGTGTGCAATTCAAGCTATGTTGATATTGTGTGAAAAAAGGTTAACATAGAGTATCAGATAATAAATGTTTAAAATTATGTAGGATGCAATGTAATAAATCAAAAAAAATTAATTTAATCCAAAAATGTTTATAAGAACATAGTTTGTAACATTCTACCCCCCTTTAAAAGAATTTCACCCTCGAAATTCCTCATTCTCATACGAAATAATTTAGGGTACTTATACCTCATCATATCTATAATGTTCACATGAATTTTCCACTAATAGGAGACTTATCCACAAAACCTTGACTTGGTGTGTAGACTTGTTTCGTTAGATCATTCTCTAAATGACCCAAAATTGCAACCAGTTGTTCCTTATAGGAATGTTCATTCACTAACAGTATGACCTATGAGTAACAAAAATTTGAAGGGTTAGTTATGAGATTCCTAAATTGAGATACATGGAAAACAGTGTAGAATTTAGGGAGGTTCGGTGGAAGCACCCTAGGATAGGATACTATATCGACATGTTCATGAATTTCAAAGGGACCGATATACCTAGGGTATAATTTACATTTTTCCCAAAACTCATAACTTTATTCTAGAGAACGATTTTTAGAAACAAATTTTCACTGAATTCTAATTTTCGATCATATCGATGATTATTAGAATAACTTTTCCGCTGAATGTGAGCTACCCTGATATGCTTAAAAAAATTTCTAACCATCTAAACCATTTCTTTAGCGATCACATTTCCAATTTCTTTATTTCTTAAATGTCATTCTAAATAATTAGATATCTACATTTCATTCTATAATGGGCTTCATTATTGGACATATTAATTCATAAGTAAAAGATATTTTTATATGAAAACTCAACTAGAGGAAGGTATCGATCAAAATAACCTTTCAAATTTGATAAAAAAGATCTCAACATATCTTCTTGTGTTTGAATTGTTCTTTCAGACTAACCATCCATTAGAGGATGATAAGCAGTATTGAAATTCAATTTTGTATCAAGGTATTTGTGAAGACCTTTCTAGAAAATTAAGGATGATCTAGAATCCCAATAAGACATGATGGAATGATGTGGTCCATGAAATATTTCCCCTTTCTCAATGTATGTCCTCGAATGCTATTATATTGAGAAATATTCTCTCATAATGATGAAGTGTACTAAATTAGTAAGGTGATCGACTACCTCCAATATAAAATTATTTTTTAGAGGTTTTTAAATGTCCGATGAAATAATCAATAGTGTTTCTCTCCGATTTTTATTATATTAGGGTTAATAGTTGCAACATCCCCTTATAATTTTGTTTTTCATCCTTAACCTGTTGGAATAACAAAAACTTAGATACAAACTCTATGATATCTATCTTCCTTCCAACCAACCAGAAGTATTATTTCAAATAACTATTCATCATTGTACTTCGAGGATGAATTGAGAATGAATAACTATGAGATTCCTCAAATAGCTCCTTCATTAAATGTTTTATGTTTAAAACTCATAAATGGTTCCTAAACCTTATCATTTTATATGGATCAATCTTATACTTATAAACATTTATGACCATCTATTATAGATATGAATCATTCCTTTTTAAACTATCTAATCATTAATTAGTGATATGGTAAAGTTTTAAATAGGAAAAGATAAGATTTTCCCTTTCCTTCATGATTTCCATATCCATCCTATGCAAATATAGAAATATTGAATATTTTTTTATCCTCACCACAGATAATATAGTGTGATCCATTAGAATTAATAAATCGACCACCTTGTTAGATTTCCTAGGGTTGTAACATATTGGGAAACCATAATCCTTTATCAACACAAACCACCTTCTCTAGAACATGTTCAACTCCTTCTGTGTAAATATATACCTCAATATTTTATGATTAGTATATATATCACACTTTTCTACATAAAGATAATTCCTCCATATCATTAATTAAAACATTAACACATCTAACTCCAAATAATGAGTTGGGTAATTTTTCTCATTGATCATCAATTTTCATGAGGCATAGGCTATAAAAATGTCATTCTATATAAGAACACATTATAATCCCTTCTTGGAGGCCTTAATATATATTACAAAACCCTTATACACTACAAGGTAATGTAAGAACATGAGCGCTAACTGACCTTCTCATCAGTGCCATGAAATTTTCCTTACAATCATCTATTGAGATGAACGTGGAACCCTTACAAGGTAACTTCATCATAGTATTGGATAATCATGAGAAATTTCCTATCAAACATTTATAATATATACATAAGGTGAGAAATTTTTGGTTTCCCATCAACATGGCTGTGTTGGGAAAACATTCAATATATTTTGTTTTTGATGGATCTACGGATACACCCTCTCTTGGGATTTTGTGAACGAAAAATGAAACCTTTTGCATCCAAAATTCAATAATTGTAAATTTTCCAAACGGTTTGTCCTTCCATAGGAACATTAGTTCAAATTGCAAGCGGCATCCATGTGTTTCATTAATCTTTGATAGATAAGAAAATAATGTATAAAGATAAAAAACTATCAAGGTAATCTTAAATGACTATATTCATAAAATACATGAAGATATAGTGGGTAATATGTATTCAAAGTGTCCAATTTGTTACGTAATTATGTCTTGGGTACATGCTTCTTCTTCAGCCTAAATTAATGAAATATTAAATGAATTTAAATATTGGAAACATATTGAGATCTATGAATTTCAGTAAACAATTAATCAATATTGGGAATAGCATACATCTTGTTGTTCATAATCTTGTTTGACTACGAATATTCAATGCAGAGCTACGTTGATCCATATTTGTTTTTCTCTATAATAATTGTTTCACCCTAAGGTGACAAACATGGATTAATGAATCCCTTTTCATTCATTTCTTCGATTTTCTTCATTAATTCCTGCAACTCAATAGGGGCTATTCTATAGGCAGTATTTTATATTTATGTGGAACCAGGTATTATTTTTATTGAGAACTCTACATCATGTTTTTGTGTAAGGCTTAGAAAATCATTTTAAAATATATACAAAAATTCTCTATGAATATAAATATCATCACTATCTTTTTTATCCATAACCATTTGAGATAAAAAATTCATTTTTAGTGGGAATTAAGATCCATAAATTAGATTCAATCACTATTGGAATTTCATATTAATCAAAAAATTGATATAAAATAATTTGTTGGTTTGATGTATCAAACATAACTTTCCTACCTTGACAATTTATGTGGGATTTATTCATAGAAATACAATCATTTCCTAGTATGACATCAAATTCAATCAGAGGAATAATGATAATATATGTAGGAATATCATTTTCACAAACATCAAATAGGAAGGGATCATAGTCTTGAGTGACAATAACCCTACCATTATGGGTTTTAATACTAACTCCACATATAATCATTTTGGTGGAATTTTAATACCCTTAGAAAATTATTTTGATATGAAATAGTGGGTGGATCTATAATCAAATAAGAAATTAGTAGTTCTAGAGTGGATTGAAAGTGTACCTTCAACCATTTCTTTATTGAACAACTCAACATATATCGGGAGAACATTAGATTTTCTATTATCCCTTGTCTTAATATGTTTCTAGCATGAATCATCATCTTTAAACTTCTAGCTTGGTCACTTGTTATCATAATCCCCATTCTCCTTACACATGAATCACTGGAGTGGGGGAGGTTCATTCTATGTAGCTTTCACTCAATTGAAATTGTTAGCTATCTTCTTCCCATCACATATAAATAAAATTTTCGTTGACCTTACCTTCTATACATAATATATTTGTTAGTCCTCTTGATACATTTTCCTCCATGATTATTCCAAATCATAGAGAAAAAAAATAAATGATCATATTCTTCTCTCTAGGGTTATGATATTTTCCTTTGAAATGCATCATCCTTTTCTTCTCAAAACCGTGATATTTATATGTAACTCCAACCTCCATTTCAACCTTGACTAAAAAATTCAAAATATCTTCATAAAGAGTATTTTATATTATGTATAAACCATTATGATACTTGACTTCAATCCACTGAATAATATATAAACTATAAATTCAAGTTGAATGGTAATTCTAGAAGTGTACCTCACAATTCTTGTAAAATTGTCTTCATAGATACAAATAGATTCATCATCCCTTTGAATAAACGTGAGAATCCCCTTCTCCATTTTCTTATAAAGAACACGTGGAATTAATTTATTTATGAAGATGTTATTGAACTCATCTTGATCGATGGATTAAATTTAATATTTTTTCCCTTGTATTTTGATTTGACTACACCATTAGTCTACTAACCCTTCTAATTGACAGAGAAACATAATGAATTTTTTATGTTTCGATAATTGGAGAAAGATAAATATCATTTTAGTGGTACCAATCCTCTTTTTAGTAACTAGTGGTTCAATAGATCCAATGAAATAAGGTATATGTTTCCTCATGACAGAATCAATAGAACATTTTTCCCTCCATTGACCATTTTTAAGCTTAGCATGATTCATTTGATAGGAATTTTGTGGGAGAATAGAAATGAGGTTTTCATTCCAGTTGGCATAGAAATCAGATACACATGAGAACAATCATTGAATTTTCCTTCACACTCAGCATTAACAGAGTTCTTTCAGTTTCTAACCATTTACTAAAACCAAAAAACCTGGTGTATGAAATAATAATCACAAAGGGAAACAACATATTCCGGAAATTACTTATAGGATGTCAAAATAATGAATGCTTATTTAATCTACGAACCCATAGGATTATCCTAGGTTTTACATAGCTGACATCGATTTAAATCCTCCACAATGTTCCGTGAAGAGTTTATTATTTATCAATGTATATCCACTAAGAGTTCCAAACTAGGTGTATAGAAAGACTGATTTTCATTCACCAATTCTTGATCAAGTCTAGCTCAATATGATGTTTTTAGTGTTTTAACCCATATGTAAATATGTTCCAGAACATCATCTAATTATAGTATCCATACATGGATGTATATCTAGAAAACCTCTCTCTCTATCCTTTACCAATATTCTGGGAAATTTTTCTATACATTTCCGCATCCTTACTCTTATCATTGGATAAGTCCATAGGGTTTTAATTATGGTTTTCCCATCCTAGTTTCCAAAATTTAACTAAACTTTTATAAAAAATAAACAATAGAGACACTATGTTCTAATTAACAAAAAATACATCATTATTTTTTAACATTTATAATAGTATACAAACAGATTCCCAAAGACCATATCAGTTTAGTCACTCTGGAAACATGGAAAGACAAAAAATTATACCTAAGTGATTTAAATTATTTACCACTATGTTAATCATGAGTATCACCCTTATTAGAAACCTCAAAAATAATAAAAATCATCATGACATAGGGAAATGAAAAATAAAAAGGGTGACATCAGATGCTATGTTAGGGTATAAAATGGATTTATATAAGCATAATCATGAGAATATGGGTATGGGAACATTACCATAACATTAGAAGATCATAACCTACATATCAAATATCATACACAAGACTCATGGGATAAATATTATATGTTCAGAAGACATGAATCATAAGGTAATAAAGAGAATAATCCATGAAAGCATAACATGGATATTAAAAATGGAAGTGTGGTAGTAAAATAATCATATAAAAATATTTCTAGAGTAGTCATAGCTTAATTCCAAGTCAATTTTAGTGTTATAAGTTCACTCTTAAGACCAACATTGTAGTCAGGGTTCACTCACATGACTATCTCAATAGTTATAATTCACTCACAAGATCATCTTAGAGGACAATTTCCTTTACTGAACTGAGTTCACTCCCCATTCCAGTAATTTCTATCTCAAGAGATATAAATTGTTTCCCAATTTATTGGAGGGATACAGAGGTCCCACATGTATCAGATGGAAATCATACATATGTGTACCATATGATCATAATTAATCATGTATTGTCCTATGAAATGAAATGGAAATCATGAAAATGCAGTCATATCATTGCCTATTGAAAAGGTTGATGTTTCATAATCATTTAATCAAAATCATAACCAATGAAAATAATTAGGTTTCAAAATCATATAACCCTAAGAATAGAAACAGGATTCATAAGCATATAACCCATAAAAGGGAAATGGGTTTCTAAAACAACATGTTCTCAAAACATAAACAATTTCCAAAAATAATATGAGATGAACTCATTGATTTTTTCGCTAGAATGTCAGGAGTAACCTCAAAATTTGTCAATTTTTATGGAAAATAAATTTGAAATACCATTTTAAAAACATTTCTTAAGGAAAATATCCTTCTAGATTTGAAATACACATTTTATATACGTGAATAATTTTGAATGTTTTTTAAAATAGATTTGTCATATTATAAATTAGTATTTTAAAATTATTTAAATACTTTCATTTTTAAATTAATCACAAAAAATAATTTAAAAACACTTTCGATAAAATTTCTAGATAACATGGTTTTGGATGAATATTTATTTCCGACTAAAGGGAGAAATAATGTGAGATTTTTTTATAAACATTTACATGATTATTTTAATGAAGATATCATGAATAACCATTTGTTATTATAATTAAAAAAATTTCTTGATATATGGATCATTTTTTTACATTAATTGAATTTTAATCACAAATAATCGAGATAATAATGTGATTATAGAAAAAAAACCTCTTACAACTTCGGTAACATTTAATTATAATCCCCGAGAGAGTATGAAATTAATATAAGAATAAAATATCTTTAAAATAAGGATATTAATGATTAATCATGTCAAATTTCATTATACACACATCATAAAATAATATAGGTTCATAAAAAAACATGTGTCTTATAGAATGAAAATTGAGGCGAAATTACCTTACAGATTTGGAAACTTTTGACCTATAAACCCCAATGAAATAGATATCATCATATGGATTTGTAAATACCTATATATTTTAGAATAATAATCTTATAATAAATGCATGTTAAATATATACACAACTCAAAATAAACTAGTTGTGAACATGATATGTATCTTATTGATATAAATTTGAGATGAATTTCCCTTACCTTATGTCTTGACTCTCGTTGTGCTCATTAAAAAATCCTGTATAATGAATATATTTTTATTATGAATATATAAAATTACCATGTTCATATATATAATTCGATATATTATTTAATTTTGAATATATCTTACAATTTTATTTATAATTCCATGTTAATGATAAGTTTTAGGTAATGACCGCTTTGTTTTCCATATATGTTTTTACATTTTATTCTTAGTCCTCATACATAGATCATGATTTTTTAAAATTTAGGAATTTTAAAAAAAATTATTTAAATATAATATATATTCTATATATTTTTATATATAATAATTTACAAAAGATAGTAATAGTAAATTAATTACACCATTCATGGAGACCATAGGTCGTATGTATGCATGAACGTTGTTTTACTTTTACTATCAAAATTTTTAAAGAAATAAAATTAAATGATATATATATATAATGATTCAAATAGAATTATTATTTAATATATATCACATATGTATATTAGAAACATCCTTCATGAATTCTGTGTAAAGTGTGATTGAATCACGTTTCATTGAGGATACAACATTCCACACATCCACAGACGACTTTATCATATTCCCACAAAATTAAAAGAATAATTGTATATATTCTATAATAATTAAAAAAATAATAACTAAATCTGAAATATAATATATGTTATATAAAAATATTTATTACATAGTTATTTTCAACCTTGAAAGGTTCTAATGGAATAATGAATGACATCGTATTTCAATGTAGTACTCTTTTCTACACACGAACGATGATTGTGTATCCCATTTGATGAAAGTGTTTTTGATTTTTTCTAAAACACTTATCATAAAAAAATATAAATATATTTCAGATAATAGGGTTATTATATAAAAATGTAATGTTAATAATTTATATGGTGGATAAAGAAAGATAACATTTTCTCTTATGGATGGATGTTACCAGTTCATTTGGTAACTCCTTTTGGTTACCACCAAAGGCTTACTTGGTTGGATTGATGAACAAATTAATGACTAGAATTAATTCGGGGATATTGGTAGGATATTTTTTCATTGTTTGGTAGAACCAAATGGCTTCATAGGTGTGAGGAAGAGGCGGTGGGGGTGAGTTTCCTTTTATAGTTGATGAGGAGTGGCACTATATTAAATATAAAAAGAAACACTATCAAGAGGCCCCCTTAAATCATGTGCCTCCAAAAATGTTCTATATTCTATAACATGAAAGTTATGGTCGATATATGACCATAAAATAAATTTTGGATATGTTTATAGGTCATTTATCTTTTTAAGATTAATGTTTAACCACTATGTAAATTCATTTTCACCTTAATCGTTGTAATTAATTTTAATTGATTTCACTTTTTTTTTGTAAAATAAATTTGACCACCTTATACATTATAAATTATTTTTGTTACAAATATTCAATAATTTTTTCTAAATTCCATCCATATATGTGCCAGATATTTATTTTAATATTAGCCACACAGGCGGGATGAGTGGGTGAGTTTTTAATTGAAAAAGATCAAAAGTATGAAAAGTTTTTACATCAAATTTCAATTTAAAATTTATTACAGAAGCCAAAAATGGATTAATTGATGTAAAATTTGATTAATTATATTTTAATAATGAATTACGATAAAATATTTCAGTATAAATAAATTAGAAAAAAACTATTGTTAATTAAAATACAATATTTTAATTATTCATACAAAAAGAAAGTATTTCGAAAAAATCCAAAACATTTAACAAAAGATAATTTTTATATTCTTAATTAAAAAATTATGCTTATTTTTTCTTATTAAATTTATAAATGTTTCTAAATATAATTTTATTATTAATAATAGATAGAAATTAAATGGATTTCGTTTAAGGAAACTGTATTTTTGCAAACATATAGTCTTCACTGAAAATTAGGAATTTTATTATAATTTTGTTTTATTTATTTTAAAAAATTATAAATAATATTAATTTTTCTTATTTTTCACATTAGATATTTTAATGACTGTTTTAAAATTGACTTATTTAAAACCATTATAATAATAAAATGATGTTTCTTAGAAACTCAATCGTAGATGTAGCGTAATCCAAGCCAATGTTTTGTGTGGTGAAGATTAATTTTTTTTGACATATAACAATATTTTGACATTATTTATAATTGATCACAATACATTAATGAATTTTAATTTATTTGAAAAAAATTTTAATAAAAACTCAGGGTTTTACGATGAAGTTACAAGGCCCTAGAGGTGATCACATCCTTAAATTGGTATAATATAATGTAGAACAAATTACATAGGATCGTACGACATAGTAGTCTTGGGAGACAAGATACATAAAATATTATCACATTAAATTTTACAATATGAAATATAACATTAATATCCCATAATAAATATAATATTTCTTCTTTTATATCCACGAAATCATTCAAAGATCACTCTTAGATATGCTATGGATAAGAAAAAAAAGAAAGGGGATATCTCTAATGATTATTACAGGAAAACATACAATGGAATAAATTATATAATAAATAATGTATGAATAATATTAAAGAGTTGAAAAATAAAATATTTAAAAAAACTAATATCATGAAATAAGAATATATATCTGGATGATATATCATAACAAATAATCACATAGACAGAAATAACTAGTTTTATAATAATAAAATGCATAATACTGGAGATTAAAATCATACCGTCAAGGAATAATTATTATACATTATATATAAAATAACAGAATTGGAAAATACATTATAAATAATTGGGTTGGAATACAAAAAATACACACTCAAGAATATCTCACGAGACCCACAAATGTTTTCTGGGTATATAAAATATCAACATCCACCCATAACTTTCTATGTCCAATGAATTCACCATATGAATGAATTGAATTATTGTACAATTCATAGTAAACTTCCCTTAGGAATCAATCAACATAAATATTTAAATGTGAACATATGGAATGCATCTTCATCATATTGTCAATAAATAGGTTAACATGATCATAAGTTGTATAGAGAATGAATGTGGGTGGTGAAATAATACATAATCAATTTTCTTTCTTAATCCATTAACATTTATATTGGAAATAAAAATATATGACCTGATCCCTCCTATTAAAGAAGATATACAATTTTATTAGGGAATAGAAAAAGTGAAATATATGATCATTAAAGGATTTTTTAAATTAATTAAATACACTTTCTTAATAATAACACTTTGAATGATATCACAAAAGAAAGGATCAATAATATGTTTATTTGATTGAAAAAATTAAATCACCCTAAAAAACATTTCCAAATGTAATTATGTGGTTGATTCAAGAAATAGTAATCAATGTAGATATATTTTAACAAATAATAGTAAAATATAATTGAAATCATAATAATATATTTCAAAAAACGTTTTTAAATTATTAAATAAATGACTTTATGATCCAGTTTTAAAAAATCATTTTCTAGAAGGTAACATGAAAAACATGTAATTTTTTATATATATCTATATAATGGATCCTTTAAAATATTTAATGGTTTCAAATAGTAAATGTTGATTTAATTATAATAATATAGATAAAAAAGGGAATGAATTTTTTATATTTTGAAAGTAGATTTATTGAAACCCATATCTTACAAAAATTAATAAAACACAACTTTGTAAAGAGAAATAAAAAGGTCACATAAGATAAAAATTATTTTAGTTTCAATTTAAGAAAATAATATATTCTCGGAATGAAAAAACATAGACATGGGGGAAAAATATCCAGTTAGAGATAATAGAATATTTTACAAAATGTTCCCTTTTTATTATGCAAGAAATCCATAAAAGGATATTAATCAACTAAAAAATTATTCAATTGGATTTCAATATAAAAAATTATAAATCCCTATTAATTAATTTATAATTATAATTTTATAAAATCAAAGGATAAAATTGATAAACTTTGAAAAATGGTTTTTAATGATCTTTATTAAATCATAAAAATTGGAAATTAAGTTGCGATAAATCCTTAGGTATTTCTTAACACATTAGATGAAATACCTAAAAAATATCATTAGATGGCCTTTTAATTCAATTTATTTTCATAAATGTATTATAAAAACACCCCTATGTTATTATATTCCCCTAAAAAATAAAATTTATAGAGGATTAGGCAAAAGTTTCAAAGAATAAAAATTTAGATGATAAATCCATTATATTCATTCTTAACATAAATTAATTCACTTTAACCTCTTATAAAATAATCATAACCATATTAATAACCTATTACTGAACATTAATCATATATAAGATACTTGTTATTATTATTTATTATTATTTATTACACATTTAATAGTTAGTTATATTAGATTTTCATTATCATATGTTATTAATTTTGTTTGATATGTTTGATTTGGTAATGACATTGTCGATGATTATTCATTTAGTTAAAAAATAATAATTAATAGATAATTAATTGCACAAAGAATGGATGTTTTATAATGATTTTTTATGTTCAAATTTCATTCCATCAATGTTTTATTTATGATTATTTAAGATGGAATTGTTGATTATATTATTAAACAAATTTTTAATGGGTTATAGATGTTATTCTAATAACGTATAAAAATATTAATATGACACATAGAGAAGAAAAATATGTTATAGATATAATTTTTATTCATTAATGAAATTATTAGACGCATCTATGAAGGGTGATGAGAAAAATAAATATATGTCACAATGTGAATGCGATACTCCACATGTAAACATGGATGACATAATCATTTGACATAGGTTTAGGGGATGGTATTAAAAATTTTATCTTTTCATAATATTAGTGATGTTATAAATATAATTTTTTTATTAAATTCCCCCATTTATCCATCCATATATAATGGTGAATAAAAATATTACACCTCACTCTTTGGCGGTAGTAGTCTGAATGTACGCACGAATGATGCTTTCATTTTTCTAAAGGGAAAATGAAATGGTAGATAATATTTACTCAATAAAATTAAAAAAATATTATTAAATTTATAACATTTAAGACATCATGATATAATTTGTATGATATTTTTAAAGGATAATAATATATAGGGAAAAAATATTTTAGATTGATTATTACTTATGTTGAGGATTTGAGCATTCAATTAAAGAACTTATTTAAAATTGAGGATTATAATAACTAATTTGATCAAGGGGTTAAAAATTTTGTGACTGTGATATAGGGTAATTGTTGTCCTATTTTCAAAATGAATTTTAATTTTAGAGTGTATGTAAAGGTGTTGTGGAAGTCACGTTTAATGTCTCAGGTAAATGGGATTTTTATGACAACATGGATGGAAATTTCACTATTCAAATGTCAAGTGGACTCGATAATTCAAAATACCGGAGCTCGGGAAGGGTTAATGTTAATAAATCATCAACTATAATTTTTTTTAAAGAAAATTTTTTAACATATTTTTTATGACTTTTACTCTTATATATTATCCCTTTAGCAAATTTTTGTTTTTTTCCGCTGTAACTAATTTTGAACAATTTAATTTAATTTAATTACTAAAAATAAATGTGTACTTCTTACATAATTTATAACTAAAGATTCCAATTATGGATTTGATTATATAAAATCAATTTTCAATGCTAAAGAAAAATTAATTTTAGTATTACAATATATTATTTGTAAAACCCCGCTTTTGGAAAGGGTGTATATTGAATCATATAAATAATATTTTTTATGAAATTCTAAATTTCAATGAATAACATGTAATTTGTTTTTTTATAATTTACTATGATGGGTAATTTTAATTTCAATAAAATTAGAATAGAATTATACATTTTTCGAAACCTTGATAATTGAAAAAGGTAGAGTTGAAATAAATTTTTTTTTGTTTTAAAATATTAAATAATTATTTTCTAAATTAAATATAGTACTTTTAAATTAATAATTCTAATCCTTTAATATATTGTTGGTATATTAATTTTTTTATATGATTTAAATTCATAAATGTTTTTGATGGTTTCATAGAATCTACGTTATAGGTAAAAATATATTTTTACACTATTCAATTAAAAATCAACTATTTCAGGAAAATACATAAAAAATACCAAAATAATATTATTTTGATAAATCCAAAATTGATGCTTATTTTAATAAATTCAATTTTTAAAGATGATTGATATTTAATGTAGTATAAGGGTGAATAATAGGAAATTTATTTTTAAGCATTAAATTCTTTTTTATTAATATATAAGCTTTATTTTTCCTTCTAGTAAATATAAATATTAAATATTATATTTACTAATAATTTCCATTTTAATTCATCATAAATTATAATTAAATTACCCATTAATATCTTCTTATATGACCTAAGAGTAATATATTCTTTCATGTCAGTATATTGCGATGATTCTGCTACCATTGATCTTGTGGAAATTTGTATTGGCTTGAACTTCTCTCATAAAAGATTTCAATCATACATGAATTATTAGAGTTTAGATTGGGAATATTTAATGGAAAAAACCCAGCAACTACAATTTATTTACAATTTTATATAATTATATTTATTAGGTTGACTCACACTACTTGATGTTATTTATTCTACTTTTTAATATATTTTTAATATGGATACATTTATTTATACTAGCGTACTCAATGACTATCACCTAATAGTTATACATAATTTTTTAAAAAATATATCCTGGGTTTGTTTTAGGTAACTATTGAAAAATAAAGTGATTTAAAATAGTACTTAGTTGAAGAAGAATTATATATTAGAATATTAAGGTGTTATATCCCCCCACATAAACAAATTGTGTCCTCACAATTTAAATTATTACCTACTAATGAAAATAGTTAAGGGTATCCATAAGATAGACAAGGATCAATATGGGATTTATAAAAGGTTATCAGCCACTCTAACATAGGTAATCCTAGAAAACTCATATATCACTTTATTATAAGAATATAACAAATATTTAGTTTTTTTCATCAATTTAATCCCAAATTCCCTCATTATTGGGCACCAAGACCCATATTATAGAATTTTATTCTAATGGGTATTTATAATCATCCATTAATTATTCTAACGTGTCTTTATAATAATCCTTTAATTGATTTGGAGAATTATCAACTTCCCCAAATTTACTATATTGAACTATTAGTGGCGACATGTGATGAAATTTATTTCCCTTAATATTATTCATAAAACTCTTTAATTTTCATCTAAAATTAGTTTCTCTATGTCCCCATTTCCCATGTAAAAAATATCTCCCAATTTAATGAAAAATTTTACATGGATTATTCTTCCAAATTTCATAACAAGTAGTAAACTGAGTTTACATTCCTTCATCACCTTTTTGATGAAAACCTCCATGAGGATCCTTAATTAATTCTTTAGTATTTCTTGGAATTAAGCATTGTTCATGTTGTTAATCAAAATTTAGCATTAATAGATTGGAATAATCATAAGATTCCAAACTCTATCTTTTACCTCATATGGTTTATCATTGGTAAAATAACCGTATTTCACATAAAATAAAATGCTATAATGGTTTCTCCATTATTCAACCACTACACACGTAATGAAAATTGAAGTATGAGGAAAATAATAATTTTATAAAAAGAACACGATAAATATATTATTGGTAACTCATAAATTTTAGGAAAAAGAAAAAAATTTATTCTCTATGTTAGAATCTATTTTATCTTTGGTAATTCCTGATCATGTTATCTAACCTAAATTGTTATATATTACACCATTAAATTCCATTTTTATCACTCATAATATTTTATAAAGACATGTTATTCAACCAAACACTAAAAAAAAAATAATCCTTTATCAACACTGGCCTTCATAAATTCTAGCAAGAAGCCCTAATAAAATATAAATTAATTCATCACTAATTTTTTAGATAAAGGTAACCCTTATCTGTGATTTTTTTAGCATTGAAAATGGGTAACTGTTATCTGCACTTTTCTAAAGTTCTGATAATAGGTACCCTTTTGCAGAGCTTTGTTTTTCGATATAATAATGGGTATCATTTATCAAAACATTTTATCACTAATAAAGATTAATAATAAAATGATATAATTAAAAAAATTTATAAATGAGTAAATTAAAAAATTTATTAAAACTTCTATTAAAAAAATCAATATTTACAAGAATGAATAAATTTAATAAATATATATATAAGTTATAAATATTAATAAATTATGTATATTAAAAATATAGATAGTGAAATGAAATAAATGAAATAGTTAAACAAATAAAAATTAAAAATATGTAAATTATGAAAATTATTAAAAATTTTATAAATTAATTAATTATTTATAAAAATGAATAAATTTATATACATATATATAGATTATAAGTACTAATAAATAGTTTATTTTAAATAATGATATATAAAAAGAATTGACTTTAAAATTATTAATATAAATAATGAAACAATTATTAATAAAAGTGATTAATTTTAACATATAGATATAAATTATAATAGTAATATATAATATAATATATATATATATATAATAAATAAAATGAAATATTTTTTTAATATATTAATGTATTATTCATTTTTAGTAGTTTTTATAAAAAGTTATCATTAATAAAATATATATAGAAATATATTCATCTATATTTTTATATATATACATAGAAATGTATATAATATTTTCAAAAATATGATTTTTATATTTCAAAATAATAATATGTAGATTAAATAAGTCATATATTTAGTGAAAACGGTGTCTAATTAAAAATTAATATTAATTAAAAATGCTAACTAATTACATAAAGAAATAGAAATAATATATTGTTGTTTTATTTTTCATTTTATCATATATCAAAGGTGTGTTTCATTGATTTAACATACACATTGGTTATTAATGCTTTCTTATATACAACACACACAGAAATATTTACTCAAATAAATAAATGTTATATATAAACTCATGAACCTAATATTTATGTGATTTATTCAAATTTTAGTATTAATCATAGAATTTAATTATGATATATTCAATATATTATGTTTTTATCTACAAATTGTATTTTTGTATTTTAAATATTACAAGATTTATGTATTATTTAATCATTTTTAATATTTTTTTCATTATTCATTTTTTTATTTAATTAATTTCTATAATTTATTTTAATATATTTATTTACTATGTCTTATCAAATAAAATATTAATTCATATTTAATTAAATATATATCTTTAATTTTTTAATAATATATATTTAATTAATAAAATGTATCCATTTTTTCAATATTTTTATTTTGTACCCCTTTCTTGAAAGTGTTAAGGCTCAAAAGGACTCTTTATTGAGAATAGAAATATAGAAAAAGCAGGAAGACACCTAAACGAATGGGTCTAAAAAACAAGGGACAATGTCATTAACCCCCTCAAGATCGGTTTCTAGTACTATGGTGAGGAAGGCGTCCACCCCTAAAATGATGATATCATCCCCTTCTCCATGTCTTAACTCACTTCCACGGTCCACCACCATCGTCCAAGTGATCAGTAACTATATCATTCATTATGAAATTATCACCAGGGACTTCATCGTTATATTTTCCATCATCATCACCAAATTCCATAGTGAGCATATCAAATTAATTATACATACTAACATTAATATTTACAATACTAATCAAGGATTGAGTTGAAGAATTGATTATAAAATTCGATTCATCCATTGGATTGTCCATAGTTGATCTCAATACAACTATGATTATCTTATAGTGGAACCCTATTATGAGCACATGCACATACACATGAACCATCAAGATGTTTAATTCCATGAATATCTATTGGAAAGACCACCAGTTTGTTCTATCCATACACTACATCAGAACACCTATGTACCTAACTGGATGCATTTTCAATGGGAGTAAATGTTTCCACCATATCTCTACACACCACTATATTGGTTTCATCTAATACATTTTCATTAAATATAATAAAACAAGTAGAACCAATGTCTCTAGACTAAATAGCTATATCTTTTACCTTTGTTATTTTTCTTTCAGTATATTCAACATGGGGTTCAACCTTTTTTTAATCATGTGCATATACAGATGAACCATCAAGATGTTTAATATTATGAACATAATTCACTTTCGTGTGTCCAATGGTGGTATGTAGTAATTTATCATTATATCTATCAAGATAAGAAGAATCTAGGACAACAGTTGAACAAACCTCACCTATTTCCTTTTCTACATTTCCTTCAATATAGATCTAAATGGGTTCCATGACAAAAATATCTTTTGATAAAAAATCATGTTCCCTATAAGAATTAAAATCATATTTCCTATCTAAATGTGGTGTCAACTCCATTGCATCTCTATGAATACCCTCATGGCATAGGGATTACTATTATTGGTATTACATATTCAATTATTGTGAGTTGTAGTGATAAAAATTTCATATATTGTAGATTATTGTTATTCATAACCTCATTTCAATGATCAATAGAAGAATAATTTCCCCTATTTCATTTGTATTAGACTGAAAACACTTATTATTCCCATCACCAAGGGCATACATCATTTTCCCTTTATTTTTTTTATCTTCATTTTTTGATTTCATAGTGGTAGAGGCCTCCAACATTTTGTTACTTTGTCAACATTTTTGGGAAGCTAGAAGGTACTCCATCCATAGTCTATTATCAGCCTCTTCTTGTGTTAAAATTTTCTTTATCTGTTTGTCTATCAATAAAATATGAGTCTTCATATTCCTATCATGTGTCCCAAGTTAGGGATTCTATAAAATAATGACCCATAATAGCTATATTATATTTTTCTTCCATTTATGCCCAGGAAACATTAGGCTTTTCAATCAATTGAAGAAGATGAAGGCTTCTAGTAACCTTATGATTATTAGAGGATTCTATCTTTGAGCGTTTAATACAACTCTTATTTTGATGATCATCCTCATAATATTCTATATTCATAAACACCATATCATCTTCTCCTGTGGATAACATTATATTTGGATGGTTATGGGTCACCTCATTTATAAACTATCCTATGGGTTGAGAAATAATTACATGGGAAAACATTCCATATTTTTTAAGAATGTTTTTCCTCATTCCCCTTCAAATAGATCCTAGAAATAAAATTAGAACTACAATTGGAAATTGAGTATCCATTGATTCTATAAGAATATCAATATAATGGAATTTTTTCATACATAATTATAAGGTTGATTTCATCTTGGGGAGTGGAGAGAACAACCAAGTAAATCAAGGCTAAGAATAAATAAAATTCAAATAATATTCTAGCAAAGTAGACAAAATAGACCTTTTTTGTTTCCATATCCATCTAAATTGGTATACTTATTGGATAATAAATATAATACAATATTTAAGAGTTCCGAAGGTCCCAATTTAGTCCATAAATTTTATCCATGCCGGAGGAAAGGACTCCATAGAAGAATTAATATGGAAAATTAAATTAAATTTCAATATCCTAAGAGTTCCAGGTTTTAAACTGACAGAACCAAAGCTCCATGATTGAATATTAAAATTTGGAGACGGAAAAAACGTATGAAAAAAAATCCCAATGAAATTAACTTGTAATCATAAAATCCCTAAATATAACATTGGTGGGACACCCGATCCAAAACATTCCAAGGATCCATACCTTTAGATATTGAAATACAATAGATGAAAGAGTCCATAAAAAGCACCATCCTTTATAAAATGTCTCTATATGAAGGATAAAATGTGGGTAGTTGTTCCCATTCTGATGATACCTTATGAAACTATGATTTTTAGGAAGACAAACGTTCTAGTAAAAAAACTAGAAAAAGGAAGGGAAATGTTTCAAAACATCCTCATCACAAATAACCACCTTTTTCCTGTCTTTTGAAATCCATGAAACAAGATACTAATTAGTGTAGCAACCCAACCCCAGATATCCTAGAGTTGGTGTCTTCTACAAAATACATTAGCATGATTACAAGGATTCGTTCTCCGAAGGACCAATCAGTTTAGTATCATTGGAAAAATAGATATATAAATGTGTATTATATTACAAATGAATAAATTGATTACAATATATGTTTTTTTCATCTTCATAAATAAATAACAATGAGGCTAACTTTTTATCATCTATTAAATCACTATATATCATTCATATTATGCTTCTTAGATTCCTGCGGAAATAATCATAATAAGGGTGAGCTCAAATGGTCACTAAGAAAAAAATAGTCTGAAATAAATAATGAATCAATATGAATAGTTACTATGGTATGGTAAATAACTAAACACATAAGACATGTAATCAATAAACTTAATATAAGAACATAAGAAATATATAAAGGTAATAACTAGAAACAATGACATTAAAATAACTAGGTAAGGAAAAAAATGTTGATTGGTAAAAAACTGAAGCACGTTCTATTTAATCAATGAACTAAAATGAAATGTATCCATAGGTATGTTGATGAAAAATCTGATGTCTGAATATTAAATGAAACTAATATGAGGGAAATATATTTATTATTAGAAATGATGTCTGTCCTGCATGAGGACCTATTACCATCATGAACTCTCATAAAATGGTTTAAAAATAAAAGAATAAAACCATTTCCACAATTACCCATCTCATGAGAACCAATCGATGCATCAAAGATCTATATAAATTTCGGGCTCCACTCATCATTTCCAGTCCAAAGTATTGATCATATTGAAAAAAAATTATTAATATACCTTATTAAATAAACTTATTGAATTTGAAAAATGAATCTATCAACCATTTCCAAATTAATCAAATAAATATAAAATTAGGCATTGTATGTACAACAGTATAAAGATTAGAAAATAGTAATATCCATGATAAATGATATGGATAATTAGGATATATTCAATGATCAACGATCATATGAAGTGGAATATTCCACCAGTACTTAAAGAATAAATCAAGGAAGTGAATTTGAATTCTATCCTTGTTTAAATCAATCATAAACTATCTAGAGGAGGAATAAGTATTATATAAATACAAAAAATCCTGAGTGGGGTAATATAGAGGGATGTTGTTAGTGATATAATAAAAGAATAACTTTTAAAAATGTTATTGAGGAAAATATCATTTTCATTATAAATTATTTTTTAAAATATTTTCCATTGAAAAAACATTTTTTAAAATAATATAAAAATATACCCTTTAATCCTGAGAAGGATACATCAATGAAATGACGGTGGGTAAATATGTACTTGTCGAACAAGGTAGAAAGTACATTCTTTTTTCATGGTAAAAAGGTAAGAAAATGAATAATTTAGAAAGAGACAAGAATATTAATTCTATAATATTTTTAAAAGACAAATAATGGTAAAATATTCCTTAACAAATCATTTTAAAATCATTTATGATAAATTTTTAATAAAACATGGTTGTAAAAGAAATAATGTTTTGTGACTAAAGAGATAAATAAAATTTGGTTTTCTTAAAAACATTTTCTATAGAACTTTGTGTACCATAGATTGGAAAAAATGATACTAATACTTGAAAATAGTCATAAACAACAGTAGGAGAATTAATGGTTTTATTGAAAAATTATTATGTAATTTCCTCAAATGGAAATTCCACTAAAAAATCATTAGGATTAGTCCGAAGGAAAATAATATTTAAACATCCAAAAGTATCTCATGCCACATTGAAACATTTCAAATTTTATCCCTATTAAAGATTAAAATTGAATGAATATATTAATATCATGATGAAAAATATATTCATGATATGTAATTTCAATGATAATATATACACCATATACAATAAACAATGTGCATAACAATACAATATACCTCAATGACTATAAATTGTGATGAAATCCATTAAATATGAATTGAAAGACCAAAAAGTGATAATAATAAAATGAAACATCTAAATATCATGAATATAATTGGGTTCATAATACAATAACTCAATGTGGTAGTATGCACACTATATATAATAAATTAGGTGTACAATAATTATGTATGCCTCACGAAATGAAAACGAGACACGAATTCTTTACCAATGAGGTAAAAAATAAATTAGGAAAACCCAAAGGTAATAATAGCTAAATAAAAAATATAAATTCCAATATAATAATATAATTCATTATATAATATGCCCATGTGTTAGAATGTACAATATATATAAGAAATTAGGTTCCCAAAAATTATGTATGCCTCCCTGAATGAAAATGAAACAAAAATTTCTTACCTTGTGTTTTCTTTTCGGGTGAATTTCTTTTAACATCATGTATAATAAATTTAGGTTTATTTTATACTTGATTACAAATATTTTCCATGTAAATAATTACTTTTATTTCAATTATTACATGTTTTTTACAACTACATAAATAATGAGTTTTACATTGGGTGTTTTTTTACCAAGTTCAGTTTATGTGTCAAAACAACTATAATTGGTCAACTATGGTCAAATGGGTCACTATATAACATATAAAAACTAATAAACATTAAATAATTATCATATAAATAAATAAATTATACTTTTAAAATCAATAATTAAATATGGTTACTAAAAATGAATCAATGTTATAACCATGGAGATGGTAGCCCATACGTACACATGAGTAACATTGCCATTTTTCAATGGTTGTTATTGAAAGAAGGTAAGTAAAGCCCAATGTTTATATAATTATCATTATATAATAAGTAAAATATTATTTCATCATACATACTTATATATATAATTCTTTTGATGAAAAAAGTAACCACATCTTGTTGAGGAGGCGGTAGTCCACATGTCCACGAATAATGTTATCACATTTCAAGTGTATGAAAGTGTAATAAATAAAATTATATATATATATATATAAATGTAATTATGTAATGAATTTCATAAATATGTTTTTATGTCTATTATGTTAAATTAAAACCATAATTTATACATTTAATGTATCATGTGAACCAATCACATCGCTTTAAGGGGGCGGTAGTCCACACTTCCTCAAATGATATTATCATATTAACATAAAATGGAGAGTAATAAATGTATATGTTATAATTTGTTTAAATAATTGTAAATACAACGTAATTATCATCTGTAAAATATGTAAATAGAGTTTCCATCATTATTTCCACCACGATATGCAGTTTAGCAGAATTGAATAATCTTTGTTTCGTGGACAGTAATTCTCCATACACTGAAACACTACATTCATCACCCATTATATATAGGTGTGTGTAAGAGTATGTATAAATTTTAACATAATCCCATAATAATATATTTAGGATACTATTTTTTATGTAATCATAGGTTTAAAAGAGCATAGGAAGTGGATAAAGGAAATGAAACTAACAAGCTTGATAGAAGGTGTTAACTATTAATAGGGTAACTTCATTTGGTTTGAACAAAAACTATTTATGGGATGGTTTTATTCCAAAAGGGATGTTTCTAAGTCGTTTATAGGGAGTATTGGAGACTATTTGGGGTGGTATTGACCAAACAAAGGAGTATTTAGAGGTTTGAGGAATGGGTTGAGCTGGTGGCCTTTTATAGGAAAGGAAAAGGACTCACATGGTATTTTTGAAAATAAATTAGGTAAGAAATTGATATTCTATAAAAAATACATAAAAAAACAAATGATGAATTTTTTAACACCCCAAGTTTCCACGATACACTTCTCTTTGAATAATAAAATAGTGTGTGTTATACGAAAATTTGAGATTCTAACACACCACAACCAATCAAACCATCCTTTATTAAAAGTAATACACACTTTTTGAAATTTTATAAATATTATATTTCAAAATGGACTTCATTTTTTGATTCAGAATATCGAAATTAGCCTAGGGTGATTTTTTTGGAAATTTTTATGAAAACCTTCAATTTATGATGAATAGTGAAAAACACTAAGTTATTTGTTAAAACCCGACATTTTATTTAAATAATAATTTACTTTATTTAAATTTATTTTTGGTCAAAATAGATACATAATACCTATATATGTTCAATGTAATTCATTGGAGTCAATTTATATTAATTTTAGATATACAAAAATTTTATTGAACTTTTTACTGTATTTCACCCACCTCCTAGGAGCTTTTAAAAATTTGCATAAAACAAAATTTTACCACATATGTGAATTGTATTTCAAAAATCCGAGAGTCATGGTTGATATCAGTAAGTAATATTTGGTTCAATTAGATGAAACTAATTTTTGGTGAATAATAACTTTTATCTTTTATTTACCACGGTTAAAAGTAAATATGGTAATTAAATGTAAAAATGATATTATTTTCTCCCTAAAACATGTCCTAACCCTATTTGTTGATGCATTTCCAACAATGGGCATCCTTGGGATGAATTGGGGACCCCATGGAGCCACTTGTAAGCTAAAATGACACTTTATATTAATTAAGTTAAAGTAAATTCAAAAAAGACATAATCATATATCTTTTATTATATCAATTTTTAGATAGGTTTATAAATGTTATATCTTCGACTATAAATATTCATTATAAAAATAAAAAGATTTTATATATAATGGTATTTTATTTATAATTCTTAGAAATTGAATAATTAAGTTTATTTATGACACAATGATGATGTAGTATTTTCCTTATTAATGAATGAATCCAATAAATGGTATTATAAATTTTTAAAAAATATAATTTGAATGTTTTACTGTTGTCCAAGAATTTTCTAGGATAATATAACATGTAAGTATTTATTATATTAATTTAGTTCGAATTAATAAAGTTGTTAGGACTTTAAAAATAATAAATTATTAAATTGTGTCAAAATTGACATAAAAGAGTTTTTAAAACAAATATTATATTATCAATTGATATTCTATTCCTAAAAAAATATGGTTTGGGAAATAGACTTATATAATTATAGTGTATAATTAATTAACCACTTGGGGTTATATTGTAAGTATATATTATATTTATTAACCATATAATATAATAATACAAAGATACATGATAAATGTCAAACTAAATAACTAAGAGTTAAATCTATGAGATAAGGCGAATATAATGACCCAAACCTTTCTAAAACTTATTGGTTTAGAGGATATCGACCCATAACCACCTTTTCCTTGAAATAAATCAGTTTTTTAGACATTATAAACCGAATATTAATTTATTATAAAATAATATTTCTAGCTTTTCCTAAGGTTCCCCTCACCCCTTTTATAAACGGGAACTCCCCCTACTTTCAAATTCACACCATCAAAGACATTTGGATTCACCAATCCCTGAACAAATATCTTCTCAACATACCTCCCTTCATCCTAGTGGCCATACTGTAGTCTGAAAGCCATCCTATGGAGCCCTTTTGATCAAATGAAAAGGAATAACCCGAAGAATAGGTAATAATTTCACCAGCCTCTTTCAAGTTCCTTTCTTCTTCCACATCTTCTTTCTTTGTTATCTCCTTTAAAAAATTATAACACCAGTATCTTCTATATTATATGATTTATAATAAATATGGTACAACCTTATTCATTATTCTACCCATCCTTTGAATGACATGTCACAATACGTGTGTACGTACGGCTTACCGTCTCCACGTCGTGGTGTAATTGTAATTCAATACATTATTATTTGTATGGGTATAATAAAGGGTATAAATGATGTAAATAATATATATAACATTATAATGATTCTGTATATATGATTTAAAATCAAATTATATATGATTTTAAAATCAAAAGAATGATATTGTTGCTCGTGCGTACGTAAGGAATATCGTCTCTACGAATGCGACGAGGTTCATTCCCCATCATATCAATTCAAGACTAATTTTCATTATATGATGAAAAATAATGTTTAATTACTTCATATCATTCTAGATATTAGTATGATACAAACTATCCATAACAAACATGGCTTACATAACCAAACATATAAGGAGAACGAATCAGTTATCACCCGGAATGACGATAAGACTAAAATAGTATTAACAAAGAAATGTTAAAAGATCATGTATGATATCATATTAATGTATATGATTCTTGTATAATTTAATAACAATTAATTTACTATTATACCAGAGGATAACCTACCCTCGACCAAGGAAAAGTATAAGTTATGTGTTAAATATCACAATCTCTTTATTATCTGAGGTTGTTTATATGTAAGTATCTATTAAGATCTCTTTATCATCCACATCCATGTTTCTTAAAAACTTATTCCAAAACATTTTAATATTTAAAATACAATATGTTAAAGTCATTAATAAACCTATTTTACTTTTATAAGATGTTTATAAAAGTATATTTCCATCATTTTCCAAGCAATGTACTTTATAACCTTTTGGACAAAATTAAGGTAAGAATGTCTTTTTTAAATTTAAAATGTGGGTGAGGATATTTTCCACCATTATATCATCGTTGAACCATCACTTAAAATATTATAAGAATATTATCATGATAAATGTTTTATTTATAATTATGTGACTCTTAAATTATTTCAAAATAGAACGAGATATTTTTTCTAAATAGTTTTGATTTCATCTATATCAACAACCTTTGATAAATTTTACACTTGTTTGAAGTTAATTTATAATGATACAAATCTTCAATATCGTATTTAAGGTTTTTTGATATGTTTGACTGTGGATGAGATATTTTTATGTCATTCATGGTTTATGGTTAAAGTATATACATTTTGTATTCATGTTTTAATAATAATGATTATGTTTTATTTCAACCTTTTCTTAAGATGAATGTATTGGACTACATTGTTCTAGGTTGTGGACTGGTACAAGTAAGTCCTCCGGGTTGGGGTCCGGTTATAGCAGACCCTCCGAGATGGAGTCCAGTTATAGAGGCTCTCTAGGGTAGAGTCTGGTTACATATGATCTTCGAGTTCGGGTCTGGTTACAGTTATCCCCTAGGTCTTAGCACGAGTCCTTGACATAGAAATTAATGTTTGGAATTATGAATTCTATTATTATAAATGTGTCTATTTGATATTTTATGTTATTATTCGACTAGTAGAATATCCATGGTAGTATGTAAATGGAATTTTTTTTATTTTATCATTTCCCGATTATATTTCAGTTCAATTTTCAAAAGGATTTTATTTTAGTTATACATTGCTTTAAATGTTTATGATTATTTATGAAAGTTTCCGCTATATTGTTATCCTTACTGATCATCTGAGCTCACCCCTTTCTATTTTTTTATTTTTCCTTGTATGCGAAGAAGTGTAGTATGAATGACCTATAGGGATAGTCTATGGTGTCTCAGTATTGTCTATGGAAATAGCGATTTTGTAGTTTTCACTTAATGATGTAATTTAGGACTTATAAATGTATCTAGTGTTTCCAAGGCTACTAAACTAATCGGTCATTCGATACATGATATTTTATGATCATTTCAATGTTATATAATAATACACCGACTCTGGGTAACTGTGGTTGGTGCATTATAGTTGGTATCAGAGGAAATTATGTAATATACCATGGAAGCTAGATTTAGATATTCTCTGATTAGAGCACATAGCCTTATGATAGAATTTGAGGATTAGTATAGAACAACTTTCTAGAATTATGGTATTATAATGATTTTTTGAGTTTTCTGAGCAATACATCCGTATCCGCATATGAGAATACAGAGAAGCTCTGACACAGATGTAACTAGGGTAAAACCCAAGAACACCGCTTTGAGCTAGACTCAAATGGGAACTGGTGGACGACAACAAGCCTTGCTGCACTCTTTGTTGCGACACTTCTTGGGGCTATGCTTTGGATAATTCTCATTTTCATTAAAACCATTTTGAATGTTTTATGAGTATATACTTACTTAAGGAAAAACCTTTTATGATTATGTATTATATCCATAAATTATTCAATTTATGTTAATTGTTTTACAAGTTTGTGATTATGTATTATGATTCATAAACTAATATAGTGTATGCCATTATTTAGAAATGGTGCCTTATGGAAATAATGGAAACTATATCAATGCATGTAATCCATGTAGGGATTTCTCTCAAGCTCATGAAAATTATAATGGAGCTGGTGATACAACTGGTGCTGATCACCTTATCACTATACTGGGACAACTCACTCAGGTTATTAATAATAACCCTACCCGTATGGAGCACCCTGATGCGTAGCGTGGAGGATCACTGTTAGATTGCTTCATGAGGCAACAAACACCAACATCCAATGGGAGTACAAATCCATTGGTAGCGGAGCAAGGGATATGTTCCCTAGAGGGAATATTTCAGGCTTTGTGGAGTAGTGAAAGGGAAAAAGTTGTCATGGATGTTTACCGCCTCACAAGAGATGTTGATCAATGGTGTTCATTGATTCAAAATACAAAGGATGATAAAGAAGTATCAAGTATATAATGGAGGTAGTTTAAAGAAGTATTCATAGAAAAATACTTCTCTAATGACCATCAAGTGGATATGGAAGAAAAATTTCTCACTCTCCAGAAAAAGAAGGATGAGAATGTTGCGATGTATGAGGCTAACTTTATCAGGTTTGCAAAGTATGCTGCAAATTATATACATAACCAGAGAAGTGAGATTTATCATTTCACTGATGGGTTAAAACCAGTTCTCCATCGAGAATTAGTCTCAAAATCCTTCACATCATACGAAGATATTGTCTCTTGTGCTATCAAGATAGAAAAGGAATTATCTAATTCTTACGACATTAAATCAAAGAAAGAGAAGAAGAGATATGCTGATCACTCTGGAAATAGAAATAAGTGGAAGAACGGAAAATATGAGTATCCATCTAGCATTAAATTTTGGAAGAAACACCCCGGTACTTGTCTGAGGGGAATGAGAGTCTGTTAAAATTGTGGTGAAAAAGGCCACCAAGCTTGTGATTTCAAGGGAATGAAATAAGCTACCAATATTCAGTGCTATTATTGCCGGGAGATGGGACATTATGAAAATTAATGTTCTAAGCATTAGGGAAACTTACCTCCGGAGAGGAAAATGTATCAAGGCCAAGAATATGCTATCACTACTACTGAGGTTGAAGCTTCAAAATATGTGGTGACAGGTAATTTATTGGTTTCCTCAAGTTTAGAAAATGATTTATTTGATTCTGGATTAACACATTGTTTCAGATCTTCCTAGATTTCTAAGAAAATTAGATATTTCCAATTTGATTTAACAATTGATTTGTCCGTCAAAGCTATTAAGGGAAGTATCATTGCAACAAATATTTGTGAATCAGTCCCCATTAGGGCATATAAATGTTTTTTATCTGCTGGTCTCATCATAAAACCCATGATTGAATTTCATATAATCCTCAGTATGGATTGGATTTCAGAACATGATGCCAAAATTTATTGTAAGAATAAGGAGGTTACAATTTTTGATGATGATAACGAGTACTTTATCATTAGATAAGATATGTCACACCTAATTCTTATCTCGATCCACCCCCACTATCTCAACTAAATTCAATAATTGGGGAGGAAGAGAATGAAATAACAGTTGGTGAGGAAAAGAATGTTCCAATAGAAGATGTACATATTGTGGAAGAATATGTTGATGTTTTCCAGAGGATTTACCTGGACATCCTCTAGAATGAGAAATTCAGTTTTCTATTGACCTAATTTCTGGTTCAAGGACAATATCGAACACCCCTTATAGAATGGCCACTGTTGAACTAGTGGAACTAAATAAATAGTTAGAGGAATTGAGTAATAATGGATTTATTCTCCATAGTGTTTCTCTATGGGGAGACCCTATAATTTTTGTTAAAAATAAAGATGGATCTATGAGGTTGTGCATTGACTACAGAAAGATCAATGATATAACAATAAAGAACAAGTATCCCCTACCTCGTATTGATGACTTATCAATACATCTTCATGGAGCTCAATACTTTTCAATGATTGACCTTCGATATAGATATCATCAGTTGTGTGTGAACAAGGAAGACATTCCGAAAACAGCATTCCGAACCAGGTATGGGCATTTCGAGTTTACAGTAATGCCTTTTGGATTGACTAATGCACCCTTTGTCTTCATGGATCTAATGAATATAGTTTTCAAAGAATATATTGATGAATATTTAGTGGTATTTATTGAGGATATACTTTTATACTCCAAAAGCTACGAAGATCATTAAAATCACTTGTATATTATCCTAAGGACTCTTCAAATAAATGAATTATATGGGAAGTTTAGCAAGTGTTAATTCTTGCTTCAAGATTTTTCTTTTATTTCCCATATTGCCTTTATGGATGGAATATATGTTGATATTTCTAAAATAAATCAATCCAAGAATGGATAGCACTAATGATAATAACTAAGGTACGTAGTTTTATTGGTTTAGCAGGTTATTATTGATGTTTCTTCCAGAATATTACACGGTTGGCTAACCCATTAACCAAGCCCACATGTAAAGGGGTTAAATTTTTTTGGACAGAAGAGTGTGAAGAATGTTTTGAAGAATTGAAGAGAAGATTAGTCAATGATCTTATATTTAATGTACCATCCGTGAATGACGGGTTTTATATTTATAATGATGCATCAATGAACGGAATTGGTTATGTCCTTGTGCAGAATGATAATGTTATTTCCAATGCATCACGACAACTGAAAATTCATGAGCAAAACTATACTACTCATGATCTTTAGTTAGAAGCTGTAACCATTGCTTTGAATATTTTAATACACTATCTCTATGGTTAAAAATGTGAGATATATACCGATCACAAGAGTTTGAAGTATATTTTCTCACAGAAGGAGCTCAGCATAAGGAAAATGTGATAGCTCGAGTTACTCAAGGATTAGGATTGCACTATACATTACCACCCGGGGAAGGAAAATAAAATGGATAATGCATTGAGTAGAAAGGATCATGGAGTTTTGAACAAGATGGTAGTTAAAAAGGATCCTATATACAAGGATCTAGTAAAGTTGGACAAAGGAATAACCATGGAAGGTTAAATATCAATGATTTTTAAAATGGTTTCCAATACTTCTTTACTAGAAAGGATAAAGAGTTCTCAGACCGAGGATGAAGAGTTCAAAAGAAGATTAAAGCTGTGAATGATGGAAGATTGAGTAACTTTCTGTATGAAGATGGAATTTTGAAATTTTGGAAGAGACATTGTGTTACAGATATACATGATCTATAAAGAGAATTGTTGGATGATGCTTATAGTTCATGTTTCTCTATACACCCTAGTAGCACTATGATGTATAGATATTTGATGGAAGATTTTTGGTGGGACAACATGAAGAGGGATATTTCTGATTTTGTGTCAAGATGTATGGTTTGTCAACAAGTGAATGCTAGAAGGAAACAACCTCGAGATGTCATGCAAACTCTTCCCATACCTAAGTGGAAATGGGATAATATTACAATGGACTATGTGATGGGACTACCAAAGACACCTAGAAGGAACAATGAAATATCGTTCATTGTGGATTCTATTACCAAGTCATCACATTTTCATTCTATAATAGAAGATATAACACTTGAATGTATAGAAATACTATATATTAATGATGTTGTGAGACTTCATGTGGTAACCCTATCGATTTTTTCCGATCGTGATCCCAATTTCACATCAAGATTCTGGAAAAGTCTTCAGAAGAACATGGATACTAAATTTTTTTTGAGCACTGCCTATCATGTTCAAATAGATGAACAATCAGAACAAACTATTCAAACCTTAGAAGACATGTTGAGGTCCTTCTCACATGACTTTCAGGGTATGTGGGATCAATATTTACCTCTGGTAGAATATTCATATAACAATAGCGTCTATTCAAGTATTCAGATGGAACCATATGAAGCGTTATACAGAAAGAGATGTCGCACACCAACCTGTTGGGATAATGTTGGTGAAAGGAAACTTATAGGCCCAGAACATGTGGAGGAAACGATGGAAAACATGAAGTTAATGAAAACCCACATCAAAGCAGTGCAATGTAGGCAGAAGATATATACTGATAATCGAGGGAAGGATTTGGAATTTCAAGTCAGTTATCATGTTTTCTTGAATGTATCTCTATGGAAGGGAGTTATACATTTTGGTATGAAAGGTAAATTGAGTCCAAGGTACATTAGACCTTTTGAAATTCTAGAATGAATAGGGGTTGTAGCTTACCGTTTGGAAATGCTGCCATGTCTCTCTAATGTTTGTGATGTATTGCACGTATCACTATTGTGAAAAAACATGCCTGACCTAATTATTGTACTCACCTATGAGGAATTAGAACTGGAACCAGATCTATATTATTATGAAGTGCCCATTAGGATTCTTGATACAAGAGAACTATTAGTAAGAAACCAGATGAATCATCCAGTAAAATCTCTATGGAGAAACCGTAATATTGAAGAGGAAACATGGGAACCCGTGGAAATTTTGATGAAGAACCAACCATGTCTTTTTATGTTGTAATATTCTATAAATTTCAAGGATGAATTTATTTTAAGGAGGGGAGAATGTAACACCCCAAGCTTCTTTGGTACACTTCTCTTTGAATAATACAATAGCATGTGTTATACGCAACTTCGAGATTCTAACACACCACAACCAATCAAACTAGATGTTATTAATAGTAATACCCACTTTTTGAAATTTTATAAATTTTATATTTCAAAGTAGACTTCATTTTTGGATATGGAATATCGTAATTATCCTAGAGTGAATTTTTGGAATTTTTCTGAAAACATTCAATTTTTTATGAATAGTGAAAAACACTGAGTTATTAGTGAAAACCCGACATTTTATATAAATTTATTTTTAGGTAAAAATACATACATAAGACCTATATAGGTTCAATGTAATTCATTGGATTCAATTTATATAAATTTTTGATATATAAAAATTTTATTGAACTTCTTACCGTCTTTTACCCACCTCCTAGGAGCTTTTAAAATGTTTCATAAATCACAATTATACCACTTCTCTGAATTGAATTTCAAAAATCCGAGAGACACAGTTGATATCAGTACGTAAAATGTGGTTCAATGAGATGAAAATAATTTTTTTTGTGAATAATAACTTTTTTATTTTTATTTACCACGGTTAAAAGTAAAATGGGTGATTAAAGGTAATAATGATATTAGTTTAACCCTAACATGTGTCCTAACCCTATTGGCTGATGCATTTCCAACCATGGGCATCCATGGGTTGAATTTGGGACCCCATAGAGCCACTTGTATGTGAAAATTTCACTTTATATTAATTAGGTTAAAGTAAATACAAAAATGACGAAATCATATATCTTTTAGTAAAATAATTTTTAGATAGGGTTATCTATGTTATCTATTCTACTATAAATTTTCATTAGAAAGACATAAAGATATTTTACATAATGGTATTTTATTTATAATTATTAGATATTGAATAATTAAATTTATTTATGACACAATGACGATGTTGTATTTTCCTTATTAATGAATGAATAAAATAAATGGTATTATAAATGTTAAAATAAATATAATTTGAAATTTTTGATTCCATCAAAGAATTTTATAAGTTCATATGACATGTTAAGATTGATTATATTGATTTATTTAAAATTAATAAAGATTTTAGGAATTAAAAAAAACAATTATTAAATAGTGTCAAAATTGACATAAAAGTGTTTTTAAAATAAATATTATATTATTAATTGAGATTCTATTTCTAAAAATATATGGTTCAGCCACGAGACTTATATAATGATAGGTGTATCATTAATGAACTACTTGGGGTTCTCTTGTAAGTATATAGTATGTTTATTATCCATATAATATGTAATACAAAGAGACATGGTAAATGTCAAACTAAATAACTAAGTGTTAAATCTAAGAGATAAGGTTAATATAGTGTTCCAAACCTATCGAAAACCTATTGGTTGAGTGAATTTAGACCCATCCAAACCTTTTCCTCGATATAAATCAGTTTTTATCCATTATAAACCTAATATGAATTTATTATAAAATAATATTTCTATCTTTTCCTAAGGTGACCCTCACCCCTCTTATGAAAGGGAACTCCCCCTTCTCTCAAATTCACACCTTCAAATCCATTTGGCTAGGCCAAACCCTGAAAAAATATCCTCTAAACATCTCTACCTTCATCCTAGTATCCCTCATGTATTCAGAAATCCAACCAATGGAGCCCTTTTGATCAAATAAAAAGGAAGAACCTGAAGAAGAGGTAATAATTTCACCAACATCTTTCATTTTCCTTTCATTATCCACTTCTTCTTTCTTTATTATTTACATTCTAAAATAATTAATCCAGTATCTTCATTATACTATGATCTTATTATAACTATGGTACAACCTTATTCAGTATTCTACCCATCCTTTGAATGACATGCCACCATATGTGCGTACGTATGGCTTACCGTCTCCATGTCGTGGGGTAATTGTTATTAAATACAATATTATTTGTATTGGTATAATAATGAGTATAAATGATTTAAATAATAAATATATCATTTTAATGATTATTTATATATAATATAACATCCAATTATATATGATTTTAATATCAAAAAAATGATATTGTCCCTCGTGCGTACATACAGAATACCGTCTCCACAAACACGATGAGATTCATTCCACATCATATCCATTCAATTATCATTTTCACTAGATGAATAAAAGTAATGTTTAAAGACTTTATATCATTTTGGATATGAATATGATACATCCTATCCATAACAAAAATGGCTTACGTAACCAAACATATAAGGAGAACGAATAAGTTATCACCCGAAACGATGATAATACTAAAATATTATTAACAATTAAATTTTTAAAGATCATATCTGATATCATATAAATGTATAATATTGTTGTATTATTTAATAAAAATTATGTCACCACTATACAGGAGGTTAACATACCCTCCACCAAGGGAATGTGTAATGTAAGGGTTAAATATCACAATCTCTTTATTATCTGAGGTTGTTTATAAGTAAGTATCTACTGGGATCTCATTATCATCCACTTCCATGTTTCTTAAAAATGTATTTCAAAACATTTTACTATTTATTAGACAATTTTTTAATGTAATTTATACCCTTTTTTGACTTCTATATGATGTTTATAAAGGAATCATTTCATCTTTTTCCAAAAAGGTCCTTTATAACCTTTTCGACAAAATTAAGGTAAGAATGTCTTTTTTTAACTTATACGGTGGGTGAAGATATTTTACACAATTATAACATCGTCATAGCTTCCGATAAAATATTATAAGAATATTGTCAAGATAAATTCATTATTTATAATTATTAGACTCTTAAATGATTTCAATATAGAAAGATATATTTCTCTCTAATAGTTTTGATTTCATCTATATCAACATCCTTTGATTAATTTTACACTTGATTGAAGTTGATTTATGATGATACAAATCTTCCATATTGTATTTAAAGTTTTGTTATATGTTTAACTATGGATGAGTTATTTTTATTCCATTAATGGTTTATGGTTAAATTATTTACATTTCGTATGATAGTTTTAATAATAATGTTAATGTTACATTTCAACCTTTTCTTAAGATGAATGTATTGGACTAGTATGTTCCAGGTTGGTGACCCGTAAAATTAAGCTCTCCGGGTTGGGGTTCGGTTACAGCAGACCCTCTGGGATGGATATCAGTTACAGAGGATCTCCGCGTTGGAGTACGGTTTCAGAGGATCTTCGGGATGGGTTCCAGTTACAGTTATCCCCTAGGTCTTGGCACGAGGCCTTGACACAGAAATTAAACTTCAGCATTATGAATTCCATCATTATGGAAGTGGCTATTTGATATTTCTTGTGATTATTCGATGAGTAAAATATCCATGTTAGTAGGTAAATTGAATTATTTTATTTTATCATTGTCGTATTATGCTTCGATTCAGGTTTAAAAAGTATATTTTTAGTTATACATTACCTTAAATGTTCATGCTTATTTAAGAATGTTTCCGCTATATTGTTATCCTTACTGAGCATCTCAACTCACCCCTTTCTATGTTTTATTTTTCCCAGGATGAAAAAAAGTGTATTATGACTGAACTGCAAGGATAATCTATGGGGTCTAAGTATTTTCTATAGAAATAGTGTTGTTGTAGCTTTTCACTTTATGATGTTATGTAAGACTTATGAATGTATCTAGTGTTTCCAAAGCTACTAAACTAATCAGTCTTTCGAGCCTTGATCTTTTATGAACATTCCAATGTTATGTAATAATGCACCGACTCTGGGTAACTGGGATTGAGGCATTAAAACATTATGTTTAATAATCCAATAATGGACATCCAATGTGTGTTTTAGAAGTGGTTAGTCTATTTTGGCACTTAAATTGATGGTTTATTCCTTATTATGCTCAATTTAAAATTAATAATTGTAATTAATTTTAATCACTTTCACTAATAGTTTTGTTCAAAAACCATGTTTGTAATATGAGAAATTAAGAATTTATTCTGATTCTTAATATAGAATGCATTTTTACAATTTTAAATCACAAAAGAGGGGAAAAAATAAGATAAAATAAATCTTAGAACCGACATGATAATGCAGGTTTTTAAAGTATAAAATTCCAATATTTGGATATGTTTTTATAGTCAATTTCAATGTTAAATTTTTTCCAGTAAACTATATTGAATTAATTGATAAAAATATTATCTTACTAAAAATTAAAAAATATATAAGAAAAAATTTATCCTCGTAAATTAATATAACTAAAAATTTGTTTTGAACTAAAATTTAGTATTTTTAAATATTCGTTAAAAAATTATGTTTCTCAGAAAAATACCATAAATTACCCCTA
Source organism: Viscum album (assembly GCA_963277665.1). NCBI lineage: Eukaryota > Viridiplantae > Streptophyta > Magnoliopsida > Santalales > Viscaceae > Viscum > Viscum album. The sequence goes on from OY728162.1 coordinate 822,306,420, forward strand.
AAATAATTTTTACATTATTATATAAAAAATTAATTTTATTTTGACATATTATTTCAATTATTGTATTAAAATTCAAAATTTAAAATGGGTTCTCCATTAAATGGCAGTAAAACTGCCTTTATAAAAATATAGGATTTTTTGAGAAATACTAGGTTTAATCTTATATTATTTTTACCAGTCTTATTGTTCGGATATAAAAAATAATATATTTAATATGCAACATATTAAAATTAATTAATAATTTTAATTAATTTAATTTTTAAGGATAAAATAGTTTCGTGAGCATAAAAATGGTTTTATATAGAAAACATTCCGTTTATATTCAATTTGTTCCAATATTCATTTCTAATTAATTTTTAACATATGAATTAGTCTTATATTATTATAAACCATATATATTCATAAGATAGTAAATACTAATCTTAGTGGTTATTTTATATATTATTATATTGAATATTAATTTTTCAATTATAGATTGCTTCGTGGTAAGACTAAATATTGCTTATAGCGCAATCCATTGAAGAATGTAACTTTTACGTGTAACGTAAGCTATAGAGGACGATAATTATTTTGTATGATTTATACAAACTCAATGTTAAATTCATTGCAATCTAACTCAATGTTTCATGTGTTGAAATATATTGAAAATATTTTAAATATATCGTTATGTATGTGGATATTGAATTACCTTACGTGTCTGATGTCACATGCCATACATGAAATCGAATACAAGGTTCTTACATTAGATTTTAGGGGCTTCACACTCTACTAACCTCATTTAAATTGTATCCTTGCAATTTAAACTCAATCATGGGGATATATTTTTTGATTCTTCTTATGTTTGAAATCCCACATCATGAGAAGGGTTCATAAAAAACCATCAATAACAGTGAAATTGGAATGTACAAAGGTCACATGGAATACCATATAACTCAGTATATAACTATGAGAACATTAGTTACAAATAGAGATATATACTTTTAGGGAAAAAAATATTTTTTGGGATTGAATGAGGTCATAAATCAAAACATGTAAATGATCAGTGGAACGTTGAGGGCCTCAAAGCCACAAATCTACAATGATTTAGTATACCATTGGTTCAATAAAAATTATGCTATTATTGGAACAATTTTTTTTGTCATTTTAATAATTTTTAGTATTTTTTACTACCCATGAATATACAAGAACATTCATACATGGTAGGTTTCAATTTTATATAAACAATCCTAACATTTGGTTGTGCTTTGACCAAGTTCTAATTCATTATTTTACTATGAAAAAATTATTTACCAAAAATAATGTTTTTATACCTTATGCACTAAATGAAACATTAAAAGGATCTTAAGGATTATAATGAATTTAAAATTATAAATATTTGTCATGTACTATCTTCAAAAACTAATATATATAATATATTAATCCCTAGTCCTCAAAAGTTATACTACTGGAACATCATTACCATTTATTCATAAAATTGTTTACCTAAAAAAATGAATAATTAAAAAGGACATTCCATAGGTTAGTGGTTTGCATGATACAATTATTATCCTTTGGTCAGGGGTTAGAAAACATAGCCTCTATGGATTTGATTGGTTTTAACTAGGCTTATTAACTTTCCATTTCTAAAAAAATTAATATAATTTCCAAAATATAATTGATGGATATCCTTGAAATAAGGATAATCACTCAATAGTCTTTTGAATAAGGTTTTCAATACAATTCAAATACCTCATCCATTTTATTTTGACGAATGTTCTTAATTGGTCTATGGTTTATCTACAATATCCATTAGTTTTATTTCTAAAACATAACACCTTATCTTCAATCATAAACACCTTAGGATTAACATGTATTATTTATTACTATTATATATTCAAATACTACTTAATAGTTTCTAATGAAAAATTAGATTATCTGATGCATATCCTTCAGGAGTGTCAAACTAGGTGAGTAGTAAGGTACGTTGTTATATACCAGGTTACCCTGAGTCAAGACTAGAATACCTTGTTGCAGTTCTTACTCCTATGTACATTTGTGCCAGAACCACATCCAGTTGTTGTATCCATACAGAGATATGTTTCTAGAAAGACCCACATAATCTATACGTTACCAAAATTATAGGATGTTCATATATACTTATCCATAAATTCAACCTTAGGATTATGTTATCGAATCTATTTTTTCTAAAATCTAGTTCCCAAGGTTATTGGTAAACAATATTTGATACCAACTGTAGCTACATATCCCTAGATATCCTAGAACCAGTGTCTTCTATTTAATACATTGGCATGATTACAAGGAATCCATCCCTAAAGGACAGAACTATATAGTAGTCATGGTAAACCAGATACATAAATGGGAATTTTGTTACAAATGAAAACATTGATTAGAACATAATTTTTTCCTTTCTAAATAAATAACATGGAGGGTTATTTTTATCATCTAATAAATCCCTCCATTTCTTTCATAGTAATATTATAGGATTAATTGGAAAAAACTCATAATAAGGATAAAAATAGATAATTCACAATAATTAATCATCTTGAATACTCAGTATGGCAAGGCAAATAACTGCACACACATGCCTTGTATTCAATAAAATGATTGTAAAAACGTAATCAATATGAAATGGAAATAAATGGAAACACATGAAATTAAAATAAATAGAAATAGAAAAAAAATGGTAGATATGAAACTAAATCACATGACATTAAATCATTTAACTAAAAGGAAATGAATTCATTAATATGTCTATGAAAAATATCATCGATGAATAACACATCAAAAATAATATGAGTGAAATTTATTTTTATCATACATCATGTATTAGGATCATGAGGACAGATAACCAAAAAGACATTTCATAAGAAGGTTTAGATGAAAGGGTAGAAACTCATTTTCATAATTATCCATCTCATTAGAACATATTAACACATCATGGAGCTATATAATGTTTAGGATCCACGTTTAATTTCAAATCCAATGAATTTATCCTATTGAAAAACCCAAATAAATAATATTCCTTATCAAATAACCATATTTTATGATAAATATAAATGTATCAATAATTTAAAATTTTAATCAAACAACATTCAATGTAAGAAATGTTTATAAACTGGTATATAGTTTACACAAAACTAATATCCATGATAATTGATATGGATAGTTAGGTGAAATTCAATACTCAGCGATAATATGAAGTTTAATATTTCAAGGGGACTTCAATGATTAATCAAGGTCATGAATATGAATACTATCCTTAACCAAATCAATAATAAAATATCTAGAGATATAAGAATGATTATACTAATACAAAAAATCCTGAGTGGGCTAAAATAGAGGGTTGTTGTTGTTGATGAAATAAAATAACAGATTTTCAAAATATTCTTGGGGAACATATCCATTTATTTTAAAAAACCATTTGAAAATAATTTTCATTGAAAATAAAAATTTAATTTTTTTAATAATAATCCCATTAAACATTAGAAGGTGGCAACAATTAAATTAAGGTAGATAAATATGTATATATTGTACTAGGTAAATATAACATTCTTTTTTTACGATAAAAAGGTAATAAAATTCCTGATTTGGAAACCACAAGAAGATTCATTATAACATATTTGTAAAAGACATAAAAGGGTAAATGTTTAATTAAAAAATTATTTTAAAGCCTTTTTCAGAACATTTTACAAAACATTATTTTTAGAAGAAAACATGTTATCCGACTAAAGAGGGAAATAAAGTAGGGTTTTCTTAAATAAAAATTATAAAAAACTATCGGTACCAAAGATTCAAAAAATAGAAAAAATAAATTAAAATGGTCATTAATAAATAGATGATAATGAATGTGTATAGTGAATAATTATTGTGTAATTTCCTCAAATGGAAATTCCATTGAAATATAATTAGGATTAGTTTTGAGAAAAATAATCATTAAACCTCCCAAAGTGTCCCATACCAAATTGAAACATTATAAATTATAACCTCGTGTTTTTTTAAAATTTCATGAAAATAATAATATAGATTAAGGATATTTGTGATATATAATTTCAATGAAAATATATACACCATACAAAAGAAACTAGGTGGATAACAATACAATGTGCCCCAATGACATGAAATTAGTACAAAATCCATTACATATGAATCAAAATACCCCAAAATGATAATTATCAAATGAAACATATAAATACCATGATTATTATTGGTTTTATTATACTGTATGTAATGTTTTTAATATTTAAACCATACATAATAAATTTGGTTCACAATAATTATGTATGCCTCGTGAAATGAATGTATGATATGAATTCCTTACAAATGTGGTGGAAAATAAATTGGGAAAACACAAAGTTTATAATAATTAAATCAATAATTTAAATATTATGAGGAAAAAATAATTCATTATATTACATTTCAATGTGGAATTATGTACATAATATATAAGAAATTAGGTGGAAAATAATTAAGTATGTCTCAGAGGATGAAAATGTAACAAAAATCACTTAAACTTGTTTTCTTTTAAGGTTAATGTACTTTAAAATCCCTTATAATATATTTATGTTAATATGATTAATTCTTTAGAATAATTTTAATTTTTTTTAATTATATTTATTTCACTTATTACCATGTTTTTTACAACTACATAAATAATTCATTTTACGTCAGGTGTTTTTTATGAAGTTCGGTTTATGTGTCAAAACAACTATTTTTTTCATCTATAGTCAAATAGATCATTATATAACATCTCCAGAATAATAACCTTGAAATAATTACCATATATATATATTTATATCAATTATACTTTTTTAAAAAAATTATTAAATATGGTTATGAAAATTTAATCAATGTTACAATCTTTGAGACGGTAGGTTGTACATACGCATGAGTAACATTTCCATTTTTCAATGGTCATTATAAAATAATGGTAAATAAAACCATCTCATTCCAAAATTATAATTATATAATAAATACCACATTATTTAATCATAAATAGTTAAATATATAATTACTAAGATTAGAAAACATTCACATCTTTTTGAAGAGGCGGTAGTCCACACGTCCCCAAATAATGTTATCACTTTTCAAGTGTGTTAATTGGTAATAATGAAAATGATATATATATATATATATATATTTATAGAAATAAAATTATGTCATTAATGTTATATATATTTTATTAATGTCTCATAATTTTATCTATAAGCATCATTTATAAATTTTATGTATCGTGTGAGTGAATCACATCACTTTGAGCAGTGGTAGTCCAGACGTCCTCAAATGTTGTAATCATATTAACGTAAATTTGATTGTATTAAATGTATATACTATAAAATCAATATATAAATATAAATACATAATAAATTTAATCTATAACATATATAAATATACTTTTCATTTTACTTTCCACCATGATATGTGGTAATGGATAATTGAACAATCATTGTTTTGTGAGGGAGTAATTCACCGTACAAAGAAACACTATGCTTGTAACCCATTAGATGGAGTAGTGTGTTTGTTTATGTCAAAATAGTGAAATAAAAACATCCTAATATATTAAGGATACTGTTCTTGTTATGTAATAATATAATAAAAAGAGTATTGGTTGTGGAGAAAAGAAATGATAATAAAAATATTGAGAGAACGTGTTACCTCTTAATTTGGTACCTTATATTGGTTTGAACCGAAAGAATTTTTTGAAATTTTTTCTTCCAAAATGGATGATTATAGGTAATTTATATTTATTAATGTATAATATTATCGTTGTTATTGTCCAAAATTAAGAGGCTTGAGATTCTTAAGGAATGGGAAGATATAGTGTCCTTTTATAGGGAAGGAAATTGACACACTTGTTATTTTTGAAAAGAAGTTAGATGTGAACATGATATTACCAAACAAAAACACATAAAAAATTAACCAAACTAATTAATGGAAGTTTTATGGACGATTTATAGTTATAAATATATTGTTTTAGATGTTTATATATCGTTTGGAAACATAAATTAAAGGATTAGTCCTTATTAAGCTCAATTTAACTATGAAAATTAAAATTAATTTTAATCACATTCATTAATATTTTTCATCAAAAAAATTTTGGTACAATTAGGAAATATAAATTTCTGTTATTATAAATGGGGAATCCATTTTTATAGATTCCAATAATATAGGTGGTAGAAATTAAATTAAAGTTAATCCCACAGACGGGATGACAATGCAGGTTTTTAAAGAAAAAATGTCCAAAATTTGGCTATGTTATTATAGACAATTCAATGTGAAATTCATTCCAAAAACCAAAATTGTTTAAATTTATTATAAAATTATAAAATTATATTTTAAAATAATTCATAAACATAATTAATCCTTATGAATTGATTATATTAAAAGGTAGTTTTGAACTAAAATACTTTATTTTTAACTATTGTTAATAAATGATGTTTCTCAAACAAATACGCAAATATTCACCCTAAGATAATTTGAAAATTATTAAATCACAAATTAACATTAATATTCCATGTTATATAAATTAAAGTATCAAAATTTCAATTCAATATAGGTTCTCTATAAAAAGGCGGAAAAATTTCCATTATAAAAATATAGGTTTTTATGTGAAATATTGGGTTTTCACTTAAATTGTTCTTACCAAATCTACCGAATGAATAAAAAACAATTTTTTGAATGTGTAACATATTAAAATAATTAAATAATTGTAATTAAAATAATTTATTTATAAAAAATAGCTTCTAGATCATAAAAATGGTTTTTTTATAAAAACCCATTCTATTTATATTCAATTGGTTCGTAGATTCATTTAAAATTAATTATAATTTTATGAATTAATTTAATATTGTTATGAATCATATATTTTCATAAGTATGATAATAATACTCATAATAGATATATTATGTATTATTATATTATATAATAATATTTTAATTACAAATATTTTCTTTGTACGTCTATGTAGCGCTTAAAGTACAAGCCATAGAAGAATGTTGATTTTTTGTGTAACACAAGAAATAGAGGATGGTAATTGTTGTGTATGATGTATGATAAATCAGTGTCGCATTAATTTAAAGCTAACTCAATATTTCATGTGTAGAAGTATATAGAAAAATTTAAATATATTATTAAGTATATGGGTATTATATTACCTTATGTTCTTGTTGTCGCATGTCACATAGAGTATCAAATTCAAGGTCCTTACCTTAGTTTTTCATGGAATCACAATTTGGTTCATAAGAAAAGAAGAAAAGATTATTAGGTAACTTATTTCAATTCTATCTCAATGAAGATTCAAGATATCCCTCTTCCCTTCCCCGATATAATTTGTACTAATTTTTAATTATTTAATTTCACCCATTTTTAAGATACATACAGTTATGATTATTTAATCATTAATAAAGTTAAAAATATATGTGTTAATAATTATTTATAAATAAATATATTTATAATTATTCATAAATAAATATTATTTTTAAGAACTTATTTATATAATTATAAATAAAAAATTATAAAAGTTTAAATAATAATAAAATTATAACAAGATTAATTATAAATGCATATATTTACTATATTTTTGTTTAAAATTATATTTTTCACACTCGTGATTTCCTTTTTAGGTATTTTTCTATTTATCTACCATCTATATTTTTTATTTTTGGATTTCCTTGAGTTTATTGAGAAAAATGGAGGATTTTAGCCTTGGCAACATGCGACACACAATCTACGCATGGTTAGGGGAAACTATGAACCTTGCCAAGAGAACTGTGCACTAAGGTGTAATTTCTGGATAGATCCAAATCAGATAGTTAGTGCAGGATCTGTCAAAATGTGTGAATAACTCTGTGATATGCCCTGGGTAGGCAGTGAAAACCGCATAGTTTCTGTACGGTTTACATACCATATGGACTAACCATGTAGCATGTATAAGCCTTTAAAATGAGAATTTCACACATTCCCCATTCATATTTAACTCCAAAACACAAAATGTCTTCCCCATTTAGTATTTTCCTCCCTAGGCACCTCACCCCCCTTGGCCTCATTGGATCTTCATTTTTGATGGTTTTGGTATGCTTTATTCAACATTTAACAAGTAAGTGTCCTCTTCTCTTGGTTTATCCCACTCTTTTAGGGGTTTTCAATCCTTTTTTGGGGTCACAGAAGTCCAACAGGTTATGATACATTTTTAGGGTTTAATCTTATTTAATTTGATGAAATCTAGATCTTTAAAGTTCAATATTTCCTTAATAGAGTTTGATTGAGCCGTAGTTGATGTTTTTCATTTGAATCTAGATGTTTATTCACACAAGTTATGTGGTTATATGCTTAACATTTATGTTATGATTTGATATGATTTCTTTTTTTCATAGATTATGTTGTATATATTGTATATGAAGTGTGAAATTTGTTATTTAAAATTAATCAAGTAACATGTGTGTTGAACAATTATTTTTCAATGGAAATGGGTTATATTCCATGTTTGATTCATATTTTCATCCTTGTTTTTTGCCATAAGGGTGGTTGAGAAAAAAAGTTATGTGTCTTGAAACATATTTTGAAAGGGTTTTGGTGTGTGTTTAGAATTATAAGATGTTTTTGTTGTCTAAATTGTAATTTATCAAGATTATTTATATATTTATGATTTTTTATGTAAGAGTAGTTATTTTTAGGGTATATGGAATATGAATTAACATATATGGAATCCTAGGTTACTAGGTGGGTAGATAATGACTTGAATTCTAGTGATTCATAATTGTATTTGGTATGATTTCACCTAGCATGATTGATGATTACATCAATAACTAAATATTTATAATGATTAGAGACTACTAGATCTTTGGATGTTTCTACTCTCTAGTGGCTCATGGATGAGGACTTGTATGTTTGGGGTTACTATAACACAACTCACTGAGATATGATGTCTCTAGTGTCCAACTCTTACCTAGTTTCAATAGGGATCTCATATGAATTTCCCTCTTGGTATATTTTAATGAACGTTGGCATATAGAACACTTTGTTAGTTATTTTAAAAGAAATAATGTTTTTTCCTTTAAAATGTTTTCATTGAAAATATTTCATGTTTTTCTTTTATAAAACAAGAATATTTATTTACCTTATAATTCATATATAATGGAATCTCTTTTTTAGGTGGCATCTTATTGAGATTTTTCTCACACCCTAATTACACCTTTTGGTGTAAGTAGAATTTTTTATATTTGACCTAGGTAAAGGTATAATTTTTGCATATAGAGGTTCAGTATTGTAGTTATTTCCCATTCTCCAGTGTTATAGTGGTGTATTGAGGATGATGCTCCTCTCATTTTGTGGTGTTTTTTTGGATTGTTGGTTGTTCGCTTTTTGTTGTTTCCCTTTTTGTTTTTTAAGTATGTAAACCTTGAATCTGAAATTTGTTATTCCATGATTGGTTATGAATGTTTAGTTTTTGTTTTTTTAATATAATTTGTTGTTTATTACTATTTACATGGTTTAAATTGTTCCCATGTTGTATTTTTGATTCCTAAGAACTTGTTACTAGCCCGTGGGGATGAGGAACACCCTGAGATCCATTCCAAAAATCGGGTCGAGTGTTTGGATTCAGGAAACCCCAACCTATTTCATGACAAATGGCATCAATCTAGGTTCAATATTTTTTGGTCATGCTATTTTGGATGAGTTTGGATAGAATAGAGTTAGGATTACTAGGTCTTGAGGTTATAATTTCGATTAGAATCCATAGATAGGGTACCTCATGATAGATCTTGAGTTGCCATGCGATATTGGGGATTCTATTTGACATCTTCTTGTGGTGAGACTCGAAGGCTTAAAACTAAATGTGGAAACTAGGTGGAGGTGGAGTGATTTGGTTTTTATGTTATTAGGATGGGTTTTATTTTCTTGGATTAATATAATGTTGATATTTGATTTTATTGCAGAAATATTTTTTGAAAAGTGTTATTAATGGTTCCTTTCTGATTATTTCTTCTTGCAGCAACATGCCTCCCTATAGAGTATCTTTGTAGTAATCAGAAGATGTCATAGAGAGTTCTCCCCCACCAATTGATTTGATATTAATGGAAGCAGTGGTTCGGTTTGTCCAAGACATGGGACAATGAGTGGTTGCTGGTCCTACTCAGGTTGGAGAAGCTGAACTATGTCTATGTAAGGACAAAGTATAGGATCTTCTTAAGAACAAACCTCATTATTTATGGGGTTTCACTAATCCTCGGGAAGTAGAGGAGTGTTTTGAGAATATTGAGAAGATGTTTGAATTTCTTGTTACTTTTGAGGAATTCAATGTAAAATGCACTCTGTTCTTGCTAGAAGGTCCCAGTCAGAGGTGGTGGGACTCAGTGGTCTAAACTGGAAAGCTTGAGTAGATGAACTGGAAACAATTAAAAGCTTTTCTCAATGATAAATACTATCATATGATTTTGGTCTATTCCAGATCCTATGAATTTAATGATTTTGTTCAGGGGATAAGCTTGTGACAGAGTACACCATCCTCTTTCTCAACTAGGTTTGTATGCACCCTATATCGTTTCCAACGAACATATGAATGCTCAATGGTTTGATAGGGGGTTGTGGATTGAGATATATTCTCAATTATTTCTATTTATTCTAAAAAACTATATCGTAGTTGATTAAAATGCTTTTATGGTTTAGATTAAACACAAGGGTAGGTTTTATTCTATTTTTCTTGTGTCAACATTGGATAGTGGAAGTTCATCTTAGAAAAATAGGAAGCAGTATGAACAATGGAAGAAGGGAGGTGGTTGTTAATGGCATCCTTACCTCTAGTGTTTATATGTGAATTTTAATGATGGGTCAATTATGTTCCATTAGTTTTGGATGTTATGTAATATAAAACGTACATGCACATCTCCAGTCAAATCCTTTCATAGATGTAAAGTGATGGGGAACTTGAAATTATTATATTGAATCATTTGTTCTTATCAAATTTTATTTGGATTTATGGATTACATGGGGATTTCAACCCAATTAGAGCCATCCATGATAATTGTATCTTAATTCTGTGGTTAGTATAGTTGGGAAAGGTCATCTGCAGGGAAGAGTAAGTTCAAGGAAATGTCGTAGGCTAGTAGTCATTCTCAGGGTTAGGATGAGATGAACCATCTCTATACAGTGGATCACGCACTAGCGGAACTAGATGCAATGCCTTAAACAATTCAATGTACCATTTTTATTATATCATTTATACATTTTTTATTGGGGAATTATTTTTTATTTATTTCTGTATTGTGAATCTATTCAATTTTCCAACATATCTTATGTCTTATGCGATGGAGTTAGAAATGACTCCTGCTAAGAATAGAGAGAATGACCTCAGGTGTCATTCATGTGCACTCACTGTGTCAGGGGTTGAACTGGAATGGGATTTCCTAGTCTTAGAGAAGATTCTATTTTATGTAATCCTCATCATGGATTGGATTTTTTACTTTCATGAACACATCAATTTATATATGTGGGGGGTGAGTTTTTTGGAACCTAAAGGAAGTACCCATTTCTTTCATGGAGAATAGGATCCTTGGTCAGGTCATGTTGGACGTCCTTTTCTAGAGTTGGATAATGTTGTTTTTCAATTTTCATTTCATGTACTGGAGCATGAGTTTGGTGTTTCCTAGGGTGGATTACTGCAATTTTTGGATGAGTTCCTAGAGATATTTCAACATAACCTTTCAAGATTTCCACCAAATCAGGATGTGGAGTTCTATATAATTAGGCACCGATAACACATCTGATATCTATTCCCTTGTATCGTATGGCCCAAACATGTTGAGGGAATTAAAGTTACAAATATTTTATTTGGGATCCAAATAATTCAATTGACCAATCATCTCCCCTTAGAACACCATTAAATTGTTTGAGAAATAATGCGATTGATCTCTCTGGTTGTGTATTGATTACTGGAAGCTAAAAAAGTTAAACATTAAGAAAAAAATACATTTCTTCGAATTGATGACTTGTTTGACCGGTTAAAGGGGTATAGGTGGTTCTCAAAGATTGATTTTCATTTTGGTTTCCACCGAGTGAGGGTTAAAGAGGCCAATATACCCAAAATTACTTTTTGAAGTGGGTACGACCTTTTTTAGTATTTCTTCATACCTTTTGGGTTAAAAAATTCTCATGCAGTATTCATGATGCTTATGAATAGGGTGTTCCACATATATCTCAATTATTGTCTCATGGTATTTAGGGACAACATCCTAGTTTATTCTGAATCTGTGCAGAAGCATGAGTGACATTTGTGGGGCGTATTGGGAACTCTTCCAGACCATAACCTTTTATTGAGTCAGAACATGATTTTACTATTCCTTTAATCATTTGTTTTGTAAATCACAAGTCACACACCTCGTAATCACATATATTTTTTATCATTTATATTTTTTTAACAATCGTAATCTCTTACTTTTTTTGTATTGTTGATGTATCCTTAAAAAAGTCTTTCTTGATGTTCATACATGTTGTTTTATATTCTATTTTAGAGTTGTAACATGATTATGCATTGCATCATAGTTAGGTATCATAACATGACTATGCATTTCATCATAGTTAGGAATCATAACCTGATTTTTCATTTCATTGTATTCAGGAATCGTAATTGTATATGCATTGTATTATAACCAGAAATTTTAACCCCGTAAAGAACCACATCATAAATATGCATTGTAACCAGGTTATGTTCTGAATCATAACGTGACAATGTATTCCATTATAATCATAAATTGTAAACAGGTTAAGAACCACATCAAAAGTATGCAGCTTAACCATGTGATGTTTTGATTCGTAACCATGTATCGTAATCAAGATATTGTAACCGGGTTATTCATCATCACTTGGTTATGAATCACACACTTATTTTTGAATTGTATCCATGAATCATAACCAAATTAAATATCATTCATCATAATCATGTAATGAATCATAACCAGGTTATAATACACAATCGATATGAATTTTTACCATTATGAGCCTAGTAGACAATTTATGTATTGTAGCTATGAAATGAATTACATTATTGTTATAAATTCAAGACCGATTGCATGTATCTCATACTCTTTGTTTTAAATTTATTTTTAACAAAAACAATTTCGTTGAGTAGGTTATTTACCAATAAAAATGATGTTGTGTATTCTATTTTGTTTTGACAGTTGTAATTCCAGGTGTCCATATCCCTCCGAGTTTTTTTTGGAGAAATATGAATATATGATCGCTGGAACCTAAATCCTATAAATAGGAGGTCATTTAAACTAGAATAGACAAAATTGTCTTCCATAAGGTTCTAGATATAGATTATGGGACATCTCTCTTGCTCTGTGTGAAAGCCTTGATGATACAAGAAGTGAACATCTTATTATATGTTCTTTTAATTCTACAAGTTCGTTGGATATGATTTCTGTGTCCGATCATTTTGATAAGGATCAGGGTACTTCGAGGATAGGATGACATGCTTCTGATCATTGTATTGAGGGAATTAAATTTCTTGAAGGATTGAGGTGTTGATTACCTTTTTAATTCAGGATGTACAAGTATAGGAAGAAAACTATACTAATCATCATATCGAGGTCTTACCAAGGTGGTGGTATGATATAGCTTCTATCCTAGGTGAATTTATTCCCTTCTCTTTTGGTTAAAATAATTGAAATAATTTTATATTTCCGCTTCCATTTGTATTAGAAAGGGAATTGTATTTTTCCCCTTTTCTCTTCATATTCAATTCAATTTTAATTATTTCAATTATGATTCATATTTCATTAATCAATTCTATATGCTATATAGTAGAATCATTAACATTTGTTTTACTCTGATCATTGTATTCATTTCAAATACAATTGTTTCATATTACTTGTGGTATTACATCTCAGTATTTCCATTGGATCCAAGACCTATATGGTCTATTCTATTGATTGTGAATTATATTAGTTTACGATATTTTAAACTATGTCCTTTCATAAGTACTATGTTTTTTAAATATACAATTCACCCCCTCTTGTATTGATCAATATTATGTATATATATATATACATCTATATTCAAATTAAACAATTGGTATTAGAGGAAGGATTCCACTGATATGTATTACATTATTTATATCATTTTCAATACAATTGTATTTCTTTTAAAATTATTTTGTTTATAACAACATAAAACACTAACATTTAGAGTGGAAAATTATTGTTTTATAAATAACTGGAATGATAATTTATTCAATAGATAATATAAATCCATCTAGACCACCTATATTTTATGGGAATGATTATGAGTACTAAAGAGATCCAATAAATAATTTTTTTATCAATATGGGTGTTGAAAACTTTTTTATACTTACTGGGAGTTACAAAATTCCGGACATTGAAGTTATTACTTGCACCAATCAAGAGATGTAAAAATATCAACAAAATTACAAGGTACAATACTTAGTTGTGTTACATGACCATGAATATATGTAGTAATATATAATCATGTGAAGTAGCAAATTGTATATGGAATAAATTATATGTCACACATTTTGGTACATCCAATTTCATATAAACATGAAGAGAAATGCTTCGAGCAGAATATCATGGTTTTCTTTTTCTATATGGAGAATTAGTATGTAAGGTGAAACAAAGGATTATGAAAATAATAAATAGTATAAAATATATTGGAGAGAAATATCTTTATGATGATGTATTTATGGACAGTATAATTGATATAATGCCAAATGAATGTGAATAAAAAATTGTAGTTATTGATGAAAATAGGAATGTTTCCCAAAAAAATCATGATGAGTTATTTGGAATGCTTCTTCATCACTAAAAAATAATAAAAATAGATGATGATATCAATAAGAAGAATAATGGTAATGGGAGTGTAGCTTTTACTACTATTAAATATAAAACACCAGAAAGGATAACAAGAACCACTGCTAAGAATATTGTTATATCAGAATCAAGTGATAGTGATCACTCATGTAATGTGTTATCCATTATTGATTGAAGGATGAAAACATATTTTGTAAATAAAGAAATTAAATATAGATTCAAAAATAAATATAGAAAAGAAAAGAAATATTCTGAGGTCACTTTATATGAATCCGGATAAGATGGTCATATTAGACCAAATTTTCATTTACTAAAAAGAAATGATATAAAGGATAAAAATTCTAAAAGAAACATGAAAAATTATATAATTAAAAAGCCGTAGAAATTTTTAAAGAAAATGATACTTGGATTGAAAGTGGTGGTGATTCATTAGATGAATCCTAATATTAAGAATCTTCTGGTCAAAGAAATATAGGACTTATAGCTAGAATACCAATTGAAAATCATTACTACATGGCTAAGTTACACAATGATGAATCCATTAAAAATATATCTTTAAATAATAATTACCTAGATGAGAAACATTATTACTCTTTGGATGGATAATACTCCTCAATAGAGTAAATTTACCTTCCTTTAAAGAAGTTTCCATATTTTACAAATTACATGAGAATTAAAATTCAAAACTCAAGAAAAATCATGAAAATGTAAATTCGAGAATATCAATTCATACAATAGAAGTTTTAGATCTGTCTAATGTTATTGATCATAAAACTCTCAACATTGAAAATAATTCAATGTATCTTATGGAAGTGAGTTTTGAGAAGGATAAATTTTCTACAGACTTTGAAAAACTTGTTCTAAAGAATAGTGTTTTTGAAACCGAAAATAATTCCAAAAAAATCTTGTTAGAATGAAAATTTAGTCATTATACTAAAATATAAAATTTTTTATCTTAAGAAACTTCTATTAAATGTTGCACATGGTTTGAAAAAATTTTACAAGACTTACTCTCAAAATATTCTATTAAGGAATACATCTGGATTTGGATACACATACTCAAAACCAATTTTTAGTAAATAATATTTTGTTCCTCAAAGTGACACAGTTTATACGAAATTTCAATGTGGTAGAAATCAGGAAATAAGATGTTTCCTTAATAAAAATCAATCATTAGGATTTTGAAAAAAATCATTTTGCATAACAACTTTAGATTCTCCAAATTATTTTATCCAACACTTCTGGATCCAAACATGTTTGAGTTCTGAAAAACTAATTACTTCCTTTTTAGGGAAAAAAGTTGTATACCAACAACAAGAAAATTTGGTACATGGATAGTGGATGTACTAGACATTGTATGGGTAACAAATATTTCTTGGAAAAGATAATTGAAATAAAAGGATATATTGTTTTATAATTCATCGAAATTCAAGAACAACTTGAGGACATTTTCAAAAAACAATTATGTTTTGATAGATTTGAATACATTAAACAGAAACTGGGAATGATAAATCTAATTTAATCATTCACATTTATCTATTTTTTAAGTCATCTCTTTATATTGAGTTTCTCCAATTTTAAACGGCGAGTATACATTTTGTTTCAATTTTTTTTACAGTTTATCGGTTACATTTTTTATTTTATTGTTTATCAGTTTCACTTTTTTGTTTTACAGATTACCACCATTACTATTTATTGACCAGTTTTATTCTTTAGTTTTATTTTATATGTTTATGAATTTTATCGTTTTTATGATTATATGAGTTTCATGTTTCAGTTTAAAAAATTTCTGGTATTTGTTTTAGACTAAAAGTATTGAATTATCTAATCAGTTCTAAACTATCCATATTTCTTGACTTTATTGGTATTGAACAATCGCTATTGGGTTAACTAATCAGTACTGAAATATCAATATTGGTACGGGACTATCATTATGGATTATTCTATCAGTTTTAAAAAATCAGTACCATCCTATTTTACTTTATCAATATTAGATTATTTATTAGTTTTTTGTTTTTTTTTCTTTCATAAGAACAATATACTAAAACCACAAATTAAATCTTATTACTCAAGCATGTACATTTTCTAAGACATCAACATGGTTGTTCTAATGGTTGTTTCTCACTTATTTATTTTAATTATAATTCTATTTTACTCTAAATATTATTTTTTAATTGAAAACCTCAGAATTTTGAAATAATTATTAATCATTATATATATTGGATCTAATATTGACTATTAATTATCTTTATGATAATTTATCCCCCATCGATTTCATTTATAATTTCTCCCAACAAAAGCTCCTTTATAAATAGTCAGCAAGGTTCTATTTGATCTTATCTCAATTTTCGTAATCCGAGAACTTCTTAGCATTCGTAATCAGTAGGTTGTTTAGGGTGCGAGTTAGTATTTCATGTTTTAATCTACTATTTCATCTCAAAAAATTTCCTCCAATGAATTTTTCATCCATGTCTTTCGGTGGTAAAAGGTTGGTCTCTTGAGATTTTTATGAGCCTTTTTATTCTTCTTTTAAATGTATTATATGTTTTCAATGCTGGGAAAAAATTTTTGTGGAAAGACCAGGTTTTAATCTTGATAATATATATCATGATGAGGTGTTACAATTTTATGTATCACTAGAGATAGACAGGAATCTTAAGGGTTATTTTAATATGTATGAAAATACATATACACCCTCTTCAAATACAGAACATAGGTTTCTAGATTTTCCATTTAAAGGAGATGCATTATTTCCTACTCATAAGTTACTAGAAGCTGATGGGACCTTTTACAGGTCCAAAGCGGAAGAAACCCTTTTTGAAATTGTTTTCATGATGAGACTAGAAAAGAAGTTATTCATTTCACTTATGAAATTCATTACTTTATTTCCATAACTTCAATAACAATTTCATTTATCTCATACTCTTTGTTTTATATCTATTTATAACTAAAATGATATCGTTGAGTTGTTTAATTACCAATAAAAAATGTTATGTATTTTGTTTTGTTTTGATGATTTTAATGCCAGGATTCTAAATTCTTCTGAGTTTTTTGAATAAATATGACTGCTGGAGAAAATATGACCGTTGGAACCTGTAGCCTATAAATAGGAGGTCATTAAAACTACAATAAAAATTTTTTTTCAATAATTTTCAACAGAGATATGTTGTTACTTCTCGTTTTCTTTGTGTGAAATACTTGAAGATACAATAAGTGAACCTCTTTTTCTATGTTATTATAATGTTATAAGTTCTTTTTTTCCACTTCTTGTGATGATAATTGTGATATGGTTCTAGGGCTTATATGGATATGAAGAAATTTTTCCGATCATTGTATCAAAGGCCTTAAATAGATTTAATGATAGTGGTTTTGATTACCTTATTAATTGAGGAATTCTATGGATAAGAAGATAGTTGTACTGATCATCATATCGACGGCATAACAAGGTGGTGGTAAGACATACTATCTATCCTAGGTGAAATGATGCCCTTCTATTTTGGTTAAAAGAATTGTAATACTTTTATATTTCCACTTCTTTTTTTATTATAAATTGAATTGTATTGTTTACCATTTCTTTTAATTTTCAATTAAATAGTAATTGTTTCAATTACTATTCATATTACATTGAGACGTTCTATAAACTATATGGTAGAATCATTAACATTTGTTGTAATCTAATAATTTTATTCATTTCAAATACAATTGTTCCATATTACTTGTGGTATTACATCTTAGAATTTCCCTTGGATCCAAGACCTATATGGTCTATTGTATTGATTTTGAATTGTATTAGTTTAAGATCTTATAAACATTGGAATTTATTAAGTACTAAGTTTTTTAAACATACAATTAACCCCTATCTTGTATTTTGTCATCTTATATACATATACATCTATATTATGATCCATCACCTTTATGGTAAACATGTAATTTTAACCTATTACATTTGATAGGTAATGATTCTGGGCCATGTGATTTCATAACTTTTGGTTTTAGTGGACCCCAAAAATATCATTGTAGTTATGTAGTGGGATAATCTAAGGAGTGGGTCTGAAATCAGGAGCTTTATTGTCCTAGAAAGTTATTACATGTGGTTTGTTCAAGAATTATCTGTGGTTTTTTATCCCATGAATTCCCTTACCTATAAATGGGTGAAGTCCTAATGGAGAAAAAAATTCTATGCATCCTTTGAGGTGCTCACGCGGAGGTTGACATCCACTCCTACGCTATTCTTTCAGGAATTAGGAAATGTATTTGTGGTTTAATTTGATGCTTCTGGTATTGGTATTGGTTATGTTCATATGTATAGTGACATTGTGGTGGCGTATGGATCTCACAAACTCCAACCACCTAAAATGAACTATCCAACCCATGACATGGTGTTTGTAGCAGTGATGAGATATTTTAAAGGTGTTCACCAAAATATCATTAGAGAGAATTTTTTTGTTTACTCAGATCATAAGAGCATAGCCCACATTTTCCCCCATAAATATTTGAACATGAGGTAGAACCATGGTGTGGTGTACTTATAGTTGTTGGACAATGATATACATAATACCATAGGAATAGGTAATGTTGGTGTAGAATCGTTAGTTAGAAAAGTGATGGCGCATGATTTGATGAAGTCCAGTGATGAGTGGACATTAATGGGTCTTTTTCCGAGTTGTAATTAGAGACAAAGGAGAACATTGATGGTGTGTTCTTGTATAGTATTCAGTTGACTTCTTCTCTTCTGGTGTTGATTCTTCTGGAGCAGCCTAGTTAAGAGATGTGCCAACAATCTATGCAGTTTCTTCATGGTGGTGAGATGCTTTGTGATTTTTTGTTATTTCTCAATGGAATATTATACACTAAGGTCCACATTGTGTTGTCGTTGTCAATGAGAAAGTTGGTGATCTAGGATAGCCACCAGTCTCAATGGGATATTCATCATAGTTTTAGAAAAATCTATAATGATGTTTATTTGTAGTTATGTTTTCCATTTTTGAGGTGTGATATATTTGAATTCATATCATGGTGTTATACATGCTAGCAGGTGAAAGAAGGGAACCAAAGGCACTCAGGTTTTCTTAAGAAAATAAACATTCCTACCATGAAATGCGATGATATTACCCTAGAATTTATTTGTAGTTATGTTTTCCTTTTTTGGTGTGTGTTTAGATTTATAAGATGTTTTTGTTGTGGAAATTGTAATTTATCATGATTATTTATATATTTTGGATTTTTTATGTAAGAGTAGTTAGTTTTAGGGTATATGGAATATGAATTAAGATATATGGAATCCTAGGTTAATAGGTGGGTAGATAATGACTTTAATTATAGTGATTCATAATTGTATTTGGCATGACTTCACCTAGCATGATTGATGATTACATCTATAACTAAATATTTATGATGATTGGAGACTACTAGATCTTTGGATGTTTCTCCTCTCTAGTGGCTCATGGATGAGGACTTGTAAGTTTGGGGTTACTATAACACAACTCACTGAGATATAATGTCTCTAGTGTCCAACTCTTACCTAGTTTCAATAGGAATCTCATATGAATTTCCCTCTTGGTATATTTTAATGAATATTGGCATATAGAACACTTTGTTAGTTATTTTAAAAGAAATAATGTTTTCCTTTAAAATGTTTTCCTTCAAAATATTTCATGTTTTTCTTTTATAAAACAAGAATATTTATTTACCTTATAATTCATATATAATGGAATCTCTTTTTTAGGTGGCATCCTATTGGGATTTTTCTCACACCCTATTTACACCTTTTGGTGTAAGTAGAATTTTTTATATTTGACCATGGTAAAGGTATAATGTTTGCATATAGAGGATCAGTATTGTAGTTATTTCCCATTCTCCAGTGTTATAGTTGTGCATTAAGGATGATGCTCCTCTCATTTTGTGGTTTTTTTTGGATTGTTGGTTGTTCCCTTTTTGTTGTTTCCCTTTTTGTTTTTTTAATTATGTAAACATTTAATCTGAAATTTTTTATTCCATGATTGGTTATGAATGTTTAGTTTTTTTTAATATAATTTGTTGTTTATTACTATTTACATGGGTGAAATTGTTCCCATGTTGTATTTTTGATTCCTAAAAACTTGTTACTAGCCCGTGGGTATGAGGAACACCCTGAGATCCATTCCAAAAATCGGGTCGGGTGTTTGGATTCATGAAACCCCATCCTGTTTCATGAAAAATGGCATCAATGTAGGTTCACTATTTTTTGGTCATGCTATTTTAGATGAGTTTGGATAGAATAGAGTTAGGATTACTGGGTCTTGAGGTTATAATTTCGATTAGAATCCCTAGATAGGGTACCTCATGATAGATCTTGAGTTGCCATGCGATATTGGGGATTCTATTTGACATCTTCTTGTGGTGAGACTCGAAGGCTTCAAACTGAATGTGGACACTTGGTGGAGGTGGAGTGATTTGGTTTTTATGTTATTAGGATGGGTTTTATTTTTTTGGATTAATATAATGTTGATATTGGATTTTATTGCAGAAATATTTTTTGAAAAGTGTTATTAATAGTTCCTTTCTGATTATTTCTTCTTGCAGCAACATGCCTCCCTATAGAGTATCTTTGTAGTCATCAGAAGATGTCATAGAGAGTTCTCCCCCACCAATTGATTTGATATTAATGGAAGCAGTGGTTTGGTTTGCCCAAGACATGGGACAATGAGTATTTGCTGGTCCTACTCAGGTTGGAGAAGCTGAACTATGTCTATGTAAGGAAAAAGTATAGGATATTCTTAAGAACAAGCCTCATTCTTTATGAGGTTTCACTGATCCTCGGGAATTAGAGGAGTGTTTTGAGAATATTGAGAAGATGATTGAATTTCTTGTCACTTCTGAGGAATTCAATGTGAAATGAACTCTGTTCCTGCTAGAAGGTCCCAGTCAGAGGTGGTGGGACTCAGTGGTCTAAACTGGAAAGCATGAGTAGATGAACTAGAAATAATTAAAAGCTTTTTCTCAATGATAAATACTATCCTATGATTTTGGTCTATTCCAGATCCTATGAATTTAATGATTTTGTTCAGGGGATAAGCTTGTGACAGAGTACACCAACCTCTTTTTTCAACTAGGTTAGTATGCACCCTATATCATTTCCAACGAACATATGAATGCTCAATGGTTTGATAGGGGTTGTGGATTGAGATATATTCTCAATTATTTCTATTTATTCTAAAAAACTATATCGTTGTTGTTGAAAATGATTTTATGGTTCAGATTAAACACAAGGGTAGGTTTTATTCTATTTTTCTTGTGTCAGCAATGGATAGTGGAAGTTCATCTTAGAAAAATAGGAAGCAGTATGAACAATGGAAGAAGGGAGGTGGTTGTTAATTCCATCCTTACCTCTAGTATTTATATGTGGATTTTAATGATGGGTCAATTATGTTCCATCAGTTTGGTATGTTATGTAATATAAAACTTACATGAACATCTCCAGTCAAATCCTTTCATTGATGTGGAGTGATGGGGAACTTGGAATTATTATATTGATTCATTTGTTCTTATCAAATTTTATTTGGATTTATGGATTACATGGGGATTTCAACCCAATTAGATCCATCCATGATAATGGTATCTTAATTCGGTGGTTAGTATAGTTGGGAAAGGTCATATTCAGGGAAGAGTAAGTTCAAGGCAATGTCGTAGGCTAGTAGTCATTCTCAGGCATAGGATGAGATGAATCATATCTATACAGTGGATCACGCACTAGCGGAACCAGATGTAGGGCCTTAAACAATTCGACGTACCATTTTTATTATATCATTTATACCTTTTAATTGGGGAATTTTTTTATTTTTTTATTTCTGTATTGTGAATCTATTCAATTTTCCAACATATCTTATGTCTTATGCGATGGAGTTAGAAATGATGCATTGTAAGAATAGAGAGAATGGCCTCAGGTGTCATTCATGTGCACTCACTGTGTCAGGGGTTGATCTGGAATGGGATTTCCTAGTCTTAGAGAAGATCCTCTTTTATGTAATCCTCATGATGGATTGGATTTTTTACTTTCATTCAAACAACAATTTATATATGTGGCGGGTGAGTTTTTTTGAACCTAAAGTAAGTACCCATTTCTTTCATGGAGAAAAGGATCCTTGGTCAGTTCATGTTGGACGTCCTTTTCTAGAGTTGGATAATGTTGTTTTTTAATTTTCATTTCATGTATTGGAGGATGAGTGTGGTGTTTCCTAGGGTGGATTACTGCATTTTTTGGATGAGTTCCTAGAGATATTTCAACATAACCTTTCAAGATTTCCACCAAATCAGGATGTGGAGTTCTATATAACTAGGCACCAATAACACAACTGATATATATTCCCTTGAATCGTATGGCCCAACCATGTTGAGGTAATTAAAGTTACAAATATTTGATTTGGGATCCAAATAATTCAATTGATCATTCATGACCCCTTAGGACACCATAATATTGTTTGAGAAAAAGTGCGATTGATCTCTCTGGTTGTGTATTGAATACTGGAAGCTAAAAAAGTTAAACATTAAGAAAAAAAATCCATTTCTTCGAATTGATGACTTGTTTGACCGGTTATAGGGGTATAGGTGGTTCTCAAAGATTGATTTTCATTTTGGTTACCACCAAGTGATGGTTAAAGAGGCGAATATCCCCAAAATTGCTTTTTGAAGTGGGTACGACCATTTTTAGTATTTGTTCATACCTTTTGGGTTAATAAATTCTCGTGTAGTATTCATGATGCTTATGAATAGGGTGTTCCACATGTATCTCAATTATTGTCTCATGGTATTTAGGGACAACATCCTAGTTTATTCTGAATCTGTGCAGAAGCATGAGTGACATTTTTGGGGCATATTGGGAACTCTTCCAGACCATAACCTTTTATTGAGTCAGAACATGATTTTACTAGTCCTTCAATCATTTGTTTTGTAAATCACAAGTCACACATCTCGTAATCACATATATTTTTTATCATTTATATTTTTTTATCAATCGTAATGTCTTACTTTTTTTGTATTGTTGATGTATCCTTACAAAAGTCATGCTTGATGTTCATACATGTTGTTTTATATTCTATTTCAGAGTTGTAACATGATTATGCATTGCATCATAGTTAGGTATCATAACATGACTATGCATTTCATCGTAGTAAGGAATCATAACCTGATTTTTCATTTCATTGTAATCAGGAATCGTAATTTCTCTATGCATTTCATTATAATCAGAAATTTTAACCCTGTAAAGTACCACATCATAAATATGCATTGTAACCAGGTTATGTTCTAAATCATAACGTGACAATGTATTGCATTATAATCATAAATTGTAAACAGGTTAAGAACCAAATCAATAGTATGCATCTTAACCATGTGATGATTTGATTTGTAACCATGTATCGTAATCAAGATATCGTAACCAGGTTATTCATCATCACTTGGTTATGAATCACACACTTTTTTTTTGAATTGTATCCATGAATCATAACCAAATTAAATATCATTCATCATAATCATGTTATGAATCATAACCAGGTTATAATTCACAATTGATATGAATTTTTACCATTATGATCCTATTAGACAAGTTATATATTGTAGCTATGAAATGCATTACATTATTGTTATAAATTCAAGACCGATTTCATGTATCTCATACTCTTTGTTTTATATTTATTTCTAACAAAAACAATTTCGTTGAGTTGGTTATTTACCAATAAAAATGATGTTGTGTATTCTATTTTGGATTGACCGTTGTAATTCCAGATGTCCATATCCCTCCGAGTTTTTTGGAGAAATATGAATATATGATCGCTGGAACCTAAATCCTATAAATAGGAGGTCATTTAAACTAGAATAGACAAAATTGTCTTCCATAAGGTTCAAGAGATAGATGATGGGACATCTCTCTTTCTCTGTGTGAAAGCCTTGATGATACAAGAAGTGAACATCTTGTTATATGTTCTTTTAATTCTATAAGTTCTTTGGATCTGATTTCTGTGTCCGATCATTTTGATAAGGATCAGGGTCTTTCGAGGATAGGATGACATGCTTCTGATCATTGTATTGAGGGAATTAAATTTCTTGAAGGATTGAGGTGTTGATTACCTTTTTAATTCAGGATGTACAAGTATAGGAAGACAACTATACTGATCATCATATCGAGGGCTTACCAAGGTGGTGGTATGATATAGCTTCTATCCTAGGTGAATTGATTCCCTTCTCTTTTGGTTACAATAATTGAAATAATTTTATATTTCCGCTTCCATTTGTTTTAGAAAGGGAATTGTATTTTTCCCCTTTTCTCTTCATATTCAATTAAATTTTAATTATTTCAATTCTGATTCATATTGCATTAATCAATTCTATATGATATATAGTAGAATCATTAACATTTGTTTTACTCTGATCATTGTATTCATTTCAAATACAATTGTTTCATATTACTTGTGGTATTCCATCTCAGTATTTCCATTGGATCCAAGACCTATATGGTCTATTCTATTGATTGTGAATTATATTAGTTTACGATCTTTTAAACTATGTCCTTTCATAAGTACTATATTTTTTAAACATACAATTCACCCCCTCTTGTATTGTTCAATATTATGTATATATATATACATCTATATTCAAATTCAACAATTGGTATTAGTGGAATGATTCCACTGCTATGTATTACATTCTTTATATCATTTTCAATACAATTGTATTTCTTTTAAAATTATTTTGTTTATAACATCATACAACACTAACATTTAGTGTGGAAAATTATTGTTTTATAAATAACTAGAATGATAATTCATTCAATAGATAATATAAATCCATCTAGACCACCTATATTTTATGGGAATGATTATGAGTACTAGAGAGATCCAATAAATAATTTTTTTATCAATATTGGTGTTGAAAACTTTTTTATACTTACTGGGAGTTACAAAATTCCTAACATTGATGTTATTACTTGCACGAATCAAGAGATGTAAAAATATCAACCAAATTACAAGGTATAATACTTAGTTGTGTTACATGACCAGGAATATATGTAGTAATATATAATCATGTGAAGTAGCAAATTGTATACGGAATAAATTATAAGTCACACATTTTGGTACATCGAATTTCATAGAAACATGAAGAGAAATGCTTCGAGCAGAATATCATGGTTTTCTTTTTCTGTATGGAGAATTAGTATGTAAGGTGAAACAAAGGATTATGACAATAATAAATAGTATATAATATATGGGAGAGAAATATCTTTATGATGATGTAGTTGTGGAAAATATAATTGATATAATTCTAAATGAATGTGAATAAAAACTGGTAGTTATTGATGAAAATAGTAATGTTTCCCAAAAAAATCATGATGAGTTATTTGGAATGCTTCTTCAGCACTAAACAATAATAAAAATAGATGATGATTTCAATAAGAAGAAGAATGGTAATGGGAGTGTAGATTTTACTACTATTAAATCTAAAACACCCGAAAGGATAAAAAGAACCACTGCTAAGAATGTTGTTATATCAAAATCATGTGATAGTGATCACTCATTTAATGAGTTATCCATTCTTGATTAAAGGATGAAAACATATTTTGTAAATAAAGACATTAAATATAGATTCAAAAATAAATATAGAAAAGAAAAGAGACATTCTGAGGTCACTTGTTATGAATCTTGATAAGATGGTCATATTAGACCAGATTTTCATTTACTAAAAAGAAATGATATAAAGGATAAAAATTCTAAAAGAAACATGAAAAATTATATAATTAAAAAGGCATAGAAAATTTTGAAAGAAAATGATACTTGGATTGAATGTGGTGGTGATTCATTAGACGAATCCTAATATTATGAATCTTCTGGTCAAAGAAATATAGGACTTATATCCAGAATACCAATTGATAATCATTACTACATGGCTAAGTTACACAATGTTGAATCCATTACAAATGTATCTTTAAATGATAATTTCCTAGATGAGAAACATTATTACTCATTGGATGGATAATACTCCTCAATAGAGTAAATTTACCTTCCTTTAAAGAAGTTTCCATATTTTACAAATTACATGAGAATTAAAATTCAAAACTCAAGAAAAATCATGAAAATGTAAATTCGAGAATATAAATTCATACAATAGAAGTATTAGATCTGTCTAATGTTATTGATAATAAAACACTCAACATTAAAAATAATCCCATGTATCTTATGGAAGTGAGTTTTGAGAAGGATAAATTTTCTACAGACTTTGAAAAACTACTTCTAAAGAATAGTGTTTTCTAAAAACGAAAATAATTCCAAAAAAATATTGTTAGAATGAAAATTTAGTCATTACACTAAAATATAAAAATTTTTCTCTTAAGAAACTTCTATTAAACGTTTCACATGGTTAGGAAAAAAATTGATAAGACGTATTCTCAAAATCTTCTATTAAGTAATACATCTGGATTTGGATACACATACTCAAAACCAATTTTTAGTAAATAATATTTTATTCCTCAAAGTGACAGATTTTGTATGAAATTTCAATGTGGTAGACATCAGGAAATAAATGTTCTCTTAATAAAAATCAATCATTAGGATTTTGAAAAAATCATTTTGCATAACAACTTTAGATTCTCCAAATTATTTTATCCAACACTACCAGATCTAAACATGTTTGACTTCTGAAAAACTAATTACTTCTTTTTTAGGGAAAAAAGATGTATACCGACAACAAGAAAATTTGGTACATGGATAGTGGATGTAATAGACATTGGATGGGTAACAAATATTTCTTTGAAAAGATAATT
Organism: Viscum album; assembly: GCA_963277665.1. Taxonomy (NCBI): domain Eukaryota; kingdom Viridiplantae; phylum Streptophyta; class Magnoliopsida; order Santalales; family Viscaceae; genus Viscum; species Viscum album. The sequence goes on from OY728162.1 coordinate 822,334,029, forward strand.
GAAATAAAAGGATATATTGTTTTATAATTCAGTGAAATTCAAGAACAACATGATGACATTTTCAAAAAACCATTATATTTTGATAGATTTGAATACATTAAATAGAAACTGGAAATGATAAATCTAATGTAATAATTCACATTTATCTATTTTTTAAGTCATCTCCTTATATTGAGTTTCTCCAATTTTAAACGGTGAGTATACATTTTTTTTCAATTTTTCTTACAGTTTATCGGTTACATTTTTTGTTTTATAGTTTATCAGTTTCACTTTTTTGTTTTACAGATTTCCACCATTTCTATTTATTGATCAGTTTTATTCTTTAGTTTTCTTTTATATTTTTATGAATTTTAACGTTTTTATGATTATATGAGTTTCATGTTTCAGTTTAAAAAATTTCTGGTATTTGTTTTAGACTAAAACTATTGAATTATCTAATCAGTTCTAAACTATCGATATTGCTTGAATTTATTGGTATTGAACAATCGTTATTGGGTTACCTAATCAGTACTGAAATATCAATATTGGTATGGGACTATCATTATGGATTATTCTATCAGTTCTAAAAAATCAGTACCATCTTATTTTACTTTATCAATTTTAGATTATTTATTAGTTTTTGTTTGTTTTTCTTTCATAAGAACAATATACTAAAACCACAAAATAAATCTTATTACTCAAGCATGTACATTTTCTAAGACATCAACTTGGTTATTCTAATGGTTGTTTCTCACTTATTTATTTTAATTATAATTCTGTTTTACTCTAAAGATGATTTTTTAATTGAAAACCTCAGTATTTTGAAATAATTATTAATCATTATATCTATTAGATCTAATATTGACTATTAATTATCATTATGATAATTTATCCCACATCGATTCCATTTATAATTTCTCCCAAAAAAAGCTCCTTTATAAATAGTCAGCAAGGATCTATTTGATCTTATCTCAGTATTCGTAATCCGAGAACTTCTTAGCATTCGTAATCAGCAGGTTGTTTAGGGTGTGAGTTAGTATTTCATGTTTTAATCTACTATTTCATCTCAAAACAATTTCTCCAATGAATTTTTCATCCATGTATTTCTGTGGTAAAAGGTTGGTCTCTTGAGATTTTTATGAGCCTTTTTATTCTTCTTTTAAAACTATTATATGATTTCAATGCTGGGAAAAAAAATTTGTTGAAAGACCAGGTTTTAATCTTGATAATATATATCATGATGAGGTGTTACAATTTTATGTAACAGTAGAGATAGACAGGAATCATAAGGATTATTTTCAGATGTATGAAAATATATATACAACCTCTTCATATACGGAATATAGGTTTCTAGATTTTCCATTTAAAGGAGATGCATTATTTCCTACTCATAAGTTACCAGAAGTTGATGGGACCTTTTACAGGTCCAAAGCGGAAGAAACCCTTTTTGAAATTGTTTTCATGATGAGACTAGAAAAGAAGTTATTCATTTCACTTATGAAATTCATTACATTATTTCCATAACTTCAATAACAATTTCATGTATCTCATACTCTTTGTTTTATATCTATTTAAAACTAAAATGATATCGTTGAGTTGTTTAATTACCAATAAAAAATGTTATGTATTTGTTTTGTTTTGATGATTTTAATGCCAGGTTTCCAAATTCTTCTGAGTTTTTTGAATAAATATGACTGTTTGAGAAAATATGACCGTTGGAACCAGTAGCCTATAAATAAGAGGTTATTAAAACTATAATAGAAATTTTTTTCTATAATTTTCTACAGAGATATGTTATTACTTCTCTTTTTCTTTTTGTGAAATACTTGAAGATACAATAAGTGAACCTCTTTTTCTATGTTATTATAATGCTATAAGTTCTTTTTTTTCCTCTTCTTGTGATGATAATTGTGATATGGTTCTAGGGATTATAGGGATATGAAGAAGTTTTTCCGATCAAGGGCCTTAAATAGCTTGAATGGTAGAGGTTTTGATTACCTTTTTAATTGAGGAGTTTTATGGATAGGAAGATAGTTGTAATGATCATCATATCGAGGGCATAACATGGTGGTGGTAAGACATACTATCTATCCTAGGTGAAATGATACCCTTCTATTTGGGTTAAAATAATTATAATACTTTTATATTTCCATTGCTTTTTTTTATTATAAATTGAATTGTATTGTTTACCATTTCTTTTAATTTTCAATTAAATAGTAATTGTTTCAATTACTATTCGTATTACATTGAGACGTTCTATAAACTATATGTTAGAATCATTAACATTTGTTTTAATCTAATCATTTTATTCATTTCAAATACAATTGTTCCATATTACTTGTGGTATTACATCTTAGAATTTCCCTTGGATCCAAGACCTATATGGTCTATTTAATTGGTTTTGAATTTTATTAGTTCAAGATCTTATAAACCTTGGAATTTATTAATTACTATGCTTTTTAAAGTTACAATTAACCCCTATCTTGTATTTTGTCATCTTATATACATATACATCTATATTATGATCCATCACCTTTATGGTAAACATGTAATTTTTACATATTACATTAGAGAGGTAATGATTCTGGGCCATGGGATTTCATAACTTTGGGTTTTAGTGGACCCCAAAAATATCATTGTAGTTATGTAGTGGGATAATCTAAGGAGTGGGTCTGAAATCAGAAGCTTTATTGTCCTAGAAAGTTATTACATGTGGTTTGTTCAAGAATTCTCTGAGGTTGATTATCCCATGAATTCCCTTACCTATAAATGGGTGAAGTCCTAATGGAGAAAAAAATTCTATGCATCCTTTGAGGTGCTCACGCTGAGGTAGACATCCACTCGTATGCTATTATTTCAGGAATTAGGAAAGGTCTTTGTGGTTTAATGTGTTGCTTATGGTATTGGTATTGGTTATGTTCATATGTAGAGTGACATTGTGGTGGCGTATGGATCTCACAAACTCCAACCACCTAAAAAGTACTATCCAACCCGTGACATGGTGTTTGTAGCAGTGATGAAATATTTTAAAGGGGTTCACCAAAATATCATTAGAGAGAAATTTTTTGTTTACTCCGATCATAAGACCATAGCCCACATTTTCCCCCATAAATTTTTGAACATGAGGTAGAACCACGGTGTGGTGTACTTGTAGTGGTTGGACAATGATATACTTAATACCATAGGAATAGGCAATGTTGTTGTATAATTGTTAGTTAGAAAAGTGATGGTGCATGATTTGAGGGAGTCCAGTGATGAGTGGACATTAATGGGTCTTTTTCCGAGTTGTAATTAGAGACAAAAGAGAACATTGGTGGTGTGTTCTTGTCTAGTATTCAGTTTAATTCTTCTCTTCTGGTGTTGATTCTTCTGGAGCAGCCTAGTTAAGAGATGTGCCAACAATCTATGCAGTTTCTTCATGGTGGTGAGATGCTTTGTGATTTTTTGTTATTTCTCAATGGAGTATTATACACTAAGGTCCACGTTATGTTGTCGTTGTCATTGAGAAAGGTGGTGATCTGGGATAGCCACCAGTCTCAATGGGATATTCATCTTAGTTCTAGAAAAATCTATAATGATGTTTATTTGTAGTAATGTTTTCCTGTTTTGAGGTGTGATATATTTGAATTCATATCATGGTGTTATACATGCTAGTAGGTGAAAGAAGGGAACCAAAGGTACTCAGGTTTTCTTAAGAAAATAAACACTCCTACCATGAAATGCGATGATATTACCCTCTAATTTATTGTCATCTTTCCTCATACTCCCTTGGCTTAAAACTCAACTTATTAGGGATCAATCATCTGACCAAAAAATCCCATTTCATTCTAATAAAATATTAGAAAAGGGGTATGATTTTGGTCAATTATTTGTTTAGTTTGTAGTGAATCATCATGGCGTGTCATCGCCAATCATCTCAGATAGAGACCCTTTATTTACTTCTCAATTTTTGGAATTTCTTCAAATGTAACTGGGGTCACATGAAAAATTGGTCACGATATACCGTCCTCGGACAGATGGTTCGATATAGTGGGTGAGTCAGATTTTAGAGGTCATGCTCCGATCATGTGTCCCAGATTTATCCAATTCATGGGATAGCCATTTTGGATTAGTTAAATTTTTCTATAATAACAGTTTCCAATCCTCGATCTGAATGGATCCCTTTGAGGTGTTATATGGTCAATCCGGTTGGTTTTCTTTATTTTTGGATGAGGTATGTGAGACATGTTGAGTCAATAAGGTTTCCTTATGAATTTTTCATTCCTTTATGTTTTGAAAATTACAAACCCTCTATCATAATGCAAAATCTATTTTATCTTGATAAGGAAAATTTTCCATCCATAAGGAAATTTTCCTCCCTCAAGGAAATTTGATTTCATTACCCTGTTTTTCTTTCATATGGGAAATTTTCCTGCCCCAAGGACAATTTATCCTTTCCATGTTTTCTTTGTTCTTGTCATAATTTTCTATGTTTAAAATTTTATTTCATATCCAAACCCTCATAATCCTATAAATATTTATATATGAAGCATTCTGTTTTTAGAATATGAATTCATACCTCGAGCTCTTATGAGTTTAGACTCTATGTTCACTGAATTATGACTCCGACCTTTATGAGTTCAGACTCCGAGTTCTCCGAATTCAGACTCTATAAATTCTAAATTCATTGAATTCACACTATGAAATTTCTGATTTTAGACTCCGAGTTCTCTAGATTCAGACATTGAACTTTCTGAGTTCAGACTCTCTGTTCTCTGAATTCAGACTCTAAACATTCTGAGCTCAGATTCCGAGTTCTATAAATTCAGACTCCGAACATTCTAAGACCAAACTCCAAATTATACTGATTTTAGACTCCTAATTTCATTGAAACATAGACTACATGTTTTGGTTATGAATTCCTTGGAAAAAAGAATCCAAATATTCATGTGTTATAGACACCAAATGTTTTTGGTTAAACTCCAAACTTTTTCCTTAGCCTCAAAATAATTGGATTTGTTCAAGAAACATTATTTTTCTTACACTTGATATAGTTAGGAAACGATTTCATACTTTTTGTTTCTAACAAACTGTTGTTTGAGTGAAAAGAGTACAGGTCCCTCCGAAGGTAAAGGAATAATAGTATTGTTGGAGGAGGGAGCGGTCGTTGGAGATTTTCCAATAGACAAGAGATCATTCAAATGATCTCAACATGAATCTATGACTCTAGAAATTGAATTATGTTGAAGTGATTTCTAGAGAGATACTCTAATGCATTGTGTTTAGTAAACATATTGTTCATAATTACCTCGTGCAGCTCCAAATGTTGTTGGGTACATTCAAGGGCTTCCGGGGATAGGAAGAAAGTGGTGCCGTCCACCTTGATGTTCGAGGAATTTTATGATGAGGAAGATAGAGGTGCCAACTACCTTGAAATTCGAGGGATTTTAGGGATAGCAAGAAAATTATAATATTCCTATCGAGGGACTAGCTTGGTGTGGTTAAAAAGACATTCTTGAATGTATAAATTATGGGACCTTTATCCAAGGTTGTTGGATAACCTACTCTTTGGGTTAAAATATTTCATACTTGTTATTTGTATTTTTTCATGTTTGTTTTTTCACAGAATTTTGATTGATATAGACTGTATAACTATCATATACTTTTTAGTTTTTTGTATAAACCAATTAGTGATATTCTATATGCTTTATGGTAGAATATTTTTCTTGAAAAATTTTCTTAACTTTCATTTACGGAACCATATTTCTAGAACCTGAATTCCCGAAACCATATTTCTTGAACATAGAATTTATGTAGAACTAAGGGGATTAGTGAATTTATCTTTTTTAACATTGTGAAACATTTCAATATTTAAATGTTTAAAATGAATTTTTAATGTATACAATTAGACACCCTCTTGTTTATTGAGTATCTATATTAATTATTTTGATGATACAATTGGTATCATAACATGTCTCTGAAATACTTATATTTACATATATGTTTTCCTTTCCCATGTTTTCTTTGTTAATAATATTTTCCATGTTTAGAAATATTTTCCTTTATTAAATTTTTTTTCTATTAACATGTCTGTGTGGAATGTTTCTTTTAGATGATAGGAATGAATGTTGGTTCCATACAAAACCTTAATCCTACTAGACCACCTATTTTTTATTAAAATGATTAAACATATTGGAGAGATTGTATAAATAATTTTGTTATCAACACTGTAGTATATTACTTTTTTATGCTTACTGGAGGATATAAAATCCCTGACAAGGATGTTAGTACCTTCACCAATCAGGAAAAGCATGATTATCAACTGAATTATAATGTACGAAATAAATTTCTTTACTCTATGACTAGGAATATATATAGCCAAATTTCATCATGTGATGTAGGAAAATGTATTTTGTAGAAGCTTGAGGTTACTCACTTTGGAACTTAAAAAGTCATTGAAACAAGAAGAGCCATGCTCAGAGCAGAATATCATGGTTTCTTATTTCCTTATAGAGAACCTATATATAAGGAACAATAGATATTTATGACTATTGTCAACAGAATACAATCCATGGGTTAGAAAGGATGAGATGATGAAGCTCTTGTTGACACGATCATATATATCTTGCCAAATGAGCGGGGATCCTAGAGAATAGCTATAGATGAGAATAGGAAGGTTACTCAAATTTATATTGATTATTTAATTGGAACTCTTCTTCAACATAAAACCAGAATAAAAAGATATGCTGATAGTATTTAGAAATAATATGGAAATGGAAGTGTTTCTTTTACAACAACATCAAATTATATGAAAGACATAAATCTTGAGAGAGTTATAATATCCAAATCTAAGAAGGTTGTTATTCAATTGGAATCTAGTGAAAGTGAACATTTGGAGAATGAACTAGATAATATTTCTCAAAGGATGAAAAATTAATTTGGGATGAAAGACTTTCAATATAGATACCAGAAGAAAGAGAGACAAGACTCAGAAGTCACATCTTACGAATGCGAAAGAGATGGACATATAAGGCTAGATTGTCCTATGAATTAGAAAAAGAATATAAATGAAAAGCATTCTGAATGGAATAGGAAGAAGTTATACATGTCTAAGAGTAATAATTTCTTGAATTATAATGACACCTAGAGTGCCAGTGGTGGGGACTCTTAAGATGAATCCACAAAATATGAATCTTCTTGTCAAAAAAATCTTGGTCTACTAGCCAGATTACCTATTAAATTCAATTTCTAATAGATAATGTAACATTGTTGAATTCATAACCAATGTTTCATTGAATAAAAATTATTGTAATGATAAATATTATAACTATTCTGATGAAGAATTTCCTTCTAATAAAGATAATAATTTTCCTACATATGGAGATGTTTATAGATTTCTTAAACTCATTTAGGTTGAGAATTTAAAACTGAAGAAAAAGACTGATAAGGAAAATTCTAGAAATGTTATTCATACTAAGGAAATATCATATCTTTCTGAATATCTTGATAAGAAAACATTGGATTTTCAAAGTATTTCAAAAAATCGTGAGGAAGTTAATTATGAGACGGATAAACTTTCTAAGGAACTTGAAAAAGTAATTTCTCAGAAAAATATTTTATAAGATAGATCTAGTTCTAAAAATAATGATTTTGAAGATAAAAACATGGTTTTTAAAATAATGTTATAAATATTTTCCTTAGGTAATTGTTTTTCAAATTTTACCTTGGGTATAGAACATTTGGATAATATGTATCCACAAATCTGACCTTTACGGAATAGTTCTTGTTTTAGTTATACCAGTTCAAAACCAATTTTTATTAATAGCTATTTTGTACCTTAAAGTAATCCATTATGCAATAAATGTCAATTTTGTTGACCATAGGAAAAAATTTTTTCCCTAAAAAAAACAATTTTTAGGTTTTCATAAAGCTTATTTCTCAAAGAAAATTCGGATACCAAAAATTATGCTTTCTGAATTTCCCAGAACCAAGACAGTTTGGGTTCCAAAATTCTAACTCACTTATTTTTAGGAAAATAAGGAAAGTACCAATAGCAATAAATGGTACATATATTATGGATGTTATCGACATATGACTGGTAACAAAAAATCTTCGAAAAGATTGTCAAAATGAAAGGAAAAAAGTATCATTCAAATACATTGCTTCGGGAGAAATTATTATTATAGGTAATATTGTTCTTCTTGAAAAAACATTTTTGTGAAATGTTTTATTTTTTAAAGGTGTTACGAACAACATTATTAGCATAATTCTGTTATGTGCTAGAGGTTACCTTGTGAATTTTAGGAATTATAAATTCATAGTACAAAATTCCAAGGAAATGTTTATTCGTTCTACCCATTGGGGGAATATATAATGTATTTGTCTTAGTTTATGATTACACTAGATTTAAGTGGGTCTATTTTATAGAAATGAAATCTGAAGCTTTTTTGTATTTCAATAGTTTTAGAGACCAAGATAAAAATGAGAAAAACATTCCATTGAAAATGATTCATAGTGATCATGGGGGAAAATTTCAATATTCTGATTTTGGAAATTTTTGTAGTATAAATGGAATTACTCACAATTTCTTAGCACCAATAACTCCTCAATAGAATGGTGTTTCTGAATAAAGAAATAGAATTTTTCAAGAAAAGAAAAGAACCATGTTGAGTGAATATTCTATAGAAGGAAATTTCTTGGATGAAGCTATATGTACTGCTTGTTATCCTATAAATCATGTTTTAATTTTAACTTTTCTTAATAAAACTACTTAGGAGTTATTAAATGGTATAAAACCTAGAATTTACTACTTCAAGGTTTTTGGTTGCAAGGTATTCATTCTAAATACTAAAGATAAATTACAAAAACTGGCACCAAAAGGTGATGAAGGAAATTTTTGAGGATAATCCATAACTTCTAAGGCATACAGTGTTTTACATAAAAATACATGTACTGTTGAAGAAATAGTACATATAAAATTTGATGAAACTAATCGATTTTTTTAAACAACCTAAACCTACATCATTAGATGTGTTTTCAAAAACTGATTTTCAACCCTTGAAAGAAGATCCTTATGATAATAAAAATGTTTAATAAAAATATTCTGAGACATTTACTCCAGAATATTTCCTACCATATGTTGATGAACAGGTTTTACAAAACCAAAATACATTTTTTCTGAAGAATCATCCCAGTGATAGTATCATTAGTGATGTAAACCAACAAGTAAGGACTACAAGTTCCTTATGACATAAAGTAGAACATCTAGAATTTCATTCCTAATTAGAACCAAAAAGCACTGATGACGCTTTAGATGATAATGATTGGATCAATTCCATGAAATATGAGATAAAAGAATTCGAAAGGAATAATGTCTGGACCTTGGTTGAAATGCCTAAGGAATCTGTTGTAATTGGAGTAAAATTGGACTTTAGAAATAAGTGTGATGAAAATGGAATCATAGTAAGAAATAAATCTTGATTAGTTACTAAAGGCTATAATAAAAATAAGGAATGGACAATGAAGAAACCTATGCTCTAGTAGCTTGACATGAATCTATTCATATTTTACTTGACACTGAAGCATTCTTTAATTCCAAACATTTTCAAATGGATGTGAAATGTGTTTTCCTTAATGGTTATGTTCAAAAAGATGTTATTGTTGAACAACCTCCTGGTTTTGAAGATACAAAACAACATGAACATGATTTCAAACTTACCAAAGCTTTCTATGTACGTAAGAAAGACCCAATAGCTTGGTATGATATAATTACAATATTTTTGGTGCAAAATGATTATGTTAATGGAAATGCTGATCCATCCCATTTTATAAAGAAATTTAAGAAAAATGTTTTGATTGTTAAAATTTATGTTGATGACATTATATTTTGTTCAAATCAGCAATCTTTTACTGGTTCCTTTGTAGAGTTATTGAAATATGAGTTTGAAATGAGTATGACGGGTGAGATAACATTTTTCGTAGGATTTCAAATTTCTCAAAAACCATAAGGAACCTATAGATCACAACATAAGTATATTAATGATATTCTTAAAAATTATGGGTATGAAAACACTATGAGTATTAGTACTCCCATTGGTTCCACAAATTCACATTATATTGATGATACTAAGAAACCAGTAGATCAAACATCTTTTATAGGTATGATAAGATATTTACTATACTTGACAGCTAGTCATCCAGACATAATGTTTTCAGTATTCTTATGTTCCAGATATCATTCCAGTCCTAAGGAATCTCATTTAAAGGCTGTGAAAATAATTTTTCTCTACTTAAGGGAACCATGGATGTTGGACTCTTTTATAATACTGGAAATGATTTTATTTTGAAAAGTTTTTCAGAGTCTAACTTTGGTGGATGTAGAATGTATATAAAGAGTTCATCTGGAACATTTCATTTCTTAATATATTCATTAGTTTCATGGTCATGTAGAAAACAACACTGAGTAGCACTTTCCAGAGCTGAAGCTGAATATATAGCAGCTATAAGTTGTTGTGATAAAGTATTGTTGATTCAACACACACTCACATACTATTATATGATTTTTCCCAAAACACAAATTTTGTGTTATAATACTAGTTCCATTTACCTTAGTAAAAACCCTGCACATCACTCTCATGAAAAACACCTGGATATTAGGTATCACTTTCTAAGGGATCACACACAAAAAGGGGATATCATTCATCAGTTTATCGGAAAAAAAGATCAACATGTTGATATTTTCACAAAATCATTACCTTCATATATATTTGAATACATTAAATAGATATTAGAAATGATAACTGTAAGGTAATATTTCTTATTAGCTTTCTTTTAAACCAATCTCTTTACCGTAACAACTCTTTTTCATCGGGGGAGTACATTTGTTTGCTAGATTTTCTAAATTTTCGTAGTCATATTTTCAAATTTTTATTGTAATGAAAATTTTTCACAGTATTTTTTTCTCAAAATATTCATAATGAAATTTTCATACACAAAATTTTCATACAAAAATTTTCATACACAAAATTTTCATAATGAGAATTCTCATAGTCAAAATTTTTGTAATAAAAATTTTCATACTTAAATTTTCATAATGAAAATTCACGTACTCAAAATTTTTGTAATAATTTTTTTCGTAGTCAAAATTTTGCATTTCAAAATTTTGGAATCTAATGTTCTTCAAGAAGAATTTTCCCCATTATGAAAAGTATTCCAGGCAATCCGAGTTGTATGCTTACTTTTTTAAATCATCATAACAAATTTTTTTGTGTTGGTATTCAGAGTTTTTTTTAAAATTTTTGGTTTCATTTATTTTCCTTAAATCTATATGTTTTTCTTTAAAACCTCAATTGATCGGATTCTAGAAAAATTTCCTTGCGGCTATCACCCCAACAGTCAAATATGACCAGAAGGATTTTCAACCATTATATTGAGTTTGGAAGATGAATCGTCATCTCAATTGCCTCTATAAAGGACCCCGCGATGGTTTTCCCACATCGAAACTCAAGCCTTCGCATGTGGATGCTCTGCCCTCCTACTTAATCTCAGTCCAAAGTTCTCATATCTTTCTCAAATCCGAATGTTTATCAATGTATCTTCCCATAAATACATGTCGACTATCAATCCATTTTCTGAATGGAAGATATATAAGAAAATGTTGGTGCATCAAAATATCTTTACCAAGTATGATTCTATTATCTCAAAGATCATCAAGCTGAATTTATGGGATAATGTTTGTGTATCGAAAATAGGAGCTCAGGATATGGTCTATCTGAAATTTCTGGTTGAATTTTATTAGACAATAATATTTTTCAAGGAAGAAGAGATGATAAGTTTTATTTTAAGTGTTACAAAAAGACGTATTCACTTTCATACACCAAGGATGCAATATTGGTATGTATTCCATATGAAGGGGATGATGATTTTATTCTCATAAGATTTCTGATGTCAATGTAAATTTTGATAGGGTGAAGACCATGGCTTGTCTTGGTCTCTGAGATGTAAAGACTCTGAATATTGCTCACTTTTCTATATATTTTTGGATTCTTGAGTTGGGGGTTCAATGATTCATCATACTAAGAAAAGGTGACAAGGGTACATTGATGAAGAGTGACATGTATATTCAAGATTTTCTGGTAAACCTATAAAATATCTGTTTAGTTAAGCATATTCTAATTACAATTGAGAATATAAATAATGTAAATCTAATGGATTAGATTATTATGTATCTAGACAATCATTCAAAGTTGATTAAACAGTTACTAGAATCATTTAAAATTCCTTGCATTTCTATGAAATGAAATTGTAAAGTCATGCTGGTGAGTGATGAAACCTTAAATAGGATAAATGTTGTATTTTATAAATAATTAAAAGAATTTTATGTCTTCCTTGAAGAAGAGGTTGAAGTTATACTGAAGAAACATGATGTGGATGAACCCTCCAAAAGGGTGGAAGAATAATGAAGCTGAAGGAAGTAGAAGAAAAATAAAAAACCCAGAGGCTATGGAAACCCAATTGGAACATCCAAAACCTAAGAAGAAAAAATAGCATACTTGGATGAGGTAGTAGAAAAATGGATGGAAGATAAGCAGAACCAGAAAGAATGAGAGCCTATGTTTGGTTTCGACCCTACTGATGCATAATCTTAAAATGAGAAGACAACTGAATATCTAGAAAGGAAACAGAAAGAAAAGGAGCAGAAGAAAAAGATGAATGAGGCTAAGACAGAGCAGTTAATTATAAAGGCTGCTAAGAAATCATCAGATAGTATTCTGATACTAGAATCTTTCATGATAAAACTTTACCAAATATGCTGAGAATGAAATATGTGACTCCGAAAAAATCCCTAGTGAAATTAGTAGAAGAGGTATAAGAAGTTGAATAAGTTAATGTATAAGGCAGTGCTGATACTGAGGATCTGATAAAGCAAGTTGAGGATTTTTATGATAAGGTATGATCTTCAGAGAAATTATCATTTCGAACCTCTCAAAAAAAATAATAAAATCTTTTAACTCCTTGGAATGATGAAGAGAAGTTTGAAGATGATGTAGATAAACCATCTATAGAAGAAAGCAACAATAAAGATTTTATTCTTCCAGAGGATGCTAAGGCATGAGTTGAGAAGGAAGAGGTTTATGAAGATAGAATTGTTTAACTATCTGATAATAGACACGAATCACCTATCCAATAGGTAGATATTCCAAATGTTGATAAATTAAATAGGTGGTTCATGATCCACAAAGTAAAGCTATTTTGAAGAAGAAAGAAATTGGTGTACCATCAAAGAGGAAGGCAACAGAAATGGAAAAATAAACCTCACCAATCAATGATTCAGATTTGTAATCATCCTCCCTTAGACATGACATTGTTATTTAATGTATAAATAAGCTTATTTGAAGTATTAAAATTTTTCCTAGTATAGACTTGAGATACCAGATGATTCAACACACACTAAATCAGAAATCAGATTCAATATCCTTAGTGATGGATAAGTGTGTTAAATTGGAGGCAGACATAAATTCATTTCTCGTCAACTATGAGGCTCATAAGAGATCTTTCAATAAAATGAAAATAATTTCAATGAAGATAGTTCAAGATATGTGGATTCATGTTGAGTTTCAAAAAAGTGTCAAGGATTATTTTGACACCGAATATAGTAAATTCTCAGATCTCTCTTATTGTGATTAAGAAAAGATACCCCTAGAACAGAATACACGGATGAAATAATTAAAAGACCTAAATGGGAATCTTTAATCAGTTTCTCAGATTTTGAAGAGAGAAGTGGATCTCATTATTGACATATAATATAAGCTTGTCAAGCAGGAAGAATTTTTGAAGAGTCAGGTAGCATCTCTTAAGGTTCAGAAATAAAAATTCAAAGCCATAGAGATGAAATCTTAAGGTCAGGACCAACATCTAAAATGTTCAGAGGAAGATCACAAGGAGTACAAAAACAAGAATAACATAGTGAATAAGTTGATTCCCAAGGGGAAGAAAGGATAATTATTCATATCTGTTCTTTTGTTGTATCCCATGTACAAATTAATCCAAACTTACTGATATTTTTGTTGTTCTCTACATTTTGTTTTTTCTAGTACAAATCTTTCAGGTACAAAATTTTTCTTTTCCATTCCCTATATTCCTTTTAGAAAATATAAAATGGGGAGAAAAGAATTTTTAAAAATAATACTATGTATATGAATAAATTTCCCCGTGTAAGGGGTATTTATTCTAAGGGGGAGTTTTCTTCATAACGCTTTCTGTATGCGAGATAATAGAAAATATCATTCTGGAATGAAGAATACGATCCTTAGTGGATACAAAGTCTAATGGGAAGTTATTTTTATTTAATATGATCCATATGTAGAGGTAGATATGTTTTTATTTTCTTGTTTATAAATATTCCAATTCCTTATATTCTTTTTCATAAGGATTTTTGTGCTTTCCAAAAAGGGGGAGATTGTTGATTCAATAAGGTTTCCTTATGAATTTTCCATTCCTTCAATTTTTGAAAATCACAAACAATATATCATAAGGAAAATTTTATTTTATCTTGATAAGGAAAATTTTCCATCATTAAGGAAATTTTTCTTCCATAAGGAAAATTTTCTCCTTTCCCTGTTTTTATTTCAGATGGAAAATTTTCCTTCCCCAATGAAATTTTATCCTTACCATTTTTTCATTTTTCATGTCATAATTTTCTAATTGTAAATTTCTATTTCGTTTCCAAAACCTCATAATCATATAACTACATAGATATGAAGAATTTTGTTTTCAGAATCTGAATTTAGACTCTGAATTCTTTTGAGTTCAGACTCCGAGTTCTTTGAATTAAGACTCCAAACATTCTGAGTTCAGACTCAATGTTCATTGAATTCAAACTCCAAACTTTTTGAGTTCAGACATTGAGTTCTCTGAATTCAGACTCCAAAATTTCTGAGCTCATAATCTGAGTTCTCTAAATACAAACTCTTAACATTCTAATTTTAGACTCTAATTTCTCTGAATTTAGACTCCGATCATTCTGAGTTCAGACTCTGAGTTCTCAAAATTTAGACTCTAAACATTCTAAGTGCAGACTCTGAATTCAACTGAATTCAAACCTTGATTTTCCTTTAAATTTAGACTCTTAATTCAGGTTAAGAATTCCTTGGAAACCATAATCTGAATATTCATGTGTTATAGACACCAACTGTTTTTTGTTAGACACCAAAATATTTCATTAGACTCTGAATAATTGGATTTATTCAAGTAACTTTATTTTTATTACAATTGATATAGTTATGAAATGATGTCATGCATTCTATTTCTATCCTACCATTGTTTTTAGTGACACATATACATGTCCCTCCTAAATTAATGGAAAAAAATATAATAGTTGGAGGAGGGAGCTGGCCGTTAGAGATGTTCCTATAAATGGGATCTCATTTCAATGATCTCAACACTGTTCTACAACTCTAGAGATTTCATGCTGTTGAAGTTATTTCTAGAGAGAGACTCTCATAATTTGTGCATACTGAACATGTTGTTTAAGAATGCTTTATGTAACTCTGAATGTTGATGAGTACATTCAAATGCTTCTGGGGATATGAATATAGAGGTTCTGACTACCATAAAGTTCAAGGACTTCCTTACTAAGGAAGACAGAGGTTCTGACTAATATGAAGATCGAGGGTTTGTGGGGATTACATGAAAAATTCCATCATATATAGGGCTTACCCTAGTGTGGGTAAGATAGAAATTATTGAATGTATAAATCAATAGACCTTTATCCATGGTTGTTGGATACCCTACTATTTTGGTTAAAATATTTCATACTTGTTACATGAATTGTTTCATGATTTCATTATGTTGCATTTTGATTATTACGGAAAGTATAACTATCTTATACATCCTAGTTTTTTGTATACTCTGCTTAGTGAGATTCTATAAACTTTAAGGTAGAAAATTTTACTTGTAAAATTTTGATAAGTTTCATTTCTGGAACAATATTTCCAGAACCTAAATTCCTAGAACCATATTTCTGGAACCTACCACTTTTGTAGAACTAAATGGTTTAGTGAATTTACCTTGTATAACATTGTTAATAATTACCATATTTAAATGTTCCAAAACAATTTTTATAGTATACAATTCACACCTCTTGTTTATTGAACATATACGTTCATTATTTCGATCCTACAAGACCTCATTGTTGGGACTGATCTTAGTCAAAGAGACATATGAGAAGGTCAAGCTAATTTGGCAGTGGTTTTTAACAAATCAGAGTCTCTATAAATACTTTGTCTATTAGAGATTCCAAGATCTTGCATTTTTAGTCGGTGACTAGGTGTTGCTAAAATGTTTACCTCACTTGGGTAATCATCATTTAGGAATGTATGAAAATATAATAGTGAGGTATGCCAGACCTTACAGGACCAATGAGCAGGTTAGAAAAGTGGCATGTCAGTTATCCTTTCCTTTTCTGTTAACTTCAATTAATGAATTTTTATATGTCTCCCAATTGAAGAAGTATAACCCAGATATGTATCATGTATTTAATTGGGAAGAGTTATAATTGGTTCCTGACATGCATGTGTTTGAGTGGCTAATAGATATTCTAGATTCCCAATAGAAGGTGATATATGGTATGAATGTCCCATGGGTCTGTGTTCTTTGGAATCATTGAAATGATGATAATGATACTTGTGAGAATAATACATGGGTTAAGGAAAGAGTTTCCATTTTTATTCTCTAATCAATATTCATGATGAAATTCCAAGGACAGAATGGTTTCATGTTGGGGATAATTTTTCACAAACGTGATTTACATTTGAGGAAATTTCATTTTTTTTATTTTATCTTTTTCCCTTTGGATATCGTTCTGTTTCATGAAAAAAAAGGAATAATTTTGCCTTTGTTTTTGGTGGAGCATGGTATACAAATGTTTTGGGGGAATCATTACTCCATTCCTAGGAAACCATGTTCCAAGGATTCATTTTTTGAGAGAGTGGAATCACATGATTGTGATACAGTCAGTCAAACCATTCAACTAACCCTGAGACATGCCCTAGGTAGACAGTGGGAACTGCACAATTTCTTTATGGTTTGAAAACCATGAAGAATAACCATGAAGAATTTTAAGTCATAAAAATGTATATTTTACCCTCCCCCATTCATATTTAACCCCAAATCACCCAATATACTCCCCATTCAGTATTTTCCTCTATAGGTACCAACTACCTCCCTTGGCATCCTTGTCTTTTCATTTTTGATGTATTTTTGGATTAATTCCTTGATTTTTTCTCAAGTAAGTCTCATCCTCTCTTGGTTTCTCCCTCTCTTATAGTGTTACATCCATCTTTATTTGGGTATATATAGTTCCATTGGGTTGGGAGTCAGTTTTAGGGATGAATATTCTTTAATAGGGTTTAGTCATGATGTTTGATGTTTAATATTTTATCTATGGAGTTCGACTGAGGTGTGGTTGAAATTGAACAATACCTCTGATACCAAATGTTGGTCAGAGTGGAAACTCAAGAGGGGAGTGAGTTGATTTCCTACATAAAATTTATGTTAAAACCTTATGATAAAGATCCCCCAATTTGAAAAAAGCCCAGATAATTAAGGCATAAGATATATAAATGTTTAGTTGGTTAACAGATTTCTCAAATAGTGATTATCCCTTAGTTGAATTAGTGTAAAACACTTCTTCAGCTATTGAAACAAGTTTACTGAATTAAACACAAACACACACTAACCATAACTAAATATCAGAGTCAATGTAAAATCATTTTCTATTTTTTAAATTATAAGAAGTGGAAAATAGAAAAATAGAGTATTAAAAAACCATATTACGCAACAAAGTTAGGAAAGTGGATCAGTCTCAAGCTGAGACTTAATCATCTCCACCTGATGATCACCTACAACAAGTAGTTTTTATTAATAATAAACTTGATACACAACCATTATTGGGCTTTACAATAGTTTTAACAAAATGTCCAAGGTTTACAACCTCTACTACAGTTCTTCTTGGAAAAACAAACAAATTAGACCAGATACGGCCTCTTCCACAGTTACACGTGGGAATCAATGTGTTAGTGAAGTTTTATGTGAGGATATTTAGTATCCTCTATTTCAAGGACAAGAGACATAGTGTTTATAAGAAAGAAACACACTTCTTATAAATGTAAAAAAAGGAAAATATCATAGATAATATTATAATATTGAGTTTAGAAAGATTTATGTCTTTGCTGTTCATCTCTTGACTCCTTAGAGTGAAGAAATTTCAGTTCAAGTGTTTCTCTAGATGTTTTCCTCAAAATAGAGTGTCGCAACTCTAGGATCTAACTTCTAAATAATGAGGGGTTCTGCTTCTTGGATTGACAGAGATTTGAAGAATAAATTAAGATAGATGTGAATTTTTTTCTTCCATATGACTATTGTGATGTTATTGGGTTCACAATGTATGTGTTGTATGGTTCTTCCATGTTCACTTTCATCTATCGAGTAAGATCTCTTTCAAGGATTCCTCTCTCGTTATTTTTTTCATCAATCTTCCATTTTATATTTGAGATCCGAAAATTGGAATAAGTAAAACATGGGAAGTCTTCCTCATACTTCATATTGTCCCTAGATATGGTCTCTTGATATGTCTACAATAAGGAATAATTAATGTTAGAAGCATTAAATTTACCAAATATGATCATTAGAATAATATTAAATATTTGAAAATGTATGTAGTATAAGTGTTATCCTTGGTAGACTGGTAGTGGTAGCTTTGTCAAAAGTAGGATTCAGTAGTAGGCTTCAATAGTAGACTTCATCGATAGAGTACATCAGTAGCTTTCATTAGTAACCTTCATCTGTAACCTTCCATTGGTAACCGTCTATCGGTGATCTTCATCGGTAACATTCTATTAGTGGACTTCTATTAGTGACCTTCATTGGTAACCATATATCGGTGACCTTCTATCTGTAACCTTCTATCGATGACCTTCATCGATAACCTTCATCGGTATCCTTCTATTGATATCCTTCTATCAGTGCCTTTATCGGTACAATTCTATCAGTGAAATTATATCGTTGACCTTCAATGGTGACCTTCTATCATTGACCTTCATTGGTAAACTTCATCGGTAGACTTTTATTTTATCCCTCTATGAGGGAACTTTCACTTAGATAAATTTTGAACTGTAAACATAATCGATAAAGCAGTGAGATTAAATATACATAGTTATAAATTGATAGAAACTAGGAATATTAATAAAACATGATTATCCTATAATAGAAACATGATAATGACAAAAATGAAACATTATTTGGGATTATCAAAATATCTTAGTCCAATAAAATTATTTTTAATATACCACACAATGAATGATTATAATATTTTTCTACATCATATACATGTGTGGTTGTGATAAAAATAATGTTTATCATATAATAGAATTTGATTGGTATTTTGTGAGGGCTATGTATGGAATGTTAGAATGTGATTTACTATAAACATGTTAATTATTCATAAATGTATATGGATAGGGTGATGTTACATGTTTTTTTTGTAATTATTTATGGTTTTTCAAAAGATAGGTTTTAACTAAGGTATCCTGGAACCCATTGTGTGGTTCATTATTAAAGGAAAAAAATTATATTAATACTTACAAAAATTTCAAATGTACTTGCTATGAGAAATGGCTATGTTATACCCATTTCATGATTAGGATGCAATATGTACATGTGATGGCTGTCCATGAGGTATTGTCTTGTATGATAGGGGTTTGAGGTTAAATCTTATGGTAATTGTGATGTGGCTATATAGCTCTTATATTTGAGATTCATGTAATGAATCAAAAATCTCGGGGTGATTCCTTTGTAAAAATACATTTTTTGTGGTGTTCTAAGGAATCAAAGTGGATTGATTCTAGATTTTACCAATAATTCATGTTTCCTGACCGTTGGTTAGGTGTTTGTAGGTCATCATTGGTGAGTTAGGGTGTCTATGAGTCAGGCGTCAGTGGGACATGGTGTTTGTGTGTTAGGATTTCAATAGTTCATTGTGTCAGTAGCTCAAAATCGGCGACTCATCATTCATAGGTCGCATTGGTGGCTCACCCATAAGTGGATTAGTGTCAGTTGGTTGCTTTAGTGGCTCAACCGTTAGTGAATCGTTTATACATTTCCAAATTTTTTATGATTTTTCTAACTCTACATCAAAGGAACATTAAACGAGGAACCTATCAACTCTTGGTCGTTTCTAATGCCCATTCCACCATGTATGAGGAGAATAGATATATGTACACAATTTCTAAGGGTAATTAATAAATTCTCAATATCATATAACATCGATAAATTTTTTTAATTGATTATCCATGTGGTTAAGGATATATCCCAATTTTAAAATATTTTTAAATCATCTCCCTGGTTTTTAGGATCTGAAATTTTCTTAAGCCTAGATCATCTCTTCCCTTAGGATCACTCATTTTCTCTTGGTGCGCATAGAGTCATTTTTTCTACAACGATCATGGGACTATGTTGTAGCCACCACCCCCTATTCTGTTTTCCTTGGCTTCTCCTGCTCATGTAACCCCTTTTTTTGGTTAAAATAAGTGTTTTGGTCACTTGTTGTTCGAGTGAGGTATTCTTCTGCCTCTATTTAATTGTGTATCATTTAGGGTGGGTGTAGTATTGTTTACTTATGATAAACTCTGAATCCTTTTCTTTACTAATTAAAAAATTACGGGGGAAGATGATGATTAAAATATAACATGACCTTATAAAATAACAGGTAGTAAATTGAAGATTATGATACATTTTTTGTTTTACAAGTTATACTTGTTTCCTACTTTGAATTGTGTGGGTTTTAAGGACTTATGAAAAACAGGGTCATTGGTGGTATTTTATTGGGCACTGATGATGGTATTTACTTATTTTTGATACTCAATTGAATGGATATAACATGAATATCTGACTAATCATGTACACCAGGATAAATAAATGGATTCACCAGGACCAAATTTGTTTTTTATAACCCCAATTTTTTAAAATGGAATTAAAGTACCCCTATTAGATAAATCTAAATATTCTTGGATTGACTGTGTGGTTGTGTTATCTGTTTTTTGCTGATTCAAATGGTTTCCTTATTAGTTTTCATTACATTTTGTTTTGAAAATCACAAACATGTTTTCTTAAGAAAATTTATCTTTCTCTAAGAAGCATTCTCTTAAAGAATATTTTATTTCTCTTTTAGTATTTTTTTCTTTACCTAATTTTTAAAAAAATTAATAACGTGTTCTCTCAAACCAAGTATAACTATATTTTTATTAAGTATAAAAATTGGATCCTTATCTAAATTAGAACCTTATATTTCCTTAGAATCTGATTTCTTAGAATTGTGAGTATGATTTTTTCTGATATCATTCTCTAATTTCTTTTGAAATCAAACTCTTATTTCTTCTGAAATTATCCTATGATTTCTTCTAAAATTAAAATATTATTTTTTTAAATAAGACTTTGATTTCTTCTAAAACCATGCTTTGATTTCCACTGAAATTAGACTCCCTTTTTTTAAACTAAACATTGATTTCATTTAAATTCAGACTCTGATTTCTTCTAAAATCATATTCCAAATTCATTAAAACTCAGGCTCCGATTATCAGTTTTCATAGAATATGATTGTCCATATTTTTATACATTTATTTTCAATATATTAAGAATCTGATTAAATACATTTATTATAGTTACCTCATTTATTTAAAGAATCATTTATTTTATCAGAACATATTATTCTTAGGATTCTTGATAATTGTTTTCTTACATATTATTATTTCTTACACAAGATAATATTTCCCATGTTCTCTTACATAAAATAATTTCTTACAATCAATTTTTAGATAACATTTGGATGAGTGAAGCATGTACAGGTCCCTCCAAAATTCAATGAAAAATATGACCATTGTAGGAGGTAGTCCACCATTGGAATCCATCCCTATAAATACCTAACAATTTAAATGAGGTTAGTGATGAATTATATTGAGAGATTTTTTTCCGCTAGAGTTTTTGTAGAGAGTTTTTGATCTCTATAATGAGGTGATACACTACGAGATCCCTCCTCTATCTGACTTGTGCGAGTTTTATGACCAACTATTCAAGCTATGAACTTATTTTTCAACATTCAATTGTCGATTCCAATTATTTTTTATCAAATGAGGGCTCATAGGGATTGGATGACAGAGGTGGTAATCACCTTAGAGATTGAGGGCTTTCGAGGATAGAAAGAAGATTCTGATCATCATATTGAAGGGTTACCCTAGATTGGGTAAGACACACATCCATAAAGGTATAAATCAAGGGACCTTTATCCATGGTTTATGGATACCCTTCTTTTTGAGTCAAAAGATTTCTTATAATTTTCCTATTTTTTTCAAATATTTATTTCTGCCATATATTTTTAATTTTGTAAGTGTAACTCTGTTGTACATTCTTATACTAGTATACTCTCATATAAATAAGACTCTATAAACTTTAAGGAATAATCTTTCCCTCAGAAATCTTTTCTTAAATTTCTTTATTGGAACCATCTAATAGGATCCTAACCAAGTTAGTTTATTTTTTAATAACTAAATAGGGTTTGAGAATATATCTTGTTAAACATTGTTAAACACAAATTTTGTTAATTAGAAAAATAAATAAAATTATTCCTACACGTTACCACTCTATTAATAAATAAATATACATCAATATTTTGGATCGTAAAATTGTTATCAGAGGAGTTCTCTGAAATACTTTTCCTTGCATATAATATTTCTTGCTCAATCTTTTAATTATTATCTTCAATTATTCATGTTTTTATTTAATTATTTTTTAGAAACATTTAATTCTAATAATTTTTTTGGACAAGTTTTTCGTATAGAATTATAGGAATAAACATTGGTTTTATAGACAATATTAATCCTAACAGACCATCAATTTTTTTTTTGGAATGACTATGAATACTGGAGATACAATATGAAGACCTTTATTATCATTACCAGTGTGGATAAATTTGTTATGTTAACTATAGACTAAATAATTCCAGATAAAGAAATCGGACAATTCACCAATCAATAAAAAACAAGAGTATCAGCTTAACATTAAGGTATGTAATACATTATTATGTTCTATGAATATAAATATTTACATCCAAATTTCTTCTTGTAAAGATAATAATATCATCTGGAATAAATTAGAGGTTACACATTTTGGAACATCCAAGTTTATTTAAACAAGAAGAGAAGTTCTTAGTGATGAATATCATGGGTTTATCTTTCATTATATAGAACCTTTGTGTAAATTTCCACAATGAATTATGTCTATATTCAAAATACTTTATTCTATGGGTGAGAAAGGTTATGATAATGAGATTATTTTGGATAAGATAATAGATATTATTCCGAATGAGTGGGAATCCAAAAGAACTTATATTGATGATAATAAGAATGATTAAAACATCACTCAAGATGAGTTATTTGGGACTCCTCTACAATATGAAAAAAGAAGGATGGTGATGCAGTTTTTCGATTAGACCCTACGGAGATAAAGGATTTAAAAATAAAAAAACAAAAGATCTTGAGAAACAAAATAAATAATAGAATATGAAGAAGAATATTTTAGAAGATGATATTTTCCAAGCATTGCATAGATATAATGAGAAGGAATCTGAACAATTTTAGGCACCTGAATCATTCCTTAAATAACCAGTGCCAACAAAGACTCTGGTATAAACTAAGGAAAAAAATATTTTTCAATTTAGGAACACGTATAATAAGAAAAGCAGAAGAAGATGAAGAGTAATGTGATGATGTGATAATAATGGGGGAAGAATATTAATAGAATGAGGTCCCATCTAAAAATATATCTATATGAAATTCCCATGCTGAATCCACCAACATAATTTTAGAAGGATAATCTATTACAAAAAATATATGATGCTCCGTATGATGTTGATAAACATTTAGATAATGAAAGTAGTAATGATGATATTTTTTGGGAAGTTGATGATAATTATAATAATGAAGTTGATGATATAGATGATGATAAGGAAGTTGATATTGTTGATGATAAAATAGTTCATGTTTTGGATGGAGAGAATTAAACTCAGGTTATCAAGAATAAATTATCAAAGAAAGTGGAATTCGTGGAATTTGTTTCTACAACACCAAAGAAAAACTATATTGAAAAAATAAATAATGATATTATTGGAATATGAAAGAGGAAAACATATGAGTAAGATTAATTTCTTTCTCCCACAAAAGAATCTATCTTAGATTCTTCATTTCTATAGTACATGATTTTGTCATTATTTTTGAAATAATATTATGGATCCAATTCTTTTATTTCAACGAATTGGATCCAGATGTTATCTTCTTTAATAAATAATCAATAAGAAGTTATATTCAACAACTATTCTCATTGAAAATTTTATTAAACATGGAGATGAGTTCAAAACATTTCACATCAGTTATGATGATCATATGAGATCTTATAAAGAGATAATTATGTGGTAAATGTCAATGATAGATGATATTGAAATATTTGATGATATCATCGATTTAGTCAGGTATTCTTTTGATTAATCAGATGACAAGATAAAGGATCTCTCAACATGTATTCCAGAAAATCTAATGTAAGAGCAAGCACTCTATAAATAAGAAGATAAAGATTTGAATGGGAAGTAGAATTCAGTTTCACTTATTCTAAAAATATAAATGGATATCAGGTAATAGATGGATGAAAAATACAATGACCATGAAGTGGTGATAGTCTCAAGGTGAAATTATTATGTTGTGGGAAGAAAGGATCAAAGATCATGAAAAGAAAAACCAACATAATGATTAGTTGATAAAGTCATTGGAGATGATTATAAATTATTTAAGAAGCTAAAATATACCTTGAAAAAGATAATTCCAAAGTAGAAACATAAAGAAGAATGATTTTATCTTAAACATCAATATTTTGTTTTATTTTCATTGTATCAAATTTGATCATATTAATGATTTTTTTATCTTTCTATTGTTTTTTTTTTCTTGTACATTCCTAAAAATTCAGGTACATCTTTTTTATTTCCCTCCATTCAATATTTAAAATAATAATGTGGGATAAATGAATGATTAAAATAAATATAAAGGTAAAGGAAGATAATGACATTGTAAGGGGAGATTACGTAATGAAGAAATTGTTAATTAAGGAATAATTGTTTCTTTGTGCAAGTAAATAATATGATCATTAGGAATTTGAAAAACTAAAGGGGGCGGAGGGGTTATTATTATTCACCATAAGTCATAAAAAAGTGAGGATAGGTATTAAATTTTGGGATTATAAATTAAGACATTCGTCCTTATATTAATTTTAAAAAAAGTTGTTTGTGCTTTCCAAATAGGGGGATATTGTTTGGTCTATATGTTTCCTTAATAAAAATTATCATTATCTAATAAAAGTTGTCTAATGAAATTTTTTTGTATATGAATTATTTTTCATTTTTTTTTGGTTTCAATATTTCTTATAGTGTTTTCTCAAACAAAGTCTAACAATCTTTTTCTTATGTCAAAAATTTAGATCCTTATCTAACTTAGAACCTTAGAGTTCCACAGAATATGATTTCCCCATAATTGTGAATCCCATTTTTTCATAAAGAAGACTCTAATTTCTTCATAAATCAGACTCCAATTTATTTTTATATAAAACTCCAATTTCTTCTAAAATCATTCTCTCATTTCTCAAAAAATCATACTTCTATTTATTCTAAAATCCTTCTGTGATATCTTCTGAAATCAGACTGAAAATTCTTCTGAATTCAAACACTGATTTCATCTAAAATCAATCTCTAGTTTATTATAATATCAGATGATGATTTTTTATGAAATCAGATCACAATTTCATCTGAAATCAGTCAAAAATTCCTTTTTAAATCAAACTCTGATTTATTTTAAAATCTAATTACTATTTCTTCTAAAATCTGACTACGATTTATTTGAAATAATACTCTGTTTTCATCTAAAATTGTAATTGGATTTCATATAAAACCAAAATATTATTTCCTATGAAATACAACTCCAATATCTTCTTAAATAAAACACTGATTTATTCTGAAATCATATTCCAAATTAATTAAATCATAGACTCTGATTCACAATTTTCTTAGAATTTGATTGTCCCTATTTTACAATCAGTTTTTCAATATCTTTAATATCCAATTAAATATTTTTCTTATAGTTACATAATTTCATTAAAATATAATTTCATTTTATCAGACCCTATTATGCTTAATTTTGTTGATATTTTTCTTCTTAAATGTTGTTCTTTCTTAAAAATGATAATATTTCCCATGATTTCTTACGTAAAATGATGTCAAACAATCTATATTTAACTAATTGTTTCCTTAGTGACACCTGAATAGGTCCCTATGAAATTCAAGGAAAAATATGACTTCTAGAGGATGAAGTAAACCATTGGAATCCATTCCTCTAAATACTCATCCATTTAAATCAGATCATTGCAATATTCTAGTACGAGAATTTATGATGATAGAGTTTTCATAGAGAGATTTTGATCTATAGAATAATGTTATACTCTATGAGAGCACTGCTCTATCATCCTTCTGTGAATGATGTGAACAACCCATTCAATCTAAGAAAATATTAATTAACCTACTTTGCTTGAATTTTAATGTTTCTGTTCAATCAATGGATTCTGGGGATAGGAAGATAGGGGTGACAATCACCATGGAGATCTAGGGTATTCGACAATAGCAAGACATATTATGATCTTCATTTCAAAGGCATACCATGGTGTAGGTATGAAATATTATCTTAAAAGTATAAATGAAGGGACCTTTATATAGTGTTGTTGGATACCCTACTCTTTGGATAAAAATATTTCATATAGTTATAATGTTTTTTTTATAAGTTTCATTTACTCTGTATTTTAATAATGATAAAAATTTTAACTTTCTTATACATTATTATACTAGTATACTCTTATATAAGAAATATTATATAATCATTAAGGTATAATCTTCTCCTAATAAAACTTTTCTTAATATTCTTAATTGGATCCATCTTATTGGATTCTAAGAAAGATAGTTTCATTGTTAAGAACTAAGGAGGGTTTGTGAATCCATCTTGTTTAACTTTGTTAAGCATATATTTTCATAAGGATAAAAACAAATATTATTTAAACATATAATTCACCACCTCTTTTAATTAATCAATCAACATCAACAATTTGATCCTATATTTCTTGGGTTTTGTTCCTTGTGTGGGTTGTGTGCTGCTACTATTGGTAGTATGACTGTGGGTATAGGAGGAGGTTAAATGGGTTGGATCTAGGACTTTTTTTACTATGCTTATGTACCAAGGCTTCTATTTTGGTGGTGCATGTTGTGGATTTCTGTTTTGGGTGGTATAAGAGGTGTGACTAAGTCTCGGTTTGTGAGATTGATTTATTATAGAATGAATGAACTAGTAGGAAGTGGGATTGCCTTTAGTTGTGTTGTTGTCATCAAACAGTGTTTTGCATTGGGGCTGCAATGTGGTTATGTGTTGTTTATTCAGTGGGACTGCAACTTTGGATTTCTTTTTGTGTTGGTAATAGTTGTGGTTGGTAGATTCCTAGGTAGTTATAGAATAAATTAACGATAACTCCTTAATAAGTAATGAAATGAAGTTAAATGAAAAGTGGTTTGGCAAGATATCTAGTTGTGTTTGTTGGTGTGGTTGTGCATATAGGGGTAAAAAAGTGATTTTTTGTGTGATGGTTGTTTGTTTGGAATAAATAGGTTGGGATGAGTGCTTTTTTACCTATATTTATAAATTTTAGTTCCTTGTGATTTATATACACATCAAACACTTACTGAGAAATATGTGATGAACACCACCATTCCATGGGGGAGGGTATCTTTCCCAATATCCTGGTGGGAGGAAGGATGACTGGTTACTGAATTTCTTACTCACACCTTCTTCCATTATTATTAATTCTTGAGTTATCTAGTCATACTATAATTAAGTAAAGTTTATTACTACTCAAGTTATCTGGGAAGGGTGTAATGGATTGAGTTTTTCTATGACCCAAGATCCCTTCTCAATGTTTTGTTGTGAATGAGAGGACTTGGTTTCTGTGGGCCATGTTTGTTTCCCAAGTGTCTTTGGGATGAAGCCCATGTATTTTTAGGCGAGACGTGTAGTTATTGTGGCCCATGTGTTTTTGGGTGGGATACATGGTTGTTATGTCACAAGTTTTTGGAGGTGGGTTTAATGTGTGTTTGTTGCTCAGGGGTGTGCGAGAAGTTTGTGGTTGTGGGAATGCATTCGTGAAGAGTAGTAGCATCAAGATGTTCTCCATTTGGAATGAGAAGTTAACTAGTGGGAAAGTGGTTTAGGGTACCCCATCATCGATGTGGTATATTATTTATTTACATAGTTTTCATTATTTGGTGAGTGTGACTTCGTGAGGAAAGGCTAGTTATTACTCCTTGATAGGTACTTCTGAGGTTCTACAATTTTCTCATAAGGGCACTAGTATGTTCCCCCACTTGTGCATGGGTGGATTTAGTTTTCCTTCTAGGTATAATTGTATAATCACCCTAAGTATCTAAGATCATTTTTTCATTTTTCCAGGAGGACATTGAGGACCGTGTAAGACTCTACTAGCTCAGGTGTGGGGATATTTGATGGGCTGCAACTTAGTCTCTTTTCATTTTCTACATTACAATGTAGATTTGATGTACATTATGATAGTTTTGTTTAAACATCCATGGAATTGTTTCTTTATGTTTCCATTTATATATAATGTTTTTTGAGTAATTTGGTATTTACCATCTTATTTCCCAATCATGTTTCCTATTAAAAACGTGATTATTTCCATTTGTGTGAGAATTTGTACCATTTGTCCTAGTCACCTCTTCAAGGCCTACTGAATGCGGGACTAGGTGGTCATTATCTCTCCTTCATCTTGAATAAGGAAGGGTGTGGCACTTCACATCCCCTTCCCACATCATGAAGAGGGTGGGTCAGGATAGAATTTTATCATAGTTTATTATTAAGAGATACGATGGAGCTTTGAGTTTGGAACAATGAGGATTGGATGAAACAATGTTATGTGATCTTGGTGCATGACATAGGCCAGGGAATAATAGCTAGGACGTGGGATTTTAGGGTCCTGATGATCTGATATGAGGACTCTTGACCTACCGAATGATCATGTAAGGCTACCCTGAATGTATGGTAGATACCATAAGAAAAGTACGTGCATCATAATGACTTGTTTTATTTGGTGTCTTGTGTGTTTTGGTGATTTAATGTGAATAAAGAGTTAAAATTATTTCTAAGTTAGATTCCATACGTCCAGGGCATTGAATTTCCTTATTTTCCATTTCATCTATGGAACCTAGACATTGTAGAGACCCGAAGCCTGACATACATGGACATTACATTACTTTTGCGGAATACTTAGTACATAACAAAAACACACACACAAGGATCGTAATAGTTTAGTGTCTTTGGAAACTCGGAACGTAATCTTCTAATCGTGGTGAAAGATCTTCAATATCTCCCATAAATATCTTCCCCTTTTTTTTACCTAAAACCTTTCTTTATATCCTGGGGAAAAGAAAACATAAAAGGGTGAGCTCAAATGCTCAGTAAGGGTATACAAAAGAAATAAAAATCATATCATATCTTTTTGAAAATCATAACCTGCAAAAGAGATCATAATATCTTAACATGGAACAAATCATAGAAGTGAAAATGAGATCACCATAATCATAACATGAAACTTGAAACTTTGTGGCATGCACACATAATCATGGAAAATCATTTCTTGTTAGTCATGACTCATTGCCAAGATTATCTTAGTGGACAAAGTCCCTTTCTGAACCGAGTTCACTCCTCGTTTTAGTCCTGTATCACTGAACCGAAATAACCTTCCGTTCCAGCCATGTCTATCTCATGAGATATAAAATCTTTACCCAATGCCTTGGAGGGAGATATAGGTCCCGCCCATCTTATAATGAATCCTTTCTTATGTGTGCCACATAATCATAAAACATACATCATCGCATAACACATGTAACAAAAATGGGATTCTTGAAACATCATGACATCATAAAATCATATAAGGCAAATGACTTCATAAAAATAATTCCCTCACAACATAATCAAATCAATGTAATTAAAGGGATAAAAACAGAACCCTTTATTATCTTAGATGGAAAATAATTTTGATAAAACACTTGAACTCCATTCTTGAGGAAAATATCCTTTCTTTTTCAAAAACACTTTTCTTTTCTTAACATGTCATACAATTATAAACTAAAAGAAGTTGATTAAAAATAAACTTGAAAACTTGTAAAGGAAGCTTCTTGGAAATAATGTTTTAAAAATCCATTCATGCCGTATAAGTTAAAAAAAACATTCTTCGTACTTTTGTCGGAAAAGTCAAAAAGTACCTCGTACGGAAAAACGACAAAAGATTCCTTTCATATTCTTTACTAAAAACTCACCTAAGGGTAAAATTGGATTTAAAAAATTTGCAAGTGGATGGAAACAATATTACATATTGAGGGAACATGGATGTGGATGATAAAATACACCCCAGTAAATACTTACGAATAAACAATCTCGGATAAAAATGAGATTGTGATATTTCCCTTACCTTAGGTCCGACTTGCTTTGTAAGTGTCCGAACCTCCTGTATAATGATTTAAATCATGTTATTGACTTATTACAGAATCATATTCATTGTTATGATATCATATATGGTTCACTTATGACATTATATTACCCGTTCTTTTGTAAATTCCATGTGAAAGAAGCGTTTTGGGTAAAATCGTTTCATTTATCGTAGGTGTTTTGACTTGTTGTTCTTGACATCATTATTACTTATATCATGATTTACTTACTTCCAGAATATAAAATATGATTTATATATCATATATATTCAGTATATATATATATATATAATAGATAGATAAATAAAATGAAAAACACCGTTCATGGAGACGGTAGTCCGTACGTACGCATGAACGCTGTTTTCCTTTCCTTATTGTCCTGAAATGGAAGTAAGTAGATGACATACATATGTATATATATACATAAATCCAGTATCTTGATAATGTCATATATTTCATTATTATTTCTTATATATACATTATAATCATTCTTAAATGGTTAACATGGAGAATGAATCTCATCGCGTCGTGGAGACGGTAGTCCGTACGTACGCACGAGCGATGATATCATTTCTATAAATATTAAATTGAATTGGAGTGGATTATACAATATATCAGAATCAATATGATGTGGTAATAACTATGTATAGTTATTCTTTACACCATTATACCCATCCATGTAAGGTGGTGGTGGAAAATAGATTACACCACGGCGTGGAGACGGTATTCCGTACGTACGCACGCGCGGTGATTTCTTTTTCCGTAGGATGGATAGATGGTGGAATAAGGATGTTTCATAATTATAATAACATATCAGTATATGAGTGATACTGATGTTATTACTTCATAATGAAACAACCTAATAAGAAGAAGTGGAAGAAGAAATAAAGATGAAAGAATTGGTAACGGTAATTACCTCTTCTTTGAAGCGCCTCTTTGAGACCTCCTCTTAGGGTACTAAAATTGGACTTTGAGGAAGACCAGAACCTCTAGGATGTTTCTAGGGAAGTGGAGAAGAGATTTTGGCAGGGGTTGGACGAGCTTGAGAGCTCAAATTGGTGTGAGGAGGAGGGGGAGGAGGTGTCCTTTTATAGGGGAGGAGAGGGGCACCTTAGGAATTCTTAAAAATATTAATTTATAATAAATCTAACCCCACTTAAAAACCTCCAAAAATGACTCATATTCGAAGCTTAGATGAGATAGGGTTGTAATCTCATCAACCAATCAAATTTAGACATGTTTGGATCTTATTTTAAACCTTATCAATTAGATTTAACTCTAAGTTAAATAATTTGACTTTTACCGTGTCTTTTTGTTTTCTTTCACTATATGGTTAATAAACTTACTATAACATGCCAAACGAACCCCGAATTGTTTATTATTAATATATATATCCTTATCTAAGTCATTTGGCCGAACCTTAGATTTTTAGGAATACAATAACAATTAATAATATAATATTTGATTTAAAAACTATTTTGTGTCAATGTTGACACTATTTGATATATGATTTTTTGTGAAAGTCATAACAGAATTAAATGTTCGAACTAAGTTTATTAAATCCACATTAATATATCATAGTAACCTAGAAAATTAGTGGAATTCATAAAAAATCTCAAATTACATTTATTTTGGTGTTTATAACATCAATTATGTCAATATTTCATTAATAAGCTAATTACTGCATCATCGTTGTGTCATAAATAAATTAAATTATTTTATGTCTAAAAATTACAAATAAAATACCATCATGTAGGAAATCTTTTTAGCTTTCTAATGAATATTTACAATCGAATTTATCTTATGTATAACCCCATATTAAAAATGATTTACTTATTAAACTTTGATTTTAACTATTTTAACCTTTCTTTAAATAAATTAATAATAAATGTCCTAATCTAATCCAAGTGGGCCTAAATGGTCATATTTTATTCCTAAGTTTGTTTTTGGTCGAATTACACTTGTCCAATAGAATTAGGACATGTGTTAGGGTAATAGTAATATCATATTTACCCTTAGTTACCCTATTTACTATTAACCGCGGTAAAAAAGTAAAAAGTTACTATTCACCAAAAAATTATTTTCATCTCATTGAACCACATTTTAGTCCTTGATATTAACCGTGTCTCTCGGATTTTCGAAATTCCATTCACAGAAGCGGCAAAATTAAGTTTTATGAAAAATTCAGTTTTTTTAACTACCACTTAGTAGTTTCACTATTCATCAAAAATTGATGTTTTTCAGAACAATGCCAAAATTTCATCCTAAGCTATATTTCATATTCCGAATTCAAAAATGAAATCTATTTTACCAAATTCATAATATAGAAGTTGCATTAATTAATTTTATAATTAAATCCTGCTGTTAAAATAAATAGCGTGTTTTTAGGAAACAATATATATCAAAAGATTGACACTTGATTATGTCTAGTTTAAATGTGAAATTACAACCAATGAACAACATTGTATTAAATTGTAAAAATATATTCTAAATATACTTTAAAACTACTCAAATTAATAATTTATCACTATTAATTATTTCGATTAAAAAAGTTGTTTTTAATTATAATTTAGTAATTTTCACTATTCATTAGAATATGAAAGTTATCCGAAAAGTACCAAAATTTCACCTTAGGCTAAATTCGATACTCCGAATCCAAGAATGAAGTTCATTTTGAAAAATAAGATTTACAGAATTTTAAAAAGTGGTTATTACTATTCATAACGGCTAGTTTTAATAATATTTTAATAGCACATCGTTGTTTAGTGAAACTCGGTATTGCGTATTACACACGCTATCGAGGAAGGTCGCGATTGCGTGTAATGCAAGGCAAGACAAGGATGCGTGTTGTGAATGCTCCTTTTGGTGTAGCGTACAACACAAGACATTAATAAAATTAAAAAGATATATATTTTTTTATAAAATCTTGGGCTGTTACATTCTACCCCCCTTAAAATGAATTTCGCCCTCGAAATTCGTTGGGGTTATAAATGGTTTACTATTCGAAAGTTTCTTTAATAGAATCCCACATCGTAAAAAGGAATACCAAAACTTGGCTTTAAAAACTTAAGTATGAAATGTAACGATTACCCAAATAAACTAATCGCTGGGTTTCCACATAGGTAAAAATATGGATATGGAAGAGAAATCTAACCATCATGTTCTGATGGAGAGTGGTAGAGAACATGGCTATGGAAAAGCCAGTAATCACAAATCCATAGATTTGTGATGATATAAGGTACCATCTGATTCATCAGGTATAAGATCACTAGGACAACATTTTTGGTTTTCAAGATCATTTCTCTAAAGTTGAAAATTTGAATTAGAATAAATACTTACTTTATTTTGGTACAATCTCACTGTTGTTTGTGCCTTGAAAAATTTTCACTTCATCTCTTAAATAAATGAAGTTGAATTTGTTATTCATGAAGTGTTAGCAGATTATGTGATAGAACGACGGGTCATTCCATCTATCTCAAACAAAAGGCTAGCAAAAATTATATACATAAGTCGGTCTATAGTGAGATTAATCATATATGGTTCCTAAAATGGACTCATACTTCATATATCATACTTCTTAATATAATAAAACTAGTTTCTACTAAACAGGGAATTCCTGTAGGTCAGTGGTAGGCGATAAAGGCCAGTCGCACTTCGATTGTGGGTTCGATTCCTACAGCCTTGTGCGAAGCGATGGGCTGTCGCCCATCCTGCAGGTTGTCCTTTTTCTAAAACTATATTACTATAACATCCCATAAATAATATCGAAAAAACTTCTATCCTTAAACAATACTAACTTATGTCCAACATAATCCATTCCAATATTTAGTCCTATCCATAATACTGCAGTCCATTCTCATAGTGAAAACGATTACCAGAGATTTAATACCATTGTTGATCCCCATATATCATAAGATATATCTTGTTGGACACATTCCAAACATTCAAAGGCCTTAATCTTGTACTCTCCTGAATACCCATTGAACCTTAGTGAAAACTTGAATGCAGTTAAAAGTTAACACTTTCCACATACCAAAATCCTCAAAATTCTATATACTCAAACCATGATATCACTTAGTCCTTATATCAATCATGAGCTCATGAATACAATCAAATATCTCATTATCTTCTTATCCTTTCATTATGCACTTATCATCTACTTTCCAAAAGTATCTGAATAACCTTTCATGGTTACTGGTACCATTCATCATACACTTTAAAAACTTAAGGAAAGACAACAGTGTAACAATCCTTAGATGTCTCCTTATTCCATGAGATTACTTATACAACATTACACATGATAAACATGTAATCATTCCACTACATTCTTAGACCATTGACCGAGCTTCAACATTTCTTTCATCTCACATATCATTTGTAGTTTCTTCATCATCATCAACATAAATACTTCCCATACGACCATACTGATTCTCTTCATGAGACTTTCCCTTAGGGCATTGGTTTTCATAATGCCCGTACATTCCACATTTAAAACATTTAACCAGTGTTGATGTCGTAGCAATACCATTATCCTCATCCCTGGTATTAACTGAACCTTTTCCTTTTCACTTACTGGCTTTGTGTCCTTCTTTTCCACACTCAAAGCATCTTCCAGTTCCTTTGAAACATTCTCCTTGATGCCTCTTCCCACATGAATTACATATGGGAAATTGAACTTTCTTTCCTCTATGATCATCATGAAACTCCATCTTTCTCTTATTAGCCGAGTCAGGAAACTTACCAAATTTTACTTTATTGATCATATTATGAGATTGCTGATTCGGCATAATAATTATGTTTGGACTTCCAAATCCCATTTCATTATGAAGAATATCATTCCATTGTCCATCATATCCTCTATTATCGTGAATCATCTTGTTTCCAGCCATTTTCTAAAACCCAAAAAGAATAGTGTGAGAGGCAAAAATCATGCTAGGGAAAACAACATAATAAAGGGGGAGTACCTTGAACATCTAACATCTTAGGTTTAATTCTATGATCGTTAGCGTAGTTCTAGTACTATAACCTATACGTATACTTAACCTTAGGGATATCCCTAGACATACCTTAGAAATATCTCTAGGGATCTCACTAACGTTTTCGCATCCTAGTTTCCAAAGGTTGACTAAACCTTTCCTCTGATACCAACTGTAGAGACCCGAAGCCTGACATACATGGACATTACATTACTTTTGCGGAATACTTAGTACATAACAAAAACACACACACAAGGATCGTAATAGTTTAGTGTCTTTGGAAACTCGGAACGTAATCTTCTAATCGTGGTGAAAGATCTTCAATATCTCCCATAAAGATCTTCCCCTTTTTTTTTACCTAAAACCTTTCTTTATATCCTGGGGAAAAAAACATAAAAGGGTGAGCTCAAATGCTCAGTAAGGGTATACAAAAGAAATAAAAATCATATCATATCTTTTTGAAAATCATAACCTGCAAAAGAGATCATAATATCTTAACATGGAACAAATCATAGAAGTGAAAATGAGATCACCATAATCATAACATGAAACTTGAAACTTTGTGGCATGCACACATAATCATGGAAAATCATTTCTTGTTAGTCATGACTCATTGCCAAGACTATCTTAGTGGACAAAGTCCCTTTCTGAACCGAGTTCACTCCTCGTTTCAGTCCTGTATCACTGAACCGAAATAACCTTCCGTTCCAGCCATGTCTATCTCATGAGATATAAAATCTTTACCCAATGCATTGGAGGGAGATATAGGTCCCACCCATCTTATAATGAATCCTTTCTTATGTGTGCCACATAATCATAAAACATACATCATCGCATAACACATGTAACAAAAATGGGATTCTTGAAACATCATGACATCATAAAATCATATAAGGCAAATGACTTCATAAAAATAATTCCCTCACAACATAATCAAATCAATGTAATTAAAGGGATAAAAACAGAACCCTTTATTATCTTAGATGGAAAATAATTTTGATAAAACACTTGAACTCCATTCTTGAGGAAAATATCCTTTCTTTTTCAAAAACACTTTTCTTTTCTTAACATGTCATACAATTATAAACTAAAAGAAGTTGATTAAAAATAAACTTGAAAACTTGTAAAGGAATCTTCTTGGAAATAATGTTTTAAAAATCCATTCATGCCGTATAAGTTAAAAAAAACATTCTTCGTACTTTTGTCGGAAAAGTCAAAAAGTACCTCGTACGGAAAAACGACAAAAGATTCCTTTCATATTCTTTACTAAAAACTCACCTAAGGGTAAAATTGGATTTAAAAAAATTGCAAGTGGATGGAAACAATATTACATATTGAGGGAACATGGATGTGGATGATAAAATACACCCCAGTAAATACTTACGAATAAACAATCTCGGATAAAAATGAGATTGTGATATCTCCCTTACCTTAGGTCCGACTTGCTTTGTAAGTGTCCGAACCTCCTGTATAATGATTTAAATCATGTTATTGACTTATTACAGAATCATATTCATTGTTATGATATCATATATGGTTCACTTATGACATTATATTACCCGTTCTTTTGTAAATTCCATGTGAAAGAAGCGTTTTGGGTAAAATCGTTTCATTTATCGTAGGTGTTTTGACTTGTTGTTCTTGACATCATTATTACTTATATCATGATTTACTTACTTCCAGAATATAAAATATGATTTATATATCATATATATTCAGTATATATATATATATATAATAGATAGATAAATAAAATGAAAAACACCGTTCATGGAGACGGTAGTCCGTACGTACGCATGAACGCTGTTTTCCTTTCCTTATTGTCCTGAAATGGAAGTAAGTAGATGACATAAATATGTATATATATACATAAATCCAGTAGCTTTATAATTTCATATATTTCATTATTATTTCTTATATATACATTTTAATCATTCTTAAATGGTTAACATGGAGAATGAATCTCATCGCGTCGTGGAGACGGTAGTCCGTACGTACGCACGAGCGATGATATCATTTCTATAAATATTAAATTGAATTGGAGTGGATTATACAATATATCAGAATCAATATGATGTGGTAATAACTATGTATAGTTATTCTTTACACCATTATACCCATCCATGTAAGGTGGTGGTGGAAAATAGATTACACCACGGCGTGGAGACAGTATTCCGTACGTACGCACGCGCGGTGATTTCTTTTTCCGTAGGATGGATAGATGGTGAAATAAGGATGTTTCATACTTATAATAACATATCAGTATACGAGTGATACTGATGTTATTACTTCATAATGAAACAACCTAATAAGAAGAAGTGGAAGAAGAAATAAAGATGAAAGAATTGGTAACGGTAATTACCTCTTCTTTGAAGCGCCTCTTTGAGACCTGCTCTTAGGGTACTAAAATTGGACTTTGAGGAAGACCAGAACCTCTAGGATGTTTCTAGGGAAGTGGAGAAGAGATTTTGGCAGGGGTTGGCCGAGCTTGAGAGCTCAAATTGGTGTGAGGAGGAGGGGGAGGAGGTGTCCTTTTATAGGGGAGGAGAGGGGCACCTTAGGAATTCTTAAAAATATTAATTTATAATAAATCTATCCCCACTTAAAAACCTCCAAAAATGACTCATATTCGAAGCTTAGATGAGATAGGGTTGTAATCTCATCAACCAATCAAATTTAGACATGTTTGGATCTTATTTTAAACCTTATCAATTAGATTTAACTCTAAGTTAAATAATTTGACTTTTACCGTGTCTTTTTGTTTTCTTTCACTATATGGTTAATAAACTTACTATAACATGCCAAACGAACCCCAAATTGTTTATTATTAATATATATATCCTTATCTAAGTCATTTGGCCGAACCTTAGATTTTTAGGAATACAATAACAATTAATAATATAATATTTGATTTAAAAACTATTTTGTGTCAATTTTGACACTATTTGATATATGATTTTTTGTGAAAGTCATAACAGAATTAAATGTTCGAACTAAGTTGATTAAATCCACATTAATATATCATAGTAACCTAGAAAATTAGTGGAATTCATAAAAAATCTCAAATTACATTTATTTTGGTGTTTATAACATCAATTATGTCAATATTTCATTAATAAGCTAATTACTGCATCATCGTTGTGTCATAAATAAATTAAATTATTTTATGTCTAAAAATTACAAATAAAATACCATCATGTAGGAAATCGTTTTAGCTTTCTAATGAATATTTACAATCGAATTTATCTTATGTATAACCCCATATTAAAAATGATTTACTTATTAAACTTTGATTTTAACTATTTTAACCTTTCTTTAAATAAATTAATAATAAATGTCCTAATCTAATCCAAGTGGGACTTAATGGTCATATTTTATTCCTAAGTTTGTTTTTGGTCGAATTACACTTGTCCAATAGAATTAGGACATGTGTTAGGGTAATAGTAATATCATATTTACCCTTAGTTACCCTATTTACTATTAACCGCGGTAAAAAAGTAAAATGTTACTATTCACCAAAAAATTATTTTCATCTCATTGAACCACATTTTAGTCCTTGATATTAACCGTGTCTCTCGGATTTTCGAAATTCCATTCACAGAAGCGGCAAAATTAAGTTTTATGAAAAATTCAGTTTTTTTAACTACCACTTAGTAGTTTCACTATTCATCAAAAATTGATGTTTTTCAGAACAATGCCAAAATTTCATCCTAAGCTATATTTCATATTCCGAATTCAAAAATGAAATCTATTTTACCAAATTCATAATATAGAAGTTGCATTAATTAATTTTATAATTAAATCCTGCTGTTAAAATAAATAGCGTGTTTTTAGGAAACAATATATATCAAAAGATTGACACTTGATTATGTCTAGTTTAAATGTGAAATTACAACCAATGAACAACATTGTATTAAATTGTAAAAATATATTCTAAATATACTTTAAAACTACTCAAATTAATAATTTATCACTATTAATTATTTCGATTAAAAAAGTTGTTTTTAATTATAATTTAGTAATTTTCACTATTCATTAGAATATGAAAGTTATCCGAAAAGTACCAAAATTTCACCTTAGGCTGAATTCGATACTCCGAATCCAAGAATGAAGTTCATTTTGAAAAATAAGATTTACAGAATTTTAAAAAGTGGTTATTACTATTCATAACGGCTAGTTTTAATAATATTTTAATAGCACATCGTTGTTTAGTGAAACTCGGTATTGCGTATTACACACGCTATCGAGGAAGGTCGCGATTGCGTGTAATGCAAGGCAAGACAAGGATGCGTGTTGTGCATGCTCCTTTTGGTGTAGCGTACAACACAAGACATTAATAAAATTAAAAAGATATATATTTTTTTATAAAATCTTGGGCTGTTACAGACATCATCCAAAGTCGATCAAGAAGTTGAGGCCTATAAGTTTGACCTGGTTGATTAGAAGATGATTTATCGAGAGGAGGAAGTTGAATGTTTTTAGAAGACACTTTTTTCTTCCACTAATAGATCCTAGTGTTATACTAAAGAAGAATTTCAGACATAGATAAGGAGTGTTGGCTTGGGGATATGATGATCACCTTTACCTTGAACTAGGCTCTGATAGAGAACTTGGTTCCTATAGTGATTATCGAGATAAGGGGAGAAATGTGTTAATGGTGGATGCATTACCTTAGGGAGAGGAAGGAGACAAATATTTCATGGGCTGACATTGAATGGGAGTCTCAGGTGGAGTTTCTTTCCTCGATGATGAAGTTTGAGAAGAGACAATAGCTCCTCTACCTCCATAAGTGGTGTATTCCGGTGAGGGAATTGGGGATCAATTTTCTACATACCTCCTTTTGGATAAGGTGTCTCGACCAATTCCTTTGGAGTAGGTACTTCATACCTCCCTCTACTATGCAGTTACCCTCGTCACTCTACTGACATACATAGAGGTTCATACAAAGGTATTGGAATGTATGTGTTCATGAAGAGGTGTACTGTGATATGTGGGATAAATGAGTTATTTAAACAGGATGGCAGTTAATAGTATGTCTCTGGCATTAGGGACTTTTAGGTTTCATCCAGTGGGGAGTAAGCCTCAGTAGTTCCAGTTCTAACATTTTGGTCCTCACCCTTTCGGCATGGGACCAAGACCAAGGCATTTTTCTTTTGGAGGATGTGGGAACAACTAGAGTCTTTTCCCAGTACAAGATCAACATAGTTGACGTGGGCGGGTTCAGCGCCCACCTCAGCAACAGTAGTTTCCCATCAGTTCCTTCCAGTCGTATCAGTAGGCTCCAGCTCCATCGAGGGAAGATGATGCAAGAGGGGGCCGAAATTAGGGTGATCTTCAGGTACATAAACTAGGGCATGGCTTGGGAGGTGGCTGACATCCAAGAAGAAGAAGAGCTGGGCTTCTGCATTTTCCCATGAGATAGGTAGGGATTCCAATGGGAATGGAGGTCGTTTGAGGAACAATAATATTGTTCAATACTCTTTCATGTTCTTTGATTGATTCAAGACCCTTTTACTCCATTTACCCCTAGTCTATCAAATTCTCTAGTTCCAAATGTAGAGTGAATTTTTGTACCACTGGTGTTAAGATTTCATATTCGAGGTCAGAGGAGTTTTATGATGTTTTCAAGGGAAGTAGACTTACGTTGGGGTTACATCAGTCTAATGGGGTTCTTCATAGGCTACATATGAAACCATACGCTGTCATCCCTAACATCAACTGGTTGTTCTCTATGAATTCAATTACAAACTGATTCTAGAGTAGATTCATGCTTTCTGATGTGGGAGGCAAGTGTGTGGCTCTCATTGGTGAGTGAAATTGTTAGCTGTGTAGTCAACCTGTAGAGCCCCTTATTTATAGTTAGCTATGTTGTTAGAGGGATCAATGGATGTAGATAAAGCAAAGGTTCTAGGTGTTGTCAGGGTGTTCCGGGATGTTTTCATGGAGGAGTTTTTGACTCTACGCCATCGATGTGACATTGAGTTTAGGATAGACTGAAAACCCAGTGCCTGTCCGATTTTGATGGATCCTTATCAGATGGAACCTTCCATATTGTGAGAGTTGCATATACAGATTCAATATTGGATGAATAAGGGATTTATCGAGCCTAGTGTGTCATTGTGGGGATCCCCATTCTTTTTCTCAAAGAAGGAAGAAGGTTGTCTGAGGCTTCACATAGACTATTAGAGACTGAATCAGTTAACATTCAAGAATAATTACCCCATCCCAAGGATAGAATATCATTTCAACTAGATGAGGGTAAAAGGTTGGTTCTCTAAAATTGATCAATGGTAAGGGTTTCACCAGTTTATGGTGAAGGAAGGAGATATCCCAAATACATCTTTCAAGTGTAGGTACGGGAACTTCCATTTTGAGGCCATGTTGTTCGGTGTTACAAATGATCCATCTGTGTTCTTGGGGCTCTTGTACTCTTTCTTCTACTATTTTCTATAATGATTCAACTTTTAGTTCATTAATGCCATCTAGAATCATTAAAAATCAGAGGAGTTGCCTGAAGAGCACATCATGATAGTCTTAGAGGTCCTCTGACACCACCATCACTATGATAATTTTTCCAAGTGAAATTTATAGATTTGAGAGTTAAATTTCATTGGACACGTGTTGTTTTATAAGGGGATAGCGGTGTACCCATCGAAGGTCGAGGTAGTAGTTTCTTGGGCATCACCCAAGAAAGTGGATGAGATTTGTAGCTTCCTAGTCCAAGAAGTATATTACTGGAGATTTTCACCTAACATATCTTTAGTTGAAAATCCATTGACAACATTAACAATGAAGGATCATTCCTTTGTGTAGAGAGAGCACTATAAGGAAGCTTTTGGCTATCTAAATGGGATGTTAGTCAGTGCTATAGTGCACAGGCTACTATAAGAAGGGGTGATGATCGACGTTTTCAGTGATTATTTCAGTCTAGGCATGCAGTGTGGGCTAATACAGCATCTATGCATGACCTCTTATGAGACTAGGTAGTAAAATCACCATGAACATAACTATTCCACCCGTGATCTAGAGCTTGTAGTGATTGTGTTTGAACTAAAGTTGTCTAATAATTACCTCATCAGGTAGTACTTTTTTGTCTTAACGTATTAGAAGTCCTTGAGGTGAATCTTTCCCTAGTGAGGCCTGAACATGCATCAGTGGAGGTGTATGGAGTTTCTCTAAGAATATGACATTAATATATCATACACCTCAAGAAATTGGTATGTTGTTGCCAATTTCGTGAGAAGGAAGTCATAGAGGGAGCTGGTTTGATGAACTATAGATGCTTAAAAGGTGATAGAGTAGTTGGTTGCCTTGAACATTTATGCAGTGGTGGAGAGTGGCAGATGATATCTGTTTCAGATGAAATTGAATTATTCTCTGGCATGGTAGGTGGAGGTGTGTCAGTTGGGAGACTTAGAGGATGAGGTGATATCTGATCACATTAACCTTGGTTATGTTCTGGAGGGATGGTTAGAGGATGGTCAGAATCAGATTATATTTTGTGAGAGGCTATTTTTCCGAGTGGAGATGTGTGAGGATGTTCTCTGTGAGTTTTATTTCTCACTTCTAGTTGTACACCCATTAGATTCCAAGATGTTTTGATGCTTAAGGGAGTAGTTTTGGTGGACTGCGGTGAAGCGGGTAGTAGTAGAGTTTGCAGAAATGTTCCTAGTGTGTCAGCTGGTGAAGGATGAGCACCGTGTTCCCTGTGGTCTGTTGCTACCCTTAGATATTAGAAATTTTATTTGGGATAAAATATCAATGTATTTAGTCATAGGGCTACCTAGGGCTCAACGTGGCTATTTTACTATCTCGGTAGTGGTGGATTGGCTAACAAAATCATCTCAATTCCTTACAATCATAGAGTTGAGTATAATGGATTCCATGTCTAGGATGTATGTGGACAAGGTGGTGAGGTGTCGTGGTGTTCCAAGATAAATCGTCTTTAATCAGGATGCATGGTTTACCTCAAAATTATGAAAGGGATTATATCATTTATTCACCACCCAATTATGCCTTACCACAACCTTCCACCCTCAGACAGATGGGATGACGGAACGAACCATCGAAACCATGGAGGATACGTTGCGCGCATGTCTTTCGGACTTTAGAGGATCATGGGTATTAAATTTACCACTAGTAAAAGTTTCTTACAATAATATATATAAATCTACCATTTTCATGGAACCATTTGAGCATTGTATGGAGATATTGTCATTCACCCTTGTGATGTATGAAGTTTGGAGAAGAACATGTTCTTGGTTATGATCTGGTATAGTGCACGATGTAGAACATTCGACTCATATACAAGAGGATTACGTAATCTTAGAACAAATAGAAGTCGTATTCTGATAATAGGAGGAAACCCTTGGAGTTCGAGGTTGGGGACCATGTGTTTCTAAAGGGATTCCCTCGACGTGGGAAGTAGAGGATTGGTAGGGGAGAAAGCTATCTCCCAGGTTCCACAGACCATTCGAGGTGTTGAAAATACTTTGTAAGGTGGAATATCATCCATTGTTTCCACCATTGTTTTGGATGATCAATGATGTCATCCATGTGTCCCAGATTCATCAGTATCTACATGATGACACCCCCATCATCGAATGGGGATAGTTGGATATCGAGGATAAAGACACATTCATGGAGTGACTAGTGGAAATCAAGGATCATTCGGAGAAGCTAATTCAGGGATGGAATATTCATTTGGTGTATGAGATGTGGCGGCATGGTGGCCTTAAAGATTGTACTTTAGAGTGATAGGAATATATGGATCCCCAACACCCTGAGGAATTTTTTGTTTTTCTTATGTGATTTTTTTCTGCAATGTTGGAACCGTGTTTGATAGGAGATGAGTTCTTTTACCTATTATTTAATGTGTGTGAAAATTCATAACATATGGGGAGGAGGTGACCTATTATATAATTAATATTCATTAATACAGATGTGATTAAACCACTGTAGGCGAGTTAGTGCTTCTCAAAGACGACAATATATTTTCATTGTGGGAGGAATTCCCGAA
The DNA here is from genome assembly GCA_963277665.1 of Viscum album. NCBI lineage: Eukaryota > Viridiplantae > Streptophyta > Magnoliopsida > Santalales > Viscaceae > Viscum > Viscum album. The sequence goes on from OY728162.1 coordinate 822,378,661, forward strand.
CCAGTGTGTCTGGATTGTGTAACCTTTGGTGTTTTTATTGTTGTATGGGATAGGTTATTTCAGGAAGATGTTATTGAATTTCGAGGTTTTCACATCATATTTCAAACAACCAAGGGTGGGATATCATTAAGAGGTACCTTACGGGGTGTTTTTTTGGACCCCTCCTCTTTTTGGGTTTGGTTTTGAATTCTCTAGGATGTGAATAATCTGAACGGTATCTGATGTATTGACCAAAAACTCTTTGGTCCATTCCTTTGTGAAAATTAAATTTTTTTGTGTTCTAAGGGATCATAGTTGATTGTTTATGGAGTTCACCAAAAAATCCATATTTCCCAAAGGTAGGTCGGCAATCAGTAGGTAGGAATTTGTGAGTAATGGAGTTGGTGAGTCAATGTGTTGGGTAGTCAAGAGTCATTGAGATAGGTAATTGGTAGGTCATCATTTTGGTAGCTCAACTTTAGTGGGTCAACATCGGTAGGTCATGTCGGTGTATCACCCATAGGTGGATCAGTGTCGGTAGGTCATGTTGGTGGCTCACCCGTCGGTGATACATTTTTAGTTTTTCTATTATTTATAGTTTTTTCCAGCTATGTGACAAATGCTCATTAAATGTAGAACCTATCAACCCGTGGCCATTTCTAACACCATTTCCACTATTTCTGAGGGGAATCATTATATATCCACCATTTTGAAGGGAATTTCAAAAATCCCAATATTCCTAAAATTTCTGTAATGGCTGAGTCTTGAGGTGAAGGCCACAACCCGATTTTCATGAACTTTGAAATTGTCACCCAGGTTTTTACGATCTCACCTTTTCTTAATTTGAGCTCCTCTCTTCCCTTGGTCCCTTGCATTTCTTATTTGTCATCCTGGAGTCCTTATTCCTCAACGAGGCATGCTCCTATGTTATAAACCCCCTATTTGGTTTTCCATGGAGTCTACTGCTCCCCCGACCCCCTATTTTGGAACAAGGAAGAGTTTGAGTTGCATTTTGATCTAGGTTGATATTATTATTCCCATCATTAATTGGGTATCATATAGGGTGGCTGTAGTAATGTTTCCATTAATAATAGATGAATCTTTTTCTTTAAAAAGTAAGAAATTAAGGGGGAATATAATTACTAAAAGATAATAGGACCTGATATGATAATGGATATGTAATTTAAGATGATCATACATATTCTATTTTATTTGTTATCTTTGTTTCCTGTTGTAAATTGTGTGGGATGTGTTGACTTAATAAAATCAAGTTTGTTGGTGGACATTTCTTGTGCACTGGTGATATTATTTACTTGTTGTTGATACTTTTGTGAGTGTCTATAACCTGAAAAATCTAAGTAACCATGTAAACTTGCTTAAATAAATATATGCCTTAGGATCGAACATGATTTATGATCATCCTGTTTATTAGTGTGGAGTTAAATAACCTGTGTTTGCTAAATCTGAATATGATTGGCTTGATGTTGTGGTTGTGTGATGTGTTTCTTTGGGTTTTGCACCTTGGGTGGGTTGTGTGTGGCTACTTTTTGTATTTTGGTTATGGGTATACATGAGAGAAAATGGTTTGGTTCTGTGGGTTGGTTTGGTATCCTTGTGTATTGGGGTAACTATTTTGGCGGTTCATGTGGTGGATATGTGTTTAGGGTTGTATAGGAGGTGTGGATGAATCTTAGTATTTGAGATTGATTAATTGTGGAATGGATGAACTTGTACGTAGTGGGATTACCTTTGGTAGTGTTTTGTCCATTGAATGGTTTTGTCTAGTGGGACTACAATGTGATTATGTGTTGTTTTTCCAGTGGGACTACCGTTTGGATTTTCTTGTTGTTTTGGTAATGTTTGTAACTTGTAGTTACATGCGTAGTTCTTGAATTAATTAAAGTGAAATCCTCAATAAATAATGTAACATGTTTTAAAAAAATGGGGTTGGTCTTGAGTTTTGGTTTTGGAAGTTAGTGTGGTTTTGTATACATGGGTGGCAGAAAAATCAGTTTTTCATTGGGTTTGTTTTTTTGGAACCCATAATTTGGGTTGAGTTCTTGTTTACATATATTTATAAATTTATATTCCTTTTGAATTTGTTACACACCCCACCCTTGTCGAGCACAACGTGATGAAAACCTAAATTACATCGGGGGTCACGTCTTTCCTAATATCCCAGTGGGATGGTGGATGCCTTATTACTAAATTTATTCATATTACCAAATTCTAAGATTATTATCACTTGAGTTATCCATGTAGGCTGTAATGGATTGAGGTTTATTACCAGTCAAGTTATCTTGGTAGTATTTAATTTCATGAGGTTTTCTATGGCCCAAGCTCTGTTGGAAATGTTGTGTTGTGGATGAGAGGCCCATGTCTCCTTGAGCTAGGTTTGTTTCCCAAGTTTCATTGGGATGATATCCCATGTATTTTTGGGTGGTATGTGTCGCATGTGTGTCCTATGTGTCTGTAGGTAGGATCTGTGGTTGTTGTGGCCCTTGTGTCTATTGGTAGGTTTTGTGTGTGGTTGTGGACCACATGTGTGTGGGTAGGTTATTGCAGTGGGACTACATTCAATAAGAGTTGTCAGATCAAAATGTTCTCCATTATGGATGATTAGTTAACTAGTGGGAAAGTGGTGTTGGTTACCCAATCATTGATGTGCTATGTTATTACATTACTAGTTTTGTGTTATTTGTTGAGTTTCCCTTCATGAGGCTGGGATGCTCAATTCTCCATGATAAGTTCTTTTGAGGTACTGTTGTTTTATCATAAGGGCACTAGTTTTTTCCACCACTTGTTCATATGTGGATTTAGTTTTCCTACTACGAATAATTGTATAATCACCCTACATATGTCAAAATTATTTTCAGGTTTTGAGGATGAATTTGAATACTGTGATGTACATTACTATCTTGGGCATGTAGATTGTTTCTATGCAGCTTCTTAGCCTCTTTTTTATGGTACAATACTTTGGTGTTTTTTTAACATTGTGACAGTAATATTTATGCATTAATGGGTTAGTTTCTTTTAGTTTCTATTTATATGTATTTTTTGGAGTTTTTTATTATTCACCATCTTATCTCCTAATCATGTTTCCTATAAAAGAGAGATTCCTTCCATTTGTGTGAGATTATATATCCTTTGTTCTATTCTCAACTTCGGGGCTAACTGAAGGAGGGACTCAGGGGGTCATTTTCTCTCCTTCATCATGATGAAGGAAGGGCATGACAATTCATTTCCCCTTCCCTCAATATGAAGAAGGAGGGTCATGATAATACATGTGAGTGGAAATAACTTGTGACATAGTTTAGATTTGGTGAAGCTCAATGGGGATGAGTTGATACTCTCATGGTAGTGTGAGGGACCTTTTAGAATTTTGAGATGAGATTTGAAATTTTAAATTCATATATGTTAATTTAAAATTTTATATGGAATCAACCATCATCCTCATAAGTTTCATATTCTAAACAATTATTATTGTATTTTACATTTTGAAAATCATCCCCCAACTATTATATGGTGCTTGAACGATATAGAGTTGTAGTCAACCAAAATGATCACTAGTACCCAGTAAGGGATAAAAACTTCTCATAGTTGTTTAATAATAATATGTTCATGTCTTGAAGAGATGGAGGATGAGTCTAAAGTAACAAAATGAAATAATAACTATTCCTGAGCTAAGATGATGAGAATGAAAATTGTCTATAACTATCACATTTGGATGAATTAATAGGATAAAACCTACCATAGTGCAGTTATTATATTATTAAATTAAATAACTAATTTACATCAAAATTCATAGACTATAATCATTTTAAAAAAGTTTATGAAGAAGGAGTTAAAGAGTTCATAAAGTTTTCAATTGATCTTGCATATAACCCATCTCAAATCATTTGTTTGTGATTATGTTGTATCTTTCATGAAAAATTAAATGTTGGGATAATCATGAATAAAATGTATTATGAACATTATGATGTTAAAAATATCAAGGAAAAACATACTTTTGATGCTAAAACTATAGAATTATTAGGTTATCAACCGAAGATTGATGAAAAAACAACAATGACCTAACATGATAGTGATAAAAAATAATTATCATGGAAATAATTAAGTGTATAAATTTTTTGTATTGTTGGAATCAATGAAACCAATCTGTTGACCCCAACAATTCAATGATCATTATTTATTTTTGGGTCACAATAAGGATGAATGTGCTTATTGATATTGATTTTTGGAACCACGTACACCCTCTAAAGAAGGAATGTTTTTTGAAATATATAACTATATGTTTGAGATATAATTTATCTATAACTATATGTACGCTATATAATTTATCTATTTTATAAAAGTGTCAAAATTTATATTTAAAATGGATCCCCCATTGAAAGGTGGAAAAATATCTTTTAGAAAAATACATCATTATTTTCATAAAAATAGATTTATTCTAATATTATACTTATAAAATATATTGGACATGTAGAAAAACAAACAATTAATATATTATATATAAATATAATTGAAAAAAAACCAATAGTTGTTTTTTTAATTTATTGAGCTAAATTTTTTTTTGTACATAGGAAAATAGTTTCCTTAGAAAATTAATTTCTTTATTTTCAAATTGATCATTCTTTAACTTATACTAATTTATATCCAAAGGGTTCATGTGTAAATAATATTTTCACAATTTCTTTAATATTATTCTAAAATTTTATTCAATTTGCTAGGTGGTAGCTATAATAGTAATTTAATAAAAATATCAATAGTATTTTTTTAGTAAAAGCTTGGCCTTACATGAAACACAATCTATCAAAGGGACTCATTATTGTGTGCAATACATGAAGAATATAGTTTTTCATGTAATTAATATTACTTTAAGTTTTTTTGTAGTGAAATATTAACTTGGTCTTTTTCATAGCACAAAAGAGACATAGAGTATATATATATTAACATATATAATTATATCCGGTCTTGCATGAAATGAAATATATAAAAAAATAAAATTAAATCAAAAAAATCAAACAATCTCAAGTTGGAACACATTTAAATTATTTTCATGATATAAATATAAATTTAATTTTTTTATTTATATAATTTCATTAATTTCTTTTGAATCACTGATGAAATATTACTCCCTTAAATAAAAAAATATAATAAATTATTTTTAAAATATTAAAAGTGATAAAATATAAATCAATTACTGTGACCCAATATTTATATTAATCTATGTGAAATATTAGGGTTTGTTTAAATAATTATATTCTAATTCACCATTTATCTTGATTTATATAAATTTAAATAAAATTAATTGTGTCAGACTATATTATAATGATATTTTATAAAATTTATAATTTGTAAAGTAATTTAAAAAAACATATAAATATTGAAATAGGACAATGTATATATGATTTTATAAAAAAATATCATAAATTTTAAATTTATGTTCCAATTTTCACCATATAGGTAAAAATTATAATCCTTTTTTATTAAAGAATTGGTTACCGTAGTTAAAATTAATAATGGTTAACTAATGGTTAACCAAAATGATAATGTTTAGATATTACATCAAAACATGTATTACATAAATTAATTGATGTGATTAAAACCATATCCAACCTTATTTTTTAATCTATATCCATATAGGCACATTTTACTTGATATTGAATTTATTATAATTTAATCTTTTTGTGAAATTTAAAAAGTGTTTCTTGCATTAATTATAAAATGGAATTTCCACCATCACTTTTTTACACCACATTAATCCTTATATCTCCACCAAACTCTAAAAATTTATCTTCTAAACTTTCTTAGATACATTTTATTGGTTTATTTCTTCCAAAAAGAATAACCCACGATACCTTTATAGGAGCTCTAAAATAGTTGTTTCAAAGAAGATGTAATCTCTTTAACTGATCACTTTCTTTAATATTCATTATTAACTACACTAAATATTTGTTATTTATTATAAGATAATAACTCTAGTATCAAAAATAATCATAAATTTTATTATTATTCTTAAAATACCATTAATGAAACTCATTCCCATCAAATGAGAAGTAAAATATCACTCATGTGTATGTATGACTTACCGTCTCTACATAGCGATACAAATAATTTTTTATCACTATAATTTATGGATGGATATTATGATTATTTTTATGTATATATATTTTATTTATGAAATAATGACACTTATTTAATTATAATATTTCACATACGTACTTATCATACAATCCATTGGGAAACAATAACGTCATTTATGTGTACATGTGGACTACCACCACCATGAAGCGATGTGATTTGTTTTAATTTTTTTTATGGTAATGTGGATGAATTATATGAATATAAATTATTTATATTATATAATAGAGATTATAAAAAAGATATTTAATATTTTTCTTTTTGTTGTTTTATATTGTCAAAAATGAACACGACGTTCATGCATACGTACGACATAACTTTTCAACGAATGGTATAATTCATTTTATATATATATATATATTTTATTGATGACATTCAATATGTATATATTAAATATATTTTATATTTATATCCTGATAAATATTGTGGATATGATTGAAAAAAGTTAAATGTAAATGTACTGGAACTACTAAAATGAAATAATCGTGAAAAACAAAACTTTTAACAATCATAAATAAGGATTTTAATAAGGAATAATTTATAAAAGGATGTGATAAAATGTTATAAAGGGATAATATATGAAATTATAAGTATTAAAATGATTATTTTAGATAATAATAGTAAATTTAAATTTATTACATAGGGGGTTATAATGCATTCGATGTAAATAAATGTTGAGGTAAAAGTTTTTGTTTCTCAATATCATCAATATTCAGGATTATATATGTATATGTGTCCACTAGGTAATATTTTATTCCATATTTATATTTTATAAAAAATAATAATGATGGTTTTTTACTATTCTTCTATGATAGTATTTGGAGTGACCCTTCACTACTATGATTCTTTTTTAGTGAACCAAATCCTTTATGATAGTCTTGTAAATTAACCTCAACTACTATGGAAATAATTTTCTATGCATAGGTGTACTCTAATATTTCATGAATTATTCCAATTTTATGAACTCAGGGACCATATTAATTTATTAATTTACGATTCATTTTTTATAAAAATCAATTACATGTTCCATGACATAAGATTATGATCATTTATTTGTAGAATTTGGTTTTAGAACATTAAGATCATGTTCTTATACCGTTATAGTCTCTTTATGCTTATATAATAATTTATATTTACCTTTTTACAATTACTATGTATTTTCTCACACCCTATTCTTATGTTTCCTTTCCCTAGTTTATGATGAAATGCATTTAGTATGTTATATCTTAGAATGATACTAGTTTTGAAGAAATATGTTGGATATGATGTAGTTATATTTTGTGTTAGTTATTTATGTCTCCATGTTCTTAAATACACTAGATCTAAATGATACTACAGAGGGATCAAAATTTTATGTAATGAATATAAATAAATTTAAATGTAATATTAATTTAAAAAAAATGGGTCACTATAGTTTGTAGTAGAGTAAGGCATAGTTAACCATTGAAAACTAGGATGAGAAATATTAATTAAGAACCCGTAGCATATGTCAATGTATATAATAAAATGAAAAATTATTAGTAATAATCAAGAATGACCTCAGTTAAACCTATGGTGTCATACAAGATGGTTTTAGGATTTATAAATCCAACAAACTAATTTTCATGATTTGTCATGATTTTTTGGTTTCCCACTAGTATTATTACTGATCACACTATAATTTTTTTAGTCAATGTCTAGAACCCAAATGAATCATTTATATGATGAATGAGATGGAATAGTGAAATGTTTTTCAACCTGATAAACCGAATATTAATGGAGTTGGAATGATAATTCCTATTTCCATGATCACACAACTTTCTAAATCAATGATTCAAGATGATTGCACAAATAAGAAATATTTGGAATAATGTTCTTGTGTGACCTTCATGATGGAATTTCCAACTTCTTTTAGTGGGACCACTTATCTGATAGTTGAAGAGAAGTGGAATAGTACAAATAAAATTATTTCAATCATTATTAAGTGTCTCAAACATGATAATTTTAATCTTACTATTAATTATTTGGAAGGAGAGGAAGGTAATTAGTTCACCATTATCAATGAAACAACAGAAAATATGAAATTGGATCTATGGAGTTGGATGAATCAAAAAGATATTTTTCAAAAGGTAATTTCCATATATTCTCCAAATGATGACAGAAAAATAATTCCTTCAGTTAAATGTGATGTTTGAAGAATATAATGGTTCATATGAGGACAATTTCCCAATACTTGTGAGATATGTTTCTGTTATTATCATCCAACTTAAAGATATAGTTAATTGATTATTTAGTGGTGTAAAACCAAGTCTCTAAAGGGATTTTTCGATAAGGTAATTCTATATATATGAATAAATTGGTCTATGTTCTCTAATTGTGTAACTGATGAATTAATATACCCATCAATATCATGGTTTATATAATAAAAGAAAAATAGAATTCAGAAGAACTTCTAAAAACCAGTGAGATAAGAAGATGAGCATTCCATTATGCTAGAAGTGTGGATGGAAACAAATGTTAAATTAATTTAAGGGAACTAGTTAATGTTTAAATTGTGGAAAGAATGTTAATCATGAAATATAATTCCCATGTGATGGGATAAAGTAAGCTCATGGTGTAAATAGAGATAAATCCTACCAAAAATGTACCGCCAACATTCCAGTGTTTTAAATTATAATTGTATGCTCATTATACTAACCAATGAAAAAATTTGGTTGTTAATGATGATTATGAATGTCATAACTCTCTTAATCATAGAGATAATGTAAAATCCCATGTGATCACTATTTCTAATTATTTTTACTATACTGAAGTATTTACAGATACAATTATCATCCCCTATAAAACTATAAATTCCTAATTTGACTCTGGATCGACCTACAATTTTATTTCTAATGAAATTTTTAAGGGTATCATATTACCAAATCAAAAAATAGATGTTGAATTAGTAGCAATAACCCATAATTGTAAGAAGATCTCAGTCCCACTCTATGATTCTTCTTTAGTTGATGTTTTTGGGAATGATTTTTCTGCAAATCATTGAATTATTCCTTAATTTAAATTGGATTTTATTTATTTCATGAATTGGACTTATTTATAAAAATACCGCATTAATTTACATAGAAAGGTGTTATATTTTTTATTCTGAACCAACCTATTTTCTCCTAATAGTGTGATGAAAAAAATTAACATCCATTGGAAATTACCGCAATAATATATTCCATGATTCCTATTAAAAAGGTGTTTTTATCTCATGTGGTTGGGGGAATACTCAACATCAAATATATACCTATGGTGGGGAAGTTTATTGATGTATTTATGAAAGAATACTTTTCTCTTATATTGAACTGTGAAGTCGAGTTCTAAATAGAACTCAAAAATGGTTCTACACATATTTCCAAGACTCTATATAGAATTGAACCAATTGAGTTGTAATAATTTATGAAGAAAATCTAGTATAATCTTAAAAAGTGATTCAATCATCCAATTTCATCACCTTGGGGTACCCGTTTCATTTTTTAAGAATAATGATGGGTCAATGATACTCTACATTGATTTTCTAGAACATAAAACTATCATTCTTAAGGAAAATTATCCTCTAAACCATAATTATTCTTAGTTCGATTAACTATATAGAGATCAATATTTCATCAGGATTTTTATTCATTATTGATGTCATCAATTAAGGGTCAACCAAGATATACCCATCATGTACTTTAAAACATGGTATAAACACTATGAATCTATAGTGATTCCTTTTGGTCTTACTAATTAAACCTTAATATTAATGGATTTAATGAATATATTATTTATAGCTTACATTGAATATTTCATGGTTTTTTTTATAGACTATATTATTTTATATTTTATGAGGAAGTAAAATCCGGAAGGTCAGTTGATAATTATGTTGAAGAACAGTATGAATAATAATCTTTTTACAGAATATACCATGTCTGAATTTTGTCTTCGGAATGTTTCATTCAAGGGTAATATAATCTCATGTTATAATGTATCAGTAGACCCTTCATGAAAATATTTTATTGAAAATTTTCCTTGACCATAAACATTGGATGAGATACATAGTATTAATTATTTTGATAGATATTATCAACTCTTTCGGGATAAATTTATGAAGATATTTAATCTACTCACCATGTTAACTAGGAAGGTAGATATCTTCTACTGGATCTACGAATGTTAGGAATATTTAAAGAAAATTAATAGAATACTAGTTAGTGTGAAAATTCATAAAATTACCTGTAATGAAGAAGGTTTTATAATATCAATTAACACATCAAAGAATAAAGTTAGATGAATCCTCAAGTAGAATGATATAGTTAAAACTTATGCCTCATGACAATTTTAGTTCCCTGAGTAAAATTACATCACTTACGATTTGGAGTTAGCTATTCTAATTTTTCCATTAAATATATAGGGGAATTATATTTATGGAAAATTTTATAACATATATACTGATCATAAAAATTTAAATTATATTGTCACTCAAAAATAACTAAACATGTTCCAAATAAGCTATTTGGAGATAATTAAAGATTTCAACTTCTCATTAAAATACCACTATGGGAAAGTGAATAAAATTGTAGATTCTACGAGAAAAAAGGATCATTATTTTTTATCTATGATGAGGATCACAAAATATTTTATATTTATAGACATGAAATATAGGGATATTGAAATTTGGAAGAACGGGGAGAAATTTTAACATTCACAATTGAGTGTTCCATCATCAATCCAGCTGAACAACAAAGAGTCATAAAAGGAAGACATAAATCTCCAAAATAAGTTGAGAGAAATTACTGATTTTTTACTTGATTATGATGGTGTATCAATGTTAATGAACCATATATATGTACCTTCTATACTATATATGAAGGAGTTTATGGATGAATCTCATATTTATTATTTCTCTATTCATCAACTAAGTATGAAGATATATTGATTTTATAATGATTATGTTTGGTGTTATGTAATAAAGATAGATATTGAAGAGTTTTATTCTAAATTATTGTTATGATAGTATGTTAAGGATGAGAGATAAAACTCTAAGGGGATGTTATAACCATTACCCAAACCAATATGGAAATGGGAAAACATCACCATGGATTTTTTTATCGTACTCCCAAAAAAATAGAAAGGGAATACTATTATTTAACTTGTAAGTGACCGCCTTATGAAGTCATCACACTTTATTGTTATTTGAGAAAATTTATCTTTTGACAACATAATAGGTCATGGATTAAAGAAGTTTCAATATTGTATGGTATAACACTATCAATAATATCTAATCAAGGTTATAGGTCTACCGCTACATTTTAGAGAAGAGTTTAATAGGGTTTAGTTACCGAGTTATGATCCTTCACTAAATTTCTTATTTATATTTATATTCAGTCTAATAGGACTATTCAAACTCTAGAAGATATGTTAACAACCCTCCCTATGAATTTAATTGGTGTTTGGGATCAAAACCATTCATTCATGGAATTTTCTTCCAATTATAGCTTTAAATAAAATATTGAGATGGATCCTTATGAATCCCTCTATGGTAGGAAGTGTAGAAAAAGGAAATTCAAGAATAATATTGGTGAACGAAAGATATTGGAACATGATATATATGAGGAAATGGTAGAGAAGGTTATATCCATTCAATGGAACATAAGTGTATCACAGAGTAGATAAAAATTATATATACACAATCTTAGGAATGATGTAGAGTTTGATGTTGGTGGTAATTTATTCATATGAATGTCTTCCATGAATAGGGTGATGAGATTTTTAAATAAGGGAATGAAAAACCGATGGAATATCAGTCCCTTTCAAATTATTATTCATATCAGAATGGTTACTTATCGATTATTGCTTCCATTGAATCTCACTCATGTTCATGATGTGTTCCATGTTTCACTTCTTAGGAGGGAAATAACTAATAATTTATAGATAATTATCATATAGGTCATTCAACTAGAGATTATCATTCATATGAAGAACAATCAATATAGATTATGGATAATAGAATGAAATTTCTATGAAACAATGCCACTAACTATGTCAAAGTTTTGTGATGAAACCTCCAATTTGAAAATATATGTGGGAACATGAGGATTAAATAAGGTAGATGTATCCGTATATATTTGTATTAGTGGGATGAATTTTGATATAGAAATTTAATTTAATTGGGGTAGAATGAAACAACCCAATATTTTTATGAGATTTTTCTTTTTAAATAATTATATTTCATCGAGATCTTCTGTTACATGCAACAACATGTTTAGAAGAACCCTGTAACATTATTAAAATATTATTCATCCAAAATTTCTAGACAAATTTATTGGAGGGTATAAATAGTATTAACTAATTTATAAAAGATATATGATATAATCATTTACTAAATTAAATATTTAGTTTTAAATTGAATAAAAATTAAGTAATGTTTTTCAGAAAACATTTTTTCATGCATGCAATGTAGGTTTAGGTAAATAATTTCAATTAATCATTAATAGTAAATTATTCTGGGAAAATATATATATATATTATTTTATCAAAATTTTAAAACATTTGACAGATATTTTCTTAGTATAGTATAGGAACACTTCGTATTTTATATGTAAAATATATGTTTTTAAAACATAGTTTCTATCATATTATACACACCTACATTAAAATTACTTTACAACAATTATAGGTATCTAATTAGATAAAATGAATTAAATATTTATATTTTAGGGGTTAAAATTTAGTAAATAGGCACCATTTGTTTTAAGAAAATATGAATTGTAACAACGGAAAAATTAATCACATCAGTAAAAGGTAAATCTTGCTATTATATATTACAAATAAGTGATATGTACTTATATTGTCATCTTAATCCTCATTGGATGAATCTAATTCAACCCTTAGTAGCATAGGATAAAGATCGATTAGTTTAATATAAACCATTCAAGGAAAATAACCTATATAATAATTAAATTACTAATATTAATAAATTTCAGAATCCATATTTTTAATATCTTTGTACACGTGTATGTAGACATCATGAAATGTCTTCCATGAAATTTCCCCCCAAATATCATCAAAAGAGATTGAAATGTTCACATTACGACTTTGAATTTGTCATGGGGTTAGTAAAGGTAGAAAAGGTATCATCTCAAATGGTTGGTATCACAGCCGATTAGTGATCCCATCTTGGGGTGCGGCGGCGCAACCACTACGTAATAGAGTAATATTTTTCACTAAGGCCCCAATGTGACACAAAAGGTACTTGTGTACAAAGACATGTGCGCCACCATGTTGGTGCATGAATCACTTGAGTGAGAAAACTCTTTTCTCCCAAGGTCACTTATTTTCATATAAATAGACGTTGAGGCCTTTATTTGTATAGTCTAATTTCTCTAAAGCCCAATTGCTGCTCTAGTCTCCCTAGTGCTTCTCTAAAGTCTTCTGACACTTTCAAGGTATTTCTTTAACAGCTAGTGTGGATGATTTGAAGGAGTATCATATGACATAATTTATTTTAGTGTTTGAAAACCATAAAACTTTCACTCATAAATAACCCAACCTCCCTAAATCAGAAGCACATGAGCGTCACCTATTCCTTTCATAGGGAAATCAACACCCCACTTCTGGGAATACCTATGAATACTATTTAAGGCATTAGTCATGTATTGCCTAAGTATTATCATCTATGTTGTTTGCTGCTTAAGGGAACATCATTTCACCCAAGCCTACTTTCTTGACAATACTTGTGATGCAGTACATACATGGGAGCCCCTCAATGATTCACCTACTCTCTTCAGTCATAAATTCATCAATCCCTCCTCAAAGCCATTATTTACAAGGCTTCTACTTCATTTTCTCCCTTGTCTAAATGTGATTATGTGTAGACATCCACAAAAACCTCACAAATTATCAAACCATTTGGAAAGGAACATATACGTGTATCCTATTTGGGTTTTTATATCTGTAGTCATAGGTTCCCCAAATTGGTTTCACAATGGCGTCAGGATTCATTGAGTGTTTGTGGGTTTGTATATTCGTAGTCACATGATTCTCCCAAGAACAATGATGGGGATTTCCCAGTTAGGAGGATTGGGGATTGAGTTTTATCATTCATTTTTCATCTCTAAGACCTGATACCATATGTCCCTTATAGGGATGGTTTGGTTCACACATTCACTTCCATTCAAGCAAAGAAAAATTCTCCCTCCCATGATAGGATCAATTTTAAGGAAGTCATCCCAGTATAATCCCCTTACCTTTCAAGTAGGAGGTTTCCATCTTGATCCTATCTACTTCTTTCAACTTCACTAATTTCTTAAATTGGACCCTTTTCCAATGTAAAAAGAACAAAGGGATGGATCATCTTCTCACCCGCTTCCTCATTTCCCTAAACCTCATCCACCCTAGCCACCGTATGTGCACCCCCTTCCACTAGCGGAGGAGGAATAGTTTGGATTCCTTTGTTTAATCATTGACATCCTTTTCATTCTCACAAAAAGCTTGACTCATGTCAACTTAGATATTTTTCATCATCACAAAATTTTCACAAATTATTGAACTATGGGAACTCATATTCCTATCATAATTGGGACACATAGGAAACCTTCTCAAGGACCGAGCTCACTGGATATCATATTCATGAATCCAACCCTAATTACTTTAATCTGGGAAACCTCTATAAAAATAATACCTAAATAAAATCAACAAATAATAAAGGAAAAATTTTTAGGATATAAGACCAATATCTTTTCTCTCAAAGGAGTATTATATTCTATGATACTTATTGTACTATGTGGTCTTTGATTCCCATCTAAATGGGATACATCGGAATCCACCTTCATGTTCAAACTGAACTCCTCAAATAAACCCTATCCTCCTTGATCCATATAACAAATAGATTCTAATCATACTCAGAACACCATATTCTTTTCTACATACCCTGGGATTATTAGGTATAAGTCTCACACTAATCATTGATTAGGCTCTTTTTTTCTTAGACGTCCTTACCACATGAAAATAAACTATATGGTTACATCCTTATCATATTACAATAAAAGGTATGATATGTCAAATAAATCATCACCAAACTATGATGGTTCTGATTCCTTTCCCAAGGATACATAGACATCCAATTTTATGGGAAGAATACCAAGATAAAAACAAACATTCATCTCCCTGGGTGACAATAAATTCTAGAGTTCCCCATAGAGTGGATTAAAAACATGTACCATCATAACGATGATCAAAAGAATCTAAAAATAGTACATGGGAGGATACCATTGATGGAGAACCTATAATAAATTTAGATATCATCATTAATAAAGAACCTAGAACACATATGGATGATTCTAAATTTCACACATGTTAAAAAGTAATCACAAATTCCAAATGGAATCTTAATGTATAATTGGTAAATTAATATGGAATCATGATATTTTTTTAAAATTTATAGTGAGAGTCCCAGAGTAGACAATACATCCCCCAAATGGTTTTGATGATTCTGACCTCTCATACTCTTGACCAATGAACATTATTTTGTATCTTAAATTTCAAACATAATTAATGCCTAACATTGGAATATGGGTCACTTATTCGTATAAAGAACTATTGGGTGTTTTCGGTTCCATGAATAAATCCAATAGATTCTGACTAGTAGTAGTAATTATTAAAACTGGAACACATGTTTCAAGGAACTATGAAATAGTATATATATTGAAAAGGTATTTTATAAACAAATATAAGTATCTATATTGATCTTTCTGAAATTATTTTAATGATAGACATTTATTTTTAAATTTTATTAATTATATAATGACCTTAATTTATTATGAATCACTGATATATTTTTTTCCATTTAATAAATCATTAGTAAATGAAGTTTAAAATATTAAAAGTGATATACATTTAATGATTTGATGCGAACCACAATCTTAATATATCCATATTAAAAATTATGGAGGTATAGATGATTTATATTCGAATTCCCACATTTTCGTGATGTATTTATAGTGAAATAAAACAAATAGTTTCCGAATTAACAATAATGATATATTAAAAAAATATTATTTTTTAAAATTATTTAAAAATAATAAATATTGTAATTTTTGTGCCCTCCTAGACCATTACATTGATTTTTTTGGGTTTTGGAGGTGCTCTAGTTATTTTTCAGGAGTTTTTGTTAGAATTTGGATGTGAAGTAGATGTGTTGAATTAGTTACACATTGTGTAACTAGATTACATGACATAAAGGTTGGAATCATTGCCTATCTAAGGATGGTTCATGATGTAATGGTTTTTAGGGTTAATTAAAAAAATTTAAGAGGTGATATGTTTTTTAGTGGAAACAAAACACCAGGGATTACACAATGAGAAAGTGGATTACACATCATGTAATACCCCAATCATGTGTATTTTTAAAAATTCTTTTCAGATGATCTTCCGTTCATTCGATTGTTCTCCATTTTTTCACTCACATTGGGAGAACCCTATGCACACCATGGTTTCCTTCAATCCCTTCTCCATTTCTCTTCAATCCATTGACCCATGTTGTTGTTCATCGATGATCTGTGGTTTTTCCATTGTATGTTCTTCAACTTTATTATTTTTTTTCATCCATTACACTCTTGAGGATCTTATACGGTGGTGTTTTTTGTTTTGGGGTATTCATTGGGTTTAATTATTATGGATCCTTGGTGTGGTATATGTTGATCAATTGTTTTCATCATGCAGTTGTGGTTCATGAACGTTCATCTTCTCCATGTGGTGCACAATGTTTAGAAATATTCATTGATGTAGGATTCCATATGTTTATATTTATTGTTCATCATATGGGAGGGGTTATACTTATGTTTATCTATGAATTTTGGTTATGATGGATTAAATAAAAGATAATTAATCAATTAAGTAACTTAAAATGGGTAATGTTGTTTTATATGCATGTTTTTTCTTGCTTCATTATTGTTTGTGATACTGGGATTATTTGGACAAAATGCCACACTAAAAATTGTGGTTATTAGTGGATTTGTTTTTGTTGGATACATATAATGTTGTTGATTAATTTATTGAGATTTTATGGTATCACCCTAAAATGATAATTGTATAACAATGTTTTCTTGGATAAGGAATTGGCTATCCCATGATATGGTTTGTGTGATTACACATTAATTAAATGTAGTGGAATGTTATAAATTTATTCTAAATTAGTAAAATGTTTGTCTCTGTTGTGATGTGTGGTTTTTAAGGTTTTATATGTGTGGGAATTAGATGTAATGTGGTTTTACAAATGGGTTTTGATCGGTGTTGAATGATTATGTAGTGGGGAGATGAAACTGTTTGTTCAATAATTTGATGTTGGATGTGGTTTTGAGTTGGGGGTTTATTTTGGTTGGTATTGTGGTTTGGGTGTGATGAAATTGATAAATAAAAATCGTGATGGTTATGGGTAATCCATATAGATTTTCCCCATTAATAATAATAATAAATCTTCACCCCATATCTAATGTTCGTGGTCTGATGAGTCTTTAATGAGATGTGTGTTAATTTATGAGATCTATTCATCCCATGGATGACTGTGCATGATTGATTTTGAGTTTCATGACTTGGGTCATGTAGGAGAGTTTCCAAGGCAGTGATAGAAAGAATGAATGATTAGTTACTAATGATTGGAATGGATTGGGTTTGTTTTACTAATGGAATGGAAATGGGTAACTAAATATTTTGGGATTGTGAAATGAAATTTATGGATTGATGTATAGGGTTTTGAATTCATAGGTAAGGTAAAGGTGTTAGTGCTTTGGGATGGTGGTTTTTTGAGAACTGATAGGTTGGTCTTGAGTGTGTGGTATCATATATGTATATACATGTATTTTCCTTACGATTTCTATATGAACACCACCCTATTTGATAACTATGTTCTAAACACCCCCATCATCATGGGGGAGGGTTTTTTTCCCAAAATCAAGTGTGAAATACTGATGGATGGGTAATTGCTCTTTTTCACTCCCTCTTCCAAGAGAGCTATGTATGGAACAAGATGTGATGTCCCGAGGTATGTTCCTACTTTAAATGGTGGGTTTTAAAGGCCAGATGTTTTTGAGAGTGGTGTTTTGTGGTTTTGGTGTCTTTGAGTGAGATGTGATTTCCTAGGGTTTTGCAGGTGAGTTTTTTACATCTCATGTTTCTTCAAGATGAGATGTGATAATCCTTACCAGGTGACTTCAGGATGAGATATCATGTGATGTGTTGTAAGGACCATCTATTTGTAGGTGTCATGTGTTGTGAGACCCATGTGTGTGTAGACAGGATGTGTTGTGAGGCCCAAGTGTTTGCGGGTGTGATGTGATGTGGTTTACAAAAGGGATGGGAGCGCAAGGAAACAAGCCATTGGGAAAGAGCAGAATTCTAGTGGGAAAGTGGTTTGGGGTACCCTATCTTCAATGTTATTTTCTATAAATTATATTACATGTATTTCATTATTTGGTGAATATGACTTGGTGAGGTTGGGAATGTTAGTATACATGGTAAGGTGCAAGTTGATTATGTTGTTTTCTCATAGGAGTATTAGTATTCTTGTTTCACATATACATGAGAAACATTAGTTTTCTAACTGATTATACTTTTTTACTCACCCTCTATGTATAAACTGTTTTTAGGAATATAGGTGGATTTTTTGGATTGTGTTGGGTGTTATTCGCTGGGATCTTTGGATAATTTCATGTCTCTTTTTAGGCTTACATTTTGTATTCACATTAAATACTATTTTATTGTATCGATTATACTTTTTCCACGTGTGTGGGGTGGTTTTAAGATTTATATTTTATATAATATTTTGGAGATTCATGATGGATGGTGAATCTTTTCTCCCAATATTCTTTCCTTATAAAGGGTATTTCCTTCCATATTGTTTTATTTATACACCCTTGGAACCTACCCTTGGTATATAATTCTAATAATAATAGGTATCACACATCCATAATCTTGGCTCTGTTTGATTATTTTTATGGGAGACCCTATCATAATTAGTTGTGCTAGATAGAAGCAGGGGAGATATCCATTCTTCATCCCAATGTGGTATAGAGCATGATTGAAAAGGTTTATCATGTTCGAGAGAGGATGAAAGTATAGAAGGACTTGCATAACTCATATGTAGATCTAATAAGGATTACCATATAGTTTGAGTTTGGATACCACATATTCTTGATGGTTTCCCTTCAATGTGGGTAATGGTGGTTTGGCAGACGGAGTAATCATTATCCCATGTTTTCCCCTTTGAGGTGTTATGGTGAGTTGTTGAGGTGTAATACTGGTTGGTGTTCACACCATAGTTGGGGAGTATCCTTGATGTCTTCCAAGTCTATCTCTGGATGGAAGGGGTAAGGATAGAGTGGTATCAGATCTGATGGATTCGAGATACGATGGATTTTAGAGTTATGAATAATGAGGAATTCATGGAATGGTATGGGAATAGTTCCTATCGACCTAGGTGTGTGACATAGGCTATGGAGACCGGCTGGGACATAGAATTTTACGGCCCCTGATGGTCTAGTGCACAGACTCTGAACTTATTGAACATCCAAGTGAGATGGACCTACAAATAGGGTTGAGGCATCGGAAATGTACAAGCATCATAATGACATGTATTCTTGTTTTAATTAGGATAAATTGGGAAGGGTAAAATTGAAAAATTATGAAAAAAATTATAATAAATCATATTGAAAATTCATACTTTCAGGATTAGGAAATATTTTTTTACCTTTCAATTATGCCTCCTAGTCATTATTCACATTTAGATCAAGTAGTGGATGTTTGGAAGGATGGTCTAGTTTATCTATCCAGGGTTGATCTAATTTAGATGGATGACCTGTTGGAAAGGGAATTGCATTCATTCAAACGACATGATTTGGGGAAGTACGAGGGAAGTGTATTAGATTTCGTGATAGAGAGTTTTCTTGAAGATCTTGATATCCCTTAAAGTTTTATATAGGATCTGACAGGTTACCTGGTCCCTTTGGCAGTTAGTTAGATGTGTGGGTATACTCATAAGTGGTGGGAGTTTTATCTAGGGGACCAGAAGGAGGTGGATGTTTTGTGGGTCATCATCCAAAAAAGAGTTCCAGGAAGAGTTCTGTTCATCGACCATGAAGGATGAGAAGAGGTATGAGATACTCTCCCTTTAGTAGTTTTGTATGTTAGTGTTGGATATTTGGATCACTTTCAAGTACCTTATACATTTTTTCAAATGCCTTTTTTCAGATTAGAAGTCTTGTGTGAGATTTCTTAAAGAGGAACTTCATTCTTCTGTCCAGTCTATAGTTTCTCTATTTATGTTATTGGAATATCTGGATGTTCTAAATATGGAATTAGTGACAGATAGAATTCCATCACAGAGAAGATTCCCATGATATGATAGTTAGAAAAATTATTTTAGTGGGATATTTTTAAATTGCATGTCACAGGTGTCAGAACCATATTGGTTTCAACCGGTAGGGATTCAACCTCAACATATTACATTCTGTCCTTCTAGTTTCATTGGATTCTGTGCTTTCCATGGGAGCATTTCACGAGGGTGTTTCTGTTGTAGGGTTTCTGGAAATATCCATAACAATTTCAATATATTTCACTAAAATCAGTTTTGTGGAGGAGGATAAGTTCTATTCTAGCCTCAGTGGCAGTTTCCTATGAGATCTTTTTATCAATAGGGGAAGCATGCTTTTGATTCACTGAGGGGAGATGGAATAGTTCAAGGATGACCACATGATATTCCTCATCGTTAGTGACTATGACCTGATCATGCCAAGGGAGGGGCTCATCAGATGAGAATCAGAGGAGCTAGTCATGGTCAGTTTCACAAAATAGATGTTGTAGTTCCACCTAGGTGATAGATCCTTATAGGTATTATTAGTTTATTTAGTACACTTGTTTTTGACTTTTTTATTTAAGAGATTAATACTAATTTTTTGCACTCTCTCTAGCCCATTCTTTGGGACTAGACATAGAGAGGCTTCTCATTCCCATGATATTGAGTATGGCTATAAGAGGCCAGACCAACTTGTCTGAAATGTGTCGGGGTGTTGATGGATGATGGGACTGCATCAGTCAGTTGGGGATAACTTCTTACTATACATTCATTTATACAATGTCATTCTCGACATCAACTACTTTTATTCCATATGGGATTTTATCGACTGATTGTATAGGAAAGTCGTGTTTTTAGATGTGGATGGAAAATGTGTGGTTTTTATTTGATAGCAGGGTTTTCAGGTGGTCAGTCATCATGTTGAGCTCGTTTTTCCTTGTTGTCTTAGTTGTCGGTGGAATCGGTATACATCGAGATGGTGGAGGTTCTTGGGGTCATTGGGGAGTTCATATATGTTTTCCCTAAGGAGGTTATGACACTACCCCCTCTATGTGATGTTATGTTCAAGACAGACTTTAGCCCAACACATCTTCAATTTTGATGAATTCATATCAAATGACACCTTTTGGGTTTTCGATGTAGAGGATATAGATAGATGTTTTGATGTAGTAGGGTTTTTTCCACCCTAAACTTCACCATGGGGTACTCTAGTATTGTTCTCCAAGAAGGATGATGGTACTATAAGGTTGTGTATAGACTTCCAAAGGTCGAATCAGGTTACTATTAAGAACTTTTACCCTCTTCCAAGAATATATGATATTTTCGACCAGTTGATAGGAGTGAGTTTAGTTTATAAGATCTATCAACACTCTCAATATCACTAGTTGAGGCTGAAGGAGGGCTATATCCTAAAGACTTCCATCAGATATAGGTATGAGAACTTCTATTTTGTAGTCATTATATTCATTATTATTAACACACTAGATCTATTCATGGGACATATGAACTCTGTATTACATGATTTCATGGACCAGTTCTTTGTCATATTCATCAATTAAATCGTGATCAACATGAATAAATAAGAATATCATACCAAGAATCTTAAAACTACCATTCAGGTTCATTGATGCCTCCATCTCTATGGAATGGTTTCCAAGTATATGTTTTGACATCCGAGGTGCATTTCTGTGGGAATGTGGGGTCTTATTAGGGTGTGAATATAGACTCGTCAACGTTTGAGGCACTTTTTTCTTGGGAAACACCAATGAACATGGTAGTGGTTCATAGTTATATTGGAATCATAGGATATTATTGGAGGTTTTGTATCAATTTCAATTGAGTTTTACCCCATTAAAATCTTTTACTAGGAAGGACCAAGAATTTTTGTGGAGTGATCAGTGTCAGGAAACATTCGGTTAATTAAATTGAAAGTTGGTAAGTGATCCAATGCTATAGTTCCTTAGGAAGAGGTTATCCTTGAAGTTTTTCATGATTCTTACTATATGTGTATCCATTGTTTTCTAATCCATCACTGATCAGTGCTCTCATATGGGTCCAATATGTTATGTCCCCGTGAGTGTAACTATGCAACCCATGATCTAGAGATAGAAACAGTTGTGTATGTGATGATGTTTTGGTTGCATTACCTTATTGGGGAGCTCTTTGCGGTTTTCATGGATAAAAAAACATGAGTTATAATTTTTCCAAACATGATCTGAATCTACAACAACAGATGTGGATGTAATTTTTTCCAAAATTTGATTTTGAGATGTCCTACACCTGGGGAAAGGGAAATATCAGGGCCGATGCTTTTAGAAAAAAGTTTTGGACAGATTTTTCTTAGTAATATGTGGATGATTAAAGAGATATTGATGAATTTTTAGCCAACACATAGATATAATAGTGTATAGTGGTAGAGGCATTCTATTTCAGATGATGATTCAATATTCTTTGATGTAGCATGTTGAGGAATCATAGTGGGGAGACTATGAGTTAGAGGTGATTCACAATTGTGTTGTCCATGGTGATGCTCTGAATGGATAGACAGAGGATGGATTGAATTAGACGTTGTTTCATGGAAGGGTGTTTGTTCTGGTATCCATACATTGTGGAGTTCTATTTTAGTTTCATAACTCACAACTGGTGGTAAATACATGGGTTTCCAAGATGTTCTATGTTTTGATGATGTAGTTTTTGTGTCCTGGGATAAAATGGGTAGGAGTGATGTTTATGGAAAAGTTTTTCATTTTCCAGCAGGTAAAGGTCAAGCATCATGTTCGTGGTGGTCAGTTTCATCGCTTGGATCGTCCCAAGTGGAAATGGGACAACATATCTTTGGATTTCATCGCAAGGTTACCCAGATCTCATGGAGGATGTTACACTATATGTGTGATAGTGGATTAATTATTGAATTCGGATAACTTCTTAGTGATCAAGGAGTTAGGAAGACTAAATTCCTTGGCTAAGAGATATGTGGATGATGTGGTGAGGTTTTATATATTTAATAGGTCTATTCTCTCAAATCGAGAATCTTGATTTACCTCATGATTATGGATGGGACTGCAACATGCTTTTGGGACCCAGTTACACCTCATCACTCATTTCCACCCGTATAAATATGGGAAAAATAGAATGGTCTATCCAAACAATTGAGGTTATATTTCAGGAATTCATATTGGAATTTTGTGGTTCTTGGGTATGGAACCTACCCTTGGTAGATAATTCTAATAATAATAGGTATCACGCTTCCATAATCATGGCTATGTTTGATTCTTTTTATGGGAGACCCTGTCCTTCTTAGTTGTTCTAGATAAAAGTAGGGGAGACATCCATTCTTCATCTCGATGTGGTACAGAGCATGATTGAAAATGTTTATCTTGTTCGAGAGAGGATGAAAGTATAGAAGGACTTGCATAATTCATATGTAGATCAAATAAGGATTCCCCTATAGTTTGAGGTTAGAGACCACCTATTCTTGACGGTTTCCCTTCAATGTGGGTAATGGTGGATTGGTAGATGTAGTAATCATTATCCCATGTTTTTCCCCTTTAAGATGTTATGGTGAGTTGGTGAGGTGGAATACCGGTTGGTGTTCACACCATAGTTGGGGAGTATCGTTGATGTCTTCCAATTTTATCATATTCATCTGTATCTTTTTGATGAATCCCATGTATTTGACATGAGATAGTTGTATAATGAAGATGACATGACATTCGTGGAGGATGCAGTAGAGATACAAGATCATCAGGGGAAGATGTTGTGTGGGTGAACCATTACTTTGGATCATCTATTGATGAGGCAGGGTTTCCAGGAGGAGAGTACATGGGAGTGAGAGATACAAATGTGTGTCTAGGACTCAGAGTTGTTTTGAGTTTTTCCATACTATGTTTTTCATTGTGATGTGATGTTTGAACCCAGTTTTATGAGATGAGTTGTTTTTCTGGGTTTTCTATGTTTGTGTTGTGATATGTGATTATGTCCTAACATATGAAAAGTTGATAACCTAATTCATAATTGATATTCTTTAACTGTGAATCAATTAGAACAATGTGGGAATGTCAGTGCCACCTAGAGAGGATAATATCTTTACATGGAGGATATAAATCCATAATTTGTGTGTCCAGGAAAATATTTTCCTTAGTTGTAGGGTTGTTGTTGTGAATTTTTTTTGGTGGGGGGTCGATCGTTTTTCAGTGGCTTCATAGAAGTGTGGTGGTTTGAGAGGAGGTGGTGTGTGGTTGTCCGATGTGTTTTGGGGCTGTTTGGAATGGCGTGGTTAGACGGTGGAACTATTCAAGGTATTACTATATCCATGAGAGGTATCTCGTTGGGAGGTTGTTTGGACCCCTTTTTTGTTATGGGCATGGTTATAGATTGTATAGGGAAAGAATCATTTGACAAGTATCTAATGTAATTGTCTATATCCTCCTAGTATGTTACTTTTTTGGTTTTGGGTGTTGGAGGTCCTCATGGGATGTTTCATGTGTTTTTGGTGGATGTTTTAGGTGTAGCATATTTGATACATGATGTATATGTTGTGTAACTATATTTCACGATGTGAAAGTTGGTTTAATGACTACTCCACGGCTAGTTCCTGACATGAGTGTTTTCATGGTTATTTAAATAATAAAAATAAAGAGGTGACAAATGTTTTTGTGGAAACCTAACACCAAGGATTAAATTATGTGAAAGGGGACTACATATCTTGTAATACCCCTATCATGTGTAGTTTAAAAAAAAATTGATGAACATAAATTCATTCATATTTGATCCCTTTTCCTCCCATTTTGGGAAACCCCCAAGTGCCTTGAGGTGTCCTTCAAGCCCTTCTTCATCCCTTTTTGATCCATCGACCCAATGGATGTTCAGTGATAATCTGTGGTTGGTCTACGGTAGGTTCATCCAATTTTTTTGATGTTTTTCATTATTATCTTTGGGATCATATATAGTGGTGATTCTAGTGTTTGGGGTAGGCATCAGGTTTTGATTTTATTTATCCTTTTCATTTTATAGGTTCACCGATATTTGTCATGGTGTGGTCGTGGTTAGTGAGTGTACTTCTATTCCCTACGGTGCGTAGTATTTTGGAAGATTCCTTGAGGTAGCATTCAATTAATTTATAATTATGTTTGATTATTCATAATGGATTTCACTTCTATTTATATTTTTATATGGTTGTTCCAGATTAATTCAAATATAATTAATTGGTTAATTGAATTGAAGGGGGTAATGGGGTTTGACCCATATGTTTATATAGTCTAAATAATTTTTTTTATTATATGGGCTAAACGGACTACTTATAATTGTGGTTTTAGGAGGAATTTTTGTGATGGATAGATATTTTGGGGTTTTTTTATTTTTTGAGATTGATTGGTATAACCATAAAATGAAAATTGGATAACCCAATATACTTGGATAATGAATTAGTTTCCCCATGATTTGTTTTCCGGATAATTCCCCAATAAAAATTAGTGTAATGTGATAAATGATCTTAAGAATTTGTAAAATGTTTTGTAGTGTTGTGATTTGTGTGTTTTTGTTTTTGTGTGTGAGATTAGTGGATGGAATTTGGATGTACACTGGGACTGTGATTGGTGTTGTTTGACAATACAGTAGGGCGCTGAATCTAGTTTTTTTGTAATATGCTTCTCGATGTGGTTGTAAATTTGGGGTTTGTTTTGGTTGCTATAGTGGATTGGATTGTATGAAAATGAATAAGGGTTGTAGTGGTTGATATGGGTAATTCACCTGGATATTCTCCACATATAACATTCAAAAATCATCACACCATATCTAGAGGTCGTGGTACGATTTTCCTTTAATGAGAAGTGCATTAATATATCAGATATCTTCATCCTCTAGATGACTATGAATGATTGTTTTTGTGATTATTTATATATATAATTACTGATAGTTTCTATTGTAGTGATGGAATGAATAAATTACTGATTATAAATTGTGTAATGTCTTGGGTTAGTTATGTTAATAGAATAAAATGGTTAAATAAATTGGAAGGGAATTTGAGATGGCATTTGTGGTATGATGTGTGGTGTTGTTCATTTAGAGGTAGAAAAAAAGGTGGTAGTGTTGTTAATTGGTGGTTTTTCTAAGAACCCATAGGATGGGATTGAGTTTTCTGTATCATATCTGTATATATTTGTATTCTAAATGAGAATTTTATATTAACCGCACCCCAGTGGGGAACTATGTGTGGAATAAACCCATCATCATGGGGGAGGATGTCTTTCCCAACATCCAGTGATAATTATGGATTAATGGGTACCAAATATTTTCTTCCATATCTTATTGTAAATAAATGTATGGCACAAGATGTTAGGACCGGTGTTCTGTTAGTGCTTTATATGTTGGTAGTGATATCCCAAGTGTTTGTGGGTGAGGTGGTTTGTGGCTAAGGTGTCTTCTGGTGAGATGTGACAACTCATGTGTTTGTGGGTGAGGTGGTTTGTTTTCCTATTATCTTCAGAGTGATATATGATGTTGTTTTCCATGTTTCATAAGGATGAGATATGATGTGATGTGTTTAAATACCAATGTTTGTGTTGGCGGGATGTGTTGTGAGGCCCAAGTCTGTGGTGTGGGATGTGTTGTGAGGCCAAAGTGTTTGTGGGTAGGATATATTGAGTGGACGATGTGTCTGTGTGTGTATTGGATTTGATGCAAGGAAAAGGTGTGTGTAGGTAGGATGTTTTTTATACCTAAGTGAGTGTGGGTGGGATGTTTTTTAGGCCCTTATGTTTGTGGGTGGGATATGATGTGGTTTACGAAAGGTATGTGAGTGCCAGGATGTACAATGTTGGGAAATAACATCATACAAGTGGGAAATTGGTGCGGGTACCCAATCATCAATGTTATTTAAACTATTTAATATTACACGGCTTGCGTTATTTGGTGTGTGTGACTTGGTGAGTTTGAGTTAGTTAATATTCATATTTATGTGTTGGTTGGTTTTGTCATTTTTTCACTTGAGCATCAATATGATTCCTTCACATGGGCACAAGAGAATTTTGTTTTCCTATTGAGTATATTTTTATGTTCACCATACATATATAAAAAAAATTTAGGTTTACTTGTGGATATCAGGGACCATTCTTGGTGTTACAAGCTCAAAACTTTTGGTAGTTGTCGTGTCGCTGCATAGATTTACTTTTGTTATTCACTTTGGAGACTTTTTTGTTTTGTTTGTTCTACTTTTTCCATGCATTTGGGGTGGGTTTGGGCTTTCTATTTTATATTATATCTAGTAGTTCTATTGTGGATGATTTATCTTTTATCCTAATCTTGTTTCCTTATAATGTTTAATGACTCCCGTATAGTGATATTTGTAGACCTTCGGTGAAAATATCCAACCTAGGGCCTACTGGAAGCTGGACTCGGGAGTCAGTATCTCTCTCCCCTCATTTTTGTATCTTTGTGGGAAGGGTGTCATGAAAAATATTGAAATATGAAAATGTGTATACGATTTGGTCTAAATTTTTATAATTGGCCAATTTTTTGCCAATATTTTACTTATAAGTAAAACATACAACCCATTAACATTTAAAATGTTTTACCATAGTTAAAATAAAAAATAGTTAATTGAGGGTTAATAAAAATTATAAGGTTTAAAATTAAAACAAAATTTTTCTAAATTTTTTTTTGGAATTATAACCCGATCATACATTATCCTAAAATACCATACCATTTGGAGGATTTTTCTTGAGAATGTATTCATTATAATTTAATCTTTTTAGAAAATCCAAAAGTCCCCTTCACCTTAATTATGAAAGGGCACCTCCTCCCTCACTTCTTTACACCAAATTGGGCATTCTATATCAACTAAACTATTAAATTTTATCTTATATACATCCCTATCAATATTATAGAGGTTCTTTTCCTCCCAATAGTCTATCCATATATTATTTTATAGGAGATCTCAATGAGTCATTTAAAAAAATAGGTGATTGCATTAAATGGTCACTTTCCTTCATACTGTCCTTTAACTTCACAAAATATACAGTATTTAT
The DNA here is from genome assembly GCA_963277665.1 of Viscum album. Classification (NCBI taxonomy): domain Eukaryota; kingdom Viridiplantae; phylum Streptophyta; class Magnoliopsida; order Santalales; family Viscaceae; genus Viscum; species Viscum album. The sequence goes on from OY728162.1 coordinate 822,407,155, forward strand.
CCTAAAAAAATAAATTAAATTTCCAAAATATGATTAAATATTTTTATAATTATGAAAAAACTTTTATAAAACCTATTTCCCATTAAATGAGATGTTAAAGTACTGCTACTGTGTACGTACGACTTGTCATTTACAAATAGAGATTCAATTAATTTTTCAACACCATATTTTATGGATGGGTATTATGATGTTTTTAATTATTATATATTATAATTATGAAATAATTATAAATATTTAATTATAATATTACATCTACCAACATACCATCCAATCCCTTGGGAAAAGATAATCTCGATTGTGCATCTGTGTACACAACTAACTTCACGATGCGATCTGAGTAATTTTTTATTTACATTTTACATGGATGTTAATGAGGAAAACATATATTAACATGTATGATATATATGTTATAATAATTATTGTATAACGTTTAATTAATATTTTCAATTCTTGTAATACATTTTTAGTAAATTCAAATATAGTTCATGTGTATGTACGACACACGGTTTCCATGAATGGTGTACTTTATTTTTTTTATCTAACTATTATGGATGACTATAAATATTTATATAATGAATATGTATGATACTTTTTCCTGATGAATATTTTATAGTTGATGCATACAATATAAATTTACAAGGATCTGAACTACTAACCTAAAATACTAATTGTAAACAAAACATTTAAATGAAACAAATGATGATTTTAATAAGGAAAAATTGTTAAAAAGAGGTTGTGAAATTATATAAATGGATCATATATGATATTATAAGTATGAACATGTATTTATAATATAATTATAATAAATTAAAATTAAATATATTGGATGTTATATTACATTATAAAAAACTTAAATTCAAGTTAAGGGTTTGAATTTCACAATCTCACCAATATTAGGGATTGTTTATTCTTAAGTATAAATAAAGGAATTTTTATCATCCATATTTATATTTTTTGAAACAAATATAACAATAATTACTTATTATTACAGTATGGTAGTATTAATATGGAATCTTTACTAATGTTATGGTTTTGGGGTGAATCTAATCCATTATGATTGTCTTGGAAATGATCATTCACTATTAAGGAAATGCTTTTGTTTGCTTATGTGAATTTTAAAATTCTATTACTAATGCCAATGTAATTATATTATGGATTATTTTCAATGATTCCTTAATTATTCATTTTTTATGAACTAAATAAAATTTGTTCCATGACATAACATTGTGACCTTCGATTTGTAGGGTATAATTTTCAAACAAGAAGATCCTGTTGTTATGTCATTATACTAATGTTATTCTTATGTCATCCTTGATAACTCCTTTGTTTCCCCTTATTAGAATCTAAGATCACCATTTTTATGTGTTTCTTTTACTCAGTTTGTGAATAAAGGTATTAATTATGATATGTATATGGAGGGTGGTAGTTATAAAGAATTAAGAGGCAGACAATTTAGATATTTTATAAAGTAGTTTTTTATGTTTATAAGTTTCCAAGGATCCTAAACCTAATTCATTCTCATGTGGATCAAAATGATATGTAATGAATATTCATATATTAAAATAAAATATTTTTGAATGAAAATTATGCATTTCTATATGAAATATCTTTTACCTCATGTATAACAAACATACCTTTCTTAATAACCTAATATAGATTCTTTTTCATAATTATAACCCTTATTATTATTATTTTATAACTAATAATTATATATTTACTATTTAGTTATTGTATGTCATATTTTATAAAATAGGTTTATTTTTTATGAGTTTTTAACAATGATTATGATACTTTTTATCCTATATATAAGTTCATAATTATGATATCATTAGGGGTAATTTTAATATAGGATTCATAATTATTATTAATGTTTTAATTTCATTCCATTAATGTGATGTTTATGATTTCTGAATATAGAATCGGTGATGAGCTTAGTTTAGTAATTTTTAATGACTAAACGTTGTTATATTAATAAAATGGAAAACATTAATATAACACACAAATAAAATTAATAATTAAATTCATATCATTTTAATCCTTTTAAGACCTTATTATAGTCATCCATGATGGTTGATGATGTGAAACAAAATACATCATATTGTGGAGGTGATAATCTTCATGCACACCTGAATTAATTTTTTATTTTACATATAATGGAAGGGAGAAAATTATTTATACTTTAATAATGATAATAATCAGTATAAAAATAACACATTAATCATTAGATTCCCCCTATTAAACAATTAATTAATATGTTAAATTAAAACGATACATGTTTCTTCATAGAGGCTATAATTTGCACGTATGCATGAAGAATGTTTTCTTTTTCTTAAGGGAAAAGGTAAAAGGTTGGTAGTTTTTATTTTATAAGTGTAAAAACAAATCGGTAGGTAAATAATTATGATTTTGTCAAATTTTAATGGGTATTATAGGTTTATAATGGAAATATAAGAATTGAACAATGTTATAGATTAATTAGTTCTTACATTGAGAATATAATATTTCTCTTGTAGTAATATTTGGAAATGAATAAGTTAGAACATTTAAAAGGATCTAGGGGTAAAAATTGTTGGATAGGGGTCTAGGGAGACTAAAATGGGAATATTTGATTTAGAATCAGAATTTAATAGTGTAATTACTGTGGTGGTGGAGTTTCCCTCTATAAGTGAGGGAAATGGCATTTTTAATTATTTAAAATGTAAAGTCACTATTGGATATTCAAGTAGACCCTGAGATGGAAAATAAGGAATTCAGGTTTTGGATAAGGAAAATAAAACCTCAATAATACATTTAAAAACTTTTTTACGTATTTTACTCATATAATTCTCACGTTTTCAATTTTTTATCATGGTGACTATTTTTTACCAAATTTATTTACATTTAACGCATAAAAATAAAGTGATCCATATTAAATAATATATACCTAGTTATTATAATTATGGAATCAATTTTTTCAAATAAAATTTATAATATTGAAATAAATGAATTTTATTATTATCATACATTATGTGTAGAAACAATTTTTTTTCCAAAAAGTGTATTTTTAAGTATAATATTATAATTAGGAATAAATTTTAAATTTCATTTATTTCCATGATATTATAATTTTTTATTATTTAAAAATGAATACTTATGTGGATTTAAAAGTAATTTGTAACTGAATTACCTATTTTGTAAACTTGGTTTAATGAAATATACTTAAATGATATAAAAATTAATTATATTTCAGAATATTAACCATTGGTTTTCTAAATTTAATAATGTTTTTATAAGTAAATGTTTTTTTTCTAAAAAAATGTATGTAAAAAAAAATTTATTCAATTTTTTAAATTAAATAACATTTTATGATAATTTCATGAAATATAATTAAAATGTATAAAGTGTATAATTTTTACTATTCAAATGAAATGATGTATTTCAGAAAAATCAAATAAAAATCATAATATAACATTTTTTTATAAATCAAAAAAATTATTTCTTTGTAAAAATTAAATTTCAACAGGGGATTTAAATAAATCTCAATATATGGGTTTGTTATAGTAAAATTATTTTTAAGAATAATTTAATTCATTTATTAATATAAATGCTTCCATTTATCATTATTTTATTATACAATAAAATATAAAATTTTTTAATAAAAAATTATTAATATCACAATAATAAATACTTACATAACCCTTAACAATATTCATATAATATCTACGAATATGATTAGCTCCAGTGGAAGTCATGGTTGGTGATTTCTCTAGAAAGGATCTCATGGAATTTGTTTATGCTAGAAATTCTATTACTAATTTTTTTTCATATCATAATTAGTATAGATTAGGTTGGGATTGTTCAAGAGAAAACCATAGTGATTCCACTTCCATTCCAATATCATATAAATTTTACCTCTAAAAAATTCGTGCACTACCTGATTCCATTTCACTTATTTTATTTATTTATTTTTAAATATTTTTACCTTTTTTTAATAGGAGTACTAAAAAACTACGGTGTAATTGTAATATTTAAAATTTTTAAATATATCATGTTATTGTTTTAGTTTGGTTTTGTTTGTGAAAAAATCTATTGAACATAGTGTTTATTTAATGTAGAATTATATATTGAAATATCAATTTGTTATAGATATTAAAGATTCATTATTCATATTATAAGATACAAATTTATAAAACATATCTCCTAATGTTTTTCCTAAAAGGTATTCATATAAATTAGATAACTATCTTAAAAAAAATTGAATACTGAATATAATTTTTATAAATGTAAAATATATGTTATCCATCCTTGATCTTCAAAAACTAGATCTTGTGATAAGTGTTAATCCATTATTTAATACCAATTATAAATCCTTGAACCCTTATAAGTTGATATATTTGGTTATTTATTCTATAAAAATCTAATTATATGACATTATATTAAAAATATTGTGTTTCAGTAGTCCTTATGATACTAGATACATATGAATGAAATTATAACATGAAATATTATATAATTGGATTATAGGTTTTTATTACTTAATTCTATCTATAGAGTACATCATAAATAGTATTATTCTTCATTAACTATTGAAATGGGATTCATAAGTAAATGATGGTCTCTGATTCATAGTAAGGAATACTTTATAATGGATGCTTACATTGAATAATAATGGAATAATAAATTAAATATGAATAGACAAAAATTGATTTCATATCAATGAATACATTACCATAACATGATAAAATAAATTAATTGAATATAAATTATCACATGATCAAAATTATTGATATAATGATAATGTAAATGTTATGAATATATAACTTCTGATACCATAATCATATTTTTGAGGACCTGTTACAAGAAATCACACCTAAATCATAAAGATACTCAAATCACACAATAATAGTTATCTCTTGAGACCTATTAGTAAACTGGGAAGATATATAATTATAGGACCCACCCATCACAAAAAATTCTGATGCATTTGATAATATAAAAAAATTTCATTTGTAATAAATTCCATAATTTTCATGAAGGAACTACTTATAAATACATAGAATAAATTATAAATGATGATTATTTTATAACATAAACCTATACAGAGGATATGATTATATGAGAATAAAAATGAATTTATACAATTCTATAAGGAATATCAACATCTAATAAAATTCATTTTAATCATTTTAACGATAATTTGGGATTCAAAACCTTCAAAATAGTACCTATATCTGGTGAAGGATATGGATTTATTAATATCATTTACATGCAATGATCAAGATTGTAAATATATTTAGAGAATCCTATACATATATTCTCAATTATATGATACCAAATAAATTATTTATTACTCTCTCTTAAAATTAAGAGTATGTAATCACACATGTTTCATATTGATTTTGGATATAAAATTTCATTAAAGATATTACTCTAGGTTAGTATACTTTGATCTCTTGTGGTTAACATGTTCCAAAACCTATTTTAATAATCATGGGACAAAATAAATCTTAGAATTGATTTTTATCAATCATCATTAATTACATAAGATCCCATATTAGAAATAATTTTTCCATAGTAAAAATAATAAGATGATAATTTTGATATTTCTTATGATGGAAAAATTTAGAATTCCAAGCATCTTAGATGAATTTAGGAATTACAATAAATAGTGATAGGATTATAATGTGAGTGAAATAGAGTCTTATATGCATAATATATTAATTAATATAATATTACAAAAATATTGTGTCAATAACATTGAAATTTGACTAGGAAGTATAATGGAAATGTAATTAGGATTTGAAGGAAGAGATTGAAGGGACCCTTACATCTCTTAAAATTATTTATATAGTATAAAACTATTAAACCAATAAAAAATTATTGGATTTAAGAGAGATATATTGGAGAATCTCCTCGAAATATATATGACTAGATATATTTAAAATTTATGTGGCATAAATGAGAATCGAGGATGAGTATTTATAGGTATAGTCCCTGAAATTTTAAAGAAATATGGAATATTTTATTTTTACCTCATCTTAAATGCTCTAATTCCCCTCACAGTTCCCTATTGCCTAACATAAGGATCCGCTATAATGTCTAGATTCATAATTAATAAAATTGTAGTTCATATACTATGACACCCTCTAGGTTGAAATTATTCCTTAGTTTGAGCCTTTTACTGTCTCTTTTGAGGTTAGGGATGTTTCCGGGGGTGAAGGTGCAACAACCCAAACATCTAAAAACAATATTACATTTATTTTATTTAATTAAATGTATTAGGGATATAGAAAAAAACATGCAGTAAATAATTATTATTATTGGGTTTAAATAAATGTTAAGTATCATTACTGTTGATAATATTGCTTCTAAACAATGATACCATGACTGGTATAAATTTACAGCTTTTAAAAAAAATTCGACGTAGAAAAAAGAGAGAATGACCTCATCCAGTAGACTCAAGTCATATGAAACTCATTTTTCAGAGCTTGGAAAGTAGGTAGTGTCATTATAATTCGTTCTTGAACAAGCCCAATATTATCTTCAACACATTAATCTTGAATGGAATCTCCTACAGGACAAGTGGAAGTTAATAGATATTACCACCCGAGTGATGTTATCTGAACCACCTAAAGAGTCTTTCACCATTGAAAACCTTACCCTTAGGTATTATGTGAATGTTATAAAGGGTTTTATAATAAGTAATTAGTTACTTTTTCTATAATCCCTTTAATAAATAAAATTCTTATTCAACCAATTCCATTATTAGAATAGTTTTCTTGAAAATATAATGAATTAGATAAATTTACTTTTCAGGTTAAATGGTACTTTTCAGAAAAATATAAATTATTATATTAAAATAAATTTTTATTAATAATGGTTTTATAATATTATAACAATAACACTCATTTTAATTATATATGATTACTATATTTATTATTTTTACTCTATAAAATATTAAGTATTCAGTTTGATAAGAATTATATTTTTATATGATAAAAAATAAATTATATTTTTTATTAAAGAATATATTTTGAGGAATTAGTGAATTTTTAAATCATTAATATTTAAATAAATTATTATTTTTTAAGTAATTTAACTAACTATAAATGATTATATAATTTTTATGAAGTCAAATGTAATTTTTAGTAAGGTTAAATATTGTTTGATTTCAAAACCCTTCAACTTTCTATAAATGGTGGTTTTTATTTTAAAAGTGAAAATCCACCTATTTTGAAAATTATTTAAATAAAATAAATAATATTTTTTGAAACAAAACATAAAAATTATCTAATGGTGATGTTTTAAAATTTTTTTGAGACAGTCGAATTTTTGGGTAAAAATTAAATAACAAATAAATATATAATGTGTTTTATGACATCATAATGACCCAATAGTGATGTAATAAAATAATATAAAAGGGTTATTAGGATAATAATTGATTTAACTTTAAAATAATGTTATTTTATATTTTTTTGATTGATTTTATAATTCCTTAGTTGACCCTCCAAAACTTATAAAATAGTTTACCATTTTAAAATGATTTCCTTGAGAGTGTGACTCACCTCCACATAATAAACACTAATATTTTAATACGTTAGTAAATTGAGAATATAAAAAAACTATTTCCACTCAACTTTGGAAAAAACCATGTGAAAAAACCATGGTATTGTTTGTGGTTTTGATTAGTTTAATGTGTAGTTTCCAAAAATAATAATAACAAATTCCCTCTCAATTGCTATAAAAAACCACTCAATCTCTCATTCCTCTTGACTGAAACAATTTGGTGTTATACTAAACTCTAAACACATCTATATATAATCCTCCCAAGTCTCCACAATCTCCCAAGAATACTCTCTCAATCCTCTCCCAATCTTTCTGGATCACACTTCCATGTATGGGATCCTCACTTCCTTTCTTTCCTTATTTATGTCTAGGTTTCCTTATACTATGGTGTCCTTTTATATTCAATTAAAAATGTTGGGGTATGATTTCTAACCTCCCCTATACTTCCATAATAATGTTTTAATTATGATATAAGACTTTATCTCTCATTAATTCCTCCCATTTTCACCTGTTTCCATCCCAAAATTCTGTAAGGGATTTCTCTCTCATCATTTACATTCAAGAAATTATTTTATATTATGCATATAAATTAAATTAAATATATAGGTATATTATGTTTTTTGTCCCTCTTACTGTAAATATCATGTATAAATTATTATATACCCATTTCCCTCTCATCAAATAATTTTATGACTTCTATTTGAAGTTGATGTACTGCCAAAGTTACACCAAAATTTATCATTCCAGAATCATCGTTGAAGACAATAGCATACCAGTTTATATATCTAGGGTATTGAACGTTATGAACATGTACATGTAGATTTATTAATAATATTTATGTATTAAATATCTCTTATTCATGTAATAAATTATGATGTTTAATTAATAAATTTTTTATGATATATATGGCTCACTTATGCAATAAATGAAATGATTACGAAAGGTTCACCCTGATAGTCCTCTAATGCATTGGGTAATGAATAGTATCACGATACACCATGGGAAATGACGTTTTACTCATGAATGTTCAAGTTAAATGAGGGTATAATCATTCTAATTTATTTTCAATGAGGGTTTACTCATTCTCCATGGGCATTGAGTCTTGTCTAATGCTAATATCATGTTAAACGTTTTATCCATGTTTCAATGTTATGATAACCATGCCATATCATGCCTTTATGTTAATATTTATCTTATGATCCATTGATATTATTATTTCTTAACATGTATTTTAATCTTCATGTTTTTACTTTTTTACTCCCTTACTGGGCTCTATAAATAATCATTTTCTTATGTCTATCCATATGTTATCCCATGAAATTCCAAGTAGAAATAACTTTTGTGGTCATGTGAACTATGTTTTCAATAAAGATGTTCTATTTTCTGCCTTAAGTTGTAATCTAATGTTCCAAATTTCCCAAAAAACTATACCTCTTTATCCATAGAGTTTTCTTTAGTGACATTTTATGTAATAAATAATATTTAAATATTTAATAAAGGGAAGGGTTGTTATAGATTGTAAAAATGGATAGGTTTAGTTATTTTTTATTAGGATTTGAAAATCCTATTGAAAGACTTAGAGATAAGAATATATATAATAAAAACATCACTAAATTTTGGTGAATATAGAGTAAGTATTTTATCAAGAAAATACATCCCTGTATGGATACGAACAAGTAGATGTGGCTCTGGAATAGATGTTTCTATGGGTATAACCTAAAAACACCACATTGATCAAGACTTGAACGATAAGTGTTGAACGACAATAGGACATGATGCACTCTTTTATTGACACACCCTAGGGATATTCTTTGGTAAATTCATAATCTTATTATGAACCACAATTAATGGAAAAAATTCCACAAATAATATATGTTGTGAATTAGATCATGGGTATCATAGATTGAAGACAATAAATTCACAAGTTAAATAAATAAATTTAATTTATAATTTAAAACTTTCTTTTCACTGGTTTACCCCTTATGTGTTAAAATGTTCAAGATACTCAATACTATTTTTCCTTTTATTCTATCCAATGGATAGTAATATTAGTAATATTTCTAACAACTGATGAGAAGGGAAAGGTGATGAATGTCCCAATGAGATTCCCAATCAAATGGGATCTCAAGTAGGACATATATTGATTATTCTAAACAAAATATCAATAATCACTATTAACAATTGACACATTATTAAACACACAAGTAAATAAAGGAAGAGGAAGATGACATCTCATGAAATTCCATCTTCTAAATTTGATAAGGGGAAGAAGTCCCAATTTCCTTTGTGGAGGAAATGTGGAATGAGGCACCACATTAAATGTCATAAAGAGACTAGGAGATATTCTACGTGCATAAATGACTTGAACAATGTATCGAATTTCCATAACAGAATGGATAATTTAATGGATGGAAACAATGTTTCATAAAAGTCATCTTACAAGTTTCTATGCTATAAATTTGGAGAAGTCAGGAATTACCGATGACAATGATCTATTGTAAGGTATGAGAAGCATGATGATCATAAAAATTATCCTTGATCATGGGGTCACTATAAGTTATATGATAATATGTATAAACATGAAAAAATTACATATATCCACCACTTCAAATTAGTGTATGTCGTAATGAATTTTAATTCATTTCTTGTTAGTATATATTTTTGGTTTTCTATGAACATTGAGTCCCCGCCAGAAATGAGATTATATAATTAAGGAAAACATCTATAATTGTTGTATCATATGTTGATGTTTTTGGTAATGTTCCTCTTCAAAATATTATAAGTATCCCTTTGATGGAAATTGTGGAAAAATGAAAAAATAATTTCTTTCATCTTTAGTAAATTGAATGTTCATAAGAAAAACTATCCCACACATGATATGGATTGAGGAAGTGATCATTGAAAAACAATTTAGGTGGAATTACCTCATTGGGGAGAAGTGTGAAATATATATGGATCAAAAAAGCCTCAAGTAAATATTCAAATAAAAAGAGATTAATATTCACCAATGAATATGGTTAGAGTTGATCAAAGACGATGACTTATCAATCCATTACCCCTTGGGAAAGAAAACAGGGAGGAAAATTTTCTAATTAGAAAGGACCCATCAATTATATCAATAATTAGAATTGAAATGAATCAAATATTTATATATTTGATGAATATGGTCATGGAAATCATAAATAAGTTATCATCATTAATCACTTCAAAAATGATTTCTCAACCATATATTTTGTAAAGCATAAAGGATTCTAAAAAGGATGATATAGGAATTCAGAAGAAAGTGGAAACTATTATAAAAGGGAAATCCTTGGAGATTAATGATAATGAAGAAGTAATTGTAAGATTTGGGTCATGACTATGTGATCCATCAAATTAGGGGTTAATGAAATAACTTTTGGATAATGCACATTGTTTGAATTGATCCATTCACCCTGGAAACACAAAGATGTATTGAGATATCTAAAAGAATTATTGGTGGGATAACATAAAGAAGGAGATAACTGAGTATACATAAATGTTACTGGTATGTAAGAAATTAAATTATGATAGGCATACGTCTAAAGAGATGATCAAACCATTACACATACCATAATGGAAATGTGAGAACATCACGATGGAGTTTGTCACCAGACTTATGAAGACATACAAAGAAAAAATACTATTTGGGTTGTTTTTTTTCATCCTACAAAGACTAAAAACTTAATTTCAATTAGTTAGGACTTATCATTGGATCCAATGACACATATATAAAATAGTGAATTGGTAGGGCTGTGTAGAGTACCACAATCAGTTATATCCATTCGAGATCCATTATTTACCCTTATGTTATAGAAGATTCTCCAACACACTCTAAATACTGATCTAAAATTTAGTAGGACTTACCATCCTAAAACTGATGGCCAATCTGAGAAGAATATTCAAACACTTGAGGAAATGTTGAGAGAATTATCAATGGACATCAAATAAAGATTGGATCGACATCTTCCTCTAGCCACGTTCTCATACAACAACTATTTCAATTCAAGAATCCAAATGGATCCTTATGAATCCCTTTATGGGAAGAGGTGGAGAACACTGGAATGTTGGGATGATGTTGGGGAGAAAAAACTCTTAGGTCTATAAATGGTCGATGTAATGGTTGAGAAGGTTATGACCATCCAACATCACATTAAAGATTCTCAGTGTCGCCAAAAGCGCTATGCTAATAGTTGTCAATGAGACCTAGAGGTTGTTGTTTAAGAAATGTCATTCCTTCTCATATCACCATGGAAGTGGGTTATGAGACTTTGGGGGAATAGAATTATTAGTCCAAGGTACATCGGTAATTTTGAGATTCTAAATTGCATTCAATCAATGGCCTATCAAATAGAACTCCCACCGAACCTTTCTCAAGTACATGATGTATTCCATGTATCACTCTTGAGGAAGTACATATCTGGACCTTCTCATGTACTCAATCTAGATGTGGTACAATTATAGAATGACCTAACCTATGAAGAGAATCTGTTGAATATCTTAGATCATAGGGAAAAAGTTCTACGATATATGACAATGCCCCTCACCAATGTGTAGTGGAGAAACCAAATGTTTGAAGAAGCAATGTGGGAACAGAAGAAGTGATGAGGTGGAGTTACCCACATTTATTTTAGTATGGGAGAAGGAAATTTTTAGGGAGATATTTTAATAAGTGGTGATGGTTGTAATAAACTAAACATTCATGTATATTATTCTATTTATTTTAATTAATTAAATATCTTTTTGATATAGAAAGTAGATTAACTATTTTTTTATTATTGGTTTTAAATTAACATTATGTTTCATTACCATTGATAATATAGTCATTGAAGAGTGATCAAATGACTGGTATAAATTAATGGTTTGTAAAAAGAATCCTTTTGATATAGACAAAGGAGGGGATGACCTCATCTATTATACTAAAGCCTTCTGAATTTCATTTTTCAGAGATCGGAAAGGAGGTAGCATCACTAGGCTTAGACCATAACCAAGAAAAAGTAAATTTTTAATACATTAAGCTTGAATGTAATCACATATGAGATAAGTGGATGTTAATAGATATTACCACCCGATCGATGTAATTAGAGCCACCGCAAGAGTCGATCAACATCGCACACCTTACACTAAGGTCTTATGCGGGACTTATAAGGGGTTATGTAACAATTTAATAGTAACTTTTTGTGTAATACATTATATAAATATAAATCGTATTCCATCAATTACTTTCTGAGAATAGTTTTCTTAAAAATATAGTGAATTAAATAAATTAACGTTTCTAGTAAAATGGCACTTTTCATAAATATTAAAATTATTAAATTAAATCAAGTTTTTATTAAATATGGTATTATAATAGTGTTTTATGAAAACTCTATTTAATCATAAATTATGACTATATTGAATTTTTTACTCTATAAAATATTATGTATTATGTTTCATAAGAATTATATTTTTATATGATAAATTAAAAAAATTTACTTTTAATTAAAGAATTTTTTTTGATGTATAAATGATTTTTTGAAATATTAAATATTTTAATAAAATATAATTATTAAATTACATTTTTGAATAATAAATGATAATATAATTTTTATGATGTCAAAGGTAATTTTTAATAAGGTTAAAACTATTTATTTTCAAAGCACATCAATTTTCAGTAAATGCCAGTTTTTATTTTAAAAGTGAAAATTAAAACATTTCCATAAATTAATTAGATAAAATAAATATTATTTTTTTAATTAGGATCTTGAAATTATCCATTGGCGAATTTTTCATAATATTCTTAGACAGTCAAAGTTTTGGGTAAAAAAAATAAATTCTGAATAAATATATAAATTTTTTTATGACATCATAATGACCCAAAAGTGATGTGATAATATACTATAAAATAGATATTACTCCAATATATTTTATAACATTAAATATAATTTTAGTTTATATTTTTTTGATTACTTTTATAATTCCTGATTGGACCCTCAAAGACTTTTAAAATATTTTAACATTTTTAAATTCTTTCCTTGAGAGTGTGATTCATCTCTACATAAGGAAGCCAAATATTTTAATAATTTCAGCCATTGGACATATAAAATAATTTTTTCCACTCCACTTTTAAAAAAACCAATGGGAAAAATGACATGATGGTTTATGGATTTATTATTTTCATTTGTTCTGTCAAAAACCAAAATAATAAAGAATTACCTCTCATTTCATATATAACCCACACAATCTCCCATTCCCCTTCACTAAAACCATTTAGAGATTGAAAAACCTTTGGTATATTCTCTATATAATCCTCCAAAGGTTACCTATGCTCCCAATAATCTTGTCTCAAGCCTCTACCAAGCCTTTGGTATCACACTTCCATGTATGGGATCCTCAGTTTTCATCCTTCATTATTTATGTCCAAGTTTCCTTATATTGTTATTCCCATTTATTTTCAATTAAAAAATTGAGGTATGACATGGAACCTCCCCTGTACTTACCTCATTATATTTAAATGATGATATACCCCTTTCTATCCCATTGATGCCTCCCATGTACAATTGTTATCATGCTGAAATTCTAAAAGGGATTTTTCTCTCCTGATTTACATTCATGAAATTATTTTTTATTGTGCATCTAAAATCCATCAAATATTTTGGGATATTATATTATCTATCCTACATACTTTCCATTTTATTTATAAATTTTGACATACCCCTTTCTATCTCATAAAACCATTTTACAATTTCAATTTTATGTTGTTATCCTGTTGAAGTTTCAACAACATTTCCCATGCCAAAATCATCATGTAAGTGAATACCATACCAATTTCACTTTCAAAGGAATTCATATTTATACACATGTACATGTTTATTGAAGAAATACATTTATTTATTCTATATCTCTTATTCTTGGATTAATATTTTATGTTTAATGAATCTATGTTGTGTGATCTGTGTGACACACTTATGCAAGAAATTAAATTATTAAGAAGGGTGTTCACTGATAGCATGAAAATGCATTGGGTAAATAATTTTATCATGAAACACAATGTGTAATGATGGTTTAATCATTCTTATTCAAGTGATATTATGTTTTACTCATGCTAATTCAAGTGCATGCATGTGTACTCATGCTCCATGTGCAATGACCCTTGGCTCATGTTAATATCATTGTAGATGTTGTTACGACATTTCAATGCTATGATAATCATGCTATATCATTCTATTATGTTAATTTTTATCTTGTGATCCATTGATAGGTCAATTTCTTAACTTGTATTGTATTCTTCATTTTATTCCATGTTTACTCCCTTACTGGGCTTTATTGCTCACTCTTTTCTTATGTATTTCCTTAGATTATCCCATTGAATACTAAGTATGAAGGAATTATTTGGTCATGTAACATATGTTTTTATTAATGATGTTTCATTTTATGCCTTAATTTTACTTGTAATGTTCCTAATTTTCCAATAAAGTAGACCTGTTGATCCTCAAAGTTGTCTTAAGTGAATTTTTATATAATATATCGTGTTTAAATATGTAATAAATAGTGATATTATTATTGAAGGTCAAAAATTATTATAATTAGGGGAAATAGTATAGGTTCACGGTTGTGGTTCACAATTGTTAAAACTATATGTTAATCATGAGGGTGTCTATGTGGATATTTTCTAGTGGCTTCTGTATGGGTTTAGCATGGTTTATCTAATTCTAAAAGATTAGGGAATCCATGAAGGTTTGGGGGTCTTTGTCTAGATGTGTCCCGTTCATTGAACACAGGTTGGTTTTCAAACCATGAGTCACACCACTTGGAAAATATGTTCCTCTCCTTTTCAATATAAATTGTATAAACAATGTTTCCAAGGGGATTAATAAACCGTACAACCAAACTATGTTCCACAATTTGAATAACATAAAAGCTAAAATTTAATAAAACTCCCCTTTTAATTATTATATCTAATACCCACTAATCCATCTTAGGATTGAAATAAACATTCTCAAACACTCTAGATGTCTCTTTACTTGAATTCATGATGATATCCTATTATTCAGGGTGGATCCCTTCAGGGAATTCGATCACCAGGATATGATTTCTCCATGAAATTAAATATATCCTCTTGATATCACATCCCCTTGATACACTAGAACCTGATTAGGTTTTTAATGTAGTATCAACAGATTTAATTTTGATTTTACTATGTTATATATGGATTAGGGATCTTGAGGTCCTTATCTCTTTAAATAACTTCATCATTTTTTGAGGTGAATATTTTTCCATCAATTAGTGAGGAAAGTGTCTCTATACGTTGGTGTTAACCCATGAATTATTATTTTTCTTCTGAAACCATTTTTTATGAAAATTATTTATTTATTTCATTATAGTTTTAATAGAATTTATTAAAGACAATTTTCTGTAAAAATAAATTTACATTTTCTATACTCTCAATGAAATAAAATCTTGGTGGGTTTTACACTAAAATGGATTTTAAAAAATTAATGTAGTGACTTTTCACTATGAAAATGTTTTAACAATTTTGATAATTGTTTTCAAATGTTTTTTTAGAAAACATAGCACAGTGGGAAACTTAGGTGCATCATGAAATCAAAATATGAATCATTAGTGTCTGTGACACCACTATGTATTTATTTTGATATCGATACAATATATAAATAATAGATACAATTAAGATAAAGAGAATTCATAACTTATTGTTTATTAATGTTTCCAATTATGTGTTTCTAAACGATATG
The DNA here is from genome assembly GCA_963277665.1 of Viscum album. Taxonomy (NCBI): domain Eukaryota; kingdom Viridiplantae; phylum Streptophyta; class Magnoliopsida; order Santalales; family Viscaceae; genus Viscum; species Viscum album. The sequence goes on from OY728162.1 coordinate 822,423,450, forward strand.
TCCTAGTTTTGTCTTGGTATTATACATGTTGGTTTTCTTAATTATCTTATTTCTCACAAATTAATTATATAATATTTCATTAGATAATTCTATTTATGCATTTATATTATCAATCATTCACTAATCATATTCCTGGTACTTGGTAATAATAATTTTTTTATGAAAATAAAATGACTATTTTCAAAATTATTTACCTTGTAAAATATCTTTTTAACCGTTTTTAATCTAGAACATATAGTTTGATAGTGTTAAACATTATATATAATCTTGGATATATCCAATAGTTATTTTTTACCAAACCCTAAATTTTACATTAGGATTGTGTATATGTAATTTTTTAGGACATTGGAAAATGGAAAGGAATCTAGTACGTCATATGATTCACTCAGATGTTGTTTCCGTCCATGTAAGTCGAGTTGGTGGTAAATGATAATCACAAGGAGAATTGGAATTTTTCTTATGATTTATTATTTTCAGGTTGATCCTATTTTTCATGGTGTTGTGTGTTTCATTAATGTTAACTGTTATTATTAATTTTACCATATCATTTAATCTCTTTATTTTCACTCAAAAGACTTGTTCATGGTTGTTTTTTTCATTTACTTGTGGAGAGCCCTCTTGGGTGGTACTCCATGTTAACTCGAGATTGTTTGTTATAAAATGGTATCAGAAGATTTACCCATACTGAAGATTTATTATGTCTCCTATGTTTTTATGAATGTATTTGGTATACATAATTTAGGACCATAAATATTTTAGTAGTATGTATAGCTGGGTGCATGTCCAACTCATTTCTATGTATGAACACATGTTACCGTGGTGGTCATGTGGTTTTTCAAAGATTGATACTTGTTTTTTGAGGTTATATAAATTAAATAGATTTGGTGATTATTTAATTAAATGAGTTCCATTTTATTATTATAATTTTCATAGAATACATGTTCACATTAAATTATTGTTATATATAAGCTTATGTAGATTCATGATGTCTTCCTTTTGATTCTGTAATATTATCTTAAAATATTTAGATAATTACTTTTATAATTATTAGAAAATTATACTAAAAATTTTCTTAATAATCTATGATGGCAATATATGAGGTATTTTCTATGAGAGAATCACCTAGTAGAACTTTCTTTGGTATAATTTTTTATATACACTAAACAGAATCTGGGTTAACCAGGTATTTGAAATCAAAGAAATGCAGTGGATCATGGTTCACAATTTAGCAAGAGGAATACAACTATATTATATAGTGAGAAGGGACCCTAGAAATTCATATATTTTCCTAGTGGGATTTAATAGATCATCCATTTTATAAAAAATCCAGTGGAATCAAAGGTGGGTTTCCCTAATTACAATTTTTAAGGGATGGGAAGGAAATAGTGTAAATACATAATGTAAGATATGTTACATGAGGTACTTACCTGGAATTATTTCAAGACGATATTCAGCCAGAAATTACATCCAAAAATATTATTGAGTGTAAAAGAACTAGGAGTTTCTATCCTTGAAAAAATGAGAGAATTTAGTTCTGGAGAGATCCACATACTTTCTAATTTGGTTCACCTAGACAATGTTATTTTCACTGTTAACTACCGTAAATCTCAGAGGTTTAAGATGGGCCTAAATGACTATATATAGTCAATGTTGATTATATTATACATTATTAAGATTTTTGAGGTAGTAAATAAAGTGTATGGAGTTATAGAATACATAGTTGGGAAAATGGTATTTTGTGGAGCTTTGGTTACTAGAGGAGGTAGGCAGGTTGTTTCTTCATTTGCAAAAATCAAATGTAAGGGTAACCAGTTTACATCGTAACCAGTTTCAAGGGATTATATAGTGTAACAGTGAGTTATTTTCAATTAATGTATATTTTCTTTTCAATCCAATCCTAAATATACTTATTATCCTAGAACACTTTATAATTTTGGGAAATCTGGTCACCTTAATCTTTTTTAAAGGATTATGTTCCAAGGCAGTAGAGAGGGATCCACTCTCACCAAGGGTTCACAAGTTAATTCTGATACTTCCAAGGGTGGTGAGTCTAATGAACATTACAATGGGTTTTTTCATGTGGTAAAAAAGTCTCATGGAGGTTTTTGGAATATATTATGTTTCTCAATAGATTTTTCACAAGAAGAATGAGGGGAATGGACGGATATTGTTAAAGGTATAGATTTCATTTCTTCCTTTATGGTACTACCATTATTTGATATATGTTTTACTCTTATTTTATATTTTCAAATATAATTTCTGTTTTTAAGTAAATTTGGATCTCATTTCATTTTGGTTGGATGATTCCAAAGGTTTATGAAAGAGTTTTGAACAATATGTTAAATATCGCACTTGTCAGGAGATGATAATTTAATATTCAGAGGCGTGGGATTCCATTTTTATTAATATTTATATATTTTTCTTTAATATTGGAATATATTGGATGACCATATTTGAGTCCTATATTGTGTATTATCATCACGAAGCTCATATTTTATCACCTGATGGATTTTATAATGCTTTTAAGGTGAGTGGAATTCTAGACTAGGGTTAATGCAGCTACTTTTTTCTCGTGATAATTTAATCTCATGTAGATTGTTAGAGATGTTCCATGATAATTTTTATCTTTGATTGAGAGAAACAATTCATGATGTTATAAATTCATAACTGAAGGAATTCATTATTATTTTTCAATGTTAACACTATAGAGAGAGGTCGAGTTCACTACAAAACTACATTATGGAATGATGCCCATTTTTTATCATCCTATCAAATGAAACCTACTATATTAATTGAACATAAGGTACATATGGTGGACCTTGAGGAAAAGAGATTAATTCGTTGTATCATTTCACCTAGGTATTTTCTAGTACTATTTTTCAAGAATGTAGTTGTAAGCCTTAGAATTTATGTTTAATATCAAAATATTTATTAGGTGATTGTTATGAACAATGATCTGTTTTCAATAATTGATGATGCACTCATTCAAATCAATGGGGCTTGTTGGTTTTCTAAAATTGACCAGCAGTCGTGGTACCATCAGTTGAGAGTTTGATAAGAAGATATAACTTAGGAAACATTTATGATATGGTTTGGGCTTTTCAATTTTGGGTTTATTCAATTTCATCTCACTAACACTCAAGTAGTACTTATATAATTTTTGAACAATGTCATTTATTAGTTCATGGTCTATTTCTCATTGGGGTTCTGGATAACATTTTGGTGTTTTCAATGTCAGAGGAGAAGTACATGAGTCATTTGGATATTATCCTTATAATCTTAAATATCAAAACCTATATAGTAATATATATAAATGTTCATTATATATCCAATAAGTAATATTTATAGTCTTAGTTATTTCATAGAGTGGAATCTTAGTGGATTGTGAAAAGATTCATGAGGTAATTTAACGGTAGTAGCTGAGAAATGTGCTTGAGATTCGAAGATTCTTATTACTATATCATTATTAAATGTGGCTGGTTTAGGGATTCACAAATATATTATCTCCAATGAATGATTTTACCAAAAATATTGTATATTTTTATAGGAATGACATATGTCAGGGATCTTTCAAGGAACTACAACAGATATAATCTTTAGATATAGTTCTAATTCTTCTAGAACTGGGTTGGGGACATGGTTATTTATAAAATGATTCAGGTGTGAGATTCAAGTGTGTTTTGGTGTAGGGAAATAATTAGTGACCTATGGGTATTTCTAATTACTCCCTCATAAGAAGAAATACCCTACGAATGATCTTGTGTTGGAATCTATTAGGAACACACATAAACAATCGTTTCACTACATTTTTCTGGAACATTTTATGGTATGTTTTGATCATAAGTGAGAGATGTAAATATTCAATAATATTGAACTAATTTAATTTTAGATACTATGGTTTTAGTACCATGATAAAATTAATTTTTATATTTATTATACACATGGGAAGGGAACATGGTTGCTGATGCGTTGATTCATAAATTACTAGCTCAAGCCTAAATGAAATCAGTAGAGATGTGGTCTCGAATGAGTTTTTTTATTGATATGATATTAATAATGGAAGGTGATAGTTGGTAGATGTTTTATCTTATGTAAAGGATGACTCATCATTTGATGAATGTATTCATTACAAATAGGTAATATGCATTGATATCCAATGCTTTAATTGGAATATTAATAGTGGGGAGACCTAGGGTTATTGTTCTTAGTATCCCTTTAATGCTTTGTGTTTTCGATTTAAGTTTTCCATTCTTATATATCTAAGAGTGGAATTGGGGGAAAATTGAGTTTATTATCATTTTTCAATACACCCTAGGGATACCAGGATTTATCATGATCTAATACATCAGTATTAGTGATCGGGGTTGAGGAGGTCTATTATAAACTTCTTACCATCAGGGATTACTTGTCATAGAATTAAGGTTGAGTACCATATACAATGTTGCGTATTGAAAAATTTTACCATTATAATATGGAATTGAGATGATATTTATAAAGATTTCGTCATTAGTATTCTATATAATATTAGTGGGAAGGTTTCAATTTGGGGGATATATGATGAAATTCTGAAATCAGATCACTTCCTCCCTATAAAGAATATAATGACGATGGGGAAGCTCAGGCACTTGTATGTTTGAGTGGTCTTGAAGCATCATGGTGTTACCTCTATAATTATTTCTAACAAGAAACCATGGTTTAAATCCATGTTTTGGATGAATCAATAAGAGGTAAGGGGTTCAAAGTTTAATTTATGTAATGTATATTGTCCCCAATTGGATGGGAAGATTCAGTGAGATATCCAAATTGTTGAGGGAATAATTTAGATGTTCCTTCATGATTTTGGATGTTTAAGGGAAAGTGGTATGCCTTTGGAAAAAATTTTATATAACATTAGTTATTAATATTATATTAATATGATTCATTTATATGTTTTGTATAATTGTACCTGTAGAACTAAATTTTACTGGCCTGGGTGAGGAGAGAGGTCCGATCATGGATAAACCCTTGTTTAAGAGATGATGGAGAATGTTCGGCTTATTTACAAGAGGATAGTGACTGATCATAATTGTTAGAAATAACCGTGGAGATCATCATCATCATAGACTAGTATTTGGGGTGGGTGATAAATTTTATCTCAATGTTTTTACTCTGTTGGAACACGTAAGTTTAGTATGAAGTGTATGTTGGCATCAAATTTTTTTGGACCCTTTCAAAAAGATGAATGACATGGAATGAATCCATATTGGTTGGAGTTGTTGAATATATTTCCATTGATATATGATGGTTTACAAGTTTCCTAGATGAGGTGAAATTAAATAGACTCCTCCCAGGTAAATGATTTGGAAGATATTTCCCATTGTTCCGAAACTACATTTGTTTTGAAACTCACTCATATTACGGATCCCCAATAAAATTTTCAATGTGTTAAAAAAATTTCCATGGACAATGTATTGTGTTAGTATAGATGTGATAACCATGAGATATGGGAGAGGGAATTATTGATGATGGATTGCTGGCCTTACCTATTTGTGAGATCACATTTTTGTGAGCATTCATGGGACATAAATATTTTATGGTTGGGATAATTATGATACTCTCTGATTTGAAATCATTCCTTTTTTGAGCCTTAGTCTTTATATTTTTTGGTTTCAGAAATTTCTAGTGTTTAAAGGTCAAAATTTGGTACATTTAAGGGAAATAGGTCTAGAACGTGATTAGTAAAACATTTTGGAAGTCATGATGGATATTTATTAAAGTAATTCACATGATTTGAGCTCGGTTTTCAAACTATTGAAGCCCAATAAAAAACATGAGACACATAATAAAATTACATATTTTTATGGGTTATTTGTAACAGAATCCCAGCACAAAAAAATGGGACAAGATAACATCACAAGTTACATAAATCTAAAAACTATAATCACAAAATATTTTCTTTTGGTATGGGAAATTGAAAAAAAAACTGACCTACAAATTCCCCATCACAAATATTTTTCTAGAGATATCAGAGAAGTATTATTTATGATGCAACTCAAATTCCTATGCAATACATTATTTTCAATAGGATTCCATTTTCATTAGAAATAAACTATTCTAACATAAATTGGATTTCGTCAAAAATAAATGAGTTTGTTTAATATATATATCTCTATATTAAAAAGATAATATAAATGAAAAAAATTAAAAAAAATACAATTTTAAAACATGAAATAAATTAAAGAGAAACTGAATATATAAAAATATAAAAATTTGAATTAATAAAAATATTATTCATCATATATTCATTATATTATCATAATAATATTTTTTTAACAAAATATATCAATAATTGTAGAGGTGGGGGAACATTTGGAAGACTAGGTGGGGGGGACTCCATCCATATATCATAAACCATTCATAACTTATACTCCATCTTCTACTCATGTTGTTGATCCTACCATCAATTTTATTGCACCTCCAGATGTTTTTGTTGTCAATGAAGCTCCTCCTACTCCATATGATAGATCTCTATAACCCCATTCTAAGAAGTCAACTTCTCCATATATTATGCATTAAATAATGATGACTCTATGTGATCATTCTTCGAGCCAATTGTGGTCCATGAAGTAGTACTATAAAAACTTCTATGATTCGATTGGGAACTGATACCAAACACTCATCCTTTCTTGATAGAATATGTAGTCTCTTTTATCCATGCTACCTCATCAAATCCTGGTATACTAGTTTTCTGACCCACAGTATCATCCTAACTATCTTCATGTGTTTGAGAAGTCACACCCTAATATCCCAACTTCAAATATTAAATTATATTAATAATATTAAAATATAACATTCAATTAATTTTAAAAATAAAAAATAGGCTAACCACATTTTGATGCTGTCAACTACCATTAATTTTTATTTTTCCATGATTTGTTTACATCCTCTTAATAATATTAAAATCCAAAACCTTGACATTCACAACTACCTATAATATATAAAATAAACATTTTTCATTAAAATTAAGTAAAATTATTAAATTAAATTACTTATCTGATTACTTCAATAAGTACATCATGTATGACTTCTAGCTCTATGTAGGATCTCCTACCTCACTCGGTTCTACTGGCTAGATTATGATCTCCTCTGTAAACTATCTAGAATCTAGTGGGAGCAGAATCCAAGCCAAACATAATATAAGATAAATAAGGTTGATGGATTCACTATGAATGATCAAAACGTGGCTCCATATTTTTCTATATATTACCGTTCTATATAGTGAAAAAACTGCCATCAGTGATCACATATACATATCTCCCTGGACTCTATGATATATGACCTCATACTATAGTTAATGTTATATCATGAATCCTATAAATAATTAATAATAGAATTTAAATAAATTATTAAATTCAAAAAAATTATTATTTATTTATGTACATTCTAAGTATCAAACATGTGATGACAAATATCAATTAGAATTTTATCCCACCTCACCCATGGATCAAAAAAATAAATCCATACAATCTAATCCCCCATGCCCAATATCTATATCTAAAAACATTAGGAAAAATAAAAAATTATAAAAAAATAGTACATAAATAAATTAATAATTTTTTTTATTTCTTTAAAATTAAATAAAATACTCAAATATACAGACCTCTTCATACGTGTATCGAAATCATGAGGTAGAAATTTGTCAGGAATTAGTTGATGAATCATTTGTATCATTAGACCATGACCCCTCTTATTCTATGATGAAGTAGAACAAACCTATAGGTCAAATGTTGAAGTATTTGGAAGATCACAATGAAGAAAAAATTCATTGAGGTTACAATGAATCGTATTGAGCTTATTATTATCCATCTTAAACATAAAATGAATGTTTTTTAAAAATAATTAAAAACATGTGTTATATATTAATTATATTAAACACCACCATGTAAATTCGTCATTCGAAATCATCATCAAAATATTCTTATTTGATAATTTCAGTATCTTGATGTTCCTCATTTGTATCATTAAATTCATTGGGAGCTTGAGCTTCATCATATCTTTCTATATAAAATTCATTTATTAAATCATCATCATCATTAGCTCCACCAGCTAGTAACTATGGGAATTCATTATAAATATTTGAGTCTCTTCATGTAAAATATAGTTTTGGAGATTTCCCATTAAAATTTACAATTCATTTCACTTCATTAGAACTTTTTTCAAATTGTATAATCTAATTTTATTGCTATTTCATTTATACATGTCTCTACAAATCTTTTAAAACTCTTGTATAAACACATTAATTTTAATAATAAATTTTATGTTCATGATGAGCCAGAATAAATGGTTCATTCAAAATATGTAGTATTTTCTATTTAATGAAAATAATTATATAGCATACATCAATTTTTAATATTCTATTAGTATCAATCTAATGAAATTGAAACATTTTGGCATAATTCAATCCTAGAAAACACAGCTCAATTATTTCATAAATCATTCAATGAAATCCAACTTCACTTCATCTATGATGAGATTCGTAAAAGAAAACAACATCATTCATTGTTTTTTTGTATTCAAAATAGTCCTACGTATGATATAAAAAACTATTCACCGTATATGAATTCTAAGATCTAACCAATTTGGATAGCGTGTTACTTAATACACATAATTAATTATAATGTTTATATATATATATATATATATTGAAACATGAAAATTTGGAAAATAAATTAGAAATATAAATAATTTATTTCATATATTCAATGATAATAAATTTAAGTTAACATTCTTCGAAAAAATTAGGGATAATTATGTTGTTCACATTCTTAAAGAGTCACAAATTTGATTTGTAGGAATTGTTTTTTGATATGATCATCATATAATTTAAAAATAAAATAATATTAATGAAATATTTTATAAATGTAAATTATAATTGAATGTAGCACTCAATATACTAATCATTTCATTTATTCACAATTTAGTAGCACATATTTTTATGTCATGTAATGTTCTTCGTCTAAAATCCATCCTTCATAAACTCCATGAAATCTATGTGCAGGCTGATTGATAGCTGCTAATTGATGGTTCATTATACCATTAAAATCTCCCTCACTATTACCCAATAAATTATATTTTTTAGTATATTTATGTTTAAATTAGTTAGGGGAGATGAATAAAATTTCTTCTAAAAAATATTCTTCCATAATGGACTCTTCAACCAATGATTGTTTACATACCTTTTTCTTTAATTTCTATTTTCACCTCTCTTATATTTACTTGAATTATAATGGTACAACTCCTCCAAATTAGGATTTATATGGAAATTTTAAAAATAAATGGTTTTTAATATAAAAAAGATAAAAGAATTATTTTTTCAAATTTGAATAAAATTAAAAAAAATGTCTTCTTGTAGCCTAATCAGTGCTTGATAGTCTATTATTTCCACACAAATGTGTTAAAAAATAATATAATTCTATCAATGCGTCCCAAATAGTAGAATTCAATAAACCTAAAATACTTATAGATATTTTTCATTTTCATAAAACATAAAAATAATTAATTAATGATCATGGAATTTTATCATTTCTAACACATCTAGAAAAAATGAAAACATAACTATCTGGTAACCACATGTCTGAATTCGACTAACATAATAATAAATAATTTTCATTAGAAACTATATAATATGCATTTGGATTCTTTAAATTCTATGATCTTTCAGTTTAAAATAACTCTAGTTCTAAATTACTTCAAATTTGGGAAAGATCTATGTTTTCCTTTAAATGTTCTTCAGTCTAACCAAGTGTATCCAAAAATATATAAAATATGTTATAAAAATATTTCTTATCAATATGAATGACTTCTAATTTTTTACGAACTGTAAAATCAGTCTAATATACCATAATTATCTAATTGTGATATTTCCCAAAACAATCCATTTATATTGTTTTAATTTAATTCCTAAGTTAATGAGAGGTATTAAAGAGAAATTTTTTTGAAATCAATACCTAAGATCACTGTGAGAGGTCCATCTCTTTCAATTTTACATTTTAAAAAATTATTTTTATTCTATTGGAATGTATGTCCTATAAGAGGCAATGTGAAATGATATTTGAAAACACATATTCTCTTATTGATGATTATATACAGTTTTTCACTCATAATGTATAGAAATGAATTTAGGACATGTGCACACCAGTATTATTACATGTCATATGCCATGAAGTCACTAATTTTCCTCAATAATTAAACATTCAATATATAATAATGTTACTCCACAACATCAAATGTTTTAAAACAATTAATCTATAATATATTTAACTCATCAATCAATTGATTTTAATAAATATTAGTATTCATTTTGGGATTTTATGGAATTTATAATGTAAAAAATATATATGATTCTTTCATCAACATCCAATGAAGTAATTTTTAAGGAGTTTTAAAGATGGTTCAACAAGTTCATTGACTAACTTAAGCCAAAAATGGTCATAAATCATTAGAAAAAATACCCAATATGATGTAATGTAATTTCAATGAAAAAGAAGGATTCATATGACGAATATTTTTCATTATTCGCCATCACATGGATGATTTATGCTTTTACTAGTCGAAAAATTAGATATGTGTCTTTCAATAAATGAAGCTATGTTATAATACACAATTAAACATTGAAACATGTTTGTAAGGGGGAAATACCTCTACTGTTTAAAGGTAACCAGTATAGGGATCACTTGTTGAGACTATTTGTACCTAAAAAATCTACTTGTAGGAGATGTAACGAACTCATTTTGATGATAATATTGGATGAAATCATTTAAACATACATAGATCTTCTAATAATCGAGACCCAAATTATAGACCAACCACATTCTCTCAATGAAATATATACGAATAATATTTCCCTTAGGTAATGGTGATTTAAACAATGATGATATTTGATTAAAAAAATTATTAGAAAATCCTATATATGATTAAGAAACTATAAATTTAGTAAAATATTAAAATTTTCTTATCTTGAAATCGGGATACAGATAATCCTTAGTAGACTTCAGCAACACATAAAATTACACTGGTTCTAACTCTTGAGTTTCATCATTCTGAGTTTGTATTTGTTCAAAATATGGACCAACAACCTCATGTACTAATGTGTCAAAATATGATTGTTAAATAAAAAAATTATTTTTATCTTTATAGGAACTATGTTCACCATTTTGATACAAAAAAATATATTCCTGAAAAACAAATATAATAGATGAACCCCAATAATGACTAATTTTTCAACTCTTATTAGACCATGTTTTGTAAAGGACAATTAATTTTCCATTCTGAGACAAAATATTATCTTAATGATAATATTATAAAACCTATTTAACACTCTCAATATATATGACTAATTTGAACACAATTTTTATTTTTGTGATGATCTATCCAATCTAATATTGTAATAAATATAATTTTCTAGTTCATTGATTCATGTTTTTCTAGAAAATAAAAAATAAAAATATTTCATATCATAAATTTGATTGAAGTAATAAAATATCTACATAAAAAATAAAATAATAAAATTACAAATTACTTATAACAATTACAAAATATTTATGTTAGTAAAAAATCCCTCATTGTGTCCTCACAATATTTTTTGGGTGTGTTTGTGTTTGTTGGCAAATTTAGTTAACCGTAATTGAGAATGGCCAGTGTTTATTGAACACATATTTTAAGGTGGCACAGTGTATGAGTGTTTTACAACTTTTTGGGCCACAAAATCGTGAGTTTTATTTTTGGAAATGATGGTTTTTGACATAGGAGTGAACCGTGTAAAAAATGGTGATGAAAATTCTCAAAAAAGGGAGCTGAATACCTCATTACATGTATCTCATAGCATGTCCGGGAACATTTCATGGGTGCATAAAAGGCAGCGGTTGCGGTACACTGAATTGTTCGTAGAACCAAAAAATGGCTCATAATAGAAGTAGTTTTCATACATGGGATAGTTTTTTGATGGTATATGGTTGTACATGGAAACATATGGAGAATGGTTCATGAGAATGATTGTGTTTTGTATAAAGAGCTTAGTATTTGAAGAAGAATGTATTGAATCGAAGATTTGGTAAAACATAGATTTTATGATTTTTACGATATATATTCCCATATAAGTTGTTTGAATACCATAATTAATGTGAGATATAAAATCTTTAGAGAAATTAATTTTAATCTAATGGAAATTCAGGTAAGACTGAAAGGGTTTTCCGGGAGTGATTTCGCCAAAGTTGATGTAGTTCGTGGAAAGGATCGTGAAAGTGTTTTTGTGAGGTGTTATTGTCTGCAAATGAGGAATGATATATAGAAGAAGAATGTAGTATGTTCCAGAGGATGTCTGGTATGTAGAAGAGGATTTCCGGTATAAAGAGGTAGAAGATCATTTACTTGAAGGAGGAGTCAGTCCATCGGAGAAGGAATGGTACACCTAAGCGAAGGTAGTCCATGAAAAGAGAACAATTCGGAGACTATGGGTGGTTTATAGAAGCAGAGCTAGTTTGAAGAATTAGTACATAGACACAATACCTTATGGTATTTTTCATAGTTGGAACACAGAGTTAGTACGTAGAATAGAGGAAGCGGTACACAGAAGCAGAGGTGGTAAGCATAACATGTGATCCACCTAGGAAACCTTCAACCCATTACACGACAGAATAAACTTCTTATATAATCACTAGAGGATTCTTGAAAGGGCATAAAATCATTTTGTAATGTATTTTATGGTATCTAATAGTACCTGGGATGGTGGACATCATCTGCAGGTTAAGAATATACATTAGAAGAGCATCTACCTGTAGATGAGGATAAAATTTATCATGAGAATGATGGGATCTACATGTCCATAAACTGTGTTTGACCTACTATTCCATAAACTAAGAGCTGATCCCTGCCACGAACAATTAGAAAAATAAGAGGAAGAAGGTGACCATTTCTACTAGTGGTGATCCAGAGAAATAGGCATAGGGAGTGACCCTTGTGAATGCAGTGAGCAGACCCTAAACCTTGTAAAGGTAGTGAGTCTTTGCATAGAAGATCAAGAAAAAACCTTATAATCATTATTAGTTGTGATCCTTAGTTATGTTGGTATGTCAGCACAACATCTTTTGATGCTCCTCAGATATAGGCCAGTGTGGGTGAATCAAGTAAAATCTGTTATGTTTGACTACTTTCATTTGAGCTTTACATTCAAACCATTATCGCCATAAAAGGATGAAATGTATATAACATCATTAACAAACAGGTGAAAATAAATTAACCATTATAATAAATTAGATAAGATCTAGTGGGACTGGAGGAAGTTTATAAATAATATCCAAACCTTTATTCACACCCCCCTAAGGGTATCTATGCCCCTTTTGGACCTAACAATTGATAATTTGTAGTATTTCAACTAAATATTAGATATTATTATTTGGTATAAAATAATAGTGAATGGAATAATTATATAATAATTATCATAAATTATATCAATTTATAGATAATTAATATTTATTTCCCATAACTATTAATAATTACCACATATCAAAAATTGTTATTTATTATCATTACGTAATAATAATTATCATTAATTGTTACTAATTACTACTAACTAATGTTAATTATTACTAGCTATTATGAATTTTAATTAATTATTAATAATTTTTCGTTAATTATATATATTTATTAAAAATAATTTGTTAATTAATTGTAATTATTATATATTATGACAATTACACATATTTATTGTTAAATAATACTAATTAACATTAATTATCCAAAATTATTACCGGTATTCATTAATTATAATTATTTTTCCTAAATTGTTACTAATTTTAACTAATTATTAATAATTATTGTGAATTGTTACTAATTTTCTTTAATTGTTTCAAATTATTTCTAATTTTTACTAATTATCTTTAATTGTTACAAATTTTCATTAACTTTTACTAATTATTCGTCTATTGGTACTAATTATTTCAAATAGTTAGTATTTATTTCTAATTATTAAAAATTATCACTAATCACAATCAATTATTACTAATTGTCATTAATTATTTACTAATACTAATTTATTATTTTTAATTATTACTAATTATTACTAAATATCATTACTTATTACCAATAACCATTAATTATTGCTAAATAAAATTTATAATTACTAATTGTCATTAATTTTTTGATGTTATCAACAATTGTTACTAACTATCATTATTTATTTCAAATTTTCCTTAAATATTAGTATTTTAACATATATTTTTTTTAATTTTTTTTATTTATGACTACTTATTGCTATGTGTAACTAATTATTCATTAATTATTCGTACTTATTATGAAATATCGCTAATTTTCATTAATTGTCGCTAAATTTCATGAATTATTTCTTATTTTCATTAATTATTACAAAACTTCCCTATTTATTACTAATTTTTAATACGTGTTACTAATTTCCATTAACTAAATACTAATTATCGTTACATATTTAATAATTATTGTTAATTATATACTAATTATCATTAATTAGATTGTAATTATCATTAATTATAAAATAATAATCATTATTTATATTCAAATTTTCATTAATTATTAATTTCATTAATTATTATTAATTTTCAATAATTATGACTAATTTTCATTAATTATATTTAATTATTTATAATTCAATGTTTATTATAAATATTTTCTTAATTATAACTAATTATTTACAGTTATAACTAATTATAACTTTTATGTGTTAATTATTTTTATATCCTACTAATTGTTTATAATTACTAGAAATTATTATTATTAATTATATTTATTACAAATTATTACAAACTAGTGTTAATTATCCTTAATTATGATTGATTTTTGATAATTTTCATCAATTTTCAGTAATTGTTTTTTAATTTTAACCAATTTTCATTAACAATCATTATTCTTCATATTTTTTCATTAACTCTCACTAATTTTTTGTGATTTTCACAATTATTCATTAATTATCACTTATTATGGATAATTACTATTATGTATCATGAATTACTGAAAATTATTAGTAATTAGAATAAATTACTACTATTTATTGCTAATTATTTTTAAATTATTACTATTTTTTCAATTATTATAGTGACCCAAACCCCTATTGCCCACAACTAGTTCATGCTACCATTACATGGGAATATGATACACAAAAAGAAATCTCAAAAGGCTGATCAGTTAAGTAGAATTTGTAGACTCGATATAATCATGAGTATTACATTACATTATGAATACACAAATTAAAATTATTTTTGAAAATAACATTATTCCATCTCATGTGTCACTACATATCCATCATAGTAATAATTATTGAATCTTGAGGAATGAAAAAAATAACGGTGACCTCAAATTCTATGTAAGGGTTAAGTAAAAATAAATAAAAAAAGAATCAATAAGAATAATCAATAAGCCATGGTAAATAACTTAACACACATGCCATGTAATCAATAGACTGAACACACATGCCACTTGCCAATATGGCCTTTCTTCTGTGGTTCAATTGATTCTTCCATTGAAGGTAAGGGTTTAGGATTCCATATATATCCCTAACCATCTCAGGCCTTAAGTTACATCGTGCCTCTCTATGTTGTTGATGGTGTGGGGTTATCCTAAGACTTTGGGATTGTTGTTTGTGGATGTTGGGTTTCCAAATTCTTCTATAGTTGGTAATTCATCCTTGGTTCCAAAAACCACTATGTTCTAGGGTTACACTACTTCTCTCCATGTCATAATTGGGTAGATGGGTACACATGGTCTTGTTCCATACAATTTGTGGTCTTTGAAGTTTCTTTTTATGTTTCATCCCCTGTTTCTTTAGGGTTCCATTCCCGAATTTTTTCATGGTTTTTTCATGGGTTTCGTGTTTTCCATCTTCCTCGATAGTAGTTATTATTTTCATCAGTTGTATCTTATTTTGGTATTGGTTTTATGTGGTGAGATAACATGATTGTGGTTTTTATAAAAGGGTTTTGTCGTTGTGGTGGGATGTTTGAACATAAACAATGGAGATGTTGGAGGTTTAGAGTGGGTGATGTGTTTGACACCGATCGTGTATATCAGTGTTGTCCCTTACATTAATGACTTCAGGTTTGGTGATTCACATGATTTTGTAATGATGGATAATGTGATGAGATGGTGCTGAGATGTGGTATAACTGGTGATTCATCCTACCACTATTCTATTTGATCTCTGCTTGAGATCCTAGATTCCTCTATTCTCTTTAAGGAGGAGTAGCGTGATAGTCTTCATGGTTCATTGTTTCGCGATTTTGAGTGGCTAGTTTAGGGAAATCAATGGCAGTGATGGCTTGTTTCAGTATCGAATGTACAGTCGTCATTGGTTGTGATGGTGGTCGACATTGGAGTAGAGGTTGGTAGTGATGACGCATAGAAGATGAAGACCTTCATTATATTTGATTTGAATATAGTGATGGTGTTTGGATGGTGATTTAATGATGGAGGTTATGTGAGTGGTTCATAATAGTTGGTGTCATGTGTAGAGCACAACTCATGGATCATAATTTGTTTGATGTCTTCTTGGACTTGAAAATTTCAATTTTCAAGGGCGGTTTTTTGAAATCTATAATGTGCATGATATGAGGAAGAATTTTGGAATTTGGTATTATTTGGAATTTTGTGTGTGAAAGAAACGAGATCACTACCATGATCATCTCAATATGAGGATCAGAGCAGGAAATATTCACATGAGAATTTTCGTTTTAATTTTCATGACGAATATGCATTTTACATTGGTACTAGGCTCCTGCAACCCTCAATAGGACGACTAGCTGAGTAGATTTGCGAAGGTGGAAGCTTTACATCACCATGTATTCACTAGGTAGGGGAAGTTCCTTGTAGTATTGATTTGGGATAACATATTTTATTATTTTAATTCGTTTGATTATTTGTAACATGTGGTTTATCACCTTTTCCATAAACTGTTTTTATAATAAAAAAGTAATGTTTAAGTATGTAACTAAAAACATTGATCTTTAATCAAAAAAACATAACTATCACAGCTAGATAAGGAATAATCAACATGAAAATTTAAACAACGTAAAACAAATTGAATTTAATCAATAAACTAAGAATGATATGAATCCATTTATTTTTTCATAGTGAAAATCTCATGGATAATAATGAATTAATTCTGAATAAAGAAAATAATTATTTATTTGACACCATTATTCATAGGTACATAGAACCTTTACCATCAATACCATTCCCAAGGAGATTTAAAAAATATTGTGTAAAACCCCACTTAACATAGGATATCCATTATGTTCTTAACATGAGATTATTGATGAATGATGGAAATATCTATAATTGGGCCTCACTTGTGTTCCACTAGTCGAAAGCATTCCCCCTATATCTAATAATCAGTTTATAATACGCCCTATCAAAAAGTATTTGTATTGAGTAAAGGATACATATGGATAAATTTTTCCCAAGAGATAAAAAAGTTCAATTCAGTACACCGTATGTATAAATTACAGAAGCTTTAAAAGATAAAAAATACATGAAATATAAAGTTGATATGTAGGTTAAATTAAATGTCCATCGAGCATTGGACATTGAACATTTCATGTGGCTGTTATATAATACTAAAATGAATCATTGAAGGAATATAATTCCATTTCTTATCAAAAATTTTCATAAACCAGCCAGAGGAAGAATAATATTTGTATCAATACAACAAATCTTTAGGGGAGTATATGTAGAAGTAGGGATGTTGTGATTGATAAACAGAGAACACATATATATATATATTTAAAAAAATTCTTGAGGAAAAAGTGGATTACAATTTGAATTTTTTTAGAAAAATAATTTTTATAAAATCACTTTTAAAAAGATTAATTTTTAAAATAACCTCATAAAAATAAAATTCAATATTTTAAAAAAATTACAGCGGGTAATTTTGTAAATTCAAAACAAGGTAAAAAAGTACATTCTTGTAATTTTGTATAAAGGTTTGAAAATTTAGTTGTTCAGAAAATGATAAGTATATATCTTCAAAAAAATTAAAAAAAATGAGAAAGGATAAAAATTAAATTAATAAATAATTTTTAAATGGTTATCTACATTTTTAAAACATTTTTATAAAACATTGTTTTTAAAGAAAATAGGTTTCATGAAGAAGAGAGAAATTAAGTTAGTTTTTCTTTTAAATATTTTATAAAATATTTTGAGAACCAAAGAGTGGACAAAATATTAAAATTAATTGAAAAAAATAATGAATAACTAGAGGAGAATAAAATTAAATGATTTATTAAACAAGGATCAAATAATTTCCTACAATAAAATTCCAACTGTAAAAAATATTGAATAAAATGAGATTTTGAAGTAAATCATTGAAAGGATAATAATGTTAAATTAAGAAACATATAATGAATCAATTATGTGTATCAACTATAAATCTAAAAAAATAAGTGGAAACATAGATATATATAGTCAGAAGACAATATATACATAATATTATGATATTAATGATAACAAGGAAGTAATATAACCCAATGAAAATAAATTTAGTTATGAATATGTTTGTCATGACCTGTCCCCCGGGGCCCGTGTCGTAACTACCCAGACTACCATCCATAGGCCAGGGGCTGGAAACTCCCACCAAAGCTGTAATTCCTTAAAACTGATAAGGTAATGACCTTATACTAGTATAAAACACATCATATTACAAACTAGAAGAAAAACACTAAGTAAAACTGTATTCAAAAGAGTGTTGAAATGTAAAAGTGGCCGGAAATACAAGCCCAACTGTAATGTACAAGTACAACTAAATAGGGAAAAACAGTTGAATGGTGGAAGCTGCTCCTATATTGTCCACCATAGATCCTACATGAAGGGTAGGTATAGATATCCTCTACAGTAAACCACATCAATCAGTCTCTTCTGGGCACTGAAACATTGTATGGTCCACCTCCGGGTACCGTCCAGTCCTCGAATACTCAGCCTCGATCAGCGTTGTTTGTCGTCTGCATCCAACACAGCAAGGTGTGATCATAGCCCATGCAGGGGAGAGTATAAAAATACTTAGCAGGGACCCTAAGATGGCCATGGTCTATCAAAATCAACCATGGATAAACCAAAAAGTATGAAATCAACAGATAGACATTACCTAGGTATATGTTCATACATATACCTAGGTTATCAAGTAACTCATCTCAATCATGAGGAAAAATCAAAACTCATTTACTCAGCTCATATAGTTATACAACTTATGTAGAGAGATAAAGATGATTAGATGTAGCCACAGAATCAGCTAGGCTGTCGGACCCACATTGGATCCAGGACCAACAGATAGAACTGTCGGACCAACACAAGATCTGGGAATAGTAGTCGAAATTGTCGGATTTACATAGGATCCAGGACCAACGAATAGAACTGTCGGACCAACACATCATCCAGGAACATTAGTAGAAGTTGTCAGACTAACACAAGATCTAGAACCAGCAGATAGAACTATCGGACCAACACATGATCGATGAAGAGTGTGTAAGCGCAACCTGCCACGGGGTTTCCACAATGCATTCTTGATTCTAGGAGGGTCTGCTCCTCAATTCATGAGTCGATTCATCATCATCCTCAATGTCCCACAAAGAAGTATCTCAAATGTCTGTCGCGTCATAGGGGTTTCAACGCAATAGACGACACATCAATCAGACACCTGGTCTGTTAGTTATTAGTCTTTTAGTCCCAGGGGCCCGATTGGATTCGTGTACGATCCAACCTGACTGTAACTAAACTATACTCCGAACTCCAATGTGGTATACTCAAATGGACCATCACTCATTGATATTACTATTGTCGTTGATGGTACGTCTTACGTGCATCTGGTGCAAAAGTTTTGGCCAAAGTAAGTATAGGGTTGGTAGTTGGCCCAGGTCCAGTCCGACTCGGTCTAGGTCGACCTGGTCAGGGTCATCTCGGGCAGACCCATTAGGACTGAACTGGCCCATTGGGTTGGTCAACCCGTTAGGATTTTCCCAGACCAGCGGTCTGTATGGGCGGTTCGGCCCGGGCTCGGGGCCAGTTCGGTCCGGAGTGTCGCGAGGGAATGACTCGACACAGCTCGGCCCAGAGGGCGCGGCCGGGCCGTTTCTGCCAGGGTGTCGTGAGGGGGCTAGGAAGTCTGCCCGGCCAAGAGGACACAAGGACTCCAGTCCACCGGAGGTGCTAGGGGAACATGCAGAGGCTGCAGGGCAGGCTGGTGGGGCGTAGGGTATGTCGCGGGCAGGCTACAGCAGGGTGTCGTGCAGGCCACATGGCATGCTGGCCGTGTGCAGGGCAGGCCATTGGGTGCTGGGCAGGGTACAGTTAGCACGCCGGGAGGCCGGCTGGGCACCAGAAGGCATTCTGGGAGGCCAGATGGGTTCCTGGCATCACGCTAATAGCGCGTCGGGTGGCCACGAGTTCGGCTGGGGGCGAGAGGCACCTTGGAGGCAGCACGGTTCACGGAGGCCATTGGTAGCTCGAACTTTGTCATTACCACCTTCATCATTCAGTCGCCTAATTTCTATACTTATTTTCATCATAAACAAGATCATCAGAGGGTTCAAGCCATGTTGGTTTGGCCCGTATGCTCTGCGTTTAGGTCGGTAACAATCGACTCATTAAGATGTATGAAGATGAATTTCAATTGTTATTTTCAATCTCCTCAACGTTTCCATTCCATCCGAAGGTGAAAAAAAGAAAAGGGATATTACTCAAAGTAAACTCCCTACCTTTTGATTATCTGTCATTCATGGTTCGTTGATGGTGTTGAGGATGAAAATGAGTAAGGACTTCATTTGTCGTGTACTCCAATCACTCTTCCACTCCCCAATTCGTACGATGGTTCTGGAAGTGGTTCCATGTCGGTAGATTTCTAGGAAAGGAGTCGAAGAGAATCGACATTCGTCGTCAGTGGATCATTCTTTGTTTTTCATTGGGAGATTTTTCTGTAGCTTTTCTCCTCCCAAGATCAACCAAAATCCATATGAAAATAATTAAGGAATGGTTTGTCTATTATTCTGTTGGCACAACAATTCAAATTGGAACAATTAATCAATGCGGATCCCCCTAATTAATTCTCGATAGTTGTCATGAATTAATTAGGATATATTGGAACAATTAAAACCTAGGGAAGGTGAAAAGGCTCTCCCTCATTAATGAGGAGGATTTGAGATGTTTCCACCACTTTAATGGGTAGTTTAAGGAGGTTTAGAGCTCGGGTGGTCCCCACGACATTAATCCTCTCATGGGAGGTTGAGTTCGGGTGGGCCCCACCACCATAACCTCTCATGGGAGGTTAATGTGTGATGGCCCCACCTCCAACTCCCTTGAGGATACTTTAACCACCCAACATCCAAATGACGGCTAAAATAAAATAAATTGTTGGCTCATATTATTTTATTAATTTTTTAATAAAACCCCAAAAACAAACTTCTAGTCTCGACTCACTACCATGGAAGTGAAAGTATTATTAAGCGAATAACAGCAGTTCAAGTTCAATAGTGCACTTAGATTTCAAATCTGAGAACCAGTTAAAAATTTACAATAACCTGCTTGTACGTGTACTGAACGTTATCTAAAATAACATCAAAAATTGAATCTAAGAACACCGGGCCTCAGAATCCCACGCCATCAATTTTCACGGACTCGTAAAATTCTCATATATATATAAAAAAAATTCCATGTAAATTCCAGGGTTTTAGATTCTCCCTACCTCAGGGATTTACATCCTCATAAGATACAACTCAAACGAAGTGAACAAATGGGGGTACTGATCATGCATCTGAGCCTCCCGCTCTCGTGTTCTCTCTTGGAGGTTCTCGTGCTGCCAACGTATTCGCACTGGAGGTATCGACCATCCACATAGGACCTGCTTGTGTCGATCCTCAATCTCCATTGGAACCTCTATGAAAGTTTCCCCTTCTTCAACCTCCAGCTCTCCATGGTCGATGATGTGTGAATGGTCATGCATGTATCTCCTCACCTGAGATATGTGGAAGATGTTGTACACCCTGTGCAACTGAGGTTGAAGAGCTAAGTGCTAATCCACTTTTCCCACTCTCCTGAGGACCTAAAAATTTCCCATGAATCTTAGAGATATTTTTCCACATTTTCCAAATATCCATAGACCTCGTTGAGGTGAGACTAGTAGAAAGATGTGGCCACCATCCTCGAACTCTAGAGGTCTCTATCTATTGTCAGTATACAACTTCTACCTACTCTATGTTGTCTTCATCTACTCCTGGATGATCTATACCTTCCCTGTGGTATCTCATATCATCTCAGGTTCAACTAGTGCTCACTCCTTTGGATCAGCCCAGCACAAGGGTGATCTGCAAGGTCACCCGTACAACGCCTCGAAAGGTTCAATCCCTATGGTGGAGTGATATATGTTGTTGTAGGGGAACTCCACCAATGGTAATGGATCATTCCAGCTGCGACCGAAGTCTAGGACACATGCACAGATCATGTTCTTGAGGTTCGGAATGGTCCGCTCGATCTGACCATCCGTATGAGGATTAAAAGTGGTGCTTAAGTGAAGTTGTGTCCCAAAAGCCTCCTGCAACCCCTTCCATTACCAGGAAGTAAATCTCATGTCACGATCAGAGACAATCGACGAGGTTATACAATGTATCTGCACAATCTATTACACATAGAGGCTTACCAAGATCTCTACTAAACCATGCACTCTGATCGGTAGGAAGTGGGACAACTTGGTGAGCCGGTCGATGATCACCAAAATCGAGTCGTGACTCCTAGATGTACGTGGAAGCCCCGTCATGAAATCCAAGGATATAGAATCCCACATCAACTCTAGAACCTCTAATGGCTATACCAAGATTGCTGGTACATGGTGTTATGCCTTAACTTTCTGACAAGTGAGGCATAGAGAGAAAAACTCTTCAACTTCCATCTTCATACCTGGACACCAGTGATGTAGTTTAAGGTCGTATTGCATCTTCAGTACTCTTGGATATACCGCTAGAGGAGATGTGGGGAAATCCCTTAAAACTTTCTTCTGAAGTGACACTTGTACCATAGTACGTCTTCTGTTGAGGATGATGTGCTCCCCACCATTAGAAAATCCATCAGGTGCCTGCCCTGTGGATATATGAGCACTTCGTGTCACACAGTCAGCATCCCCTTATTGTGGTTCCTTGAATAGCAGAAGAAGTGGGGGAGTGACTGTAAGATAATTTATAAAGGGTGCTCCATACCTATCCACAAAGGATAACTGTAAGGTATCCCGCAGCTCGATCGCCTCTCCTAGAAGCTATATACCTGATCCCTTACTCTGTGAATCCGTAACAACATTCCCCTTCCCAAGAGTATATACTATCTCGAAGTCATAGTTCGGGAGGAACTCAAGACATCTCCCTTATCTTAGGTTTATGTCTTTATGAGAGAAGATATACTGGGACTCTTATGATTAGAGTACACGGTAAAAAGTTCACCCATCAGATAGTGTTTCCACTTCTTCAAGGAGAAGGGCACTGGTTCTAACTCTAGGTCATGGGTATCATAGTTCTGTTCATTCTGTCTCAGCTACCGAAAACCATACGCAATCACTGCTCGCTCCTACATTAGGACACACCCGTGCCTGGTCCCTGATGTGTCGCAATAGACTACGTACCCTATGACTTCTTCTGGAAGCCTCATGTTGGGGGCACTAGTCAGCCTCTGCCTCTGCTCCTGAAAGCTCTCTTGGCATATCTCCAACCACATGAAAGGTTTCCCCTTTATTATCAAGGATGATAGTGGTGATACATCTATAGAGAATTCTAGAACAAGTCTTTGGTAGTAAACATCTAGTCATAGGAAACTCTATACCTCTGTCACACTCCTGGGTGGATCCCAAGAAATTACTTCCTCGATCATCGCTAGATCCACTACAACTCCAACCTCCGATATGACATGTCCAAAAAAGTGAAGCTCTTTGATCCAGAACTGGAACTTATAGAGCTTACCATAAATCTAGTGCTCTCAGAGTTTCTCCAGTACTACCCGTAAAAGTTATACATTCTCCATAATGGTTTTCATGCAGATGAAAATGTCATCGATGAAGAATACAACAGATCTATTGAGGTATGGCTGGAAGATCCTGTTCATGAGTCCCATGGACATTGCTGGAGAATTGGTTACATCGAAAGGAAAAAACAAGTACTCGTAGTGGCCATACCGACATCTGAAGGCAGTCTTCTATAAATTCTCATCATTAAATCCGAGCTCGTGATAGCTTTATCTATGGTCTATCTTCGAGAACCACCGAGATCCGTTTAGCTGATAAAAGAGGTCATCAATCCTCATGAGTGGGTACTTGTTCATCATGGTCACCTGATTCAGGCGACGATAGTCAAAACAATGGCACAAGCATCCATCCTCCTTCATGGCGAACAAAATCGGGGTGGCCCAATGAGAAACACTATGCCGGATGAAACCCCTTCCCTGCAAGTCCTCAAGCTGTACCCGTAGCTCTCAAGGCCCTGTGGGAGAAATCTGATACACTTTGGTAGATATCAGTGTCGTCCTGGAGTACAAGTCAATGTAGAAGTCCACCTCTATACGTGGAGGTAGGCTTGGGAAATCATTGGGGAAAACATATGCATGCTGATCCACCACTATAGGATAGCTCGAACTCTCCACATAAAATTATCCAAGGGTAAGGCAGGTCAACAGATGAGTGATCGACTACACCCTCATCAGAGTAAGTCTGTCCTGTGATGCAAAGGATCCATTCTGTCCGGTGAAGGTGAACCAGGACCCATCCATACAGACACACCACACATTGCGCCTAATGCAGTCTATTTGATCATGGACTATAGATAACTAGTCCATACGCAAGATAACATCGTAAGGCGTCGACGCCGCTTCTAGGAGATCCCAACCGAATCTCTCGCCACATAGAGTACGATCTCACTGCCAACACCAGTGCATAATCATCAAATCATCTCTTGTAGGAGTTTCTTTTTGTAAGGATAAAACTAATGGCTCTTTAGAAATATCAGAGCTCCGAATGATGGAAGTGGAAATGAAAGAGTGAATGGAATATGTGTCTATAAGAACTGCAGCTGATGTAGAGTAGACACAAATCATACCTCATAACATCTCTGGAGCATAGTGATTGTAGGCCTCAGATGCGTAAAGCTGATCTCTCCCCATTCCACCTACTCTCTGCTGTCGGGGTTTTCCTCCAGGTGGTGGTGGTGGAAACCCCTCGAAACTTCTCCCACCACCAAATGCACGGCTAGATCCTCTACCATGAATTTCTTCTCCCTGTGGGCTGCCTGGATTGAATCATTGTCTCTGACTGGGTAGTCCTTGAACCGTCTTCTGATCATCTGTACGGTGGGTCATATAGTCACGAACCATGTGACCATGACCGCCGCATGAGTATCACTGTCTTCTCCTAACATGAATGGCTCTATTTCGTGTGCCCTGCTCAACTGAACCCATATCCTGAGATCTTCCTCCCGATGGTCTGGTCTTTTGGACCTCTGCAACATTTGTCTGCTTCCAGCTGTAGAAGACTCCGCTGCATGTCGACTTGTGATGGATCTCGTTGATGATGACTGCTCAACAAGGAATCTCTTTACTAGGAGGGAACTCTCTAACATCATTCCCTGCATCGAGATGCTGAGGGAGATCATAAAATCTCTGTCCTCCCTCTTGAGTCCCAACTCAAAGGTCTAAGACCTGAAGAAAGAGTGCCATACCATATCTTTGGAGTAGCACAAGAGGTCGGTGAACCTCACTGAGTACTGTGAAACCTTAATGCTACCCTACTATAGATGAAGTAGCTCCGATATCCACACCACACGTTGGGTGGCAAGGAAAAACTCCATCTAAAACAGGCTCTCAAAGTCTTCCTAGAAGAGTGTCTCCTCGTCATGAAAATGGAGAATTAGGCTCCACCATCTACCTATTGTTTCCTATAGAAGGCGACCATTAAAAATCACCATGAAGTCTGCTGGTGTCCCTATTAGTTTGAAGACTCTCATCATAGCCTCCACCCAATCCTAAGCTACCTACGGGTCCGTCTCACCCCTGAACCTCGGCGGCCTCTGGCACTGGAACTCATGCAACACGCTCAAGAGGCATTCATCATCTGCTGCTGGGGCTAGTGGCATCAGTGGATCAATTGTAAGTGGTACCACTGGTTCCTATGATGTGATGGGGCCCTACACCGAGGCCCCATCGCTCAGTGGGCTGACATCTCTTACAACTGTCAGAACCCTACCTGGATGTCTGCATGGGGCCATCCTAAAATGATACAGGTGCACCACAGTCAATAAGATATACCTGATGAGATGACTCAAGAAATAACAAAGAAAAATCATGAAAACACAGACACGCAATAAGTGTTTTCGTGCACTGAGTTGGAAATCAGTTGTCAGGGTCCTGGTGTATGGATACTTTGGCCGCCACACAAACACTGGACTCCCTGAACTGAAAAACACTCTCAGTACCCTTAACACTATTGGTTCATAGAAATGATATACCAGAGTCCTATGTTTTGCGGTAGAACTGACTCCTTTGATACCAATTTTTGACGACCTGTCCCCCGGGGCCAGTGTCATAACTACCCCAAGTCCGTCATCCAAATGCCCAGGGCTGGCGACTAGCACCAAAGGCGTAATTCCCAAAAACTGGGAATGAATTACGTGTATAATAGTATGAAAACACAATAGAGTACATGATGGAAGAAATACACAATGTAAAACTGTATAAAAAAGAGTTATGAAAATTAAAACAGGCCCGAAATACAACCCCAACTATAAAGTACAAGTACAACTAAAATGGGACAAAACTGCTAAAAGGAGGAAGTGGCTCCTAGATCGTCTACTATAGATCCTACCTGAAGGGTAGGTACAGATATCCCCCTCAGAACTCCACGTCTATCGGTATCCTCCGTTTACCGACACGTTGTATGGTCCGCCTCCGGGTACCTTCTACTCCTCGAACACTCAACCTCGGTCAGTGATGTCTGTCATATGCATCCAACACAAAGAGGTGTGGGAATAGACCGTGCAGGGGTGAGTATAATGATACTCATTAGGGACCCTAAGACCACCAAGGTCTCTCAAAATCTACCACGGATAATCCACAGAGTATGAAATCAATGGATATCCATTACATAGGTATATGACCATACATATACATAAGTTATCTAGTAACTAATCTTAATCATGAGAATAACACAGAAGTCACTCACTCAACTCAAACAGGTATAAATATTAGGTAGAGAGATAGATATGATTAGATGTAGCTACTGTAACATCTAGGCTATCAGACCCACAAAGGATCCAGGACCAGTAGATAGAACTGTCGGACCCACATATGATCCTAGACCCACATATGATCCTGGACCCACAAAGGATCCAGGACCGGCGGATAGAACTATCAGACCAATTCATGATCCTAGAAAAGTATTCAAAGCTATCAGAGTGACACAGGATCGAGGACCGGTGGATAGAACTATCAGACCATCACATGATCCAGGAATAGTAGTCGAAGCACAACCAGCCACAGGGTTTCCACAATGCATGCTTGATTCTAGGAGGTTCTGGTTCTCAATTCACGATTCGGTTCTACAACTGCCAAAAAGTCCCATGAGGAAGTATTTCAATGAATCTCCACATCATAGGGGTCTCAATCCAATAGATGGCGTGTCAATCAGATGCCCGGTTAGTTAGTTATTAGCCTTTTAGTCTCGGGGGCCCGGTTGGATTCATGTATGATCCAACCTGACCGTAACTCAACTATACACCAAACTCTATTGGTGTAAAATCAAAGGGAACAAATCTCATCGATATTACTAGACCCTCTGATGGTTCGTCAAATAGACTTATGGTGACAACGTTATGGCCAATGTAAGTGAATGGTCGGTAGTGGGCCCGGGTCCGGTCCGACCCGGTCGGACCGACCCGGCCCAACCCATTCTGGGCCGACCCAGTCTGGGTCAACTCAGTCATACCCATTGGGACTGACCTGGGCCATTGGGCGGGTCCGCCAGTTAGGTTTGGCTCGGTTTGCTAGGCCCAGCCCAGCAGACTGTATTGGCGGTTCGACCCGGGCTCAGCCAGTTCGTCCTGGAGTGTTGTGAGGGCATGACTCGGACTGGAGGGCGCAACCAGGCCCGTTTTTATAGGGAGACGCAAGGGGTTTGGGATGTTGGCTAGGACGAGAGGCCGCAATGGGGCTGGTCCACCGGAGGTGCACAGGGCACTCTCGGAAGCCGCGGGGTAGGCCAAAGGGGCGTCGGGCAGTCTGCGGCCTAGCCGTAGTATGGCGCTGCGAAGGTCGTTGTGCATGCGTGTAGCGCACAGGGTAGGCCACAGGGCGTAGGGCAAGGCGCGAGCAGCATGCCGGGAGGATGGGTGGGCACCCAGAAGTGCCCCGGTAGCGCACCAGGATGTTGCGGGATCAGATAAGGCACGGTGGGCATTGCGGGGGCGACGTTGTTCACAGAGGCTGCGGGTAGAGCAACCATTGTCATTGCTGCCTTCGTCAATTCATCGGATCATCTCCATGCTGAGGTTCATCAAAAACAAGATCGGCGGAGGGGTTGGGACATGTTGGTTTAGCTCTCACCCTCCGTGTTTATGTTGGTAACAATCACCTCATCAAGTTGTAAGAGGATGATTTCCAATTTTTATTTTCAAAGTACGCAATGTTTCCATTCCAAACTAAGGTGAGAAAAAGAGAAGGGATATTACCCAAAGTAAAATCCCTACCTTTTGATTATCAGTCATTCATTGTTCATTGATGGCATTGTGGAAGAAGATGAGTAATGCCTTCATTTTTCATGCACTCCATATAATCTTCCACAACAGAATTTGAATGACGGTTGTGGAAGTGGTTCCACATTAGTAGTCTTCCTGGAAAGGAGTCGATGAGAATCAGCGTTCTTCATCGGTGCAGTGTTCATCATTCTTAATTGTGAGGTTTTATCCCTATCTTTCCTCCTCCGAAGATCCACCGAATGCCAAATGAAAATAATAAAGGAATGTGTTTTCTTTTATTTTGTTGGAAAAACAATTAAAATTTGAAATAAATAATTAATGTTTCTCCCCTAATTAATGCACGAGAGTTAGGGTGAATTAATTAGGAGAGATAGGCCTAATTAAAAGCTAGGGAAGGTGAGGAGGCTCAACATCATTATTGAGGTATAGTTGAGAGGTTTCCTACACATTAATGGGTATTTTAAGGGGGTTATGATCTCGGGTGGTCCCCACCACATTAATCCTCTCATGGGAGGTTGAGTTCGGGTGGGCCCCACCACCATAACCACTCATGGGAGGTTAAGGTGCGGTGGCCCCACCACCAAATCCCTTGAGGAGGTTTTGACATCCAAACCTCCATATGGAATCATAAATAAATTAAAGTGTTATATCACTTCATTTTAATAATTTTTTTAAGAAAACCCCAATAACTAACTTCTATTCTCGACTCACTATCGTCGAAGTGAATGTATTTTTAAGAGAATATCGGCGTAGCGAGTTCAACAGTGCCCTCAGATTTCAAATCTGAGCACCAGTTCAATAGTTATAAAAACCCACTCATACATTTACTGAACGTACCCGAACAAAACTTCAGAAATTTTTTTCGAGCACACCGGGCTTTGGAATCACACTCCGTCAAATTTTTCGGACTAGTAAAATTCCCATGTCTTTTTAAAAAAATTCCATGGAAATTGCAGGTCTTTATAATATTTACCTCTTGTATCTCCTAATTCAAATCTTCATAAACGAAATAACTAAAATTAACACCTAAAATAACATTAATAAATTTATATACATTATAATACATATAAAAGCATATGTATATAATCCATATAAAATAAACTTGGTTCATAACAGTATAACATTACTCAATGAAATTGAAATTGAGATGAAATCCCCTCTGTCATGAATTCTTTTTGGTCATACTTTCTTTGACATAATTTCTAGGGGTTTTAAACATGTTATTATCCTATAAAATAATTATATTAAATTTTAAAATATCATATATGATTGTAATAAAACATAATATCATCCATTTTTTAATAATCTTTCACTATTTTCATTCATTTGGATGTTAATTACTTTATTTTTTGTGAATGTTTTTACTATTGTTTTCCTATTCCAAAAATCATGATTTAATAATATCAATAATATAAACCATGATTTAAATATTTTTTATATTCATTATATATTTATTTTATAAATCTATAAAATATGGTGATATGGAATGAAATGCACCATTTATGGAGATGATAAGTCATATGTAAACATGAACATTGTTTCCATTTTCCTGTCATGTTAATAGAAGGATATGTAATTTATATAAATATATATAATAATTATGTTATAATTTTTATGTCATATATATCACATATTTTTATTAAAAACATCATTAATACATTCTATGTAATGTGTGAATGAATCACATTGGTTCGTGAGGCAGTAGCCTGCCATACACCCGAGCGACGTTTTCAAATTCCCACAAAATAGTAGGAATGATGGTATGTGTCATATTAAAATATCATAAGTATAATAACCTCATAAATCTCATTAATATCATATATAAACAATAAATCCTTTATTATTACCAACCATGAATGTTGGTAATGTAAAAATGAACAACATCAGTCTGTGAGGCGGTTGTCTTCCGTGCACACAAAAAATGATTTCGTAACTCATTTGATGGATGTGTGTTATGTTGTAGGTAATTATATTAAAATTCTGAATTATTCAGTATTCATAAAAAAATGTAACCTCTTAGAAAAATATAAAAAATTCACTAGAAGTTAAATTTTTTATCAAAAATTCATAAATTAAGTTTATTTTTTGAATTATTTTTAAAAAATTCAAATTTTAGTTTAAAAATATATTCACCATTAATAGGCCGGAAAAACTATGTTTTAGAAAAATATATATTTTTATGCATAAAATTAGATTTTTTATTATCTTATGCCAATAAAATTGGACGAATATAAAAAAATATTGAATATATAATATATAAAAAATACATTTACATCATTGAATAATACTAATTAGTTTAATTTATTAATATAATATTCATTTTGCTGCATAAAAATAGCTTTTAAAAAAATAATTTATAATAAATTGGTTTTTATTTTCATTTTTTATTAATTAAAAACCAATGAA
Source organism: Viscum album (assembly GCA_963277665.1). Classification (NCBI taxonomy): domain Eukaryota; kingdom Viridiplantae; phylum Streptophyta; class Magnoliopsida; order Santalales; family Viscaceae; genus Viscum; species Viscum album. Next base: position 822,454,612 of record OY728162.1, read on the forward strand.
TTCATTTTATTTTTTTCTGAAACATGTATTTTCATAAGTTAGTCAATCATTATCACACCCTCTATTTTAATATCTATGTGATAACTATCATATTAAATAATAAAATTAATAGTATAATGTTGTTCGGTAAAACATCATCTTACTTGTTACACAATCCCTCAAAAGAATTAATTGTTGTGTGTAACTAAAGATAAAATCAATATTGTGTATTAGATGAGCATAAATTATCATTTCATGTAATTTGGGATATATAATAGATTGAATTTATTTAAAATATTAAATATATCATAAAGACTCATGATTTTGTATTACTTTATACACTTGGTGTTCCCTATCATAAAAAAATTAAAATATAATGTCAATATTTTAAACATACAATGTGTTACAATATACCAAAATTAAATTAATGGAATCCTCACAATTTAAACATGATCTTGGTAATGAAATGTTTATATTTAAAAATTATTTCAATAAAATCCCATATCATTTGTACGGTTGGTAAAAATACTCTTTTTAAAAGAGATGGTGAACGACCAAGGTCTTATAAAAAAACATAACTGGTTTAATGTTAGAAGACATTTGTAGAAAGTGATGAAATGGACATGATGGGGAATAATAAATATTTAAAGAGAGTGATTGATTTTATTGATCACAAGAAACTGAATGATCAATGGAATGTTTATGGGATTAAAAAAATAAATATAAAAGGTGTGTAAATCTAATTGATATAATAATAAGTAATGATAATAGGATAATATTTTATTTCAATGTCACTTATCCTAACGTTAAGTAATTATTTTACAATATGATAATATAAAGAAATAAACTTAAATGATATATTTTTATTTCATAAAAACAATTTCATCATTTGGTTCTTCATCGATAATTTATCAATTCATCACTTATTTTAATAAATAAATATAAAAAATTAGTTATTTTATGCTTAATGCTCTAAAACTAACATTAAATGAATCATAATATCCATAAAGATTGAAAAGTATTCCCATCTACCTATTATATTTTTCAAAAAAAATCATGGTCAAAACATTAATCTATATACCTCAAAATTAATAAATCTAGTTCATCATTAAAATTTATTCGTTATTTTTTTTAGCTAAATACATTGCCACACTATCCAAAATATCGTGTAGTCCAATAGAAGGTGTGAAACCCTTATCATCCATTGGACATCTATTCAGGACCAACCACCTTGATGGATGAAATATTTTCTCATCCTACATGAATTTTATCCTTTCTATATCTATATTAATTTAATTCTTATATCATTCCAAAAAATATTATGTACATCCTTGAGATAAAATTGATCTTAAAATTAAAATTTTACTCTTGTTTTTAATAGAATCAATTTTTTTTTTCAAAAAGTCTAATAATAGTATTTAACTATTATTACAATATCATTAATGATAATATTACCCTAATATTTTATCAATACATTTAAAATCATGTCCATAAAATGAAATTTCATTATTCCCCAAATAATGTTTCCCATTAAACATATTCATTCCATGAATTTTTCCAAAAATTTCCTTAATCTAAGTTCAATCACATTACATAAAACCTAAAATACTTGTCTAAGTCAATGATCATAGAAGAAATATTTAATTAATTAACCTCATATGGTTTCCATAACACTTATACCAATAAATAGAAAATCACTTCTAAAATTTAATAGAATCCTTAGTTGTATCATGATTCATGTTTCAAAAATACTATCAATAACACGCTTCAACAAATTATTTATTTAATCACAATACATAAACACTTATTCTACTTTATTTCCACTTTGTAACATCCATGGATTAATATTTTCCCTTTAGATGAGGGAATTGAATAAGGTAATATCATATTTCCCCCATTTATGATATTGAACTATTAATGGATCCTTAGGATGAAATTTATTTACAAACATTATACTCATTATTTTACTATAAATATTGGTTTCTTTATGACCTTATTTTATACTCAAAAAAAATTTCCCCATTCCATTGGGTCACATTACTGGATTTATCCTTCGGTATTTATTTTATGATGGAAACATGGTCTCCAACACTCAATCTCTTTTGAAACTTCATCTATCCCTTCTTTAGTGAGTTTGACTATTACTTAAGGTTTTTTTGTAAATCAGAATTTTAGAAAAATGATTATAAAAAAACAAAATATAATTAACCCTTAACAACATCTCAATTTTACCCAGATTACTTTATGCTCCATCTATTGACTAAAACCAAAACACATTATTTGAACAATAATAATCATAGTTAGAAAATCGTATAATAATTTATTAGATGTCAAAATCATGAAAAAAAATCAATCTAATAAACCTTTTGTTTAACCTACATTATTTATTTTTAACATATAATCAAATTTTTAAAATTGTTTTTAATGAAATTTTAAATTATCCTAGTCATATCACTTTGGATTCACAAACTAGGTGCGCGTTAAGACCCATTTTTGTGTATCAGGTTAACCTTAATTCAAGATTGACGCAACATTTTCAGAGCAATTAACTCTAGGTACATCTTCACTAGAACCACACCCAACATTAGTATCCCAATATAGATTTATTTCTTGGAAGACCCATATAACACTACATTAACAATTCATTAGGATTTTATTATATATTTATAATCTAATTATATCATATGGTTAGGTTCCATAATATATGTCTTCTAAAATATAGTTTCCAATGATAATAATAAACTTTATCTGATAACAAATTTAGTGACCCAAACCCTAGAATCATGGATTTAGTGACTGATACCATTACATTGGAATACGAAACAAGGAATCACATTCCGAAGGACTGATCATTTTATTATTCTTGGTAAAATAGTTTCCTAGACAAGTCATACATTACCTTTGTAATTCATGAATTATAATTTTTTTTAAAATAACAATATTCCATAGAATCTATCCATGCATATTAGTCATAGTATACATCAATGAATCCTGGGGAAATGGTAAAATTAATGATGATCTCAAATTCATAGTAATGCTTAAGTATAACAAAATAAATAATAAATCAATTAGAATATTTAAATATGGAATGGTAAATTACATAATACATATTTAATGTAATCAATAGACTATGAAAGAAGTGTATAGACTAAATGGCATGGAAAATAACTAAAAACACATTTTATTTAATCAATAAAATAAGAATAATGTTTGTAAATAATATGGAAAAGTAAATAAAAAAATTGAAAATATTTTTATACAATAACATGAAAATAATGAATTGATAGGTCATAATATATCTTGAAAATTAAACAACTGAATACACATTCCAATTAATCAATAAATTGAGAATGAAATTCATCTATATATTTTTTCATCATGAAAATTTGTTGGGTAATAATATCTAAATTCTAGAGGTTGGGAGTTCTTAATTATTGGATTCCATGTTTCGTAGGAAAATTCTACATTTACCATCAATATCATTCAAAATATGGTTTGAAACACAATTGGTAAATACCCAATCATTTAAGGCTAGCAAACCGATTATTCCCATGAGACAATTCGCGCCTCTAAGGTAAATCAATAATTTGGGCAGACCTAGATCATTCCAATCTAAATAATTCCCTGTATATTGAATAATTGATTTATGTATAATATTACATATCATAAAGTATCCATATTGAGTAATGAATATTGATTTATCCATATGTCCCCAAATATAAAATAACATTCAATTTTGAATATAAAAAGTTTAAATGATATATGGTTTTAGAAATAAACATATACTAAAAATAATTTATGTTTAATATCATTTTTATAAAAATCTTGATAAAAAACATGATAAACTAGAATGGTAAACATCAATTAAATGACATAGTGTAATTTTGTACATGTCATATATAGAAAAAATAACATTACTTTTGCATTGTAAAAATGATATAAAAGTTCCTTGTTTGGAAAATAAAAAAAAAATTCCTTTAACATTATTTGTAAAAAATTAAAAAATTTAAATAATGACTTAAAAATAATTCTAAAATTATTAAATACGTTTTTTAAAACATTTGTATAAAACATGGGTTTGGATGAAAACAGGTTTCCAACTGAAGAGGGAAATGATGTCGAGTTTTCTTAGAAACATTTTCAAAAAACATTTAAGTACCAAAGTGTAGAAATACTGTAATATTACAAGAAAAAACTAAAGAGTAAACATAGGAGAATAAAATTAAATGTTTTATTAAAAAATAACCAATAATTTCCCTAAATGGAAATCAAAGTGTAAATAATCCTAACTAAAAAGAGATTATGATGTAAACCCTTGAAAAGATCATAAAGATGAAGTTATAATCATCCAATGAAAAGATTAAGTATGTAAACATTAAAAAAATAATAAAACATGTTTTAATAAACAAATATATAGTCAAATTAAATTATACACATAATCTTACGATATTAACAAGATCGAGGAAGCAGTATAACCCAACGAAAATAAATTGTGCTCTGAAATTCTTTTCGAGTTGTTTACTATTAATTAAATACCCTTTATATGAAATAATTCCAATTGAAACATATGTTACCAAAAATAATATAATATTAAATATATTAAATTCCATTTCTATATTATATATATCATATAAATAAAACTTGGTGCGTGAGATTACAATATGCCTTATGAAAATGAAATTGATATGAAATCCATTACCTCACACATTCATTTTGGTTCGACAATATTTAAACTAATGTATATTGTTTTTAAATTTTTTTTAAAATATAAAATATTAATATTAATATCTATTATATAATATATTAGTCATTTATAAGATATTATCATCCATTTTTTTTAATAAACTTTCATTATTTTCATTGTTTTGAATATTAATTAACTTGTTTTTTAGTATGTTTCCACTTGTTTTTCCCTTATGTAGACTCTTATTTAATAATATAAATAATGTAAAAAATGACTTAAATATCATATATATGAATTATTTAGTTATTTATAATAATACATAAAATTTGGTGATTGGAAATTAAATACATCGTTAATGTAGATGGTAGGTTGTAAGTATGCATGAACACTATTTACATTTTCTTTTTGTATTGTAATAAGGAAAAATAAATAATATATATATATTATCATTAAATTAGAATTATATGAAATAAATATCACATATTTTTATTTAACCCATCCATAATACATTATATGTATAACATGGATGATTCATATCATTTCGTGATGCGGTAGTTCACCGTACACTCGAGCGACATTATTATATTGCAAAAACATGGAATGAATAAATATATTTTTATATAATAATTATAAAAAAAAAATATAATCCTAAATATAATATATATATATATATAATATAAATAATAAATCCATCATTATTACTAACATTGAAAGTTGGTAATGGAAAAACGAAGGACATCAGTTCATAAGGCGGTCGTCTTCCACAAACAAAAATAAAAATTTCAAAACTCATTTGATGGAAGTATATGAAATTGTAGCTTATAAACATTACATAAAAACATATAAGTACGTTTAATTTAATTAATTAATTATATAATCATGGTATAATATTAATTTAATGAGGTTTATATGGAAAAAAATAAAAATTGTTTTAGAATAACATTACCTCTTTATTAGGTAACCTCTTCAGTTCCCCCTACTGCCTTCCTAAGCTGGATTTATTCCTAAGATAAGGCCTGTATGATTATGGTAGGTAATTGTGAAATTTATATGGTCATTTATTGGCCAATGCTGTGTGTTTTGAAGGTATAAATTGGATAGGACATGGGTGACATTTTATAAGTGGGGCGAGTGTCAACCTTTAATTATTTCGAAAGAGTGAATTGCATAAAAATTTTATTCATGTCATTTAGAACCAATAATGATAAATTATAGAATATATAATGTATAATTTCTAATTATGGTTATAAAATAGGGTTTTTTAAAGATATGGGTTTTTTTTACACTATGTTTTCTATGTTTAACCACTATGTAAATTTGTTTTCTCCTTATCATTATAATTAATTTTTAATGTTTTGAGTAATAATTTACGTAAAAAATGAATTCGGACTTATTTAAAACTATATGTTATTTTTATTCCAAATATTAAATTAATTTTTTTCAAATTAAAACCACATAATTGGTAAAAATTAATTTAACATTAATCCTATATAAGGAAAGGAGAAAGAAGGGGTTTAAAGTTAAAAGGTTCAAATGCCTGTATTTTCTTCATATGAAAACTAAATATTAAAATTATTAAAATGAAATAAATTTTATTAATATATTTATAATTTAAGTATTTAAACATTAAATTAAAGTTAAATTTTAATTTCACTTTATAAATTATTTAAATCCAAATTATGTTTTTAATTAAATTTTACTAGTTATAACCATTCATCATAAAATTAAACTACTCAAAAAGAAAAAAATCACACATTGATAATTTTGGTATTTATATTTCAAAAACGAAATTTATTTTTCTAATTTTTTTTTAATTGTGTAAAAATTTTTGTGTTAAAATATGTGCACCATTAAAAGAACAAAAAATTGCCTTTTAGAAAATTATAACTTTTTACACATAAAATAGGTATTGTTCTTATCTAATTCCAATTAAATTAGATGAATATAAAAACAATTGATTGGTGATAATATATATATATATATTTAATATAATTCAATTATTTTAATTAATTTTATTTATTACGACAAAATTCTATTGGGCACATAAAAATATTTTTTCATAAAAACAATTCTTTTATATTAAATTTGGTATTTATTTTCATTTCTAAATTGTTTTTAGACACTTAATTCATTTTATTTTTGTATAAAGAAATTATAATTTATTTAATACTATTCATACTCACTATTCTAAAATCAAGGTGATAAATATAAAATTAAATAATAATATTATAATTATATTTTTTCGGTAAAACTCGGTCATACAATTAATGAAAGCTACCAAAGGAACTCATTACTTCATATAGATCATGAAAAATAAAATAAATTTCGCATATATTCCATGATAAAATCATCATTTATTGTAATAAAATCTATATAATTTATTTAATTTATTTAAAATAGTAAATATATAATAAATTATTGGGATGCTATATTCTTGTTATGCTTGGTGTTGAGTTTCACAAACACTATGAAATATAATGTTAATATTTTAATATTTTAGGATGTTGCATTTCCCAGCATTAATTAAATAGTATCCTTATAATTTAAATTGGACCATGGTAATAACAAATTTATATTTTAAAATTCATTCATTGAAATAAATCATCATGAGAAGGGTGGGTAAAATGTTCTCTTAATAAGAGTGACTGGGAAGTACCAAGGTCATATTGAACATCAAATAATTATGTTTATAATTAGGAGAACATTAATGGAATGTGAAGAAGTGTACAAGGAAAAAAAGATTAAATATTTATATATATTTACTGAGATCATTTATCAAAAAATGTAAATGATCAATGGAATGTTTTGGAGATCGAAACATATATCTAATAGATGTGTAATCGTCATTGATATCATTATAAATGATTGAAATAAAATAACATATTATTTCAACAAGAAATTCCATAATCATTAGGAAGTCAATTAATATTATAGAATATAAGGAAATCTACCTATATGATATTATTTTATTTTGTAAACACAATTTCATCCGTTGGATGTGATTCTATAAACATACAATTTATTACTTATTCAATGAAATAATTATCATAAAATGAATTTTTGTATGATTAAAGTACTAAAATTCACTATAAATAGATTTTAATATCCATAAAGACTGAAACCTATTTTCATTTATCTCTAACTATTTTCCAAAACATATATGGTTAATACATTAATATCTAAGCCTAAAAAATAATATTACTAGTTCAGTATAAATATTTATTCATCATGTTTTTATCTGAAAACAATGAAAAATTTACTAGGATATCATGTAGTCCAGTAGTAGGTGTGAAACCCTTATCATCCTTTGGTCATGGGTTAAAGCCCCACTACCTTTTTGTATGTGATGGGTTGTCACGCTCAATGTGGGTTTCCCTTTTTGTAATATATATTAATATAATTCTTATATTGTTCCTAAAAATATGATGGACATCTTTGAAATAAACATAACAATTAAATAACTTTTTTACAATGGGTTTAAATACAACTATTTTTTAAGAAATTATAATTATCATATTTTACTATTATTATAGTTTAATTGATGATCATATTTAACCTACATGTTAACAATAACTTTAAAATTATTTCTATAAAATGTAATGAAATTATTTCTCAAATAAAATTTCACTAAAACATATTATTTTCATAAATCTATCCCAAACATTCAGTTATCTTTGTGGAATATCATTACAAAAAAACATATAGTAGTTGATTAAGTCATTGGTTTTATTTTCAATCATAAACTCATTAAACCATGATGGTATCGATAACTATTATATTAATGAATACATTTCTTCTAAAATTTTATAGAATCCCTAGGTGTTTAATGATTATTATAACCAAAATACTATTTGTAAAACAATTCAACAATTTATTTCTTGAATCACAATTATTAAACACTTCAACTATTTTATGTCCACATAGATCCCTTCATGGTAAAATGGTTTCCCTTTACAAGAGGGAATTGACTCTATAATTCCTAGGTCCACAACTTATAAAAAATTACTTGAAATGGACCCTTAATATAAGATTTATTTCCTTATATCATACCATTCATTTTTCCTTAGTAATTCCTTTCATTTTATTATTATTTTCTTAACATAAATAATTTACATGTTTCATTATGACACATTCTGGAGTACCACCTTGCACATTTATTTCACGATGGAAATTGATCCTTGTTTTCTCTATAGTCTCCACAACTCGAGTTCTCATAAAAATCTATCATTCCCTTATTTTTTGATTATATGAGTTGGTTAACGTATATGTTTGGTAATCATATTTTTGGAAGACTGATTAGGCATATACATGATATCATTCACTCCTATCAACAACCAATTTTGTTACTCATTGCCACAAACATCCATTTCATTTCAAATTTTATCATGATATTTCAAGGATCTAGCCATTTACTAAAACCAAAAAACATAGTCTGAACAAAGAAATCATAGTGAGAAAACCGTAAAATAAATTATAAGATGTCTAAAAAATGAAACATTTTTTCAAAAATAAAACACATTATGTTTAACCTTTTTTATTCATTGTCATCATCTATTCAACTACATCATTATGATTTCCAATGAAAATACAAATTATCCTAATCCTAACCGACATGATTATCAAACAAGGTATACAGTAAATCCCATTTTATGTAGAATGTTATGCTTGAGTCGATATCAATGCTCCCATTTTGGACATATTATCCCTAGTTACACATGTTATAGTACCACATCCACTTATAGTATCTAGATAAGGATTTATTTATAGGATGATCTACATAATCGATACCTTACTAAAACATTAATATGTTTTTCTAAAATTATATTCAAATTATATCATATTGTTCTGCAACTTAATCTATGTTTTCTTAAATCTAGATCCCATTGTTTCTAAAAAATATTATCTAATACCAACTATAGTGACCCAAACCCCAGTATCCCACATCTAGTGCCTTCTACCAATAAATTGGCATAACATACAGGGAATCACATCCCAAATGACCAATTAGTTTTGTAATAATGGTAAAATATATACGTACAGGAATCTTACAAAACATTTGGAATATAATAATTTTAATAATTTTATTAAAATAAAATTATTCCATTTAACTTCTCCCAACATATCAGTTATAGTAAACTTTATGGAATTTTGGGAAAAGGAAACCAAAAAAAGTAAGCTCAAATACTTTATAACGGAAATGTGTAAAGGAAATAATAATGAATCGATGATAATAATCAATATATAAATTTAAATAACTGAACACACATACTATGTAATATATAGACTGTGAAGGATGTAAATAAACTATATAAAAAGGTAAATAACTAAAAACACATTCTATTTAATCAATAAAATGAGAAATAAGTGTGTAAAAAATATGGAAGCATAAATAACTAATTTTTTTATCAATAAAAAAAATATCATTAATTGATACTGTATAAAAGATATGAAAGTTAAATAATAGAAAACACATGTTATTTATTCAATAAAATGAGAATTAAATGCATCAATACATTTTTTCTTAACGGTAATATCATTGATAATAATAAGGTTATTCTAAATGAAGGTAATTAATGATTATTTGTGAAAACATTTCCCATGTAGATGGAATATTTACCATCAAAAACATTCACTATATCTATTAAAACTTTCTGTATAAAAAACCACATAACTAAGGATACAAAATTGATTCATCCCATGAATGTATTCGTAAATCAAGAGACTATCTATAAATGGGACCCACCCTATTTCTTATTAGTCTAAAGAATATTTAATTTATAAAATAATCAATTTATAAAGAATGTTCCTTATTATAAAATACACATATACATTAAAGGATACAAATGTATCAATATTTTCCCTGATATCAACTAACTTTCAATTTAGAACATCATATGTTGAAATAATATTTGGTTTGAGAAATAACCATATCTATGATATGTAATATAAATATTCATGTGAAATTTAATGTCCCATGATCATAGTAAAGTGAAAATTTCAAGGGGATGTTATTGACTATAATAATGAATCAAGAAAGTGAATGTTAATATGTTCCATAGTCAAAATGATCGTGAACCCTTCAGAGTAAGAATAAGTATGGTCTCAATACAACATATCTTTAGTAGAGTGTATGTAAAAAATGGGTTATGTTTTTTGTGAATAAAAATTCCATAAAAAGATATTTTAAATTGTTCATCAGGGAAAAAATATCTTATTTATTAATAAAAACATTTTGAAAAACATTTTTCTTTGAAAATCAGATTTAAAAAAATTTTCTTGAAAAATAAAATCATAAACCTAAAATGAAACTTTAAAATAATATATTGTGGTTTATTCCATACATTTTATATTGGGTGAAAATTTCATTCTTTTTTTACATTTTAAAATGGTTATAAAGGTGATTTTTTTTTGGAAAAAACATGAATATTCCTTTGAAATCATTCATAGAAAGTAAAAATTGGTGAAAATGTCTTTAATAAATCATTTTAAAAATCTCAAAGTATGTTTTCAAAAAATCTTTATAAAACATTGTATTGAAGAAAATAAATTTATGAGCTAAGAGATAAATGATGTTGGGTTTACAAAAATACATTTTATAAAACATTTTAAGTACCAAATAGTAGAAAATTGAATTATTACTGGAAAAAAATCATTATTTATAGAAGTATAATTAAATAAATAATTTTTTTTTGAAAAATAAACTTATAATTTTCATCAATTGAAACCATGTATTAAAAATCCTGAATAAAATGATATTGTGAAGAAAACCTATGAAAAATCATAACATCTAAGTGAGAATCATCCCATGAATCGTTTATGTGTATCAAATATAAATCCAATTTTTTTATGAAATACAAATATATATAGTCAAAGGTCATTATATAAAAACCTTATGATATTAACAACAACAAGGAATTAGTCATTCCCAATGAAAATAAATTGAGATATGAAAGTCAATAACACTTGGAAACTATTAATTCAAATTCCCTTTGTTGAAAAAATTCAAATTTAAACAACAGATGCAATGAAAATTAAATTATTCATTATTTTAGATGTCAATGGGGTCGTATGTACATCATTTAAAAGATAATGGGTGAATAATATTACAATATTCCTTAATTAAATGATATTTAAATGAAATTCATTACCTTGTGATTTTCTTTGGGTTCTACTTATTTTAACCTCTTATATAGTTTCTTAAAAAAAATTAATATAAAAAATAACCATATTATTTTTTATGTTATAATATATGATTTTTATAATATTTAATCATCAATTTTTTAATAATCATTTACTATTCTGATTGTTCCATATGTTAATATCCTTGTTTTTATAGCATCTTATTACATGTTTTATTTTTGTTCCTTTTTCATCAAACACGATTTAATCATCTAAATAATTTAAAAAATAATTTAAATAACAGAAATAATCATTATATATATATTTAAAGATATACAAAAAATTTGGTGACAGTAAATGAAATGCATCATTCGTGGAGATGGTAAGTCGTATGTATAAATGAATGTTGTTTCCATATTATTAACATATTAGAAGAAGACAAAGTTAATTATATATATATATTATCATTATATTATAATTTTTTCATCATATATATCACATATTTTATTAATACCATCCTTAATATATTCCATGTAAAATGTGAATGGATCACATTGCTTTACAAGGTTGTAGTTCGCCGTACACACAAGCGATGTTATCATATTCCCACAAAATGTATATTCTGATGGTATGAATGATATAACAATTTCAGAATTATAATAACATCATATATATCATATATATCATATATAAACTATAAATATATTATTATTCTCAATATTTAATGTTTCTAATGGAAAAAATAAAGACCTCAATTCACAAGGTAGTAGTACATCGTACGCACAAAAGATGACTTCACAACCAATTTTATAGAACTGTGTTATGTTTTAGGACACACACTTAAAATATAAAGTCAAATTATAAGAACAGTGCAGAGGATATTATATAATTATGATATAATGTTAATTTAATTAGGTGGATAAATAAATTCAATAAAACCCTTTTATAAAAACATAACCTCTTGTTCTGGTATCCTCCTTAGGTTAGAACTAATTATATCATATGTAGGGTTTATGACCAAGATAAGGAATCTAGTTTTAGATAATGGACTTTGGAAAGATATTTCAGAAGTGATTTTATGAACGAATGTTTTTTGAAGGTGTGATTTGGTGATGGTAGGGGGCTGCCTTTTATTAGTGGGGGTGACTGGCATGCTTGTAATTTCATTGAATGACTGAATTCCAACCATGTTTTTTTCATGTCCCTAGTTCCCAATAAAATTAAATTATCGATAATATAAATTATAAGTACTGAATATGGACATAAAATGTGTTTTAGACAAGTTTTGGATAATCTTTACACATTATTTTCTATATTTCACTTTTATGTAAACTCATTTTTTCTATAATCATTATAAAGAATTTTAGGTTTTTCCCCTAATCAATTTTGTAAAAAATTTAGTTTTAATTATTATAAATTTGAATGTCTTCTTATTCAAAATATTTAATCCTATTTTATAAATTCAAAACATTTAAGTGGAAAAAAATAATTTAAAATTAATCCTAGTGACATGACGAGAAAGTGGGAATTTAAAGTGAAAATGTGCAAAAGTTTACAATGTTATTATTTAAAAATTATATATTAAAATGATTAATATTACATATATTTTAATATTTGATGTTCAATTGACTTATTTTTACTTTAAAACCATTTCAATACTAATTTACCATTATAAATTATTTAAATGACAATGGAGTTTTCAATTGAAATTCATTATTTTTCAATATTCATAAAAAATGAAACTTATCCGAAAAAACAAAAAAAATCACTCTAATATAAATTTGGTAATAAAATTTGAAAAATTGATTTTTATTTTTTAAAAATAATTATAAAATTATAAAGTTTTATTTTAAAAAAAATCCTTAAAATGAACCAAACAACCATTTAGAAAAATAAAACTTTTTATGCATAAGATTAGATTTTTTGTATCTTATACATATAAAATAGGATGAATATATTTTTTTTAATATATAAGATATATAAATATTATTTTCAAAATTCAATAATAGCAATTAATATTAATTTTTAAATATAAAACTCAATTGGGTGTATAAAAATAGGTTTTTATAATAACATTTATACTATAGTCGATTGGTTTTTATATTCATTTATAATTAATTTATAGCCCATGAATTCACATTATTTTTTTGTAAACCATATATTTTTCACATATTAGTTATTTCTATATATACATGTTATTACAATGGATATGTTGAAACCATCAACTTAAATAATAATATTAATAGTATATTGTTGTTTTTGTAAAACACAATCTTCCATGTAACACAAGATATTTAGGCAAATTATTGACACATTTAACACAAGATAAAATAAAGTTTTCCTATAATTCAAGATGAATTCATCCTTATGTGTAATTCATGTTATATAATAGATTTAATTTACTTATAATGGTTAATTTATCATAATGACTAAGGATATTTTATTCATTTCTATGATTTGTGTTGTGTTTTATACACGCTATCAAATATCAATATCATATTTTAATCATTTGGGGTGTTATAGTTATTACTAGTTACTGTTAAAAGTAACTAAATAATGTCTGTTAATACTAATTACTAATTATAGTTACTTACTAATAATACCTAATTACTACTAATTATTATCATTTTCTATTACTGTTAATTATTACTTAGTACATTTAATTTATATTAATTAAGCATATTTATTATTTACTACTATTAATTATTACTAATATAAATTAATTATTACTAATTATATATCAATTAAAACTATTTACTACTAAATAAAAATAATTACTCTTAATTGAAACCCTTTAATGCTAATTACTACTAATTATTATTAATTATAAATATTTTTAACAAATTAAAAATAATTATTTCTAATTAATAATACTACATTCTAAAATAAAATATATTAACTAATAGTAAAAAAGACTAAAAGAATTACCTCAAAATTGATGCCTAATTGGTATTAAAATACTGATGGGAAACCAAAACGATAGCTTATTAATAAAAAATATATTTTAGATGGAAGAAATCAATTAGTGAACAGAAGAGGAGAGGGGAGGAGAGGAATTATAGATAAGAAATTAAAATGGGGGAAATATATATATAGGATTTATTATTAAAGAAATATTATTTTATATGGGTTCAATCACAAATAGTTACCACCATAAATAAAAATATTGATGATATAAAATATATTTTTATTGTAAAAACTAAAAAATATTTATCGACAGAAATATTATTTTTGACAAACATATCTATCACATCGTAAATAATCCATTGGGTGAATTTCAAACAAAAAATATTAGAAATGAGAAAGAGAAACCCATCAGAAATAAGGATTATTGATGGATGGCCTGAATTCATGTCAAATATTTTTTTATTAGAAACATTTCAAATCACAAATAGTAGTAAAAAAACATATTTACAGTGATAATGTTTCCCCATCTCAGATAAGTCTTACTTCATGACTATTTGTGATAGTTATCCTCCCTATAAAAAATCACTTATCACATTTATACATTTCTCCCATTGTGAAAGTGTCTAGGGAGTCTTCCCAAGGGGTCTCAAGGCTTGAACATATTTTTTTAACAATATATATCACCTTTAAGAAACTTTTCACATCTCCCTTTTTAAGGATATATGCAAGAAAATGTTTGTGTATAGTTTAATAAATAATGTCACCTAACCATGAACCATGATTCTTACAAATTAAAAGTTTTAATTTAATTATATTCCCTTGGTAATATTTATATATAATAAACCCTAATCCCTAATTTGTTCAATTGAAACCTCCCCCATTTCACTATAGGTCTCTCCACATTGATCCATGATCATCTCTCATTTCCTTTAGCATATGACTCTATGATATGTCTTGTTTTTATCTGATTTCTCCCGGTATCACATTATATCCTCTTGAACTCTATTCCCATTATTCTTGTGAAACAAATTTGGGATTTTAATGATGGATCAAATGGTATCATCTGTATATCACAATGTTTCTTATTAATAATCAAATGTGAGGACCCGATCACTTCAAATCTCGTATATTTGTCAAAGGTGTTCATCTTTTCCTCCATTGGTGAGGTAGGTGTCTATATACACGGGTTTGTTTCCATAAATTCATCTATTATCTTATATAACCTATTTTAATTTTTATAAAAATTAATGATTGATTTTTTCATGTCCATGAAATAATTTTTTAAACGGGTTTTGATTTAAAAATAGATTTACGCACTCTATGTGCTTGATGAAATGCATCAATATTGGCTTTGAATCTAAAATGGATTCTCAAGCATAAAAGAGATAATGATTCGTTGTGGAAATGGTTTATAAATTTTAATCCTCATTTTCAAATGTTTTTTTGGAAAACATTGAAAAATGGAAGCATTTTTTGTGTTTGGAAATGGACATATGTATC
This sequence comes from Viscum album, assembly GCA_963277665.1. Taxonomy (NCBI): domain Eukaryota; kingdom Viridiplantae; phylum Streptophyta; class Magnoliopsida; order Santalales; family Viscaceae; genus Viscum; species Viscum album. The sequence goes on from OY728162.1 coordinate 822,470,801, forward strand.
ATTTGTCTATATGACACCACTAGGTTTTTTCTTGATGTCCTAAGACTATGGTATGACTCAATATTGTTAGGATTTATTGTATTCCATGATCATTGTTCATTCACATGTTTGAGTGCATATTCCATTAAGCTATGTCCTAGTTAGTTCCATGTATTATACATGATGGTTTTATTACACGTCTAATAACTCACAATTTTATTATATGGTATTTCTTTGGATAATTCTATTCATGCCTTTAAATTATCAATCATGAACATTTCATATTCTTATTTATTTTTAATATTAAATATTTTAATGAAAACCAAAGGTTTTTTTTACAAAACTATTTCCCTTTTAAAAATCATTTATAAACTATATTTATTTTAATGGAATAACTGATGGTTTCTTGGTGTTAGATTTTTTATAGATTTTCCAAGTTATCCTAGAAGAAATTGTTCTCACACGATACTATTTCCTTTTGGAATTTGTAGGTGTGGGTTTTCGGGTCACAATAAAGGGAATGAAATCATATAGATCGCCATCTTCTCTTAGATTTCATCACTTTCTTAACGAGCTATGTTGGTAGTGATGGATGGCCACATGGATAATTGAATTTTATCTCTTTCATTTTTTATCTTGAGGTTTGTTATTTTTTTGACTGAAATTTTTTGTATCATTAAATTATACTCTTTTTCTGTAAAATAGTCTGTTATGTTATCAATTTATGGTTATTCATGTGATGTTTTCATGGTTGTTTGTTATTACTTTCCTTATGGTGGGAAAAAATGGGTGAGATGTCATGTTGGACCTAGATAGATCCTTAGATGGACCATATTTAGACATTATTACATATATATATATAATGACATATTTACCATATTTCATCATTATTACCATATTATACAATTATTAGAAAAATTAAAAAATATCACCCCTTAGAAATTTATAATCTTCAAGTTCTAAATATTAAATTAATTTTATCAAATTCATCCATAATGTGAGCATATTTTAACTTGTTTAATCCTGATATAATGCATAAAACTTTGGTATTGGACTAAACAATATTTCATTTCTAAGACAATTTATTCTTTAATACTACATTACCAATATATTCATAACCTATTATCACACAATAACTTGTCATATGGGTGTAGGGTAAAATGGTCGCACTTTCTTGGGATTATTTAACTAATATTGATTTGGCAGTGATTTCAAAATACATGAACACCTCCCAAAAATTATTCTACTCAAGCATCAAATATTGATGCTTTATGTCTCCTTGGTCAAGGGAGAACCCTCTTTATTCATCCTATATTTTATTATACAAAATATTATCTCCACAAGTGATTTTCATACAGGTTTAGTGACTGGTATCTATTGGGTTAGATAAATATGGAGAATGGGTGTGATTTACTTTTTATAAAATTAAATTGAATAAGTAATTTGATGTTATAAAATATTAAATTACATAATACAAGAATTTTGTATAAAAAATATTGTTTTGTGTAAATTAATGTAATAAAAAGAAAATATGTCATTAAGAAAATTAAAATGTGGAAGGTAAATCCACAACCACAATAGATAAGAGCATTCGATATCAACACAAAAAAGTTCCCTTACGTTTCCTCCCCTTGAGAAGTGTTGATATTTTATATGATCCATTAATTTTAATAGGAACCAAGAACCAAATTATTCACTATATTTTGAATAGGAAATTTAAGAATAAGGAACAACTGTTTGTAAATGGAACCAATATACAAAAAAAATAAACATTTAATCTTGAATGGATATGTAATAAACCAATGATGAGATTGAGGGGGGAAATATATGGATTGTGTTTTTTGGAAATCCATTACAATATTATCTCAATACGAAAAAATAATAATAATTATAAAGAGGGTGATAGAGGGAGAGAGATTACAATTGAGAAATAGGGATCAAAGAGGTTACAAAGTAATGAATAAAGGATCTAGAAGAATAATGAAAAATGGAACCAAAGAAATGACCATTATTATAAATAAATATCAAAGGATCTCTATGGTAGTTGATGTATATCACAACATTGGATGGTTCCCATTTATTTTCAAATTCCCATGGAGAATATTCACTTTGATATTATTTCATAATAAAATGAAATGATGGAACATCGTTTCTCATTAAATATTTAGGAGCCATTTAATATTAATTAGAGTATGGTTATATGATTACTATAATTGTATAATGTTCTAGGTATCCCATTTACTCATTTTATATCCTCTTAGGGTCCCAGGCATATCTTCGGTTGAGCCTTGCTTTTATTAGATGAATATGGTCACCTTTTTTTAACATTAATTCTACGTAGAATGTTCTTGAACACTGGAATTAGATACAAGGTATGAATTACTAGTTAGTCTATGGACTCCTTGGGGATTCCTTTGTACTTATTGTTTCCACAAGCTTGCTATTGACTTCCTTAGGCTAGACGATAGACCTTTTAAAATTATATATGTAGAAAACATAAAACATTTTAGAAACAATTTAATGTGATTGTTAATATTAAAACCATTACATTATGTGGTACAATAATCACTCTCTTTTTATGATTTATAACTCTTGGTAAAATCAATATAACGTGTCGAGGAAATATAAAATTTAATGATTTCAAAAATAAATATGAAACCATGTCTTACTCTTTGGGATTTTTTTTAGAAATGACCTCTACCTTTTTAAAATGTTGAAACAAATTATACATAAAAAGAAACACCTCTATAATATAACATTATTTTATATTTTACCAATATAAAAAAAGCCCCCACATTGATATTATCAAAAAAAACAAAAGAAGAATTTTTTTAGACAGATAATGACATAATGGATGATATCGAACAAGATTTCAAAACATCCTTTTAATGAATTTTACCCAAATTTAAGAAAATAATGGAATATTAATGGATGGGAATTCTAATAAAAGTGTAAGTAAACCTTTAAAAACAATTATTACTAATTACCCCCTTAATAATTATGATAATTCATAAAAATTGGATAAATAGGAACAACTGTAAAATATAATGATTCGATCATAAGGATTTATGAATGAAGAATAATGATATTAATATAATTTTAATAGTATTTTTAATGTATTAAATGGAATCATTACATGAGAAAAAAATTATAACATGATTTAAAAAAAATCACAAGATAAATCATTGAAATCATGCTTGGATAAGAGGCATTATAATATGAAATTATCATTAAAATAAATCCACTAAATAAAAAATTTAAATAATAAAATTTTAAATACTTCATAGATTTTGATAATATTTCAAACTCAAGAGATTTATTTTTAGGAAAAAACATTATTTTTTTGGATAATTTTTTATTGTATTATTTAATAAATTTCCACTATATTTTATTCGATTGAGATTTGGAGTTGAATCCCTATAGGATATAAATATTTTCTTATTTTTATTTACTTTAGGGCTCGACAATGTTATCCTAAGATGATGTTATCATAGAAACAAATTAAATTCCACATATAGTGGCTATGAATGATTTAGGGATCCAAACATACATAGATTTTTGGATAATATTATAATGTTGATTTATAGACTTATGCTTTCAATATATAAAATTTTAAAAATAACATTCATAAGTAATATTCCATTTAATATGATAATATTTTAAAATTTTATTTTGGGAAATACCTTTCACAAAAGTAGTTTTTTATAAATAATATTCAATACTTATTTAAACAACTAAAACTGCAATTATTTTTAAAAAACATTGCAAGACAACAATCATATTAATAAAATTCAACTTTGGAGAATTTATAAATAGGTATTTTTTTATCATTGATATTATTTTTAAAGTCTTAATCATCAGGATTATTTTTTATTTAAAAATCAATATTTTATATAAAAACATGATCCATTTTATTTAAAATCTATTTATGATTCCCATTGTAATTTTGAAATCCAAAATGAATATTTAATAAACATTTTCAATTTTATTCATAAAAATTTTCAAGGTCCTCAAAGGATAGGTAACTAAAAGAAAAATAAGATCAATAAGATTAATAATGAGTAGATGAGTGATACATTGGATTACTAACCTTGTTTCCTTTATTGAGTTGTGTCATTATGATTTTTATACATGAGTAACCTGGGGGGAAATATTCCAGGGAATCATCACCAGCAGTATATGAAGTGAATTTTATTACATTAAAACCATTAATCATTCCTTTTAAATACATTTTTTGATAGGTAAATCAATATTTATATGAATAAATTTGTTAAATTCATAATAAGTGACTTCTATAACATCAAATTTTACTTTATTTTTTAACACGTTGGGATGATTTCCTCTTCATTATCGGTTTTTACACAATTCTGAATAGTTGTTCATGTAATCTTTCATCATTAGTTGAATTTCAAAATCTTCATCATATTTTATTACTTTAATTTCTATGTTATTCTATGTTTCCATGGATTCAATTTCTTCTTCAACCGCTAGGAATGTCATGTTGATTTCATCAACATGTATATTATTATTTCCTTGGATACATAGACCATCATGATTTATGGATCATATAAACGTTAAACCCATATGATTTTCATCATGTTCATTTCAATGGATATGAAATCAATAAGATATTTTCTAGCATGGAAAAATTAGTTAAATGAGAAGTAGTATATTCAATTTCATTAATATAGAAAATTTTGAAATCCTAACAATTAATTTCCTATCATATATCTTTTACTTTATTGGTTATTTAATGAGTGATTTCAATAAATCTTCATATTTCCTTAGATATTTTAAAAATTAGATATTGTATTAAAATCAATTTGATGTAAGAATAAATATAAGGCATTAATATATCTTTTTTTATGTTCTAAATTGTAAATATACTTTATAATCTATTTTTCATCCTATTTTTTATTTGGAGGTTAATCCTGAATTTACATTTTCAAAATTAGATAACGAATAGTATCAAGAAAATTAATCATTTTATTTTTCCAATATGACTATTTCAAACCATAAAATAATGTAGCATGCATATAATAATTAAATTCCAATTTAAAATTGATATTTTATAATTTTTTATGATTTTAAGATGACTTTTTTTTTAAATAATTTTTTAATAAATACACAAATTATCCATTTATAGATAATTTTGGTATTAGAGAATAAAATAATTTTCAAAATGTGATTTTGAAAAAAAAATACAACCTTTATGAATAAAATTTGTGTTATAAAATATGGAATGAGGGTGGTGAATTTCATGTTTATAAAATTAATGATAATAAATAAATTAATACAATAAAAGATATCAGGACATAATAAAAGAATATGACATAATCAAAATTACAAATACTATAAATTAAAGCTATTAAATTAATTGAAATAATTTTTAAAATTAAAATATATAATGTAAACAGACAAGCACAATTGATAAAAAAGTTTTACAATAGCACAAAACGGTGCCCTTATAGATCCTCTCCTAAAGAAGTCACGAGAGGGATTAAAACCCATGGTTTTAATGGGATTTAAGAACCAAAGAAGAACGTTTATATTGAATTGAAAAATCAAGAAACCAATATTCATTTTTTAAAATTTAACCATAAACCATATAAATAATACCATTCTTTTGAATGGATAAGAAGTAAATCAATGATGAGAAGTTTGGAGAAAAGTGAAAATTTTCCTCTTTGTAATGCTTGTTACAATGTTGTATAAACTCTAAATAAACCAAAATATATATAATTATGGTGATAGAGATAATATAATTTGGAAAGTGGTATCCAAGGTGTTATAAAAAAATGAACATTGGTCAAGAAGAAAAAATATATTGGCTAAAAAAAATGAAAAAAATAAAAAATAAAAAAATCTATATGGTGATAAAATGTAGTTGATGATGATCAAACCTTTAGATGGTGACCTATAATGTTCACAATTCCCATAGATAATTTCCACTTTGATATTATTTGATAAAGGAAGTGAGTGTTGGAACTTTTAATCACCCTATGTAATGAGAAGTTGTTGAAGATCATATTGCATTTCCTATTACGTTTACTATAATTGGATGAAGTTACATGAATCCCATTATTTACTTTTATTAATTCATAGGGTTCATGATATTCCCATGGTTGGCCCATGATTTAATTATACATGAGATATTATTTTTTAGCAACCTTAATTAAACCTATAATGTTCCGTAACACTACCACCAAATATATGGTAGTCACCACTGGGAACCTAATAGGCTATATGTGGATAACAGCATGATGCCTACTTTCACCAACTAGACGGTGATAATTTCCAATTAATTGGTGGTAAATATATAATTATAGATTAAAATCCTCATTATAAACAAACTAAAACAATTTAAAAACATAATAACATATTTGTGATCATTTAAAAAATTACTCTATGAGGTACTTCATCAATTAGTTATCATTATTACCCTTTAGTTACACTTATTCTAGTGGTCACTCTACAAAGGATACCTTACCGATGGTCCTAAATCAAAATATTAATAATTTTCAATTATCATGTAACTAAAATATTTACTCTTACTTCCTATAAATCTATGAAACCAATCCCTTATATACTACTTCTCAATTTTAGTTCTTTCAATGTTTTGATTTTATGAGTTGTATTATTTTCCAGATGCACTGTTATTATAATTTTAGTGACATTTATCTAAGAATATAATCCATGATAAATATACATTGTATTTACATTATGTATTGTTGTTTTTTATTTACTATTTGTTATATCAATAATAAAAAATTTGTATCATATATTTATAATATTTTGTTTATAATTGAACATTTTTATTAATTATAACAATTTCTCATATATTATTGCTATAAACTATAGGGAACCATAGAGGGTGTATTTCAATGTGGTGATTCCCATTAGTCAAAATAACACATTAATAAACTATAAAATGGAGATTTAACACATTTTTATGCTCATTACCTACAATACCATGGAATTATAAATGGATTATTTTATTTTCAAGTAACATAAATGTCCACATCACTTCCTTGAAAAATATGTGGTATTTTCCAATATATTGTCACATAGCCTTAAGATGAACTTTCAAATGTTTTCATTAAGAGTGACATGTAGAAAATTTCTTTGATATATAGCGTATAATCAAAGAATTTTATAAAACAACGATAAAATTGAGATGAAATATCAAATACCTCCACTTATAAAACCTTTTGAATTTATATTACTTTTTAGATGACCCAGAAACATAAATAATTTAATTTAATAAATGGAAATAAAATTATTACGCTTTCTAAATTTAATGAAATATAATATAAATTATTAATATTATAGAATTATTACATTCCACATATTCTAATGATAATTCCATCAGTAGAGGGAAATCAAATTATCCTCAATGATAATTCTTTGTAAAGATCCCTCAATACCCTTATTTTTAATACAAATAATCCAATTATTTGGAATATAAAATACTAATTTATCTAGTTATTATTTTACAATGAAATATTATATACTAATATTGATAAAAAATTATTTCCATGGAATTTATGATAATATATATATATATATATATATTATATAAAAAAGATATACTTACTTGTCTTATGTTTTGATTCGTTAAATAATATTTTGTACCATCATATTTTGGGTAAATTATTATTAGAATGAGTTATCATTATTCAATTAGTAGATATAATATTTTTCTACCTGAGGGAAACCATGGGATAAAGATTAACTAATTTTTTGGTCTCACAACCTTCACTAGATAAATTAACTTTGGCTATAGGAAACCGAAATGATAAGGTATTCCACATTAATAAATATTCTTAGGCATAATAAATTTACATCTGTGGTTCTTCTAGAATAAAAAATGGTTAATTATATTGGATATGGAATTCAATGAATTCAATTTAAGAGGCATATTTTTACACCAATAAAATCACTCATATCATATGAATTTTTCTTTTCATGTGGGTTCATGAACAATTATGATTAATTCCAGGACCTCTTATTGACATGGATTTATAAAGAAAATAATTGTTACTCAATTAAATATAAAATGTGATTTTGAAATATTTACCCACCATATCTATATGGGATACATTGTTAATAATACAGAATTGATGCCACTTCATGATTATAACATAGATATGATGTTATAGTTTCCTCTGAATCAAAAATATCTTATATATAGAACCTATATAATCCATAAATTTACACATTTCAAACATTATTTGTGCTATTAACAACCCGAATTAGGATGATATTATCATCTATATTATACACCGTTGTTTTGTTATTACTTTCATAAATAATGATGTATAAGAAATAAACGAATTTATTCAACCACGATATGGGCTAGGTCCTCACCCAAAAAATACTAATCAAACCGTTAAATGATTATCCTGGATAATTTATTATAAATAAAATATAGTTTTACAAAAAAAGATGAAATATTTTGTTTATTCACTAATCGAAAATACATTTTTCCTTTATAGTATCCCATACTCCTTGAAAATAATCTATAAATGAGACTTTAATTGGGTCATCCACATGTGAATTTTTGTATAATAGTACCTTTCAATTTTGAATGACTTTTATATTCTAACATGTGGTTAATATAAAATTGGAATCATGTAATCTCATAAAATATTGAAGATTGGGTACTTTGTTTCCTCTATAATACATGACTACATGGTATTCAAAAAAATCATGTGAGTTTGGTATGGGACAATGTTATTAATAATACCCCAAAATAACATAATGATAAAAAATAATACTTGTAATTTTATACAAAGGTGATAGATGTTAGGGTTCTATATCCTCTATTAACTATTTTATGGTTTAAATTTCCCATTACTACTACTGAGTACATTTCCAAATTGGTTGAATTTTTACCCTTAAAATGGATTTTCAAAAAATATATGATCAAAATTTAAAAATCCAATAGTATCTCTATATTTTGAGTTTCTAAAAATATCCCCATGAATATTAAACAATATTTTTTTGAATTAGTTGATAAAATTATACATAAAATAGACCCAAATTGGTTTTTGGATGTATGATGTGAGAGTTCTATTTGTTGTCAATATGAAGTATGTTAATGAGTTCTATAGTAGACTAGACAAGTTGTTAATGTGAATTCAAAGGATAATGGTTGTTATATTAGAAAATAAATATTAATATCCTACCAATGTATTTACGTAAATGATAATAAAGTTGGTTTCCTAGTGTAATAAAATTACATTTGATGATTACTATGTTATAAAATACATGTACTGAAGTGTGATAGTGATGTATTTAATAATACAGAAATGTTTTGAAGAATCTTTATTGTTATGTTGTAAAATATATCATTTTGAAAGATTAATTCTATATAATGTTGTGAGAAATTATGAGAAACCATCCAAGTGTACTATAGGTGAAGGCTATTAAATATAATGGTTCACACAAATATAATGAAGATATATGGAGCATTATTTAAGGGTTGGAATTTAATTGGATATAAAACCACTCAGGATAATGATGAACCATGTCTAGTGTCATGATCACCCAAGTATTGCATAAAAATAATCTATATAACACATCAAATATAGAAATATAGTGATTGTGGTAATTTTACATCATTTTTTCAAGATACAGTAGATTAAATTCAAATGATTGAATATTTTTTTCACAATTAAGTGATTAAATATATTCATGATTCTCATATTATATTTGAAAACATGAAATAAGACATAAATTTCTTGTGAGGAATTTTTTATTTCTGATAGTATATACCATAAATCATTCCTATATCCAATATTGGTAACATAGTGAATGTAAAATATTATAAATGGTTATCATAGATACATGGTAATTGAAATAATAAAAAAAATATCATAAAATAAATAAATAATAAATATTTCTCATAGATAACAAAATATAATATACCATAAATCAAATATAAAATAATGTAAATATATCCATTGATTAAAAATAACATAAATAATCATATGGATAATTATAACTAATATCATAATGATATAATGCATAATTCCATACATCATAATCTTATCATCAAGTATTTATTCTAAAATATCATATATAAATAGGTAAAGTGTAAGCCCAATGCCTCAAAATAAAATATCTCTAAGACATACTGATTCATTTAAGGAACATAATGGTCCCCAACTATCACTTACTATGCCTAATGAATTTATGAAATGTAATAAATGAATAAAAATTCATTAAGAAATCACCATAAACATTCCTATTGAAAAACAAGAATACAAAATACTAATATTTTACCCTATATATAAATAAAACAACATGATCATTATACCTCAATAGAAGTAATTTTATATTGTATAATTAGATTTTATCCACATTAATTAATAAGTATCATCAAAGTATGTTTACATGGATGAAAATACCTTTGAAAAGAATATTCAATACATTCTCTATTAATATGGATGAAATATATCTCACATATAATAAAATATAATATAATAATTAAAGAGATATTTTGAAAATGATTTTATTTGAAAATAAAAATGGATACCTACAAAGTATGATTCAATGATATTATTTCATTTTATGGTAGAAAGTACTATACATTCGGTAAATGTTAAAAAAAATTATTCCTTTCATGGTTTTTGGTTAAGAATAAAAATGCACATCATTGAAAAGATGAAAAAAAATATTCTTTTTAAACCATTTTAATTAAAGTAAAAAAAATTTTAAAATTAATTTTACAATAATTGGATTATAGTAAAAAAACATCTTGAAAACATTGTATCTAGCATGAAAATGGAGAAGAAATATTTTTTACCAAAGGACAAATAATGGCTACTTTCCTTAAAAATATTTTCATAGTTATTTTAAATACCAAAGAGGGGAATATAAAAGAAAAAATTCAAAAACATTAAATAAAAATTGAATAGGAAAATATATGGAGTTATAAAGATAAATATTTTATATTTACATGGAATGTAAATTTAAAATGAAACAACCCTGAATAAAAATGAGATTTTAGAATTAATACATAAATCTATCCCGACATGCCACATATGTACATTAAATATTATATAATAAAAATATATTAGTTTTTTTAATTAATTAAGAAACATTTGTGTTTGTAGTACCATTTCATAATCCCTTCTACATCAGTTATCTTTTTTTTCTTATATAGTTTTTAAATTAGATAGGTTCACATTAGTCATTTTGGGGTCCTTCTGTTTATAACCTCAAAATAACATTGGTTCATTAACTGTGGTCAAAAAGAACATTGTTATATTTACTATAGAATAATTATAATAACATAATTATCTATTTTATATGTTAAATTCTTTTTTATAATCATAAATGAAATATATACATGAAAAATGGATTGCCTCAGTTCGAAGATGTGGTAGTCTACATGGAGGTAAGACATTCATTATAATTTCTTAATGGGTGGAGGAGTAATAAGGTAAATGATATCATATATTTAAATTATAATAATTATTTCTTATATTTGATATATATTCACTAATTTTATATTTATAACAAAACATGCTATGAGGTGTTGAAAAATTAATTACACTACTACATAGAGAAGGTCGTTTATTTGTGGGCATGGGTGATGTTTTCATTCTTCCTAGGATGAAAAAGAAGAATATAATGGGTTTTTAAATAAAAATAATAACATTTGATTATATTTGATATTATAATTTCATCATATTATAATAATTTTATAAGATTTTAAGGATATTGGAAATGAAATAGACATGAAAACAATTGTTTAAGAGTTATACATCTTCTTTCAAAAGCCTCATTTGGTTTACACATTAATCATTATTGAAGTGGTATTTTAATGATAAAATTTTATGTATTATGTGGGTTAGTAATTTGGTACAATATATAAGAATATATTGGTTGATATAAATGGATTAAGAATATTGAATAAGAGTAGAGTACATGATCCTATTTATAAGTGTGGTGAGCATCACAATTCAATTTATACTATACTATTAAATATTATAAGTACCTTACTCATGGATAAGTGACACTTAAAAAAATAAATCTAGAATTTACGGTTATAATATTTAAAATAACCTTGTCTAATAACAATTAATATTGGATTTGATAATGTTATCAAAAGGTTTTAACCTCAATTAACCCATTTTTCTCTTTCTATGGTGACATTGTTTTTACATAATATCTTATTCATAAGGAAAAAAATGAAAATGAAATCTGTTAAAAAAATTTCTCCCATATTTAAAAAAATGAGATATATATTTATAAATTAAACTTATATAATTAATAGAAATCAATATTAATATAAGTGGGGAAAACCCAACAAAAATGATTTTTTTTTGAAAAATGTTATTTTAAACATAAAATTTTTTTATACCGAAACCAAATTTGATAATGATTTCTATAGAGTTAATTTTAATAAAATTAATCAGATTTAACTTATTTTAAATTAATATAAAATCAAAAAACATAATATTACTATTAAAATAATTTTTATATATATAAGAAAATATAGTTTTTCAATAATCTTTATTTTTTATATTCACGCAAAAATCAACCATTTTTGAAAAATACCAAAAAACAGAAAAAGAAATATTTTGATTTTTAAAATAATATATTTTATTCAATTTATTAAATTTAATTTTTAATTTTTTAAATATTACTTTTATATATATCAATGACCAATTTATATTATAATAATAAAATAATAGGATTCACATTCACCAATAGCCTATGGATATAATGTCTTTACGGATATATGATAAAATCAAGTATTACATTCTTCCCCATTTAATAATTTTACACTATAAATTTAGAAAAATATTATATCATAATTAAATGTGGGTAATCATTCCTCATATCTTCTTCGGCCTCCCATATTTCACATTCTAGATTTTGATTTCTCCAAAATAAACTTCACCAGTTGTGTTATTTGATTCCACATGATATTATCTATAGTGTTAATAATTTGGATAAGCACTTTATAGTTGGTAAAATTAGTTTCCAATTATATTTCTACATTGATTATTAGATGCATTTATTCTGGCATGAACATCTTAAATAATGAAATTTAGAACATAAAAAATTTGTATAGAGACATGCTGTCATTTCTAAACTGTAAATCATATCTCTAATTCTATATAGATTTTTAAAAGGATGGATATATCTAGGAGACATTTTCCTTTCCTTGTTAAACATTATAATACCCTTATATAGTTATTCCCTTAAGAAAATTTGTTCAACCACTTGAAATTCTTAATACTTCCTTTGATTATAGACATATATTGTTGTCTAATTTAATCTATATTAATTTGATTCTGAGTAGTCTTTTCATTTATCATTATCACTTCAATAAGATATGTACTAAAAGTATCCTTTCACCACCTTTTTTCAAATACAATTGAGTAAAACACCAGTTTATGTACAATTATTCAAATGATTTCATTTGAATGCTATAATAGACCCGTTATTACACAAATATTCAACTAAATATAAATAAGGATCCCACAAAAATTGAAAAAAATTAATAAAAATAGTAAAATATATCCCAATGATTGAATATTCCAATATTATTTCCCATTAGTTTATGTATTATCGGCCGTTCTCAAATATTGAATTATGTTGAGATCCTTATGAATACTCTGCCAAGGTATTGATGTAAACCACAAGTCATGATAATATTCAATCAAAATAGGTGTTCCATGAAGTCCCATAACACATTAATATAGAGTTTTGAGAGTACATTTATTGTTATACCTTCCGTTATATTCAGTTAATACGTGTACATTGTAAGATGATCAATAATAACATGTATGACAAAATTTCTCCTAGGAGTATTTGGAAATCTAGTGAAAATGTCAAATGTAAAATCTTCCAATTTTCACTCAAGAATAAATAATGGTTGCGCGAATACTTTAAGATATTATATCTAAACATTTTCCTCATTAAAACAAATAATATTGATACTATAGTGACCCTTACTTCTCATACATTGAAATTACATAATTTTTTAGAATACATAATACATTACAAAAACACACACTTAAAGACTGTATTAGTTTAGTGACTTTGGAAACACAGAAACATAAACAACCACACATATGTTAGCTAAATTATCTCCTAATAGGTTTCCATGAAAATAAACATTATTGTATAAATCTTACATAATATAAATCATCAAAACATGGAAAAAGGAAACATAATAATAGTTGAGCGCAAATTCATAGTTAGGGTAAACAAGGGAGGTATGTAAGAATAATGATTAGCATAGAGGTATGAGAACATGATCATAACAGTATAAGATCATACCCTTTATATAAAAGTTCATAATCAAGATTCATGGAATAATGATTGGATGTTCATAAGACATGAATAAAAAGGCAATAAATATAATTATCCATGAAATCATAACATAGGAATAAGTCATGAAATTGTGGAAGACGCAAAATCATATAAAATTATTTCCATAGTAGTCAACGATTAATTCCAAGGCCATCTTAGTTGAATTGTTTCACTCCTGAAACCATCTTGGTATACATGTTTCACTCTGATGACCATATTAGTAGTCAAGGATCACCAGAAAAACAATATTATTGGAAAAATTTCATTACTAATCTGAGTTCACTCCCCATACTAGGGAATTATATATCATGAGATGCAAATCATTACCCAAGGCATTGAAGGGAGATATAAATCCCACCAATATCATAATTAAATCAAACATATGTTTACCAAAATATCATAATAACTCATCAAATCATAAGACATGAAATATAATGTGTATCATAAATATTTCATCATAGCGTAACCTATAAAAAATTGATATGTTTTATACTCATTTCATTAAACCATAACCCATGAAAATAAGTAGGTTTTTAAATCATGTAACTCATGAAAATAAAATAGGATCCATAATCCTATAATAAATTAATAAGAAATAGGTTCCAGATATCACATAAATAGTGAAATAGAAATATATTCCATCAATCATATAACATATACAAGATAAAAGGGTTCCATAAATCATATATCATTTAGAAGAGAAACGAGTTTGGTAAACATCATGCCATCAGAAACAAAAACATTTAGAGAAATACTTTGAATGATAAACATGGATAATATCCCTATAAATGCATGAGTAATACCAATATATGTAATATTATATAATAAATAATTTTTAAATTTCCTTTCAAAAATATTTCATGAGGTAAATATCCTTTATTTTTTTAAAAATAATTTTAAAACAATATTACATGTTAAAACCCTTTTTCATTGAAAGTAGATTTTAAAACATATAAAGGATGCTCTGAAAATAATTTAAATCATTTTTATCAGAAAATAATCTCAAAATATAATTCATGAAATTTTTTGAATATATTTTATGAAATGATGGTTTTTTAAATTAAACTGATTTCTGAATAAAGAGAGAAATAAGGTCATATTTTCTTAAAAACATATTCTGGATTATATTATGTATCAAATAGAATAAAATTTTTACCAATACATGAATATGTCATGAATAATAATATAATAAAAAAATTCATGAGAATTAATTATATATGATCATAATATTTCATCAATAGAAGCATAACCATAAAAAATCATGATAATGATGAGATTCTGGAAATAAGCTCTTATCACGTTGCTAACATTGAATAATGATTATACATAGAGAATAAAATTAAATTAATATTAAAAATTCATGAAAATAATTAGATTCATGATATAAGATGTCATAGGTTTGAATATACACCTAATAAATTAATATAGGTTCATAAGAAACCTATGTCCTAAAGAAGGAAAATTGAGATAAAATTACCTTATCGATTTTGTAACTTTTGAACAATAAAAATCCATGAAATAGAAATCATAAAATATATATGTAAATACCCATGAATTTAATTATAATAAATATATAATACATTCATGATAATTATATAAACCATACGAATGAAATGAGTGGAGATTATTGCATGTATCTCACGGATATAAAAAGTGAGATGAAATTCCATTACAATTTGAATTGAATATCTACATACTCATTAATTCTCATGTATAGTAAATATAATTTTAATTTTATTACATTAAATAAACATATTATATTATATAAAAAACATATATTATTTACTTGTGACTTTATATTACCTTTTTATTAATAACTAAACGTTAATGTTGCATTTCGAGTAATAACCACTTTGTTTTTCATGCATGTTTTGAATTGTTTTTCTTGGTCATATTACACGGATCATGATTTTATTGTTTAAATATTGTAAAACATGATATAAATTTCATATATATTCATTATTTATGTATTTAAAATAATATATAAAAGTTAAAAATTTGAAATTAATAATACCGTTCATGGTGATGGTAGGCCGTATGTACAAAAGAACACACTCTTCATTTTGTTGTCATATTTTTGAAATAAATATAGGTAAATGATATAAATTTTTATATATTATAATTATATTATAATTATTATTTAATATATATCTTATATTTATATTAAACCTATCTCATATATATTCCATGTAACGTTTGAACACATTGCATCTCTTTGAGGATGTGATAGTCAACACATTTACAAATGATGTTATTGTATTCCCACAATATGTAAATCATAAACATATGGGTTAAATAATAATTCAACAAGAATAAATAAATCATATATATCATATATTTCATTGAAAAAATAATATCTCTATTGTTATTCTAAATAGTGAAATGTGGTAATGGAAGAACAATCAACATCAGTAAGTGAGGCAATAGTCCACCATAATCATGAATGATGATTGAGTATCTCATTTAATGGAAGTGTGTGTGAGTGTATGAAAAATAAATTACATAAATTTTTTTATTATATTTATATTAATAAGTTCATTATATAATTTTGTAATAATAATAATTCATGGGGTGGAGAAATAATAAAATCCAAAGTTCTTGTGGAAGGATGCTACCATTTCTTTTAGTAACACTTTTTGGTTTACACCAAATGGATTACATGGTTAGATTTATGCCAAAACGTAATTCCTATGGGATTAAGGGATAACATTTTTGAGGATATTTGGTCATTTTTTCATTATAAAAAGGTATTTATAGGTGTGAATAAGTGTGGTAGTTGAGTTCCCTTTTATAGTGATGGAGAAGTGGCATACATATAACTATTAAGAGAAAAACACTATTGAGATGTATTCTATACATAATATACCTCCAATAGTGGTATATATTCAAGAAAAGTGATTATGTGGTAGATATATTTCCACAGAATAAATTTTTGACAATTTTCTATGTCATTTATCATTTTATGATTAATGTTGAACCACTAAGTAAACTCGTTTTTCCTCAATCACTGTAATTAATTTTATTTACTTTCAGTAAACATTTTGGTATAAAAACAACGTAGATCAAGCTATAAGGTTTGTAATAAAATGACTAAAAATATTAAATAAATTTTATCAAAATTTTAATCATATTAGCTGTAGAAATTCATTTTTAATTAATCCCATAGACGGGATGAGATCTTGGGGTTTTAAAGTGAAATATTTTATTTATTGATATGTTTTTATCCAATATCATTGTGAAATTGGTTCTAATGAGATAAATTGGATTAACAGATTTATAATTAAAATATTTATACTTTAAAATTAAATTAATGTATAATTTATTTGTATAATTAAATTAGATTAAATTTTTGTTTTTAATTAAAATAAAGAATTTTCACTATTCATCTAAAATTGAAATAAGTCTTAAAAAGACGAAAAATTCACCCTATTATTGTTTTGACAATATGAATACCAAAATAATGTTTTTATGGTCATATTAAATTTATAAAAGTTTAAAAAATTAATTTTACTATCATTCAATAAAGGACATAAAAATATGTTCTTTTGTGAAAATGGTATTTCTCAAACATATAATTACTTTGTTAAAAATTATATATTTAATTGAAAATTTTTTATATATATAAACCCATTAAAAATAATATTAATAAATTATTAATTACTATTCATATTAATAATTTTAGGAACTATGTTATAACTATATTTTTTAAAATAATTTTAATAATAAACTGTTGATTCATGGAAACTCATTGTTGTGTGTAATGAATGATAAGCTGATGTTTCATGTAGTAAAATCCTGAAATTATATATAATGTAATAAAATTTTATCATGGTGTATCATGAAACAAAAGAAAATATACAACCGAAACAGTTATAAAAAAATCCCCTTCGGATTTAATTGAATGTCTTATTATTTAATATGGTTATAGAAAATACATTCACTTGTTATTTTTTATTATATGAATCTAGAATTAAAATAAAAAAATTACCATTACTATTGATAGTATAGTAAATAAGAAATTATTACATGATTAGTATAAAATTACAGTTTTAACAAATCCAATTGACATAAACAAAGGAAGTGAAGAACTCAACCAGAATAATCGTACCCTACGAATCCCATTTATCGGAGCTTCAAAGGGAGATATAATGACAAGGATTTTACTGTGAACAGTCCAAATATGAGATCCAACATATTTATCATGATTTAAACCATTTACGAGATAATTTCAATCGCATTGTGTTCACGGATCAAACTACATTTGCTGAATCTCAGCCTAAATATACAACAATCATGCCCCTTACTCTTAGGGAATTTTTTAATGTATTAATGTGATATGTATTAGGACTAGAGAAATTTGAGTACATACATTATTTTGATTATAACATTTAATTTATTTTCATCCTATTATTGTTACTTTATAGATTATTTTTATTTATACCCAATTAAACACAAATAGAATTCTTGGTTATTATCAAAATTCAATTAAAGAATTTATTTTGATGAATTAATATATTTTTCAATTAAATAATATTTTAGTAATATGATTAAATAATTATTTTTAAATATAAATGGTCATAAAATTTTTATGAAGTCAAATGAAATTCCTTATATTTTTATGAATGATTTTATTGTCACAAAACCCATCATTTTTTAATAAATGTCTATTTTTATTTTAAAAGTTAAAATTCAAATATTTTGAAGATTATTTTGATTAAAAAAATATTTTTCATGAACCAAGATAGAGTAAATTCCATTATAACACTCGACCCATCCCTTGGCATGGTTTGAAGGGTATTCTTAATCCGCATGGGCTAGAAACACGTTATTAGATATCAATAATGCAACTAGGGAACTGTTTCACCCATGTAAATGATAACAAACAACCAATAATATTAAATAATCCAAAACTGAATAATTATAAGAAAACAAGGAATTCCAATTTCTAGATTCAATGTTTACAAGATATAAACCAAACCCAAAGGGGATATAACAAAAAGGGTAACAATACACGATCCCAAAAAACACCATGTGACAAGAGGAGCATCATCCTAAAGCCCCCGAAAACAAAACCAATAAGGGGAGACCACAAGAAACCTAATCCACCATCCCAATAAATTTTTACTGTACATGATTCGGTCATATCAATGAATACATATTCTTAAATTTGTACATACGGTGTGATCTAAATCCCAGTAAGATTCCACCCGACAAAATAGATTCAATGCTAAAACATTATAAGACAAATTAACATGATTGTTTTATAAAATAAAAACTTGAAACATGTTTATAGAAATTTGTTTTAAAGGAGATAATTATTTTCTATGATAATACCCAATAAGGTTCCCTGTATTCCTACATTAAGTGAAATATAATAAAATATCATTAATTCATGAGAACACTTAAAGAAACTAACTGAAATTGGACCTTAGGTACATCTTATATCTATGAAATGTGGTATAGAAACTACAACCAGTACTGTTCTAGTGCACGAGCCACTTAGAGGGAACATACCATGATCATAGTGGAATCCAATCATCGTCATAATTTACACATTGTTGTAGTCATATGTCCTTCTAGATGAATGTTGGACAAGCCACTTTTGAGTCAACTAGTGCACTATTCCTAGTCCCCCACCTAGATACCCTGTTTTTTATTATTTCCCAATTTTCATTCCATATGTCAGAAGGATCATAACTATTCACATAAACACATGTCAAATAATGTAAAAAACATTAAATACAACTATTTCCACAACCAAAACAACTTTTAAATATAAACGCACACCAAAATAATTTCAAAATGTATTTTTCACCACTTAAACAATATATATAACACCTTTATGAATTTTGCAAGGAATCACACACAATATACACATATTATATATTCAATTTTCATTTTAAAACCCAAATATCACCATAAATTCGAATTGAATCTTTTTAAAAACACATTTATCACCTCATATATAATCCATAAAACAAAAAAATGAAGTAAATAAAGAACATTAAATTCATGAAATAATTTCCAACCATGGAATAACCTACCTAAAGTGTAGAAACTTATTAAAAATGGGTCCAAACCGCAATCTCCAATCAATAAAACCCTGTAAAGGGATGATTAATCCATAAACATCCATATAGAACCCTAAATATCCATATATAACCATAAAAGTTTCTCCAAATTCACTTGGAATAAGAAACCATAAGAAAGAAGATGAATGATCCCTTGACAGAGGATAAATCAAGAAGGAGAACCACTTACTAGAAGAACCTTGTAGAAATCCCTCCTAAATCACCTTAAAGATAGAGTTCTAAGCGTGAAAACAGAGTAAGGAATGGATCCTAGGAAGGATAAAACTGAGTGTGGAGGGTTAGAGGGGTTTTGGGTTAAAAATATATTAAAAATACGATAAAAATAAAATGTTTAATAACCTATAAAAGTTTCATTGTTTTACCCAACGGTTTGTCAAACAATACATCACTAATGAACCCCTTACCATCTAATAAGTACATTCCACAAAGTTATCCCACACATTTTAACAAAATTAAGCTTACCGTGTTATTAGTAAATTTCCAAAAAACACGTCTTTGGTCAGAAGGATTCTTGGAAATGGTGAACGGTTTTTTCAAACCATGTGTTATTCGTGTACCACCTTTCATTTTCCCCAAATTTACATTATTCTCCAAAAAAATAAGGAATCCCCAAAGAGAAAAATTCAAGAATAAAAATAAATATAAAAATACCTCAAAATGAAATCATGGTTGTAAAAATTCTCCCCACTATGAAATCATTCCACCCCCGAAAATTCAGGTCGATGTTTGACCAGAGAATTAAAATGGGTACTCTGGCTCAACCCATGAATTTTACACTCAAGTATGTACTCATCATTACATTGTTTCTAAATAACTCCACTACTGTAATATACTTCCCATAAAGAACATTGTCTTGGGAATCTATAATCTTCACTAGCTGCTCAATCACTGACAAATTTGGATCCAACTCCAACTCTTCCCAATTAAATCATGAGACAAATTTGTGATATATTTATTCCATTTAGAAACATGAAACATTTAATGAAATTAAATAAACTATGAAGGCAAGGATAACCTATATTCCACCTTACCAACCTACTCGATGATCTAAAAAGGATAGATATATGTAATCATTAACTTCCCTTTCTTACTCAAATAGTGATGACCCAAGTGAGGTGCAACATTTTTGAACACCTAGTCACCCATAAAAATTTAGGATATCAGGGTCTATAATTGGAATAATATTTGCAGTGACTCAGAGCTATCAACAACCACTTATTGATCAGTCTGAACAACTCTTATGTCTCATACACTAAGATCCACCCCAATAATGACGTCTCACCTACATCATCCCAACACAAAGGAGACTAATATGATAAACCATAGAATGGATCAAAATGATATATTCGAATAAAGGATTGGTAATTTTTGTTATATGAAATATCTCCAAATCCCAAATGTTTATACCACAAATCTCTAAAATCCAAGACATATATCCGAAACTTTTCTTCCATAATATAGTTTACCTACTCCATCCGACCCTCCATATATGGATTGTATGTCTTTCTCAACTTTATTTTTAACCTCATTATCTTTTGAAGGGAATACCAAAACCATGAGGCATAATGTGCGTAACTATATGAAACGATTTAAAATGTAACACCATGAAGCCTCACTGTCTATGATCATACAACTGGCCCAACTCATCCACCTTAGTAGAATCTCTAATAGGAATAAAATGGGATAATTTTGTAATAAAATCAATCACTTCCCATATAGTGTTCCTCCCATGGAATGTACAAGATAAACCAAAAAATGAAATATGTGGAAAAAACATGCCACATTTAGATAGTAATGGGTAGCCTCTAAATCAAATCGGATTGACATTGATGCTCCTCTTTAACGTACTTTCAAATGTAACACCACAATACAAAGTCAGCTACATCATGCCTCATCCTATGCCACCATAATTTCCCATGAACATCATAATACATCTTGGTAGAACCAAGATGTAAAGACCATTGAGATTGTTGGATATTATTAATTATCATCTTCCTCAAATAAAATATCACAAAAAAGTGGACCATGAAGCAAAAAATTCATTTGGGAGTCAATGACCAATCACAAGGCATATCACCTCCATGAAAAGACTACACAGACTACTAGGACAACTCATCAACATGATACTTCAACTGAATACACCTTATAAGATATGGAGTCAACTATTACTCTCCATGAACACACCTCCACTATGTTCCTTGGTCTCCCAGTAAATCTTAGAAAAGTTCCCAATAAAATTCTACTCATCACTGAACTTCTTCAATGCATGCAATAGCACATTCGTGCTCAAAACAACCACCACCAAATTTCTTTTTATTGGGGTATAGACTATATCAAAGATGAACCATTGAAGGTACTCATTTGAACATCACTGCCTTATGTTTAGGTAATTCCCGGATTAAATTTTTAAAAAAACTCTTATGATCTGAATAAACCAAATATTTATCTCCAAAAAGACAGTGGCACATAGTATTCAAGGAATACATAATCTCTTCTACTTCCAGATCATGGGTTGGGTAATGATTTTCATGTGTTTGGAGTTATTGATAAAAATATTCCACCACATGGTCATTCTTTATAAGCACACACCCTAGACCCATACTCGAGGCTTCATATTAAACCACATACCCCTTTACATATTGTGGATGAACTAAAACAAGGGTGCTAGTCAACCACCATAGAAGTTCCTGAAAGACTCTTGGGATTATTTGATCTTTTCAAAAATCACCCATTTCTGAGTGACCGTTGTCATGGGAAAATCCATCCAAAATAATTCTTGAAAAAACCACTGATAATATCCTTTTGGGATTATCAATATTTTAATCTCATGCACATCTTAATCTTCTCCCATGAAATCACTTTAATGACATGTTTCAGGCCTACTAAAACCCAAATCTTTGAGATCACATGACCCATAAACATCACTTATCTAATCTAGTAGGTGAATTTAGGGAACATAATATAGAGGTAATGATCCCAAAGAGTGCCCAAAATTATTCTCAAATTTCACTCTTGATCCTCCTTGGATCTAGATTAAACCAGAATGTCATCCTCAGAAACCATGAAAAATGTGCCATGATACTTACGGAACACTATGTTCATTAGAACCATGAAGAATATCGGAGCATTTTTTAAATGTTAAGGCATGAAAATGTACAAATTTTGGTTTTACCCATTTTTAAATTCTATTTTCAAAACATATACCTCTCAAGATCTGACATGGAGATAACTAGAATGCATGAAAATTTTTAGAACCACATTTCCCCATTAACTAAATCAAATATGTAATTGATATAGGGTAAGGGATACTTATTCTTGATCATTACCTTATTAAAAATATGGTAATAAATTCATAACTATAGAGACCGATCATCCATTTTCATGAATAATACAAGGGATCCCAATGAGAGATTCTCAGGGGAAATAATACATTTGATTCTAAAAATTCTTATTGTACCTTTAATTCTCTCAACTAATTGGGGGACATAAGGTATGAGGGAAGAGATATCAGCTGTGATTGAAGTGCCAAATCAAGGGAAAAGTCCCTGTCCCACTCTGTAAAAACCATGAAAAATATTCTGAAAAACATATGGAAATTATTTCACCACAATAGGTAATCCACCATTAAAAGCACCACCATTTTCATCCAACGCAAGCAAATACAATTAAAATTCAAGATTACCAAATTCCAGAAGTGGAGGTCTAGTACGACTCAACCTATGATCCCAGTCACCATGAGAAACCCGAGTACTCACATTAGGATCCACAATGAATACTCTCCACCTATAACAATATATGTGTTCCTGGAAATGAACAATCCAATGCATAGTGGGGATTACATTAGATACATCCATCTCCAAAACAAGGAAATCTCATTCTAAATTGACCGCAAACACCTTGAATGAACATTAACTACACTTTAAACCACGATCTTTATTCTTTAAAAGTGTAATTACAATCTCTATAACATAAATCAAAATCCAATTTGGTACATTCAAAACATCCAATAATTGAGAAGAGATAATGTAAATAGGAGAACTACTATCAAACAAAACAATAACTAAGAATAATGAAATAATAATGGTACCATGAAATATTTCAAGCACTAAATCCAATTATACTTGTGATTAATATATCATATGAAGATGTTTAGTGTCATCTTGAGCCTTAGAATGACAAATAGAATGCATATCATCCGTGAACTAAATCTTCCCCAAATATGATTCATCCATGCTTCCAGAACATCCAAACTAAGAATCGACAGATCTTTGGGGTTATGAATGCGCTAAAATCCCCATATAATCCTATGATCCCATACAAGTCTAATAAGGATGCATCAATTTGAAAAAATGCAGCAAGTGTACCATAGATCTACATCAGTGATAGGGATTGTGAGGAGATGTGCATATATTTCAGATGTGCCATGTCTTCCCACAATGATGAAACATTACCAACCAAGCCTTAGAATATATAGATGAAGACAACCATGAAGGATGGATTGAACTACCACCTCCCATTTTCCCTTTCTTATCTCGGTTGCTCTTCTTTTCTGAGAAACTCCCACTACCCACTACATATGTTGTTCTTGGGATTCCAAACATTCCTTTTTGATCGATCTCAAACATACATGCATGATCACCCACCTCATCATCATTCCTTACCTTAAAAATGACTATAGAATAAATTTGAGATAACATACATATCTTGATCCACTGAGAATTTATTTGTTCATTGGAAATAATCTCTGGTGTGTTCCGTACCAGCTCCATGATGCAATTGGAATACTCTATCAATTTCTCGTCACCCTAGGCAAGACCTAGGAACTCACAGAACCTCGCATATGCTAGAACACTAGCATATTATAACTCATTGAAAATGATCTTGAAATTTTTTCAACACATAAATTCAGTCTTCCTAGATTCAACCACTAAGTTGCACTACCTCTAACATGGACCTTCTAATAAAATTAAACACATTTCCCCTGAACCGCTTCAGGAGTATTGAGGAACTTGAACAAATTATCTATCATCTCAAACCACTCATTTTCTTCCTAAGGATCAGAATTTACCCTAAAATAAGGAGGATTGTTCTTGATAAACTCCTGAGCATTTTCCTTCCATCGACCTAATTCAGCTTCTTTAAATAATGAAGGTCCAGAACCCACTCCCTGTCCTAATGCATGGTAATTCTAAAACACAACACCCACTAATTATGATAAATTTTTGGGGGAGAACAATCTTTATTCCCTTCTCATGGTTTCATATAAATTCTCCAGGGATTCATCTTGTAACCACAAACAACAACCACAAGGAAAATTGTAAATACCCTCATTATGAAAAATTTCTAGTAATAAGAACAAATCTCAAACACTTTCACAAATCAAAACAGAACCAAATTTATCTCAAAAAAAAATTCAATCTACCAAACCACTCCACCCCCACCCAATGTCCATATAAATTCTATAGCCTATACATCTCACATGGGGGAGAAGTAAAACAAAATCACAACATCGCATATACACTCCAGATCTGTCAGGAGGTGTTATGGCCAAGTACCCTAATCTTAACCAGAACCTCAAGCCTCGACAATCCTAGATCCAATCTATCCAAAATCATCATAAATAACATGAACACAAAAATTTGTGACCTAATCTGAGAGAAATTTTTCAGGAACCAAGCCAGAGTTCCATCAAATCGGACACCTAACCCTACTTGTGTAATAGAACGAAGGTATATCTCAATCCCCATGGGCTGGAAACAAGTGGATGGGTATAAAAAATGCATCTTCGGAAATATTTCACCCCTATAAATAATAACAGACACCCAAATATAATAAATAAACCAAAACAGAATAATCATAACCAAACATGGAATAATAACTTCTTGATTCAATGTCTACATCATATAAAGAAAACCCAAAGGGGATACAATGAAATGGGTATACATTATACCAAAAACCACCATGTAACAAGAAGTGTTTCATCCTAAATCCACCACAAATAGGACCTGTAAGGGGAGACCACTAGAAACCAGAACCACCATTCTGATGCATCTTATCTTTACCTAAGTCAAACAAAAAAAGACTACATAAACATAATGGTGTAAGTAGGGTGTGATAAAAAACCCAATAGGATGTCACCGAACAAAATATATTCCATGAAGAAACATTATAATACAAATTAACATGCATGTTTTATAAAAGAAAATCTTGAAATAATTATATAGAAACAATTTATAAAAGAAAATATTTTTCCCTTGTGGATAACCAACAAGGTTCATTGTATACCAATGATAGTAAAAATATCATAGAAGAACATTATGTATCAAAAAACTATATAGGCACTAGATCAAATGGGACACTAGGTACATAATATCTCAGTGAAACATGGTATAACAACCACAACCACAAACGTTCTCATGCACATGACACATGTAAGGAAAATCCCAAGGGCTTAGTGGTCTGTAATCATCATAATAATTTTTTAGTGATTTAATCATCAATCCTTATTGATGAATCTAGAAAAAGACACTTCTAAGTCAACTATCATAATATTCCTAGTCCATAGACCTGATACCTTGGTATTCCTTCATGCTCCATTTTCATTCCATATGTTATATGGATCGCAACAATTCTTATACACACATTCCAAACAATTTAAACACAATTGATAAAACACCATTTTCACAACCAAATAAAATTTCAAATCCAAATTCACACCAAAACCATTTCAAAATGTGTTTCACACCACATAATCATTTTTTAAAACATAGTTATGAGGTAAGCTAGGAATCAAAAATAATATAGATAAGCAATATAATTGATTTCCCTTTTAAAACCAATTTTCATGTCGAATGAACCTTGAATCATTTTAAGAAGAAATTTCAGACCTGATATATAATCTATTGAACATCAACAAGAAGAAAATAAATCATATTAAAATAAAAAATATATATATGTATGGAACCACCTACATTAGTTTTAGAGACTTTTGGAAAACATTACAAAACCACAAATGCACCCCACATGAAATATATAAATTAATGATTATGCCTTAAACATCAAGTTAAACCCCTATGAAACATGATAAAACCCTAAAAATGTCATCCTAATTACTGGAAAATATAATCCACATGAAAGAAGATGATGGTACCATAAAAAGAATGGAAATAAAGAAGGAAAACCACTTACATAAAGAATCTCAGACATATCCCTCAAAAATCACCCAAAATGGAGGTCCAAGGGTATCAAGGGGAGTAGTGAGAGGCACTAAGGATATAGAATCTTGAGTGGGGATGGTTAGAGTAGTTTAGGGTTAAAACTGTTCAGAATAAAAAGATAAAATTCCAATTTTTAATGACTTGGACAAGTCACACGGTATTCCAAACCACGAGGAAACCATGCACACCTTACTGTACATGAAATAAATGCCACATGGTTTTCCAACATGGTTTATAATTAAATTCACTAACCATGTGATTATACAATATCCAAAAATAGTAATTCATCCACATGGTTTCCTAGGAAAGGTGCGTGATTTTAAAAAATGTGTGCCAACTGTGTGCCACAATCTATTTACCCAAAATTTCCATTTTTCTTCAAAATCTTATAATAAATCCAAATAGTAAAATTGTACAAAAAATATAAATATAAATATAAGATAAATGGAAATAAAAATTGTGATATTTTTATTTTATTAATCATAATGTTGAAATTATGCGATGGTAAATTTTGCATTATTTTTTGAGATAATTGAATTTTTAGGTAAAAATTAAATTCCATATAAATATAAATTGAATATAAACATATAATAATGTCCAAAAACTAATTTAATAATTAATAAAAATTGGATCCATGACCAAATATTCTTTACCCTTTAAAATAATTTGATTTTATTTTTATTTGATTTATCTTATAAAGCCAATATGAATCCCCCAAAACCTATAATATATTTTAAGTTTTTTAAATCCTTTAATTAATAGTGTGTCTCACCTACACACAATAAATGGAATTATGTTATTAATTTAGGCCATTGTACTTATAAAATAATTGGAAGAACTCTTATTTGGTAGAAATCATGGGAAAATCCCATGTGATGGTTTGTGGATTTGGTTATTTTATTATGTAGTGTCCAAAAACTAAGTCAAAAAAGAAATCCACATCATTTCCAATATAAAACCACTAAAATCCTATTTCTCATTACTCAAACTAATTTTGTCACATCCATACTATTTCCTCCACTCTCTATATCCCCCCCAATGAACCCCCTAACTCTAAAAAGGCCCTTCCTAAGAGATTGGAGTCACAAACTCAAGTAAGGGATCTCCCCCTCATCCTTTCAACTAATTAACATTATTTGTAATTTTTCTTCATAATTTCAATTTTATATAATGTAATATATTTATAAACACCCATTTAGTATCCAATTTATGTAATTTTAATAATCTCTCATTTATCATATCTCATTTTTACCTTTTCCTATGCTGTTACTAGCCAAAATTTTGTAAGGGGTCTTCCACACTCCCCTTTTCATAAAGCCCTTATTTCTGTTATGTAATTAAATATTTTTTATTATATTGTGATATATTCTTACACTACCTGTTACTTTCCATTCAATGGATAAATGATTAAATCTTTCTTTCACCCCTATTAATCTGTCCATTATCCATTATGTACACCCATTACCATATCGAAATTTTGAAAATGATTTCTTTATTCACATTTCAATTCGAGAGCTTCTTTTATGTTATGTATCTTAAATAACATTTTCTTATGTTGGAAATTGTTTGGATATATTACCCATACTATTCATTTAATTTCTAAATGTTGATATCCACCGTTAACTCTCATTGAGACAATCCATGATCCTTTATGTAAACATGTTACAATACTGAAATACAGTAATGATCCATTTCATTATACTCATTATTAATGTTTTTTATGATCTTATGCATTATATTTCCCATTAAAAATGTTGGTATATGTCTTTCCATCATTCTATCATTTCCCATTTTATGATAAATATATTAGAGACCAATTTCCCTCTCATAAACACATTTTATTAATTATTAAGTGACGCTATTATGTTGCATAAATTTCATAATGATTTTCCATGAAAAAACAATTTTGTAGTGAATTTTATATCGATTTCATTTCAAGGGTGTTCAACTTTATATAATTATATTTATTTTATTTGGTACTTAAATTTATTTATTCCACATTCCTTGATCATGGAATTAAATAGGATGTTGAATGATTCCATGTTGTATGATCTATCAAGTACACATAGGCATGATAATGAAATGAATGTGGTGGGTGAGCTCGGAATTATATAGCACTCCAATGAATTGGGTAATATTTAGTTTCATGAAACATCATGTAGGGATAGGGATTTAACATGATTACTTTATGGTACATTTTCCTTCAAGGTGTATTTTTGGTTTATCCTTGACCTATGTTTATGATGCAATGTTTTTAGTTGTTTCCACATTTCCAATGTTATGATTATCTTGCTATATAAAGTCTCATTGGTTCATGTTTATGATAACTACTCTTTTATGACTCATTGATATGCCTATTTTCTAACATGTATCACCTTATGCTATGTTTATTCCCTTTCGAGGATTTAAATCTCACCCATTTTATATGTTTTCCCCAGGCTATCCCGTGTAGTTTTAAAAATTAATATAATTTTAGAATTATGTTAAGGACATATTCAATAATGTTATTATATCCCATGATCAAGACGTTATGTTTTGTACCTAATTCC
Organism: Viscum album; assembly: GCA_963277665.1. NCBI lineage: Eukaryota > Viridiplantae > Streptophyta > Magnoliopsida > Santalales > Viscaceae > Viscum > Viscum album. The sequence continues at coordinate 822,500,978 of OY728162.1, forward strand.
CTAATACACAAGACTTATCGATATTTTCGGTTTTATTAAGTGTAATATTATATAATAAATCTTGTTTTAATGTGTAATAAAATCACAGAGCTGTTAAAGTTGGTATTAGAGAAATAGTTTAGTTTTTTTGGGATTAGGATGAGAAAAATATAATGAATCCTTATGTGTAAGAGTAACTATGATAAAACATACCTCAGTTTTTGTAAGTATATATTATGTGTTTCTTAAATAAAATTCATCTCTTTTTTGGATACTATACGGTTACATGGTTCTGGAAGAGATGTACCTAAGTTTAGCGACCGTAACAATGTGTTTCTGGACAGACATGGTATAACCTGGTACACAACTATGGTCCTTATTGTTTACCTAGTTTGGAACAGTAGGGAATATTCATTGGTAAATTCACAGATCATTATGAACCATTATTAACAGATCAAAAAATACCCATAATCGTATATATGTTTGGAATAGATCATGGATAACATAGACTGATTCCTAGAAATTCATAAGGTAAATAAATAAATGTAATTTATAAGTTACCTATTTAATGTCTCTTGATTCCCCTTTATGTGATTAATAATTTTAAAATAGTCGTCCCAAATTTTCTATTTATTCTATCCAATGGGGAAAAATTGGTGGAATCTTGTAAACAATAAATTGGATGAAATTGTGATGACTATCCCAGCAAGATACCCAACCATATGGGAGCGGGAATCATGAAAATTATGATGATTCTCCATGATATGAATTATATACTGACAAGAAGCCATCATCAAGAGATGTGGCCAAAACCTCATAAGAGAGAAAATCTACAATTGAGATATTAAGGAAACCAAGGTGTATTAATTTCAATTGAACGTATGATCCATTAATTATGGAAAAATTGATCAATTGAATTAATAGCATATTTTACATCCATAAATGGTTTGAAAAGTGAAGGATCTACTTGTTTTTTATCATATGGAGGGAAGATATGATCAGTGGTAGAAGTTTAATAAAAATCATAAGCTTGATGAATATATGGATTCAATGGAGTGGATGGAATTATTGACAAAAATTCTATAAATATTTTCGTCACACTCTTTTTCGTAAAATGGAAATGGATTTCCTCACCCTCGTGAAAAATAATATGAATCTATGGGGTTATATTTGGAGAACTTCACAATTCATGCATCATATTCTTATGGAATTGTTGTTACCCCTGAATGCAGGGTTAAACACTTCTTTTTTGGGAAAAAAATAGTCCTCGAGGAGACCTAGAGATCTGTGACTTTGATAACTGTGATGAAATTATCCAATTTTCCCTCAATGAAAAAATCGATATTAGTGAATCTTAAGGGTAACATATGGTTAATAAGTGAAAATTTTAGTATAATTATAGAAGCCTAATGGAGAAATCTAATGGTGACAACAAATTTAAACATCTCAAATGTAAAAGTTGTTGAAATAAAAATCATATACATTTTGTTAAGGGAACAAATAATTGAGTTAGGTGTGGGATGGAAGTACACATAGCAAAAAATTTCCGAAAAGAGTACCCCTCTAATATGATGATGAAAATGAATTCTATGGTAAAACCTTAGTGAATTTTTCATTTCTTCAACTATAAGATACCATGTCACTTCTCAAACAAATTCAGTAAGCTTATTTTTTTTTTGAGAAAACCAACAACATCCAAGGCCTCAAGGAATATATTTTTTCATCATAACCATTGAAGTGGATCCCAAAAACAAATTAGTGACTAGTTTGATAGTTATTTATTCAAGAATAGGGTGCTTAATTTTATATTCAAATTCTACGAAATCATTTATTTAAAAAAATTTAGTAGAAATATTCAAACACCGCCACAAAGTGACGAAGTAGAGTTGTCAATGAAAAAAGAAAATAGAGTAGTTATTACATAAAATGTATATAAAACCACCCATGTAATTTTTTTTGGTTGAACTTCGTATTAAACCATGTCATACACCCTTTGGTGGAATTTGATTCAATTATTGGAATGGATTATCTTTCCAATATATATATCCAAAATAAATACCCAAAAAGAATTAAATCACAATCCATATCACGAATTATACTCTTATTTTGTATATGTTAAAGGATAAGGATGAATATTCTTTAGAACTGACATCTCATGCATGAATATTGTTTCCCAACAAGAAATAATCTCCAAATCAAATGATAGATACTATGGAAGTAATCATTCTCCAAGACATGACTAATATAAAGTAATATGGTGATGTGTTTCTTATGAATTTCTTGGTCTTCCTCCTAACTAAGAGGTTTAATTTGAAGTTGAGCTTATACCTGGGGAGTTTCCATTATCAGAAACACTTTATAAAGTGGTTGTTGTGGAACTCGTGGGGCAGAAGAAATAACTATAGGAGAATATGGATAGTGGGTTCATATTCCCAAGTGTTTCACCATAGGGTGTACCAGTCCTCTTCCTCAAGATGAAGTGTGGAGCCTTTTTATTGATAATTGTGAGCCCGAAAAAATCAAGATAAATAACAAGTGTCCCCTTCCTCAGAATGATGAATTTTTCGATCTACAATGTGGAGCACAATACTTTTCCAAGGAGGATCTTTGGTTGGGATATTATAATGTAATGATGAATAATGAAGATATCCATAGAGACCTATTTTCATAAATGGTATGAGAACAATGAGTTCATATTTATGACATTTGGACTCACTAATTCTCCATAAATCATTATGGACATGATAAATAGAGTCATTAGAGTTTACCTCAACAAGTTTTATGGTAGTATTTATATAATATATTCTAATATACCCCTAAATTAAGGAGGATCATAAAGATAATCTTAGAACTATGATAAATACCTTGAAAATGGAGAATATTTATGCCAATACAAAAAATATGAGTTATGGATGAAGGAGGTATCATTCATGGGGAATATAATCATAATAAATGGGATATATTTGTACAATTCAATGAAAAATTGAATAATTGAAGAGGAGAACATATATGACTGATATTTCCTTTAGTGATCTGGGTATTATCTCCAAATTATGAGAAATTGCCCACAATTTACAAAACCTCTAACAAAGCTAACTAATAAGGGAGTAATGATTAATTGGAATGATGAATATGAAGAAAGATTTAATGAGTTGCAAAAGAGGCTTATCACTTCACATTTTCTCACACTACCCAAAAGAGGGGAACATTTCATTTTGTCTAGTGATTCTTTAAAGAAGGTATTTGGATGTGTGTTAATTAAAAATGAATAAGTCATAGATTATGTTTCAAGGAAGTAGGAAGATCATGAAAAAAACTACTGAATTCAAGATATAGAGTTGAATTTGATGATATTTTACATAAAAATGTGGCAGCATTATCTTTTTTTTGGAGAAGTGTCAAATATATAAGGATCAAAAATTCCTCAATCATATATTCACAATTTTTTTGAATATACACTAATAATGATGGATGGAGATGACTATGGACTAAAACTGATCACTCCACTACCAACATGGGATAGAAAATTAACTGGAAGATGCTCTATCTAGAAACGACCCACAAATTATAACATTACTGACCATTAATAGTGATCAAATCCATATAGATTTGAAAAATATGGACATGGGAATCATAAAGGAGAAAACATCATCAATACATTCCTAAACTATTTATCAACGATCACTTTTGGAAAAGTTTATGTATGCTCAAATAAATGATGTGGGAATTAAAAATGAATTGGAAACTATCATGAAAGGTAAATCCTCAGAGTTCAATGTTAATAACGAATGAATAGCGATATTTCCATCGAGACTTTGGGTTAAATCAAATACTGAGTTAAATAAATAACTGCTGGGTGATAAACATTTTTCACTTTCTCCATTCACCTAGGAAGCACAAAGATGTATCAATATCCCTATGAGCACTATTGGTGGGTCAAAATGAAGAAAGAGATGGTTGAATATACATCAACGTTTCTTTATGTATGTAAGTGAAGGATGAATGGAAGAACTCAAAGTGGATTATGCAACCATTACACATACCAATCAGGAAATGTGAAAACATCACCATGGACTTTGTCACCAGAAATCTAAAGGCATTTAGGGGAAACAATTATATATGAGTTTTTGTGGATCATCGTACAAGGATAACTCACTTTATTTCAATTTGAGAGTACTTCTCACTATATAAACATGTATAGATATAAATTATAGATGTTTTAAGTATGAAAAGAGTACCACTATTGATTATATCCAATTGAGATCTAGGATTCACCTCCATGTATTGGAAAAGTCTAAAATATTATTTAAACACTAAACTGAACTTTTGTACCTCATTTCATCCTCAAACTGATTGCCAGTCTGAGTGGACTGTTGAAACAGTGGATGTCATATTGAAAGAATGTTCTATATACATCGAAGGAGGATTGGACAAACATCCTCCTTTGTTTGAGTTCTCAAACAACAACTTTTTCCACTCATGAATCCAAGTGGCTCCCAATGAAGCCCTTTATGGGGAGAGGTGTAGAACACCATCATGTTTGGATGATGTTCGGTGGAAAAAATTACTAGGTCCTAAAATGGTTGAGGAAATTGGAAACATTTTAAGACCATTAAGTATCACATCATGGCTTCTCTGATTCGACCAAAGAGTATTGTTGATAATCATCAATAACACCTATATATTTATTTTGGAGGCATGGTAACCTTATGTATATCTCTATGGAATAAATTGATTAGATTTGTGAAGAAAAGAAATCTTAGTCCAAGATACATCGGTCTGATTGAGATCCATGATCACGTAATGTAGTGGCCTACTAACTAGCACTCTCACCTATCCTATATCAAGTACATGATCTATTCCATGTAACCCTATTAAAAATTATATACTAAGTCCCTAGAGGACCATATGTTTGAAGAAGTGACTTGGGAACCAGAGGAAGTGATGAAACAGAATTACCATCATGTGTTTTTGTGTGGGAAAAGAAAACATTGAGGGTAAAATTTCTTAAGTGGGGAAGATTGTAATGACCTATGTTAGTAAAAATTAAATCAAACTTATAATTTAATTAAATATCTTATTATGTTATATCTCTATCAAAAACACATGTAGTTATTTTATTTTATTATATAATATTTTATTTATAATACAGTTAAGTGTCATTGTCGTTGATAATATAGTCATTTAATAGTGATCACATGATTAGTATAAAAATAGAGTTGTAACAAATCCAATTTACACATACAAAGGAAGTGATAGCCTCAACCAGTAGGATTGTTGCCTATGAAGACCATTTATTAGAGATTCTGAGGGAGATAGAATCACTCAGATTCTCCATGATAAAGAAAAATCTATGATCTAACAACTTAAGCATGATTGAAACCATTTATGGGATAACTTCAAGCCCAGCGGGATAACGGCCCAAACTATGTTCATCGAACCGCCCAATTAAAGACCCATCATCGCACACTTTTCTCATAAGGGGGTTTCTACTATATTGAAGAGATATGAATCAAGACACTAGCAAAGATAGTATGTACCATATTTGTTATTGAATAATAAATATATCATGTTAATATTGTTTTTATTCCATAAATGATTTTAATTTTGATTCAAAAAAACAAAATTAGTATTTTTTTAGTATCCCAAATAAAATAAGAAATTTATATTCATGATTTAATGTATTTTTGAAATAAATAATATTTTATATTATTATTAAATAATATTTATTGATTTATTTTTTGTCTATAATTTTCATTATATATTTATTATTTAATATAAATGATCATATAATTTTTTTCAAGTCAATTGTAATTTCTTATAAGGGCCTCAAAGCTGTTATTGTCTAAAAACCCATTTTTTGTTAATAAATGTCCTCTTTTATTTTCAATATGAAGATTAAAATATTTAAAATAATTTTTAAATAAAATTAATATTATTTTTTTAATCATAACGTTATAATTATCCAATGCTTAATGTTTCATAATTTTCTAGGAAAATCAATTTATTAAGTAAAAATTAAAATCGGTATAGGTATAATTTGAGAATTATGACATCATAATGACCCAAAAGTGATATAATAATTAATATAAATGGTTTCCACGACAAAATAAGTATATTAATTTTAAAATAATTTCATTTTTGGTTATTTTAATTATCTTATAAATCTATTATGAATCCTCTAAAACATATAATATATTTTAAGGTTTTGAACTCCATTCATTAAGAGTGGGACTCACCTCTACATAATAAAGGAAATTATTATATTATGTTCCACCCATTTCCTTATAAAATAATTATAATCAATCCAATTTGACATAATCCATGGGAAGAACCATGGTATGGTTTATAGTTTTGGTTATTTTACTATATAGTTTCCAAAACCAAAGTAATAATTAAATCCCATTCATTTTCAAATTAAACCCAACCTAGATCTCATTTATCATAACTAAAAATACATGGACCATGTCCATACATTTCCCTCTAGTATATAGAGTCCTACCAAGCAACCCCAACCACACAATAATCTCCTACCAAGAATTCAGAGTCCCAAACATAGGTAGTGGACCATCCCCACACCTTTTCAATTCAAGAACCTTGTTTGGAATTAGTATTCCTAATTGAAATTGTTTATAACATAACTTATTCATAAACATTCCCTTAATATCCAGTTAATTTTATTTTAATAATATCTAATTTATCATCTCTGAGATTTATGTTTATTTAAGTCATTATGATGCCAAATTGCGTAAGGGATCTTACAGTCTTCCCTTTTTATCAAGCACATGTTTCTGTTATGTCACCATATTTTCTTTTACATATATTGGGATATGTTCTTAAATATGCCCCATACTATCCATTGTATTTTCAAATTATTAGATTTTATTTTCACTTTCGTTAATCATTTCATGATTCATTATGTACACCCACTACTGTGATGAAATTTAGTAAGGGATTTTTCTAATCTAATTTTCATTTAAACACTTTTTTTAATGTTATATCTCCTATATTCCATTTTCCTATGTTTGGATATGTTTTTTTTTCATATTACTATTACTATACATTTAGTTTATAAATTATGAGATCCTCTTTTCACTCTCATTAATCCGTCCCAAGATCCTTTATGTATACTCGTTACCCTTCAAAAATTTAGTTTAGATTCTTTTATTTCCCCCCATTATTAAATTTTCTTTGTAATCTTATTCCTTTAATTCCGAATTCCTTATATTGGGATATATATTTATATGTCCCTATTACTATATATTTTATATTAAAATTATTACATTCATCTTTCTCTCTCATCAATCCATAATATTTTGTAATGTTATAAAGAAATTATTATACGATTTGATTTTAAATTATAAACAAGTCATGCTTTATAGTTTAAAAGAGTATTTTAACATAAATATTTATAATTGATTATTTTAATACAAAAATATGTTCTGCTTGATAAAAGAAAAAGTTTCTTTTAATGGTAAAATGATTATGAAATTTTTATCAATAATCATATTGAAATAAATGTTTTATTGAAAATAAAAATATGTTTAAATGAAACATTTTTAAAAATAAAATGTTTTTCCATAATCAATATCGGTGAATATATAATTTTGTAAAAAAAATTTATTAATTAAATAATATATGGTTTTAATAAATTAATTATAATAATTACAATTTAACAAAATTTAAATGATGGTACTTAAATTCCATAAATAATCATCTAAATAAATTATAGTGATATATTTCATAACTTTTTTAATTTTAATTTTGCTTAATAATTATGAATATAAATATATTTATAAGGAAATATGAATTAAATTTAATATGATAAATATAAAACAGTTATTAAAATGACTAAAATAATATAGAAAAAATCATAAAATTAATAATAATAAAATAGATATTAAATTTTTTTGATAAAAATTCTATGATTTGTTATATAACAATAAAACAAATTGATAAAAAAGAAAGATAATTTGATAACAGGGGTGGGGGAGATGATGATCGAGAATGAAAATTAGGTAAGGGGAAAAAGTGTTAAGTCGTCGAGTGTATCTGAGGGAGAAGGATCGATCCAAGAACGATGGAGGTTGGGCCACCTAGGAAGGTTTAGACGTAGAAAAACTAAATGACGATTAGGATTCCAAGAAATTTATGACCACTAAAAATGTATCCTGAAGGTCAAGCATTGTCAAAATGGTTTCAACAATGAGTTAGGGTTTCATTTTCATGTGAGATCTGAATGGATGAAGTTTTGATCTACTTCAACCTATCCATGAATGTTTTTTTTTATTTTCTGGAATTCAAATATTAATGTAGTCCCTTTTTTGGTAATCCTTTTGGCATAGGATGACCTATGTTTCATTTCTTCCTCAATCATATTCAGCTATGTCTTGTTGAAAGTTTTTTTATTTTTTTAGTCTCTTCGATGAGTATTCCATATTTATGAATGGATTCATATTAATTTCATATTTTCTCTAGTTATTCAATCTGATTTTTATTTTTAGTTGTTATAAACTTTTCAATCAGCCTTATATTTCCTTTTTCCACCAGATTTGACTATTGCTTTTGAAAAAAATGTATATATATATGTAAAATACTATTTCCTATTTTATATCTGTTGATTTTCCACCTCCACTCAGATTAAATATGAATCCACTAAAATATCATTATAAAAATGTATATTTTATGAATTTAAATTATGTATCAAATGGATATATAAGTCATATTCCCTTTATTTAGAATCATACCTATGTCCTACACCATTTTTAAGAGAACCAAGTTAGATAGTGGAGTTGTAAGCTATAAAGTTGTAGAAGAATAATTTTTTATTTTCTATGAAAAAAGTAAAGGAATTTAGTTTTTACCATGTAATTAAAAAGAATTAATTTATTATTTCGAAATAAAACATGTTTTCAGTTTTAATGTTTTTCTTTTGAATTTTATATTTATGTAATGGAAGTACTTAATTTTCATGAATTTATATATTTTTATGCTTTTTTACACAAAGGGGGTTTGTTTAAAAACTATAGATGTGAAAGAGAATATTTTTTTCATTATGAAAATAGTATATAATAATGTTATTAAAGCTAGTTCTCCATTTTATAATATTTGCAAAACTATTTTAGTTGTTTACAAATATTTATTTTATATCTGTCTAAATAATTTTAAATTATATATATATATATGATAGTAAGGGAAAATTTTGTTAAATATTTAATACTATTTCAAAATTTAATATTTTTATATGAAAAATATATTTCTGCCCATGGGTATTTCTTAATGGTATTTTAATTGTTTTTATAATGTTAAGGGGTGTAATTTTAGTTTTAGAAAACTATTCTGCTAAAACAATTCCTGATATTTATTTTCTTGATATTATTTTTTCAACCTTAATTTGTCTCCTTTGTATATACATGGTATTTTATTCTATTTTCATTATTTTTTTAATAATAATGATTCAAATGTATGTATATATATATATATTTCATCATTTCATGTTAAAGATCATTTTTCCAATGATATTCTCTTCAGAAAAATATTTTCTTAATTAGTCCACTTTAAGTGAAAGTGAAGTTATCGAATTTCTCATAATTTATGCTGATGATAAAATTTTATTATATTCAAAAATTTACATGTGTATATATATATTCATAAATAGATCATTTAATAAGATACATTACTTAAATGTTGTATATATATATATGTGTGTATCTACATATGTATTCTTTACGGTCAAACAATATTTAAATCTGACATCAATAGATATGTATATATATAAATGTATTTATATACATATCAATTTTTGTAAAACTATTTTTTTCCTGATATGTATGTAAATAAATGTGTCTATATATATATATATATCTCATTATTCATAACTATGCATATGTTTAGGGAGAAGAAATCATGTTTTATTCCAATATATATGTAAAAATATGTTTATATATATATTTTTCTGTAAAATATTTATATATGTATATATGTATATGAATGTATATTTACAGATGTAATTTCCTGAAAAAAAAACTTTTATCATGAAACATGTATATCAAATTAATTAATCTTTTCATTAAATGTATATCAAATATAATTATCATTAAATAATCTTTTTGGTTGTTACGATATAAAATAATAGTTTTTAAGTTTTTAATTACAAAGAATCACACTTTGATATAATGTGATTGGTGGAATGGAATAGGGAGTGAACTGTAACCCTAATGGTACTTTTTTTCAATCATGTCATGGGTGCATCTATAATTATATAGCACTCCAGTTCATTGGGTAATGTTAAAATATCATGTGATGTCATGTATGGTGCACTAGATGTGTATCCGATGAACACAATGAGATTATGGAGTGAACCCAATCCATCATGTGACTATTTAAATTATGTTATGTGGTCTCTATAGTGAACTTTTACTTCATTTTATGATACATGGAGAATATCATAACTACTTATTAATGTTTATTGGTTATAAATAGAAATTTTTATTATTTCATAAATGAATGAAATTCATTTTTTAAACTGTTACTAATGTTAAATCCATTTTATAAATAAATTTTATTATCTTCAAAAGTACTAATGATTTTCAAAATTCGAAAGTGTCAAGTTATATCTCATGTTTAACATTTTCTATTGAAGTAAAACAAAAATTATTAGTTTCCACATGTTTTCAAACCCCAAAATAATCTTTTTGTCACTCACCCTTTTTTTAAAAACACTTTTCATAAGGAATAAGGAAGCATAAGAGAGAGTGAGTGTTCAAGTTCCCTTTATAGTATTTAACATTTGAAAGTATCATAATTGTTTTCTTGTCCATTATTTTTTTGAGAGTTTTAATAAGAATTCTTTAATGTATCCAGACTCTCTAAAACTATAATCCTTTGAGATATATAGTTGTAAAATGATAAATTAATTATAATGTATATATATAAATGGAACATGGTTTGGGTAATTATAGGGTCACTGTAAGATTCATAGATTGGGGAAGATAGTGCTCAGCTTTGTTGGACCTTTTGTCTTTTTGGAGAGAATTGATTTGGTGGCATACCAATTTTCACTTCCATAGAGGTATAGTGAAATTTATGATGTTTTTCATGTGTCATAACTTTTTAATTTTTATCCTGGTCCATATAATGTGATATATGTTGTTAATTTTGAGGCTGAGACTAACGTGTCCTTTAAGAATCATTGAGTACGTGGAATTTATCACAGAGAGAAAGTGTTGTAGTGAAGGATCGTGCTTATAATTTATGTATTGTGGAAACATTGATGTGTTCAGGAGGAAAATAGGGAGAGATAAGTATATATATGGGCTCATTTTCCCTATCATTTTACCTCATAATCATTGACATGATTGGGAATATGGGTTAAAGGTATGATGTTATAAGGTGGGGAGATTTTAAGAATATGAACTTTTTGAAGGTGCATCATGCCTGTTTTTTGGTACTATTTTAACAATATTTTGGTATATCGTTGGTGTGTTTTTTTCTAGTTGATTTAAATAGAAATTTATAATTTTGGAAGAAAAAGTGGTAGTTTATAGTTAGCACATGGTCTGCACAAATGGCGCACCTACCCCAAGAAACCCAGGTAATCACAAGAAGAGGAGGAATTTCACAGTTGGATCCTAGTTTTTCAAACTGTGTATCCACTTACTATAAATCACACACCACAAAGATGAGGTTCATTGTTAGAGAATATGGTTTGGAAAACCATGAAACCATACCTAGGAAACAATTCGTGTGGACTTTAATTAACCAAAAATATATTAAAAAATCCTACACACCCGGTATTAACATTAAATCATCCAAGAATGTCCCATAAAAATTCATCTGAATATTGAAACTCTTTAGAGGTTTCTAAGGCTCTTAAAACATTGTTCTTAATGAATCAAAGGGCCAATCAAAGGATCGTCTCTCCTCCAATATCTTATTTCTTCCCTATTTGGATTCCAATCTCTTTCATCTCTATTTTTATGTCAAGAGGAATGATTTAAACTCCATTGTAAATGGAGAATATTTACCTTTCCATGGATAATAATCTATAGTTTCTAGATCTTAGGTTGGGTCCTATATCTTCCATGTTATTGTGATAATGAATATTCCTCCTCAATTTGGGTATTTCTTGTTTAGCGTACATCCATAAAAATCATGAGGAATGTGGTTTTAATATAAATTCCCATTGTATTGGATTATAATTGTGTGTATGTAATTTTGGAATTTCAATTTCCACATTTGGTATTTGAATCCTGAAATTAAATTAATCAAATAATTAATGGGTTTATAGAGTTGATAAAATAATGTTATTATTGAATTTCTGAAAGATGCGATTATGGTGTTGGTGTTTATAAGATTGATTGGTAATTTTAATTAAATGGTTGTTTAGTTTAGCCTCAAAGTGTTAAATGTTATTATGATTATATTTTGATAAATGATTTAACATGGAATGTTTCATATTAATATATGTGATTTAAATATTGAACCATGATTTTTGGGAAAAAATTTAATGGTGTACCATCATAAGAATTTTGGATAAGATAGTTAATGATGAATAACCTTGATGAATATGAAATTAAGGAGATATGTGATATATTGTGATATATGTGATAACCTATGTTGGATATATCCTGATACTCCAAATACCCACATGTGACAACGAGTGTGTGAAAAAAATGATGCTTCAAACGCCCATATGTTATAACAATGAGTTGTGGGATTGGGAGTGATGCTCCAAATATCCAATGGGTGATAGACATGATATTTTAGTACCAACACAATAAAATTGGAATGTATTTATTTTTATCCATGGTATAAAAATTGGAATTAAATGATTACTTAATGCCCATGATATAATGAATTTTGATTCCCCATGATATATGGTTCTGAATCCATCATAAGGAAAAGTAGGTATTGATTTTTTTGTTGTCATTTAGTGTGGATAATTTTGATTTTAATTAAATTATAATGAATTTGATATTTGTTTACATGATTTATTTTAATTTCTTCATTATAAAACTGCATACAGTGTTATCGACTAGATAAGGTTCACACACTATTGGTGGTAGCCTAATTATTTGTATCCGCACCCATCTTATGAATCATGATTAGTACCCAAATTTACTTCCTTTTATATGAAAGGATATGGAAAAGAGCGCACTCTTATATGGTTGAATTGGGATGTCACAAGGATGAGGGAAGAAGACATGATTTTGGGACCCTTTTTGTAGTTTTTTATGTCTTCAGTCATGATTGTTCGTATTGACACATGACACATATTGAAATTACATATCTACTATTTTATTTATGGATATTTATCCTAGTTTTGGGATTATATTGTGATGTTTTTATTTATTGGTAATGTCATTATTATAATTATTTTTTATTACCATGTGGCTATTGTTTAATTTTTTTTAATCTGATATAGAATGTATATTCTCCCCATGGTTTATATTAGACCCTCGCTACTAGTCAAAATCATATGGAATATAGGGAGGAGTTCTTGAGGTCCTGTAACCATCCAGCTCGGGGCACCGGTGTGGGGTAGCTGGGGTAGGGCATTACATGATTAATCAAAAATAGTTTCAAAATGTTTTATAAATTAATTATAATATTATCTTTTACAAATCAATAAAACATATTATTTTGATGAAATTATTTTTTGAAAGAATAAAATGAATTTATTAAAAATTGAGAAATTATATACTAATCATTTTTCAATACATTTATATAGTGTATGATTAATATATATATATATATATATATCATAATATATTTAATCATATTCATACCATTCTGTTTAATAGATATGTTATAATTGTAATATTAAAACTAAAATACTTCATGGTTCATTAAGGATTAGTGTCATGTATCATGTATGCTATCGAACATAGTGTTTATTTAAAATCATAGTGTATTAAATTCACTACTAATTAATAAATTTCATCCTCGTAATTTTTACTTTTTCTCAGTAATCATGGTTTTGATATTTGGAAATTCCTTTTTTCAAAAACTATTCAAAAACATCATAATAAAACATCCTCCTCAAAAAAGGGAAGGGAATATATTAAGGTTATATATAATAATTCATAAATTGGTTCTCAAATATGAGGACTTAAGTTATAACTGAATGTATGGACATGAAAGAGAAACATAATTCCTAATGAATAATTGAGGGTGATATAGAACATGGTCTTGAAAAACGTATCCAAAACAGAACCAGGAATAAATACGGGTATAAAAATACCATAAATTAATCATTATTTAAGGTTATTGAAAAATAATTTTTTCTTAAGATACTTTTTATATAGTTGAGGCATTATTTGACCATCTAGAGTGAGAAAAGAAGGAAATATAAAAACCTTGAATATAAATTTTCATCCATTCATAAATTTACACAAGAATCTATTCTGTTAATCAAAATTATTATTATTCAACATGATTTTTTACACCTAAAGAGTAAAATCAATATATAATAGATCAATAATGTATGTCAAGATATTCCTACGATCTTTAGGCATTAACCAAAATGAAAAATATTTTTTAGAAGATAATTCTAAAAATGAATAAACCATAAAATGGGGAAATATAACATAATTCTAAAATACTTAATTAACATTATTATAACAACATTAATGAATTTTTTAATCTCAATGTGTATAACATACCCTGTATGATACCTATTTAAATTTTTTGATGAATTCTTCCCAAATTATCTTTCATTTTAAATCAAATATTAATCCTAAGTGGTACGCATAACTCATCCTACTGAAAAATCTCCCAAATATCAACAATCACCATGAGAAAAAAATATATACTCCTTTAATATAGAGAACATTTCAAAATATCATGAATCAAATTTATATATTATCTTAAAGGGTATATTATAACATTACCATAACTATCTCTGAAGATTTTAACATATCTGGGAATCACATGCCATCCATCATTATTATTTATATTCCAAAACATATTAATGCATAATTAACATAAAATAATATTATAACCCCAATGGTTTACTTAATACTTAATAGATTTTTCTTCTTAATTCCCAATAAAAGATTAAAATCAATTAAAAATAATGTCACATAAAACATAACAATGTGTTCTTGATGTATTTTTACATATGAATTACTATAAACTTATACACATACGATTGTATCCATAACATTTATGATAACTTCAAATGAAAAATATATACTTCCAAAAATTGACGTTGTAGTTATTCCTTAAATAATTTAAAAAACTATTGAATATATTTCATAAACCCAAAAATTCTATATCTTCAAACATGAACTAAATTAATATGTAATCAACTAACCATTTTCAAATTCACCAATACTATTATACCAATGCCAATAATCTCTTAATTAAAACTAAATATATATTTTCAAATTCCACTTTGGAAAAATTCTTATATGTTTCGTGATCCTTGTTTCCAAAACTGCATTGATATGAAACATAAATAATATAATTTCAGAATCATAATGAATAATTAATTTAAACCTTCCACTTCATAGTCCATTCGTTGGTCTAGTAGTTAACCCTATTATTAGTCTATTGGATCGGATAATCCCCATATTTCCTACACATAATACATTGATCTATAAATGTTACCTTAATATGATCATCATTTCTATCCATCAAAAAATTCTTTTTTACTCAGTAATTACATTATCTATACAATTATTTTATACATATAAATCATCTTTTTTTAATTTCATACATTAACTTGATTTTTTATTACAACATTATCAACATAAAGGATGTATAATCTTCTTTACATCACATTACCCACCACCTGATCTCTTTGTGAAATCTATCCCTCTCTTCATTTGGGAGTTTGAGAGCTAGATAATGTAAAATATATTAACCATATTTCATGACATATGATTAGTAACAATCCCAAATATTCATATTATAGCTCACATTTAATTTGGTTTAACATGAGGACGTTCTTTCCATTTTCTATTAGCGTTTACACAATACCTCCAAGTTCCGTAAATTTACTAAAACCAAATTCATATTATGAGAATCAATATTCATAGTGAGGAACCATGAAAAATAATTTATAAGATATCTAAATATTGAAAAAGCCTTTTCAATCTATGAATTCTTATATTTAACCAATGTTATCCATAATCATTATAAT
Source organism: Viscum album (assembly GCA_963277665.1). Classification (NCBI taxonomy): domain Eukaryota; kingdom Viridiplantae; phylum Streptophyta; class Magnoliopsida; order Santalales; family Viscaceae; genus Viscum; species Viscum album. The sequence goes on from OY728162.1 coordinate 822,517,107, forward strand.
TTTTTTTGAAGATATCACATAATTAGAGTCATACCTAAGGTGTTATGTAAACTTTTCTCATCCAATTTTTCAAAGTATATTTAAAACATTCTCTAATACAAACAACATGTACCCATACATTTAATGCATATACATCACATCTTTACACATTATTATCCATTACATAACATAAAAATTCATTCCACAATTGTATAGGTCTGCTGCCTTGGTAAATTTAGACACATAAACATGTTTTTAATAAAATATGAACATCTTCTCCTAGTATATTCATCATAACTATAATACTTATTAGAAATATCAATCAAAAAACAATCTTCTAAATCATGATAAAATGAAACAAAAGAAATGGTGAGATCACATGCTTATCCATGGAAAACAATGAATATTTCAATGATCATTTGATCTCAACATAAGAATAATTTTCTGAGAACATGATCATAACATTTTAAAATCAAATTATATATATCATATATCGTAATAGTAATTCCTAGATTAAATTTTGGAAATTTAAAAGACATAAATCATATAGGAATAAATGAAAATGATCCCAGAGAAAATGAAATATGAAAAATTTATTGTTTTATGGAATACAAACAATCATTGAAAACAAATTACATATTAGAAAAGGATCTTTGAAAATAGTATCATAGTGGAATTTATTATCTCCGCAAACCCTCATAGAAGTCATGGTTAAATACCAAGACTATCATAATTGAAAAATTCCCATGATCATTTGGGTTCACCCCTCATTCCAGTTTTGTTTATCTCATGGGATATCAATCATTACCCCAAGAATTGGATGTAGATATAGGTATCAACCGTTACATATTGAAAATAATAAATATGTTATCCATAAGATCATAAATAATTCATCATATCATATCCCAATAAAAGTAATCGGTTTCATAAACATTTCTTCATTTAATCATAACATAACCCATAGAAAAGAAAAAAGTTTCATAAATATATTTTCTTAATAAAAATAAACCTTACATATAACGAATAAGGTTGGTATCATTGGATCATATCCCCCATAATGTATAAGTGAAATCAAGGGTTACTATGGTTGATGATTATAAATATCATTAAAATATCATTAAAAATTATTTGAAGAAAATATCCATTCAATTTAAAATGGAATATTGAAAATATAAAAATGCTAAAAATATTATGGAAAACATTTTATTGAAAAATTTACATAGAAACCTATAAAGGAAACTTCAATCCATTTATTGGTCATGGTGGTATGAAATTTTAATTCACTCATATAAGTTAAAAAAAATTCCTTGAATACTTATAAAACGCCAAAAAGTACCTCACATTGAAAATTAAAATAGTATTAATATTGAAATAATTTTTTAAAAATTAATATTTTCATAAAAATGACATTAAATAATCAAATTATAATACAAAAAACCATCTTTAAAACATGGATATTGAAGGAAAACATTTTTGGATCGAAGAGATAAATAATGTTGATTTTATTTAAAAGCATTCTTTTAGTATATTGAGTACTTAAAGAGAATAAAATTTAATGAAAGTTGTATTCTATAGAAATAACCATTGGAGAATAAAATAAATCATAATCTATAAAGCTATATCACATAATTTCAGCATCATAACTTAATCATAAAAAGTCACGATAAATAATGAATTTATAACATAAAATCATTACTGCTTTAGAAAAAATTGAATTATAATACCCATGAAATAAATAACCATAAAATTATATTTACACCGTCATAAATTTAACACTAATAATAATTAAATACTTTCATGGTTACTATATACACCATAAAGAAGAATCAATTGGAGAATATGGAATGTGTCCCAAAGAAAAAAAATTCAGATGAAAATCCCTTACCCTAGGTATGCCTTCATTCTTTTCAATTGGAATCTTATATATAATAAGTATAGATTTATTATAAATATAATATTAAATATATATATATATATAATCCCATATGTAATTTACTTATTACCTTTTATCATCTATTTATTAACAAATCATTATTAAAATCATTGTTCTAGGTGATATATCTTTCATTCTTCATGTATGTTTTGGTACGGTAGTTCTAGTCCATTTTATTTGATCAATTTTCTAAAACATCAATAAGATTATTCATGATATAAATATCATATATATTTTCATTTTTCATTTTTTTATATTCATCCATAAATGCAGAGATAGAAATTTGATTTACATCGTTCATAGAGACGGTGGGTCGTATGTACAAATGAATAATATTTTCATTTTACAAATGATGAAATAATAGAGAGGTTAATAATAAATAATATTTAAAAAATAATAATTATATTATATATTTAATATATATTAAATAAATCTATCATTTTTACTATCTATGTAAAACAGAAATGTAAAATGAATCACATTGTTCAAGGAGGTGGATGTCCACACGTACTCACAAGAATTGTTATTATTTTATATTGGTATATAATGTAAGAAGGTATATATGATATTATAAATAATAATTTTTAAATATTTAATAATCATAATATATATACATTAATCTCATAATAATACCCATCCCTAAAATATGGGGATGAGAAAGAATTGTTTCGCTAAGTGGAGATGGTAAGTCATACATACGCAGGAGTTAATCATTCACTTACCATTTCATGGATAGACAATGAATAAATATGGTTTCATAATTTAAATAAAATTTCATTATATTTAGGATAAATACCTTATTATTTTATAAATACCGAGAAATATTTATGGGAGACAAAAATTAATTAAAATTAAAGTGATATGTTAAGGCGATTGGAAATTTTTTAAAATAACTCAATTAAATATATCATTAATGTTTATAGGGATGGTATTTTAGGGATATCAGCACATATTTAATGTGAATAATTACTTTTTTATGTTATTGTTTAGTTTATGTTCGAGATATAATGGAAAAAATTAGGAATAAGTGAAGGCAGAAGGTTCCCTTTTATAACTGGGGTAAGGGGAACTTTTGGAATTTTATAAAATATTAAAGCATAAAACAAATAATTATCTGTCACAAATTCCTCCAAAATCCCATAGATTATAATTTTAAATATTATGGTGTTTAAATAAAAACAAACAATAAAATTTTAATAAGTTTATGTGGTGTTTTAAACCTCATCGTTTTGATTAACCAATTAATTAACTCATTTTAACATTAATCATGGTATCATATAATTCACAGAAATAGTATTATAATTTTACATGTATATTTAAAAAATGAAAATACATGGACAAGGTATTATATTTATAAAATAATATTATACAATTTTCGTTATTTAAATATTTTTTTTTATTTTGTAAAATATTTAATGAAATATTATTTTGATAAAATATCATTAATGTCAATTGTGATATTATTCATTTGATTAGATTTAAAATATATAATTAAATTGTTTAAAACAGATTATAATCATTTAACAAAACATTAATTTTTCATATTCAAATAAAATAATCATGGAACACTATGACTCAAAAAAATTATATTACTTTTAAAATTCTTCAAATCATTTATATTTTTTTTCTAATCATTGAATAAATACTTCGATAACATTGTATAATAATTTAATTTAATTTTATAACTTATAAATAATATAATTTTTTAAGGAAAATAATTTAATTAATATCAAAATAAAAAATTATCTCCATACATATATTTTTTTCTTATGTGTACATATAAGAGATATTTAAAACTTAGATATTGACATTTTGTAACTTTCATTACATTAAATATTATATATATCATATTCATTGAAAGGTGTCCATTAAAAAAATAAATTTCTAAAATAATTTGATAATAGTATAATATCATTCATCGAATAATAATTACTATGAAATAATATATCTTATCACTTAGTTTTAATCTAGATTAACAAAATTTACCCTTTAAAGTGGTGATAATTTTTACCAAGATTATGATTGATATTGACCAAAAATAAGAGGGGAATATTTACAAAATTTGAATATATATATTAAAATAAGTATGAAACATTCGACGAAAACTGCTCTTTAGCCAAATACATTTTTAAGCACAACTCTAGGGTTTTTTATCTCATTCCTAGAAAAATATTAAATAAATATTACAAATTTTTTTTACTATTATATATATATATATATATATATATTTCATTAAAATAATTCAGAAATAGTTAATAGTTGAATTTATTAAGAAAAAATTAATTACATAAAAAACAGTTTTTTAGAAAATGCCTTTTACGTATAAAAATATTTTTTTCAAATTAATTCATAAAATTGATTCCAATCAATGAAATTTGATTATTTAAACATACAGGAAATAAATTTACATGGAAATCATTATTTTTAATTAGTAACTCTACACATTATGGAAATGAAAATATAGTTTTCAATAAAAATATATACTTTTTACTATTCGTTGATAAATAATACTTTTCTAAAAATTAAAAAAATTAATACATAGACATTTTTTACATGATGTGTTAAAATTTGGTATCCTTTTAATAAAAGAAAATTTATAAATTCACTATAAATTATTGTTCATATTATTACATAAAATTAAATAAAAACCATTTTTTAAGAATGGTTTTCTTTCATGAATAAAAAGACATTACTAAATATTTAGTGATTATTTACTAAATGTTTATCAATAAATTTATATTTATTATAAAGGATATATATATTTTATTAATTAATTAATATTTTTTCTAAATTATATTTTGAGGCTAGTTTATAATGATCATATTTTTATAATAATATTTTAGGATTTGTTTAGGATCGTTGCTTCATATCATGTACACTATTGAACATAGTGTTCATTAAAAATATTGGGGTGTGACGATTTTAATATTTGATTGACTATTTCAAAATCATATTGTTTACTTGAGATAAGATATAAGTTTGTTGTAGTGTCTTTATCCTTCTAGTCTATATAGGAGCTATCTAATCACCAATGATATTTTCTTCATTGACTTCATCCTTACTACTTTCCTTTCTTGATTATATTAATATTAATTTAACTACCTCATCATTTTCACTTCCTATGAGTATACTCTATCCCAATGTCCTCTCACTAGGATTCTAACTTTAGCATCTATTCAGTATTGAATTCCTCTAAATATTTATCACTAGTATTTTATGATAACTATTCATTTTATTGAGATTTATGCCCATTTTCACAATAATGGATCTTGAATTTTATGGACCATTAAATAATTTTTTTAAATTTTTTATTCCATGATTTTAGATGAATTCCCATTTAATATTACATCACCCCCTATGTATCAAACATTCATGTCTTCTGCTTGTTGAGAATAAAAAATTTACCCCCAATACACAAAAAGTATTCTAATATGGGATTCGTCCCATAACAAATTTATTATCATGTGTTCTATTTAATTGAAAATAACAATACCAATTTTTAGATATAAGCAAAATTATGAAATGTATCCCTTTATTGTTTCTCTGATTCTTATTGTATTATCATTTATTTCTTCGGATATTCATCCACCTGATTGTTAGTTAATTAAATATGATTTTCAATCTATAAATACAATATTTTTATCACTATTATCATATCTACTAATATAATGTAATGTTATATAAACCTAAAAATATATATGTGAAGTATATGTGTATAAATCATGTAATAATAAAATAATCATCAATAAATAGAGTTTAATAACATTTTTCATCCATGGACTTGGGTGAAATTAGAACCCACACATCCACCATCAATAACACAAGAAATCTCATTGAAATTTTTCCTTAATCATGATGTCATTAAAATTATTTTCCATTTTTAAAAATAATCATATTATGAGTGTCATCATGAGAATGTTTTAGGATATTACAATCTCCTTCATTACAGCGAAATCCTACAAGGACTTTTGGATTATGTGTACATGAGTTTTTTTCTATATCCTTTTCTTTTATTCTTTGGATATAAATTGACTATCATATTCCTCATTAATGAGTTAGAAAATAATTTTTTTGTGATTCCCATGAATATCTAGTATTTCATATATTCATTTAAGGATTTAATCCTTTTTTCTGAAATTGACCGCATTCCCTGAGTCACATAGTTGTCTCATACTAAGAATATTCTGATTAATTTCTTAAAAAACCATGTAATACATGCACCTTAGTTATTAACCTCTAATTTTGGATTTTCTAAAGCTTTAATTTTTCAATGTATAACTATTAACAAGGAGAACAATGTTATTACTACATACGTGATGAGAATGAAATGGTATTTGTTACCCATCATCTAGGATGTATATCCACTATATTAAATACATAATATAACTTGATTTGTTTCTCTCAATGAGATTTCAACCACATTATCCTTCATAGAAATTAATTTCTTGATTAATGTTAGATGATTTCCTTAATTTGGTGTTCAATAAATTTCCACCTCATGGTCTATTGAATCATCCTCATCATTCCTATTGGTGAATTTATTATGAATTCAAAGCCTGACTAAGGATGTTTTTAGCTACTATTATCACTTCTTCAATATCTCTTTTAGCACATTTATTTATTCAATTTAAGAAAAAAAATTTTCTTTATTTTCCTAAAAATCACAATAAGAACAATAGATTATAAAATATATCTATTCTATGAAATTATTCTCATATATTTTTGTTACTATAGATCCTTGAAAGCTATTTTTAAAATAGATAACATTTATTTTTTCCATATTACTATAGTAATGAAACCATACTAATGGTATATAATTTTTTATTTTTACCAATCCTATTATATATCTTTTTGGGTCCTTTCAGAATAACCCAAAAAAACCTTCTTCTGGGATGTGAGATATTCTTATTTCATATTAGCCACCATTATTTTTTCCTTATAATCAATACCCTCAATATATTTTCGTTACCTATGAAATGATGTACTTGTGTATAGGGGTATAATTTTCCAAATATCTCCATGTGTTCTTCCTTACCTTCATCAGTATCCCACGCAATAAAACACCATGTTGTAATGTTGGGAGATATATGTCCCCCATGATCATCAATATTTCATCAAATATTTAGGACATTGACTTTGATCTTTTAAATTATTTTTACATGAAATTTTTCCAAATCTGTGAAAAAAATCAATTATTTGTGATTTTTCTTTGGTTTTGATATTGAACTCAATTTTCATCTAATAGTTTCGTGTATTTTAATACATGATTTATTCAATATCACCTTTTAAGATAAATGTTTAATCTCATATCTCGAACATATATAGTTTGGTCTCTTGTATCGCTACATCAAATTTGATTACTTTTCAAAAAACCAATAATTTATTTAGGTGTATATTCTTTCCCATCCTTGATGTATAATTATTCCTTAACTTTATTGATTTCATCATCATTTTACACATATTCATTATTTATTTAATCCATGAGGAACACCTCATTCAGGACCAAACTATCTTTAATTTACTAAAATTATTTATCCTATGATATATAATTTTATTATTAATGAAATTTATTATTTTTAGATAATTTATTCTATGATTAGATATTTCCTTCCACACCAATAAATAGTTTATTGATTGTTTCATTATAATTATTTTCATCTCAAAATTTATTCTGAAACCTAGAAGCACAAGTCCCCACTTTTCCACAATGAAATTATGTAAGTGAAGGATTGTATTTTAATATTTTGTTTTGCATTATATTTTTTCAAGAAAAGATAGACATTGCCTTATCAAATTACATATCTTTCAGATAATCTTATATGGTTAGTTTCTTATTATTCTTGGATTCAAAATCATAATAATTATCTATTATCAAGGAAACATTATCATTTTTTCTCATCTTATAGGAGATGAGGGTGTTGTTAATAATATACAACACCACTCCTAGTCATGGTTCATCAAGAACCATGAACCATAAATTGGATAATCATTTTAATATTATTAGGATAAATATTATTATTTTTAAACAATAAAGTAATTTATTGACTTTTCTCATTTCATCAAAAACAATAATCACCCGGTCAATGAATTCATCAAAAAATACATTTGGATGCGTTTATAAATCATCATACATGTTCTATAACAACAGTAATATATCTTTACATAATATGGATTCAGCATCAGAAATGTTGATTGGTTTTTTCAACATGTAATGGGAGTATTTAAATGAATTTATATTCAACATATTTCATTTGATAATTATCCTCCCATTGCATTGACTCTTTTTTCATCAGTATCAATCCCTCTTCAATATTTTTCTAATAATTCTCTACACATCATTATTTCTAAAATACCATTCAAGGTATACATGTAGACATACATTTATAAAGATCAAAAATAGATTTTTATTTTATTCTCTCGTATTTTTAAATAACTATAATCAAAAATTAGAATTGGCATATGGTTGATTGCATTTGATGTATCATCAAAGAGAAAAAATGTCACAAAATATATATAGCTTTGATAAAACTTTTTTCCCTAAGAAATGTCAATAACCTTATAGAGGGTGAGTAAAGATTTATCTATTTCATTATATAACATTATTCAAAGATCTACTTTCACAATTATTAGGAATAATATCTCCCCCACAATTGATATAAAATGATAAAGTAAATAAAATTGGGACATAAATGATTTTACCTGATTTATCCATACTAGTCTAATCTAAGGATCATGATATTGTGAGGCAATGATGTTCCTAAAACATTAATGATACAAATTTGTTTACAATTTTAAACTTCCAATCTAACCCTTTTTTATAACCTTGACAAGGAAATGTACAAATCACTAGTATCCGTAAAAAAGGATCTCACATATACTCTTATGATATGATTTTAATAATATGAATAGTATATAGTAATTACACCAAGAATTGTATAGAAATATTCTTTAGTTTCATCAATGTGGTGAAGTCCATGATCTTATATTAATAAATTCTCATATATATCGCTTTTATTTTCTCTTTTATCTTTCTAACACTCATCCAAAAAATTTAACTTATTCTCCAATTTTTCTTCTAAACATATAATATTAATCCATCAATTATTCATTGATGTTTTTCTATTTTGTGATCCACTATAATATCCTAATGTCCAGAAAATATATATTTTAAATTTTTGAATCCTTCTACCATATCCATTTATTTTTTTAAAACTGTTAACATCACTTTTTAATGTCACTTAAATGGTTATGTTCACTTTTTTGAAATTCACACATTTCTTCTTATTTTAAAATAATTCCCACTTATAGAAATTACTAGTTTAGAGAGTGACTCATTCTACAAAGTTTTACTGTCATTCCATTTTTTAACCATTAATTAGAACCATTTCGTTCACAAATACTACCATGTAAAACCACTTCCATGCAACAATATGGTCACGTGAACACCAAAAATGTTATCTCCACTAAACTAAGTCTCTACGACATGATCCAACTCCACATAGCAGACACCTTAAAATGATAGATCAAAAATAATCCACCTAAATAATTTCATTTCATACCCATACCTACAAAATAACAACTCATTTATTTCCCCTTTTCAAAAATAGTAAGTAATTTTTTATATGATTCAATCATCATCAAATGACTCTTTTATGTTAATGTAATTTTCTATATTTTCATATGTATGTCCCCTCAAAATGGGAAATATTCACCCATGTAGTAACCTAATTAATTGTTATAAAATAACAATAATCTTAACTCACCTATGGTCCTATCACAATGTTATTCTCCCCCACAATGCCAATGCTCAGTGTTGGATCATGTACCACGGATGGGTAAAAAATGATACCAAATGTATCATGGAATTTTTCATTTTATTCTCCTTGAAAAAAATTCTAATATTCACTACATGTTTTCAATGGAACTATCTTAGTATTTTAAAACCATTACAAATTAAAATAATTATATCCCTTTTTCATTTTCCTAAAACATGCTTCATGACGTGGCTATTTTTATCATGGGATGACTTTTGACCTTTATAAAACAACTTATTAAATTTTATATAAAAACTATTCTATCATTTTCCATGACATTTTAGGATAATTTGGATGTATTACAACATCCATATCAGGAAGCATAACACAAAAATACTTCACTGATATTATTTTAATTAATTTTTCATTGATTAGGTTTGTGAATGTGATAGGTGCTAGTGAGATCAATAGAGGTTGGTACAAGCTGGGATTATTATTATAGATCTCCAGCGTAAGAGGGTATCCTTTATAATAACATGTATATTTATTTTTTTACTAATCTATTAGTATTTTGATCATTATTATCTTTTTGGAATATTTTATGATTTTATTCGATCTGAGATTATATGTTGGGATGGGCTTTGATTGACTAACAGACATCATGTAACATAGATCTTTCTAAATGGATAATTGGTGATGACCGTGTCGAATGAGGGATGTTTTTTGTTTTTATAAATTTTTTATTTATAGTAGTGGGTTTGATTTGTTTTTTCAAAAATGAAATTCTTATTTAGGGGAGTTTGGGGTGGGATTTTTGTTAAGGGTCTTAGTTTGGTAAAATGGAACAATGTACCTTTTCTAGATATTATATATTATTTTGGTTTTATATTTTAATGTAGATAAATGATGATTTTGAATTTGTTTTAAAAAGAAAATACAAGATGATTTTTTTATAATTTTTTTTCTCTATTTTAACTCATGTGGGTGATTCTATAATTGTGATAGATTTATGGGAGAGTTATTCATTATTTTACTTTGGGAATTCCTTGACATTTTGATGATGATCAGTGGTTATACTATGTTCTGCATAAGGATTTCTTGGGATTTGACCTCAATAGTTTATGATTGAGTTACTCCCATAGTTTTATGATTGCTGGATTCAAATAGTTCCATGAGTTTTGATTCATGATTTATAGGGATCCTTAGTCTATATCTAATAGATAATTGATGGAATTAATGGTACCTTCTCTATGTGGTCATCCGGGATAACAATACCTTATACCATGTATAAGAGAATGTGATTGGCCACATATCCTAATAGGCATTGAGAGTTTTGAGGTCGATCTCTTGATATCATGTCAATACCCATGGGTGGTGATAACTAGGAAGACCATAAAGATAAATTTTATGTTTGAAGAACATAATTACATTTTATTCATTATTGTGTATTCTATTGATTTTCAAAACTAGGATACATCTTGTTTTTGATATGATCTCCCTCAAATGAATAGATATGCAAAGAAATGGAAATGTTAAAACTAGGATAAATGGTTATCAAACATTATGAGGTAACGGTAGGCGATATGGGATAGATCTGAATCTGATCATCCTAATTACCCATGTGAGTCCATCCCATGTCCATTAAACAAACTATTTAACATTGATGGTGGTTTTTTTGTATCATTTATGTGATTGAGAAAAATATGAAGAGTTGGGTCATTGTGGAGTGATATCCATCATCAGTGATGAATTGTGATATTTGTTATCAATCGAGTGATGATCTATGTGTATTCTGGTAAAATTAACAAAAATTATTAGCATGATGATTTGAGTAGGATGTGAAAGATGGATTATGTAGATTAATATGTTTGGGACCCATTCATTTTATGTTGATTTTTTTATTAGAGTTTCAGTGTTATTTTTTTCCGTGTTCCCTCTTTGCCTTATCATTTTTTGTTTTTTATTGTTTCACGTGTGATAGATTATTTGTCCCTCTATGGTTTCATATGTTTTATATTATTTATTTGATCATTTTATCCTTTGATATTTTGGGTTTTTCATTATTGAGAGATGGTGGGATGACTGATGGGTTAGGTGGTTTATTGAAGAGATAGACTAGTGGATTTGGGGAGACATCATAAGGGTTATATCTTTTGGGATTAGATTAATTTAGTATAATTTATTAATTTTTTATGGTATACAATTTATTCGATGCATGAAGGTGGTATATGGCCTATGTTGCAAAGTATCAGTTTGTGTTTTAGGAGTTCTTGTGTATTCTAGATACAAAGTTGTAGGTTTGTACTATATGTGCAATTGGTTTTATGTTTCCAAGAGGGAGAGTTACATTGGGTATCCAATTTCACACTCTCTAAAAAATTTCATTCATATAAACATGATTATAAAATCATGCAGTGTATATTGGTGAGTAGGGAATCCCATGGGGTCATTAGACTCACCCCAACCTATATACACAACATGAGTTTTTATGTATATGGGTAGAATGTCTTGTTTTATTTAATTTATAGGTGATTGATTAAATCCCAATGTGTGGTTTGTGACAAATAGGTTATTATAGGTTAAATACTCAGAACATGATTTATTTGAATTGTGATATAGGCCGCTATATTTATATTTTATTTTAGTTTTATCGGTATCATCCTAAATACTTAATTTATTTTTTCCCATATAATACCCTTTTTCCCTTCTATTATATTATTGATTATGTTCAATTATTCATATTCTCTTATTTATGTTCATTTATATGTTAACACATCATTTAGTTATTTTACTATTAATATATTCTAGGATTTAGCGGATAATTCTCTTCATGTTTATTGTCTTTAGGTTTTGGTAACATATTTTATACAAAATGATCATAAATAATTATTGGTAGAATCATGAATGCTCTATCAAAATTTATTTTTTGGGAATATACTCCCCATTACTATATCAAACCCTTGATATTATTCAATATACTCTAGTGTATGGGGACAGGCACCAGAGGATATATAGTGACTCCCACTAAAGTACGGATTAGTTGACTTGATATGGTACATTACATTTTTAGTTTTAATGGGCATTTAAAGTATTTTTTCATGTTGGAAATTATATATTGGTAAATGACGTTAGACATCTTCATTGGTATGTCAGACCATTTTAGATAGAGTAATATCTCATGAAAATGGCATTACTTCAATTATTACCATAAAATTTGATCTCTATACATACATTATTTCATGTATATCATTTATCTATTGATTGAATGATATGATCTTGATGTGGAACTCAATTCCACTATATTGAATCAAATAGTGTGTATCATTGATCATCAAAAGAAGGATTTATTGTAAAAAATTTATACCTCATGAATTTTTTCAATGATGTCATCGATAATATATCCATGTGAGTCTAAATAATAAGGAATTGATATTGTGAAATACCCTCACATGTCTTCCAATAAATAATTTTTATGACTTTATTGGGTAGAAAGATGAATGGTGAGGAGAATTGTGACCCCCATGTATTCAAAGGGTGGTATGAATTGTATTATTTACAATATTTTTGATGATTCAAAAGTTAAAATTTCTAAATTATTGAAATTGTGTGACAATTATGGATCCATGACTAGTAAAAAATCATTCATTATAATAAATCTCAACAATTAAATGGGGGGGGGAAGATTCAAGAAATATTTTCATGGTTGGTGCATAGATTCATTGAATATAAATCTAAACTATGTTAGGGGTGTGCCTATATTATAGAATTTTCTCCTATTTTGAACATATTTTCCAAAAATGTACAGACATTAAATAAAATTTAATTAAAATAAACTTCAATCATTTACTTTTTTCCCTTATTTGGGTTTTTTTACAATTTTCCTCATGCATTTCACATGAGCCTCTCCAAGATCTTATCCAAAAAATTTCATCTTCACTTCCATTCCCATTAGTTATTTAACTCTCCATATCATGTGAATATAAAAGATAAATTTAATATTTATCATCCATTCCTTTTTATCCTTTTCTCATTTTCCCTCATTCTTCGATGATCATCCAGTTCTTTTTATCAATGGCCATGGTTTACAACCCTAATTTTTTGATCTATATAAATCTTGAAGTATGTGTTTTTTGGGATTGTGGGTACCTTATTCAATCCTAAGATATCATTATTTTAATAATTAATATGGCTTATAATGGATTTAAAAATTTGTTTTAGTATAGATTAATTTTATTTTATAAAACCTTTGGGGATTTTTTACATGTTTTCATGAGTAATTAGAATCATTAAAATTATAATTTTGGTATATTCAAGATTTATCTAATGTTTTTTGAATTTTAATCGATATAGTAATGTTTTTTTGTAGGTCTAAACATATATTCATTCAATATGAATAATCATTCCCATAATTTGTTTAATAACGTTTTTTTTATAATAGTTAAAATGAATTTACATAACAAAATAACAAGTGATTAATATTATAAAAAGGTAGTTATATGATTATTTACTATTTTATAAATTTAATGGTTGTGATGTGTATAATATTATTGTTTTTTATTATTGACTTCATATGTCATATATTCCCCTGATGTTGTATTTTTATATATATTAATATTTTCATCTTCGTTAGTTTGTTAAGGAATAGATAAAAGATGGATATGGTGGTAATGGTTATTTGGTTTATGTATTAAGTATTTTATGGTATATTATTTCATGAATTATTTTATTCTGTTATAACGGTTTACATGAGAGACTTGGGGCTATTTATTAAGTCAAGGATGAGTGTTACCTTCATTTGTATTTTTCCCTAGCCACAGGTCATTGGTTATCAATTATCACCGGGTAGGGGTTTCAACTCATATAGTAAATGGGGATAATATATGGGTAGAGACATTTACTATTAAATTTTAGGGTTCCAATTGATCAATATGAGATTTCTAGGTTATCTCTTATAGACACTAATTTTCCATTCTAGGTTATATTTCTTTTAGTTTTTAACTTTCATTATGTGGTTATTTTTATTCTTCCTAGTGATATAAGTTTTTTATGGGATATTAATCTCTTATTAAGTCATATGATTTTTAAATGTTTTTTCAAAAAAAATAAATGAATTAATTTGGATGTATTTTAAAAATTATACATGAATGTATATAGTAAAATTAGAGTTCAAATTAGCATTTACAGTATATCTTATAAAGATAGTTACACTAATTATTGGAATTATTCTACTGGGTATTATCTGACAACCTATATAAACATATTTTTTTTGAATGTAGAATTTTTTATAGATGATTCAATTAATGTTAAGGGAGTTACATTCATTGGTGGTGCACGCTAGACACTTTCTTAATGTTTTAATGGAAAGATGATTAGGTGGTGATCATGGGTCATGTAAAGATGGTGTATTTCAATATATTTAGAATATTGATTAAAAATTGTTTGTATATGTTTTGGCATAACTATTTTATCATAATTTTTATATCTCTTGTATTATATATTGAATGTATTAAATTATATATTTATCTTGTGGAGGCATTTTGGGAAGTCCATTTTGGTTTTTTATTATTTTTCCTTGTTTGGAGAATTTTTTTTACTAAAGTATTTATGTTTTTATCATGATAATTAAATATGTTGATAATTTATATAAGGATATTTTGTTTGGTTTATTGTTTTTTGATGGTGAAATATTTCACAAAGGTATGTGTTCACACCAATATCTCTTTTTCAGCCTATGGATATCAAGAATATTATTTGTATTGTATTGTGGGTGGAGTCAGGGGAAGTAGTAATGATTATATAGATATTTCATGATATCTATTATCAATAATTTTATCCCCAATTATAATATAGAAGATAATTTCCTTGGGATATCTTTTTGGGTGGTCGTTGGAATTATATTTCTACCTGTCACATTGTTTTCTTGTTCATATGTGTAAGGTCTAGAAAAATGGGGATGTTTAATTTTGTCAAGAATAATTAAAGGAAACTAAAATAAATAAATATAAAGATATAATTTTCTGAAAATATGATAATTTGTTTTAAAAAATGTGTGTGAAAATATTTAAAAAAAACAGAAACTTTTGAAAAGTGTTGATCCTTTGGACACTCACTTATTCCATGATTACATTAATTATCTAATTATATTTCGCAACAGACACCTAGAGATATATATTTATTAACACCTATATATTCTTTGATATAATACCAATTAATTTATATCAATTATTATCCTATTATAAAAGTGATTCAAATACTCAAAGAACTCTATGTATGATATCAGGTTTTCCTATAATGTAAGGATATTTTTTGATTGAATGATTAATAATGACCTAATATGAATAACCATAAAGCTAAGGGCTAAAAAGGATGTCCATGTATTTTTTATATCCTTGAAACCAAATGTTGGAGATAAATATATGGACCACAAGGATATGAATGACTATACACCCAAGCCATATAGTTTGGTATGATCATGTAGTGTTTGATAGAGGGCTTCTGGTGCCCATATAGTTTGTGTGAACTGTGTGGATACGTACCCACTTCTATATGATGACCCCTATTATTTTTAATATTGGATTGAGTCATGGTTTGTTCATGGTTTGGAATACTGTACACACTAACCATGTGAGGTACCCCTCCATATAATGAAGGGTGCTAGATTAGTGCCATCTTTGTCCATCCTGGCAGCCAAACTGTTAGGATTTGTCATTTGAGTAAAAATTACCCTCTATCACCTAAAAAATATTTAAACCTGAATAAAAAAATTTCTATTTCTCATTCTTGCTGATAGAAATCATTTGAGAGCACCCCCTTGAGACAAATTGGTATATTTTGATCCCGATTTTTCATCTGAACTCAGAATAAAGTGACCTCAGTCTTATTAGATTCACACTAGTGACTACTCCATTATTTTTTTGTAAGTAATCATTTTTCTTAGTATCGGATAAGATATTTAGGTGCAATATAATATTATATATTTCAATGGTAGTCTTCCTTTATTCATTTTTCATCTAATCTATGTTGAATAAAAATCTTATACTAAACTATCACTCGACTACAGACCTATGATAGGTGGTCTATGCCAATCTCTTTTGGTTGGTGATTCATATTCCAAGTTTTTATTATGCCCCATGTTAGACTTTACATAGGTTCCCATATAATTAGTTGATTTTTTTAATTTTATGTGTTGGAATTTTTTACTGATTATAATGTGTTCCATGATTATAGTTATAGGTTTTTTCCCTAAAAAAGGCCACCCAAATCATGTGCCTTTTGATTTCCTTTTCCTTATACTATTACTGAAGCAACCAAGGGGTGATTGTTTGAGGTTACCTTTTTAGATGAAGCATTACTCTAGAAGATTTGGATTTAATTGATTGTTTATGAAATGTATCTCCTTATATTCTATGCTATACATGATGTGATATAATTTATCTTCCTATTTTTGAATTATTAAATGAGTGGATAAAATAATTGAATGTACTTTTATGATAATTTCTATATAATATGGAAGGTCTCAAGGAATGTAATGATATGAAAAGATAATTGAATTCAATTATGGTTGTTTCCATTGGATATGATAGATTTTCTAAACCATAGGTCATGATAGCGGTAGTGGACATCTTGGATGAGACATATCCTTGTATCTTAATTCCACGGGATACCTTGGGCCTTGATACCCCATGGAATCATATTTGATAATCAAGAAGTAGATAAGGTCTTTTGACACAATCATTGGAATTGTATCCAAGCCTATCGGAGTGTCCTTCGAGATGCTCTTGGGAGTCGATGATGATTCCATGGTCCAATATTCCTGGGATCCGGCCCCATGGTGTTTGACACATATTATATAGCTCATCCATTGTAATTATATCATTGTTTATTATATGTAATGTACATGTTTGATATGATATACAAGTTGTACCACATATCCATGGGTTTTATGAGATGCTGGATATACATCATGGAAGTGGTGATTGTTTCAGTTGTTCTTTAATGTTGGCTTGTCTGAAAAGCATAACCCTTGTTTTGTTGGAAGCCTTGCTAGGATTGACAGTATCACCTTATAATTATTACTCTTTTCCATGGGGGGTTCACTCTTGTTTCTACCATATCTATTATATAAATTTCATACCAATTATCTTGTATTGCTCATCCTGGATTGTTATAGATATCATTGGTGGTGGACTACTAGGATTTTATCTCACACTATATCTCAGGCAGTTGTTGGGTCCCCAGACAGACGTTATTGATATAGGTAGGGATCAAGTAAGTTTACCACAATTTGGTTCTTGATTTTTTCAAGCATAGAATCATGGGAGCATACGATGGAGTTGTGGATCGTGATTCTATCATGGGATAACTATTTTTAGACTTATTAGAATTTTGATACATGTATTTTACTGATGCATGTATACCAATTTAGGATGATTTATAGAAACATGAAATAAAATTCCATTATATTATATGATATTTATTTTTTCATTTGGTATATATCAGTCGTTGGGTACTACCTCCTATTCAGTTATTATTGTCCATCTGCTAAGGTCAGTTACTAGTCCACTGATCTAAGTGTATATTCCTTCTACTTATTCATTGTTTTATTTCATTCGTTATTTTTATGTATGATTGTTGCCATTATTTTAATACATTGAAAGAGGGAATTTTCTCCCCATATACACACCATAGGCCCTCGCTACTATTTGGTATCCTCTAGAGTTAGGGATGATGTGCTTGGGGCTATGTGGCCACCCGGACCCGGAGCACCATTTAATAGAATTTGGGTTTAGGACATTACAGTGTGGTATTAGAGCCATAATTTATATTATTTAATAATTTTATACAATATATGGGGGATAGGAAGGAATATTTATTTTGTAATCATTTGTTCTAGGAAGTAGTTAACCCTTATAAAGGATAAATCCATGTTCCCTCGAGTGGATATTGATTTTGTCTGTATATGACTATTAGAGTTGATTTGATTCACCCATTTTGTAATGCACGTGTGGTTCAATATTTATTATAATTTTAAATTTTTATCTATTTCCCAATGAAATGATCATTTAATCTCCTGCATCATTGTTGTAACCTGTTAGAATTCAAATTCCATGCATCATGTCATTCCATATAGGTTGCATTGCTTGAGTGCATGACTTTGTGAAATGTGAATTGTGTGATATACCTCATATTTTAATAGATATTTTGTGTACAATATTAGAAAACACGGCTGGTATGTAGACTTCCTATCATAAATTAAACAATCTTTTCCTCATTAGGGTGTAGTAGACGCACTAAATAGCCAATTTTTCTCATTGATTCATGGACCATTGATCACATGGACTGGTATGTGTTATGGTGTGAATTAGGTGGACACCATTTTTGGTTCATGAGGTGTATGGGCCCTTTGGATCTTAATTTTTGAACCATTCAGTTTAATATTATAATATGAAATGTGTAATAAATGTGAAATGAAATATAAATTTGAAATTTTGAAATAAATTTATTCACATAGACTCGACTTTTGAGTGGGCAGTGGGGACTCACTCTAGTAATTTTTGTGACTGTTTATTTTATCCATCTTGTATATAAGATAACACTCTATGGTATGATATTATATAAGAAGTTTTTGACCAATGTTATTCTTATAGAGATGAATTTATTTATTTTTATTAGTTTTGGTGTGTGTGATTAGCATTGTTGAGACACGCCACAATGAAGACCTCCATTCATACACACAGATGATAGAAACAAACACGATCCATAGGTGGTGGGACATGGTTTATTAGTTGTTTATTTTATAGACCCAGTTGAGACACCAATAGCTATTCTAGAAACATGTGTTGATGAAACCTTCTTCAAGATATTAAGACTCTTTATAAATAATTTTCTAAAAACACCATAACATGCTTAATCTATGGATGTAATAGAGTGTCTGTTGTAATAGGAAAATACCCCCACTTTTTCAGTGGATGGAGGTCCATAGTATTTAGATTTGTGCCTTTAGATTACTATTTCCATATTTGACTATCTAGAGACACTTTCTAAGAGGATTGTGAATCTCGCAACATACATGGTTCGAGGAGTAGAAAATCACTCATGTGATGTTTTGAACTAGGCTAATGCACTACGTGATATGGTTTGGTGAGATTTAGAAAACTAATTCTAAAAAACATGTTCATAATTGATGAATAGATGTTTTATTTTCTTTATAATATCATTAAGTCAATATATATGGAATACATATAAGAAGATGTGTGGATTATTAATTTGAGGTTTCATAATGAATTGTTATGGAATCACTTGATGGAATTGGATAACCCTATTGAGAAATTATACATATTAATTGTCATAATAATAGAGATAATAATAAAAGGAATTCAAGACAAGTGTTGATGGTGAAGGAAAATTGCCTACAAAAGTGGAATACCCTAAAATTTATTATTATCATGAAACGAAGAAGAATAATTAATGAAGATTACCATGAAAAATTTATGTATATATATAGCATGAATAAGAACAAAATCGGATTATTATTGAACTAATCGTAAGGCTCATGGACTTGTGTCAATAGTGACACACTATTTCTAACATAGAATATTACTTTTGTTAATGAAAATATTCATTTTCATTTGGATTTTATTTGAATTACAAGTAGTATACCCATATTTGGCATGAGGTATTGATGATGGGTTTTCATGTTGAATGAGTTTGTATGACATCAAGTGACATGTGGGATCCTCTAAAGATCATTGTAATTATTGAAATCTGATATGTATGGATTTTTGTAAATTGTATGAATTGTTTGTGAAGTTGAGTTTGTGAATGAGGATATCATGTAAATGTGGGTTCATGGTTTTCATATAAAAATGAAATATTTTTCTAAACATCAATAATGTGATGCCATAACACACTATTTGAAATAGATCCAATGTTATATTCATGTGACGTGAATATAAATAATTTATCGTAAATTTTAAGGTACATTCCTGGGAAAAGAAAATAAGGTCGATAGAACACAATTGCGATTCCCATGCATAATACACTAATCATTAATAATGTGATGCAATAGTATTCTATTTCACATATATGCTATGCTATATTCATGTGATATAAATATAAATATATTATCATAATATTTGAGGTATATTTAGAGGAAATGAAATGAATGTTGACTGAATACAATTGAGATGCCCATGAAAAGTATTCTAAACATCAATAAAGTGATTCCATAGTATTCTATTTAACATAGGTTCTATGATATATTCATTAGATTTGTATTGGAATACATTAGCATACTATATGTACTATATATAATTGAGAGGTGTAATATAAGGGAATTTATTTTCTAAAATGATTTGGTTTTACATGAATGAAAAATTCTTCTCAAATGATGTGCTTCGTGGATTGTAATACATTGATAAATACAATGAAGTATGCAGTATTGGTTCATTGTGGTTTCCATGAAGTACCCAGATGATGGTTATTTCCAAGATAATGAGTTGCTTTTTGGGTGATGTCCATTGTGGAGAGACATGTTGATAATGGATATAAGGAGATAATCTACTGTATACTACCTTTCATGATAGCATAATATTCATACATTGAATGGTTTTATAAGCTATTTTTTTGGAAATAAATACTAGGCCAAATCACTCTCTAAATATGATCAATAATTTGAGAGAAGTGTTCATTTTTTTCATAGGATATGATTATGATCCATTTGGATTCTACAAAGAAATTTTTTATTTCAGTGATGGATAAAATGTTATGTGAGGTTAAATGTTAGAGTTCTACTATTCTAATGGTATTTAATCTCTATGTGGTCCAATACTATGAATTTTTTTTTAATGTGAAGTGCAATGAAAAAATAAAAAATAATTTATTGAATATTCAAGCATCAGTTTTCTAATAACCAATAAATTCAAAAAATAGTACTTAAATTTTACTATATTCTATTCTATGATCATTTCATGATCACAGTAACAGTTTAGCAATATTTTGGAAGAATATATTATGAATATAAAATTGAAGTGTTATACCATACAAGAACCAGTTTTATAAGAATAATTAAATTAATCCAATGGTATGTGAAATATCAGGAATGATATTCTATGATCATTTCATTATCATATGTACAATTTCGAAAACTATTTGAATAATATTAAATGAATATAAAATTGATTGGTTATACGATGCAAGAATCAGTTTAATAAGAACCCATGAATTGGACCAATAAAAGGCATTATGTCATACATATTATTCTATGATCATTTCATGATCGTTGGAAAAGTTTATCATACTGTTTGATAAATATATAGATAATAAAAAAGATATGTGAAATATGATCATAGAATCAGTATGATATGCATCAATTAATTAATCAAATAGTATACTACATATCATACGTTCTATGCTATGATAATTTCATGATCATTGGAAGATTTTAGCATATTATTTGATCAATATACAAGGAATAGAAATATGAAGTGAAATATTTCTTGAGAATCAACATGCTAATCATCAAATAGGTGGACCAAAAACAATCCACATATCATACATTCTATGTTATGATCAAATCATGTGTATGGGGTCAATTTAGTGTAATTTTTGAATTTTAAAAAGTGGATAATAAAATGGGAATTCAATAAAATATGCATGAATACATGATTTATTTTAGTGGAGATTTAGGGGATATGTTATTGGATTAATGAAATACTCTATCATTCATAATTTAATATTGAAGAAATATTTTGCATAACATGCACTCCATATTTGAGTTCAGGAACTCATTATAAGAAGGAAGAATCATTGACTGAGTAGAATATTAGAAATTTTTTATCATTACTATAGATTTCAAGATGATGATATTAAATCCATAATATACTTGCATGAGACTGTAGCATGGTATTAGCATTCAGTAATCTGAGAAGATCCTAATAATTCATGATCTGGTGTGAATGAGATTCATGAAAAAAGATTTTTTCAATAACCTTCGGATGATATTGAATTTCTAAATGTGTATAACAGATCCAATACAGTCAGGGAGAATGATTTATTTCATGTTTCTTAGGAGAATATAGATGAAAATGGATATATTTCAAGTTTTGGATCAAGAACATTTAGAATAAGGGTATTCAGATAGAGGTGTCTACACAATTTCTGAAGAGGCTTGAGGTTGGGGTGTCTAACTAGTCTAGAATAAGGAGAAGAGAAGATGGTTGGGGTGTATAACTATGATCAATTGGAGGATATACTATTGGGGTGTATAACTAGTTGTATCATTATTCGTTATAATCACCTTATTATATAGTGTAGAATCCATGTTGGGGGGATTAACCAACAAAGAAAAGTGTATGACTTTTTACAAACCCTTGTAATTATTTTTTTTTAACATCCCATTAATTATTTCTATTTATGAAATATGGTTGTTATACATAACTGAGTGGATCGATAACCTTTAGATGCTCAAGAGGATAAAATCTTAAGAAAAAAATTTTAAAAAGTAAACCACTTATTCCCCCTATCTCGATGTTCAATCCATAATGGGGAACTATATTTAATATTAGATCTCATGTCCCTATAAATCTCCAAAATATTTTGTGTATTTTTATTAAAATACAATATGATATCAAAATCATAGGAAGTGTTTGAGTTACATCAAATATACAGATAAAAATTTACTCCTATGAAAAAAAATATTTACATTTCTTCCAAAACAGAAAAGAACGGGACTAGAAGAGAGGAAATGAATTTAAAGAAGAATCCGCATATTAATGGAGAAATAGCATTGACTAATGGTAAACATATTTTTTAAACTAGTTGTTATTATTATGATTATGATTCTTTCAATGATATACTATGGGGATGATGATTCAAAAGGTGATCATCATTCTATATTAATATAACATATGAATATTGTTTCTACAGAAGTGTTTATGTTTATTTTGGGCATTATCAAGGGACTCTTTTTGATAAATCACAGCTAAAAGTGTAAATAAAATATAACATCCCATGATTTCATAGTACATTATATGTTCAAAGTAATTCAAAAATATGTGTTACATGCGACAACGAGTTTGAGTGAACCATGACTTAACTAACTAGACTGTCAAAAAAGGTTATGAATAGTATTAACTGAATTTTTTATTTTTTATAATCCATATAATTTTAACATCTACAATATGTGTTTTGTAGAAAAAGTCAATTTTTCAGATAAGGGATGTATTTTTTAAAAAATGAAATTTTACCACATTTTAAAAGAGAACCCTTTTTAAATCCAATATGTTGTACTTTTATATATTCAATTTGAAAAAATAAACTTCATATTTATATTTGGGAAATAAATATTTAGTTTCAATAATTTTTCTGTGTTTTTCTCTTAACTTTCATATTTTGGTGAATAAATAAAAATATTTAATTTTAATTGAAAAAAAATTTGTAACCAAAATAATTTATAGTGTTCAATAATACATTTTAATGGTTTCTAAGTATAATTAGATTATATTTTTATCATTTAATACAATTTATGTCACTATAAGTAATTTCACATTTAAATTTGACATAAACACAAGTCAATCTTATGATAATGTATACTTTTTAAAAACCCTTTTCGGTTTTGACAACAGAATTAATTTTAAATTAATAAATGGAAATTCTATGGTTTTAATTATTTAAAATATACATATTATTTTAATTCATAATATCAAAATTATCTTAGGGTGAATTTTTTGTATTTTTTGAAAACATTCCATTTTTTATGAATAGTGATGAACACTATTTTATTATTTAAAACTGACTATTTATTTAAATAATTAATTATTTTATTTAAATATATTTTAATTAAAAATAGATATATAATACCTATTTAATTTCAATTTAATTCATTAGAGTCATTTTATAATAAAATTAGATGTATAATATTTTATTTAAATTTTTAATGTTTTTTACCCACCTTCTAGGAGCATTTGGAAATTTGTATAAAACATAATTTTACCCCTTATGTGAGTTAAATTTCAAAAATCAGAGAGACGTGGTTGACATCAGTAAGTAAAATGTTGTTCAATAAGATGAAAATAATTTTTGGTAAATAGTAACTTTTAACTTTTATTTACCACAGTTTAAAGTAAATAGGGTAATTAAAGGTAAAACTTTTATTATAATTACCCTAACACATGTCTTATTTCTTTTGGATAAATATAATTCTGTCCAAAACAACCTTATTAATAAAATATGATCCTTTTGGTCCACATGGATTTTATTATGACATTTATTATTATTTTATTTAAAGAAGAGTTAAAAGTGTTAAATTCGAAGTTTAATAACTATACCATTTTTAATATAGGGTTACACATAAGATAAATTCGACTATAAATATTAATTAGAAATATAAATATTTTTCCTACATAATGGTATTTTAATTATGATTTTTATATCTTAAATAATTAAATTTATTTATGACACAATGATGATGCGGCAATTGCCTTATTAATCAATGATTAAAATAATTGATATTATAAATATGAAAATAAATGTAAAGTGATACTTTTGATGAATTCAAGTAATTTTATAGGTTAAAATTACATTTTATGGTTTATTAGATGAATTTCTTTCGAAGTGATAAGATTTTTATGAATTTCAGAAAAACAAAAAACCTAATAGTATCAAAATTGACAAAAACGATTTTTTAAAAAAAAATATTATAATATTAAATAATATAAAATTCCTAAAAATATATTTTCTGTAAAAGGAATTAAATAATGTTATATATGTCATTAATTAACAACTTGGGGTTCTCTTTTAATTTTATAGTATTTTTATTAACCATATATTGTAAGAATAAAAGAAGATGTGATAAATGTTAAACTATTTGACTATGAGTTAAATCTAAAAGATATTGTTAATATGGTTTCATAAACAAGTATAAAAGCTATTGGATGAAAGGATTTTGACACATCCCCTCCATATCCACGAAATAAATCATTTTAGTTCCTTTATAAATAGAAAAGTATTTTATTATAAAATAATATTTCAATATTTTCCTAAGGTGCCCCTGCCCTCTCTTATAAAAGCCAACATCCCCTTATCTCAAATTCACACCTCCAAATCCATTTGGATCATCCAAAACCTGCCCAAATATACTCTATACTATCCTCCCTTCATCCTAGATGCATTAATTTTGTTAAAAAGCTATCCTATGGATCCCTTTTGATCAAATCAAAATGATGAACTTGAAGAAGATGTAAATATTTCCTCACGTCATTCAAGTTCATCTCTTATTCCACATACTCTTTCTTTGATATATCCACTCTAAAATAATAACTCCAATATCTTCAATATATTTTGATGTTATTATAAAATATTTACAACCATATTCATTATTAAATCCATCATATAAAAGACAAGGTTTCCATATGTGCATACATATGGCTTACCGTCTCCACGCAATGGTGTATTTGTTATTCAATAAATTATTATTTTTGGATGGATATAATAATGATGTATAATTGATGTAATAATAAATATAACATGTAAATTATTATGTATATATGATATATAATATATTTACCTATGATTTTAATAGCAAAAGAATGATATTTTCACTCGTGCATATGTAAGGATTACCATCTCCACGAACGCGATGAGATTAATTTCCCATCATAACCATTCAAGAAAAAAATTTCATTTTATGATTAAAAACAAATTTTTGGAACATAATATCATTCTAGAAATTAGTATAATATATCCTATCCATAATGGACATGACTTAAGTAAAAAAACATTCAAAGGAAAACAAACAAGTTAACCCCTAAAATGATGATAATCCTAAAATATTATTAACAAATAAATATTAGATTATAATATACGACATAAAATTTATGTATATGGTTATTGTATAATTTATTAACAATTATTTAAATATTATACAATATATTAGCATACCCTCGACCAAGATAAAGTTCAAGGTAAGTGTGAAATTCACAATCACTTTATTATCAGATGTTGTTTTTACGTAAGTATCGACTTGGACAACTTTATCATCCACATTTGTGTTTTCATAAAAATGTATTGAAATATTTTTTTATGATTTATTAGACTATGGTTTATGGTCATTTATACCATTATTTTAACTTATATGTTTTGAATAGAATCTCTCCATTATTTTCCAAACAATTTACTTTATTATCTTTTTGACAAAATTAAGGTATGATTTTTTTTACTTATACGGTTGGTGCGTCTATTTTCCTCCATTATAACATCATTGAATCTTAAGTTACAAGATTATAAGAATATTTTCAAAATAAATGTTTTCTTTAATAATTATGTTACTCTTAAATGATTCAAAAATATAAAAAGATATCTCTCTCAAATATTTTTGATTTCATCTATGTCAACATCATTAGATAAGTTTTACACCTATTGGAAGTTGGTTTATTGTGATACCAATCTCCCATATTGAATTTTCATTTTTTTGATAGTTTTGATAGTGGATGTGTTATTTTTATACCATTCATTGTTTATGGTTAATTTATTGACATTTTGTACACTAGTTTTATTATGAATGATTATGTTATATTTCAACCTTTTCATTTGAGGAATGTATTGGACTTAGTAAGTTATGGGTGGAGCCCACCGTAGCTCCTCGGTGAATCAGTAGGTGTCATGAGACAATTAGACGTGGAATTGTCAGAGTAATTTCCCTATTTGATATATGGTTTTTGCTGAGGATTAAAAAAAAATTAGACTTCTTGGACTAGGCCTTGAAAAAAAGATTCAGAATGTATGACATTATATATTCCCTCATTATGAAAATAATAATGATGGTTCATGTGGTTATTCGACTAGTATAATACCAATGATTAATTTTTATTATGGAATTATTTACCCAGCTCATAGCCCAACAATAATGTGTTCATGTTTATTATTTGTAAAGGTACGTGTTTTATATTGTTCACCATGCATAATGTTTATGTTATCTTATGTTGTATTTCATACTCTTGTTGAGAGTTTGAGCTCACCCCTTTATTATGTTCCATTTTCCTAGGATATGAAGAAGTTAGTTATGAGTTTCTTGTTTGTATAATATATGAGTCTTGGATATTTATAATGGAATAAACTAGTGTTGTATTTATTCTGAAGTTGTAATGTTGAACTTATGTATGTATGTAGTAATTCTGAGGCTAATAAATTGATCTGTCTTTCGGGATTTGATCCCTTGTGATCATGCCAATGTTTTGTAACAATGAACCAAATCTGGATAACTACGGTTGGGGAATTACTGTAGGTATCAATGGATTTTTAGTACAATCCTTGGAAACTAGATTTAGAAAAACACCGATTAGAGAATACTACCCTATGATAGATTTTGAGGATTAGTATAGGTGAACTTACTATAATTTTGTTAATGTAGAGATTTTGCTTGTTTTCCATGAAATACATCCCTCTCTGGATACGAGCAGGGAGAGGAGGATCTAGAATAGATATACATAGGGGTAAAACCCCAAAACACTACTTTGAGCTAGACTCGAACGGGAACAAGAGCATGATAATGGGCCTTATGGGACTCTCAGTTACAACACTCCCTGGGGATATGCTTAGGATAATTCACATTTTCATTACGATACATTATGAAGTATTTGGGAGTAAATACTTCCTTAATGATAACATTTTTTAGGAACATAGATTATATTCCTTATATTTTCATTTTAATTATGTATTTTACAATTTTGGAATTATGAATAGAAACTCATAAACTGAGCTAGTGTATGAAATTTTTTAGAAATGGCACCCCGTAGAAGGAATGAGAACTCTAGAAATACAAATGATACAAAGAGTAATAAGGACCAAATATTTCATGGTATTAAGACAAAATTTAGAAGCGAAATAGTGTCCCACATATTCTCATCATATGAATAAATATTATGATTTGTTAATAAGATAATTAAATAATTCTTTGAGTCCTATGGATTTGAAGTGAAGTAAGATAGAAAATGTTAGTAGATTGAGACATGGATAAAGGGAAGAGGGGACAGAAGGATTTACCCATATGTGATAATTGTGGAATAAATCACCTTGGTAAATTATTGAAGGGAATGAGATTTTGTTATAAATGTAGAGAATAAATACACCACGTAAGTGATTTCAAGTGTAAAAAAGATTTCAAATGTACAATTTTTCATCTGCAATAACATGGTACAATATGTGAATCAATGTCCATATCCTCATATTATGCCTCAAATGATTCTATTGGATAATAATCAAGTTATGATACTACTATAGATGAAGAGGAATGACTGGTGTTCTTATGTTTTTATTAATGATTTATCTCATTTGAGGGTTCTATCAACAATGTACTGGTTATATTAGTTATGAAAATAAATAATGATTGTATTGTAATACTATGTCTTTGAGGATTTCAGATTATATGGTTCTATGAATAGTTACCCAATAGCAAGTTACGTTTTTTTGAAAATACAAGGTTTATTTAATGATAAACCATAATATGGTTCTAATATTGAGGTAGTTATTTTTGAATAATATATGATTGATTTAGAGATATTATATTCAATATTCTTGACTACTTTGAAATTAATTAATTGTTTTTTTATTCCATTTTTGTTGGAGTTTAAAAATTGATAAATTTAAGGAGTATATCATGAATACAGTATTTCACCGAAGGAATAAGGAAGTACATACATATTCAAATAAGGTTTTATGGTAATCCAGGGTGTTATGTTGTTTTTAATGAAGACATGATGATGGTATT
Organism: Viscum album; assembly: GCA_963277665.1. NCBI lineage: Eukaryota > Viridiplantae > Streptophyta > Magnoliopsida > Santalales > Viscaceae > Viscum > Viscum album. The sequence goes on from OY728162.1 coordinate 822,546,535, forward strand.
CACATGTTATTACATGGAAAAAAGGGTCATCATTGTTTTTACCTTCCTTATAAATTTTGTACTCTGAGTTTGAAAAAATGTTTTTTCGTTAGGTCTAATGGTTGGGATAGATTATGTTTGAAATTGGATAATATGTTAATGGTTAAATAATTCTTTAATATTAATTTTAGATTATTATAAAAGGAAAACCCGGAGGTCAGGCAACAAAGGTCCATCCCCTACTAGTGGCCTACATGATGTCCTGGTTTGTATAATGTTGTTTTTTTTAATATTCTGATAATAGAATTATAAATTCATTATTTTTGGAACCCTATACTCTTAGGATAAATATAATATTTTAGAATTCTATTATCTTTTTGAATGAAAGATGAATTTATCATAGTAATTAGTTGAAGGATGAAACTATACATGTCAAGTATATTTTATCCCTTATATTCTGTGAATGAATTGATTCTTAATCTTTCATTAAGGGATCATAAAAACAAAAATGTGTTATCCTAATACCTTATGTTTTGTTTAACTGATGATTTTTTAAATCATTATATATTGATTCCTTTGAGACCCTCAATTTTACATTTTGTTGTGATTGATGACCTCAATCACTCCCTATAAATATTAATGTTTTCCTCTAATTATGTGTCTCTAATTCGACCAATGTTATCGTAATTGAGATCATAATTTGGTGGTGACATTTTTATTTCATTTTCCCTCTTATTAAGTCTATATTTTATTAACCTAATTTCTGATGTGGTTTTTCCACAAAAGTATTTTTCTATTTTTACCCTTTTAATTTTGAAGAAAAATTTTAAATTGGGAGGAAAAAATTTATTGAAGGAGGGGATAATGTAACACACCACGATTTCATAGTATGTTATCTCTTCAAAGTAATTCAATAACTTATGTTACACACAACACCGAGTTCAAATGAACCATGAATTACCAAACTAGCCATTCATAAAGCGGGTTTGAATATTATTAACTGATTTTTGAATTTTATATAATCCATATAATTTTAACATCCATATTATGTGTTTCTTAAAAAAAGTCAATTTTTCATATAAAAGAAGTATTTTTCAAAAAATGAAATATTACCGCCTTTTATGGAGGAACATTTTTCAATCAAATATTTGACACTTTTACATAATCAATTTGAAAAAATAAACCTTTTATTTATAATTAGGACATAAAAATTTAGTCTTGATTATTTTTTGGTGTTTTTTATAACATTCATACTGTGGTGAATAGTGAAATTTACAAAATTTAAATTGAAAAAATAAATTAGTAAAAAATATTTATAGTGTTAAATTATAAATTGGAATGGATTATAAGATTAATTAGATTATATTTTTATAATTTAATACAATGTAGGTCATTATAATTTATTTCACAATTAAATTTCACATAAACACATTTCAATCATTTTATAGTTTTTACTTTTAAAAAACCCGCTTTTTGGTTTTCAAAACATGAATTTTTTTTAAGTTAATAAATTCAAATAATATTTTTTGAATTCGGTAAAATATAATTCATTTTTGAATTCTTAATATCAAAATTATCTTATGCTGATTTTCTGCTATTTTTCTGAAAACTTACAATTTTTTATGAATAGTGAAAAACACTGTGTTATTAATTAAAACCGACTATTTATTTAAATAATTATTTATTTTATTTAAATTTATATTATGTAAAATAGATATATAATACCTATATAAGTTAAATTTAATTCATTGGAGTTATTTTATAAAAAATTTAGATGTATAAAATTGTATTGACCTTTTTAACATTATGTACCCACCTTCTATAAGCAATTGCAAATTTTCATAAAAAATAATTTTACCACTTTTGTGATTTGAATATAGGAAATATATGATAAACTGTTGACATCATTATGTTAAATTTGGTTCAATATGATGAAAATATTTTTTTGTGAATAGAAACCTTTAACATTGATTTACCGTGGTTAAAAGTAAATAGGGTAATTAAAGGTAAAAATGATATTATATTTACCATAAAACATGTCCTCACTCTATAAGATAAGTGTATTTAGACCCAAAAAATCCATAGGAATAAAATATGTTCCTTTTATTCCACTTTAAATAGATTACGAAATTTATTATTATTTTATTTAAAGAAGAGTTAAAAGTGTTAAACTCAAAGTTTAATAACTAAACCATTTTTAACATAGGGTTACACAGAAGATAAATTTGACTGTAAATATTTATTAGAAATATAAAAATATGTTTTACATAATTTTAATTTTTTATGATTTTTCGACATTAAATAATTAAATTTATTTATGACACAATGATGATGCAGTAATTCCATTATTATTGAAATATTAAAATAATTGAAATTATAAAAATATAAATAAATGTAAAATGATAATTTTGATTCATTCAACTAATTTTCTAGGATAATTAGACATGTTAGGCTTGATTAGATGATTTTTTTGAAGTCATAAGATATTTACAACTTTCACAAAAACAAAATACCAAATAGTGTCAAAATGACATAAATGAGTTTTTTAAAAAAATATTTTACTATTAAATAATATTATATTCTAAAAAATATAGTATTTGGTAAAAACACAAAAATCATGTTATATATTTCATTAATGAACCACTTTTGGTTCTCTTGGAATTTTGTAGTATTTTTATTAACTATATAATGTAAGAATACAAGAAGATGTTGTAAAAGTTAAACTATTTATCTAAGATTTAAATCCACAAGATATGGTTAATATGGATACATAAACATGTATAAAACCTATTTTTTGAAATTATTTCAACCCATAACCACCTTATCCAGGAAAAAAATCAGTTTGGAGCCATTATAAATATATAATGATTTTATTATAAAATAATATTTCAATCTTTTCCTAAGGTGCCCCTCACATCTCTTATAAAAGGGAACTTACTGTTCTCTCAAATTCACACCCTAAAGCCATTTGGATCGGCCAGAACCTTACCGAATATACACTCAACTATCCTAAATTAATCCTATAGGACTTACATTGGTCATAAATCCAACCTATGGATCCCTTTTGATCAAATCATAAGGAAGAATCCTAAGAAGAGAGAAATATTTCATCACCTCTTTCAAGATCTTCTCTTCATCCGTTTCCTCTTTATTTGTTTTTTTATTCTAAAATAAAAACTCTAGTATCTTATATATATTGTGATGTTAATATTACTATTTTAAAACCATTTTTATTATTCTATCCATCATATTGTCTCTTGTGCGTACGTACAGATTACCTTCTCCACGAATGCGATGAGATTAATTTCCCCATTCTAAAAATTCAAGAATAATTTTCATTTAATGATTAAAAATAATGTTTTAGAACCTCATATCATTATGTATATGAATAAAATACATCCTATCCATAACAAACATGCCTTATGTAACAAAACATATAAAGGGAAATGAATTAATTAACACCCGAAATGATGATAATACTAAAATGTTATTATTAATTAAATATTAGAAGATAATATTTGATATCATATTTATAAATATGGTTCATTTAAAATTTAATAAAAACGATTTAACTTTTTTATATGAGTTTAACGTACCCTCTACCAAGGAAATGTTCAAGGTAATAGTTAATTTCAAAATCTATTTTTTATTTGAGGTTGTTTTTACTTAAGTATTTATTATGACCTCTTTATCATCATCATCTGTGTTTTCTTAGAAATGTAGTTCAAAACATTTTTACTATTTACAAGAATATGGGTTAAATTCTTTTATACCATTATTTGACAATATATGTTTTTAAAGGAATATTTCTGTCATTTTCAAAACAACGTACTTTTATGATATCTTTGACAAAATTACGGTAACTATTTTTAACTTATACAGTGGGTGGGGCTATTTTCCACCATTATAAAATCGTCAAAGTTTCCCTCATAGTCATATAATAATAATTTAAAAATAAATGATATAGTTTATAATTATGTGACTCTTAAATGATTTCAAAATATAAAGAGATATTTTTATCAAATAGTTTTTATTTAATCTATGTAAACATACCTTGTTAAATTTTACACTTATTTGAAGTTAGTTTATTTTAATAAAAATCTCCCATATTGTATTTAATTTTTTTGTGATATGTTTGTCTCTGGATGTGTTATTTTAATACCATTTAAGGTTTATGGTTAAAGTATTGACATTTTGTATTCTAGTTTTAATAAAAAAATAATGTTATACTTCATCTTTTTCATATGAAGAATTTATTGGACTTAGTAAGTGATGGGTGGAGCCTGCTATAGCTCCGTAGTGCATCGGTAGGACTCATGATACAATCTGATGTGGAATCGGATGAGGCCTATCCCAATTTGATATATTATTTTAGCCAAGGCCTAAATCATTTTTATACATCATGGCCGAGCCTTGACAAAATGTTTTAGAATTTATGGAATTATACATTCCCTCATTATGAAAATAATAATGATGGTTCATGTGGTTATTCGACTTGAAGAATACCCATGATTATGTTTTATTATGGCATTATTTACTCAGCTCATATCCCATCCATAAATTGTTCATGATTATTATTTGTAAAGACATTCTTTTTCAATTATCAACCATGCCTAATGATTATATTATATTCTACAGTATTTCATACTCTTACTGAGTGTTTGATCTCACCTCTTTCTTATGGTTCATTTTCCGAGGATTTGAAGAAGTTAGTTATGATTGAGTTACAGGAATAATCTAAGAGGTTTGGATGTTTATAATGGAATAAATTAGTGTTTTATTTCTTCTCATTTTTTAATGATGAACTTATGTATGTATCTAGTACTTCCAAGGCTAATATAATGATCGGTCTTTCGGTATTTGATCCCTTGTTATAATTCCAAAGTTATATAACAATTCACAGACTCTGGGTTACTGTGGTCGGGGCATTACATAAAATAATTAGATGATTCACTATATAAGAAGGTTAGAAAGTGAATTACCCTCATAGACCTAACAGAAGTAAGGGAACAATCCATTTTTGATACTAAGAAAAATTTCAAAGGTATAATTGTAAGAAATTCATATTTGAGAATATTTTTAAGGAATCCATTCATGAACATGAAATATTTAACATTGTTTCTATGGATGTCAATCATTTCAAATGGATATTAAATTCACGAGGATCAATGAGATTGACTCATTATTGCAAGTGATGATTGTATTTCATTAAGTGAGTGTCAGAATATGAAGAATAACTATGAAGATATAGTGGAATTTGTTGAAGATCATAATAATTCCCTCAGCATGAGATATCATGAATTGAAAATTAAATTGTCCAATTTTTTAGAGACTTAGGTTGAGTCCTCACAATAAAATTTGTATGTATATATATCAATGGAATTATTTTTCAAGGATTATACTATTAAATAATATTCTTCACATTGGAATAATATAATTACTTTATTTAATGATCTTTCCAAAGAATAAGTAATGAAAGAGGTACCATCCATATCCCAATGTAATAATTATATTTCTATTTCTATGAATGGTGAAGGTTTAAATAAAAATACATTAAATATATGGATTATGAGAAATGGATATTAACGTACCTTTATCTCAATGGTGGATATAATATGATGTATAAGTGCTGGATCCCCATAGGAATCCATGTAGGTGGTGAAGAAGGCCCAAAATTTTATTTTGGAAATATTGGGAAGCAATCGTAAAAGAAAATAAGTTCATGGTTTTTGGTTCAATGTTGGTGTTGTAGTAAGATTGGACATTTTTTTATTGGTACAATAAATTAAATTCTAAACCAAAAAAGAAGCTCGTAAAAGGGGAACAATTCTAGAGATGATGCAACAATATTTACACACACATAAAAAATTCACGTTCAATCTGATTTTAATATTTCTGTTATGTCTATTATGTTTTCAATAAAAGTGGTTAGAAATGTGATATATATACATATAAAAATTTATAATGGATCTATAGAATAAATGCCAAAAAAATGAAATCCTTGGGTAGAATTCTGGAAATTGATCATAACCAGATTTGTTCTAAAACATATCGAGATATAAAATCCATATAGTCAATAAATATAAAAGATCAAAAAAAACTAGGCCCATGAAGATAAACATGAGTGAAACATATCATAATAGATATACTAATAATTTCATTCATGTGAATATATGTGGGAAATCCAAAAAAGTTTTAAATATTCCAAAAGATTTTCTTATGATTTATCCAGCTGATTTGGAGAAATATAAAATGTTTTACTAATCACATGAAAAAACTCATAAAAAATTTAAAATGAATATTCCACATAAAGAATGGTAATTTTTGAGAGTGTTTCATAATTAGAAAACTAATGTGTTGATAAATTTCTATGTGAGAGATGCAATAAATATGGACATAATGAAAGGTGATTCTTTACCACATTTCCAGAACAAAAAGAATTCTTAAAGAGAATTATGCTTTAATTAGAATATGTATAATAGATTGAGGATAATGAAAGAAGAACCATCTCACAAAATGAAATGATATGTGTGATATGATCCATGTCACCAAAGGAAAATTCATATTTGGAAATTAGATGTGGAAGCATGAATTCTAGAGAAAGTGTAGGATCATGGTTGAGAAAACTACATCAACATTTCTTTTAACAATGTGGAACAAGTGACTCACCCTTATTCTCTTATATATTTGTGTTTTTTTCCACAAAAAAAACTTTTGAATTTAAGGATATATTTTAGGCTTTGAAATATACGCATCATGATGATATTGTACATTATAGAGTTTAGTGACTTCTATTAAATGGAAGAAAAGTGGGTATCCCATGAGGGGGAGCATTAATGAGATGAAATTGTTAAATATTTATTTCATAGTGAATGTGTGACATCTAAAAAGATATATAAAATTTTATGTTGTTGTATTCCAATCACACTATTATCCCTCATTCCAAATTGTAGTAATCAAATCAATTAATGGGGAGTTATTTTTTGATGGTAATATAACAAAAAGGGGTTTGATATCATTTTTACATGGATTTGCTAATGTTTATATTGATGTTTTTTCAGGTATAGTATTTCATTCATGAATTTGACTATTTCTAAACCCTATAATAAGATTACAGGATTTTCTAGCATTATTTCACATGCATTGTATTTATGGACATATTATAAAACCTTGGTTATATATCTATTATTTTATAAACCAATTTAGCCGATGTATACGTAGATTTTATTAACTAAATTCACTTTTATAAGATAATAAAAATATCTAAATTATCTACTTTATGTTATAAAAAAATTTAATATAAGGGAGATGATCATGATTAAATAAGTGACATTGGAAGATCCACCACATACCATATGAATTTATTTTCAATAAGGGGGAGATAAATAATGTCTTTTTAAAGTTTATATGTATCGAAAAAAAAATTCAAAGGGGGGATTTAAGAACACAAGTTCATGATTGATGAATGGATTTTTTATTTTTTGTCATTATTTCATAAAGTCAATATATATTGAAGAATTATCTGAGGATCTAGGGATGCATAAAGTCATGATTCCTAGAGAATTTTTATGGACTCACATGAGGTAATTTTATGTCATTATTGAGATATTATCCTTATTAATTATTGTTACTATTGTGATGCTATCTAATGGAATTCAATACAAGGGTTTATGGTGAAGTAACATTATCTATGACAAGTGAAATATCATGAAAATTTTTATATTGGTGAAGTTACGATGAATAATTAAAGAAGATGGACATGAAAGATGTATGTATATATGTCATGAAGAAGAAGAATATTTCAAAAAAAAAGTAAACTGGTCTCAAATCTCAAGGACTGGTTTCAATCATGAGATGTTGTTTTCAACATAGACAATTATTGATGTTCTTAAAAATATTCATTTTCATAAAGATTTGATTTGAATGCCAAAAAATATACATTTATTTGGAATGAGGTTTTGATGGTAGTTTTTCATGTTGAATTATTTTTTACATTGTTAGGCTACATGATGGATCATCCAATGATCATTGGAATTATGGAAATCAGATAATTATGGATTTTTGGAAATCATAAGAAACTTTTTCGATGTTGAGTTTGTAAATGAGGCTTCCATGTAAATTAGGGTTAATGATTTCCATATAAAAAAAATTAGTTCACTAAGCATAAATAAAGTAATACACAAGTATACTATTTGACATAGACATCATTTTATATTCATGTGAGTTATTAATAACAATTTATGACACTATTTGAGGAACATTCAGTGGAAAATAAAATCAGGTTAATAGAACACAATTTATATTCCCATGTATAGTCACCTAATCATCAATAAAGTGAAGTTATAATATGGTATTTTACATGTATGCTATTATATATTAATGTGATGTGAATATAAGAAATTTATCAGAATTTTTTAGGTACATACATTGGAAAATAAAATCAGGTTGATAGAACACTATTGATATCCCCATGTAAAGATGGGTAAGCATTGATAATGTGATTTCATAGTAATCTGTTTGACATAAATGCTATTATATATTCATGAGATGTGGATTGGAAAAATTTATAATACTATATGTTCAATATAAAGTTGAGAAGTGAAATATAAGGAAATTTCATCACTAAAAATCTATGGTTGTATGTGTATGATGAATTCCACACAAATGACATGCTTCATGGAAAATAAATCTTTTTGAATTGACATGCAGTATGTGGTGAAGGTCCTTTGTGGGTTTCAAAGAAGTTCAGAGATAAATTTTTCTTCGCAAATAATGAGATTATGTGGGGGTGTTTTCATTTTCAGACATCCAATCTCATTGAAGATATATAGAGATGAATGTATTTAAGCATAATTACATGATTAAAAAATATTTATGCACTAAATGGCTTGAAAATCCTTATTTTTTCATATAATCACAAGGAAAACTCCATTGCTAATGACAATTTATAATTTTGGGGAAGTGATTATTATGATTATAAGTTCTAATTTTACTCCAATTATTTTCTGTAATGTTGTTTTCAATTTAGTGAAAGATAAAATGTTATGTGAGGTGATGATCTAAGAGAGGAACTACTCTAAGTGTATTGTTTTCCTATGTGGTGAAGTGCTATTCTATATTTAATGCTGCTGAAGCTATATGAAGACATCAAAAATAATTAAAATCATAATCAGGAATTAGTTCCCTTAGAATTATGAATGTCGACCAATAGTAAGAAAATTTTCATATTTTCTATTCTATAATCATTTCATGATCATTGGAAATATTTTAAAAACTATTTTGATGAGTATAATGTGAATAGAAAATTGAAGTTCTATGTAATGAAATTATCATTTCACTATGCATTTAAAAAGTCAACCAAAAGTATATGAAAGAACCTATAAGCTATGTTGTGATCACATGTTGATCATAAGAACAATTTAGAGAAAATGTTGAAGAATATACAGTGAATTGAATAGTGATGTGATATGAGATAAAAGAATCAGTTTGATAAAAATAAAAGAAGTGGACCTATCATATGATACATATCAAACATGATATTCTCTGATCATTTCATGGTCATTGAAAAATTATTGCATATTTTTTTGAACAATATAAAGTGAATAGATAATAGATGTGAAATATGATTCATGCATTAATACACTAAAAATCAAATAATTGGTCCAAAATATTCTACATATCATATATTATACGCAATGATACTGCATGGTCACTGAAAAAAATTAGCAGAATTTTTTATCAATATATAGTGAATACAAAAATTTTGTGAAGTATAATCCACGCATCAGTAAACTATGCATCAAAGAAGTAGGCCAACAATATCGTACCAATCATACATGTTATGTTATGATCATTTCATGTGTGTAGGATCAATTTCTAATATTGTTTTCTTGTTTAAAAAGTTGATAAGAAAATGGGATATCAATGAAAAACACGTGTTTTTATGATGTATTTGAGTTGAGAATTAAAAAAAAGATTATTTTATGTTTTTAAAGTCAATATATTTCATAAAATCATATAGGAGATATTTTTATCTCCACTTGTGAACATTATTTGAGGTCGGGACATCATCATAAAAGGAAGAATCATTTCCCATGAAGAAATATGAGAAATATCTTATCATCAATAAATATTAAACGTTGAAGAGACTAAATCCATAATATAATTCCAGGAGAAGGTTGTAAGGTCTGAGAATTCCATAATCTATGAATAATTGGATAATTCAAGATATAGTGTGAATGGATTTTGAGACAAACAATATTTTTTCAATAATTTGTTGAATATATTTAAGTAATAGATGAGAAGAACAGATCTAGTAAACTAATGGAGGATGATCTATTTCATGTTCATTAGGAGTAACCAAAAGAAAATCGGGATCTTTCTATTTTTGGATCATGAACATTAATAAAAAGGAGCTTCGGACTAGGGTGTCTAACCAGTTACAGAATAGGATTAGGGGTGGTGTGTCTTACTAGCCTAGAAGAAGGATATATGAAGATGGTTGTGGTGTCTCACCAAACGTGTTGGAATATTTGGTTGGTGTCGTGTAGATTCCGAATCCATTTGAGAATCGACTATGGGGGCATATAAATAGTTGTTTCTTTATTCATTGTAATCACCATCTTATATATTGGAGACTCCATGTTGGGGGATTAACCAACATTATAAGGAGTATGTATTTTTATGGAACCTTGTAAATATTGTGTGTTGTGCTCCTTCTAGTAATTTATACAAATGAAGTATGATTATGAGATATCACCAAGTTGATTGAGAAACATAACAAGTTTGGGAGGCAGAATTAAAAAGAAAAAAATTGAAAAAGTAAGCCACCAAATCACCCACCCCTCAATGTTTTCAATCCAACATAGGGAACTATATATTGTATGATTAATTATTCCCCAAGACACTGAGGGATGTGTGAGATAATGAGATCATGTGTTTGGAGAAGGTCACAATGATAGTTATGTAATATTCAATAAACATTACATAGATGAAGTGTTTTCCATCTTTTTAACTTGTTGATGAGGAATTAAGTGAATGATGCTTCGAGTAAGGTCCCATACATGTCATTAAATCTCAAGTCAACGTGTTCAGTTTGACCACTAAAACAGAGATAGTGAATCGGGAACTGATATCAATTCAGAACCTCATAGAGGTTTGGTGGTTATAATAGAGTAGTAGAGTCTCTCAGCATAGCGGTTTAACTTTCAGTATAAGGAAGCGACGATTTGAGGACTCCTAGGAGATGATCACCAAAAATACCACTAGTATTGGTAGTTCAGTTTTCATTCATCAGTGTGGCAGATGGAGACACATGAGGATTCAGTTTGATCATGATGTAGTGGAGTGTTGAGCCTATGGAAGGATTGACCATGTTAAACATTTCTATAGGATCATCCCTCCAGTAGTTATTTGAAGAGGGTCAACCTCACCTATGGGATAAGAATAAGGGTCTTCTACAATAGATCAGGTAGATATCTTGATTAATACGGTCGTTTTGTCCATGGTGGTAGTGGTTGTGGTTGAGGAATTCTGGCACCTGTTATGCCTAAAAAAAGAGTGGTCTTTATCCATGTAGTGAGGTTATATCACAAGGTTGTGGTTTTTGATAAATATATTATATAGATCCTACCTTCCAGGAGTAGGGTGTTAGACTATATAGAGTGGGGGGGTATGATCATAGTATCCTATACTCATGTATTTTTACTTATTTACATATGTACATCACATAGTTTCATATTTTTACATGTTGTGGAATTCCACAGGCTTTTTGTTTAGTATTCCAAGGGAATTACAATGCATTAACCACGATTTGGGATTATGAAAAATCATTTAAGTAAATACAAGGAGTCCCCCCTAATATTGGTGGGTGTCACTTCATCCATGATCTTTTTTTCTAGATTACCGAGTTTGATGTCTTACATGTTATGGACTGGCTTGTTTCTTATCAAGCCACCATTGATTTTTATCACTATAGGGTGACATTCAAATCAACATAGATTGGAGTGTTTATTCACAAGGATTAAGGGGATGTCCCTAAAATCTGAGTTTGATAGAAGCATCATGGAATATGTGGGATGTCATCCGAGGTTGTTGGTATTTATCTGGTTATTAGGGATCATGTTTAGTAGAATTTCCTCTAGTTTTTTATTGTTTCAATGATACATTATTAGATGACTTTTCTAGTTTACCTTCTAATATTGTGGTTTAGTTTTCCATTAGGCTAGTTCTAGGAGAATCAACAGTATTTGTTCCCCTTTACAGGATTGCTACACTGAACTTATAGGAGCTCACGAGGTAGCAAGAGGACTTGGAGACAAAGGTGTTTATTTGTCCTATTACTTCCCTATGTGATTCAATGGTACTTTTTTAGAAAAAAGGTGGATAATAACCTTTGGATATGAATGTATTACCATAATTTGAACCAACGTGTGGTTAAAAACTACTATCCCTTTCCACTAATATTTTACCTTATAGATAATCATTGAGGGCATAAGGTTTTCTCAAAATTTGATTTGAGATCAGGATATCAATAGGTACGTGTTTGGCCAGATGGCATACATCATATAAATTTTTGTAGCAGTTATGGTTTATATGATTAGATGGTTATTTCATTCGAACTCATAAACATTTGAGTGGTTCTCAGGGAGCTAATGAACCATGTTTTTGATAATTATCTAGAATTTTTATTGTGGTTTTCATGGATGAAATCTTGGTGTATTATCATAACCAAAAAGACCATGAAAAAAATCATAAGATCATTTTGGATGCACTGATAGAGAATCAGTTATATGTTATTCTAATAAAGTGACACTTCTATGATGTTAATATTCACATCCTATGTCATATTATCTCAAATATTGTAGTATCAATTGACCCTAAGAAGGATAGAGTTGTAGTTTTGTGGGGGAATCCCAGGAATGTCTCTGAAATACATAGTCTCATGGGTTCAGTGGGATACTATAATCATTTCATATAATACATCCCATGATTATTATCACTGCATATAGGAATGAAAAATAATGTTGTGATTCTTAAATCAATTGATACCTATGAGATATCCATTCAGGAATTGAATGGGTGACTTAACTCAGTAGCAGTCCAAATTGTTATAGAGTAGGGAAGAAACTACACTATTTTTTTGTGAATCATCATGTATCTGGATAGAAGTAGTTATGATGTAGGGTGATAGATTAAGGTTGTACATGTCTCAGTAGTTGAGGACACATGAGAGGAATTAAGTGACACATGATCTAGAGTTTGTTGCATTTATACATGAGTTACACTGTTAGAGACATTCTTTATGGGGAAATAATTTCTTAGTGTAAATAGACCTCAAATGTATCAATTATATATTTGAAATCATGATATTAATTTTAGGCAGTGAAGGTTTAAGGATTACCTATATTCTTTTAAATTTGAGCTATACTACACTCCTAAAAAGGAAATGTGGAGGTCGATGAATTGAAAAGGAGGAATCATATATAGGTGGTCTAGTATGCCAATAGTGAGTGGAAGCTTATGGATTTTTTCTCTATGATTCTCTTGGACGTGCATGATATTTAGGGAAGAACATTCATTAATCCTTAGTTCAAACCTATACCCATAAAAATAGAATATGAATGAGAAAAAATTGGATTAATAAGGAATTGATCTATGGGATATTATGGAATGTAAAGACATCAAGCCTATTTAGATTATAGTTGAGGATTATATTCTATGTATACATAGACATGTATGGGTTCTGGATTACATAAGTGAAGATATGATGTTGGAGTTCATTCATCAGTATAAGGCCCCAGCATTAAACCATGCTTAATCTTGAGTTATTACAAGATTACACATTGAGGTTATTTTCAGGTTTAGAGTTTTAATGAATTAGATCATGAAACTTGCATTACATTCCACATTTAAACATATTGGTTACATTAAAGAAAGTATTCATTATTCCCATCAACGGAAAAATATTTAAAATAAAACATGGATTCTTTCTTGACACATCCTTGACACTATCATCACATCCTGTACCTTTCCCTTGACATGTGAAAAACATTTCAAAAACTTGTGATGAGCATAAAAAGCTCAGTAAGGTATACACAAAGAATGAAAACTGGTAGTTTTTCAAACATCAAGTAAACCATGTAAACTTTATCAAAGTAATACCTTCAACGTCATGAAGTAGTAAAAAAACTCTTCACTGAATAAAATATCATTACTTACCTTTTTGTAACCAAAGGATTACCATAAAACCCATATAAGGAACACATAACATATATAATGGTTACTTGGGACATAAACATACTTAAGTGGAATAACCATACGGTCGACTTCCACACATATCACTTAATGGAATAGCCATACGGCCAATTTCCATACATACTTAATGGAATAGCCATACGGACGACTTCCATACCCAATGCATTGGAGGTTATAACGTAACTGCCCGTCCTGGTATTCACGGCACCACCCGTCATATGGTTTATCATGTAACCACCCATAAAATGTCCAAGTACCATTATAAAATTATAACACATAAATCCAACATAAAGGAATGATAAAATTTCCACATTTCAACCACAATATATCATTTAAATATATTGACATAATATAATCCTTTATCAAAAACATTTTCAATACCAAAATACAAAAAAAAGTATATGGTATTTATTTTATTTTAAAAACATTATGGATTTTTGAGGAAGCCAAAGATCAAATAATACTCGGGGTGGTGGAAAAGGTCGTTGTCACCGCGTACATAAAAGAATCATTCCTTTTTGTCTTTTAGTAAAACGCTTCGTAGAAAAAAGATTCCTTTTTAATAAATGTAAAATTCAAATGGGTTTGTACACCGTATTAAATAAGGTTGTGTATAAATCAAAATATGCCTCAATTAATGGAGATTGAGACGAAGTCCCTTACAAAGATGGTATCCTTGGTTTAAGGATAAATCAATTACATAATTATGTGTGACAAACAAATACACCAAATATAAGTAAATATTATGTGTAAAATAATCAAAGGTCATTCACACATATTTAAAGGATGACATATTCAATAACTACATGTTGAACCCAAAGAAATCGAAATTGGGTTAAGACGTTCCCTTGACAGCCTAACAGCGTCACATCAAAATGAGTTGATGAGAGATAAAAAAAGGTATCTCATCACTTGGACATAAAATTTACATCAATAATGATATTTGAGAAGATATCCCAACAAAATAATATGTAAATTAAATGACCCAACAAAAGAAGTCTTTTAAAAAGAGGAGGGTGAAAGGTTCCCTTACCGACATGGGTATCTTTTGAAACAAACACCTCGTGAAAGATGGAAAATACAACATTGATGTAAATACTCATAAAAGAATGTATATTACACAATGAGTAGAATAAATGGTAGTACATACACCACTCAAAGGAAATTGTGTCAAATGTAGAATAAATATCACGGGAATAAAAGTGAGATGAAAAATCTCTTACGAAAACTCGGCAGCCTAACGACACCACTTAAAACTTCCAAAATGGATTGATGAGAGAGAATAGGGTATATCATCACCTGAACATAAAAATTACAGTAATATTAATAGAAAATAACATCCCAATAACAAGAAAGATGAGCTTTAAAAGGAATGACATAAAATAGTGTACTTAAAAAGAAAGAGAGGAGTAGGATCCCTTACCTCGGGTCCGACTTGACTCGATCGTTCTTTAACGTCCTGGATAATAAACTTGAGTTAATTTCTATTTTCTTAAGAACCCTTTTCAAGTTCATTATTCCTTTTATATCACTTATTTCCATGTTATAAACATTATGCAACCATTTAAGTTAATAATGTTTGTTTTGTCGATGTTTGGTTCTTAAGTCGAAAGTGGACTTCTTACAATTACATGTTGTTCGTGTGGTCAAGGGTTCTTTATATCCAGAATGAAATTACTGATTTGGATATCATATATATCATATATATATATAATATAAATGTATTTATAATATCACATAATCATTTAGAGGTAATAAATGAAATGCACCGTTCATGGAGACGGTAAGCCGTACGTACGCATGAACGCTACTTTCATTTCTTTGTCGTATTAATGGAATTAAAACTAAATTAGAGTTATGTATATTTTAATTCCCGAATTATATTCATCATTTATATGTATCATTAATCATATATATCCATTATATACATGTAATTTTAATAGTACATTACATTTGGGGATAAGAAATGAAATGCACCATTCATGGAGACGGTAAGCCGTACGTACGCATGAACGCTACTTTCATTTCTATCTCATACTTTAATGGAAATAAATAATAATTATATATATATCTATATTATAATTCCAGTATAACATCATATATAATAACTTTAAATACATCCTTTATACGTACCACATATGGCATTAATGAATCACATCACTTTGAGGGGGCGGTAGTCCGCACTTCCTTAAATGAAGATATCCCGTTTACCCATAATGGAAACCATAAAGTTATTCCCAAAATGAAAAATAAAGAAGCTTAAGGAAAACATAAAAATATTATATATCGTATATAAATATAGTGTCATCTTAATGGCCACCTTTTAAGGTGTTAAAAAAATGTTGAACAATCATCGTTTCGGGAGGCAGAAATTCGTCGTCCACTAAAACAGTATGTTCTTTAACCATTAGATGTAGGTGTGTGTAAGTGTATCTCAAATACTTATTATAACAAAATCCTAGTATATTTAGGATACTAGAGTTGTTACAAAATAAAATAATAAAAAGAGTTTAGGGTGTTGGAGAAGTAAAATCAAACAAAAGGACTCAAAAGAAGACATTACCTTAAAATCGGGTAACTCCCTTTGGTTTGAGCTCAAAGGCTTCCTTGGGAAGACTTCATCCCAAATTGAGGCTTCAAGGAGTAAGAGAGGGAAGAGTAGAGACCAAATGGGCAGAGGTTGGCCGAGCCAAAGGCTTTGGGAGTGTGGGTAAAGAGGTAGAGGTGGGTGCCTTTTATAAGAGAAGAGGAGGGGCACCCTTGTAAAGTTACAAAATGTTACATTATTTTCAAATGATTTTCAGATTTTAAAGGTAACACATTGATTTATTTCTAGGATAAGGTGATAAGGGTTCTAAATCCACTCATCCAATAGGATTTGGAGATGTTTAGGTCTTAGATATTACATTATCTTTCCATTTTATTTAAATCATTAAATAATGAGGTCATCGCTGCATCATCATGATGTCATAAATAATTTAATTTATTTAATGTCAACAAATTATAAAAAAATACTATGATGTATGAAATCTTTTAGCTTTCTAATAAATATTTATAGTCAAAAATCTGACTTGTATAACCCCATTTAAATGTTGTTTTAGTAAAACATCTCATGTGTGTGTCATTTTTACTTTAACATTAAATATAAAGTTATTTATGTCATTTCCCAACCAAAGTGGCTCCATGGGGTCCCCAAGTTGACCCATGGCTTGTCTTGGTAGGACATGACACATCCAATAATGTTAGGACATGTTTCAAGGTATTTTCATTTTATTATAATATCATTTTTGCCTTAAACTATACTAATTACCTCTAATCGCGATTAAAAACTTAATAAGTTACTATTAACCAAAAAAATTATTTTAATCTCATTGAACCACATTTTACTTCCTAATGACAAACATGTATGTCAGATTTTTGAAATTGAAAACACATAAGTGGTAAATTTTCATTTAAACAAAAAATCAGTTTTTATAATTACCACTTAGTGGTTTCACTATTCATCAAAAATTGAAGTTTTTCAGAAAAATACCAAAAATTCACCCTAAGCTATATTTGATATTCTGAATTCAAAAATGAAGTCTATTTTACAAAATTCAAAACATATAAGTCAAATTAATTAATTTAATAATTAAATCCCACTGTCATAACAAATAGCGTGTTTTTATGAAACAATAAGTATCAAAAGATTGACACTAGTTTAAGTCCGATTTCAAAGTGAAATTAATTCCAATGACCACTATTGGATTTAATGGTAAGAATATATTCAAATTTCACTTTAAACCCAATTAAAAAGACAATATATTCATATAAATAAATTAGATTAAAAAGAGGTTTTGAATTAAAATACAACATTTTACACTATTCATTAAAAAAATGAACTTTATCGGAAAAATACCAAAAAATTACACAGAGTAAAATTTGATGTCCTGATTCTAAAGAAGAGTTTTATTTGGTCCAAAAGAATGTATAAGAGTTATCGAAACTATATTTAATGACAGTTCGCCATCAAAAGACGATAAGTGAACCTTTAGTGAAAATTAGGGTATAAAAGCCTAAAATTGAATTCTTTCCGTATTTTAAGCCTTTATCTTTTATTGGATAAATGTAAAAACATTTAAAAAAAATATATAATCATATTTTTGTTATTTATATCCATTCCCTCCAATACAAAAGCTACATGTTAACTACCATTTAAAATAATATTATTTTATTATTAGAGTGCAACGTAAGATTCCCAAGAAACTCGTTGTTGCGTGTTGGGTACGCCATTGAGCATAGAGTCCCCTTTAAAGTCATATTAATATTTCATTCACAAATATGGATAAATATGAAAAATTTCATATTCTTTATTTACCTAGGGTGTTACATCCTTCCCCCCTTTTGGGAATTGCGTCCTCCCAATTTTTAAAAATGAGCTTGGAAACATCCTTGAAAGTCCCACATCGGAACAAGAGTTGGTAAAACAATCACTTTAAAATAAAGAAATATAAGTACAAAGGTCACCCTAGTTAACCCATACTAGAATTACATTTATGAAAACATGGACATGGAGGAGAAAACATGGGGTCATGTTCTGATGGAGAGTGATAGAAAACATGTTTAGGAGAAAGTTAACCACAAGAAAATCACAAACTTGTGATGGGTTAAACGGTATTCGATTCCCCTGTAGGAAAATTTAATAGACAACATTTTTGTTTTAAGTTACTTTTTATTGAGGAATTTATTAATAAGGAAACATAATCACATATCATGTTGACATTCATCTTTTAGTAGATTCCTTAATCAAACTCATATTTTTTTCCAAAAGACGAGTATTTAGGGAGACTTGTTCGCATAAAGAGTACTATACTCAACTTCTATAGAATCACCAAATCCACCAAAGAGAACTATATACATCCCATGACTTTAGGATTTAACCAAAACCAAAACCAAAAAGGTTAGTACAAGGTCAGATAATCCAGAAAAGGATAACCCATTAAAAAGAAAATCTATTCTTAATCTCCAAAATTTGTCCAACAAAACCCAAGGTTCAACGAGGACCATCCGATAATCAATTTGTCCATAAAATTCTTCATTGTAAACTAATCTAAGATTGAAACCCAAACATTTGAAAGATTTAGTCACATAGTCTTCCAAGTTCAATCGTAACATTTATCTCCAAAAACATCAGTTGCTCCTAAAGTCTCGCATTTAAAAGTAATTATCCTAATCACATATCCTCCATGATAGGTTAATCATTTTCATAAATAAACCAAAATCAACTTACTATTAATTAATAAAATCATATAAATAAAAAGAAGCAGTCAAACTAACCAGGGACATCACGTAGTCCAGTGGTAGGCGATAAATACCAGTCGCACTTTGGTTGTGGGTTCGATTCCCGCAGCTTTGTCTGATGTGACGGGTTGTCACATGGTCTGTGTGTTGTCCTTTTTCCAAAACTATATAATTCTTATATCATTCCCCAAAAAGGGATAAAATAAACAAAAATAACCATAACATAATTTAACCTCAATTTTATCTCATGCCTTTCACTTCAATAAAAATATATAGTAACCCATAATTACCTCAAAAGTAAGGATCATAAAAACCCAAATGGTTCTTTATAACTATGTACACAAAAGAAAAGATAACTATTCCTTGAATAAAATTTGACTATATTAAACATCAGGGTTACACATAATATAAAAAGTCTTCTAATGTAACCCCATCATCAAAAGATACTTAATACTCTTATGAATTTCACCATAACTCTTGAAGCCCTTATATGTTGACATCTTACACATTCAACATTCTTCATGATCCATTAACCATTCCTTTCCAACTTATTCCGAAATACCTCTTTCCTTCAAACAAAATCATGAATCATATCCTAAGATTCAAAAATAGGAAATCAATAGTCATGAAATAATACATACCTTTGATTGGTCATTGTCAGTTTCTTCATCCTCAATTGGAATGGCATTAGGTATTGGTAAACGTACATTTGTACGCTCTTGGTGACCCCACTCATGAAACTTCCTCATAGGACATGTCTTTGCATAATGACCATGCACACCACATTTAAAACATTCAATTGATCCCTCAGAAAGAACTTCTTTCCCTTTCTTCAAGTCAACTGGATGCTTCCTTTTTCCATGGAAGGTTCTTGCTTTATGACCTTCATTTCCACATCTATAGCATATTTCTATCCCTTTGAAACATTTTCCTAGGTGTTTCTTTCCACATCTTTGACACATAGGTTTTTGAACACACTTACCTTTATGATTATTACCTGTACTTCCGTAGGGATTTGTTTCTAGCATATATGATTCCTTAGATAAATCACCAAGGTCTAGGTGGTCAATCATGACTCTAGATAGTTTGTTGAGGATAATCACAAGAGATCTCATTGTATCTCCCATATCATTCAGTTGCTTGCCCAAAAAACTGTCACAGTTTCCATCACATCCACTGTTACTTTGGTTCCTGCTAGATCCAGCCATTTACTAAAACCAAAAAGGTAAGTGTGAGTATATCAAAAAAACCATCATGTACTGATGAGGAAGATAAACACTAAGATATTTTTACTCATTCACATTATCTAAAACTAGGACTCTTTCTTAAATCCTAACCATTATAGCAATGTCACTTATGCTTAATGAATACCCTAACCTCTAAAGTTATCTAAACCGACCTTTGATACCAACTATAAGGCCCCAGCCTTAAACCTTACTTAATCTTGAGTTATTACAAGATTACACAATGAAGTTCTTTTCAGGTTTAGATTTTTAGAGAATTAGATCATGAAACGTGCATTACATTCCACATTTAAACAAAGTGGTTACATAAAAGACAGTATTCATTATTCCCATCAACGGAAACATATTTAAAATAAAACATGGATTCTTTCTTGACACATCCTTGACACTATCATCACATCCTGTACCTTTCCCTCGACCTGTGAAAAACATTTCAAAAACTTGGGATGAGCATAAAAAGCTCAGTAAGGTATACACAAATAATGAAAACTGTTAGTTTTTCAAACATCAAGTAAACCATGTATACTTTATCAAAGTAATACCTTCACCTTCATGAAGTAGTAAAAAAACTCTTCACTGAATAAAATATCATTACTTACCTTTTGTAACCAATTTATTACCATAAAACCCATATAAGGAACACATAACATATATAAAGGTGACTTGGGACATAAACATACTTAAGTGCAATAACCAAACGGTCGAATTCCACACATATCACTTAATGGAATAGCCATACGGCCAATTTCCATACATACTTAATTGAATACCCATATGGCCGACATCCATACCCAATGCATTGGAGGTTATAACATAACCACCCGTCCTGGTATTCAAGGCACCACACGACATATGGTTTATCACGTAACCACCCGTAAAATGTACAAGTACCATTATAAAATTATAACACATAAAACCAACATAAAGGAATGATAAAATTTCCACATTTCAATCACAATATATCATTTAAATATATTGACATAATATTATCATTTATGAAAAACATTTTAAATACCAAAATACAAAAAAAACAATATGGTATTTATTTTATTTTAAAAACAGTATGTCTTGTTGAGGAAGCCAAAGATCAAATAATACTCGCGGCGGCGGAAAATGTCGTTGTCACCGCATACATAAAAGAAACATTCCTTTTTGTCATTTAGTAAAACGCTTTGTAGAAAAAAGATTCCTTTTTAATAAACGTAAAATTCAAATGGGTTTATACACTGTATAAAAGAAGGTTGTTTATAAAACAAAATATGCCTCAATGAATGGAGATTAAGACGAAGTCCCTTACAAAGACGGTATCCTTGGTTTAAGGATAAACCAATTACATAATTATATGTGACAAACGAATACACCAAATATATGTAAATATTAAGTGTAAAATAATCAAAGGCCATTCACACATATTTAAAGGATGACATATTCAATAACTACATGATGAACCCAAAGAAATCGAAATTGGGTTAAGAAGTTCCCTTGACAGCCTAACGGCGTCACTTCAGAATGAGTTGATGAGAGATAAAAAAAATTGGTATATCATCACTTGGACATAAAATTTACATCAATAAGGATATTTGAGAACATATACCAACAAAACAATATGTAAATTAAATGACCCAACAAAATAAGTCTTTTAAAAAGAGGAGGGTGAAAGGTTCCCTTACCGACATGGGTATCTTTTGAAACATACACCTCGTGAAAGAAGGACAATAAAAAATTGATGTAAATACTCATAAAAGAAATTATATTACACAATGAGTAGAATAATGGGTAGTACATACACCAATCAAAGGAAATTGTGGCAAATGTAGAATAAATCTCAC
The DNA here is from genome assembly GCA_963277665.1 of Viscum album. Classification (NCBI taxonomy): domain Eukaryota; kingdom Viridiplantae; phylum Streptophyta; class Magnoliopsida; order Santalales; family Viscaceae; genus Viscum; species Viscum album. The sequence goes on from OY728162.1 coordinate 822,569,123, forward strand.
GAGAATAAAAGTGAGACGAAAAATCTCTTACGAAAACTCGGCAGCATAACGGCGCCACTTAAAACTTCCAAAATGGATTGATGAGAGAGAATAGGGTCTCTCATCACATGAACATAAAAATTACAGTAAGATTAATATAAAATAGCATCCCAATAACAATAAAGACGAGCTTTAAAAGTAATGACATAAAAGAGTGTACTTAAAAAGAAAGAGAGGAGTATGATCCCTTACCTCGGGTCCGACTTGACTCGATCGTTCTTTAACATCCTGGATAATAAACTTGAGTTAATTTCTATTTTCTTAAGAACCTTTTTCAAGTTCATTATTCCTTTTATATCACTTATTTCCATGTTATAAACATTATGTAACCATTTAAGTTAATAATGTTTGTTTTGTCGATATTTGGTTCTTAAGTCGAAAGTGGACTTCTTACAATTACATGTTGTTCGTGTGGTCAAAGATTATTTATATCCAGAATGAAATTACTTATTTGGATATCATATATATCATATATATCTATAATATACATGTATTTATAATATCACATAATCATTTAGAGGTAAGAAATGAAATGCACCGTTCATGGAGACGGTAAGCCGTACGTACGCATGAACGCTACTTTCATTTCTTTGTCATATTAATGGAATTAAAACCAAATGAGAGGTATGTATATTTTAATTCCAGAATTATATTCATCATTTATATGTATCATTTATCATATATATCCATTATATACATGTAATTTTAATAGTACATTACATTTGTGGATAAGAAATGAAATGCACCGTTCATGGAGACGGTAAGCCGTACGTACGCTTGAACGGTACTTTCATTTCTATATCATAATTTAATGGAAAGAAATAATAATGATTTATAGGTATATTATAATTCCAGTATAACATCATATATAATAACTTTAAATCCATCCTTTATACTGACCACATATGGCATTAACGAATCACATCACTTTGAGGGGGAGGTAGTCTGCACTTTCTTAAATGAAGATATCCCGTTTACCAATAATGGAAACCATAAAGGTATGCCCAAAATGAAAAATACAGAAGCTTAAGGAAAAAATAAACATATTATATATCATATATAAATATAGTGTATTCTTAATGGCCACCTTTGAAGGTGTTAAAATAATGTTGAACAATCATCGTTTCGGGAGGCAGAAATTCGCCATCCACGGAAACAGTATGTTCTTTAACCATTAGATGTAGGTGTGTGTAAGTGTAGCTAGAATAATTTTTATAACAACATCCTAGTATATTGAGGATACTGTTGTTGTTACAAATGAAATGAATAAAAAGAGTTTAGGGGGTTGGAGAAGCAAAATCAAACAAAAGGACTCAAAAGAATACATTACCTTAAAATCGGGTAACTCCCTTTGGTTTGAGATCAAAGGCTTCCTTGGGAAGACTTCTGCCCAAATTGAGGCTTCAAGGAGTAATAGGGGGAATTTTAGAGACAAAATAGGCAGAGGTTGGCTGATCAAAAGGCTTTGGGAGTGTGGGTAAGGAGGTAGAGGTGGGGGCCTTTTATAAGAGAAGAGGAGAGGAACCCTTGTAAAGTTACAAAATGATAATTTATTTTCAAAAGATTTTCAGATTTTAAAGGTCACACATTGATGTATTTCGAGGATAAGGTGATAAGGGTTCTAAATCCACTAATCCAATAGGCTTTGGACATGTGTAGGTCTTAGATATTAAATTATCTTTCCATTATATTTAAATCATTAAATAATGAGGTCATCGCTGCATCATCATGATGTCATAAATAATTTAATTTATTTAATGTCAAAAAATTATAAAAAAATTACTATGATGTAGGAAATAATTTAGCTTTCTAATAAATATTTATAGTAAAAAATCTGACTTTTATAACCCCATGTAAAAATTGTTTTAGTAAAACATCTCATGTGTGTGTCATTTTTACTTTAACATTAAATAAAAAGTTATTTATGTCATTTCCCAACCAAAGTGGCTCCATGGGGTCCCCAAGTTGACCCATGGCTTGTATTGGTCGGTCATGACACATCCAATAAGATTATGACATGTGTCAAGGTATTTCATTTTATTATAATATCATTTTTTCCTTAAACTACACTAATTTCCTCTAATCGCGATTAAAAACGTAATAAGTTACTATTCACCAAAAAATTTATTTTAATCTCATTGAACCAAATTTTAATTCTTAATTATAACTATGTATGTCGGATTTTTGAAATTCAAAACACAGAAGTGGTAAAATTTCATTTAAACAAAAAATCAGTTTTTATAAGTACCACTTAGTGGTTTCACTATTCATCAATAATTGATGTTTTTCGGAAATATACCAAAAATTCACCCTAATCTATATTTGATATTCCGAATTCAAAAATGAATTCTATTTTAAAAAATTCAAGACATATAAGCCAAATTATTTAATTTAATAATTAATTCTCGCTGTCATAACAAATAGCGTGTTTTTATGAAACAATAAGTATCATAAGATTGACACTAGTTTAAGTCCGATTTCAAAGTGAAATTAATTCCAATGACCAATATTGGATTTAATGGTAATAATATATTCAAATTTCACTTTAAAACCAATTCAAAAGATAATATAGTCATATAAATAAATTATATTAAAAAGAGGTTTTGAATTAAAATACAACATTTTACACTATTCATTAAAAAATGAACTTTATCGGAAAAATACCAAAAATTTACACAAAGTAAAATTTGATGTCCCGATTCTAAAGAATAGTTTTATTTGGTCCAAAAGAATGTATAAGAGTGATCAAAACTATATTTAATGACAGTTCTCCATCAAAAGGCGATAAGTGAACCTTTAGTGAAAATTAGGGTATAAAAGCCTAAAATTGAATTCTTTCCGTATTTGAAGCCTTTATCTTTTATTGGATAAATGAAAAAACATTTAAAAAACATATATAATCATATTTTAGTTATTTATATCCATTCCCTCCAATACAACGTCTACATGTTAACTACCATTTAAAATAATATTATTTTATTGTTAGAGTGCAACGTAAGATTCCCAAGAAACTCGTTGTTGCGTGTTGGGTACGCCATTGAGCATAGCGTCCCCTTTAAAGTCATATTAATATTTCATTCACAAATATGGATAAATATGAAAATGTTATATTCTTTATTTACCTGGGGTGTTACAATCAGTTTGAGACGTTCATCTAAGTGTTAACTAGATTTATTGTGACTTACATTATCAGTAATGGTGGTCTGGTGAGAAATGTAAAGTAGCCAATTTTGATATATGGTGTTATACCTATTAGTAGGTGATTGAAGAACATCAATGACCATACAAAAATTTATTGCAATTACCTAATACTGAGTATATATGAAATGATATCGTGATGGATTTTACGACTAGTTTAGGAAGGTCTCCTCAAGGTATCGATGTTGTATAGGTTTTTTGTTAGGATCAAAAAGGTATTGCATTTAATTTTGACCTAGTAGACATTTAGTGTATATGATCTTTATTGGTTGTATAATTGTGTGATATTTAAACATATTGGGGTCCCTTTTACTAAAATTTTAGATAGGGATTCATAGTTTATGTCTCGCTTATGGAAGAGTTTCTAGAGTGATTTGGGTACACATGGTCTTCAGAGAACAACATACCACCCTCAAACTGATAGATAGTCATAGCGTACAATACAGGTGCTTGAGGGCATGATTTGGGAATTAATATTTGAGTTTGGTGGATATTGGAAGATGTATATTACCATAGTTTAGTTCTCCTACAATAATATATATCATGTGACTATAAAGATGAAACCTTTTGCGGATGTGTATGTTCATCCGTGAAAATCAACCTTGTACTAGTTAGAGGCAGGTGAGGTAGCTTTAAAAAGGCCACATATTACGTAGGAGACTTATGAGTAAGTCTAGTTGATCAGGAAATAGATGCATACTACAAATTATATACAGAAATAATATTTTTATAGTTGCCGATGATCTCTAGATTTTTATGTCAGTAATTGGGTGTTTTAAAGTATCTCACCAAGGGTGGGAAAAAGTTGTATTAATATATTGGGTAAGCTTTCACCAGGATATGTTGGGCCGTTCCGGATTCTATAGTGATTTGTAATGGTAGCCTATCTATTTTAGTTATCTATGTTTTACATAAATTTGAACAATTGCTTCCATGTATCTTAGATATGACATTTTCAACGAGACATGTATCATGTTCTACAGCCTAATGATGTAGAGTTATATGTAGATTCATAATCTATGGATCATATGATTCCAATCATTGATAAGATCGTCAATGTTCTCTAGAACTGGTAAGATCCAATAGTATGGGTACTATGGCATTATGAATATTTATAAGATGAGACATGGGAGCTAGCGGTTAATGTACAAGCTCAGAAACTAATGTTATTCTCAGTAAATTCATCACCAACCATTAAAGGTAAATCCTAGGAAAAATTTATTAAGGGGTATGATTATAAGATCTCATGTTTTCATATGAGGTATAAATCTTTTTTCAATTTAAATGCTTAATTACATCGTAATTTGAAGCCACATTGCTGTCATAGGTTTTTTTGGGTTGTCCAGGGCTTGTTAAGACCTCAGAACCCAACTCATGTGAAATGATTGATGGGTTACAAGGTTAGGAGTAACAATGTGACCCAAGAAATATGGTTTATTGAAACCATGTGGTGATTGAAAATGGACAACATGATCCATTATGGTTTTAGTGAACCATTAATATGGAGGATAACCACACTGATATGACATCTATAATTTGTGATAGAGGGTTGAGACATGTAATGGTCATGGTTTGACAAACTATTCTCACTAACCATTCGAGGTTCCCCTCTATATAGTGAAGGGAGCACAGTTGGTTCATAGTTTGTAAAACCATGCAACTAAACTGTACGGCCCAATGTTTGGAGAGAAAATTATATTTTTGTCATTAAAAACTATCAAAACCTAAAACCTATTTTATATTTCACATTATAGTGGATAAAAAACTTTTAAGATCTCCCCTTGATCAAATTTTATAGATTTTGATCTCGTTATTACATCTCAATATGGAATCTATTGTCATTATTCTTGTTGAATTCAGGCCAAAGAGTACTCATTTACTTTTGTTCCATTCTTCATTTGTTTTGGCATCACCTATTCTCTTTAGGGTCAAGATAATATGCCCTATTTTTATGATTTTTATACATTCTTAATTTTTCCTCAAATTTGAGCCAAATCAATAGATGATACAATATGATCAGTCAATTAAGATAAATGGTTTTTGTTTTGTACACTGACCTTGGTTTTTGAGGATTTATATGCCTTTTTTTTATTATTCATGCAAAGCATTATGGTTTCACCCTTATAATTTATTGAATTATTAAAATTAACTATATAGAACTTGTTAGGGGTTCCCTTTAGTTCCATGAGCTTAGTTGGATATTTCCTACCCAACATAGGCCACAATGGGGGTGTGGCTTGTGATTACCTTTGTCTTTTCCTATTATTGAACAACCCAAGGGTGAGTGGCTGAGTATTCCTAGTCAGAGGGAGTCATATTATATATGAACTAAATTAAATTGGTTATTTAGGAAATGTTCTTCCTCCCTTACCACGTAATACATGATGTGAATTTTTTTACTATTTAAATGTCAATTGTTATATGAGTGGGTAAACTCATTGAATTTATTTGAATGGGAATTTCTATAAGATTTGGAAGGATGAAAATAATGGGATGTTTTCAAATGATAATTTAATTGAATCATTGATGTTTCAAATGGATTCCATGGGTGTGATACAGCATGTTCCATGATAGTGGTAGTAGATTCCTTGGATGAGTTTACTCCTTTGGTCTTGATTTTTTGGGATGACTTGGTCCTTGATACCCCATGGATTTGGATTTAATAAGATCATAGTAGAAATGGTATGTTGAAATTATCCATGTACCCAAATCCATGTTGAAGATATTTTCCATTTAGATGATCCTAGGTCTCTACGTGGATGCCTTAGTCCACTATATCATGGATCCAGCCTGAATGGGTCTGGTACTTATGTTATACAGCTCAACTGAGGTAATTGTGGTATTCTTGATTATACAATATGGTGGTGTTTGATATAATATAGAGGTTATATGACATGGTTGTTGTTGGTATGTGATACTAGATATATGACTTGGTCATGGTGTTTAATTATATTGTGCCCTATAGATTCTTTGTTTGAGGATATCGACCCTTTTTTTGTAGGAAACCTTGCTATGCTTGTTAGCATCGCCTTATAGTGATCAATTTTCCCATTGAAATGTAACTTTTATTACAATATATCTGATATATACCTTGCACACTTTTTATATTTTTATTATACATCCTGGATTTTTATAGACATGGTTGGTGGTGGCCTACTAGTATTTTTTATCACACCCTATAATGGGCTTCCATTGGGTACCTAGATAGACATTACAAATGAAGGTTGATATTGGTAAAAACACACGATGTTTTATTCATTAATGTATTCTATGTCTCAGAGTAGGGGAGCACATGACCAAACTATGGCTTATGATAATATCATGGGATAGTTCTTTTATAATTTTTTTCTATTTTGATACATGTATTATATCGATTCCTATATACCTATTTTAGATAATTTGCAGGCACATGAGATGATATATCATTTTGGTATATGATATTTCTTTTTTAATTTTTGTATATATATGTCTTTGGATGTTGTCTCTTATTGAGTTATTAATGTACTTACGGTAAGGTGGGTTTCTGGACCAGTGGTCTCAGTGTCTATGCATGCTTCTTATTAATTGTTATATTTCACCAATTATTGTCCTCTTTTATTACTACTGATGTGTTTTACTATAGTAAGGGTAATTTTCTCCCCACTGATACACCATTAGCCCTCACTTATAGTCATCATCCTCTGGTGTTCAGGAAGATGCACTTGAGGCCATGTGGCTAACCATTCATTGAGCACCATTTAGTGGAATCGTGGTCCCGGATGTTACACTGTAAGAAATTAAAACAGACTAATCTCACTATGCTTAATTGAATGACCTTTCCAAATGAGATTATATAATTAGAACAATCACTTTACCATTACAATTTTATGTATAATCTTGAATATATTAGAATAAAAATCATTCATGAAGGAAAATTATCTTCATCATTAAAAAAATACAATCTACAAAAACATAAATGAAATATACAGTGAAATCAATAGACTCATAAGGTTTTTACCATATACCTACACTACTATAAGATCCTATGAGTATAACTGAGAATATTTAAATCAACTCAAATTTTATTCTTCCTCCCTTTTCTATAGTATCTCTATGTGAACCCTCCATCCAGTACTACATGATCGTGAACGCCACCATCACCCCTAAAAATATAATATCACTTTTTCTAATTCAATTTTCCCATCTTATTTCTAAAAAAATAATTGGAAATTGTTTTTAAATTATTAAAATATTCTATAAATCATATTGAACCTCCCTGAGAGTAGAACAAAATAATCATGATTTAATCCAGGTGGTAGTAGTATAAATTTCTCTAACAACATGGGTCAAAAATTATTTCCATGCACAACAATATTTTATTTCCAATATGAGTCATCCCATGATCATAAAATAATCATATCCTATTTTATTAAATCTATATTGATTGGAATAAATTTTGACATTTGGATATTAGATGGTGGCATCATATTTTCTTCATACACTTATGTCGTGAATGATCCATGTTTCTATCATTATCTCCCATTACCTTAACACAATGACTATTTTAAGTTCAATTCCTCCTAAATAATAACTATTTATTGAATCGTAAGACTTTATATGCATCATATAATTTCCATTTCATATGAATTTATAATTCATATCAATTAAAAAACATATGATTATGAAAATGTTCATATAGGACTCAAAAATATCTTATAGGATCTAAAAATGTCATAGGGGATCATATTTTTTTGAAAAAGAAATTATCCTATTAGATCTCTAAAATAAATATTAAGTATATAATTATCCCATGTAGCAACCAAGATTCATACTGTTATTGACAAATATCCTAGGGGTTTAATATTAGGAAAAAATATTTATCATATTGGTGCTCAGAAATTATCCTATGTGGGTCTTAAAAGTCATACGAGATCGGAATTATCTTCCAAAACAAGATTTTAGCAATGTAAATTATCATGCATGGGTGAAATTATCCTATGAGGGATAAGTTCAACTATATATAATATTGAAATATTCTTCAAGGAAGGTTATCTAAAAGGAAAACAACATATTAAATATTATCATAAAATGTATATATAATTATCCTACATGATAAATTTTCTCATGAGATAGATTATCATATGAGACAAACATAACAAAAATTTTCTCATTTTTAGTTCAATAATAGGACATAACAACGAATTTTCTAAATTATCCCTAATATTATGGAATTGAAAAAAAAATCATAAATGGATAAAACAAAAAAATGAATTAATTCATTTTCATAAAAATTCAAAAACATTACATTGATGAAAAAATTATGTGGTTTTACTTAAATAGACCTTGGTTTATATAATTTAAAAACAAATGGTGGATTGTGAATATATCAGGCCTATTGGAAAGGCTAACCTAAGTTGGTTCATTACTATAAATATACTTATAATCTATGTTTTATATTGTATAAAGTAAAAATTGATATTTGGAAATCACTAAAATAAATAATTGAAATTGAACATATCCTCATTAAAAAAATTCTCACGAGTGGAACATACACTTGAAAATAGTAATATGATATGAGAGTAGATGTTATGTGTTGGATTCCCCACTACATAATGATCCACCTCTGGAAGATAGTGTGTGTGAAAATGATTCCTATTGTAGACACTTGGATGATGCATTAAATGTTCACATGATTATGTTATCATCAAAGATATACCAATAATGGGTTTTCCCTATCTAAGAAAAAACTCTTATTAATTTTACATGATTTTGTAAAAGGTAAAATTTTTTAGCCTTCTTTCAGTATTAAAGGTTATAGTGCCAAAAACATTTAGAAATAGATCACAATGATGAAAATAAATTATTTCAAGTAGAATACATTGGTATGTTTTCATTTTTCATGAAATTTTGATGACGTAAATAGTATAACTATAAATATATAATTGATAATTGATACATGATACTCAATTAAACTATTTATGAATTGTAAAAGTTATATATAGATTGTTCTTGGTAAGAAGATAAAAGAGGATTCAATCAGGGTGAGTATTAGAATATTATAACCAAGAATTCATAAATAATTAAGTATATAGTATATATTTTTCAAAAACTAAGATTTCCATACACCTATATGATTTATAGTGTTATTAAATGGATAAATTACAACTCACATTTCATGGATAAATTTATTATTACCATTGATATAATGATATTATAATTTTATGAATTATTTCAAAATAATATCACTAAAAACTTATCCATATATCATATAAAATGATAGATTTCATCTAATATGAGTTATAATATGAGAGAAAGACATCATGTCACAATTTTGTGTGTTGAGATGTGAATGATTTTTCAATTATATTTATAAAAAAACATGCATCAGGAATACAATTTCTGTTATTATGTTACTAAGGATATTCTATAAATCCCAAAGGTAGAAAATAAACATTCAAATTATAGATTGTTTTATATGAGGAAAGGGACATCTGTAATTTTTTATGTGGTATAAATAATGAATATGGTAAAGTCAAGTATTAAGATTCATAAAATTTTGGAATATAAATAAATTCCATAATTGTTCACGGAAAATAATGTTAATGAAAGGAAAGTTAGAAACCTAGATAAATGGTTTACAATCACTATGTTACGTGATATTTTATTTATTAGTCATAATGGATCCTTATACATCAAGGAATTGGTGAATAGAAAATAATATTTTAAATGGAACGTAGCAATGAATTCATAAATGGATTCCATGAATGAAAATAAAGTTAGTATTTTGGTGGACATATTACTATTGTGAATCCCACTGGGTCCAAATTGTTTTTCAATAATTTTCTCCACAAGGATGGTAAATAAAATGCCTATAAAAAAATTGGTAGATAAAGTTTTTATGATAAGTCAATATGTTGTATATAATGATAACTTTTCATCAATAGATATATTATAATTTATTTAAATTATAATTATTATATATGTGTACCATTATAATTCGTGACCCTACAATCTTTATAGGTATGATATACTTTGGACCACTTTTATCTCTATTTTTGTTCTATAGTTTTTCTAGAGTTAGGGGTTGAAAGTTTGGATTATTGGATAAAATGAACAGGTGCATGATTTGTACATGTTTAGTAGTAACTGTGTGGTAACTTTGTTATATATATTATATGGTTTGATTGTATTTTTTCACAATTTGAGTAGGTTTTTCTAATTGTGAAATATTTCATAGAAAATCATGTGGTAGGTATGTTTTGGGTCTAGATGTGGTTTCATGGAATTCTCATGACATTTATAACCATGGGGTTATCTCTAGGTAACTAGGAACATTAGTTTTCAAGGGAATATAGATATCACAAGTTTAGCACACAATTATTTTATCTATTCATTCAAACCATTTGATCTATAATAATGTGTTAAAATCCAGAAAATACCCAAGTACCTTTCTTTGTCTTTGACCCAGATTTCACCCTAATATCTCATTATATTGACCCATCCATTCCCACTCTAGGAGGTTCTACCTTGGGTCCCTTGGTGATTTTCAATCGATTTTAGTGTATATATTACTGGTATCTGTAAATCTATTCTTCATTATTCATTTATTCTCTAGATTTACTCTTCATATATCATCCTCTTAATACGTTGGAACGAAAATGGATTTTAATGGAAAAATATAGGATATAATGTGTTAAATTGATTCTTTTAATTATTGATCTAGAATATTTAGGACTATATGTCTTCATTTACAAACAATATTTTCAAAAGAATATGTGTTTCCTCTGTTGGTGTTGTGGTTGTCTCTATAAAACAGTTATATTTCATGGAACGGTTTATTAATATTTTTTTTTCCTTAATTTCTTTAGTGGAAAATTAATATTTGATCTATTTTAGGGACGATTGATGATATTGAAATTTTTTCTTGGAAAATGGTTTAAAAGTGGGTTTTCAAGAAAAATAGTTTTATACACTTCATGTTTTTAATGAAATGTCTCATTTATGGTTTGTAGTATAATATGGGGTTTCCATCATAGAAGTGGTAATAATTTTATTATTAAAATATTTTATTAAATTAGGGGAATGATTTACCTGAATTTATTATGAAAACCTATCTCAAGGGAACCGTAGATGCATCGGGTTATGGACATATGCAATCCTGAATGAGTATAGAACTACTAAGGGATACAGGTGTGATATTGATAGAATTTGGTAGTTTTAGATATAATATTAAGATTAAAATTATATTGAATTATCATTTATTTTGTGTCCTAGATATGTATTCCCATACCATAGATTCCAATTGTGCATATTTTTATTCATGATAGAGATGTTTCATGATTTTATTCCTCAAATGTTTACATTTTGGGGAATATAAACTCTTCATTAAATCCCTTTATGTAATCATTCATATTATTTCCATATTATTATTTATTTGAATAGGGATTATTTTAAAGTAAACTAATGGTATTTTTAATGACAACCATTTTTCAATGAAATTATTTTTAAATTATTTTTTGTTTTGAAGCAAGAATTTGTGGTTATATAGAAATGGATATTGTATGGATTCATGGAGGTACACTATTAGGAAAGTATCTCACACCTTTTATATTCAATTAGTAATATACATACATGTATTTTTAGGATAAAATTAAAGGTAACTTTTTCATGTATCTATATTAGTTATCTTGTTTTATGTCTCTCCATAGTGATGTTTTAATGTAATGAGTGATAGTTATATGGATTCATGGTTTTGGTGTTGGAATTATGTAGTTTCTAGTATTATCCTTCTTCTATTTATTATTTTGTCTCAGGATTTTGTACCACTTATTCAATTATATACAATGGTTATATATCATTATATTATTATATATGATACATATTAAATTCTTATTTCTTGTTGAATCCAATACAATGCTTGTATGTGCTTGATACCTTGGTGCTTTTTACTAGTCCATGGTTATCAAAAAAACTCTTCCAATGTGGTAGGCTTGCTTAGGTGACATGTCAGTCGACCCAAGTTGGTTTTTAACAATATTTCATCTATTGGATGTTTAATTGTGGGTTTATTATATACTAGAGTTATGACCATCTAGACTCGGGTGTTAACTACAGACGGGTTATTGGTAAATTCAATTTCATATCTGACCATAAGTTACCACGATTGGTCAAGGAATTTCTCCTCATGATTATATAATTGATTTTGGGTTTATTTAAATTAACCATATAAATTTTTTCTATAGGTTTCTATATTTTTCATCAATCCTTTTTGTATAAGGGATATTATAAGGATTCATGAAGTTTCTATTTTAATTCAGAGATTTACTCCAGTTCTAATAAGGTGTAACTTCTTTTTTTAATATATAATGCCTTCATAAGTTTCTCTTAGATTCTTATGGAATGAAATATTGTATAAATCACGTAAAAACCCCTTCATTCAAACCCTATTTAGTGGAAATAGTAACCCATGTTATTCGATAACAAGGTAAATATGCTTATGGAAACTGAGAATGGATGGTGAATTATCATTTGGTGTTTGAATGAAAATTACACCAATATTCCTTGGTGACAAAGGATCCAAAGAACCTTAAGAATATATTGATAGAATAGATTATAATTTCCACTTGTTGGGGGATCTAGTGGTCTATATGTTTGTATTGCACACTTATATTCTTTATGTTTCTCGAATGAAATGGTTGGATTCCATCATGATAGCTAAATTACACAAGGAACTCACATAGACAACTTTTAATAAGACCTTCAATAAGAAGTTCTATCCTATGAGATTACATGTGGAAAAGAATTGGGAGTTTTTCACCAAGGATAATGGATACAATTTGGTTATGGATTATGATACTCATTTCACCAATCTCTCTCCAAGTCATCGAACTAATAACTATGTCAAGGTTATACGAGTTTTTATTGATCTAATGCAAGAAATTTTATTGGTGCTTATTATCATTTGGTTTATGACCTTTACTGATGCAGATGATAATGCGGCAATAGCTGGCACATACTTAGTTAGGAACATAAGTCTTAGTGGAGCATCTATTATTATAGGGGGTAGTCAAGGTGTGACACCTATCTTGGAAAGGAATCACAATAATAGTTCTTTTTTTATGTTAGGATCTATTAATGAGGGTTCTTTAAGAAATTACAAGTTGGTTTTCTTCCATTTTGGATACTTAACCTTTAATTAGCCTAGTTGTAGAGTAACACCCAATATCTTCTATCATTGTGGACAATATGGTCACCTTAAAAAAATTTAAAAGAGTTTCATATAGAAGTACAGTTGGATACCCCTTTAAAAAAGATCATATGATCAGTTAGATGGTAGGAAAACGTGGTGGATCTCATTCAATTTTTATGGGGGACAATTAGGAAATTATGAAACCTCATGTAATAATGTGTTAAAATCCCGAAAATACCCAAGTACCTTTTTTTGTTTTTGACCCAGATTTCACCCTAATATCTCATTATATTGACCCATCCATTCCCACTCTAGGAGGTTCTACCTTGGGTCCCTAGGTGATTTTCAATCGATTTTAGTGTATATATTACTGGTATCTGTAAATCTATTCTTCATTATTCATTTATTCTCTAGATTTACTCTTCATATATCATCCTCTTGATACGTTGGAACGAAAATGGTTTTTAATGGAAAAATATAGGATATAATGTGTTAAATTGATTCTTTTAATTATTGATCTAGAATATTTAGGACTATATGTCTTCATTTACAAACAATATTTTCAAAAGAATCTGTGTTTCCTCTATTGTTGTTGTGGTTGTCTCTATAAAACAGTTATATTTCATGGAACGGTTTATTAATATTTTGTTTTTCTTAATTTCTTTAGTGGAAAATGAATATTTGATCTATTTTAGGGACGATTGATGATATTGAAATTTTTTCATGGAAAATGGTTTAAAAGTGGGTTTTCAATAAAAATAGTTTTATACACTTCATGTTTTTAATGAAATGTCTCATTTATGGTTTGGAGTATAATATGGGGTTTCCATCATAGAAGTGGTAATAATTTTATTATTAAAATATTTTATTAAATTAGGGGAATGATTTATCTGAATTTATTATGAAAACCTATCTCAAGGGAACCTTAGATGCATCGGGTTATGGACATATGAAATCCTGAATGAGTATAGAACTACTAAGGGATACATGTGTGATATTGATATAATTTGGTAGTTTTAGATATAATTAAGATTAAAATTATATTGAATTATCATTTATTTTGTGTCCTAGATATGTATTCCTATATCATAGATTCCAATTGTGCATATTTTTATTCATGATAGAGATGTTTCATGATTTTATTCCTCAAATGTTTACATTTTGGGGAATATAAACTCTTCATTAAATCCCTTTATGTAATCATTCATATTATTTCCATATTATTATTTATTTGAATATGGATTATTTTAAAGTAAACTAATGGTATTTTTAATGACAACCATTTTTCAATGAAATTATTTTTAAATTATTTTTTGTTTTGAAGCAAGAATTTGTGGTTATATAGAATTGGATATTGTATGGATTCATGGAGGTACACTATTAGGAAAGTATCTCACACCTTTTATATTCAATTAGTAATATACATACATGTATTTTTAGGATAAAATTAAAGGTAACTTTTTCATGTATCTATATTATTTATCTTGTTTTATGTCTCTCCATAGTGATGTTTTAATGTAATGAGTGATAGTTATATGGATTCATGGTTTTGGTGTTGGAATTATGTAGTTTCTAGTATTATCCTTCTTCTATTTATTATTTTGTCTCAGGATTTTGTACCACTTATTCAATTATATACAATGGTTATATATCATTATATTATTATATATGATACATATTAAATTCTTATTTCTTGTTGAATCCAATACAATGCTTGTATGTGCTTGATACCTTGGTGCTTTTTACTAGTCCATGGTTATCAAAAAAACTCTTCCAATGTGGTAGGCTTGCTTAGGTGACATGTCAGTCGACCCAAGTTGGTTTTTAACAATATTTCATCTATTGGATGTTTAATTATGGGTTTATTATATACTAGAGTTATGACCATCTAGACTCGGGTGCTAACTACAGACGGGTTATTGGTAAATTCAATTTCATATCTGACCATAAGTTACCACGATTGGTCAAGGAATTTCTCCTCAAGATTATATAATTGATTTTGGGTTTATTTAAATTAACCATATAAATTTTTTCTATAGGTTTCTATAATTTTCATCAATCCTTTTTGTATAAGGGATATTATAAGGATTCATGAAGTTTCTTTTTTAATTCAGAGATTTACTCCAGTTCTAATAAGGTGTAACTTCTTTTTTTAATATATAATGCCTTCATAAGTTTCTCTTAGATTCTTATGGAATGAAATATTGGATAAATCACGTAAAAACCCCTTCATTCAAACCCTATTTAGTGGAAATAGTAACCCATGTTATTCAATAACAAGGTAAATATGCTTATGGAAACTGAGAATGGATGGTGAATTATCATTTGGTGTTTGAATGAAAATTACACCAATATTCCTTGGTGACAAAGGAACCAAAGAACCTTAAGAATATATTGATAGAATAGATTATAATTTCCACTTTTTGGGGGATCTAGTGGTCTATATGTGTGTAGTGCACACTTATATTCTTTATGTTTCTCGAATGAAATGGTTGGATTCCATCATGATAGCTAAATTACACAAGGAACTCACATAGACAACTTTTAATAAGACCTTCAATAAGAAGTTATATCCTATGATATTACATGTGGAAAAGAATTGGGAGTTTTTCACCATGGATAATGGATACAATTTGGTTATGGATTATGATACTCATTTCACCAATCTCTCTCCAAGACATCGAACTAATAACTCTGTCAAGGTTATACGAGTTTTTATTGATCTAATGCAAGAGATTTGATTGGTGCTTATTATCATTTGGTTTATGACCTTTACTGATGTAGATGATAATGCGGAAATAGCTGGCACATACTTAGTTAGGAACATAAGTCTTAGTGGAGCATCTATTATTATAGGGGGTAGTCAAGGTGTGACACATATCTTGAAAAGGAATCACAATAACAGTTCTTTTTTTTATGTTAAGATCTATTAATGAGGGTTCTTTAAGAAATTACAAGTTGGTTTTCTTCCATTTTGGATACATAACCTTTAATTAGCCTAGTTGTAGAGTAACACCCAATATCTTCTATCATTGTGGACAATCCGGTCACCTTAAAAAAATTTAAAAGAGTTTCATATAGAAGTAAAGTTGGATACCCCTTTAAAAAAGATCATATGATCAGTTAGATGGTATGAAAATGTGGTGGATCTCATTCAATTGTTATGGGGGACAATTAGGAAATTATGAAACCTCATGTAAGTTTTTATATTAGATTCCTTTATATAGTAGAGTATGTACCCGATAAATCTGAAGTGTGTCCGACTACTATGAGATGTACAATTTTTATTACATCCTCAATAGTCCTAGATCTATTTGATACATGTGCATATAATTATTTTATATAATAAAATTTAGTCAATGGGTTTGTATTATTATTGAATCTTATGTCATTTTTATCGATCATTATACACTCTTAAAAAGGTGGAAAGAGTTGAGTTTTAATTATTCCAAGTGTCATGGTAAGATCGATGACCAAGAGATCATATAGAATTTTGTTGTTCTCGATCTGAATATCTGTGTACTTATCATCTATATGGATTAGATGGTTCATTTTATTTCCTAGAGAAATCTTTTTCATTTAAATATTTAGTTTATATCTCCCAATGGGGTTACATATGTCTTTCAAGGTTATTGGGATCTTATATCTGGGTGAGTAGGGTTGTTTTTTCCTGAGGATATAATGATCTCATTTAAATTTTTTTAGACTTTTATTGATGCAATTTCTAATTATTAAAGTGTTCTACTTCCTACTATTATGGATGAGTAGCATAAATACATTCCTTGTAATATTATCTAGGTAAATTCCCCAAAGAGAAGTGAAGTTTACTATTGACATTCTTCCAGGGATGAAAATTATCTCCTCACCATTTTATCTTATGACAAGCACTGAGTAAAATTCAATCAATGATCATATTTTGGATATTGAGTCCAAAATAATTTTTTGTATGATTGGGTCACCTTGTACATCTCTTATTCAAATAAAAAATAAGTATATGGAATCCGTCAGTTGTGTGCTAACTACAAATAGTTTAATCAAAATACAATTTAGAATGGCTACCATTTTCATAGGATTGATGATATATTGGATCAACTTAGTGGATCCTAATCATTTTCTGATATTGATTTTTGATAGGGGTAAAATTAGTTTAGAGTTAGAGAGGAGGTTATTCTGAAGACTAAATTTCGGAAATGGTAAGGAAATTATGAGTATTTTTATATTCCATTTGGTCTTATTTAATCTCATTTGGTGTTAATACTTTGATTAATTAGATAATTTATTAGTTGTTGGACTCCTTCATGGTTGTTATTGTGGGTGATATTTTTGTTATTTTATAGAATAAATTAGAAAAAAGAGATCATCTTGATATTGTTCACATAAATCAAATGAACATCATGTGTATTGAAAGATTACAAAATTTCAGTATTGGATTTGCAAAGTGTGGTTCCTGTGCCATTTTATATCTTAGATAGTTATCTCAAGGAATCATAAATAGGTTTACTCACTAATTTACTTGTATACAAAATGAATGTGTTTGAAATTTTGATCTTCATAGTTTTCTATGGTTATTATAGAAATTTCATTCTATATTTCTCCAAGATTCCATCTCATATGTTATAGTTGAACCATTAGGTGTATTGAGTTTCAATGGAATGATAATTCTTAATGATAATTTGAATAAATTAATGTGAGGATGAATTTATATAGATTTTTTATTCGTTTGGAATCAGTTTTTGGATACCACATATTTTTTGATTCATGAACTATATGATTCGGAAGTGTTCTGATGTGTTGGAAATTGCCAGTGACATGTGTACCTTTCTAAACACACCAACATGATAATAATTATCCTAATAATGACTTTGAATTTAATTCCATGATTCATGATCCAAATACATTGAACCCCTATCTCTTCAGAGTGTGATTTACAATATATATGAATTATAAGTACCTAAAGAATATTTATTCATAAAGGAATCTAAACCTATAATGGAGATGTTTGGTTTTGTATCTTCACAATTTTTATTTTGATATTTCATTCACACCTAGAAAAAATAATATGAACACTAATTCATTAAAAAATAATTTAAAAAGACATTATCAAGAATGAATCTATGGAAGAATGATCATTGATGATTTTACTAACTGATTTATGCTTGGAAATGGAAGAATTGGATGTTAAGGAGTGCATAACTTATGTGAAAGAAGATTATTTATTTGATTATTTGATACCTCTTAGATAAGAAATAGACACTTTTTTCATCATTTTAGATAAATATTCTTTGGTGAAGTGACCAAGGGTGACTGGACTCTGTTTTCATATGTTGTCTCTCATTTCTGTGGTAGATTGTTCATATTAGTAACTTTGAAGCATATATTAATGGATTGTGGAAATCATTCCAATTGTTCCGTAAGCCATGGGACCAACATGATTAATCATGACTTGATATGTTGGTATTATTTTTTAGGGTGGAGGTAGTCGATTGTGGATTTTTTATCCTCATGACTAATCTAAAAAATATTAATTTAGATCACCAAAGACAAGAAAATTTTTTGTTTCATTTACAAATTCTTATATGTAACTAGGAATAGATATCCATAGATTTCACTGTAGGCTTACCATGGAATTGTTTTGAGAAAAATATTTTATGGGAGATCATTTATTTACTTTCAAAATCATCTAATTTCTTTCACATTTAGGAGACAATTTTTTTGAAGATATTGGGATCATATATATCTGAACGATCAAAATGCTCTATGAATTATCTTATGTTATTATTAATAATAGAGATGTGTGATTTAAATCATGGGTTTATAATGGCTTATAGGTGGTGATATTTACCCAATTGAGGTTAACAATATTGTATCATTCTAGACTTATGGATAGACTGAGAAATACATTCATAATGTATGGGATATTCCCTAGGAATTCATTCTTTATTTTAATGGTTCATTGGAAAAGAATAAAACCATAGTTGATTTCTGCTATAAAATAATAATTATTTTTTTTTTAAATATACACCATTGATGAATTTTATGGGTCTTTTTGAAAATATACTTTATTTTGGGATGATTTTAGGCAACAGTCTTTGATTGGAACAATTCATGTTCAATATATAAATAATATTTTATATTTTATATCAAATATGTTAGCTATAGCTTATAGTAAATAGAAATACTATGTGTAATGTCATCATTTCTCACTAGATTTTGCAGTATGAAATCACATTTTTCTTAAGGATTCACCACATTTGGGACATATTAATTTGGGAAGACATGGAATGTTTGTATAAAGGTTTATTAGAACATTAAAAATAGATAAACATATTTTAAATATAGGATATTATTTGGAATTACTATATCACATAACATCAATTTGTGAAATTTTTCTTGTTTTCAAAAAAAATATGTATCAACCAGACCCTTATAATTTTTGGAAAGTGAAAATATTTACATGAATCCCAACACCTTAGTGGATGAGATCACATTTTATATTATGGATTACTTGAATAAGGTTTAATGTGGTAAAATGTTTCCCTTGATCCATGTAATGTGGAAGTGTGGATGAGACAGAAACATGGTGTGGGGACATGAAGCGTTGATGATGCAATAGTGGCCTTTTATCAAAGTGAGTTCAGAATCATAATATCATTCTATGAAATGAAATTGACATGGTGTCGATAATTTTGAAACCCTTTGGGTGAAATGTATGTTATGATTTGGGACACTTTTTTCACTATCATGGTTCTAAATGGTTTTATAAGTTAGGTATCAGTATTTTTTTGGGGAGAAAAATCATGGCACATGGATTATGAACAGTTAGTAGAAACTATGAGATAATCATGAAAATTGTATTTGTTGGTTGCAACAAATTTTTTAATATTTTTATAATGGTTTTTCTAACTGATAAATAATTCATGGTAAACCATGTGAAAGGATTGTTTTGAATATATTGGAAACTTCATGGCATTTACACAATTTTCTAACTATGTGACTATTCCAATGTAACCATACACTTTAGTTTTTAAGGGATTGTTGTGACAATATGGTTAGTTCATTGATTGTAAACCCGTTAATACAAAATATATGAATCTGTGGGGTTTTATAAAATTAGAAAAATACATAGACACCCATAGTTTCTTTTTACCCAAATGTTTTCCTATTCTCCTTTTAGTTTTCCCGATACATTCCTTTATACTCTAAGAAGTTATAACCATTTTATTTTGGTGATTATTTATCTATTTGGGTAGATATAATCATGGTATGGGAGAATATCCACTAGACTCCTCATCTTTTCTCTATATCTACTGTAGATACCCGAAGCTTGACGTACATGGACATTACATTACTTTTGCGGAATACTTAGTACATAACAAAAACACACACACAAGATTCGTAATAGTTTAGTGTCTTTGGAAACTCGTAATATAATCATATAATCGTGGTGAAAGATCTTCAACATCTCCCATAAAGATCTTCCTTTTTTTATACCTAAAACCTTTCTTTATATCCGGGGGAAAAGAAAACATAAAAGGGTGAGCTCAAATTCTCAGTAAGGGTAAACAAAAGAAATAACAATCACATCATATTTATAAGAACATAACATTTTGGAAATCTTAACCTACAAAAGAGAGCATAATTTCATAACATGGGATAAATCATAGTAGTGAAATGAAATCCCAATAATCATAACATAAAACATGAAATGTTGTGCCATACACACATAATCATAGAGAATCATATCTTATTAGTCAAGACTCATTGCCAAGACTATCTTAGTGGAAAAAGTCCATTTCTGAACCGAGTCACCCTCGTTTCAGTCCTGTTTCACTGAACCAATATAACCTACCGTTCCAGCCATGTCTATCTCATGAGATATAAAATATTTACCCAATGAATTGGAGGGAGATATAGTTCCCACCCATCTCATAATGATACCATTTTTATGTGTGCCACAAAATCATAAACCATACATCATAGCAGAATCCATGTAATAAAAATGGGATTCATAAACATCGTGACATCATAAAACAATTCATATAAGATAAAGTAATTCATAAAAATAATTCCATCACAACATAATCAAATCAATGTAATAATAGGGATAGAAACATAACCCTTAATTATCTTAGATGGAAAATAATTTTGATAAAACACTTGAACTCCATTCTTGATGAAAATATCCTTTCTACTTCAAAAACATTTTCCCTTAACGTGTCATACAATTTTAAACTAAAAGAAGTTGATTAAAAATAAACTTAAAAACTTGTAAAGTAAGCTTCTTGGAAATAATGTTTTAAAAATCCATTCATTCCGTATAAGTTAGAAAAAACATTCTTCTCGTACTTTTGTCGGAAAAGTCAAAAAAAGTACCTCGTACGAAAAACGACAAAAGATTCATTTCATATCTTTTACTAAAAACTCACCGAATGGTAAAATAGTATATAAAAAATTGTAGGTGAATGGAAATAATATTACATATTGATGAAACATGGATTTGGATGATAAAATACACCACAGTAAATTCCAAAGTATAAACAACCTCAGATAAAAATGAGATTGTGATATTTCCCTTACCTTAGGTCCGATTTGCTTCATAAGTGTCCGAACCTCCTGTATAATGATTTATATAATGTCATTGACTTATTACAGAATCATATATATTGTTATTATATCATATATGGTTCACTTATGACTTTATATTACCCATTCTTTTGTAAATTAATGTTAAAGTAGCGTTTTGGGTAATATCGTCTCATTTGTCGTTCGTGTTTTAACTTTTAATTATTCATATGATTACTTCGATCATTATTACTTAATTCCAGAATATAAAACATGATTTATATATAATATATTTTCAGAATATACATATATATAATGGATCGATAAAAGGAATGAAATACACCATTCATGGAGACGGTAGGTCGTACGTATGCATGAACGCTATTTTCGTTTCCTTATTGAATTGAGTGGAATTAAGTAGATGACATAAATATATATATACATATATCCAGTAGTATTATTATGTCATATATTTTCTGACTACTTATTATATATACTTTATAATCATTCATGAATGGTTAACGTGGAGAATGAATGTCATCGCGTCGTGGAGACGGTAGTCCGTACGTACGCACGAGCGATGATATTGTTATCATGATTATTGAATTGTATTGTAGTGTATGTATACTATTTAAGAATAAATATCACTTTAATATAATCATATATAGTTATTATTTACACCGTTATACCCATCCAAGTACGGTGGTGGTGGAAAATAGATTACACCACGGCGTGGAGACGGTATTCCGTATGTACGCACGCGCGGTGATTTCATTTTCCGTAGGATGGATAGATGGTGAAATAGGGTTGTTTCATACTTATAATAACATGTCAGTATATGAGTGATACTTATGTTATTACTTCATAATGAAACAACTTAAGAAGATGTTGTGGAAGAAGAAATAAAGTTGAAAGAAGCGGTAACAGACATTACCTCTTCCTTGAAGCGCCTCTTTGAGTCCTCCTCTTAGGGTACTAAAATTGGTCTTTGAGGAAGACCAGAACCTCTAGGATGTTGGAAGGGAAGTGGATAATATAATTTGTCAGGGGTTGTCCGATATTGATTGCTCAAAGTGGTGTGAGTAAGAGAGAGAGGGGGTGCCCTTTTATAACGGAGGAGAGGGGAACCTTTGGAATAACTAAAACTATTATTTTATTATAAAGCCACATTCGGTTTTAAATAGCTCCAAATTGATTTATTTCGAAGCTAATGTGGGTATGGGTCGAAATCCTTTCATCCAATAGAATTTAGACAAGTTTAGGTTCCTATTTTAACATTATCATTTATATTTAACTTTAGGTTAGATACTTTTAATTTTACCGTGTCTTCTTGTTTTCTTACACAATAAGGTTAATAAACATACTATATCAAGACAAACGAACACCACATTGTTTATTATAAATATATATAACCTTATCTAAGTCATTTAGCCGAACCTTAGATTTTTAAGAATAAAATAACAATTAATAATATAATATTTGTTTTAAAAACTATTTTATGTCAATTTTGACACTATTTAGTAATTGATTTTTCTGAAAAATCACAACAGAATGATTAGTTCTAAAAATTTTAATCAAATCAATAATAACATGTCATATTAACCTATAAAGTTAGTTTAATTCATAAAAAGTCTTAAATTACATTTTTTGGGTATTTATAACATCAATTATGTCAATATTTCATTAACAAGACAATTACTGCATCATCTTTGTGTCATAATAAATGATAATTATTTAATCCTTAAAAATTATAAATAAATTTCTATGATGTATATAATTGTATTATCTTTCTGGAGACTATTCATTTTCGATGTTTCATGAAGTGTATAACTAAATTAAAATTATTATACTTATAAGATTTAAGAAAGTGACATGTTGTCACATTCTTTGGTTTTAATAATAATTAAATTATTTTCATGGAACAAAGACCATTAAATGAATCTAATCCATCACTTAGATGATATGGGTCGTCTTTTAGTCATCCAATAGAATTTTTACATGTGTTAGGGTAATTTTATAAAATTATATTTAACCTTAATTACCTGATTTACCTTTAACTATGGTAAATAAAATTTACCGTAGTTACTGTTCATAATTCCCAAAAATAAAAAGTATCTTATTAACATAATTTGGATCCACTGATTCCAAATATGGAATCCATTTTTCCAAATTCAATACACAAAAGTTGCAGAAATTAAATTAAAATTAATCTCGTTGTTGAAAGAATATGGGTTTTTTCATTAAAACATTGCAAAAGATTGAATTGATTTATCCTACGAATTCAAGGTAGAATCAATGCTAATGACATACATTATATTAAATGGAAATAATATATTCTATTTATACTTTAAAACCATTCAATATTATAATTTAACCATATAAATTATTACGATGAAAAAAAGTTGTTTTTAATTAAAATATAGCGTGTTTTTACAATTCATAAAAATATGAAAGTTACCAGAATAAAATGAAAAATTTATCCAAAGTAAATTTTTATTTCATGATTCCAAAGAAGAATATTATTTTGTCAAATTGAACTTATAAACATATCAAAAACTAGATTTAATGTGGGTGGGCCCTCAAAAGGCGGCAAAACATCATTTTTTGAAAAATACTTATTTTACCGGAAAAATTTATTTTGTTCTTATAAAATGTTCTAGAAAATGTTTAAGATAAATAATAATGTTATAAAAATAAAAATTTAGTTAATACTATTCATAATGGCTAGTTCATAATAATATTAAAATAATATATCGTTGTTTAGTAACAGCTGGTATTGCGTACAACACACGCTATCGAGGAAGGTCGTGATTGCGTGTAATGCAAGCCAAGTCAGGGTTGCGTTCTGTGCAAGAATCCTTCATTGTTTTGTATAATAGAATCCAACCATATTTCATTTTTACATTTAATATATATATATATATACTAAATTTTGCGTAGAATAACTATTATCAAAATTGTGTGTAACACGATCCAAGAATAGTGTTTCGTATACTGTAAGCTAATACGGTGTTGCCTATAGCGCAAGGTAATCTTGGAGTAGCATACAACACAAGACATTAATGAAATTAAAAGAATATTTTTCATAAAATCCTGGGGTGTTACATTCTACCCCCCTTAAAATGAATTTCACCCTCGAAATTCATCGAGGTTATAAATGGTTTACTATTCGAAAGATTGTTTAATAGAAACCCAAATTGTAAAAAGGAATACCAAAACATGGCTTTAAAAACTAAAGTATGAAATGTAACGTTTACCCAAATTAACTCATCACTGGGTTTCCACGTAGGAGAACATAGGTGAAAATATGGATATAGAAGAAAAATATAACCATCAAGTTCTGAAGGAGAGTGGTAGAGAACATGTCTATGGAAAAGCCAGCAATCACAAAGCCATAAATTTGTGACGATCTAAGGTACCATATGATTCATCAGATATAAGATCACTAGGAAAACATATTTGGTTTTCAAGATCATTTCTCTAAAGTTGATGAAATTGGAATTAGAAGAAATACTTTCATTATTTTGGTATAGTCTCACCGTGGGTCGTTCTTTGGACAATTTCCACTACATATCTTAAAGAAATGATGTTGAATTTGTCATTCGTGATGTGTTAGCAGATCATGTGATAGAATGATGGGTCATTCCATCTGTCTCAAACAAAAGGTTAGAAAAGTTATCAAAAAATACATAAGTCCGTCTATAGTGTGATTAATCATGTATAGTTCCTAAAATGAACTTATAATTGATATATCATAACTCTTAATAAAATAAAACTAGTTTCTACTAACCAGGGACTTCCTGTAGGCCAGTGGTAGGAAATAAAGGCAAGTCGCACTTCAGTTGTGGGTTCGATTACCACGACCTTTTCCGACGCGATGGGATGTCGTCCGTCTTGCAGGTTGTCCTTTTTCTAAAACTATATTACTATAACATCCCATAAATAATATCGAAAAAAACTTCGATCCTTAAACAATACTAACTTATGTCCAACATAATCCATTCCAATCTTTAGACTTATCCATAATACTGCAGTCCATTCTCATAATATAGTGAAAATGATTACCAGAGATTTAATACCATCTTCGATCCCAATATATCATAAGATATGTCTTGTTAGTCACATTCCAAACATTCAAAGCCCTTAATCATTTATTCTCTGGAATACCCATTGAACCTTAGTGAAAACATGAATGTATTTAAAAGTTGACACTTTACACATACAAAAATCCTCAAAATTCTATATACTCAAACCATGATATCACTTAGTCCTTATATCAATCATGAGCTCATGATTACTATCAAACATATTAGATTCTCTTTATCCCTTCATTATGTTCATATCATCTGATTTCCAAAAATATTTCAATCACTTTTCATGGTTACTGATGCCATAAAATTATTGAAAACCACAATAGACCAAAACATAAATATTCCAATATTCCACGATACTATATACAACATTATTTTGGAATCTCATTACATAAACACTTAATCATTCCACCACATCGTTGTCATATTCAACATCGCCAATAGTGATCACATGTTACTTCCCTTTGTCCTTTGCCTTAAGTGGTTGCTCATGTCGATCATCACTAACCCTTGGATTAGAGAATTTATTATCATAATGCCCCATTTCCTTGCACTTGAAGCATTGAAGTGTAGTAGGTTCATTATGTGTATCCCTTCCTTTGTTTGCATCATTAGACATCTTCTTCCCATCATTGCGGCATTCAAATGCCTGATGATCATCCATTCCACATTTGAAACATTTACTTGTCCCTTTAAGACAATCTCCACCATGCTTGTTTCCAAACTTTGAGCATAAGGAAACATTCATCTTCTTTTCACCATTTTTCTGAGATTTCTCCTTGAACTCCATCTTTCGTTTCTTTTCAAAACTATGAGATGGATAAGTAACACCAACTTCGATTTCTACCTTGATAGCACAACGCAAAATTTCTTCATAGCTACTAAAGTCTCTTATACCTAATGCCCTTTAAAGATTTGGTTTTAAGCCACTAAAGAATTGATCAACTTTACTTTCAGGTTGGATGATAAATCTAGATGCATACCTTAAAAGCCTTGTAAAATTTGATTCGTATATACCAACAGATTCATCATCCTTTTTCTTTAGTTCAAGAAACTCCTTCTCCATCTTTGTTCAAAGAATACGAGGGAAGTACTTATTGAAAAATAAGTTCTTGAACTTGTCCCATTCCATGGACTCAATTTCATCTCTTTGCATCGTATTCTTGATAAGATTCCACCATTGATCAGCTTGACCTTCCAAACGATATACTGCTAAGATGACTTTATCATGTTCAGAACATTGAAGAACTGAAAATATCATTTCAGTGGTACTGATCCATTGTTCAGCAACAAGTGGATCAGAAGACCCACTGAAAGAAGGTGGACGTTGCCTCATGAAGGACTCAACAGAATATTGTTCCCTTCTCTGCTCATTTGGAAGTCCCGAATGATTCATAGATTGTGTTTGTATAGAAATAAGATTTTTCACTCCATCTCCCATAACATTTGTTTGTTCAGGAGGACAATCATTTCATTGTCCATTGCATTGATCAGCACGGTTCCTTCGGGTTCCAGCCATCGTCTAAAACCCAAAAAGAATAGTGTGAGAGGTAAAAATCATGCAAGGGAAGACAACATAATAAAGGGGAAGTACCTTCAATATCTAACATCTTAGGTTTAATTCTATGATCGTTAGCGTAATTCTAGTACTATAACCTATACTTAAACTTAACCTTAGAAACATCACTATACATACCTTAGAAATATCTCTAGAGATCTCACTAACGTTTTTGCATCCTATTTTCCAATGGTTGACTAAAATATTCCTCTGATACCAACTGTAGAGACCCGAAGCATGACGTACATGGAAATTACATTAATTTTGTGGAATACTTAGTACATAACAAAAACACACACACAAGGATCGTAATAGTTTAGTGTCTTTGGAAACTCGGAATATAATCTTCTAATCGTGGTGAAAGATCATAAACATCTCCCATAAAGATCTTACTTTTTTTTACCTAAAACCTTTCTTTATATCTTGGGGAAAAGAAAACATAAAAGGGTAAGCTCAAATGCTCAGTAAGGGTAAACAAAAGAAATATCAATCACATCATATTCATAAGAACATAACATTTTGGAAATCTTAACCTACAAAAGAGAGCATAATTTCATAACATGGGATAAATCATAGTAGTGAAATGAAATCCCAATAATCATAACATAAAACATGAAACGTTGTGCCATACACACATAATCATAGAGAATCATATCTTATTAGTCAAGACTCATTTCCAAGACTATCTTAGTGGAAAAAGTCCATTTCTGAACCGAGTCACCCTCGTTTCAGTCCTGTTTCACTGAACCGGTTTAACCTACCGTTCCATCCATGTCTATCTCATGAGATATAAAATCTTTTCCCAATGAATTTGAGGGAGATATAGGTCCCACCCATCTCATAATGATACCATTCTTATGTGTGCCACAAAATCATAAACCATATATCATAGCATAACCCATGTAATAAAAATGGGATTCTTATACATCGTGACATCATAAAACAATTCATATTTGATAAAGGAATTCAAAAAAATAATTCCATCACAACATAATAAAATCAATGTAATAATAGGGATATAAAAAGAACCCTTTATTATCTTATATGGAAAATAATTTTGATAAAACACTTGAACTCCATTCTTGAGGAAAATATCCTTTCTACTTCAAAAACATTTTCCCTTTCTTAACGTGTCTTAAAATTTTAAACTAAAAGAAGTTGATTAAAAATAAACTTGAAAATTTGTAAAGGAAGCTTCTTGGAAATAATGTTTTAAAAATCTATTCATTCCACATAAGTTAGAAAAAACATTCTTCTCGTACTTTTTTCGGAAAAGTCAAAAAAAGTACCTTGTAAGAAAAACGACATAAGATTCCATTCATATCTTTTACTAAAAACTCACTGAAGGGTAAAATAGGATTTAAACAATTTTAGGTGAATGTAAATAATATTACATATTGAGGAAACATGGATTCGGATGATAAAATACACCCCAGTAAATGCCAAAGTATAAACAATCTCGGATAAAAATGAGATTCTGATATTTCCCTTACCTTAGGTCCGATTTGCTTCGTAAGTGTCTGAAACTCCTGTATAATGATTTAAATAATTTCAATGACTTATTACCGAATCCTATTCATTGTTATTATATCATATATGGTTCACTTATGACTTTATATTACCCGTTCTTTTGTAAATTCATGTTAAAGTAGTGTTTTGGGTAAAATCGTCTCATTTGTCGTTCGTGTTTTAATATGTAATTATTCATATGATTACTTAGATCATGATTACTTAATTTCAGAATATAAAACATGATTTATATATAATATATATTCATAATATACAAATATATAATGGATCGATAAATGGAAAAAAATACACCGTTCATGGAGACGGTAGGTCGTACGTACGCATGAACGGTGTTTTTGTTTCCTTATTGAATTGAGTGGAATTAAGTAGATTAAATAAATATATATATATATAAATCCAGTAGTATTATTATGTCATATATTTTATGACTACTTATTATATATACTTTATAATCATTCATGAATGGTTAACATGGAGAATGAATCTCATCGCGTCGTGGAGACTGTAGTCCGTACGTACGCACGAGCGATGATATTGTTCTCATGATCGTTGAATTGTATTGTAGTGTATGTATACAATTTAAGAATCAATATCACTTTACAATAATCATATATAGTTATTATTTACACCATTATACCCATCCAAGTAAGGTGGTGGTGGAAAATAGATTACACCACGGCGTGGCGACGATATTCTGTACGTACGCACGCGCGGTGATTTCATTTTCTGTAGGATGGATAGATGGTGAAATATGGTTGTTTCATACTTATAATAACATATCAGTATATGAGTTATACTTATGTTGTTACTTCATAATGAAACAACCTAAGAAGAATAAGTGGAAGAATAAATAAAGTTGAAAGAATCGGTAACGGACATTACCTCTTCCTTGAAGCGCCTCTTTGAGTCCTCCTCTTAGGGTACTAAAATTGGCCTTTGAGGAAGACCAGAACCACTAGGATGTTTCTAGGGAAGTGTAGAAGATAATTTTTCAGGGTTTGGCCAGGCATGAAGGCTCAAATTGGTGTGAGTAAGAGAGGGAGGGGTGCCCTTTTATAAGGGAGGAGAGGGGCACCTTTGGAATAACTAAAACTATTATTTTATTATAAAGCCAAATTCGGTTTTAAATAGCTCCAAATTGATTTATATCGAATATAAGGTGGGTATGGGTCGAAATAATTTCATCCAATAGAATTTAGACAAGTTTAGGTTCCTATTATAACCTTATCATTTATATTTAACTTTATGTTAGATAATTTTACTTTTACCGTGTCTTCTTGTTTTCTTACACTATAAGGTTAATAAACATACTATATCAAGCCAATAGAACCCCAAGTTGTTTATAATTAATATATATAACCTTATCTAAGTTATTTGGGCGAACCATATATTTTTATGAATAAAATAACAATTAATAATATAATAGTTGTTTTAAAATCTATTTTATGTCAATATTGACACTATTTAGTAATTGATTTTTGTGAAAATCATGACAGAATTATTAGTTCGAACAAAGTTAATTAAATAAATAATAACATGTCATAGTAACCTAAAAAATTAGTGTAATTCATAAAAAGTCTTAAATTACATTTATTTGGGTATTTATAACATCAATTATGTCAAAATTTCATTAATAAGACAATTACTGCATCATATTTGTGTCATAATAAATGATAATTATTTATTTCCTAAAAATTATAAATAAATTTCTATGATGTATATAATTGTATTATAGTTTTGGATACTATACATTTTCCAAGTTGCATGCAGTGAATCACTAAATTAAAATTATTATACTTAAAAGATTTAAGAAAGTGACATGTTGTCACATTCTTTGGTTTTAATAATAATTAAACTATTTTCATGGAAAAAAGTCCATTAAATGAATATAATACGACCCTTAGGTGATATTGGTCGACCTTTAGTCATCCAATAATATTTTTACATGTGTTAGGGTAATTTTATAATATTATATTTACCATTAATTACCTGATTTACCTTTAATTATGGTAAATAAAATTTACCGTAGTAACTATTAATAATTCCCAAAAATAAAAAGTAGCATATTAACATAATTTGGATCCACTGATTCTAAATATGTAATCCATTTTTCCAAA
Organism: Viscum album; assembly: GCA_963277665.1. Classification (NCBI taxonomy): domain Eukaryota; kingdom Viridiplantae; phylum Streptophyta; class Magnoliopsida; order Santalales; family Viscaceae; genus Viscum; species Viscum album. The sequence goes on from OY728162.1 coordinate 822,600,386, forward strand.
TTCAATACACAGAAGTTTCAGAAATTAGATTAAAATTAATCCCGTTGTCGAAAGAAAACGGGTTTTTCATTAAAACATTGCAAAAGATTGTATTGATTTATCCTACGAATTCAAGGTAGAATCAATGATAATGACATAAATTATATAAAATGGTAAAAATATATTCTATTTATACTTTAAAAACATTCAATATTATAATTTAACAATATAAATTATTGCGATGAAAAAAGATGTTTTTAATTAAAATATAGCGTGTTTTTACTATTCATCCAAATATGAAAGTTACAGAATAATATGAAAATTTTATCCAAAGTAAATTTTTATTTTATGATTCCAAATTAGAATTTTATTTTTCCAAATTGAACTTATAAACATTTCAAAACTATATTTAAAGTTGGTGCGCCATCAAAAGGCGGCAAAACTGCATTTTTTTAAAAATACTTATTTTACCAGAAAAAATTATTCTGTTCTTATAACATGATCTAGAAAATGTGTAAGATGAATAATAATGTTATAAAATTCAAAATTTAGTTAATACTATTAATAACGGCTAGTTCATAATAATATTATAATAATATATCGTTGTTTAGTAAGACCCGATATTGCGTACAACACACGCTATCAAGGAAGGTCGTGATTGCGTGTAATGCATGTCAAGTCAGGGTTGCGTGTTGTGCAAGAATACTTAGTTGTTTTGTATAATAGAATCCAACCATATTTAATTTATACATTGAATATATATATATATATACTCAATGTTGCGTATAATAACTATTATCAAAATTTTGTGTAACACGATCCAGGAATAGTGTTGCGTATACTACAAGCTAATATGGTGTTGCGTATAGCGCAAGGTAATCTTGGTGTAGCATACAACACAAGAAATTATTGAAATTAAAAGAATATTTTTTATAAAATCTTGGGGTGTTACATCTACCCTCATTATTTATTTCCATTAACTCATTAAAACCTTAATTTGGATTTACAATAAGATCTAATATGATGGGTAAGGAATTAACTTTTTTTCATATATATGTAGAATTATTAGTAATGGATCTATGCATTTACAATCATTTTTTTGATGGAGACTATGTTTCATCTATTAGTGAGATAAGTGTCTCTAGGAAATGGTTATTTCTCATTGAAAAATTTATAATTATTATTTTTTCCTTTGGTTTCGATTATGGAAATTTGTGTTTTGATATAAATCAGGTATAATTAATATAGTTTCATCATTAATGGAATATAAAAATGTTTAAATGGAGTTTTATTTAAAAATAGTTTTTCAGACATCACGTGTTTAGTGAAATCCATCAAATATGGTATTGAATATAAAATTCTTATTCAAGAATTGGAATGGTAATTTACTACTTGTAAAAGTTTTTTATAAAATTAGGGGCATGATATACATAAAATTCATAATAAAACATGAGACATGGGGACCTCATGTGCATCTGGTTATGGACATATGAAAACCATAGTAAGTGTGTAACCACTACATGTTACAGATATAGTATTAATTTATTGTGAAGGAATCAGTATAAATATGATTCTCATTATGTCATCTTACAGTTTTTTTGTTTCCTAGTTATGTATTATCATAATCTAGAGAACAATTATTCTTGGTTTTGTTCATGTTATTGATGATTCATTTTTTAAATGCATACATGTTTCTCTTTTTATATGTGAAGGTTCTTGGTCAATTCAATGTATGTTATCAATCATATGGATTTAAATATTCTTAATAAATAGATATGGATTCTTTTAAATGAAACCAAAAGGTTGTTTAATGAAAAAAAATTCAAATAAAATGAATTATAAGACCTAATTTGTATTGAATCTTGAACTAATGGTATCATCTTGATAATCTTTATATAGATTCATGGAGGTATCCTACTAGGTATTTCCCTCACACACTAAAAATTTGTATTTGGTTTATGCATAGATTTTTTACTAGGTTCACGATAAAAGGATGGTTATCATGTATTATTATAAATTATCTTATACAATTTCACTTCATGGTGATTTCAAATAGTTGTGGAGGACAGTCACATAGATACTTAGTTTTGTTCATTGATTTATGTCATTTCTGATAATGGCCTTTTAGATTGTTATGTTATGTATCATGGTTTTATAAATCTTATTTCATGACACACTCTGGTTTTTTACCTTTATCTTTTTCTATATGAGACATGTTGTGTTTTTCTAGGTAAAAATCATTCCAATATTTTTATTTGTTGATACCCAGGTGCGTGTTTCTAGCCAATAGTGATCTATAGTGTTCTTCAGGTGTAAGGACCCAACCATAGTTTCCTGAAGCTGGTGCCTTATTTGATTACATTAGTATATAAACAAGGAATAAACATCCCTATGGAAAAATCAGTTTTGTAGTCTTAACAAAACTAGATACATACATGGAACCCATTTTATATATTTAAATGAATCAAAATATCAAACATAGAAAAATAAAATAAACTACATCCTTGAAAACTCAATAAATGATCTGTTCTTATTTTCCTGGGGAAAGAAAAAAAATGAATGGGGTAATATTAAACGCTCATTAAAGGTAGTCAATAAAGCAGAAGATATCATATCATTATCATTAATCATGTTGAAGACATAAAAACATGTTCCTTTAACAAAAATGTGAACACATTATGGAAGGAGTGAGAGTGGACTAAGTAATGTCATAAATAAACCAAATCATAGGTATTCAACTAGTCGAATAACAACATGAACCATAATTTCTATTTTCATAATAATGGAATGCATAATGTGGGAAAACATAACCATATTGTCAAGTCCTCGTGCCAAGACCATAAATAATCATTTTCTCAAGGCCTTGTGCCTAGACCGTAGTATGTATCATTATACCTACTGATGCACCGTGGGCCTATAGAGGGTTCCACCACACACATTCTATGTCTAATACATTCCTCATATGAAAGTGGTGAACATAATCAACATATAATTTCATATTCAAATGATCATATGAAATGTTAATAACATTCCCCAATCATTGAACATAAACATTAACCATTCAGAATAATATGTTGAATGATATCGAAATAGAACATCCATAGTCAGAATAACCACAAACCCTTCACAAAAATTTTTAGATGATATTGTAATACATGAACCTCAATTATTTAACACATTCAAAAAATAATGTTGGCGTAGATAAATATATTTTAAAATTTGACCATTGAAAAATTCTTGAGGAAATAATCATTAAACGTTCAAAGAGTCCCATACCACCTTGAAACATTCAAATAATAATCTCATAGAATATTGTGTGAAAAAGGAGACTCTTGATATGATATACCAAATAGAATTAGATACACCACATGTAATAAATATGTGGTGAACAAGGCACATATCTCATAAAATTTAATGAGTGATGAAAAAAATCCTTTTCACTTTTAAAAGAATTTTTTTTGTAAAATCATTTATATTTTCCATGAAATCATATTTTAAACATGAATATACCATTAAATAAAAAACAAGGATTTTGAAATTATATTTTGGGCAAAAATGATCTCCCACTAATGTGAAATCTTGAAAAAAAAATCTTAGTTTTCATTATAAATGAAACATTTTAGAGCATTTTAAAGAAAGTATTAAAGAGAATTTTAAAGTGGAAAGGAAAATTTGTTCTCTTAAATCCAGAAATGATCCAAGATAATTTGTCATGATAAAATTATTATTTATATAAAACTAATGGTGGGATAAATCATATTTTTAAGTACATTGAAAACATGTAAGAATTTGAATATATCCCTTGAATTAGATTTGTATTTTGGTAACAATTTTGAATGTTCCTTTTACAATAAACTAATTTTTCCTTATAACGTAACACCATTTGTACAAAGGGATTAAAGAACCTTAAACAGGGTATATAACATATATAATAATATGGTTCAACCACAAAAATAATGTTTCCATGAAAGGAATTGAGAATTATAATAGAAATCTAAATTCCATCGTCCTTGAATGAGTTAAATTGACACTACTCAGATAGTGTTCTTGATACTATTATAAAATAAGGTAAAAGGAAGAGATGATGATAACTTATTACACTATCATGAAAAAATTCCAATACATTTAAGGTACTAGAGTTATCACATCATTGAATAAGGTTATGTAATAAACGAAAAGGAAAAAGATGAACATGAAATGAAATACAAAGAGTGTAAAAGATGAATATACATGTTGAACCAAAAATCCTTGAGGGCCTCTTGAAGGGAGAGGTTTTGGTTTATTTATGAGACCGAGGATTTTTGGATGTGGGAGATGATGTGTAGGGTCAAAGTAAGATTGTAGATTCTCAATATACAAGAGAGGGTGAATTGTGTACTTTAATAATGCTATGGAAATTTTGAAGATGGTTCTGTTTAACAAGGTCAATAAAGGTAAATTTACTAAACCTCTTAGTTCACAAAACATAAAAGATTCCAGAAATATGGATCTAGAAATTTAGGTTCCTGAAATAAAGTTCCATAGATGAAACTTAAGAAATGTTTACAAGAAATAGATTCTACCTTAAGGAGTATAAAATCTTACTAATCAGAGTATAAGTATGAGGAAGTATAAGATGGTTATAAATTCCTTAACAATCAAAATAAAGCAGAAATAAACTTGTAACAAAACAAATAATAAGTGTAGACTCTTTTAACCCAAAGAAAATGGTATCCAAAGACCTTGGATAAAGGTCCCATGATTTAAATTTTCAAGAAAGTCTGTCTTACCCACACAATGGTAAGACCTCAGTCTGAAGATCGTTATCTGTCTTGCTATCCCCGCAATCCCTCGATCATCAAGGTAGTCGGCACCTCTGTCTTCCTTAGAAACAAAGTCCTCGAACATTATGGTAGTTGAATCCTCTGTATTCCTATACCCGGAAGCCCTCGATTGTACACAACAACAAAAGGAGTCACACAAAGCAATCTAAACAAGAAGTTCAGTACGAAGTAAGCATGACATCTCTCTCTAGAAATCACTTCAATAGTATGCAATTCTTGAGTTGTAAAATAGTATTGATCTCATTCAAATGAGCTCCTATTTATCAGTACATCTCCAATGGTCGGCTCCCTCCTCTAACAGTCATATTTTTCTTTTAATTTTGGAGGGATATATACATGTGTCACTCATGTAACGATCAGTTAGAAACTGAATACAAAACATCATTTTATGACAAAAACAAGTGTAAGAAAAAATATTATTATACAACCGAAATAAAATATTCAGAATGTAAGAAAATAAAAGTTTTGATTCTAACCAAAAATATATTTTCTCCCTATAATATAAGGATATTCAGATTATATTTTATAAAGAATTTGGAGTCTGATCTCTTATGATCTCATAACCTGAATTCAGAGTATGATATTATCAGAATTCATAATGAGAATTCGTAATTAGAATTCAGAGTCTAATCTCATCAGAATTTGTAATCAGAATTCGTAATTAGAATTCATAATCAGAATTGAGATTCTGATCTCATCTGAATTCATTATCAGTATTAAATGTCTAATATCATCAAAATTTTTAATTAGAATTCATAGTCAGACTTCATAAAAGTTTGTAATCAGAATTCGTAGTTGAACATAACAAATGTTCATATTCAGAATTCGGAGTAAAACTTCATTAACATTTTTAATCAGAATTTAATGTCGAATTTCATAAATGTTCATATTAAGAATTCAGAGTCAATATTCTTAAAAGTTCATAATCAGATTTTGGTTTTCAACATCATAAATGATCGTAATCAGAATTCAGAGAATTCAGAGTCAGAATTCAATTCCTAAAAACAGAATGTTCTTTTTCTAATTATTATACGATTTTAATTTTTTTAGGTATGAAAAGGAATATTTTACTTAGGAAAGATAATGAACAATGAGAACCATGGTATGGATAAAATTCCATGGGGTAGGAAAATTTTCTTTATGAAAGTAAAACACAGGGTAAAATGAAATTTTTCTTGAGATAAGGTGTTTTTGATTTTTAAAACATGAGGATTTGTAAAGACATAAGGTAACATTATTGACTCAAAAATCTCCCCAAACATGAAGGAATGGAAAAGTCATAAGGAAACCATATTTAATCAAATATATCCCCCTTTTTGGAAAGCACAAACATCCTTACGAAAAAGAATAAAAGGTCGTAGAAAATTTTTTATACACTCTGAAAATAAAACTTATCTATCTTATCATATGGGAAATAATGAATACGACTAACTCCCCCTTGGGATTTGGAGCACTAATTATTGTATTCAGGATATTCGGAATGATATTTATCTTGAGTACCAAAATCATTGTAATCACAACTTCCCCTTAGATAAACTCCCCCTTAGTTAGGTATAATTCTTCTTTACTAAGAAATATTTTTCATTTCTACCCCTTTGCGATTTTCAAAAAGAATTTCAGTTAATGGAAAATAAATTATAGTACCTCAAATATTAGTACAATGAATCCAAAAAAAAACGAGAAACCAATATTTCATTAATATAGGAAAAATTTGTAAATGTAAAAAAATACAACAAAAGATAGGATTTAGGTATGATCATCCTTCCTTTTCCTTGGAAATAAACTTCTTGACAATTTTCTTCTGGTTTTTGAGCTCCTTGGGGTCTTCCTATACTCAATTGATAATCTGATCCTGATCCTCAGCTTTCTTCTCTAGTAATTTGATCTTATCTTCTTGAGCTTTCAGTGCCTCTTCCACAACCTTTATCACTACATCTTTCTTGGATAGCTTCTCTTCAATCTCGATCTGAAGATCCATTTACCTCTTCCAACTTTTGGCAACATAATAAAAATTCTCATTCATGTCCTTCACCTATTGAATCCAAGTATTTGGCTCAAGTTTTTTCTTTTCTTCAAAACTGGTTGAGAGATCTTTGAACTTACCAACTTCAATTTCAAAAGACTCCTTCACACCATGTTGAAACTCATAAATTTCTATCATTACTTATACTGAATTCTATGACCAGCTTACCATCTTCTTATAAAATCTTTTGTGTGATTCGTAGCCTATGAGAAAAGGTTTCAAATTTTCCTCCAGCTTGACACACTTGTCCATCACCATGGAAAAAAAATCCGACATTTGGTTCAATGTGTGTTGAAGCATGTTACATCTAGAATCTATGCATGGAATGATCAAAGTAGTCCCAACAAGCTTCTTCAAAGATTGAACAAAAAAATAATTTCCCAAGGAAGATGATTCCTAATATGAAACCTTTCTAGGTGAGGGCTCTTTCTCTATCTCAAAAATTTTCCTCTTGGAAGATCCACCATATTCATTATTCCTTACAAGAGTTCTGATAGGAGAATCAATGACTACCTGTTTCCCGTTATCAGATCTCAGAAAGGCTTCCTGATCTGGAGTTTTATTTTCATTGTCATACAACTTAATGTTTTTCCCTCATCAATCAGGTACTTCTCATATCATTCCTAAGCATATTCAGTTTTAATAAAGTCACTATTTTAATTCTTTTCCTTAGACAGCTTATTGAATTTTTCATCACCATTCTCAACATCTTTCTCTTCATCCTTCCCCGGAGTAGTTATCATTGAAGGATCTACTTCAGGAGTTCATATAGATAATTTCTCAAATTAAGTTTCCATTTCATGATTATATTCATGTTTCTTTATAAGATCATATGTATCACAACTACCTTCTTCTTCTTCTTATTGTACTACTTCCACTTCTTCCACTTCTTTAACAAGTTTTTCTTTGACTTTTTCCAGAGAAACATACTTCTTTCCTAGAGTTTTCGATAAGGCTTCTACTAAGAATGATTGTGTCACAATAATGTTCTCAGATTCTATATCAGTAGCCTTTAGAAAATATTGAAATATCTCATCTTTAGTCTTCTTCTTCTTTAGATTCTTCTCCTTTTCTTCCCTTCCCAGATACTAAGCTGTTTTTCCCTCAGAGACTTTGCTTCAGCAGGGTCTTGTCCAAACATGGCTCCCCTTTTTTCTACTCTTCTTATCTTCCCTCCATTTGGATACCACATAAAATGAGGATGATTTTTTCATCCTAGGCTCAGGAGGTGTATATTGAGCTTCCTTAGCTTTTGGGGATTCTTCTTCTTCTTTAACATACTTCAACTTACTCTTCTTTCCTCCCTTTTTTGATGTTTTAGGAACTTCTTGTTCCTTCAGAAAAGATTCAGACTCCTCCTGTGGTTGATGATAAAATTCTACAGAGTTAATAAAAAATCCAATATTATTTCTCTTTAGGGTTTCATCACTGACTAGCATGACATTACAATTTTTTGGATTGGAACTGCAAGGTATTTTTAAAGGCCCTATGCACCAAATAATAAACATGGAGAGGATGGTTGGATACAATATTATTTGTGCCTTCATGTTCACATTCATTATATTCCCAATTTTAATTATAATATACTTCATCAATTTGATCTTCCTTATATTCTCCAAGAAGTCTAAGATGTCAATGTCACTCTTCTTTAAGGTTTCCTTATCACCTTTTCTCAGAATAATGAAACCATGAACCCATAACTCTATATTACGATGATTTGTGGATAAATGGTCTATCTTCAGAGTCTTGAAATCTAATTTTCCATGACTATCTAGAGCCTTCACCCTATAAAAATTTTCTTTATCATTTGGGAACTTGTGGGAACAATACTCAGCTTCCCCTTCGTTTGCAATACGGACCAAGATGGTTGGCTTAGAGTATGAAAGGGCATATGTTTTTCCATAGTTTTTGAAAGAAAACATCGCTCTTCCTTATTCCTTAATGAAACTTGATGTCTCATAAAATTAAACTAACAAATCTGGATACACCAAATCTTGAGCCCCTGGATTCGATATGTAGACACTTCCACATCCATTCAGCTTAATGTTTTTGGATACAATAGAATCATACTTATTGTAGAAATTCGGATGCACCAATCGTTCTCTATATACCTGCCACTCCAAAATTGGCTTCGCAGTAGACATATATTTATGAGAGGATCCTTCTACAGACAATCAGATTTGAGAATACAATGAGTTTTTTGGAACGACCTTATATAGAGGGTCATAACTTCAGCACACGAGATCTTGAGATCAATGTGGGATAACACTTCAAGGGTTTTTATATAGGTGATTTAGGTGATGATTAATCTTCCTAGGGCAATAAAATAGTTGAAAATCCTTCTGATCTGATCTAACGGTTGATATGATAGCCGCAAAGAAAATTTGGAAGGATACAATGTTTTGAGGATTGAACAATATTTGAATTTCAGGAAAAGGGAATATGATTATTTTAAAATCAAAACAAACTACCAAAAAGTTAAATATGATTACTAAGACTTATGAAAAGAAATCATACCTTTCAAACTGCTAGGAATATTATTTGAAATAGCCAAAATTCTTATTGTATAAATTTTTGAGAAATAAATTGTTGTCACGACCCGACCCAACGGGGCTCGAGCCGCGACTCCCCAAGCCCGCCTCAAATAGGCTAGGGGCTGGCGACTAGCGCCGAGTTGGCTATCTCACACATGGGAGGCATTAGCCTATGGTACCTGTACGCACACACCCACACACACCTCCATGAAAAAAATGCAGAGATATATAAAACTGAAAAGAAAATGCATGCATACATCTATCCAAACTAGAGTACAACAGAAGTACAAAAGGGAAAAACAGGGCCCACCAAAAGAAAACTATAAAAGCGCGTCCAACCTGCTCTGAAGAAGGGGAACGCTGCCATAAACACCCGCCGGAAATCTCCCTCGGCACAGCTCTAGTACACACCCCGGACAACATGCTCACTAAGCTCCGCCTGCTCTGGGTCCTCCTGGACTCCGTCGAAAGGCCTTTGGTCTGCACAAGACACAAAATGTGCGGGTAGAACCCATGCAGGGGTGAGTATAAACGTACTTAGTAGGCGCCCCAAAAACCCAAAACCCAAGGGAGCAACTGAAAGGGAACACTCCACTCAACCCAGCCAGAGGGAACCCAGATGAGAGAGAAACTCCATCTCGTGACCATCCTCTGCTAAACACAACAAGTCTGCTCAGCTCAGCTCAACTCAGCTCAGGTGTATGCCCATACATACACCTTGAAGTATCCAGATATACTCAGATCACTCCACAAAGCCACAAGAGGTACCAAATTCATCACCAGCAACTGTCCCAACCAGGAGAGTACACCACACGAACACTATCATACCAGATGTCACTCATCCGAGAGATACACTCCACCGGGTCCCAAAAAAACATCTCATATGCTCACCCGAGAGACCACACTTGTCGGATAACATCACTCGCTGAAACAACATAACCACCAAACCCCTCAGATAGGGGATCGCCACTAGGGTCTGCTAGGGGATACCAAGACCCACTCCGGTTTACGTAGCTCACAAATAGGGGATCACTCCCAGGGTCCGTTGGGGGATACCACGACCTAATCTGGCATACGTAGTTCTCACAGATAGGGGATCACACCCTGGATCTTCTGGGGGATACCACAACCCGATATGGCGCTCGTCATAAGCTCTAGACTCAGATAGAGGATCATCGTCCATATAAAGATGGTCACGACAATACCGGAACTGTATCTGGTATAACTCATGATGTAGGGGATCGAACCGACGATGCTGCAACCCTACCAAAACCACACGCTGAGTAGGGGATCGTATAACCAACGATACCGCAACCCTACCGACACCAAGCGCTGAGTAAGGGATCGTATAACCAACGATACCACAACCCTACTATAAACTTCATGCTAAGTAGGGATCTTATACCCGACGATGCCACGACCCTACTGGGCAAGACCCACTGTATAGGGGATCATATTCCCGATGATTCCACAAACCCTATGAGGTTAACCTGCTAGATAGGGGATTGTCGCCCGTGAATAAGCGGTCACAGCGATACCAAGAACCTAATCTAGGGTAAAGATGCTAGAGGATCCACTCTAGGCCCACTGGAGGGATTCCACAACTCTGCAGTTAAAAATTCCATCGAGAGGATCACAAACCCCTACAAAGGTTGTGATGCCACGTGAACCCTCGTAGGAACGAACCGAGGGAGAAACCTTAACCACTGCTGGTTCAAATGTCGCTAACCCGAGCGTCCCACCACAACGCCACACTGCGCACCTCCTAGGCCAAAACTGAGGCCACCATCGCGTTGCACACAGAAAAACACGCAAGATAGGTTGTTTACTCACCTGAAATAGAGCACCGGTGAAAAAGGAACTATTCACCATAGCTAGCTCGTGCGGGGCCCACACAATAATCCTGAAACCCATCGAGCGGATCACACCACAGTGATCCCCTCAGAAGAACAAGCGGAATCGACTACTCGCTCGTCCAAAACGGAAACCCAGTGAAAAATGCACTATTCACTGAATCCCAGCTTGGGTGGGGCCCAAGTCTGGATTCCGAAACTCATCGAACGGATTGCAAAATTGTGATCCTCTCGGAAAAACACACAGGATTGACTATTCATACACCAAAATCGGACTCCTAGTGTAAAAGCTGTGTTTCACCGCAAACGCCAAAACCCGGCCTCATGAGGTCCCCACCCCGTTCTCAGTCCCAACACCCGTAAACCATCTCAAAACGTCCGTAGTACCATCAGGGTCTCAACGCCACTGACTGCACTCAATCAGACACTCCAGGTAGAAGTTACAACGGCCCGAAGTCGTAAAATAATAACATAATATTATTTTATACGCCGTTTCTAGCTCCGGGGCCACGATCCCAAACCTTTAAACACTAGAACCCACACCAGAGGGTTCTCCTCGTTGTCAGGGTCGTGTTTCCGCAAACAGCATGCGAATCCATCTCCCAGATTGCATGATACGGGGGTTTAAAGACCCCCGTATGATAAAAGAGGTCGGACCGGCCGGCCAGGAACGGCCGCCGCCGCCGGCGCGCCGCCGCGGCTCCGCTGCGGGCCGGCACCGCGCCGACGGATCTTCTGCGGACTACCGGGGGCACCCCGGTGGTCCGTTTTGCGATCCGTAGGCATCTACATGACCCTCAGGACCCGATCTACACTGTTACAGCTTCAATTTACAGAAAAATGCAGCACAAACGGGATCGGGGGTTAAAACTCAAATCCGCCTACCTCACGGGCGAAACGCCGACATTCTACCATAGATCTGCACACCAGAGCTTCCGTTGCGTGCTCCTAGAATGTCCGTTGTCGAATTCCGAGCTCATGGGTGCTTCGTTTCCTTGATTCGGCGAAGCGGCGGTGAAGAACGACACCGAACGTCGAGAGGAACGAAAGGGGGGGGGGGGCGCTAATATTTATATCACCCGCCCGCCGGCGCCAAACCCGCCTCGTACCCAACGCCTGATGCAAACAAAAGTAACTCACCCCTAGGGTAAACCCTCCATTCAGAATGCAACAGAGGACTCAGATTTTCCATCCGAGTCTCCGTTCAGAAGTTATTCGAGTCGACGCCCACACACTAACTTCGCTACTTATTTATGAAAACGCCTCTGGTGGCGTTTCTCACCGCAGGCCCGCACCCACAATGTTTACACCCCCCCTTGGGTAAACGTCACGTTCCAGATGCAACCGTGGCCTCAGATTCCCGTTCTGAGCTACCGTTTAGGAGATATCACACCCCTTCCCCATTCATAGTAAAAAAATACTCAATATTTTTATAAAATTAATTTCGGGCACACCGGGTCTCAGAATTGCATGTCGTCTTCACTCCTAGCTCTGGAATTATTCGTAGAAATATTCCAATGTCTGACAGGACCAAAAAACCAAGTTTCTACATCCTCCCCCCCTAGAACTTTTCATCCCCGAAAAGCTCTAAGCATAAGGACATCGACTGGACTCTCAACTGGGTCTCACACACCAGCGAGCTCACCAACAAACACCCATGCCCAAACGTAAAAGTCAGAGGGACTCATCCGACACACCTCAATACTATCCGCTTTGGGTGGAATTGACTCGCCCGCACGGTTTTAATCGAATCACCAAAAACGCGTCTCGGTGGGGGAAGGATCCCTCTTCCTCGCGTATTCGAAGCATGCCGAACAACACCCACACAAGGTCTTACCAACTCCCTGAACAAAACTCGAGCAAGCAACAAAAATGAGGGCACCACTAAACAGTGTATATCAAACTACTACAAAAAGTAGAAAAGACATAAGGTGTACCTCTATCCATCCGCGGAGCCTCTGGGTCAACAGCCTCCAGGGAATGCAGCTGTCCTCGCCCTCGTCCACCTGCTCCCTAAGCTTCGCATGGACCACCTGGGGGTGGGGGTGGTGGAAACTGATACCGCCTACCACCGCCTCCTGCTGCACCTGCTCTGCTGCCCTGCGGACCTCCTTGCTCGAGACGAAGCCTCTGCCAAGGCAGTCCATCGACCGACTCCCTCTCAGCAACACGTCGGGTCGGAAAATCTCTAGCAAGATGTCCCCGACCGTTGCAAGCGTAACACCGCCTCTCCTGTGGCTGAACAAAACTAGCCTGTGAGCCCTGAGCCTCAGATCCTCCATCCTGGGGTCGCCTCCTGAAACGTCGGCCACGTCCAGAACACTAAGTCTGTCGTCGGCTACCAGATGTCGATCCGATTGAAAAAGTCTCAGCCCTCGAGTGCCCAACACTAACAGGGGGAAACTGCTCAGCCAGAAAACTCCTCACCACCAACGCTCTCTCCAACACTCCAGCATAGGTGGGTAGGCACAAGGAAACCAAACCTGCTCGGATGTCCCTTCTTAAGCCCTGTTCAAAGGTCCGAGCCCTAAATAACGGGTCTTGAACCATATCTAGGGAGTAGCGTGAAAGGTCTGTAAACCTCGCTGAGTACTCTGACACATTCATGCTCTCCTGTCGAAGCTGTAGAAGCTCCTGGATCCGCACTGAGCTCCGCATCACCAGATAGAACTCCTCCCTAAAGATCCGCTCAAACTCTGCCCACGTGAGCGTCTCCTCGTGATGGGACCGCGTCACCAAACTCCACCATCACCCGGCAGAACCATGCAGAAGGCTCGCCGCTAGGACCACCATCTAATCTGGTGGTGTCCTCACTCGGCGGAAAACTCGGGTGACTGCCTCAAGCCAGGCATCAGCTGCCTGGGGGTCTGGATCACCCCGGAACCTCAGAGGTCACTACCTCTGGAACTTGTGCATCGCACTCAACCTATGTGCAACCTCGTCCTGCAACGCCGGCACAACCAGCTGCTCGACAAGTGGTGGCTCAACTAGAAGACCACCTGGAGGTGCAACCTCAGAACTCGGGCCCTTCTCCACATCCTCTACACGGGGTGGTTCATCAGCACAATCCTACTGCGGAACCATCTCTGGCTGTCGTCGTGGAGGAATCCTGAAATACATTCAAGATACACCACAATCAAAGAGTATATCTGGAGAGCTGACTCAAGATGGACAAGGAAAACCCAAAAACCCAGTCCTATATGATGCATGTACCGTTATGTCCCTGCGACCAGTTTATGAATTTCCCGAGTCGAAAGGCAGGTTATCAGAGTCCTGGTGTATCGATACATCATCCGCCGCACCAACACTAGAGTCCCTGGCCTGAAAGCTGAACTCGAAACATCCTAACACTACCGCTATGCAACCCAAACCAAGCTCACAGCTAGACCAGGTACGCTCTGAGATCCCAAAGGTGGAACCTCCTCTGATACCACTCTATCACGACCCGACCCAACAGGGCTCGAGCCGCGACTCCCCAAGCCCGCCCTGTAACACCAGAGAATTTTATGTTATATAAATCATAAAAGTAATCTTTTTCTACACAACACTTGCTTGGCTTGCTTTACACGAAATCGCGACCTTCCTCAATAGCTTGCGTTGTACGCAATACCGAGTTTCACTAAACAACGATATGCTATTAAAATATTATTAAAACTAGACATTATGAATAGTAATAACCACTTTTTGAAATTTTATAAATTTTTTTTTTTCAAAATGGACTTAATTTTTGGATTCGGAATATCGAAATTAACCTAGGGTGAAATTTTGGTATTTTTCTGAAAACTTTCAATTTTTGATGAATAGTGAAACCACTAAGTGGTAGTAAAAAAAACAGATTTTTTCATAAAACATAATTTTACCGCTTCTATGAGTGGAATTTTAAAAATCCGAGAGACACAGTTGATGTCAGTATGTAAAATGTGGTTCAATGAGATGAAAATAATTTTTTGGTGAATAGTAAAGTTTTACTTTTTT
Organism: Viscum album; assembly: GCA_963277665.1. NCBI lineage: Eukaryota > Viridiplantae > Streptophyta > Magnoliopsida > Santalales > Viscaceae > Viscum > Viscum album. The sequence continues at coordinate 822,615,573 of OY728162.1, forward strand.
AACCACAGTTAAAAGTAAATAGGGTAATTAAGGGTAAAGATGATATTATTATTACCCTAACACATGTCCTAATTCTATTGGACAAGTGTAATTCGACCAAAAAAACATAGGAATAAAATATGACCATTTAGGCGCACTTGGATTAGATTAGGACATTTATTATTAATTTATTTAAAGAAGGGTTAAAATAGTTAAATTCAATGTTTAATAAGAAAATTATTTTTAATATGGGGTAATACATAAGATAAATTCGACTATAAATATTTATTAGAAATATAAAAATATTTCCTACATAATGGTATTTTATTTGTAATTTTTAGACATTAAAAAATTTAATTTATTTGTGACTCAACGATGATGCAGTAATTATCTTTTTAATGAAATATTGACATAATTGATGTTATAAATACCCAAATAAATATAATTTTAGATTTTTTATGAATCCCACTAATTTTATAGTTTAATATGACATGTTAGTATTTATTTAATTAACTTTTTTAGAACTAATCAATCTGTTATTATAATCAGAAAAATCAATTACTAAATAGTGTCAAAATTGACATAAAATAGTTTTTAAAACAAATATTATATTATTAATTGTTATTTTATTCCTAAAAATCTAAGGTTCGGCCCAATGACTTAGATAAAGTTATATATATTAATAATAAACAACTTGGGGTTCGTTTGGATGCTTATAGTAAGTTTATTATCCTTATTGTATAAGAACACAAGAAGAAACGGTAAAAGTAAAATTATTTAACTTAATGTTAAATCTAAATGATAAGGTTAAAATAGGAACTTAAACTTGTCTAAATTCTATTTTATGAGAGTATTTCGACCCATCCCCACCTTATCCCCTAAATAAATCAATTTGGATCTATTTAAAACGAAACTTGACTTTATAATAAAAAAATATTTTTAATTATTCCAAAGGTGCCCCTCTCCTCCCTTATAAAAGGGCACCTCCTCCCCCTCTTCCTCACACCACTTTGAGCCTTCATGCTCGGCCAACCCCTGCCAATTCCTCCTCTCCACTTCCCAAGAGACATCCTAGAGGTCCTGGTCTTCTTCAAAGACCAATTTTACTGCCCTAAAAGAAGGTCTACAAGAAGCACTTCAAAGAAGAGGTAATGTCTGTTATCGATTCTTTCATCTTAATTTATTCTTCCACTTATTCTTGTTTAGTTGTTTCATTATGAAGTAATAACATCATTATCACTCATATACTGATATGTTATTATAATTATGAAACAACCTTATTTCACCATCTATCCATCCTACGGAAAAAGAAATCACCGCGCGTGCGTACGTACGGAATACTGTCTCCACGCCATGGTGTAATCTATTTTCCACCACCACCTTAATTGGATGGGCATAATGGTGTATATAATGACTATATATGACTATTATAAAGTAATACTTATTCTGAAATAGTATACATACACTCCAATACAATTCCACGATCATAGGAACGATATCATCACTCGTGCGTACGTACGGAATACCGTCTCCACGATGTGATGCGACTCGTTCTACATGATATTCATTTCATAATGATTATATAAATGAATTTAATGAATTAATATAATATATATTACACTAATACCATTCTTTAAATGAGGTATCTACAACCTAAAGAGAAGAATAAGAATTTATTCGACGAGACACACATAAGAACAAAAAATTATAAACACCTGAATAACAAGTAGCAATGAAATATTACTACTAAGAAGCTAAGAATATGACCATATATGATATCATAAAAATAAGTATGATTCTGGATTAAGTCAATAACATTATTTAAATCATTATACAGAAGGTTCGGACACTTACGAAGAAAAACGGACCTAAGGTAAGGGAAATATCACAATCTCATTGTTTATCCGAGATTGCTTATACTTTTGTATTTACTGGGGTGTATTTTATCATCCACATCCATGTTTCCTCAATATGTAATATTTACATCATTCCACAATTGTTTAAATCCAATTTTACCCTTCGGTGAGTTTTTAGTAAATTATATGAAAGGAATCTTTAGTCGTTTTTCGTACGAGGTACTTTTTGACTTTTCCGACAAAAGTACGAGAAGAATGTTTTTTTAAATTATACGGCATGAATGGATTTTTAAAACATTATTTACAAGAAACTTCCTTTACAAGTTTTCAAGTTTATTTTTAATCAACTTCTTTTTGTTTAAAATTTTATGACATGTTAATAAAGGAAAATGTTTTTGAAGTAGAAAGGATATTTTCCTCAAGAATGGAGTTCAAGTGTTTTATCAAAATTATTTTCCATCTAAGATAATATAGGGTTCTGTTTCTATCCCTATTATTACATTTAAATGATTTTGTTGTGATGGAAATATTTTTTTGAATTCCTTTTTCTTATATGAATTGTTTTATGATGTCACGATGTTTAACATTCCTATTTTTATTACATGGGTTATGCAATGATGTATGATTTATGTGGCATGCATAAGAATGGTATCATTATGAGATGGGTGGGACCTATATCTACCTCCAATGCATTGGGTAAAGATTTTATATCTCATGAGATAGACATGTCTAGAACGGTAGGTTATACCGGTTCAATGAAATAGGACTGAAACGAGGGTGACTCATTTCAGAAAGGGACTTTGTCCACTAAGATAGTCTTGGAAATGAGTCTTGACTAACAAGAAATGATTCTATATGATTATGTGTGTATGCCACAAAGTTTCATGTTTTATGTTATGATTATTGTGATTACATTTCACTGCCATGATTTATCCCATGTTATGAAATTATGATCTCTTTTGCAGGTTAAGATTTCCAAAAGTTATGTGCTTATGTATACGATGTGATTGATATTTATTTTGTTTACCCTTACTGAGCATTTGAGCTCACCCTTTTGTATGTTTTCTTTCCCCTGGCTAGGAAGAAGGTTATTAAGTAAGATATACCAAAAGGGACTATAGATATGATGAAATAAATGGGATACAGCGTAGACACTTTATGAACCAGTTGTTTATGTTTCCCAGTTTCTAAAGACACTATACCTATACGGTCCTTTCGTGGTTTTTTTATATGTTGTAATAAGTATGCTTAAATTTTGAAGTATTAACAATGTATGTAAAGTATGGGTAGTTATAGTTGGTATCAGAGGAAAGGTATAGTCAACCTTTGGAAACTATGATGTGAAAGCCTTAGTAAGAACCCTAAGGATAAGTCTAAGCATAGAACACAATCTTAGTGTTTTAGAAATGGCCATGAATAAACTAGGATAAGAGCTTAAGTGTGAAATTTTATTCTTGATTATGTGGTTTTCATATTATAATTAGTGTTGCTCACACTATTCTTCTTGGTTTTAGTCAATGGCTGGAACCCGAAGGAACCGTGTTAATACGGAATGCGACGGGGAATGCAATGATTGTCCCCCTGAGCAACCAAACATTATGGGAGCTGGAATGCAAAATCTTGTAGCCATGCTCACACAACTTTCTCAAGCTATGAATCATGCAGGACTTCCAAACGAGAAAAGGAAGGAGCAACATTCTGTTGAATCCTTCATGAGGCAGTGTCCACCTTCTTTCAGCGGGTCTACTGATCCATTAGTTGCTGAACAATGGAGTAGTACTACTGAAAAGATATTTTTAGTTCTTCAATGTTCTGAACATGATAAATTCATCCTAGAAGTGTATCGTTTGGAAGGAGATTATGATCAATGGTGGAATCATATTAAGAATATGAGGAAAAGGGATGAAATTGAGTCCATGGAATGCAACGAGTTAAAGAACTTAATTTTCAATAAGTACTTCCCTCATATTCTCAGAACAAAGATGGAGAAAGAGTTTCTTGAACTGAAGCAAAAGGATGCTGAATCTGTTGGTACCTATGAAGAAAATTTTACAAGACTGTCAAGGTACGCTTCTGGTATTATTATCCAACCTGAGAGTAAGATCGATCGATTCTTTAGTGGCTTAAAACCATGTCTTCAAAGGGACTTAGCCATAATGGACTTCAATAGCTATGAGGAAATTGTTCGATGTGCTCTCAAAGTCGAGATGGATATTAGAGTAACCCATCAGTCATATGGGTTTGATAAGAAGAGGAAAATGGAATTCTAAGGAAAATCTAAAGAGCAAACTGAAAAGAATATGAGCTTTCCCTTATGCTCAAAGTGTGGAAAGAAACATGGAGGGAGTTGTCTTAAAGGGATAAGTAAATGATTCAAATTTGGAAAGGAAGGTCATCGGGAATTTGAATGCCGTGATGATGGTAAGAAGATATCTAATGATGCAAGCAAAGGAAGGGATACACAGAATGAACCTACTACACATCAATGTTTCAAGTGCAAGGAGATGGGACATTATGCCAATAAATGCCCTAATCCAAGGGTTGATGATGATGGTCGATGTCAACAAACTCTTAAGGCTAAAGACAAGGGAAAGTCACATGCAATTTCTATCAGCGATGTGGAGTACGATAATGATGTGGTGAAAGGTACACTTACCATCCACTCTAAAGTAGCAAATGTTTTATTTGATTCTTGATCCACCCACTCTTTTATTTCTGAATAATTTTCTAAGGGTATCACCGTATTACCTCGACAATTAGATGTTGAGTTAGCAGTGACAACACCTAATGGAACAACAGTCGCATCAAAAGTTTATAATTCTTCTCTGATCGAAGTTTGTGGGAAAGTGCTTCCTGCAAATCTTGTGATCCTTCCTATAGTGGAATTTGATGTGATTCTTGGCATGGATTGGCGTTCTCTATATGGAGCTCATATAAATTGCCAAATAAGGGAAGTCAAATTTCATATTCCAGATCAATCTATGATCGTCTATCAATGAAAGGATGAACATAACCATCCAGTGGAAATTTCTTCCATTTTATGGGTATTGATTCCACTAAATGAAGGTTATTTATCTCAAATGGTTGGTGTGAAGCTCATGATTAAGAATATTCCCATTGTACGGGAGTTTGATGATGTCATTCCGGAAGAATTACCGGGTCTTCCACCGAATCGTGAAGTTGAGTTTTCAATAGAACTCGTACCGGGTGCTTTGCCTATTTCAAAGACACCTTATAGAATGGCCCCAACTGAGTTGCAGGAATTGAAGAAGCAACTCCAAGATAATCTTGATAAGGTATTCATACGCCCTAGTTCATCACCTTGGGGAGAACCTGCTCTATTTGTTAAGAAGAAAGATGGATCAATGAGACTCTACATTGATTATCGAGAACTTAGCAAGATCACTATCAAGAACAAATATCCTCTCCCGCACATTGATGACCTATTTGACCAACTAAGTGGAGCTCAATACTTTTCCAAGATTGATCTTCGTTCAGGGTATCATCAATTAAGGGTCAAAAGGGAGGATATACCAAAGAAGGCTTTCCGTACATGGTAAGGACACTATGAATTTATAGTGATGCCATTTGGTCTTACTAATGCCCCTGCTATCTTCATGGGTCTGATGAATAGAATCTTTAGAGACTATCTTGATCAATTTTTGGTAATCTATATAGAGGATATTCTTGTCTATTCAAAGAGAAAGGATGAACATGAAGATTACTTGAGAATTATATTGAATACCCTGAGAAAGGAGAAGCTTTGTGCCAAATTTACCAAGTGTGAATTTGGGATTCAAAAAGTTGCATTTTTGGGTCACATAATCCCAAAAGAGGGGATATCTGTGGATCCCGCAAAAACAGAGGTTATCGAAAGATGGTCGAGACCAACAACAGTAACTGAGATCCGATGTTTTTTTGGTTTGGATGGATATTATCGACGTTTTGAGAACGATTTTTCATGATTATCTAATCCACTCACCAAGTTAACTCGGAAAGGAGTTAAGTTTGTCTGGACGGAAGAATGTGAAGAGAATTTCAAGGAGTTGAATAGAAGTTTATTCAGTGCACCTGTGCTCACACTTCCTTGTAGTGGAGAAAGGTTTGTGATCTATAGTGATGCATCCAAGAAGGTATTGGGGTGTGTTATTATGAAAAATTATATGGTGATAGCTTATGCCTCACGACATTCGAAAATCCATGAGCAAAATTACCCAACACATGGTTTGGAGTTACCTGCGGTAATATTTTCATTAAAGATTTGGATCCATTACCTTTATGGTGAAATGTGTGATATTTATACTGATCATAAATGTTTAAAGTATATTTTCACACAAAAGAATCTGAATATGCGCCAAAGAAGATGGTTGGAGCTGATTAAAGATTATGGTTGCTCAATCCATTACCACCCTGGGAAAGAAAACAAGGTGGTAGATGCATTAAGTCGACAAGACCATGCTAGTTTATCTATGATGATGATCACAAAAGATCCAATATTTATGGATTTACAAAGGATGGATCTTGGAATTATAATGGAAGGGGAAAAATCTTATCTTTCTCAAGTGAATGTCCAACCATCTCTACATGTGAAGATTAAAGAGGCACAGAAAGAAGATGTCGAGTTACAAAAGAAGGTGAGAAATGTTCCTGAATTCAACCTTGATTGTGATGGGATAATAAAGATCAGGAATTGGGTTTGTGTTCCTCCCATACCCGAATTAAAGAAGGAGATGTTGGATGAGGCTCATAGTTCTTCATTCTCTATTCATCCTGGAAGCACAATGACGTATACAGACCTGAAAGAGTACTTCTGGTGGGATGACATGAAAAGAGATGTTGCTGAATATGTCTCTCGATGCTTGGTTTGTCAACAATTTAAAGATGAGAGACAGAAGTCTAAGGGGATGTTACAACCATTACCCATACCCGAATGGAAATGGGAAAACATCACTATGGACTTTGTCACAGGACTTCCTAAAACATCCAAAGGCAATAATGCTATCTGGGTCATAGTTGATCATCTTACAAAGTCTACACACTTCAATGATATTAGAGAGGATTTCTCTCTGGATCATCTTGTCAGGATATATGTAAAGGAAGTGGTAAGATTGCATGGAGTACCACTTTCTATTATATCGGATCGGGATCCGAGATTTACCTTGAAGTTCTGGCGAAGTCTTCAGCATACTCTGGATACAGAGTTACGTTTCAGCACTGCTTATCATCCTCAGACAGACGGTCAGTCTGAGAGAACAATTCAAACCCTAGAAGATATGTTGAGAGATTGGTCTATGGATTTCAAAGGTGGTTGGGATCAACACCTACCTTTGGTGGAATTTTCATATAATAATAGGTTTCACTCCTTTATTACGATGGCTCCTTATGAATCTCTCTATGGAAAGAAATTCAGGACTCCAACTTGCTGGGATGAAGTTGGGGAAAGGAAGATATTAGGACCTGATCTCGTTGATGAAATGGCAGAAAAGGTCAGATCTATTCAACCACACATAAGAGTACCTCAGAGACGACAGATAAGTTATGCCGACAACCAAAGAAAATACCTAGAGATTGAAGTGGGTGATAATGTGTTCATACGAATATTTCCCTGGAAGAGGGTTATGAGATTTGGAAAGAAGGGTAAGTTGAGCACTAGATATATCAGTCCTTTCGAAATACTGGATCGTGTTGGGAAGGTAGCTTACCGATTGGCGCTTCAACCGAATCTCTCTCAAGTCTACGATGTGTTCCATGTATCTCTCCTGAGAAAGTACATACCTGATCCTTCACATGTACTCAGCTCAGAAGTTGTACCGCTGGAGCAAGATCTTTCTTATGATGAACAACCGATAGAGATTCAATATCGTAGCGAAAAAGTCCTATGAAACAAGACCACTCGATTGGTGAAAGTTTTATGGAGGAACCACCAATTAGAAGAAGCTACATGGGAGCTTGAGGATATGATGAGGGAGACGTATCCTCATCTGTTTGTTACAAAGTGACGAATTTCGAGGGCGAAATTCATTTTAAGGGGGGTAGAATGTAACACCTGAGACTTTTATGTTATATAAATCATCAAAAGAATATTTTTCTACACAACACTTGCTTGGCTTTCTTTACACGAAATCGCGACCTTCCTCGATAGCTTGCGTCGTACGCAATACCGAGTTTCACTAAACAACGATATGCTATTAAAATATTATTAAAACTAGCCGTTATGAATAGTAATAACAACTTTATGAAATTTTATAAATTTTATTTTTCAATATGGACTTCATTTTTGGATTCAGAATATCGAAATTAGCCTAGGGTGAAATTTTTGTATTTTTCTGAAAAATTGCAATTTTTGATTAATAGTGAAACCACTAAGTGGTAGTTAAAAAAACTGAATTTTTCATAAAACATAATTTTACCACTTCTATGATTGGAATTTCAAAAATCCGAGAGACACGGTTGATTTTAGAATGTAAAATGTGGTTCAATGAGATTAAAATAATTTTTTGGTGAATAGTAAATTTTTACTTTTTTTACCACGGTTAAAAGTAAATAGGGTAATTAAGGGTAATTATGATATTATTATTACCCTAACACATGTCCTAATTATATTGGAGAAGTTTAATTCGGCCAAAAACAAACTTAGGAATAAAATATGACCATTTAGGCCCACTTGGATTAGATTAGGACATTTATTATTAATTTATTTAAAGAATGGTTAAAATAGTTAAAATCCACGTTTAATAAGAAAATCATTTTTAATATGGGGATATAAATAAGATAAATTCTACTATAAATATTCATTAGAAAGATGAAACAATTTCCTACATAATGGTATTTTATTTATAATTTTTAGACATTAAATAAGTTAATTTATTTATGACACAACAATGATGCAGTAATTGTCTTATTAATGAAATATTGACATAATTGATGTTATAAATACCCAAATAAATATAATTTGAGACTTTTTATGAATTAAACTGATTTTATAGGTTAACATGACATGTTAGTATTGATTTAATTAACGTTTTTCGAACTAATAATTCTGTTATGATTTTCACAAAAAATCAATTACTAAATAGTGTCAAAATTGACATAAAATAGTTTTTAAAACAAATATTATATTATTAATTGTTATTTTATTCCTAAAAATCTAAGAATCGGCCCAATGACATAGATATGGTTATATATATTAATAATAAACAACTTTTGGTTCTTTTGGATGCTTATAGTACGTTTATTAACCTTATTGTATAAGAACACAAGAAGACTCGGTAAAAGTAAAATTATTTAACTTAATGTTAAATCTAAATGATAAGGTTAAAATAGGAACCTAAACATGACTAAATTCTATTGGATGAGAGTATTTCGACCCATCCCCACCTTAGCCTCGAAATAAATCAATTTGGATCTATTTATAACCTAACTTGACTTTATAATAAAATAATATCTTTGATTATTCCAAAGGTGCCCCTCTCCACCCTTATAAATGGGAACCTCCTCCCCCTCTTCCTCACACCACTTTGAGCCTTCAAGCTCGGCCAACCCCTTCCAATTCCTCCTCTCCACTTCCCTAGAGACATCCTAGAGGTCCTGGTCTTCTTCAAAGACCAATTTTAGTGCCCTAAAAGAAGGTCTCAAAGAAGCACTTCAAAGAAGAGGTAATGTCCGTTACTGATTCTTTCATCTTTATTTCATCTTCCACTTCTTCTTCTTATGTTGTTTCATTATGAAGTAATAACATCAGTATCAATCATGTACTGATATGTCATTATAAGTATGAAACAACCATATTTCATAATCTATCCATCCTACGGAAAAAGAAATCACCGCGCGTCTGTACGTACGGAATACCGTCTCCACGCCGTGGTGTAATCTATTTTCCACCACCACATTACTTGGATGGGTATAATGGTGTAAATAATGACTATATATGACTATTATAAAGTAATACTGATTCTGAAATATTATACATACACTCCAATACAATTCCACGATCATAGGAACGGTATAATCACTCGTGCGTACGTACGGAATACCGTCTCCACGATGTGATTCGGCTTGTTCTACATGATCTTCATTTCATAATGATTATATAAATGAATTTAATGAATGAATATGATATATATTACACTAATACAATTTTTGAAATGAGGTATCTATAACCTAATGAGAAGAATAATAATTTATTCGATAAGACACGCATAAGAACAAAAACATTAAAAACACCCGAATAACAAGTAGCAATGAAATACTACTACTAAGAAGCTAAGAATATGACCATATATGATATCATAAAAATAAGTATGATTCTAGAATAAGTCAATAACATTATTTAAATCATTATACAGGAGGGATAGACACATACGAAGCAAAACGGACCTAAGGTAAGGGAAATATCACAATCTCATTTTTTATCTGTGATTTCTTATACTTTGGTATTTACTGGGGTGTATTTTATCATCCACATCCATGTTTCCTCAATATGTAATATTTACATCATTCCACAATTTTTTAAATCCAATTTTACCCTTCGGTGAGTTTTTAGTAAATTATATGAAAGGAATCTTTTCTCGTTTTTCGTACGAGGTACTTTTTGACTTTTCCGACAAAAGTACGAGAAGAATGTTTTTTTAAATTATACGGCATGAATGGATTTTTAAAACATTATTTACAAGAAGCTTCCTTTACAAGTTTTCAAGTTTATTTTTAATCAACTTCTTTTTGTTTAAAATTTTATGACATGTTAAGAAAGGAAAATGTTTTTGAAGTAGAAAGGATATTTTCCTCAAGAATAGAGTTCAAGTGTTTTATCAAAATTATTTTCCATCTAAGATAATATAGGGTTCTGTTTCTATCCCTATTATTAAATTTACTTGATTATGTTGTGATGGAAATATTTTTATGAATTCCTTTATCTTATATGAATTGTTTTATGATGTCATGATGTTTAAGATTCCCTTTTTATTACATGGGTTATGCAATGATGTATGATTTATGTGGCACACATAAGAATGGTATCATTATGAGATGGGTTGGACCTATATCTCCCGCCAATGCATTGGGTAAAGATTTTATATCTCATGAGATAGACATGGCTGGAACGGTAGGTTATACCGGTTCAGTGAAACAGGACTGAAACGAGGGTGACTCGGTTCAGAAAGGGACTTTGTCCACTAAGATAGTCTTGGCAATGAGTCTTGACTAACAAGAAATGATTCTCTATGATTATGTGTGTATGACACAAAGTTTAATGTTTTATGTTATGATTATTGTGATTACATTTCACTTCCATGATTTATCCCATGTTATGAAATTAAGATCTCTTTTGTAGGTTAAGATTTCCAAAAGTTATGTGCTTATGTATACGATGTGATTGATATTTCTTTTGTTTACCCTTACTGAGCATTTGAGGTCACCCATTTGTATGTTTTCTTTCTCCAGGCCAGGAAGAAGGTTATTAAGTAAGATATTCCAAAAGGGACAATAGATATGATGAAATAAATTGGATAAAGTGTAGATGCTTTATGAACCAGTTGTTTATGTTTCTCAGTTTCTAAACACACTATACCAATACGGTCCTTTCATGGTTTTGTTATATGTTGTAATAAGTATGCTTCAATTTTGAAGTATTAACAATGTATGTAAAGTATGGGTCGTTATACGCCCCCAATAGGCCAGGGGATAGCGTCCAGCGCCGAGTAGGCTATCTCACACATGGGAGGCATTAGCCTACGGTACCTGTACGCACACACCCACAAACACCTCCATGAAAAAAATGCAGAGATATATAAAACTGAAAAGGAAGTGCATGCATACATCTATCCCAAACCAGAGTACAATAGAACTACAAAAGGGAAAAACAGGGCCCACCAAAAGAAAACTACAAAAGCGCGTCCAACCTGCTCTGAAGAAGTGGAATGCTTCCACAAACACCCACTATAAAGCTCTTTTGGCACAGCTCCGGTAAATAACCCGGTCAACACGCTCACTAAGCTCCGCCTGCTCCAGGTCCTCCTGGGACTCCGTCGAAAGGCCTGTGGTCTGCACAAGACACAAACATGTGCAGGCAAAGCCCGTGCAGGGGTGAGTATAAAAATACTCAGTAGGCACCCCAAAAAACCAAAACCCAAGGGAGAAACCAAAAGGAAACAGTCCGCTCAACCCAGCCAGAAGGAACCCAGACGAGAGAGAAACTCCATCTCGTGACAATCCTCGGCTAAACACAACTAGTCAGCTCAGCTCAGCTCAGCTCAACTGTATGCCCAAACATACACCTTGAACCATCTAGATATACTTAGATCACGCCACAAAGCCACAAGAGGTACTAACCTCATCACCAGCAACTGTACCAAGCAGGAGAGTACACTGCACGAACACTATCATACCAGATGACACTCATCCGAGAGATACGCTCCATCGGGTCCCAAACAAACATCTCAAACGCTCACCTGAGAGACCACGCTCGTCGAATAACATCACTCGCTGAAACAACATAACCACCAAACTCCTCAGATAGGGGATCGCCGCTAGGATCCTCTAGGGGATACCAAGACCCACTACGGTATACGTAGCTCACAGATAGGGGATTACTCCCAGGGTCCACTGGGGGATACCACGACCTGATCTAGCATACATAGTTCTCACAGATAGGGGATCACACCCAGGATCCGCTGGGGGATAACACAACCCGATCTGGTGCTCGATAGAAGCTCCACACTCAGATAGAGAATCATCGTCCATATAAAGATGGTCACGATGATACCAGAACCCTATCTGGTATAACTCGTGATGTAGGGGATCGAACCGATGATGTTGTAACCCTACCAAAACCACGTGCTGAGTAGGGTATCGCATAACAAACGATATCACAACCCTACCGACTCCAAGGGCTGAGCAGGGGATCGTATAACCAACGATACCGCAACCCTAATATAACTTAATGATGAGTAGGGTATCATCTACCTGACAATGCCACAACCCTAATAGGCAAGACCCACATCGTAGGGGATCATATTCCCGATGATGCCACAAACCCTACGGGGTTAACCTGCTAGATAGGGGATTACCACCCGTGAATAAGCGGTCACAGCTATACCAAGAAACCGATCTAGGGTAAACATGCTAGAGAATCCACTACGGGCTCACCAAAGGGATGCCACAACTCTAACAATTAAGCATACCATTGAGAGGATCACAAAACCCTACGAAGGTTGTGATGCCGCGCGAACCCTCGTAGGAACTAACCAATGGAGAACCCTCAACCACTGCTGGTTCAAACATCGCTAACCTGAGCGACCTACCACAACGCCACACTGCACACCTATTAGGCCAAAACCAAGGACACCATCGCGTTACACATGGAAAAACACGCATGATAGGCTGTTTACTCACCCGAAACGGAGCACCGGTGAAAAAGGCACTATTCACCGTAGCTAGCTTGTGCGAGGCCCACACAACGATCTTGAAACCCATCGAGCGGATCACACCATGGCTATCCCCTCGGAAAAACAAGCGGAATAGACTAATAGCTCATCCGAGACGGACACCACGTGAAAAAGGCACTATTCACCAAAGCCCAGCTCGGGTGGGGCCCATGCCTGGATTCCGAAACTCATCGAATGGATCTCACCATGGCGATCCTCCCAGAAGAACACAAAGGACCGACTATTCATCCGCCAAAATCGGACTCCTGGAGCAAATGATGCGTTTCTCCGCAAATGCCAAAACTCGGCCTCGTGGGGCATGCACCCCATTCCCAGTCCCAACACCCGTAAACCATCTCAAAAAGTTTGTTGTACCATCAGGGTGTCAACGCCACTGACGACACGTCAATCGGACGCTCTGGGAAGAAGTTACAATGGCCCGAAGTCGTAAAATAATAAAATAATATTATTTTATATGACGTTTCTAGCTCCCGGGCCACGATCCCGAACCATTAAACCCTCAAACCCAAACCGGATGGTTCGCCTCATCGTCAGGGTCGCGTTTCCACAAACCGCGCGTGAAACTGTCTCCCGAATTGCATGATACGGGGGTTTAAAGACCCCTGTATGATAAAAGAGGCCGGACCGGTCTGGACCAGCCGCCGCCGCCGGCCCGCCCTGGCCGACCGCCCTCCGCCGCACGCCGCCGCGCGGGGCGGCCGTCTGCTGCGGGCAGCCGCGGGCCGCCGGGCTCCGCCAGCGCCGGTGAATCTTCCGCCGACCGCCGGGGGCACCCCGGTGGTCCGTTTTGCGATCCGGAGGCGTCTACAAGAGCCTCGGGACCCGATCTACACTACTACGACTTCATTTTACAGAAAAACGCAGAAAAAACGGGATCGGGGGATAAAACTCAAATTCTCCTACCTCGCGGGTGAAACATCGACGTTCTGCCTTAGATCTGCACTCCAGAAATTCCGTTGCGTGCTCCTGGAACGTCTGTCGTCGAATTCCGAGCTCGTGGGAGCTTCGTTTGCTCGATTCGGCAGAGCGGCGACGAAGAACGTCGAGAGGAACGATAAGGGGGGGTGATATTTATATCAGCCTCCCGCTGGCGCCAAACACGCCTTGGACCCGACGCCCGATGCGAACAAAAGTAAGGTCACCCCTAGGGTAAACGCGCTATTCTGAATGCAACAGCAGACTCAGTTTTTCCATCCGAGTCTCCGTTCAGAAGTTATTTGAGCCGACGCTCGCACACTAACTTCACTACTTATTTACGAAGACGCCCCTGGTGGCGTTTAACACCAAAGGCCCGCACCCACAATTTTTACACCTCGCCTAGGGTAAACGGAACGTTCTGGACGCAACCGTGCCCTCATATTCCCATTCGGATATACCATTTAGGAGATATCACATCCCTGCCACGTGCATAGTATAAAAATACTTAATATTTTTATAAAATTAATTCTGGGCACACCTGGCCTCAGAATCGCACGTCGTCTTCGCGCCTAGCTCTGGAATTATTCGTAGAAATATTTCAAAGTCTGATAGGACCAAAAACCCGAGTTGCTATAATTTAATACGAAAATCTCATTAAGAAAAATCTAAGTACAAAAATTTTATGAACTAAAAACTTTATTACGAATGTTCTTAGAACGAAAATTACCATTATGAAAATTTTAAGTACAGAAATTCCATTAAAGAAATTTCTAGTATAAAAATTCCCTTTATGAAAATTTTGAGTACAAAAATTCCCATTATGAAAAATTTGAGTACGAAAATGTTCATTACGAAAATTTTGAAAATATGACTACGAAAATTTTCATTACGAAATTTTTTGAAAATATAACTACAAAAATTTTCAATATGAAATATTTTGAAAATAATTTCGAAGAAAATTTTCCTTACGGAAATTTTTTAAAATCTGAGTAATAAAATTTTCATTAGGAAAAATTTTGAAAATATAACTACGAAAATATACAATAATCTATCAAACAAATGTACTCCCCCAATGAAAATGAATTTTTTACTATAAGGAGATGGAATTTAACAGATAGTTAACAAGGAATATTACCTTATGGTTATCATTTCTACCTTTTATTTAATGTATTCAAATTTATAAAACTGTAAGTATTATGTGAAGGTATTAGAAAGTCAGTCTTGTGTTCTGATAAACTGAAGAATGATATCTCATTTTTGTGTGTTATCCCTAAGAAGGTGATGCCTAATATCTATTTGTTTCGCATGAGAGTGATGTTTAGGGTTTTTACTAATGGAAATATATCTTTTATTATCACAAAAAATTTATATTTTGGTAAAACTCATACAATAGTATGTGAGTGTGTGTTAAATCAACAATACCTGAGCACAAAAACGTCCAACTACTACATATTCATCTTCAGTAGTGGAAATTTCTACTGAGAGTTACTTCTTGAATGATAGAAAAACTAGTGAATGTCTTAATAAATGACAATTTACAGATGTACTTTTTCTATCCATTTTATATCAACCAAAGTCAGCATCTGAAAAAAATTAAAACAAAATCATTTCCAGAAGTATAAAAGTGACTAATTACATGGTTCCCTTTAAATAGCATAAAATTCATTTCACTGCCTTTAAATGAGATTCTTTATGATTGGATTGGTATCTTGAAAATAAGCATACTAAAAAAATTACATCTGGACAACTAGATGTCATGTATAGTAAACTACCTTCCATACCTCTAAATGATGTTTGATCCACTGGTTTCCCAGCATCGTCAAGGTCAAGTGAGTTTAAGGTACTAATTGGATTACTAATACTCTTAGTGTTGTCATATCAATACATTTTAATAATATATTTAATATAATTATGTTAGGATATATAGGTTCCTTCTGGTTTTTGAGAAAATTAAATACCATGGAAAAATGTTAACTCACCCATCATACTCATTTCAAACTCAGTTTTCCTTAAATATGAAAAGGAATCAGTTAATAATTGTTGAGTTGAACCAAAAATAATTTCATCAACATAAATTTGAACAATCAAATTATTTTTTATCATTCTTTATAAAAAGGGTTGGATCGGTATTTCAATTAATGTAATTATTTTGATGTAAAAATCCTATAAGTATATCATACCATGCTCTAGGTTCTTGTTTAAGACCGTATAAAGCTTTGGTACGTTTAAAAACATGATCATGATGTTTTTGTATCTTCAAAATAAGGAGGTTGTTTCACAAAAACATCCTCTAGTACAAAACCATTAAGGAAAGCATATTTCACATCCATTTAAAAAAGTTTGAAATTGAAGAATACTATAAAGGAATGTAAGATATGAATATATTCAAGTCTAGATATTGGAACATTTGTTTATTCATAGTCTATTCCTTCTTATTGATAATAACCTTTAGCAACTAATCTATCCTTATTTCTTAAAATGATTCCATTTTTATCTCACTTATTTTTAAAACCCATTTTACTCCAATTATAGTGGTTTCCTTTGGACTTTCAACCAAGGTCCAGACATTATTCCTTTAGAATTAATTTAGATAATCTTGCATGGCTTTGATCCAATCATCATCACCTTAAGCTTCATCAGTGATTTTTGTTTCTAATTAGGAAAGAAATGCTAGATGTTCTACTTCATTTATTAAGGAACTTCTAGTCCTTACTGATTGATTCACATCACCCATGATATTATCACTAGGAAGATTCTTTAGAAACAACTGATTTTGGATTTGTAAAACATGTTCATCAACATAGGGTAGGAAAAATTTTGGGTTAAGTGCTTCAGAAATATCTTCATGGAAATTTTCCTAATCAAAAGGATCTTCTATCAAAGGATGATAATCAGTTTTTGAAAACACATCCAAGGATGTAGGTTGGGGATTTTTAAAAACTAAAGGATCAGTTTCATCAAATTTGACATTTACTGTCTCTTCAACAGTACAAGTGTTTTTATTGAAAACTCTATAAGACTTAGAAGTTGTGTAGTAGCCTAAGAAAATTCCTTCATCGTATTTTGGTGCGAATTTATGTAGATTATCTTTAGTATTCAGGATGAATACTTTGAAACCAAAAACCTAAAAGTAGGAATGTCTATGTTTTCTATCATTCCATATCTTATAAGGAGTTATATTATGAAAAGGTCTAATCAAAACTCGATATATAGTATAACAAGTAGAACTTACAACTTCAGCCTAGAAATTTTTTGCTTTATAATATTCACTCAACATGGTTCTTCTTATCTTTCGTAGAATCATATTTCTTCTTTTGACAACACTATTCTATTGAGGAGTTATCAGTGCTGAGGAGTCGGGATTAATACATTTTCTAATACAAAATGTTTCAAAATCAGAATTTTGAATTTCTCTACCATGATCACTATGAATAGTTTTCAATAGAATGTTTTTCACATTTTTAACATGGGCTCTAAAAACATTTGAAAAAAGGAATAGCTTCAGAATTGTTTTCTAGAAAATAGACCCATGTAAAATTAGAGTAATCATCAACTAAGACTAATAAATAATACTTACCTCTAATGCTTCCAGTTTGTGTTGGACCGAAAATATCGGTATTCACCAATTGTAATGCCTCTCTTGTTTAGACTCCACAGACTAATTTAAAAGTTGATTTATGTTTCTTTCCATATTTAAAAGGATCATAATCATTTTAAGAATCAAATATATGCTCTGGTAGATCTTAAACTAGTCATTTTCTTAGAGAATTTACATAGATTCTTAAGGTTACTGTGACCTAACCATAAATTCCAAAACCAAGGATGATCTTTCATTTCAATAAGAAAAGGTATATCTTGTATCTTAAGGTCTTCTATGTTTAATGTGTATACATTCTCTTACATGTGGGTAAAGAGAATATGATTTTCCTTGGAATTGTGTACTAAGCACTTATCATTCCTAAAATTCATAAGGTATCCTTCATAACATAAATGAATTATGCTAATGAGGTTTTTCTTAAGACCCTTAACAAATAAAACATTTTAAATCAATGATTTTTCAAGATGAACAATATTACATATACCAAAAATTTCCCCCTAAGCATTATCTATGAAAGTTACTTTTCCACCTTTTGTCTTGATAATCTTTTTGAAGAATGTTTTGTTTCCAGACATATGCTGGGAACATCCACTATCCATGTACAAAATATTTCTATTGGTACAATTTCTATTTTCCTGAAAACGAAAAAGTTAGGCTTTCAGAATCAAAACTTCATTGGATCATGAATGTTCAAAACAAGAATCTTATGCACCAACATTTTCAAAGAAAAATATGTTTTATGAAATCCAAAAGACTATGTTTATTTAAGGAAGAGTTTTTTTCCCAATTTCCACCGCACTAACACTTAGTAAAGAATAGATAACTTTGAGGAAAAAGATAATTGTTACTAAAAACCGGTATAGAACAAGTATAACCAAAACCAGAACTATTCTTTATAGGTCGGATTTGAGAATACATTTTTTCAAAATTATCTTTTCCTAATGTAATGTTTGACAAACACATCCTCAAGGGAAAAAATTTCTGAATTCAATTTGATAATTAAGTTCATGTATTCAAAAACATTTTATTTTTAACTAGAGTTAGGCTCGAAAATATTTTCCATAGAAATTATGTTTTCTAGATCCTTAGAATGTTCATTCTTCTCAGAATTTAATTCCACAATATTTTTTGAAATATTTTCAAAATCAAGAGTTTTCATAAAATGATCTGTAGAGATATATGATATTTCATTAGTAAGAATAGAAATCCTAATGTTAGCATTATCATGATTTCTATTGACTTAATAATATATATTCTCAACAAGTTTGGAAAACATAGAAACATCTTCATTGGTAGGTAAAGTATTATCTTTTTAATAAGAAGATTCTTCATTAGAAGAGTTATAGTATATACTATCACTATAATTAGCATTAAAAGAAACATTGGTCATTGATTCGGTATTGTGTACCTTTTCCATCAAGAAAAAATTGTCAATAGGTATTCTGGCTATTAGACCAAGATTATTCTATCCAGAAGATTTGCAATCTGATGATTCATCTGATGAGTCTCCTCCACTGGAACTCCAGGTATCATTAGATTTCAAGACTTTATTAGCTTTAGCTTTTTAGAACATATTTTTGTTTCTCTCATAAATATTTTCCTTTATTTCCTTTCTCTTGACCATAGGATAATTAGTCCTTAAATGTCAAGCTCTCATGCATTCATAACATGTAGCTTCTGAAAATTTATTATCTTTCCTTTATTCTTATATCTGGATTGAATGTTCTTATATCCAAAAATCTTGTTCATCCTTCAAGAATGGTTTTCTAGTACATTCACTGATGATTCAATTCATCTAGATTCAGAATGTTTAACAGCCTTCTTAGATTTGGATCTGGTAAAACTCTCTCAGGGGTCTTGGATTTTATATGTTTTGAATTTGCTGTAAAAACAACACATACATTAACATTCTTATTAATATTATTATTATTATCTCTCTTCATTATGGATTCATTTTGAAGAAGAGTTTCAAATTATTCATCAAGAGAAATCTAAGAGACTTTCTGATTCTCATCTACAGTTGTCCTATTACATTCCCACTCATTAGGAATGATGTCTATGATCATATCCACAAGGGCTTCATCATCTAATCCTTTTTCACTAATGGATTTTAAGATATTGACGATAGTAATGAATCTTTTTCTCACCATACATATGGGTTCCCAATATGGAAATCAAAAACCATGATATTTAGCTCTGAGCATGGCTCTTCTATTTTCAATAACATTGGAAGTTACAAAGTGAGTAAATTCAATCTTCTTCTATATGAAATTTGTTGCTTCACAAGATGAAATTTGGATATATATATTTTTTGTCATAGAACAAATAAATGTATAACATACCTTATAATTCAGTTGATATTCATAATTTTCCTGATTGGTGGAAGCACTAACATCTTTGTCAGGAATTTTATATCCTCCTGTAAGAATAACAAAATTATCTACTCTAGTGTTGATAAAAAAATTCTTCATATGATCTCTCCAATACTAGTAATCATTCCCATAAAAAATAGGTGGCCTTTTAGGATTTTGATTATCAATTTATCCAAAATTAATTCCTGTCATCTTAGAAAAAATATCATTCCAAAAAAACTTGTTAATAGAAAATGTTCGGATTCAAGGGAAATTTTCATAAAAGTTCAGAATCAAGAAAAATATTATTGAGCAAGGAAATTAATATGAACAAGGAAAACTTGATCAAGGAAAACTTATATGTGAATATAAGTGTTTCAAAAAACACCAATGATACCAATTGTAGGATCAAAATGAAAATGTAGATGCTCAATATACAAGAGGGGGACGAATTGTGTTCTTAAAAAATTCTATGGAACTTATAAAGATGGTTATGGTTAATAAGGATAAACAAGGTAAATTCACTAAACCACATAGTTCACAAAACTTGCATGATTCCAGAGATATGGTTCCCAGAATTTAGGATCCAGAAAGAAGGATTAGGAGATGAAACATAAGAAATGTTTACATGAAATAGATTCTACCTAAAGCTAATATAATCATACTAATCAGTGTACAAGAATGAGGATGTATAAGACGGTTATACTTTAATTAAAAATCAAAATGTCGTGGAAATAAATTTGTAACAATAAAAGTAACAAGTATATACTCTTAACCCAAGGAGAAGGGTATCCAAAAACCTTGTATAAAGGTCCATTGATTTATACTTTCAAGAATGTCTGTCTTACCACACCAGGGTAAGCCCTCAATCTGAACATCGTTATCTGTCTTGTTAATCCCGCATGCCCTCAAACTTCATGGTAGTTGGAATCTCTGTCTTCCTCATCAAGGAAGTCCTTGAAATTTAAGGTAGTCAATACCTCTATCATTCTATCCCTGGAAGCCCTCGATTTTACACCGCAACAATCAGAATCGCACGAAGCAATCTAAACAAGATGTTCAGTATGCACTAAGAATGAGAGTCTCTCTTTAGAAATCAATTCAACATTATGGAATATCTAGAGTCGTATAATAGTATTTCAATCATTCAAATGAGATCCTATTTATAAGAACATCTCCAATGGTCGGCCCTCTCCTCCAACAGTCATATTTTTCCTTGAATTTTGAAGGGACCTGTACACGTGTCACTCAAACAATAGTTAGATAGAAATTAAATACCTAAAATCGTTTTATTAAAAAAATTTGTAAGAAAAAATATGGTTATATAACCAAAATCAAATATTCTGAATGTTATCAAATAAATATTCAGAGTCTTACCAAAAATACATCTGGTATCTATAATACAAGGATATTCAGTTTCTATTTTCTAAGGAATTTAGAGTCAGATCTCTTAAGAATTCGTAACCTAAATTCGTCATCTAATCTCATCAAAATTCATAATCAGAATTCATAATCATAATTCATATTCTTATCTCATCGGAATTTGAAACCATAATTCGGATTATAATCTCATTAGAATTCGTAATCAGAATTTGGAGTCGAACTTCCTAAAAGTAATTAATTTGATTTCGGAGACGAACTTCATAAATATTCGTATTCATAATTCGGAGTCTAACTTCATAAAATTTTGTAATCAGAATTCGGAGTCAAACATCATAAAAGATTGTATTCATAATTTAGAGTTGAACTTCATAAAAGTTTGTAATCAAAATTCTGAGCCGAACTTCATTAAAGTTCATAATAATAATTCAGAGAATTTGGGGTATAATTTTTGATCCTGAAAATAGAATGTTCTTTATCTATGTATTATAAGATTCTGAGGTTTTTAGGTATGAACCCAAATTTTATAGTTAGGAAAGATAATGAAGAATGAAAAACATGGTAAGGACAAATATCCTTGGGGAAGGAAAATTTTCCTTCTGAAATAAAACACAGAGTAAAATGAAATTTTCCTTGAGATAAGGTGTTTCTGATTTTCAAAACATGAGGATTTTTGAAGACATAAGGAAACATTATTGACTCAACAATCTCCCCACACATGAAGGAATGGAAAAGTCATAAGGAATCATTATTGACTCAATAGAGGTTGGGAGGATATTTGGATAGAATTTATTGAAGGCACAAGTCATGATAAGATTGAATAAAATGGGGAGTGATGGGGGGTTTTATAGTGGAGGGGAGAAGGGATTTCTAAATTTTTTATTCATTAATTTTTTATTTCTCCATATGATATGGAATAGTGAGTCCTCAATGACCACGAATAGTTATTTTATGATGTGAATCCGAATAAATTGGGCTTAAATATAAAAAATTCCATACATTACTCTATAATTAGTGTATTTAGTTTATTTTGTAAATTATGGTATTTCATTATTTATGAAAAAATCATGTATTTCAACAAAATCCCAGAAATTCACCTCAATAATTTTTCAATGTGAAGAATCAAAAAATATACTCAATTTTTCAAAAATAATTTTATAAATATGAATAATTTAATATATATTTAAAATCATAATTTATTCTAAAAAATAGTTTTAAAACATGTATTTACTTATTTGATAACATAGATATATCCTACTCCAACTTGAATATTAATTATATACTATCGTAGGTAAGGTTACTATTCATTATGGTATATCACTATTCATAAGGGAATGTTACTATTCTTAAGGGTAGGTAACTATTCACCAAAAACAATGTTTTTCTTATCAGACTCCAAATAACAAACTCATTGCAACTGTATATGTCATATTATTGAAATTCGCATCAGAAAATTTACAAAATTATGTTTTCTTGGATAGGTTATAACAAATTGTTGTTTGTAGAGACTCAGGGATCCATGAATTCTATTATAAATGTATTTTTAAATTCTTGGGGTGTTACATTATCCCCTCCTTAAAAATAATCCGTCCTCAAAATTCCAAATTGAACATCGAAAGATAATAGTTTATACATGAAAATTACCTTTAGAAACCCACATCAGAAATATGTTTAATAAAAATATACTCCTAAAAATTTAATGGAGATGTGGTGGTCACCTCCAAATGTATGCTTTTAAATGGGGTGATATTAGTTGGAAAAAAATTCATGACATGTAAGAAAAAAACTAACTATGGTGTTATGATGAAACATGATAGAGGACAAGTTCTGATGAATATTGATTACTATAGAAGAAGAAAATAAGAAAATAAATTCCTTGATATTATTAATTATTATTATAATAGAAAAAAATTTATTTAATACTATTTTCCTTTAGTCAAGGAATTATTCCACTCTATAACAGTATAAATATACATTTCTATATATCAACTCATCATTTTATTGTTGTTTAAGTATCTATACCTCGTCAAATAACATAGGTTACACCATTTGGTGAAGCAATACATTAACCTCTAGAAGATCATTCAATGATCAACATAATCCGTTTCATAAATGGTTAAAAACATCCAAAATAAAATTATTCAACCCATTATAATGAAGGCCTATAAATTTCCATGATGAAATTATCATTAACCATCAAAAAAGAAGTAAATCTATAATTCACATTCCAAAAATGTGAATAAATTCATCATGTATCCTCTTGAAATATCATAATAACTTGAATTACCATGAAAACAAATTTGGAAACATGCATTCTTCCATATTACTTATGCAAGATACATATAATTGGATATATTCCTTAAATCCAATGTTTGGTAAACTTTATTGATGAAAGCATAGACCACTTCGCGTTAAGTCAATAATATGTTCCATGTTATTCAATAATTATTTTAATAAATCATTTCTTCATCATTATGTCAACATCAGATATATATTAAGGGTTGGCATTCCCTCAATCATGTTTTTTTCTAAAATGTTTAACTTTCTACTGGATCACTTTTCCTTTCTACCATTTATCATATAACCTCAAATACTAAATGAAAGAGTATTATAGTACAATCTTTATATATATCAAAATTAATCAAACCAGTACATTACTGGAAAAAATATAAATATTGCATGATTATTGACTAGGCATATTAATCATTCTACTTCATCTTCAGTAAAGTCATAACTGTCTCATTATCCAAAATCATCATTTGGGGTATATTACTTTGACGATTGGGACATTGATTCATATTGTGCCCCATCGACTTGCAATTGAAGCATTATACATTGGAAAACATTTTAGTACCATTAAAATCATTTACTTGGCGTCCTTTTTCTCAAAACTTGTAGTAATCACCCATTCCCCTCAAGCATTTACCAGGGAGATTCTTTCCACAGTTATCAAATGTTGGAAAACCATTCTTCCCCTTATTCCCTTTATCACTGTATCTCTCTGCCCTCCACTTATTCTTTTTCTTCCCTTCAAATCCATTTGTCTCAGATAAGTTTTTACACATCTTTTAACACGTGATATTATTTCATCATATGATGAGGGTACATAAGAGAAAATTTTCCCTTGAAAATATGGCTTAAGAACATTACAGATATGCACCTTATTACTCTTTGTATCTCATTCATTGGTGAAGTTATCATTCCTTTTACTAGGTTCTATATCTAATAAACTCCATATTATATATTTTCTCATAAAATTATGAACTCCCTTTATATCTTAACATGGTATAACACATAGCATAAATTTATGATTCGTAAATCATAAAACTATATACATTGGTTTCTTTGGGGACATAAATCCTTCTTAATGGTGGGTAAATAAAATGTAAATTATCCTATGAATATCCCATGGTTGTTTCCAGCCAAGAGTTCAGAAAGAAACATTGTCATGTACCGAGATACCCCAAGTCAAGCCCATAACTCCTTCTCGTAGTTTTAACTCATAGGTACATCTGTCCCAAGGCCACCACTACTTGCTTTGTATCCAGATAGGATTTTATTTTCTTTAATGTTTCATATAATATATTACATACCAAAACTTAAGTATTTTCATGTTTTTTATCCTCAAACACATTCTTAGGGATTTGTTCCCTAACCTACCTTTTCTAATCTACTTCCCAAGGTTTCTACACAACATCCTTAGATACCAACTGTAAGGACCCAACACCTATTTCCCAATGATTTTTTTCTTATTTGATTACATTTTTATGTAAACAAGAAATATGAATCTATAAGGACCGATCAATCTATTACACTTGAAGAAACTAGATAAATCCATGAAAACCATTTTACATTTTAAAATGAAACAAAATATGATACATAAACTAAGATAATAAACAGAATCATATGAAACTCAAAAAAATAATACCTTAATCTTAATATGGTGAAAGAAGAACAAATGAAAGGGGTGAGATCAATCACATAGTAATGGTATGAATTAAAACATAAGATATCATAACATTATCATTAAGCATGTCGAATAAATAAAAACATGTGCATTTAACAAAAACATGAACACATTATAAAAGGAATAAGATATGAGTAAATAATGTCATAAAGAAACATAATCATAGGTATTATACTAGTCTAATAAACACATGAACCAGAATTTATATTTTCAGAATGATGGAATGCATAATGCGGGACAACATATCCATAATATCAATGGATAGTTCCAAGACCATAAATAATCGTTTTGTCTAGGCCTTGTTCCAAGACCGTAGTTTGTCTCATGAGTCCTACTGATGCATAGATAAACTTTAACATTCCCCACCCTACAATTAATATGTTCAATTTATTCCTTATATAAAACAGTTTAAAACAATAAACATATAAATTCATTTTGAAGCTAACATATGAAATGTAAGTAAAATTCCCCAATCATTGAATGTAAACATTAACCATTCAGAATAATATGTTGAACGATATTAAAATAGATCATAGATATTTCAAAAAACTATAAACCCTTCATCCACATATTGTAGATGATATTGTAATAGTTAAACCTCAATTATAAACATCATTCAACAATTGATGTTGACATAGACGAATATATTTATAAATGAGACTATTGACAAAATCATGAGGAAATAATAATTAAACATTACAAAGTCTCCCATAAAAACATGAAACATTCAAATAATAATTCCTTAAAATATAATGTGAAAAATGAAACTCTTGATATGATATACCAAAGGGATGTACATACACCAGAATAAATAAATATGTAGTGAACAAGTAATATATTTCATAAAAGATAATATGATATTGCAAAAAATCCTTTTTAATTTTGAAAGAAGATTTCTTTTCAAAAATCATTTATATTTTTCATGAAGTAATATTTTATACAGGAATATACCATTAAATAAATTAATTGGATATGTAAATTATATTTTAGCCATAAATGGTGTCCTAATAAAGTGAAATCATGTAAAAAGAGTTCTTAAGAATCATTATAAATAAAACATTTTAGAGCATTTTATAGAAAGTATTAAATAGAATTTTGAAGTGGAAAGAAACATTTGTTCTATTAAAAACAGAAGTGATCCATGATAATTTTTCATGATAAAATTAGTTTTCTAATAAAAATAATTGTGAGTACACATCAAAGTGAGTATGAATTTGAAAATATCCTTTGAATCAGGTTTTTATTTTGGAAAATTTTTTGAATGTTCATTTTGAAAAAATTATCTATCCATAAAATATGGAATTATTCTGGTTGGTGATCATATATTTGACACTCAAAAATAATTCAGTAGGATTACATAATACTACAAAATATTTTCATTTAATAAATATACAATAAAAGTAACCTGAATGAAAATGGATGTTCTTGTGGAAAAACCCTAACCACATTGTAATCAATCGATTCGTATGCCCCAAAATTAATAATATCAAAATGATAAATTGAATTCAATGAAAAAATTTATATTAATGATATGTTATGTAAATGGTTATTATACACACACCATACATAATAATTAGTAGTGAACAAGGGAAACCTCGAAAAAATAAAGTGAGATAATGAAACCCATTACCTTAAGTATAAATCTGTTCGGCTCTTGAACATAAGGTCCTAGAGTATTTGATTAGACTTATTATTAATTATTTAATAACATATTATACATTTAATTAGATTATAATAATTATTTTTAGTTCATTTATTCCCTTATTTGTAAGTCATTATATTGAATTTTGTTGTTTTGTAGTGTTCATTTTCTTAATTTTCATAATAGGTTCTCTTGTTTTTAAGTAATGGAGTTCATGTGCAATGTGTGTAAATATCCTGAATTGAATTCTCATATTATTTATGACCATATATAGGATTTATTGGTTATTTATATATATTTTTTACATTTAATGAGGCTTAATTAATATATATAACTTTAATGATAACTGTTTCATTTAATTTGTGGATTTTGATTACAAAAAACTCATTTTTCATTATAACATAATACAATTTATTCAAAGTGATTAAAGAACCTTACATAGGTTATATTAGATAAATAATAATCAGTTTCGACCATAATAATAATGTTTTGATGACCATAATTGATAATGATAATAGAAATTGAATGCCCGTAGTCTTTGACTATGGTAAATTGACACAAATCTTAGATGGTGTTCTTTCTACTATTATAAAATAATGTAAAAGGAAGAGATGATAATAAATTATTAAAATAACATGAAAAACTTCCAGTACATGTAAGGTAATGGATTCATCACAAAATTTGGATTGTGATAAAAAATAATTGAAAAAGAAAACAAAATAACATGAATGGAAAGACAAAGACTTGAAAAGAGGAATTTACCTCTTGCACAAAACATCCTTGAGAGACACTTTAAGGGAGAGTTTTTTTGTCATTTTATTAGGACAAAGTTTTCTAGACATGAGATAGGAGGTTGGGAGGATATTTGGACAAAATTTGGAGAATTAACAGGACTTGATATGATTTTAGAAAAGAGGTAGTGATGGGTGTTTTTATAGTTGAGGGGAGAGAGGATCTCTCAATTTTATATTAATTAATTTATTATTTCTCTACAAGACAAGAAATAGTGAGTCTTCTATGACCAATAATAGTAATTTTATCATGTCAATCCAAATCAATTTTTCTTACATCAGAAGAACATCATACATGACACTGTAATTAGTGTATTTAGATTATTTTGTAAATTATGTTATTTCACTATTCATCAAAAAATTCAAGTATTTCAAAAAATTCACCCCAAACATTTTTCAATGTGAGGAATACAAAAATGTAATCCATTTTTCAAAAATAATTTTATAAATATGAATCATTTAATATTTATTTAAATTCATAATTTATTCAAAAAAATTGTTTTTAAACATTTATTTACTTATTCCTAAACATAGGTATATCGTACTTCTACTTGAATATTATTTATATACTATAATAGGTAAGGTTACTATTCATTAGGTATATCACTATTCCTAATGGTATGTAACTATTCATAAGGGTAAGTTATTATTTACTAATAATTTGGTTATTCTTATTGGATACAAAATAACATACTCATCACAACCGTGTAAGTCATATTTTCGAAATTCATATCCCAGAAGTGAAAAAATAATATTTACATGGATATGATATAAAAAAGTGGTGTTTTTAGAGACTCAGTGATCCATTAATTCTATAATAAATCTATTTGTAAATTATTCAGGTGTTATATCAGGCCTTGGGGTGGGCCATCATGGGTGACGTGTCAATTCTACCTAGGATGGATCATTATATTAATATATATTATGGTTGAATGTAAAAATAATATTGTAAATTTAAACATACAAAATAAGTTATAATATATAACTACAAGGGTTTTGACCTATAAAAACAATATATTAAAAAAGATACAAGGATCCATTTAAGGTTCAATGAAAATATTCAATCATGGAATGATTATTTTTCCACGTGGTTAAAAGAGTTTAGTGGGATAATTACAGTTTTCCATGAGATATATATTGATAAAATATGGAAAAAAGAGTAGTCATATAGTTTGATAAAACTTGGTTGAAATTATTTCCTCATGAATTACCTAGAGTAACAACCCATGTCTAGAGAATAAGATTTACTTAGATCGGACTGTGGGGTTCTAGGACTAAATAAACATTCATAAATTCAAAAGGAATTGATAAATAAAAATTCAAGCAATTGGGGAATATTTTTTGAAAATTTCAAATGTCATAAATCATTCCATCATGATGTATTAGAGTAAATATGTAGAGATTAATTTAAAATTAAACTATATATATTTTAGTGATGAAATTGTCACATATGACATATTATATACTAGATTTTATTTTTCCGATCATAAAAAACATGGTAAAAAATATCAAAATCATTAATGAGAATTTCATTGATTGGTAATTATAACTACCCAATAGTACATAATAAGTACAAGGGACGTGTTTATGGTACATATATAATAATAAGAAAATTCTATAAATGGGTTATAATAACTTCGCTCCAAATTGATCAATAAAACCTAGTATTACAGTTATGAAAAGTAAATTAGAATGATAAGATCATTATAGATAGTGGTCAAATGTTAAATTGAATGTGAGCATATTAAATTTTATAATTTAGTTAAAAAGTTGTATAAATATCTATTTTTATCCTATATCATCATATTATAGCAAGGAAGTATATTTTTTCATGATGTATATTATAATAATATTATAGAAGTGATACAAGACATGAACTCGAGGTTACGATAATGGTCCATAGTTAAATACTTTAGAGATATCATCTCTTTAAGTATAGAACATAATAAGGTGAAGTTATATCTAGTGAAATATACATATGAAAACATGGTATGACGAATGACTAACAATATATCTTAGTAGAAACAATATTTTTCACTTTAGAGTTAATATGATGTGAATAGTTTATTGTTGGCTTTGCTTAAAGTGGGGGTTTTATTATCTTTTTTTCCATTACCCAACAAAAAATTGTAATTTTCATTACTACATAATTCATGGAGTTTGATATATGAATAATTGACACGTACCTTGATAATAACACAACATTTTTATGAAATAGTTTTTTTAATGCACATATATTACATGTTTTATATTATATTTGTAGAAAAACATATCTATAATGAGAATCCCATAAAAACATGAGAGTAATATTAAACATATGACATATTATATAAATTACAAAATATGATGATACAATAAATATGTATAACATTCAGTTATTGGGGATCATAACACTACAAGAGAAATGGATTCTAGAAGCAGTTTAAAACACCTATAATTGGTTCTCTTATTTTTCTCAAACAACTGTTGTATACAGAGTTGAAAATTAATTTAGATGTGTATTTTTACTAATTGTGGTATTTGAGAACAATTATGAATCTATAAGTCATTTCTATATCAACATCCATCAACTATAGAGGGTGAGGTTTAGGGATAGGGTACGTTCCTGTCAACACCACCGAATGCCCTAGGCAGTGATGAGCCACACTTCGTCCCCTCCTTCATAAGAGGGGAAGGGTCCTCTGACAAATCTCCCTGGTGATCAGACATCTACATTTGTTACCTTTTAAAAACCTCATTGAATAAATTCTTTTCCATGGATTCATGTATGTTTGAATGTTCCAGAATACTTTGCATGCCCCTCGCTTCTACTATTCTCAGCTCTAGAGTTCACTGAGGTGTATTCCCTAATGAATCAAACTCTGATTGCATGTTTCATGTGGCATTGGACATTGGTTGACTCTTTTGGACAATGTATTTTTGACTCTTGGGTTTTGTTGGATATAGAAACATTTGGTCTTCTTGACTCAAGGAGCATCAAGATTCTATTTTCCTCCGAAGATGACTTGATTCTCAAGTGGTTGAGTTCCCCACACTCCTATGGTGTTTCTCGCTTCATCCTCTTCATGTGGTCATAAAATAATCATATGAATCATGAACCAATAAAGATGGAGATTTTTGTATGGCTTCTTGGATCTCCAACTTCCATTACAAAATCAATATATTATCCTCTTACTTAGAATCTTGGTGGGTGTTTCCTTTATACTGATAGTAGAACCCATGTGATGTGCCACCCAATTTCTCCGACAGTCTATGTCATAGTTTATGTATCAAAGTCACCTATTGAGGATTTCTGGATTATCGTGGGAGAATAATTTAGATATATTAAGTACATGATATTTTAATCAAGGTGTGATTATTGTTCTTCGTGCAAGACGAAAGGGATAACATGGTGATTTTTTGGCCTAGGTGGATAAAAATGGACAATGATCTAGAGGTCCAGGCAGACAATCATGGTGGAGATTTTGGTGAGGTTGGAAATGATTTGGATACATTCAGTGTAGGTTCAGTGGACTGTTGTTTTGTTTATATACATGGGAATATCATGGATGCGGTTGTATTATGCTCAGGTGGAGCAAGGATATAGAAACAATCAAAGGATCTACCTCCTGAACCTAGTGTAGATGAAAATTTTAAAATGATAAAGACTGATTTTGTTATCACTCTAAGTAATAATTCATTAAAAGGGGGGTCCATTCTAGTGTAGTGGTAGAAGAAAAATTGGATATAGTTAATTCCATGACACAGGTTTCATGGGACATTATTGGAGTTTTTAGTCTAATTTTTATGGGTGAGGAGAGTCAATCATCATGCACCTATTCTATAGAAGTGTCTGTTGGTTGTAGTAGTAAGTCAAAAAGTAGAGTCCATTCAACTATTTATATTAAGGGAATGTAGGGACAAGAGTGGGGGAATACTTCATATAGTATAGGTAGGTTGCTGAATTCTAGATAGGAAACCAACCCAATGAGGAAATTGTTTTGTATAAACATAAATAACAAGTTCTAATGATTGAGTAATGAGAGAGTGTTTGAAGGGAATCCCAATTTTCCCTCTGAGACTGATTCTGATGACATTGGAAAATCATCAGATCGTAAATGATTGGGATGGACCTTTAAAGGCCTGCACAATCAAATAAGGACTAAAGGGAATAATGAAAACATAGACCTGGGCATCTGTATTGTCTCCAGAAAATTTGAACCCAAAGGTACTTAAAGAGTATTGTTACCTTCCTATACCAATGGAGACCCGATAAACAAAAAAAGATGGGAAACTCAAGAGCATGAAGTCCAGCCTGTGGTATGAGAGGAGGTCCGGAAAGTCGATGTGACCCAGTCTCAAGATAAAAATAAAGAAACAAAAAAGGTAGAGGAACAACATGAGGATATGAACTTGCAATCTATCGAGGGGATTCTGGTGGTGGAGGATACTATTCCCCAGGGACATCAGTGTGAGGTAGGGCCTCATGTAAAATAGTAGTTCCTGATGGATATGGAGTTGGATATGTATATAGAACTACTCATTCATATTGGTGAATATATTAATGAGGTATCCTTGGTGATCAATGCAATGAGGTATGATATTGAAAAAATAATGAGAAGATTAATCCAAGTGAAAATTACCAGAGAGAAATCCGATTGGATTGACAAGAATGACCTTATACTTGTTAGAGGATTTAATGTGGATAAGATTAGGAATGATGAGTATATTAAATCTTGAAATAATCTAGCACAACATTATGAAGAAATCCTAGAGGCCGAACTAGAATTAGATGTTATTTCCTTTCCCTGGATTATATTTAGTGAAGGAGATTCCAATATCCACAAACGTGTGTTTAATAATTCAGTTGTATCCATTAATGTTTGATCTTCTTTATCTATGAGGGTTCTCACATTCTCTTCAAAATTATTGGAAAATAAAAATGTTAATTTGGAGGATAAATATTTTCTATGATTAATGTGAAAATTTAAATTATTTAATTTTTATAATAATTAGTGGTAGTTAAAAATATTGTGGAAATATTTCCTAATAGATATCTGAATTATATATATTTTAATACATTAATGTACCTTATAACCACCATCAAAATATTTCATGATGGTTTAGTTGTGCATACCATAAATTGGTGATGGTTTAATATTTTGTAGTGGCAATTAAATCCAACGCTGAAAAAATTGAAACACTTTTTTATTTCATGGTGGTTTAATACTTTTTTATACACCATAAAATATTAATTAAAAATAAGGGAGATCTATATACACTACTTCCATAAATTTAAGTTGTGGATATATCTATAACATGTAGAATTTTTAAAATTCAAAAGTTTAATAAATAATTATATTATAATTATAAACCATATATAAGAAAACATTTTAGAACGATAAATATATTTTTATTAGTGAAATACAACAATGGAATCATATATATGTATTACAAGAAAATATACAACCCATAAATAGAGGGATCCGATATCAACTATATCCCCAATAGTTAGACTAGAATCCCCGAGATTCTCTACAATACATATGTTTCTATTGACTAATAGCCCCCAACATATCTGATTCCAATATTCAATAGAATTAAAAATATAAATTATTTTTCATTACATATTATGTATAAAAAATAAATTTTTAAAAATTATCATAATAATATAAATTTAATAATAATAATGTACCATATTTAGTACCAACCATATTATGTTTGAAATTTTTGGAGCAGTTCTCTTTTACTAACCTGAAATATATATGACAAATAAGAAGACATACATTTGTTAGAAATATAAAATAAAATACATTATATATATTTATTTTGACATAAATATACTTTTTATAAAACAATATAATTATTCAAAGAGATTATAATGTTACTCCAATCAAGATATATGGTGGAAATGTACATCATACCACAACCAATTTTCCCATATATGTACTAGTACAGTCTTCTAGAATCATCTGCAAGAACCCCATATAAGTAAAATCAAAAAATATTTTTCACATTAAAATTTGGAAACCAATCATGTTCATGCTCTAATACCCTCATAATAGTAATTGTGAAGCCTTATTCTCAGTATATGACCACTCTAAATTAACAACATATAATCCTGGTGAAATCCTTGAATCAAAATACATCAATATAGTGGAATTGTTTCTAAAAAACAACCTAGGAATGGATTTTGGTGAGTACATATTTTTAATAATAAATTAAAATTCACTAATGGTAGATATAAATCCATTTTGTTAAAAATTATATTACATACGTCTACAATGTCCATCTATTTTGAGTTTTTTATTTTTTATTAGAATTTGTTAAAATATATAAAATTGATTTTTTGATTTGTAAGTGAGATATTATATTGGAATATTGTCCTATCTTATATAATGTCAGTTAAAATATTTTGTAAAATTTTGAGTGTGTCGTCTTAATAGGTTATTTTGAGTGGGAATTAGTATATTGTTAAAGATAGTGGGGCTATATAATATGGTTAGTGAAAAATTATTGTGTAGAGATCCATAAGGTCGTGTAAATTAGAAAAATTATTGATCAAGTTGTTATGAGAGTTATTTTTCTATGGAGTGCTAGGTTTTGGTCTTATTTGTTAATTTATTAGAGTTAATTAATGAAAATGGAATTTCAACATAATGAATCTAAGGAGCATACCCAATGAATGTGAGAGAATATCATATGGGTTTGATGACATAATATTCCTTAAAGAGTTCATTTTATCATCAAATTTTATGTTTTTAGCATACCTAGATCCAAAAAGAATAGACAATTTTTTATAACATGATATATGATATAAAAAATGATTTTTTAAATGATGTAAAACTATTTAAAAAAATTAATATATTCTAAATTAAAAATAATATATAATTTTAATTAGTAATAAGAATATAGTAAATTTATTCATCAATGAACACATTATTTTCATCCTCTTTCAATAACACGATTTCATCATCGTCACCTTCCCTACAAGACCAACTACTTCAAGATCATCAAAGATTGCTACATAAATCATCTATTTATAATAGTGTTCATTGTCATAAAAAAGGCTTCAACATTATCACTCATATCATACATTTTGGTTTACTTTAAATGCACTAGAACACTCCCCATTATCAACTTTATTATCCACATTTTAGAAAATTTTAGCATGTGAATCAAAAATATATAGATCATGTTATCTTTTATACCCTGTATTGATCAATAGAGATAAGTTTACCTAATTATATAGTATATAATAATTCCTTATTCCCCAATAAATATCAACACTCTTGAATTTTAATAACTCATATGAAATTTTCCCCTGATAATTTAATTGAATATTGAAAATCAACATTCTAGAGTATACCAACCTTATGAATTATTTGAACATTAAAATTATTTTTTATTAAAAACATTCATCATTCAAAACTATATAATAGTTATATCCATTAGTATTATAATCCTATAATATCCTACACTAATTCAATGGTCCTAAGACAATATATTTAAATTCCACAAGGACTATATATCGATTTCCAATAATCATGATCTATATATATAAATATAAAACATTTTTACATACATAATATAATTTTATTGGAATAATTTGAATTTAAATTTTTTACGATCTTCAAAGATGTGTAAAAGAATAAATAATGTATTTGTTAATGGATTGTATTATCGCTTTATCCATTACTGTTTATCTTCAAATTCATATATTTGTTTTCATATTCAATTCTTTAAAAAAAGGATTTACAATATCCCTGTTGAGTGGCACATATTTGTGTGATTATATGTTCTATATTTTTGTCAATGAAATTAAAAATATTATCCTTACAAGATGATATAAAATTGGATTTTTTGATTTCATGTTATAAGACTACAATTGATTTATGATATTGAAACCATGTTCGACTGAACTAAATCATGTTTCAATAAAATCCAAAAACCATTAAAAAATTATAAGGCTTTATTAGACTGTATATACTTCAGAAATAAAGCCATATGATTGAGGTTTATTTTTCATAAAAGACATGAAATGTCTTAAATACCAAATAAAAAAAGTAACATTACATAATAAACCATATATATAATTAGTATGTAAATTTTAATGTTGTAATGATTAATATGTAATATGAAAATTCCACCCTATGGTATACATCCTTCGATAAAGAATGATCCATCTAACATTAACATACTTAACCAAATTCATAGTCAGATAAACCATTACAGTGAAAAATGAAAGAGGGAGTATAATATCCAAATTTAAAAAAATCTATAAAAAGTTTCATTATGATTTTCATGCTTGATGGGGTTTTTTTCACACAAATCAGTATAGAGAATCTAAAAAAATCAATTACTACTTCAATTATTTTATCAGGTAACTGTTTATACAATACCAAAGATATAAATATATCTATAAAATTATGTGAGTTTTCAATTTTAATTCTAGGTAATATACAATGTTTTCTATAAACTCATATTTATATGTTACATTAAAATTAATGAGGTGAAATTCAATTTTTCAATCTTCAATTGAAAACATAAATTTATTAATTTTCAATGAAAAAACCACTTCAAAAGACTTTATATTATTATTTTAACATAGATCGTGCTTTATATTAATTTATTATAAGGAATTACAATAATTTTGATTATTTTTTTATTTTAGAAAATTATTCGATATTTTAAATAACAAATATTCACATGTATTGTTTTCAATGTTCATAAAATCTAGAATAAGATGTAATAATTGAATTTCCCAACAAAGTGGTATGAAAAAATACTACGTTTCTTCAATTTTTTACCAACTACATCTGATGATAAGTGAATATTTTCTTTGAGATGTTGATCTTATAAACATTACTAAATTTTTCATCAAAAAATAATTATTGTGACTTGATATTTGAACTTGATAACAATTTTGGTAGAGGCCTCAAATAATTTAATTCATCGATTCAAGGGTTATTAAACTGATATCCATGAGTGACATATAAGAGTTTATGATGAAACAAGAAACATGAATTTCCTATAAATGGTAGTATTATAGGGTTGAATTGAAATTTACATACTATAAATGCCAAGCTATTGTTAGTGTTTAAATTATAAATTTTCCTAATCCTATTAAATTAGTAATCTCCCATAATATAATAACAAATATTTTAAATATATTTGTTTTTGATGTATCATATGTATCTACAACATTGTCTCGTAACTCTTAAAATTATTATATAAAAGATTTATGTTATAAATTGATGTTATTTAATGAAATTTTTCTCATGGAATTATTAAAAAAACTAATCAATTTTTTTGCATACGCATCCTCTTATGATGTTTGTAAGAGATCAAAATAATTAACCATCTATTATTGGTTTAACATAGAGTCTGAAATATATTAAATCCATTAATATAAAATAAAAGTCACATGTTACTAGGATATATAGATAAATTTGTATGTGAATAATAAATTTATTTCTAGGAAGTAAAATCTCTTAGATGATGTGTAAACTTATCATTACTATTTTACATGGAATTACACTTTATTTTCATTATAGTTTTAAAATACATAAAAAATACTTTAATTCATTTTTCTAATTGAATGTAATGTAATACATTTATATTAGTTATATTTATATTGTTATTTTAATTTTATTAACTCTAAATTTTATCATTATTCATCGACTTCCATATTGAAATATGGCATCTTTTACACTCTTATCTATCAGAATCTTCCCCCTGATAAAACAACCAGTCATTGGGACATTCATGTATCCTTGTGTAATTGAGATAGATATTGGTAATAACATTCATCATATTATAAAATAAATCGTGATTTATATATTTAATAAATTAATCGTGCATGAACACCAATATCGTCAACATTTAATTATTTATAATTATATATAAGAACTAGATATCAGAAAACATTAGTAGAGGGGTAAATTGTTTATATTTTATATACCATTCATAAAAATCACAACTTAGATCATCCAAAAATTCATTAAATTCTTTGGATTGATCAATCCACTTCTCTATTGTATTAATCTCTAAAAAACAAAAATATACACCATTAATATGATACAATCATTATCTTTTTATTATAAGTGTAAAAGCATCGTTAATCATGTTTGTAATTTCATTCTTTACTATTATTCCAATAGATTGTTAATTATATTGGGGAATAATGTCACAATTAATATAATCATCAATTCCACATGAAAAATATAAATTACATATCCAATAAAAAATTGTTACAATATCAAGCTCAAAAAAACATCATGTATTTTCAACTGTCATCGAAAATTACAATCATATTGTAGACATCATATTCTTCCATCTACAAATCAATTTACAATTCAAGAAACACCTCTAAAATATTAATATACTGATTTTTATTCTATGTAATGTAGTCATAATTTAATCCATTTGTACCCTAATAATAAATATCTCTATGAAAATTATAACAAAAAATAATTAAATAAACTCATGATAAAAATAAAACATATCAAGGAATAATATATAATAATTTATAAAAATTAATTTAGAAAAATTCATCAAATAAAATATAATTATTATCAATTGATTATATAATTTTATATTCTATTATATAAATATATCGAATAACATGTATAATAATATATTCTAAATAATAAAATAATGACTAATATGTAACAAATTAACAAAAAAACTACAAAAATTCAAACATAATTTATAAATTCATCAAAAAATAATTTAAAAAGGAAACTAAAACAAAATAATTACCCTAATAATCAACAACAAATTATCTAAATTTTATATAATCAGTAAAATTAAAAATAAATTAAATATATATATATATATATCCCAACATGATAAATAATGAAATCCAAAATACATTTCAAAAAAAAATTATATCCGAACAAGAAAAATATAAATTTGAAATCCCTTTATAAATCCCATGGAATTTTATTAAATTAAATAATAATAAATAAAATATAGTATTAGTTCTTCTAGAATCATACATTGTACATAGAGTAAATGTACAAAGAAGGGTAATAATTTCATTTAAAATATTATAAAAAATGATAAACCACTTAGAATAAAGAGTTTTTATAGAAAATAATGGTAGGAGGATATTGAGAAAAATATTAGGTATTTATAAGAAGAAGTAAAAGAGGATGTTAGCATCATGGGAAGGTAGTAGAAGGATAAGGGATGACGTAGTGGGGATGTTTTTCCAAGGTATGAACGAACATAGGGATTCATGTGATAGAACAAAGTTAAGTAGAGGTGGTGGGACTATGATAAATGGGTTTAAATAACATAGGTTTTTAAATAAATTTTGATAAACAAATATATTATTCTTTGGTTTTAAAATAATCAACACTAATATTTCATTACCGAGTGATTTTAGTTGACTGCATTTAATAATGTTGCATGAACATGTAAGAGCCTTGGGTTTTTAATTATTGTTGTTTTTTAAACTT
Organism: Viscum album; assembly: GCA_963277665.1. Classification (NCBI taxonomy): domain Eukaryota; kingdom Viridiplantae; phylum Streptophyta; class Magnoliopsida; order Santalales; family Viscaceae; genus Viscum; species Viscum album. The sequence continues at coordinate 822,654,943 of OY728162.1, forward strand.
ATGCTAATAAACTATATCAAATTATGTTTTTATTAGAGTGCAATCATCAATTATTCTACTCGTGAAGTTCACACTTTTTGATCTTGATTATTAGAGATCATGAGGACAATATATCCAATTAGAACACAACATATTTTGGGTGTCACTAAATATTTCTTTATACAAGCATGTTTATTTCTCCTTTAATGTGAGATATTTTAAATATATATCATTGATTATATACTTTTATACATCATAAAAACCACACCATTTTATGTCTTTGGGTAGTTATGTATCATCTACAGTGTTATTAATATTTTAAAATTTATTGAACGATCACGATGGGATTTATCACAGCTTGATATTGTAATATGATATCTCTAGGACTTTAACTATGAAGGTAGTTCCTTGAATAAATTCATGTCTATCATAGAAGAAATAAAGTGAATTGGGTATGGTAAAATATTGATAAATAAATAAAATATTATAATGAATCGAAGTATCCATCCATATTTATGATATATTGTATGATGAAGACATTATAAAAGAAAGTATGTGTTAATAGGTGGTTTTTATTGATATGTAAAAATATATATCTAAATTAGGGCCATGGTTTTTTTACAAACACATCTTAGACTATGAGAAACAGTAAAAACTATCTATATAAGTTACAAGAGTTTCACAGAGAAAGTTTATCGATAAGTTTCAGCAATTATAGTCAATTTGAGTTTAGGATGAAGTTACTCTCGTGTCTATCAGTTGGTTTATAACTGGGTTTGAATGATCATAAGTAAATGAATAAAAAAATTCAACTATTTTTTATTCATGTTTAGAATAATTAGAATTGAATATATTTATCAGTGTAGTAATAATTTGTTCGGTATTAAATAATTAGATCTGGGTATACTGTTTTTTGAATGAATATTAATTTTTCATGTTTTATTATGTATATTTGAGAAGAAAAAACTAAGTTACTGGAACTTATTTTATCAGTTGATATGTTTAATTAGTACGTGTGACTAGTGAAATAAATTTTAACTTTATGATATTTTAATAAGTTCATAAATGAAACTTTGGGTCAGGCATGAGGATTATTCTTATTAAAATATCTTAATCCACTAAAAGAAATCTTAATCCCCTATATAAATTTTTTTTATACCCATGAATTTTTATTAAGATAATTTAAATGAATCTGAGTCTTCGCATGACATCTATCAAAATTTAGAGAGATATATAAGTGAGAAAATTACATTAGGTTACTTCCTCCTCTTGGATAATTTTTGTATTCTTATGATTGTCGTACAAGATCATAAAAACATAATTTGTTATTTGAAAAAAAAAATAGTTTCTAGATAATAAAATATGACATTATTATGCTTGTGTAGATGATTTTTAGGGTTCATCATTGGTTTCCCTCAATCTATAATAATTTTAAACCGAGTATTGTTTGTTGGGATTACATGAATGAATGTTATGTTCTTCATTTTATGTTTAACATAATTAAAATTTACCTATGTGATACTTTGATGAATTTGAGAAATATTATGCTCGATCTTATCTTCAAAATATATATAGTTCAAAAAAAAACATTGAAATGAAACCCTTCGCTTTTCTCCAAAATTTAATTTCGTTACTAATTTCTTACATACTTATAGAGAGGTATCTTTATGTCATTAATTCTATCTCATCTTATTTTGATGAATTAAGTAATATTTTAAAAATAAGGCATATATGTTATTCCAAACATCAAGGACTTCTACATGTATTGTAGTGTTTTATCACTTAAGTTGAATGAATTAGAATTTTATTTGTGGTTTATTATGATATGATGAATATCTTAGGTCTATAGATTGAGTAACATCACCTATAACAATTCTATAAGTATATTACTTTATATGACTTGGATATGTTGTGCCAATAAGACTTCAAATAATTTTTTTTTGATATATTTAGTGGAATTCACCAATATAAGATTTAGCTGTATGATTTTATCATAACAACAATTTTTTATCCTAAATTCATTTTTGATGAGTTTTCTAGGTTTTTAACAAAGAGGTGAAACTATCTAATGGATATGTATGTAGTATAATTATTCTAAATATTCTAATTATATGGATACTACATGAGTTTGGTTGTGATACTTCTTTTTTAGTCATGATTTATTTTTTGATACGAGATTATGTTATTTTTTAAAGGTGCAGTGAAGACTTGTGATATTCAAGACATTATAGAGTATATAGATAAGAAATTGAATTATTATTATCATCTTTATTATGTATATTTTTTAATATATTTAGGATGTAATGATGTGTAGTTGAATTTTATTATGTTATATGATTTTGATGTATCTCTAGTTTTATGAGGTTTAATTATTTGGATTGGACCAATATTATCATGTTTAGTTACATGTATTCAATACCATCTACATTTGATAAAAAGAATGGTGTCCTATTATACTATCAACTATATTGAACGATAGCATTAGGTGGTAGAAGGTTTCTTAAAATGTAAATATCTACTTTATTATTGCTTCTAAAGATGAGCGATAATGTCTTTATTGATGTATTTTTATGTGTGATAACATATTTGAAGTCAAGATATAATATCTTTTAATTTCATAGAGGTTTATTTTGGATGAACTTGATTTGGAATCATAATTCATAAATTAATTTTTGATTACTGGATTGAAATTTTGTTGGTGGTAATTCTCATTAGTGAATTTTATATGATTTTGATAAGAACATCTTGTTTAGTATATAAATTCCCATTATATTATGGGAAGAGTCAATCGATAATGTGATTAGAATATGATTATGTTCTAGGATTATTATCAAATAATGATGATGATAATTATCAGATAGATAAACACCTAGTTATTATAGAGTTGTACATTTATTTTTATAATATATTCACATATATAATATGGTTAATATATATATACTATAATATGGAGAGACAATTCGTGAAATGAGTATTTCTTTACAATGATGGAATGAAGTAGTGATAAAATAGATGAAAAGACACAATAATTATTTTAATAAATCATATCCATATGGAATTGAGATATTTTTATAAAAATATCATTAATGTTGGTAATACAAAGTGAATTATTTATTTACCTATTATTCATTGATCAGTAGTTTTACTGTTATGGTATATAGAGTCTCTTGTTCCATTAATAAACATTCCTTTAAAATGGGAAGTACAAGTTATATTTAGGGTTTCAAGTGATAAATTAATAAAATCGATTTTATATTGATATATTGGATGATCTTAATAAATTTTAATTAGAGGTTATTTTACTCAAAGATAATATTGATTTGTTATATTTTTTTTGACATTGATATATGTTCATGTGTTCCAGATGGCGAGGTAATGAAAATTAAGACAATACCTAGTTTTTTATTGTTATGTTGTCTTGTGATCTATTACAATCTATCAAATGATTAGATTCCAACAGATTAAATATTTTCAGGTGAAATTCATTCAATTCATTATTGGATTTGGGGATGTTGATTCTATTTTATTAAAATAAATAGAGAAAAAAGGTGATAAAGTATCTCACTTTTAGATAGTGCAATTATGAAAATTATGAAAATGTAATTTGGATTGAATTCTTATGTTGTTTGAGTATTGTATGTATTAGAGTATTAATAGCATGTTTCCTTGTCTATGAGATAAAAATAATGATGTGAATTATTTTTGGATAAATGATCCTTCATTTTTCATTCTATTTATGAAATAGAATTGTTGTATTAATGCATGTGTGTCATAGTTCAACATTGGTTTTTCACTATTATTGTATTTTAATTATTTATTCTTGAGTCTCTATAGTTTCTCTCTCCATCTAGGTAAAATTTCGTGTAATTTTTATATTTTTGTGTGCTTAGTTCCTTTTTCATATTTATGCGGACAATTATTACTAATACTATAGAAACCTTGTGACATGAATTCATAATTTTTAAGATCCAATTACAAGTTTGGAACATAATTAGTCTGACCGTGCACCATCCTCTAGGTACGCCATTGAGTCATGGATTTTTTGTTCAATTGTGCATCCATACCATGTGATATCACCATGTTTTATTTTGTGGGAATCCCTATATTACCTCCACTAAAATTTAATCCTCACCCTCACACGTCATTCAATTATTTTGATGATGAACCACCTAGAGATCCTTAATCATTCATCTTTCCCTACATTCCTCTTTTTAACATGGAAATTCCTTGGGGTTTATTCATCATTTCAGTTTGTATCTTCAAATTATTAACTTCCTTCCCATGAATTTCCGCCTCATTTCCTATTTTATCTTGTTTCATCTTCTCCCCCTATTTTGTTACACTTTAGGTCAACCTTAATAATTAGGGTTTGTTTCTCATTGGTTAACATCAGTACCTCGGGCTTGTGAGGATCTCTACGAAACATTTTCTATCGAAACTCACCAAAGAATATGATTTTATCTTTATTATTGTAGGTTTTCTCTCTTATATAACTCACTCAATATTTTAAATTATGATTTATTGGTTCTAGAGCATATTTTAAATACCTAATGATAAGTATAATATAATACCTTGATAATTTTGAAAATGGAAACCAAATTTCACTTTGTTTCAATGGAATTTCAAGGGACTTTAATATAAAATATGTTATTTAAATATCTTTACCAACTACCCCTCACATTATTTTCATAAAAATTCCCATGTTGTTTTATTACTGTAATTCCCATTATAAAATTTTTTATAGTTCTTTGAAATAATTTTTAAGATAATAACATTGTTTTAAGGGTTTTATTGAACATTAATGAATGTGTTTGGGTTTTTATGTTGATATATCATGTTATTTGTGTGTCTAATGTTTTAAGATTTTTTTTATAATGTTTTTTCCCAAATTATATTACAAGACCCATTTGAAGAATTCTAAAATAATTTTAAAGGTCACCATAAAAAATGATCCTTTTATATTTTGAAAAGTGATATGGCTTCTATATTTATTTCCTTAAATGATATATTTTATTTTTCCTTCTTATTCCAACAGAAAGAGAGTCTATATTGTTGTTAATGTTATTCAAAGGTGAGGGTGAGTTATTATTATTGTTTGTGTCATTTTGTAATAAATGACATTATCACCTATATTTTTATGTAAAAATAAGTATTGTTTTGTTAGGTGAAACCTCTAGTTATGACTTCTACACTAGTTTAAAATCACTATCTAAGTACTAACCCCAATAGATATTATGATCTAATTTTTTTATTTTACCCCTCAATTATGATGGGTAGGTTAATGTTGGGTTTTATCAAAGGTTGTTGTTATCTATAATCATTAATATTTATAATTTTTATTAGCATTTACTATTTTATCCCTTAATATCCTAGGTTCCCATGATTCTTTTTCTTTTTTATGCTAGTGTGTTTTTTTCTTATTCCCAAAATATTTATTTTTTCTAAAATAGAATGGGGAATTTTTTATAAAAAAATTTCGAACAAATTTTATTTCATTAAAACACACTCCTTTAATTTAAATTTAATATAAATTATTATATTAAAATTATCATATAGAATGTAAAATTTTATCATGTAATTTTTACATTTAATGAAATGGATGTGTATGTTTTATAAAATGCAATATACTTCATATTAATTTTTCTTCAGCTTGACTACCAAAAACTAAATTTATAAATAAATTTTAAAACTATATTGGAATGGTTTTTCTTTGTAACGATTATGAATATGGTGTGGGGTGGTTAATTATTAGGACTCAATGCTCACACTTCTTGGCATCTTAAGTTCCATTTCAGGCCTTGATTTCACTAGGAGTATGCTTGGTTTGTGAGTGGATGCTTACTCATGGAGTCACTTTGAGATATGTTGTTGTTGTTTTATTTAGTTTTCAATGCATCATTTGAGAAATAATTCATCCCTATTTTCCTTAATTTCTCTTATGGGTGGTTTTTATGCGTATAGTGTTATGGGTGTTCAATAAATGGAGTTGTTTCTTTCACGGAAGTTGGAGGAAATCATGAGTTTTTTTTGATTTATTTCTTATTTATGCTCCTTTATTTGACCCCACATGAGAATCCAAGGTATATATGAATCATTATAGTGTTCTGAGTAAATTGTACACAATTAATTTAAATTATTTTATAGATCAATTCATCCCCCAATGAATTTTTTCAGAATCCCTATTTCTTTTTTTCAACCTACGTGGATCGTGACCACCCCTTAGGCCTTTCCATTTGTTTGTTTGAGCATCCAAAGGATGAGAAAATCAGGTTAGTTCATAACAAAATAGTATTAGAGCCTATTTTCTTATATAGTAATTGGTTCTTGGAGCACCCATAACTGTTTGGGTGTAATAGTTATATTGGATATAGGACTATTGGAACACCATATGTAAGTAAATAATGAATCTATCCACCCCATTTATATTTGATACCTATATTTTTGATAGAAATTCATGTTTTTAGTCTTGATTTTTATGTTTATATAATTCACATCTTATATGTGATTTGTTTGGTCATCTATTGTTTTGGATTATGATAAATGGAGTGAAATGGTGGTACATGGTGATATCTTTGGGCTTGGAAATGCATTTGGAGTTTGATTACATGATTCCTTATTAATCTTAGTACTAGTTGCGTAGTTTTCATATGGTCCACAAATCCATGGTTCCATGTAGCACATGGACACTAGTACAACATTCAATTATGTATTGGACATATTTTTCTTTTTATTAATTTTTTATCAAGTTTTTATCATGTTTTTTTTCTATATAAATGTAGTTTTAATTTCCAAATCACGGTTTTAATTGTTCAATTTATTATATTCATATGTAATAAATGAGTTTCCCTATATTAATTTAATAAAAAATAGGAATATTAGATGTCTAAAAATGGTTTTTATAAGAAGGTAGTTCCATCATAAATAATTTGGTGGGTGACCCCAATTTAAATAATTTGTGTTTGTTTCTTTAATGGTTGATAATGGTTTTTTAGTGGAAGGGTGGGTTCAATGATGAAATTTGGGTTTTGGAAATAAATATTTTGGCTTCCTTTAGGTGAGATGAAATGATTTTAATATTGTAAATGTTGTCATAGTTTGTAGGTTATGATTGATGTTTAATGGTTGTTAAGGTTTGGTTTTCCAAAAAAAAAAAATTGATATTCATTTTGATAACTATAGATTTTAATAAATATGGATTGGATATTAAGTGATATAAGGTGGTTTTAAATTTATTTTACTTGAAATTTTAATTTTATTTCATTGTTTTTTAGTAAATTTTTAATCTATTTTTAATTAATTTTTTTTAAAAAATAAAATTTATGTTTTTTGATTAGAACCTTCAAAATGATATAGAACAGTAATTTTTATATTAAATTCTATTAAAAGATTGAATAATGGATTTAGGAAAATAATATATTGGTTTTTATGTGGGAATATGGGATATTAATTCATAGTGGATATATGAAATTAATTTTTTTTCTGATTTATGATTGAGAAACCTATTTTTGGGTAGGTTTTTTATTTTTTAAAATAGGGAAGTTCTATTATGGTCTACATGTTTTTTGGAAACACATTTCCAACATTTGACATGAAATTGACGGGTTTTAAAAATTGAAGAGGAAATTTTTGAAAATGGTTCTTTGAAAATTGGTGTATGGATTTCTAGGAACATATATTGAAGTAATTTGAATTTAACTGATTTTAGTTGATAAATATATTTTATTGGGTCTTATTTCATATACTACCATTCTTTTCTCTCCCATAAAGTATTGTATTAACATGATTAGTGTCATACGTGCATATTTCCTTCCTTCCATTTTTAGGTGTATTCCTATGTTAGTATGGTGATGGTTATCTATTTTGTTATTTTTTCATGTCAATCATTTGATTTATTTAGAGTTTCTAAAGTGTTATTTTGTTCATTGTGATCCAGGGATTGGAATTTGGATCATATTAGAGATATTTTTTCTTTAGTGATCCAAGGTGCCTTTTTCCCCACATAGATGGTAGACTTGTTATTTTTTTCATTTATGAGGGGTTGAGATTTGGAAGAATTAGGTGTGTTATATAGTAATAGGGATCAGTATTACCCATAGTGTAGGTTACATCCTAACTGGTTCCTTGGTTATCTAGTTGTGTTCACTAGGATTTGGAGTTTTTGGATAGATTCCCCAAGTTACTTCCACTTCAACCTCTATTATAAGGCTATATTTTTTTATTCTCATATTGGAATTAATTTTTTTAGGTAATTTCCATCATGTATTGTATTTTACCAAATGGATTGCCTTGATTTTCCATGGATAAGGTGATATCAAAAATTAGATCTTGTTTACAGGGGAATATATGAGATCTAGTAGATATGTACTTCTATTGTGGTACTACTAAATTTCAATGGTGTCCATGGTAAGTCTATCCAATTTTCTACGAATATTTTATCCCTTCTAGTGATTTTAATATTTCTCATTTTTGGGAATGAATTTTTTTGTTTTGGAGATTTTGTGTATTATATTAATTCCAATATGTTTTGGAGATGTCCATTGATGATCTTTTTGTTGAGTTTTAACTGTATTTTACTAAGCATGTTTTCTTAATATTGTGATTTAACTATGGTATTGAGTGGGGGCCTGTGTTTTGATTATTTCCCAACAACACCAAACAAAGGAAGGGTGTTGATCCATTGTCTATGTTTGTGTTTTGGGTTATTCTATCTGGTTTTTTTGAGTTTTTTTCCACCATGCACATTGATTTTGGTTGTTCCTTGGGTTTTGAGGTTGTGGATTATAATGTCAACATTTTTTCCAGATTGGAGTTCATTCTAACTTTTTAAGACATTCTTGATTTATATTAAGGTATATTATGGTTACCTTTGATGATGTAATTAGATAATTTTTGTGTGTCCCATTTCATCATTGAGGATAGAGTCATCAATAATTGGTTGTAATTTCTTTTAATATTCATGTTTCACAAATCATGACCTTAGTATTGGGGGTTGAATCTATTTATTTATAAATTTGGAATTTTATTCGAGTCTCTCTATGGAAAAAAATAATTATGGTGGGGAGAAGTGTCTCACCTTGACCTTGGTTTTATTTTATTATTTTATATTTTTTAATTTATTTATTGGTTTTATTTATTTTTTAGTCTCTATTATTTACCTCTCTCTATGTTCAATTACCTTGTTTTTTATATTTTTTGGTGTATATTTCTTGTTTCATGGTTTGGTGCATAGTTAGTATAAAACATTTAGAAATTAGGTGATAGATATACAACTTTTACATTTTTTAATTGAATAGTTAGCAAAAAATAAGTTTAACAATGTGGCTTTCCTATAATCAATGACCAAGGTTCTCCAGTCACACCTCCTTAGTCGGAATATTGTTTTTAAAATAGTGGGATACGCCCAGGATTATATTTTTTTGGAATTCCTATTTTCCCCTCGTAAATTAAATCCTCAGCCTCCTCCCTATTCATGTGATTCACCCCCTAGGGTATCCCCAAATGTAACTATTTACATTTGTTCATTTCCCTCTCATGGGGATTCCATGTGATTTATTTGTGATTTAATTTTTCATGATTAAGGTACAACCTCTTTTCTCATCTATTTCATTCTTATTCCTCATTTCTACTATTTTCCTCTTCTTCCCAATGTTGTTACACATTAAATAATCCCTAATTGGAAGGGGTGTTTCTTTAATAGTGATTTTTTGTACCTGGAACATGAGAATCCTTCATTGAAACATTTATAGAAGAATTTTTCAAGGGATGTTACTTTATCTTCATTAAGGTATGTTTTATCTTTTTTATAACTATTTAAAATTCTTGAACCAAGATTTCTTCACATTAAACCATGTTTTATATCCCTACTGAGTTATACTATATATTTCTATGAATATTTTAAAAATTGAACATTGTTTATACTTGGTTTCCAAAAAAATCAATGGTCCTTTTTTTAAAAATACATGTTATAGATATTAGTGTCCATTATTGGGCAAAAAAAATGTTTGATAAAATTATCCAATGTATTTTATTAAGGGATTTGAATTTACAAAATATTTTTTAGATCTTTAAAATAATTTTCAATGGAAACTCTTCGTTTATATGGGCTTTCATAGACTATAAATAATGAGATTTAGTTTTTTTGGTTGTTGAGATTTTATGTTGGTTGTGTGTGTGATTTTCAAAGTGATTATTAATAATTTTGTTCTAAATGAGATATTAGAATTTCTAGGTGGAACTTATTTAAATGGGTTTAACGGTCACCCTTGAAGCATTGAATTTTTTTTAAAAAAATTATATGGGTTATGAATTTATTTCCCCTAAGAGTGAAAGTTTGTTTTGAATGTAATTATCATCGAATTGTAAGGGGTTGTTTAAATAAAGGGTTTTTAGAGGTTCTGGTGAATTTGTTTCTTGTTTATGTTCCTTTTAATGATTAATATGCACACCTCCATTTTTATTTAATAGGAATTCCATGGTTGTTAGGTAGGAAATCTAAGTAAATAGGCTGTACTAGGTCCCAATAATTCTCTAACTAGTATCCCTTAGATAGACTATATTATTCATGGGATATTGTTCTAATCATTTAGGCCATGTATGAAAATATATGGTGTTATGATAGATGGTTGTTATTTTGATTCCGTCATATTTTTTGGTTTAATCATCATGCCCTAGTTTTTTCCCTAATGGTATTAAGTTCCGATGATAATTGTGTAACACCCCATGTTTCTGGAATAAAATTTAATATTGAATGAATGAAACAGTATGTTTCTAAAAAACACCACTTTTTTATAACCTAGATAGTATGTATAATTTTTCCACCTCTGTGATTTGAATTTTGAAAAAAAGAAATACATGGTTTCGTAGAGTAAGATATTTAGAGTCTAATAAGACAAACTAAATTTTTGGTGAATAGTAACATACCCTTATGAATAGTAATATGAATAGTAATATGAAACATATGAGAAGTAAACCATATTATTATTTTATTATCTTAATGATATAATATAATTATAACTTCATAAATTTTTCAAGGTGATATAAAACAAAATATTGATTTAAATTTTTTATTTTTTGAATAAATTTTAATTTTAATTTAAAATTAAAGAAATAATATTTTGAAAGTTATTTCCAGAAAATGGAGTTAATTTTTGAATTATAAATTTTGAAAAACGGTTAGGGTGTATTTATCGGATTTTTTTGAAATACTTGAATTTTTTATGAATTGTAATATATCGTAATTTACTGTATAAATAAATAATTTTTTAAATTAACTATTTCTAACATAATGGAATATTTAAGAACACTTGTTTTGAAATCATATGTACCTATTACTATTATTGTTCAGAATAATCAATAATATTGGTTTTATTTGAATAAAATAATAAAATAATGAGTAAAATAATGGGAAAACCCTCATCTCCTCCACTATAAAACCCCCTCACTCATTCTTCTCTTCACTCTTATAATCCTTTAATATCCTCAACGTTCTTCCAAAAAAACATTCCCTAGTCACTCCCCATATCCATGAAATCTTGGGCATTCAAAAAGACTAAAACCCCTTCCCTTAATGAGATTCTCAAGGAGGTGGATTCAGGAGGTAAATTCACATTCTATTTTATTCAATTTCAATTTATGTTCCCTTCTATTATTATCATCCCCTCAACTCCTCTGTCCAAATGACATTTATAACTCTAGTATCATCTATATATTAAAATTATATTAAATTAATGGATAACACATCATGATTATCCATACTCTCTCTCTTTTATTTTATAAACAAAATCATCATCTGTGAGTTGCCAATTTTCAACCATCGTGGACGATGAAGTTTCGTTCTTCAATTTCCCCTTCAAAACGAGTAATGAAACCATTTTTATGCTTTATCCAGGCTATAATATATGTATAATAACCAATTTAATATTCAGGATCATAATATATGTATAATAACCAATTTACTATTCAGGATCCAGTATATGTAAAGAATATTAAATCATATGACGAAAATAGTTCATAATAATCAAAATACCACTATAATAATCTAATTGATTATCATTAATATTTAATATAATGATTAATTCTAATTCAATGTAACCAAATGATATAAATGAAAAATAAATCCAATTTATCCTCATATAAATTGTTTAAATTCAATTTTTTGATTTACATCCATTCCCCATGAACTCCATTACTTAGAAACAAATGAACCGATTATGAAAATCATGAAAGTGAACACTCTTGAACGAACAAATTCAATATTATAACATATCACTAATGAAAAAAATGAACAAAAAAATTATGATAAACTAAATACATTTATAATATATTCAGAATTAATTTATAAATGAGTCCAATTTCATATTCCTTAACTATAAGGTCAATAGACGAACATTCTGACATATGGTAAGGGTTTTCCACCCAAACCTCTATTTTCATTCGGGTTACCTTTATTTACTACTTACCTCAAAAAACATAATATATATTATTTTATAATATTCATAAATTATTTTTAATTAATATATATCTATTTACCAATCATAATCCTTCTTTATTTTATGGGGAGATACACATCTTAAAAGGAACTGTCAAAATTCATTCCAAAATACAATCCCTATTTGAGGGAATTTTGCAAATTTTTACATATTTTCAAGGGCACTATAAAATCTTTTTTTGAAACTATTATATTTATAAATACTATAATTTTATTATTAAAATAATATCTTACTTCATTTATGAATTTATACAAATATTTTTCCAAAAGAACTATTATTTTCAAGGTAAATGAGTATTTATCTCAAGAATTATTTGATGATTTTATAAGAGTATCTTCATCTATTTAAACACACATTTTTATTGTTTTTTATTACATGGATTAATATATTATGATATAATATACCATATTTAATTGAATGGTTTATTATTATTTTTATTGTGTATATTCTATCTTAAAACCATTTACCAATTTACTCAGAATGGATAGTGTTTATGCTTATTATTGGGGAAAATTATTTACATTTCTTATGTTAGTTTCAATATGAATTTATATGTTTTTATGTTTATTAATTTTCATATTAGGAATGCATTGGACTTAGTAAGTGTCGGGTGGGGACCGATATAGCCCCTCGATGCAACATTTAGTGTCATTAGACAAAATACGATCTTGGTAGAAAACCATGACAAAATGGTTATTTATGGTATTGGCATGATGCCTTGACGATATAGTTATGATGTCCAACATTATGAATCCCAACATTATGAAAATATTTTTCATGTTTAATGTGGTTATTCGAAAAGTAGAATACCAATTATTATTTTTTATTACGGAATTATTTATTCAGATCGTATTACTAAAATAATTTGTTCATGTTTATTGTTAAAGGCTTGTGTTTTTACGTATTCACCACAACTAATGTTAATATTTATGATATATTCCATTGTATTACTTACCCTTTCTGAGAATTTGTATTCAACCATTTATTATGCCTCAATTTTCATGACATGAATGAGTTTATTATGGATGACCTGAAGGGATAGACTTATAGTTGCGGATGTTCCCATGAAAAATTATATGTTGTTTTTTATCTCAAGTTGTAATGTTGGACATATATAAGTATATTGTTTGCAATGATACTAAACTACAGAGTAATCCAGGAATCATATTCCTTTTTTATATTCCAATTTAATAAAATGAGGAACTCGCATCGGGAAACTGAGGTCTGATCCTTACTGTTGGTATTACATGATGTTTAGTAGAAAACATAGAAATTTGATTTAGAAAATGTATATGAGGGAAAAAATCCATAAGATATTATTTGAGGAAAAAAATATAATAACAATCTAGTATTTTGGTATGGAATATATTATGTTACATTTTCAAGAAAATACATCTATGTCTAGACTACATGTGGATGTGGTTCTAGAAGTGACATACCTCAGTGTGAAAACTCCAACAAGAAGATTCGGGGTTAACCTAGGGCTTCCTGGTAAATAAAAATGGGCCTTACTGCGCACCTGGTTTGACACTCTCGGGGTAAATGCTTTGGTTAATTTAAATTATCATTGGACACCATTATGAAAGATTTAAATATAAATGTTTCCTCAATGTAACCATGTCTATGATTATTAGATTAGTTGTGTATATAATTTCAAATTATGCTATGTTTTATATACAATGAGATTATATAATATTATTCCTAACATAATATAGTGTATGTCGCAATTTAGAAATGGAACCTAGTGGAAGGAATGGAAACCACATGAACATGCATATCCCACATAGGTATTTTACTCTAATACAAGACAGTGATGTAGGATCTAGAGATACGACTAGTGCTGAGAAACTTATAAGAATACTGGGACAAATAAATCAGGTTATGAACAATAACCCTACTCATATGGATCATCCTGATTATAATATCTCATATTTTTATTGTATTATTATTAAATATTATATGGAATTATTGTGAGACCCATCTTTCTGACGGTATGAGATTTTGAGACACGAAGTGCCCAGAATAAATGTTGGATATAAATTAAACTCTATATAGTGCGTGAAAGTGATTTCCTAAAAAAGTGAAATAAATATTAAAAGAGTTCCCATATTAGAAATTTGAGATCACCATTGCATTCATACTAGTGCATTTTTCTTGGGCGTGGTCTAATAATGACATGCGTAGTTCAACTGTTGGAGTTTTTTTTTGTCGTTTAAAATGAAATGAAATGAAATGAAATGAAATAAAATATTTTATTTATTTTAATTTTTTCCTTAAATGGAATTACTTAATACTCCCCTATTAATAACTTCTTATGGTAAGTCCACATGTTTTGCTACATATCCCGGGGAATTATGTATTTCCATTGGAAATTTGAATGGGAACTCATTGACGGACGATAATGGAATGATCTATCAACACATATTTGATTCGACGAACCTCACCAACAAATGAGATGTGGCGATCGTTCTTCATCTGAATCGAGGAAGGGGTTCTATTTCGATTTTCTCTTTCCTCGTTCATCAATTTAATGATGAACGTGGATCATCCCACGATCATATTGATATGTGGATCGTGTGTTTATTCAGGTTGGTGTTATTTTCCATTTAATTAGGTCTTTTGATTCAGGAATTGATTTTTTGATATTTTATGGATTATCATTTGACATTCCTTTTAGAACTATTAATTAAAGAATATCCACACCATGAAAAATGATGATAGAGGTGCATTCCTATTTTTATTATTTAATTTATTCCTCCTTCATAACTTTGTGTTCTTCACTTTCTTCATGGGTTTATGAACAATAGATCACTGCACATCTATTTCGCAATGCAATGATCCCATATCAGAGATCGAGCATTATGAGAACCAAGTCAAGGTGTGGTGGTGACAGTGGGAGAGTAATCTACTCTGATTGCTCAGGAATTTTCTTGGGGAGTTCTTAAGGCTGGTGGATTAAAAGTTGTTTTCAGGGACAATTGAAAGACTAAAAACTATAGAAATAGATTGGAATTGTCAGGAAAACCTCAAACTTGGAGTATCGCATTGATATGATGGTCAGATCGAGTATCGGAGGACCACCCAATGTGATTTGACGATGAATCACTCGACCTATAAAATTATGATCAACATAACATGTATCCCGTAGAATACTCCATGTATGGTTGGCCTGAAAGCAGCTATGGTTTCAGTGCTGCACACAGTGAATAACACTGTGTGCCTCTAGGAAGTCATGGTGTATGGTCCTCACCTAATGGTGTTTGGAGTTTTGGGCGATAAGAAGTGTTGGCATGAAATGTGGGTCTTTATACAGACTTGGCGTGTATCTTGAAAGATACACAGATACGGGATGGAGTACACAACATGTACTCCACCACATGGAAAGACACTATTGGTTACATGGGATACCCTGTGTACTAGTACACAGTCTGGGAAACATGGGTGGATGTTGTGTACAATCACATGGCATGCATACACGGAGCCTTCCCTAGGTTGCGAAACATGGTGTGATGCACTTTTACACACAGTGTATACCATATTCTACATGAAAATAATTATGGCACGGGCTATTGTACCCGATCAATACCCAAGATCAGAGGACATAGATTTTGACCCTTCTACATGCTGTGTACTTCTCTGTACATGAGTTGATCATATTTTCCACCATTCCTTAGACATGTTTCGTTGGGTTCGTGCCTATTTTCTTATTCCCATTAAGGTCATGTATCATTTCCATCCACCTACGTATGATCCCTTCACCAAGACCTTCTTTGATATAGCCATGTATCCATCCAAGAGGCCCGAGGTGATATGCTCTATCCATTCATGACCCTAGGTAGAATCTGGTATCAACGTGACCAATCCTACGAGACTTCAATCCTCTACGTAGCAAGTGAATCTAGAAGAGTCATGGTATTCATCAAGCACTGGAAGTTGTCCTTATTTATGTATAGTGATCTTTAAACACTCATGAGTGTGTTCTACTAGAATGAGTTTACATGTTCAGTCTTCAGATCTATCTGAGCATCAATCTATCTCATGGATTTTCCCGATGAATAGTTTTTCTCAGATGGAAGACATCAAAGCTATCAGACTATTGGATTGTGTTCTCCCAGATGATTGCTTTTTGGAATCTTCGAAATGAATCCATATTGTGGTTATGATGTCTTTTTAGATTTCGGCTCTAGGTTTTGAATATTTCATGAGCTTTTTCTCATTATATATGTTTGGTAGACATGTTCTATGTAAATGATAATGACACCTTTACATTGTGTGTTGATTTTTGGTTTTCAGGGTCATTTACTGAGATTTTTTATACACACCCCTACATGGGATTTTCCCACATGTGTCGTGTCTTGTGTATATGAGAGGCCTTTTGATGGATTCCATGGAAAACAAGGACTGAACTGAGTACTGTGAGTTCCTTGCAATGCGAGGTGTTCCAATGGCTATGATTGGAAGTCCCAGTACCACCATTTTCTTATAGGATGGAATTTGTAGTTACATACTATTTTCATATGGGGGATGGTATTCTATCCCAGTTTACAATAGAAAAATCACTTATGTTGTACTATATTGGTTAGGTTTAGATGTGTGAATGAATTTTGTTCCATAGTGTTTTATACATTTTAGTATGTGTGTATGCGTACATGTACATAAGCAATGACCCCAGGCTTGTGATATTCCTACCCGGTGCTAGTCACCAGGACCGATCCTATTGGAGGCGGGCTTGAGGTGTCACGGCACATTTCCCACTGGGACTGGTTGTGACATAATGGTATTAGAGGTGGTAGGTTGAACAATAGGACCATGATTATTTTATATTAGATTGGGTAAACAATTATAATTTCTTAGATCTTGACTTTTATGCTAGGGACTTCATTTTTGATGTGGATGGATGACGTTTCAATACACTAGGACACTGATAACCTTCTTTTCAACTCGATTAATGAGAAAACTAGTTGTGTTGAAATAAAATAATTGTACATGCATCATATTTGAATGTTCTGTGTTTTCCATGTCCTTTTTTCCTACTATCCGGGTATACTCATTCTCCATGGTATGTATTCTTTCCTTACTAGATGCCTCCATGACACATAGCTTCTATGATTCAATAGTTCAATCACAAGGATGACCCCCTCAGTGAAAATAATTCAATACAAGGACCATTTCCCCTGGCATAACCTCTAGGTGGTGCAAATGCTATCACACCACCAGTGGAATATTACATGGTAGCTACAATACTGACAGATGAGGAGCGTATGCTGAGCATGATCCATGTGTTCCAGAGACAGATACCACTTAGGTTTTGGGGAGATCTCGACCCACAAGTAGTTAAGGACATGGTTAAGGCATTGAACATAGTTTTCCATTTAGTGAGGACAACATCATACTAGATGGAGATCCTTGGAGAAAATCATCATTAGGGTTTGGTGGGAAAATAGTGGAGTTTGATCATGCAGACTCATGATGAGGAATCTATTTCATGGATGGAGTTCGAACAGCTCTTTAGGGGGGGGGGGGGTCTCTCCAGTTATTCTGAGAGAAGTGCATATACAAGAGATTCTTAAGCTAGAGTAGGGTAGTTTGATGGGGGATAACAATTAATCGAGGTTCACCTACCTAACTTGGTACACGATGGACATGGTCAAGGATCATTACTTCAAATATTGGACCTTCGAGTGAGGTCTATAGCAGGACATGTTAGTAATGTTTCTGCCTATATGTATTTGAACTGATGTTGGAGTTCTAGAGATGGACTTGGTGATTGAGATATTCTTGGTGGAGCAGAGACCGCCAGTGGTAGTCAGCAGCAGGAAAACAAGTGCAGAGACCTTAGCAGTAGGGATTCGAAGTTAGGCGCATGGTTTGGTATGTGGGAGACATCATAGGAGGACCCCTGATAGGGGATAGATAGTATGTGGATATCATCCTATATCAACTCAGTCTAGGGAGAGGTGTTTCTAATCATGCGACAATAGAGGACACCTCACTAGAGATTGTCCAACCTGTCAAGCTACTAATAGGATGGTGGTGGATAGACCACTAAGGCAGTTTCAGAGAGTGGAGCAGGCAGACCTATCAGGCGGAGGTCGTGGTAGAGGATATGGGGGAGAAACATGTGGAGGAAAATTATTTTATATACTTCCACCACCACCCAGGAGGTCCATACTAGCCTTAAGGATTTGGGGGAAATGGTTAAAGAAAATTTGATGTAGTTGTGACATATGACCCTGGGACTCCAAATAGGATTTTAGGTATGATATGTTTCCTTAATACAATATATTTCATAATATAGACACATGTTCCAGTCATTCATACCTCGCCACATGTATTATGAGAAACCTTGAGATTCTGTTAGAGACGTTGACTCAAAACAGATGCTTGGAGACACCTATAAGAGGAGACTAGATAATCACACATATTTGAAGATAGTGTGATATTTACCATGGAGGTGAGAATTTAGGTTGGAACTTCCTAGGGGTAGCGTCGATCCCTTAGGAGGTCATTATCAATATGTATTAGTTATCATCATTCCATGGCTAGATTGAAATCTTTAGGTGAGTATTGTGGTGTGTCCATAGTGGTGGGATAGGGTTTTTATTTTTTGGTGTAATGGAAACCTAGAAATAATAGAATGGGGTCATTCATAGGATGTTGGTTCCCATCACTAATGAGTTATATATCCTTACCCTCAATTAGTAGATGTTTTGAGCCTTCATTCCCAAGAACAAGTTCCGGAGTTTGAGGATGTCTTTATTGAAGATGTTCCATGATTACCACCCCACTGAGAGATCAAATTATTCATCAACAAACACCCCAAGATGGAACTGATAACCTCACCTGTGTATCAGATGGCTCCCACAGAGCTTCATGAGCTGAGTGTGTAGTTGGAGGATTTGTAGAGTAAGGGCTACGTAAGACCAAATGTTTCAACTTTTGAGGCCCCAATGTTTTCTAACGAGAAGGAATATGGGAGTTTGAGTTTTTGTGTCAATTATCTACACCTGAACTAGGTGAAATTTTAGAAAAATTATCCATTGAAGAGGATCGATGAATAATTCTGAAATTATTATCAATAATAATATTCAATGATATGTTAAATTAATAACTAAAAATTTTTTAATAAAAAAATTTAAAGCTATAATATTTTTCAATAATCAATATTGGATAACATATAATTTTATAAGAATATTTTTTGTCATGAAATAATATGTGGTTTTAATAAATAAATTATAATAATTACAATTTCATAAAAAAATTATTGTACAGAAATTCATTAATTACTTTACTAAATAAATTATAGCAATATATTTTTAATCTGTTATAAATTAATATTTTTTTATTAATTATGAGTATAAATATATTTATATGATCTTTTAAATTAAATTTACTATGATAAATATAAATAAATTTTTAAAATTATTAAAATATTATATGAAAAAATGATAAAACAAATTGTAATATTAAAGAGATAATTTTTTTTAAAAACATGGAATTATTTGTTAAAATATAATAAGGAAAGATAAAAATAAAGATATTACAAGATACGAGTTGTGGGGGAGGAGTCAATTGAGAAAAGGAATCGAGTAAGGGGAAAAAGGGTTTGGTCGCGAGTGTGTCCGAGGGAGAGGGATTGATCCAAGCATGATAGAGGTCGAGTAAACAATGGTGGTCTTATCCTTGGGAGGCCAAATGACTGTGAGGAGTCTGAGAGATCTTCGAACATCGTTGAGGGCTCCAAAAGGTTGATAATTTTCACAAGAGATTCAACCACGAGTTATGGTTTTGTTTTCGTTTGTGATATAATTTGATGAGGATTTGATCTACATGAACCTATCCAAGATAGTTTTTTTAAAATTTCTAGATGTTGAATATTTATGTAGACCCTTAATCGTGAATCATTTTGGAATAGGATGACCTATGTGTCCATTCAGCCTCAATCGTATTCAGCTATGCAATGTTGATCATTTTTCCTTTTTATTGGATCTCCTCAAAGAGTATACTAGATTTAAGAAATGATTATGATTAATTTCATATTTTATCTATTTTTTGACTCAGATTTTTATTCATGGTTGTAATCCACATTTCAATAACCCTTCGATATTGTTTTTCCACAATTTTATAATGTGGGTTTTGAAAAAATGTGTATACATATATAAAATATTGTTTTCTATTTTGTTGATATTGATTTTCCACCTCCACTCAGCTTATATTGGAATCCACAGTAATATATCTATAGAAATTCATATTTTATGGATTTAAACTATGTATGATCTGGATATATAAGATCATATTCTCTTTTCTGAGACTTATCCTTATGTATTGCACCCGATGTAAGAGAAGCTAATTAGATAGGGGAGTTGTTGTATGATTTAAAGTAGTAGAATAATGTTTTATTATTTTCATTAACTCATGTTAGGGAAATTGTTTTCCCAATATATTTAAATATTTGTTTTCTTGTTAATTTTAAAATCAATGATGTTCCCAGTTTTAAATTTTTTCTTTTCAAGTTTATATTTATATAATTTAACTACTAATGTTTCATGAATATATTTCTTTTCATTATTTTTCATACCAAGGCGATTAGTTTGAAAACTATTGATCTGAAAGATATTTTTTATTATCATCATGAAAATAATATATTCTCAAGTGATTCATGTGGGTTATCCATTTTAGATTTTTTGGCAATTTTTTTAGTGAATTAGTCATATTTATTTCATATCTATGTAAAATTGTTTGAATTAAATAATTATGATATAAATGGGAAATTTGGTTAAATATTCCAAACTATTTCTGAATTTATAATTTTTATATGAAAAATATGCTTTTGTCCTTCAGTATTTTCTAATGGTATATTCATTGTTTTCTATATTGTTAATGGGGAAAATTTTTAGTTTATAAAACTATTCTACCGAAACAATTCATGAAATTTATTTTCATTATTTTGTTTTAAAAAAATTTGTCTCCTTTGTATATACATGGGATGTTATTCGAATTTCAAATTTTTTTCTTGATAATAATGTTACAGTTTTTATATATATATATATACATAGCCTTTGATGTTAAATATATTGTATGCCCATGGTTTTCTCTTCATAAAAATAATTTCATTATTTTCCACATTATGTGCAAGTGAAGTTATTGATTTTTTCAAAATTTATGATTAAGTTAAAATAATTTTGTTTTCATACAATTATATGTGTATATATATTCATAAATATAAAGATAAATATGAAGCATTTATTAAAACAAGTATATATATATATATATCAATATATGTATTATTTTAGGGTGAAATAATATTTTAATCTCACTTCAATAAATACACACATATATAATTTTATTTATATATGTATCAATTTTTGTAATATTGTTTTATTTCTATATTTATGTAAATAAATGAATATATATATATATATATATTTCATTATTCATACCTATACATATGTGTGTGGATATGAAATCATTTTTTATTATAATATATATATATATAAACATGACGATATATATATCTATCTTTTTATATACAACTATTATATATGTATATATGTATATTAATGTGTATTTACAAATGTTGTTTCATGAAAAGACACTTTTATCATGAATCATGTATAAAAAAGTAATTTACTTTTTCATGAAATGGATATCAAAGACCATGATCTTTAATGAGACTTGATCGACCTTAAGATATAAAATACAAAGTTTTTTGTTTTAATTCTAATGAATCATACATGGATATTATGTGAATTGACGCATGGAATGAGGAGTGAACCCAAATCCTTATGGTAATTTTTTCAAATCATTTGATGGGTACAACCAAAATCATATAGAACTCCAATACATTGGGTAATGTTGAAATATCATGTGATGTCTTGTATGGTGTGTGAAAGGTGTATCCCAAGCACAGTATATGAATAAAGAGTCATCTGAATCCATCATGTGATTATGGACATTATGTTATGTTGTCTCAGGAGTGAATTGTGACTTCATGTTATGATCCAAGGTCCCTTTGAGAACTATTTACGAATGGTTGTGAGTTATCAAGAGAAATTTTTATTATTTCATAAAATAATGACATGTATTTTTCAAATATTTATATATATTGAATCCTATTACGAAAGAAATATTATTATTTTAAAATGTTCACATGATTTTATACGTTTAAAAATATCAATTTGTATTTCATGTTTTACATTTTATGTTGAAAAAAATTGACTTTCTTCCACATGTTTTCAATCCACTTTCTATGATTTTTGTCACTTACCCTTTTCATAAAACCACATTTCATTGTGAATAAGGGCTCATAGAAGTAAGTGAGTGGTCGAGTCCCATTTATGGTGACTATGCCTTATAAACATCAGAATGGGTTTCTTGTCCTTTATTATTTTGAGAGTTATAATTAGAATAATTCAATGAATCTGGACTCTCTAAAACCACAACTGAAAATATGGATTTCATTTGAACTAGAAAAGGGAATTAACAATGCTATAAAATCATTTTCAATTGAGGTGAAGATAAGGGGGTCCTTTTATCGATGCTTTGAAAATACAAGAAAATTTCCACTTTTATCGGCGGTAAAAAATCACTGATAAAAGGGGTATTTTATCAGTGCTATAAAATAGTACTAATAAAAGGGTACTTTATCAGTGCTTTTTGGGGATGATAAAAGACCCCTTTTATAAGTTCTTTCTTTAGAACAGATAAAATTAAAATAAACATTACAAAAATGAAAGAAAAAAAATATTTTTTTGCAATTCCGAGAGGGGATTGAACAACACCCCACCCCACACCAGAGCCCACACTCCCCAGCCACCTCATCCCTTTTAACTGCTCCCCACAACCCTTAACAATGCTAGGAATTAATTCCACCCATGCGTGTGACCTGCCTCCCTCAGGATTCAAACTCATGACCTATTTTATGCATGCATAAGCCTTTACCACTCCTACATGTTACATTTATCTTAATATATTAAGATATATATTTATTTATATATATATTTAGGTATATTTATTCATATATTAAAATATATATATACACATTAACATATATATATATAGTTCTATTAATATATATCATTATAATATATATATATATACATATATATATATATATATTAATATATATATATATATCTCTTAATATATTAATTAGTATATTAATATATATTTATAAAATCAGTTTTAAATACATTAATAAAATATTCTATTTAT
The DNA here is from genome assembly GCA_963277665.1 of Viscum album. Taxonomy (NCBI): domain Eukaryota; kingdom Viridiplantae; phylum Streptophyta; class Magnoliopsida; order Santalales; family Viscaceae; genus Viscum; species Viscum album. The sequence continues at coordinate 822,678,624 of OY728162.1, forward strand.
TTGTGTTCATAAATAAATAAAAACATATATACAACACACACACACATATTATACGTGTATTTGTAAGTATAATTATACATATTTTTATATATTTAAAAATATTATATATTAATATGTATATTCGTGTGTTTAGAATATATAGATAATATATATCATCTTGACAATACAGACGCACACCAATATATATACACACACACAAACACATAAACAATGTATACAAATATTAATATATTTGTATTTTAAATATAATGGATATTAGTTTTTTATTTAGATAATCCTTATATATATAAAGAAATATACATTATATGTAAATATGATTAGTTGTTTATTTATAATATTAAAATTTTATGGGTGAACATATAAAAAATATGTTTATATTGTTATATAATTTATTATAAGTTACATTACATTATGAAAGAGATAAAATTTCAAAGCCATAATACCAATAAAAATGTAACCCCTCATAATAAATTCAGTCCCCAATGATAAAAGCATGACTATTTGATGTTTTAGTTACATTTTCAACTTCTTTTAGATATTTTATTTTTTTATTTTATTTTTTCTGTCTTGAAATTGTTCTTTAATGATCATTAGTCAATTATAATTAGAATATTATAAATTAATAATATTTTTTAAAATATATTAAACCCATTTTCACTAAATTTATTATATATTAACTGTAATAGTCCATTTATAAATATATAATACATATTTAAAAAATATATTTTATATTTTTAACAATATAAATATTCTTATATATCAATATTTTATTTTAATGAATTATCATTTAAAATATACTTTGAATTGGAACTAAGAAAAAGTGCTGATAAATCCCCCACCCCCTTATCAGTGCTACTAAAAAAAGGTGCTAGTAATGGGAGGGCCCTTTGACATCACTAAAAAATAACTGATAATGGGGGTGCATTTATCACTGCTAAAAAGCACTGATAAATGGAACATTTTAAAAGAAATTTTATAGCGCTGATAAATGGGTGGTGCTACAAAAATCTATTTTAGATGTAGTGACCTATAATCCATTGGGATCTCAGGTTGTTAAATAATAAATGAATTATAATATAAAAAATTGGAATAGGTTTTGGTCCATCATAGGGTCACCAATTGATTCAAAGATAAGAGAAGATATTGTAATGTTTTATTGGACCATTTCTGTTTGTGGGAAGATTTGATTCGATGGAACACCAATTTTCACTTCCATAAAGGTACAATGAAATGAATGATGTTTTTTATGTTTCACGACTTTGAAAGTATCACCCCAATCCTTCTAATTTGATCGATGTTGAATACATTGAGTTTGAGACAAATACATCATTTTAGAATCATAGGGTACATGTTGTTGATCATAGTGCAAAGAGTTATGGGGAAGGATCATGTGGATAATTCATGTATTATGGAAATATTTAATTGTTCAGGTGGAAATGTGGGGGATATGATTGGATATGTGGGATCATTGGCCTGATATTTTTACCTCGAAGTCTTAGAGATACTTGGGTGTATGGGTTAAGGACGTGATGTTATAATGTGGGTAGGTTGTAAGATATCGATCTTTTTTAAGATGTCACATCCTCATTTTGAGGTACTCTCTTAAACATATATTTGTATATATTTGGTGGTTTTTTTGGTTATTTCTTATGTAATTTTTTATTTTTGGAAGAAAAATGGGTGTTGTATGGTTAGCGCATTGTTTTCCAAATTGGTGTACCCACCCACAAGAAAACCATGTAATCCCAAAGAGAAGGGAATTTCATAGTTGGAACATGGTTTTTCAAACTTCATGTCTAGTTATTAGAAATAATTCACCCCTAGGATGAAGAACATGGTTATAGAGAATGGTTTGGAAACTGATGCATCCCTACCAAGGAAACCATCCATGTGGATTTTAATTACCCTAAATTTTATAAAAAAATACTACCCTCTGTATTAACCTCAAATCGACCAGGTATGAACCTAAATGAATTCATTTTAATTTTTAAACTTCTAAGAGTGTTCTAAGGATCCTTAAACCTTATTCTGAATGAATCAAAGATCTAATTGAAGGATCATCTTTCCTCTGATATGTGATTTATTCCCCATTTGGATTCCTTTATCTTCCATCTCTCTGTCTCGATCAATAGGATGTAAGAGTTAGTGTCCTAGAACAAGATTTTTCACTTCGATTACAAGGGTATTTGATGTATTTTTACACATTGTTCATTTTTCTGCATGAATATGTTGTAATAATTTCGTAGAGAATTTGTTAAATTGATAAGGTCATGGAAGTTCCCCGATATGATGAGAACCTTCAAATGCTATAACAATAATCTTAAATATAGTTCTGTGATTGGATGACATGATATGATGGGACACATACCATGCATACCATCACGTTTGAGTACTCATAAGAATATGAGGCATCCTCTCATTATGTTCTCACTTGGTAATTTCCATGATGGGAGATTATGAGAACTAACACGCTAGTAGGAATTCCGCACATTTTGGTATCATCAGATATTTCTATCTGCGAGCATGTGTGTTGATCCTTAGACTTGAAGATTATCATTTATATGTGTCCCGACTCGCACACTTTTATTTAATGATGAAAATTGTCATGCAGATAGTTGGAGGGTTCTAGGTTATGTTGGGTGCGTCATGAGTGACATGTTATTAATCGATAAGTTGAGGAAGGATTTTTCCCTTCCATTTATGGAACTTGATATCTCATCCCTTTGATTGAAATAAAACCATCGCGCAAAATTCCTTGGCCATGTTGTAATGACGAGTTTATTTCAGGTAGTCAAAGAATAATGTATCAAGCATAAAAGTTGACGACACAATCTTGAAACCTTCATGATGAGATATTGCATCAAAGGGACTATAATACATTGTAATTGTTCATATGTGGATGTTGTTGTTGCATCTTTTGGTTCTTTCTCTTGGTTTCCTTGACCGATTTATAAACAGTACTTTTGGACTTTAGGCAAACCCACCGAATGCCAACAAGAAATAATCCTAGAGGGTGACACGGTAAATGTTTTTTGTGGTCTCAGTTAAATTATATTTCAATTTAATTAATGAAATAAATATTATTCTCATTACCATATAATAATATTTGTCAAGTTAAATTAATCACATAAATTAAATAATATATATTTATTTAATTTATTGAACATTTTATAAATAAATATTTACTATTTTGTAAATAAAATAATTATTTAAGAGAATAAATTATTTATTTATTTATTCGAGTGTTCAATAAATGGAAGTGGAGTTCGAGGGAACTAAGGTCAGTTCAGTAGTAAAATAATTATTTGAAATATGGTAAATAATTATTTAGTTGGCGCAAATTAATATAAAGATGATATTATTTTGTGAAGAAGAATTTTATTTATTCTATTTTTCACAAGTTGGAGCACCATAAATAATGATGTGGTATTATTATTAAATGCATGGGTTTTCTCTAAATTCATGAATGTATTAAATTGTTTCTATGAAATTAAATATTTTAACAGAAGTTCCATGTATATAAATATGCAATTACCATTATTGTTCTATACACCACACCAGACACCTGGTGAATTGAGAATTGTTGTGACAAAAAATTTCTTTCTCAAATCATCTTTTCTCCCCTCTCAAGAATGAGAGACGTTATTCAAGGTTGAAGAAATGCGATCAAGAACGACTGACATAAGACACTTGTTTCCCCATGATATCACCCAGAGAATGAGCGGAGTCAATCGGAGGCCATCAGAGCATGTGTGGATCACCGCTAGAGGGATAATAGTTTGGATCCTTACAATCACAACATAATAATCTGGAAGGGTCATTCCGGATGATCGATATAATAAACGAAGATAAATACCAAAGATATGGGTTTCATTTTGCAATATGAAATTAATTTAATTAATTATAAACTTGATGAGAAAAATCCTATCTAAAGGTTTCATGCCGCTTTTGTATTTAACTAAATCAGTGATTATATTCTATGAAGACTGGAGTTCATCTTCATATTGATCCCAGAAAAATTATTGATCATGGTAAAAATCAAATTTGGGTCCCTTCCCAACCATGATTCCACTGTGCCCAGAACCATTAAGTGTTATCAGTGTGGTTACATCACAATTTATAATTATTTAAATATTTCATTAATGACATATTCATTTTATAATTTAGTTGTTTCAATTCAAACTAATCGTTCAGTAAATATGAATCTCGAGATCTACTCCAAAGCTTCCGTTTCACATTTTCCTTACTGAAACTAATTTTTATTTTATTTTTTATTAAAATAAAATAGAGGATCGCATCCAGAAGTTCCAAATGTTCCTGGCCGCACAACACTAGAATACATGACGTGTATTTGGAAGTACATGTCATGTATTCTAGGTTCAATCCATTGGACTGGTTCACCAAATCATGGCATGTAAATGTATCCTACCGAAATTCTAAATGAAATTGTGTGTGGACCATGAACATGTGGCACACGGTTTCTGGATAACACGTCATGTGGTCAACTGAACACTGCGTGTAGTCCCTTCGGGATGGGCTGGACCGTGTACTCCGTACATGGCATGCCCAACTAGAACCGTGTAATGCAGATACTACATGGCGTGTGTCCCACTAAACACATTGTGTACTACGAAAACTTCCAAAGTATGTCTACACACCTTGTCCATGGGCGTGTACTTAGGATGTGCAGTAAACAAAAGTTCAGACTGTGTAGTTGGAACTACATGCCGTGTACTCATTAGAATTACACAGATATATTAAAATTTATTATTATATTATAAAAACCCTTGAGACTTGTACCAAAGCGCATGTGTAAATCTGAGGAAAAACAATTGATAGGAGTTATATATATATATATATGTTTAATTTAACATCTACATAATGTTTATTCCTACTCATTAGGTAGTTATGAATGGGAATTCATCTAGTTTCCTTCGAGGTACATGTTACTTACAAAGATATTTTAAAATTAATTTATTTAAATTAATGATGGATGAGAATATCAATGATATTCAGAAAATATTTATGATAAAAGGATTGATTAATTAAAGATGATAATTAATTGAATCGAGCATGATTTATCTTAAAAATTAACGATTAAAAAATTGAATGTTGGTTTTATTTATGCATTAATATCGTTGCATGTATGGATGAGCATGAGATAGACCAAGACCTTTTTTATGTGGTTGGGTTCTTTTAATTTATTTATTTAAATTAAATTTTTTGACCTACAAGCCTTCTCCTCATTAATATGTAGGGCCTGTGTGCCCAAGGATTATTTTAGGTAAAACACAACTTTAAACCTAATCTGAATGTGTGTTAAAAAAAGAATATGTAATGGATGGAACTCCCAAGATAGTGGAGGTGGTTCAAGATAGAGCCGAGACGAAACCAATCCTAGTAGATACAGAGGTGGACATGTGGAAGTTGTAAACACAAACCCAAAAGGTTCATGGTATTTATCCCCTAGGACAGGTTTAGTTTATCCACAAATAGATAAACTAACCATTAGAAAAGCTCTGATCATGAAATTTAATTTATTTATGTCATTTTAATAGTTTATCATTATGGATGTGTTGTAACGATCACATCATTAATGAATTAAACACATCATGCAAGATAGAACTAAAGTAAACTAGGCTTATGCGTAAATATTATCAATAAATGGTTAATCACTTAAGTAAGTTCCACATAATATTAACAAGCATGTGATAATAATATATTCATTCCTAACAGAAAAAAATCCCTCAAATAAAATATTAAGTTGGACCAAGACTTATATTACATGATTAAGGAAAAAAGACCATAAAACTATGTGTTTGACTAACCATTGTTCAGACACTTACTATTATACAGGAATCCCTTATGAAAGGTTTTTGGTTGACATCACCATATTAAATCAATAATTGTTTCCCCTTTTAGACTCGGTGTACTATTGGAGGCATGAGTTGAGGAAATCCAAAGTCATGATTTCTAGATTAAGGAGTCCACTCAACAGATCAAGGAACTGAAAACCCACAGTTGGCAAAGTCCTGCCATCCTAAAAACCTTCTAATATCATGAAACAAAATTGGTTGGGTTATGTGAAGGGGGATATGGATCCTTTCTACTAGATTTTCATAGTAACTAGACATTCATAATTCAATGTTGGGGGCCATTGGGACATGATAAAATAGTGGGAGACTTAATAAAATGTATTATTTCTCATGAAATATAATAAATAAAGTAATAATGATATTCTATTTTAATTGTACAATAAAAATGAAAAACTAATTAACCACACTATCCATGTGATCGATTTTGGATAAAGACAACATCCCCACCGGTAGTAAATTCTAGGAATGGTTTAGACGCCTTCCGGTTGTCCTACCCCATGAATGGAAGTCTTACGTGTAGGAGTCAACATTACTTGATTTTCTATCCAAGGAGGTGAGTGATGATGATATCTTGGTCTATGAGAAACATATCAATTATGTGGTCAACGTTCAATATTTTATGTTATCACCAATGTCTAGTGATCTAATGAATTCTCATAAAAACATGGATTATTATATAATGCTCGAGTATCTCCGTTGTCTTTACCAGGAGAGAGCAAGACAAGAATGGTTTGAGATATCCAAGGGACTTTTTTAGAGTAAGATTGGTGAAGGTTCCCAGGACGGGCCTCATGTAGTCAATCTCATTAGCTACATTGAGCGTTTAGAGGTTTAGGGTTGAAACTCTCGGATGAACTAGGCACCAATGTCATTCTCGCATCACTCCCTTAGATATTCCCTAACATTGTTTTCAATTTCAATATGAACAACATTGATATGTCTCTATCTAATCTTCTTACCATAATTATCCAAGTGGACAATGATATAAAGCACAAAAATCCTTATTTCATTATACTGAATAACAGGAAAGGGAAGGTTAAGAGATTTAAGCCGAAATCTTCTTCACATCCTTCCATGAAATGGAAGTTTAATGGGGAGGAAAGGGAAAATGAGGCTATTTTTTTGCATGTGGAAATAAAGGCCACTGGAAGAATAACTACACCCAGCCTAAAAAGCAAGGGGAACCTTTAGGTGAATTTGTTATCGAATGCAATCTATATGTTTCTACAAATTTTGTATTAGATACAGCTTTTGGTGCTCACCTATGTATCCAAATATAGGAACCAAGTAGATTCAATATGATTGATCGAGGGGAGGTAGGTCTATGAGTTGAAAATGGATCTAGACTTGCAGATGTAGCTATCAGGGTCTACCACCTCACGTTGCCAATTGGGATGATTATGGTGTTAAAGGGTTGTTATTATGTGCCTTCTGTTACTAAAAACACTATTTATTTATCCAGATTAAATAAATATGGATTTATTTTCATTTTTGGAAATTAATTTTGCTTCTTTTAAAAATATAGAATTTGTTATGGTAGGGAACATTTATACAACATACATTATGTGTTTGATTAAACAAACCATGTAATGTCACTCAAGAACAAAGATACATCACATGACTCATACCACACCCAGCATTGGCATCATCGGATAGGTCATGTGAACTATAAATGCTCAACAAAGATAAATCAAGATGGATATTTAGATTCTTTCAAACTAAAACCACTTGGTGTATGTCATGAATGTTTACATGGTGAAATGACTAAATCCCCATTTAGTGGAAAGGGTTAAAGGGCCAACGAAATTATTTAATTGCTTCATACTGATGTGTATGGATCATTTCCAGTTGAAGAAAGGGTAGGTTTGTAAAGACCCGCAAATTTCAAGGAAATTTTTTTCTTAATTTTCTTTGGAATTTTACAAGAGCGCAGCTTCAGACGGCACCCGATTCCGAGGCCCGGTGTGCCCGGAATCAATTTCCGAAGTTTGGCTCGGGTACGTTCAGTGAACGGACGAGCGGGTTTTTCTATCTTTTGAACCGGTGCCCGGAATCAAATTCTGAGGGCACCGATGAAATCGCAGCGCCGGTATTTTCTTAGAAACGCCTCTTCCGGAGTTGCGTTTGCTCAGACGTGGTTTTTAAATTTTGCGGCTTTAAGTCAGAAATAAAATAAAGTTTGTGCGACAACTTTATTTTATTTCACTTAAACTGCTTGGAAGCCACTTAAAGTCACTTAAAGGCGGCTTGAACTGAGTTGAACTGGATAGGATGCTATCCAGAAATATCCTACCCCTTGGTAGGATATTTGTGCGGTGGGACCCACACGAGCCCCGCCGTTTCTTTCGCTAAGTAACGCACCCGCGAAAACCCGTCAAAGTAACTGAAAAGTCAACCGACGCGTTTTCTTTAATTCTTAACAGACCATTTAATTGGGCGGTTTATTTCGTAAATTAAATGGACTGTTTCTTCGTGAATTAATTGGGTCGTTACTTATGCGTTTTACGTTTGTTGGCAAAATAATAAAATAGACAAACTTGTCTATTTTGGAGGATTGCTATCGTTGTGCAATTCCTCTGAGCCTCTACCCTCTCCACGAAGAACGCGAAGAACGCGAAGAACGCGAAGAACGCGAAGAACGCGAAGAACGCCGGAACCGGAATCCGACGACGCACGATCCGCGACGTCAACAGCTTTTCCGCGACCTTCTTCTTCTTCTTCTTCGGTGCCTCATCTTCCGCGGCGAACCTGCGATCGGCGGTTAAAGGTGAGAATCGAAACTTCTAAATTCTCCCTTCTTAATTTCAATAACAACGGATTTAATTAATTAAATCTGTTTGTTCTTGATCCGGAGATTGGCGACGCGACGCCGGATACCGCGACGACGCGACGATCTCCTTCTTCCGCGACGAGCGAATCCGCGACGACCTCTCGTCCGACGACGACTTCGAGGTAGGGATTTATTTTGGAAAAGTTACCCCTTTTTAAATTTTCTCGTGAACGTTCTTGAAAATTTAAAAAGCCGGTTTCAAACGAACAATTTTATCTTTAAATAAAATTGTTGGATCATGTGTTGATCATCTTTTTCTTTTCTCCCGTTGATTATGGCTAACGCGGAGGGTGCGGGTCTAACGAACAAGACCCGGCAACCCTCCGCCGATCTCTTTTGTTGTGCGGATATGGCGGACGACGACAAACCGCGCGGCAGGGGCGATCCGTTGTTTCCGCAGTGAAGGTCGGCATCCGGGAGGGGCATCGGCGCAGACGGGAGGCAAATCGGGCCACCGGAGCATCTCCGGCGGCCCGCGGAAGCAGGCGGCGGCGCGGCGGCGCCGGCGACCAGGGGCGGCGGCGCCCGGCGCGCCGCCGGAGGAATCCGCCGCGGCTCGGCCGCGGCGGCGGCGAACCAGCGGACCCGCGGTCCGCGGGTCCGATCCACCCGGTCGGGACGCGGCAATGCGCCACGTCCGCTGACCACCCGCGCGGCCCGCAAGCGGGCCGCGGCTCCCTCGACCGCGGGCTGCGCCCGCGGCCTTCCACCCGCGCGGCCGGCCAAGCCGCGCCGGCCGAGCCGGCCGGTCCGGTCGGCCGGGCCGCGCCCAGGCCGGACCGGACCCGGCCTCGCTGGGCCGGGCCGGGTCGGGCCTACCCGGTTCGGCCGACCCCAGGGGGGGGGGGTTCGGGCCGGGTCGCCCCGGGCCCAGAACCCCCGTTTTCGGGCCCTCTTCGGTCTTTCGCCCATATCTTGGGCCTGGGACCTCCGATTGACGAACCGTCAGCGGCTACGCGATCCCTGGATCAAGACGGTCGTTTCGGTATATTATACTCAAGGTTTCGGAAGACTTTGGGTTCGGCCGGGTTGGTTCGTACACGAAACCAACCGGGCCCTCGGAGCGGAAACGCTCATAACTTGAGCTACGGACGTCCGATCGACGTACCGTCAGCTGTGGTAGTTTCCTCTAAGTGAGACGGAACTTTTGGCATGCTCCGCCCGAGGATCGGATACAGGCGGAGTACGGTCGGGTTGGTTTTGCCCTAAAAACCAACCGGGCCCCTGGGACGAAAATGCCAATAACTCTCAGACCGGGCGTCCGATTGACGCGCCGTCTGTTGCGTTGAGATCCTGTTGTCGATACGGAACTTTTGGATACATCAACTTCGGAATACGTGTCAGTTGATGTATCAGCCTCTCGGCTCGTGGAGCGGACCCTCCTAAACGAGCTCGCTTTGTGCGGGAACCCTAGCGCTGGCTGTGACTTCGACGACAGAGCAGAGATCCTTCGTGGACTGCGACGACGACAGAGCAGAGATCCTTCGTGGACTGCGACGACGGCAGAGCAGAGATCCTTCGTGGACTGCGGCGACGACTGTGCAGAGATCCTCAGTGGACTGCGTCGACTACTGCACTCAGCGATCCTACGTGGATCAGTGCTACAGGTTCTTTGTGAGCCCGATCCTATGTGGGTCCTTACTACCGGTTCTGTGTGAGCCACTGCCTACAGGTTCTGTGTGAGCCCGATCCTGTGTGGGTCTTCTGCGGGGTTAGTACCTATCGATCCTTCGTGGGTCCGACGACTTAGACGGATCAGTGATCGTCTTGACGTCATCTGAAAAAGTATACCTGGTTGAGCTGAATCTTATGTTACTCTCCTTTGTGGATTGTGTTGAACTATCCTTTGTGGATTTACTGTTTACTCTCCTTGTGGACTTGAGTCTTGCTTTCCTTTGTGGATTGAGTTGTTCTCGAGCTCGTGAGCAGAGCTAGAAATGGGGACTTAGGTATATGTATGGGCATATACCTAAGTCGAGTCAGATGTTACTTCGTGATTGCATCTTTCTTTTGTGCTATATCCTTTGTGGATTTCGGGAGACCTTCGGGGGTCTCGGGGTCCTTACTGAGTAGCTTGTACTCACCCCTGCACGGGCTATGCCCGCACCTTGTTGTGTTGGTTGCAGACGACGGACAGCGCTGATCACGGTTGGGGCGTGGAGCAGGACGGTACCTGGAGGTGGACCACTGGGCGGAACGTACTCGGAGCGGACGTGGGACCCGAGGAGCCTGGAGGCTATCTGTACCCACCCTTCAGGTGGGATTGCCAGTGGACGACACGAGGCCGCCGACTTTTCTTCAGTTTCTGTACTTTACTTTTCAGTTTTACTTTACAGTTGGGCTTGTATTTCCGGCCCCTTTACCTTTCTGCACTTTACTTTCCGCTTGCTGACTCTGTGTGGTTGTTACTTATAAAGGCAATGCCTTCCCTGTTTACTGGGATTTTACGCCTTGGTGCTAGTCGCCAGCCCCTGGCCTATGGAAGGCGGGCTTGGGGTAGTCACGGCACGGGCCCCGAGGACGGGTCGTGACAAATTGGTATCAGAGCTGGTCGGTTCTACCGCGGACTCTGATCGTCCTTTCTTTCTATATGAAGCAATAGTGTTTAGTGTATTGAGTGTGGTTATCAGTTCAGGGAGCCCAGTGTTGGTGCGGAGGCCGACTTATCCGTACACCAGGACCCTGACTCCTGATTTCCGACTTAATGCATGAAAACATTGATTGCGTGTGTGTTTCAAGTTTTCGTTGTGATTACTTGTGTCAGCTCACCGGGTATACTGATCTGCTTCATGAAAGTCTCATGTTTTCCCTGTGATTACTTGTGGCAGCTCACCAGGTATACTGTTCTGACTGTGGTGCTCTTGTTCTCCTTTTCAGGATGGCCCCGCGACGACAGCCAGCTAGGGTTCCGAGTGTAGGGCGCGACGGCAGCCCACCGAGCGACGAGGCCTCGGTGCAGGGCCCTTTGCCAGCAGTGGCACCGGCGGTAGCCTTACCCGCCGAGCCACCGATGCTTCCAGTACCAGACGCTGACGATGCACGTCGCCTCAGGGCACTGCATGAGTTTCAGAGCCAGCGACCGCCCAGGTTTCGCGGTGAGGCGGACCCCCAGGCCGCCGAGGACTGGCTAGAGGCGGTGGTACGGATCTTTCGGCTAGTGAGGACACCAGCGGATCTCATGGTGATTCTCGCAGCGAGCCTCCTGCAGGCGGCGGCAGGACGATGGTGGAGCCTGATGCTCCAGGTTCACGATGAGGCATCCCTGCTCTGGACGGACTTCGAGAGCCTCTTCCGCTCTGAGTTCGTCCCGGCCACCCTCCGAGCGGTGCGCATCCAGGAGCTTCTCCAGCTGCGCCAGGGCAGCATGACGGTCGCTCAGTACGCGGTGAGGTTCACGGACCTATCTCGCTACTCGACCGACATGGTACGGGACCCCTTCTTCCGGGCCCGGACCTTCGAGCAGGGCTTGCGACAGGAGATTCGGGCGTCGCTGATCTCCCTCAGCATTCCGACCCAGGCGGGAGTGCTGGAGCGAGCCCTCCTGATCGAGAGCTTCCTGGCAGAGCCTTCTTCAGCGGCGAGACCTAGCGCAGGGCGGCAGGTAGCTGAGTCTTCGGCAGCAGGTAGCCGACAGATGACTCACGGGTCCAGGCAGACCAGACCCCCACGCAGACGGCCTCAGGACACCGGCTCAGCAGTACGAGGCACACAGCGGAGTGCCAGCCTTTCGAGAGGTAGGTTGTGCTACTCTTGCGGCGGGCAGGGTCACATGGCTCGTGACTGCCCGACTCGCCGACCAGAGGAGCAGCAGACGGTTGAGGGGCCACCCAGGCAGAGGCAGAGGGTCGACCGTGGCGGTCCGCAGGGAGGAGGCGGACGAGGCAGAGGAGCTGGCCGAGCAGCGGGTGGTGGGCGACGCTTCCAGGCTCTACCCCCACCACCACCAGGAGGGCCACCTCGACCACATGGAGCTGGCGGGCAGGGACAGGCCCAGCTCCAGGCAGTGGAGGCCTACGACCCCGACTTGCCAGAGATGATTCGAGGTACGATCTGTGTCTATTCCACCCTTGCTGCAGTACTTATAGACACAGGAGCGAGTCACTCTTTCATAGCCTCTGCCCTTGTTCGGAGCTCGGAGATTCCGACTGAGCCGTTGGCTCGATCCTTACGGCTAGAGACTCCTACGGGAGCAGACTCGACGATTACGCACTGGTGCCGGCAGTGTGAGCTTACTCTAGGAGGCGAGAGCTTCGGCTGGGATCTCCTTGTAGCGGCGTCGAGGCCTTACGACGTCATCTTGGGCATGGATTGGCTATCCACGGTTCATGCCCAGATCGACTGTTTTAGGCGCAAGGTGCGATGTGTTCGTACCGACGGGAGCAGGTTTACCTTCACCGGCGAGAAGGGAACCTTTGCAGCACAGGATGGACTTCCGCGGAGGAGAGTGCAGCCTATCTCTCATCAGTTGGCTAGCCTCATCCTAGGAGCAGTGGACGTACGGAGTCCGGCTTTTCCTGCAGTGGTGGACCAGTACGTGGACGTCTTTCCCGACGACGTTCCAGGGCTACCTCCTCGTAGAGAGGTAGACTTTTACATCGACTTGTACCCCGGGACAGCCCCGATATCTACTCCAGCATATCGGATGGCCCCCGCTGAGCTTCGAGAGCTGCGGGTACAGTTGGAGGACTTGCAGAGCAAGGGGTTTATCCGACCCAGTGTTTCACCCTGGGCTTCCCCGATATTGTTCGCCAAGAAGGCGGACGGGAGCTTGCGACTGTGTGTCGACTATCGTCGCCTGAACCAGGTGACAGTGAGGAACAAGTATCCGCGGCCACGGATTGATGACCTCTTCGATCAGCTCAAGGGAGCGCGGTGGTTCTCAAAGATAGACCTCCAGTCAGGCTATCATCAGCTCAGAGTTCGAGACGAGGACGTGCAGAAGACGGCCTTCAGGTGTCGGTATGGCCATTATGAGTTCTTGGTTATGCCGTTCAGCGTAACCAATCCTCCAGCAGTGTTCATGAGCCTCATGAACAGGATCTTCCAGCCATACCTCGACCGATTTTTCGTTGTCTTCATTGACGACATTTTGGTATACTCGACGACTGAGGAGGAGCATGCCTACCATCTGCGAGTTGTGCTAGACACACTCCGAGAGCACCAGCTTTATGGCAAGCTCTCAAAATGCCAGTTCTGGTTACATGAGGTCCATTTCTTGGGGCACGTCATCTCTGAGGCGGGAGTTGCAGTGGATCCCGCGAAGATCGAGGCAGTGCTAGCTTGGGAGCCACCCAAGAGCGTGACAGAGGTGCGGAGCTTCTTGGGCCTAGCCGGATACTATCGGAGATTTGTGCCAGACTTCTCCAGAGTTGCGGCACCACTCTCAGCGTTGACGAAGAAGGGGAAACCCTTCGTGTGGTCAGACAGATGTCAGCAGAGCTCCAGGAGCTGAGGCAGAGGTTGACCAGCGCACCTATCTTGAGGTTGCCTGAGGAGGGAGTTGGATACGTAGTTTACTGCGATGCGTCATGGACTGGACTCGGGTGCGTCCTGATGCAGGATCGGGCCGTGATCGCCTACGGATCACGTCAGTTGAGGCCGCATGAGCAGAACTACGCCACTCATGACCTGGAGTTAGCAGCAGTGGTCTTCGCTCTGAAGACGTGGCGGCACTATCTGATGGGCGAGCGCTTCACGGTGTTTTCTGACCACCAGAGTCTCAGGTATATCTTCTCTCAGAAGGACCTGAACCTGAGACAGCGGAGATGGCTTGAGTTCCTCCGGGACTATGACTTTGAGATAGTCTATACTCCTGGGAAGGGGAACGTGGTAGCCGATGCCCTCAGCAGGAGGACGGGCATTCAGCTACTTGAGGAGGCGACGGAGCAGCTAGCCTCCTTGCAGATATCCTTCGTGGATAGAGACGGAGCAGCCTTTCTTCAGTCTCTCACAGTCTCTCCTCCACTTCTACAGCGGGTCAGAGAGGCTCAGCGTGGGGACGCTGACTGTGAGACCTGGCGTGCACTGATATCCTCAGGTCAGGCGCCTGATGGTTTCTCCCTTGGAGCAGAGCACGACATCCTTTTCAGAGGGCGTACCTTCGTACCAGTTGCTTTACGAGAGGAGGTGCTGAGAGAGTTTCACACTTCTCCCTTGGCGGTACATCCCGGAGTGGCGAAGATGTACCAGGATCTCAGACGACAGCACTGGTGGCCGGGCATGAAGAAAGCTGTGGCAGAGTTCGTTTCACGATGCCTCACCTGCCAGCAGGTGAAGGCAGAGCATCAGGTACCAGCAGGTTTGGTACAGCCCTTGGAGGTCCCGGAGTGGAAGTTGGATAGCATATCTATGGACTTCGTTACTGGACTTCCACGCACTTCCAGAGGTCACGACTCCATTTGGGTGATTGTCGACCGACTTACCAAGTCGGCACACTTCTTACCCATCATAGAGCATGGCTCAGTGGAGAGCTTGGGACGTCTTTACGTCCAGGAGATCGTACGGCTTCACGGTGTGCCATCATCTATCGTCTTCGATCGAGATGCTCGTTACACTTCCCGGCTCTGGAAGGGGTTGCAGGAGGCGTTCGGGACGCGGCTCCATCTGAGCACAGCCTTCCACCCTTAGACGGATGGTCAGACGGAGAGGACCATACAGACACTCGAGGACATGCTCCGTGCATGTGTCCTCGACTTTGGTCGCAGCTGGGAGGACCACCTACCCTTGGTGGAGTTCGCGTACAACAACAGCTACCACTCCACCATCGGGATGGCACCATACGAGGCGTTGTACGGCAGACCCTGCAGATCACCGTTGTGCTGGACAGACCCTGGGGAGTCAGCACTCGTGGGACCAGAGATGGTCCGAGCCACGACAGAGAAGGTCCAGATCATCCAGGAGAGGATGAGGACAGCTCAGAGCCGGCAGAAGTCATATGCTGACAGGAGGCGGAGGCCACTATAGTTCGACGATGGCGACCACGTCTTTTTGCGTGTCTCACCTCGACGTGGTTTACGGAGATTTGGCCGAGGCAGCAAGTTGTCTCCACGCTTCATCGGTCCTTTCCAGGTCCTCAGCAGGATAGGAGAGGTGGCTTATCGCCTGGCTCTACCACCTCAGTTGCACCGGGTGCACGACGTCTTCCACGTGTCTCAGCTGAGGAGATACGTGCACGACCCGACGCACATCATCGACTTTGGGGAGCTGGACGTGGACGATGGGGCGACTTTTGCGGAGGTCCCAGTGGAGATCGAGGATCGACAGGAGCGGGTCCTACGTGGGCGGTCGATTCCTCTTGTGCGCGTCAGATGGCAGCACGGGAACCTCCAGGAGAGCACTTGGGAGCGGGAGGCTCAGATGTGTGCTCAGTACCCCCATTTGTTCCCCTAGTTTTTGATGTATCTTTACGGGGACGTAAAGCCCTGAGGTGGGAGTAATGTAAAGACCCGCAAATTTCAAGGAAATTTTTTTCTTAATTTTCTTTGGAATTTTGCAAGAGCGCAGCTTCAGACGGCACCCGATTCCGAGGCTCGGTGTGCCCGGAATCAATTTCCGAAGTTTGGCTCGGGTACGTTCAGTGAACGGACGAGCGGGTTTTTCTATCTTTTGAACCGGTGCCCGGAATCAAATTCTGAGGGCACCGATGAAATCGCAGCGCCGGTATTTGCTTAGAAACGCCTCTTCCGGAGTTGCGTTTGCTCAGACGTGGTTTTTAAATTTTGCGGCTTTAAGTCAGAAATAAAATAATGTTTGTGCGACAACTTTATTTTATTTCACTTAAACTGCTTGGAAGCCACTTAAAGTCACTTAAAGGCGGCTTGAACTGAGTTGAACTGGATAGGATGCTATCCAGAAATATCCTACCCCTTGGTAGGATATTTGTGCGGTGGGACCCGCACGAGCCCCGCCGTTTCTTTCGCTAAGTAACGCACCCGCGAAAACCCGTCAAAGTAACTGAAAAGTCAACCGACGCGTTTTCTTTAATTCTTAACAGACCATTTAATTGGGCGGTTTATTTCGTGAATTAAATGGACTGTTTCTTCGTGAATTAATTGGGTCGTTACTTATGCGTTTTACGTTTGTTGGCAAAATAATAAAATAGACAAACTTGTCTATTTTGGAGGATTGCTATCGTTGTGCAATTCCTCTGAGCCTCCACCCTCTCCGCGAAGAACGTGAAGAACGCGAAGAACGCGAAGAACGCGAAGAACGCCGGAACCAGAATCCGACGACGCACGATCCGCGACGTCAACAGCTTTTCCGCGACCTTCTTCTTCTTCTTCTTCGGTGCCTCATCTTCCGCGGCGAACCTGCGATCGGCGGTTAAAGGTGAGAATCGAAACTTCTAAATTCTCCCTTCTTAATTTCAATAACAACGGATTTAATTAATTAAATCTGTTTGTTCTTGATCCGGAGATTGGCGACGCGACGCCGGATACCGCGACGACGCGACGATCTCCTTCTTCCGCGACGAGCGAATCCGCGACGACCTCTCGTCCGACGACGACTTCGAGGTAGGGATTTATTTTGGAAAAGTTACCCCTTTTTAAATTTTCTCGTGAACGTTCTTGAAAATTTAAAAATCCGGTTTCAAATGAACAATTTTATCTTTAAATAAAATTGTTGGATCATGTGTTGATCATCTTTTTCTTTTCTCCCGTTGATTATGGCTAACGCGGAGGGTGCGGGTCTAACGAACAAGACCCGGCAACCCTCCGCCGATCTCTTTTGTTGTGCGGATATGGCGGACGACGACAAACCGCACGGCAGGGGCGATCCGTTGTTTCCGCAGTGAAGGTCGGCATCCGGGAGGGGCATCGGCGCAGACGGGAGGCAAATCGGGCCACCGGAGCATCTCCGGCGGCCCGCGGAAGCAGGCGGCGGCGCGGTGGCGCCGGCGACCAGGGGCGGCGGCGCCCGGCGCGCCGCCGGAGGAATCCGCCGCGGCTCGGCCGCGGCGGCGGCGAACCAGCGGACCCGCGGTCCGCGGGTCCGGTCCACCCGGTCGGGACGCGGCAATGCGCCGCGTCCGCTGACCACCCGCGCGGCCCGCATGCGGGCCGCGGCTCCCTCGACCGCGGGCTGCGCCCGCGGCCTTCCACCCGCGCGGCTGGCCAAGCCGCGCCGGCCGAGCCGGCTGGTCCGGTCGGCCGGGCCGCGCCCAGGCCGGACCGGACCCGGCCTAGCTGGTCCGGGCCGGGTCGGGCCGACCCGGGTCGGGCCGACCCGGTTCGGCCGACCCCAGGGGGGGGTTCGGGCCGGGTCGCCCCGGGCCCAGAACCCCCGTTTTCAAGCCCTCTTCGGTCTTTCGCCCATATCATGGGCCTGGGACCTCCGATTGACGAACCGTCAGCGGCTACGCGATCCCTGGATCAAGACGGTCGTTTCGGTATATTATACTCAAGGTTTCGGAAGACTTTGGGTTCGGCCGGGTTGGTTCGTACACGAAACCAACCGGGCCCTCGGAGCGGAAACACTCATAACTTGAGCTACGGACGTCCGATCGACGTACCGTCAGCTGTGGTAGTTTCCTCTAAGTGAGACGGAACTTTTGGCATGCTCCGCCCGAGGATCGGATACAGGCGGAGTACGGTCGGGTTGGTTTTGCCCTAAAAACCAACCGGGCCCCTGGGACGAAAATGCCAATAACTCTCAGACCGGGCGTCCGATTGACGCGCCGTCTGTTGCGTTGACATCCTGTTGTCGATACGGAACTTTTGGATACATCAACTTCGGAATACGTGTCAGTTGATGTATCAGCCTCTCGGCTCGTGGAGCGGACCCTCCTAAACGAGCTCGCTTTGTGCGGGAACCCTAGCGCTGGCTGTGACTTCGACGACAGAGCAGAGATCCTTCGTGGACTGCGACGACGACAGAGCAGAGATCCTTCGTGGACTGCGACGACGGCAGAGCAGAGATCCTTCGTGGACTGCGGCGACGACTGTGCAGAGATCCTCAGTGGACTGCGTCGACTACTGCACTCAGCGATCCTACGTGGATCAGTGCTACAGGTTCTGTGTGAGCCCGATCCTATGTGGGTCCTTACTACCGGTTCTGTGTGAGCCACTGCCTACAGGTTCTGTGTGAGCCCGATCCTGTGTGGGTCTTCTGTGGGGGTTAGTACCTATCGATCCTTCGTGGGTCCGACGACTTAGACGGATCAGTGATCGTCTTGACGTCATCTGAAAAAGTATACCTGGTTGAGCTGAATCTTATGTTACTCTGATTTGTGGATTGTGTTGAACTATCCTTTGTGGATTTACTGTTTACTCTCCTTGTGGACTTGAGTCTTGCTTTCCTTTGTGGATTGAGTTGTTCTCGAGCTCGTGAGCAGAGCTAGAAATGGGGACTTAGGTATATGTATGGGCATATACCTAAGTCGAGTCAGATGTTACTTCGTGATTGCATCTTTCTTTTGTGCTATATCCTTTGTGGATTTCGGGAGACCTTCGGGGGTCTCGGGGTCCTTACTGAGTAGCTTGTACTCACCCCTGCACGGGCTATGCCCGCACCTTGTTGTGTTGGTTGCAGACGACGGACAGCGCTGATCACGGTTGGGGCGTGGAGCAGGACGGTACCTGGAGGTGGACCACTGGGCGGAACGTACTCGGAGCGGACGTGGGACCCGAGGAGCCTGGAGGCTATCTGTACCCACCCTTCAGGTGGGATTGCCAGTGGACGACACGAGGCCGCCGACTTTTCTTCAGTTGCTGTACATTACTTTTCAGTTGTACTTTACAGTTGGGCTTGTATTTCCGGCCCCTTTACCTTTCTGCACTTTACTTTCCGCTTGCTGACTCTGTGTGGTTGTTACTTATAAAGGCAATGCCTTCCCTGTTTACTGGGATTTTACGCCTTGGTGCTAGTCGCCAGCCCCTGGCCTATGGAAGGCGGGCTTGGGGTAGTCACGGCACGGGCCCCGAGGACGGGTCGTGACAGGTTACTCATAATTCATAACTTTTACTAATAATTTTATTACATATGGATATATCTTCATAATGAGGTATAACTTGGATTGTTTTGATAAGTTCAATGAATACAAGAATGATGTTGAGAGCCATCATGGTATGAAGATTATGAAACTCTGCTCAGACTGAGGTGGAGAATATCTTAATCAATATTTCATTGATTACTTTTGGGAGTTTGGGATCCTATCCCAACTCACTCCTCCAATCACGCCCTAGTGGAATAGTGTGAGGAAAAGGAGGAACCACACCCTGTTAGACATGGTGAGATCAATGATTAGTCATTCGAGTCTTCCATTATCCTTTTGGTGATATGCGTTACAAACAATGACACACATGCTAAACCAAGTAACAACTAAATCGAAAAATGGTATTCCATATAAGTTTTGTAGTGGAAGAAAAGCCATGTTAGAGAATTTACATGTGCGCGGTAGCGAATAGATTGTTAAGTCCTCTTCGAGTAACAAACTCACATGCCAAGGCACAATGTATTCCTTTATAGGATACCACATGGAAACAAGGGGATATTACCTATAAAACCCCTTAGACAAAAAGGTTATAGTGGAAAGACATTACATATTCCTTGAGAGGGATCACATATCCAAAAGTGATAGTGGGAGAAAGATAGATTTCTATATAGTCAAGTATCAAGTTAGTCATGAATTGGTACATGAATTGATTCAACAAAGCCCCATGGATGATGAATCTGTTCCAATGTCACAAGTACTTCATATGAGTACAAGAGAGGTTATAGAACTAGAATAGTATAGTATTCAAGTTACTGAGGATGTTTACTCATTATTAGTTGATAATAATTATCCTCTACCCTACAAAGAACTAGGAAATGGAACAAATATTACCAAGTGGAAAGCAGCCATGAATTCTGCAGTGGATTCCATGTACCAACACCATGTCTAGATTTTGGTAGATCCTCCAGTTGATGTAAATACTATTTTTTGCAACTGGGTATTCAAGAAGAAACTGGACATGGATGATATGTCAGCACCTATAAGGAACGACTGGTTGCAAAAGGTTTTAAACAATTTCAAGGAATTGACTATGATGAATCCTTCTCACTAGTTTCAGTGCTAATATCTATCATAATTCTACTTTCTATTGCATCTTACCAAGACGATGAGATTTGGAAAATGGAGGTCAAAATGGAATTCCATAATGTGATCCTTTAGTAAAATGTCTAGATGACACAACCTGAAGGGTTTGAGACTCCAAATCATACCAATAAGGAATACAAGTTTCAAAAATCCATTTATGGATTAAAGAAAGAATACAGTTCATGGAACATTCATTTTGATGAATACATAAAACAATTTTGTTTTATAAATAATGAATGTGAGCCTTTATTTTATAAATAGTTTAGTGGGAGTGAAGGTGTTTTTGTAATAGTATATGTTATTTCTTATTGGAATCGAGATACCAGTCTTACAGTCTGTTAAGGAATGGTTTAATCAATGCTTCTCCTTGAAATACTAGGGTGAGGAAGCTTATATTCTTAGGATCATGAACCATCATGATAGATCCCAGATATTTCTGGGCCTAATTCAAAGTACATACATTGATAAGATACTGAAGAGATTTAGTTTGGAACGATCCAAGAGGGGATTGTTGCCAGTGTCACATGGTATTCATCTTTCTAAGAAAATATGTCCTCAGACACCTGAGGAAAGGAAGATAATAGCATGGAATCCATACACATCATTGATTGGCTCATTCATGTATGTCATACTATGTCTTAGGTTGGAGGCTGCCTACTCATTTAGTGCGGTAGGATGGTATAAAGCTGACCCAGGTGACCACAATTGGATGGCAGTCACAACTATCCTAAATTATCTGAGGCGTACTAAGTATATGTTCCTAGTTTATGGAGGACATGATGAACTAGTCATCAGAGGATATGAAGATGCTAGTTTCCAGACTGGTCAAGATTACATAAAGTCACAAAACGGATACATCTTCACTTTCAATGGAGGTGTAGCGATATGAAACATCTCAAAGAAAAGTGTTTTTGAAGATTCTACAGTAGAGTCCAAGTATATCATGGCTTCTGAGAAAGTTAAAGAAGCATTTTGGATGTGATGCTTGGTCCATGAGATAGATGTGATACCTATAAGTAAAGATTCCATCACATTGTACTGTGATAATACTACAGTGGTGGATCTCGCAAAAGAGCCAAGGTCACATCATCAGATGAAGAAAAAACTTCAGAAGTATCGTCTCTTGAGGGATATTTATCAAAGAGGTGAAGTTGCAGTTAGTAGTATTTCCATAAATGATAATGTGGCATACCCCTTGACTAAAGCCTTGACTCATTAAAAACATGATCATCATGTGGGGCCTAGCCGACTGAAAGTATTTGGTAGTTGGCTCTAGTACAAGTGGGTTTTTATAATACTTTTTGTCCTAGATCTAACTATTTTACTTTGATTACATGCATATTTAATGTATTATTACATTTTGTTAGTTTTTCTATGTGAATAGGTTTTAATAATGTCCTATAGTATTTGTTACATTGATAAGGTCATGGAAGTTCCCCTCTATGATTAGAACCATGATATGCTATAACAATATTCTTAAATATAGTTCTATTGTTGGATTCTATGCTATGATGGGACACATAGCATGCAGATTGTCAAGTAACAGTACTCATATGCAGATGAGACTTCCTCTCATGATGTTCACACTTGGTAATCACCAAGATGGGATATTATGATAACAAACCCATTAGTAGGAATTCCACATGTTTTGGTTTCATCATATATTTTTATTTGAGAGCTTGTGTAATGATCCTTAAACTTTAATATTATCATTAATAAGTGTTGTGACTCGCACACTTTGATTTTCTGATTAAAACCATCACGCAGACAGTTGGTGGGATGTAGGGTACATTGGGTGTGTCAGAAGTGACATGTTATAAATGTATAGTTCAAGGAAGGATTTGTCCCTTCCATTTATGGATGTTGATATTTCAGACCATGGATTGAAATATAACTGTCATGCGAAATTCCATGGCCATGGTGTAACAATGAGTTTTTTTCAGGTATTCAAATAACGACATATGATGCATAAAAGGTGGCGACACAATCATGAAACCTACTTGGTGAGATATTGCGTAAAAGGGATAATATTACACAGTGAGAGTTCATAAGTGGATTTCATTGTTGCGACTTTACGTCATTTCTATTGGGTACCTTTACCCGTTGCTAGATAGTATTATTGGACATTAGGCAAGCCATCCTAATGTCAACGAGAATGATTCCTAGAGGGTCTACCACTAATTTTTTTTGTGGTCTCAGTTAAATTATATTTGAATTTAATTAATGAAATAAATATTATTCTCAAGACCATGGAATAATTTTATTGATGTTAAAATGAACGCATAAATTAAATAAAATACATATTTTTATTTTATTGAACATTTAATAAATATTTATTTATTTTTTTGTCAATAAAATATTTATTTAAGAGAATTAAATATTTATTTTTTTATTCGGGGGTTCAATAAATGGAATTGGAGTTAGAGTGGACCAAGGTTGGTCTAGTAGAAAAATAATTATTTTCAATACGGTAAATAATTATTTAACTAGTTGGAACAAATTAAAATAATGAAACTTTTATATTGTGATGTGGAATTTTATTTATTCTATGTTGAACAAGTCATTACACCATAAATAATGACATTGTATTATTATTAACTTCATGGTCTTTTCAATATGACAATGAATGTATTTAATTGTTTCTATGCAATTAAATATTGTAACTAAAATTCCATATATATATAAGTAGGTATGTACCCCTACTATTCCATACACCACACCACATGCCTGGTGAATTGATAATTGTTGATCCAAACAAATTCTCTCTCAAATATTCTTCTCTCTCATCTCAAGAATGGGAGATGTTATTCAAGACTGAAGGAAAAGAGATCAAGAAGGACTGACACAAGACACTTGCTTACCCACGCTAGCACGTGGAGAACGAGCAGTGTTGATCGAAGGCCATCAGATCACATGTGGATCACCGGTAGAGGGATTCATATTTTGGATCCATACAAGTGCAACGAGATAATCCGGAACGGTCATTCAGGACGATCAACATCATCAATGATGAAAAATACTGATGTTTTAAGTATTATTGTTCTTTATGAAATTAATTAAATTTATAATAAACGTTATGTGAAAGATCCTCTCTAAAATTTTCAGGCCACTTTTTTAATTATATAGATCATTAATTATATTTTGTGGAGACTAGCGTTCATCATCGTATTGATCCCAAAATAATCATTGATCATGGTAATAATCAATGTTGGGTCCTGTCCCAATCACACTTCCACTCTACCCAGAACCTTCATAGGAATGATTTATACTACATTTAAAATGATTTAGATTTACCTTTTCATGGATCTTAATCAATTTGAACTTAATGTTAGGTTTTTTTGTTACATATTCCATGACATTGTGGTCTTGAATGCTTCTCTTCAATTTGGAAATTTTCGGTTTAGAGTAAGTCCATAAAAAATAATGAGGTATGTGGTTTAAAGATTAATTCACATAGTATTGAATGATGATTGATTGTATTTAATTTCGGAATTTCAATTTCCACATTTAAAAATTGAATTAATTAATTAACTAATTACATAATTAATTGGTTTATAGAGTAGGTAGAATAATATGATTATTGAATTACATAAACCGGTTATTATGAATTAGTGTATATAGAATTGATTATTAATTATGAATTTAAGGGTTTTATGTCTTAACCATGAAGGGTTAAAGGGTATTATGAATAAATTTTGATAAATGGATAAAAGTGATTTTTTCATATTATTCCTTGTGTTTTAAATAATGAACCCAGATTTTTGGGAGAAAATTAAATCCTGCACCATGATGAGAATGATTGATAAGATGGATAATGATGATTAACCTTTATAAATGTTATATTTATGAGATATGTGATATATTGTGATATATGCGATAATGAGTGTCTGATACATACTGATGCTCCAAATACCCATTTGTGATAACGATTGTGTGACATGTACTGAAGCATCAAACACCCATATGTGATAAAAATAAGGTGTGGGATAGAGAACCATGCTCTAAATATACCTAGGGTTCTAGACATGATGTTATAGGCCCAACAAATCGGCATTGAAGTGGAGTTCCTATTAGACATGGTATGAGGATTGGAATTAAAATATTATTTAAAGCTAATGATATAATGAATTCTGATTCCCTATGATATACGGTTCAGACTCCATCATAGGATGAAGTACGTATTGATTGTTTGGGTGTCATCTTGAACAAGGTTAATTATGTTGTTAATTAAAGAATAATTATTTTGGAATTTTTTTCATTATTTATTATACATTATTCATTATAAAACAATAGATCATGTTATAGGTTGGATACTGTTTAGTCATTATTGGTGGTTTCATAATGATTGTATTGACACCCTAATCAGTGTTCCTGATTTAAACAAAAATTGACGTTATTTTTATAGGAAACGATGAGGGAAATAGAACAATGTTATTTTGATGATTTGGGATGGAACATGGATGAGGAAACTAGACATGATTTTGGGACTCACTGGGGAGTTTTCTATTTCATTAATATTTTTATTTCATATTCACACTAGACACATATTTAAATGACATATGTACTATTTTAAATATGGTCAGTTATCCATATTTTTGGATTATTATGTGATGTTGGACTTTATAGTTAATGGAATTATCATAATTAATTATTATTACCATATAAGTATTATTTATTTATGTTTTTTATTCTTATATATTTGGTATACTCTCCCCATGGTTTATATTAGACCATTGATACAGGTCGGAAGCCTATGGAATATAGGGAGGCATTCTTGAGGTCTTGTAGCCAACCATCTTGGGGATCTGGTGTGGTGTACCTGGGGTTGGGAAATACACTATTAATCACAAATGATTTCAAAATGTTCTAGAAATTAATTTTAAAATGTTCTTTCAAAAAAACATAAAAACTTTTTTTATGAAAATATTTCATTAAAGAATAAAATGAAATTCTTAAAAATTAATCAATTATTTACTAGTAATTTATCATTACATTTATTTTTCATATGAAAAATATATATATATTATAAAGTAGTTAATCCTATTAACAACCTCCAATTTAATAGATATGTTATAAATTTCATATTAAAAAAATATATTTCATGGTTTATTACGGAACAGTTTTGTGTATCATGTATGTTATTGAACATAGTGTTTATTTAAAATTAGAGTGTAATATATTCTATACTAATTAATAAATTCTATCCTCTTAATTTTATCTTTTTCTCTCCTAATTAATAAATTTAATTCTTCCTAGATTACCCTTCATGGTAAATAAACTATTAAACCTTAGTGTTACATATACCTCATCCCAATGAAGCATCTCTAAAATATCAATAATCACCATGATAAATAAATATATACTCTTTCAATATATTAAATTTAACCAAAATATCATGAATCATATTTTTATATTAACATAATAGGTAATAAATAACATTACAATAACAATATTCGAAGATACCAACATATCATTGATTCACATTTCATCAATGAAGATTGTTTATATTCCATAATATATTAAATCCAAATTAACATCAAATAATATACTAACCCCTAAGGTTTATTTAAAACTCTATATATTTTCCTTCAAAAATACCAACAAAAGATTCAAATCGATTCAAAATCACATCACTTCAATTATAAGAAATGGGTTGTGTATGACTTTGAACTTATGATTTACTATAAACTTATACACCCATGACAATATTCATAAATTTTATGATAAAAAATGAAAACATATATTCTTCTAAAAAATACCACAGTCCTTATTCCTAAAATAATTTCACAAACTGTTGAATATATTCAATACATCCAAAATTTTAATATCATCAAATATGATATAAATCAATATTTCATCAACTAAACATTTTCAAATTCACCAATACTATCATAGCAATTTCAATCATCTATTTATTCCAACTAAAAACATGTTTTCAAATTATATTGTGGAATAATCATTAAATGTTCAAAGAACCATTTACCAAAAAAACATTGGTGTAAAACTTCTATAACATAATTACTGAATCATAATTCATAAATACTTTAAACCTTTCACTTCATAGCTATTTCCTTGGTATATTAGTTAACCCTTGTATTTGGAAATTGGATCAGTTAATCCTCAGATTCCCTATAAATAAGACATTGAACTATAAATGTCACGTTAGGATGATATTCATTTACCTTCATTGAACTATGAATTTTTTCTCTAAAATTTCATGATTTATACCCATAATGTTCACATAAAAATCATCTTTTTTTCTTTGATACATTAAATTGAGTGCTTCTTCCAACATTCTATACATAAAGGAAATAGAATATTGTTTCCTTCATAATCCCCACCACTAGAGCTCTTAGTGAAATACATCATTCTCTTCATTGGGGAGTCTAAGACTTGGTTAAGGTGAAAGATATTAATCATACATCGTGAAAACTAATTAGTAATAGTCCCAATATTTATAACTATAGGTCCAATTTCATTTGGTTAATAATGAGGATAATCATTGCATTTTTTGTTATTGTTAATAGAAGACCTAAATGTTCTAGCCATTGAATAAAACCAAAAATCATATTTTGTGCAATAATAGTCACAGTGAGGAACCATGAAAATCAGTTATAGGATGTATATTTCATTAAAACCACATTTTAATATCTATAACCTTATATTTAACCAATGTTATCCATAATCATTACAAATTTTTTTTATGTTATCATATAATTAGACTCATTCCTATGGTTTTCAGAAAAGCATTCTCATCCTATTTTCCAAAGGAAAACTAAAACACTCATTGACACAAAATAAACGTACCCATACATTTAATACATAATTATCTTATCTTAATAAATTAATATACATTACATAACAGAACTATACATGCCAGAATTGTATAGGTCTAGAGCCTTTATACACTTAGACACATAATCAAGTTTTAAATAAATGATCTAAATCATCTCCCACTATATTATTCGAAACTGTAATCCATCTTTGAAACATCATACGTAAGACTGTCTTATTAATCTAGTGAAAAGGATCCAACATAAAGGGTGGGCTCAGATGCCCAACAATGGAAAACAATGGATATTTCAATGATCACTTGACCTCAATAAGTGAATATGGTTGTAATAACGTTATCATAACATTATAAAATCATACCATACATATCACGTATCATAATATTATGTCATGGAATAAATTTTCCAATTTTATAGGACATGAATCGTAATGGAATAAATGAACAGGATCAATGAGATAATGACATATACATAAGAAATTGTTGTATGGAATACACATAATCAGATAAAATAATTTACTTATTAGTAATGAATCATTGTGAATATTATCATAGTAGAATGAATTTTATCCCAAAACCCTCATAGTATTCAAGGTTCTTTCCCAAGACAAACATAGTTTAAAAAGTACCAAACTAAATTGGAATTTCTCCTCATTATAGTCATATTTATCTCATGGAATATCAATCATTACATCATTCATTGGAGGGATATAGAGGTCTCAACCAATACATAATTAAAATCATACATATTTTCTCTATAAGATCAGAAAACATTGATCTTGTCATGAACTCATAAAATGAATGGGTTTTATAAACATTTCATCTTTTAATCATAGCATAACCCATAGAAAAGGAAAATGTTTTATAAACCTATTTTCATCATAAATATAAACATTACAGATAAAGAATAATGATGGTATCATTGGATCATATCCCCCATAATGTATAAGTGATATCAAGTGTTATTATCCTTGATGATTATGAATACCATTAAAATATCATTAAATATTTATTGGGAAAATAATCTTTCAATTTTAAAATTACATATTTAAAATATAAAAATGGAAAAATATTATGGAATAAATTTTAGTTGAAAATATATTTGGAAAATTATAAAGGAATCTACGAAGCATGGATTGGTCTTATGGTGTGAAATGTTTTTAAAATCTTTTAAATTAAAAAACAATCCTTTTATACTTGTAAAAAGACAAAAAAGTACCTCATTTAAAAAATTAAAATAATATTACTTTCCATATATTTTACAAAAAAATTAAAAATTGTATAAAAATGACTACAAATAATAAAATTATAATATTAAAAACATTATTTAAAACATGGATATGCAAGAAAATGTTTTTTTGGTCGAAGAGATAAATAAAGTCGATTTCATTTAAAAGCATTATTTTTTTATATTGATAACTTAAAGAGAAGAAAATGTAATGAAAAATTTATTATAGAGATATAAAAAGAGGATAATAAAATCCATAATATTCTATAAAGTAATAATATACCATTTCAGCATCATAACATAATCATAAAATATCCTGATAAATAATGAGATTATAACATAAAATCTTTACAACATTAGTAACAATTGAATTGTAAGAACCATGAAATAAATAACCATAAAATTTTATTTATTACACCATAAATTTCATATAATTGATCATAAAATACATTCATAGGTACTATATACACCACAAAAAAAACTATTTGAGAATATGGTATGTGTCCCCGTGAAATAAAAAGGAGATGAAAATCTATTACCCAAGGTATGTCTTCATTTATGGACATTAGAACCTTATGTATAATAAATATATGTTTATTATAAATATTATATAGAACCATAATAATATATATAATCCTACATATGGTTTACTTATTACCTTTTATCACCCATTTGTTATCAATTATTTATTTAAATCATTGTTCTGGGCGATATCTGCTTCATTGTTCATGTATGTTTTGGTACGATAGTTTTGGTCCATTCAATTTGATCATGGTTATATAACATATATAATATTAATAATAATATAAATATCATATATAATAATTTTATAATTATTTATATTCATCCATAAAAGTAGATATCGAAATATGAATTACACAGTTCCTGGAGAGGAAGGGTCGTACGTACATATAAATAATGTTTTCATTTCTCAACGAATGAAATAAGAGGAATGTAATTAAAAAATAATCATTCAAGAATAATTAATATATAATATATTTATTATATATTCAAAAAATCCATCCACATTAAAATCCATGTAAAATAGAAATGTAAAATGAATCACATTGCTTCATGGAGGTTGTAGTCCACATGTACTCACAAGTGATGTTATTATTTTCAAATAGTTTGGAAGGTAAAAAGGTGTACATGATATTATAAATAATAATTTTTAAATTTTTAATAATTATAATATATTAATATTTATCCCATAATAATACCCATCCATAAAATTTGGTGATGACAAATGAATTGTATCGCTACATGGAGATGGTAAGTTTTACGTACACAGGAGTGAAACATTCACTTCCAATTTCAGGGATATATGGAGAATAAAATGGGATTAATTATTTTAATAAAATTTCATTATATTTAGGATAATGGATTTAATATTTTATGAAAAAAATAAAATATTATTTATAGAAAAAATAATAATTAAAAAGTAAGTGATCTATTAAGGAAATTGACTCTTTTTTGAAAAAGATCCTTTTAAATCTTCCCCTAAAGACCAATGGGTTGGTCAGTTAGGAATACCATCACATGTAGAATGTGAATAAGTAATTTTATAAGGTATTTTACAGTGTTATGGTCAATATATAAGGTATAAAAATTATGAATAATTGATGGGAGGAGGTTTCCTTTTATAATCTAGGTAAGGGGGGATCTATTGGAATTTTTTTAAAAGTTTAAAGAATAAAAAAGTCATTATCTATCCCAAATTAAGCTTAATTACCTAGTATTGTAATTTAATATAATATTATGTTTAAATAAAATCATCCAATAAAATTTTTACTAGTTTAAGTGGGGTTTGAGACCTTATAATTTGGTTTAACCCATTAATTAACTCAATTTAACATTAATCATGGTATCATATTTTACACATAAAAAGGATTATAATTTTACATGTGAGGTTAAAATTTGATAATAATTGCCCAATGGATTATATTATAGAAAATATATTATCCTATTTTTCATATTTATATATTTTTTAAAATTTTTATATAAAAATATGAAAAATTATTTTTATAAATTATCATTAATTTCAATTATAAAACTATTCATTTTATTAGATTAAAATACATAAATAAAATGAATTAAATAGAATATAATAATTTAAATGAACACTAATATTCCATATTAGTCTAAAATTATCATAGAACACTATAAATCGCAAAAATTATTTTAATTTTAGAGTTCCAAAAATAATTTTCTCCTAACTTTTGAATAAATACAAAGATAACATTGTATAAGAATTTAATGTAATTTAATAATTTTTTAAAAGTATAAATAAATTTATTTTAGGAAAATAGTTTAATTAATCTCAAAATAAACAATTAAATTCATTCATTAATATATTTATTCCTTATTTGTACATATAAGTGACATTTAAATCTAAGAGAGTGACATTTTGTAACTTCCATTGCATTAAATATTATAAATATCATATTCATGGAAAATTGACCATTAAAAAATCATGTTAAAATTGATTGTGATAATTTTTCAGTATCCTTCCAGCATTAATTATTATTATGAAAAAATATATCCTTATCACTTAGTTGTAACCAAGATTAACTATATTTACCGTTTTTTGTGGTGATATTTTTTACCACGATTATGATTGGTATTGAACTAATATAAAAAGAAAATATTTAAAAAATTGAATAGATAGATTAAAAATTATGCAATCACAATTATAAAATTCATTTTCTATATGTGTATGAAATTTATTTTAAAATAAGCATGAAACATGTGAAGGAAACTATGTTTTAGACAAATACTTTTTAAGCATAACACTAGGGTTTTTGTTATCTCATGACTGGAATAATATTAAAAAAATATTTAAAAAATTATTTACTATATAATATATATATTTAAAGAAAAAATTTACCTATTATGAATATTTTAATTTCTTATGATGAATATTCATTACACCCATAAAAAAAGATTTTCAGAGAAATGTATATTAAGTAAATTTTTTTTTGTTAAATTCATTCATAAAATTGATTACAATGAATATAATTTGATTATTTAAGAATTTTCAGAACTATTTTTACTTTTTAACCATTTTATAAAAAATTATATGTTTGTACCTGAATGAAAGAAAAAAAATGATTTCAATAAAAAAACTATTATTTAACTACTCATTAAAAAATCATACTTTTCAATAAATTATCAAATAATTCATCCTCAGATAATTTTTTCATAATGAATTAAAAAAATAAATCATTTTATTCAAATATAATTTACAAATTATCAAGAAATTATTTTTATTGTTTTCACAAAAAGATAATCAAAATAATTTTTTAATAAAGTGTTTCTTTGAAGAATAAAAATACATTACTAAAACTTTAGTGATTACATAATAAATAATTATTAATAAATTTATATTTATACGAAATTTATATATATTTAATATATTATTAAATATTTTATATAAATTATAATTTAAATGATAGGTTTTCTTGATCGCATTTAAATAATAATTTTTCATGATTTGTTTCGGCTTGCTGTTTCATAGCATGTACACTATTGAACATAGAGTTCTTTAAAAATATTGCGGTGTAGATATTTTAAAATTTAGAAGAATATTTAAAAAACATATTATCTAATTGTGTCAAGATAGATGTTTGTTGAAGAGTCTTTATCCATCGTTTTTGTACAAGAGTTTTCAAATAACAGATGATATTTTATTCATTGATTTCATCCCTACTTCTTTCCTTTCTTGCAGATATTCATCCTACATTAAAACCCACATTATTGTTTTTCTTTCTATGAGTATAATCCATCCCCATGTTCTACCCCTAGTAATCTCACTTTAGAATACATTTAGTATTGCATTCCATTAAATTTTTATCAACGTTTTTCTTTGACTACTCCTCATTTTATTGAAATTTATTCTCATTTTCACTAAAATGGATATTGAATTTTAAATACCCTTAAAAACATTTATTAGAATTTTTATTCCATGATTTTAGATTAATTACCAAGTAAAATTCCATCACCACTATGATTTTCAATATTTCAGTTAATATTTTTATTGAGAATAAACAATTTAGCCCCAAAATTCAAAAGTTTTCCACTGTGGGATTCATTTCATACCATATTTCATATGGTGTGTTCCCTTCAGATGGAATTAACTATCCCCTATTTTAGAAATAAACTAAATTAATCACTATTTAATTTTATGTTTTCATTCAATATTGGTGTATTATCATTTATTTTGTGGGATGTTCCTCCACACAATAGTTAGTTAATTAAATACAATTTTCAATCTATAACTTATGGATTTTTTCCCTAGTATATTCTCTAATACTATCATGTAATATTTAATACAATTAAACACTATATATTTGAGGATATGTTTATAAACATATTTATCTAACCATAATCATCAATAAATAGTGCATAATCACATTATTTATCCATGGACATGTGTGAAGTTGGTGCCCACACATCCACCTTCACTAACTCAAGCCATCTCATTGAAATTTTTATCTTAATATTGAATTTATATAATATTAATTTAAAGTTTTAAAAATAATAATATTATTAGTGTAATCATGAGAAAGTTCTAAGCTTTTCTAAGCCCCTTCATTCCCTCGACATATTACAAGGACATTTGGGTTAATCAGACAATAGTTTTTTCTATATCCTTTTATATTCTTCCTTGGATATAAAGTGTTTATCTTATTCCCCACTAATGAGTTAGACATTGGATGGATTAATTTTCTAAACCACTATGGAGCCCATCCCTTCAAGAGTCTTTTTTTCAATGACATACTAATGAATTAGAGAAGGATTGGAGATTTAATTTGATCCCTAAATAAATTTTACATCCATGAGACAAATTTATATATAATATAAACCATAATGCTTTTAATATTGATCTCTAACCTCTTAAGTGATGTTGTTCTAAAGGTTGAGGGACAATCAATCATGTTTTATTTTATTATCTAAATAAGTGAGTGAAATTTTTAAAAGAATGGCAGTATAATTAAAAGATAATGGAAAATAAGATAAAATACATTAATTAATTATTGTAACAATAAATGTGAACTTCTAGGAAGAAAAATAATACAATAGGGTTCAAGGATGTAAAAACATTACATATAATGGCTAATAATTCAAAAAAATCGATGGAATATACTATTTATAGACTTAATCTCCATCATGACATAATCTTTTCTTTTTGAATGATGTTATATACCTTAGATATAAAACCTTATCTACTCCTCATAGGTTACATCATTTTGGTTCAAGGGATAGTGTAGGTGTGCCATGGATACATCTTTCTCTTTAAAAATAAAAAACTCTCAAGGGTCATGCAATAACATTCCATGTAATTCAAATATTACATTATCATCCATTATATTTCTCAGTATCATTATATACTGAAGAGGAAAATATTATTGTTTAATTATAAAGGTATTATATAACAATATTTCTTTATAATGTTATAGAATAATGGTCATATGTTATAGAATTATATTCTATATCTCCTCAACGGGGTATCGATATTTAAAGTCAATATTATGTGGATAAATCTGTAATGGGACTATATGATATCTTCATTAGATCCTATTAGAATCATCTAAAATTAAAACATTACATTAATGTTATCCTCTTTCATAAGCACGACTTCTATTACCATATTATGTGGTTCTCCCCTAGTGTCGAATGATAACATAACTCATTCTCGTCTATTAATCCTATAACGTTATCCCCCCAACCCACACATCATCCTTGAGAATTAAACTATTTAATGTCCTAGAGATCGTTTTACTACTTCAATGAATAACAACAACCTTGTTGTTAATCCCTTCATAATAGGATTTGATGGAGTTTTTCCTCTTCATTAATTTTTACCTAAAATATATTATATAATATCATAAAATCATAACATCATAAGTCCTTATTAGGTAATCATATATATCCTCTATTGTGACAGGTTGTGCAGTGTGGTCCCTTATTTTGGTTCAATATCTTTAAAATAACATGCATCTATACCATGAAACCATTTTGTTGAATTATTTCATCCTAGGTTTACCATTTCTTATTTTTTCCAACTAACTACATAATTAAAACACATATTTTGGAGGAATATCATTGTAGTTACTCTAAAAACATCATCGGAGGATCCAAAAACTTCCTTAAAATCTATCCTTCCATAAATTAATAAATATTCAAAAATATTGTAGCATTTTGTCCTATAATCCATGAAAATAATGATAAAAATATATTCATCAATAATAGTAATCAAATTCTTCCACAATTGATCATTTTGTATCCTTGTGAAAAATATATTTAGAAATATTCTAAAAAAGTTCAAACCTTTATTTAATGAAAAGTTGTAGATAACTTTTGAACTAAATAAAATATTAGTTAAAAAACATCAAAATCTAATATAATCATTCTCACTATGTAATCATACATCCTTATTAATATTATATTTCAATTATTTTTCTCATCCATAATTAATTTTCAACTATTCCTTATACATCCATACCCATACAATGATATACATTATTTATAAAATTTCATATGAAACACTAAAGAATAATAATAAACTATATTTATGATAATTATAAATTTCGTGTCTTCAATTTATAGCCTTGTATAATATCTCAAATCACTTTATTGAAATATAACTGGAGAAATGAAGAAGAAATCATAAAAAGGTTCTAATGTCTTTGAGTCTTGGGGTGGGTACTTCATTATGTAATCATTAAAAATTATGGATTTAAAAATGAGGATAAATTATTTAAGTACAAATAATTATCATATTTAATTTCAATGAAAAGGGGATATACTTATCCACATCAAATTCATCATTTCCCCTAAATATATACTTCTCTTAATGATCCCCATCATGAAAATTGAACAGTAATGACAGAATTTTTCACCATATTTTTCATTATTATTCATTTGTTACAAAATAAATAGTAGTATGATCAAGTATCACACCCATTAAATAAACCTTTTCTAATTTCCTCATTGAAAAAATTACAATAGTTATAATAATATCATATATCATTTATGATTTATCATTAAAATGTACATGTAATGTTCTATAAATTCTATTTTTTTTACAAAAATAATATAATAATAAAGTAATAAAATTATAAAATATTAGGGAATCAAATTCTGAATCACTAATTAAAATTATAACTCCTTATCTTACATTGTATTCTCACATAGTAGTTCCATGTATCACCAATATCCATTTTTAAACTCAAAAGAAAAATATAATGTATTTGTGCTAAATAATATCTTGTATGAAGGATAACTTATCTTGTACTTTGGAATACTTTTCTATAAATTTAATATATATTACATGATTAATTTAGGGTTATATATAGGTTAGGTCTAATGTAAAAAATGGGTTAACAAATTTAGTCAACTATATTAGTGTGGTTTGAAAAAAATCATATTTTCTTGAAAAATATTGAAGAAAAAGTTAAAATGGTAATGTTTTTATAGACTTCACTTATGAAATAGGTAATAATAAATAATATAAAAAATATTTAAAAAGACCTATCAAGAATGTAATTTCAAAATATTAAAAAATCACACATAAAAATAATGTTATGTAATAATCAAATAAAAAATATTAGAATTTCCAAATTAGAGTCCAAAATAATTTTGTAATTATATTTGATTTCATATTAAGTATTAACATGTAATATATTTTCAATAATTCCCAATTAAAAAGTTTGATTTTATTTACATGTGTGTTCATAATTTTCATACATTAGGTTATGTCTCTAAGAAAATATCTCTTTTTTCCATTAATTTCATGAAAAAAATAATGTTTTCCCAAGAATACCTCCACCACCCTTAATTTCAAATACCATCTCCAATATTTAAAATCAAATTTATATAAAAGAAAAGTATTAATCATTTAAATAAATCACAGTAAATTATCAATATTAATGAAATAATTAAGGACCTCTATGATTTAAGCTATATTGGTTTCCAAGATAACTTGATGAAATTTACAATATGAAATTCCTATGCATTGATGTATTTCGGAGGATTTGATATTCAAAAATAAAAAAATTGATCTAGGTAGCATGATAGTGTAAAAATGTTATATTTATTATTGTTAAGATTAAATTTATGGAAAAAATAATATATTTTTTCATTGTACATGTTATAAAATTATAGTTAATGATCATCAAAGGAATTTAAATATAGTAAATTCTATAATATATGTGAAATTAAAACAAAAATATAAGGCATTAAAAATTGGGAAAGGGTAGGAAATTCAATGACTCCTTGGTTCCATCCCCCATATCCCCATTCAGATCCACCTCCACTAAGGTTGTACTCAACGATATTGATAAATCCCTAAAAGACTACACCTACCAGCATTGATTCACCTAATACTTCTCCAAAATAATTTCCTTGAAGACAACTGTTTTATAATTTAAGGTACAGTCGTCTAAATATAGGTTGTGTAAGAAACTGCCTCTATCGCGTCCTATAAATTTGGAATGACAATCAGTGATGTCATTGAAAACTACTCATATGAATGATCATTCAAGTATTTTGCTAAATTATATTTCTGAGAGTTTTATAGTGGTACTTATGTTGTTATTTTTTTATATGGTTCCACACTAGGTAGGGTAGCCGAAGATCCATGACCCTAGGAATGATTAGTGTTTACAAGAGGATGAACTAGAATATAGATATCTATATTGGTTTTTTTAATTTCTGTATCACTAGGAAGGGATATTATAGTGACTATGTTAGTAGTGCGAGTTAATGGATGAACAATCTATTGAGATGGTATCTCCCTAATCCTTATAGAGGTCCTGTGGTGATCAAAAAGGTCAATAAAGGGAACCTCCATTGTAGGGTAATTTATCAGACCCTTTCCATTATTTTTTGAATCCAAATCTCAATATTATCATTCATTAGTATCCATAAGATAACTAGAATCCCATGTGTCAAAAGCTGAAGAGGGGTTGGTTGGAGAAAATATGAATGCTCATTTTCTAGTGGTATAATAAAAACGAAATATGTTTTTGGATTATTGGGAAAAAAATATTGAGTTTGGATGAACCTAACATGTTCCCACTAGTTTGGATGTAGTAGAAAAAATGGGTGATGTGTTAAGTCAACTAGTAGATTGGGGGTGGATAAAATTATACCTCCATCCTCTCATATTAATTATACTAAATCCCAATCATATACTGAATGAAATAGGAAAATACTAATCCAACTACTACTAAAGAATAGGTCGGGGTTGTTCCTTAGTATGTGAGACTTCTATTGGTCCTCTCAGTGTTGGGTTTGATTGGGTAGGTAAATAAACATGTGAGTGTCCCCCAATGGAATCAAAATCCACCATTAAATAAGTATAATTTCAACCCATTCATTCCCTTTCCATATTTCATTAATGGTACCATTTTTTCTAATATTGTGATGTTAGACAACGTAATCCACCCTAATGAGGATAGGTGCAATGATTAGTAAAAAAAACCCATGTGCATTGCTTGTTATGTATTGAAATTCCAATCCATAATAAAACCCCGATCCTATTCAAAATTTACCCTTAATATAATGAAAATTATTAAGTCACGTTTATTCGTAACTACAACATATAAATTTTAGAATGAATAATAACATATCATACAATCAAAAATCCCTTATTAGGATCACTTAGAAAGCCATTCATGAGAGATTTCCCAATCAATAATCCTTAAGATATAACTTCTCAACTAATTTCTCTTATTTTTTTTGGTTTTGTTTTTTCTTAATGGGTAAATGGTTATTTTCATCTACTACATATGGATTATGTTCTTCCAGTTATCCAGTATAATGTCATTATAATCCACTATCTATATAAACTCATAGATTTTGAAACATTATCTAGTTCCAAAATCTATAAACCAAAGGATCCAATTATGGTGAACTATTTTTATCTTAATATACTTTAGTTTCATATACAATTCTAATATTAATGTTAAGATCCAATCTATAGAAGCCTCCTATAATACATGAGTAATATGTTATAAATTTGTATCTTTGAATAAATATGTAACCTAATCACCCTTATCAACATATTCCATAATATGCATGAAAAAATTCATTTTTATGAATTCCTAACAATTAAAGTCTTCCTATACTATTCTAATGCTTTGATTTAGTGAACCATATAAAATAGTTCGGGTGATTTTGGGATAAATCCCCACCTAGAGATTAGTGATGGGTTGTTTGGTTGGTTTGTATTAGGTCATGTTACAGAGATGTGAATTGGTTAGGTGAAAGGCTTAGTAAGGGATCATGTGTTTTTGTGGGTAGTTTATCCATTTTATATTTTTTCAGTCTCCTAGGCATATTTTTTTATGTTAATGGGTATTTATCTTTGTATTTGTTGTTAGTAATTTGATCCACTCTGTGAGCGATAAGGAGATGGATGGGTAATGGCTTGAGATGGATTCATATGTGGTTTTAAATGTGTAGTTTCCATGGTTTGGAAATGTTTTTATGTTTAGATGGGTATGTTTAATTTTTATAGTTTGGGTTGGGAAACAATGAGGTGAATAGGTTGAAATAGGTATGAGGAGGTCTGAAATTCAAGAAGGATATGATCTAGAAGTGTAACTTTACTACTTGAAGGTGACCAAACCCAAATCAGACAGATAATAAAATCAATTTAGGTAGCTTTGAGAGAATAGAAAATGGATACTAGTAGAACAATTTTGGTTTTGGTATTTAAAATTAAATGTATTTGAATACATTGTGCATGACCCGTGTTATTATATCAAGACATCATTAGTTCTAAAACCATGGAATTTTTCATACTCAATCCTCTAGAGTTGCAACTCTATGGGGGAAGCCACCATAGAACAACCATGTTAGTTGATCCCTTTGTAATTTATTTATGGTGAATCATGACATGAAGGATACACAATAAATTATAATGTTTCTTTTTTTTCTATCTTTAAGCATTATAGAGTGAGAAATCACTTCCCATCGCAACCTAATTTTTCAATACATATTATTATATTTTTGGGTGGGGTTACAGTGTACACCCACCCTACTATGGTAAGGCTATTTTCTATCAAATAACACTACATATTTATTATATTATGCTCTATTATTTTGTGTCATAGTTCCATAATTATGACTTTAAAGAGTTGTTTTTTATGACATGATATATCCATCTTCACCTTAAAAATGATTCATTTTATCTGCTGGTTTTTACTCCTCTAAAATTTTAAGTTGTCTCAAATAGATCATCAGTAGGTTAGTATGGGAGTGTTACCTAAATTCTCTAAAAAAAATT
The DNA here is from genome assembly GCA_963277665.1 of Viscum album. Classification (NCBI taxonomy): domain Eukaryota; kingdom Viridiplantae; phylum Streptophyta; class Magnoliopsida; order Santalales; family Viscaceae; genus Viscum; species Viscum album. The sequence goes on from OY728162.1 coordinate 822,718,720, forward strand.
TTCCCAATAATTTCTAACCAATATAATGTATAATTAAAATCCAAAAAATAAAATATTCCTAGGTTTCTCTACACCGTGAGCTTTAATCAAAGTCAATATCAAGATGAAAATATTTAATTTTTGTAAAATTTGAGAGATCGAATAAATTGAATATAGAAATTATCCATGTATAGATTCATCATTCTTTTTTGAACATGAATTAAGGATTATTCCATCTTTATATCTAAATGGTTCCATGTGAAAAGGAATTTATACCATGATGTGTGGTCACCAAAGTGACTGTAGTTTTCATGGAAACAATTTCAATCATGTTTTAAACAAAAGTATTGTATCTCATGGTATAAATATTCAATGGATTACATATCTTATTGATCTTATATTTATAGATATTTTAATTCGGATATTCATCTATTTCAATATATTATAATTTATCCAAATATAGTACCATCTTTCTATTTTTGTGTGAGTCCATAGCCACTTTCTTCATAACCTAATTTTATTGATGCTCGAGATCCTCTAGTAAATTGCCTAGTTCTACATCAATTAGAATAAATCTTTTTATACTAGTCATTATATTAAGATATATCATTTATTACTATAAAGTATTATCATAATTGTTTCTATAATAATTCCATATTTGACATGTAGTTTTCTCGAAAATATTTATAATCACGCTGTTGGATAATTCTACATTCCCATGGGATTTTGGGTGGTGAGGGGAGATTTTATTGTATCAAACTCGTAAATTATATAGTGAAAAATATATATATATAATTGTGTGAATTTGTTTCTCAATAAATTATTAGTATCATAAACATACTACCAATATAAAATAAGTTCTTTGTTATCAATTTCATCACTAAATTGGATATATTTTCCATGTGGCCTCATATTCTACCTATTTAGAGATGTAAATCCCATACACAAGTATGTATGTGTTTCTCATGGATCCTTGGAAGGGCCCCATAAAATCAATTATCCATACATAAAACACCACAAATTTTAGAATTTGGTTTTTTGGAATAACAATTATTGTACCATTGTTATCTATTTATTGGCATCAATCATATCCTTATATGAACTCCCTTGAATCTTTGTGTATGTCAACATAAATAATAAAAATTGTATTATCATGTCCATTAATCTAGACTTTCAATTGTTTACACTTTTTGGTGATGAATACAATAATACCAGAATGATCATTGCCTTTGATTTCGGCACACATCACAAAATTAATCATTCACTATATGACATGATTAATAAGAGATTATTATATAAACAATTCTTGTAATTTTATAAAAATATTAATCATTACAGATATAAAAAATAATGAGTCATGGCCTTATTTTCTTGAATAATATACAACGTTTGCAAACCATGGAAGAGGTTGTAAATTAGTACTGAAAATCATCTCATCCAGGTCCTCATCATAAATTTCTCCCTCCTCCTCCTCTTCAATATTTTTTTGAGTAATCTCAACAAATGTTATGTCACAACAATATATAATCAATTATTTATATGTTAATCCTATAAAAGTATTGTATTCATAAGATACACCAAATCAAGAATGGATTAGAAAACTTTTTATAAAATAACTCAAGAGGTGTGAACAATGTAGACAATAACCTAAAAGATTACTAAATATGGCTTGAAATTATCAAAAGAAAAAACTATTATTATATGTTTTTTTTCTCATTGATAGTTTAATTTAATTTGGTCTTATTATGGGAGTGGTTGTCATAATAGATAGGCTGAAAAATATGATATACCCATTGTATTATAGTATATCCTATAATAAAATCACTTGGATATTACATTATAATGAAATTTTTATACCAATTTAGATACATAATGATTTTTGTGGAAAGAAATTATTTTCAAATAAATAAAGTCCCCCTTATAAGATGATTCAAATATAAAAAAAACATACTTTGAAAAATATGGATTAGTGGCCTAGATATCCTTACCTATTTATTTAAAATGTGTTGGAAAATTCCATCATGTCCAAGAAATATTTACAACCCCTTCATTGTATTATGATCATGGAGATCATGTATAAATCATTTATTTACTAGATTAACCATGATTCCTTGTTTAGATATTTTATTCAAAAGAATAACACCGCCATGAACTGTGAAGTAGAAGTTTTCCCAATTGAGAAATATGAATTATTCATCGAATAATTTATGTACCAATACATGTTTTTATATGAATAATTTAATGGATATCCCATATAATGAGCAATCATCAATGAAAATATAAAGAAATTCTTCGATAATGTTCTGAAAAATAAATGGCACTCACCTTTGAAAATTCACTAGTTTATGAAACATTCAAAAATACATGAGATGACTGGAGAATTTTTGATATGGGTAATTAAATATTGTCTTATATTTTTTATTTAGATAAAAACATATATGGTTGTAACTAGAATATCAGCTTAAAAGGAAAAACAAACTCATATTGAGATAACCTATTAATAATTGGTCCTTGATTAATAATGGAATTTTTTTCCATTCTTATAGATGTCTCTAGTATATGATAGAATATGAATACCCAATATCATGTAACTATCATTGTAGGTATCTTCTAATTATCATCATTCATTATCATAGTCATCCACCCATATTTGGATTTACTTGTAATGGGGTCACCCATTTACATTTTTATATTGAAATGACTATCCATAAATAATGTAGTTTAAAATACATTTTCTTGGAAAAATATATTATAGTTTGTGTTTGTATCAGCTATTTTAATAGTCTTTGATTTCTCACATCATCTTATAGTAATATTTATGTGGAAATGGTATGATTAATTTCATTAATAAAAAAATAAACTATGTGAGTTATCATATGTTTTTATTAGTGATGTATGTCTCATTTGTAGCTATTTTCTCAGTTATAATCCTTCATCTAGATTTTCATTTTTTTCGAAAAGGATAGGATCAATTCATTTTAAGATGGAAAGACACAAATAATGTGATTTTTTAATATTACTTAAAACATATTAAATTTTTTATGTCTATTAATTTCATAGTTATTCATTAATAATCATTGTTAAATAGATTTTTTTCACCCAATAATAAGTAACATAGTGTTTCTATCAATGCATTCAACTAAAACATTACTATATTAATGATTGAAGAAATTAATTATATATAAGATTCTATTTACATGTTTTTTCTCCACTGTATGAATTTCGCTTCTTCCTCAACCTATAGTTATAAATTATCCTAATTATATTCCACCATATCATCCATTAGTTGTATTATATTACCTCATTTACTATTTATAGACGCATTAGGGATGGGTGATCTTTAGATGAAAATATTATATAGAAATACTACGATTTAATTTCATTATTAATAGTTTTTATATGTTCATATATGATTTATTTATTAGTAACTCTGAAAATTATTCATCATTTGTTGAAATTTATAAATGATTTTTAGTTCGAATGAATAGTCATTCAAGGATTATGGGAATATATCATTCTTATTCTATCATGAGGATGATAAAATCTCTGGGGAATCTAAATTTATCCACCATGAAAAAAAATATTAAAAAATAATGAGGGGTACTTCATTGATATACTAATATATTAGAGTGAAAAAATAACATATTTGGATTATCCAATACCATATTTAAAAAACACACATAGGGGAATCAAATTTTCACATCATTCCAAAGTGACAATGTGTATTCATGAATATGCATGAACTAATAGTGAATAAGAATGAAAATATTCCGATATTACTCATCTTTGTAGGTATATTATTTTGAAATTTTTTAACACTCTTTTAATAGAGAAATAACACCACAAACATATAGAATTATCTTTTTGTAATTTTTTTTATAATTTTATCATAATCCAACAATTAAGAATTATATTCACTAAAATATATTTCCATATAATGTCTTATAAAACCATATAAAACATCTTGTATTGAATTTCAATAATTTCTTTCCTTATCCTCTATAGGAAGGAAAGAAGGTGTCTATATAGTTCTGTCTTTTTGTTTCATTCTTCTCCATACAAACCTATTTTTTATATTTTCACATCAAAAATATTTTTTTTCTTATTCTATTCTATTCCTATTCTATACTAAATTTTTATCTCTCACCATTAATTTTTAAAATTACATTTACACAAAATTATCATTCAATTTTTATTATTTTCTTCCACCTCTCACCTGAAAAAAGTGTCATAGCCTTCACCAACTCTCTTGGGTTTCCTCCGTGTCACCATGTAGGGTATTGAGTAGTCACTCTAATAATGTTTTACCTATTTTCCCCACTTTGTTCTAGAGTTGTAGGTTTAGGATCATTGTTTCATTATAGAGTTCTGTTGTCTTATAATGTACTGAATATACTTTTTGATGAGGTTATTGAACATCCCATTAATTGATTTTTAGGTTATAAGAAGGTGGATATGGATAGAATTTATTTTTAGGCATGTGGGATTATGGTTGAGGGGGGGGGGGTAATAGTTAGAATATCATCAAGGGTTATGGTTCAAGTGAATATTTTGGTATACCATTATTTTATTTGACAATTATGACACATTTCTATTAGTTATAAAATGGATTTAGTTATAGATTCTTTTGAATTTACCACCATTAGTTGTAGGTACTTTTTAATTTATTAGGGAATAATTATAACTAACACAGTTTCAATTAAAAGGTATATTATACTCTGAACCCTATTTAATATGTGGTATATGTGAGGTTCTCTTTGAATATAATGATTTAATAAATTGGTTTGAGTGTTAGTGTTTGTGAATACTGTGATTGGTTCAATGAAAATATAAACGATATGTTATTTAATTTATTTATCTATGATTATAATTAGGTATCCAAGAAAGTGATGTAATAGAATTTAAATATTTTTCTCCTCAATGGACTCTAATCACATTTCATAGTTTATCATTAATAGGAAACTCATATAGAATAACTTTTTCATCATCAAATGTTTTCATAAATAATCCTTTTTTTGGATAGGTCATCGATCGTGACTCTTGTCGTAGGATTTAAAAAATAAATAAATGATTCATTTATAAGAAAAAATTGATTATATTATGTAACAACTTACCCATGAAATCATTGATTTTTTATCATGTTTAAAATATTGATTCTAAATCAACTTGTGAAATGATTGATATTTCATTTATAAAATTAGATATCCTCCATAGTAGAAAGAATTTTTAAAATAATCATTTTTATAGGTTATCCTAGGCATCCATGTAACCATAGAGGTAACACTTTAACAAATCTATTTCTTAGACATAGAGAGAGAATCATAATATTCTTAATCAAATAGAATTTGATGTTACACAATTATGTTTCAATATATCATAAATTTCACTGAGGATAGTCGAATATATTTGTAGATCTTAATTTTTCATCCCATTAAATCATACAATGTTTTTATTGGTATTATTATTATTTTAATAATAAAAGTATGCATCTAAATAAAAATATACACATAACTAAAGGAAAACCCATCAATATATGATCAATCAAAGTGTATTGTGGCTCTTTGATAAGGAATTTATGGTGCTACATTATGTTGGTTCTCATTAGAGATTTTTCCATAATGTACATTTGGTGTAGTTGAGAGCTTGTTCTCTTGGATGATAAATCATCTGTATGGACATAGGAACCACTTGTTATTAGGGTAATAATAAATAATTTCTCATGAATCAATGATACATGATCATGTTTTTGGCATCCTGGTCATGCATTAAGTTTAATGAAATGAAAATACAAAAAATAAAGAGATGCACTTAAAGAGAATTTAATTACAAAAATTATTAATAATTTAATAATGGAATTGGTTTACAAAAAAACGATTCATTATACTCTTATGTTCAGATTTTATCACTACCAATAGATCCAAAACATTTTGTATAACACTAGAATTATCATTTTCATTGGGTAATCATGATAAAAAATTAACTGTTCACTATTTTTATTATTCTACTATGTCAAATAATAGGAAAGACCAAGGTATGTCCCATGAGTAATATATATAATCCACAAGATAAAGCCATAGGTCATATTGTTGTGTAGAAATATATGAATTTAGATTGATCAAACATATTTGAAACAAATGTCTAATGGTTTTAAAATAATCAATAAAACAAAGGGATCGATTTCAAAGCCTATTTTTGAAAGAGATACCAACCTCTTTCATTCATTAATTGTGTTTAATAATTCAGTTTCAATATTTTTTAAGTTGAAAAGTTTATTATGGTAAAATTTATTGATTTTAACTTAGAAAATCTAAATCTATTTTTCAAATACTATGATCAGAAAAATTTCATTATGTTTAAACATTAAATTAAACGATAAATACAATATATTTTTAATTACTTAATTTTATCTTCTAGTTTTAATTTTCATTCATAATAATCCCTTTTTTAAAATACTAACTAATTAATAATATTTCATCTAGTGACTCAAAATTAATCCTAATTGAAATGAATATTAATGAATAGAATTTATAGATAATTTAAACACCCACACTAATAATGTTAATCGCTTATCTACTATGTGAATCTCCACACATGGTTGAAGAATATTAACAATATTTTACTTTAATATATTCTAATTTGATTGAACATAGTAAATTAATGATAATGAATATAGATATATAAGTATGTATTCATTTCACTAATAATAATCCTTAATAATGGAACCCACTGTAATAGAAGTGAGTTAGATAGTGGGTGTTGCTGCAAGCTATGATGCATCAGAAGAATGTATTGTGATTTTCTGTAAATCAAGAAAAAAATTAGTTTGGAAATATCTTAAAATTGTTTCTTATTTATTTCAAAATAAAACATGTTTTATATTTTATATTTTTTCTTTTCAAGAAAATATTTATTTTAGTGAACTAATTATTTTTCATCCATTTATTTCTTTTCAAGCTTCTACATAAGAAGGTGATTTTTTAAAAAACTATTGATGAACAACGTAAATTTTCTTTATTGTGTGAATGTAAATTTTTCTCAAATGATTCATGTGGGTCTTGATTTTAGAATATATGTCAATTTATTTTAGTGGGTTGAGAATATTTATTTGGTATCTATTTGAATAAGTTTTTATTACATATTTATAATATAAATGTGCAATTTGGATAAATATTTAAATCAATTTATAAATTTGTGATTTTGATATGAAAATTTTGTGTCAGTCCAATGATATTGTATAATGGTATTTAAATTGTCTTTTTATAATGGTATGGGGGTCATTTTGAGTTTATAATACTTTTCTTCCACAAAGATTAATTATATTTAATTTATTGATTTTTTTAAAAGAACCATAATTAGTCTCTAATATATATATATGGAATGTTATTCAGTTTTCAAAATTATTATTTTAATAGTAATATATAAAAAGTATGTGTATATATAAATATATAATTTAATGTTAAAAATCATGTCTTGCCACATATTTCTCATTATAATGTTTGATCATGATTATGTCAATTTATTATAAATGGATGTTAACAACATTTAAAAAAGATTAATATAATATTATTTTATTTTCCAATAATATATATATATATATACATAAAAATATGATTTCACAGGATACATTTTTTGAAAATAGGTATACATTTGAATCGAAATATGTACTATTTTTGGGTGAAATATAATTTTTGTCTATGATCAATATATACATTAAATTATAAATGAATTTATATTTGAATCATTTTAGGTAAAAACATTTATTTCCTATATTTATGTAATAATTGAATGTATATATATATGTGTGCGTGTGTGATTTTTTTCTAACCTATACATATGTGTGTGGAGATGCAATCATGTATTATTCCGGTACATTTGTAAACAAAAGTATATATATATATATATATATATCTTTTTATATAAAAATGTTATTTACCAATATATTTATATATATGAATGTATATTTACAATTTTCATTTCATGAAAAATACCTTTATCATGGAACATTTATAACCAAGTAATTTCTCTTTTTAGGAGATGAATATCAAAGTTCATTAATTTTTAAGAATCTTTGTTGTCATTATTATATAAATTACAAGTTGTAATGTTTTCAATTACAAATAATCACACATGGATATTATTTTAATAAAGGAATGAAATAGGGAGTGAACCAAAACCCTTTTGGGACATTTATCCAATCATGTGACTAGTGTTCCCGGAATTATATAGCGCTCCAATTCATTGGGCAATGTTTAAACGTCGTGAGATGTCCTTATGGTGGACAAGGCATGTATCCCAAGAACACTATAGGATTAATGAGTGATCATAGTCCATTATGGAATTCTTTACATCATGTTATGTTTTCTATAGAGTGAAGTGTGACTTCATGTTATGCTCCACGGTGCATTTGAGAAAGTTTCATGAATGATTATGTGTTTTCAAGAGAAATTTTTATCTATTCATAAATGAATGAAATGTATTTTTCCAAAGGTTACATATTTTGAAATATATTTTGAAATAAATATTATTATTTTCAAATCAACTCATGATTTTATAAATTTGGAATTATCAAGATGTATCACATGTTTTACTTATTATGTTGAAGTGTAAGAATTATGATTTGTTTCCATATGTTTTGAAACCTTTTACTAATCCTTTTTTCTGACCATATATTTTTCAAAACCTATTTTTATATAGAATAATTATAGGTAGATGTGAGTGATTGGCCAAGGATCTTTTATGTTGCTTAAATGTTATTAAGCCTAATAATAATTTTATTGTCCTTTCTTTTTTTGAGTTGTAATTATAATTATCCAATGTATCCAGACTATCAAAAACTCTAAAACATTGTTCAATAAGATTGTTAAATAATAAATGAATTATAAAAAATATAATAGGTCATAGGTCATCATAGTTGGTATCATAGACGAGGTTTCATAAAACAATATAGGTGAAGATATGGAGAAACCCTATGATCATTTAGAGTCCCTCTGTAAATTTTATATGATTTTACATTAATGAAAAATTAGGTGCTCATAGTTTTCTTCATTCTGAATAGTGCAATTCTTAATTTCTATAGGTATGGTTATGGAATTTCGAGGATGAAATTATTTTAATCGGATATAATGTAATATTACCTATATTATTAAGTTTGTTGTTTTAAATAAATTAAAATAAATTTTTTTCACATGTTAAGATTATGTATTTTAAATTAAATAAAAATTCATGAAAATATTTTTATTATTATTCAAAATTAATAATTATAAAAATTTTATTATAATAATTTAATATTTATTAATTTTTTTATCAATTATACTTTTATTTAAAATATTTTAAAATGATTTGAATAAATTATTATAAGATTTTATTTTAAATTATAATCAAATTATGGTTTATAGGTTAAAATAATATTTTAAAATAACTATTTTTAATTGATTATATTTTTAATAAGATCGGTTCTATATGAAAAAATCAAAACTTTATTTGAAATTTAAAATAATTAATAAATTATTACCAATAATTATGATGAGTTAAATGTTAAAATGATAACTAATTTATGTTTTAATAAAAAAATTTAAAAATAAAATTTTTTTCTATATTCACAGTTGGTTAACATATAATTTTTTAAAAATAAATTTTATTTGATGAAATAAAATGTTGATTTAATAAATAAATTATAATAATAAAAATTTAACAAAAAAATGATTGTACTTAAATTCAATAATTAATTTTTTAAATAAATTATCGAAATATATTTTTAAAATATTATAAATTTATATGCTTATTATGAATTATGATTATATATATATTAATATGAAATGATGATTTAAAATTAATATGATAAATATAAAACATTTATTAAAAATATTAAAATATTATAAGAAATAATGATAAAAAAATTAATATTAATAATAATAAAGCGATAAAATGTTTTTGAAACAAATGTTGTTTGGTTTGTTAAAAAATATTAAAAATGATAAAAATATAGAGATAACATGACACCAGTGATGGGGGAGGCGTCGATTGAGAAAGGAAATTGGGTAAAGGGAAAAAGTGTGTGGTTGTCAAGTGCGTCTGAAGGAGATGGATTGATCCAAGCATGATGGAGGTCGAGTAAACAAGGGTGATTTCTACCAAGGGAGGAAAAATGACTTTGAGGAGTCAGAGCGATATTTGACCACCGATGAGGGATCGCAAAGGACATGAATTTTCAGTTGGGGTTGAATCGTGAGTTAGGTTTTAGTTTTTCTGTTAGATCTAAATGGGTGATGTGTCAATCTACATCAACCTAACCATAGTAGGTTTTTGTGTTATTTTATAGATTTTGAATATTTTTTTATATCCGTTTTCATGATTCCTTTTTTGTATAGTATGACATGTGTGTCTTTTCTTCCTCAATCATATTCAGTTATTCCATGTTGATACTTTTTGTATCACTTCGATGAGTATGGAAGATTTTAGAAATGATTCAGATTAATTTCATATTTTATCTGGTTATTTAATGTAATTTTTATTTTTGGTCGTAATCCACATTTCAATCACCCTTCCATTTCCTTTGTCAACCTTTTAGTACTGTTGGTTTTGAGAAAATTCATATAGATATATAAAATAAAATTGTCTATTTTGTTGTTGTTGATTTTCCACCTATACTCAGTTTATATAGTAATCTAATATAATATGACCGTATAAATGTTGATTTTATGGATTTAAATAATGTATGATCTGGATATATAAAAACTCATTCCCTTTTCTGAGAATCTTCCCTAAGTATTTCAGCCGATGTAAGGGAAGTGAGTAAGATATGGGGAGTTGTTTCAAGATATGAATTTGTAGAATAAGGATTTTTTATTTTCTGTAAGTCAAGTCAGTGAAATTATTTTTAAAATATCTTTAAAGAGTTTTTTATATTTTTAATTTCAAAATCAAACATGTTTCTTATTTTAAAAAATTTCTTTTCATGAGGATATTTATATAATTGATGTACTTAGTTTTCATGTATTTATTTCTGTTCATGATTTTTCATATGAATGGGATTTGATTCAAAACAATTCATGTGCAAGAGAATTTTTCTTTCCATTATGAAAATAATATATACTAAAATTATTCAATTGTGTTCTCAATTTCAAATTTTATGTCAATATGTTTTAGTGTTTTACTAATAATTATTTCATTTCTATCTGAATAATATTGAATTAAATATTTACCATAGTAAGGGGAATTGGGGTAGGTATTTAAAACAATTTTTGAATTAATGTTTTTTATATGGAAGTTTTTATTTAGTCCGTTGGTAGTGTCCAACTATATTTTAATTGTTTTTTAACTTTAGGGGGGTCATTTTGAGTTTATAAAAATTTTCTGCCAAAAAATTTCATGAGAATTATTTTCTTGATTTATTTTTAAAAACAATAATTTCTCTCTTATATATATACATGAGATGTTATTCAATTTTCAAAATTGTTTTTAATAATATTTTTACAAATGTAAGTATATATATTTACCTCTTAGTTTGTTAAAAAACATGTTTTCCCATGGTTTTATCTTCATATAATTATTTTCTTAATTTTTCCTCTTTAATTTCCAGTGAAGTTATAAAATTTTTCAAAATTTATTCTTCTGCTAAAATAGTTTTATTTTTGAGCATATATATATATATATATATAGATCTTAATATTAATTTTTTAAAAACATGTATATATATCTATCTACAGACGTATTATTTTAGGATGAAACTAAATGTTAATCTCACAACAATAGATACATACATATATATATATATAATTTTTTATATATGAAACATTTTTGTACTACTATTTATTTTTTATATGTATTTAAATAAATTCAATTATATATATATATAATTCAGTAATCATTCATATTAATATGTTTGTGGATATGAAATCATTTTTTATTCCAATATATATATATATAAACATGTTTACATATATGTATATTTTTATGTAAAAACTACTATATATGTATATATGTATATAAATTTATATTTGCACATGTCATCTCATTCAAAGCTACTCTTATCATGAAACATTTATAACCATTCAATTTAATTATTTTAGGAAATGGATATCAAATCTCATGATCTTTAACAAAACATTATGGTCCTTAAGATATAAAATAAAAGGGGTTTTGCTTTTAATTCTAAATAATCACACTTGGATATTATGTGAATGAAGGCATGGATTGGAGAGTGAACCCAGTCCCTAATAGTAATTTCGTCTAGTACACCAATAATTATATAACACTCCAATGCATTGGGTAATGTTAAAATATCATGTGATTTCATGTATGGTTTCTGAGAGGTGTATCCCAAAAACACTATGGGTTTAGGTAGTGAACCTACACCATCATGTGACTGTATAAAATATGTTATTTTCTCTCAGAAGTGAACTGTGACTTCATTATATGTTCCATGGTTCCTTTGAGAACCATTTATGAATGTTTAAGAGTTATAAAGATAAATATTTATTATTTCATAAATGAATTAAATATATTTTTTAAATGGTTACATACGTTGATTCTTATTTATAATTAAATATTATAATTTTAAAAAGTACTCATGATGTTATAAATTCGATATTCACATGTTTTATATCATGTTTTACATTATTTATTTTAGTAAAAAAATGATTGGTTTCCACATGTTTTCAAACCCCTTACTAATATTTTTTTCACACACCCTTTTTTCTAAAACCTCTTTTCATATGTAATAAGGACTCATGGAAGTGAGGGAGTGGTTGAGTCCCCTTTATGGTGTTTAATCCTAAAAATAGAAGAATTATTTTTTAGTCCACTATTTTTTTAGAGTTGTAATTAGATTTATTCGATGTATTCTGACTCTTAAAAACTTCAAACCTATGGGATCTTAGGATTCTAAATTATTAATGATATATAATATATTAAAAAAATGTAATAGTTTTTGGGTTGACATAGGGTCGCCATAAGATTCGGAGATAGGTAATGTTAGTGCCTAGGTTTTTTAGACCATGTGTGTTTGTGGACAAAATATATTCGGTGGCATACCGATTTTCTATTCCATAGAGTTATAGTGTAGTGCATGATTTTTTTAATGTGTCAAAACATTGGAAGTATCAGAACAATCATTCTAATGTGATTGATGTTGATTATATTTAATTTGAGATAGATTCATCATTTTAGATTCATAGGATACATGTTATTGATCACAGTGAGAAACAGTTGCAGGGAAGGATCATGTTGATAATTCAAGTATTATCAATTTATTAATGTGTTCTGGTGGAAATGTGGGAGAGATAAGTAGATATTTTGGATCATTGGCCAGATATTTTTACCTAATAATCATAGAGTTTCTTCAGAGTACAGGTTGAGGATGTGCTTTTATAAGTTGAGGAGATTGTAAGATATCGACCTTTTTTAAGATTTCTCATGCTCATTTTCAGGCACACTTTTAACCTTATATTTTTATATCGTTGGGCTGTTTTTTTTTGTTATTTTATGTGTAATTTTTTAATTTTTGATGAAAATGGTGTACTTTATGGTTAGCATATTATTTTACCAAATAGTACACCCACCCCAAGAAAACCATGTAATCGCAAAGAGAGGGAAATTTCATAGTTGGAACATCATTTTCCAAACCCCATGTCCAATTATTAGAAATCATAAAACCCTAGGATGAGGAACATGGTTATAGAGATCTACTCTAAAATCCATGCAACCCTACATAGGAAAATGTTAGTGTGGATTTTAATTACCCTAAAATTTATAAAAAAATCATACCCCCAGTATTAACATCAAATCAACCTGGTTTGAACATAACCAATTCCTCTAAATTTTGAAACTTTGATATGGTTCTATGGATCATTGAACCTCATTCTTAATGAATCAAAGATCCAATCAAATTCTCATCTCTCCTCTGATATGTGATTCCTTCCCCATTTGGATTCCACTATCATTCCCATCTCTTCATCGATCAATAGGAATGAGTTTTTCTCCACTCGAAATGGTATAAATTTACCTTTTCATGGATCTTACTCTATTTTATCATGATCATAGGTTTTCTCCTAGATCATCCATGACATTGTGATATTGAATGTTTCTCTTCAATTTGGGGATTTTTCTTTTAGCTTACATCTATAGAAATCATGAGGTATGTGGTTTAAAAATCAATTCACATAGTAATTATTGATAATTGTGTGTTTGTAATTTTTGAATTTGAATTTCCACATTTGGTAATTAAATCTTGAAATTGAATTAATTAATTAATTAATTGCATTATATATTTGGTAGAATAATGTGATTATTGAATTACATAAAGTAGTATTTATGGAATTAATTTTAATGGAATTGATTTGATAATTATAATTAAATGGTTTGTTGACATAACCTTGAAGGGTTAAAGGATATTATGATTAAATTTTGATAAATGTTTTAACAATAAATTCTTCATATTGTTCTATGTGATTTAAATAAAGAACCATGAGTTTATGGATAAAATGAAATGATGTACCTGGATTAGAAAGTTTGATAATATGGAAAATGATGATTAACCTTGATAAATGTGATATTTAAGACATATGTGATATATTTTGATATATGCGATAATGAGTGTCGGATACATACTGATGCTCCCAATACCCATATGTGAAAACGATCATGTGAGAAGGAATGATGCTTAAAACACCTATATGTTGTAACAATGAGGTGTGTTATAAGGACTGATGCTCCAAATATCCATAGGGTTCTAGACATGATGTTCTAGGCCCAAAACATTTCCATTGGAGTGGGGTTCCTATGAGAAAATGTATCAAAATTGGAATTAAATGATTATTTAAAGCTCATGATGTAATGAATTTTGATTCCCTATGATATACGGTTCATACTCCGTCATAGGAAAAATTTGGTATTAATTTTTTGTGTGTCGTCTCGAGCATGGGTAATTATGTGGTCAATTAAAGAAAAATGAAGTCTGAAATTTTTTTACTTGATTTATTCTACATTATTCAATATAAAATTACATATCGTGTTATATACAAGATTATGTTTATAAATTGATGGTGGTGTCTTGATGATTTGTATTCACAACCTACATGGGTTTCTTGATCGGTACCCAAATTGACTTCATTTTATTAGAAATCATAAGGATAATAGAACAATTTTTAGATGGATGAGTTGGGATGGAACATGGATGTTGGAACTAGACATGATTTTGGGAATCGCATGGGTGTTGTCAGTGTCTTTATTATTTATTTTTTATATTGACACTTAACACATGGTAATAAAATATTTACTATTTTAGTAATAATCAGTAATTCATGTTTTGGTATTATCTTGTGATGTTGGTCTTTATTTTTAATGGGATTAATATAATTATTTTTATTACCATTTTTTATTACTAATTTATTTATGTTTTTTAGTCTAATAGAGTGGGTATAGTCTCCCCAAGATTTATATTGGACCATCACTACTAGTTAGAAGACTATGGAATATGGGGAGGCAAGCCTGAGGTCATATAACCATCCAGCTCAGGGAACCAATGTGGGGTACCTGGGGCAATAAATACATTGTTAATCAAAAATAATATAAAAATTTTCTAGATATTAATTGTAATATGTTCTTTAAAAAATAAATGAAATATATTTTCTAGTGAAAATATTTCTTTAAAGAATAAAATGACTTCATTAAAAATTATGTAATTATTTACTAATAATTTTAAAATAACATTATATTAGGTATGAAAATTATATATATCTCATAATATAGTTAATATTATTCATAACCTCCAATTTAATAGATATTTTATAATTATCATATTAAAATAAAAACATTTCATGCTTCAATAAGGATTAGTGTTTCGTATCCTTTATGTTATAAAAAATAGTTTTTATTTAAAATCAGAGTGTTTTACATTTTCTCCTAATTAATAAATATCATCCTCATTATTTTAAAATTTTCTGTCCAAATTAATTAATTTAATTCTTCCCAAATTTTCATTCATAGTAAATCAAATTTTAACCCTAAGTGTTATATATACCTCATCCCAAAGAAACACATCCTAAATATCAATATTAACCATGATAAATAAATATATACACTTCCAATATATTGAAATTAATGAAATTATCATGGATCAAATTTACATATTAACCAAATAGGTAATACATAACATTACTATAAATATATTTGAAGATATTAACATATCAACGAATCGAATTTGATTCTTTAGTATTATTTATATAACAAAATAAATTAAATCATAATTTAAATCAAATAATATTCTAACCACAATGTTTTATTTAAACCAAAATATATTTTTATTCCTAATTCCCAAAATAGATTCAAATTAATTCAACATTACATAACTTATATCATAAATATTTTTTTCTTGCCTTTGACATTTGGATTGACTACAAAATTATACACCCATGATGGTATCCATAACAGTTATGTTACCATCGAATGAAAAAATGTATTCGTCCAATAATTAACACAAACATTATTCTATAAATATGATAAAAAACTATTGAATATATTCTATAAATCAAATAAATCAATATCATCAAAAATGACATAAATCAATATGTTATAAACTAACCATTTTAAAATTTAGTAACACTATCATACTAATTTCAATCATCTTTATAATCAAAATAAACATATCTTTTCAAATTATAATGTGGAATATTCCTTAGATGTTCCATGATCCTTGTATCCAAAATATCATCTATATAAAACTTCCACTACATAGTTCTTCAATCATAATGCATAAATAATTTATAATTTAACTTTTTCGGTCTTTCCTTGTTAGATTATTTTACACTTGGAATAGTAAATTGGCTAAGATAATCACCATATTCCCTATAAATCATACATGGAACTAAAAATGTTACCTTAAGAGATCATTATTTACCACTAGTGAACTTTTAAGTTTTCTTCAGATATTACATGCTATATACCCCCATTTACAGATAAAAATCACGTTTTTATTACTTTGATACATTCACTCACTTGTTTATTCCAACATTCTCGACAAAAAGTAAATAAAATATTAGTTCCTTAAAAATCCCCCCCACTAGTTCTCTCAGTGAACTCTATCATTCTATTCATTGGGGGAGTCTAAGAGTTGGTTAATTTGAAATATATTAATAATATATCATGACAACTGAATAGGAATAACACCATGTTTTCACATTGGAGCTACAATTTCATTTGGTTAATCATGAGGATAATCATTCCATTTTCAGTCAGTGTTAACATGAGACCTCGATGTTCAAGCCATTGAATAAAACCTAAAATCATATTATGGGAAATAATAGTCATAATGAAGAACCATGAAAAATAATTTATAGGATATTAAATCATAAAAACTCCATTTCAATCTATGAAACCGTATATTCCACCCATGTAATCCACAATCATTACCATTTTTTTGATGTTATCATATAATTAGACTCATACCTATGGTTATTAGTAAATTTTTCTCATCCTTGTTTACAAAGGATGACTAATAATTTCTATGAGACAAACTAAATTTACCCATACATTTAATACATAGTTATCACATCGTAATAGGTTTATATCTATTACATTACATAATTATAAATGCTAGAATTATATAGGTCTAGTTTTTTAGACACATGGACACATAAACACATAAAAAATTTGTTAATAAATGATCTATATCATCTCCCACTATGTTTCTCAAAACTATAATCCTTCTTAGAAAATTCATACATAAAACTGTCTTCTTAACCTGGTGGAAAGAAAACAAATGAAATGTCAGCTTAGATGCTAAAAATTGAAAACAATAGATATTTCAATGATCACTTGATCTTAATATGAGATTACAGTTACAAGAACATGATCATAACATATGAAAATAAAACATTATATTTCTTAGATCACAATATGTATGTCATGGAATAAATTTCGGATTTTCATAAGACATGAATCATAATGGAATAAATAAACTTGCTACAAGAGAGAATGACATATGCATAAGACATATTCGTATGGTATATGCATAACTATATGAAATAATTTCATTAGTAGAAAAGGATCATTTTCATGACTATCATAGTAGAATTTATTTTATCCCCAAACCATCATAGAAGTCATAGTTCAATCCCAATACTATCATAGTTGATAATGTCCCCTACTAAATTGGCTTCACTCGTCAATATAGACATGTTTATCTAATGGGATATCAATCATTACCCAATGCATTGAAGGGAGATAAAATTATCAACCATTACATAATTAAAATCATAAATATTTTTTCCATAAGATCATAATACATTCATCATATCAAAACCCAATACAAGAAATGATTTTAATAAACATATCATCATTTAATCATAGAATAACCAATGGAAAAGGAAAAGGTATCATAAACATATTTTCATCATAAATATAAAAATTACACATACAGAATAAGGTTGGTATTGTTGGATCATATCCCCCATAATGTATAAGTGAAATAAAGGGTCATTATCATTGATAATTATAAATACCATTAAAATATCATTAATATTTTAATTAGGAAAATATCCCTTCCATTTTAAAGTTATATATTTAAAATATAAAAAAATAAGAAATATCATAGAAAAAATATTATTTAAACATATCATTGGAAACATATATAGGAAAATTTAAGTCATTAAGTCATCAATATGGTGTTAAATTTTATTTTAGTCTTATAAATTAAAAAAACATTCCTTTCATACCTATAAAATGACAAAAAAAGTACCTTATTTAAAAAATGAAAACAATATTACATGGGAAATAATTTCATAGAAATTAAAAAATTAATAAAAATTAAATTAAAATATAAATTTATAATATTAAAACCATTATTTAAAAAATATATATTCCAGAAAAAAAATTTATTGAAGATAATAACAAAGTCAATTTTATTTAAAAATATTTTTTTAGTATATTGAATGCAAATCATTTTTTTCATTTTATAATAGTCATCTTGTGGGTGTTCGGTGCACAATATACAACACTAAAGAAAAAAAATAAGAAGGAACACATACCAACACATATTTATAAATCATAATAACTACAGTGATCGCCACACCCCAAACTAGATTATTCATATCCAGTAGCTGATTCCCACTCAGGGTTTCTCCAAAAACCAACACTTTGAACGTGATTCCTAAGCTGGTCTAGAGCAGCCATATCTGGTGATGTATTTTTAATCCCGCTACACTTCTTGACTTCATGAACCACCTGGTTATTCTATTTTGAAGCGGAACTGGTCCGTATTGGTTGTGGGAGATATGAATAGTCCTTCCTTGGTCTCCTTGTTGAAGTTGCAGCCAATGGTCCTTCACCTGCAGTCTCTTTATGATTCCCATTTGAACAATATCACTAAATGAGCAGGCAACCTGGGTACTCAACATCCCTTTTCCTCCCCTAAATTACCCATTTCCCTCCTCGGACTGTTCAACATTGCTTCCCCTCCTTTGATCTGGCGTGCTACTCTCCCTCAAAGGAAGACGCTCATCCTCCATAGAAATATTCTCAACAACTGTGGTATGTGCCTCCATCCCTAAAACTCCACCCTGTAAATCTCATGGCCTATGATCTATACCTTCCACCAATGTGTAGCTCCTGACCATATTGTGGTTTCCTTCTATATTCATGACAACTGTATCCTGCCCCATGCCTTCAACTGGTTGAACCTCCACAATCTCCCTTCTATTCCTATACTACTCAATCCCCATGTCTTCAGCCTACTGATTTTCAAAGACCACCACCTCACCCCCCTCATTACATCCTCCACCTCCATTTCATCAGAAAACATGTCCACAGACAGTCCGTTAATCCTGTTACTCAATGAAATAAAAGGTACATCTAATGGATCTAGACCTATAGAATTCCTATCACCAGTCTTGACAACAACTTCCTCAATGTTTGAAACCCTTTCGATCCTTCCCTATTCTGAATTCATTACAACCATTCCACTATATTATTTTCCACCAATCTGCAAAGAATCCTTACTAGACCCTGTTGTTTAACTCTACATAGCTAAACCAGACACACCGGAGACCATCCCTTTGTCAACAGTTCCTACCAAATTCGAGTCCCTATCCATCTCCAAGCCATCCCCCAAGGCTTTTATACTATCATCATTACCAGTGATAATAAGAACACCTTTCCACTTACAACAATCCCCCCTCAACTGTGTTGGATGTCTACATTGACATACCTAAACTGAGTGGCTCAGTCACTTGCATGAATCATAGAACTCGGTCAGATTCTCATAGATAACCCTCTGTTTTCAATGGTATTATTATCCATTCGTGTTCCAAATGAAATCAAATGGGATGAGAGATGCATCAACTTCTACACATACTTGAGGATTCACTGAATGTCAAACTGACTCAGTGCGGCTATCATAACAATGGAATCGTCCCACCAGATTACCCAACATTAGGATAATTGAAGGATTTTGAAACGGCAATGGAAGCTTAGGAAAACCTACCCAAACAGCCATGGAAGGTGAGTCACGATTCATATGGAGGTCAAAGGACCACTAAAGAAGAAGGAAGAGATATCCATTGAAGACGCTTGGAGCCATCGACCATATATTTGTTAACAAATCATTATTAAAATCATTGTTCTGGGTGATATATTTTTAGTTTTTCATGTATGTTTTGGCACGATAGTTCTGGTCCATTTAATTTGATCATGTTTATATAGTATATATAATATTAGTAATAATATAAATATCATATATATTCATTTTATTATTATTTATATTCATCTATAAATGTAGAGAATGAAAAATGAATTATCCCGTTAAAGGAGATAGTCGGTTGTACATACATATGAACGCTGTTTTCATTTCTCGACAGATGAAATAAGACAAAAGTAAATAATAAGTAATCATTAAAGAATAATTATTATATAATATATTTATTATATATTCAATAAATCCGTCCATATTACCATCCATGTAAAACATAAATGTAAAATTAATCACATTTCTTCTTGGATATGGCAGTCCGCATGTACTCACAAGCAAGTTATTATTTTCCAATGGTTTGGAAGTAAAGATGGTATATATGATATTATAGATAATAATTTTTAAATATTTAATAATTATAATATAAAAAAATTAAACCCATAATAATACCCATCCTTAAAATATAGTGATAAGAAATTAATAGTATCACTACGTGGAGATGGTAAGTCGTACGTATGCAAGTGTGAAAAACTCACCTCCCTTTTCATAGATAGATACTAAATAAATGTTGTTTAATAATTCTAATAAAATATCATTATATTGATGATAATATATTTATTATTTTTGAGAAAACTAAATAATTTATTGTAGATAAAAATAATTAAAATTAAAGTGATCTATTAAGGTAATGGTTATTTTTTGAAACAACTCATTTAAATCTCCCCTTAATGACCCAAGGGTTGGTCATTTAGGAATACCATAACATATTGAATGTGTATAAGTAATTTTATATGGTATTTTTCAAAGTTATGGTTGATATATAAGGTAAAAAAATTCTAAATATGTGATGGGAGGATGTTCCCTTTTATAATTGAGGTAAAGGGAGCATTTGGAATTTTTATAAGATTAATATATTAAAAACTCATTATCTTTCCCAAATACGACCAAAATCAAAAAGATTATAATTAAGTATATTTTTATGTTTAAATAAAAACATAAAATAATATTTTAACCAATTTATGTTTGGTTTTAAACCTTATCATTTGGTTTTACCCATTAATTAACTCATTTTAACATTAATACTAGTATCATATTTTTCACAAAAAAGGGATTATAATTTTACATGTAAGGCGAAAATTGGATAAAAAATGGAAAAGGTATTATATTTTAGACAATATATTATACTATTTTTCAAATTCAAATATTTATTAAAAAATTAAAAACAAAATAGGAAATATTATTTTGATAAATTATCATTAATTTCAATGATGACACTATTAATTTGATTAGATTTATAATACATAAATACATCTTTTTAAATAGAATATAATCATTTAACTTAAAAATTATATGTTATATTCATATAAATGAATCATGGACCACTAGAACTTACTAAAATTATTTTTACTTTTTGAATTCTTAAAATCATTTATTTTATGTTTCTAATCCTTGAATAAATTCTAGGATAGCCTTGTATAATAATTTAAGCTAATTTTATAATTTTGGAAAATAAAAAATAAATTTATTTCAAGAAATAATATAATTAATCCCTAAATAAACAATTATCTTCATTCATGGATTTATTTTTTCCTTATGTGTATATATAATAGATATTTAGCACAAAGATAGTGACATTTTTTAACTTTCATTGCATTAAATATTATAAATATCATATTCTTGGAAAAGTGTTCAGTAAAAAAATCAAGTTAAAAGATAATTTGAATATTTTAGAATATCCTTTATCTGATAAATATTATTATGAATAATATAACCTTTTCACTTAGTTTTAAACTAGATTAACGCGATTTACCCTTTACCGTGGTGATAAATTTTACCATGATTATGATTGATATTGAAAAAAAATAAAAGGGAAATATTAAAAAAAATTAATATATATAATAAAAATATTAAATCATGTTCATAAAATTCAATTTCATTATGTTGATAAAATTAATTTTAAAATAAGCTTGAAACATGCAAAGAAAATCGCTTTTTAGAACAATACATTTTTAAGAATAACAGTGGGTTCTTTCATATCTCATGTCCAGAAAAATATTAATTTAATATTAAAATATTTATGGACTATATTGTTTATATAATTCAATTAAATAATTCACCAATATTGAATATTTTATTTTTTTTAAGAAAACTTCATTAAATGCATAAAAACAGTTTTTTAGAATATTTCTTTTACTTACAAATGTGTTTTCTTCAAATTCATTCTTAAAATTGATTCCAATGAACATAATTTTATTTTTTAAAATTTGGGAGGAATAATTTTAATTTTGACCAATTTTATATAAAAAATTAACTCTGAACATGATTGAAATGAAAATATTGTTTTCAATAAAAATCTATACTTTTTTACTGTTCCTGTAAAAACTATAATTTTTAGAAAATAATCAAAAAAATAATCCTTAGATATTTTTTACATGATGAATTAAAATATTATAACCTTTTAATAATTGATAATTTCTAAATTCTCTTGAAATTATTTTTAATATTTTTTCAAAAAAATAAATAAAAACAATTTTTAAAAAAGTGTTTCATGAAGAATAAAAAGACTGTTCAAATTTTAGTTATTATTTAATAAATAATTATCAATAAATTTATATTTATCATGAAATTTATATATATTTCATCGATTATTTAATATTTTTGAAAAATGTAAATTTAAGGGAAAACATGTAATGATCATATTTAAAAAATAATAGTGAATGATTTTGTTGGCTTGGTATTTCGTATCATATACACTATTGAACATAATGTTCATTAAAAATATTTTGGTGTGATGATTTTCATATTTTGAAGAATATTTAAAAATCATAGTATCTACTTGAGATAAGATAGATTTTTTTCAAGAGTATTCATCCTTTTATTTTGTATAGGAGTTATCTAATCATCAATTATATTTTACTCATTGACTTCCTCAATATTTATTATTTTTATTAAATAAATTGATCCTATTTTTACTACCTCATTATTTTATTCTTGCTATGAGTATACACCATACCCATGTTCTCCCCTTAGGTAGATGACCTAATGATCTCTTCAGTATTGCATTACTCTAAATTTTTATCACTATTTTTCTATGAAAACACCTCATTTGATTGAGATTTATGCACATTTTCAAAACCATAGATCATGAATTTTAAGGTCATTTCATGAATTTTATTTTAATTTTTATTCCATGATTTTAGATTAATGCCCAAGGAATATGCCATCATCCCCATGAGTTTCAATCTTTTAGTTCTTCTCCTTGTTGAGAATAACCAATTTACCCCGCTAAAATTCCAAAGTAATCCAATGAGGGATTCTTCCCATACCATATTTTGTATGGTGTTATTTATTCATTTGTACTTAGAAATCCCCTTTTTTAGATATAAAATAAGTTAAGAACTATTTCATTTTATTTTTTCTTTTAATTTTGTTGTATTATAATAAAATCTTATAGATGTTCCTCCACCTGATTGATAGTAAATTAAATACAATTTCCAATCTATAAATTCTATATTTCAATTTTTAGTATCTTATCAAGAAATATCATGTAATGTTTTATGCTATTTAACCCTCTATATTTGAATTATATTATCATAAACCATGTCATCATACCACAATCATGAATAACTATAGAATAATAACTTTATTCATCCATGGACTTGGGTGAAAATGGTCCCCACACATCCACCTTCACTAACTCAATCCATATCATTGACATTTTTTCCTTATTCTTGTAAGTATTTAAATTTATTTTCTATTTTTAAAATGAATCATAATATTTGTGTCATCATGAGAAATTTTTTAGGATATTATGAGATCTTTCATTCTCCACCACATCTTACCAGGACATTTGGATTATGTGGATTCGAATATTTTTAATTATTCTTTTATATTATTCCACTGTTATAAATTTTTTTTCTTATTCTCCACTATGGAGTTATACATTTAATTTTATGTGATTACATTGAATCACTATTGTTACCTCTCTTCCTTTCTTGATATAAGCATTCTTTCTAAAATTGACTGTACGCCATGAGTCACACAATTAACTCATACTGAGAATATTATGACTAGTGTCTTCAAAAACCATGTAATCCATGGACCATAGTTATTCACCTATTATTTTGGATTTCATAACGGTAATTATTTTCAATCCTTGACTGTTATTAAAGAGAAAAATCCCATTAGTACTTATGTGACGATAATGAAATAGTATTTGTTTCCCAACATCGATGGTGTATATCAACTATGTTGAGTCTAGACTCCAACATGATCTGTATCTCTCAATGAAATTTATACTACATTAACCATCGTAAAATTACATTCTTGATAAATGTTAGATGTTTCCATTAATTTGGTGTTCAATTAATTTCTACCTATGAGTTATTGAACCATCATCATCATTCAATTCTGTGAATTTATTATGAATTTTTTTCCCAGCTAATAATACTTTTAGCTACTATGGTCACCTCTACTGGATCTATTTTATCAAAATTATTAATTAAATTGAAGAGAAATTTGTGACTTTGTGTACATTAACTTCACACAAAAAAACAATAACCATTCAAAATATACCATCTGTAAATTTTTTTTCTCATTTATATTTTTTAATATGGAGACTAGAAATGTATTTTCCTAATAGAAAACTCATTTTTCCCATATTAATATAGTAATAAAACAGGATTAATTGTATATTATTTTTTCTCTTTTCCAATCCACTTATATCATTTTGAGTCTTTTTAGAATAACCTAAATCAACCTTCTTCTATGTTTTGTAATATTGTGATTCCACTTTAGCCACCACTATTTTTAATATAATCAATACCCTAAATATATTTTCATTAACTATGAAACATTATACATATTTATAACGGTATAATTTCTCATTATCTCTGTGTGTACCTCCTTATCTTATTCAGTAACCCACATAATAAAACTCCATGAAGTCATGTTTGGAAACAGATGTCCTTCATGATCATAAATATTTCACCAAATAAGTAATACTTTGACTTCTATCTTTTTAATTATTTTAACATGATATTTGGAAAAATCATTCAAGAAATCAATTATTTGGGATTGACAATCAATTTTTATTTTTTACTCAATTTCCTTCTACAAGTTTATAGTATTTTTATACATGATTATTTCAATATCACCCTTTATCATATATTTTTATTTTTATTTCTCTAACATATAATTTTTTGAATCATGTACCACTACATTGAATTTAATCACTTATCCATCAAAACACAAACTACATCAACTGTAGATTCTAGTGCATCCTTGATGTATAATCATTCCATAACATTAGTTATTTCATCATAATTTTTTACCAATTGATTATCTATTTTATCCATGAGGTCCTCCTAATTTTGGTCCAAACAATATTCAATTTACTACACTTATTATCCACTGATGTATAATTTCATTGTTAAGGAAATTTAATATTTTTTGATATTTGATTATGTGAATAGCTCTTTCCTTATACACCCATAAATAGGTTTTTCAGGGTTTCTTTATCTTTATTTTCTTCTCAAAATTTATTTTGAAACCCATAAGCACAATGCTCCACATTTTCACAAAGAAAATAGGAAAGTGAAGGATTGCTTTTGAATATATCATTTTACATTTCAGTGTTTGAGGATTATATAAACACTGCCTTAGTAACTTTCATTTCATCAATAATATGATCTAATGTTCATTTTATAATATACTTGAATTCCAAAACCAAATAATTATACATTATAAAAGACACATTAACATTTTTTCTCATCTTAGTGGAGATGACAATGTTTTAAATTATATCCAACACCACCGCTTTGGGGAAATTGTATTCAAGAACCATGAACTTTTCATTGAAACATTATAGTAATATTATTAGGATCAATGATATAATTTTTAATTAATCATGTAATTTATTGAGTTTTCTCATTCCATATATAATAATACTCACCTAATCAATGAATTTATCAAAGAACTCATTTGGATGCATTATTTAATCCTCATAATTCTTCCATAGTAATAGAAATTTATCTTAACTTACTGTGGGATCACCATCATAAATGATGAGATGTTTTTTCCACATTTAAGGGGAGTGTTTAAATGAATTCCTATTTATTTATCTGTTATTGTATAATTATACTCCCATTTCGTTGACTATTATTTCATTGGTATTAATCCATCCTCAATTATTTTTATAATAATTCTCTAAAAATCATGTTTTCTAATATCCCATGAAATGTATCCATCTAGTAATCTGTTTCAAAAGATCAAAAATATATTTTTTTCCATATTTGGTAATTACTATCATCAAAGATTATAATTTTTTGGGGGTTGATTGAAGTTGATGCCTCTTCAAAGTGAAAGAAGTTAACAAAAATTCTCTATATTTGATAACATTTTTTTGTCCCCTGATAGTTCAATACCCTAAGATGGGGTAAGTCTAGGTTTATCAATTTATTTAAATAACCATCTTTAATGAGTTATTTTCAAAATTAATATGAATAATATATGCCTAAACAATTATATGACGTGATAATGTAAATGAAATATGGTCATAAATATTTTTACTTTGTTCATCCAAACTAGGTTATTGTATGGATCATGAAATGGTGATGCGATATTTACCATAAAACATTAATAATACTTTTTGATTACAATTTTATGCATACAAATGATCACATTATTTTTCTAACCATCACAAGAAGAATGATAACTCACTAGTAACCCTATAAGAAGGATCTAACCACTCCTCTTATGTTATGTTTTTCATTACATAAATATTATATAGAAATTACAACCACAATTGTATATAAGTATTATAGAGTTTCATCAATGTTATAAAATCCATGATATTATAGTTATATATTCTAATGTATATCCCATTTCTTTTCCCTTATATCTTTTAAAAGTTGTCCTAGAATACATCTAATTATCTATTTTTCATTCCAACACATATATAATAAATCAATCACTTATTCATTAATGTTTTTCTATTATGTGATACATTATGTTCTACTTAATTTAAATAAATATATCTTCTCTGGTTTTTGAATCCATATACCATATCCATTTATTTATTCAGAACTACTGATATCATTTTTTAATATCCCATAAAGGTATGTGTACAATTTTAAGATGTTCACACATTTCATCTTATTTTAATGATTTTCCTACTCCGATAACTGAACAGTTCATAGTGTGACTCATTCTCCATAGTCTGATTCTCATTCCATTTTGAAAACATGTATCTGAACTACTTCCTTCCTAGAAACTACCTTGTAAAACCACATCCCTACCACAATATCGTAACCTGATTGCCAAAAATATTTTCACCTACAACTTGGCTCTTTACGGCATGATCCGACTTCATATATTAGAAAACTAAAAATGATATAACATAAAAATTCCCCGTAAATCAGGTCATTTAATGTCCAACACCCCTACATAATAACTTATTTATTTTTATTTATTCAAACTATGTAAATATGTTTTCATATAATTTAATCCTCATCAAAAGACTCTTTCATATTAACGAAATTTTCCATATTTTCATATTTATGACCACTAAAGACATGAAATATTATGACATATTGTAACCTAATTAATTGGATTAAAATAAAAAAAATCCTAATTCACCTACGGTTTTATCATAATGTTATTCTTCCCCATAATGCCAATGTTCTGTATTGGATTCTCTACCATGGATGGGTAAAAAATTTACCGAATTTTTCATGGATTGTCTTATTTTATTTTCCTTGTAATAAAGTTTAAACTCCATGCATGTTTTCAATGGAACATTTATTGTATTTTAAAACCATTATATATGAAAATAAATATAAATATTTTCATTTTCCTTGAAAAATGTATCATGAAATGACCATTACAGTCATGATCTGCCTTTTTTCCATTATAGAAAACGTATTCCATATTCTTACAAAACACTTGTATCATTTCTTTATGACTTTGTAAGATAATTTAAATGTATTCCAACAATCCATATCAGAAAACATAACACAAAATACTTCTTTGTTCTATTCTCAAATTGATTCATATTTTATGAGTTTTACGGATATGAAAGTTGATATTGAGATCAATGGAGGTTGGTAGAAGCTATGATAGTTATTATAGATCTTTATTTTTGGTGGATGGCCATTACATTATCAAGACGTTTTATATTATATGCGTATTTTTATCATTATTACTCTTTTTGGAATATTTAATGAGTTCATTTGATCTCATATTGTATGATTAGATGGTGTTGGATAGTATAATAGTATTTATGTACATAGAGAACTCTAAATTGATTATTTTTGTTTTCATGGTCGAATGAGTGATTTTTTTCCATTTTATTATTTTTTTATTGATATGAGTTATTTTAAATTATTTTATCAAAAATTGGTTTTCCTATTAGAGGATTTAGGTGTCTGATTTTTATTAAGGGGACTAGTTTGGGATAAATTACATGGGTTCCTTTTCTATATATTATATATTTTTTGTTTGGTTTTATTTAATTTAGATAAACATGGATTTTGATTTTTTTTTTAAAAAGTAAATCCACAAGTAAATTTTTTTATAAATTTTTTTCTCTATTTTACCTCATGTGGGTGACACCTATTTTTTAATGATTTTACTCTTCTATATATATATTTCTTGTGGTTAAACATATTTTATCCCATGTTGTGTGATACAACAGGAACCATAGTGGATATAATTACTCATATAAAGGTTTTATTGGACTATGTTGAGATTTTCATTGGGAGTACTTGGGGAATAGATCTATAACACATTGGAATACTTCCTTATGTGTATGATTATATAATTGGGACTCATTGATGGGCGAGTTTTTCAACATTAGACATTGGGAAATACTGGAAATTTTTATGATGAAGGGTGGTCATACTATGTTCCTTATAAGGTTTCTTTTTTATTTGACCTCAATAATTGAAGATTGAGTTACTCCAAAAGTTCTATGTTTGCAAGATTAAAATAGTTACATGGGTTTTGATCCATGTTTTACAATGATATTTAATCTAAATATAATGGATATTTGATGGAATTAAAGGTACATTATCTATGTAGTTATCCTGGACAAAAATACCTGATACCATGTATGAGATAATATGATTGGGAATGTAGTCTAATGAGAATTGAGACTTTTCTGTAAGATCTATTGATTACATGTCAATAAGTATGGTTGCTGATAACTAGGAAGATAATAGAAACAACCTTTAGATTTGATGAACTTGTGTACTCTTGTTTCATTGTTGTTTATTATATTGATTGTGAAAATTAAGATACAAATTATTCTTCATATGATACCCCCATATGAATTGAGATGCATAGAAATATAAATATTTCAACTAGGAGAGATGGTAATCAAACTTAGTGAGGTAATGGAAGGCTATATAGGATATATCATAATCAAATAATCCCAATTACCAATGTGAGGTCAGGACATGACCATAAGACATATTATTTAACATTGATGGTGGTTTTTTGTACAATCTATGTGATTGAGCTATATCAGAAGAGTTGTATCATTATGGAGGGAGATCCATCGTCACTGCTGACTAATGATATATGTGATCAATCTAGTGATGATAAATAGGTAGTATGGTAAAATTTTCCTAAATTATTTTCATGATGATTTGAGAAGGGTGTTGAATATGGGTTATTTTATTTCATGTGGTTGGGAATCATTCCTTTTATTAAGAATATTCTATGATGGGACTACTATTTAGTGTTACTTGAATCATTGGGCCATCTTTACCTGATCATATTTTGTTTTTTATTATTTCATATTTGATTGATTATTCATACATCAGTTATTGAATATGTTTTATATTATTTTTTGATCATCATATCCTATGATATTTTGGGTTTTTCATTATTGACGGATAGTGGGATGACTGATGGGTTATGTGGGACATTTAAGATAGTGCCTGGTGGGTTTGTTGAGATCTCATAATGGTTATAATTTTTTTCAATAGTTCAAATTATTATACATTATTATTTCATGAAGGTATAAAAATCATCAGATGCATTTTGGTGGTACATGGCCTGAGTTTGAAAAGTATCAATTTTTGTTATCAGAGTTCATGTGTCTTCTAGACACATAGGTGTGGGTTTTTACAATATTTGAATTTGATGTTATATTTATAGATGGTAGAGTTACATTGGGTATTTAATTTCACACTCTCCAAACAATTTCATTCATATACACTTGAACACAAAATCACCCATTTAAAAAGGTGAGTATTATATCATATAGGGTCATTGGACTCACCACAAAAAATATACACAACATATGTTTTGATTTACATGGGTAGACCATCATATTTAATTTAATTTATAGGTTTTTGATTAAAACATCATGTTTGTATTGAGACTAATAGGCTATTTGAGGTTGAATATGGTTTATATGAATTGCGATAGAGGCCACTATATTTATATTTCATTTTATTTTTATCGCTATCATTCTACATGAATTGATTATTTTTTACATATAGTACCCTTTTTACATTTTCTTATATTATTCATTATATTCTGTTTTCAATATTCTATTATTATTTATCATTTATATAATATCAAATCTTCTGGTTATTTTAATACTAATATAATCTAGGATTCAGAGGCCATTTGGCTCCATGATTATTTTTTATAGGTTTTGGGTACATATTTTATACATATAGAACATCTGAAATTATTGGTAGAATTAGGAATGATCTGTGGAATTTTATTTTGTGGTAATACACACCCCATTAATATATTAAACTCATATTATTATTCAATATTCTAGGGTTTATGGGGAGATTCTCTTGATGCAATGTAGTGAATCCCACTTGAGTGTGGATTGAGTCACTCAAGACGGTACATTACATTTTTATTTGGAGAGGGTGTTTCTTGAAGACCCTTTTCAAGTGATAAGTTATAGATTAGTAATTAAAGTTAATTTTCTTCATTGGTATGTCAGAACATTGTAAATTGAGGAATATCACAGGAAAATGTTATAGCATCTATTATTACCATAAAAATTGATATTTATACATGATGTATTTCATGTCTCTCATTTAACGAAGTATTTATCGAATCTATATCTTGTGATTGAATGAGAAGATATATATTTTGAACTCAATTACAGTATAGTGAAGAAAATAGTTTGTATCATTGAACATCAATAGAAGATTTTATTTTGAAAATTTATCCCTCATGGATTTGTTCTATGATATCATGGAAAATATATACATGTGACTTGAATTCATAATGAAGTGATACGGTGAAATACCACACATATTTTCCAATAATGAATATTTATTGATTTCATAGGTTATATAATTAAATGGTGAGGATAATGGTGAGAAAAAAGTATTTAATTATTGGTATTAATTATATTATTAAAATTATTTTTGATGATTTGGGGGATTAAATTTATAAAATATAGAAATAATGTGATAGTTAAGGATATATGACTATAAAAAATTCATTCCTAATAAAACATATCAACCATTCAATGGGGATGTTTGATTCTATATTTATTTTCATGGTTGTTTCATATATTCATTGACTATAAATCCATACTGCATAGTGGGTGTGTCTTTAATAAATAATTTTCTCCCATTTGGCACCTAAATTACTAAATTGTGTAGCTATATCATGAGACTTACAAAAAAGTAAACATCTATCATTTTCTTTTTATCCTTATATGGGGTTTTCCCATTTTTCCTCCACCATTAAACTTGAGGTCACCAAGCGCTTCTCCATGAAATATTGTCTTCTCATCCATTCCCATTAGTTATTTAACTCTCTGTATCATGTGATGATACAATGTAAATATTAAATTTATATTCTATTCCATATTCTCATTTTCTCCTTTTACATCCTCCTTCCATTATCTTCTATGTTCTATTTCTCACTGTTCATGGATTCCATTCATAATGTTTTTCTCTATCTAAATGTTGAAATGTGTCATTTTTTGGGATCATGGGGAGATTCTTCAATCGTAATATCTCTTTATTTTTTTATTTAATTTAACTACCAATTTATATACCATGATTTTTTTTTGTGTAGCTTCATTTTATTTTATAGAACCTTTAGTGGATTTTTTTAATTATGTGTTTTTTGGGTAATTATAATCACTAATAGTTTACATTTCTTACATTCATTATTTCTATAAATTGTTTTTTATTTTAATCTATAGAATATTTTTTTCCCATGGGTTGAAAAGGATATTCATTCAATAAGAATATTAATTCCCATAAGGTGTTAGTAAGGTGTTTCTAATATATTTTTTACTTTAAATTAATTTACAAAAAAATTACAAGTCATTAAATTTATATAAAGGTGGTTTTATGATTATATATTACATTATGGGATTAAAGTTCTTGATTTTTATGGGATTATTGTTTTTTATTATTTAATTCCTATGTACTATATGCCCCTAGTTGAGTTTTGTTATAAAAATCAACATTTTCAAGTCAGTTACATTGTTATGGAATTTATAAAGGGGTATATGGTGATGAGGGTGCTTTGGATTATGTATTAAGTATTTTTTTGGATATTATTTAATAAATTATTTGATTCAAATATTATGATTTACATGAGTTCCTTGAGGGATAAGTATGAAATCAAGGATAAGGGTTACCTTCATTTATATGTTTCTCTAGTCACAGGTCTTCGGTTATAAATTATCTATAGATTGGGGTTTCATCTCATTGAGTAAATGGGGGTAATCAAGGTTTTGGGAAGTTTAGGATTTTATTTTAGGCTTCCAGTTGATCCAAAAGAGAGTTTAAGGATATCTATAATAGACATAATATTTCTATTCCATGTCATATTTACATTATTTTTTTACATTGTTTATGTATTTATTGTCAATGTTCCTAGTGATATATGATTATTATGTGATATTATTTTCATAGTATGTCATATTAATTTAAAAAAATAATATTTTTTTAACAAAAAATAAATCAATTGTTTTAGATTTATTGTAAAAATTATACATAAATGTATACATTCTAATTATTGTTCAAATTATCATTTGGAGTATATCTTAATACAATAGTTACATTGATTCATAGAATTATCCTATTGGGTATTATATCACACCCTATGTACAAATGTTTTTCGGAATGTAGACAGTGTTATGCATTATACAATTAATGTGTAGGGAGTTACATATTTTGGTGGTATACCATAGACACTTTCTTAATGTTTTAATAGAAATATGATTAGGTAGTGACCATGGGTCATGTGGATATGGTTTGTTTCAAAATATTAAGAATTTGCGTTTATCGTTGGACTTTTATGTTTTGGTCTCATTGTTGTAACATAATTTTGATCTCTCTTGTATTATATATTTTATGTATTAACTTATTTATTTTTCTTATGGAGGCATGTTTGGATGTCCATTACTATTTTTATAATTTGTTCCTTATTTGGATGAATTTTTTTTGATGTATTTTTGTTTTTATAACGATAAATAAATGTTTTGATACTTTATTTAATGATTTTTTGTTTGGTTTATTGTATTTTGATGGTGAAATATATTAAAAAGGTATGTGTTCAATACCCTTATCACTTGTTGTCATCCCATTAATATCAAGAATATTCTTTGTATTATATTAATGGTTGAGTTAGGGGAGGCATTAGTGATGAGATACATAGTAAATGATATTCATTATCAATAATTTTATCCCGGATAAGAATATATAATATAATTTCCTTGGGTTGTCTATCAGAGTGGTTTTTAGAATTATGTTTCTACCTATCTCATTGTTTTTTGTTTATACAAATAAATTTTAACTAAATTTTTCATTTTTATGTTTTTCATGAAAAATTTAAGGACGCTAAAATAAATATATAAAAAGATATAATTATCTCAAAATATATTCAATTCGGATTAAAATGTTTGTGAAAATATTTTACAAAACATTTAACATTGGACAAGGGTTGATCCTTTCTACACTCACTTCTTCATTGGTTATATTAATTTTACAATTGTTTTTAACAATGAAAACCTAGGTAAATCTATCTTAACACCTAAATATTCCTTGATACCATTCCAATTCATAGATATTGATATAGACCCTCTTGTAAATGTTATTCAAAGACTCAAATAACCCCATCTAATATCATATGATTTCTTATGATGTAAGGATATTTTTTTGATTAAATAATTAATTATTCCCTAATATGAATACCCTTCGAGGTCATCGGGGTATCAATGGAGTACATGGTATTTTATGAGACAAAAACCCAAATGATGAAGAAAAATACCTTGACCATAAGTATATGAGTTACTAAACACCCAAGCCACATGGATTTGGTGTGATCATTCAATTTTGGAAATAGGGCTTCAGGAGCCCGCATAGTTTTAGTAAATTGTATGGATAGAGGCCCACTCTTATATGATAGACCGAAAAAAATTTAATAGAGGATTATACTTGGTTATTTCATGGTTTAGATAATCGTTCACACTAACCATGCGAGGTAGCCCTCCATACAACAAAGGGAACATTATTATTTCTTGGTTTTTCCAACCAGGCATCCAATTTGTGTGGCTGTTTCTTTTGAAGGTAAATTACGTTTTATCCGTTAAAAACTATTAAAACATGTTTTTAAGTTTCTAATTACAAAAAATATAACTCATTTGACAGCTCCCCTTCAGTCCAATTTAGTATCTTTTGATCTCATTCTTCCATATAAATAAATAATCAAGTGACACCGATCTTTTTAGATTCATACTAGTTACTACACTTTTCCTTTTCTGTCACTATTATTTTTTCTTAGTATTGGATAAGATATTTCGGTGCATTCTTATAAGCCTTATTTCTATTTTTTCATCCTTTATTAATTTTTCTTCTGATCTGAGCTAGATCAGATGGTGATACTGGACAGACATTCCACTACAGATCTATGGGTGGTGGCCTATACCATTCCCTTGTTGATTGGTGGATTAAATGGAATGTTTTCATTCTAATTCTTGTAAGAGATTCTGTTGGTGCGTAGATAATTAATTGAATAAATTAATTGAATGTGTTGGAAAATTTTATGGATTACATTTAGATCCTTGATCATAGATGGAGGTTAATTCCATAACCAAGGGCACCCATGGGGTGGGCCTTGTGATTTTATTTTCCTTTTCCTTTTGTTTAACCACCTAATGAGTTATTGGTATATTTTTACTAGTCAGAGGTAGCACTATTATACATGATTCTAATTTAATTTACTGTTCAGTAAATGGTCTTCCTCATTTTTCATGTTATACATGATGATATTTATTTAACTACTTAAATTTGAATTATTATATGAGTGGTTAAACATGATGAATGTATTTGAATGAGAATTGATATATCAGTTGGAAGGAATCCTGAAATGAAATTTTATGAAATGATAATTGAATTTAATGATGGATGTTTCCATAAGATTCCATGGGTGTGCTAAACCATAGGTCATGATAACGGTAGTGGTTTCCATAGATGAGATAGATCCTTGGGTCTTGATTTCGTGGGATACCTAGGTCCTTGATAAACTTAGGATTAATCTTTCTTAGGCTTAAATTAGACATGGTCTATTGATATTCTCCTTGTATGTGGATCTATTTTTAGACGAGTTTCCATCGAGATGCTCGTAGGTCTCAATGATAATGACATGGTCTGATATACCATGGATCTGGCCCTGTGGGGCTTGAAACTTCTATTACATGGCTCAACCGTTGAAATTATAACATTCTTGATTATATTTCATGGATGTGTTTGAAATTGTTTGAACGTTATACAACATATCAATGTTTGGTATGAGATACTGGATATACATCCTGTCCATGGTGTTTTTTTCAGTTGTGCTTTAAATTTTACTTGTGTTAAAAGTGAGACCATTGTTTTACAGGAATACATGATAGGATTTATAGTTTCACATTATAATAATTAATTTTTTCATTTTTATGTTACTTTTGTAACATTCATATCAATTATATACATTACAAAATAATTATCTTGTATTTCACATCCTGTATTGTGGTACACATCATTGGTGGTGGCCTATTGGGATTTTATCTCACACCATGTCTTAGGTTGTTGTTGGGTACCCATAAAAATGTTATGGATATAGGTTGGGATTGAGGAAAGTTCCCAATGTTTTATTAAATAGTTTTTTCATGGCTAGTATCATGGGACAATGGGATATAACTAAGGTTCGTGATGCTATCATTTGGTAGTTCTTTTTGCCCTTTTTGGTACTTTGATACAAGAATTGTACTGATGCATGTTTACCTGTTTTGGATGCTTTATAGACATAGGAATCGATATAACATTATGGTATATGATATTTACTTTTTCATTGTTTTATATATCTTTATTTTGGTGTTATCTCTTATTATGTTAGTATTGTTCTTCCGCTAATGAGGGTTACAAGTCCAATGGCATTAGTTTTTATTCATGCTACTTATTCATTGTTTTTTTTCATTCTCTATTGATATTTATGATTTTTACCAACGATTGAAACTCTATTAAGGGGTAATTTTATCTCTATAGACACACCATAGGCCCTCAGTGCTATTTGGTAGGCTCTGGAGTTTGGGGAGATTCTCTTGAGGCCCTATAGCCAACCAGGCTCAGAGGACCATTTAGTGGAATTTGGTTTCAGGACATTACAAAGTTTTATTAGAGCCATAATTTCTTGGATATATTATTTTGAGACAATATATGAGGGTTATTAATAAATTTTTATTTGGTAATGAGTAGTTACTTGGATTAGCTAACCCATGATTAAGAAAAATCCAAATTTCCTTAAATGAAAATTATTGTTTTTTGGATTTGACTATTATAGTTGATTTGATTACACCATTGGGTAATGAACATTTGGTTCTACGTTAATTATTATTCAATATTTTTCTATTTCTCAATGAGATGAGTTTTTTAATATCATAAATAATTTTAGGAACCTGCAATAATTCAAATTCCATGCATTATGTCATTCATTATAGGCAGCATTGCTTGACTGCATGAATTTTGGATATGTCCCTTATGCTAAATACATATTGTTTTTAGAGATATTTTGTGTAGGGGATTATGAAACATAGTTGTAACATAGAGTTACTATCATAACATAATTTTTTCCATATTAGGCTACTGTATACACCCTTAAAATCCAATTGTGGAACGTGGATTCATGGACCATCGATTGCATGGGTGGGAATGAGTCATGGTGATAATTAGTTGGACACTATATTTTTGTTCATGAGGACTACGGTCCCTTGTGGATCATAATTTTTGAACCATTTAGTTAAACATATTAATATTAAATGTGTAATAAATGTGAAATAAAATGGAAAATTGAAAATATAAAATAGAGATATTGACATAGCCCTGACTCTAGAGTGTGAAAATGGTAGTATCTCTAGTGATTTTTATTACTGTTTTCTTTACCAGTCCCAGATTTAGGAGAAGACACTATGGTACGATCTTTTATAGAAAGGTGATGACCTGCCATATGCTTCTAATAGTGAATTTCATTCTTTTAATCATTTATGAGGTGTGTGATTGGAATTGAAGACACATGCCACCATGAAGAACTCCAATCACACACCTGGATGGTGGAAATGAACATGATCCAGAGGTTGTGGGCCATGGTATATCAGTGGATAATTTTATATTTCCATATGAGGCACCAACTATTTCCCTAGACACAAGTGTTGATGAACACTTTTATTTGATATTTACATGCTTTATAAATACTTTTCTGAAAACACCATATCATGCCTCGTCTATAGATGAGCTGAAGTGTGTGTTCCAATAGAAGCATCTTCCCATGTTTTTAGGGGATGGATGTCCACATGATTCAGATTTGTGGCTTGAGAAAACTCTATCACTATTTTATAATATAGGGACACTTTATGAGAGGAGTGTAAATCTTGCAGCACATATGCTTCATTGAGCAGAAAAGTTCATGTGGGATGTTTTGAACCAGGCTAATGTAGTACGTGACATGGTTTGGTGAGATTTAAAAACTTTATTATAATGAGCACAATTTTATAATTAAATAATGGATGTTTTCTTTTTTTAGTATATATTTAAGTCAATATATATATAATAAATATATGAAGAGAAGATAACTCTTGAAGTGATGATGCCTAGAGAATTGTTATAGACTCATTTAATTCCATTTGATGTCACTCTTGATAAATTATACATATTAATTGAGATTTTCATTATTCTGATCATAAATATAATTAAATTCTATTGTTTATGGAGAAGGAACCTTGTCTACAACAAGTATAAAAACATGAAATTTTTTATTTAGATGAATTTAAGATAAATAAATAAAGAAGATAAACATGAAAATGTATGTATATATATAGAATGAAGAAGAAGAAAATATGACCATTATTGAACTAATCATAAATCTCAAGGACTTGTGTCAATATTGACACATTGTTTCTAAAATGGAAGATTATTTATGTCAATGAAAATATTCATATTCATATGGATTTTATTTGAAGGAAAAGTAATACCCCTGTATTTGGCATGAGGTATTGATGATGGGTTTTCATTTCGAATGAGTTTGTACAATGTTAGGTACAATGTGGGATCATCCAAATCACATTATAATTATTGAAATCAGCTATTTATGTATTTTTTTTAAACTATATGAATTTTTTGGGAAGTTGAGTTTGCGAATAATGTTTTCTTGAGAATGACGATTCATAGATTACATATAAAAATTAAGTAGTTTGGTAAACATCAATCGTGTGATTCCAGAGTATTCTATTTGAAATATGACTTATGTTATATTCATGTGATGTGAAAATAAACAATGTATCATACATTTATGGTGCATTAATGGGAAATGAAAAGAAAATTTATTGAACATAATTGATATTCCATTTACAGTACACTAAAAATTAATAAAGTGAATCTAAAGTATGCTATTTGACATATATGAAATTATATATTAATGTAATGTGAATATAAAACGTTTATAATTATTTTTTGATGTACTTTTAGTGGAAAATAAATGAAGTATTATATAATAAAAATGATATTTTCATTAATAGTATATTATACATCAATAATGTGATGCAATAGTATGTTTGATATAATTCTATGCTATATTCTTGAGATGTGGATTGGAAACATTTAGCATACTATATATCCAATATTTATTTCAGAATCTTACTATATGGTAATTGTTTAGCTAAAATCTTATGGTGGAACGTGAATGATATTTTTTTTTCAAATGATATTCTTATGGGATTATAATTCTTCAAGAACATCCATGCAGTACATAGTGATGGTCCATTATGGGATTCCATGTAGTTCACTGATGAATATTTCCTCATGGATGATGACTAGAATTTTGGTATATGTCCTTTGGGGAACGAAATGTCAATAGTAGATATGAGGAGATAAACTAATATAAACTACATTTCATGATCGCATAATCTTCATTCTCGTAATGGATTGATAACCTCTATTTGTTGTTTATAAATACACGACCAACTCTCTCTCTAATGGTTATCAATAATTTGATAGAACTCTTCATTTTTTCCATAAGATCTTATTATTCTCCATTTGGATTCCAATAAGAAACATGATCTTTTAGGGAAGGATAAAATTGCATGTGAGGTTCAGTATAAAGAGTTTCACTATTATAAGGGTATTGATTTGCTATGTGGTCAACTTCTATCTTATTTTCATTATAGGAGAATAGAAATATAAACGTAATAAAAATTAAAGCATATTTAACATTCATTTTTCCAATTATCAATAATGTAAACCAATAGTATGAAAATTTTCCTATATGGCATGTACTGATCAAATCATGGTCATAGGAAAAATTTAGCACACTATTTGAAGAATAGACTATGAATAGATAAGGGATGTGTTATATAATGCAAGAACCAGTTCAGTAAGAATCAATACCTTCATCCAACAATATGTGATTATCTAAATTCTATTCTATGATAATTTTAGGATCATATTGAAATTTTTAAAACTATTTAAAGAATGTACAGTCAATAGATAAGTGAAGTTTTATATGATGAAAGCATCAGCTTCATAGGAATAAAATAAGTGGACCAACAATAGGTTACATTCCTTACTTTCTATTCTATTATCATTTCATGATCATTGGAACAATTTAGCATACTGTTTGATCAATATATAGAGAATTAAAAATTCTTGTGAAATATGACCAGAGAATTTATACAAAGTGCATCAAAGAAGTTGACAAATAGAATTTTATATATCATATATGATATGCTATGATTGTTTCATGATCATTGGAACAATTTAGAATACTATTTTATCAATATATAAAGAATATAAATAAAATGTGTTATATGATCTGACCATCAAAATGTTAAGAATCAAATAAGTGGACCAATAATACACCACATATCTTACATTCTATGTTATGGTAATTTCATGTGTATTGGGTCAATTTATAGTACTGTTTGATTTTAAAAAAGTGGAAAAGACAATGTGAAGTCAATGGAATAAAAATGATTACATGATGTAATTTACTGGAGATTCAGATGACATATTATTCTGAGTTTTTAAAGTATCTATCTTTTATAATATCATATTGAGAAAATTGTGTGCATCACATGCACACATTATTTGAGTTTTAGAATTAAACATAATATGGAAAAATAATTGATCGTGTAGAAATATAATGAATAGTTTATCATCACTAGAGATAAAAAATTGAATAGATTCAATCCATAATATAGCTATAGGAGAAGGAATCCTGGTTTCAGAATTCAGTAATGTGAGAAGATCTAGGCAATTCACTTTCTAGTGTAAATGGGTTTCAAGAAAAAAAATATTATTTCAAGAACCTATGGAAGATTGGAAATTTCAATATGAGTATAGTAGATCTAGTACACTCATGGGGGTTTATCTCTTTCAAGTTTTCAGGAGAAACAAGACGAAAATGAGGTGCATAACTAGTTATTTCCTTATTAATTCCAATAACCTTCTTAAATTGTGCAGAATTCATGTTGGGTGGATTAACCACATGGAAAGGAGTATGTATTTTTACCGAACCATTTACATATTTTGTTCTATGAT
Source organism: Viscum album (assembly GCA_963277665.1). Classification (NCBI taxonomy): domain Eukaryota; kingdom Viridiplantae; phylum Streptophyta; class Magnoliopsida; order Santalales; family Viscaceae; genus Viscum; species Viscum album. The sequence goes on from OY728162.1 coordinate 822,760,453, forward strand.
CTAATTGATTATTTATACATTTAAATTGTTATTTTTTATATAACTAAGTTGATCGAGAAACATTACAAGTTAAAGAGGATAAATTCAAATGAAAAAAACTAAAAAGTAAACCACTGATTCACCCCCCTATTTTTCAATCTGTCCTGGGGCACTACAATTGGTATCATATCCCATGTCCCTCTGAAGATCAAAAAGTTTTACTAGAATTTTATTATAAGCCATTATTAAGTGAAGATTTCAGGAAGTTTTTGTGTTACATCAAATGGGGAGATAAGAATTTACACCTAAGGATAAATGTTTTTAGAGTTCATACAAAACACAAATGAATAATAAGAGAAGAGTGGAAACTATGTTAAAAACGAATCCAAAAGGTAATGGAGAAATACAAATGACAAATGGTAATCATCTTTTTACAAGTACGAATTAGTGTTATGATTATGATTCTTCCATTGATCTATTGTAGGGAAAAGAATCAAAAGGTGATCTTCATTTTCAATTAATATATCATCTGAAGAATTTTCCAAATTAAGTGTTTAGGTGTATTTTTAGCCCTGTCAAGGGTCTCTTTTTTGATAAAGCACAACTGTATGTTTATGATTAATAATTAGAGGATTAAATATGTAAAAAATTTAGAAAGTGAATCACTCTCAATGTCCTAGTGGAAGTATGGGAAAATCAAATTTTCTTTTTTAATAATAATTTCAAAAGAATAACTATAAGAATGTTGTATTTGAGATTATCTTTAACGAATATTTTAATGGACATGAAAAATTGAACAATGCTTCTATGGATTTAATGAATTATAAACTGGATATAAAATCCAAGATAATAAATGATCTTAAATGAATTTTTCAAGAGAAGATTGTATTGCATCTAGTGGGTATTGAGAATATGAGGAATGAATGTGATGATAAAGTTAAATTTTCTAAAGATCATAATAATTCCCCCAGCATGAGATATCTTGAAATGAAAATTAAATTTTCCAATTTTGGAAAGACATATGTTGAGACCACACCATAAAAGATGTATGTATCTAATTCAAGACAATTATATTTCATCTATTCTACTATTAAATAATATTCATCACATGGGAGTAATATCATTACATCATCTAATGATATTTCTAAAGAATATGAAATGAAAAAGGTACCATCTAAATCCCAATGTAATAATTTATTTTAATGTGTTTCTATAAAAATTGTAGGATTAAATAAAAAATCATAAAAAATATAGATAATTACAAATGTATAAGAAACTAAAATCATACCAATAGTGTAAATAAGTTTCATAATTGATTCTTCCCCCAAACAATCAAGGTAGGTGGTGAAGAAGACCCAAAACATTAAGATGGAAATATTGGAAAACAATAATACAATAAAATAAGATCATTGTTTCTTGTTCAATGTTGGTAATTCAATAAATTATGAAATTTTGTGTTTTTTATCCACACAATAGATTAAATTATAAGTCACAAATTAATCCTATACAAAGGTTAATAATTCCAGATATGATGTAATAGCATTTATAGACTAAGAAAAAAAATTCACCTTTAAACTGATTTGGAATAATTGGTTAAGTCTATTATTCTTTCAATAAATGTGGTGATTAAAGTGATAAATGTACATCTCAAAATTTATTAAGAAACTATAGACCACATGATAAATTAATTACAACCTTGGTTAGAAATATAGAAAATGATAAAAATCATATTAGTCTAATGAATTTTCATGGGATGAAATACGTGGAATCCCTACATAAGTTAGATTAAAAACCATGTCTTTGAAGAATAACATGAGTTATACATCTTAGAATACAGATATTGAAAAATTCACTCATGTGAATCCATGTGAAAACTCCAACTAAAAAATCAATATTCCTAAATATATTCCTGTAATTATTTTTAGCTGATTTTAAGAATGCTATAATTTTAGAAGAATCACATGAAAACACTTATGCTAATGTTAAAGTGAAGATTCCACATGAAGAAATATAATTTCACAAGAGGTTTTAATAAATATAAAACTCATGTTTTGATAAAATTATTTATGAGAGATGTAACAAGTATGTAAATAATTCCAGAAGATTCTTCACTATATTTCTAGCACAATAAGAAGTCTTTAAGAAAATTTATATTGCATTATAATATATATATTACATCAAGGATAAATAAAGAAGATCCATATAAAAAAATGAAATGATAGGTGTGATATGATCAACATCACAAAAGGAAAAATCAGATTTTAATTTTAGATGTGGAAGCATGAATTTTGGAGAAAGTGGAAAATCTTGGTTGAGAAAAATACCTCAACTTTTATTTTCACATTGACAAACAAGTGAACCTTTTATATTCCCTTATATATCAATGTGTTTTTTAACTTAAAAAATTTAATTGAAGGAGTTTTTGCGGGTATGACTTCTGTACATCATGATGATATCTTACTTCATAAAGTTTACATACATCCATGTATTAGAAAAATGGGTTTATCCCTTGAGGGGGAGTATTGATGATATTAAACTGTTAAATAATTATTTCATAGTGAATGTGGAATATCTAAAAAATATTATAAATATTAATGTTTTGGTATTCCAATCATTTATTCATTCTTTGTTCCTAATTATATTAATAAAATCAATTAATGGGGAGTGCTTGATTGATGTTAAGATAAAAAAAATGGGGGTATATATCATTTTCACTTCTATTTTACGATGTGATTATGGATTTATTTTATGGATAAAGTATTTAATTAATGAATATGATTATTTCTAAACCCTATAACAGGAGTTGAAGAATTATGATCATGATTTCACATCCATGGTATTTATACAATGATTGTAAAACCTTGGTTTCATCACTCATGTTTTCTAAACTTGGTTAGCTGATGTAGGCAATGATTTTTTTAAATATAGACTCTTTTATAAAAGAATTATATGATATAATTTAGGTTTTAAATAACTTTTCATATAAGGGATATGATCATGTTTTTGAGAAAACGGTGAGATGAGATGTTCCACCACTTAACATTTGCATTTATTTTTGATAAGGGGGAGAAATATATTGACATTGTAATGTGTAATAGTATTGACACAAAATTCAATGGTGGGATTGAATAAAACATGTTCATAATTGATGACTGAATTTTTTATTTCCTGTTATTATATCATAATGACAATATATGTTGTAGACATATATGGGGAGCTAGGGATGCTTAAACTGGTTATTCCTATTTCATTGTTATAAACTCACTTGATGGAATTTAATGTCATGATTTAGATATTATCCATAATAATTGTTATTATTTTTGTGATTCTATTAAAAGAAATTAACAAAATGTTTTGATGGTGAAGTAACATTATCTACTAAATGTGAAATACAGTTAAAATGATTATTTTCATGAAGTTAAGAATAATATTTAAACAATATGGACATGAAATATTTATGTATATATACGTCATGAAGAAGAGTTAAATTTGAAAAATCTCTAACTAATAATAAAGATCAAGGTCATGTTTCAATAGTGAGAAATTATTTTCAACATAGAAGATTATTTATGTTCCTAAATCCATTCATTTTCATGAGGATTTGATTTGAAGGAAATACAATATCCTTTTATTTAGAATGATGTATTGGTGATGTATTTTCATGTAAAAGGATTTATTACAACATCAGGATCCATTATTGATCATCCAAATATCATCAAAATTATTGATATCAGATAAGTATAGATTTCTGGAAACTGTATGAAAATTTTACAAAGTTGAGTTTTCGAATGAGGCTTCTAGGTAAATGATGGTTCATGGTTTTCATATAAATATAAAATAGTTCACGAAAAATAAAAAATTTATAACATAGTATTCTATTTGACATAGATTCCATGTTATATTAATATGATCCATTATGAATAATTTAGCATACTATTTTAGGTACATTTAGTGGAAAATAAAAGTAGGTTAATAGATCACAACTGAGATTCCCATGAATAGTACATGAATCATCTATAAATATAATTTATAGTATGTTATTATACATATATGCTATGAAATATTCATGTGATGTGAATAAAAGAAATTTATTATTATATTGGTGGTACATTGATTGGAATATAATATCAGGTTGATTTAACACAATTTATATGCCCATACATAGTATGATAAATTTTTATAGTCTGATTCCATGGTACGCTACTTGACATAGATACTATGCTATATTTATTAGATGTGTATTGAAATAATTTATCATACTATGCATGAAATATATAGATGTGAAGTGAACTATAACAAAATTACTTCATTAAAATTCAATGGTGGTATGTGAATGAAGAATTGCCCATAAATGACATGATTCATGGATAGTAAAGCTCTGTGAACTACCATGCAGTATGTGGTGATGGTCCTTTGTAGTATTCCATATAGTTCACAAATGATTATTTCATCACGAATGATGAGATTCTTTATGGGTGAATTCCATTTTAGGTAGCCATGCAGATGGAGGATATGCAGAGATGAACCCATTTAAACATCATTGCAGGATTAAAAAATATCCATGTGTTAAATGTCTTGATAATAACTATTTTTTTCCTATAAATACCAGGTTAACACTCTCTCTAAAGACAATTGACAATTTGTGAGAGGTAATTATTTTTTGGATTTTTTTTATTCTGCTCCTATTTGGGTTCTGTAAAGAAATATTTTCTTTTAGAGAAGGATAAAATGTCATGTGAGGTGCAATTCTAAGAGAGGCACTGTGGTAAGTCTATTACTTTTCAATGTGGTGATGTGTTATGATATTTTCTATGAATATGACGTTCTGTGAAAACGTAAAAATTATTTCAATGAATATTCAAGAATCAGTTCCTTATGAATATTTAAAGTCAACCAACAATACACAAATTTTATTATATGAGAGATATGATCATTTCATGATCATTGGGTAAAATATGAAAACTATTTTAAGAGTATAATGTATATATAAATGTGAAGTTCTATTTGATGCGAAGATTATCTCACTATGAATCAAAAATTTCAACCAAAAGTATGTGACATGTCCTATATGTAATTTTGTGATCATTTAATTATCATAAGAAAAATTTCAAAATTTTTTAGAAGAATGTATAATAATTATAAATGTGGAGTGCTATGTGATGAAAGAATCAGTTTGATAAGAATCAAAGAAGTGGACTAATAGTGTGCTACATACCATTCATGATACATTATGATCATTTCATGATCATTGAAAAAAAATTTCATTTTTTTAACATTATAATGTGAATAGAAAAATGATGTTTTATATGATTTCAGCGTCAGTACAGTAAGAATCAATGAATTGGACCAACATTATACTACATATCCTTCAAGATATGATATGATCATTTCATGATAATTGAAAAATTTTATCATTTTGATTAATCAATATACAATGTATAGAAAAATTGTGTGCAGTATGATCCAAGCATTAGTAAAATAATGATCAAAGATGTGGACAAACAATTTGCGACATATGACATGTGAAATTTTATGATCATTTCATGTATGAAGGATCAATTAATAATATTTTTTGAAGTATACAAAGTGGATATGAAAATGGGATTTCCATGAAATACACGTGGTTTTATGAAGTATTTGAGTAGATATTTAGAAATATAGATTATTCTGGTTTTTTCAAGTATATATGTTGTATAAAATTATGTTGAAGTAATTTTTTTCATCATATAAACACATTATTTGTGGTCAGGACGTCCTCATAAGAAGGAAGAATCATTTCTCGAGAAGAAACATGAGAAATTTTAAATCATCAGTAATTATTAGAATTTGACGAGACTGAATCTAGAATATACTTGCAGAAGAAGGCAGTTAGGTCTGAGCATTGAATTATATAAGAAGATCTGGATTATTCAAGATTTGGATTGAATAGATATCAAGATCAATAAGCCTCTTTCAAGAATTTTTTTATGATCCTGATGTACTAAATGAATATAATAGATCCGTTTAACTCACGATGGAAGACCTATTTCAAGTGTTGCAAGAGAAAAAAAATAAAACAATTATCATTCTGTTTGTGGATCAAGAAAATTGATATAAAGAAGCATTAGACAAGGGTGTCTAACCAGTTACTAAAGTGGTTGAGGTATGGGGTGTCTAACAAGTCAAGAATAAGGATAACATAATATGGTTTTAGTGTCTAACCAGCCATGGAATAATTCTACATGATGGGGTGTAGAAGCAGAATCAATTGGAGAATTGATGACTAGGGTGTTCAGTGCATGGCATGATGCTAGATATGGAATATTCAACACAATTTACAAAGATGAAGTGTTTTTCATTGATGTAACTTCTTGATGAGGAATTGTGGGTAAGATGATTTGAGGATGGTTTTATACATGTTGTTCAATCACATGTCAATTTGTTCATATTGACTTCTATTACTAAGATAGTGAATCGGGAACTAATTACATAGCAGCACCTGAGAGAGGTAGGGGAGCATAGTAGTGTAATATATTCTCTCAAGCTAGTAGTTCAAATTTTAATGTATGGAAGCAACGATTTTTTGGATTCTTATAAGATGCGCACTATCCATACCACTATTATTGGTATTTCAATTTTCATTCATTAGTGTGGAAGACGAGGAAACATGAAGAATCACTATGATCATGACCCCTTGGAGTATTGATCTTGTGGATAGATGGGAAATGTAAAACATTTCTATAGGAACTTCCCTCCAGTTGTTAGAGTAAGATGGTCAACCTCAACTCTGGGTCTAGGAGAAGATTTCGCAGCTCTACATCAGGTAGGGATCTATAGTAGTATTGTCTTTTTGTTCTATGTGGTGGTTGTTATGGTTAAGTAATTTAAGCCCAAATTATACCTAGATAGAAGAGGGGGCTTGCTTTGAGTTGCGAGGATATATTATAGGGTTCCGGTTTAGGCGAAATATATTTTTCACATCCTACCACCGGGGATCTGGGTGTTGGACTGTCTAGAGTGAGATGTACGATCTTAATAGCCTCTACTCATGCATGGGTAAATTTTAACATAGGTTTATCAAATAGTTTCATATTATTACATGTGATGTAATTTCATAGGATTTTAATTTAGTTTACAGAGGAATTATAATGCTCAATACTCCATTTAGGATTAAAAAAGAGGATGTACATCAGTGCTGGGAGTTCCACATTAATATTGGTGGATGACACATTGTTTGGGATCTTTTATTACTTAAGATTACAGAGTTTTATGGCATAGTTGGTATGTACTATAGATTATATTATTGAGGCTCCTTTTATTTTTATAACGATAGGGTCACATTCACATAACCATAGGGTTTAGTGTATATTCACAAGGCTGAATGGGATGTCTAGTAAATATGAGTTGGATGAAAACATCATAGGCTAGGTGGGAGGATAAAAAATATTGCAGTCATTTATCTGGATGATAGGGATGGTGTGATGTGGAATTTCCTCTAGCAGTTTATCTTTTCAGGGATTCTTTCTCAAACAACATTTCTAGTTTACCTCTTATAATAGAGGATGATTTTTTCATATATATAGTGGTAGGAGAATCATTGATATCAATTACTTCGTACAAGATGACTACTATGGAATTACAAGATCTCAAGAGGTAGCTAGAGGACTTAGAGACAAAGGGGTTTATTCAGCTCAATACCTCACTATGGGGTTCACAAGTAATTTTTGAGAAAAAGGAAGATAATAACCATTGGGTACAAATAGATTAATAGAAATTGAACCAATATATGTTCAAGAACTTATATCTGATTCCATAGATATATTACCTTTTGGATAAGCTTTAATGATATCGAGTGTACACAAAAATTGATTTGATATCAGGATGTCACAAGGTACATGGTCAACCAGAAGACACACTTCATATAAAATTTTGTTGCAGGTATGGTATGTATAAGTTATTGTTTATTTCATTCATCCACATGAACATTCTTGTGATTTTTAGGGAGCTAATGAATCTATTTTGTAAATTTTATATAAAATATTTTTTGTGGCCTTCGTGGATGATATCATTGTGTATTCTTACAATCTACATGACCATGAAAAACATAATAAGATCATTTTTTATGCTCATAGAGTGAATAAGTAATATTATTAGAACAAAAAGGTCAATTTATTGAAGGATAAGATTCAAATCCTTGGTCATATTATCTCAAATACAATATTATTAGTTGGCCCATATAAGGTGAGAGTTGTAGTTACTTAGGAGAAACCAACGAATGTATTGTACAAACATAGTTTCTTAAGGATAGTGGGATATTATAATCATTTCATATATTAAATCACATTACTAAAATCACCACATATAGGCATGGCGAATAAGGGTGTGATGTTTGTATGGATATATGTGTTTGAGATAGTATGTGAGTATGATTTACACTGTAATCAAAATGTTGGATAGAAATAATGTAGATATTGTATGTAGTATCTAATGATGCTAAAAATACAAGAGGGTGTGAATTGCATATTTTATAAATTTCCTTTAACACGGAACAATCTATGTTTATCAATGTTAATCTAAGTAAATTCACAAAACCACTAGTTCAATAAACATGACAGGTTCCAGAAATATGGTTCTAGAAATGAAACTTAACAAAAGATTACAAGATGAGATTCTACCTTAAAGCTTATAGAATCGTACTAAATCAGAGTATAAAAAAGTATAACGAAGTATAAAATATTTACACTTTCTTTAACATACAAAATGAAGTGGAAAAAAACATGTATTAAAATGAGTAATAAGTAAGAAATTTTTTTACCCAAAGAGAAGGTTATCCAACAACCTTCGATAAAGGTCCCTTGATTTATACTTTCAAGAAAGTCTAACTTTCCCACACTAGGGTAATCTCTCGATACGACTATCAGAGTCTGTCTTGTTATCCCAAGAAGCCCTCAACTTGAATGTAGTTGGCACATGTGTCTTCCTCAGTATGGAAGCCATCAACTTCAATGTAGTTGGAACCTCTGTCTTCCTATCCTCGGAAGCCCTCGAATGTACTTAACAAAATTCGGAGTCGTACTAAGAAAATCTGAACAAGAATTTTAGTACGAACAAAGAAATAAAGCTTCTCCCTCTAGAAATCACTTCTGCAGCATGTAATCTCTATATTGATCAACTTGTCGATTTTTTTAGAGATAATCCAAATGGGATCCTATTTATAGGCACAATAGAAATTTTCAGCTCCCTCCTCTAACAGTCATATTTTTCCTTGAATTTTGGAGGGAACAATACACGCGTCACTAAAACAACTGTTAGTTAGAAACTGAAAGCACGACATCATTTTATAACAAAACAAGTTTAGTAAAAAATATGGTTACATAACTAAAATCCAATATTCATAATGTAAGTAAAAAATTCAGATTCTAAACAAAATATATTCGGTATCTATAATAAAAAAATATTCGGACTCTGTTTATTAGAATTCATAATGAGAATTCATAATCAGAATTCGTCATCAGAATTTTTAATGAGAATTGATAATCAGAATTTATCATTATAATTTTTAATGATAATTTATTACTAGAATTCGTAATGAGAATTCATTGCGAGAATTCGTAATGGGAATTCATCACTAGAATTCGTAATGAGAATTTATCACTAAAATTCATAATGAGAGTTCATCACTAGAAATGGAAACGAGGTTTCATTACTCGAATTCGTAATGAGAATTCATTGCTATAATTTGTAATGAGAATTCATTACTGGAGTTCATAATGAGAATTAATTACTAGACTTCCTAATTAGAATTCATTACAGGAATTTGTAATGTGAATTCATTACTATAATTTGTATCCTAAAGTAGAATGCTTCAAATCTAGGTATTATGTTATTATGAGAATTTAGACATGAACCATATATTTATAATTAGGCATAATTATGGACAATGAAAGACATGGTAAGAATAAATTTCCTCGAGGAAGGAAATTATCCTTAGAAAATTAAAACATAGTGTAAAATAGATTTTCTTTGAGATAGGTGTTTGTGATTTTCAGAACAAAAAAGAATGGTTAAGTCATAAGGAAAATCTCATTGACATAAATTTCTCCCCAAATTATAAAGGAATGGAAAAGTCATAAGGAAACCCATATTGAATCAACAGTATCCCCCTTTTTGTAAAGCACAAATATCCTTACGAAAAACAATAAAAGGATATATAAAAAATTTCAAAGCATTGAAAATAAATCTTATCTCCCTTTTTTCATTGGCCAAGATGAATACGACTAACTCTTCCTTAGGCTTTGTAACACTATGGATTGTATTCTAGTTTTCCAGAATAAGATTTATCTTGATTATGGAATTCTATTTAATGAAAACTCCCCCTTAGATAAATTCTCCCTTACATAGGGATATTTATTCTAAGCATTGAATTCTTTTTTCTTTATCCTCCTTTAGGATTCTTTTTTTTCTTGGGCTTTTGAAGGGAGACAGAGATTCTAACACACACAAGCTTGGAAAACCGATGTGGGATACCCCATTGGGGGTCCTTTATATAGGAAATAAAGGTGACGATTCAACTTACAAAGATGATCTAATGGATGAAAATCCTTCTGATATGATTTGACGGTTGAAAACATACTCACAAATAAATATTGAATATGATCTTTTTAGGTTTTAAGAAAAACATTCGGATATAAGGAAAAATGAAAATGAAAAATATAAAAAATCATAAGAAAATAACTTCAAGTAAAATCTGATTATGAAAACTTATGTAATAAAATCATTCCTTTCGGATTGGCTATGAAGATTATTCGTAATATGTGATATTTTTCATGAAGAAGGAAATTTGACTATGAAAAATTTATTAAAAAATATATAAATAAAATGATACCAAAAATCCATTAAAAAAATTTGAGTATGAAAATATCCCATACGAAAATTATTAGTACAAAAATTTTGAGTGCTAAAATATTCATTTCAAAAATTTCTATTACGAAAATTTTTATTACGAAAAATTTCTTTTCTGGAAATTTTAATTTGAAAAACTAGAATTTTCACTGTGAAAATTTCATTACGAAAAAATTGGAAAACTAAAATTTTCACTATGAAAGATTCATTATGAAAAAATTTGAATACTGATATTTTCATTAATCTATCAATCAAATGTACTTCCCCAATGAAAAGTAGTTTATTACTGTAAGGATATTGTTTCTACAGGATGCCAATCAAGTAATATTACCTTACAGTTATCCTTCCTAACTTTTTTTGAATTTATTCAAATATATCGGAAGATAAATATTTTGTGAAAATATCAGCAAGTTGGTCTTGCGTTCTGATAAATTGAAGAATAATATCTCATTTTTTGTGTGATCCCTAATACATTTATTCCTAATATCTATTTGTTTGCACGAGAGTGATGTGTATGGTTTTTACAAAGGGAAATGGAACTAGTATTATCACAAAAATTTATGTTTTGGTAAAATTCATGCCTTAGTCTGTGAGTATGTGTTTCTTCCAAAACACTTGAGCACAACAAATTTTAGCTGCTACATATTCAGCATCAGCAGTGAAAAGTGCTTTTTAGTGTTGCTTTTTGCATGACCAAGAAATTATGAATATCCTAATAAATGAGATGTTCTGGATGTACTCCTTCTATCCATTATAAATCCAACAAGGTCAGCATCTCAAAAACTTTTTAAAACAAAATTATTTCCAGAAGTATAAAAGAGTCATAAATCCATGACTCCTTTTAAGTAGCGAAAAATTCTTTTCATTGCCATTAAATGAGATTCCTTAAGATTGTATTGATATCTTTCACAAATGAATACTAAAGACAGCATGTCTGGATGACTAGCTGTTAATTATAGTAAACTTCCTATCATACCTCCAAAAGATGTTTGATCTATTGGCTTCCCAGCTTCATCAAGATCAAGTGTATTTGAGGTACCAATATGAGTACTAATAATCTTAGTATTTTCATATACATAATTTTTTAGAATATATTTAATATAATTATATTATAATATATAGGTTCCTTCGGGTTTTTGAGAAATTTGAAAACCTATGAAAAATATTAACTCACCCATCATACTCATTTCAAACTCAGATATCATCAGATCCACAAAGATATCAGTTAAAGATTGCTGAGTTGAACAAAATATAATTTCATAAACATAAATTTGAACAATCAAAACATTTTTTTACCTTTCATTATAAAAAGAGTGGTATCTGCATTTCCCTTAACATAGTTATTTTGAAGAAAAAATCATGTAAGTCTATCATACCATGCTCTAGGGGCTTGATTAAGGCTGTATAAAGCATTGGTATGTTTAAATACATGATTAGGATGTTTTGTGTCTTCAAAACTAGGAGGTTATTCAAAAAACCATCCTCTAGGACATAACCATTAAAGAAAACACATTTCACATCCATTTGAAAAAGTGTGAAATTAAAGAATGATGCAATGTCAAGTAAAATACGAATAGATTCAAGTCCAGCTACTAGAGCATTGGTTTCTTCGTATTCTATTCCATCTTGTTCATTATATCCTTTATCAACTAATATGGATTTATTTCTTATGATGATTCCATTTTTATCACATTTATTTTTGAAGACCCATTTTACTATAATTATAATAGTTTCTTTAGGTCATTCAACTAAGGTCTAGACTTTATTCAATTCAAATTCATTTAATTCATCTTGAATGGATTTTATCCAATAATCATCACCTAATGATTCATCAGTGTTTTTTGGTTCTAATTGGGAAATGAATTCTAGATGTTCTATTTCATTTCTTAAGGAACTTCTAGTCCTTACAGGTTGGTTCACATCACCAATGATACAATCACTAGGATGATTCTTTAGAAACAACTGATTTAGATTTTTTAAACCCTATTCATCAATATATGATAGGAATTCTTATAGGGTAAATGTTTCAAGAATATTTTATTCAAAATTTTCCTTATCAAAAGTATCTTCTATCAAGGGTTGAAAATTAGTTTTTGAAAACACATCTGAGGATGTAGATTGGGGTTGTTTTAAAACAAAAGGTTCAGTTTCATCAAATTTCACATGTACTGATTATTCAACAGTACAAGTGTTTTTATTAAAAACAATATAAGCCGTAGAAGTTGAGGAGTAACCTAAGAAAATTCCTTAATCATATTTTGGATCGAATTTATTCATTTTATCTTTACCATTTAGAATGAACACTTTGAAACCAAAAACCTTGAAGTAGGAAAGTCTTGGTTTTCTACCATTCCATAACTCATAAGGTTTTTTATTAAGAAAAGGTCTAATTAAAACTTGATTTATATTATAACAAGAAGAAATTACAGCTTCAACCCAAAAATGTTTGTCTATAGAATATTCAATCAACATGGATCATGTTATCTCTTCCTGAATTCTGTTTCTTCTTTCAACAACACCATTCTTTTGAGGAGTTCTTGGTGCTGAGAAGTTATGAAAAATTCCTTTTCAACTACAAAAGGTTTCTAATTCAGAATTTTGAAATTATCCTCTAGGATCACTATAAATAGTTATCATAGGAAGGTTTTTCCCATTTTTAACTTGGGCTCTAAAAATTTTGAAATAAGAAAAAGAATCAGATTTCTTTGCTAGAAAATACAACCACTTAAATCTAGTGTAATCATTAACTAAGAAAAATACATAATATTTTCCACCAATACTTCCAATTTTTGTTTGACCAAAAAGAACCATATGCACCAACTGTAATTAATCAGTTGTTATGACTTCACTGATTGATTTAAAACTAGATTTATGTTGATTTCCATATTGACAATGATCACAGACATTTGAAGAATCAAATCTAAGCTGTGGTAGATCATTAAAAAGTCTTTTCATAGAAATCTTACATAGGTTCCTAAGGTTATAGTGACATAACCTTCTATTCCATAACCAAGAATGGTCTTCCATTGCACAAAGGCAAGGTAGGTCTTGGCTCCTAAGGTATTCTATGTTTAGTGTGTACTCATTCTCTTACCTATGGATAGATAGAATAAATTCTTCCTTGGAATTATGTACTAAATATTTATCATTTCTAAAATTCACAAGGTAACATTCATCACATAATTGAAAAATTTTAATGAGGGTGTGCTTATGAACCATAAAAAAAACATATGAAATCAAGGTTTTTCTAAGAAGAACAATGTTACTTATTCCGATAATTTCTCCTTGGGAATTATCTCTTAAAGATACTTTTCCTCATTTTTTCTAGATAATATTTTGGAAAAAGTTTTTGTTACCAGTCATATGCTGGGAACACCCACTATCCATATACTAGGTATTTTTTTGGCACCATCACTATTTTCCTAAAAATGAATGAATGTTCGACTTTCAGAATCCAAAATTTCTTGGATCTGGGAATTTCAGAAAGAAATTTTTTTGGTAACCACATTTTCATAGAGAAATAAGATTTATGGAAAATTAAAGATTTGGTTTTATTAAGAGAATATATTTTGGCCCAATGGCCACCACACTGACACTTAGTGCAGAATAGATCACCTTGTGGAACAAAGTAGTTGTTACTAAATTTTTTTTCTATCATGGGTATAACCAAAAACCTGAACCATTCGTTAAAGGTTGTATTTGAGAATACATCTTATCAAAATTTTCGTTACCTAAGGTAAATTTTGACTAACAATTCCTTAAAGAGAAAATTTCATACTAGATTTCAATAACCATGTTTTTATTTTCAAAATCATTAGATTTGAAACTAGAGCTAGCCTATAAAACATTTTTCGTAGAAATTACATTATCTAGATTATTAGAAAGTTTATCCTTCTCAGAATTTACTTCCTCAAGATTTTTTAACATACATTCAAAATCATCATTTTTATTATCAAGATATTTAGAGAAATATAATATTTCATTAGTATGAATTATATTACAAGAATTTTCTTTATCAAGCCTTTCCATGAGTTTTGAATTCTCAATATCAAGTAGTTTAGAAAATCATGAAACCTCTTCATAGGTAGGAAATGTATTAACTTCATTAGAAGAAGATTCCTCATCTAAGAGTTATAATATTTATCACTATGATTAGCATTTAAAGAAACATTGGTTAAGGATTCAGCATTGTGTACCTTAACCTTCAGACAATGATTTTCAATGGGTAGTCTAGCTATTAGACCAAGATTCTACTTTCCAGAAAATTCATAATCCAAAGATTCATCTGAATAGTCTCCACCACGAGCACTCCATGTTCCATTTTCCTTCAAGACGTTCATAGCTTGCGCTTTATAGTACTTTTTCCTATTCCTTTCAGAATTATTTTCCTTCCTTTGTTTTCTTTTAAGCATTAGAAAATCCAATCTTATATGTCCAGATTTCTTGCATTCGTAACATGTAACTTCTCCATCATTCTTATCTTTTCTTTGTTTCTTCTTATATTTGGAATGATAATTCCTCTGTACAACTATCTTGTTCGTCATTCGAGTAAGATTGCCTAATTCATTCTCTGAGGATTCACATCCACTAGTTTGAGATTGAATAACAATATTATTATACTTAGATCTACTAAATCTCTCAGGATTATTAGCTTTAATATGAATTTAGGTTGTTGTAAAAGAAACACTGCCATTCCCATTCTTCTTCTTTATGTAGTCAGCAACTCTCTTCATTCTAGTTTTATTATGAAGAAGTGTTACAAAAAGTTAATCAGGAGAAATCTGAGTAACCTTTCTCTTATCATTAATAGCAGTCCTCTATGATTCCCACTCATTGGGTATGATGTCATTGATCTTATCAACACGAGCTTCATCATCTAATCCTTTATCACCCTTTTATTGTACACTATTAACAATAGTCATAAATCATTGTTGCACCTTACAAATGGTTTCTCCATAAGAAAATATAATTCCATGATATTCATCTCTGAGCATGGATCTTCTTGTTTCAATAACATTGGAAGTTCCAATGTGAGTAACTTCAAGTTTCTTCCATATAGTATATGCTACTTCACAAGATGAAATTCAGCTATAAATATTTCTTGTCATGGAGAAAAGAAAATTATTGTGTACATTATAATTCAGTTGATATTCATAGATTTCTTGACTGGTGAAGGTATTAAATTACTTGTCCAGAATTTTATAACTTCCAGCGAGCATAAAAAAAATTCTTCTATAGTGTTGATAATAAAGGTCTTCATACAATCTCTCCAATATTCATAATGATTTCCATCAAAAATTGGGGTTCTTTTTTGATTGAGATTATCTATGGATCCGACATTCATTCCTAACATCTTATAGAAAAATCATTCCAAATAAAAACGTATTAATAAAAAAAGTTCGTAATGAGGAAATTTGAATATGAACATTATGAATCTGAATAAGTGACTCTAGAAATTATGAGAAATAAAATCTTTCTCCAGAAAACTTATATGTGAATATAATTATTTCAGAGACCTACACTGATACATATTGTTCAGATGGTATGTGAGTATGATATACTCTATAACAAAAAATATGGGATTGAAATAATGTAGATACTATATGTAGTATCTAATGATGCTAGAAATACAAGAGGGGGTGAATTTTATATTTTAAAATTTTCCTTAAACAAAGAAAGAAATAAGTTTAACAATGTTAAACAAATTAAATTCACAAAAACTCTAGTTCTCTAAACTTGACAAGTTCTAGAAATATGGTTCTGGAAATGAAACATAACAAAATTTCACAATATGAGATTCTACCTTAAAGCGAATAAAATATTTCTAAATCAGAGTATAAAAATGTATAAAGAAGTATAAAATTTTTATACTTTCCTTAACATACAATATGCAGTGAAGAAACAATCTTGTAACAAAATGAGTAAAAATTAAGAAATATTTTAACCCAAAGATAATGGTATCCAACAACATTGGATAAAGGTAACTTGATTTATAATTTTAGGAATTTATGTCTTACCCACACCAAGGTAAGCCCTCGATACAAAGATCAGAGTCTATTCTATTATCCCCGCAAGCCCACAACATGAAAGTAGTTTGAACCTCTTTCTTCCTCAGCAAGGAAGCCCTCAACCTTAAGGTAGTTGGAACCACTATCCTCTTATCCCCGGAATCCTTCGAATGTACTTAGAAATATTCAGAGTCGCAATAAGAAAATATGAACAAGAAGTTCAATACGAACAAAGCAATAATGCGTCTCTCTCAAGAAATCACTTCAGCAGCATGTAATCTCTAGATTGATCAACTTGTCGATCTATTTAGAGCTTATTCAAATTGGATCCAATTTATAGGCACAATAGTAATGGTCAGCTCCCTCCTCTAATGGTAATATTTTTCCTTGAATTTTGGAGGGACCTGTATAGGTGTCACTCAAGTAACAGTAAGTTAGTAACTGAATGCACAACATCATTTTATAAAATAACAAGTGTAAGAAAAAATATGTTTATATATCTAAAATCCATCATTTAGAATGTAAGTAAAAAATTTGGAGTCTATCCAAAATATATTCGGTATCTATAATAAAAGAATATTTAGATTCTGTTAATCAGAAGAATTCGGATTCAAATTTCGTGATCAGAATTCATTATTAGAATTCATAATGAGAATACGTAATCAGAATTCATCATCATAATTCTTAATGAGAATTCGTAATCAAAATTCATCATCAGAATTCATAATGAGAATTTGTAATCAGAATTCATAATTAGAATTTGTAATGAGAATTTTCAATCACAATTAATCATCAGAATTCATAATGAGAATTCATAATCAGAATTCATCATTATAATTCTTAATGAGAATTAATTACTAGAATTAATAATGATAATTCATCGCTAGATTTTGTAATGGGAATTGATCACTAGAATTTGTAATGAAAATTCATCACTAGATTTCATAACTAGAGTTCATCACTAGATTTCGTAATGATATTTCATTACTCGAATTCGTAATGAGAATTCATTGCTAGAATTTTTAATTAGAATTTATTATTTTATTTCATAATGAGAATTCATTACTGGAATTCGTAATGAGAATTCATTACAGATATTCGTAATGAAAATTCATTACTAGAATTCATATCCAAAAATAGAATTCTTCATATCTAAGTATTATGTGATTATAAGAATTTAGACATGAAACAAATTTTTATACTTAGGAATGATAATGAAAAATGAAATACATTGTAAGGATAAATTTTCTTTGTGGAAGGAAATTTTCCATAGAAAAGTAAAACCTAGGGTAAAATAAATTTTCCTTGAGATATGGTGTTTGTGATTTTCAAAACAAGAAGGAATGGATAAGTCATAAAGAACATCTCATTGACTTAACATTCTCCCCAACGTATTAAGGAATGGAAAAGTCATAAGGATAACCTTATTGACTCAACAAAGTGCCTGGAGATAGCCTTTTGGGAATGGAAAGGGATACTATCCTCGGAACCAGTCCTCATTCATCCAGATCGGGGTAGATGATACACTGTGAATTTTGATTCATCATTTATCAGGATAAAATTACTTCTAATGTAGGGTGACAGATTCAAGATTTATGGGTCTCGGTAGTTGAGGACACATTATAGGAATTAATTGTATTTTGATCAATATTTAGAGCATTTGTACATGTATTTCCCTGTTAGAGATAGTCTTTACTAGGCGATCATTTTTTAGTGTAAACAGACCAGAATAGAATCATGTAAATATTTTCATAGCATGATATAAATTTATGGTAGTGATAGTTGGTGGAGTACCTATATTCTTTTAACATCAAGATACAATACACACCTAAAAAAGATAGTGTGGTGACAAATTAATTGAGAATGATGACTCATATAAGTGGTATAGTAGGAAAATAGAAAGTCTAAGATTATAGATTTGATATTTTAGATTCCCTTGGATGTGCAGATATTTAGGGTAGAATTTTCATCTATCTTTATTTTTGACCTATAACCCTAATTATTGAGTAAGAATGATATACTTTTGTATTTATAGTGCCTAGTTTTATATGAGAGTATGACAGTTGATGACCCAAATCCTAGTTGGATTGTAGTTTTAGATGATATATTGTGTATACATGGACGAATAAAGTTTTTAGTAGTCATACTTGAGGATATGATGTAGGAGTTTTAGGCCTCATTTTTGATATTTCATCAAGGTGTTACTAAGATTTATTGTGACATATGTTTTCATTTCTAGTGGTCGAGGATGAAACGTGAGGTTTCTAGATTTTTTATGTGGTTTTCCAACTGTCACCAGGAAACTAAAGAAAATTAGTGATCATCCAATCTTTTACAGTAGTTACATATTCATGAGTAGAGATGGGATGATGTCATGATGATTTTTTTGACCAGTATGACAAGGTGTCCTCGAGGTACATGTTTTGTATGGGGTATTGTTGATAGGCTTGGAGAGGATTCTCACTTCCTTCTAATCAATGGGACCATCAATGTAGATGATCTTGAATGGTTTTATACATTTGTGATAGTAAAACATTATGGGGTAAGTTTTATTGTCATTTTATATATGGATGACAAGTTTATGTCTTTCATTTGGCAGGGTTTTTAGAGGTTGTTTGGGTCCACAGGTTCTTCAGAGCACAATATACCACCCTCAAAATGTTGTCCAATTAGAGCGTATTATTCATGTGATTGAAGAAATGCTTCAAGCAGGAATATTTGTGTTTTGAGGATATTAGGAGAGTCATATTACCATAGTTGAGTTCTCCTACAATAATTTCTATCAGATGACTATACATATGGATCCTTATGTGGATTTATATTTTTCTCCATGTTGATCATGCATGTCCTAGTTAGAGAAAGGAGATGTGGTTTTACTTGGACCATGTCTCTTGCAAGAGACTTTTGAGCTAGTCTATTTGATCTGAAAATGGAAGGATACTACATAGTATAGATAAAAATCATAAATTGATCATCATTGATGAAATATAGTGTTTTCGACTAGGTATTGAGTGTTTTTATGTATCTCACAAAGGTTGGGAAATAGATTTATTAAGAGATAGGGTAATATTTCACCATGATATTTTAAGTTGTTTGAGATTTTGGATAGATTTTGGAAGGTAGCCTATAAGTTCCAGTAACCTTAGGGGTACCAGAACATGCACTACATCTTCAATGTAACGCATCTATTTAATTATCACTCATACTCATCTCATGTTCTGCAGCATAATATGTGGAGTTATAGAGAGATTCATCCTTTGGGGATCATCTGATTCTTATCATTGACAGGATAATGGATGTTCTCGGAGACTGGTAAGATATTTTTATATGGGTGCTATGGAAGTATGACCATTTACTAGATGATACCTAGGACCTGGAGGCTAATGCACAAGCTTAGTGGCCGGAGTTATTCTCGGGAAATTCTTGACAACCCTTAAAATTGAAATCTGTGGAAAAAATTCATCAAGGGGGAAGATTATAAGATCTCATGTTTTCCTATGATGTATAAATATTTTTTTCTATTTAAATATTTAATTACATCATAATGTTAAGACACATTAGTTACATGGGTTTATTAGGGGTTTTTAGGGCTTGATTAGATCCCAGATCCAAACTCTTGGAGAAAGCTATGTTCGTTAAATGGGTTGGAGTAATAGTGTAACAAAATCCATAATGATTGTTGAAATGATGCACTGTTGGGAAAAGGACATCAAGAGCCTGTATGTTTTTATTGAACCATATAGATCGAGGAGAACGCCATTGTGATGACCAATACAATTTCTTACAGGGGTCTTAGACACATTTTGTGCATGCTTTGAAAAACTATTTATACTAACTGTGTGAGGTTCCCCTCCATATATTTAAGGGAGAATAATTGGTGCATAGTATGGAAAACCATGTATAAAAACTGTGCACCCTAGTTTTTGATAGAAAAATAATATTCCTTGCATAAAAATAATCAAAACCTTAACGTAATATATATTTCTCATTATAGTGGAAAAAATCTAATTTTAGATTTCCATATTAATAAAATTTTATATCTTTTGATGTCCTTCTTGCTTCTGAACTCAGAATCTATTGTCATTAGTCATGTTGAATTTACACCAATAAGTACTCATTTCCTATTGTTCCTTTCATCATTTCTCTTAGTGTCAGTTGTTCTATTAAGTGAAATCTAATGTGCACTTTTTTTTTGGATTTCTATCATTATTCATTTTTCATCTCATTTGAGCTGAATCAAAACATGATACTATATGAGAAATCAATTACGGACCAATGCTAGGTGTTCTATACATTTCACTTTTTTTTGATTTATATGCCTATTTTATGTTTTTATACATGCCATACATTTTGTTTTCTCCTTAATAATTAATTGAATTATTAAAATCAACATGTTGGAACATGTGAAGGACTCCCTTTAGTTCCTTGATCTTAAATGGGGGTTTTCTCCCCAACCTAGTCCAAAAATGGGGTGCGCCTTGTGATTTCTATTTTCTTTTCCTATTTATAAACAACATAAGGGATGAGTGGTTGAGAATTCCTAGATAGATGATTCCCTGTTATATGTGAACTAAATTAAATTGATTAATTAGGAAATGGTCTGCAACCTTTCTATGTTATACATGATGTGAATTGTTTAACTATTTAAATTTGCAATTTTATATGAGTGGGTAAACTAATTGAATGTATTTGAATGTGATTTTTTTTATTATTTGGAAGGAATCAATGATTTTGATGCTATGACATGATAATGGAAATGAGTGATGGATATTTTTGTTGGATTTCATGGGTGTGATACAACATGGGTCATGATATTGTTAGTAGATTCCTAGAATGAGATTTCTCCTTGGGTCTTGATTCTTTTTAATTCCTTATGCCTCTATATCCCCTTGGATTGGAATTTCACAGTCTTATAGTTGACATGTTATGTTGAAATGATTCTTGGACCCAAATCCAAGCCTAATAGAGTTTCCATTGAGATGATCCTGGGATCTAACAAGGATTCCTTGGAATACTATAACTTGAATCTATCCATATGGGGTATGATAGTTATGTTATATGGCTCAGCTATTGTAATTTTCGTATTATTGAATATATGGCCTAGCTGGGTTTGATATAATATAAATTTTATATGGAATGGTTTTGGTTGGTATGAGATACTCGGTATACGACTTCGTCGTGGTTTTATTTCTATTTTTCCTTATAGATTCCTTGTTTGAGGATCTTCACCCTTGTTTTGTAAGAATCTTTATAAGTCTTGATAGTATCACCTTACGCTTATTACTTTTTCAATAGAAATTTTACTTGTATTTCTATCATATCGATTATATACCTTTCACACTTATTATTTTTTATTATACATCCTAGATTTTTATGGACACTATTCGTGGTGGAAAACTAGTATTTTGTATCACACACTGTCTCAGGATGACATTGTGTACCTAGATAAACATTATAAATGTAGGCTGGGATTCATAAAAACACATGATGTTTTATTCATTAATTTTTTCCATGACTAAGAGTAGGGGAGAATAGGACCAAAAAATGGCTTCTGTTGTTATCAGGAGATAATTATTTTATTTTATTTTTTCAATTTTGATACATGTATTACATCAATTAATATATTCTTATTTTAAATGTTATTTTTCAATAAAAATAGTTTTATACACATCATGTTTTATATTAAATTTCTCATTGATGATTTGGAGTATAAAATGGGTTTTCCGTAATGGGATTGGTAATGATTTTCGTATTGAAATATTTTATTAAATTAGGGGAATGATTTAATTAATTGTCGTATAAAAATATATCACATGGGAACTGTATGTACATCATGTTATGGACATATGGAAAGCCTAGTGAGTGTAGAACCAATAAGGGTTTCATGTGTGATATTGATACACTGTGGTAGATTTTGATATCATTAAAATTTAAAATTATATTGGATTAATGTTTCTTGTGTTTCCTAGATATGTACTCCAATATTATATATCCCAATTGTGCATGGATTTCATCATAATTATGATGTTTCATTTGTCGATTCCTCAAATGTTTACATTTTGATGTATGGAAACACTTCATTACCTCCCTTTATGTAACCATTCATATTTATTTACATATTCATATGTATTTGAATGTGGATTTTTTTAAGGAAAAAAATTATTTTTTATTACAATTTTTTTCCAATGAAATTATATAGAAAATTATTTTTAAAGAAATAACTAATGGTTTTATATCATATAGATTCATTGTGGAATTTTATTAGGAATTTACCTCACACCTTATATATTTCATTAGTAATATACATAAGTGTATTTATAGTATATATGAAAAGGTAAGGTTTTCATGTATCTAGATGTATTATCTTGGTTGATGTATCTCCATAGTGATTTTGTAATGTCATGAGGGAAGGTCACATGGATGCTTGGTTTTTATCATGGACATAAGTAGTTTCTAGGATTATCCTTCTACCTTTTTTCTATCTCATGGTTTTTTACGTCTTCTTCATATATACACAATGGTTCTATATCAATATCTTATTATAAATGATACATAGAAAATTTTTATTTCATGTTCAAACCATTCCAATAATAGTTTGTGTTGATACCTAGGTTATTGTAACTAGTCCATAGTGATCAAAAACACTCTTCCAATGGTGTGGGCTTTCTTAGGTGACATTTTAAGTCAACCCAGTGTGGTTTGATACAAAATTTCATCAATTGGAGGTTTTATTAGTGCTTTATTATATAATAGAGTTATGACAATCTAAACATAGGTGGTAAGTGCAAAAGGGTTCATGGATAACTAAATTTCATATCTAACCTTTAGTTACCATGATTGGGTAAGGATTTTCTCATCAAGATTCTGAAGTTTGTTATGGATTTATTTAAAAAAAATATCAATTTTCCCTAATGGTTTATAATATTTTCTTTAATTCTTTTTTTAAGGAATTTAATATGGATTATTTAACTTTATATTTTAATTTCGATATGTATTCCAATTCTGATAAGGTTTTAACTCTGGTGTTTAATATATAATGTATCTAGAATATTCTCTTTGATTATAAGGGATGAACCTATTGGAAAAATCCCATACTAAACCCCTTAACTCAGCCCTTATTTAGTTAAAAGAGTAATCTAGTATATTCAATAACATGGTCAATATGGTTTTGGAAACTGGTAATGGATGGTGAATTATCCTTTGAAGTTTACAGAGAATATTACACCAATATTCATTGGTGACAAAGGAGCAAAAGAACCTGAGGAAAAAATTGAGATAATAGAACATATTTTCCACTTTTTTAGGGAATTAGAGGGCTTTATGAATGTAATGTCCACTTATATGCTTAAGGAACCTAGAATTAAATGGTTTGATTCTATCATGCTAGCTAAATTACAGAAGGAACTCCCATATAAAACTTTTAAGAATTCCTTTAATAAGAAGTTATATCCTATTAAATTACATGTGGAAATGGATTGGGAGTTTTTCACCTTGGATCAAGGAGAACATTTAGTGATGGAGTATGATATTCAATTTAAAATGTTATTTCATATATCTTCAAAATGTGGAACAATTTTATACCTCAAGGATAGATGGTTTCAGATGTGTCTGATGCTAGCTATTTTATTAACGCCTTTGAACATGCGCTTGATGACCATTACTGATATAGTTGATGATGTAGTTATTGTTGATGAATTATTAATTTTAAAAATAGGTCTTAGTGGAGAATTTTTTATTTTAGTGGGTAGTCAAGATGTGTCACCTATCATGAAAAAGAAAAAAAATTAATGGTAATTTTTTTCATTAGGATCTATTAAAAAGGGGTATTCAGTAGAATAAATGGTATTTTTCTTCCATTGTGAAATAATTAGCCATTACTAAGACTAAATGTATAGTAAAACCCAATATCTTCCATCATTTTGGACAATCTGGTCACTGTAAGAGTTTTTTAGAAGAGTTTCATAAATTAGTAGAGTTAGATACACCTTACCAAAAGAACTTACAATTAGTTAGAGAATATAAAAAGGTTATGGATCTGATTATAATGTTAATGGGGGTAATTAAGAAATGAATACATATTATATATGGTTTTAGTTTGGATTATTTTATATAAAATAGTATTCACTACAGGAATCTTATGTGGGTCTGACTAATATGATGTGTATAATGTTTATTACTTCCTTTATAGTCTTAGATCTGTTTGATAACAGTGAATCACTTTATTTTATATCAAAAATTTGGTCAATTTTTTGGTATTATGCTCAGAGAATATGTATTTCTTTATGGATCATAATACACCATTGTGAATGTGTAAAGTGTAGGGTTTTAAATATTCCATGTTCCATGGTATGATTGTTGATAATGAGGTCACATGGAATTTCTTAGTTCTTGATCTTATTATCATTGAGCTTATCTATAAGAACTCGGTTCATATTCTTGAGGTACATGTTTTTTATTTTAACTTTTTCCCTAAGTGTTTTTGAGAAAATAAGGAAAATGGGGTAAAACCCCAAATTTTTTGGGTACACACTGTGCACTTTTCCACACATTGTGTACTTTGGTCGTGCGGGATAAGTAGACAGGGTGTGTAGGCCTATCGGCGATTAAGGGTGTAAAAAATGACTACACGCTGTGTACTTTGTAACAACTCGAGATTTTATAAGATATATTCTTTTTAATTTCATTCATATCTTCTATTTTAAGACACACCAAGATTATCTTGCGCTACACGCAACATTGTATTAGCTTGCAGTATACGCAACACTTTTCTTGGCTCTTGTAACACACAATTTCAAGTTATTTTGATAGAAGTTATTCTACGCAAAATTGAGTGTGTATATATATATAAAATCAATGTATAAATAAAATATGGTTGGATTCTTTTATACGCAACAACAAAGGAGTTGTGCACTACACGCAACCCTGACTTGGTTTGCATTACACGCAATCGCGACCTTCCTCAGTAGCATGTCTTGTACGAAATATCGGGTTTTACTAAACAATGATATATTATTATAATATTGTTATGAACTGGCCTTTATGAATAGTGTTAACTAAATTTTGAATTTTATAACATTATTATTCATCTTACTCATTTCTAGAACTTGGTATAAGAACAAAATAAATTTTTCGGGTAAAATAAGTATTTTCCAAAAAATGCGGTTTTGTCGCCTTTTGATGGAACACCCACATTAAATCTAGTTTTTGAAATGTTTATATATTCAATTTGAAAAAATAAAATTCTTCTTTTGAATCAGGATATAAAAATTTACATTAGATAAAGTTTTGATATTTTTCAGATAACTTTCATATTTTAATGAATAGTAAAAACACGCTATATTTTAATTAAAAACAACTTTAAGAAATCGTAATATATTATGTGGTTAAATTATAATATTGAATGGTTTTAAAGTATAAATATAATATATTTTTACCATTTAATTTAATGTATGTCACTAGCATTTATTTTACCTCTAAATTCGTAGGTTAAATCAATTCAATCTTTTGCAATGTTTTAAAGAAAAACCCGTTTTCTTTCGACAACGAGATTAATTTTAATTTAATTTCTGCATATTTTGTGTATTGAATTTGGAAAAATTGATTCCATACTTGGAATCAGTGGGTCCAAATTATGTTAATAAGCTACTTTTTATTTTTGGGCATTGTGAATAGTAACTACGGTAAATTTTATTTACTATAGTTAAAGGTAAATTGAGTAATTAATTGTAAATATAAGATTATAAAATTACCCTAACACTTGGAAAAATCCTATTGGATGGCTAAAAGTAGACCCATATAACCTAAGGGTCGGATTAGATTCATTTTATGGACTTTTGTCCATGAAAATAATTTAATTATTATTAAAACAAAAGAATGTGACAACATGTCACTTTCTTAAATATTATAAGTATAATAATTTTAATTTAGTGATAAACATCATGAAACTCCTAAAATGAATAGTATCCAGAAAGATAATACAATTATCTACATCATAGGAATTTATTTAAAATTTTTAGGTATTAAATAATTATCATTTATTATGACACAAAGATGATGCAATAATTATCTAATTAATGAAATATTGACATAATTGATGTTATAAATGCCCATATAAATGTAATTTGAGACTTTTCATGACTTAAAATAATTTTATAGGTTAATATGACATGTTATTGTTGATTTAAGTAACATGGTTACAACTTATCAATCTGTTATGAAATTCATAAAAATCATGTACCAAATAGTGTCAAAATTGACATAAATTAGTTTTTAAATAAAATAAAATATTATTAATTGTTATCTTATTCCTAAAAATCTAAGGTTAGGCCAAATGACTTATCTAAGGATATATATATTAATAATAAACAACGTGGGGTTATTTTTTCATGATATAGTATGTTTATTATCCATATAGTGTAAGAAAACAAAAAGACACAGTAAAAGTTAAATTATTTAACTTAGAGTTAAATTTAATTGATAAGGTTAAAATAATAACCTAAACTTGTCTAAATACTATTGGATGAGAGGATTTCGACACATACCCACTTTAGCGTCTAAATAAGATGCTTTGGAACCATTATAAATCGAATTTGACCATAATATAAAATAATATTTTGAGATTTTCCTATGGTGCCCCTCTCCTCCCTTATAAAAGGGCACCTCCTCCCTCTCCTCCTCACACAAATTTGAGCGTTAAAGAACGGACAACCCCTGAAAAAATCTCTTCTACACTTTCCTAGTATCATCCTAGTGGTACTGGTCTTCTTCAAAGACCATCCTTAGTTCGTTAAGTGGAGGTTAAGTGAAGGCGCGTCAAAAAGAGGTAATATCCATTACCGATCTTTTTCAATTTCTTTCTTCTTCAAATTCTTCTTCTTTAGTTGTTACATGATAAAGTAATAACATTAGTATTTATTATATACTGATATGTTATTATAAATATTAAACAACTCTAATTAACCTTCTATCCATCCTACGGAAAAAGGAAATCATCGCCCGTGCGTACGTACGGAATACCGTCTCCACGCCGTGGTGTAATCTATTTTCCTCCACCACCATAATTGGATGGGTATAATGGTGTAATGAGTAACTATATATGATTATTATAATGTGATATTGATACCGAAATAGTATACATAAACTTCAACATAATCCATGACCATGGGAACAATATCATCGCTCGTGCGTACGTACGGACAACTGTCTCCACGACGCGATGAGATTCATTCTCCGCATTAACCATTCATGAATGATTATAAAGTATATATAATGAATAATAATGAAATATATGACATGTTAAATCTACTGGATTTATATATATATATATATAAGTATGTCATCTACTTACTTCCATTCAAGACAATAAGGAAAGGAAAACAACCTTCATGCGTACGTACGGACTACCGTCTCCATGAACGGTGTGTTTCATTTCAGTTATCTATATATTATATATATATATACTAAATATATATGATATATAAATCATTGATGTAAGTAAATAATGATATAAGTAATAATAATTTCAAGAAGAACAAGTCCAAACAGCTACGATAAATGAAACGATTTTACCCAAAACGCTTCTTTAACATGGAATTTACAAAAGAATGGGTAATATAAAGCAATAAGTGAACCATATATGATATCATAACAATGAATATTATTCTTTAATAAGTTAATGACATTATTTAAATCATTATACAGGAGGATCAGATACATACAAATCACATCGGACATAAAGTAAGGGAAATATCACAATCTCATTTTTATCCGAGATTGTTTATACTTTGGAATTTACTGGGGTGTCTTTTATCATCCACATATATGTTTCATCAATATTTTATATTATTTCCATTCACCTACAATTTTTTAAATCCTATTTTACCCTTCAGTGAGTTTTTAGTAAAATATATGAAAGGAATCTTTTGTCGTTTTTCGTAAGAGGTACTTTTTGACTTTTCCGACAAAAGTACGAGAAAAATATATTTTTTAACTTATACGGCATGAATGGATTTTTAAAAAATTATTTCCAAAAATATTACTTTACAAGTTTTCAAGTTTACTTTTAATCAACTTCTTTTAGTTTAAAATTGTATGACATGTTAAGAAAGGAAAAGTGTTTTTGAAGTAGAAAGGATATTTTCCTCAAGAATGAAGTTCAAGTGTTTTATCAAAATTATTTTCCATCAAAGATAATAAAGGGTTCTGTTTCTATCCCTATTATTACATTGATTTGATTATGTTGTGATGGAATTATTTTTATGAATTCCTTTATCGTATATGAATTGTTTTATGATGTCTTGTTGTTTAAGAATCCCATTTTTACTACATGGGTTATGAAATGAAGTATGATTAATGATTTTGTGGCACACATAAGAATGGTATAATTATGAGATGGGTGGGACCTATATCTCCCTCCAATGCATTGGGTAAAGATTTTATATCTCATGAGATAGACATGGCTGGAACGGTAGGTTATACCGGTTCATTGAAACAAGGCTGAAACGAGGGTGACTAAGTTTAGAAATGGACTTTGTCCACTAAGATAGTCTTGGAAATGAGTATTGACTAATAAGATATGATTCTCTATGATTATGTGTGTATGACACAAAGTTTCATGTTTTATGTTATGATTATTGGGATTTCATTTCACTACTATGATTTATCCCATGTTATGATATTATGATCTCTTTTGCAGGTTAAGATTTCTAAAATGTTATGTTCTTATGAATATGATGTGATTGATTTTTCTTTTCTTTACCCTTACTGAGCATTTGAGATCACCCTTTTATGTTTTCTTTTCCCCAGGATATAAAGAAAGGTTTTAGGTAAGAAAAAATGGGAAGATCTTTATGGGAGACGTTGAAGATCTTTCACCTTGATTAGAAGATTATATTCTGAGTTTCCAAAGACACTAAACTATTACGATCCTTGTGTGTGTGTTTTTGTTATGTACTAAGTATTCCTCAAAAGTAATGTAATGTCCATGTACGTCAAGCTTCGGGTCTCTACAATTGGTTTCAGAGGAAAGGTTTAGTCAACCTTTGGAACCTAGGATGCGAAAACGTTAGTGAGATCCCTAGAGATATTACTAAGGTATGTCTTGGGATGTCCCTAAGGATAAGTGTACATATAAGATATAGTCCTAGAACTATAGTAACAATCTTAGAATTTAACCTATGATGTTAGATATTAAGGGTACTCCCCCTTTACAATGTTGTTTTCCCTAGCATTATTTTTTCCTCTCACACTATTCTTTTTGGGTTTTAGACGATGGCTGGAACCCGAAGTAACCGTGTTGATCACTGTAATGGACAATGCAATGATTGTACTCCTGAACAAACAAGTGTTACGGGAGATGGAGTGCAAAATCTTATTGATATACTTACACAAGATATGAATCATTCTGGACTTCCAAATGAGCAGATAAGGGAACAATATCCTATTGAGTCCTTCATGAGGCAACGTCCACCTTCTTTCAGTGGGTCTTCCGATCCACTTGTTGCTGAACAATGGATCAGTACTACTGAAAAGATATTTTCAGTTCTTCAATGTTCTGAACTTGATAAAGTCATCTTAGCAGTATATCGTTTGGAAGGTGAAGCTGATCAATGGTGGAATCTTATCAATAATACGAGTCCAAGAGATGAAATTGATTCCATGGAATGGGACGAGTTCAAGAACTTGTTTATCAGTAAGTAATTCCCTCGTATTCTTCGAACAAAGATGGAAAAGAAGTTTCTTGAGCTGAAGTAGAAGGATGATGAATCTGTTGGTATATACGAAGCGAATTATACAAGACATGCAAGGTATGCATCTGCCATTCTCATCCAACCTGAAAGTAAAGATGATCTATTTTTCAGTGGATTAAAACCAACTCTTCGAAGGGCATTAGCTATAAGAGACATCAATAGCTATGAAGAAATTGTGTGTTGTGCTATCATGGTAGAAATGGAAGTTTGTGTTACATATCCATCTCATGGTTTTGACAAGAAATGAAAGATGGAGTTCAAGGAGAAATCTCAGAATAATGGTGAAAAGAAGATGAATATTTCCTTATGAACAAAGTGTGGACACAAGCATGGTGGAGATTGTCTTAAAGGGACTAGAAAATTTTTTAAGTGTGGAAAAGATGGTCATCGAGTAGCTGAGTGTCGAAGTAATGGAAAAAGGGTTTCTAATGATGTGAATAAAGAAAACACTGCAGAGAATGCACCACCAACACTTCAATGCTTCAAGTGCAAGTAAATAGGGCATTATGCTAACAAATGACCCAATCTAAGAGTTAGTGATGATCGACATGAGAAACCGCTTAAGGCAAATGACAAAGGGAAGTCACATGTGATCACTATTGGTGATGTTGAATATGACAACGATGTGGTGGAATGATTAAGTGTTTATGTAATTGGATTCCAAAATAATGTTGTATCATGGAGTATTGGAATATTTATGTATTGGTCAAATGTGGTATTTAAAGTGATTGAGATATTTTTGGAAATAAGATGATATGCGCATAATGAAGGGAAAACGAGAAAATGAAATGTTTAACAGTATTCATGAGCTCATGATTGATATAATGACTAAGTGATAGCATGGATTGAGTATATAGAATTTTTAGGATTTTGGTATGTGGAATGTGTTAACTTCTAACTGCATTCAAGTTTTCAATATGGTTCAATGGGTATTCATTTTTTCAAGAGAATACATGATTAATGTATTCACATGATTGGAATGTGACCAATAATATATATATGGGGGATAAATGATGGTATTCACATGCTTGGTTGATGACATTTCAAATAATCATTTTCTTTATACTATGAGCTTGGACCGAAGTATTTTAGATAATCCTAAATATTGGATTGGATTATGTTGGACATATGCTAAGTATTGTTTAAGGATAGAACTTTTTTCGATATTGCTGATGGGATTTTATAGTAATGTAGTATTAGAAAAAGAACAACCTACGGGATGGGCGATAGCCCATCGCGTCGGACAAGGCTGTGGGAATCAAACCAACAACCGAAGGGCGACTGGCCTTTTTCGCCTACCACTAGCCTACAGGAATTCCCTGTTTAGTAGAAACTAGTTTTATTATATTAAGCAGTATAAGTCCATTTTAGGAAGTATATAAGATTAATCTCACTATAGATGGACTTACGTATTTTTTTTTTGATAAATTTTCTACCCTTTTGTTTGAGACAGATGGAATGACCCATCATTCTATCACATGATCTGCTAACACATCACGAATGACAAATTAAACTTCATTTCTTTATGAGATGAAGTGGAAATTGTCCAAAGAATGACAAACAGTTAGACTATATAAAAATCACGAAATTATTTCTTCTAATTCCAATTTCATCAAATTTAGGGAAATGATCTTGAATAAACCAAAAGTTTTTCCCTACTGCCCTTATATCCGATTAATCAGATGGTACCTTAGATCACCACAAATCAATAGCTATGTGATTGTTGGATTTTTCATATCCATGTTCTCTACCACTCTCCATCAGAACGTGATGGTTAGATTTCTCTTCAATGTCCATATTTTCACCTATATTGAAACCCAGTGATGAGTTCATTTGGGTAACCGTTATATTTCATACTTTAGTTTTTAAAGTTCAGTTTTGGTATTTCTTTTTATGATGTGGGTTTTTATGAATAATAAACGATTTATAACCCCGAGGAATTTCGAGGGCGAAATTCATTTTAAGGGGGGTAGAATGTAACAAACCGAGATTTTATAAGATACATTATTTTTAATTTCATTCATATCTTTTATTGTACGACACACCAAGATTATCTTTCTCTATACGCAACATTGTATTAGCTTGCAGTATACGCAACACTTTTCTTGGCTCTTGTAACACACAATTTCATGTTCGTTTGATAAAAGTTATTCTACGCAACATTGAGTGTATATATATATATATATATTCAATGTATAAATAAAATATGGTTGGATTCTGTTATAAGCACCAACAAAGTAGTTGTCCACTACACGCAACTCTGACTTGGCTTGCATTACACGCAATCACGACCTTCCTCGATAGCGTGTCTTGTACGCAATACCAGGTTTTACTAAACAACGATATATTATTATAATATTGTTATGAACTAGCCATTATGAATAGTGTTAACTAAATTTTGAATTTTATAACATTATTATTCATCTTACACATTTATAGAACATGGTATAAGAAAAAAAAATTTCGGGTAAAATAAGTATTTTTCAAAAAATGTAGTTTTGTCGCCTTTTGATGGCACACCCACTTTGAATCTAGTTTTTGAGATGTTTATATGTTAAATTTTACAAAATAAAATTATTCTTTTGAATTAGGATATAAAAAATTACATTAGATAACGTTTTGATATTTTTCCGATAACTTTTATATTTTAATGAATAGTAAAAACACGCTATATTTTAATTAAAAACAACTTTTTTCATCGTAATATATTATGTACTTAAATTATAATATTTAATGGGTTTAAAGTATAAATAGAATATATTTTTACCATTTAACATAATATATTTCATTATCATTGATTTTACCTTGAATTCGTAGGTTAAATCAATTCAATATTTTGCAATGTTTTAAAGAAAAACCCGTTTTCTTTCGACAAAGGGATTAATTTTGATTTAATTTCTGCATATTTTGTGTATTGAATTTGGAAAAATGGATTCCATATTTGTAATTAGTGGGTCCAAATTATGTTAATAAGCTACTTTTTATTTTTGGGCATTGTGAATAGTAACTACGGTAAATTTTATTTACTATAGTTAAAGGTAAATCGGGTAATTAAGGGTAAATATAAGATTATAAAATTACCCTAACACTTGGAAAAATACTATTGGATGGATAAAAATAGACCCATATAACCTAAGGGTCGGATTAGATTCATTTTATAGACTTGTTTCCATGAAAATAATTTAATTATTATTAAAACCAAAGAATGTGACAACATGTCACTTTCTTAAATCTTATAAGTATAATAATTTTAATTTAGTGATAGACTTCATGAAACTTAGAAAATGAATATTCTCCAGAAAGATAATACAATTATCTACATCATAGGAATTTATTGATAATTTTTAGGGATTATATAATTATCATTTATTATGACACAAAGATGATGCAATAATTGTCTTATTAATGAAATATTGACATAATTGATGTTATAAATGCCAAAATAAATGTAATTTGATACTTTTTATGACTTAAACTAATTTTCTAGGTTAATATGACATGTTATTGTTGATTTAAGTAACTTGGTTTGAACTTATCATTCTGTGATGAATTTCACAAAAATCATGTACCAAATAGTCTCAAAATAGACATAAATTAGTTTTTAAAACAAATATTATATTATTATTTGTTATTTTGTTCCTAAAAATATATGGTTCGGCAGAATGACTTAGATAAGGTTATATATATTAATAATAAACAACTTGGGATTCTTTTGTCTTGATATAGTAAGTTTATTAACCATATAGTGCAAGAAAACAAAAAGACACGGTAAAAGTTTAATTATTTAACATAGAGTTAAATCTAATTGATACGGTTAAAATAATAACCTAAACTTGTCTAAATCATATTGTATGAGAGGATTTCGACCCCTCCCCACTTTATCTTCGAAATAATACCCTTTGTAACAATTATAAACTAAATATGACCTTAATATAAAATAATATTTTGAGATTTTCCTAAGGTGCCCCTCTCCTCCCTTATAAAAGGGCACCTCCTCCCTCTCCTCCTCACACCAATTTGAGCTTTCAAGCTCGTCCAACCCCTGAAAAAATCTCTTCTCCACTTCCCTAGTATCATCCTAGAGGTCCTGGTCTTCTTCAATGACCATTCTTAGTTCATTAAGTGGAGGTTAAGTGAAGGCGCGTCAAAAAGAGGAAATATCCATTACCGATTTTTTTCAATTTCTTTCTTCTTCAACTTATTCTTCTTTAGTTGTTTCATGATAAAGTAATAACATCAGTATTTATTATATTCTGATATTTTATTATAAATATGAAACAACTCGAATTAACCTTCTATCCATCCTACGGAAAAAGGAAATCATCGCGCGTGCGTATGTACAGAATACCGTCTCCACGCCGTGGTGTAATCTATTTTCTGCCACCACCTTAATTGGATCGGTATAATGGTGTAATGAGTAACTATATATGATTTTTTTAAAGTTATATTGATACTTAAATATTATACATACACTTCAACACAATTCCACGACCATGGGAATGATATCATCGCTCGTGCGTACGTACAGACTACTGTCTCCACGACGCAATGAGATTCATTCTCCACATTAACCATTCATGAATGATTATAAAGTATATATAATGAATAATAATGAAATATATTACATGTTAAATCTACTTTATTTATGTATATATATATATGTATGGCATCTACTTACTTCCATTCAAGACAATAAGGAAAGGAAAACAGTGTTCATGCGTACGTACGGACTACCGTCTCCATGAATAGTGTGTTTCATTTCATTTATCTATCTATTATATATATATACTGAATATATATGATATATAAATCATGGATGTAAGTAAATCATTATATAAGTAATAATAATAATGTCAAGAACAACAAGTCCACACAACTACGATAAATGAAACGATTTTACCCAAAACGCTTCTTTAACATGGAATTTACAAAAGAACGGGTAATATAAAGTCATAAGTGAACCATATATGATATCCTAACAATGAATATGATTCTGTAATAAGTTAATGACATTATTTAAATCATTATAGAGGAGGTTCGGATACGTACAAAGTATATTGGACATAAGGTAAGGGAAATATCACAATCTCATTTTTATCTGAGATTGTTTATACTTTGGCATTTACTGGGGTGTATTTTATCATCCACATCCATGTTTCCTCAATGTGTAATATTAATTCCATTCACCTAAAATTGTTCAAATCCTATTTTACCCTTCTGTGAGTTTTTAGTAAAAGATATGAATGGAATATTTTTTCGTTTTTCATACGAGGTACTTTTTGACTTTTCCAACAAAAGTACGAGAAGAATGTTTTTTTAACTTATATGACATGAATGGATTTTTAAAACATTATTTCCATAAAGATTCCTTTACAAGTTTTCAAGTTTATTTTTAATCAACTTCTTTTATTTTAAAATTGTATGACATGTTAAGAAAGGAAAAGTGTTTTTGAAGTAGAAAGGATATTTTCCTCATGAATGAAGTTCAAGTGTTTTATAAAAATTATTTTCAATATAAGATAATAAAGGGTTCTATTTTTATCCCTATTATTACATTGATTTGATTATGTTGTGGTGGAATTATTTTTATGAATTCCTTTATCGTATATGAATTGTTTTATGATGTCATGTTGTTTAAGAATCCCATTTTTACTACATGGGTTATGCAATGATGTATGATTTATGATTTTGTGGAACACATAAGAATGGTATCATTATGAGATGGGTGGGACCTATATCTCCCTCCAATGAATTGGGTAAAGATTTTATATCTCATGAGATAGACATGGCTGGAATGGTAGGTTATACCGGTTCAGTGAAACAGGACTGAAACGAGGGTGACTCGGATCAAAAATGGACTTTTTCCACTACGATAGTCTTGGCAATGAGTCTTGACTAATAAGATATTATTCTCTATGATTATGTGTGTATGCCACAAAGTTTCATGTTTTAAGTTATAATTATTGGGATTTCATTTCACTATTATGATTTATCCCATGTTATGATATTATGATCTCTTTTGCAGGTTAAGATTTCTAAAATGTTATGTTATTATGAATATGATGTGATTGATTTATCTTTTGTTTACCCTTACTGAGCATTTGAGCTCACCCTTTTATGTTTTATTTTCCCCAAGATATAACGAATGGTTTTAGGTAAGAAAAAAAAACAGAAGATCTTTATGGGAGATGTTGATGATCTTTCACCCTGATTAGAAGTTTATATTCCGAGTTTCCATAGACACCAAACTATTACGATCCTTGTGTGTGTGTTTTTGTTATTTACTAAGTATTCCGCAAAAGTAATGTAATGTCCATGTATGTTAAGCTTCAGGTCTCTACATACTTGGTATTTACACACCGTTTAATCAATCAGTAGGTGAACAATAAGGTGGTGGAAGTAGCCTCCAGTGGAATGGTATTACACGTCGTGTCCTCAGAAATACACACAGTGTAATCATGTCGACGAATGAACAGGGTGGCGGAAAAAAGTAGCCGCTAGAGGAACAATTAAAAAAAGGAAATTAAACATAGTGTATTTGAGTGTACATGTCGTGTAGGTTTTCTTTTTGTAATAAACATGTAGTAGCCTCCTCTATCAACAAAGGAAGCATAGAATTCCGGGAGGCTGTGGGACAGATGGACAGACATTGGAAGAGCTCCTGACCAAACACCGGGACTCCGATTTCTTCACTGATGATCACGTTAAGACCGCGTGGGTAACACCTTCCCTCTCCTTGATCATTTCCTTGAAATTATTTCCAAAGGGGATGTTATTTTAGTTTGAATGGGTTAATTTTTATCCCATAATTACATCATTAAAGGACGTTTTGAGAGGCGTAAATTACATATATCGATCAGTGTAGATAGAAGTAGGTGATGTGGTGTTTAGTTCCAACTGTTGAGTGTTTTTGTGTACCATTGTGCTACGCTCCCATGTTTGGGGTGTTGTATGGTTGAGGCCTTGACTGATAAAATTCCAATAATTTCATAGGTAATTTAATTATTATGTATAAACTATTGTTTTGGATCACATCTTGGATCCAGGGCCACCCTGTGGGTGCGTTCCCCTTGTTTAGCCATTTTTTCAGGATACTCGTGGGTATTCCATGATTATAAGCATGTTTTTAGTTTTATTGAGTGTAAACAACTATATTTGGTTATTTGTATTTTTGGCTTGTCTCGGTTACATGATTTACTATGGAATGCCTGAGGGTAGTATTCTGTTTAGCCTGAGGGCACTGGTTGTTATCCTAAGGGTAATATTTCTTACGCCTATGGGAAGTAGCTTCTATTCTTGAGGGAAATATCTCATATTCCCAAGGGAAATACTTTTTATGCATGTGGGAAGTCACATACAGGTTTAAGTTCTGATTACATAGGGGTAAGTATTTCCATGTCCGGGGTCAAGGATTACATGAATATTCACTGTGGTGATTTTATATGTTGTAACATATATGCTAAAAAACATGCTTAGAGTTGATAAATAATTATTAAAATGGCTATGTAACTGGTAGAGATAGTTACTTTTTAGTACTATGTAGTTTAAGGCATTTTATGATTGCTCACTACTGTTGAAAATTTTCATGGACAGTTGGGCACGACCATTTGGTGGTTGCCTTTAATGATTTATTTCTCATACCCAATTTGGGTAATGTCAGGGCCTCAAACATATTATATTGTTGCAAGTGTTAATAATGGAAAGGTTCTCTATAAAGGTATATGATTGTTACAGAGGAGTAGGAGATAATGGGACCAAGATCAGGCTTGTGATGCTGCAACAATCCTATTGCATTGCTCTGTTTTCTTTTATTGTATGTGTACCTTGTGATGTATTGTACTAGTTTGTAGTGTAACTTATTTTGGCTATTTTCATAGATATATAGACATATTTAATCATTAGTTATATATGACTGCTAGTTATCTTTTGCTTATATTGTCTATTTTTGTTTTATAATTATTATTGCTTCTACTTTTTCATGTTCATATATTTTATTCAGCTGTGATACACTTTGAAGAATGAGGGAATAATCTCCACACTATCAGTCCTTGGACCTCACTACTAGTTGGCATCCTCTATCATTTTCGGAAATTCCCTTCATGTCATGTGACCAACTGGGGTTGGGGAACCCGTTGAGTGCCACCCGAATCTAGGATGTTACAAAGTGGTATCAGAGGGGTTCTTTTTTTAACATACTTTTTGGAGCCTATAGTATGGGATTGGACAATATTGGTATTTGGTAATAATCTGTGACCGGGAGTAGCTAATCTGTGTACATGGAAAATCCAATTTACCTTGTGTTTCAATTTTACTGATTTTTCACTTTTACAGTTGATCTGATTTTTACTATTGGGTGATGCACTTGTTTATGCTGTTTATATTTTTATACTGGTTCAATTTAGTCTCAACTAGATGAGATGAGGATATTCTATCTCATGCATCATTTAGTCACATGTTAAAATCACATGCCATGCATAGTTTCCATGCCATCTAGGTGCATTAAGAATTTCATGGTTTTGTGATAGATGATGTGCAATAAAATGCATGTTGTTGTGATAGGTACCATTATAGATATGCCTACTGTTGATAAGGTATTGGTTACAGTTACGGATGAGTTTATGGAAACTAAAATTTGGATCCTGAGAAGTATGGTCTCTCTTGGACTGGAATTTAGCAGATCATGGTCCATAATTTTGTTGTGTTTTGTACTATAAAGAGAAAGTCCAGGTGCTAAACATTTTTTTGTAGGGATTATGGGACCCCAGAGATAAGAAATCATCATACCAAGGCTTGAAATTAAATAAAAGGGGATCTAGAGTAGTTTCTAAGGACTAATGTCAGGAAAACCAAGTAACACGGTGTGTGGTTCTATGAACTCATCCCTTGTACTCTTCTGTTCGGGAAGAAATGGAAAAAAAATTAAATACATGTCATGTACCAAATGTACACGCCGTGTAGTTATTAACCGTGTTATAGGTAGTGTAAGAAGATACAAAGGATAGGGAATTCCTTGTGAGAACACACTGTGAATCAGTTGTACATGTCGTGTAGTGTGACCTAGATACCAAGATGTGAAACTAGCAACAC
This sequence comes from Viscum album, assembly GCA_963277665.1. NCBI lineage: Eukaryota > Viridiplantae > Streptophyta > Magnoliopsida > Santalales > Viscaceae > Viscum > Viscum album. The sequence goes on from OY728162.1 coordinate 822,800,156, forward strand.
GAGTCAGTGTTATCCTCCAAGTACATGATGTGTCCATTTGGACCACATCGTGTAGTGTTAGGAGGGTAGCCGACCGTGTAACTAACAACACAGGTTAGTGTAACCTATTCTAGTACACGATGTGTCTATAAGAAACATTCCGTGTAGTTTGAGCCTTGTGTCCGGTCGTGTCATGAACAACACGGGTCAGCGAAGCTCGTCTAGTACAGGTCGTGTACCTATGGGACACGCCGTGTAGTCTTGACTGATGAAAGTCAATGTGGACTTGGTCATATAGTCGGGGAGACAGGGTGGTGTACACACCGTGTGGGGGTGTAACATGCCATGTACCTGAGGTTGAGACATGCCTAGCCTTGCATCAGAACACGACCATGTAAGGAATTTAGGGTACATGATGTGTGGACAGTATACAAGCTATGTAGTCTTTTTTTCTAATCTTTGTGTTTTCATTTTATTTTTCATTGGCTTGCTCGAATAGAAAAAAGAAACATGATAGTAAATTAAACTAAGGCGTGTGTTTGACCTTGTAGAATCATTTTTCTGAGATGACCACCAGTTTTTTTCCAGGAGAGAGGTAACAATTATACTCAAGAGGTGGTAGGCCATGGGCTACATATGGATCCTCTAGTAGAGCCATATGAGGCTCCAACTATTATACAATATGTAGGAATGAATCCTCAATTCTATGAAGGCTTCATGTGGTTTATGAAGACCTTCCAGGGAGCTCCGCCAGCTGCCAAATCTATGGAAGAGCTGACAAGTATATTACACCAGCAACATCCACCTACGTTTTCATGGGATGAGAGACCACGGGCTGAAGATTATTGGTTTAGTTCTATGCAGATGATCTCCAAGCATCTAGAGACGCCTCTGTGGAGGAGGGTCTAGCTCGCTAATTATAAGTTGCATGATTCCACGCAGAGATGGTGGGATGTTACCACACAAATCAAAAATCTCCCAGACATGGTGTGGGAAGATTTTCAAGTAGTCTGCTTTGACTTTTTCTTTCCAAAGACGCTTTGGGAAGACCTAGCTTTAGAGTTTATGAATCTGTAGCAGGGTACCATGTCAGTGATGGACTATTCTCCCCGCTTCACCAAGCTGCATCGTTTTGCACCCGTTCTGGTGGGTGATGAGGCGTTGATGGGTAGGCGCATTGATTATAGTCTTCAAAATGACATTCGGGCAGTTATAAATGTTCTCATTTTTCCTAAAGTGAATGGTATTGTGAACTAGGTGTTTATTACTGAGAGAAACCGGTGGGAAACTAGTAGTGTGGACAAGGTTTGTTCGGAACTAGTTTCATGTAGTATTTCTATCAGAAATATGAAGAGGTAGATGGATTTCTCTCACGATGGAAGTACTAGTCAAAATATTTCTTCAGGTGGCTTGGTCATTTGCTACCAGTGTGGTAAAGAGGGGCACAAGAGACCATACGATCCATGTGACCCAGTGGAGTGCTGAGAATGTGGCAATATGGGTCATCTTAAACATTTTTTCATGGCATTTCCACCAGTGACTAACGATAGGGGTTTTGTGCAGACTCCGCGTGCAGGAGGAGGGCCAACAGCTTCTTACTAGTGATGAAATTGGGATGCGTCATGAAATTCAGGAAGAGGTGGTGGTCGTGGCTATGGTAGCCAGACATTAGGATCTGAGAGACAACAGGGTGGGTCTACTCAGGGTAGCTAGGCTGTGTCGTATGGCTGTGGACCTGGGTAGTAATATGTAGTACAACAGACCCAATAGGATCAGGATCCCAGACCATCCACTATCATAGATACTATTCTAGTTTCCTTGGTTTTATCTTCAATACTTTTTAATACGGGTGATACACATAGAATTATATATGTTCTTATTATAGAGAGGCTTGGTTTCAGTGTTTCTTCTTCTTCAGATACCATGATGATAGATACTACATTGGGGATGAGAATGGCAGTTGTGCATCAGTGTAAGGATCCCCCCCTAGAGGTTGTAAGGTGTCACTATCTATGAGACCTTTTTGTCTAAGAGATGACGAGCTATGATATCATTCTAAAGATGGACTGGTTGGTACCCTTTCGATCCATTGTGGATTTCTATCATCTTAGGGTGAGTTTCACATAACAAGAGGGTGGGGAGTATCTATAAAATGGATAATGGGATGTCTAGGCGAGCCGAGCTGGACCAGAGCATCGTGGGGGAGGTGTAGTGACAACCCAGATTGCGAGATTATATATGGATGACCAAGGAACATGTCAGAAGGATTTCCCTCCAGTGGTTGATCGTTTTAGGGATGTCTTCCCAGACAAATTTTCAGGTCTAAATCTAGAGCTTGAGGTGGATTTATCTAATAATAATGTTCCAGGAGCGGCACCAGGGTCTATTCCTCTTTATTGGATGGCTACACCTCAGTTGCAGGAGCTCCATAGCCTGTTAGAGGAGTTACAAGAAAAGGTTTTCATCCGACCCAGTACTTCTCCTTAGGGATCACCTGTCCTTTTTGCGTAGAAGGTAGATGGTGCCCTCAGACTCTGTGTGTATTATCAGAAATTGAACCCATTGATGGTAAATAACTGATATCCCTTACTGAGGATCGATGATATATTTGATCATCTTTGAGGATCATGAGTGTTATCAGATATTTATTTTATATCTGGATATCATTAGTTGTGAATTAGACCATAGGACATACCGCTTATAGCTATTCAGAGTAGATATGTTCTATATGAGTACTTGGATATGTCATTAAGACTCATGAACACGCCAGCAGTTTTCACCGCTCTAATGAATCAGGTGTTCCAACCATATCTAGATTCTTTTGTGGTAGTATTCATGGATGATATATTGGTGTACCCACAGAGTCAACAAGACCATTCCACCTATCTTGACATCATAATGATTAAATTGATAGATAATAAGTTATTTGTTATGCTCTCAAAGTGACACTTTTGGATGGACTAGATACACTTCATGGGTTATATTTTCTCTGAGGTAGGAGTTGCAGTGGATCAGGAGAAGGTGAGATCAGTAGTTTACTAGGAGCATCCCGGAAGGCTGGTTACTATAAATGCATTATACATCACTTCTACCTTGTAGAAGCACTGCTGATGGGTTTTGACTAAGAAGGGTGTGGAGTTTGTTTGGTCAGATGCTTGCGAGACATACTTATAGGAGTTGAAGGGATGTTTGACTTCATCACAAGTCGTAATACTTCCAGAGAAATGGAAGAGCTATATAGTTTATTTTGATGCATCAAATATTGGGTTGGGAGTAGTGTCGATGTCGGGTGATTGAGTAGTTGCGTACGAGTCTCTGCAGTTGAGGACACTTGAGAGGAATTACCCGGCACATGATCCGGAGTTGGCTGTAGTTGTTCATGTGTTTTGTTTTTGGAGACATTATCTCTTGGGAGAAAATTTTGTTGTGTATGTGGACCACCTAAGTTGTAAATACATCTTTACCCAGTGTGACTTGAATTTGAGACAGCGATGGTGGGTTGAATTCCTTTACTCTGTAGACTTTGACCTTTCCTATACACCTGTTAAGGGTAATGTAGTAGCTGATGCACTGAGTAAGAGGGCTCAGTTATAGGAAGTGTAGGAGGCCAGTGGTGAGTAGAAGCTTATGGATTTGTTATATATGATGAATTTGGAGGTTTAGGATATCTAGGGGAAAAATTATCTGTCTTCATTACCTATTACTTCTTCCCTCCTTGATAGAGTGAGGATTAGAAAACTATCAGATTAAGAAGGCCTAGTTCTACGAGAGTCGATGGAAAGTGAGGACCCTCCTCCTTGTTGGACGATAGAGAATGATGAGGTACTACGTATCCATGGATGAGTGTGGGTTATAGAGGATATACACGAGGATTTGATGCAGGAGTTTCATGCTTCAGCTTGGGCAGTACATCCTAGAGTTACCAAAATGTATCGTGAATTGAGATGTCAGTATTGGTGGCCGGGTATGAAAAGAGAGGTAGTTGTTTTTGTTACGAGATGTTCAACATGTCATCATGTGAATGCGGAGCATCAGAGGCCATCCAGACTGTTACAACAGTTACCCATCTCGGAGAGGAAATGGGATGATGTCATGATGAACTTTGTGACTGGGTTTCCGAGGTCACTGCATGGTAGTGATGATGCAATAATTACATTATTAAATAAGGATGAGCACAATTGATATTATAAATATCCAAATAAATTTAAATTGTTAATTTTGATACATTAGACTAATTTTCTTAGTTATTATGACATATTAGGGTTGATTAAATGAATGTTTTTTTGATTAAATCATGTTTTTACGACTTTCACAAAAACCAAATACCAAAAATAGTGTCAAAATTTACAAAAATTAGTTTTTAAAACAAATAATATATTATGATTTTTTATAATAGTCCTAAAATTCTAAGGATAATCCTAAATACTCTTATAATGAAATATAGTTCATTAATTAACCACATTTGGTTCTCTTTGATTTTGATAGAATTTTTATTAACCATTTAATATAATAATACAAGGGGACATCATAAAGGTTAATCTATTTAACTAAGAGTTAAATCTTCTAATTAAGGTTAATATGATGACCTAATCTTATCTATGACCTATTGGTTGAGAATATTTATAACCATCCACACCTTAGAATTTAAATAAATAAATTTGGAGCTATACAAAACTGAATATGATTTTTTAATAAAATATTTTTTCAAACATTTTTTAAATTGAACCTCAGCTCTCTTATAAAAGGGTACTTACTTTTCACTCAAAATCACACCTCAAAAAACATTATCAGCCAAATCCAACCCAAATATCCTCCATAATTAACTAAATTAATTCCAGAGGCATTTTTTTGATCATAAATCCATCATAATGAGCCATGTTTTCAAATCAAAAGGAAACCCCCGAAGAAGCAATAATTATTTTATCTCCCATTTCAATTTTCTATTCTTTTTCCACTATCTCTTTCCATGGTATATCCATACCAAAATAATAACTCCAGTACCTTCTACATACTGTGATGTTATTATAAATATGGTATAACCATATTCATTATTATATCCATCCGATTAATGATAATGTCACCATGTGTGCGTACGTACAGCTTACCGGCTCTACAGAGTGGTGTAATTTGATATTCAACAAAATGTTTTTTTGATGGATATAATGATGAATAATATGTATAAAAACAGTGAAAATTACATGATATTTTTTTTCTACAATTAATATAACATCCAATTATGCACCTTTTAATCATTAAATAAATGGTATCATCACTCTTTTGTGCATACGACTTACCGTATCCAAGACACGATGAGATTAATTTCCACATTCACCATTCAACGATGATTATGAAAATACATATTTATAATAACTATGTATTATATGACATAAAAAATCAACTGGAAATATATATATATATATATATGTAGTTTTATTTATCTCATTTACTTACTTCAATTCAATATGGTATGAAAACAGAAACAACATTTATGCAGTTGTACAACCTACTATCTCCATAAACGGTGGTTTCCATTTAATATATCTATCAATGATACAAATATATATTCTGAATATATATGATATATATTTAATTTTTTATATTTTTGAATCAATTAAACCATGATAAATGTGATACAATCAAGAATAACATGTTAAAACACTTATGATAAAGAAAGCGATTATTACACGAAATTTTACTTTAACATGGAAATAATTATTAAATGGGTTGGATAATATGAAAAATGAATCATGTATGATATCATAAATATTAAAATGGTAATGCTATAAGTTAATAATATACTATGGTCATTATATAGGAGGATAAACATACCATGGACTAAAGGATTGTACAAGGTTAGGGTTAATTCATCAAACTCCTTATTATACGAGATTGTTTATGTGTAAGTATTTACAGTGTAAATTTTCTCATCCATTTCAGTGTTTCATAAAAATGTTAAATAAATGAATATTTTAATGTTTTTTGGAAGGGATTATTTATCAATATCATCATTTTAAATGTTTTAATTATATATTAATTCTAAATCTATTTAATTTATGTCCATGTTTAAAATTTTATTTTAAGTAGTTACTTATATGGACATGATTGTTTTAAAATGTTAATTCCGTTCAATTGTTTGAAAGTTTCATGGGAAACAATGATTAAAAAATGTCTTTTAAATGTCTTCCTATCTAAATTTTGTGACTTATAAATTATTTCATGAAAATGGGATATTTATCTCGAAGTGTTTTACTAATCATTTTCAACTATGTCAACATCCATTACTATATATTATTCTTGATTGAGGTTTATTTATTATAATACAATCATCTAGATTGTATTGAATATTTTTCATATTTTTTATTGTGGATGTATTTTTTTACCATTAATTATTTATGGTTTAAGTATTAACATTTTTTATGCTAGATTTAATAAAAAAAATTATGTTATGCTACAAAATTATTATATGGGGAATGATATGGAGTTAGTAACTGACGGTTGGAGCCCGCAATAGCTACTCAATGCATCGGTAGGTCCCATGAGGCAAACTAGTGTATTAGACCAAGGCCTTTGAAAAAATATTTATCTTTATTCTAGGAATGTGTCCTTGAATATGTGGTTATTTTTTCGGCATTATATATTCCCTAGTTATGAAATTAGTTATTACATGTGATTATTTTACTAGTAGAATATCTATGTGGATGTTTATAATGTAATTTTTTAGTTATTTTTTATATATTATGTTCAATTTTATGTATAAAAATTTTGTTGTTTTTATTACCCATATCTCCTTAAAATTTTACATCTTCCGCTTAATTAATTACCCCTACTGAGCATCTGATCTCACCCCTTTCTTATATTTTATTTTCCCAGGATTCCATGAATTTTTGTGTGACTGATATGTAGGATTTTGCAAAAGGGAATTATTCATTTTCAAATGATTATTTATGTTGTGTTTTATGTTATAAATTGTAATGTAATATTCATTTATATAATCTATGTTTCAATAGTGCTAAACGGATCAGTCTTTTGGGACATGATTCCTTGTAATCATGAAAATTAATTAAAATAATGCACTGGCTCTGGGATTTGGGGTTCGAGGCGTTACTATTGGTATCAGAGGAAGTTTTTTTACAAACCATGGAAACAAGATTAAAAGAATTATTATTAGAGAACATTACCCAAAGATAGTCATTGAGGATTAGTATTTATGAAAATCTTATAATATTTGTAATGTAGTGGTTTTTTTAGTTTTCTAAGAAGTACAACCTTGTATGGATACGACCAGGTAGAGGCGACTCTGGAACAGATTTACCTTAGAGGGAAAACTCTGTCAAGGAATTTAATACGTGACCTAGGGTATTTAGGTACATGACAACGAGCCTTAATACAATCTTGTTCATGACACTCTCAGGGGATATGATTTGAATAAATAACATTTTATTTATAAGTAGTTATGAATGATTTAGGAGTACAAAATCCATAAAAGAACGCATTTTTTCTGTTTATAGATTATATTAATTATATTTTCAATTTTTTTATGGTATTTTACAAGTTTGGAATTATGAAATGTGATTCTAAAACTAACCTAGTGTATTTCATTATTTAGAAAGGGTGCCCAGTGGAAGCAATGACAACACCAAAAATATGCATCATCCAAAGAGTTTGAAGGATCATATATTTCATGGTATTAAGACAAAATTTAGAAGGGAAATAGTCTCTCATGTATTCTCATCATATGAAGAAAATATATCATGTGTTCATGAGATAATTAAATCATTCTCTGAGTCATATGGAATTTATGGGAAGAAAGAAAAGAAAGAGGACGGAATCCAGAAATACGGATAAAGGGATGAAGGGAAATAATGATTTTCCCACATGTGATAACTGTGGAAAAAATCAACTTAGTAAATTCTTGATGGGAATTGGAGTATGATATATGTATAGAGAAAAAAGACACCACATTCATGACTGAGAGGGTATGAAAAAGGTTTCAAATGTACAATTCTTCATCTGTAATGAGTTTGGACACTACATGAATCAATGTCCAAATCATCAGAGTATGACCCAAATGATGATATTGAATAATAATCAAGTTATCATACTACCACAAATAAAGAGGAATGATTAGTGTTATTTTGTATTTATTAATGAATAATGTCATTTGAGTGTTATATCAACGATCTAATAGTTATATGAATTATGGAAATAAATAAGGATTGTACTGTAGTACAATTTCATTAAGGATTTGAGATTGTGTGGTACTAAGAAAAGTGACTCAATAAAAGGTTAATAATTTTGGGAAAATACATGGCTGAGGGAAATATAATCCATAATATGGTCATGATAATGAGGTAGTGATTTTGGAATAATATATGATTGACTTCGATAAATTATATTGAATATTCTCGACTTCCTTAAAAATGTTTAATGATTTGTATATTCCATTATTGTTAGAGTTTACAAAATTTTTGATTATAAGGAGTATATCATGTACTCTATAGGGAATAAGGGACCATGAATGTAATCAATAAGGTTTTATAGTAATTCAAGGATTTACCGTGTTTAAAAAGAATTAATGATGTTGGTATTCACATGTTATTACCTGGAAAAAAATCTTCATTTTGATTACGTTCCTTATAAATTTTAGATGGTGAGTTTGGAAAGAAGTATTTTGGATAAGTGTAAATGCTGGAATGGGTTATGTTTGGCATTGGATACTATTGTGATGGTTAAATCATTTCTTAAGATTATTTTTGGATTTTTATAATAATGAAAACCAAGAGGTCGGGAGACAACCTATCGCGTCCGGAAAGGTTGTAAGACTTGAACCCAGAATCGAAGGGCGACAAGGGTGCATCACTAACCACTGGACTATGTGATGTATTGGTTTGTATAATGCAGTTTTTTTAATATCCAGAAAAATTAATTATAAATTAATTATTTTTTCAAGACTATACGATTAGGATAAATATATTATTTTTGAATTCTGTTATCTTTTGGAGTTAATGTTGAGTTTGTGGTAGGAATTTGTTGAAGTATGAAACTCTACTTGTCATGTATTTTTATCCTCTTATAATATTAATAAATTAATTCTTAGTCATTAGTGAAGTAATCTTAGAACCAAAAAAGTGTTATCCTAATACCTTATTTTTTTGAACAGATGATAGTTTAAATCGTTCTTGATTTATGACATTGAGGTGCTAAATTTTACACTTATTTGTTATTGAATACTTAAATAACACTCGATAAATATATATTTTTTTACTCCAATTTTGGGTCTTTAATTTCAACCAATGTTCTCTTAATCAAGATCATAATTTGGTTATGAATTTTTTATTTCCCTTTCCCTCTTATTAAGAATAAATTTTATTAACACAATTTCAGATGTGGGTTTTTCAAAAAGGTATTTTAATATTTTTAACATTTTATTTTCAAATAAAAATTTCAAATTACAAGGAATCACATTATCTATGGATACTAGAATATAACACCCCAATATTTTGTAGTACGTTATCTCTTTAGAGTACTTCAATATCTCACGCTACATGCAACACCGAGTTCAAGCACACCCCAACGTATCAAACGGGCCGTTCAAAAAGATGTTATGAATTGTATTAAAAAAATTTTGAATTTTATATACTATTGAGAATTTTATATTCTAGATTATGTGTTTCTTAGACATAATATAAAAACAAATTTTTTTTTTAGAAAAAAGAAATATTTTTCAAAAAATGAAATTTTACCGCCTTTTAATGGGGAACCATTTTTAAAACCACTAATATAAACTTATATTTATTAAATTTCATGAAATTAAATTCTTCTATGGAATAGAGACATAAAAATTTAGTTTGGATAAATTTTTGGTAATTTTCTGAAAACATTCATATTTTGATTAATAGTGAAAAATACAAAATTTTAATTGAAAACAAATTTTTTAATCGAAATAATTTTAGTGTTAAATAATGAATTTGAATGGTTTGGAAGTATAATTTGATTATATTTTTATCATTTAATAAAATTTAGGTCATTATAAGTAATTTTACATTTAAATTTAACATAAAAACATGTAAATCTTTTGATATTTTTCACTTTTTAAAAACTCTATTTTTGGTTTTGACAACGGGATTTAATTTTAAATTAATTGTTTCTAATTATATGATTTTAAATTTTTAAAATGTCAATAATTTTTGAATTCTTAATATCAAAATTATCTTTTGGTGAATTTTTGGTATTTTTCTAAAAACATTAAATTTTTTATGAATACTGAAAAACATTACGTTATTATTTAAAACCGACATTTTATTTAAATAACTATTTATTTAATTTAAATTTATTTTAAGTAAATATATATATATATTATAACTATAATTTCTAAATTTAATTCATATGATTCATTTTATAATAATTTTAGATATATAAAATTTTATTTATCTTTTTAATGTCTTTTACCCACCTTCTAGGAACATTTGCAAAATTTCATAAAACATAATTTTCTGATATCTGTGAATTTAATTCCAAAAATACAAGAGTCACGATTGAAATTAGTAATTATAATGTGGTTCAACGGGATGAAAATAAATTTTGGTGAATAGTATCTTTTGATATTTATTTACCATAGTTAAAAGTAAATATGGTAATTAAAGGTAAAAATTATATTATAATTACACTAAAAAATATCATATTTCTATCGGATAAGTTTATTTCGACCAAAATAAACCTTAGAAATAATATATTATCTTCGTAGACCAACTTGGATTAGATTATGACATTTATTAATAGTTTATTTGAAGAATAATTAAAAGTGTTAAATTAAAGTTTTCATAACTAAGAAATTTTTAATATAGGGGTATTCATAAGCTAAATTCGACCATAAATATGCATTAGAATGATAAAAATATTTCTAACATAATTTTATTTTTTTATAATTTTTATACATTAAATAATTAAATTTATTTTTGACATAATGATGATCTAATAAGTACCTTTTTAAGGATCGATTAAAATAAATTATAATATAAATATCCAAATAAATTTACATTGATAATTTTAATGAATTAAAATAATTTTCGAGTATAATTTGACATTTTAGGGTTTATTAAATTAGTTTTATTCAATGTAATCACGCTTTTATGACTTAAAAATTGAAAATACCAAATAGTTTCAAAATTGACATAAATGAGTTATAAAAAGAAATACTATATTATTAAATTATATAATTGGGTTAAAAATCTATGTTTCGGAAAAAGGACACTAATAATGATATATATGTCATTAATGAACCAATTGGGGTTCTCTCGGTTTTTTATAGTATGTTATTAACCATTTATTATAATAATACAAGTGGACATTGGAAAAGTTAAACAATTTAACTAAGACTTAAATATAAACGTTAGAGTTAATATAGTGTCCTAAAAATGATTAAACCTATTAGTTGAGAGGATTTGGACCCATAGTAACCTTAAAACAGAAATTGATCAATTTGGATCCATTATAGAACTAAAATGGTTTTATAATTAAATATGATTTCATACTTTTCTTAAAGTGACCCTCACCTTTCTAATAAAAGGGCGCTTCCCCTTTTATCAAAATAACACCTCCAAATCCATTTGTCTCAGCCATGCCCTGAACAAATATCATCATAAAGTCACTCACATCAATATATATGCCCTTCCATGAGTAATATCCAACCTAGGGATCCATTTTGAAAATGTCAAATGGACACACCCAAAGACGAGGTAATTATTTTATCACAACTTTCAAAATTCTTTTCTTCTTCCACTATCCCTTCCTATCGTATTTCAATAAAAAATAATAAATCCATTAACATCTACATATTATAATGTTATTATAAATATGGTAAAACCTTATTCATTATTATATCCATCATATGAATGATAATGTCACCATGTGGGCATAAGTACGACATACCATCTCCACACCATGGTGTAATTTGTTGATCAACACTATGTTATATGGATGTATATAAGGATTAGTAATATATATATAAATAATGAAAATAACATGATAATTTTTCTTTATACATAATTTCCCATCCAATTACACAAATTTTAATCATTAAGGAAATGATATATTCTCTCTTGTGTGTGTGTATGACTTACTGTCTCCACGACATGATTAGATTTATTTCCATGTTCAACATTCAATGATGATTATAAAAATACATATTATAAAAAATTATGTAATATATGAGATAATAATGATCCAGGAAATATATATATATAGGTATGTATGTATGTATTTACATTTATCTCATTCACTTACATTCATTCATTATGGTATGAAAATGGAAACAACGTTTATGCGTATGTACGGCATACCGTCTCCATAAACTGTGGATTCCATTTCATATATCTATCAATTATAAATATTTATATTGTGAATATATATGATATATAAATAATTTTTAGTATTCTAGAATCAATTAAATCATGATACAAGTGATACGATCAAGAACAGCCTGTTAAAACACTTAAGAAAAAGAATGTGATTATTACACGAAATGTTACTTTAACATCAAAATATTTATTAAATAGAAATTATAATGTAAGAAATAAATATTTAATGATATCATAAATATTAATATGTTCCTGTTATAATTTAATAACAAACTATGGTATTTATACAGGAGGTTAAATGCACCCTCGACTAAAAGAAAGTACAAGGTAAGGGTTAATTCGTCAATCTCATTACTATTCGAGATTGTTTATGTATAAGTATTTACTGGGTAATTTTTATAATCCATGTCGATGTTTCATTAAAATGTTTTCAAAATGAATATTTTAATGTTTTTTGTACGGGAATCTTTATAAATATCATAATTTTAAATGTTTTAATGAATTATTTTTTTTATATAATTTTAATTAATGTCAATGTTTTAAAAATGATTTTATGTATTTACATATATTGACATAACTGTTTTAAAATGTTAATTACTTCCAAAAGTTTCTATGTGATATGGGAATAATTGATTCAAAAATTTATTTTAATTGTCTTCCTTTCTAAATTGTTTGAATTTTATATGATTTCATGAAAAAGGGATATTTATCTCAAATATTTTTAATGATCATTTTATACTATGTCAACATCATTTATAAGATATTATTATTGATTGAGGATAATTTATTATAATAAAATACTCCATATTTTATTGATAGATTTTGATATGATTGACTAGGGATGTGTTATTTTTATACCCTTCATGGATTATGGTTCAAGTATTAAAATTTTGTATACTAGTTTTAATAAGAATGATTAGGTTATGTTTCAAAATTTTCATATGACGAATTGATTGGACTTATTATGTGATTGGTGGAGACCATTATAGAACTTTGATTTATCTGTAGGTCTTATGAGATAATCTAGTGTCTTATCACAATGACTTGAAAAATAAAATTATGTATTCTTGGCACGAGGCCTTAAAAATGTGGTTGTGATGTCCAGCATTAGGCATTCACTCATTATAAAATTATTTATTACATGGGATTATTCAACTAGTAGTGCATGTTTATATGGTAATTTATGATTTATTTTTTCCCTATTATGTTGAAGTATATGTTTAAATAGGCTATTGTTTTTATTTCACATCTTTCCATAAAGGTTTATAGCTTCTGCTAAAGTAATTACCCTTACTGAGCATCTGAGCTCACCCCTTTCTTATGTTTTATTTTCCCAGGATTCCAGGAAGTTTATTATTATTAATAGGTAGGGTTAAGCTAAATAGAATAATGGTGTTCTCGAATTATTATTTATTTTTTGTTTTATGTTAGAAATTGTAATGTAACGTTCAAGTATGTAATTTATTTTCCAATAATGCTAAAGTAATTGGTCTTTGGGAACATGATTTCTTATAATCATTCCAATGTATTAAAATAATGCACCAGATCTAGGCCTCTAGGGTCAGGGAGTTACAATTGATTTCATATAATGTTAAGAAAAAACAATGTAATCTTGATTTAGAAAAACAATAATTAGAGAAAATTACCCTATGATAGACTTTTAGGATTAGTATGGATAAAGTTCCTATAATTTTGTTACTGTTGATATTTTGTGTGTTTTCCATGAAATAAAACCTTGTTTGGATATGACCATGTAAAGGTGGCTCTGGAAGTAATGTAACTAGGACTTAAAACTACGACAAGGAGTTTCTAGCTTGACTCGGGGTATCCTGGTACACAACAATGGTCTTTTCTTCACTCTTGGTTACGACACTCCCGGGGGATATGCTTAGGAAAATTATAATTTTCATTACTAGCAATTAAGAAGGATTTAGGAGTAAATAGTCTCTCAAAGAAAGAATTATTATTATTATTATTGATTTTATGGATAATCTTTTGAATTTAAGTGATGTATTTTACAAATTTTGAATAATTCATTTCGATTCATAAACTAACCTAGTGTTTGTCATTGTTTAGTAATGGAGGCCAGTAGAAGGAATGAGAACTCCAAAAATATGCATGATCTAAATAGTAATAAGGATAATATATTTGGTGGTATTATGCCAACATTTATAAGGGAAATAGTCTCCCACATATTATTATCATATAAAGAAATAGTATCATGTGTTAATAAGATAACTAAATAATTCTTTGAGTTCTATGGATTTTATGGGACGATAAAAAATAAGATGATTGAAAAGTGAAAAATGGATAAAGGGATGAATGGAAATAAGGATTTTACCACATGTGATAACTGTGGAAATAATTACATTGGTAAATGCTTGAAGGGAATGGGAGTTTGTTATAAGTATGGAGAAGAAGGACACCACGTTCATGACTGTGAGGGTAAGAAAAAGTTTTCAAATGTATAATGCTACATCTGCAAGGAGTTGGGACACTATACGAATCAATGTCCCAAACATTAGACTATGTCCCAAATTATTCTATTAGATAATAATCAAGTAATGATTCTAATGAAAATAAAGAGTAATGACTAGTGTTCTTATGATGTTATTAAAGAAACTTTTCATTTGAGTGTTGTATCAACGATGTAATGGTTTTATGAATTATGGAAATAAATAACGATTGTACTACAGTACTATTTCATTAAGGATTTGAGATAGTATGGTAGTAAAAAAGTGAAACAATAGTAAGTTAATGTTTTTGGGAAAATATATAGATGAGGTAAAGATAAACCTTAATATTGTCCTGATATCATTGTAGTGATTTTTCAATAAGATATGATTGATTTTGATAAATTATATTTTATATTCTTTTCTACATTGTAACTGATTAATGATTTGTATAGTCCATTAAAGTTGGAGTTTACAACATTTTTGGATTATATACAGTATTGTATAAGGAATAATGGGGCATGAATGTAATAAATATGGTTTTTATTGTAATTTGGGTTTTCCCCATGTTTTAAAATAATACATGATGAAGGTATTCAAAAGTTATTACATGGAAAAAAATATCATCATTATGTTTATGTTCCTTATAACTTTTGGATTGTGAGTTTGGAATGAATTATTTTGGATAAGTCTAAAGGTTGGAATGGATTAAGATTTAAATTGTATACTATTGTGAAGGTTAAATTATTTCATAAGATTATTTTAGAATTATTATAAAGAGGACAACATGTAGGTCGGGTGTCATCTTGTCGCGTCTGGAATGGTGGTGATACTTGAACCCAAAACTGATGGGCGGAAATGGTACATCACATAACACCGGCCTACATGATGTCTTGGTTTGCATAATTTTATTTATTTAAATATTCTGAAAAATGAATTATAAATACATTAATTTTTTAACCCAATACGATAAGGATAAAAATAATATTTTTTAATTATATTACCTTTTGGAGTGAAAGATGAGTTTGTGGTAGGATGTTTTTGAAAGATGAAACTCCTAATATCAATTATTTTTTCCATCTAATTATATGAATAAATTAATTATTAAACATTTGTGAAGGGATCTAAAAACAAAAAATGTGTTATCGTAATACCCTATGTTCTGTTGAACTGATTATATTTTAAATCAAAATTGATTGATGGCTTTGAGGCCTTCAATTTTACACTTGTTTTTCTTTGATTACCTCAATCACTCTCTATAAATATTTACATTTTTCGTCAATTTATGTGTCATTAATTTCCACCAATGTTCTCTTAATCGATATCATAATTTTTCAGTGAGTTTTCCTTTTCTATTTCCCTCTTATTAAGACAGAATTTTATTAACCCAATTTCTGATGTTGGTTTTCCACAAGGTATTTTTCTATTTATATGATTTTATTTTCGAAGAAAATTTTCAAATGATGAGTAGGCAATTTATTTAAGTAGTTTAAAATGTAACACCCCATAATTTCATAGTACATTATCTCTTCAATGTAATTCAAAAAATTACCCTTCATGCAACACTGAGTTTGACGCAACATGACTTACCAAACTATCCGTTCAAAAATGGGTTATGAATAGTTTTATCTGAATTTTGAATTTTATATATTCCAGATAATTTTAGAAAACATTATATGTGTTTCTTAGATATAATATAGGAATAAATTCAATTTTTAGATAAAAGCATTATTTATTAAAAAAAATTAAATTTTACCACCTTTTACTGCAGAACCCTTCTTAGAACAAATATTTGAATCTTCTATATATTAAATTTAATGAAATTAAAATCTTATTTAGAATAGGGGAATAAAAAATTTGTTTGTAAATTTTTTTTACCTTTCTGATAACTTTCATATTTTGATGAATAGTGAAAAATAATAAATTTTAATTAAAATATTTTTAATCAAAATAATTTATAGTGTAAAATTATGAATTTGAATGGTTTTGAATTATAATAAGATTATATTTTTATCATTTAAGATAATTTAGATCATTATATGTAATTTCACATTTAAATTTTACATAAAAACATTACTATCTTTCGATAATTTCTACTTTTTTAAAACCCTCTTTTTGGTTTTGACAATGGGATATAATTTTAAAATAATTAATTCATCATTTTATTATTTGAGTTTTTTAAAATAAAAATAATTTTTATATTTGGTATATCAAAATAATCATTGGGTGAATTGTTGGCACTTTTTTGAAAACATTTAATTTATGAGGAATAGTGAAAAACACTACTTTATTGTTTAAAAAATAATTTTTATTTAAATAATTATTTATTTTATAGAAATTTATTTTAATTAAAAACAAATATATAATACCTATATATGATATATTTAATTCATTGGAGTAATTTTAATAAATGTTTATAAATATGAAAACTTATTGATCTTTTTAACATCTTGTACCCACCTTCTAGGCACATTTGAAAATTTGCCTAAAACGTAATTTTCATGCTGTTGTGAATTTAATTTAAAAAATCTAAGAGACACAGTTGAAAACAGTATGTAAAATTTGGTTCAATGGGTTGAAAATACATTTGGTGAATAGTAACATGTGAATTGTATTTACCACGGTTAAAAGTTATTATTGTAATTAATGGTAAAAATGATATTATAATTACCCTAACCCATGTCCAACATCAATTAGATAAGCGTATTTCGACCAAAATCAACCATTTGAATAAAATATGATATTCTTTGACCCACATGGATTAGATTAGGACATTTATTATAATCTAATATAAAGAAGAGTTAAAAGTGATAAATTCAAATTTTTAGAATTGAACAATTTTAATATTGTGTTATAAAAATGATAAATTCAACTATAAAAATTCATTATAAAGATAAAAATATTTTCTATATAATGGTATTGTATTTATAATTTTGATACATTACATAATTAAATTTATTTATGACACAATGATGATGCAGTAAATACCTTATTAATTAATGAATAAAATAATTGATATTATAAATATTAAAATAAATTTAAAATAATATTTTTTATTCACTCCACTAATTTTATAGGTTAATATGACATGTTAGTGTTTATTTAATTATTTTTTTTCTAAGTTATCATGCTGTTATGTCTTTCACAAAAACAAAATACCAAATAGTGTTAGAATTGACATAAATGTATTTTTATAACAAATAATACATTATTAAATTATATAATTGTTATAAAAACATATGGTTCAGCAAAAATAACCTTATAATGATATATATTTCATTAATTAACCTATTGGGGTTCTCATGTATTTTTATGGTAGGTTTTTGAACAATTTATTATAATAATACAGGAGGACATCATAAAAGTAAAACTATTTAACTAAGAGTTAAATAAAAACGACAGAGTTAATATGGTGACCTAAAATTTTCCAAAACCTATTTGTTGAGAGGATGTCGTGCAATACCCACCATATCATCTAAATAAATCAATTTGGAGGTATTAAAAACTGAAAACTAATTTATAATAAAATATTATTTCAATCTTTTCGAAAAGTGACCATCACCTCTCTTATAAAAGGGTACTTCCCCTTCTATAAAAATCACACATCCAAATCCATGGAGATCAGCCAAAACCTGCCTAAATATCCTCCCAACTTCCTGAACATCAACATATAGTCCATCTCTTGAGCATAAATTTATCAATGGATCCATTTTGTTCAAATCCAAAGGAAACACCAGAAAAAAGGTAATTATTTTATAACCCCATTCAAAGTACTTTTATTCTTCCACTTTCTCTATATTTTTTATTTCCATACCAAAATAATATCTACACTAACTTCTAAATATTATAATTTTTTTATAATTATGGTACAACCATAATAATTATTCGATCCATCCTATGAATGATTAAGTCACCATGTGTGCGTACGTACGACTTACCGTATCCACGCTGTGGTGTAATTTTTTATTCAACACTATGGTATTTGGATGGATATAATGGGGAGTAATATTTATATATATAATTAAAATAACATTATAATGATTCGGTCTAATAAATATACCATCCAATTCAACTCATTTTAGTCATTAAGTAAATGATATTGTCGCTGGTGTGTGCGTATGGCTTACCGTCACCACGACACGATGAGATTAATTTCAACATTCAACATTCAACAATGATTATAAAAATACATATTATTAACAAGTATTTAATATATGAAATAATTATTATACTATATATAAATATATATATATATATATATGTATGTAGATATATAATTATTTCATTCACTTACTTCCATTCAATATGATATGAAAACGAAAACAATGTTTATTCGTACGTATGGCCTACCGTCTCTGTAAATGGTGGTTTCCATTTCATATATCTATCAATTATACATATTTATATTCTGTATATATATAATATATAAATAATTTTTTATATTCTGGAAGAAATTAAATCATGATACAAGTGATAAGATCAAGAATAACATGTTAAAACACTTACGATAATGAAAGCGATTATTACACAAAATGTTAATTTAAGATGGAAATAATTATTAAATAGGTAGTATAAAGTCATAAATTAATCATGTATGGTATCATAAATATTAATATTGTTTTGTTATAATTTAATAACATATTATATTCATTATACAAGAGGTTAAATATACCATTGTATGAAGGAAATTACAAGGTAAGAGTTAATTCCTCAATCTCATTATTATCCGAGATTCTTTTTGTGTATGTATTTTCAAGGAAATTTTTATCATCCATGTCCATGTTTTATAAAAAATTTATCAAAATGTGTATTTTAATGTTTTATGGAAGGGACCATCTATGAATTTTGTAATAGAGTTCTTTTAATGATTTATTTTTTCTAAATATTTGTAATTAATGTTCATGATCTTAAAATTATTTTAAGGATTTATTTATATGGACATGATAGTTTTAAATTAATAATTAATTTCAATAGTTTCAAAGTGGTATGGGATAAATTGATTAAAAAAATTTCTTTTAAATGTATTCCTTTCTATATTTGGTCACTTTTAAATTATTTCATGAAAAAGGGGTATTACTATCAATTCGTTTTAATGATCATTTTCAACTATTTCAACATCCATTGCTGGATATTATTCTTGATTGAGGAAAAATTATTATAATAAAATATTCAATGTTTTATTAATGTTTTTTTGATATATTTGACTGTGGATGTTTTATTTTTATACCATTTAGTGTTTATAGTTCAAGTATTAACATTTTTTATCTTAGTTTTCACATGATTGGTTATGATATGTTTCAAAATTTTCATACTCGAAATGCACTGTACTTAGTAAGTGATAGGTGGAGCGCACTATAGCTCCTAGATGCATTGGTAGGTATCATGAGACAAACAAGTGTCTTGGAATAAGGCGTTGAATTTTTTTATCTACAAACTATCCACAAGTCCTTGACTATGTGGTTATGATGTGCAGCATTAGTCATTCACTTAATATGAAAATAGTTATTACATGTGATTATTCGACTAGTAGAATATCCATGTGCATGTTTATATGGTAATGTTTGATTTATTTTTCCCATATTATGTTCATGTTTATTTTTTGAAAAGCAGTTTTTTTTATTACAGATTGTTCCATAAAAGTTTATACCTTCCAATAAATTAATTACCCTTACTGAGCATCTGAGCTCACCCCATTATTATGATTTATTTTCCCAGGATTTCAAGATGATGTATTATGATTTTTATATTGGGTTACAATAAATGTAATACTAGAATTTCATAAGGATTATTTATATAATGTTTTATGATAGAAATTGTAATATAAATTTCATGTTTTTGAACTATTTTAAAATACTTCTAAACATAGAAGTCTTTTGAGACTTGCTTCCATGTAATCATGCCAATGTATTAAAATAATTCAATGACTCCAGGCTTCTGGGGTTGGGGCGTTACATTTTAGTGAGTCTCTATCCTCTTTAGGAGTGGGAATGTAAGGATAAAAAATATTATCACTCACACATAAGTTTTCCTCACTTTGAGTCATTGGATCATTACCAATAACATGGTAATTGAACATGTCTTCTTGAATGAGAATCATGTCCCCTTCAATTTTCAAATTTGTATTTTTAATTATGTAATTATTCAGAATGTTGTTGTCCTTACATTCATGGTCATAGGATACATGCATCTAATTATCTTCATGATGGATTCTGATAGATGTGTAAGAAAATGAAATCATTCACATATGTGCCACATTCCACTTGAAATATGGAACAATGGATGGTGTCATGTATGTATAGACATCATTATATTTATTCCACAAATTTAGTCTTCACATCTATGCTCTTACAGAGGTGTCATTGAACACTATGTTTTTCCTTATTTATTGAAAAATTCTCTTTTGAACTCCATAATATTCACTATTGTTAGGAGGATTATATATCTAATCATGTAAGAAGATCTATGTTTTCAAAAATCTGGAGATGTTGAATTTTTTCGATTTAACATTCATGGTTTTATTTTATGATCCAAAAAATCACTACCCATAACTAAAATGTTACTAGATACATCAGTGTTGACATTATTTTCGGATAAATATTTCATTTTTTTTGGAATTCCTTTTATGCAACATATTCATGGTTAATTGTATTGTTTCTTATCGTTGTCCATCACCTTGGTTATTTATACACTTGTTTAAGCCTCTTGATTTCCATTTATCTGGGAATAGGAATTGTGTTCATGAGTAGTTTTCATGTTGTCCAGACTAGTGAATTGCTCCATTAGGATAAACACCCTACTGGTGTTTACATCATCTGATAGTTCATGTTGAACCTTCTTGACCAAATCTAATACATTTATCAATGTAATTAGTAATTTTATAATCCTCTATTGTATTATCATTATCTTCAACCAGGTCAGCACAATATTTACTATCATTCCCTGAAAAAAAAATTCCATGATTTTGAACACAAATTTTATTACCCTTTTTAAGGGGTTTAGCATTTTCCATAGGATCTTTACTATTTCTATGCATTTTAAATTTATTCCACTCTATTTATTTTTGTGGGAAAATAATTAACTACACAATATTTTTTAATAGAGTGTATAATTATCTTTCAAATTTTAGAAAAGGGAGTGGAGGTGGGGGGGATTTGCAGGGTCTTTCCTAGGGGGTGTCAAGGAGGGAGGGGGTCTAGGAGAGGGGGTCTCATATGGGGTTTTCCCTCTGTGAGGGGGTGTACATAATATGGGATGACTAATTAGAATGGGTGTCTAGGAAAGGGGGAGTGGATTCTAGGAGTGGGGGTGGAGGGCTATTGAAGGGGTGGAGGGATATAAAGGGGTTGTGTAGGGTGGAGGGTTGTCAATGGGGTTGGGGTCTATCCAGGGTGCACGGGAGTATGTCTAGGGAGTGGTGGGGTCTCTCCACAGGGGGGGTGTCCAGGGTGAAAGGGGGTCTGTATAGGGTGAATGATGGGGCTTTCTAGGAAGGGGGTCTGTCTAGGGTGCAGGGAGGTCTATCCATGATGGTGGTCTATCGAGGGTACATGGGAGGTATGTCCAGGGTGAACGGGGGTCTGTCTAGGATGCATGGTGGCTCTGTCTAGGATGAGGGGACCAGGTGTGGAGGGGGACTAGCATGGGGTGGTGGATTTGGATGTAAGGGGGTGGGAATTAGGGGGGAAAGTAGAGGGTGGGTAACCAGGGAGAAATCATGGGGTAGGGAATCAGGTGGAACGAGCAGGCATGTAGGCATGTTGTGATTTTTTATTGAAATTAAATCTAAATCCACAATTTCAAACTGTGGTTATAGGTCGTGATTTTTGTTTTCCTAGATATTGAAGATGTATAGAAGGTTTGAAACATGTTTATCGGCTGATATCCACAGTTAAAACTGTAGATAAATCCATATAGCTAATGTTTAATCCATGGCTATATGCTCTGTATGTCTTAATAGGTTGCCATAGTTTCAAAATGTGGAAATAGGGAATTGGACACAATTTGAACCATGACTATAGTCTTAAAGCCACAATTTGAACTATGGCTATATGATTATATCCATGGAATGAATCCATGGCTATAGGCCTTACCATATAGCCTTTCCAATAATAGCCACAGTTTTTTGTCTTAAAGATATGATTACAAATCATTCCTATAGACTATATTTATAGTAGTTAGAAGTATATTTTTTATTTTTATTTTCAATGTAATAGGAGGGGTTTTTTACCTGAAAAGTGTTTTGAGTTTCCAATGAATATTTTTCTTTTTTATGTTCTTCTTTTATTATTAACATTCACACCTCCTTTTTTATTTCATGGGTATCCATTGATTATTATGAAGGAACTCTAGGTAAATAGTCTTTAATAGGTCCCAATGATGCCCTAACTAGAAGCCATTATATGGACTATAATCTTATTGTGAGATTGTGGCACTGAATTAGGCCATGTATTCCATCATCGTGTGTTATGATAGGTGGGTTTTATTTGAATCCATTCATATTTTTTAGATTTATAGTCATTACCTAGTATATCCCCAAAGATCATAAGTTCTCATTATAATTGTGACTATCCTTTTTATATTGGTGTATGTCTTTCTCTTAAGCACCTAGAATTCCATCTTTTATAAAATACAATGACAATTTTTATAAATCTTATTATGACTGTCATTGTTTTAATTTATATAAATCTTATTTAAACTAAATTTAAAAATTAATGATTCACCTAAATATAGTGCAGTCCAAGAAAATATTTTCAATATGATTATATCATTTAATAAAAATGAAGTTGATGTTTTAAAAAATTGTTTATACTTGATATTTATATTTCTTATTCTCAATTGAGAAAACATTATTTTAAATATATATATTTAAACTAGATTGAAACGTTTTTCCTTTTTAATGACTATGTATTGGGATTGGGGAGGATTCATACTGAGACATTATGTCCACACATATTATCATTTTAGGTTATTGGTCAACTACTGATTACTCATAGATTAGGTTTGTTTTGAGATTTTATGGTGACTCATAGTGTCACATAGAGGTATGTGGGTTTTTTTATTTATTTTCCCATATTGCATCATCCATCCTTTTTTTTCATCCATTCTATTATTAGTAGATTTTATACATGTGTTGTTATGGTTGATGAATAATTGTGGTTGTTTCTTTCAAGGGAGATAAATTTGAGAGTGAGTTTTTATTTATGTATTATTATCTCTTTATAAATGATTACTTTTTTGGCATGTAAATCCAATGTATATATGCATCATGGAAGAATGTTTGATAAAATTTACACTACAAGTTGTATTTGTTTTATAGTAAAAATCATTCCCATTGAGTTTTTAATGATTCCATTCTGCATTTCACAGACCCATGGCTCTTAGGACACCCTCTTTTCCTTTTAATAAGTTTTTTGTTGTATTCTGTGGATGGAAACAAGGGTTGGTTCACAGGAATGTGCCTCATAACAATCATATGTTTATATATATTATTTAGTATAAGAGAATGATAATTCATCTCAATTTAATAAACTTTCTATGTGTAAATTAATGTAATTTTTAAATTAGTATTCATATATGAGGACATTATTGAGATTTAATAATGATATTGATGATTATCAATGGGATGATTAATATCGACTTAAATCATGTGAATATATGACTATTTCATATTTTTACTCATTATATCATTCTTAATAAGCCATTATTTTGAATATATACTTATAAATGGTTATATTTCAGGGGTTGTTGTTTGATTGGTGGTTAATTGAATGTGATTGTTTTTTGAAACAATATGTATTAGAGTACAGATCTGGATTAGTCATGTAATAACCATGTCTTACACTATATACCTCTTTAGGGAAACCTAATTTTTTAATTCTAATAAACTATGGAAATTGGTTTTGATTGTGTTGGAATCATTGTGTTTTACAATTATGATTGGTAACATAGTTTGATATTTTTTTTCTTCAGATTGTAGAATGTTTTATAAAAAATTTAACAATTTACTTTTCTTGGTAAATAATTTTGATTCATTTTTTTATTGAACGATAAAATATATTTTCTTTATGAAATGAAAATAAATGTAAATAATAGTTGTCTTTAAATATTATAATTTTCATGGATTATTTTTTTTTCAGGAGAAGAAAATTTAATGTGGTGCCACTATAATAATACAATAATTCATTGAGGAATAAAAATCCTATAGTTAAGGTTTTGTTGCAGTTATTATAAACTTATTATATTTTTTTATTTTTTTATTTATTAAATGTTTCTTGATCTACCAAAAAATGGGTATCCACAACGCCATCCTTTAACAACGCTAAAAAATGCACTAATAAAAGGGTACTTTTAACCGTGCTTAAAAAATTGGTCTTAATAGTACCCCTTTTGAGCATTTTTTTGGGAAATGAATTTATATCCAAGTATTACAATCATATTGATATTATGTATTTGAAATATTATGGTTTTTACCAATCTATTATTATTTATAATCAAATATATAATAATATATACATATAATTTTTTATATTCACACTTACAAATTTAATTTTATAAATAAATAATTTTACATATTAACATATATAATATATTTTTCAGTATATATGACTTATCAAAATAAAAAATAATATCCATTTTATATAAAATATAAATATATGAATATTTATATACCTATATAATACGCGAGTGTGTGTGTGTTTATATCAACAAATTGAGATATATTATCTATATATTCTAACATATGTATATACATATTAATATATATATATATATATAATTATACTTATAGATATACATTTATAATATTTGTGGGTTTTATATATTTATTTATTTGTTTATATATTTATAAACCAACAAAAAAATATTTAAAAAATTTATCTAATACTGGTCTTATAAATTTATATTTATATACGAATCATATACGAATGAAAAATATAACTATATCCATATAAATAAAAAGATATAAATATATAGTAATATACGAATATGTATATATATATTAATATAATTATATACATATATATTTATCTAATTTTATTTATAGGAATTTTTTTTCATTATTTAATATGGTATCACAAAACAAGTGTTTTATGTTCATTTATAACATATATCATTTGATTATTTCTAAAAAAATAATGAAAGGTATATTTTATATAATTTAATGATTAATATATACTGTTTTTATATTTATGAAACACATAACATATAACATGAGACGTATATCAAACATTTAATTGTGTTTTAAAACATATATACTTTGACATAATTTTATGTCTTTAAAATTAGTCTTTCTCCTACCATTTATATTTTATGACTTTTTTTATGAAATAAATGTTAAAAATATATTAAATAGTGATTAATTTAACCGAATCAGATTAAATCAATCCAATTTTTAGATTTATGTTATTCTAAAATATTATTTATTTAATCTCACACGCCTCCATGTTATTTTAAGGACTTTTTTTTAAATCAAATGGATTATATATTAAAAATATTTATTTCAAGAGATTTCACTATGAAAATTATATTTAATTTTTTGAATTCAATTTCTAAAGGGAATCTAGAGAGATGTTTTATCAATATTTTATATTTACATTTTACACAAATCAAATAGTAAAGAATAAAATTTAAATTAATATATCATAATTTATATTAAAAGTAAATGAGTCCAACGAGAGTATGAATGGAACAATCCCATGTAAAAGTTTGATGATTTTGACAAGAGAAATTTTAATGATTTATATTGTCTCTCAAAATTTTTTGGCCCATAATAAATGATTTTTTATACTAAATGTTATAATTTTTAAATAATTGTATCAAGATATATCTAACAATTTTTCTGATAAAAAATTTAAATGACCCAATTGAATTGGTGATTGACTATCCCAGATTCCCAATTATAAAAACCCAACACCACTTTAAATAAAAATAATTAAAAACAACAACCTTTTAATAGTATATCCCTATGATTTTAAGGCCATACAAAAAATTTCAAATGAAATGTATTATATTTATAGAATATTTATTTCAAGAGATTTCAATGTACATGTCAGTTTTAATTTTTTGAATTAATGTTGGGAATATAATTTAGAGAGAAGTGTTATCGTTATTTTTTAGTAACATTTTTCACTCAAAAAACAATGAAGAATAGAATTTAAATTAATATATCATTATTTATATTAAAAATAAATGTGTCAATAATTATATTTCATTTAGAATTTATTTGATTAGATTTAGAATACATAAATACAAATTTTTATATTGTATATAATCATTCAACATAACACTAGTATGTAATATTCATCTAAAAGAATCATGTAATACTATAACTCACAAAAATTATATTATTTTTATAATTCATGAAGTTATTTATCTTATTTTTAAAAACATTGAACAATTACTACTATAGCATTGTATAATAATTTATGGTAATTTTATAAATTATGAAAATTCTAAATAAATTTATTTTAGGAAAATATTTTAATTAATCTCAAAATAATCAATTATCTTCATTCATTGATTTATTTTTTCCTTGTGTGTACATATAAGAGATATTTAAAATTAAGAGAGTGGCATTTTGTAACTTAGATTACATTAAATTTTATATATTTTATATTCATGGAAAATTTCCAATTAAATAAAACATATTAAAATATAAGGTGATAATTCTATAATATCCTTCTTCCATTAATTATTATTATTAATAGATATAGCATTATCAATTATTTTTAACCTAGATTAACATTATTTACCCTTTATCGTGGATACAATGATTACCACTATTATGATTGATATTGACTAAAAATAAAAGCTAAATATTTAAATAACATAAATAGATAGATTAAAAAATATGGAATCATGCTTATAAAATTCATTTTGTTTATGTGGTTGAAATTAATTTTTAAATAAGAATGAAACATTCTAAGAAAAATGATTTTTAGAAAATAAATTTTAAGCATAACACTGGGTTTTTTCTTATCTCATACCTAGAAAAATAATAAAAAAATATAAAAAATTACTAAATATATATTTAATATATTTCATTAAAATAATTAACCATTTTTTAATAGTTTAATTTTTTAATAAAAAATGCATTACACACATAAACAAATTACAGAAAATTGACTTTTATTTAATATTTTTTTTGAAATTTATTTATAAAATTGATTCCAATGAATGTAATTTTATTATTTAAAACATAGGAGAACTAATTTTACTTTTTAACCTGTATGTAATTTTTTTAACTATTTATGTGATTAAAATTAAATATAGTTTTCAATAAAATTCTATAATTTTTACCATTCATTGAAAAATAATACTTTTCAGAATTTTATGAAAACATTATTCCTCAAATAAATTTTACATGATGAATTACAAAATGAAATCCTGTTAATTAAATATAATTTCTAAATTCTCTAGTAATTATTTTTAATATTTTCTAAAAATGATAAATAAGAATAGTTTTTTAATAAATTGTTTCTTTGAAGAATAAAAATTATTTTCTAAATTTGTAGTGATTATTTAATAAATATTTATCAATAAATATAAATTTATCTTGAAATTTAAATATATTTCATAGATTATTTAATATTTTTTTATAATTTATAATTTGAGGGATAGGTTATCATGGTCATATTTAAATAATAATATTTCATGATATGTTTAGGCTTGGTGTTTCATATCGTGTACACTATTGAACATAGTGTTCAATAAAAATATTAGTGTGTGATGATTTTCATATTTGGACGACTATTTAAAAAACATAATATATACATGAGACAAGATATAAATTTTTTAAAGAGTCTTCATCTATATTTTTTGTACATGAGTAATCTAATAACTGGTGATATTTTATCCATTGAGTTCATCCCTAGTTTTTTCCTTTCTTGATAATATAAATCCTACAATATCTGGAACATAAAGTTTTCCTTCATATGAGTATACTCCATCCCATGTGCTCCCCCAAGGTATATCACTTAAGAATATCTTCATTATTTCAATCCACTAAATTTTTTTCACAATTTTTCTATGACAACACCTCATTTGTTAATTATAGCTTCTCATTTTCACAAAAATGGATCTTTAATTTTAAGGACCTTTCATGAATTTTATTTTAATTTGTATTCAATGATTTTATTTTAATACCTAAGGAAAATTTCATCATCCCCATGAGTTTCAATATTTCAGTTCTTCTCCTTGTTTAGAATAATGAATTTACCCCTAAAAATTTGAAATAATTCCAATGAGGGATCCTTCCCATACCATATTTCGTAAGGTGTGTTCTTTAAATTTTGACTTAACAATCCCCTTTTATAGATATAAACTAAATTTAGAACTTTTTCGTTATATGTTTTCTTTAAATATTGTTGTATTATCATTTATTTATTAGGATGTTCCTCCACCTAAATGTTAGTTAATTAAATCCCATTTTCAATCTATAACTTATGGATTTTTATACCTAGTATATTATCTACTAATATCTTTTGATATTCAATACAATTAAACAATCTATATTTAATGGATATGTTAATAAACATTTTCAACCTACCATAATCATCAATAAATAGAGCGTAATAACTTTATTCATCTATGGACTTTGGGTGAAATTGGCCACCACACATCCACCGTTAACTTAATCCTTATCATTGACATTTTTCCCTTAATATTTTAAGTATTTAAAATGAATTTAAATTTTTAAAAATAATCATAGTATTAGTGTCAACATGAGAAATTTTAGGATATTATTAGATCCTTCATTCTCCACCACATCTTGAAAGGATTTTTGGATTAAGTGTCCAATAATTTCATTCCATATTCTTTTATATTAATCCAAGGATATAAAGTTCCTATATTATTATCAAATAATGAGTTAGACATTGAATTTATTAATTTTCTTAACCATTGTGGAGTTTATCCCTTAAAAATAATATTTCTCAAATAGATGATAACAAATAAGAAAGGGATTTTAGATTTTATGTGTTTTATAAATAAAATTATATCCATGAATGAAACTTAGAGATAATATAAAAACTCAAACTATTACTCTTTATCCATCACCTCTTAAGTTATGAGGTTATAATTTTTTAGGTAAGCTCAATAATATTTTATATTAATATCATAAGAAGTGATTGAAAATTGTAATAGAATAGTAGAAGAATTAAAAGATATTGAAAAATTTATTTACATAATGTAATTAATTATTTGAATAATAAATGTTAACCTCTAAGAAGAAAAATACTATAATAGGGTCCATGAATCTAATAAAATTAAATATAAAGGCTAATAATTTCAAAATATTGGCTATAATATCTTATTTATAGACATTATCTTCATCATGAAATAATTATTTTCATTGTGGAATGATGTTATATACCTTAAATATAAAACCTCATATATTCCTCATAGGTTAAATAATTATGGTTCAAGTGATGGTGTTGGTGTTCCATGGATATATCATTCTCCTTCAAAAGAAAAATCACTCAAGGGTAATGTAATGACATTCCATGTACTTCAAATTTAACATCGTCTTCCCTTATATTTCTCAGTATCATTATATCTTAAATGGAAAATATTTTTAATTTTTAATTATTGACGTAATATATTTCAATATTACTTCATAAATACAAAAAATAATGGTAATATTTTATAAAATTATTTTCTACATCTCCTCAAAAGGGTATCGATATTTAAATTAAATATGACATGGAAAAACAGTAATATCACTACATGATTTCTCTATTAGATCCCATGAGACTCATCAAACATTAACGCTTTTCATTTTTTTTATCCTCTATCATAAGCATGAGTTCTCTTACTATATTATATGGTTCTCCCCTAGTGTCTAATGATACCACAACTCATTCTCCACTACTCATCCTATAATGTTGTCCTCTCAACCAACACACCATCCATGATCATTAAACGGTTTCATGTCCTGGAGATGGTTTTACTACTTCAATGACTGGCTAAAACCTTGGTGTTAATACATTCATATGAGGATTTGATATAAATTTTGTTCTTATTTTATATTTTACCTAAAATATATTATTGAATAACATAAAATCCTGACATCATAAGTCCTTGGGAAAACATTTGATTCCTCTTTTATGTCATGTCGTGGAGTTAGGTCCCTTATTTTTGATCAATATATTCAAAATCACATTCATACACATTGTGAAAATGTTTTGTGGTATTATTTCCTTCTAGGATTACCATTTATATTTGGTCCAAAAACCTACATAACGAAACAATCTCTTTTGGAGTAATCTCTCTGCAATTACCACAAAAACATCAAGGGAGGATCCAAAAGCTTCCTTAAAATCAATCCTTCCATAAATCAATAAAAATAAAAAAACATAATAGAATTATTCCCCATATTCAGTGTATATAATGATAAAAAAACATTCATGAGTGATATTTATCAAATTCCCCCAGAATTGATCATTTTTTAACCCTTAAGAGAATTATATTTACAAAGATTCCAAATATGTCCAATCCTTTAACTAAAGAAAACCAGTATAGAACGTATCAATAAAAGAAAATATTAGCTACAAATTTTCAAATTATATTATACTCATCCTTCCTAAGTAATCATACATCCTTATTAAGATTATACTACAATTATTATTCTCATCCAGTATTATTTTCCAACAATTTCGAAGACATCCACACCCATAAAATGATAGACCTATTTAGAGAATATCCAATTCAACGCACAAGAAATATGTAAAACTAGAGTAATTCTCATTATAAATATCATATATTCTCTTTATAGGCTTGTATAACATCTCAAATCACATTATAAAAATCTAAATAGATAAATCAATAGGAAATCATAAAAAGGTTCTAAGGTCTTTGAGGCTAGAGGTGGGTGGTTCATGAAATAATCATTAAAATTTAAGGCTTTGAAAATGGGGATAAATTATTAAAATACAAATAATGATTATTTATTTAATCTCAATGAAAATTGGACCTTATTATACATGTAATTCCCTGACCCCAGTTACCAAGAGTTAGTGTATTATTTTAATACATTTCCATGAAAACATGGAATGAAGTCTCGAAGGACTAATCAGTTTAGTATTCTTTGAAAATAGATTACATACATGAATGCTAAATTACAATTTCTAACATACAATACATCATAGATAGTTCTTTGAGAATTCCATTGATACCTTATCTTAACCCAGTATCTCAATCATAAAACACTTCTTGGGATCCTAGTAACGTAAACATAAGAAAATGGGGAGCATAGAAGATCAGTAAGGGTAAATAATTTTGCGGAAGCTATAAACATTTATGAGAAGATATATAATAAAAAATAGATTTTTAAACATAATCATGAACACAATATGGAAAAATAAACCACGCATTAGTATATAAAAATTTCCATGCTTATTCTACTAGTTGAATAATCACATGTAATATCTAATTTCATAATGAGGGAATGCATAATAACGGACATAATAACCAAATAGTTAAGGCCTAGTGCTAAGAATTCAAATAATATTTTGTCAATGCCTTGTTCCAAGACACTAATTTGTTACATGAGACCTACCAATGCATCGAGGAGTTATAGAGGGCTCCACCCGTCACTTAATAAGTCCAATGCATTCCACATATGATACGTTTTAATCATAAAATAAACATTCATATTAAAGACAACATACCATATTTCAATAATTTAACCATAAACCCTAAATGGTATAAAAATAACATGTCCACGGTCAATAGAATCACAAAAACTTCAACACAATGTGGATTATTTTTTTCATAATAAAAAAACATCAAACAATATTAAAATCCATCGAAGAATGTTGACATAGATTAAAATGATTAGTAAAATTCTATGACAGAAGTACCCCTTTTTCATGAAATCGTTAAAAACTATCCCAATTTATAAAGAAATTCATTTAAAATATATTTTTGAATTAATGTTTCCCATACCACTTTGAATCTTTTGAAAAGAATTATCATTTCTAAACATTCATGTCCATATAAGTATTGCCTAAAAATAATTTTGATAACATTGATAGTAATTAAAATGGTTTAGAAAGATAAAGATTTAAAACAAAAAAGATGATCTAGCTAAATATTCCCTCCCATAAAGACTTAAATAATTCCATTTGAATTCATTTTTATGAAATATGGGAATCGATGATGAGTATTACTTAGTAAATACTTACACAAAAACAATCTCAGATAATAATGAGATTGAGGAAGGAACCCTTACCTTGCTCTTTCCTTTGGATGAGGGTATGTTTAACCTCGTATATGATGACCATAGTATGTTATTAAATTATATAATAACGATATTAATATTTATTACTTCATAAATTTTTCATTTATGACTTTATACTAGTAATTTAATAATGATTTCCATGTTAAATTAATATTTCGGGTAATAATCACTTTCTTTGTCGTACATGTTTTAACTTGTTATTCTTGATCATTTCATTACGATAAATATTTAAATACTTCCATAATATAACACATGATTTATATATCATACAAATTTAGAATATAAATATTTATAATAGAAATATATATGAAATGTAAAACACCGTTCATGGAGACGGAAGGTTGTACATATGCATAAACGTTGTTTCTGATTTCATATCCTATTGAATGGATGTAAGTGATTGAGATGAATGTATATATATATATATATATTTCCAATATCATTATTACATCATATATTACATACTTATTAATAATATATATTTTTATAATCATCATTGAATGGTGAATGTGGAAATGAATCTCACCGCGTCGTGGAGACAATAATCCCTACGTACGCACGAGCAAAACTATCATTATATTGATGATGAAATAATATGAAATGTTATGTTATATCATATATACTGAATAATTAA
Organism: Viscum album; assembly: GCA_963277665.1. NCBI lineage: Eukaryota > Viridiplantae > Streptophyta > Magnoliopsida > Santalales > Viscaceae > Viscum > Viscum album. Next base: position 822,833,816 of record OY728162.1, read on the forward strand.
CATGTTATATTTATTATTTACATCACTTATACTCATTATTATACCCATCCAAATATTGAAGTGTTTGAATAACAAACTACACCACGACGTGGAGACGGAAAACTATACATATACACGTATGGTGAATTTTGTCATTTATATGATGGATATAATAATGAATATAGTTTTACCATATTTATAATAACATCATAGTATATATAATTTATTAGAGTTATTATTTTGGAATGCAAACAACAAAAAAGAGGAAGTGGATTATGAAAAGAACTTGAAAGAGGGTGGTGAAATATTTACCTCTTCTTCGGGTGTTTCCTTTTGAGTTGTTCAAAAGGGATCCTTAGGTTGGATTTCTGATCAAAATAAAGCCTCTTGTCTGATTTGAGGGATGTTGGGAGGATATTTGGGTAGGGGTTGGCAGATCTAAATGTATTTGGAGGTGTAATTTTGAGAGTAGGGGAAGAACCCTTTTATAAGAGGGGTGAGGGGCCCCTTAGGAAAAGATTGAAATGTTATTTTATAATAAAAACATTTTCGATTTATAATGGTTCAAAAATAATTTATTTAAAGGATAAGGTGAGGATGGGTAGAAATACTCACAAAAATAGGTTTTATAAAGGTTTATGTCACCATATTAACCATATCTTTTATATTTAACTCATAGTTAATTAGTTTGACATTTACCATGTCTCTTTGTATATATATATATTATATGGTTAACAAATATACTATAAACATCCAAGAGAACCCCAAGCGGTTCATTATTTATATTTAAAACCTTATCTAAGTAATTTTTCCAACACATAGATTTTTAAAAATATAATATCAATTAATAATATAATATTTGTTTTTAAAAAACTCTTTTATGACAAATTTGACACTATTTGGTATTTTGTTTTTGTTCAAGTCATAACAGCATGATTACTTTGAACTAAATTCATTTAATAAATAATAAAATATCATATTAACCTATAAATTATTTTTATGGCATCAAAAATTTCAAATTATATTTATTTTAATATTTGTAATATCATTTATATGATTATTTCATTAATAAGGAAAATACTGCATCATTATTGTGTCATATATATATATTATGTAAATAAAATTAAATAAAATATCATGATTTTGGAATAATTTATAGATTTATAATTACTATTTATATTCTAATATATCAATTATATAACCTCATATAAATTTTTTTTACTAAAATATATTTTCTTTGGTTATTTTTGTCTTTACGTTAGATTTTCTAAAATAAATGTCATTATCAATCCCATGTGGCTTCATGGGGTCCCAAATTTGATTAAAAGATGATCATGGTCATAAATGTATCTTCCAGTTGGAATATCACATGTGTGATGGTAATTTAGTATTATTATAATATTATTTTGTTACCCTTACCTACCGGATTAACCATTTAACCATGGTAAATAAAATATTTACCGAAGTAATTCTTCATAATGTATAAAATTAAAAGATTCATGTTTACTCAATTTTTACCTCTTGATTCCAAATATGGAATCCATTTTTCAAAATTCAAAACAAAGAAGAGGATGAAATTAATTTAAAATTAATTCCCACTATCAAAACAAAAAGTGTGTTTTTAGGAAATAATAACTATAAAAAGATTGACATTTTATAAGGTCTAGTTTAAATGTGAAATTACATATAATGACCTAAATTATATTAAACAATAAAAATATAATCTAATAACGTATTAAAAACCACTCAAATGTATAATTTAACACTATAACGTTTTTTCAATTTAAAAGTTGTTTTTAATTAAAATTTAGTACTTTTCACTATTCATCAAAATATGAAAGTTATCAGAAAAATGAAAAACTTATCCAAAATAAATTATTATGTCGCACATATAAATAATATGTTTATTTTTCCAAATATAATTTTAAAGTTTCAAATATTTCATAAAAATGGTTCACCATTAGTAAGCGGTAATATTGCATTTTTTGGAAAATATTTCCTTTACCTAAAAAATATAATTTGATATTATATTAAGTCTAAAGAACACATAATATGGATGTTAGAATTATATAGAGTATATAATATTCAAAATTTAGTTAATACTATTCATAATCTCTTTTTTTAGGGCTTGTTTGTTAAAATGTGGTGCGCTCGAACTTGGTGTTGTGTGTACCACAAGCTATTTAAATAATTTAATGAGATCACGTAATATGAAATCATGTGGTGTTACATACTCCCCTCCTTCAGAAAATTGAATCCTCAAAATTTCAAATTGTTTTTTGAAAATAAAAGTTTTAAAATAGAATAATACCTTTGTGGAAAACCCACATTGGAAATTGGGATAGTAAAATTTAGTTTTAATAAGAGGAAAAGGGTAATGAAAAAGTCACCACTAAATTATGATTTCGATTATAAGAAAATTGGTGGAAATTGGAGACACATAATTTGAGGAAAAATTAAATATATATATGGAGTGATTGAGGTCATCAATCACAAACAAGTGTAAAATGGAGGGCCACAAAGGCATCAATATATGATGATTTAAAATATCATTGGTTATATAAAACATAAGTTTTTAGGATAACTCATTTTTGGTTTTATGTTCTATTCACTAAAGTTTAATAATTCATTAATTCACATAATAAGAGGGAAAAAATATACTTGACATGTATACTTTCATCCTTCAATTAATTCATACCAAAAACCCATCTTTCATTCCAAAAGATAATTGAATTCAAAAATATTATATTTATCCTAATCATATAGGGTTCCAAAAATAATGAATTGATAATTAATTTTTTAGAATATTTAAAAAAATGACATTATACAAACCAGGAGATCATGTAGGCCACTGGTAGGTGATGCACCCTTGTCACCCATCGGTTGTGCGTTCGAGTATCTCGGCCTTGCCAGACACGATTTGTTGTCACCCGGCCTCTGTGTTGTCCTTTTTATAACAATCCAAAATAATATTAATAAATGATTTAACCTTAATAATAGTATACATTTTAATACTTATTCCATTTCAACATTTAGACTATATCCAAAAATACTTCTGTCCAAATTCACATTCCATGATTTATATGGTAGGTAAACACAATAAAGATTCTTTTTTCCACTCAACATCATTGAATACCTTCATCATGTATACATTTAAAACAAGATAACACCATGAATTACCATAAAACCATATTGATTACATTCATGGTACTTTATTTCTTATCAAATACTGGATATAATCCTTTTATCCAAAAATATTGTAAACTCCAGCAATGATAGAATAAACAAACCATTAATTAGTTCCATTTTAGTCAATAATATCCAATATAATTAAACTATATCAATCATCTCTTATTCCAAAATCAATGTCTCAGTATCAGTATTGTATTACGGTTTATCATTCCTACAACCATATATTTTCCAAAATGTTTAACATTCCACTCTGTCACTTTTCTTGGAATCACGCAATATCAAATCCTTAATGAAATAGTACTGCAGTAAAATCCTTATATACTCCTTAATTCTTATAACCAGTACATCATTGATACAACACTCAAATGACATAATTATTTACTAACAACATAATAACACTTGTCATTCATCTTCATCTGTAGTAGTATCATAACATGATTATCATCCAACAACAACATTTGCGGTATACTCTAATGAATGGGTTATTGATTCTCATAGTGTCCCAATTCCTTACAAATGAAGCATTATATATTTGATACTGTTTTCTCACCCTAACAATTACGAACTTGGTTTCCTGTTTCTCTAAAATTACATTATACACCCATTCCCTCCATTCATTTACCAAGGTGATTCTTTCCACTGTTATCACATATGGGAAAATCATTCTTTCCCCTCTTCCCATTATCAATCTCTCTCTCTACCATCCTTTTCTTATCTTTATTCCCATAAAATCCATATAACATAGATATATATTTACTTATCTTATTAACACATGATACTATTTATTCATATGATTATAATATATAGGAGAATATTTCATTTCTAAATGATGGAATAAGACCATGGATGATATGATCATTCTTACTATTTGGATTATGTGTATTGTTGGTGATATCATTCCTCCTGCTGTGTGACATTTATAAACAATAGAATACACTAGATTAGTTTATGAATCGCAATGCATAATTCAAAACTGTTAAAATACATAAAAAAATTGAACAATTTATGGATATAACCCATAATAATGATTTAGATTTCTTTAAGGAAGTATTTAATCATAAATCATTCATAATGGAATGTAATGAAAATGTGAATTATCATATGCATATTCCCCTGGGGATTCATAACCAATAGTGTAGCAAGTCATGTTGGTGTGCACCAGTTCCTGTTTGAGTCTAGCTCAAAGCGGTGTTTTTGGGTTTTACCCCTAGGAACATCTGAGACAGTGAAACCTCTACCTTCTCTTATCTAGACAGTGATGTATTGCGTGGAAAACTAAAAAATCTCTACATTAAAAAATTATAGAATGTTTTTATATACTAATCCTCAAACACTATCTTAGGGTAATGTCCTCTAATCAGAGATTATATAAATCTAGTTTCTAAGGTGTGTAGTAAACTTACATTGATACCAACTGTAATGCCCTGGCCCATTTTTCCCTGATTCGGTGAATTATTTTAATACATTTTCATGATTACAAGGAATGGAGTTTGGAATGACCGACCAGTTTATCATTTTTAGATAATATATTACACACATGAACGTTATATTACACTTTCTAATAGATAATACATAATAGATAATTATTTTACGACTCAATTGTTCATTTATCTTAACTTTACATGTCAATCATAAAACCCTTCTTGGGATCCTGGGATAATAAAACATAACAAAGGGGTGAGCTCAGATGCTCTGTAAAGGTAAATAATTTAGCAAAAACTATAAAATTTTTAGGCGATATGTGTTACAAAAACAATATAATTCTAAACATAAACTCTAACATAGAATGGAAAAAATAAATCTAGCATTAGCACATAAACATGTACATGGCTATTCTACTTGTCAAACAATCACATGTATTATCCAATTTCATTATGGGGAAATGCGTAATGATGGACATCATAACCAAATATTCAAGGCTTTGTGACAAGAATAAAAGTATGATTTTGTCAAGTCCTTGTTCCAAGACAATAGTTTGTCTCATGAGACCTACCGATGCATCAAGAAGCTATAGCAGGATCCACCTGTCAATTAATAAATCCAATGTATTCGTCATATGAAATGTTTTAAATGTAATATAAAAATTCGTATGAAAACTAGCATATGAGATGTCAATACCTTAATAATAAACCATCAATGGTATCAAAAGTAAACATCCATAGTCAATCATATCACAAAACCTTCCACATAATATGGAAGATTTGTATCATAAAATATTAACATCAAACACATTTAAAATCTAGCAAATGATATTGACATAGATGAAAATGATGAGTAAAATGCTTTGAGAGAAATACACAATTTTCATGAAATCATTAAAAAATATCACAATTTATAAAAGAACTCAATTAAAATATATTTTTGAATCAACGTGTCCCATACCACTTTGAATCTTTTGAAAATAATTATCATTTCAAAACATTCATGTCCATATATATAAATCCTTAAAATCATTTTTGAAAACATGGATATTAATTAAAAGGGTTTTAAAAGATAAATCATTAAAAAAAGGTGATCTAGTTAAATAGACCCTCCCATAAAACCTTAAAATATTTATTTTGAAAACATTTTTATGAAATATGGGTATCATTGATATGTATGCCCCAGTAAATACTTACACATAAACAATCTCGGATAATAATGAGATTGAGGAAATAACTCTTACCTTGCACTTTCCTTTGGTCGAGGGTATGATTAACCTCTTGTATAATGACAATAGTATGTTATTAAATTAAAAAAGAACCATATTCATATTTATTATATCATACATGATTTATTTATGACTTTATACTACCCATTTTATAATGATCTCCATGTTAAATTAATATTTCAAGTAACCATCGCTTTCTTTATCGTACGTGTTTGAAATTTTTATTCTTTATCTTATCATATTGATCATGATTTAAATACATATAGTAAATAAAACATTATTAATATATCATATAAATTTATAATGTAAATATTTATAATAGATATATATATATGAAATGGAATACACCGCTTATGGAGATGGTAGGTCGTACGTACGCATAATATTTGTTTCTGTTTTCATATCATATTGAACAGAAGTAAGTGAATGAGATGAATGTAAATACATGAATATATATATATATATATATATATTAAGTAGAATTATTATTTCATATATTACATAATTATTAAAAATATATTTTTTTATTATCATCATTTAATGTTGAACGTGGAAATGAATCTCATCGCGTCGTGGAGACGTTAATCTGTACGTACGCACGAGAGAAAATATCATTATATTGATGATGAAAACGTATGAAATTTGATGTTATATCATATATAAATAATATTTAACATGTTATATTTATTATTTTATTCAGTTATACTCATTATCATACCCATCCAAATAATGATGTGTTTGAATAACAAACGACACCATGACGTGGAAACGGTAAGTCACACGTACTCACATATGGGGAATTTGTCATTTATATGATTTATAGAATAATGAATATAGCTATACCATTTTTATAACAACATAAAAGTATGTATAATGTACTGGAGTTATTATTTTTATATGGAAACAACAAAGAAAGAGGAAGTGGGAGATGAAGAGAACATGAAAGAGGGTATTGAAATTATTACCTCTTCTTCAGGTGTTTCCTTTTGAATTGTTCAAAAGGGATCCATATGATGGCTTTATGACAAATCTATGGACACTAACTTCCTTTGAGGGATGTTGGTAGGATATTTGGTTAGGGTTTGTCCAAGCCAAATGGCTATGGAGGAGTGATTTTGAGAGATGGAGAAGTGCCTTTTTATAAGAGGGGTGAGGGACACCTTATGAAAAGATTGTAATATTATATTATAATAAAATATTTTTTGATTAATAATGACTCCAAAATGATTTATTTATAGTATATGGTGGATATGGGTAGATATAAACTCAACCAATAGGTTTTATACAAGTTTTTGTCACCAAATTAACAATATCATTTAGATTTAACCCGTAGTTAATTAGTTTTACAATTAACATGTCTCTTTGTAATTTTGAATTATATGGTTAATAAACATACTATAAACTTTCAAGATAACCTCAAGTGGTTAATTATAGATATATATAACCCTATATAAGTCATTTTTCTGAATCTTATATTTTTAGGAATATAATATCAATTAATAATATAATTTTTGTATTAAAAAACACTTTTATTCAAATTTTGTCACTATTTGGTATTTTGTTTTTCATAAAATCATAACAGCACGGTTACATTGAACTCAATTCATTGAATAAATAATAACATTTAATATTCACCTATAAAAATCGTGGATAGAATTAAAACTATCATATTATATTAATTTTAATATGTATAATAATATTTAGTTGATTATTTCTTTAATAAGGAAAATACTGCATCATTATTGTGTTATATATAAATAAATATATTTTAGTCAAAAAATTATAAATAATATAACATGATGTAGGGAATATTATTATATTTATAATGAATATTTATAGTCTAATATACCAATTATATAACTTCATATAAAAATTGTTTTACTAAAAGATATTTTCTTTTGTTATTTTTGTCTTTAGTTTAGATTATTTAAAATAAATGTCATTATCACTCCCAAGTGGATCCAGGGGGTCCCAAAATCAACCCAAATATTCCCATGGTATGAAATTTATCATTCAATAGGAATAAGACACTTGTTATAATAATATAGTTTTATTATAATATTAATTGTTTACCCTTATTTATCGGATTTACCCTTAAACCATGGTAAATAAAATTTTTACCAAAGTAATAATTCATAATTTCCAGAAATAAAATTTCCCTATTTAAAATTTTTTTACCTCCACATTCAAAATTTGTAATAAATTTTTTCAAATTCAAAACATATAATTGGAATAAATTAATTTAAAATTAATTCCCACTGTAAAAAAAAGCGTGTTTTTTAGAAATAATAACTATCAAAAGATTGAAATTGGTTTATGGCCAGTTTAAATGTGAAATTAAAAATAATAAGCTAAATAATATTAAATGATAAAATTATAATCTAATTATAGATTAAAACCACTCAAATTTATAATTTAACACAATATGTTATTTGTTTTAAAAAAGTTGTTTTTAATTAAAATTTGGTATTTTTCACTAATCACCAAAATATGAAATTTATAAGAAAAATATCAACAATTTATCCAAACTAAATTTTTATGTCCAAATTATAAATAAGAATTTAATTTTGTCAAATATTATATAAAAGTGTCAAATTTTTTCATTAAAAAATGATCACCATTAATAGGCTGTAAAATTGCATTTTTTTTTGAAAAATACTTCCTCTATCTGAAAAATTTAATTTGTTCAAATATTATATGTAAGAAACACAAAATATGGATGTTAAAATTATATAGAGTATATAATATTCAAAATACTGTTATTACTATTCATAATCGCTTTTTGAATGGCTATTTTGTTAAGTTGTTGTGTGCTTGGACTCCATGTTATGTGTAACGCAAGCTATTGAATTACATTAATGATATAATGTACTTTGAAATCATGGGCTGATACATTCTCCCCCACTTCATTACATTGATTCCTAGAAATTTCAATTTTTTTGAAAAAAAATGTTTAAATATAGAAAAAAACCATTGTAGAAAACCCCCATCAGAAATTTGGTGAATAAATTTTAATATTTTTAAGAGGAAAAGTGAAATGAAAATTCAACACCAAATTATGATTTCGATTAAGATTAAATTGGTGGAAATTAATGACACACAATGAGAGAAAATTTTTTAATATTTATTGGGAGAGATTAATGTCATCCATCACAAACAAGTACAAAAATGAGGGCCTCAAAGCCATCAATCTATGATGATATAAAATATCATAGGTTTAATAAAAGATAAGTTATTAGGATAACACATTTGTGGTTTTATAATACCTTACCTAAAGTTTAATAATTAGTTTATTCATAGAAGAAGAGGTAAAAAAATATACTTGACAGGTATAGTTTTAACATTCAACTAATTCCTACCAAAAAACATCATTCATTCCAAATGATAATGGAACTCAAAAAAATCTATTTATCATAATGGTAAATTGTTCCATAAATAATGAATTTGTATTTCATTTTTTAGAGTATTTAAAAAAACTACATTATACAAACCAGGACTTCACGAAGGATAGTGGTTGGTGATGCACCCTTGTCACCCTTCAGTTGTAGGTTCAAGTCTAATGGCAGTGTCGGATGCGATTGGTTGTCGCCTGACCTATGGGTTTTCATTTTCCTAACCATCCAAAAATAATATTAAGAAATTTTTTAACCATAAGAATAGTATCCAATGTCAGACATATTCCTTTCCAACCATTAGAATATATCCAAAATACTTTTCTCAATTTCATAGTCCAATATTTATAAGGAAGGTAAACACAGTGAATATTATTTTTTCCACGTAACAACATGTGAATACCTTAATCATGTATTCTTTTAAAACAAAGTAACACCTTGAATTACCATTAATCCTTAGTGATTTCCTTCATTCTCTGTTATTCATTATAGAATATTGGTTGTACTCCTTATATCCAAATATGTTGTAAACTCCAATAATGATGAAATAAACAAATCATTAATTGGTTCCTAGGTAGTCAATTATATCCAATATAATTTATTCGAATCAATTATCTTTTATTCCATAATCAATGTCTCAGTATCATTACCATATTTAGGTTTTTAATTCCATAAACCATGTATTTTCTTTAAAATTTAACTTGTTATTGTGTCACTTTTCTTGGTACCACACTATATTAAATCCTAAATGAAATTGTATAGTAGTACAATCATTATATACTCCATAATTATTATAACTCGTACATTGTTAATAAAACATTCATATGAAATAATTCAATAATAACTACATAATAAAACTTTTCATTCCTCTTCATATACAGTAGTATAATAATTTGAATATTATTCAATAACATCATTTGAGGTATACTATGATGACTATGAAATTGATTCACATAGTTTCCTAATTCTTTGAAAATGAAGCATTGAACATTTGAAACCATTTTCTTACCCTTGAAATCATGTACTTCATTTTTTTTATTCCCACATATAATAGACTCCCAGTACACTCATCATTTACCAAGGTGATTCTTTCCATAGTTATCACATATGGAAAAAAATCCTTCTATCCTTTATTCCCCTTATACATCATTCTCTCTACTATCATTTTCTTCTCTTGATTCCCTTCAATTCCATGAGACTCATAGAATTGTTTACTTATCATATTAAAACATGATACTATTACTTCATATGATGATAATACATGGGAGAAAATTCCATTCAAAATGTTGTCCTAAAACCATGAATAACATGATCATTATAACTCTTTGGATTATGCATATTACTGGCATTAGCAATCCTTCTACTGGGAGCCATTTCCAAATAATGGAATACACTAGATTAGTTTATGATTCTCAATTCATGATTCCAAACTTGTAAAATATTTAACGTAAATTGAACAGTTTATGGATATAATCCATAATCATAAATATGTTTTCTTTAAAGAAATATGTACTCCTAAATACATCATAATGGCTTGTAATAATAATGTGAATTATCCTAAGAATATCCCCCTGGAATATCATAACCAAGATTGTAGCATGATCTATTTTCATGCACCAGTTCCTGTTCGATTCTAGCTCAAAGTAGTGTTTTCGGGTTTTACACCTTGGAACATATGTTCCAGAGCCGCCTATACCTACTCGTATCCAGATATTGATGTATTTCTTAGAAAACTGACAAAATATCTTCATTTCCAAAATTCTATGAAGTTATTGTATTTTAATCCACAATGTCTATCTTAGGGTAATGTGCTCTAATCAGAGTTTATCTAAATATTATTTCGAAGGTTTGTACTAAACATCCTCTTATACCAACTATAATTCCCGGACCCTAGTTATCTAGATTCGGTGCATTATTTTAATACATTAGAATGATTACAAGAAATAGAGTCCTAAAGGACCGACCAGTTTAGAAATCATGGAAAATATAATATATAAAAAAAAGTTACATTAAAATTTATAACATACAATACATCATAAATAGTTCATTGATAACTCCATTATTCCCTTAATTTAATCCTACATCTCAATCATAAAACCCTTCTTGGGATACAGGGAAAATAAAACATAAGAAAGGGGTGAGCTCATTTGCTCAGTAAGGGAAAATAATTTAGCTGAAGCTATAAAATATTAAGGCCATATGTGTAATAAAAACAATAGCATTTTAAGTATAAACATGACAAAAATATTGAAAAATTAAATCAAACATTACCATATAATCATGAACATGGTTATATAACTTGTCAAATAATCACATGTAATAACTAATTTCATAATAAGGTAATGCATAACGTCGGACATCACAACCACATATTTATGGCCTTGTGACAAGAAAACAAAAAATATCTTGTCAAGGCCTTGTTCCAAGACACTATTTTGACTCAAGGGATATACCGATGCATCAAGGAGCTGTAGCGGAATCCACCTGTCACATACTATTTCTATTACATTCCTCATATGAAGAGTTTTAAACGTAACATAAAAATTCGTATTAAAACTAGAATATGAGATGTCAATAATTTAATCATAAACCGTGAATGGTATAAAAATAACACATCCACATTCAATCATATCAAAAATCCTTCAACACAATATGTAATATTTTTATCATGATAGATCTACTTCAAACAATTTTAAAATCCATCCATGGATGTTGACATAGATGAAAATGATGAGTAAAATGCTTTGAGAGAAATACCCCATTTTCATGAAATCATTAAAAAGTATCACTATGTATAAAGGAAGACATTTAAAAAATATTTTTAATCAAAGTGTCCCATACAACTTTGAAACTTTTGAAAATAATTATCATTTCAAAACATTCATATCCATATAAATAAATCCTTAAAATCATTTTCAAAACATGGATAATAATTAAAATGGTTTAGAAAGATAAATCATTATATCAAAAAAGACAATATAGTTAAATAGAACCTACCATAAAACATTAAAATATTAATTTGCAAATTTTTATGATGAAATATGGTTATTGATGATATGTAGGTCCTTGTAAATACTTACACGTAAAGAATCTCATATAATAAAGAGATTGTGGAAATAACCTATACCTTGCACTTTCCTTTGATTAAGGGTATGTTTACCCTCATATATAATGACCATAGTATGTTATTAAATTATAAAAGAACAATATTCATATTTGTTATATCCTACATGATTCATTTATGACATTACACTACCCATTTTATAATGATTTCGATTTGAAATTTATATTTCGGATAATAATCAAATTCTTTATCATACGTGTTTTAACATGTTATTCTTGATCGTATCATTTATATCATGATATTAATAATTCTATAATATTAAACATTATTTATATATCATATATAGTAATAAAATAAGTATGCATATTATATACATATATGAAATGTAAAACACCATTTATGGAGACGGTAGGCCATACGCACACATAAACATTGTTTGTGTTTTCATATCGTATTGAATATAAGTAAGTGAATGAGTAGAATGTAAATACACAAACATATATATACATTATAATTATTCATTCATATATTACATACTTATTAATAAAATATTTTTTTATAAACATCATTGAATAGTGAACATGGCAATGAATCTCATCGTGTCGTGGAGACGGTAATCCGTGCGTACACACGGGTAAAAATATCATTACATTTATGATGAAATTGTATGAAATTTGAGGGTATATCAAATATATAGAATAATTAAAATTTTATATTTATTATTTAAAATAGTTTTAATCATTATTATACCCATCCAAATAATAATTTTTTTGAATAACAAACTACACCATGATGTGGAGACTGTAATTTGTACGTACCCACATATGGTGACTTTATCATTTATATGATGGATAGAATAACGAATATAGTTGTACCATATTAATAATAACATCAATGTAAGTATAAGGTTATAGATTTATTATTTTGGTATGGAAACAACAAATAAAGAGGGAGTGGAATAAGAAAAGAACATGAAAGATGGTACTGAAATTATTACCTCTTCTTTGGGTGTTTTCATTTGAGTTGTTCAAAAGGGATCATTAGGTTGACTTTATGATCAAACTCAATCCTCTATGTTGAAGGTAGGGAAGTTGGAATAATATTTGGGCATGGTTTGGCCGAGCCAAATGGCTATCAAGGTATTATTTTGAGAGAAGGGGAAGTGCCCTTCTATAAGAGGGGTGAGGGGAACCTTAAGAAAATATTGAAATATTATTTTATAATAAAATAATTTTCAATTTATAATGTGTCATAAATAATTTATTTATAGAATAAGGAGAATATGGGTAGAAATACTATCATCCAATAGATTTTAGAAAGGTTTAGGTCACCATATTAACATTATCTTTTATATTTAACTCTTATTTAATTAGTTTGACATTTACCACGTCCCTTTGAATTTTTAAATTATATGATTAATAAACATACTATAAACCTCAAAGAGAAAAAAAGTGTTTCATTATTGATATATATAACCATATATAAGTCATTTGGAAGAACCTTATATTTGTAGGAATATAATATCAATTAATAATATAACATTTAAAAAAACACTTTTATGTCAATTTTGACACTATTTGGTATATTATTTTTGTTAAAATAATAAAAACATAATTAATTAGAAATAAATTCATTGAATAAATAATAAAATTCCATATACACCTATAAAATTCATGTATTTCATCAATACTTTCGTATAATAATTATTTTATAATTTATAATATCATTTAGTTGATTCATTCATTAATGTGGAAAATATTGCATCATTATTGTGTCATATATAAATATATTTATTTTATGTATAAAAATTATAAATAAAATATTATGATGTAGGAAATATTTTTATATTTCTAAAAAATATTTATAGTCAAATATATCAATTATATAACCTTATATAAAATTATTTTTACTAAAGGCTATTTTCTTCTCTTATTTTTGTCTTTACATTAGATTATTTAAAATAAATGTCATTATCACTCCCATGTGTCTCCATGGAGTCCCAAAATCGACCCAAAGATTCCCATGGATGAAAATGTATAATCCAATAGGAATAGGATGTGTGTTAGGGTAATTTATTATTAGTATTATTATTATATTATTGTTTTACCCTTTTTTACCAAATTTACCCTTTAACCATGGTAAATGAAATATTTACTAAATTAATTATTCATAATGTCTAAAAAAAGTATACTATTTACATAATTTGGAACTCCTGATTCCAAATATGGAATCAATTTTTTCAAATTCAAAACACATAAGCGGAATAAATTAATTTCAAAATAATTCCCCCTGTCAAAACAAAAAAGTGTGTTTTTAAGAAATAATAATTATCAAATGATTGAAATTTGTTTATATCCAGTTTAAATGAAAAATTACATCTAATGACCTAAATTATATTAAGTGATAAAAATATAATCTAATTTACTATTAAAATACTTCAAATGTATAATTTAACACTATAAATTATTTCTATTAAAATTTTTTAATTTAAATTTCATATTTTTCACTAATCATCAAAATATGAAAGTTTTCAGAAAAATAGTTGTAATAACCTGGATCTAACATTCAGATATGTTTTTCCATTTCTGGTTATTTTTGAGAAATATTGGAAAATTTGGAAATTTTCAGAGTACATGCTGTGTACATCGATTTCGGGTGAGGCTCTGTGCCGACCATATCCGGGCCGCACACACAGTCGTGTGGGTGTCGTGGAGGACGCTTAAAGAGGAGTACGAAAAAACCTAGTACACACCATGTACACTAAAAAAACACTTCGTGTTCTTTTCATTTTTATTACATTAAACGGACTGAGGTCACGTCTAATCCCAGTTTTAATCTTCTTCTCCGCCTAATTCTGTCCAGAGCATCCGAGGAGGTCGAATCTTCTCCGAGACACCGATCTGTCACCAGTTATCTGAATCAAACACTGTTTTTTGCAATAGAATCATTGCGGTGAGTTCTTGGTTCTTCCTTGGCCATGTTTCATGATTCTTCTTCTCATGTGAGAAATCTGTGGTTGAATGATTTAAACATTTTTTCATATTTACTCTGTTCTAGGCTGATTCGTGGGATTAGGATCAAGTATATCAATCTACGAGGATTGAGGTAGGTGGTTTGATTCCCTAATTTGAATGTAATTTATTTTTTGTGAGATTTTCGAATATCCATGTATCAAGTATCTCGGGTTAGGTTTTTGAACCTGTTTTATTATCTCCCTTGGATTTCTTGTGTGCTTGAGGCTGTTAGTTGAGTAATTAATCCTTATTTTTATTTTTCAGGATAACCCCATTGGTGATTTCCCTATTTTGAAATTTATCTTCATTTGGCACAGTTTTCCTACGAGGCAAACTCTAATGCATTTTCTAGCTTGCATGTTGTAACTAATTGCATGTGTTTCCTATTTTTTAAATGCTTCGGTTTCATTATAGCTATTATCCAATTAGTTGTTGAACTTACAAAGGGATACTAATAATTGTTACGTACGATTGTAATGCCCCGACCCCAGTTACCCAGAGTCGGTGCATTATTTTAATACATTGGCATGATTACAAGGAATGAAGTCCTAAAGGAGCGGTCATTTTAGCAGTTTTGGAAAATAGATTATATACATGAATGTTACATTACAATTTATAAAAACAAAACAACATAAAATATCCTTTATGAATGCCATTATTCCCTTAGCATAACCCTACATATCAATCACAATACACTACTTAGATTACTGGGAAAAATAAAACATAAAAATGGGTGATCTTAGATGCTCAGTAAGGATAACAATAAAATAAAAACTTTCATAAATAAGCATAATCATTTAAGGAAATGTATAACTAAAACAAAAGCCTTTAAAACTTGAACATCAACATAATATGGTAGAAATAAAATGAAATAATTCCATTTACTCATTCACATGGATATATACTAGTCGAATAATCACATGTAATATCAATAACCACTTTCATAATGATGGAATGCATAATGCCAAACTTTAATTTTTTGGTCAAGGCATCGTGCCAAGACCTAAGGGAAAAGTGTAACCAGAACCCAACATGGAGATCCTCTGTAACCGGACGCCATCCCGGAGTGCCTCTAATAAAAAGAAACCATCTTGGAGTTCCTCTAATAACCGGACACCATCCCGGAGTGCCTCAAATAACCGGACACCATCCCTGAGTGCCTCTGATAATCGGACACCAACCCAGAGGGTCTACTATAACCGAACCCCAACCCAGAGGGCTTAATTTTACCGGTCCCCAACCCAGAACATACTAGTCCAACACATTTATCTTTATAAGAGTATGAAATATAACATAAACATTCGTATTAAAACTATCATACGAAATCCCAAAACATTAATCATAATCCATTAATGGCATAAAAATAACTCATCAATAGTCAAACATATCAAAAAAACATAAATACAATATGGATGATTTGTATCCTAATAAATGAACTGAAAAAAAGTGTAAAATTTATCAAAGTATGTTGACATAGATGGAAAAGATTTGTAAAACTCTTTGAGAGAAATAAACCTTTTTCATGAAAACATTTAAAAGTCACACAATTTAGAAAGAAGTCATTTAAAGAAAATTTTGAATCAAAGTGTCCCAACCCACTTTGAAACATTTGAAAGGAATTAATATTTTAAAAACATTCATTTCCATATAAATAAATCCTTAAAACCATTTTGATGACATGGACTTTAATGAGAATGATTTAGAAGAATAAATATTTAAAACATTTCAAATGAGGTTTTGGTAAAAAAGTCCCTTAAAATAATCCCATTGAAAATTCATTCAAAAAACATGGACATGGATAATAAATATGTCCCAAAAGATACTTATGTAAAAACAACGTTGGATAATAAATAGATTATGAAATTAACCCTTACAAATTTGGTAACTTATGAAACATACAGCCCCTGAAAGAGGTATCATAAAATGATTATGTAAAAACACATAAATTAAAGTGTATTACACAATGAATACAATTATGTGTAGTACATACACCACAAAAAGATAATAGTGGCAATATGTCATGAATCTCACAAGAATAATGAGTGAGATGAAAACCTCTTACGTTGTACTTTTCCTTGATAGGATAACCTCCTCTTCTTCGAGTTCTTATTTTTTATTTGATCAAAAGGGCTCCTTATGTTGGATTTATGATCAAACTAAGGCCTCTAGGATTATGGGAGGGAAGTTTAAATGGTATTTGGGCAGGGGTTGGCTGAGCCAGAAGGCTTTGAATGTGTGAATTAGTGATAAGGGGAAGTGACCTTTAATAAGAGTGGTGAGGGGCACCTTTGGAAATGCTAAAAATATTATATTATAATAAATTCATATTCGGTTTATAATGGATCCAATGTAGATTATTAAAAATATAAGGTGGGTATGGGTTGGAATAATTTCAACCAATAGAATTTAGACAGGTTTGGGTCATTATATTAACCTTATCTTTTAGTTTTAACTCTTAGTTAATTAGATTAACATTCAACACGTCACTTTGTATTTTATATTATATAGTTAATAAACTTACTATATATATCCAAGCGACTCCCAAGTGGTCCATTAATGATACAAATATCATGATATAAGTCTCTTGGCCTAACCTTAGATTTTTAAGAATTTAATATCAATTAATGATATAATATTTGTTTTAAAAACACTTTAATGTCAATTTTGACACTATTCAATAATTGATTTTTCTTAAAGTCTTAACAACTTTATTAATTCAAAAAAAAATTCATTTAAGAGATAATATAATGTCATATTAAGCAATAAAATTCATGTATGTAATCATAAATTTCAAATTATATTAATTTTAACATTAATAATACCAATTAATTGATACTTTCATTAATAAGGAAAATACTATATCATTATTGTGTCATATATAATATTAATTATTTAATGTCTAAAAATTAGAAATAAAATACCATTATTTAAGAAATATTTTTATCTTTCAAATGATTATTTATATTCTAAAATCCATCATAAATAACCATATGTAAAAATTGTATTTCTAAAAGATATATGCTTATGCCATTTTTGTATTTACATTAACTTAATTAATATAAAGTGTCCTTGTCACCTTCACGTGGCTCCATGGGGTCCCAAAATCGTCCCAAAGATTCCCATGGTCGGCCATGACTCATAAAATAGTGTTAGGACATGTGTTAGGGTAATTTAGTATTGTTATATTTTTATTTTTTACCCTTATTTATCGGATTTACCATTTAACCATGGTAAATAAAATATTTACCGAAGTAATTATTCAAAATGTCTAAAAATAAAATTTACCTATTTACACAATTCTCACCTCTTGATTCTAAATATGGAATCCATTTTTCCCAATTCAAAACACTTAAGTGGCAGAAATTAATTTAAAATTAATTCCCATTGTTAAAACAAAAAGTGCGTTTTTAAGAGATAATAACTATCAAATGATTGACACTGTTTTATGTCCGATTTAATTGTGAAATTATGTCCAATGACCAAAATTGTATTAAATGGTAAAAATATATTATAAATATACTTTAAAACCACTCAAATTCATAATTTATAACCATTAATTATTTCGATTGAAAAGTTGTTTTTAATTAAAAGTTAGTAATTTTCACTATTCATCAAAATATAAATGTTATCCAAAAAGTACCAAAATTTTTACCCTAGGCTAATTTTGATATTCCGAATACAAAAATGAAGTCCATATTAAGAGATAAGATTTATAGAATTTAAAAAATTTGGTATTACTAATAATAACGGCTAGTTTGATTGGTTGTGGTGTGTGTTAGAACTCGAAGTTGCGTACAACACACGATATGGTATTATTCAAAGAGAAGCGTACCATGGAATCTTGGGGTGTTAAATTCTCCCATCCTTCAATAAATTGTGTCCTCACAATTTTAATTTATTTTTTGAAAATAAAATATTGAAAATAGAAAATACCTTTGTGAAAACCCACATTGAAAATTTGGTTAATAAAATTTAGTCTTAATAAGAGGAAAAGGTAAATGAAAGGGTCACCACCAAATTATGCTCTCGATTAAGAGAAAATTGGTGGAAATTAAAGAAATATAATTAGAAAAAATATATAAATATTTATAGAGAGTGATTGAGGTCATCAATCACAAACAATTGTAGAATTGTGGGCCTCAAAGCCACCAATCTATGATGATTTAAAATACCATCAGTTCAAAAAAACATAAGGTATTAGGATAACACATATTTGGTTTTAATATGCCTTACCTAATGTTTAAGAATTTTTTTCTTCACAGAATAAGGGAAGAAAAAAAATTATACTTGTCAAATAGATTTTCATCCTTTAACTAATTTCTACCACAAACTAATCTTTCACTCTAAAAGATAATATAAATTAAAATAATATTCTATTTATCCTATTCGTATAAGGTTCCAAAAAAAGAATTCATAATTCATCTATAAGACCCTTTAAAAAAACTACATTATTCAATCCAGGACATCACGTGGGCCAGTGGTTGGTGATACACCCTTGTCGCCCTTCGGTTGTGGGTTCAAGTCTCACGGCCTTGCCGAACGCGACGGGTTGCCAACCGACCTCCGAGTTGTCCTTTTTATGGCAATCCAAAAATAACGTTAACAATAGTATCCAATTTCAAACGTAATCCATTCCAGCCATTAGAATTCTCCAAAATACTTATATCCAAACTCTCAAGCAAAAATATATAAGGATGTTAAAAATAAAGAGGATCCTTTTTTTCAGGTAATAACATGTGAATGCCTTCATCATGTATTCTTTTACAACATCGCAACATCCTAAATCAACTATCTCTTATTCAAAAAACACTACCTCATTATCAGCACCATATTAAGGGTTACCTTTCCTTAAACCATGTATTTTCCAAAAAGTGTAACATACTATTAAGTCACTTTTCGTAGAACAGTATAATCTCAAATCCTCAATAAAATCGTACTGCAGTACAATCCTTATTTATTTCCAGTACATCATGGATACAACAGTTCAATAACATAATTCAAAAATATCAACATTAGAACAGTAGTCATTCCTCTTCATCTGTGGTAGTATCATAACATGATTAATATCCAATAGCATCATTTGCGTCACAGTATGATGAATTGGACATTGGTTCGTGTTGTGTCGAAACTCCATGCAGATGAGGCATTGTTCATTTGAAACCTTTTTCATAACCTTGCAGTCACGTACTTGGTGTCCTTTTTCTCTGCACTTATAACATACTCCCATCCCCTTCAATAATTTTCCAAGGTGATTCTTTCCACAGTTATCACCTATGGAAAAATCCTTCCTTACCTTATTCCCTTTATCTGTCCTTCTCTCCACCATCCTTTCCTTCTCTGGATTCCCCTAAAATCCATAGGACTCTGAAAATTATTTACTTATCTTATAAACACATGATACCAATTATTCATATGATGATAATACATGGGAGACTATTTCCATTCAAAATTCTACATTAAGACCATGAAAGATTTCATTCTTATTACTCTTTGGATCATGCATATTGTTGGAGTTCTCATTCCTTCTATTGGCCACCATTTCTATACAATGGCATACACTAGATCAGTTTATGAATCAAAATACATAATTCCATACTTATAAAACACTTAACATAAATTGAACTATTTATGGATATAATCCATATTGATAAAAATGTTTTCTTTGAGAACGTATATACTCATAAAACCTTCATAATGGTTTGTAATGAAAATGAGAGTTATCCAAAGCATATCCCCTGGGAGTATCGTAAACAAGAGTGCAGCAAGGCCCTTTTTCATGCACTAGTTCCCGTTCAAGTCTAGCTCAAAGTGGTGTTTTCGTGTTTTACCCCTAGGTACATATGTTCCAGAGTCGCCACTACCTGCTCGTATCCAGACAGGGATGTATTGATCAGAAAAATCACAAAATCTCTATAATACCAAAATTCTAGGAAATTATTCAATATTAATCCTTAATGTCTATCTTAGGTCTATGTGCTCTAAGCAGAGTTTGTCTAAATCTAGCATTCAAGGTTATTGCTAAACTTCCTCTGATACCAACTGTAACACCCTAACCCCAGTTACCCAGAGTCGGTGCATTATTTAAATACATTGGCATGATTAAATGTCATCAAGTCCCGAAGGACCGATCACATTAGCAGTCTTGGAAAAAATATTACATACATGAATTTTACATTACATTTTATAACATACAAAACAAAATAAATTATCCTTCATGAACTCCATTATTCCCTTGGCTTAACCCTGTATATCAGTCACAATACACTTATTGGAATCCTGGGAAAAATAAAACATAGAAAGGGTGAGATAAGATTCTTATTAAGGATAACAATATAAAGGAAACATTCATAAATAAACATAAACATTTAAGGCAATTTATAACTAAAACTAAGCCTTTTAAACATGAACTTCAGTATAATATGGTAGAAATAAAATAAAATAATGTCATTTACTCATTCACATGGATATTCTACTAGTCGAATAATCACATGTAATATCAATAACCACTTTCATAATGATGGAATACATAATGCTGAACATTAATTTCTGGGTCAAGGCCTCGTGCCAAGACCTAGGTGATAATTGTAACCAGAACCCAACCCAGAGAGCCTCTGTAACCGGATGCCACCCCGGAGTTCCACTAATAACCGAACACCAACCCAGAGGGTCTGTTGTAACCGGACCCCAACCCGGAGGGCTTACTTTTACTGGTCCCCAACCCGGAACTTACTAGTCCCACAAATTCATCTTAAGAATAGGATGAAATATAACATTAATATTTGTATTAAAACTAGCATACAAAATGCAAAAACATTAATCATAATACATTAATGGAATAAAAATAACTCATCCATAGTCAAACACATCACAAATCCTTAAATAAAATATGTATTATTTGTATCATTATAAATCAACATCAAAAAAGTGTAAAATTTATCAAATGATGTTGACATAGATGAAAATTATTTGTAAAAATCTTTGAGAGAAATACCCCTTTTCCATGAAAACATTTAAAAGTCACATAATTTAGAAAAGAAGTCATTTAAAGGCATTTTTGAATAAAATTTTCCCATACCAATTTGATTCTTTTGAAAGGAATTGACATTTTTAAAACATTCATGTGCATATAAATAAATCATTAAAACCCATTTTGAAGACATGGACATTAATGATAATGATTTAGAAGAATAAATATTTAAAACATTTGAAATGATTTTTTAGTAAAAAAGTCCCTTAAATGAATCCCTTTGAAAATTCATTCATAAAACTTGGACATGAATAATAAATATGTCCCAGTAGATACTTATGTAAAAACAACCTCGGATAGTAAAGAGATTGTGAAATTAACCCTTACCAATTTAGTAAATTATGTAACATACAACCCATGAAAGAGGTATCATAAAATAAATATGTAAATACACATAAATTAAAGTGTATTACACAAAGAATACAATTATGTGCATTAAATACACCACAAAAATATAATAGTGGCAATATGTCATCAATCTCATGAGAATATGGAGTGATATGAAAACCCCTTACCTTGTATGTTTCCTTGATAGGGTGTTGGTTAACCTCTTCTTCTTCGGTTTCTTCTTTTTATTTGATCAAAAGGTATCCTTAGGTTGGTTTTCTGATCAAACTAAAGCCTCCAGGTTGAAGTGAGGGAAGTTTAGAGAGTATTTTAGAAGGATTTGGCCAACCCAAAATTCTTTGAATGTGTGAATTAGTGATAATGGGAAGTTCACATTTATAAGAGGGGGGATGGTCACCTTTGAAAAACTAGAAATATTATTTTATAATAAATTAATATTTAGTTTCTAATGTCACCAAAGTGTATTATTAAAATTATAAGGTGGGTATGGTTTGAAATACATTCAACCAACAGAATTTAGATAGGTTTGAGTCATTATATTAACCTTATCATTTAGTTTTAACTCTTTGTTAATTAATTTAACATTTACCATGTCACTTTGTATTTTATAATATATAGTTAATAAACATACTATATACATACACGAAACACCCAAGTGGTACATTAAAGATACACCTATCATGATATAAGTATCTTTGTCGAACGTTAGATTTTTAGGAATTTAATATCAATTAATAATATAATATTTGTTTTAAAAACTCTTTTATGTCAATTTTGACACTATTCAATAATTGTTTTTTGTTAAAGTCTTAAAAAAATTATTAATTCGACAAAAATTTATTTAATCAATACTATAATGTTATATTAAGCAATAAAATTCATGGATATCATCAAAACATTCAAAATTATATTAATTTTAGCATTTATAATACCAATTATTTGTTTCTTTCATTAATAAGGACATTAATGCATCATTATTGTGTCATAAATAATATTAATTATTAAATGTCTCAAAATTATAAATAAAATACTATTATGTAATAAATTTTTTTATCTTTAAAATTAATATTTATAGTCGAAAATCCAACATATATAACTATATGTAATTTTTTTTTCTATAAGATATATACTTGTACCATTTTTGTATTTACTTCATCTTAATTAATATAAAGTGTCCTTATCACCTACATGTGGCTCCATGGGGTCCCTAAATCTTCCCAAATATTCCCATGGTCGGTGATGACTCATCCAATAAGGTTAGGACAAGTGTTAGGGTAATTTAGAGTTATTATAATATTAGTTTTTACCCATATTTACAGGATTTAACCTTTAACCGTGGTAAATAAAATATTTACCGAAATAATTATTCAAAATGTCTAAAAATAAAAGTTATCTATTTACACTATTTTGACCTCTTTATACAAAATATAGAATCCATTTTTCTAAATTAAAAACACAAAAGTGGCATAAATTAATTTAAAATTATTTCATGTTAAAAGAAAAAGCGTGTTTTTAAGAGATAATAACTATCAAAACATTGACACTTGTTTATGTCTGGTTTAATTGTTAAATTATGTCCAATGACCAAAATTGTATTAAATGGTAAGAATATATTGTAAATATACTTTAAAATCACTCAAATTCATAATTTATCTCCATTAATTATTTCAATTAAAAAAGTTGTTTTTAATTAAAATTTAAAAAAATTCACTATTCCTCAAAATATATATGTTATCCTAAAAGTTCCAAAATATTACCCTAGGATAATTTCTATATTCTGAATCCAAAAATGAAGTCCATTTTTAGAGATACAATTTATAAAATTTAAAAAATTGGGTATTACTATTCATAATAGCTAGTTTTATTGGTTTTGGTGTGTGTTAGAACTCGAATTTGCGTACAACACACACTACTGTATTATTCAAAGAGAAGCATATCGTGGAAGCTTGGGGTGTTACAATGATTACCTTTACACAGGGATGTGGAAACCTGGTGTAGTTAGAACATAGGGGGAATTGAAGTTGAGTGCTTTTTCAGAGGGCGTGTTTAATTATTAGCACTACGAGACCATAAGGGGGATTTACTTTATACTCTCTCAGAGGGACTGATAATTATCAAATCGAGACTAAATGGGGAATTAGACATAAGTGCTTCCTCAGAGAGTCTGTAGTATTGCTGCAAGAACATAGTGGGAATTGACGATGAGTGCTTCCTCAGAGTTTCATTTCCTTTGTTTGAATGCTTGACCATAAGGGCCTACCCACATGAGCCACCCATAGGGTTAGTGTAATAAATTTTGTTTGGTTGGTTGTGATGAGTCCACCAAGCCAATGAACAATCTTGGGTTTTGTACTATTTTTTGTGTATGTAGTCTGGTGAGATACATTTTGTGTTACTTTATATGCCTTAGGAATATAGATTTGTTTTCTAGATTCTTTGGTTGATAATTAAATGATTGAATTAAATTAATTAATGACGGTGAAAAGAAAATAGAAGGATTGTTTTTTTAGTGTACACATATTTTTCTTCTGCATCTATTTCCATTACTTTTTCTATATTTCTCACTGATAGTAGGGCATAGATATTGTGGTGGTTGCATACTGGGATTAGTCTCACACCCTGTTTGGGTCCTTATTTTTTTCCCAAATAGGTTATATGATTGTAGGTGTGGATAGGGATTGTGGCCCTTCTACCTAAAGTTCTTGATTGCTGGTTGGAGCTGGAGAGTATGGGACCGAGCTTAGGATTGCGATACTGATGTATTTTACTGTATACTCTTAGTACTTGGATTTCATTTGTATTTCATCATGTTTCTTTGTTTACTATTTTCCATATGTTCATGTCCATGCTTCATCATTATTATTATTTTATACATTCGTTCTGTTGTTAGCTTCAGTTTTTGTATGCTATATACTAATTCCGATATTGCTTATGACTGTCCTTCCACTACATACTTACAAAATGAGTGAATAGTTTCCCTAATGACTCACCAAGGACCTCACTACTAGTCGGTAGCCTCTGGCATTTGGGGAAACACGCTTGAGGTCGTGTGGCGAATCGGGTACAGGGCTCCAGTTGTGTGGCTCTGGATTTGGGTCATTACAAGTTGTATCAGATGAGTTTCTTTCTTTTCTATTTCCTTACTGTTTTGTAGCAATAGAAAAGGATAGGAAGGAATGGGTAGTTAGTACTTAACTTTCCTAGGACTAATTAACCCGTGTACAGGGAAATGCTATATTACCTCGGGATTGATCTGTTTAGTTTTTGGATGTGTTATAGTTTATTATATTTCACTGTTGGGTGATGGACATGTTTTCTACTATTACAGTTTATATGATTGTGGTTCTATTTTGTTGTAACCTGATTAGATGAGGGTATTCCATCTCATGCATTATATATTCAATAGTTAGAAAATCACATGTCATGCATTTACAATTCCATCTAGGGTGAATTTTAAATTGCATGTTGTTGTGATAGATGTCTTGATAGATTATGCATGATGTTGTGATAGTTGTTGTGATATAAATTCTTGTTATGCTAATAGGGTATTTTTTTTATTTTACATATTATTTAGCATGGATTCCATGCATTGGTCTTAGAGGTGTTATGGGCCCTCGAGGATTGGAATTTCGTAGATAATTGGATTGTAATACTGTTTACTTGTTATATGAATCATTATGATTTCAAGATTTCATTCGCGAGGATTATGGACCCCCACGAAACGGAATTTGGAACATAGATGCTTGTTTTCAGTGTTATTTAGTGGTTTTGGGGAGTTTTGTGTGCCTACTACCCAGAAACCAAGACATCATGGAATGTGGCCTCATAAAAACACGCCATGTGTTCTTCTGTTCGGGATGAACTACTTTTTATGGTTACACACAGTGTACTTTGAAGTACACTCTGGGTACATTCCATCTGGGTGACCCAGCCGGGTAGTTGAATACATGGGCTGGAAAATCTCAGGAAAAACACACCGTGCACCATGTTGAAACACTGTGTAGTTTTTGTCCGTGTACCAGTCCGTGTGACTAATGACACGTACAGGGGAAACCCCATAAGGACACACCTTGTAGTCTTCGGCTGAGATATTCCGTGTGGATTAGTAGTGTAGGAGTAACCAGTCATGAGGAAAAATGACGGTACACGCCATGTATAATTAAAAGAACATGCCATGTAGTTTGGGATAACACAAAAAGTTTGGCTGGTGTACATTCCCAAGTAAAATATTTCGGGAACATGTTGTGTATAGGGACTACACATCGTGTAACCATGTTTTTTCATTTTTAGGAGTTTTTCCTCTTCTCTTTAGTTTTCACTCTTTTAAGTGGAAACTGTTCTCATTGTTAATAAAGGTGTTATTTTGATTGTGCATATTCATGTAACCAATACATCCCCCTGTTTTATGTTAGGGATATGATAATGATCATATGCCGGATATTGCACCGGCATATATCCCATACACTAGTACAGACACACAGTTTTCTTAGGGATTAATGAGGTTTATATAGACCTTTTATGGATCTCAACAACATGCCAAGACTATGGCAGAGATTACACATTCCATTTAGTAGCAACATCCTCCCACTTTCTCAGGGGATAGAGGACCCCAGGCTGCTAAATCTTGGTTCAAAGTGATGGTTTCTATCATTGATCTTCTCGAGACACCCCCGGACAGAAGGTTGAAGCTCGCGACACACTTGCTGTGAGTTTCTCCCAAGAGATGGTGGGATGTAGTTTCTAAGGCAGGCCACCAGCAGATGGTTGCTTGGGATGAGTTTCAGCGTATGTTCTATGACTAATTCTCTCCAGCTACAATAAGGGCTAATAGGGCCAGAGAGTTCATGAACCTACAATAGGGTACTCTATTAGTTATGGAGTATTCCTAATGCTTTATATAGTTATAGTGATTCAATCCCATTCTTGGGAATGACGAGCTGTTTTTAGCATGGATGTTTGAGGAGGGAATCATGTCAGATATCTGATCACAGGTGAACGTCTTCAAGTTGACTTATATTTCTTTAATAGTCAACCAGACGCTTATCATGGAGAGAAATCTGAGGGATACTAGGGCAGTGATCCAGGGCGGTTCAACACCCAAAGTTATTACTCTTCCTTCTGACATCAGGAAGTTCCACCGAGAGTATACATGATGTGACTCGAGGAAGTGAGATTTTCTTTCAGGTAGGACAGTTGTGTCTTATCAGTTTGGGAAATAAAGGATAAGAATAAAAAATGCCCTAGAGACCTAGTGGAGTACCGATCTTGTGGAATGATTGGTCACTTGCAGTGGTTTTGCACGATTCTTCTTCCAGTAGCATGTGAAGGAAGATATGTTTTGACTTAGGATGCATGAGTAGGATTACTAGTTCTGTATTAGAAGGGGGGATTGGGTTCTTCAGGTCATTCAGGCTAGGGTAGAGGCCATGGATGCATTGATCAGGCTTTAGGAGGATCAAATCAGGGATCTCAGGCTGCTACACAAGACCGCGGTATTGGCCAGACATTTGCGATAGAGAAGATTCATCTGGGGTAGGATCCTGGACCATCCACAGTGTGAAGTATGATCTTAGTAGCCTCATTTTTATCTTCTACACTTTTCGATACAGGAGCTTCTCATAGCATGATGTTTGTTCACATGGTGGAGAGACATCGACTTACTATCTTAAGATTTGAGATTATGATGACACAAGACACTCTCTTGGGACATAGAACTGCTAGTGTTCGCCAGTGCAAGGAGTTCTCCCTTGAGGTTGGTAGGTGTCACTTTTTGTTATATCGTTATGTCATAGAGATGATAGGTTACAATTCAATTTTCGGAATATATTGGCTAGTTCCTTTTCAGGACTTTTTCGATTGATATCCCTACAGGGTGAGTTTCAAATCACTAGAAGGCATATCGTTTCTTCACAAGGGTGAATGGGATGTCTATGCGAGCAGAGATGGACCAGAGCATCATGTGTTGGGCGGTGTTACAGCCTAGATTGCTAGTTTATATCTCGATGACCAGGTAACTACTCAGATAGATTTTCCTCTAGTAGTTGATCGATTTCTGGATGTCTTTCTAGAAGTCTTTTCAAGGTTTCCTCTAGATCAAGAGGTAGATTTCACTATTGATCTTGTACTCGGAGCAACACCATTATCCATGCCACCTTATAGGATGGCTATGCCTGAATTTGAAGAGTTCAAGTAGCAGTTGTAGGAGTTGATGGAAAAGTATTTTATCCGACCCAGTACTTCTCCTTGGGGTTTACCTATTTTATTTTTGAAGAACGAGGTTGGTAATTTACATCTTCGTGTTGAATATAGGAAGTTTAACCAGTTTACTGTCAAGAACCGATATCCATTGTCTAGGATTGATGATCTTTTTTATCAGCTTTGAGGAGCCAAATTGTTCTCGAAGATCAACTTGAGATCCGACTATCATCAGTTACGTGTTAGACAATATGATATACCTCTTACATCCTTCGAAGTAGGTATGGTCTATATGAGTATTTTTTTATGTCGTTCTGTCTCACAAACACGCCAGCAGTTTTCATGGCACTGATGAACATAGTTTTCCATCATTACATGGATTCCTTCATGCTGCTTTTTGTGGAAGATATCTTCGAGTACTCTCACACTCAGCACGACCTTGCTAACCATCATGAGATCGTACTGAGTACACTGATAGGGAAACAATTATATGCTAAATACTCTCAATGCCACTTCTGGATGAACAAGATTCACTTCATGGGTCATGTTATCTAAGAGACAAGAGTATCAGTAGACCCAAAGATGGTGAGTGCAGTAGTTATCAGGGAGCAGCCAAAGACTGTCTTCGAGTTACAAAGTTTCTTAGGGATGGATGGTTACAACAGGCGGTTTATACATGACTTCTCACACTTAGCAATACTGTTTATGGGCTTGACTAAGAAGTGTGTGATGTATGTTTAGTCAGAAGCCTGCGATTCAGACTTTCATGAGCTGAAGAGGAGATTGACTTTAGCACCGATTCATATTTTTCCAGAGCAGGGCAACTGTTATATAGTTTTCTGTGATGCATTTGGCATTAGTCTTGGAGTAGTGCTTATGCAGGAGGATCTTGTTGTTGCATATGGATCTCGGCAGTTGAGTCCACGTGAGAGGAACAATCCTACGCACGAACTGGAGTTGGTTGTAGTTGTTCATGATTTGCGTTGTTGGATACATTATCCTCTATGAGATAATTTTTTGGTATATACTAACCACAAGATCCCCAAGTATATCATCACGCATCGTGACTTGAATCTGAGACAGAGAAGGTGGCTCGAGTATCTATTTTCTTTCAAATTTGAGCTTTCTTATACACATGGGAAAGGCAATGTCGTGCCGACGCACTGAGTAGAAGGACACAAATACAGGTAGTTCAGAGGCCAGTAGCGAGTGGCAGATTATGGCTCTGTTCTCTGAGATGCATTTAGAGGTGCATGACAGACATGGAAAAATGGTTCTTTCATCTATAGTTATTATCTATAATCTTCTGGATTGAGTTCGAATGAGGCAGCTATGAGACTCAAAAGGCCTAGTCCTATGGGAGGGTGTGTCAGGTGGAGACCCTACTCAGGGGTGGACAGTGGGCAGTGATGAGGTGTTACGTTTTCATGGTCGCGAATCGGTTTCAGCAGACATACGTCAGGAGCTGATATGGGAGTTACATGCTTTAGCTTGGGCAGTTCATCCTGATGTCACAAAGATTTATCGAGACTTACATCGTCAGTATTGGTGGTTGAGTATGAAGAAGGATGTGGCTGGTTTTGTTATGTGGTGTTCCACCTGTAAGCAGGTGAAGGCAGAGCATCAGTGACCAGAAGGGCTCTTATAGTAGTTACCCATTCCTGAGAGGAAATGGAATGATGTTGTGATGGACTTCGTGATAGGGTTACGGAGATCACCTCGAGGGAATGATTCGGTTATGGGTTGTAGTTTACAGACTCACCAAGGTTTCACATTTCGTTCCAATCAAGGAGACCTTTAGTATGGATGGGATTGGGAGGATATATATTCACGAGGTGGTATGACTTCATGGGGTTCCGATTTCTATCATTTCAGATAGAGACACCAGCATTACTTCACATTTCTGGAAGGTTCTACAGAGGGCTTTGGGTACACAGCTACATCTAAGTATAGTTATCCATCCCCAAACAGATGGCCAGTCAGAGCGCATGATTCTAGTGCTGAAGGACATGCTATGAGCATGCATCATTTATTTTAGAGGTTCTTGGGGGAAACATATAACTCTAATGTATTTTTCCTATAATAATAGTTTTCAAGAAACTATTCCGATGGCACCTTATGAGGCTTTTTACGGTAGGATATGTTGATCACCCAAATGTTGGCTGGAGGCAGGAGAATCAACTATGTTATGACCTCATCTTGTTTAGGAGACAACAGAGTAGGTGGAGTTGATTCGAAAGAGGATGGATACTGCACAGTCTTGACAGAAATATGATGCTGATCAGCGGAGATGACTTTGGTGTTCATGGTCGGAGATATGGATTTCTTGTGTGTTACCCCAGGTTGGGACATAAGATGATTAGGTGACAAAGGAAGCTTTCACTAAGATATTTCTATCTATTTGAAGTTCTGGAGAGAGTTGTTATGGTTTCTTATAGGTTGCAGTTACCTCAGAGTTACCAGGCTATGCATGATTTCTTCCATGTTTCTCAGCTTCGACGATATTTCTCAGACATGTCTCGTGTTTTTCAACCCGAGGAGGTATAGCTGGAGCAAGATGCATCATTGGAGGATCATCCTATCCGGATTGTTGATCAAAGTGAAAGGGTACTCCGTGGTTGGTATGTCCCTCTGGTATGAGTGCTATAGAAACACGGCCCTGTACAGGATGAGAATTGGAAGAGGGAGGCCGACATGCGATGATAGCTGCCAGAGTTGTTCGAGGGTTCCTCTTCTACGCATCGTTAGTGAATTTGTGGATGAATTTATTTAAGGGTGATGTTTATAAGAACCCATATCTTACATTCAGGAATGTTTTTCCTTTTCTGGTCGGTTTTGAGAAGAAGAGTAAAATCTGGAAATTTTCAGAGCAAACGCTGTGTACTTCAATGCCGCTTGAGGCCGTGTCTTAGCCATGACCGGGCCGCACACAAAGTCGTGTGGGGTGACATGGAGGCTACTTAATTCAGAGTAAGTAAAACCTAGTACACACCGTGTTCTCTAAAAATACACACCGTGTACTTTTGATTTTATTTAATTAAAGAGACCGGGGTCGCGTCTATTCCCTATTTTCATCTTCTTCTCCACCAAATTCCATCCAGAGCATCCGATGAGGCCGAATCTTATCTGAGCCACTGATCTGTCATCGCGTATCCAAATCAAACACCTTCAGTTGAAATAGAATGATAGTGCAGAGTTAATGGTTTCCTTGGCCTCATTTCCGGATTCTTCCTCTCGTGTGAGTTATCTGAGGTTGAATGATTTAGATTTTTTTTCAGATTTACTCCGTTATAGGATGATTCCAGGGCAGAGGTTCAATTATATCAATCTACGAGGATTGAGGTAGGTGGTTTGATTCCCTACATTGAATGTCATTGAATTTTTGTTCAAAAGTGTCATATATACATGTATTGGGTATCTCGGTTAAGGGTTTTGAACCTATCTTATTATCTACCTTATATTTTTTGTGTTCTTGATGTTGTTATTTGTGTAATGATTTCTTGTTTGTATGTTCGAGGACCACCCCATGGGTGTTTTCCCTGTTTGGATGTTTATCTCTGTTTGGCAAACTTTTCCTACGAGGAAAACCCTATTGCAATTGCTACCTTGCTTGTTGTAACTAATTGCATGTGTTTTATGCTATTTAAATTCTTTTTTTGCATTGTAGCTATTATCCATGTAGTTTTTTAACTTACATAGGACTGCTATGAATCATTACATATGATTACCATTACACATGGATGTAGGAACATGGTGTTGTTAGACCATAGGGATAATTGACGTTGAGTGCTTCCTCAGAGGGCCTGTTTAATTATTACCATTACAAGACCATAAGAGGGATTGACTTTGTTCTCTCTCAGATAGTCTGATAATTATCGAATCAAGACTAAAGGGGAAATTATACTTAAGTGCTTCCTCAGTGATTCTGTTGTATGGTTGCAATACCATAGTGGGAATAGATGATGAGTGCTTCTTATGAGTGTATTTTTCTTTTTTTGAATGCTTGACCATAAGGGCCTTCTCAAGTGAGCCACCCAGAGGGTCAGTGTAATAATTTTTGTTTGGTTGGTTGTGACGATTCCACCAAGCCAAAGAAAAATCTTTGGTTTTGTACTTCTTGTGTTTTAGGTAGTCTGCTGAGAAACCTATTATGTTACTTTATATGCCTTGGGAATATAGAGTTGTTTACTATATTATTTAGTTGATAATTAAATGATTAAATTAAATTAATAAATGAAGGTGAATGGAAATTTGTAGGATTTTTTACTTTAGTTTACTCATATTGCTCTACTGCTTCAATTACCATTACTTTTTCTATATTTCTCACTATCAGTAGGTCAATGATATTGTGGTGGTTTCTTACTGGGATTAGTCTCACACCATGTTTATGTCCTGCTTTTCAGCCCAAAAAGGTTATATTATTACAGGTGTGGATAGGGATTGTGGCCCTTATACCTCAGGTGCTTGATTGCTGGTTGGAGCTCGAGAGTATGGAACTGAGCATAGGCTTGTGATGTTGGTTGAGTTTACTATTTATTTTTAATACTTTGATTTCAGTTGTATTTCAGCATGATTCCTTGTTTACTATTTTTCATAGGTACATGTCCTGGCTACATCATTATTATTATGTTATACATTGCTTTCGCTGTTAGCTTCAGTTTTTTGTATGTTATTTACTACTTCTGCTATTGCTTATGTTTATCCTTCTGCTTCATACTTTTCAAATGAGGGAATAGTTTCCCCCACTGACTCACAAAGGCCCTCACTACTATTCGACAACCTCTGGCATTTGGGGAAACGTGCATGAGGTAATGTGGAAAACCGAGTACAGGGCTCCAGTTGAGTTGATCCATATTCGGGTCATTATAATGCCGAACTTTTTAAAAACTAAATTTTTATTTCCCACTTATAAATAAAATGTTTATTTTTTAAAATATAATATAAAAGTTTAAAATATTTCATTTAAAAAATGGTTCACCATTAATAGGCAGTAAAATTGCAGTTTTTTAAAAAAATAATTCCTTTATCAAAAAAATTAAATTTGTTTTTATATTATGTCTAAGAAACACATAATATGGATGTTAAAATTATATAGAGTATATAAGATTCAAAATTCAGTTAATACTATTTATAATCTCTTTTTGAACGGCTAGTTTGGTTAGTTGTGGTGCGCTCGAACTCAATGTTTTGTGTAGCGCAAGCTATTGAATTAATTAAATGAGATAGCATACTATGAAATCTTGGGGTGTTACAATCCACATCAATGTCATCATATCCCATCAATCTCTACTTCTCATTATGAATCCCATCATGAAAATGAATCAATAATGACATAATTGGTCATCATATTTTTCTTTCAATTTCATTTATTACAATGTAAATTTCACTAGGATCAAGAATCACACTCATCAAACTACTTTTTTCTGATCACCTCTTAGAACTAATTATCATAGTTATAATAAAACCATAGATCATTTATGAGTGATCATTTAAATGTACATGACATGATATATTATTTAGATTTATTTTCCAAAATAATATTGCATTCAAGTAATAAAAATATAAAATATCATGGAATCAATTTCCAAATAAATAATTACAATTCTACCACCTTATCTTACATGGTACTCTCACATGGTAGTTCCATACATCATTAATCTCCCTTTTGGACTAAAAATAAAAAAAATAATGTATTTGTTCTAAATGGTGTCTTGTATTAAGGATAAATTATCCTATAATTTGGATTTCTTATTTAGAAATTCCAGGGATATTACAAGATTAAAATAGGGTTAGATATAGGTCATATCTAAATGTAAGAAGGGTTTAAAAATTTCCTCAATTATATTAGTGTGGTTTGGAAAAAACTAATTTTTTTTGAAAAAGCACAAAGTAAATAATTAAATAGTAATTTTATCTGGACTTCTCTTATGAAATAGGTTATTAGAAAAAATATATCAAATAGTTTAAAACACATCTAAATAATGGAATATGAAAATAGTAAAAAAATAACTAATAACATGAATGTTATGTAATAATCTAATAAACAAAAAATTTATAAATTTTATATTACAGGCCAATATAATTTTATATTTATGTTAGATATAATATTAAGAATTAAAAGGTAATTTATATTGAACAATTCCTGATTAAAATTCTACATTTTATTTACATGTCTGTTCATAATTTTTATAATTCTAGAGATGTATACAAAAAACATTCTTGTTACACTAATTTCAAAAAAACAATATCATGTGTTTCAAAGAATCCATCGACCAAACTTAATTTCAAATACCATCTCCACTATTTAAAATCATGGTGAGATAGATGAAATTAAATATTAATTTAAATAAATCATAATAAATTATAAAATTAAAGAATTAATTAAATGCCTACATGATTTAGGAATTATTTTTCCCATGATAACTAGATGAAATTTACTATAGGAAAAATCATATTCCTTGATGGATTTGGGTGGATTTGATTTCCTAAAATGAAAACATTGAACTAGGTAAAATGAGAGTGTGAATGTTTTATATTTATAATGTTTAAGAAGAAATTGATGTGAATGATAATATTCGATTTCTTTTCATTCGACATGTTATATAAAGGATTGATAATGAGCACAAAAATAATGTAAATTCAATTAATTCTAAAGAAATATTTCAATGTAAAAAAAATACAAGGCATTAAACAAATTCGTAAGGTGGAGGAAATCCTAAGGCTCCTTGGTTCCATCCCCTGTTTACCCACTGTGATCCACCTCCAAAATGGTTGTAGTCAACAAAATCAATAAATCCATAATGGAGTAGACCTACCAACATTGAATCAAGTAATAATTCACCAAAATAATTTACTTGACAACTAATGTTTTAAAAGGGAAGGTCGAGTAGTCTATATCAAGGTTGTGTTTGAAACTATCTCTGTCTCACCCTATAAATGAGTAATGACAATCAATGCTGGTGTTGATAAATACTATGTTTAATGACCAATCTAGGATATTGCTAAATTATATGGATAAGATTTTGTTAATGGTACATATGTAGAAATTTTGGTATATGCATCCCCACTAGGTAGGGTAGCCACAGATCCATGACCCTAGTAATGTTTAGTGTTTACAAAAGGATTAACTAGAATATAAAAACTTGTATTGGTATTTTTAATTTTTTTTCATCACAAGGTATATTTTATTGGCTATGCTAGAAGTGGGAGTTAGATGATGATCATTCATTGATCTGGTATCTCCATTATCCATAGGGTGGTCATGTGGTGATTAACTAGGTCAATAAAGGGAACCTCTATTATAGGGTTATTTATAAAACCATTTCTGTTATCTTTGGAATCCAACTCAAACTATCAGCATTCATTAGTATCAATAAGATAACAAGTATCCCATGTGTCAAAAACTGAAGATGGGTGGGTTGGGGATGATATAAATCCTCATTTTGGGTGGTCTAATAAAAAAAATAAATTGATGGTTGATTGGTATAAAAATATTGAGTTTGGATGAACATAACATGTTCCCACTAGGGTGGATATTGTAGATAAAATGGTTGTTGTGATAAGTCATGTGGTAGAATGGGAGGTAGATCAAATTCTACATCTATATTATCATATAAATTGTGCTTGATCCCAATAATATAAAAATTTAAATCTCAAAATACACAATCCACTATCTTTGAGGAAAGGGAGGTGGTTTTTCATATGCATGTGATACTTCTATTATTCCTCTCAACGTTGTGTTTGATTGGGAAGTGACTGATGCATGTGAATGTCCCTCAATGGAATCATAATCCACCATTAAATATTTATAATTTTCATCCCATTAATGACCTTTCCCTATATCATTTATGGAAAAATTTTCTAATAATGGAAGGGTAGACAACATAATCTCCCCCAATGAGGATAGGTGCAATGATTGGTCAAAAACACCCAAGTGCTTTGCATGTTAAGTACTGAAATTACCTCCCATAATAATACCCTGGGGGTTTTTAAAAATGTATCCTTAATATAATTAAAATGATTTTGTTATATTGATTCTTAACAAACATATATGAATTATAGAAATAGAAGAACATATAATCCGATCACAATGCCTTATGATGATACCTTAGAAAACCATTCATCGGTCATTTCCCAATGTATAATCCTTAATAGATTACTTCATGACTAATTTCTCTTAGTTTTTAGGTTTGTTGATTCATAATTGGTAAATGGTTGTTTTTATCTACTACTTATGGAATTCATTCTTACAATGCTCTAGTATATAAATCCTTATATTCCACTCTCTATATAAACTCATAGTTTTGGACACATTATCTGGCTCCAAACTCTATAAACCAAAGGATCCAATTATGTCAAACAATTATTAACTTTATATACTCTAGTTTCATATTAAATACTAATAGTAACTATATGATCCACTATATAGAAACTTCCTCCAATACAAGAGTAATATGTAATAATTTAATAACATTGAATGAATATATAACTTGGTTGGCTATATCATCATATTCCATAAAATGCATATCAAAATTCATTTTTTATAAATTCCTAAAAATTAAAGTCTCCCTATACTCTTCTAGTGTTTGGGTTAAGTGAACCATATTAAATAGTTATGGTGATTTTAGGATAAGTCATCACATAGAAATGAGTGAAGGGTTGTTTGGTTGGTCTGGATTTGGTAGGTTACAGAGATATGACTTGGTTATGTGAAATTCTTAGTAAGGGATCATGTGGTTGTGTGGGAATTTTATACATTTTATATTATTTTGGTGTCAGTGGTATATTATTTTTTAATTATGTTAATTGATATTTATCTTTGTATTTGTTTTTAAGGGTATTAGTGTGAGCCATTGTGGGAGGGATAAGGATATTGATGGGTAATGGAATGAGATGGATTCATAGAGGGGATTAAAAGTGTTATTTTCATGGTTTGGAAATGTTATTATGTTTAGATGTGTATAGTGAATTTTCATAGTGTGGTTTGGGAAACATTTTAGTGAGTTTTTTAAAATAGGTATGAGGAGGTGTGAAATTCAAGTCGGAGAAGATCAAAATGTGTAACTTTACTACATGAAGGTGACAAGAACAAGATCAAACAGCTTAGAAAATCAATTTAGGGAGACTTGAGAGATGGGAATAGGGATACCAATAGAACAATTTAGGCATTAGTGTTTACAAATAAATTAATTTGAATACATTTTGGCATGACCCAATTCATTACATCGCTATTTCATTAGTTTTAAAACCATGGTATTTTTCGAACTCAGTATTCTAGAGTTC
The DNA here is from genome assembly GCA_963277665.1 of Viscum album. Taxonomy (NCBI): domain Eukaryota; kingdom Viridiplantae; phylum Streptophyta; class Magnoliopsida; order Santalales; family Viscaceae; genus Viscum; species Viscum album. The sequence goes on from OY728162.1 coordinate 822,871,959, forward strand.
CAAAAATATAGGGGAAGCCACCATAGAACAACCATGTCAGTTTTTCCCTATGTGATTTATTTTAGGTTGAAAACATGACATGAATCCTACCCTATAAAAACTTAATGCTTCTTTTTTTTTCTATCTTGAATCATTATATAATGAAAAATTACTTCCCATAAAAACCTAAATTTTCACTCAATATTATTATATTTTGGTTATGGGATATAGTGTACAACCATCCTGTTAGGGTAAGTCTCTTTTATATCCAAGAAAATTACATTATAATAGTGTAAATAATTATTTTGTGTCATAGGTCTAGAATTATGACTTTAGGGAGTAGGATTTTATGACATGATATATCATGTTTCCCCTTAAAAATGGTTCCTTTTATCTATTGTTTATTACTACTCTCAAAGTTTTTGTTGTCTCAATTATATCTTCAGTATGGGAGTATGGGAGAGTTCCCTAACGTCTCTAAACTAATTTATCATAATAATATCTATCTATTATAAACTATAATTATAATCCTAAAAAAGGAAAACATACCTAGGTTTATCCACACCTATCACTTTTATTAATGTCAATATGTATATTAACTTTGTATTTTCAGTTTAATTTGAGAGATAGAATAAATTAATTATGGAAATTATCCATCTATATATTCATTAATTTTTATTTAAAAGGAATGAAGGTTCATTCCCCCTTTAGATCTAAATGTATCAATTTTAAAAATACATTTATACTGTGATAGGTCATAACCAATGTGACTATAGATTTATTGGAAAAAATCTCAAACATGATTTAAACAAGAGTATTTCATCTCTTGGTATTAATATTAAATGTTTGATTCATAAATCACGCCACTTATTTATTTTCTATTTTTAGAACATTTAATTCTTATTTTAATCTGTTTCAATCTCTTATAATTTATAAAAATATAGTTGTATCTTTCTATCTTGGTGTGAGTCCATAGCCACTTTCTTCATATCCCTATATCATCGATGCTTGAGATCCACCAATAAATGGCCTAGTTTCTCATCGATAATACTAAATGGGGTTATACTAGTCATTATTTTAAAATATATCATTTATTACTATAATTTATTATCATTATTTTTTCAATAATCATTCCATATTGAACATGTAGTTTAACCAAAATTATTTATAATAACTCAGTTGGATAATTATACTTTCACATAGGTTTTTGGGTGGTTAGGGGAGATGGTATTGTATAAAACTCATTAATTTTCTAGAAAACACAAAAATATATAATTGTTTGAATGTGTTCCTCACGAAATTATGTGTAACATATACATATCAACAAGATAAATAAGTTCTTCATTAACAATTTCATCACTAAATTGGATATATTTTTCATGTGGCCTCATATTCTACATATTTAGTGATGTAAATAACATACATAAGTATGTATGTGTTTATCGTGGAGCTTGGGAAGGGCCCCATAAAATCATTTCTAAATATATCAAATGCATCAACTTTTAGAAATGGGTTTTTTGGAATATCAATTCTTTCCCAATGTTATCCATTTCTTCGAATCAATCGTAGACACATATAAACTCCCATGAATCTTTTTGGATGTCAAAAAAATTAATCCACATTGAGTTGTCATGGATATTATTCTACCATGTTAATTATTTCCTCTGTTTAGTGATGAATAGAACAATTTTATAATGATATTGTCCTTGTATTTGGTCACACATCACTAAATTAATCATTCCCTACATTGCATGAATAATTAGTGATTATCAAAAAAAATGTTTTGAATTATATAAAAATATTATTCATTGATGATATGAAAACAAATATTTATGGTCACGTTTTCCGAATAATCTAAAATGTTTAGAAACCATATAAGTGATTGTAAAACATTATAGAAAAGCTTCTCATTTATGAACACATCATCAATTTACCTCTCCTCTTCCTCTTCTATCTTCTTTCGGGGTAATCCCAAAAAAATATTCCGCCTCTACAATATGTAATCCCTTTTTTCTCTATTAATCCTATAAAACTATTATAGTAAGAATATGCACCTAATTAGACAATGATTAGAATCATTTTTTAGAAAATAACTCAAGAATTGTGATCAATGCATACAATCGCCACAATTATTACTAAATATGGATTGAAATTATAAAAAGAAAAAACAATTATTATATGTTATTTTCTTAGGGAGAATTTAATTTAATTGGGACTAATTATGGGAATAGCTGTCATAATAGATAGGTTGAAAAATATTATCTAGCCACTATCTTAGAGTATCTCCTATAATGAAATCACTTGGATCTTACATTATGATGAAATTTTTCGATCAATTAATAAATATCATGATTTGGGTTTCGAAAAAATTATTTTTAGATGAAATAAATTATTCCTTATATGATGATTCAGATATAAAGAAAACATACTTTGAAAAAATATGGGTGATTGGCCTATATATCATGATAAAATAATTTATAACATTGTGGAAAAATCCATCATATATAAGAAATATTTAAATCCCATTAATTTTATTATGATCATGGAGATCTTGTATGAAGGTTTTCATTACTAGATCAACCATTATACCTTTTTTAGATATTCCTTTCACTATAATGACACCTCCTTGAACTATAAAGTGTAACATTCCCCAATTTATAAAAAATAATTTTTCATCAAATATTTTAATTTCAAAAATATGTATGTATATGAATACTTAATTGGATATCCCATATATTGAGAATTTATCCTTGAAAATATCAATAAATTCACCCACCATGTTCTTAAAAAAAGTGGCATTCACCTTTGAAAAGTCCATAGTTTATTAAATATGAAAAAATACATTAGATGATAGGAGAATTATTAATAGGGGTAATTAAAAATATTATTCTATTTTTCATTTATATAAAAATGTATTTGGTTGTAACTAAAATATCTATCAAAAAGGAAAAATTAACTCCTATTAAGATAACCACTTAATAATTGATACATGAATAATGTTGGAATGTTGTCCTTTCTTATGGATGTTTCTAGTATTTGATAGTCTATTCATACCCAATATCTTGTAATTATCATTGTAGGTATCATCTCATTATCATCAGTCATTATAATAGTTTTCCACCTTTATTTGGAATTACTTATAATGATGACACCCATTTACTATTTTATATTGAAATGATGATCCCCACATCAAGTAATTTATGAACCATTTTCTTGGAATTTTTTTTATAGTATGTGTTAATCTCACCTTTCGTAACAATATTAGTTTTATCACAACATCTCACACTTGTATTTTTGTGAAAAATGTAGGATTAATTTCATTTTTAATGGAAATAAACTATTTCATTTATCCCATATTTTTCTCAATGGGGTATGTCTCATTTTTTAGATATTTTCTCAGTTTTATCCCTTCTTCTAATTGGAGGTTTTTTGTGAAAATGACAAGATTAATTATTTTTATGATGTAAAAAAATACAATTTAAGTGATTTCTCATTTTCCATGAACATACAAAATTTTTCTTCCCATTAAATTCATAATTATGAATTAATAATTATTATTAAATAGTACTTTTCACCCAAGAATAAGTACCACAATGTTTCTGTAAATATATTAAACTTAACCATTAGTATTCTGAGGAATGAAGAAATTAATCTAGATAACAATATATTTACATGTTTTTCTCTACATCATAACTTAATCTTATTCCTCACCCTCTAGTTAAAATTTATCCTCATTATTTTCCACCATATCATCAATTATTTTCATTATATTACCTCCTTTACTTTTTATTTACTCATGATGTATGATTCTTCTTTATTAGAAAATATTATATAGAAATAATATGATTTATTTTAATGATTAATTGTTTTAACATGATCATATATTACTTATTCATAACTAAATCTAATAATTATTCATCATTTATTGACATTTATAAATGATTTGTTTAGTTTGAATAAATGGTTTTCCAAAAATTATGGGAATATACTATTTTTAATCTATCACGAGGAAAAACAAATATATGGGAAATCTAAATTTTTCCACCATGACAAGACATATTAAAATATCCTCAGGGGTACTTAATCGATATACTAATATGTTTGAGTCATAACAATATCATATTTGGATTATCCAATCAAATATTTCAAAACACACATAAGGGAATAAAATTTTCACCTCATTCCTAAGTCACATTTTGTATTCATGAACGTGCATGAACTAATGGTGAATGGGATGGAGGTATAATGTTTGTAAATTATGTTGAACATTGTTTTCATATAGAAATTACACCACAAAAATCTATAATTATAATTTATATAGTAATTCGTTTAAAATTTTATCATAATCCATATTTTAAGAAATATATTCACTAAAAAATACTTTTAAATAATGTTGTAAACAACCATATAAAACATCATGCATTGAATTAAAAAATGAATTTCCTTAAACTCATGTGGACGGAATGAGGGATTCTATACAGCTGTGTATTTTTGTTTTATTCTTCTCCTTACAAACATAATTTCTAGATTTTATAATCTTATAATTGTTAATTTCTTAATGTCTTTTATCATCAATATATTCTCATTTTTTTATTTCACCCTTAATTTTTTTATTCCATTTACACAATATTTTCATTATATTTTCCTTATTTCCATCCACCTCTCACCTGAAAAAGTTTCATAGCCTTCACATTCTCTCTTGAGTTTCTTCCATGTTACTCGGTAGGGTGTTTAGTAGTCACTCTAATAATGTTTGATATATTTTCCCTACTTGGTTATAGAGTTTTAGGTAGAGAATTATTGATTCATTATAGAGTTCTATTGTTTAAAAAACTACTAATATTACATTTGGATGTGGTTTTTGAACATTCGTTTAAGTGAAAATTTAAGGGATAGGAAGGTGATTATTGATAGAATTTATATAGAGGATGGTTGGTTTATGGTTGAGGGGTGGTAATAGTTAGAATAACCTTTAGGGTTGTAATTAAAGTGAGTATTTAGATATAATATTATTTTATTTTAAAATTAAGGAACATTTTTATAATTTATAACATGTATTTAGTTATGTATTATGTTGAATTCACCTCCATTAGTTGTAAGAATTTTGGAATGGTTTAGGGGATTGATTATAACTAACATAATTTCAATCAAATGTTTTATTATCCACTAAACCTTACTGAATCCTTTGTATATGTGGGGTCCTCTTCACATCTCAAGATATTATAAAATTGTTTTGAGTTTTAGTGGTTGTGAGTCCCATGATTGAGTCAATTCCACTATAAATTATAATTTATTTAATTTATTTATCAATGATTCTAATTTTCAACCCAATAAGGTGCTCTCATAGAATTAAAATATTTCTCTCCTCGGTGGGCTATAATAAATATTTCATAATTTAGAATTAAGAGTAATATCATAGAGAATGTCATTTACAACATCAAATGTTTTCATAATTATTCATTTACTGAATAGGTCATCGATCGTGACTCAAGTCATAGGATGTTAAAAATAAATAATTGATTCATTTATAAGAAAATGTTAATTCCCATAAGTAAAAAATCCTCACTAAATCATTGATTTTATCCCATGTTTCAAATATAGATTATCCATATACTTGTGAAATGATTTAGATTTCATTTCTATGATTCTATATCCTCCATAGTTGAATGTATTTTTCTAATAATCATGTTTATAGGTTATACTAGGTTTTCATGTAACTTTCGAGTTTACTCATTAAACAATATATTTCCCAAACATAGGGATATAATTATAATACCCTCAAACATATAGAATTTTATCTTCCTTAATTATTGTAGAACATATCGCAAATTTCACTGAGTATAGTTAAATATCTATTTAGATCTTTATTTTTCATTCCACTAAATCATGACATGTTATTTATTGGTATTAGGATTATTTTAATGTTAATATTGTTCACCTAAATGAAAATATTATCCAAACTAACGGAAAAATCCTCAATAGATGATAAATTATAGTCCATTTTGTTTATAGCCTGGGGAATTTGTTGTTCTCCAAAATTTTGGTTCTCATTAGAGAATTTTTCTTGAGGTACAATGGGTTTAGTTGAGAGCATGTTCTCTTGGATGGTAAATAATCTTTATGGACATAAAAACCTCTTGTAATTAGTGTTATAATTAATCATTTCTCATGAATCAATGAACCATGATCATGTTTTTTGAATGCTAGTCATGCATTATGTTTCATGAAATGAAACAAAATCACATACACACAAAGAGAATAAATATAAAAATAGTGTTAATAATTTTAGAATAGAATTGGTTTATAAAAATAGTTTTATTATACTCTTATGTTCACCCTTTATCACAACCAATAGTTCCAAAAACATTGGATATCCCACTAGAATTATCAATTCTAGTGGGCAAGTATGTTAAAAAATCAATTTTTCCTGATTTATGTTATTCTACTATGTCAAATAATATTGAAGGGCCAATGTAGGTCCCATGAATAACACATATATTACCCATGATAACCCCATAGACCTTATTGTTATGTAAAAATATGATTATAGATGGATCAAACAACATTGAAACATAAGCATTATGGTTATAAATTAATAATAAAAAAAATATAAGTGTCAATTTCAATGACTATTTTTGAAAGAGATACCAACCTCTTTCATTCAGTAATTGGGATTAATAAACCATTTTGAATAATTATTTATGTTTAATAGTTTGTTATGGTAAAATTTATTGATTTAATATAAGATAATCTAAAAATATTGGTAAAATAGTAAAATCAGACTGATTTAACTATCTTATATGTTTACATTAAATGATCAATACAATATATTGTTTATTTATTAAATTTATCAACTATTTTTTATTTCCATTTTCAATGTTCCCTTTTAATAAATACTAAATAATAAATAATATTATAATTATTGACTAAAATTTATTTCTAATTAAAATGAATATTCATGAATAAAAGTGATAGATAATTTAAACATCTATACTTATACTCTTAATCCACATCATCTTAAGAGAATTTCCACACATGGTTGAGGGATGATCAACTATATTTTACAAGAATAAATTTTAAAGTGAGTGAAAATAGTAAATTAATGTTGATGAATATGGAAATATTACCATTTCTTCCATTCAATAATAATCATCCTTAATTATTTCAATCTATTTAATATAATTGAGTAAGATAGGGGGTTTTTGAACAATCTATGATGTAATATAATAAGGTTTCACAATTTTCTATAAATCAAGTAATGGAATTTATTTTAGAAATATCATTAAACATTTCTCTTTTTATATATTTCAAAATCAAACATGTTTTTAGTTTTAAAATTTTTCTTGTCTTTTTTATATTTTTTTAATGTAACTAATAATATTTCATGGATTTATTTCTTTTCCAGATTCTATATTAGTTGGTGATTTTTTTCATAACAATTTATGTGAAAGAAAAATCTTCTTTTTTGTGTCAAAATAAATTCTTCTCAAATGATTCATGTGGGTTATAAATTTTAGATTATACTTCAATTTCATTTATTTGTCTACTAATATATATTTTGTATCTATATAAATAATTTTTAATTATATATTTATAATAGAAAGGGTAAATTTGGTTAAATATTTAAAACTATTCCTGGATTATTTATTATCATATGAAAAATTGGTTTTAGTCCATCAATATTGTATAATGGTATTTCAAATGTCTTTTAATAATGGTATGGGTGTCATTTTGAGTTTATAAAACTTTTTTTCTACAAAGACTCTTGAGATTTATTTTATTGAAATTATTTCTTTTAAAGAACCTTAACTGGTCTCTAATATACATACATCGAAAGTTATTCGGTTGTCAAAATTATTTTTTTAATAATAATATAGAACATTTATGTATATATATATACATATTTGAATGTTAAAAATCATGTCCGCCCATATTTATCTCTTTATAAAATTATTTTCATGATTAGGAAACTTTATGTGCAAGAAATGTTATGGACTTTTTCATGATTTTTTTTAATTTAAAATTATATTATTTTCAAATAACAAAATTTCTCTATATATATACATAAATATATCATTTCATAAAAAAAATTGTTTAAACATGTATACATATGTAGTATTTTAGGTGGAAACAGAATTTTTATCTATGATCAATAGATACATTTATATATAATTTTTTTATATATGTATCAATTTCTGTAAAATAATTTATTTCTTATATGTATGTAAATAAATTATTATGAATATATATATGCATCATTATTCTTACATATACATTTGTCAGTGGATATGAAATCATGTTTTATTCTAATATATTTGTAAACAAATGTATCAATATGTGCATATTTTTATGTAAAACTATTATGTATGAATATATATATATATATATATATGATTGTATTTTAAAAAATTTCACTTAATTAAAAATTCCTTTATAATGGAACATGTATAACCATGTAATTTACCATTTTAGAAAAATGATATCATAGATTAGGATTTTTTAATAAACATCATGGTATTTATGATATAAAATACAAGTTGTAATGTTTTTAATTACAAATAATCACACTTGGATATTAGGTCAATTAAGGCCCAGAATGTGGAGTGAACCCAAAACCCTTTGAGAATTTTATCCAATCATGTCTCAGGTGTGCCATAATTTATATAGTGCTCTAACTAATTGGATAATGTTTTAATCTCCTAAGATGTCATGTATGGTGAACGAGACATGTATCCTAAGAACACTATAGGAATAGAGAGTGAACCTAATCCAACATGGGATTATGTCGATCATGTTATGTTTTCTATGGAGTGAATTGTGACTTTATGTTGTGATACAAGGTGCTTTGGAGAAGTATTTATGAATTTTTATGTGTTATCATGAGAAATTTTTATTATTTCATAGATGAATGAAATGTATTTTTCCAAAGGTTACATATGTTGAAACCTATTTAGAAATAAATATTATTATTTTCAAATCATCCCATGATTTAATTAATTTTTATTTCTCATGATGTATCACATGTTTTAATTTTTATGTTGAAGTTAAAATATCCTAATATGTTTTCATATGTTTTGAAACCCCTTACTGAGCTTTTTATTCTCACCATATTCTTTTCAAGAACTCTTTTTATAGGGAATAAGGACGAGTAGAAGTGATGGACTATACAAGGATATTTTAAGGTGTTTAAAAAATATTATGCATAATATTAGTTTACTTTCCCTTTCTTTTTTTTATATTTTTAATTATAATTATTGAATGTATCCAAACTATCTAAAACTCAAAACTTTTGGAGTCTGGGTTTGTTAAATAAAAAATGGAAGAAGTATTGGGTCATCATAATTTGTATCAAATATGAGGTTTATAAAATATTTGAGGTGAATATATAGAGAAATCCTATGAACATTTAATGTCATTTTGCAAATTTTATAGGAATTTACTTTAATGAAAAATATGGCGCTCCTAGTTTTCTTAATTGTCAATGGTCAAATACAAATTTTATAATGGTGCGGTAATAAAATATTGAGGATGAAATTCATTTAAAGCGGAATAATGTTACATCACCAATATTAATATGTTATTTTTTTAAAAATAAATGAAATTAAATTCTGGTCATATGTTAAGATTTAATATTCCAAATTAATAATAATTCATGAAAATATTTGTTTTATTTTTCAAAAATAATAACAATAATAATTAATTTATGATAAGTGAAAAATTATTAAATTGTTTTATCAAATATACGTTAATTGATAATATTTTATAATTATTTAAATAAATTAATAATAAATATGATTTTAAATTATAAACAAATGATTTTTTATAGTTTAAAATAATATTTTGTCATAAATATTTTTAATTGATTATTTTTTGGTAAAAACATATGTTTTGTATGAAAAAATTAAAATATTATTTGAATGATAAAATGATTATGACATTATTATCAATATTTATGTTGAATTACATTTTAAATTGATAACTGATATATTTTTTATTAAAAATAATTTAAAACTAATTTTTTTTACAATAATCAATATTGGATTACATATAATTTTATAGAAACAAAATTATGGAAATAATATGTGGTTTTAATTAATAAATAATAATAATTACAATTTAACAAAAATAAATAATGGTACGTAAAATTATTAATTAATTTTATAAATAAATTATAGTAGTATATTTTTAACTATTATTTTTTTATATGTTTTTATGAATTATGTTTATTAATATATTTATATTTAATTATGAATTAAATTTTATATGAAAAATATAAAACAATTATAAAAATTATTAGAATATTATCTGAGAAAATGTCAAAACAAATAATAATAATAAAGAGATAAAATATTTTTGAAAAAAAATTGTGGAATGATTTGTTAGAAAAATTAAAAAAATGATAATAATATAGGGATAACAAGATAACAGGGGTGGGGGTGGTGTCTATTGAGAAAAGAAATTGTGTAAGGGTAAAAAGAGTTCGGTCGTCGAGTGTATCTCAATGAGAGGGATTGATCAATGAATGATGGAGGTCGAGTAACTAAGGGGTGTTTTGACCTAGGGATTAAAAATGACTGTGAGGAGTCCGAGCGATCATTGAACACTGATGAGGGCTCCTGATGGTTGAGCATTGTCATACGGGATTGACCACGGCTTAGGAATTCGTTTTCGTGTGATATCGAATTCGATGAAGCTTCAATCTACATCAATCTAACCCTGGTAGGTTTTTGTTTTATTTTCTAGATTTTTAATATTTATGTACTCCCTTTTTCTTTAATCCTTTTGGAACATGATGACATGTGTTCCCTTTTATCCCCAATTGTATTCATCTATGCCATGTTGATCATTTTTCTTTTTTTTATCTCTTTTACGAGTATGCCATATTTAAGAAATGATTAAGATTTATTTCATATTTTATCTAGTTGATGACTCTGTTTTTTATTTTTCATTGTAATCGATATTTCAATCACCCTTTGATTTCCATTTCCTACTATTTCTAACTATTGGTTTTGAAAAAATGCATATAGATATACAAAATACTACTTTCTATTTTGTTTCTATTGATTTTCCACCTCCACTCACCTTATATAAGAATCAACTATAATATAAATATATGAATATATATTTTATGGATTTAAATTATGTAGTAACTAGATATATAAGAATATATTCCATTTTTTGAGAATCATCCCTATGTATTGCTACCAAGGTAAGATAATAGTGATAAATAGTGGATTTGTTGCAAGCTTTAATGTAGTAGAATAAGGTTTTCTTATTTTATAGAAATCATGTTAGGGAAATTATTTTTACAATAAAGATAAACAATTTTTTATGTTAATATAAAAATCAAACATGGTTCTAGTTTTAATTTTTTTCATTTTAATTTTATATTTATGTAATTGAACTACTTATTGTTCAGGAAATTATTTCATTTCCTGATTTTTCATATGAATGTAATTTTTTTAAAAAATATTGATGTCCAAGAGAATTATTCCTTTAATTATGAAAGTAATATATTCTCAAATGATTCAAGTGGGTTCTTTATTTCAAATTTTATGTCAATTTGTTTTAGTGGTTTAAAAATATTTATTTTTTGCCTATAAAAAAAAATTTAATTAAATATTTATGAATATATGGAGAAATTTTGTTAGATATTTATAACTATTGATGAATATAATATTTTTGTATAAAGAATCTTCTTTAGTACATCATTATTGTCTAATGGTATTTTAATTATTTTTTATAATGTTTAGGGGGATCATTTTGAGTATATAAAACCGTTCTTCCAAAACAATTCATGAGATTTATTATCTTGATATTTTATTTAAACCTTCATTTTTATCTTATGTATATTCATATGATTTTATTCAATTTTAAAAATCGTTTTTTAAAGATATTACAAATGTATGTGTATATATATATATACCTATATGCATGTTAAATATAATTTTCTCCCATGATTTTCTCTTCATAAAATTATTTTATTCATTTTTCCACTTTATGTGCAAATGAAGTTATCGAATTATTCAAAATTTATTCTTAAGTTAAAAATGTTTTATTTTCGAACAATTATATATATATATATATATATTCATAAATGATCATTTAATATGAAACATTTAATACATGGATATATATGTATATACATATGTATTATTTTAGGATGAAATAGAATTTTAATCTCACATCAATTGATACGTATATATTTAATTTTATTCATATATGTATCAATTTGTGTAATAATGTTTATTTCTTATATGTATTTAAACTAATGCATATATATATATATTTCATTATTAATACCTATACATATGTGTGTGGATATTAAATCATTATTTATTCCAATATATATAAAAACTTGTTTATATATATATGTATCTTTTTATGTAAAATTATTATATACATATATTTTTATATTACTGCATATTTATACATTTTATATCATGCAAATATACTTTTATCATGAATCATTTATAACCAAGTAATTTAAATTTTCATGAAATTGATATCAAAATCATGATCTTTAAATAAATGTTGTGGTCTGTATTATATAAAATACAAGGTGTTATGGTATTAATTCTAAAGAATCACACTTGTGTATTAGGTGAATTAAGGCATGTAATGGGGAGTGGACCCAAACCGTTATGGAAATTTGTTTTAATCATGTGAATGGAACACATATAATTATATAGCACTCTAATACTTGGGGTAATGTTCAAATCTAATGTGATGTCATGCATGGTGTGCGAGAGGTGTATCCCAATCACTCTATGGGATTAGGGAGTGAAACTAATCAATCATGTGACTATGTAAATTATTTTATATTGTCTCATGAGTGATTTGTGACTTCATGTTATGATCCAAGGCATCATTGATAACTATTTATGAATGATTATGAGTTATCAAGTGAAATTTTGTTTATTTCATAAATGAATGACTTGGACTTTTAAAATGGTTAAATATGTTGAATCCTATTTAGAAGGAAGTATTTTTATTTTAAAAGTAACTCATGATTTTATAAATATTAAATTCTCATGTTTTATCTCATGTTTTATATTTTCTGTTTATATAACAAAAATTTATTTGTTTCAAAATGTTTTTAAACCCCATACTAAGCTTTTTATCACTCAAAATTTTTTAAAACAACATTTCATAGTGAATAAGGACTCATAGAATAGGTTCAGTAATTGAGTCCCCATTATGGTGTTTTCCAGGACCCATCCCATAGGGGCCCGTGTCACGACTCCCCAAGCCCGCCTCTAATAGGCCGGGGGCTACTGACTAACACTGAGAAGGAATATCACTATCCCGGGAGGCATTGCATATGTACCTGTACACAGGAACACATCTCCAGGACCAAAAATTATGACATGTAAAAACCACTAAGAAAGAAATTGCATGCATACAACTAAACCCAACCTATTGTGTACAACCGAAGTAGAGTGTGAAAAGTAAAACTAGGCCAGAATAACATCTCACCAAAAACAAGAGTTAGCAAACTAAAATATCCAAAATGTAAGAAAAAAAGTTGTACTAGGACTACTGCTCGTAGTCGTAAGAACACCTCAACATGTAGGGAACTCATAATTCTCATTCTGGTCCTTCCCTTCCCTAGACTCCATCAAATGGTATCTCGTCTGCACAAGACATGACATGGGCGGGAAAATCCCGTGTAGGGGTGAGTATAAAAATACTCAGAAGGGGACCTCGAAAGACAAAAATCAACACACAAATGAAATTGTACAATCATCTCTACACAATATATTTCTACAGAACATATAACAAGAGAAACACCTCAATATATACTCAAAACACAGACTTGTACTCTAGAGACAAGTCACACAACCCCATACCCCCACTAGGGTTTCGGTTAAATTATTCCATGAAGCACTCATCCAGTATAACTCACACCATGAGTCTGATAAATTTGATGTCATTCGTTGGAGATGTACATATCATCAGGAAAATCCAAGAGATATAATGAAACTCATTCTAGGAGAACACACTTTTGAGTAGGGAGAGATGACATTAGACAAATGAGGATCACTAACAAGGACTTGGAAGATACCATGACTAATTCGGATTTACCTAATAAGTATAGGATCAGTGACCTATAAGAGTATTCATGTTGATACCAGAATCTACATAGGGTCATGAATGAATAGGATATCTCGCTCTGGGCCTCTCGAATGGATACATGACACTATCACAGTAATTCCTGCTGAAGATATCATACTCATATAGAAGGGAACAATACCCGACCTTCAAGGAAAAAAATGGGGTACCTATACCCAAACAAATATGTCCAAGATATGGTGTACAAGGGGTTCAATCCATATTCCAGGATATACATGATGTTTAGAAGGGTCACACACCATGTCTCATGACACTGGGTACTACCCGAGTAAAATGGCCTGAGTCTGAAGAACATGCCATGTAGATAAGTAAGCACATGGATTGTAGAAAAGACCAAATTCTATGTCCCAGTAACCAGGGTTCCCTCCATGTACGTGGTTGTGTTCCCATATAGAGTATCAAACCGTTTGTGCCATACCATGTAACTGGTGCATGGGTTAGCCCATGGAGCTATCCTAGTCTGGTCGTGTGGTGGAGTACATGAAAATGTACCCACCCCATGTCTGCGTATCCTCTATTATACATGATGAGTCTATGTAAGGACCCACACACCATGTGATAGTGGTCACAAACCTTGTTAGTACTTCCTGTCGCCCAGAACTCCAGCCTCCATAGGGTGGGGTTGACAGGCCGTGTCTCCCTAGACGCACTCTATTTTCTTCATTGTGTTCCACATGCAAACCCCAGCTTTTGTTTTTTGTACCACATCACATGTTCTTTGGGATATACACTGCGTGTTTTGGAAAAATTATAAAAATGAGAAACTGCTCCATTATGCCTCAATGTTTCTTTGATATTCGATATGATGATCTGATTGACATGAAACTCAAATGTTATGGTCACCCTGACGGCCAAATGTCATCTCGAATGTTTTTGGGCCTCTAGTGGGCCTTGAAATCACGTATCGATCCACACGCGTGAAGAACACTCCCTGAATGGTCTCTCTCGATATGAGATGATTCATCATATTCCATCATCGTCGCACCTCCGGTTGGTCGTTGAGATGTCAGATTTACAATTTTGGATCTTTTTGTTAGGAAATGGATGTGTGACGATTCATTGTTCATAACCTTATGAAGAACGTGAAGAGCGCGGGGTTAAAAAGGGAAGAAGAAATCAGTAAACAAAAGAGCAACAGACTGTTGTCATCATTAATCACGTCATTTATTCTCTCATGAAAAAATGATTAAATATTACTAATCTACATATATTCCAACAATTATGATGAAATCAATTTCAGAATCAAAAACCACAAATGAAATGGAAAATAATTCCCTACGGCAAGAACACGTGATTTGTGGTTCAACATGTTTGTGGGGTGATCTGTATTCATCATTTATTAGATGAAAGTATAAGAACAATATCAAAATAACAACCCAAACCTCAATTCGGTTAAAGATATATTGTTTTGTCATGTTCATTGGAGAGGTTCATCGAATCCGATATGTGTCGATCTATTTTGTCATCGTCGTCTGCCAATAGCTTCTCCTTCAGAGCTCTAATAGAAATCCTCCATTCCTGGGGATATTCTTCCATCCAAAAGAACATTCCATAAGTAGGTATTTAATGTTTAGAAATTTGTATATTTCCTAAAAATCATTTAAAGTAAATAAATTTCTAATTTCTATTTTTTTATTTTCATTAAAAAAATCCCCAAAACTAAATTTTTCATCCAACTATGGTTGATCGATGTTAGGCCCTTCCTACGGTAAAGTCTCTACTGTGAATGAAATAGTGCCCTATTATATCTAATATGGTTACTCTATTAAATGTTATTATACTTTTTAGGAAAAATGATAGTGCACACTAATTAAAATATAAATTTATTTCAATCATTTATTCTGAGCACTCCAGGCCTCATAATCACACGTCGTCAAAAAGATTGGTCTCAAAATAATTCCATATTAGATTTGAAAATAATTTACAAAAAATTACATTCATTATAATATCCCCACATTAGGGCATTATGTCCTCAAAAATCTCAAAAAGCATACTCAAACAGATGTATGTGTTGCACCCGAATATCAGCCTTCCACTCCAACAAGATTTTTTGAAGATTCCCGTGCTGCCACCCGATGTGCACCAATTGAATCGATTTCCATAAAGGATCCTCTACTTACAATCCTCAGTCTCTAATGGGTACTCATAAATGGTCACTCCATCCAAGATATCCATCTCTCCTAAGTCGATGATGTGTGACGGGTCATGTGTAATCCTACTCAGTTGTGACACATGGAATACATCATGTACCTGGTGAAACTATGGTGGCAGAGCTATGTGGTACACCACCTCTCCAACTCTTCATAGTCTCTTAAAAGGTCCGATGAATCTCATAGATATCTTGATGCACCAGAAAAATCTATGTAATCCACATCGAGGTGAGACCTGACAGAAGACACGGTCCCCCTCCTCAAACTCTAGAGGTATTCATCTTCTATCAGCATAAGACTTATACTAGATCTATGTAGTATTCAACTTCTTCTAGATGATCTTCACCTTCCCAGTGGTAGCTCGCACCAACTATAGACCCATGAGTGCTGACTCTCTAGGGTCGGTCCATCAATGTGGTGTCTAGAAGGGTCTTAAATATATAGAGCCTTGAACGGTGCCAAGCAAATGGTAGAGTTATAACTGTTGTTGAATGAAAACTCCACTAGTGGTAGGTGGTCATCCCAACTAAACCCATATTCCATGATACATGCTTGCAACATGTCCTCCATAACCTGAATAGTTCTATCAGTCTGACCATCTTTTATGGGATGGAACGCTGTGATCTAGCGTAGCTGAGTCCCCAACGTGACCTCCAATCCCTTCCACAACTAGGATGTGAAGCGGGCGGCTCAATATGATATTATTGTTGATGTGATTCCATGAAGCCAAAATATCTCTTACATGTAAAGGTGTCACATTCCCTCTATAAAACTATGCTCCCTAATATCTAGAAAGTTGGTAGACTTGGTGAGCCGGTTGACGATCCCCCATATGGAATCGTTCCCTTTCAACATTCGTGGTAATCCATTCATGAAATACATTTATATTCCATCCAACTTCCACTCTTCAACAACCAGGAGTGAGATAAGACTACTGATACCTAGTGATCATCCTTCATCTGTTGGCACATAAGGCACTGAGAAATGAACTATACTACTGCCTTCTTCATGACTGGCCACAAAAACTATCATCAATGATCCTAGTACATCTGACCATGCTAGGGTGTACCACTATGGGGGATGTATGAAACTTCCTCAAGACTTCCTTCGGCAATGCCACTGGTACTAAAGTGTGTCCCCTAAAAAGAAATATTTTCTCCCCACCTTGAGAATATCCATCAGAATCGTGTCATGTGGATAACTAAGAACCTAATATCTCATAGTAAACATATCTCAGTTGTTCCTCCCTAACTCAATGTTATAGTGGAGGGGTGACAACCATTGACTGAAGGAAAGTTGCATCCTCCCTATCAATGGAGGATAACTATAACAAGGCCAACTACTCTGTCACCATGTTCAGTAGTTGTGAACATGATCACCAACTAAGTTCATATTCCAAAATGTTCCCATTCAAAGGAGAATAGAATATCTCAAAGTCCTAATCCTGGAGGCACTCTATCCATTTCCTCTAATTCAGATTAATATTCTTCTGCGAGAAGATGTATTTCAGGCTCTTTGGGTTAGAGAATACAATTAACAACTCACCCATAAGGTAGTATCACCACATCTTCAAGTCTAAAACTACCACTGCAAACTCGAGATCACACGTCACATAGTTCTACTCATGTGGTATATACTACTGTGAACCATAAGAAATCGTTGCATGTCTTCACATCAGGACATATCCAATACCGGTCCCTGATGCGTCGCAGAAAAAAATGTAATCGACAACCTCATCCAGCAATCTCATGATTGGGGTCTTTCCAAACTATGTCTCAACTAATAGAATGCCTTCTAGAACTTCTCCATCCACATGAATGGTTTCCACTTCCAGGTCAAGGTGGTCATCGGTGCTGATATCCAAGAGAAATCATTAATTAATCTTTGGTAATATCCAACCATCACACGGAAGCACCGTACCTCCATCACGCTTTAGGGTGGATCACATTCTAACATTATTTCCACCTTGGCTGGGTCCATAGGTCATCAAACTTTTGAGATGAAATGTCCCCTAAAGGGGACCTCCTGAATCCGAAACCAGTAATTCGAGAGCTTCCCATAACACTGGTTCTCTCAGAGTACATCAACAACCATCCAAAGGTGTATCACGTCCTCCTCCTATATTTCCAAGTACAAAATGATGTCATTGGTTAAGACCACTACGAATCGGTCTAGATAAAGATGATGGATTTGGAACATATGTCCCATGAACTCTACAAGGGCATTCATCAGCCAACAGGCATAACGAAGAACTCATAGTGACCGTAGCATCATATAATACCGTCTTTGGTATATCCTCATCCCATACAAACAAATGGTGGTTACTTGACCGGTGGTTAACCATTGGGAACTGTTGTTCCCCTCTTAGCTGATTGAAGAGGTCTCCAATCCATGGAAGTAGATACATGTTCTTCACTATTACCTGATTCAGGCGTCAGTAATCCACACACAACCTCACACTCATGTCTTTCATCTTGGTAAACAATATAGGGGTCTCCTAGGGTGAAGCATTGGGTCTTACAAAACCCTTGCTCTGTATATCTTCCAACTACACCCACATCTCACTAATCTCTTCATGATCCATCTGATATGATGGTGAGGAAGTCAGTGTTGTCTTGATGTGTAAGTTGATGCAGAAGTCAATATCCTGGTGGGGAGGTAGTCCTGGAACATCCTCAGGAAATACATCCTAATAATATGCCACTACTGCTAGGAATTAGAAGCCCACTATTTGTCATGACGGCAAGAATTAATTATTAAATTAATTAATGTAACTAATATCTTTTGAATTTTGTAAAATAGATAAAATTTTTGAATTTGGAATATCAAATATAGCTTCCGGTGATGTTTTGGTATTTTTCTGAAAAACTTCAAGTTTTGATTAATAGTGAAACCACTCAGGGGTACTTATAAAAACTGATTTTCTGTTTAAATGAAATTTTACCACCTCTGTGTTTTGAATTTCAAAAATCTGACATACATGGTTGTAATTAAGATGTAAAATGTGGTTCAATGGGATTAAAATAATTTTTTGGTGAATAGTAACTTATTAAGTTTTTAATCGCGATTAGAGGTAATTAGTGCAATTTAAGGAAAAAATGATATTATAATAAAACAAAAATACATATACACATGTCCTACCCCTATTGGATGTGTCATGGACAACAAAGAAAATCCATATTTCAACTTGGGGACCCCATGGAGCAACATTTTTTGGAAAATGACAATAATATCTTTTTATTTATTATTAAAATTTAAATGACACAAACATGAGTTGTTTTACTAAAACAATTTTTAAATGGGGTTATAGAAGTCAAAGTTTTGAATATAAATAGTCATTGGAAAGATAAAAAGATTTCCTACATCATTTTATTTTTTAACAATTTTGATAAATTAAATAAATTAATGTATTTAGGACATAATGATGATGTTGCAATTACCTCATTATTTATCGATTTAAATAAAATGAAAAGATAATATAAAATATAAGACCTAGACTTGTCAAAAACCAATTGTATGGGTATATTTAGAACTCTTATCACCTTATCCTCAAAATGTATCCATGTGGGACCTTTTAAATCCGAAACTCATTTTAATGTAATGTAACATTTCTTTACTTTCCAAGAGTGTCCCTCCTCTCCTCTTATAAAAGGCTCCCACCTCTACCTCCTTACCCACACTTCCAAAGGATTTGGCTCAGCTAAACCCTGACCATTTTGCCTCTCCACATCTCTATATAACTCATTGAAGCCTCACTGTTGGAAGAAGTCTTCCCAAGGAAGCCTTTGAGCTCAAATCAAATAGGGTTACCTGTTTTTATGGTAATGTCTTTACTTGTGTTCTTTTGTTTTATTTTGCTTCTCCAACCCCAAAACACTTTTTATTCATTTCTTTTGTAACAACACCAGTATCTTCCATATACTAGGATGTTTTTATAATAAGGATTAGAGCTACACTTTCACACACCTACATCTAATGGTTATTGAACATACTGTTTCTGTGGATGGTGAATTTCTGCCTCCCAAAACGATGATTGTTCAACATTATTTTAACACCTTAAAAGGTGACCATTAAGATGAAACTATCTTTATATATGATATATAATATGTTTATGTTTTCCTTGATCTTATGTATTTTTCATTTTGGGCTTACCTTTATGGTTACCATTATGGGTAAACGATATATCTTCATTTAAGGAAGTGCGGACTATCGCCCCCTCAAAGTGATTTGATTCATTAATGCCATATGTGGGACATATAAAGGATGGAGTTATGATATTATATATGATATTATACTAGAATTAAAATACACCTTTATATCATTATGATTCAATTCCATAAAATACGAAATAGAAATGAAAGTAGCATTCATGCGTACGTACGGCTTACCGTCTCCATGAACGGTGCATTTCATTTATTACCTCTAAATGATTATGTAATATTATAAATTCATGTATATACTGGATATATATGAAATATATGGCATCTACATCATGAATATCATTATTGAGATAATGGATATTTGACTACGTGATCAACTTGTAAATATAAGAAGTTCACTTTTGACTCAAGTACCAATGATCAACAAAACGACCATTATTAACATAAATAATTAAATAATGTTCATAACATGGTAATAAGTGATATAAAAGGAATAATTAAATTGAAAAAGGTTCTTATGAAAGTAGAAATTAACTCAAGTTTATTATTCAGAATATTAAAAAATGATCGAGTCAAGTCGGACCCGAGGTATGGGACTTCATCTCAATCTCCTTTCATTGAGGAATATTTTGTTTTATACACAACTTTCTTTTATACAGTGTATGAACCCCTTTGAATTTTATGTTTATCCAAAAGTAATCTTTTTTATACGAAGAGTTTTACTAAACGACAAATGTAAATGCTTTTGTCGTACGTATGCGGTGACAAAGACTTCTCCGCCGCCGTGACCATTATTTGAGTTTCAGTATCCTCTACAAGCCATACCTTTTTTAAAAGAAAAATAAATACCATGTTTTACTTTTCATTTATTTTGGTATTGAAAATGTTTTCATAATTATTTTATATCAATGTGTTGTATTGATATCTTGTGATTGAATGGTGGAAATGTTATGTTTCCTTTATGCATGTTTTATGTGATACGTTTATGTTGTGGTTCATGGCCATTATTATGAAGGAGGGTGGATTCGTGATAAACTAAGGGCTGGTGAGTCCGATATAGCTCTCCAATTAATTGGGTAACGCGATTTAGTGAAACGTTAAGGTTTCTCCAAAGAGATTTAGGGAATACACTGTGATGGGTATTCCAAACGTAACCAAGAGGGTTACTCCCTGCGTAAGAATGTTATGAATGCCTCAAGTTACCTTTATGTCTTATGATTTCTATGATTTATTCATGATTTGATGAGGTATGTTAAAGTGCTTATGTTTTATGTGTAAAGTATGATTTCATTCTTATGTATATATGAACTCATGTTTCCTTTCCATATTTTTATAACCCATACTGAGCTTTTTATGCTCATCCCAAGTTTTTTGAAATGTTTTTCACAGGTCAAGGGAATGGTACATGATATGATGATAGCGTCAAGGACGTGTCAAGAATGTATCCATGTTTTATTTTAAATATTTTTCCGTTGATGGGAAAAATGAATACTATCTTTTATGTAACCACATTGTTTAAATGTGGAATGAAATACAAGTTTTATGTTCTAATTCTCTAAAACTCTAAACCTGAAAAGATTCTCAATGTGGAATCTTGTAATAACTCAATATTACGTAAGGTTTAAGGGTGGGGCCTTATAGTTCGTATCAGAGTTTGGTTTAGATAACTTTAGGAGTTAGAATTTTATTAAAGGATTATCCGAAAATATATTTTTTATGGTCAAATTGAAATTATAAAGCATTTGAAGATTACCATGTTAATTCATCTAATACATGTTTGTTCAGAATGGTTTTTCCTAGAGGAAACAGATAAGCTTTTTTGGGAAGGCATACTAAGGGAAATGACCTTCCAAATCAGCATACGGAGATGGTCAAAATTAGAATTGAGCAGTTTACTGCAGTGATGGCTCAATTAAATCAGGTGATAAATGGTGGTTGTGTTATTGATGATCTTTTGGTGTTTTCTAAAAGTAAAGAGGAGCATGAAAGTAATTTAAGGGTTATCATGCAAACCATAAAAGAAAAGAAACTATATGGAAAATTCAGCAAGTGTGAGTTTTGGTTGCAACAAATTTATTTCCTTGGTCACATTGTTTCTAAATATGGGATAACTGTTGATCCTACAAATACTAAGGTTGTTGAATAATGGCCAAGACCCACAAATGTAACCGAGATCTATAGATTCCTTGGTTTGGTAGGTTACTACTGAAGGGTTGTTGAAAATTATTCACGGTTATCTAATCAAATTACTATGCTAACTCGGAATGGTGTTAATTTTATCTGTACAAAAGAATGTGGTGATTGTTTTTAGGTGTTGAAAAGAAAATTGGCGAATGCTCCAGTTTTGGCACATCCTTCCAGGAATGGTGAGTTTGTTATCTACAGTGATGCTTCATTGAATGGACCTGGTTGTGTCCTAATGTAGAATGATTAGGTAATTTCTTATGCTTCACGAAAGTTGAAAACTCATGAGCTAAATTACCCTACACATGATTTGGAATTAGCTGCTGTTGTTTTTGCTTTAAAAATTTGGAAGCATCAGTTGTATGGAGTAATGTGTGAGATATATACAGAACACAAAATTTTGAAGTATATATTCACTCATAATGAATTGAACATGAGACAGAGGAGATGGCTATAATTAATCAAGGATTATGATTGTGCAATTCATTACCATCCGGGAAAAGAAAATAAAGTGGCTAATTCTTTGAGTCGAAAAAGTAATGCTTTGTTAACAATGTTGAATTTGGAATGTGATCCATTAGTTAAGGATTTGATGAAATTTGGCATAGAAGTTGTTGGTGCAGGATGTCCTTCAATTATGATTCAGGTATCAGTGAAATCATCTCTATCAAACAGAATCAAGCAAGCATGGAAGCAAGACAGTGAGTTCCAGAAAAAGGTAGAGCTAGTTCAGAGGGGTAAGTTACCTGAATTTATCATTTATAATGATTTTGTTTTGATATTTGGGAAGAGATTTTGTGTGCCTTGTGATTCACAGTTTAAGATAGTGTTGTTATGTGAAGCTCCAAGTTATCCGTTTTCAGTTCATGTAGGAAGTACTAATATGTATAGAGATCTTCAGGAGTATTACTGGTGGGACGGAATGAAAAGGGGTATTGCTGATTTTACTGTGAAGTGTTTTAATTTTCAACAGGTTAAAGCAGAGCGGCAGTTAACGAAAGGGATGCTTTAGCCATTACCAGTGCCAGAGTGGAAATGGGAGAATATATCCACGGACATTGTTGTGAGATTACCAAAGACATCATGAGGTAATAATGCAATCTGGGTTATTATTGATCACTTGACTAAATCTGTTCATTTCCTTGATATACGAGATAAGTTTTCCCTAGATCAACTTTCTCATTTGTATCTTAAAGAGATAGTCAGGTTACATGGAGTTCCTCTCTCCATTGTATCTGACTGTGATCCCAGGTTCACTTATAACTTTTGGAAAGGCCTTCAGATGTCGTTGGGTACTGAACTAAATTTTAGTACAGCTTTTCATCCTCAATCAGATGGGCAGTCAGAACGAACAATTCAGACATTGGAAGATATGCTATGTGTTTGTTCGATGGATTATCAGGGAATTTGGGACCAACATATTTATTTGGTTGAATTTTCATATAATAACAGTTTTCATTCTAGTATATAGATGGCACCATTTGAGGCGTTATATGGGAAGCAATGTCGAACTCCAGCTTTCTGGGATGAAGTGGGTGAAAGGATGTTGATGGGACCAGAATTGGTAGAAGAGTTGGCAGATAAAGTTCAGTTGATACAGAAACAGATGAGAACATCTCAGAGCAGGCAGAAAAGTTATGCGGACATCAGGAGAAAAGATATCCCTTTTGAGTTAGGTGATCGTGTTTTTCTCAAAGTTTCACCATGGAAGAATGTGATGCGATTTGGTAAGAAAGGAAAGATGGGTCCAAGGTTCATTGGACCATATGAAATTATGGAGAGAGTTGGATCAGTTGCATACCGAGTGGTTTTACCTCTAATCTTTTCTCACGTACACAATGTTTTTCATGTTTCTATGTTAAGGAAGTACCTGCCAGATCCATCTCATGTTTTGAGTCCAGAGGTAGTTCAGCTGGAAGAGAACCTATCTTATGAGGAACAACCGGTCCAGATTCTAGACCACAGGGAGAAA
Source organism: Viscum album (assembly GCA_963277665.1). NCBI lineage: Eukaryota > Viridiplantae > Streptophyta > Magnoliopsida > Santalales > Viscaceae > Viscum > Viscum album. Next base: position 822,896,540 of record OY728162.1, read on the forward strand.
GTGTTATGGAATAAGGTGATTCATTAGGTAATGGTTTTGTGGAAAAACCACATGATTGAAGAGGCAACATGGGAATCTGAAAATGAAATGAGGGATAAATACCCCCAATTATTCGATAAGTAAATAAATTACAAGGATGAAATTTTATATAGGGGGAAGGATGTACCATCCCAAGTAAGTAATGAATAATAAATATTTTTATCTATGTCTATTTATGAATTAGATATTGTTTTTGAGGGTTAAAATGAGAATAAATCCCACCTAAAGCATGGAATATTCTATTATTTTTAAAAGATTGTTTTACTGCCTTTTGATGGAATTTTTTTTTATATATATCATTTGAAAATTTTATAATCTATATTTCTCAAAATAAACTTATTATTTTTTATTGGGACATTGAAATTTACTTTGGGTAAATTTTTGGTATTTTTCTGATAATGTTAATTTTTTAAAGAATAGTGAAAAGTGTTGTATTTTAATTCAAAACCACATTTTAATCTAATTTATTTATATAGTTAGATTATATTTTTAATTGGTTTTAAAGTGAAAATAGAATATATATTTACCATGTAATCCAATGGTGGACATTGGAATTAATTTCACATTGAAATTGGACTTAAACTAGTGTCAATCTTTTGATATATATTGTTTCATAAAAACACGCTATTTGTCATGACAGCCAAAATTAATTAGTAAATTAATTAATGTAACTAATATGTTTTTAATTTTTTAAAATATACATCATTTTTGAATTTGGAATATCAAATATATCTTAGAGTGATGTTTTGGTATTTTTCTAAAAAACATCAATCTATGATGAATAGTGAAACCACTAAGTGGTACTTATAAAAACTGATTTTCCATTTAAATGAAATTTTACCACCTCTGTGTTTTGAATTTCAAAAATCCGACATACATGGTTTTAATTAAGAATTAAAATGTTGTTAAATGGGATTAAAATAATTTTTTGATAAATAGTAACTTATTAAGTTTTTAATCGCGATTAGAGGTAATTAGTGCAATTTATGGAAAAAATGATATTATAATAAAATGAAAATACCTAGACGCATGTCCTACCCTTATTGGTTGTTTCATGGCCGACCAAGACAATCCATGGGTCAAATTGGGGACCCCATGGATCCACTTTTGTAGGAAAATGACATTAATTTCTTTTTATTTAATATTAAAATTAAAATGACACAAACATGAGTTGTTTTACTAAAACAATTTTTAAATGGGGTTATACAAGTCATATATTTGGCTATAAATAGTAATTGGGAAGATAAAAATCTTTCCTACATCAGATTATTTTATTTATAATTTTTAGACATTAAATAATATAAATTATTTATGACATCATGATGATGCATCGATTACCTCATTATTTAATGATTTAAATAAAATGAAAAGATAATGTAAAATATAAGCCCTAAATTTGTAAAAAACATATTGGATGGGTATATTTTGAACCCTTATAACATTAAACTAGAATTATATCAATTTGGGACCTTTTAAATCTGAAACCCATTTTAAAGTAAAGTAACACTTCTTTACTTTCCAAGAGTGCCCCTCCTCTCCTCTTATAAAAGGCCCCCACCTCTACCTCCATTCCCACACTTCCAAAGCCTTTGTATCAGCCAACCCCTGCCCATTTTGTCTCTCCACATACCTCTATAACTCTTATAAGCCTCGATTTGGGCAGAAGTATTCCCAAGGAATCCTTTGAGCTCAAATCAAATAGGGTTACCCTATTTTATTGTAATGTCTTCACTTGTGTTCTTTTGTTTTATTTTGCTTCTCCAACCCCCTAAACTCTTTTTAGACATTTCTTTTGTAACAACACCAGTATCTTACATATACTAGTCTGTTGTTATAAGAAAGATTCTAGCTACACATATGCACACCTACATCTAATGGTTAAAGAACTTACTGTTTCCGTGGATGGTGAATTTCTGCCTCCCAAAACGATGATCGTTCAACATTCCTTTAACACCTTCAATGGTGGCCATTAACATGACAATATATTTATTTATGATATATAATATGTTTATGTTTTCCTTAAGCTTCTGTATTTTTCATTTTGGGATTACCTTTATGGTTTCCATTATGGGTAAACGCGATATCATCATTTAAAGAAGTGCAGACTACCTCCCCCTCAAAGTGATTTGATTCATTAATACCATATGTGGGACTTATAAAGGATGGATTTATGATAATATATATGATATTATATGGGAGTTATAATATTAATTTATATAATTATTATTCCATTCCATAAAATATGAAATAGAAATGAAAGTAGCGTTCATGCGTACGTACAACTTACCGTCTCAATGAACGGTGCATTTCATTTCATACCTCTAAATGATTATGTAATATTATAAATTCATGTATATAATGGATATATATGAAATATATGGAATATAGATCATGAATATCATTATTGAGATGATGGATATTTGACTATGTGAACAACTTGTAAATATAAGAAGTTCAATTTTGACTCAAGTACCAATGATCAACAAAACGACCATTATTAACTTAAATAATTACATAATGCTAATAACATGGTAATAAGTGATATAAAAGGAATAATTAACTTGAAAAAGGTTCTTAAGAAAGTAGAAATTAACTCATGTTTATTATTCAGGACATTAAATAACGATCGAGTCAAGTCGGACCCGAGGTATGGGACATCATCTCAATCTCCTTTAATTGAGACATATTTTGTTTTATACACAACTTTATATTATACGGTGTATAAAACCCATTGACTATTAAATTTATCCAAACGGAATCTTTTTTATACGAAGCGTTTTACTAAACAACAAAAGGGATTTTTTTTGTCATACGTATGCGGTGACAACGACTTCTCTGCCGCCGTGACCATTATTTGAGTTTCGGCTTCCTCTACAAGCCATACCTTTTTTAAAAGAAAAATAAATATCATGTTTTACTTTTCTTTTATTTTGGTATTGAAAATGGTTTTCATAATGATTTTATATCAATGTGTTGTATTGATATCTTGTGATTGAAAGGTAGAAATGTTATGTTTCCTGTATGTATGTTGTATGTGATACGATTATGTTGTGGTGCTTGGGAATTATTATGAAGAAGGGTGGTTCCGTGATAAAATAAGGGCGGGTGAGCCCGATATAGCTCTCCAATGCATTGGGTAACACGAAGGAGTGAAAATTTAAGGTTTCTTCGAAGAGATTTAGGGAATATACTGTGATGGGTATTCCAAACGTAACCAAGAGCGTTACTCCCTACGTAAGAATTTTATGAATGCCTCAAGTTACCTTTATGTCTTATGATTTCTATGATTTATTCATGATTTGATGAGGTATGTTAAAGTGAATATGTTTTATGGGTAAAGTATTATTTCATTCATATATATATATGAACTCTAGTTTCCTTTCCATATTTTTATAACCCATACTGAGCTTTTTATGCTCATCCCAAGTTTTTTGAAATGTTTTTCACAGGTCAAGGGAATGCTACGTGATATGATGATAGTTTCAAGGAAGTGTCATGAAATAATCCATGTTTTATTTTAAATATTTTTCCGTTGATGGGAAAAATTAATACTATCTTTTATTTAACCATTTTGTTTAAATGTGGAATGAAATGAATGTTTTATGTTTTAATTCTCTAAAACTCTAAACCTGAAAAGATCCTCAATGTGTAATCATGTAATAACTCAAGATTAAGTAAGGTTTAAGGCTGGGCCATATATTTATAATGTTGGAAATAACTACCAGCATAATTTCTAAAAATGTAACTTTTCCTTGGAGTGAATATTTTTTGGGTGTGGGTGTGTAATCGCACTATGATTCAATGTTTCATTTTCACCCTTACACCACTATGCTAAACAAATTTTGCATTGAAAATTAAAAAAATAATAACAAATTGAACTTAATTTTTGATTAATTTATTTTTTTATTTATTACTATTAAAACATTAATGATACGTGTTTTAATAATATAATTGAAGGTGGAGGTGATTTGAAGGGCCCACGATAACGTCTAATAAAAATAGTCCAAACTGTGCAGGATTCAGGCACACCAGTGGACTCAATGTCATATTTATACTACATCGTTTATGAAAATTGGTTGAAATTTTTTGGTATCGTCCAAAATATAATGGGATAAATTTTATATAAAGGAATCAAAGCCTCATTCAGCATCTACTATGTCCATCCTAACTGATCTGTCCAATGAATCAAATCTGCATAAAGTCAAATGAGGTGTTTTGTATTTTATCAATATCTCGAGATGTAGTTGTCCAATTGCTGCCAAATATTTGGTGTAGATATTAAATAGGTGGAGAAAAAAACTTTTCAGTTTTCCAGGAACCAATATAATAATTTTAGTGGATGAATATAATGGGACAATTGGTTTCTCAAAATAACTGTGCCCAAAAGCACCTCCCATTTTGGTTATAAAAGAGCACATTGGGCTCCCCATTTTGTAGATTGAAATATAACTTTTGTTCTTCCATTTTAGAGTCCAGGATGAGTCTTGGCATCTCCCCTTATGTTCTAGAGGCATCTATCCTCATAGGTGGATCGATAATGATGATGGATTTTTATTTGAGATTTCTCCTCCTTCTGATGTCGAGCTAAACGGGTGGTGATCATTGTGAGGTAGATGCACACTTGAAGAGATATTTCAAGAAACTTATATTCTACAGGATTTGTGTAATTTGTGTGTGAATTATTTAACTTATGTTTAATCTTTATATGCCTTTCACAGAATTCATTAATTTGGTTTAATTAATTGGAACATTTCTCATTTCAATATCGAAGAGTTTAGATTCAAGTGGGAATCTTGGGTTGTTCCGATTAGAAAACACAATCATCCCATTTTTAACACAAATACATGAGATTTAATCATTATTTAGTATACCTCACTCTATTCTTGATGTCCAATCCATGAAAACCTGATTGTTGTGTCAAGCGGTGGTTCTTTGTATCATTTTAAGAGGAAAGAGGGGAACCATGATCTTGGTTAACCCTCAACTAAAGGATTACAATAAATCCTAATAATTAATTAAGAATGAGGAACTATTCAAGTTCTATAGTAACATAGAAATGATCACTTATTTATCTCATATTACTCAAAATCCACTTTGTCTTATAACATTACAACACTTTTGTTTAAGTTACATTCTTAAAATTGTTTACAAAAACACCCCATAATTTGTTATTATTATTAAAAAAACACACTCAAAACCTATCAATGCTCATTATGAGACATCCTTGGGTATTACCTAGAATAAAAAATCTTATTTAAATATCTATCAATTTTTTATGTCATGAAAGTACGTTCAGTTACTCTTCCCCTCCAATGGTTAATCCTTCTTCCTCCACCTCTCATATCTTTTCCGCATCCTTTCATCCTCTCTCTAAAATATACATATTCACTAAGGGCCTATAAATTTTCGATTGATACCCTATGCTTGATATTTCAACATCAAAATTTAAGGATTATTATTCTCTTCTCTCCTAAACATTTTTTTCTCAGTTCACTTCACAACGTCTATTAGTCGACATCTCGATGAAATTGTTTTTTAAAAAATGGATGATTTTTTAAAGCGCATCTGTCAGGATCCTTGAAAAACGACACATCATGATTCAATTCTCCTCCTTGAAATATGTAATCACCGTATGGTCTGGGCATCCTCGATCCTGTACCCACTATCACTTTAATCTACTAAAAGGGTCCTTTGAACTTCATATATAGAGGGACGCCTTGACAATGGATTTGTGGGTAAGATTTCCTAGGATCCCCCTACCCTTTCATAACCCTTATATCATATGAATGATCAAGAACATGGTATGAAGATTTTTCTGTTTGGATTCGAGATCAATTTCATTCTGCCACCCGATCTATCCATATATATATGTGTAGAAGATGATGTGTCAATACACAAGGACAAATGGTTTTGTATTAGTTAGGACAATAATTTATTTTGAAGAAACCGGTTGTGTTTGAGTCTTGGACACATGTTTGTTCATTGTGACACCTCCTTGGCACCTATCCCATTCCTATTGGTGTGGATGGAGAAATTTCCTATGGGGCCACAGTTATAGTACCCCTCCTCTAGGAATTGTTGGGAACATGGATTGGTCTAGAGCTAATGAAGGTGGTCCATTGTTTGGGGATGACCGGACTGCCTCACCTTCTCCTGTGCTCCTATGTGATGACGCTTTTAATCAGTGGATGTCATCTCTATTTTCTCAGGTTAACCCAAGAATCGCTGATATTCTAAATCTGCTGAAATGTGATTTGGTTGTGGCATACTCATCTGATGACGTTGTTGTAAATCTATGTGATAGTGGGGTTCTTGGCGGACATGACCTAGAATGGGTTGGGAGGGAAAAAATGGAGGTCATATTAAATTCATTGAAGGAATTGCAGACAACTCCTCTATGTCAATCCGATGTTAATGAATTTAAAGAGTCTGTCCATATGGATGAGTACACTGGTGTGGTTTCCAATTGTCTAGTTCTGGATGACATCTCAACACATTTCCAATTCATGGGTTGAGGATTTTACTATACCAGAGCTCTAGAAAATTTACAGCAGGTCTTGCAAGCTATAATTTCTTATGTAGAGAATAATAATTCGGGATGACTACATTTGAATTATCTTAACTGAATTTCAGTTTATGGTGATGAGGATGGCCATTATTGTGGGGATCCTAATGTGGTGGAGGTCACCCATGTAGATGATCCCTTGGTGGAATGAGGTTTTTCTCAAGAGGACATGGATGATGATTTGGATCCCACAGAGTCCAAGGAACTGGCCACTGGAGAGTAATATCTTAGATCCTCTTCATGGAAGGTAAAGAACACTCTTGTGGATTCTGATGGCTTCATTACGAAAAATGGGAGAGCACATCCTATGAGGGATTAATCTAACTAACATAGTCCTACAGTCACAATATCTACAAGCAAGGTTAAGCTTCTTTAGTAGTATCCAACAAATGTATGCATCATTCCCTCAGGAAAGTGAAATAGTGACAAGAATTAGGTGGATGAAACCTCCGTCGACCTCGTTCTAATAGGAAGTAAGGTTGCTGGTTCATTCATCCCCTCATGTGATAATGTAATGGTGGATTAAATATTGTAGTGTCATACAGAACCTAGTAATTAAATGGTTCATGAATTCGTAGACATTATGGCATCGAAGAAGATGGATTAGGTCCCGCTTGAGGATACATGGGAAGTAATAATCCATTCTGAGGATGATATGTCCGATATAATGATGGAATTCAACACCTCGAAAGGGTATCGAGTTAAGATGTCTGATAGTTGTCTTGGAATGGAAACATGCATGATGTAGAAGAAGTGGATTGATAAATAAGATTGTATTTTAGAAAAAGGGCTAAATATAGGTATTTTAAGCATGGAAAAGTTCATACAAACGAGGGACAAGTTAGCTATTTGGTTTCGGGACCTCATCAATGATGATCCAGAGTTAGAGGTAAATGGACTTCTCTAGAAACTACGTAGGACTAATTTATCTAATGGATATAAAAATGATTTCAATGGTTCTTCTGTCTCCTTCAAAATTTGATGCTATGGGTTTCCATAACGACATGGGTTCTCACATTCCCTAAAAAGTGTTAGAAAAAAAAAATTCTGGTTCAATTTCAATGTTGGGCAATACAATATTTAAAAGAATTAATTAATTAATTAATTAATTAATTAACGGGTTTATGGAGTTGGTATAATAATGTGATTATTTAATTACATAAAGTAGTGATTATGGTATTAGTGTTTATATAATATATTGGTAATTATAATTAATGGGTTTTTTGGCATAACCATAAAGGGTTAAAGGATATTATGAATAAATTTTTTTCAATGGTTTAACAGTGAAATTTTCATATTATTCAATGTGATTTAAATAAAGAACCATGATTTTTGGGATAAAATGAAATTTTGAACAATGATGATAATGATTGATAAGTTGTTTAATGATAATTAACCATGATAAATATTATATTTATGAGATATGTGATATATTGTGATATATGTGATAAAGAGTTTGGGATACATACTAATGCTCCCAATACCCATACTTGATAATCAGCGTGTGAAAAGGAATGATGCTTCAAACACCCATATGTGATGAAAATTAGGTTTGAGATAATGACCGATGGTCCAAATAACTATATGGAGAAATAAATGATGTTATAGGACCAAAACATTGGCATTGAAGTATATTTTATATTATACATGGTGGAAAAATTGAATTAAATGATTAGTTAATGCTTATGATTAATGAATTTTGATTCCCTGTGATATATAGATCAGAATCCATCATAGCCTGAATTAGGTCTTGATTTTATGGGGTAATATTTAACATGTGTAATGAAGTGGTTAATTATAGAATAATTAATTTTGAAAAAAATTACATCGTTTTTTAAACTTTATACATTATAAAATTGGATACAGTGTTATAGACTAGATAATGTTTATACGCTGTGGGTGTTGTCTTACTGATTTGTTTACACACCATAATTGGGATGCCAGATCGGTACCCAAATTGACTTCATTTTAATAAGAAAGGATAAGGTAAATAGAACAATGTTATACGGATTAGTTGGTATGCCACATGGATCAGGGATACAGACAAGATTTCGGGGCTCATATGGGAGTTTTTAGTGTCTTTGTTATTTCTGTTTCATATTTACACTTAACACTTATTAAAATGAAATATATACAATTTAAGTTATGTTATGTTATCCATGTTTTGGGATTATTATGTGATGTGGGTCTTTATTCTTAATGGAATTATTATAAGTATTTTTTACTAACATTTTACTATTATTTATTTTATTTATTTCTTTTATTATGGTAGATAGGGTATAGTCTCCCTATGGTTTATGTTAGACCATCGCTACTAGTCGAAAGCCTATGGAAATCGTGGAGGAATTCCTGAGGTCATGTAACCAACCAGCATGGGGCACTGGTGTGGGGCACCTAGGGTCATGAAATACAATGTTAATCCAAAATAATGTTTAAAATGTCTAGAAATTAATTATATTTTGTTATTTAAAAATAAAAAAACATATTATTTTTATGAAAATATTTCATTAATGATTAATATGAATTTATTAAAAATTGAGATAATATTTTCTAATCATTTATCAATACATTTATATTCCATATGAACATTATATATATTTCATAAAGTAGTTAATCCTATTAAAACAAGAATTTGAAAAGATAGGTTATAGTTTTTGTATTAAAATAAAATTGTTTAATGGGTCATTAATTCTCAGTGTTGCATATCTTCTATGCTATCTAACATTGTGTTTATTTTAATTAATAGTTCATTACATTCTCTCCTAATTAATAAATTTAATGCTCATAATTTTATCTTTTTTCCCCTAAATTAATATATTGCATTCATCCCAAATTATCTTCCATAGTAAATCAATTATTAAACCTAAGTGTTACATAATAATCATCCCAATGAAACATATCCCATATATCAATAATCACAATGATAAATAAATAAGTACTTGTAGGTGGCAAAAATATTCGAAGAAGGGAGAGAACAAAAAAGACGCCCTGCGCCGTGCCTCGCGATGCCCCGACGTGAAGCCCTCCGAGCAACACGGCCGCCGCGATGCACCTGAGGTGGTAACGCTCCGTAAATGCCCGGAAATTCACGAGCCCACTACGAATCACCAGAGGATGTAACACTCTGTGAATGCCCCGATGTTCGCGAACCCACCTCGGAGTAGAAGAGGCGGCACCTCTCCGCGATTCCAGTTGATGTTCACGACCCACCGCGAAGCAATCAAAGCCCCCTTCATGCCGCGTGAGATCTGTATCGTGGCGCCCCTTGCCTATAAATATCGATCTACCCCTGAGCTCTTGGGACGGACAATATTACCTTTCTTCTTCTCAACTCCCAAATCGTGAAGCACTCTTCGCTCTGGGAATCATGAGCTCCGTGAGGTATTTTTGCTTCATTGGAGTCCTTCTCCTTGTCTCATTTTGAGGGCCTCTTCCAAGATGGATGCCCTTCATGAAGCCAAAGGGAATTCACGAAGGATGGGGATTCCCAAGGGAACCTGGGCAGTCGCAGAGTGTTTATGCTTCGTGAAACACCCATCATGTACATGTGATCCAAATGTCTAGGTAGGGTCATTGTACATCACGAAGAACACTGCTTCACAGCACCTTGCTTCGCGAGGCACCTCTTATTTGCGAGGCAGTGCTCCACGAACACCCTTCCACTTCGCGAAGTACCTCCAACTCGCATCTCTTCCCCATGTTAAGGCCAAGGCAATCCACTTCACGAAGAACGCCCCTTCGCAATTGTCATCCACTACACAATGCAACCGAGCTCTACAAGACCCCTATTAGTGGACCCCTCTACATGGAAATTCCTCTTCTCATCCGACCCTCCAGGTTTGTACGATGTGATTTCAAGGTCCCCAGGACAACACCACCCATAGCGTTTCATTTACTAATGCTTATTTTCATAGGCATGCTAACAGATATTGCCTTTTCGCATAGTCATGCTAATGTGGACCCCTTGATGGATCGCTCTGTGACCCCCCTTTTACACGGCATTACCAATTCCTTCTCTTCCCCAAGGGGTAAAGGGTACCAGACATGTATGTCATAGGGGTGCGGAGTAAACCCACCTTGTCCGAGCTGCAATACATTAAACTTCCAAGCACCTCATCCTCAACACATGATGTTAAACTGTGACCCGACCCCATGCCTCACACACAGGGTCCCCCCGGCTTGGATATTCTTTACGCACTCTGGTCCCCAAAGGGGATGATATCCTCCTTCTAGGAGTGGTCTTTGTCGCTGGGGAATGACAGCCACCTTGGTGTAAGCACCTAGCCCCTCTTGCAGAAGGTAGCACCCATTCACCTCCATACTTCCTCACCATCTGGGTCAGCAGGAGGCGTGATAAGGAATGAGACACCTCCTTTCTTCGGTCCCCAATCCCTCTCCCTCTGCGCTTTGCCACACATTGGGCCTCCATCATGGAGTATGTCCCAGCACCATGGGCCGCCTATTGCGTAAGCCCCTCTTCGCTTCTCACGGACACACCCTTCGCAATGTGATCGTCAGGTCTCTGTTGTCTCTTGTTTCTCACATCGAGAACGACTCACGTGGTCTTAGAGTAAGAATTGACCATGAAAATTCCCTCATCCAACATGACGTTAAACTGTATTCCCTCATCCAGCATGAAATTAAACTGTATACCATCTTCTATTATGCCGTTAAAATGTATTTCCTTGTCCAGCATGACGTTAAACCATATACCCTCGTCCAGCATGACGTTAAACTGTATACCCTCATCCCGCATGACATTAAACCGTATTCCCTCATCACGCATGATGTTAAACTGTATCCCTCATCCAGTATGACGTTAAACTGTATTCCCTCATCGAACATGATGTTAAATTGTATGCCCTCATCCAGCATGACATTAATTGTATGCTCTCGTCCATCATGACGTTAAACTGTATGCCCTTGTCCATCATGATGTTAATCTGCACACCCGAACTACGATGACTTTGATCCATGTCAAGGCATGGTACGTAGGAAGCCTCACGAGGTTCAAGACCACTACCAGTTGACCCATGAGTTTTCCTTCACGTCAGTTTTCCGGAGGAAACCCTACCTGAACTACAATTAATTTGATCCATGTCAAGGCATGGTACGTAGGAAGCCTCCCCGGGGTTCAATCCCAATAATCACTGGCCCCGACCGCCACCGTGTCAGTTTTCCAAGCCTCCATTTTCACCTAAACTATGTCGTCTTTGATCTATGTCAAGGCGTGGTATGTAGGAAGCCTCCCTGAGGTTGAAGCCCACCATCCACCTAGGCTAAAGTCCCCCATTCACGTCGGTTCTACGACACTCCCTTGTCCCGCATAATGCAAAACTGCATCCCAATCTAGTGGTAAGACATTGTGGCGCCTCTATCTAGTCGTTCCGACATCCCTTCATGTCAGTTCAACCGCCCATTTCCATACCTGAACTACGAGGACTTTGATCCATTTCAAGGCATGGTACGTAGGAAACCTCATGAGGTTCAAGCCCACCCCCAGTGGACCCTTGGGTTCATCTTCAAGTCAGTTTGCTGAAGAATCCCTTCCCGAACTACGAGGACTTTGATCCATGTCAAGGCATGGTACGTAGGAAGCCTCCATGAGGTTCAATCTTGTCACCCATCAGACCAAGGTACTTCTTCACATTGGTTCACCGACACCCACATCCCATCTGAACTACACAAACATTGATTCCATTCCACAAGGATACGTAGGAAGTCTCCTCGAGACTGAAGCCCAACACCACCATCATCTCCACGACGGCTCCATTTCATTCCCACCTCCAATTCGCGTAGTTTTCCATCAACCATCATGATCTTTACCTGGGCCGCCACATCCTAGTGATTTCATGCCACCCCATTCCACTCCATGGCTTTCGGAAAGCCACCCCCGGGTTGGCTCTGATATCAGTGTTCCCTCAAGAGGGGTTCTCTCTTTCTCAATCAGGAGGAATAATTTATACTCCACTAGAAATGTCTTAGATTTACCTTTTCTTGTATTGTAATCTATTTGATCTTGATCTTATTTTTTTTCCTATATCATCCATGAAATTGTGATCTTGAATGTTTCTCTTCAATTTGGGGATTTCCGGTTTTGTGTATTCCCATAAAAATCATGATGTATGTGGTTTAAATATTAACTCACATAGTCTGGAAAGATAATTATGTGTATGTAATTTTGTAATTTCAATTTCCACATTTTCAAATTGAATATTGAAATTTAATTAATTAATTAATTAATTAATGGTTTTATGGAGTTGGTAGAATATTGTGATAATTTAATTAATTAAAGTACTGATTATGGAATTATGGTTTGTGGAAGTTATTATAAATTATAATTAAATGGATTATTGGATTAACCTTGATGGGTTAAAGGATATTTTGATTAAATTTGGAAAAAATGGTTTAATACTGAATTTTTCATATTATTCCATGTGATTTAAATAAAGAACCATGGGATTGGAATAAAATGAAATGGTGTACCATGATTAGAATGTTTTTTAAGATGGTTAATGATGATTAACCTTGATAATTGTTATATCTAGGAGATATGTGATATATTGTGATATGTGTGATAACGAGTCTAGGATACCGACTGATGCTCCCAATACCCATATGTGATAAAGAGGGCATGACAAAGTCAAATGATTCAAACCCCCATATGTGATAACAATGAGGTGTGGGATAGGGACTGATGCTCTAGATATCCATAGGGATATAGAAATGATGTTATTGGCCCAACACATTGGAATTATAGTGGATTTAATGTTAGACATTATAATAAAATTGGATTAAATAATTAGTTAAACATCAGGATATAATGAATTGTGATTCCCTGTGATATATGGTTCAGACTCCATCATAGGATGAAGTCGGTATCGATTGTTTGGGTGTCATCTTGAACATGTGTAGTTATGTTCTTAATTAAAGAATAATGAAGTTTGAAATTTTTTACTTGTATAATTTTAATTTATTCATTATAAAACTACATAGTGTTTTATAAACAGGATTATGTTTAGATATTTTTGGTGGTGTCGTACTAATTTGTGTTCACACCCTACTCAGGATGCAGAATGGTTACCAAATTGACTTAATTTTTATAGGAATTGATATGGAAAAGAGAGAAATGTTATATGGATGTGTTGGTATGGCACATGGATGAGGGAACCAAACATGATTTTCGGACATGCTTGGGTGTTTTTAGTGACTTTATTATTTATTTTTCACATTGACACTTGACACATATTGAAATGAAATATCTATTATTTTATTTATGGTTATTTATCTATGATTTGGGATTATCATGTGATGTTGGTATTTATTGGTAATGGAATTACTATAATGATTTTTTATTTCCATTTGGATATTATTAATTTATTTATGATTTTTTGATCTGATAGAGAGGGTATTGTCTCCCTAGGGTTTATATTAGACCCTTGCTACTAATGGGAAGCCTATGGAATATGGGGAGGAATACCAGAGGTCATATAACTAACCAAATCATGGAACCAGTGTGGCATACTAGGGGTTAGGTAATACATTTTTAATATAAATTAAATTCAAAATTTTCTATAAATTAATTGTAATATGCTCTCCCAAAAATCAATAAAAGAGTTTTTTATGAAATTATTTATTTAATGAATAAAATGACCTTAATAAAAATTGTGCGATTATTTTATAATAATTTATCAATACATTTATATTTCATATGAAAATTATATATATATATATCATAAAGTAGTTAATCCTATTCATAACCTCTAATTTAATAAATAGGTTATAATTTTCATATTGAAATAAAAATATTTCATGGTTCATAGAGGCTCAATGTTGTGTATCTTTTATTCTATCAAACATAGTATTTATTTAAAATCATATTGTATTACATTATCTCTTAATTAATAAATTGTATCCTCATAATTTTAACTTTTTCTCTCCTAATTAATTAACGGAATTCTTCCCAAATTGATTGTCAGGGTAAATCAATTATTAAAACTAAGTGTTACATATACCTCATCCCAATGAAACATCTCCCAAATAAAACTAATCACTATGATAAGAAAATACATACACTTTCAATTTCTTTATGTTTTACAAAATATCATGATTATGATTCATATATTAACCGAATATGTAATACATAACACTACAATAACTATCTTCGAGGATATCAATATATCAATGAATCACATTTCACCCATCAAGATTATTTATATTCCAAAATATATTAATGAATAATAAACATCAAAAAATATACTAACCCTAAGGGTTTATTTAAACCTCAATATGTTTTTATTACTAATTCCCAACAAGTGATTCAAATAAATTTAAAATCACATCAGTTAAATCATAAAAAATGTGTTTTTATGCCTTTGAACATATGATTAACTATAAACCAATACACCCATGATGGTATCCATAACATTTATTTTAACATAAAATGAAAACATATATTCTTAAAAAAAATAACACAATCCTTATTCCTTAAATATGTTCACAATCTATTGAATATATTCCATAAATCCAAAAAATAAATATCATCAAATAAGATGTAAATCAATATGTCATCAACTAACCATTTTCAAATTCAGTAATACTAACTTACCAATGTCAATGATCTCTTTATTCCAACTAATTATATGTTTTCAAATTATACTATGGAATCATATTTATATATTCCATGATCCATGTAACCAAAACATCATAAATATAAAACTTCTATAACATAATTCCTGAATTATAATTCATAAATAATTTAAACCTTTCATTTCATAGGTCTTTCCTTGCTATATTAGTTAACACATGGATTTGGAAATTTTCTCCGATAATCCCAATATTACATTAACATAATAAATTGAGCTATAAATGTTATGTTAGGATGATCTTAATTTACCTCCATTGATCATTTCATTTTCCCCAGAAATTACATGCTCTATACCCTTTATTTAGTCAAGAAAATCATATTTTTTTATACATTAACTTGAGTGGTCATTCAAACATTCTATAAAAAAAGATAATCAAATATTCTTTCTTTTATAATTCCTACCACTATATCTCTCAGTTAACTCTATCCTTATCTTCATTGGGGAGTCTGAGAGTTGGCTATGGTGAAATATATTAATAATATATCCTGACAACTGATTAGTAATAATCCAAAGGATTTATATTAAACCCTCAATTTAATTTGGTTATTCATGTGGGTAATCATTCAATTTTCAGTCAGTGTTATCACGAGACCTCTACGTTCTATCAATTGACTAAATCCAAAAATAATATTATGAGCAATAATAGTCACAGTTCAGAACCATGAAAAATCATTTATATGATGTATAAATCATTAATACTCCTTTTCAATCTATGAAAACTTATATTTAACCTAGTTTATCAATAAGAATTACCATTTACTTGATGTTATCATATAATTCCACTCATACCTATGGTTTTTAGTATTGTTTTATCATCCTAGTTTCCAATGTATAAATAAACCATTCTCTGATAAAAATTGCATTTACCCATACATTTAATTCATATTTTTCACATCTTAATAGTTTAATATTAATTACATTACATGTCACATAAATGACTTATATTAATGTTAAATTCCATTTAATTTACTTTAATTATTTGTTTTGAGGGTTTCCCAAGAAATTATTGAGGAATGGGTGAGTTTTTATGAATTGGGCCAAACCGTGAGCCCAATTCCATATTTAAAAATAAAGTTTGATTCCTTAATAACTCCTTAATTTTTAAACATTTTTCATCCATTATAATTCATAATTGTCATCCCTTGACCTATTAACACCCCCATGTGAATTTTTACCATTTAGGAATCCATAATCATGGTGGAGATGGGTCTTTATTTAAGGGATTGGGCCTTCCCGAAAGCCCATTTTCTGCATTTAAAAATAAATTTTAAATTCATTAATATCTCCGTCAATATTTGGATTTTTTCAGTGATTATAACTCTCACCCGAGCCCACATACCTAAGGCGCGCCCCCATTCCATCATCCACCAATTTGGAGCTCGATAGAATCATGAAAGTGGTTGAAACTTATCTAGATTTCAGAAGTCGTCCATATTTAGAGAGATGAATTGATCCTTTCATAACTCATTCTATTATTACTCTTCTCCCCCATTCTAGTTCCTAAACGATCTCCTAATATTTTTTCAAAACTCCCATGAATTTTTTGGATGTTTTCAATTTCATATGCTGGTGTATTTTGGGTCGTTTTCTTCAAGATTATTTTGGGTAAGTGTTTCTCTCTTCAATTCCTTCCTTCTATTTAGGGTTTCCCCCCACTTTCATGAATTTAGAGAATGTACAGAAGTTAGGGTTCGAACCTAGTGTTTTATTTGGTGTATTTTTGGTCAGATATTGTGTTCTAGGGTAGGATTTATCTTCCTTGTGGTGCGGAAGTGGTGTGGTTGATGTTTCACACCATGTTTTGGGGGATTTGACACTTTCGGTAGGAGGTTTCATGTGTAAACAATTATTGATGAGTTATCTTGCTGCATTTCTTAATTTTTAATATTACTTATATGTTAGGTGTGGTGCAAAAACTGTTTATGATTAATTTGGATATGTGTTTTATTTTATAGTTGCATTTTAACTTGAAATTCGGTGTTTTAGTGTGTAATTCATGGGGTATTATTTGGGTGATTTTATGACATATGGAATTGGTTTACTAAATATTTTTTGGCCTGCCATTTCTGTTTTGGTAATGTATTAGTGTCATGTGGGCCTAAAAAGAGTGTTTTTGAATAGGTTTTATTTTTAAAACATTTTTATACTTCTTGAGAGTATTTTATGAAAATGTGTGTTTTCATTTGGATCAATTGTAGTATTATTCAATATGATTTTATAAAACTTGAATATAGTTTTTTAAAGTTCTATAGGTATTAAAATTATGTTTTGAATAGGAATTGGTATGGTTTTTGGACATAACTTGGGGTTTTAAAATGAGTTTTGTGTGCAAGAAATATTTACAACACTTTGGTTCTTTTTATGAAAATTGTAAATGTTTTAGTTGGTTAAACAGAGTGGGGAAGAGGGTGCATATGTACTGTTTGGTATGTGGGTTCACTTATTATGGTGTTTTGAAAGTTGAGGTGATGGTTTATGATGTCAAACTTTTTAAGAATGTTTTTTAAATTTCTGAAATGTTTTATTAAATTGGGATGTTGGAGCAAAACTTGTTTGTGTGTTGTTTCGTGTATGTTTGATGATAAAATTATTTTGAAGGACAAAGGGTATTATGTAAAAGTGAGTTGAATTTTATGAGATTTTTAATATATTGGAATGTTTTTATAAAAAAAAATTAATGGATTTGTGTAAGTGCTAAAGAAATGTGAAAAGTGTTGTGGGCTATTTTGGTGTGAGTCGGATTTCAAAATCATTTTTAATGAAAGTGGAGTTTTGTGACTTCTGTTGTATGCATGTGTGCTGTTTGGTTAATTTATAATATGGAAATGATATTTTAATTTGAAAATTATATTCATTTACTTGTTTAACATGATTGAGCACGAAGGGAAAACCTAAGTATATAGGTGGGTGGACTTCTACTAGTATGCCAGTGAATCCATGTGGTTTGGCCTCAGTTTCACATAGTAAGATTGACACTTAAAAATCTAACTAAACTATGATGATGATTATGATTAGGGACCACTAGGTTATGGGTATGTTCCCTAATAGTGGCTCATGCATGAGAACATATATTTGTGATGATTACTATCACAAAGATACGAGGTACTTGGGACCCACAACTAGATAGTTCCTAGGGGTTATTTCCCATTTCTTGTGCTCACTAGATATTTTGTGCATATCGTCGGCACATGGTATGAGTGGATGGAAAATTAAGTAGCTTTGGTATTCATTTTGAATGTGTTTATTCATTAAATTGTCCCACCTGAAAACTGTTTTTATTTAATATTGCATCTTTTAGAAATTGTAACTAGCATTTCATGTTTTTGAAAACTTGCATGCTTTTCGCCTTTAAATGTTTATCACATGGAATCTATTAGTGGTGGTATCCTACTAGGCATTGGCTGACAACCTACTTACACCCTTGGGGATGACAACCCTGCTTTTTATTAGAACATAAACATGATTTTTACATAAAACTTCACTTGATACAACAAAGAAGATCGAGAGGTTTGGTGTCTTTGGGGAATAGGAACATTACATAAAAACTTAAAACATGAAATACAACATATTTATGGAAAACTTCCTTTACATGACCACTACATTCCTTCATACTTATCATTGCATTGGATAACCTGAGGACATGCATACGAAAAGTGTGAGCTATAAAGCCCAGTAAGGGAGAACACATGGAATAACATGAGGAGTACAATACATGTTAGATAATAGGCACGTCAATAGAGATTTAGAAAAACATGAACATAAAGGCATGATAAATCATGATAATCATAACATGTAAATGTGGAAACAACACTTAACATGGAATTGGCATGATCCAAGGCTCGTTGCACATGGAGCATGAGTAAATCCACATTGCACATAAAGCACGAGTAAACCCTCGTTGCACTTGAATTAGGATGATTTAACACTCAATGCACATGACGTATCATGATACTATACTTTTCCCCATTCATTGGAGCACTATAAGGGATCACCATTCATATACATTTCATTTCATGCATAAGTGTGTCACATGGATCATAAAACATTGATTCATAAAACATAATCATTTATTACACGATAATGGAATGTGGAATTAATACATGAAACTTTGTAATTAAATAAGTAAAGGTGCATAATGGTGGATACCCTTGATGGAGAAAAGGGTATTGTATCCACTACACAATGACATTGGCTTAGATAAACAGTGCGATTTCGACAGCGTAACAGCGTGACATAAGAATTAATGAAAGAGGATGATGAGAGAGAAAGGGGTTACTCATCATATTTACATGTAATGGACAGTACGTAGGTCATATAGATACATGTACCAGCAATTGTAATGGAATTTATATTCATGATACTAATGTATTGCATGAATGTAAAAGAAGAGAGAGAAGTTTCTTTTAGAATTTCAGCATAGTAACGGGTGTACATGGGAGGTATTTAATGAGAGAGAAAGGGGTCTCCCATCATTAAAACAACAAGAGGGTAGTATGGTGGATGTGTAAAACCATACCCCAACATTCATAATTGAAATTAAAAGGGCAATAAAACTTAAAGAAAATTGGAAAAAATGAGAAAGGAAGAAAAAACCCTTACTTGGAAGTGTGCTTCCAAATGCTAGAGAGAGGCTTGTGAGAGGCTTCTTGGGATCTTGGTGAACCTTGGGATGATTACATGGAGATTATGGTAGAGGTTGGATGAACTACAATGACTTTGAGTGAGGAGGAAGTAGGATCATAGGTGGGTTTATATAGGAAAGGTGAGGGAATTCATTATTATTTAGGTTTGGGACCCTTTATATTAAATTAATCCAAACCACAAAACATCCCCTGGGTTATCCCATGGTTTTTGGAAAATGGAAGAGTAAAACAATATTCTATAAGGCCTAAGTCCTAACTTCTTAAAATATTATGGTTGCTTATGTGGAGGAGAGTCACAGTCCCATGGAAATTAATTTAAAAAGGCAAGGTGTTGAATAAGTCTTGAGTGGTCCATTAATGCTTTGAAAATTAAGTCAAACAAATGAAAAATCACATTATTTTAATGTTAAAACATATATTGGCTGAAAGTAAAGATTATAGTATTTTATTACATCATTATGGGGTCATTATGATTTCATAAAACACATTATATATTTAAACGGTATTTAATTTTTACCCAAAAAATTTGACTGTCTCAGAAAATAATGAAAAATTCACCATTGGATAATTTCTACATCCTGATTCCAAAAATAACATTTATTTTATCTAAATAATTTTCTAAATATGTGATTTTTCACTTTTAAAATAAAAACCGATATTTATTGAAAATTCACAGGTTTCGATAGAAATTGCTTTCAAACCTTAATAAAAATTTTAATTGCATTCATAAAATTATAAGATCATTTATATTTAATAAAAATGTATTTAATGATAATATTATTTTATTAAAATATTATTTAATTCATAAATCCCTTAATTTAATAAAATAGATTTTTAATTAAATAATAACTAAAAACACCATTTGTACTTTAAAATCTATTTACAATGTATCAAAAATGACTAGAAATTATATTCATTATTATATACAAAAAATAATTTACATGAACATAGTACTACTTATTTGTTACATAACCCCTTAAAACAGCCACATAAGACCTAAGGGTAAGGTGTGCGATGGTGACAGACTCTTGGGCTGGCTCGGATAACATCGCTCGAGTGGTAATTTCAATGAACTTCCACTTTTCTCATAGACAGTCATGTTTGATCTTGACATGATGAAGATCAGCTTGGGCTTGGTCAATGGCGAACCCCAAAGATGCCACATCCTTTCCAAGCTCTGAAAAATGGGCTTCGTATGGGGAAATTCTACTAGATGAGGCCATCGCTTCCTTTGTCTGAGTAAAATTGGATGTGTTAAAGCCCTATAATTATACTAATCATATTATCACTATTCAACAGTTATAAAAGTAACGACAATAATTCTTATAATAAAACCAATTAAGTTGACATTTTATAAAAACATTTTATATAAAGAGGCATTTAATAATATCAAGATGGATTTTCCATTAATGAAACATTGGGTCATTACAATATTCCCACTTTAAGAAATTTGGCCCTCGAAATTTCCCTTTTCCCACACTAAAAAAATGTGGGTAACTCAGCTTCATCATACCCTCTGATTCCCAAGTCACTTCTTCAAACTTTTGTTTTATCCACAACACCTTGATGAGGGTCATTGTATTATTTCATATAAATTTTTCTCTATGATATATGATCTTCACTGGTTGTTCCTCATAAGAAAGATCGTCTTCCAATTGTACCACATAAGAAGAGAGTACATGTGAAGGGTCCAGTATGTACTTCCTTAAGAGGGATACATGAATGACATCATGTACTTTAGCCATAGTAACCGGAAGTGCTAGTTTATAGGCCACATCTCCGACACGATCAAGAATTTCGAAGGGGCTGATGTACCTTGGACTTAACTCCCCTTTCTTTCCAAAACTCATGACCTTCTTCCACAGAGATATGCATAGAAAAACCATGTCTCCAACATTAAACTCAAGGTCTCGTCGACGATTATCTGAATAACTATTCTGTCGACTCTGGGATGCCTGGATATGATGCTGAATGGTTTTCACCTTCTCCACCATTTCCTCGACCATTTTTGGTCCAAGCAGTTTACGTTCAACGACCTCATCCCAACATGCTGATGTTCTGCACCTTTTCCCATACATGGCTTCATATGGTGCCATTTGGATGCTCGAGTGGAAACTGTTATTTTAAGAGAACTCAACCAGAGGATGATGTTGATCCCATCATCCTTTAAAGTCCATTGATCATGCTCTCAACATATCCTCAAGTGTTTGGCTAGTCTGCTCGAATTGGCCATCAGTTTGAGGATGATAGGTAGTAATGAAGTTTAGTTCAGTATTCAGAGCATGTTGAAGAGTCTTCCAAAACATTGATGTGAATCTTGGATCTCAGTCAGACACAATAGATTGTGGTACTCCATGCAACCTTACCACTTCCCTGATATATATCAGTGACAGTTGATCCAATGAGAAATCCTCCCAAATAAAAATGAAGTGTGCAGTCTTTATAAGACGATCCACAACAACCCAGATTGCATTGTTTCCTTTGGATGTCCTTTGAAGTCCGGTGAAAAAGTCCATGGTGATGTTATCCCATTTCCATTCTGGTATGGGAAATGGTTGCATCATCCCTTTAGACTTCTGCCTCTCTACCTTCACATGCTGACACACCAAGAATTTTGATGTATATTCAGCGATCTCCTTCTTCATGTTATCCCACCAAAAGTTTTCTCGGAGATCTCGATACATCTTTGTGCTCCCTGGGTGAATAAAGAAATTTGAACTATGTGCATCATCTAAAAGTTCCTTCTTCAGCTCCGGACTTGAGGGAACACATAGACTTTTCCCACACCACACAATTCCTTCTTCATTAACATTAAACTCCGAGTATTTCCCATTTTTTATAGCTTCCACGTTTTCTTGAATTCCCACATCATCCTCTTGAGCATCATTTAACCTTTCCAAAAGAGATGGTTGAGTAATCACTTGTGAAAGGATTGATGATGTTCTCTTCTTTTTGATTCCCATGTCCATCTTCCTCAAGTCTAAGAATATTGGATCCTTATCAATTCTCATCATGGATAGAATGGCTAGGTCCTTTCTACTTAGGGCATCTGCCACCTTGTTCACTTTCCCAGGGTGGTAATATATTGAACGATCATAATCCTTGATGAGCTCTATCGATATTCTCTAGCGCATATTATGCTCATTCTGTGTGAATATATATTTATGACTCTTGTGGTCAGTATATATCTCACATTTCTCCCCATAGAGATAATTTTTCCATATCTTCAAGGCAATGATCACCACCGCCAACTCCAGATCATGTGTTGGATAGTTTCGCTCATGGATTTTCAACTGCATTGAGGCATATGATATCACTTTATCATTCTACATTAGCATACATCCTAAGACCTTCTTCGAAGCATCACTGAATACCACAAAAGCTTCCCACTTGTGGGTAAAGTGATCACAGGTGCAGTGATAAGCCTCCTTTTCAACTCCTTGAAGCTTTCTTCGCATTCATCACTCCAAGAAAACGTTACTCCCTTTCGAGTTAGATTAGTAAGAGGGTTGGAAAATCTTGAGAAATTTCTCACAAATCGTCAATAATATCCAGCTAACCCCAAGAAGTTACAGATATCTGTTACCGATGTTGGCCTCGACCATCCCTCAATTGCTTATGTTTTGGAGGGGTCCACAAATTTCCCATTGCTTGTGAGGATATGGCCCAAAAATGATACCTCCTTCAACCAGAACTCACACTTGCTGTACTTGGCATAGAGCTTCTCCTTGCGAAAAGTCTCTAGTACATTTTTTAAATTCTCCTCATGATCCTCCTTGGTTTTGGAGTATATTAGAATATCATCTATAAAGACTACCACAAATTTGTCAAGGTAATCTCTAAAGACTCTATTCATCAAGTCCATGAATATTGCTGGATCATTGGTGAGTCCAAAAGGAATTACTATGAATTCGTAGTGCCCGTATCTTGTATGAAAAGTAGTCTTGTGGACATCTTCCTTCTTCACCCTTACTTGATAATATCCCCACCGCAAATCGACCTTGGAGATGTATTGTGCTCCATGCAGCTGATCAAACAAGTCATCGATTCTTGGGAGGGGATACTTATTCTTTATCGTGATTTTGTTAAGTTCACGATAATTGATGGAAAGCCGCAGTGACCCATCCTTCTTCTTGACGAAGAGGACTGGTGCACCCCATGGTGAAGCACTTGGGAGTATAAAACCTTTATCCAGATTCTCTTGTAGTGGTCTCTTCAGCTCTTCAAGATCTACAATAGACATTCTATATGGAGTATTGGATATTGGTAGTGTTCCAGGTATATGTTCAATTGAGAATTCAACATCTCTTCTAGGAGTAGGACCATGCTGTTCCTTGGGAAACACTTCTGCAAATTCCCTCACAATAGGCATTTCTTCAAGGATGGTTTCTTCATTGGACTAAATCATCTAAGCTAGATACGCATTCTCATAGGGTAGTAATATCCATGCTTGCGATGATAAAGCTAAAATAGATTCATATTCCTCCTAACACTTGTAATGAATTGGGGGTCGATTCTCCAAATGGAGTGTGATTTCCTGCTCCCAGAAATTAATGTTGGCTCTATATAAGGAAAGCCAATCCATGCAAAGAATTGCATCCAATTCCACCAGAGGGAGTATGATGAGGTTCGCCGGGAAATTAAATCCACAGATTATAAGAGGGGAGGACTTATATTCATGGGATGCAATGATTGCCCCATTTTCCGTACTCACCGATATCTTTACTTCCATGATTTTTGGTGGTACTGGGATTGTTCTACTATACTTTCGAGATATAAAAGAATGCATAGAACCTAAATCAAAAAGTACGTTCACTATTCTTGAATGAATAACTAGAATACATTTCACCACTTCCTTGTTGGGGTTTACTTCGGAAAAAGTGATGGAAAAATCTCTTCCTAGCTGTCTTGGAGTTTGTTGGTTGCCTCCGAAAACCCTTGGATTAGGGCACTAATTTACAAAATGACCCATTTCTTTGCATTTTTAGCATTGAACAACGCGTTGTGGTTCGAACGAAGCGTTCCTCTCCTCTGTCACCGCAATGGGTCCTTATTGCCGACAGTTAACAGCTAGGTGCCCTTCTCTTCCACAACTGAAGCATTTTCTCGTCCCCTTAAGGAAATTTCTAGGGTGCTTCTTTCCGCACTTTTGGAAAGTGGGGTGCTGGATCTTCTTATCACCGTTGGATTTATCCATCGGACCACCAGCATTGAAGTACACCTTACGCTTCTTGTCCCCATGATACCCCTTTGATTCCCCGATCTCTATTTCGACCTTGAAGGCACATTGGATAATTTCATCATAGCTGTCGAAGCCACGGATTGCTAATGCTTTTCGCAAGCTAGGCTTCATCCAACCAAACAAGCGGTCAACCTTGCATTTGGGGGTAACGACAAATCCAGAAGCGTATCATGCAAGCCTTGTGAAGTTTTCCTTGTACGCTCCAATAGATTCTTCATCTTTTTTGCATGTGGTAAAAGAAGTCCCTTTTCATCATAAGCCGGAGGGTGCATGGAAAATATTTATCGAAAAACATCTTCCGGAAATCCTTCCATTCTGATGCCTCGATCTCCTCCTCAGGCTTCGTATTTTTTATCAACGTCCACCATTGATCAGCTTCACCCTCCATAAAATAATCTTCTAGGATAAACTTCTCTTGTTCAGAACATTGGAGGATGGATAATATCTTTTCAATGGAGTTGATCCATTGTTCCGCGATCATGGGATCAGATGATCCACTAAAAGTATGAGGCCGTTGTCTCATGAAGCCCTCGAGAGTGACTTGTCCTTTCTTTGGTGGGGTTGAACGTTCCTCTTGAACCGTTTTCTATTCAAAACTTGAGTTAGCTGAGAGAGAAGCGTGACAAAGTTCTTGATTCCCTCTCCCATTGGATTTGGCATCTCATTAGTACAGTCATCACACTGATCTTCACAACGGTTGTTAGCCCGAGTCATCCTATTACCGGCCATTGGCTGGAATAAAAGGGAAGTTAGGGGTAATACATAAAGGTTAATCCAATTACAAAAGTTGATGACTTATAAATAAACTTTTATTTCCTTAACTCATGAGTGTATAGGCTTCAATCTAGGCTTTTCATGATCTACTTTCTAACATATATTCTTAGGGGAATTTTTTTTAATTCCCTTAATAAGGGTTCATACTAAGCTTGTGAATTTATCAAAACATATCCCCCGGGAGTGTCATAACCAAGAGTGCAGCAAGACCTGTTGTCGTGCACCAGTTCCCATTCGAGTCTATCTCAAAGCTGTGTTTTCGGGTTTTACCCCTAGGATACATCTGTGCCAGATCCACCTCTACCTGCTCATATCCAGACATGGATGTATTTGTCTGATAAACCACTTAATTAGTACTTAACAAAACATAGAGATGTCCTTATTATATTTAGTCTTGTATCTAAGGCTTTACTAGGGTTTCCGAATCCCAAAAATAACTAAACCTATCCTCTGATACCAACCATGACAACCCAACTTTTTTTACAACATAAACATGATTTATTACATAAAACATCACTTGATAAAACAAAGAAGATCGAGAGGTTTAGTGTATTTGCGTATTAGGATCATTATATAAAAACATAAAACATTAAATACAACATCTTTATTGATAACATCCTTTACATGACCACTACATTCCTTCGTACTTAGCATTGCATGGGATAACCTGAGGACATGCATAAGAAAATGGTGAGATATAAAGCCCAGTAAGGGAGTACACATGGAATAACATGAGGAGTACAATACATGTTATGCAATAATCATATCAATAGATCATAAGAAAATCATGAATATAAAGGCATGGTAAATCATGATAATCATAACATGGAAATGTGGCAATAACACTTAACATGGAATTAGCATGAGCCAAGGCTCATTGCACATGGAGCATGTGTAAATCCTCATAGCACATAAAGCACAAGTAAACCCTCTTTTCACTTGAATTGGTATGATTCAACACTCAATGCACATGACGTATCATGATGCTATACTTTACCCAATGCATTGGAGCGCTATTAGGGCGCACCCTTCTTAAACATTTCATTTCAGGCATAAGTGTGACACATGGATCATAAAACATGGATTAATAAAACATAATCATTTATTCCACGATAAGAGGATGTGGAATTCATACATGAAACTTTTTAATTCAATAAGTAAAGGTGCATAAAGGTGGATACCCTTGATGGAGAAATGTGTATGGTATCCACTACACAATGACATTGGCTTGGAAAATCGGTGTGATTTCGGCAGCGTAATGGCGTGACATAAAAATTCCTAAAAATGGTTGATGAGAGAGAAAGGGGTTCCTCATCAAAATTTTAATGGAATTTAGATTCATGATACAAAAGTAATGCTTGAATGTAAAAGAAGAGAGAGAAGTTCCTTTCGGAATTTCAGCATAGTAATGGGTGTACATGGGATGCATTTAATGAGTGAGAAAGGGGTCACCCATCATTCAAGAAATAAGAGGTATGTGTGGGGGAGGTGTGAAAACAAACCCCAACATTCATAATTGAAATTAAATGGGAAATTCAACTTAAATAAAATTGGAAAAAATGAGAAAGGAAGAAAAAACCCTTACATGGAGTGTGCTTCGAAAGGATAGAGGGAGGATTGTGAGAGGCTTCGTGGGAGCTTGGGGCACCTTGGTAGGATTATAGAGAGAGTAGGGAAGAGGTTGGATGAACTCCAAGGGCTTTGAGTGAGGAGGTAGTGGGAGCATGGGTGGGTTTATATAGGAAAGGTGTGGGAATTCTTTAATATTTAGGTTTGGGACACCTTATATTAAATTAATCCAAACCAAAAACCATTCCATGGTTTTTGACCATGGTTTTAGGAAAAGGGAAGAGGAAAAAATTATTTTATAAGGCCAAATTCTTAACTTCTTAAAATATTAGGGTTGCTTATGTGGAGGTGAGTCACACTCCCATGGAAATTATTTTAAAAAGGCAAGGTGTTGAATAAGTCTTGAGGGGTCCATTAATGCTTTGAAAAGTAAGTAAAACAAACCAAAAATCACATTATTTTAATGTTAAAACATATATTGGACGAACATAAAGATTATAGTATTTTATTACATCACTATTGGGTTATTATGATGTCATAAAACACATTATATATTTAAACAATATTTAATTTTTACCCAAAAATTTGACTGTCTCAGAAAATTATGAAAAAATCACAATTGGATAATTTTGACATCATGATTCCAAAAATAACATTTATTTTATCTAAATAATTTTATAAATATTTTAATTTTATATTTTAAAATAAAAACCGACATTTATAAAAAATTCATGGGTTTTGACAGAAATGGCTTTCAAACCTTAATAAAAATTTTAATTGCATTCATAAAATTATAAGATCATTTATATTTAATAAAAATAATTTAATAATATTATAATTTTAGTAAAATATTTTTTAATTCAAAAATACCTTAATTTAATAAAATAGATTTCTTAATTAAATAATAACTAAAACACCATTTGTACTTTAAAAAATATTTACAATGTATCAAAAATGACTAGAAATTATATTCAAAATTATATACAAAAAATAATGTACATGAACATAATACTACTTATTTGTTTCATAACCCCTTAAAATAGCCGCATAAGACCTAAGGGTAAGGTGTGCGATGGTGAAAGACTCTTGGGGTGGCTCGAATAACATCGCTCGAGTGGTAATTTCAATCAAGTTCCACTTTTCCCGTAGACGGTCATGTTCGAGATTGACATGATGAAGCTCAGCTTGGGCTTGGTCAAGGGAGAAGCCCAAAGATGCCACCACTTTTCTGAGCTCTGATAAATGGGCTTCGTATGGGGAAATTCTACTGGATGAGGTCATCGCTTCCTATGTCTGAGTAAAATAGGATGTGTTAAAGCCCTATATTTATACTAATCATGTGATCACTATTCAATAGTTAAAAAAGTAATGGTCACAATTCGTATCATAAAACCAATGAAGATGACATTTTATAAAAACATTTTATTTAAAGATAGATTTAATAAGATCAAGAGGTATTTTACATTAATGAAAGTTTGGGTCGTTACATTGGGTGTAAGTAGACTTGGTTATTTTTTGTTGTCGCAGGTTGGGTATAGTTTTTAGTGCAAGGTGTTTAGGTTTCTAGCAGGTCCTTGGTGGTGAAGTCTTGTGGGGATGGCTTGAGGGAAGTTCCTCTTGCCATGTGGAGGATATTGGGCTGTCCTTATTTGGATTTGTAACTTTATAATGGTCTTTAAACATAGTTTGAACTTATGTAATTCAGTTCTGAAATTTTTTAAAAGATGGTTTTAGTTGAAAAATCCAGATTTGTTTTATTGAGTTTGTTTGTTGTTTAATGATTATAAAATCGGGTAAATCGTTCCCAATGCACATTATATTATACCCGAGCACTCAGGCCAGCCAGTGGGGATCAGGAATTCCCTTCGGGCCTTGTCATGGGCTGGGTTTGGGGACGGGTTTGGTGGCGACCAGATTCAGATCGTGACATTACATAATTATCCAAGAAATTATTGTATAGGTCTAGTTCATTAAGACACATAGACACATAAATAGGTTTTTAATAAATATTATACATTATCTCACACTATATTATTCATAACTATAATCCTTATTAAAAAACATCATACAATAAACTATCTTCATTACCTTGTGAAAAGTAAACAAAATAAAGGTTGAGCTTAGATGCTTAAAAATTGGAAAACAATGTATATTTCAATGATCACATGATCTCAATTTGGTAATAATGCTTTGTTTCCATGATCATAAAATTTTAAAATCATTCCCATCATTTCATTAATCATAATAGTAAGTCATGTAACAAATTTTGGAATTTTAGAAGACAAGAATCAAAAAGGAATAAATGAACAGGATCCAAGAGAGAATGACATATACATAAGACATAATTATAGGGAAAACATCTTATCAACTAAAATAATTTCAGCTGTAGTAAAGGACAATTGAGATGAATACATTAGTAGAATTAATTTTCTACACAAACCATCATAGATGTCATTGTTCAATCCCAGGACATTAATAGTTGAAAAATACCGCTACAAAATTGGCTTCACTCTTCATTCTAGTCATTTTTATCTCATTGGATATCAATAATTAAACAATTCATATGATATAAATAGAGGTATCAACCATTAAAAAATTAAAACCATAAATATGTTCTCTTTATGATCATAAAACATTCACCATATCATAACCCAATAAAAGGATTGGTTTCATAAGCATTCATCATTTAATAATAGCATATACCATGGAAATGGAAAAAGATTCATAAACATATTATCATCATTAAAATAAATCTTATAGATAATGAATAAGGTTTTTATCATTTTATCATATCCCCTGTACTGCATAGGTGAAATCATGTGTTACTATCATTAATGATTAGAAATACCATTAAAATATCATTAAAATTTTATTAGGGAAAATATCATTTCCTTTTAAAATTACATATTTAAAATATAAAAATGATAAAAATATTTTGGAAAACATTTTAGTTGTTAATATCCATGGAAACATATAAAGGAAAATCAAATCATTGATTGGTCATGATGGTGTGAAACATTGTTACAGTCGTATAAATTATAAATTTTTTTCATACTTGTAAAATGACAAAAATGTACCTAATTTTAAAAATTAAAACAATATTAATTTTTGAAATAATTTATTAAAAATTAAAAAATTCATAAAATTTACTTTAAAAAATCAAATTCTAATATTTCAAACCGTCTTTAAAACATGGTTATGCAATAAAATGATTTTTTGATCGAAAAGATAAATAAATTCGAATTTATTAAAAAGAATTATTTAAGTATATTGAGTAATTTGAGAGATGAAAATTTAATGAATTTTTTTTTCTATATAAATAACAAGAGGATAATAAAATAATTGATATTCTATAAATTTATATCATTCAATTTCTACATCATAAATTCATCATATAAAATCTATAAAAATAATGAGAGTATAACAGAAAAACATTACTTATTTAGTAACAACTGAATCATAAGCCCAATGAAATAAACAACCTTACAATTATATTTATACTACCATAAATTTCAAAATAATAATCATAATATAAATTCATGGGTACTATATAAACCACACAAATGAAACAATCGGTGAATATGGAATGTGTCCCCCTGAAATTAAAATGAGATAAAAATCCCTTACCCTTGGTATTTCATCCCTTGGGGGAATTGGAACATTATATGAAATAAATATATATTTATTATAAATTTAATATAGAAACATAGTCATATATATTATCCCATATATGATTTACTAATTAAATTTTATCACCTATTTTTTATCAAATCATTATTAAAATCACTGTTTTGTGTGATATCTACTTCGTTTTTCATGTATGTTTTGGTAAGGTAGTTCATGTCTATTTAATTAGATCATGGTTTTATATCATATATAATATTAATAATTATATAAATATCATATATATTAATTTAATAATTATTTATATTCATCCATAAAAGTAGATACATAAAAATGATTTACATCATTCATGCAGATGGTGGGTCGTACGTACGTATGAATGATATTTTCATTTCTCGATGGAGAAATAAGAGAAAGTTAACTAATAAATAATCCTTAAAAAATAATTAATATATATGATATTTATTATAAATTCAATATATCCATCTTTATTACCATCCAATTAAAACACAAATGTAAAATGAATAACATTGCTTCAGGGAGGTGGCAGTTCACACATAATTAGAAGTGATGTCATTATTTCCAAGGTTTTGGAATGTAAGAAGTTATATATGATATTATAAATAATAATTTTTAAATATTAAATAATTATAATATAAATAAATAAAACCCATCAGAATACCCATCCATAATATTTGGTGATTTGAAATGAATTGTATCGCTACGTGGAATAGATAAGTCATACGTACGCAAGAGAAAAACATTCACATCCCATTTCATGGATAAATGGAGAATAAATGTTTTTTTAATGTAAATAAAATTTAATTATATTGATTATGATTGATTTAATATTTTATGTAAAAACTAAATTTTTTATTGTAGAGAAAAAATAATTAAAAAGAAAGTGATCTGTTAAGGTGATTGGATCTTTTTTGAAATAACACCTTTAAATCTAACTTTAAATACCCAAGGGTTGTTCATTTAAGAATACCATGACATATATAATGTGTATAAGTTATATTATAAGTTATTTATTGAGGATATGGTCAAAATATAAGGTAATAAAATTCTAAATAAGTGATGGGAGGAGGTTCCCCATTATAATTATGGTAAGGGGGACTTTGGGAATTTCCTAAAATATTAAAATATAAAACTGTCATTATCTATCTCAATTGAAAGAAGAATCCAAGGGTTTATAATTTAATATGTTATTATATTCAAATAAAAATATCTATGAACATTTTTACAAGTTTATGTGGTGTTTTAAACCTTATCATTTGGTTTAACCTATAAATTAACTCATTTTTACATTAATCATTGTATCATATTGATCACATAAAAAAGTATTATAATATTTCATGTAAAGTGAAAATTTGATAATAAATGGAAAAGGAATTATATTTTAGGCAATATATTATCCTATTTTTGATATTTAAATATTTTTTAAATTTTTTTAAAAGAATTATGAACTATTATTTTGATAAGATGTCATTATTATAAATTATGACAATATTAATTTGATTAGATTTATCAAAAATAAATAAAATTTTATAAATATAATATTATCATTTACTATAACTCTAATATGTCATTTTTATTTAAAATAATCATGTAACAATAAAACAATAAAAATTATATTATTTGTAGAATTCATAAATTCATTTATTATAATTTTCTTCTCACTTATTGAATATTAGGAAAGCATTGTACAAAAATTTAAAGTAATTTTATAATTTTTGAAAATTATAAATAAAATTATTTTAGGAAAATAATTTAATTAATCTCAAAAAAAATTATCTTCATTCATAGATATATTTTGTCCCTATGAGTATATATAAGAGATATTTATAACTAACAGAGTGACATTTTGTAACATTCATTGCATTAAATATTATATATGTCATATTTATGGAAAATTTTCAAATAGAAAAACAACATTAAATTATATTTTGTTAATTTTTGAATATATATAACCAAATAATTCTTATTATGAATAAATATAGCCTTATCACTTAGTTTTCATCTAGATTAACCTGATTTACCCTTTATCGTGGTAATATTTTTTAACATGATAATGCTTGATATTGACCAAAATTAAAAAGGAAATATTTAAAAATATTGAATATATTGATTAAAAATTATTGAATAATGTCTATAATTTTAAATTTCTATATCTAGATGAAATAAATTTTAAAATTACCATGAAACATGTGATGAAAATAGCTGTTTAGAAAAATACAATTTTAAGAATAATAGTAGTTATTTTCTTATATCATGTCCAAAAATATATTTAAAAAATATTTAAAATATATTATAAAAATTATCAACTATATAATATATAAATTTTATTACAACCATTAACTAATAGTGAATAGATTAATGTATTAAGAAAAAAATGCATTACATGCATAAAATTTGTTTTTCAGAAAAATGACTTTTACGTATAATTTTTTGTTGTAAATATATTGATAAAAATAATTCCAATGAATGTAATTTGATTATTTAAAACATTTTAGAACTATTTTTACTTTTTAACCATTTTATTAAATAAATTAACTATATACATGATTGAAATGAAAATATATTTTTCAACAAAAATCTATACATTTTACTATTCATGGAATAATCATACTTTTTACAAAATTCTCAAAAAAATCATTATTAGATATTTTTTACATGATGAATTAAAAAATTATATCCTTTTAATCAAAAATAATTTCTAAATTCTCTATATATATTTTAATATTTTCTCAAAAAAATATAGATAAAATGTTTTTTTAAAAATATTTCTTTTAAGAATAAAATGACATTACTAAAAGTTTACTGATTAATTACTAAATATTTATCAATAAATTTATATTTATTAGGAAATTTATATATATATATATATATTATATTATTTAAAATTTTTGATAAATTAAAATTTTAGGGATATGTTTTAATGATCATATTTAAATAATAATTTCTCAAGATTTGTTTAGGATCACTGTTTCATATCGTGTACAAAATTAAATATAGTGTTCATTAAAAATATTGGGCTTGTGACAATTTTCAAATTTGGAAGAATATTTAAAAAACATAGTATCTACTTTAGATAAGATAGATGTTTTTCGAAGAGTCTTCATCCTTCATTTTTGTACAGGATTTATCCAATCACCAATGATATTTTATTCATTGATATTATCCACACTTCGTTCCACTAATGCATATATTAATCCTTATTTAACTACATCATAATTGTTTTCTTTATATGAGTATACTCGATCACCATGTTCTCTCCTTATTTAGATCACTTAAGAATATCTTCAATATTGCATTCCGCTATATTTTTATCAATATATTTCTATGAAAACTCTTCATTTGATTGAGATTTCTTCTCATTTTCACCAAAATAGATCTTGAATTTTAATTACATTTCATAAAATTTATTATAATTTGTATTCCATGATTTTAGATAAATTCCCAAGTAAAATTCCATCATCCCCACGAGTTTCAATCATTCATTTCATCTCCTTGTTGAGATTAAACAATTTACCCCCCAAAATTCCAAAGTCTTCCAATTTGGGATTCTTCCCATACCATATATCATATGGTATGTTCTCTTCATTGGGACATAAAATCCCCTTTTTTATATATAAACTAAACTAAGCACTATTTATTTTTATTTCTTATTTTAATTTTGGTTCATTATCATTTATTTATAGGAATGTTCCTCCATATAATTGTTAGTTAATTAAATACCATTTTCAATCTATAACTTCTATATTTTTATACCTAGTATCTTATCTACTAATATATTGTAATATTTAATACAATTAATCACTAAATTTTTATGTATATGTTCATAAACCATGTCATCCTACCATAATCATGAATAAATGGAGCGTAAAAACTTTAATCATCCAAATACTTGGGTGAAATTGGCTCACACACATCCACCTTCACTAACTTAATTCATCTCATTGACATTTTTTTCTTAATCTTGTCTGTAATTAAAATGATTTTCCATTTTTTAAAAAAATAATAATACTAATATCATCTTTATAGTGTTTTAGGATATTATGATCTCCTTAATTCTCCACTACATCTTACAAGGTCTTTTGGAATAACTAACAATGAATTTTTTATATACATCCTTTTATATTCTACCATGGATATATAATTCCTATAATATTCCCCACTAACGAGTTACACGTAGAATTTTATGTTATTCCCTTGAATCATTATTGTTCCATATCTTCCTTTATTGATTTAAGCTTTCTTCCTAAAATTGAATATATACCTTGAGTTACATAGTTATCACATAATTAGAAGATTGTGACTAGTGTCTTAAAAATCATGTAATCTATTCACCTTATTTATAAACCTATGGTTTTGGATATTCAAAAATATTAATTTCAAAACCTTATCTATTAACATGGAAAACAACG
This sequence comes from Viscum album, assembly GCA_963277665.1. NCBI lineage: Eukaryota > Viridiplantae > Streptophyta > Magnoliopsida > Santalales > Viscaceae > Viscum > Viscum album. The sequence continues at coordinate 822,932,074 of OY728162.1, forward strand.
TCATTACTGCATATGTGATGATAGATAAAAGTAATTTTTCCCCATCATATATGATGTATATCCACTATGTTGAACCCATACTCCAACTTGATCTATTTCTCCCAATGAAATTTCATCAAAATTAAATATCATAGAAATTACATTCTTGATTAATGTTATATGTTTTACATAATTTTCTGTTCAATTAATTTCTATCTCATGATTTATTGAATCATCCTCATATTTCACAAGTATGAATTTATAATGAATTTTTAGCCAAAATAATGATGTTATTTTCTTCTATGGTCACCTCTAATTGATCTGTTTTATCACATTTATTTATTCAATTGAAGTGAAATTTATGTCTTTTTGTTCATATCATTCACACAAAAAACAATATCCTTTTAAAATATACCAATTGTTGAAAATATTTCTCATCTATTTTTGTTACTATAGAGACTTTAAATGCATTTTTTAAATAGAAAACACATAATTTTCTCATATTACTATAATAATAAAACTAGATTCATGGTATATTATATTGTCTCTTTTCCACTGCACTTATATCTTTTTGAGTCCATTAAGAACTACCCATGTCATCCTTCTTCTAGGTTTTGGGAAATTGTTATTTCACAGTGTCCACAACTATTTTTTTTCTTATAATCAATACCCTCAATAGACTTTATTTACCTTTGAAACATTGTACATTTGTATAAGGGTATAATTTTAAAATTATCTCCATGTGTTGAACCTAATTTTTTTTATTATCCCACACAATAAAAGTCCATGATTTCATTTTTGGAGATATATATACCGCTTGATCATCAATATTTCACAAAATCTATAGGAAGTTGACTTTGATATTTTCAATTATTATAACTTGATATTAAAAAAAATATGTAAAGAAATCAATTATTTCTGCTTGATCATAGATTTTGATATTATACTAAATATCATTCTACTAGTTTGTATTATTTCTATACATGATTATTTCAATATCACCCTTTAAATTATATTTTTATTCTTCTTTCACTAATATATAATGTTGTGAATCATGTACGAATACATTTTATTTCATCACTTATCCATCAAAATAGCAATTTTATCATGTTTAGATTCTAGCACATCATTGATATATAATCATTCCATAACTTTAGTTCATGCATCATCATTTTACACCAATTAAATACATCATTCATATATGAGTACCTCCTCATTCAGGTCCAATCAATCCTCAATTTACTACACTTTGTTATCCTATGATATGTAATTTTCTTATTAAATGAATTTCTGAAAATTAGATAATTTTTTTTTTGAATAGATATTTCATATCACACCCATTAATTGTTTCCTCATGGGTTCCTTATCTTTATTTTCATCTCAAAATCTAATTTCAAACACATAAGAACAATTCCCCACATTTCCAAAATGAAAATATGCATGTGATGGATTTCCATCAAATATTACTTTATTCCCTTTTAAGGATTGAGGAAAATATAAACATTTAATCCTAAACTTTTAAATCTTTTAGAACATGCTATAATATTAGTTTGTTAATCTACTTGAATTCCAAATCCTAATAATCACCCTTTATTAAGGACACATTATTTATTTTTCTAATATATTAGGAGAATAAAGTATTTTAATAATATTTAACACCACCCATTTCGTGTCCTTATCCTCAATGACAATGAACTTATAATAGAAACATGGTGATAATATTATTAGGATTAATGTTGTTATTTTTAAATAATAAATTATTTCATTGAGTTTTCACATTAAATACTTAAGAATACTCACATGATAAATTAATTTATCAAAGAACTCATTTGTATGCATTCTTAAATCCTTATAATTATTCCATAGTAATAGAAATTTATCTTCACATAGAGTGGAATCACCATCACTAATGTTGAGAGGTTTCTTCTACATGTATTTTGCGTATTTAACTAACTTCATATACATTTATATTTCATAGGATTGTTATCATCCGATTTCATTGACCATTTTTTCATTGGTATCAATACCTTTTGAATATTTTTCTAAATATTCTCTATACATAATGATTGCTAAAATCCCATTCAAGGTATCTATGTATACATCTGTTCCAAAATATTAGACATAAATTTTTTGTATTCATCCATATTTGGTAATTATTATCATCAATGATTATAATTGTGGTGTGGTTGATTGAAATTGATGTATATTCAAAGATAAAAAATGTCACAAAAAATATATAGATTTGATTATACTTTTATTGTCCCAAAAAATCCAATACCCTAAGAGGGGGTGAATCATGGTTTATAAATTTCATTAAATTACCACCTCCAATGATATAGTTTCACAATTACTATGAAGCATATACCACTCAAAATTGATATGAATTGATAATGTAAATGAAATAGGGACATAAATGATTTTACCTAGATCATCCAAACTAGGCTAATCTAAGGAGCATCAAATGGTGATGCAATGATTCACCTAAAACATGAATAATACTACTTTGTATTCTATTTTAAGCATCCAAAATAACCATTTATTTTTTGACCATCACATTATTATTGATAACTCACTTGTATCACTACAATAAAGATATATTCACACCTCATATTCTATTTTTTTTCATTATATAAAAAGTATATAGAAATTACACCAATGATTGTCTATAAATATTCTCTAGTTTAATCACTATAATGAACTTCATGATCTTATAGTTATATATTCTCATGTATATCCCTTTTTTTCTCTTCTATATAACTTGTACTAGAATAATTCTTATTCTCCATTTTCCTTCCAATACATATATAATAAATCCATCACTTATTAATTAATGTATTTATATTTTGTGGTCCACTATGTTATCCTTATTTTCAATAAATATGTCTTCTCTATTTTTTGAATCCTTCTACCCTATCCATTTATTTTTTAGAACACTTGATATCATTTTTTTAAAGTCCATTAAATGGTTGTTTACTCTTATTTTATGTTCACCGATTTTTTCTTGTTTTACATTTTTTTCACTTCTTGAATTGACTAGTTCATAATGCGACTCATTCTCCACAGTTTTATTCTTATTCCATTTAGAAACTAGGAATTAGAACGACTTCCTTCATCGAAACTACCATGTAAAACCACCACCCTAGCACAATGTGGTCACATGAATGACAAAAATATTATCTTCTATAAATCGGGTCTCCACTACATGATCCAACTCCATATTGTAGACACATTAAAATGATAGGACAATAAAAAATCCACATAAAACAAGTCATTTCATGGATATGCCTCCCACATAATAACTCATTTGTTTCCATTTTGAAATAAAGTAAATACTTATTCATATAATTCTATCCTCATCAAAAGACTCTTTTATATTAAGTGAGTTTTCCATAATTTCATATATATATATATCCCCTCACGACATGAAATATGCACCCATGATGTAAACTAATTAAGTGGATTAAAATATCTCAAATCCTAAATTACCTATGATACCGTAATAATAATATTGTTCTACACTTTTCCATTTTTCAATGCTGGATCCTATAGCATGGATGGGTAAAAATGTTACCAAATGATTCATGGAATGTCTCATTTTATTCACCTTTTAGAAAAGTCTAAAACTCCATGCATGTTTTCAGTGGATCTTTAACCGTATTATAAAACCCTTACATATAAAAATAACTCTACCCTTTTTCAATTTCCTACAAAAAGTGCATCATGACATGACTATTGTTGTCATAGTGTGACTTTTCACCTTTATAAAAAAACATTTTCAATATTATTCCAAGACAATTTTTTCATTTATCTATGACTTTGTTGGATAATTTGGATGTATTCCAACATCCATATTAGTAAACATAACACAAAATACTTCATTGAAGTTTTTTCTAATATTTTTATATTTGATGTGTTTTATGGATGTGATAGGTGATAATGAGATCAATGTACACTAGTGCAGAAAACGTTTTTTACATCGGTTATTTTTTATTATTTACGTCGGTTTTTAGGCGACGTTAATACGGACGACGTTATAAATAACGTTTTTTACGTCAGTTATTTAAAACCGACGTAATATCCCTAACATCACGGTGGTTATCACGTCGGTTCATATAATAACTGACGTGATAAATATGCGCGGGGGGCTTTATCACGTCGGTTATTACCTAAACCGACGTGATAAAACGCCTGGGATATCATTTATCACGTCGGTTATGTCATAACCGACGTGATAAACCCTTCCCCTGGCCTATTATAACGTCGGTTATTTAGGAAACCGACGTGATAAAAAGGCCTGGGAAACGTTTTAGCACGTCGGTTATTCAATAACCGACGTGGTAAATCGATTCCCAGGCCTTTTATCACGTCGGTTATATTAAGAACCGACGTGATAAAATCCCCGGGAACGGTTTATCACGTCGGTTCTAGAAAAAACCGACGTGATAAACCCCTACCGATTTATTTACCACGTCGGTTATTTTATAACCGACATGAAAGAAATTATTATTTTTTTAAATAATTGCACTGCTCTCACCAAAAAGCAACCAGAAACCAAACAAAAATAGCCATGCCAGCCCTCCCCCAAGCCCCAACTGAACCCCACCCTCATCTATATCCACCTAACAACCTGGCCAGCCCTCCCCCACCACAACCCTTGGACACCCCTCCCATATCCCTTGGACAACCTCCACCCCTTGGACACCCCCACCCTCATTTACACCCCCAAGACCACTAGTACAGCCTCAAACACCCATTGGACACCCCCCACACCTTGACAGCGCTCCCAGACCCCTTGGACACCCCCCCCTCATTTACACCCAACCTGCCCCTTGGACACCCCCCACCCCTTCGACAGCCCCCCCACCCTCATTTACACCCCCCGAACACTAGGACAGCACCAAACACCCCTTGGACACCCCTCCCATATCGCTTGGACACCCCCACCCCTTGGACACCCCCCCACCCCTTGGACAGCCCCCCACCCCCTGGACACCCCCCCGACCCCTTGGAAACCCCCCTACCCCTTGGAAACCCCCCCATCCCCTTGGACAGCCCCAAACACCCCTTGGACACCCCTCCTATATCCCTTGGACACCCCCCACCACTTGGACACCCCCCCACCCCTTGGACAGCCCCCCCCCCCCCACCCTCATTTACACCCAACCGACTCCTTGGACAGCCCCAAACACACCTTGGACACCCCTCCCATATCCCTTGGACACCCCCTGCCCCTTGGAAACCCCCCCACCCTCATTTACACCCCCCCGACCCCTAGGACAGCCCCAAACACACCTTGGACACCCCTCCCATATCCCTTGGACACCCCCCAAACACCCACCCACCCCCTTGGAACCTCTCCCCCCATACCAAAATCCAGACCAGAAAAACCATCAACAGTAGACCAAAACAAGAAGTAGAGAAAAATTAAACATTCACTTATATAACATTCAAAACTTACAATGTCAACTTCAAAAAAAACTAAATCCAACCTAAACGACTACGAAATACACAATTACATTGACAATATTCAAAATTACATTTTACATTACAAACAACTAAAAGTCAATCAAACCTGTAAAATAATTTGACCACTCCACTTGTAAGTGTTTGATATCTTCAGCAGTAAAGGGTTGAGGGTCATCAAAAAGCTACAAAGGAAAAGGATAGTAGTCAACGTGTATAATGAATAAATCAAATTGAAATATTATTAGAAAAAGGAAATCTTACCAGGTCAAAACTCAGAACTGTCCCAGTTGTTATTATTTCATACATAAATCTTAACATGTAATATCCGCATTCGATGATGCCTTGTTGCTCATGACATTTCTGTTTGAATGAGTGTAAATTCAATATATTATTTTTATGTAATAAATCAAAATGTACAAATTATAAATGGATATTTACCTTCGCATGTACATATTTGATCTTGTAATTCCTTTTCTTTGCGCTTTTTCGAAAGTGGACCCATGCCCTGTTAGAAAATAATACGAATGGGGTAAATTTAAAATTCATTATAATATATAAAACTATTGTGAAATTGAAACTTACGTTTCCAATATATTCTTAAAAATTTCTCGCACATCATCATGGAGAGAGCATATCCAATAAAGTGTTTTCTCCCTAGGGCAAAAAACCCCTAACATCCAATGATCCCTGAGAAAAGGAAATTTAACGTTAGTGGTTTTTTATGTTAAAAGATAATTAACTCTTTGAGAGGGATGTGTTTCATACCTCTCACAAAAAGGCATCATCCAACACTGTGTGATTACATTCTTTTCAAATCTATCAGCAATATAAAGCATTCTTTGTTCCTCATCCAATGCACATGCTTCAGGGGAAATCAATTGTGGGTCCACGAATCCATATACATCTGTCAGCTCATTCCTCTCACAAATTTTATACATATACCTAATACAAAGCAGACATAAGTATACATTTTTAATAAATATAACGCAAGGAAAAGGAGTTAAGACTTACATGATAAAAATTTGCACCACGTTGATGCCCAACTTATCTCCAGTGACAAACTCCATGATATCAGTTTTCATAATCCCCACACATAGTTCACGTCCACAGACATGAACTTCCATTGTAAAGTCATAATGATCCGCCAACAAATTTGAATATCTTGACAATTTGTCAAGACTGCTAGTATCTGCATCTGATGTCATAGCTATCTGTCTTTGTTGTTGTCTATACAGTATTTCTTTACCTTTGAAGTATTCCTGTAAAAATAAATTGAAAAATATATTAGTTTTCAAATGATAAAACATTAATAAAAATATAAAATAAAAGATATAACATCCATACCTCTATGGTAATGAGTCGAAGAAGTCTGGATGGCCAAAGTAAAAAATGGCCGATACTATGTCCAACTGTCGTCACCTCATCTGTAGGTAATGGTATCCGAGCTGATCTATCTATAATATCCTGTACAGTGACCCTCTGATTCTCTACCTCTAACTGTTGATGATGAATTGTATCTCCTATACAATATACCATCCCATATGCAACTATATGATGTTGAGGATCATCAACATACAACTCACAATAAGTAGGTAGCTGCGGCGGAGGAGGAGGATCAAAAATGGGGTCTGCAGGCTGAGGTGGGGGAGTGGGAGCTACTGGGAGAGGTGGAGTGGGAGCTGCACCCTGAAATTGTCTTTGCAAGTCTGCAAACATTAACTGCACCGATGCTCTAATCTTGTCCTCCATTGTCGCATTAATATTATGGACTTCAGCCTCCAACGATTCTATTTTTTTTTATAAACTCCTTCAACGTTAGAAGTTGAGGAACGTGGCAACACTTTTCTTACCGATACACCTGCCAGATATCCTCTTACACGGCCAGGATGTTCGGGCTTTCCCAATGCCACAGATAAAATATCTTCCCTCCCAGATGGTGTAAATGTCCCCTGTGAACTCTGCTCCTCAAGAGAGTCCTTTAATAAGTAATTGAACTTTTCTATAATGATTGGAAATATATGACGAAAATAGTAAACTTAAATAAATAAAATAGATATCTTACAATCCTCTCAACTACGAGTCTCGATTCTTCCGAAAGATATTGTCCTTTTTTGCCCTTCCGAGCTCTTTTCCATTTCTCATGTCTAGATGGAGGGGATGGAGGGGCCACCTCTCCAGAGCTTGAAGACTCAGCTCTTAGTTGTTGAAATTTTTCTGCCATCATTTGTTCTTCCAATAATGCATACCCTCCCCGAGATAAACTATGAGGGTATACATTTTTAGATTGGATCTCTTGATGAGCTTTCCTTGTTTGCTGTAAATTAAGAATAAGTAATCATTAACAAAACAATAATAAGATCATTTATATAAGAAAGCTTATAAAAGTTTACATTGCCCTTACCAAAAATGATTCTTTTCTTCTACTTTCAAAAAATTCTCTCCATGTGTCTTCATCTATAAAAGGATATATACGACATGGATTCTCACGACTCCTATGACCATAAATGAAATCAGATGAGAGGGTAGATTTGAAATCCCTCCATCTCCTAGCAGCCAACGATATGCATTTCTTCCTGACTCCTCCAGTGTCAGGAATATCAAATGTCATCTGATAAAAAAGAGGTTAAAAATATTATATATACTAGAAACATTTAAAGAACAGTCAAACAATAGCAAAAGATCTTACCAAGATGGTCTCCCACATCTGAGAAATTATCGCCTTATCCACACTTCTCCAATCATCATAGAGAATGCTTACTTTGCTCTTAGCCTGAGTTGCTACAAAACCCTTAAAATCTTTAGCATTTGGACCTCTAGGAAGATCATCCTCATCAAACTCCACGACTATCCTCTCCTCCTTCGTACGAGCAAGTGATAATTTTGGTAAACGTGTGCACCCACGCTTACCAACCTTTGAACTCTTTTTCGTAATAGGAGCATGTGAATGTTCCTCCCCAGATGTATGACCAATATGCTCATCTCCAGAATCATGTGGCTGATCAACTGATTGATCTGTCATTTTCCTTCAAATCAAAAAAACAAACATTAGTTCACAAATAGAAAAGTGTACTAAATTACATAATAGTAAACATCGGTAATATGGTAAGCATGTTAAACAATGATAAACATGGTAAACACAAGCAAAATGTTGCCAAGGAGTTGGCATAAGAAAGCTGAAAAGTGGAATCACTGATGCCACCGGCCGGCCGCTGGCTCACCACCGGCCGGCCGGTGGACCAGACAGCCTTCCTCTGTCTGGACCACCGGCCGGCCGCTGGATCACCACCGGCCGGCCGGTGGACCAGACAGAGAGCCTTCCTCTCTGTCTAAACCACCGGCCGGCCGCTGGTGATCCAGACAGAGAGGAAGGCTCTCTGTCTGGTCCATCGGGCGGCCGGTGGTGATCCAACGGCCGGCCAGTGGACCAGACAGAGAGCCTTCCTCTCTGTCTGAACCACCGGCCGGCCGCTGGCTCAACACCGGCCGGCCGCTGGTGATCCAGACAGAGAGGCTCGGTCTCTGTCTGGACCACCGGCCGGCCGCTGGCTCAGCACCGGTCGGCCGGTGGACCAGACAGAGAGCCTTCCTCTCTGTCTGAACCACCGGCCGGCCGCTGGCTCAACACCGGCCGACCGCTGGTGATCCAGACAGAGAGGAAGGCTCTGTCTGGTCCACCGGCCGGCCGGTGGTGAGCCAGCGGCCGGCCGGTGGTTCAGACAGAGAGGACCGGTTGCCGGTGCGCCCAGGACTTCTCTTCTTTACGGTTTTTATTGTTTTATCGTTTTGGTTTGATACATATTTTAATAAGTAAAAAATTTACAGTATCTAACATTATATGAAAAAACTAAATGTAAATAAAGAAATAAACTTGTGTTACCTGTAATTTTAGGAATGTACAGTTGGATTGTTTTCCCAAATTCCTTCGTCGTGATCGTTCCTTATGGCACAAACCATGTCTTCAACATACTCATCATTATGTTCTGTTAATCTTTCCATGGAAGTAGGGATCTCACATAAATCAGCATCTTCATCAAATTCATCCTCACCAACATATTGGTTTTTCCCTTGTAAAACAACAGCCCACTGCATATCTGATTGATCTACTACATAGAAAATTTGTTTGGCATGTGTTGCCATTATAAAAGAATCAGCTGTGTCTTCCAATCTATTCAGATTAACAAGTGTCATTCCAAATTCATCGTGTCTGACACTGTTGTTACCGATAAACCATTTACAGTTAAAAACGGGAACTTTAATTTTAAAGTAATCAGCCTCCAATATGTCTTCAATCACTCCATAATATGCACTTGATGTCGAAATTGGGTTTCTGTCCTTAGCACTCGAAAAATGCATTGCTTCTGCAAACACCAATACACCACTATTCTGAACTGCACTTCTGTTGTCCTGAGCTTTCGTATGAAATGTATAGCCATTAATGTCATAAGCGGACCATGTTATCACATTTAAAGATGGACCACCCACTATCCATTTTAATGTCTCTGATACATCTGATCAACCAAGCAAGGTCTTTTTAAACCATGGAAAAAAAGTTTTGTTGTGCTCATTCAAAATCCACATTTCTTTCTTCTTTGGATGACATTGTTTCAACTCATTAATATGCAATGTGATATACGGTTGAACATCAGCTATGTTATTCAAGATGTATGATTCCAACTTCTTCATATGTTCAGCTGACAGTGATTTGACTTTCAAGCCACGGATCCCCTTTCACTCATTATTAACCCGTTCATGGCGAGATGGAGGCAAACCTATATGTTGCGCCGTAGCCAAGTAACTCGTACAAAACTCTGCTACCTCCTCAGAAATATACTTTTCAATAATGGAGGCTTCAGGTCGATATGGATTTTTAACATATCCCTTTAATATTTTCATATACCTTTCAAAAGGATACATCCAACGAAGATATACAGGTCCACAAAGCCTTATTTCTCGAACCAGATGAATCAGTAAATGCACCATCATATCAAAAAAAGTTGGAGGAAAATACATTTCCAAATGACAAAGTATAATAATTGCATCCTTTTCCAAAATGTTCAAAGCATTCACATCAATCGCCTTGTTTCAAATTGAATTGAAAAAATAACACAACCTCATTATAGTCTTTCTGACACGGATGGGCAATATTCCACGCAGTGCAACTGGTAGAATTTGTTGCATCATGACATGACAATCATGTGATTTCATACCTATCAACTTCAAGTCTTTCAATGAGACAAAATTTTTTACATTTGAAGAATAACCTTGAGGCACTTTGATATCATGAAGACACTGACAGAAGCTACTTTTCTCCCTCTTCGATAATTTATGACAAGCCGGGGGAAGAAATGTTCGTCTTCCTTTAGGAGTGGGAGCTAACTCCAAACGTATTCCCATTGACAGTAGGTCTAACCTTGCATTCAACCCATCTTTTGTCTTTCCTTTAATATCTAGCAATGTTCCGATCAAAGAATCACAGATATTCTTCTCCACGTGCATGACATCAATATTATGTTTAACTTCATGATACCTCCAATATGGTAGCTCAAAAAATATTGACCTTTTCTTCCAAATATGTCTATCATTACCAGATTTCTGTGTCTTTCCCAATGTCACATCAAGGTTTTTCACCCTCTCAAAATACAATTCTGGGGATAAAGGTTGAGGAGCAGTATCAAATTCTTGTGAGCCATTGAATGCCTTTTTTAGTCTTCTATAAGGGTGATCCATAGGCAAAAACTTTCGATGACCCATGTACACGGTTTTCCTCCCATGATGCAATTGACAATATGACGTCTGTTGTTCGCAAATTGGACATGCTTTATGCCCTTTAACACTGTATCCAGACAAATTTCCATATGCTGGGAAGTCATTTATAGTGAATAGAAGCACTGCATGCAGTTGAAAATATTCCATTTTATAAGAATCATACACCCTAATACCATCAGCCCATAAAAGTTTCAAATCATCAATCCGCGGTGACAAGTATACATCAATATCATTGCCGGGTTGCTTTGGACCAGAGATCATGATACTCAACATGACATATTTGCGCTTCATACAAACTTCAGGAGAGAGGTTGTAAATTACCAATAAAACAGGCCATGAACTATGTGTGCTACTGAGGGTTCGGTATGGATTCATTCCATCTGTGCACAAGCCTAGTCTCAGATTTCTAATTTCATTTCCAAATGTAGGGTACTGGGCATCAATTTTCTTCCATTGTGGACAATCAGCTGGATGACGTATTTTTCCATCACATACCCGCTCATCAGCATGCCATCTTAACCTTTTTGCATCATGTGAATTAGCAAATAAACGTTTGAAACGAGGAATTATAGAAAGATACCAAAATACCTTTGAAGGGAGCTTTGTAATCTCTACATCAGCTTGTGATTTTTCTTTCACCTTATACCGTGATGTCCCACATTTGGGACACTCTTTCAGAAATTCATATTCCTTCCTATATATAATGCAGTCATTCGGACATGCATGTATTTTCCTGTATCCCAATCCCATCGGGCATAATATTTTTTTGGCCTTATAATGTGAATCTGGAAGATCGTTATCTTTTGGAAGAATGTCTTTCATCAATTGTAGCAGCTCTGTAAAACTTCTGTCACTCCATCCATGTTTCGACTTCAGGTTAATCAATCTTAACACCGCCGACAAAACCGTAAAATCTGTACAACCAGGATATAATGGTTTTTCGGCATCACCATATAGACGTGCAACTCTCGGTTCTATCTCAATTTGTTCTGCTACAATATCGCGAATCATTTCTTCAATTCCATCGGAGTTACCATCTTGCGATTCATTATCATCAGTGACATTCTGTCCAGTTTCGCCATGCCAAATCCAAGGGTTGTAACTCGGATTGAAACCATGACAAATCAGATGATATTTTATCTCTCTACTTTTCAACTTCTTCATATTCAGACATTTCAGGCATGGACAGAAAAAAATGTCACTACTTGGAACATTTCGTTTAGCAAATTCCAAAAAGGCATCAACACCTTCCTCATATTCATTGCTCATTCGATGTGCCGTAATCCAACTTCGACTCATTATTACCTATAACAAATAGAAAAAATATATATATTTTTTAGATAAGACAAATATATGTTTATATGAAAAAAATCATAATTTGAATATAACAATTTTGAAATATAAAACAAATCGATGTGTAAACCCCCCTGGACACCCCCCGACCCCTCTGGACAGCCCCCCACCCCTCCTGGACACAACCCCCCACCCCCGACCTGCTTGGACACCCCCCTGGACACCCCCCAACCCTCTGGACAGCCCCCCACCCCTCCTAAACACCACCACCCACCCCCTACCCCCTTGGACACCCCCCTGGACACCCCCCAACACCCACCCACGCCCTTGGACAGCCCCCCACACCCACCCACCCCCTTGTAAACCCCCCTGGACACCCCGACCCCTCTGGACAGCCCCCCGCCTCTCCTGGACACCACCCCCCACCCCCTACCCCCTTGGACACCCCCCTGGACATCCCCCAACCCTCTGGACAGCCCCCCCACCCACCCGGACAACCCCAAATACCCTCTGGAGAGGCCGCCACCCACGTGGACAGCCCCCCACACCCATCCACCCCCTTGGACACCCCCCTGGACACCCCACCGACCCCTCTGGACAGGCCGCCACCCCCTTGGACAGCCCCCCACACCCACCCATCCCCTTGGACACCACCCTGGACACCCCCCGACCCCTCTGGACAGCCCCCGACCCCTCTAGAAAGCACCCCCACCCCTCCTGGACACAACCCCCCACCCCCAACCTGCTTGGACACCCCCCCTGGACACCCCCCAACCCTCTGGACAGCCCCCCCCCACCCCTCCTGGACACCACCCCCCACCCCCTACCCCCTTGGACACCCCCCTGGACACCCCCCAACACCCACCCACACCCTTGGACATCCCCCCACACCCACCCACCCCCTTGTAAACCCCCCTGGACACCCTCGACCCCTCTGGACAGCCCCCCGCCCCTCCTGGACACCACCCCCCACCCCCTACCCCCTTGGGCACCCCCCTGGACATCCCCCAACCCTCTGGACAGCCCCCCCACCCACCCGGACAACCCCAAATACCCTCTGGAGAGGCCGCCACCCACGTGGACAGCCCCCCACACCCATCCACCCCCTTGGACACCCCCCTGGACACCCCACCGACCCCTCTGGACAGGCCGCCACCCCCTTGGACAGCCCCCCACACCCACCCATCCCATTGGACACCACCCTGGACACCCCCCGACCCCTCTGGACAGCCCCCGACCCCTCTAGAAAGCACCCCCACCCCTCCTGGACACAACCCCCCACCCCCGACCTGCTTGGACACCCCCCTGGACACCCCCTAACCCTCTGGACAGCCCCCCCACCCCTCCTGGACACCACCCCCCACCCCCTACCCCCTTGGACACCCCCCTGGACACCCCCCAACACCCACCCACACCCTTAGACAGCCCCCCACACCCACCCACCCCCTTGTAAACCCCCCTGGACACCCCCGACCCCAAATCCATGCACCTATGCCATGGTTGTGTGTGAATAAAGTAGTAACAACTGTAAAAGGGCAACCCATCCAAATGGACACGCCCCAACCCTCTCGGGGATTTATAGAAAACGATGATAAATTAGTGAAATCATAAAATTACTCAATATTGCAAGTCGAACAAATAGATCTAGGGATGATAAATAAGATTATGGTGCCAAAACGAGTTAAAAGGGTTCGCAATCGAAGAATCTTAGCTAGTTTCAACAAAAAAATCACAACACATATATATTTACTATCCGCGAAAAAAAACGAACGAGTGGGAGGATTACCTGAGTGCTGCGAGTTTAGATGATTGATCCGAGGAGATTAAATATGAGAAACGATGATCGCAAAACGAATCTAAACCAACGAAATGGACGAGCCGATTCGGGTTTACGCGCGAGAGAGACGAGTCGCGACTGTCGAAGGTAAACTCGCGAATGACAATCCACGAGTCTGGGTAAATTTTTAAATGAGTTATCACGTCGGTTATTCAATAACCGACATGATAATTGTTTTAAAAACATTTATAACGTCGGTTATTTCAATAACCGACGTAAAAACCTTCCTCCGATTCATTTGTTACGTCGGTTATATAATAACCGACGTAATAAATGGCTCAAAATCCGCGTTTTTTTACGTCGGTTATGTAATAACCGACGTCAAAAACATCTGCGGATTCTTTTTTGACGTCGGTTATTTTATAACCGACGTAAAAAAGCCTTCAAAAACCGCGTTTGTTACGTCGGTTATTCAATAACCGACGTCAAAGGGCCTTCGAAAACCGCGTTTGTTACGTCGGTTATAAAAATAACCGACGTAAAAAACGAAGCCGCGCGATTAATAACGTCGGTTATAAAAATAACCGACGTTAAATGTGTACCGAACACAGGTTTTTACGTCGGTTATTTCTTAACCGACGTAAAAAACCTCGTTTTACATATTATGACGTCGGTTTTATATAACCGACGTAAAAAATGGTGACGTAAAAAACATTTTCTGCACTAGTGGTAGGTTGGTAGAATCTAGGAAGATTATTGTAGATCTCTAGTTTAGGTGGGTAGCCTTTACATTATCAAGTCTATTTATTCTTTTTATTAATGTATGGGTATTTTTTCATTATTACTCTTTTTGTAAAATTTATGATTTCTCTTGATCTCATATTATATGATAGGATGTGCACAGATAGACTAATATTCTTCTTGTCACGTAGAGGTTTCTAAAGGGATAATTTGTGTTTCCCTAGTTGAATGAGTGATGGTTTTCCAGTTTATACTTTTTTTATTGATATCAGTGGTTTTGAATTTTTTTTCATAAAACTATTTTCCTTTTAGAGGATATTGTTATGGTATTTGTATTAAGGGGGATAGTTTGGGGAAAATGAAATGGGATTCCTTTTCCAGATATTATAGATTTTTATTGTTTTATATATTCATTTACACAAATGAGGATTTTGACTTGGTTTTGAAAAGTAAATCCAAGGGTTCTTTTTTATAAAATTTTTTCTCTATTTTACCACATATGGGAGACACCCTATTTATTAATGATATTATGATTTTATATGTTCATTTTTTATTGTTAAACTTATGTTATCCGATGTTTTCTGATATAATAGGAACCATAGGTGAAATAATTACTCATATAAATGGTTTATTGGACTATGTTGATATATTCATTTGGATTCCTTAGTGAATAGTGTGGGATCTTAAATATACAGATTATACACAAGAGGGGGTGAATTGCGTCTTTAAGATTTTTTGTTTACTCTTCGATTGAATGAGTTCTGTCCTATATGATTTATAAGATTTGATCATGCTGCGGAATAAGTAAAAGCAGGGACACATAGATGTATAGTGGTTCTGGGAATAGAATACCCCTAGTCCACTCCACTAACGCTCAACATCACAAGCTTGGTGATTTTCACTTTATGGACCTCTTTTCCACAGACCTTCCAACAACTGAAAAACAGGCAGTTGACACCTTTATAATTTTCAGGCTAATAAAGCCTTCTAGTTCAAACTCGAACCTACTCATATTAGTACGAGAATCTGGTTACTCAATATAAAAATAATTTTAGAAAGAAATTTTCCATTTAATCTTCACAATTTCAATAGAATACAATTGACACAGATGGATCGTAGTCTCTAGAAATATTGATTTTCAAGTCGAAGCAGTTCTGAGTCAATCTGATTGCAGTAGATATAGAGATATAATTCAAAACATCAGCAGTAGTAGATCCACAGTAGATATTTGATTTAGAACAAGTGAATCTTCTAACCAGTTCCTTCTTCTTAAATAGACAGATCTTTGATGCTCCTTTTGAATTAGCAGAACTAAGTGCTTTTTAAGTAGTCTCAAATTTCCACCTTTTTTAATAATAGATTGATCGCCACACTCATGTGCCTGGTGTTTCAGAGAAAATGTATATAATAAAGTAGATCATATCCCATGCACATTTAGATCCATAAAAGTTTCCTTTTGATTTGCGATATTCAAAAATATGAATTTACAGAGTAGTCGTAACTTCCCTAAAGACTCGGCATAAAATGCTCTTTTAATTCGATCTTTAATCCATTTATAAAATGGATTTGAATTGGTCAAAGTCGTATTTTAAAATCAACTTTAAATCCGGATTGAAATTCTCCTAATAATCAGCTTGCTAACCGTTTCATAAAAAAATCATCTTTCAAACTTTCAGACGCTAAACATAAGATTGATGATGTGGCCTCCAATCGTAGGGTTGACAATATATGGTTGAACATAAACATAGGGTTCATGTTACTTTCTTCAAACATAAGGTTGATCATAAATGTAGGGTTGATCATCCATACTTTTTTTCAACTCTCATATGAATGATAGAAGATCCATTCAAAGACGTACGGTTGTTTACAAAAGTAAGGTTGATGAACCTTGCTTTTGAGAAACAAACATAACGTTTAGTACTTATGTACTGTTCTCCTTCTATACTTTGTTGATAACCCAAACGTAAGATTCCTTCCTAACTTAAGGTTCATCTTCCATACTTTGATGATAATGTACGGTTGATTAAACATACTTTTCTCTTATCTCAAAAATTATACACGCTTTTCATCATTAGGCTATGTTTATCCACGTAGGGTTTGAACAGTGATTTCAGGACATGCTAAAACAGATCCTGAATAAGTAAGGTATGAACAGTGTTTCGAAAACGCGCTAAAATAGTTCCAGAATAAGTAATAAATTCTCATTATTTCAAGATTAAAATAAAATAATAAAATATTAAAAAATAATAAATAAAATCATTAGAAAATAATTATGGGTATTTGTGAGCATCAAAATTATCATAAAGAGACAGATTATTATTTTCAATAATATCCCCCTTTAAATAACATTTTTATGTATTGTTGAAAAAAATACTTTTCTCAACAATATCCCACTTCTTTGACGATCAAAAAACCCATTAAATAATTAATGAAATAAACTTACAAAATTAATTACATATAGTTTTGAAATTTTGAAAACATAAATAAAATATTATTTTTTCCTTAAATTTATCAATTTTTAATTTCTCCCTCAATAAGATAAATGTAAAAAAAATCTCCCAAAAAGTTAATTAAAAATATTATAGTGGTTATCCAATGTTCTCCCCCTTTTTGTGATATCATGAAGTTTGATAAAACATGGAATAGAACACAGATCGATGATGTACTAAACATTAGTAAATTCTATAATTAACTGTTTAATAGTAAGGTAATCTGATATACTGGCATATGGTAACATAAAACAATAATAAACAAATTGAGAATGAAACAAAAAAATAGTGGATCAAATTTTCATCCAAAAACAGCAGTATGTACATGATAATGATATACACAGGCATCAAGGTTTGGGCAAGGTAGTCAATAGGTTATATCTCCATTAGATTGCAGACTTGATTTTTTTAAACTGTTCCTTGAGTCTCTTCATCATCCCATATCCAATTTTGATAATGATCTCTCTGTTCTCTTGAGTCATATGAATATCCTAGATTAAATTGACCCTGAAAAACTCATGCATGCTTTCCAATTTTTCTAATAACACTAACAACTTCTCTGATATCTAATTTAACAGTGTTATGATTTGTGGCTCACTAGATGTCAATTGATCCACTAAAAATTTATGATTTTCTAGAAACACTGATAATGGATCACTCTTACATTTAAGATCTTTCAAACTATCATTCATGTTTTTCATCGCGGTTGTGATAACTAGAAATCTTATTATTAAATCAGGTGAAGTACCTAATCCAATAACAGCACTATTTGCAACTAAGGCCAATTGGTTCTCCATAAAAAATTTTAGATATGATAAATTTGACTTTATAACCCTTTCAGATTTCAAGTTGACAACTGCATTCAGCATATCCTCTTTAAACATTTCAAATTCTTTCCTTGAGAATATAATCTCCTTCTGATTTTGAAATCTCAATTGTTCTAAGTCTAAGGCATTTCTCAGAGTGACATTCTCAGATTCAAACTGAGAAACCTTTTTGTACAGTTCATCAAATTCTTTCTTCCTTGAATCAGAGGCACCATGTGCATGAATCTCATTCTCTGACTCTGGATGATGTAGCAGTACCAAAGGTAATGATTCAGCATCATATTGTTCTTTCTCTTTGTCCAGAGTGGGTTCATCCACATATTTTTACATAGATTCCTCAAACTCCTCTACAGAAAAATCCTCTTAAAGTACCTCAGTTGGAGAATCTGGGAGATGTTCACACAAACATCAACATCTATGTCTTCTATTGGAATTTCAAGTACAATATTTTCAGGAGTTCCTAAGGTCTGGCCACTTCCTCACCAGGCTCTACCTCCTTATCTTGTTCCTGTTGAAGTGAAACTTCAAGATCAGCTACAATCTATTCATGAGTCTCCCATTGAGATTCTTCTTTAACTCCTGATCCATCAACTGGTGATGTCCTTTCACTAATATCTTCCCTGGACTTATCAATATCAGCTTCTCTTACAAAATTATAAGAAAATAAAGTTTCTGTTGTTGCCAATGTAGGGGAAATAATTTCCTCATTAATAGGTATAGTTCTTCGAGATTGAAGTTCCCCTGAATTCTTTCTTCCTCAGCATCTTCCACTTCAAATCAGATCCTTCTTACTGCATTGCTGACTCTTGATTCAGCTTGTCCCTCCTTGGACTTAGAAGGTTGAGCCTAACCACTCTCTGAGTCATCCTCAGCTTCAACTGGAAAAAGATTGCTCTTAATAGTGCTCTAGAAATAGCCAATTTTTATTCGAGTTCCAGCATTGAATACATTGTTCTGATGATAATGAACTCTTGCATCCACTAGTCTGACCATATCCTTCTTGAACAACAGTTTAGAAATAAATCGACCGAAGGGGTAAAAGTTCATCTGGGCATCACTTTGAAAACAGTAATTGAGGTACCTTACCATGTACCTTGGGATGTTTAATTTGATATCACATAACAAAAGATATATTATGTACATGTTAGGGTACACAATCTTTTCCATATATGCAATTCTGGGAGCTGTTCTAGTCTGAAAATATTTAACCAGGATCTTATGATCCAGTTCTAAATCTTCCACCATAATTTTTCTAATAGTAGATGTTCCAAAAAAAAAGGACATAATTTCATCGGATTTATGCAAATCATCTCCTATGTTTTTCAAATCAAAATGGTATACTCCTTCATTAGGGAAATTTAGTATTTTTCTTATTTCAACAGAAGAGATTGAGAAATCTCTATCCTCAATCTTTGCAATCATAGTGTCTTCGTCCTCACCTAGACTATACTGAACAGATATGAAGAAATGACGCATTACTACCTCATAAAAAAACTGAGAACTATCACTATTGAATGTCTTATCTAGCTTTTAAAAAGATAAAGCATGTTTCAACATCAGGTTCATCTCGAACAGACATTCCATATCTATAACTTTATCTTGAATTTTTTTCAACCAACTATCTTTTACTTCTTCACGTCACTGCTCTCAGGTTCATCTTCTCACTTCGTCTTTTCCATTTCTGAGGTGGTTTCTGAAGGCTCGAATATTTTAAGGTTTGAAGATTCTATGATTAGGGGTGCGCAACAATATGTGGTTTTGAGGTTGGTAAGGGTTTTGTTAAGGAAAATAAATGGTTTCAAATTTGAAAGGGATCTGACAGCCTTGATTCCCATGTAATCATTAATCATTACATTTATTTTAAAAACAAATAAAATTTGCATACAATGAATTTAATCATAAAAAAATGTAAACAGTTTTCAATAAAAAAACAAAATTTGAAAAAATAAATAAAATTAAATATATAACATTTAAAAAAATTATTTAAAATTAAATAAACCTACCTCCCCCATAATAAAATCAAACCATGCAGTGGGAAGTGGTTTAGTAAAAATATCTTCTAATTGAATTTATGTATTTATAAATTCTAAAGATGTATACTTTTTAATAACATGATCTCTTAAAAAGTGATACATTATATCAATGTGCTTAGTTCTAGAATGACTAATAGGATTTTTTTTAAATATTAATTGCACTTGTATTATCACATAAAATAGGTGTATTATAAAGATTCAATTCAAAGTCCATAGGAGTGTTTTTCATCCACAAAACTTGTACACAGCAACTACCAATAGAAAAATATTCTTCCTCGGCTATTGACATGGCAACTGAATGGTGTTTCTTACTAGACCAAGACACTAAATACTTTCCTAAAAAGTGACATGTACCGGATGTTATTTTTCTATCTAATCTACAACTTCCAATGTCAGAATTTGAATATGAAATCAAATTAAAATCAGAATTTTTAGGATAAAGTAGAGATTGAAAAATAGTTTATTTTAAATAACAAAAAATTATTTTGACAGTCATTAAATGAGATTCTTTGGGATTTGATTGAAATATAGAACAAAGACATACATAATACATTATATCTAGCCTGCTAGTAGTACGATATAACAAACTACCAATCATACCTCTATATAACTTGTCGTCAACTGATTTCCCAGTTTCATCCATATCATGTTTTATATTATTTCACATAGGAGTTGTAAATTGCTTTTTGTTTTCAAGTCCAAATTTCTTAAGTAAATCAGCAATGTATTTGATTTTATTTAAAACATTTCCAAAATTTTATTGAAATATTTGATGACCAAAAAAGAAATTTAATTCTCCCATAATACTCATTTCAAATTCTTCTTGCATTAATTTTGAAAATTCATGATAAAGAGTATTAATAGTTGATCCAAAAATTACATCATCAACATAAATTTGAACCAATAAAAAATTATTTTTCACAGTTTTCTTAAAGAGTGTTGGATCAGCCAATCCAACAGTTAAGTCATTTTTAAAATGAAAAGAACTTAATCTTTTATACCAAGCTCTAAGTTCTTGTTTAAGGCCATAAAGAACTTTAATAAGTTTAAAAACACAATCAGGTTTTTGAGAGTTTTCAAAACCAGGAGGTTGCTCAACATAAACTTTCTCCATTAAATAACCATTTAAAAAGGTAGATTTAACATTCATCTGAAATAATTTAAAATTCATATAAGTTGCATAGGCTAAATGGATTCTAATGGCTTCTAACCTAGCTATAGGTGAAAAAGTCTCATCATAATCTATTCCTTCTTCTTGATTATATCCATTAGCTACTAATGATTCTTTATTTCTAGTTATTATGCCTTGGTCTTCCAGTTTATTTCTAATCACCAATTTGGTTCCTATTACTGGATAATTCTTAGGTCTTTCCCCTAATTCCCAATATTCATTTCTTTTAAACTGATTTAATTAATCTTGCATTGATATTACCCAGATTTCATCATCTAAAGATTCTTCTATAGTCTTGGGTTCTTGTTGGGATAAGAAGGCAAATAATTCCACTAGGTTTCATAAGTTTATTCTAGTTTGAATATGAGTCTCTAAGTCACCTATCATAGTTTCAAAAGGGTGATTCTTTAGGGTTCTAGATTGTCTAGTAAATACATTTAATGGTTCTTCAGTATCATGTTTCTTTGAACTGGGCTGAATTTCTTTTATATCATTTTCAAAATCATTCTTTATGTTCTCAAGTCTCATGTTGTCTTTAGATTCAAGTTCATATATTTGATCTGTCCTTTTCTCAAAGGGATCAGATTAATCAAATTTCACATGAACCGATTCTTCAAAAATCCTTGAATTTTTATTATAGACTCTATAATATTTGGAGGTAGTAGAATATCTTAAGAAAAATACCTTCATCAGATATTGGATCAAACTTACCAAGATTATCCTTAGTGTTCAAGATGTAGACCTAGCATCCAAAATCATTAAATTAATTTACATTAGGTTTTCAGTTATTCCATAGTTCATAGGGTGTCTTTTTCAAAATAGGTCTAATTAAAACTCTATTAATTATATAGCAAGCTGTATTTACATCTTCTGCCCAAAAATATATAGGTAGGCTATATTCATTTAACATAGTTCAAGCCATTTCTTGAATTGTTCTATTTATTATTTATGAAATCCCATTCTGTTGAGGTGTTCTTGGTGTAGATAAGGTATGTTTAATACCCATGTTTGAGCAAAAGGAATTGAATTCCTAATTCTCAAATTCTCCACCATGATAACTTCTCAATGGGATTATGTTAAACCCTTTTTCATTTTGAACAGATTTGCAGAAACATTCAAATAAAGTAAAAGCTTAATTTTTAAATTTCAAAAAAAAAATAAATGTAAATCTAGAATAATCATCAACTAATATGTAAACATATAATTTACCAGCTAAGCATGCTACTCTGGAAGGTCCAAACAAATCCATATGGATAAGTTCTAGAGGTTAAGTTGTAGCAACATTATTAGAATATTTGAATGATGATTTGTGTTTCATTCCAATTTGGCATGCATCACATAATCTGTCACTTTAATATTTGAGACTAGGAAAACCAGAAACTAAATGTTTCTTAGATAATTTATGTAAAACATATACATTGAATTGTCTAAGTCGCTTATACTAGATCCAAGATTCCCTTACTTTTTCAGTCAAGTAGTTTACTTGTTGTTTAAACAAGGAATTTAAATCTAAAGTATAGACATAATCTATTCTTGGTGACTTAAATTTAAACAGTTAATATTTAGAAATAGTACAAAAATTGTTAGAAAAATCAACAATATATCCATCATCATAAAGTTGAGAGATACTTATCAGGATGTGCTTTAATCCTTGTACAAAAAGTACAATATTGATTGAGACTATTTTTGGATCTCCAACAGTTCTAGTTCCATTGATTTTTCCTTTAGAATTATCACCAAATGAGACAAGTCCTCCTTCCTTTTGAGGGAGTGAAGAAAAATTCAATGATTTTCCACTCATATATCTTGAGCAGCCACTGTCCCTATACCATATATCATTTCTACTCTGGTGGCCTACTACCTCATCAGTTTCTACCATGAAACACAGGTTTTCTTTTAGATTGACTTCTTATTTCTTTGAGATTGATTCAGGAGAGCTACTAGAGTCTTCAGATACACTCCAAGTGTCTTTTATAGCTTTTTGTCTTTCTACTCATAGTCATTTCTTTTGAAGAATTTCTTATTCTTTGCATCTTTCATTTGTGGGAAATCTGGTCTGATATGACCCATATTCTTTCATTCATTGCATCTTACTTCCTTATCATCTCTCTAAAAGGATTTTTTGAATTCTCTTTTCTTGTTTTAGATTTTTCTAAATTTTATGTCTAGTTGAGCCAGTTCTTCATCTGAGTTTGATGAGTCAGAGCTCTTTGATTTAGCTTTGAATTCCCTGTTCTTCATCTTTCAATTCTTTTGTTGTTTAGTTACCTTCAATTTAGTATCATCCTTTTTTATGTATACTTTATGTTCATTTGCCTCATCTTGCATTTCAGCTTTGTACATCATCAGTGTTTCAAACAACTCTCTCATGGTTAGATTTTTTATACGTGTTAATTGTCTGATTACAGCAGAGATACCATTCCATTGAGTAGGAAGTACCCTCAGTACTTTTAATGCTTGATCAGCCTGCTTGATAGGTTCTCCTAGAGCTGTTATATTATTGACAATTTCTATCAATATCCGATTCATTTATATAATTATTTCTCCTTTAATCATTCTGAAAGTATCAAATTTCAATTTGGTAGTTTCATATCTCATTTGTCTCACGTTTTATGTTCCTTCATACACCACGGCTATTGTTTTCCACATCTTATATGATGTCAGGCACTTGGATACATTCTTAAATTCATCTGGTCCTAGACCGTAGAAGATTGCATTCATAGCCTTCGAATTCATATCATACTCTTCCTCTGTAGCAGCACTCCATGTCGTAGTATTTTCAAGAATTTTATAAGGATTCTGAATATTTGAATTGATTTTATAACTGAGTTTTTTTAGATAGATTATCATCTACGATTTCCAGTAGCCATAGTTGTCTCCATTAAAATATGGTGCTCTGACCATTGACATCCCTTCTCTTGTATCAGTCATGATGCTCTATTGTATAATCATTAAATGCTTCTAACATGATAAGGATCTATCAGAAGCTCCACCTCTGATACCAATTGTTGGATCTTCAATATATAGATTATTCACAATAGGGGGTTGAATTGTGTCTTTAATATTTTTTGTTATCTCTTTGATTGAACGAGTTCTTTCCTCTAGTCTTTATCAGATATGGCCATGCAACGGAATAAGTAAAAGTAGGGACACATAGATGTATAGTGGTTCAAGGAACATAATTCCCCTAGTCCAATCCACCAACGCTCAACATCCTGAGCTTGGTGATTTTCACTATCTGGTCCTCTTTTCCACAGACCTTCCAACAACTGAAAAATAGGCAGTTGAAACCTTTACATTTTTTAGGCTAATAAAGCCTTCGGGTTCAAACACAAACCTACTCATCTTAGTATGAGAAGCTGGTTACTCAAGATAAAAATAATTTTACAAAGAACTTTTCTGGTTGATATTCACAATTGCAACAGAATGTAATTGACAGCAGATGGATTGTCGTCTCTAGAAATATTGATTTTCCAATTGAAGTAGTTTTGAGTCGATTCGGTTCTAGTAGATATAGAGATATTATTCAAAACTTCAGAAGTAGTAGATCCACAATAGATATTTTATCTAGAACAACTGAATATTCTATCATGTTTATTCTTCTTAAATAAATAGATCATTGAAACTCTTTTTGAATCAGCAGAACTG
Source organism: Viscum album (assembly GCA_963277665.1). Lineage (NCBI taxonomy): Eukaryota > Viridiplantae > Streptophyta > Magnoliopsida > Santalales > Viscaceae > Viscum > Viscum album. Next base: position 822,957,264 of record OY728162.1, read on the forward strand.
AGTGCTTTTTAAGCAGTCTCTGTTTTCAACCTTTTTGAATAATAGATTGATCACCACACTCGTGTGCCTTATGTTTTAGAGAAAACATATATAATAAAGCCGATCATATCCCCTGCACGTTTAGATCCATAAAATTCGCCTTTTGATTTGTGATATTAAAACATATGATTTTACAAAGTAGTCGTAACTTTCTTGAAGACTCGGCATAAAAGGATCATTTTAATTCAATATTTAATCCATTTTTAAAACAGATTTGAATTATTCAAAGTCATATTTTTCAATTGACTTTAAAAATGTCTTTAAATCTGACTAACAATCAGCTTACTGACCATTAAATAGAAAAATATTGTCTTTCAAATTTTCTGACGCCAAATGTAAGGTTGAGGACGTGGCGTCCAAACATAGGGTTGACAACATTGGTTGAACATAAACATAGGGTTCATTTTACATTCTTCAAATGTAAGGTTGATCATAAACATAAGGTTGATCATCCATACTTTTTCTTCAACATTCAGATGAAATATAAAAGATCCATTCAAAGAATGTATGGTTGTTTACAAATGTAATGTTGATGAACTATACTTTTGAGAAACAAACGTAACGTTTAGTACTTACGTACGATTCTCCTTCCATACTTTGTTGATAACCCAAACGTAAGGTTCCTTCCTAACGTAAGGTTCTTCTTCCATACTTTGCTGATAACATATGGTAGATTAACCATACTTTTCTCTTATCTGAAAAAGTATACACACTTTTCATACTTACGCTACATTTATCCACGTAGGGTATAAACAGTGATTCAAGGACCCACTAATGCAGATCCTGAATAAGTAAGGTATGAATAGTGATTCCATAATGTGGTAAAATAGTTCTCGAATAAGTATTATATTATCCTTATTTCAAGAGTAAATAAATTAATAAAATCCTGCAAAATACTAAATAAATTCATTAGAAAATAATTAACGGTATTTGTGAGCATCAAAATTATCATAAAGAGACAGGGTATTATTTTCAATAATCTCCCCCTTTAAACAACATTATTATGTGTTGTTGAAAACAATACTTTTCTCAAAAAATAGGTCTGTAGAACCTTGGAATACTTATTAATGTGTATTATTCTATAATTGTGAATGATTGATGGGTGAGGTTTTCATCATTGTTATTTGGGAAATCCTTGAACTTTTTATGATGATGGGTGGTTATACTAAGTTCCTTATAACGTTTCCTTATGATTTGACCTCAACAGTTGATATTTGAGTTACTACCAATGTTCAATTTTTTCCAGATTAAAATAGTTCAATGAGTTTAGATCCATGTATTTTAATGATCCGCCATCTACATCTAATTTATAATTGATGAAATTAAAGGTACATTCTCTATGTGGTCATCCTAGATACAAATACCTTATAACAAGTTTGAGATAATGTGATTGGGAACATATATTAATAGGAAATAATACTTTTGTGGTAGATTTATTGATAACATTTAGATACATATGGTTTGTGTTAACTAGGAAGATTGTAAATATAAATTTTATGTTTGAGGAACTTATGTACTTTTGTTTAATTGTTTTTTATTCTTTTGATTTTCCAAATTAATATAAAAAATATTCTTGATATGAACTCCCACATATGAAATTAGATATATAGAAATCATGAAATTGTCACTATGGGAGATGGTGATCAAACTTTGTGAGTTGATGGAAGGATATATGGCATATATCTGAATAAAATATTACCAATAACCCATGTGAGGTCAGGACAAGAACATAAGACATACTATTTAACATTGATGGTGTTTTTTTTGTATCATCTATGTGATATGGCTTTATATAAGATTTATTCTGAAATAGATCAAGATCCAGCGTCATTTGTGACTTTTGATATATTTGATTAATCTAGTAACTATCTAAAGTTATTCTTGTAAAAGATACAAAATTAATTGGAATGATGAGTTGATAAGGGTATGAATTTTGGTTTATGTTATTTCATGTGGTTGGGACTGATTCCTTTTATTATGATTGTTTTATTATGGGATATCTATTTATTTTTATTTTATTATTTAGGTCATCTTTTCCTGGTAAATTTTTTTCACATGTGATTGATTATTTTTCCCTATATTATTTTATATATTATAAATTCTTTTTTTGATCATTATATCCTATTATATTTTGGGATTTTCCTTATTGACGGATAGTGGTATGACTAATGGGTTAGGTGGGACTTTGAAGAGAGACCCTGGTGGAATTGGAGAGACCAAATTATGGTTTTAACTATTCTCAAGAGTTCAATTTAGTATACATTATTATGTCATGAAGGTATACAAATCATCAGATGCATGTAGGTGGTACATGGCCTGAGTTGGGTAGTATTAGTATGTGATATTATATTTCATGTGTCTTATAGACACATATGTGTCGGTTTGTATGGTATGTGAATTTTATGTTATGTTTCTAGGTGGGAGTGTTTCATAGGGTATTTAATTTCATAATCTAAAAAAAATTTCATGAATATACACTTGAACAAAAAGTCACCCAATGTATAAAGGTGAGTATGAAATCCAAGTGGGTCATTCGACTCAGCCCAACCTATATACACACCATAATTTTTGATGTACATGGTTAGAAAATCATATTTCATTTTATTTGTAGTTTTTTGATAAAATCATGATGTGTACTTTGATACTAATAGCTTATTAGAGGTTGAATATGGTTTATATGAATTAGGATATATGCCACTATATTTATATTTCATTTTAATTGTATCGATATCATCTTACATTCTTAAATTATTTTGCACCTATACTACCCTCTGTTTGCTTTTATTGTATTATTGACTACGTTCAGTTATTTATAGTCTATTATTTATACTCATTTATATGTTAACACATCATGTAGTTATTTTACTAATAATATATTTTGGGATTCAGAGGCCACTTGGATCCATGTTTATTGTCTATAGGTATTGTGTACATATTTTATCAAGATGGATCATGTAATGTTATTTTTAGAATCAGTAACGATCTGTGTAAATTTATATTATAGGATTATACTCCACACAACTATATCAAAAACTTTATATTATTCTATATCCTCTGGCGTATAGAGAGATGCACCGTATGCCATGTAGTGACTCCCACATCAGTATGGATTGGGTGACTCGAGATGGTGCATTACATTTTTACTAGGAGAGGGTGTTCATTAAAATATATTTTCAAGTGAAAATAATATATTTGTAATGAAAGTTAAACATCATCAGTGGTATTCCAGACGATTTCAAATAGAGTAATATCTCATGAAAATGTTATACCATCCATTATTACCATTCAAATTGATATATATACATGATTTAATTCAAGTATCTCATTTTTAAAAATATTTTTCTAATCTATATATTATGATTGAATGGTAAGATATAAATTTCGAACTCAATTCCAATATAGTGAAAAAATAGTGTGTATCATTGATCATAAAAATAAGGTTTTATTGTGAACATTTATCCCTCATGGGTTTGTTCTGTTATATCATGGAAAATATATCCATGTGACTCAAAATCATAATGCATTTTTATGGTGATGTAGCTTCACTTGTTTTACATTAATGAACTTTTATGACATTCTTAGGTTATAAAGTTGAATAGTGACGATAATGGTGGCACACATGTATTCCAAGGTTGGTATTAATTATATAATTTTAATTATTTTTTATTAATTGGGTGTTTAAAATTCTAAATTATAGAAATAATGTGATAGTTATGTATCTATTACTAGAACTAAGTCAATCCTAATCAAAAATATCAACCATTCAAATTGGAGGTTTGATTCTATATTTATTATCAAGGTTAGTGTATAGATTCATTAAATATAAAACCATACTACGTAGTGGTTGTTTATTTAATAATGAATTTGTCTCCTGATTGGAACATGGTTTCCCAAAATGTGTTTCCAAACAATAAAAATTAATAAAAAATAAACGGCAATCATTTTATTTTTATCCTAATCTAGGGTTTTCCCATATTCCCTCCACTATTTAACTTGAGCTCTCCAATATATTCCTTTAGAAATTTCATCTTCTCATCCATTCCCATTATCTATTTCACTCTCTGTATCATGTTAATATAAAAGGTAAATTTGGTATTTATCTTCTATTACTTCTTCTCCTTTTCTCTATTCCCTCCTCCTTTCAGGATCATCCATGTTCTTTTTTCTCAGTGTCCATTGTTTCCAACCATAGTTTTCTACTCTGTATAAATATTGAAATGTGTCATTTATTGGGATTTTGGGGACATCCTTCAATCCTAATTTCACTTTATTTTAATTAGTAATTAATCATCCCATGTATTTACCAAGGTGTTTAAGTGTAGCATCATTTTATTTTACAAAACATTTGGTTCATTTGTTTTTTAAGTGTTTCCAAGGGTAATCGAGATCATTATAATTATACTTTTGTTATATTCAATATTTCTCTAAGGTGTATTATATTATAATTCATGTAATAATGTTTTTCCACATGTCTAAATGAAAAATCATTCAATATTAATACTAATTCCAATATGGTGTTTGATAATGTTTTTCTAAGAATGTTTATAGTTTAAAGGAATTTAAAAAATAACAAGTGATTAATTTTATATAAATGGTGTTTTATTTTGATGTAATATTTTATAACTTTAAAGGTTGTGATTTGTATATGATTTTTGTTATGGATTATTGATTTCCTAGGTATGATATTCCCTTGGTTGATTTTTTTTATAAATATTAAAATTTTCATGTCAGTTACATTGTTATGAAATTAATAAATGTGGGATAATGTGTTGAGGATCCTATGGTTTATATCTTTAGTATTATTTAGAAATTATTTCATGACTTATTTGATTCAGATATAACTATGTATATGAGATCCTTGTGAGATAAGTCTGATATCAAAGGATGAGTGTTACCTTCATTCATATTTTTCTCTTGCCACAAGTCCTCCATTATCAATTCTGTCTAGATTGGCGTTTCATCTCATTGATTAAATGGGGGTAATCTAGGTTTTGAGATATTTATGAATGCATTTTAGGATACTATTTGATCTAAAATAGAGTTCAAGTTTATCTCCAATATTTATTATAATTCCATTCCATGTTATATTTATTTTTTATTTTTACATTATTTATATATTGACTTTCAATTTGCATAGTAATATATTTTTGTTTTGGGATATTATTTTCCTATTATGTCAAATGAATTTTTTTTAAAATATTTTTTTGATAAATAATAAATGAATGTATTTTGATTTATTTTAATAATTATAAATAAATGTATACAGTCTAATTGAAGATGAAATTAGCATTTGGATTAAATCTTATTAGAAGTGTTACATTGATTCTTGGATGTATCCTATTAGATATTATCTCACACCCACATAAACATGTTTTTATGCATGTAGACGTTTTATGGATGATAAAATTAATGTGAAGGGAGTTACATCCTTCGGTTGTATACCGTAGACAATTTCTTAATGTTTTAATTGAAAAATGATTAGGTATTAACCATGGGTCACATGGAGATTGTTTTTTTAAATTTTTTTATAATAATGGTTTATCATGGGTTTTATATATTTTGGTCTCATTGTTCTATCCTTACATTGATCACTATTGTATTATATATTTCATGTATTAACTTATATATTATTCTTATAAAGGATTGTCTTGAAGACCATTTTGGGTTTTTATTATCTTTCCTTGTTTGGATGTTTTTTTGTGATGTATTTATGTTTTTTCATGATAATTAAATTTTTTTATACTTTATATAATGTTTTATTGTTTGGTTTATTGTATTTTTATGGTGAAATATTTCAAAAGTTATGTGTTCAATACCCTTATCACTTGTTTTTATCCCATGGATATCAAAAATATTCATTGTATTATTTTACGGGTTGAGTCAGGGTAAGTAGTAGTCATAAGAGAGATATTAAATTATATCCAATATAAATAATTTTATCCCCAATAAAAATATATAAGATAATTTACTTGGGATTTCTCTAGGGAGGTTTTTAGAATTATGTTTCTACCTATCACGTTGTATTTTTTATTATACATACAAATTCTAACTAAATTGGTGATTTTTAATATTTTCATGAAAATTAAAGGACATTAATATAATTAAATAAAAAGATATAATTTTCTTAAAATATGATCAATTATGATTTAAAATGTGTGTGAAATTGTTTTAGAAAAAAATAGAATCATTTCGAAAGTGTTGATCCTTTGGAAACTCACTTCATCATTAATTACATTAATTATCTAATTTTATTTCACAATGAAAAAATAGATATATATATATATATGTATATATATATACTGAAACTAAATTATTCCATGATACCATTCCAATTAATCGATATTGATGTGGATCCTCGTATAAAAGCTATTCAAATACTCAAAGAAATCCATGTAATATCATTGTTTTTCGTATGATGTAAGGATTTTTTTGTTTAAATGATTATGTACATCCAAATATGAAAATAAATCAATATAACGGTGATATCTAGGGTGTCCATTGATTTCAATGATTCCAAAACCCAAATGTTTAAGAAAAGTAGATGCACCACAAGGACAAAAGTTACTATACACCAAGCCACATAGTTTTTGTGAGATCATGTGGTGTATGATAAAGGGATTCAAGATCCCATATAGTTTGAGTAAAAAGTGTGGATAGAGGCCCAATCATATATTATATCCTCTATAATTTTTCATAAAGGATTGATACATGGTTTGTTAATGGTTTAGAAAATCGTGCACACTAACCATGCGAGGCATCCCTCCATTCAAAAAATGGAACACGATTAGTTCTTGGTTTGGAAAACTAGGAAGAAAAACCGTGAGGATTTTTCAATTAAGGGAAAATTACCTTTTATACACTAAATAATTTTACAACCTAATTTTTTTATTTATCATTCCTATATAAATAACTGATTTGATTCCTCCCCTTTGAACCAATTCGGTATCTTTGGATCTCGTTCTTCCATCTGAACACATAATTGAGTTTAATTCGTCTTATTTGGTTCAAACGAGTGACTACTATTTTCAATTTGTGTTGTTATTATTTTTTATTATAATTATATAATATATTTATTTGTAAGCTAATATACCTTATTTATACATTTTTCATCATTTATTCATTTTTATTCGGATCTGAGCTGAATCAGAAAATGACACTGGACAATCACTCTACTACAAACTTATTGTGGGTGTTCTATACCATTCCCTTTGTTTTGTTGTGATTTATATGCCATGGTGTCATTGTGATTCATGTAGGACATTCTAAATGTTGTTAGATAATTAAATGAATAATATAATTGAATGTGTTGTAAAATTTTAGGGATTACCCTTAGATCCTATGGATTAGTTGGAGGTTGTTTCCCTAACCAAGGCCACCCATAGGGCGTGTACTGTTATTTTCTTTTCCTTTTCATATTTTTTAACCACCTAATGTGTTAATTTTTGAGCTTTCGTAATTATAAGTAGAACAGTTTTACATGATTTCAATTTAATTGATTTTGAGGAAATGGAATTCCTCCTTTTCCATGTTATGCATGATGTGATTTATTTAGCTTTATAAATTTGAATTATTATATGCGTGTGTAAACATGTTAAATGTATTTGAATTTGAATTTCTATATGAGTTGAAAATGAATTATAGAATGTGATTTTATGAGATGATAATTGAATTGAATTATGGATGTTTACGTAGGATTCCTAGGGTGTGTTAAACCGTAGTTCATGATAGTGGTAGTGGACACCTTGGATGAGATAGATCCTTCAGTCTTGATTCTGTGGGATACCTTAGGCCCTTATACCCATTGGAATCATCTTCATTAGGCTTATAATAGGCATTGTATATTGACATGATCCTCGTACATGGATCAATGTCTATCTGAGTTTCCATCGTGATACTCCAAGGACTCGCTGATAATGACTTGGCCCAATATACATTGGATCTAGCCCCTTGGGGTTTTACACATATATTATATGGCTTAGTCATTGAAATTTTGATATTCTATATTATAAGGAATGGATGTGTTTGAGATGATATACAAGTTATACATCATATCATTTTTTTGTATGAGATACTGGATATATATATTGTCCATGGTGTTTGTTTTAGTTGTGATTTAATGTTTCCTTGTGTTAAAAGTGCGACCCTTGTTTTACAGGAATCCATGTTAGGATTGATGGTATCAACTTACAATTATTTATTTTTCCATGTGTATTTTACTTGTGTTACTGTCATATCGATTACATACCTTTCATACAAATTATCTTTTATTCCACATCATGTATTGTTATATACATCTTTGGTGGTGGTCTATTGGGATTTTAACTCAGACATTGTCTTAGGCATTTGTTGGGAACCCAGAAAAAAGTTATGGATATAGGTTGGTATTGAGGAAAGTTCCCACATATTGATTCTATAGTTTTTTCCATTCTTAGGAACATGGGATAAAATGATAGAGCTGAGGTTCGTGATGCTATCATTAAATAGTACTTTTTGGCTTTTTGGTATTTCGATACATATATTGAACTGATGTATGTATACATATTTTGGATGCTTTATTGACACCTGAATTTTAATATCATTATGGTATATGAGGTTTATTTTTTCCTTGTTGTATATATCTTTATTTAGGTGTTATCTCTAATTCAGTTATTATTGTGCATCCGCTAAGGCACGTTACTTGTCTAGTGGACTTAATGTATATTCCGACTTCTTACTCATTGATTTATTTCTTCTATATTAATATGTATGATTTTGACCATTTTTTAATCTCTGATAATATTGAATTTTCTTCCCATAGACACACCCTAGGCCCTCACTACTATTTGGAATCCATTGGATTTTGGGGAGATTCACTTGATGTTATGTGGCCAACCAGGCTTGGAGCACCATTCATTGGAAATTGGGTTCTAGACATTAAAATGTGGTATCAAATCCTTAATTTCATGGATTTACTACATTGAAAAAATATATGAGGGTTATAAAGGAATACAAATATTGTAATGAGTTTTTCTATTGAGTAGCTAACCCACGTACAAGAAAAATTCAAATTTCCTCAAATAGATATTAATGTTTTTTAGATTTGAGTATTAGAGTTTTTTTTTATTCCACCATTTGTGTAATGCACTTGTGGTTTGATTTTTATTCTCATGATAGATTTATCTATTTCCGAAAGATATGAGGGTTTCATCTCATGCATAATTTTTGGAACCTTCAATAATTAAAATTCCATACATCATGTCATTCTATATAGGCTTCATTTTTTGATTGTATGACTTTACAATATGTTCCTTGTGTGATATACCTATGGTTTTATAGATATTTTGTTCATAGTATTAGGAAACATGGTTGGTACATCGGGTAAAAATAATAACATAAGCAATTATTTCCTTATTAAGATTCAGTATACACCCTGAATAGATAATTGTGGAACATTGATTCATGGACCATCGATTTCTTGGACTAGAATGTGTTATGGTGGGAAATATGTGGACACTATATTTTGTTTCATGATGAGTACAGGCCTGTGTGGAACATAATTATTGAACCATTTAGTTCAATAGATTAAAATGAAATGTTGAATATATGTGAAATAAATTGGGAAATTGAAATAATGAAATATAGATGTTGACATAGACCTGAATTTTGAGTGGGCAGTAGGTAATATCCCTATTGATTTTTGTGACTATTTATTTTACTAGTCCTAGATTTAAGACAATAATTGGTGGTATGAACTTTTATAGGATGGTTTTGACTAGCTTGAAGCTTATAGATTATAATTTCAGTATTTTGATCCTTTTTAGGTCTTTTATTGGAACTTTAGAGACATGTAACCATAATGTCCTACAGTCACACACCAGTAGGGTGGTAACAAAATGATCATGGGGTGGTGGGACATAGTTTATAAATGGATCATATTTTAGTTCCAGTTGAGCCACCAACTATTGTTATAGACACATGTGTTAAGGAAAACTTCTATGAGAGATTTACATGCTCTATAAACACTTTTCAAAAAAAAACTATATCATGCCTTGTCTATGGTTGAGCTTGAGTGTGTGTTATAGTAGCATCATCCTCCTATATTTTCAGTGGATTCCGATATACAATATTCATATTTCTAGCTTTAGACTTTTGTGTCAATGTTTTTATATCTAAGACACATTCAGAATGGAGAGTGAATCTTGCATCATACATGCTTTAGGGAGAAAAAAAGTGCACGTTGGATGTTTTGAACTAGGATGACACACTATGTGACATGGTTTGGTGAGATTTACAAACCATATTATGATGAGAAAAAATTTATAATCAATGAATGCATTTTTTCATTGTTTTTATTATATCATTAAGTAAATATATAAATAATACATATATGAGGAGATGTGAATTCTTTAGGTGATGATTCTTAGAGAATTTATATGGACTTACATAATGAAAATGGATATCACTATTGATAAATTCTACATATTAAATGTGATGATCATTATGATGATCATAATAAGAATTCAAGACAGGTTTTGATGGAGAATGAACATTGTATACAACAAGTGGAATACCATGAAAGTTTTTATTTTTATGAAGTGAAGAAGTATAATTAAAGAATATCACAATGAAAAATTTATATATATATATATAGAATGAAGAATAAGAAAATCATGATGATTATTGAACAATTCATAATTCTCAAGGACATGTGTCAATAGTGACACATTGTTTTTAAAATGTAATATTGATTATGTTCATGAAAATATTCATATTCATATGGATATAATTTCAAGGAAATATAATATCCACTTAATTCTAATGAGGTATTGATGATGGGTTTTTATGTTGAATGAGTTTTTACAATGTTAGGTTCTATGTGTGATCATCCAAAGATCATTTGAATTAAATAAATCATCTAAGTATGTATTTTTTTCAATCTATATAAAATGATTGTGATGTTGAGTTTGGGAATGATGTTTTCATGTAAATGTGGGTTCATGGATTACATATTAAAATGAAAAAATTTTCTAAGCACCAATAATGTGATTCCAGAGTATGCTATTTTAAATATATCCTATGCTATATTCATGTGATATAAATATAAAAAATTTATAAAAAAAATTATGGTGCATTCATGGGAAAAGAAAAGAAGGTTGATAGAACACAATCGTCCTTCCCATGCACAATGCACTAACCATTAATTAGTTGAAGATAAAATATTCTATTTGACATATATGATATGATATATTAATTAAAAGTGAATATTAAACTTTTAGAATACTATTTGAGGTATATTCAGTGGAAAATAAATGAACGTTGATAGAATAAAATTGAGATACGAATGAACAGTATGATAAACATCGATGAAGTGATTTCATAGTATGCTATTTGACATAGATTCTATGATATATTCCAAAGATGTGGATTGGAAAAATTTAGCATTCTATGTGTCCAATATTTAGTTGAGAAGCGTAATATATGGTAATTGATTCGAAAACATTATATGGTGTTATAGGAATGATGAATTATTTTCAAATTATGTTATTTTAAGATTTTAATGATTTGATAACTTCCATGTAGTAAGTAGTGATGGTCTATTATGGTTTTCCACATAGTTCCCAGATGAATATTTATTCATGGATGATGAGTAGTATTGTGGTTGATGTTAATTGGTGATAAACATGTCAATAGTGGATATGAAGAGCTAACCACTGTAAAATAATTTTCATGATTTCCTAATCATCATGTGTTCAATGGTTTGATAAGCTCTATTTGTTATCTATATATACAAGGATAACTATCTCTCTAAAGGTGATCAATAATTTTAAATAAGTTTTCATTTTGTTCGTAAGATCTTATTATGCTCCACTTGGATTACACAATTCAATTTTATATTTTAGATATGGATAAATAGTATGTGAGGTTAAATACAAAGAGTTTCAATATGATAAGGGTATTGATTCACTATGTGGTAAACCATTATGATACTTTATTTGTAGGAGAAGAGAAATGAAAACTTCAAAATTAATGTAATGAATATTCAAAAATTAGTTTTCTAATAATCAATAAATTCAACCACTTGTTAGTGAATTTTCCTATATGATATGTTATGATCATTTCATGATCATATGATCAATTTAGAAAACTGTTGGAAGAATATAATATGAATAGAAAAGTTTATTGTTATATAATGAAAGAACTAGTTTTCTATGAATCAATACAGTTATCCAATAGTACATGACATATCAATATGCTATTCTATGAACTTTTCATGATCAAATGGAATATTTGGAAAAATATTTGAATAATATACAGTGAAGTGAAAATTGAAGTGTTATATGATGAAAGCATCAATTTAATAATAACAAAGGTAGTGGACCGACAATAGGTTACATTTCATACATGCTATTCTATGATAATTTAATGGAAACTAAATCAATTTATCATATTGTTTGATAAATATACAGAGAATAAAATATTGTTGTGAAATATGATCAGAGCATCAGTACGCTATGCATCAATGAAGTGGACCAATATTAATCTACATATCATACATGTTATGCTATGATAATTTCATGATCATTTGAAAAATTTAGCATACAATTTGATCAATTTATAAGTAATAGAAAATAGATGTGAAATATGATCTGAGAATAAGTACGCTAAGAATCAAATAAGTGGACCAACAATACGACACATATCATACATTCTATGTTATGATCATTTCATGTGTACGAGTTCAGTTTAGTGTAGTATTTTAATTTTACAAATTGGATAAGATAATGATAAGTACGTGAAATACACATGATTGTATGATTTATTTTTGTAGAGACTCATAGGATATATTATTATCAGTTGTTCAGGTCTCTATTTATCGTAATATAATATTGAATAAATTGTTTTCATCACATGCACACATTATTTGAGTTTGGGAATTCATTATAATAAGGAAGAATCATTGACCGAGTATAAATATATGAAATTGTTCATCATTAATGGATATTATAAGTTGAAGAGATTGAAGCTAGAATATAATTGCAGGAGAAGGAAGACTGGTCTCAGAATTCAGTAATCTGAGAAGATCTAGATAAATAAAGATCTGATGTGAATGGGTTTGAAGAACAAAAATATTATTTCAAGAACCTGTTGAAGATCATGAATTTATATATGAGTATAATTGACCCATTACACTCATGGAGAGAGATATATTTCATGTTTTTCAGGAGAAACTAGTAGAAAAGGGATATATTTCTATTTGTGGATCAAAAAAAATTATAATAAGGGTCTTCAAACTATGATGTCTACCCAGTTAAAAAATAGTATTGAGTATAGGGTGTCTAACCAGTCTAGAATTAAAAGAAGAGAAGATGGTTATGGTGTATAACTATAGTCAATTGGACAATTTACTATTGGTCTGTATAAATAGTTGTTTCCTTTTTCATTCCAATATCCTTCTTAAATAGTGTAGAATTCATGTTGGGGGGATTAACCAACATGGAAAGGATTATGTATTTTTACCAAACATTGTACATATTTTGTTCATTGTACCATTGGTTATTTATACATATGAAGTGATATTTTTAGATATAACTGAGTGGATCATGAACCATTAATAGTAGAAGAGGTTCAATTGAAAGAAAAATTGAACACCAAAACACTAATTCACCTCCCAAGTGTTCAATCTGTCAGGGGCAACTACAATTGGAATCATATTCCATGTCCCTATACGGATCCAAAATATTTACTATATATGGGACCAAGCATCATGTTCATAGATATTACATTACTTTTTCGGAACACTTAATATATAACAAGAACCGACACTCAAGGACCGTAATAGTTTAGTGTATTTGGAACCTCAGAACATAATCTTCTAATCATGGTGAAATATCATCAACATCTCCCATAAAGATCATCCCTTTTTTCTTACCTAAAACATTTTATAAATCTTGGGGAAAAGAAAAAATATAATGGGTGAGATCAAATGATCAGTAAGGGTAAGCATGGAGAAAATAAAATAAATCATATACATTTGAACTTAAAGACATGAACATAATTTTTAAACATCAAAAAATTGAGAAATGACATAAAACATAGCATTAAGTAAGGAATAGATCATATAGAAACATTATTCATGATAAAATATCATGGGAATAAAACTGGTAATTGTGTAAAACCATTAAGCACCTGATATGATTTTCATAGTTGTCAAGGCATTGCTGCCAAGACCATCTTAGTGGACAAAGTCTCTTTCTGAATCGAGTTCACTCCTCATTCCAGTCCTGTAACACTGAAGTGGATTAACTTACCATTATAATAATGTCTATCTCATGAGATATAAATATTTTCCCAATGAAATGGAGGGAGATATATGTCCCACCCATCTCATAATGAAATCATTCTTATGTGTGCAATGACACAATCATTAATCAGTCATTATAACCCATGAATAAAATGGGTTTCAAAAACATCATATCATCATAGCATAATCTATATAAAACAAATGGATATCATTTCATCATAAGAAAAGTGAAACCATTTAAATCATAGAGACATTATAATTGAAACATACACATATTAAATAATTTCATCTTAGATGGAAAATTGTTTTGATAAAACACATGAAATGAATTCTTGAGGAAAATGTCAATTCTTTTTCTAAACCATTTTCTTTTTACAAAATGCCATGCAAATTTAAAAGAAAATATTTTGTTGAAAATAGTATTGAATTATTGTAGAATAATCATCATGAAAATAAGGTGTTATGAAATTTTAAAACTCCATTCAGGCAGTATATGTTAAAAAAACATTCTTCTCGTACTTTTGTCGGAAAAATTGAAAAGTACCTTGTATTGTAAACAAAATAATGATTCCTTTCATAAGATTTGGTAAATGTAAAAAAGGGTAAAAATGAATTTAAACATACATGGAATAAATTTAAAAATATTATGAAAACATTTTGAGAACATATGGACATGGATGATAAACATAACCCTAGTAAATACTTATGAATAAACAATCTCACACAAGAATGAGATTTGAATAATTATCCCTTACCTTATGTACGATATGCTTATTTGGTATCCGAACCTCCTGTATAATGATTTAAATAATGTCATTGACTTATTACAGAATCATATTCATTGTTATGATATCATATATGGGTCACTTATGACTTTATATTACCCGTTCTTTTGAAAATTCCATGTTAATGTAGTGTTTTCGGTAAAATCGTTTCATTTATCGTACGTGTTTGAACTTATTGTTATTGATATTATTATTAATTATATCATGATTTAATAACATCCAGAATTTAAAAATTACTTGTATATCAAATATATTTAGTATATATATATAATAGATAGATAAATGAAATGAAACACATCGTTCATGGAGACGGTAGGTTGTACGTACGCATGAACGATGTTTTCCTTTCCTTATTGACTAAAATGGAAGTAAGTAAATAACATGTACATAAATAATGTAGCATTAGTATGTTATATATACCATTATTATTCATTATATATACTTTATAATTATTCTTTAATGGTTAACATGGAGATTGAATCTCATCACGTCGTGGAGACGGTAATCAGTACGCACGCATGAGTAATGATATCGTTCCCATAATTATTGAATAGAATTGGAGTGGATGATATAATATCTCATAATCAGTATGATGTTATAATATCTGGATATAGTTATTCATCACAAAATTATACCCATCCGAGTATGGTGGTGGTGGAAAAGCAGATTACATCACGGCGTGGAGACGGTATTCCATACGTAATCATGCACGATGATTTCATTTTCTGTAGGATGGATAGAAGGTGAAATGGGGTTGTTTTATATTTATAATAACATATCAGTATATTAGAGATACTGATTTTATTAATTTATAATGAAACATCTAACGAAGAAGATGTTTAATAAGAAAGAAACTTGAAAGAATCGGTAGAAGAGATTACCTCTTCTTGGATGCACCTCCCTTAAGATTCCTCTTAAGGGACTAGAGATGGTCCGTTGAGAAGACCAAAACCTCTATAATGTTTCTAGGGAAGTGGAGAAGATAATTAGGAAGGTTTTGGAATGGTATTAAGGCTCAAAGTGTTGTGAAGAGGAGGAGAATGTTCCCTTTTATAATGGATGAGAGGGGCACCATTGGAAACCACAAATATATTAATTTATAATAAATCCAAACCCACTTAAAAACCACCATAAATGACTCATATTCTAAGATTAGATGATATAGGTTTGTAATCTCATTAAACAATAAAATTTATATACGTTTGATATTTATGTTAAACCTTATCAACATGATTTATCCTTATTTAATTTCTTTAATCTTATTTGTGGTTATAATATTCTAAATTTAAAATTTTTATAAATAATTAATTATGTGTTTTTTATTAACCATAATTGGTTAATTTATCATATTTTAGACCATATAAATTTCAAAATATAATTTCAAAATATTTATGTGATTTTTAAACTATTTATTAATATGTTATTTTTATAAAGTAATAATAGTATTAATTTTGACACTATTCATTTATTAGAATTTAAATAAAATCCACAGAGAGGAAATATTAAAAAAAATTAATATTTCATAACATGTCATATTCATCTATGAAATTTGTGTAGAACATTAATTAGTACATATAATATTTAGTTTAATATTTATAAAACCATTTATTTGATATTTCTCTTAATAAAACAATTAGTACATCATTTTGGTATAATCATTTAATATAGTTATTAGTTGCATATAAATAAAAAATAAAATCCTATGATGAATATAAATATAATAAATATAATAATAATATTTTTACTCGAATTTATCATCTTAAAATCACAACATTTGAATTTTTATATTTATTAAATTTTGAAGGTGACAACTTTGACATCATTTAAAATAAAATAATATAAGTGACATAATCACTTTTATTAGGCTCCAAATAGTAAAATAGTCGACCATTGGATGATTATGGTATACATTCACATGAAAAATAAGTTTTGGTCAGGTTTTTGTGCCTTTTATGGTCACTATTAGTTTAATTAAAACTATATTATTGATTTTTCACTAAATAAACAATTTCTGCATCACTATTGTGTCACCATTAATGATAATTATTTAATACCTAAAATTTTTAAATAAATTATCATGATGTATATAAATTTAATATATTTCAGGATACTATTAATGTTATAAGTTTCATGAGGATTATCACTAAATTAAATTTATTATACTTATAAGATTCAAGAGAGTGACATGTTGTAACTTTTATTGATTTTAATAATAATTAAATTATTTTCGTGGTGAAAAGACCATAAAATGAATTTATTCTGACACATAGGTGATAATGGTAGACTTTTAGTCATCCAATATAATTTTTTCAGGTCTTAGGGTAATTTTATAATCTTATATTTACCCTTAATTACCCGATTTACCTTTAACTGCAGGATATAAAAATTACCGTAGTTACTATTCATAATATCAAAAAAATAAAAGTAACCTATTAAAATAATTTGGAACCACTGAATTAAAATATTGAATCCATTTTTCAAAATTCAAAACACATAAGTTTCAGTAATTAATTTAAAATTAATCTCGTTGTTAACAAAACAGGTTTTAAAAGATAAAACATTTCCAAAGATTGAAATGTTTTTACCTATGAATTCAATGTAAAATTAATGGTAATGACATAAATTATATTAAATGGTAAAAATGTATTCTATTTATACTTTAGAATCATTCAATATTATAATTTAACAATATAAATTATTGCGATGAAAAAAGTTGTTTTTAATTTAAATATAGCATGTTTTTACTATTCATTAAAACATGAAAGCTATCAGAATAAAATGAAAAATTTATACAAAGTAAATTTTTATATCCGGATTACATAAAAGAATTTAATTTTGTCAAATTTAACATACAAACCTGTCAAAAACTATATTTAATGTGGGTGCTCCATCAAAAGGCAACAAAACTGCATTTTTTTAAAAATACTTAATTTACCCGAAAAAATTATTTTGTTCACATACCATGTTTTAGAAAATGTGTAAGATGAATAATAATGTTATAAAATTAAATATGTAGTTAATAATATTCATAACTTCTGGCTTATAATAATATTATAACAATATATCGTTGTTTAGTAAAACCTTGTATTCCATACTACACACGCTATCGAGGAAGGTCGTGATTGTGTGTTACACAAGCCATGCCAGTGTTTTGTGTAGTCACATATTTGTTTGGTGTTGCGTATAAAATAAGACATAAAAAAATTAAAAATAATACTTCTCATAAATTCACGGGTTGTTACATTCTACCCACCTTAAAATGAATTTCGCCCTCGAAATTTGTCAGTGTTATAAATCATTTTCTACATCAAAGTGTCTTTCATAGAAACCCACTACATAAAAAGGAATACTAAAACGTAAATTTTAAATATAATGTATGAAATGTAATGGTTACCCAAATTATTTTATCCATGGGTTTCCACATATGAGAACATAGGTGAAAATGTGGATATAGAAGAGAAATCTAACTGTCTTTTTCTGATGGTGAGTGGTAGAGAACATGGCTATGAAAATGCCAACAATCACAAAGCCCTAAATTTTTGATGATCTAAGGTACCATATGATTCATCAGATATCAAATCACTAGGAAAACATTTTTGGTTTTCAATATCATTTTCCTTTAAGATGAAAAATTTTAAATAGAATTAATACTTACTAGATTTTCGTACAATATCACTATTGTTTGTGCCTTGAACAATTTCCACTTCATCTCTTAAAGAAATTAAGTTGAATTTGTCTTCTATGATGTGTTAGTTGAACATAATATAGAATGATAGGTCATTCCATATGTCTCAAACATAAGGTTATAAAAAGTTATATACATAAGTCCATCTATGGTGAGATTAATCTTATATGGTTCCTAAAATGGACTTATACTTCATCTATCATACCGCTTAATAAAGTAAAACTAGTTTCTACTAACTAGGGACTTCCTGCAGGCCAGTGGTAGGCGATGAAGTCTTGTCATACTTCAGTTGTGGGTCCGATTCCCTCAACCTTGTCCGACGTGATGGGTTGTCTCCCGTCCTGTAGGTTTTCCTATTTCTAAAACTATACTATCATAACATTTCAGAAATAAAAACTAAAAGTTATAGCCTTAAAAAATACTATATGATGTATATTCCAACCTTTAGTCTTATCGAAAATACTTCTGTCTGATTACTAGAAATATCATCTACCGAGCATGTGAATTCCTTCTTTTGTCCCCCATATATCATAAAATATATCTTGTTGTTGGTCACATTCCAAACATGTGAATATCTTAATCATTAATTCTCTTGAAAGATAAATTACTATAGAACCGTAGTGAAAACATGAATGCTATCAAAAGTTAACTCTTTCCACATACAAAAATTCAAAAAATTATATATACTCAAACCATGATATCACTTTGTCCTTATATCAGTCATAAGCTCATTAATAGTATCCAAAATATTATTTTCTGTTTATCCATTCATTATGTGCATATAATCTTCGTTCCAAAAATATCTGAATAACCTTTAATTGTTATCGGTACCATTCAACATATTCTTTCAAATACTTTAAGAAAAAAAATAGTGTAACAATCCTTAGATGTGTCTTTATTCCATAGTACCATTTCCTATACAACATAACTCATAGTAAACAAAAATCATTCCACTACCTTCTTAAACCATTGATTGAGCTTCAACAATTCTTTCATCTCACATATCATTTGTAGTCTCATCATAATCATCAAAATAAATACTACCCATACAACTATGATGATTCTCTTCTTGAGATTTCCCTTAGAGAATTAGTTTTCATAGTTCCCATACATTCCACATTTAAAACATTTAATAGGTGTTGATGTCGTATCAATTACATTATCCCTATCCATGGTGTTAACTGAACCTTTTCCATTGCACTTACTGGATTTGTGTCCTTCCTTTCCACAACCAATGCATCTTCCAGTTCCTTTGAAACATTATACTTGATGCCTCTTCGCACGTGATTTACATGAGGGAAATTGAACTTTCATTCCTCTATGACCATCATGAAACTCCATCTTTTCTCTTATTAGATGAGTCGGGATACATACCGAAGTAGAGATTGTTGAACATATTATGAGATTACTGATTAGGTATAATAATGATGTTTGGACTTCCAAATCCCATTTCATTTGGTTCCTCATTATGAAGATCATTCCATTGTCCATCATATCCTCCATTATCGTGAATCTTCCTGTTTCCTGCCATTTTTTAAAAACAAAAAAAAATAGTGTGAGAGGCTAAAATCATGATAGGAAAAAAACATAATAAAGGGGAAGTACCTTCAATATATAACATCATAGGTTTAATTCTAATATTTTTATCATAATTCTAGGAATATAACCTATATATATACTTAACTTTAGAGAAATCCTTAGAAATACCATAGAAATATCTCTTGGAATTTTTCTAAGGTTTTCACATCCTAGTTTCCAAAGGTTAACTAAACCTTTCATCTGATACCAACTGTAGAGACCCAATCTTCACATACATGGTAATTACATTAATTTTGCGGAATACTTAATACATAACAAGAACTAACACTCATGGACTGTAATATTTTAGTTTCTTTGGAAACTCATAACATAATCTTCTAATCGTGGTGAATGATCTTCAACATCTCCCATAAAGATCTTCCCATTTTGTTTTCTTAACTAAATCCTTTCTTTAAATCCTGGGGAAAAGAAAACAAATAACGGTGAGATAAAATTCTTAGTAATGGTAAGAATGTAGAATTTAAAACAAATCATAAACATTTGAACTTAAAAACACGAACATAATTTTTAAACATCAAAATCTTGAGCAATGAAATAAAACATGGCATTATGTAAGACATAGATCATAATGAAACATTAATCATGATAAAATAGCATGGGAATAAAACATATAATTGTGGAAAACCATTATGCACATGATATTATTTCCATAGTATCCAAGGCATTTCTACCAAGACTATCTTAGTGGATAAAGTCGCTTTCTGAATTGAGTTCACTCCTCATTCCAGTCCTGTAACATTAAACCATATTAACTTTCCATTCCAGCAATGTCTATCTCATGAGATATAAATCTATAACCAATTAATTTGAGGGAGATAAAGGTCCCACCTATATTAGAATGAAATCATTCTTAATTGTGCCACAACATAAACATAAAACATTCATCATAACCCAATAATAAATTGGGTTTCATAAACATCATCCCATCATAACATAATCCATATAAAACAAATGGATATCATTTATTCATATGAAAAGTGAACCCATGTAAATCACAAAGACATTATACTTGAAACATTCAAATATGAAATAATTTCATCATAGATGGGAAATGGTTTTGATAAAACACATGAAATGAATTCTTAAGTAAAATATCCTTCCTTTTTCAAAATCATTTTCTTTTCACAAAATTCCATTAAAATTTAAAAGAAAATAATTTTGTTTAAAATATTCAAGAAATCATGTAGAGTAATATTCGTGAAAATAAGGAGTTTTGAAACCATAAATGTCCATTCATGCCTTATAATTTAAAAAACATTCTTCTCATACTTTTGTCGGAAAAGTAAAAATGTACCATGTATTGTAAACAAAAGAAATATTCCTTCCATACGATGTGGTAAAAGTAATAAAGGGTAAAAATGACTTTAAACATACATGGAAGAAATGTAAACATTTTATGAAATAATTTTGAGAAAATATGGACATGGATGATAAACATAACCCCAGTAAATACTTACGAATAAATAATCACGTATAAAAATGAGATTGGAATAATTATCCCTTACCTTATGTACGATATGATTCGTATGTATCGGAACCTCCTATATAATTATTAAAATAATGTAATTGACTTATTACAGAATCATATTCATTGTTATGATATCATATATGGTTCACATATGACTCTATATTTCCCATTCTATTGTAAATTCTAGGTTAAAGTAGCGTTTTCGGCAAAATCGTTTCATTTATCGTATGTGCTTGGACTTCTTGCATGTGATATTATTATTACATATATCATGATTTACTAACTTCCATAATGTAAAACATGACTTATATATCAAATATATTCAGTATATATATATATAATATATAGATAAATGAAATGAAACACACCATTCATGGAGACGGTAGGTCGTGCGTACGCATGAACGCTGTTTTCCTTTCCTTATTGACTTTAATAGAAGTAAGTAAATAACATATACATAAATCCAGTAGAATTATTATGTTATATATACCATTATTATTCATTATATATACTTTATAATCATTCTTTATTGGTTAACATGGAGATTGAATCTCAACGCGTTGTGGAGACGGTAATCCGTATGTACACACGAGCGAAGATATCCTTCGTATAATTATTGAATGGAATTGTAGTGGATGATATAATATCTCATAATCAGTATGATGTTATAATATCATATATAGTTAATATTTACACCATTATACCAATCCAAATAAGGTGGTGGTGGAAAAACGAATTACACCACTGCGTGGAGACGATATTCCGTACGTACGCACACACAGTGATTTTATTTTCCGTAGGATGGATATAAGGTGAAATGGGGTTGTTTCACATTTATAATTATATATAATTATATTAGAGATACTGATGTTATTACTTTATAATTAAATAACTAAATAAGAATAAGTTTAAGATGAAATAACCCTGAGAGAATCGGTAGAAGAGATTACCTCTTCTTCGACGCACCTCCTTTAAGATTCCTCTTAAGGGACTAGAGTTGGTATTTTGAGAAGAAAAGATCCTCCAAAATGTTTCTAGGGAGTTGGAGAAGTGAAATGGTCAGGTTTTGGTAGAGCTTGAAATCTCAATGTGTTGTGAAGAGGAGATGGATGAGGTTCCCTTTTATAAGGGAGGGGAGGGGCACCCTTGGAAACCTCAAAAATATTAATTTATAATAAATCAAACCCCACTTAAAAACCTAAAAAATGAAACATATTTAAATATTAGATGATATAGGGTTGTAATTTTATCAAACAATAAAATTTAGAAATGTTTGAAATTTATTTTAAACCTTATCAACTTTATTTATCCTTATTTAATCTATTTAATCTTATTTGTGGTTATAAGATTCTAAATTTTAAATTGTAATAAATAATTAAATATGTGATGTTAATTATCCATAATTGGGTAATTTATGACATTTTAGACCATATAATGTTCAAATTATAATTTATAAATATTTATGTGATTTTTAAGCACTTTAATAATATGTTATTTTTATAAAATAACGATAGTGTTAATTTTGACACTATTCATTTATTTGAATTTAAATAAAATCCACACATAGGTAATATTGAAATAAAATTGTTTAATAGATTCCTAACATGTCATATTATTCTATAAAATTTTTGTAAAATATTAATTAGTTCATATAATATTTATTTTAATATTTATAAAACCATTTATTTAATATTTCTCTTAATAAAACAATTACTACATCATTTTTGTATAATCATTTAATATACTTATTATTTGCATAAATATTAAATATAAAATCCAATTATGAATATTAATATAATAAATTTCATCATAATAATTTTACTCGAATTTATAATATTAAAATAAAAACATTTTAATTTTATATTTATTAAGTTTGGAGGTGACAACTTTGACAACATTTAAAATAAAATAATATAAGTGTCATAATTACATTTATAAGTATCCAAATTGTCAAATAGTCGACCATGGGATTCTTATGGTTTACATGTACATGCAAAATAAGTTTTTTTTCAGGTGTTTGTGCCTTTTATGGTCCCTATTAGTTTAATAAAAACTATATTATTGATTTTTTACTAAATAAACAATTTCTGCATCACTTTTGTGTCACCAATAATGAGAATTATTTAATACCTAAAAATTATAAACAAATTCTAATTATACAGATAATTTTATTATATTTCTGTATATAATTCGTGTTAGATGTTTTGTGAAGTTTATCAATAAATTAAAATTATTATAATTATAAGATTTAAGAGAGTGACATGTTGTCACTTTCATTGTTTTTAATAATAATTAAATTATTTTCATGGTAAAAAGACCATAAAATTAATTTATTCAGACCCTTAGGTGATAAGGGTCTAAATTTAGTCATCTAATAGAATTTTTTCAGGTGTTAGGGTAATTTCATTTTCTTATTTTTCCCCTTAATTATCCAACTTAACTTTAACTACAGTAAATAAAAATTACAATAGTTACTATTCATAATATCAAAAAAATAAAAGTAACCTATTAACATAATTTGGACCCTCTGAATTAAAATATGGAATCATTTTTTCCAAATTCAAAACACAGAAGTTGTACTAATTATTTTAAAATTAATCCCATTGTTATGAAAATGGGTTTTAAAAGTTAAAATATTGCCAAAGATTGAAATTTTTTTACCTATGAATTCAATGTAAAATTAATGCTAATGACATAAATTATATTAGATCATAAAAATATATTCTATTTATATATTAAAACCATACAATATTATAATTTAAAAATACAAATTATTATGATGAAAAAAGTTTTTTTTAATTTAAATATACCATGTTTTTACTATTCATTAAAATATAAAAGTTATCATAATAATATGAAAAATTTATCCAATGTAAATTTATATATTCTGATTCCAAATAAAAATTTTACATTGTCAAATTGAACTTATAAACCTGTAAAAAACAAGATTTAATGTGGGTGCGCCATCAAAATTCGGCAAAACTGTATTTTCTGAAAAATACTTATTTAACCCGAAAAATTTATTCTGTTCACATACCATGTTTTTTAAAATGTGTAAGTTGAATAATAATGTTATAAAATTCAAAATTTAGTTAATACTATTCATAACAGCTAGTCCATAATAATATTATAACAATATATCATTGTTTACTGAAACCTGGTATTGCGTACTACACACACTATCGAGGAAGGTCGTGATTGCGTGTAACGCAAGCCAAGCCAGTATTATGTGTAGTGAATGATTCGTTTGGTGTTTCATATAACTTAAGACATAAAAAATTTAAATTGAATACATCCCATAAAATCTCGGGGTGTTACATCCTTGATAGTTTGTAAAAGACATTATGAAATGAGGATTTCAGGAAGTGTTTGAGTTACATGAAATGGAGAGATTAGAATTTACTCTTATGGATGAAAATATTTTTACTTATTACAAAACATAGAAGAATAGGAAGATAAGAGTGGAAATGAAGTTAATAAGTAATTAAAAAGTTAATGGTGAAATACCACTAACTAATTTTAATAATATTTGTATATGTAGTAGTTATTATTATGATTATTATTCTTCTAATGAATAGCTATAGGGCTAATGAATTACATGGTGATCTTCATTTTGAATTATTATACCATCTGAATAATGTTACTAATGAAGTGGTTTAGTGAATTTTTGGAACTATAAAGGGACTACTTTTTTATAAAACATTGCCATAAGTGTGTGTTTAATAATTAGAGGATTCACTATGTAAGAAGTTTAGAAAGTGCATCACACTCATAGACCTAGTTGAAGTAATGGAAAAAAATCAATTTTTCATATTGAAGAATAATTTCAAAACTATTATTTTATGAATTTTTTATTTGAGATTATTTGTTAATAATACATTCCTGGACATGAAAATATAAAAATGTTTTTATGGATGTAAATAATTCTCAATTGGATATCAAATACAAAAGGATCAAGAAGCCTGACTCATTGTTGAAATAGAATATTTTATTACATTAAGTGGGTGTTCAAAATATGAGGAATTACTATGAAGATAAAGTGGAATTATCTAAAGATTATAAGAATTCCCTTAGCATGAGATATGGTGAAATGAAAATTAAATTGTCTAATTTTGGAAAGGATTATGTTGAGATATCATAATAAAATTTGTATGTATCTACTTAAACATAATTATATTTCATTTGTTATAATATTAAATAATATTCTTCACATGGTATGAAGATAATTACATCATCTAATGATCTTTCTAATGAATAATCAATGAAAGAGGTACCATCCATATCCAAATATCATATTAATCTGTTTCTATAAAAAGTGCAGGATTAAATAAAAATAATTTAAAAATATGGATGATGACCAATGGAGACGAACATACTACCATGTAAATGGTGGATATAAAGAAGATGTATAATTGTTGCTACTATAAAGGAATACTAGCATGTGGTTAAGAAGACCTAGAATCGTTATGATAGAAATATTGGAATGCAATCAAAAAATAAAATAAGATCACGTTAGTGGTTCAATGTTGGCGATACCATAGATTTAAGAAAATTTTTGTGGATTTTTGGTACAATAGATTAAATTTTATGGCACAGAATAATCCGATCCAAAGGGGAATAATATAGATATGACGAAACAACATTTACAGACTACGTAAAAAAATTCACGTTCAAAATGATAAGAAATTTTGGGTTATTTCTATTATGTCTTCAATAAAAGTGGTGGGAAAAGTGATAAATGCAAATATCAAAATTTATTAAGAAACTATGGAACCAATAAGAAATAAATAAAATACATAGGTAGAAATCTAGAAAATGATAAAATTTAGATTAGACGTAATAATTTCCATGAGATGAAATCCATGGACTTAAGACATAATGATGATAAAAATGATGTCGATGAGGATGATCAGGATTTCTACATCTCAAAATTGAGATATTTATAAGGTCACTCATGTGAATCCATGTGGAATATAAAAACAAGAAATTATCATTCTTAATGATATTCCTGTGATTTTTTCAGCTGATTTAGAGAAAGAGAGAATGATAGAAGAAGCACAAGAAAAATCTCAAGCTAAAATTAAAATGATGATTCCACATGAATAAAGAAAAACATGATGATATTTTTTCATAAATAGAAAATTCATGTGTTGATAATGTTCTTTGTGATAGATTTAAAAATCTAGACATAATTCAAGAAGACTCTACAACGTATTTCTAGAACAATATGAAGTATTTAAGAGAATTAATCATGCTTTAGAAGATTAATAATAAATTGGGATTAAATAAAGAAGAACCATATCACACAATTAAATGATATGTGTGATATGATATCTATCACCAATGGATAAATTAGATTTTAAAATTATATTTGGAAGCACGAATTTCTGAGAATGTAGAGCAACTTGGTTGTGAAAAATATCTTCACATTTATTTTCACATTGAGTAATAAGTGACCCATACTTATTAACTTAAATATTTGAGTTTTTTTGAACTAAATATATTTTCAATTGAAGGAGTTGTTCTAGGCTATGAATTCTGGACAACATGATGATATTGTACTTCATGGCGTTTACTGACTTCCATGAAATGGTAGAAAAGTGTATATACCTTGAGGGGGAGAATTTATGATATAGAACTATTAAATATTAATTTAATTGTGAATTTGGTACATCTAAAAAACATTTTAATGTTTTAATTTTTTGTGTTCCAATCACACTTTTATCCCCTGTCCCTAATTATATTTATAATATCAAATAATGGAGAGTTCATGATTGATGTTGAGATAAGAA
Source organism: Viscum album (assembly GCA_963277665.1). Classification (NCBI taxonomy): domain Eukaryota; kingdom Viridiplantae; phylum Streptophyta; class Magnoliopsida; order Santalales; family Viscaceae; genus Viscum; species Viscum album. Next base: position 822,984,913 of record OY728162.1, read on the forward strand.
AAATGGGGGTCTATATCATTTTCACATGGATTTTTTATTGTTTTTGTTGATGTATGTGTAGGATATAGTATTTCATTGATGAATTAGATTATTTCTAAACCCAATAATAAGAGATGATGATTTTTATCATGATTTTACAAGCATGGTATTTATGGAAATATTGAAAAACCATGGTTTCATCTCTATTGTTTTCTACACTTGGTTAGCTGATGTAGACTTAGATTTGATTATATAAAGTCTCTTTTATAAAATAATAATATGAGATATTTAATCTATTTTATGTGATGAATAAACTTTCATATAGGGGAGATGATCATGTTTATGAGAAAAATACGAGATTGGAAGATCCTACACGTACCCTTTGTGTTTATTTTTGATAAGGGGGCGAAAGAAATTAAAATTGTAAAGTGTATTAGAATCAACAAAAAATTTAAAGGGGGATTGAATAAAACAAATTCATTATTAACGAATGAATTTATTATTTTCTGTTACTATATCATAATGTCAATATATGTTTATGACTTATATGAAGAGATGGGGATGCTTGATGTTGTGATGACTAGAGAATCATAATGGACTCACATTATGGAATTTAATGTCATGATTTAAAGATTACCCATATTAATTGTGATGATTGTTCTGATGGTATTAAATGTAATTCTAGAAAAGCATGTATAGTGAATGAACATTATATATGACAAGTGAAATACCATGAAAATGTTTATTTTCATGTTCTTAAGAAGAAGAATTAATGAATATGGACATAAAAACCATATGTATTTATATTTCATGAAGAAGATTAGAATTTGAAAATTGTTTAACTGATCCTAAAGATCAAGGACATGTCTCAATAGTGAGAAATATTTTTCAACATGGACCATTATTGAAGTTCCTGAAAATATTCATTTTCATATGGATTTGATTTGAAGGCCATGTAATATCCTTATATTTGGGATGAGGTATTTTTGATGGGTTTTCATGAAAAAATATGTTTTACAATGCTAGGTTCCATGAGGGATCATCCAATAATCATTGGAATTATGGAAATCTGATAAGTATGGTTATTTGGAAAATGTTAGAATATTTTGAGAAATTGATTTTTCGAATGAGGATTCCATGTAAATGATGGTTCCTGGTTTCCATATAAAAATACAATAGTTCACTAATAATAAATAAAATTATACCATAGTATGCTATTTGACATTTATTTCATGTTATATTCATGTCAGTAATTATAAACAATTTAGAATGCTATTTTAGGTACAATCAGTGTAAAATCAATGTGAGTTAATAGAACACAATTGAGATTCCCATGAATAGTACTCTAATCATCAATAAAGTGAAATTATAGTATATTATTATACATATATTCAATGAAATATTCATGTTGTTTGAATACAAGAAATATAATATTATATTATCGGTAAATTGATTAGAAAAAAATCAGGTTGATAGAAAACAATTGAGATGCCCATGCACAGTTTTCTAAACATAAAAAATGTTATTCCACAATACGATGCTAGACATAGACGCTATGATATATTATTGATATTTGGAAAGGAACAACTTAACATACTATATGAGCAATATATTGTTGATAAGTGTACTATAAGGGAATTTATTCACTAAAATTCTATGGTGGTATGTGAATGAAGACTGCCCCAAAAATGACATGCTTCATGGATAATAATGCTTTGGGAACTACCATGTACAATGTGATGATGACCCTTTATGGGTTTCCATGCAGTTCATATATGATGATTTCTTTACGAATGATGAGATGCATTATGGGTGATGTCTATTGTATATAGTCATGATGACGGAGAATATGCAGAGATTAACCTATTTAAACTTCATTGCACGATTAAAAAATTATCATTTGATAAAGGGATTGATAATATCTATTTGTTTCCTATAAATACAAGGACAACTCTCTCGATAATGACAATTGATAATTTATAATAATTTTATATTATGAGCAATATTTATAATTCTTTTCCATTTGGGTTTTGGAAAAAAATTTCTTTTAGAAATGGAGAAAATGTTATGTGATGTTCTATTCTAAGTTAGGCACTATGCTATGTGTATTGATTTTCAAAGTGGTGATGTGATATTTTATATTTTATGCAGATGAAGTTATATGAAATCATCAAAATAAATTCAAGGAATATTCTAGAATCATTTCCCTAAGAATAAAAAAATTCAACCAACAATAATCAAATTTTCATATATGTTATGCTATGTTCATTTCATGATCATATGAAAAATACTAAAAAATATTTGATGAGTAAAATGTTCATAGAAAAGTGAATTGATATGTGATGAAAATATAATACCTATATGGATCAACAAATTCAACAAAATGAAGGTGAAATATCATATATTCTAGGCTATGATCATTTCATTATCATAAGAACAATTTAACAAAATATTTGAAGTATGTATAGTGAATAAAAAAGTGATGTGTTATTTGATGAATCAATATGTTCGATATGAATAAAATATGTGGATCAGTAGTAGGATAAATATAATACATGCTATATATGATCATTAAAAAAATTAACATATTTTATAAATAGTATAAATTCAATAGAAAAAATATGTGCAATACGATTTGAGAATCATCACAATTAGCATCAAAGAATTGGACCAAAAATATGCTATATATAATAGATGATATTATATTATCATTTCACGATAATTAGAAAAATTTAGTATATTGATTGATCAATATATAGTGAATATAAATCTTATGTTCAATATAATCCAAGCATCAGTAAACTAATCATCAAATAAGTAGAACAATAGTATTTGATATATCATACATGATATGTTATGGTCATTTCATGTGTGTAGAATAAATTTAAAATATTTTTTTATGATTAAAAAGTGTATAATAAAATGGTATGTACATGAAATAAATATTGTTTTATGATTTATTTGAGTTGAGATTTAGAAAAATAGATTATTCATTGGTTTTCAAGTCAATATCTTGTATAAAAATAAACTGACGAAATGTTTTTCACTACATGCACAAATTATTTGAGGTCAGGAATTCATCATAAGAAGGAAGAATAATTTCCCAAGATGAGACCTAAGAAATTTCTAATCATTAGTAAATATTATAATTCAGAGAGAAATAATATAGAATATACTTGCAGGAGAGTGAAGTTAGGTCTGAGTATTAAATAATCTATGAAGATCATGATAATTCAAGATCTGATGTGAATGGATTTTGAGACCAACAAGATTAGTCAAGAAGTTGTTAATGATCTTGAAGTATGATATCAGTATAACATATCGAAAATACTCTTGGAGGAAAACCTAGTTCAAGCATTTCCGGTGAAAATGGAATCAAATAGTGATCTTTCTATTCGTGGATCAAGAACATTAAAATCAAGGATCTTGGGATCGGGGTGTCTAACCAATTACTGAAGAGGCTCGGGTCTTGGGTGTATAACCATTCTAGAATAAGGATAATATAATATGGTTTTATTGTCTAACCAACCAAGGAATTATATTTGTTTTAATGGGTGTAGAATCATGATATTGGAGAATCGACTACTAGGGTTTTGGAGTAGGGAAAGATGATAATTATGGAATATTCAACACACTTTAAAAAGATCCAGTTTTTTTTCACTATTGTATCTTGTTGATGAGGAATTGTGGGTAAGATGATTTATTTAAGGTCTCATATGTGTTGTTTAATCCCATGTTGATGTGCTCATATTGACCGCTATTACTGAGATGGTGAATCAAGAAATGATTACGTAGCAGAACTTGAGAGAGGTTGGGAGTGTAGAGTAGAGTAGTATAGTTTTTCAACCTAGTGGTTTAGCTTCCAATGTAATATGGAAATAAATTTAGAATCACATGAGATGAGAAATATCCAGACTACTACTATTGGTAGTACAGTTTTATATCATCAGTTTTAGAGATAGGGACACATGATGAATTGTTATGATCATGACATAGTGGATTGTTGATCTTGTGGTAGGATGAGCCATGTGAAAAATTTATGTAGTAAATTTCCTCTATTAGTTATTGGAAGAGGGTCAGCCTGAACTCTGGTTTCAAGAGAAGGTTTCAAAGCTCTGTATCAGAAAGGGAGTTATAGTAGTGAGATCCTTTTGGGTGAGGTGGTGGTGGTTGTAGTTGAGGAATTTAGGCACCAACAATACCTAGATAGAATAATGGGATTTCTTTGAATAGTGAGGTTATATCACATGGTTATGGATTACGATAAATATATTTTTCACATCCTACCCCTAGGTAGAAGGGTTTTAGACTTTATAGAGTTAGATTTACTATCATAGTATCATCTACTCCTGTATATGTACTTTTTTACAAAGGTTCACTACATAGTTTCATATTTGTACTTGTGGTGGAATTCATGAGGCACGTCGTTTAGTATTCCAAGGGAATTATAATGGTTAATAATCCATTTTTAATTACACAATAGGAAATACATCAGTGCATGGATTTCTCCATTAATATTGGTGGGTGTCACATCATCTAGGATCTTTTATACCTTGAGATTACTGATTTTGATGGCATACTTAGTATGGATTATATATTTTCTTATCATGTATCCAAAATTTTTATCACCATAGGGTGACATTCACATCACCAATGGGTGGAATGATTATTCACCAAGATGAATGAGACGTCAGGTAAATCCATGTTGGACCACAACATCATGGGCTAGGCGGGAGGATATCCAAGATTGCAAGCATTTATCTGGATGATAGGGACCGAGTTAGGTGGAATTTTATCTAGTGGTTTATCATTTTAGTTATTCTTCATTGAAATACTTTTCTAGTTTACCTCATAAAATAAAGACTGTTTTCTCCATCGAGATAGTTCTATGAACATCACTAATATCCATTCCACCTTATAGGATGGCTACTATTGACATACAAGAGCTCAAGAGGTAACTAGAGGACTTGGAGGCAAAGAGGTTTATTCAGCCTAGTGATTCTCTATGGGGTTCAATAGTAAATTTTGGGACAAAAGGCATATAATACACATATACTATCAATGGATTACCAGAAATTCAACCACCATATGGTCAAGAACTTGTATACCAATCTATATATATATATATTACCTTTTTAATAAGCTTTGAGGAGATCAGGTGTTCTCAAAAATAAATTTGAGATCAGGATATCATCCGGTATGTGTTTGACCTGAAGACATACTTCATATAAATTTTGGTAGTCGGTATGTTTTGTATAAGTATCTGGTTATTTCGTTGGTCCTCATGAATTTTCTAATGATTTATAGGGAACAAATGAACCTAGTTTTTCAAATTTATCTAGATTATTTTTTTGGTGGTTTTTATTAATGATATATTGGTCTGTTCTCACTATCATCATGACCATGAAAAACTTATTATGATCGGCTTGGATTCACCTAGAGAGAATATTTTATATTATAATCTCACAAAGGGCCCCATATTGAAGGATACGATTCACAACCTATGTCATATTATCTCAGATAGAATAGTATCGATTGACCCATAGAAGGTGAGAGTTGTAGTTTCGTGGATAGAGCCCAAGAATTTCATTTAAAAAAATATTTTTGTGGGTATTGTAGGATATTATAATAATTTCATATATTAATTAACATTACTTGCATCACCTCTTATAGGAATGACCATGAAGGGTGTGAAGTTTGTGTGGATACATAACTGTGAGATATCTTTTTAGGAACATAAAGGGAGACTAACTTCAACATCGGTCATGATTCCTCCAGATCAAGGTAGAATCTACTCTGTGTATTTTGATTCATGAGTTATCAGGATAGATGTAGTTCTAATGTAGGGTGATAGATTCAGGATGTACAGGTCTCGTTATTTGAGGACACATGATAGGAATTAATTGACTCTTGATCTATAGTTCTCTGCATTTGTACATGTATTTCACTATAAGAGACACTCTTTACTGGGAGATTATTTTGTGCTGTAAACAGACCACAAAATCATCAAGTACATATTTTTATAGCTTGATATGAATTTGGGGTAGTGAAGGTTGGTGAAGTACCTATAATATTGTTGTTGGGACTAAGTACGATTGATAAGGAAGTAAGAAATTTTTTTACAGAGTGTTGTCTTATATTGTCAAAGAAGCTAAATAAATTCACTTTGTAATAGACTTGTAAAATATGATGATTCTTTGATGATTTGTATTTCACAAATAACATAAGTTTGGAGAACTTGTGAAGCAATCCTTATAAAATATATAGAGATTAAATAAGTGATTTTTCCATAGGAAAGAAAGTGGCGTTCAAGTCAAGAGTGGCTTGCAAGTTTTGGCATTCATGTCTGGGCATGCACGTTACATATCAAAAGATCATACTATCCAAAAATGACAAAGGCATGAGGAAGGAACACAAGTGGAGGCGCGCAAGTGTTTTAGAGGCATGCAACTCATATTTCAAATAGAATTATTAAAGAAATATGGAAATGGAATGAAATTGTCGCACATGTATAAGCGCGCATGTGGAAAAGTGGCACGCAGGTATCCAGGAAGCTGTAGGTGTTACAGAGGCATGCAAGTATTGACATGCAAATATTGGTGTGCAAGTATTGGCATGTAAGTATAGGATCGCAAGTCATATTTCAAAGAACATTCAATCAAAATATTAAAAGAAAATAAACTGTCGCGCATGTGGTGGAGAGGCGTGCAAGTATTGGTGCACAACTCTATGTGGTGTGCAAGTCAGAAAAATTACAATAAATAGAAGACTCGTCGTCTCATTTTTTAAGGCTCAATACATAAGAATGAAATTTGAGCTCTGATCACACAACTATTAGAGTGGTCTCTGATTACACAAGTAGTAGAGGGTGGCTCTCAAATTGATGGGGTGTGCAAGATGAGGGTTATTTATTTTCCGCGCAAGTTTTTCCACGCATTTTTTGTCACGCATGTTTTTCCGCCCAAGTTTTTTAGCGCAAGTTTTGCCGTGATTGTTTTTCCTTGAAAGTTGCCAGAGGCTCTCAAGTAGGGAATTAAATTCATGAAATGTACTAAGTATAATTCAATGGTTGAACGCATGTTTTTAGTTGTCCTCAATGGTGGCGTGCAAGTAGTGAGTAGGCCCACAAGCAGGTGGAATGCATGTAGGGAGGTGCACAAGTAGGGAGTGGCGCTCAAGCCGTTTGCACCAGGAGCTTCTTACTAGCTTCTGGGTATGAAAGTGAATAATTATTTTGAAAGATTTTATTTGTGTAAGTTCATTAATAAGAACATAATTGTTACATTACCCTATTTGTGATAAGAGGGAGCACACACACTATTGGATTATTTTCATTGTGCTACATGAGTGTAATGGTATATCATAAGTATTGTATTCCACATCAAAGGATTGTTTTCTAGTTGATTGTGTGGTACTAGATTGTTTCTGTACCATTCCAATTACGTAGCTACTCTTGTTGATTACTGAACCTTGTAAATCATGTATCCTTGTTGTCGTGTGTGTTCATCCGGGAAGAAACTATTTAACGGCAGGAGAAGGTTGTTTCAAAAAAAACAAAACATAAAAGAAAAAATATATCACTGATTCACCCCTTCCCTCTCTCAGTGGTACTTGGATCCTGACTGGGAATATCAATTGGTATCAGAGGGACTATTTTCCTTTGTTTATTTATTAATGAAGTGGTTGGAGAGAAGTTGTGATGGAGAATCTAAATTTCATGAATAGTAAGGGGATTCTGATTTTTTATTTAAACAACTATCACATCTGGAAGGACAGAATGATGCCTTATCTAATTCCTCTTGGATATGATGTTCTTGAAACTACAACAGATTGATTTCTTGCTATTGATCACAAGGTACCACTTACTCCTGTTGATAAGAAGAACCTTGAGAATGATGGAAGAGATAAAAATGTGTTACTCTCATCTATTTCTGATAGTGAATTTTTAAGAGTGTAAGTTGTTGCTAAAGCTAATGGAATTTGAGATATGTTGATGAACATCTATGAATGAAATACAAAAGTGAAGAAGGAAAACATAAAAATCTAGAGGCAGAAGTCTGAAGACCTGAAAATGGGAGAATCTGAATCTATTGGAGACTTATTTACCATGATTAATGAAAATTTCATTATAATCAGATGTATTGGTGAAATGTTGTAGGATGATACAGTTTTAGAAAAGATCTTGGGAATTCTTCCTGACAAGTTTGATGCTAAAGTGTCTTCATTAGAAAAAAAAGACCCTGAAACATTATCTCTGGATGATTTTCATATCACTCTCATTAATTATGAAATGATAAGGGAGAAGACTATGAAAATAAAAACAAAATATAATAAGTAAATGTCATTCATGTCTACAAAGACAGATAAGTCAATGAAGACCCTTATTGAAGATGATGCTGGTGAATCTGATTGTATAGATGAGGTATATAAAAATTTTGATGAAATTTTATCCTTGTTTTCTAAAAATGTGAAAACATGTACAGGGTAATATAAGGGGAAACATCCATTGAAATGTTTTGAGTGTGGAGCGGTTGGTCACTTTGAAGATAATTTTTCAAAAAATAAAAAAAAGACAATGATGATGATGAAAGAGGGCCAAGAAGGTCGTGCAAGAATCAAACTGACAAAGACAAATATTTTTCAAAGGATAAGGATATAAATTTCTTCAAATCAAAAAGAAGAAGCTTTTTATATAATGATGGAGAAGAATGGGATATCAAAGATGAATCTGAGAAATCCTATGCTGAGAAAGCTAGATAGAATACCTTTATTGTAGTATTTAATAATGTAGTGTATGAGGGAAAGAGTTCAAAAGAAGAAGAAACTCAACTTGAATATCATCTGAAATAAGATTTAAAAGAATACTTGAGGGAGATCAGAAGGCTTGAGAAGGAAAACAACATGATGATAAATGAAAAATCCACATTAATAAATCAAGAAGGTTTTAATGATGATAATATCAATATGGAAAATAAGGTTGATGATGTGAAAAATTACCTTGAGAATACTAAGAATCGTAATGATCATCTTGAAGCAAACATGAAGGAAAAAGAAGAAGAGTTGGAACTTGTCCAACCAAAACTTTATAAAGATAATGAAATGAATATCAATTTCATAAATTCCATCTCAGAAGTTTGTGAATGTTCCAGTAAGAATTAACCGAATAAGGATTCTCAAATGTTACCTTCAATGGTCAAAATGAAAGATAGAATTAGTTCTGATAAGAACAATTCTGGATTGACCATGTATGTGGTCAAAGTCCGCAATGATGAAAAATCAAGAGTGAATAAAAATAACGAGTGAAGAAAGACATACAATACTTCTAGTGCTGTTAAATATGAAATGAGAAATGGAGTTACAAATGAAAACCTGATGGTTGATGTTCATCATAGTTCTATTTAGAAGGTTGTTGAGAAGCATGTTCACAAATCTGACCAGTATAAAAGTTTCAGAGGCAAATATTCTTTCTATAGTTATTGCTAGTATTGTGGTGGATTCAGACACATGGAAAATATGTGTTTGTTCAACCAATAATATTAAAACTATTCCACATGTTTTTAAAGTCAAGGATTGTGGGGGAGTCAATCATTTCAAATTAGAAAGTCTCCAAATAAATTTCAGAAGAAATCTAAGAAAACTGGTGTGAAAGTTGAAAATAGGTTCCAACCAGTGGAAACTATTGGTGAAAGATGTGATTAACCTGGACATCTTGCCAAGGGATTCCTTAGTGTTTTACCAGATCAACAAAATATTCTTAATAATTATCAAAATATAGAGTTTTCAAAATCAAAAAGATACATGTATGATAAGTCTGAAAAGAAAGAGTGCATGGATGTCTGGCCAGATCACATTGACCTGGCTATGAAATTGGAGGATGCACAACAGACAGTGAAGGAAAAGGAAGAAGAAAAATCTCTTGTTGTTGAAACTACTTTGAATGCTACAAAAGGAGAACATACAAGGATTCTTGATATTGGGTGTTCTTCTCATATGATAGAAGACATAAAGTTTCTGAATAATGTGAAATACATCAAATAAGGAACTGTTACATTTGGAAAAGAAGAATCTCATAGAATCAATGGTGTTGGATCATCCATCATTTGAAAAGAAAAAATGAATTCTAAGCAAACATTATATGTTGATGGGTTGAAACATTATCTTCTGAGTGTTTCAAAAATCTGTGATGAGGGAAAAAATGTTATATTCAAAAAATATGGGTCGTTGTGAAATGTGAAAATGATGGAATTATAGTTACAAGAGGCCAATGTACAAAAAGAAACTTGTTCCAAGTTGGTGAAGTACAAAATTCTTGTTACATGGGCATGTTTGATGAAAATCATTAATGGGTTAAAAGGATAGGACATATGTTTCGTAGAAACATTTGTAATTTATTAATGTGAGATAGTGTTCGAGATATTCCTGATTTATCAAGAAGTAGAGAATGGTGCTGCCCTATCTATGAAAAAGGGATGATTACAAACTCTTTTTATAAGAGAGCCGAAATTCGTTCAAAACAACCCTTGGAACATATACATTATGATATATGTCGACCAATGAGCAAGCAATAAACAAATGGGGAAACGTACTTCATTACATTGATTGATGACTTTACTCACATTACATGTGTTATGTACATGAGACATAAGTCAGATGCTCGGAAAATGTTTAAGAGTTTTAGGAGGAATGTTGAAAAGGAATGTGAGTATTCAGTGAAGAAGTTGAGAACTGATAATGGTGGTGAGTATAAGTACGAAGAGTTTGAAAGTTACCTTGAGAAACATTGAATTCGGCATGAGTTCAGTTCACCATACACACATCAGCAATATGGGGTTTCTGAAAGAAAGAATCGAAGTCTGGTGGAAATGGGGAGAACTGTGTTACTTGAATAGTCTTTCTCATTATTATTGGAGGCAAGATATGAGAATTTCTGTTTATATTCATAATAGATGCTTTTATAGGACAAAATCTGATATGACTTCATATGAAATGTTCTATGAAAAAACACCAAGTCTGAAACATTTATGAGTAATTGGGATTCCATGCATCATAAAAAAGAAAGGTGGAAACATTGGAAAGTTTGAGTAAAGTAGATATTATGGAATTTTTCATTGCTATTTTCTAGAAGGAAGAGGATATAGATGTCTCAACAAATTAACCGGAATAATTGTTTATTTTTCTGATGTAAATGTTCTTGTAAATGATGTGAAAGAAAAGCAGTCATCTGTTGATGTGGAAGTTGAGCAGGATAGAGATGATTTTTTTAATGATTCGAATAATGATTCAGACTCTATTAATCATACTCAAGAAGAGGAATCTGACTCAAAAATCTCGATTGATGAGGATGATGTTAGAACAAATCATCCTAGGCCGAGGAAACAAGTGGAGGCCAATAACATTATTAGAGATCAATGTCAAAGGGTTCAAATATGAATAACAATGAATGCTATAACACATACTTCTCATTACTCTAAAGTTGAACCAACTGTTGTCAAGGAAGAATTTGATCATCTATAATGGGTTCATGATATGAATGAAGAGCTTGATCAGATAAATAAGAATGATACAGGGGAACTTGTACCCAAACCAGACAACAAGATCATTATTGGTACAAAGTGGGGTTTCTAGAATAAGTTGAATGCAGAAGGTAAAGTAATAAGAAAATAAGCAAGATTGGTTTTCAAAGGTGAGGGCATTGATTTTGATGAAACCTTTGCTCAGGTTGCAAGATTAGAAACAATCATAATTTTTCAAGATATTTCTTGACAATGAGGTTACAAAATCTTTCAAATGGATGCAAAATATGAATTCTTGAATGGTGACCTTGATGAGGAAGTTTACATAAATAAACCTTGTGGATTTGTTATAGGAAAGGATGAAAGTTATGTGTGTAGGTTGAAGAAGGCTTTGTATGGGCTAAAATAGGCTCTGAGATAATGGCATTTTAAATTATATACTTGCTTAAAGAAGATGATCTTTATGAAAGGGAGAGTTGACAGCAATCATTACATCAAGGAATGTCATGAGTTTTAACTAATTGTTATTGTTTATGTCGATGATATTATATTTGCTAGAAATTATGAAAGATAATTTGAAAAATTTGCTGATGAAATGAAGAAGTTATTCAAGTTGTCCATGCTGGGAGAAATAATGTACATTCTTGCGCTACAAATTTCACAGAAGAAGAATCACATTTTTCTATCTCAAGAAATGTATACAAAAGAAATTCTGAAGAAGTTTGACATGGAAAATTAGAAACCCGTTTCCACACCAATTTCAGTGGGAACCAGGTTGTCTAATGATGGAGAAGGCAATGTAGTTGATCAAAAAGAGTTTTGAAAGCTATTTGGAAGTCTGTTGTATTTGACTACCTCAAGACCTGACATTGTCTATGATGTCACATTATGTACAATATTTTATAGTGCTCATAAAGAATCATATTTGATTTCTGGAAAAATAATTCTCAGATATATCAAAGGAAGAACAAATTTTGGAATCAGGTATGATGGCTCAAGAAAAAATTGATCTATTTGGGTATTCATATGCTGATTGGGCAAGAAATTTTGACGATCAAAGATCCATATCTGGTGGAGTTTTCTTTCTGGGGAAAAGTTGTGTTAGATTTCATGCCAAGAATTAGAATTCAGTAACTCATAGCACAACCGAAGCTGAGTATGTTGCTGCTACTCAAGATGCAACTCAACTAATTTGGATGAAGACTCAGCTGGAAGATATACTTGTTGATGTAAAGCTACCATTTCTCTTGGGTTGTGATAATTAGAGTGAAATCAATCTTACAAGAAATATGGTACAACATTCTCGTTCAAAACACATTGATATATTGTTACACTTCAATAAAGAGCAGGTGGATAAGAATTAATTAAGGCTGGATTATGTTCCAACATCTGAACAAGTTGCTGATATATTCATTAATCCTCTACTGAAGGAGCCATTTGAAAAATTGAGTTTGAATATGGGTGTCCAACCTCCTTTTCATCATGGTTATGGTACCTGTTACTGTACGAACTCTCATCTTGCCTTTGGATAGTGTTATCAAGGGGGATAATTGTTTCATAAATCTATCCTTATAGATTCATGAATAAAGGGGGAGTTATGGGTAAGTTGTGAATCCATCATTTATGTGTGTGAACTATTTTAACTGTTTGTTAGAGTGGTTGTAGGAAATAATGTTGTTTTCTAGGAAAGTTGAAGAAGTGAAGAATGTGGAAGTATAAACTTGAATGATGTTCTGAAGAAGGATACGTAGAATTGTTGAAGAATTAATGAATTTGGAAATAGAAGCTTGAAATATGATTTGAATAAGGCTGAGGAGGTATGCTCATGAGATTTCATAATCACTGCTTTTGGACAACATGGTTTTGGCTATCAATAATTCGTGTTTCCTAAAATGAGGTAGCTCAGGTAGGCATAGTATTGTTGATAAGTAATTCATTTCTTATGATTACAAAGTTCAGTGATTTATGAATCATGGTTGATTACAAAATCCAAAGGGGATATTGTTGGGACCATGTTGGACAGATAAGGAAGTAAGAAAATTTTGTTACAGAGTGTTGTCTTTTGTTGTAAAAGAAGCTAAATCAATTCAATTTGTAAAATACTTGTAAACTATGATGATGGTTTTCTTATTTGTATTTCACAAATATCATAATATTGTAGAACATGTGATGCAAGCGTTATAAAGGATATAGAGAGTAAATATGTTATTTTTCCAATGGAAAGAGAGTGGCGCGCATGTCAAGAGTGGCACACATGTTTTGGCATGCATGTTTTGGTGCACATGTATGGGCACGCATGTTACATATCAATAGATCGTACTATCTAAAAATGAAAAAGGCATGAAGAAGGCGTGCAATTGGAGGCATACAAGTGGCAGCGCACAAGTGCTATAGAGGCATGCATGTCATATTTCAAATAGAATTATTTCAGAAATATGGAAAATGAAATAAAGTGTCGCACATGTATAGGAGAGAAAGTGGAAAAGCGGCGCGCAGGTATCTAGGAAGCTCACAGGTGTTACAAAGGCACGCAAGTATTGACATGTAAGTATTGGAACACAAGTATTGGTGTGCAAGTATGGGCACACATGTCATATTTCAATGATCATTCTATCAAAATATGACAAAGGAAAGAAATTTTGGCGCATGTGGTCGGGAGGCACTCTTGTATTGGAACACAAATCTATGTGATGCGAAAGTCATAAAAATGCGTATAAATAGATGACTCGCCTCCTCATTTTGTTAAGGATCAATACTTAAGAAAGAAATTGGAGCTTTGATCGCACATGTAGTAGAGTGGGTTCTGATCACGCAAGTAGTAGAGGGCGGCACACATGTTGAAGGGGCACACAAGCTTAGGTTTATTTATTTGTCATGCAAGTTTTGTTGTGCACGATTTGTCATGCATGTTTTTCCATGCAAGTTTTTCCATTAATGTTTTGTCATGCAAGTTTTTCCGCGCAAGTTTCCAGAGGCACGCAAGTAGGGAAGTATGTTCATTTAGTGTGCTGAGTATAAATCAAAGGTGGTGCACAAGTTTTGAGCTATCCTCATTGGTGGCATGAAAGTAGTGGGTAGGCGTGCAAGTAGGTGGCATGCAAGTAGGGAGGAGTGAAAGATGTTTGCACTAGGAGGTTCTTACAAGCTTCTGGGTAGAAAACTGAAGAACTATTTTGAAATATTTGATCTATGTATGTTCATTAAGAATCGAAAAATTGTTTCATTACCCAATTTGTGCTAAGAGGGAGAACACGCATTGTTTGATTGTTTTTAAGGTTCTACACGAGTGTAAGTTTATATCCTACTCATTGTATTCCAAATCAAAGGATTTTTTTCTAGAAGATTGTGTTGTACTGGATTGTTTTCGTACCATACAAAGGACGTATGTATTCTTGTTGAGTAGTGAACCTTGTAAATATTGTGTTCCTGTGGTTGTCTGTGTTCAGCAGGGAAGAAACTCGTTAACAGGAGGCGAAGGTTGTTTCAAACAACAGGAAACATAAACAAAAAAATATATCACTGATTCACCCCTCCCCCTCCTAGTGATACTTGGATCCTAACTGGGAACTTCACTTTTAACATCGACATGGACTGCACACCTAAAAATGGTAATGTGGTGACCGATGATATGAGAATGAGGACTCATATATTTGTTGTATATTAGTCAAATATCAAGTGTAAGCTTATGGATTTGATCTATGATATGAACCTGGATGTGTAGGATATTCAAGGTATAATTTTTATCTATCCATATTTGTAACCTATACCCCTCAAGATAGAGTAGGAATGAGAAAATATGGTATTTAGAGGGCCTTGTTCTACGAGAGAGTGTTGTAGGTGAAGACCCGACTCCTAGTTGGACTGTAGTTTAGGATGATATCCTACATATACATGGACGTCTAAGGGTTATAGTAGAAATATGTGTGGATCTGATGTATGAGTTTCATGCCGTAGTTTGGTAAGTTTATCGATGTGTTATCAATATGTATTCGGACATACGTTGTCAGTTCTGGTGATTAGGGACGAAACATGATGTTGATAGTTTTGTTATGTGGTGTTTCACATGTCACCAGGTGAGTGAAGAACAACGGTGATCATCCAAACTATTACAGTAGTTATCTATTCCTATGTAGATATGTGATGATGTCGTGATGGTTTTCATGACAAGTTTTAAATGTTCTCCTCAAGGTAGTAATATTTATGGATTTTTGTTTATAAAATTACAAGGATTTCTCAAATCTTTCTGACCAATGAGACCATTAGTGTAGATTATATTGGTTGGTAATATATCTGTGTGACAGTAAATCTTTATGGGGTCCCTTTTATTATCATTTTATATATGGATTCCATGTTTATATCGTTATTATGGCATATTTTGTAGAGGTATTTTGGTATAAAGGAGCTTCGGAGCACAATATACACCCTCAAACTGATGTCCAGTTAGAGCGTATGATTCAAGTGCTTGAGGACATGCTTCAAGGGTGAATATTTGATTTTTGGGGATATTAGGAGAAGCATATTACCATAGTTAAGTTCTCCAAAAATAATATCTATCGGGTGACTATACATATGGAACCTTATGAGGATGTGTATGTTCATCCATGTTGATCTACCATGTGATGTCTACATCATAGTGAGGTTTCTTTACAAGGACCACGTCCCATGCATGAGAATTATGAGAAAGTCAATTTGATACGGAAATGGATGGATACTGCATAGTCTAGACAGAAATCTTAAATTTATCATCATTGATGACCTATAGAGATTTAGGTCAGGTATCAGATGTTTTTACATGTCTCACAAAAGTTGGGAAATAGATGTATTAAGAGATGGGGTAAGCTTTGACCACGATATTTTGAGCCATTTGAGATTCTGGAGAGATATGGGATTGTAGAATTTTGGTTTCAGTTACCTTAGAATACAATGAAATGACCCCCTTGTCCACATGTCATAAATTCCCCTAGACCATGTTTATATATTCTCCCCTAGGCCATATTCAAATATTGACCATATATATAACATAAAAGTGTTCAATATATTATAAAAAAATTATCATGTTATAAAATCCTTATAATATAATCATATACTTTTTTTAAAACAATAACTTTATCAAAGAAATAAACAATTCATAAAAACTTTGTTAATGAGGGTTAACACAGATTTTAATTAACATGTTAATGGTAATATCATTTTAAACTAACTATCCATAGTTTCAAAAAATGGATTCATTGATGGAATTTTGTGCTTTATGAAGTTTTATAGAAATATCTATTTCTCATTGAAAGAATTTTGTTTTTATTATTGTGATGTTTCTTTTGAAGACAAAATTTTCAAATCCCAACAAGGATTCTAATAACTTATAACATTAAAAATAGATGAAATAATATGAATCACATTTCCAAATCCTATATTGAATTTTCTAACAGATTATATTAACACCTATGTTTGTTTTTAAGTGTAACTATCATCTATATACTAATTTTTCCTTCCTTGAAGAAGTGAATCCAGTCGGCACAAATAGAAGTATCCCATGGATGAGAAATGCATGATCTATAAAAATCATGTAAGGGTAGTGTCCCTTAGTGTGGAGTGACCATTGAATAAACATTTTTTCCAATAAATATTATAGGATATGGTAATTGGCTATATTATCAGTGATCCATGTGTATGATCCGTGGATATATCCTCATATGATTAAACAATGTGAAATATATGTGTCTATTGGTGTATTTCATTTTTTATTTTCTTAAATTTTTTGGTGCATATGCATTTTATAAAATTATAAATTTTTATGTGTTCCTTATAACAGGGGAAATGGATTTGACGATCGAAGAGGGTTAATGATTGAAGAAATTCAAATCTGTCATTACCATTATTCACACCGCTATCGTTGTCATGAGACTTATATCATATCATGTTTGTTTAATCAAATTGTTCTAGATCATAATGGTTATGATTTTAGGATAAATATATTATATTTATTTTAAATCATTTATCACAAAAAAAAAGAATTTAACATTCCATGCACAACATTGATTCAAAAGGGTAATCATTTTTAAAAATTTACTCTAATTAATTCATATCAAACTACCAGGATGTAGAAAAATGAATAACTGAGATAAATCCCTTAATGAATATGTTTGATCTTTAATAGAAAGGATTGGACCTTATGGATAATAATAAATATTTTAACTAAAGTTAATAAAACAAAATTGAAACCGAAATCAAATGGTTTGAAAAAATGAAAATAAATAATAAATGGATTAATATCCAGGGATTGGTTCATAAGAGATAACTATCTCTCTATTTCCTAAATTTAGTTCAATAAATTGGTTGTAAGACTTTTATAAGGATAAAGATTTATTATAAAAAATTACTCTAATTATACCTAACCCAATCTAAATATATTTTTCAATGATGAATATCAACCTAAATTCACTATTTTTTTATTTTTAAAAATAAAAAATTTCGATGCTTTTTTGGATGGATTAATTTTCTCAAACCGTGTGGTGCCCATCCCAATACAAGGTGTTTTTTCAAATACATGCGAACTAATAAGATAGGGATTAGAGATTTTATGTGATTCCAAAAAAAATATATCCACTGAATAAATATATAGATAATATAAACACCCATCCTTTTACTATTGATCCCTAACATATTATGTGATGAGATGATACTGGTTGAGGGAAGCTCATTCATCTTTTATTTTACTATATTAAGAAGTTCATGAAAATTGTAAAAGAATAGTATAAGAATTAAATGATATCAAAAAATACAATTACATACGTTGATTAATTTTTGGAACAATAAATGTGAACATCTAGGAAGAAAAATTGTATAATTGGGTCTAAGGATGTAATAAAAATAAATGTAATGTCTAATAATTTGAAAAACATGGCTAGAATATCCTATTTATCGACTTCAATTTCATAATGAAATAATTTTTTTCATTGTGGATTGAAGTTATATACCATAGATATAAACCCTTATCTAATCCTCATAAGTTACATAATTTTGGATCAAGGGATGATGTTGGTATTCCATGGATACATATTTCTCGATCAGTATAAAAATATCTCAAGGTTCATGAAATAACATTACAAGTACATCAAATGTAACTTTATCTTCCATTATATTTACCAGTATCATTATATCCTGAAGTGTAAAATATTATTGTCTAATTATAAAGGTATTTTATATCAATATTACTTTATAAAGTCATATAATAATGGTCATCTGTTATAAAATTATCTTCTACATCACCTCAAAGAGTTATAGATATTTTAATTCAATATGTTATGGATACATCTATAGTAGAACTACTTGATTTATCTTATAGATCCCATGAGACTCATCCCACATTAAAACATTACACTATTAGTATTATGTTTCATATGCATGAGAAATTTTACTATCTTATACGGTTCTCCCCTAGTGGTGAATTATACCGCAACTCTTTCTCCTCAAATTGTCCTATTATTTTGTACCCTAAACCCAATCTTCATCCTCAAGCATTAAACTATTTCATGTCCAATAGATCATTTTACTACTTCCATGACTTTCTATAACCTTGATGTGAATCAATTAATTAGAGGATGTGGTGTATAATTTTTAATTTACTTTTATCTAAAATTTATTATAGAATATAATAAAATTGTAACATCATAAGTGTCTCTTGGGTAATCATATGTATCATATTTTGTGTCATATTTTGGATTGAGGTCCCTTATTTTTGTGAAATATCTTCAAAATCACATTCATTGACATGGTGACATCATTTTGTTAAATTATTTCCTTATACGATTACCATTTCTACTTTTTTCAAACTAACTACATAATGAAGAAAAATTTATTTGGAGTAATCTCTCTGTAGTTACTCTAAAAACGTCAAGGGAGGATCCAAAATATTTCTTAAGCTCTATCCTTCCACAAATCAATAAAAATAAAAAAACATTGTATCATTATGTCCCATAATTAATGAAAATAATGATAAAAATATATGAATATATAATAGTTATAAAATTTCCACACAACCAAACATTATTTAAAAAATTATATATTTACAAAGATTCCAAATAAGGTTAATCCATTAAATAACGAAAATCAGTAGGGAATGTGTCAATAAAAAAAATATTAGCTGAAAATTTTCAAATTCTAATGTACTCATCATTTCAATGAAATCATACATGCTTATTATGAATATACTGTAAATCTTTTTATTTCCCATAATTATTTTTCATCCATTCCTTAGACATCCATACCCATACAGTGATATACATATTTTGAAAATTTCACCTTCAGCAGTCAAGAATAATGTAAAACTGGAGTTATTCTCATTATAAATTTTACTTCTTATATTTATAGGCTTGTATAATATCCCAAATAACGTTATATAAATCTAGCTAGAGAAATGAAGTGGAAATCCTAAAAAGGTTATAATATCCTTCAAGAAAGTGTTGGGTAGTTCATGATGAAATAATTAAAAATTAAGGCATTAAAAATGGGGATAAATTATTTATGTACAAATACAGATCAACTATTTAATCTTAATGAAATGGGGACCAACATATCCACTTTAAAATTAACATCCCCTATAAATATCTACTTCTCTTAATGATTACCATCATGAAAATTCAACGATAATGACACGATTTTTCATCATATTTCTCTTTCCTTTTCCGTTGTTACAAAGGTAATTGAACCAGAAATATGTATCACAACCATAAAATTACCTTTCGTTGATCACCTCTTTGAAATAATTTTTATAGTTATAATAATATCATAGATTATGTAAGAGTGATCATTAAAATTTACATTATATGATCTTCTATTTATATTTTCTTCCAATATAATATAGAAATCATGTAATAAAACTATAAAATATATCAAAATAAACTTATAAATCACTAATTACAATTCTACCACATTATCATACATGGTATTCTCACATGGTACTTCCATGCATCACCAATCACTATTTTTAAACTCAAAAGAAAAAAATAAATTTGTTTTACTAAATAATGTCTTTTATGATGGATAAATTATCCTATAATTTAGATTAATTTTCTATAAATTTCATGGATATTCAAGGATTAATATAGGGTTACAAATAGGTTAGGTCTAAAGGTTAAATAGGTTAAAAATTATCCTTAATCATATTTATGTGGTTTGAAAGAAACTCATTTTTTTAAATAGATCATAGAGAATGATAAAATAGTAATGTTTGTCTAGACTTCTCTTATGAAATAGGTTATTATAAATAATATTAAAAAATATATTCAAACGCCTCTCAATAATAAAATTTAAAAATATTAAAAAATCAATCATATCATGAATGTTATGTAATAATTGATATATATATATATATATATATATTAAATTAAAGGCCAAAATAATTTTGTGATTATATTGGATATCATATTAAGAGTTAACATGTAATTTATTTTCAATCATTACCATTTAAAATTATTTCTTTTATTTACATGTGTGTTCAATATTTTCATAAGTCAACAGATTTCTCCAAAAATGTCTATTTTTCTATTGATTTCAACAAAAAAATCACGTTTTTCCAAGAATCCCTCCACCACACATTATTACATATATCGTCTCCAATATTTAACATCATGGTGAGATAGATAAATATGAATATTCGTTTAAATACATCATAATAAATTATCAAATATAAAGAAAGAATTAAGGACGTCTATGATTTATCTAATATTTTTTTCCACGATAAGTGGATTGAATTTACTATATGAAAATATTATGCATTGATGGATTATGGTGGATTTGATTTCATAAAATGAAAACATTGAACTAGGTAACATGATAGTGTGAAAATGTTATATTTATTATGTTTATGATGAAACTGATGAAAAAATAACAATTTATTTGTTTTCATTCAACATGTTATATAAAGGATATATAATAAAATCAAAAGGAAAATAAATATTGAAAATTGTAAAAAATATTGGAATTTAAATAAAATTGAAAGGATTAAAAAAATATGGAAGGAGGTGGAAATCCTAGGACTCCTTGGTTCCATACCCCATATCCTAATTGGAATCCACCTCCTCTATGGTTGTAGTCAATGAAATCACTAAATCCTTAAATGACTACACCCATCAGCATTGAGTCTCCTAATACTTCTCCAAAATAATTTCCTCGACAACTAATATTTTATATGGGAAGGTAGAGTAGTCTAAATCGAGGTTGTGTTAGAAACTACCTCTATTGAACCCTATAAATGTGGAATGACAGTCAATTATTGTGTGAAAAACTACTAAAATAAATTATAAATCAGGTATATTGATAAATTAGATGTCTCAGAGTTTGATAATGGTACTTACATAGTAATTTGTGTATATAGTTCCCCAATAGTTAGGGTAGTCACAGATCCATGACACTTGGTATGTTTAGTTTTTACAAGAGGATTGACCATAATATAGATATTTGTATTGGTAGTTTTAATTTTTTATCACTATTAAGGGATATTATAGTGATTATTCTACTAGTGCGAGTCAGTGGAATATCATTATAATGAGTTGGTTTCTCCCTGATCATTAGGGGGGTCATGTGGTAGTCAAGTATGTTAATAATGGGAACCTCCATTTTAGGGTTATTTATCAGGCCCTATCCATTATTTTGGGAATCCAACTTGAACTATCATCATTCATTAGTATCCTTAAGATAACTAGTATCCCATGTGTCAAAATTTGAAGAGGGGTGGATTTGTTCTCTTATAAATGCTCAATTTGTGGTAGTCTAATACAAACTAAATATATTAATTGTTGAGTAGGATAAATATATTGAGATTGGATGATCGTATCATGTTCCCAATATAGTAGATATAGTATACACAGTGGATGTTGTCTTATGTCATGTGGTAGAATATAAGGTGGATCAAATTCTACATCCATCTTTTTATATAAATAGTTATTTATCCCAATAATATACTGAATGAAATTGGCAAATACTAATTCCATTCCCTCTAAGGAATGGGTGGGGGTTTTTTCTAAGCATGTGAAACTTCTTATTCGTCATCTCAGTGTTTCATTTGATTGGGATGTGAAAGTATAATGTGAGTGTCCCTCAATAGAATCATAATCCAGCATTAAATATGTATAATTTTCGTCACATTCATTCCATTTCCATTTATTATTAATGGGACCATTTTTTCAAATAATGGGAGGGCAAAAAACATAATCTTCCCCAATGAGTATAGGTGAAATTATTAGACAAAAACCCCCAAGTGCTTTTTTTGTTAATTAATGAAATTCCCACCCATAATAATACCATTGGGATTTTTCAAAATTCACCTTTAATATAATGAAAATGATTTATTCATCTTGATTCCTAACTAGTATATAGAAATGCTAGAACGAAGAAGAAAAATTAATCTAATCACAAAGCCTGATGATGATCCCTTATAAAACCAATCATGAGAGATTTCCTAATTTATAATCCTTACGAGATAACTTCTCAACTATTTTCTCATAGTTTTATTATGTTTTTCCTTCCCAATGGGTAAATGATTTATTTCATCAACTACTTATGTATTGTGTTCGTACAGTTCTCAAGTATAAAATAATTATAATCCACTGTGTCTACAAAATCATAGTTTTTGGCACATTATCCTCATCCAAACACTATAAACCAAAGTATCCAATTATGTTGAACACTTTTTAACATAATATACTCACATTTCATATCTAATAATAATTGTAACTCTAATATCCACTCTATAGATTCATCCTTTAATAAATGAGTAATATGTTAGAAATTCATATCTTTGAATTAATATATAACTTGATCTGCTATATACACATATTCCCTAATATGAGTGGCAAAATACATTTTTTTTATAAATTCCTAACATTTAATGTCTCCCCAGATGCCTCCACTATTTTGGTTCAGTGAACCATATGAAATTGTTGTGGTGATTTTTGGATAAATCCCCATATTGATATGTGTGATGGGTTTTTTGGTTGGTTTGGATTAGGATAGGTTACATATATGTGAATTGGTTAGGTGAAAGGCTTAGTAAGGGATCATGTGGTTGTGTGGGTAGTATATCCATATTTTATTTTGTGGGTCTCATAGGTATTTTACTTTTTTTGTTAATGGGTATTTATCATTTTATATGTTGTTTACATTTTTAGTTTGATCCATTGTGGGAGGGATAGATATATGAAAGGGTAATGGTTAGAGATGGATTAATAGGGGGTTTTAAATGAGTTGTTATCATGGTTTGGAAAATATTTTATTTTTATATGGTTGTGGTGAGTTTTTAATGTGTTTTCTAGGAAATAGTGTAGTGAGTTAGTTGAAATAGGTATGAGGATGTGTGAAAGTCATGAAGGAGAGGATCTAAAAGTGAAACTAAACATTATGAAAGTGGCTAAAACATGATCAAATAGCTATGAAAATCAATTTAGGGAGAACTGAGAGATGGGAAGAGGGATATTAATAACACAATTTATGTTTTTCTGTTTAGAATTAAATGTATTTTAATACGTTGCGGCATGACCCAAGTCATTACAGAATGACTTCATCATTTCTAAAACAATGGTATTTGTTAAACTCGGTCCTCTAGAGTTGCAATTCCATAGGGGAAGCCATCATAGAATAGCCATATCAGTTTATCCCTATGTGATTTATTTTAGGAAAAAATCATGACATGAAGCCTTCCCTATAAAAATTAAAATTTAGTTTTTTTGTTATCTAGAATATTTATAGAATGATAATTTTCTTCTCATCGTAACCTGATTTGTCACTCCATATTATGATAATTTTGGTTAGGTTCATAGTATACACACACCCTATTAGTGTCTGGCTCTTTTATATCCAAGAACATTATATTATTAATGTGTACATAGTTATTGTGTGTCATAGTTCTAGAATGATTACTTTAGGGATTAGTGTTTTATGAAATGATATATCTGGCTACACCTTAAAAATCAAACCTTTTTTTTGTTGATTATTACTCCTCACAAATTTTCTCTTGTCTCAATTATATTTTTAGTAGGGGAGTATGGGAGTGTTCCCTAAAATCAATAAACTAAATTATCCTAATAATTTCTAACCAATATATATTAGAATTATAATCCTAAAAAAAAAAATATCTAGGTCTCTCCACATCTAGTTCTTTAATTAAAGTCAATATCAAGATGTAACTTTGTATTTTTAGTAAAATTTGAGAGATATAATAAATAAATTATGGAAATTGTCCATATATAAATTCATCCTTTTTTATTAAACTTTAATTATGTTTTATTCCCTTTTTATATCTAAATGGACCCTTGGAAAAAGAATTTATACCATGAATAGTCGTAACCAAAGGAACTGTAGTTTTATTGGAAACAATCTCAAACAAGTTTTATGCAATAGTATTTTATCTCCAGGTATGAATTTTCAAAGATTTATTTATAAATAACTCCACTTATTGAGATTCTATTCATATATATTGTAATTATTATATTCATATCTCTTAATCTCTTCAAATTTATCCAAATATACTGTTATCAGTCTATTAAGGTGTGAGTCCATAGTCAAATTCTTCATAGCCCTATATTATCGATGCTCGATATCCACTAGTTAATGGACTAGTTTCTCATAGATAAGCCTAAATTGGTTTATACTAGTCATCATTTTAAAATATATCATATATTATTATAAATTATTATCAGGATTTTTTCTATAATCATTCAATATTGAACATGTAGTTTTCTCCAAAATCGTTATAATCACTCAGTTGGATAATTCTTATTTCCCATTGGTTTTTGGACTGTGATGGGACATGGTATTGTATTAATCTCTTTTATTTTCTAGAACACACAAAAATATTTTATTGTTTTAAGGTTTTCTTGATGAAAATATGAGTATCCTATAAATACCCATAAGATAAAATAAGATAATTTTTAACAATTTTATCATTAAATTGGATACATTTTCCATGTGGCCTCATATTCTACCAATTAGTGATGTAAATCATATAAATAATTATGTATGTGTTTATAATGGATCTTGGGTAGGCCCCCAAAAAATCAGTTCTCCATACATCGAACTGCTTAATATTTATAATTGTTCTTTTTGGAATCTCAATTATTGTCCCAATGTTATCCCTTTATTATCATCAATAATTAACTCATATGAACTTTCTTACATCTTGGTGCATGTCAACAAAAATAATTCCCATTGTCTTATCACATCCATTATTATACCATGTAAATTTTGTCGTTAGTTTGGTAATAAATAGAAAAATTCTAGAATGATATTATCGTTGGATTTGGGAACACATCACTAAATTAATAATTCACTACATTACATGAATAATAAGTGATTATCACACAAACCATGTTTTGAATTTTGTAAAAAGATAATTCATTACTGATATGGAAAAAATATTTGTGGTCTCATTTTCTGAATAATCTACAATGTTGAAAACTATGGAAGAGATTTTAAATCATTACAGAAAGGCTTTTCATCCGAGAACTCATCATTAAATTCTCACTCTATCATCCTCTTATATATTCTTTTGGATTAATCACAAAACAGTCTCATCCACTATAATATCTTATCGATTTATCTATGTTAATCCTATAAAACTATTTTATTAAAAAGATATACCATATCAGGCATTGATTGGAATCCTTTTTTGAAAATAACTCAAGAGGTGTGATCAATGCAGACTATCACCTCAAAGATTAATAAATATGGTTTGAAATTATCAAATTAAAGCACCATTGTTATATGTTTTTTTCTTAGTGACAGTGTAATTTATTTAGGACTTGTTATGGTAATGGATATCAGAATAGATAAGTTGAAAATATAATCTACATGCAATCCTATAGTATCACTTATAATGAAATCCTTTAGATCTTACATTATGATGATATTTTTTTACAAATACAGAAATATCATGATTTTTGTGGCCAAAAAATTACTTTTCAAAGAAATAATGTCCTACTTACATGATTATTCAAATATAAAAAATACATACTTTGAAAAAATATGTTTGAGTGGACTAGATATCATTAAAAATTCATTTAGAATGTGGTGGAAAAATCCATAATGTCCAAGAATTATTTTAAACCCCTTTACATTATTATGATCATGGAGATCTTGTATGAATGTTTTCATTATTATATCAACCTTTATTCATTGTTTAGAAATTATGTTCAATAAAATGACACCATATTGAACCATGATTTGGAAGCTTTCCCAATTTTGAACTAATAAATTTTCATCAAATAGTTTGAGTACCAAATCATGTTTGTATAGGAATACATCAATGGATATCTCATATAATGAGAAATCATCCATGAAAATATAATGAAAATTTTGCACCATGTTTTAAAAAAGAAGTTGCACACACCATAAAAAATTCATTAATTCATTAAACATGCCAAATTACAAGAGTTTATAAGAGGATGATTGATATGGGTAAATAAACATTTTCTTATCATTATTATTTCGATAAAAATGTATTTGTTTTAACTATATTGTCAATCTAAATTGAAAAATAACTCATATTGAGATAACCTAGTAAGAATTGATCCATGATTAATAATGGAAAGTTTTTATTTCTTATGGATTTTTCTAGTATTTGATAGTCTATGAATACAAAATATCATGTAACTATCATTGTGGGTATCGTCTCATTAACATCAGTTAGTGTTATAGTATTACAACATTATTTGGAATTTCTTGTAATGAAGTCACCCAATTACATTTTAATATTTGAAAAGATTATCCAAACGTCTGGTAGTTTAACAACAGTTTTATTTGAAAAATCGGTTATTGTTTGTATTAGTCTGACCTACAGTAACAATCTTAGTTTTCTCACATCCTATAACAGTTATATTTGTGTGAGAATTGTAGGATTAATTCCATTGAAAATGGAAAGAAACTATGTGAGTTATCCCATATTTTTCTCAATAAGTTATTTCTCATTTTAGATATTTTCCTAGTTTTAACCCTTCTTATATGAATATTTCTTTTTGTGAAAATGACAATATTAATTCGTTGAATAATAGAAAAATAAAAATTAAGTAATTTTTTCAATTTCCTTAAAACATATAACAATTTTTATACCTATTTATTTCTTAATTATGAATTAATAATATTGGTAAATAGTTCTATTTACCCAAGAATAAGTACCATAGTGATTGTGTTAATGGATTAAACTAAAGTGTTGTTATTTTGATGATTGAAGAAATTAATTCCATATAAGAATATTTTTACAATTGTTTTCTCCACTAGATGACTTCATATTGTTCCTCACCCGCTAGTTATAAATTATCCTCCCTAGTTTCCATGATATCATGAGTATTATTGAATGTTCATGAACTAATGGTGAACATGATGGAAAAAATTCCAAGACCTATCATCCTTGGAGGTATATTCTTTTGAAATTATATTGAACACTATTTTCATAGAGAAATAACACCACAAACATCTAGAATTGTTTTATATAGTACTTCCTTTAAAAAAATTTCATTATCCAACATATAATAAATAGATTTACTAAAATAATTTTTTTTATAAAATTGTATGAAACTATATAAATGTTCTTGTATTATATTTCAAAAATGTATTTCATTATCCTCTCTAGGAATGAAAGATGGGGTATATATGGTTCTTTCTTTTTTGTTTCATTCATATCCTTACAAACCTATTTTCTAGATTTTCCCATATTAAAATTTTTCTTTTCTTATTGTCTTTTATCCTCATTCTATTGTCAATATTTCTCATTAACCATTAATTTTTATTATTCCATTTAAACAATATTTTCTTTCCATTTTTCTTATTTTCATCCACCTCTCAAAATAAAAAGATTCATAGCCTTGACCTTATATCTTGGGATTCCTCCCTGTTACTCAGTGTAATATTGAGTAGTCCCTCTAATAATGTATGATATATTTTCCCCACTTAGTTATATAGTTGTTGGTATAGGATTATTCATTCATTATAGACTTCTATTATCTTGTAACCTACTAAGAATACTTTTTGATGAGGTTATTGAACATTTCGTTAAGTGGTTTTTAGGGGATTGGAAGTTTTCTTCGATATAATTTATGTGGAGGCTGGTTGGTTTATCGTTGAGGGGGTGGTAATAGTTACAATACCATAATGTATTGTGGTTCAAGTGAATATTTGGGTATACCAATATTTTATATTAAAATTATTGCACATTTATATTAGTTATAATATGGATTTAGTTATGCATTGGGTTGAACTAACCACCATTTGTTGTAGGTATTTTTGAATTTATTAGGGGATTAATTATAACTAACATAGTTATAATCAAAAGTTTTATTATCCTTTGAAAACTACAGAATCCTTGCTACATGTGGGGTGCTCTTCACATCTCATGATATTATATAATAGTTTTAAGTGATATTTTTTGTGAATACTTTCATTGAAGCGATGCAACTATAAATTTTAGGTTCTTTAATTTATTTATAAATGATTCTAATTGGGTATCCAAGATGTTGATCTCATCAAATTAAAATATATCTCTCCTCGGTGGACTCTATTCACATTTTCATAATTTATAATTATGAGGAATCTCATAGTGAATGTATTTTACAACATAAAATGTTTTAATAATTAATACCTTAATAGATAGGTTATCGATCGTGACTCAAGTCGTAGGATGTCAAAAATAAATAATTGAATTATTTATAGGAAAAAATCAATTATCTTATATAACAAAATCCTCGTCAAATATTTTATTTTATCCCATTTTTAAAATATATATTATCCATCACCTTGTGAAATGATTGAGATTTTATTTATGAACTTCTATATCATCCATAGTGAAATAAATTTGTGTATTAATAATTTTAATATGTTATCCAAGGATTTCATGTGACAATAGAGGTAACTCTTTAAACAATCAATATCTTATAATATATTAATAATTATATTTCCCGAAATCTTATATAACTTGATATAACTCAATTATTGATGAATATATCACAAATTTCACCGAGGATAGACAAATGTCTATATAGATCATCATTTTTTAGGACACTAAATAATCCCATGAATCTTTATTTGTATTAGTCTTAGTTTAATCTTACAACTATTCACCGAAATTAAAAGATGAACTGAACTAAAGGGAAAACCATCAATAATTGAAAAATCATAGTCCATTGTGTCTATATCCTTGGAAATTTGTAGTGATTCATTATGTTGGTTCTCATTGGTTATTTTTACTTAAGGTACATTGGGTGTAGTAGAGGGCATTTCTATTATATGGTAAATCCTTTGTATAGACATAGGAAACTACTGTTATTAGGGTTATAATCAATTATTTCTCGTCAATCAGGGATCTATGATCATGTTTTTGGCATCCTGGTTATGGATTATGATTCATGAAATGAAAAACCAAAAAAAATCCTGAAGATAATGAAAATTTAAATATAAAATGTATTAATAATTAAAAATATTATTGGTTTATAAAAATGATTTATTATACTCTTATGTTCACACATGATCACCCCAAATAGTGCCAAAAAAATTCAATCCCACTCTAATTATCAATTCTTGTGGTTAATCATGATTAAAAAAATAAGTGTTAATGATTTTTATTATTCAAAAAAGTCATATATTAGTGAATGTCCAATGATGGTCCCATGTGTGATATATATAATCCACAAGATAAATCCATATGACTTATTGTTAATTAGAAATATATGAATTTAGCTGGATCAAAAAAAATAAAAAAAAAGTACAATGGTATCAAAATAATAAACAAAATTCATATGACTAAATTCAATGTCTATTTTTGAATGAGATACCAACCAATTTCATTCATTAATTAGGTTTAATAAATCAATTTCTATATTTTTTAAATTTAATAGTTTATGATGATACAATTTATATATTTTCATTGATAAAATATAAATATATTTGTCAAATAGTAATATAAGACTAATTTTATTAATTTAAATCGTTAAATTAAACAATAAATTCAATATATTGTTAATTGATTAATTTTATCAACTATTTTTTATTTCAGTTCTTAATAAGAAATTTTTAAAAATAATAAATAATAAATAAGATTAGAATTAGTGAATACAATTTATTAATAAATGAAATGAATACTAATAAATAAAATTGATATAAAATTTAATCACACATAATAATACTCTTAAAACCTTACCTTCTAATAGAATTTTCATACTTAGTTGAGGGATGATCAACCATATTTTACATGAATATATTTTAAAGTTAGTGAAAATAGTATATTAATTCTAATTCATATGGATATAAAATTATGTCTTCCATTCAATGGTAATCATACTTAAGTATTTCACACTCTATAATAGAAGTGAGTTAGATAGTGGTGTTTTATCAATCTATAATGAAACAAATGAAGGTTTTTTATTTTCTCTAAATCAAGTAACGAATATTATTTTAGAAAAATCTTAAAAAAATTGATTTTTTATTTATTTTGAAATAAAAAAATGTTTTTAGTTTTAAATTTTTTCTTCTCATATTTCTATTTTTTAAGGGAAATAATTATAATTCATGAATTTATATCTTTTCATGATTCTACAAAACAAGTTGATTTGTTTCAAAACTATTTATGTTCAAGAGACATTTACAATTTTTTGTGTGAAAAAAATCATCTCAAATGATTCAAGTGGTTTCTTCATTTTATATTATATGTCAATATGTTTTAGTGGTTTACTAATATTTATTTTTTTTCTATATAATTTTGTTAATTATATATATGTAATAGAAATTAAAAATTTTGTTAAATATTTAAAACTAATTCTAGATTTAATATTTTCATATGAGAATTTGGTTTTACTATATCAATATTGTAAAATGGTATTTAAATTGTCATTTTATAATGGTAAGGGGGTCATTTTGAGTTTATAATATTATACTTTCACAACGATTCATGAGATTTTTTTTATTGAAATTATTTTTTTAAAGAATCATAACTTGCCTTTAATATTTTTATATTGCATGTTATTCGTTTGTCAAAATTATTTTTTAATATTAATATTGAAAATGTTTGTGTATATATACAAATTTTAATGTTAAAAAACATGTCTTCCCTCTTTTATCTCTTTAAAAAGTTATTTTCTTGATTAGGCCACTTTATGTGCAAGCGAAGTTATCGATGTTTTCAAAATGTATGTTTAATTTATAATTGTTTTATTTTAGAATAATCATATGTGTATATATATATATACAGAAATATATCATTTGATATGAATCGTTTTATAAAAACATGTATATATATGTCTCTATATATATATATTATTTTATGGAGAAACATAATTTTAATCTAAGATCAATAGATATATTTTTATATAAATTTATTTATGTATGTATCAATTTATGTAAAAACAGTTATTTACTATATTTATGTAATTAAATGAATGTATCTATATATATATATATAATATTTTCATCATTATTCATACCTATACATATTTTTGTGGAGATGCAATCATGTTTTATTCTATTATATTTTTTAAAAAAATATATCTATAGGTGTATATTTTTATGTAAAACTATTATGTACGTATATATATATACATAAAATTGTATTTTTACAAATATCATTTCATTCAAAACTACATTTACCATGGAACATATATAACCATGTAATTTAAATTTTAAGGAAATGGATATCGAAGCTCTTGATTTTTTAAGAAACTTCATGCTCTTTATGACATCTAATACAAGTTGTAATGTTTTTATTTCCAAATAATCACACTTGGATATTATGTCAATTAAGTCATGGAATGGGGATTTAACCCAAATCCTCTTGGGACTTTTATCCAATAATTTTACGATTGTGCCTTTAATTATATAGCACTCCAATATATTGGGTAATGTTGAAATCTAATGAGATTTCGTATATTGTGCACAAGACATGTATCCAAATACCACTATTGGATTAGAGATTGAACCTAATATATCATGGGATTGTGTCCATCATGTTATGTTTTCAATAATGTGAATCGTGATGTCCTTTTATGATCCATGTTTTTTGAAAACTATTTACGATTGTTTATGAGTTATCAAGATAAATTTTTATAATTTATAAATGAATGAAATGTATTTTTCCATTGGTTACATATTTTGAATCCTATTAAGAAATAAAATTTATTATTTTAAAACCAACTACTTATTTTATAAATTTTTAATTCTCAAGATGTATCGAATGTTTTACTTTTAATGATGAAGTGAAAAAATCATGATATGTTTCCACATGTTTTGAAACCCCTAAATGATATTTGTTTCTCACTGTATGATTTTCAAAACATATTTTCATAGGGAATAAAGACATTTATAAATGGGTGACTATCCAGGTCTCCATTATAATATTTAACCATTATTATGAATAATAATTTTTTTCTTTTAATTTCTTATTTTGTAATTGTAATTAGAATTATCCAATGTATCCAAACTGTATAAAACTCTAATCCTTTGCGGTATCAGATTGTTAAATAATAAATGAATTATAAAAAAATTGGAACAAGTATGCGGTCATCATATTTGGTTTCATAGATGAGTTTTAGAAAATATTATAGGTGAAGATATGGATAAAACCTTTGAATATTTAGAGTCCTTTTATAAATTTTATATGATCTTACTTTAAGGAAAAATATGACACTCCAAGTTTTCTTAATTCTGAATAGTGAAATTCATAATTACAATAGGTATGGTAATGGAAGTTTGAGGATGAAATTATTTTAATGGGAAATAATTTAACATCATAGATATTAATATTTTCTTTGTTTTAACTAAATCAAATTATATTTTTGTTCATATGATAAGATTAAATATGTCAAATTAAATAATAATACTTGAAAAAATTTGTATTATTAAACAAAAATAAAAATTATAACAATAACATTATGATAAGTAATAATTTATTAATTTATTTAATCAAATATACATTTTTTTATAATATATTACAATGTTTGAAAAAAATTATTATAAGATTTGATTTTAAATTATAAAAAAATAATGTTCTACCGTTTATAATAATATTTTAACATAAATATTTTTAATTGATTAATTTTTTAAAAACATATTTCTGTATGTCAAATTGAAAAGATTATTTGAATGGTAATATATTTATGAAATTATTATCTATAATCATGTTGAATTACTTGTTAAATTCATAAATAAAATATGTTTTAAAAAACATTTTTTCAAATAAAATGTTTTTTTCAATAATCAATATTGTTTAACATATAATTTTATAAATTTTTTGTATTCATGAAATAATATGTGTTTTTATTAAATAAATTATAATAATTAAAATTTTAGAAAAACAAATTATGGTACTTAAATATAATAAATACATTTCTAAATAAATTATAGTAATATATTTTTTAACTATAATAAATTTATATGTTTTTTATGAATTATGAGTATAAATATATTTATATAAAATTAGGAATTAAATTTAATATGATCAATATAAAATAATTTTATAAATATTATATGAAAAAATGTTATGAAAAATTATAATAATAGTGCGATTCAATTTTTTTGAAAAAAAGTGGTATTATTTTTTAACAAAGAAAAATAATAATCAGAAAAATAGATAGATGACATGATAACAGGGGTGGGGGAGGTTTCGATTGAGAAAGGAAATCGGGTAAGGGGAAAAGGGTTCAGTTGTCGAGTGAATCTAAAGGAGAGGGATTGATCCAGGCACAATTGAGTTTGAGTAACAGAGGGGGGTTATGACCTAGGGAGACCAAATGACTACAAGGACTCTGAGTGATCTTCAAACACCGACGAGGGATCCTGAAGTTCAAACATTTTAATAAGGGAATCATCCACAAGATAGAGTTTCTTTTCCATTTGAGATCTAATTAGATGAAGTTTCAATCCTCATCAACCTAACAATGGTAGGTTTTTTTATTGTAATGATGTTGAATATTTTTGTATACCCTTTTTCATGAATCCTTTTGGTATAGGATGACATGTGTTTCCTTCCATCCTCAATCGTATTCAACAATTCCATGTTGATATGTATTTCTATTTTTTTATCTCTTCGAAGAGTATACCATATTAAAGAAATTATTCAGATTGATTTCATATTTTATTTTGTTTTTGAGTCTTTTTTTTAATCCACAATTCAATCACCCTTGAATTCTATTTTCTCACCATTCTGGATTGTTGGTTTTGAAAATATGCATATTGATATATAAAATATTATTGTCTATTATGTTGAAATTGATTTTACTCCTCCACTTATCTTATATAGTAATCCACTATAATATAAATATATCAATGTATATTTTATGGATTTAACTTATGTATGAATTAGAAATATAAGAAACTATTCCATTATTTGGGAATATTCCTTATGTATTGCATCCAATGTAAGAGAAGCGAGTTATGTAGGGGGAGTTGGTGTAAATTATAAATTTGTATAATATTTTTTTGTTATATTATATAAATCATGTTAATGAAATAATTTTTAAAATATATTTAATTGTTTATTTTTTTCTTAACTTCAAAATCAAACATGTTTCCAGTTTTAAATTTTTCCTTTTCATGTTTATATTTCTGTAATTGAACTACTTATTTATCAAGAATTTATTTCTTGTCAAAAAAAATTAATATGAAGGTTATTTTTTTCAAAACAATTGATGTGAAAGAGATTTTATCTTTTCATTATCAAACTAATATATTCATATTTGATTAAAGTGGTTTATCCAATTAATATTTTATATCAATTTGTTTTAGTAGTTCTATAATATTTTATTTCTTTCTATCTAAATAATTTATTATTAAATATTTATCAAAGAATTGATAAATTTGGTTAAATATTTAAAACTATTTTTTAATTTAATATTTTTAAATGAAATATTTTCATTAGTCCATTGGTATTGTCTAATGGTATTTTAATTGTTTATTATAATGTTATACGGGATCATTTTGAGTTTATAAAAATGTTCTTCCAAAAGAAATCATGAGATTTATTTTCTTGAAATTATTATTTTAGACCTTAATTTTTATCCTATGTGTATACATGGTAAGTTATTCTATTTTCAAAATTGTTAATAATAATAATGTTACAAATGTATGTATATATATATGTATACCTTTTTGCATGTTAAATATAATGTTCGGCCATGGTTTCCTTTTCATAAAATTAGTATCTTGATTTTTACACTTTAAGTGAACGTGAAGTTATCGAATTTTTCAAAATAAATTCTGAAGATAAATTTTCTTTATTTTTGAAATATTATATCTGTTTATATATATTCAAAATTTTTTGTTTAATTTGATACATTTTTTTAAAAATTTATATATATATATCTACATATGTATTATTTTATGTTGAAAGAGAATTTTAATCTCACATCAATAGATACACATATATATAATTTTATTTATATATGTATCAATTTTTGTAATATTGTTTATTTTCAATATGTATTTAAATAAATGAATTTATATATATATTTGTAATTATTAATACATATAAAAATGTTTTTGTATATGCAATGATTTTTTATTCCAATATATATATATATAAACATGGTTATATATATATATATCTTTTTTTGTAAAACTATTATATACGTATATATGTATATTAACGTTTATTTGGAAATGTCATTTCATTAAAAGATACTTTAATCACGAAACAAGTATAACCAAGTAATTTACTTTTTCATGAAATGGAAATCAAATATCATGAAATTTAATGATTCTTTGAGGCCCTTAATATAAAAAATACAAGGTGTAATGTTTTTAATTATAATGAACCAGACATGGATATAATGTGAATAAAGGCATGGAATGGGGAGTGAAGCAAAACCCCTTTGTTAATTTTTTATAATCATGTTATTAGTACACCCAGAATTATATAGCAGTCCACTACATTGGGTAATGTTGAAATCTCATGTGATGTCATGTATGGTGTGAGAAAGGTTTCTCCTAATCACACTATGGGATGAAAGAGTAAACCTAATGCATCATGTAATTATGTAAATTGTGTTATTTTTTCTCATGAGTGAATTGTGATGTCCTGTTATGATCTAAGGTTCCACTGATAACAATTTATAAATCTTTATGAGTTATCATGATTTTTTTTTTATTTTTTCATAAATAAATGAAAAGATTTTTTTCAAATGGTTACTTCTGATGAATCCTATTTAGAATGAGATATTATTATTTTAAATAGTACTCATGAGTTTTTAAATTCTAAATTCTCAATTTTTATCTCATGTTTTACATTTTCTATTGATGTAAAAAAATGATTGGTTTCCACATGTTTTTAATCCCCTTACTAAGCTTTTTTTGACTCTCTCTTTAATTTAATCATATTTTCATATGTAATAAGGAATCATATAAGAGAGTGAGTGGTCGCGTCCCCTTTATTGTGTTTAAACCTTCTAAACATCATAATGGTTTTCATGTTCATTAATTTTTTATAAATTTGTAATTAAAATTATTCAATGTATCTAGACTCTCTAAAACCACTACTGAAAATATGGCCTTTATCATTGCTATAATATGGAATAAAAAATGTTGTTAATCAAGGGGAAGATAAAGGGAGTCCCTTTTATCAGCGCTATAAAAAACGCTCATAAAAGTGGTCGTATATCAGTGCAATAAAGAAGAGATGATAAAAGGGTCCTTCATCAGCCATTTTTTTAGCACTGATAAAAGTTAAAAAAAATATATATATAAAAATTATTTTTTCAATTTGGGGAGGGGATTCAACAGTTCCCCACCCCCTCCTAAGCTCACGTTCCCCACCACCCCACCCCCTTTAACATTACCCACATCCCCTTTAACAACACTAAAATTTATTTCCACCCATGAGCATGACCTGCCATCACCAGGATTCAAACACATGACATGTTCTATGCGTGCCTAATCCATTACCAATCCACCATATTTATTTCCCCTTTATTTATTAATATATCTAAATTCTTATATATCTATTTAGTTATATTTATTCATATATTAATATATATATATATTAACATATATATATATATTAACATATATATATATATATATTAACATATATATATATATATTTATATATATATATATATATATATATTTATATATATATATGGTAATATATATATATCCATATATTAATATATATATCTATATATATCTATATATTAATATATATATATATATTAATATATTTATTTGTATATTAATATATATTTATAAGATCGGTTTTAAATACATTTATAAAATATGCTTTTTGTCGTGTGTTTATAAATAAATATATACATATATAAAAAACACACATAAATATTATATCTGTATTTGTAAGTATACTTATACATATTTAAATATTTTTACAAATATTATATATTAATATGTATATACAAATGTTTAGAAAATATAAATAATATATACTAGCCTGAAAATACAGGCACACAAATATATATATACACACACACGACACACACACTAGAGCATCACATAGGCATATAAATATTAATATATTTGTATTTTAAATAAAATGGATATTAGTTTTTTATTTATATAAGACATATATATTCAGAAATATACTTTACATGAAAATATAATTATTTATTTATTTAAAAAATAAAATTTTTGTTGATGAATATATAAAAAATCTGTATATATTATTATATAATTTTTTATAAGAATCATTAAATTATCCAAAATGATAAAACTTCAAAGCCATACTATCAATATAAATGTATCCCTTCTGAATAAATTTAGTCCCTAGTGAATAAGGTCAAAAAAAAAACCCCTGAAACGAGGCTGAAATTGCATCGAATGTTATAAAACATTGGGTATGTGGATTAAAAACACAGTTTTAGAGGCCTTATGGGCCTTTTGGCCTATAAAAATGTGACAAAAGGTTCTGTTTGGTAATATTGAATAGATCTCATCACAGGCTTCTATTTGATATGTCGTAGAGCTCAAATGGACACACAATTCAAATGATATGACTGTTTGAAATTTTAGTAACATTTTCAACTTATTTTAGATCTTTTATTTATATTCTTTCTAATTTTTGTGACTTAAAATTATTATCAAGTGATTATTAGTCAATGATAATTAGAAAATTATTAATTAATAATATTTTTTAAAATATTTTAAAACCATTTTCATTAAATTTCTTACATATTAAATGTAATAGTGTTCATATAATTATCTAAAACATATTAAAAAGATATATATTATATTTCTATCAATATAAATATACTTATATACCAATATATTATTTTCATGATTTTTTAAAATATAAACTTTATTAGAAATAGGAAAAACAGCTGATAATGCCCCATCTTTATCAATGCTACTAAAAAAGTGCTCATATAGGTGGGCCCATTAATAGCAGTAAAAATTCAATGATAAAGGGGGTTCCTTTATCAGTGAGAAAAAAGCGCGGATAAATGGTCACTTTTAACAGTGCTTTTTTAGTACTGTTAAAAGTGAGCTTTATCAGCACGGATAACGACACCCCTTTATCAGTGTTTTTTTAAGCGCTAATAAAGTGTTTCCCTGAAGATACCTAGTTATGTGGCATTGAACTATAATCCTTAGGAATCTCGGGATGTTAAATATTAAATGAATTATAATATATAAAAAAATGGAATAGGTTGTGGTTCATCATAGTGTCATCATAGGATTCCTACATATGAGAAGTTAGTGTCTAGGTTTGATGGTCCTTTTGTGTTTTTGGAGAAAATTCATCCATCAGCATACCAATTCTCTCTTCCATAGAGGTATAGTTTATTTCATGATGTTTTTTATGTGTCATAACATTGGAAGTTTCACCATGAGCCTTCTAATGTGATCGATGTTAATTATGATGAGTTATAGACAAATGCATCTTTTGATATTCATAATATACGGGTTATTGATCCCAATGAGAAAGTGTTATGGGGAAGGATCATGTTGATAATTCAAGTATTGTGGAAATATTGATGTGTTCATGTGGAAATATGGGAGGCATATGTAGATATGTGGGCTCATTGGCCCGATATTGTTACCTCGAAATCATAGAGATGCTTGGGAGTACAGGTTTAGGTTGTGATGTTATAAGGTGGGGATATTATAATATATTTACCTTTTTGAATATTTATCACGATCATTTTTAGGTACTCTTTAAACAATATTAGTTTTATATTTTGTGGTTTTTTATTCCATGTGTAATTTTTTAATTTTGGATAAAAAAGGGGTACTGCATTGTTATCACATACTTTTCCCAAATGGGTTTTCTACCCCAAGAAAACCATGTAATCCCAAATAGAGGGGAATTTCACATTTGGGAGATAGTTTTTCAAACTGTGTGTCCACTTATTAGAAATCATGAACCCCTATGATGAGGCCCATGGTTGTATAGAATGTTTTGGAAAACCATGAATCCCAACCTAAGATACCATCAATGTGGATTTTAATTACCCTAAAATTTATTAAAAATCATAACCCCAGTACTAAAATCAGATCAACCTTGTATAAACCTAAACTAATTCTACTAAATTATAAAACTCTTAATAAGGTTCTAAGGATCCTTGAACATCATTCTTAATGAATCAAATATCAAATTTAAGGAAAATATCTCCTTCAGTATGTGATTTCATCCCTATTTGGATTCCTCTATCTTCTATCTCTCTTTCTAAATAATGAGGAGTGATTTTTACTCCACTGTAAATGGTTTTGATTTAACATTTAATGGATCATAATATATTTTATCTTGATATTATGTTTTGGTCTTAGATTTTCCATGGCATTGTTATTTTGAATGTTTCTATTCAATTTAGGGATTTTTGGTTTTGCGCACGTCCATAAAAAATCATGAGGTATGTGGTTTAAATATCAATTCACATAGTCTTCAATGATAATTGTGTGTATGTAATTTTAGATTTTAAAAGGACTAATTTGTTAATTGAATCATGAAATTGAATTAATTAATTGAAAAAATACTTAGGTAATTTGGTAATTAATTAATTGATTAATGGGTTTATGGAGTTTGTAGAATAATGTTATTATTGAATTAATTAAATTAGTGATTATGGAATTAGTGTTTATCGAACTGACTGTCTATAATAATTAAATGGTTTGTGGCTTATCCTTGAATGGTTAAAGGTTATTATGAATAAATTTTGATAAATGGATTAATAATGAATTTTTCATATTATTCCAAGTGATTTAATAATGAAACATGATTTTTGGGATAAAAAGTAATTGTTCACCACGATGAGAATGCTTGATAATATGGTTAATTATGATTAACATTGATAAATGTGACATTCATGAGATATGTTATATATTTTTATATATGTGATAATTAGTGTGTGATTCATATTGATTCTCCCAATACCAATATGTGATAACGAACGTGTGAAAAGTACATATTCTTTAAACACCAACATGTGATAACAATGAGGTGTGGGATAAGGAACGGTAATCAAAATATCTCCAATGTGCTAGACATGATGTTATAGTTCCAACACGTTGTAATTGTAGTGGATTTCATATTAGACATGGTATGAAATTTTATTTAAATTATTAGTCAAAGCTCATGATATAATGAATTGTGATTCCCTATGATATACGGTTCAGACTCTATCACAGGCCAAAGTAGATATTGATTGTTTGGGTATCATCTTGAACACGGGTAATTATGTGGTTAATTAATGAATAATGATTTTTGAAAATATATTACGTTATTAATATAAATTATTTACTATAAAACTGAGTACAATGTTATAGACTGGATAATTTTTAGAGACTATTGGTGGTCTCTTACTGATTTGTATTCCCACCCTAATTTGAATGCCTGATTATTACCCAAATTGACTTCATTTAATCAGAATGTATAAGTTATATATAACAATTTTATATAAATGAGTTGGGATGGAACATGGATGATGGAACCAGACATGATTTCAGGACTCACTTGGGAGTTTTCAGTGTCTTTATTATATCTTTTTTTTGTGGACAATTCACACATATTGAAATGACATATCAACTATTTTAGTTATGGCTAGTTATTAATGTTTTTGGATTATCATGTGATGATGGTCTTTATTTATAATGGAATTCTTATTATTTTTTTATTACCATTTTACTATTATATATTTATTTATGTTTTTTAATATGATATATAGTGTCTATTCTACCTATGGTTTATATTAGACCCTCACTACTACTTAGAAGCATGTGGAATATGCGTATGCATGCTTGAGGTCATGTATCCAACCAGCTTAGGGCACCGATGTGGGGTACGTGGGGCTGGGAAATGCATTGTTAATAAAAAATTATTTCAAAATGTTCTAGAAATTAATTGCAATATGTTCTTTCCAAAAAACCATAAAACATATTTTTTTTATGAAAATATTCCTTTAAAAAATAAAATGTCTTTATTATAATTTTAGAAATCATTTACTTATCATTTATCAATACGATTTATATTTTTTATGAACATTATATATATTTCATAATTTAGTTAATCTTATTCATAACCTCTAATTTAATAGATAAGTTATAATTGTCATATTAAAATAAAAATATTTAATGGTCCATGAAGGCTCAGTGTTGCGTATCTTGTACGCTATCGAACATAGTTTTTATTTAAAATCATAGTGTATTACAGTCTCTCCTAAATAATAAATGGCATACTCATAATTTTTAATTTTTTTTCTCTTAATTAATAATTTCCATTTCTCCCAAATTATATTTCATAGTAAATCAATTATTAAACCTAAGTGTTTCATATACCTCATCCCAATAAAATATCTCCCAAATATCTATAATCACCATGTTAATAAATATATACTCTATAGTTATATTTATATTCACAAAAATATCTTGAATTATATTTAGATATTATCCTAAAAGGTAGTAAATAACATTACTATAATTATATTTGAAGATATCAACATATAAATGAATCACATTGCATCCATTAGGATTGATTATATTCGACAATATATTAAAGCATAATTAACATCAAATAATATACTAACCCCAAAGGATTATTTAAACCTCAATAGATTTTTCTTCCTAATTACCAACAAATGATTCAAATAAATTCAAAATTAAATCAATTAAATGAAAAAAATTGTTTTTTGATTTCATTTAACATATTATTTAGTATTAAATTATGCACCAATGATAATATCCATAACTTTTATGATAACATCAAATGAAAACATATATTCCTCGAAAAAATAACACAGTCCTTATTCCTTAAATATGTTCACAAACAATTAAATATTTTCTATAAATCCAAAAATCAAATATCATAAAATATGAAATAAATCAACATGTCATCAACTAAACATTTTCAAATAAATCAATGCTATCATACCAATGTCATTCATTTTATTATTCAAACTAAGCATATGTTTTTTAAATTCTAAAGTGGAATAATCCATAGATGTTCCATGATCCATGTATCCAAATAATCATTGATATAAAACTTCCATAACATAATTCTTGAATCATAATGCATAAATAATTTAAACCTTTCACATCATTGTACATTACCTAATATATAAGTTAATACTTGGATTAGGAAATTGGCTCGAATAATCCTCATATTCCCTATACATAAAAAATTGAACTAA
Source organism: Viscum album (assembly GCA_963277665.1). NCBI lineage: Eukaryota > Viridiplantae > Streptophyta > Magnoliopsida > Santalales > Viscaceae > Viscum > Viscum album. Next base: position 823,028,003 of record OY728162.1, read on the forward strand.
AAATGTTACCTTAGGATGATATTCATTTAACTACATATAACATTTAATTTTTCCTCAGAAATGACATGCTCTATACCATTCATTTACTCATAAAATCATATTTTGTGACTTTGATACATTCACAAGAGTGATTCTTCAAAAATTCTCTACATTAAGGTAATAGAACCTTTTTTCCATAATAATCCACAATATAAGATGTCTTAGGGAAATCTATGCTTATCTTAATTGGGGAGTCTCACAGTTGGTTAAGGTGAATGATATTAATAATATATAATGACATATTATTAATATTAATCCCACGGTTTCACAATATAGATCCAATTTCATTTAGTTAATTATGAGGATAATAATTCCATTTTTTATTAGTTTTAACACGATACATCCAAATTCCATCCAATGACTAAAACCAAAAAGAATATTAGGAGAAATAAAATTCATATTGAGGAACCAAGAAAATCATTTATAAGATGTATAAATCATTAAAATCCTTTTCAATCTATTGAACCTTATATTTAACCTGAGCTATGCATAATAATTACAAAACAATTATGATATCATTTAATTAGACTCATACATAAGGTTTTTGGTAATGATTTATCATCCTAGTTTCCAAAGGACAACTAAAAGTTTATATGATAAAAACTTCATTTACAAGTACATTTAATACATTGTTATCACATCTTAATATGTTAATATTCAATACATAACATAATGATCCATTCTAGAATTTTACAGGTCTAGTGCCATCAGACACATAGACACATAATGAAGTTGTTAATAATATATCTAAATCATGTCCTACTATATTATTAATAACTACAATTCTTAGAAACATCATACATAAAACGTTCGTATCAACCTGGTGAAAATGAAACAAAAGAAAGGGTGAGATCAGATGCTCAATAATGGAGAACAATGGATATTTCAATGATCAAATGATCTCAATATGAGAATAAGGTTATTAATACATGATCATAACATTATAAAATAATATCATACATATCATAGATCATAAAAGTAAGTCATTAAATAAATTTTGGATTTTCAAAAGACATAAATAATAATGGAATAAATGAACATGAGCCAAGAGAGAATGAAATATGTATAATACATAGTTGTATGGAATGAACATAATCATAGAAAATAATTTTCATTATTAGTAAAGGATCATTTAAAATACTATCAATGTATAATGTATTTCCTCCCCCAAACCATCATAAACGTCATGGTTCAATTCCATGATAATCATAGTTGACAAAGTCCCATACTTAATTAGCATCGCTCCTCATTCAAATAATGTTTATCTCATATAATATTAATCATTAACAATTTTATTGGAGGGAGAGAGATGTATCAACCAATAGATAAATAAATTTTTACATATCTTCTCTATAAGATCGTAAAAAATTCATCATGTTATAACACAATAAATGTAATGTGTTTCAAAAACAATTACTCATTTAATAATAGTATAACTGATGGAAAAGGAAAATGTTTCATAAACATATTTTCATCATAAATATTAAATATAAAGATAAAAAATAATTTTAGTGTTAATGGATCATATCCCCCATAAAGTATAAGTGAAATCAAGGAATATTATCATTGATGATTATAAACACCGATAAAATATCAATAAAAATTTATGGGGGAAAATTTCCTTTCAATTTTATAATTGCATATTTAAAAAATTAAAATGTTAAAAATATTATGGAAAATAATTTATTTTAAAATCTCCTACGAAACATTTAAAGGAAACATCAAAGCTTCGAGTGGTCATGATGGCGTAAAATTTTGTTTCAACCGTATAAATTAAAAAAAATCCTCTCATACTTGTACAAAGACAAAAAGGTACCTCATTTGAAAAATGAAAACAATAATAATTTTGAAATATGTTTTTAAAAATTAAAAAAAAGATGAAAAATAAATTTAAACAATCAAATATTAATATTAAAAACCTTCTTTAAAACTTCCATATGCAAGAAAATGTTTTTTGGTCGATGAGATAAATAATGTCAATTTTATTTAAAAGCATTCATTTAGTATATTGAGTACTTAAAGTGATGAAAATGTAATGAAAAATTTATTATCCAAAAGTAAATAGAGGAGAATAAAATCTATAATATTCTATAAAGTTATATTATACAATTTCAACATCATAGATTAATCATAGACAATCCCGATAAATAATGAGATTATAACATAAAAGCCTTACTCATTTTGTAACAACTATATCGTAAGCCTGTGAAATAAAGAAAAAGAAAATTATATTTATAACCCCATAAATTTAATAAGGATAATAATAAAATACATTCATATGTACTATATACAGCACACAAAAGAAAAATTTGATGAATCTAGAATGTGTCCCCCAGGAAAAAAATGAGATAAAAGTACCTTAACCTGGGAATGTTTTCCTTTTTGGGAAGTGAAAAATATTTATAATAAATATAGATTTATTTATATATAGTATAGAAACATAATAACATATATGATCACAAATATGATATACTTATTACTTTTGACCACCTATTTGATAACAGATATTTATTAAAATCATTATTCTGGTGATATCTACTTTATTTTTCAGGTATGTTTTGGTACGGTAGTTCTGGTCCATTTTATTTGATCATGGTTATATAAAATATATATTATTATTAATAATATAAATATCATATATATTCATTTTAAATTTATTTATATAAATCCATAAAAGTAGATATAGAAAAAATAATTACATCGTTTATGAAGACGTTTTGTCGTACGTATGTGTGAATGATGTTTTAATTTCTCAGAGATTTAAATAATAGGAATGTAAATAAAAAAATATATACATAATAATTATTATATAATATATTTATTATATACTCAATAAATCCTTCCTTATTAACATCTAAGTAAAACAGAAATGTAAAATGAATCACATTGCTTCATGGAGGAGGACGTCCACACGTACTCACAAGCGATGTTATTATTTTCCAATGGTTTGGAAGGTAAGAAGGTATATATTATATTAAAAATAATAATTTTTCAATATTTAATAATTATAATATATAAACATTAAACCCATCATAATACCAATCCAAAAAATTGGTGATGCGAAATGAATCGTATCACTATGTGGAGACGGTAAGTCGTACGTATGCAAGAGCGAAACATTCACATCTAATTTCATGGATAGATCATGAATAAATATGGTTTCAAAATTTTAATAAAATTTAATTTTTTTGAGGATAATTGATTTATTATTTTATGAAAAAACTAATATATTTATTTTAGATAAAAATAATTTAAAAAAGGTTATATATTAAGGAAATTTACTCTTTTTTGAAATAACTCCTCTAAATATCCCCTTAAAGACCAAAGTGATAGTAATTTTGGAGTTCCATCACATATAAAATGTGAATAAGTTAGCTTATAAGGAAAATTTAAACATTATGGTCGATATATAAGTTTAAAAAATTCTTAATAAGTGATGGAGGAAATTCCCTTTTATAATTGAGTTAAAGAGGAGATTTTGGTATTACTTAAAAGATTAAAATATAAAATAGTCATTATCTATCCAAAATTCCAAATAAATATGAAGGGTTATAATTTAATATGTTATTAGGTTTAAAAAATATCTAATCACCTTTTTACCATTTTATATGGGGTATTAAACCTTATCATTTGGTATAACTCATTAATTAACCCATTTTTACATTAATCACGGTATCATATTTTTCAGATTAAAAGTATAATATTTTTACATGTGAGGTGAGAATTAGATAATTAATGGACAAGCGATTATATTTTAGACAATATATTATCCTATTTTTCATATTTAAATATTTTATAAAATTTTTCAATAAATCCATGACAAATTGTTTTGAAAAAATATTATTAATGTCAATTATGACACTATTCATTTGATTAGATTTAGAATAAATAAATAATTCTTTTATATAGAATTTTACAATTTAACATCACACTAATATATCATATTATTCAAAAACAATAATTGAACACTATAACTCACTAAAATTATATTACTTTTAGAATTCTTAAAATCCATTATTTTAGTTTTCTTATCATTGAATAAATAATATGACATCATTGTATAAGAATTTAAGGTAATTTTATAATTTATGAAAGTTATAAATAAAGTTATGTCGATAAAATTATTTAATTATAACCTAAATAAACAATTATCTTCATTCATTGATTTATTTTTTCATTATGTGTACATATATGAGATATTTATATCTAAGAGAGTGTTATTCTATAACTTCCATTGCAATAAATATTTTATAAGACATATTCATGGAAAAGTAACAATTAAAAATAAATTTAAAATAATTGTGGAAACTTTTAGAATATCCTTCATCCAATATTTATTATTATTAAAATATATAGCCCTATCACTAAGTTTTAACCTAGATCAACTTGATTTACCATTTACCATGGTGATAGTTTTTACCCGGATTATTGTTGATATTAACCAAAAATAAAAGAAAAGTATTTTAAAAATGTAATAAATAGATTTGAAAATATGGAATGAATCTTATAAAACATATTTTCTATATTTTTAAGATATTATTTTTAAAATAATAACAAATTATGCGAAGAAACCCCCTTTTTAGAAAAATTAATTTAAATGCATAACATAGGGTTTTTTATTATCTCATGGCTAGAAAAATATAAAATAATTATTTAAAACGTAATTGACTATATAATATATATTTATTTCATTTAAATAATTCACCAATAGAGAATATTTTAATTTATTATGAAAATAACTCATTACATGGATAAAAATAGTTTTTTCAGAAAAATATGTTTTAATTATTAAAATATTCTTTTTCAAATTCATTCATAAATTTGATTCCAATAAACATAATTTTATTTTTTTAAACATAGGTAAAATAATTTTACATTTAAACCATTTTATACAAAAATATAAATTTGTAAATTATTGAAATGAAAATACACTCTTCAATAAAAATCTATACTTTTTGTTGTTCATTGAAAAATAATAATTTTTAGAAAATTCTCATTAAATATAAAATTCATATAATTTTTACATAATTAATTAAAAACTGATATAATTTTAATAAAATATAATTTTTAAGTTCTAATGAAATTGATTTTACTATTTTATTAAAAAGATAAATAAAAATGGTTTTTTACGAAAGTGTTTCTTTGGTGAATAAAAATACATTACTAAAAATTTAGTGATTATTTACTAAATATTTATCAATAATATTATATTTATTATGAAATTCATATATATTTCATATATTATTTAATTTTTTTGATAAATAATATTTTAAAGGATAGGTTATCATGATCATATTCAAATAATAATATTTTATGATTTGTTTAGGCTTGGTGTTTCATATCATGTACGCTATTGAACATAGTGTTAATTAAAAATACTATAGTGCAATGATTTTCATATTTGGAAGACTATTAAAAAAGTATATTATATAATTTATACAAGATAGATGTATGTTTTACAGTCTTCTTCCTTCTTTTTTTGTATAGGAGTTATCCAATCACAAAAGATATTTTATTCATTAGCTTCATCCATACTTATTTCTTTTCCTGAAAATATTTGTCCTAATTTAACTACCACATATTGTATTTTTCTATCTATGAGTATATTCCATCCCCATTTTCTCCCCTTAGGAATCTCACTTAAGCATCTCTTTAGTATTTTATTCCTCTATATTTTTATCACTAACTTTATATGATCACTCCGAAATTTGATTAACATTTCATCTCATTTTTAAATAAATAGATCTTGAATTTTATGGAAAAATCAATAATTTTATTAGAATTTGAATTATATTATTTTATATTAATTCCCAAGGAAAATTCCATCATCCCAATGAGTATCAATCTTTTAGTACTTATTTTTTTTGAGAATAAACAATTTACCCCCCAAAAATCAAAAGTATTCCAATGTGAGATTCTTCCCATACCATATTTCGTATGGTGTGTTATAATAACTTTTAATTAAAAATCCCCTTTTTTAGATATAAAATAAATTAAGAAAAATTTAGTTTTAATATGTATTTTAATCATGGTGTATTATAATTTATTTATTAGGATGGTCCCCCACCTGATAGTTAGTTAATTTAATACCATTTTCAATCTATAACTTCTTGGTTTTTATCCCTAGAATCTACTATAATAATACCATGTAATATTTAATACACATAAACACTATATATTTGAAGTATATTTTTATGAACCATGTCATCCTACATTAATAACCAATACATAGAGTCTAATAACATTATTCATCTGTGGACATTGGTGAAATTGGCCCCCACACATACACTATCACAAACTGAAGGCATCTCATTGAAATTTTTTATTTATTATTTTAAGTATTTAAAATGATTTTCCATGTTCAGAATGATTATTAGTATTAGTTTCATCATGAAAATGTTTTAGGATATTACAATATCCTTCATTATCCACCACATCATACAAGGACTTTTGGATTTAGTGGCCAAGAATTTTTTCTATATCCATTTATATTCTTCCTTGAATATAAAGTGCCTATATTATTCCCCAATAATGATTTGGACATTGTATGGCTTAATTGTATCATACACTATGGATTCCATCCATTCACATGAATTGTTTTCAAATATATACTAACAAATAAAATAGGTATTAGAGATTTAATGTGATTCCTAGAAATCTTTATATCCATGAATGAAATTTATTGAAAATATAAACACGCATCATTTTACTCTTGATCCCTAACCACTTTAGTGATGATGTGATAATGGATGAGGGAAGCCCAATCATGCTGTATGTTACTATCTTATGAAGGTAGTGAAAATTGTAAAATATTAGTAGAATAATTAAAAAAATTGTAAAATAAAATTAATCTAATTAATTATTGGAATAATAAATGTGACCTTCTAGGAGGAAAATGAGTATAATAGGGTCCAAGGATCTAATACAATTCAATGTAATAGATAATAATTCCAGAAATTTGGTTGGAATATCCCTTTTATTGACTTTATCTTCATCATGAAATAAGTTTTTTCATTATGGAATGATTTTATATACCATATATATAAACCCTTTTCTATTCCTCATAGGTTATATCATTGCGGTTCAAGGGATGGTGTTGGTGTTCCATTGATACATCATTCTCCTTAAAAAAACAATTCTCTCAAGGGTCATGCAATGTTGTTCCATGTACATTCCATGTAACATTATCTTCCCTTAGGTTTCTTAGTATCATTATATACTGAAGTGGAAAATATTATTTTTTAATTATAAAGGAATTATATATCATTATTACTTCATAATGTCATAGAATAATTGTAAAATGTTATAAAATGGTCTTCTACATCTCCTCAAAGGGGTACAAATATTTAAAATCAACATGACGTGGATACATCAGTAATAACACTACATTATTTATCTATTTGATCCCATTATACTCATCCCACATTAAAACATAACATTATTTGTATCCTCCTTCAAAATCATGAGATTTATCTCCATCAAATATGGTTCTCCCCTAGTGTCAAATGAAACCACAACTCGTTCTCCTTTACTCATCCTAGAATGTTGTACCCTCAACCCACACTTCATCCTTGAGAATTAAACTATTTAATGTACTAGATATTGTTTTACTACTTTAATGACTGGAAAAAAACATGGTGTGAATCCGTTAATAGGAGGATTAGATGGAATTTTTGTTTTATTTTTAATTTTTACCTAAAATGTATTATATAGTTTCATAAAATCTCAACATCATAAGTCCATCTTATATAATAATATGTATCCTCTTTTCTATCATGTTATGGAGTAAGGTCCCTTGTTTTGGTGTAACATCATCAAAATCAATGCCATCCACACCGTGACACCATATTGTGGAATTATTTCTTTCTATTTTTACCATTTAATCTTTGGTCCAACTAACTACATAATGGAAAATAAATTTTTTGGTGTAATCTCTCTACAGATACTCTAAAAACATCAATAGGGAACAAAAAGCATCCTAAATCTATATACATTAATTAAGCTATAAAATAACAAACAATTTGTAGCATTGTGTCCCATAATCAATGAAAAATATTATAAAAATATATGCATCAAAAATAGTTATCAAATTCCCCTACAATTTAATATATTTTTATCATTAATAAAAATATATTTACAAAGCTTCCAAATATGTTCAGTCCATTAACTAATGAAAAGCAGTAGATAACATGTCAATAAAACAAAATAATACCTGATTATTTTCAATTTATAATATAATCATCCTTTCTAAGTAATCATAGAAACTTAATAATATTATACTTCAAATCGTATTCTCATCCATAATTAATTTTCAACTATTCTATAGACATCTGTACTCGGACAATGATATACCTATTTAAAAAAATTTACATTCAACACTCATGAATAATGTAAAACTAGTGTTATGCTCATTATAAATTTCATGTCTTATATTGATTGTATTGTATAATATCTCAAATAACATTATATAAATCTAACCAATGAAATATAGTTTAAATCCTAAAAATATTCTAATGTCTTTGACGCTAGATGTGGGTAGTTCATTATGAAATCAATAAAAATTAATTCTTTAAAAATGGGGATAAATTATTTCTTTACATATAATGATTATTTATTTAATCTCAATGAAAAGGGGAACTACTTATCCACATAAAAGTCATCATATCCCATCAATATCTACTTCTCTTAGTGATTCCCATCATGAAAATTCAACAATAAAGGCACAATTGTCGTCATATTTTTATTTCCTTTTTCATTGATACAATAGAAATTGCATCAGCATCACGTATCACACCCATTAAACTACCTTTGTTTGATATCTTCTTGGATATAATTATAATAGTTATAATAATATCATAGATCATGTATGAGTGATAATTAAAATGTACATGATATGATCTATTATTTCGATTTGTTTTCCAAAATAATATAGGAATCAAGTAATAAAAATATAACATATCATATAATAAACATCAAAATAAATAATTACAATTCTACCTATATATCTTACATGGTATTCTCACATGGTAGTTCCATGCATCACCAATAACCTTTTTTAAACTCAAAAGAAAAAAATCATGTATTTGAACTAAACAATTTCTTGTATGAAGGATATATTTACCTATAATTTGGATTACTTGTCTAGAAATTTCATGGATATTACAAGATTAAAATATGGTTAGATATTATTTAGGACTAAAGGTAAAATGGGATAAAAATATCCTCAACCATATTATTTAGGTTTGAAATAAACTAATTTTATTTTGAAAATGATCAAAGATAATGTTTAAATAGTATGGTTTGTCTGGACTTCAATTATAAAATAGGTTATTAAAAATAATTTAATAAAATAGTTTAAAACAAATTTCAAAAAAGTAATTTCAAAATGATTAAAAATAAATAATAAAATGAATTTAATGTAATAATCAAATAAACATAAAATATAAAAAAATTATATTTGAGGCCAAAAATAATTCTATTATTATATTGGATATCATATTAAGAAATAAAAAGTAATTTATTTTCAGTAATTACCATTTAAAATTTTATCTTTTATTTACATGTGTGTTTATAATTTTCATAAGTCAAGAGATGTATGCAAAAATATTTCTCTTTTTTCCATTGATTTCAAGAAAAAATTAATGTGTTTCCAAGAATCCCTTCACAACACTTAATTTCAAATACCATTTCAATTATTTAAAATCATGGTGATATAGAAGAAAATGAATATTCCTTAAAATACATCATAGTATGTTATAAAAAAGACATGAAAGAATTAAGGACCTCCCTAATTTATGTTAGATTTTTTTTCATGATAACTAGATGGAATTCACTATATGAAAATCCTATGCATTTATGGATTGTGGTGGATATGATTTCATAAAATATAAACATTGAACTATGTAACATGATAATGTGAAACTGTTATATTTATTATTCTTCAAAATAAATTGATGCAAAAAAATAATTTTATATTTGTTTTCACTCAACATATTATATAATGGATAGACAAGGAAAACAAAATGAATGTAAATATAGTAAATTCTAATCAATAAGAATAAGTAAAACACAAATAGTAGGAATTAATAAAAATTATAAGGGGAGGACATCCTATGAGTCATTTGTTCCATCCCCTATCTACCCATTTGGATCAACAGACACTACATTTGTAGTCAATGATATCAATAAATCCTTAAAGGACTACACCTACCGGTATTTAATGGCCTAATACTTCTCCAAAATAATTTCCGCGATGACTAATGTTTTATAAGGGAAGGTAGAGTAGTCTAAATCTAGGTTGTGTTTGAAACTACATATATTTCTCCCTATAAATGAGGAATGAAAGTCAATGATGGTTTTGAAAACTACTAATATGAATTTTCAATAATGGATATTGAAAAATTAAATGTCTGAGAGATTTATAGTGGTACTTATTTAGAAGTTTGTGTATATGGTTCCCCACTTGGTACAGTATTCATTGATCCATGACCCAAAGAATGTTCATTGTTTACAAGAGGATTTAGTAGAATATAGATATATGTATTTGTAGTTTTAATTTTTGTATCACTGGGAGGGGATATTATATTGACTATGTTAATAGAGGGAGTCAGTGGATGATCAATTTGTTGAGTTGGTATCTCCCTGATCCTTAGGGAGGCCTTGTGATGATGAACCCGGTCAATAAAGGGAACCTCCATTGTAGAGTAATTTTTCAAATCGTTTTGATTATTTCAAGAATAAACTTAATGTATCGTCATCCAACATTATCCATAAGATAACTATTATCCCATGTGTCAAAACCTGAAGAGGGGTAGGTTGGGGCTGCTATAAATGCTCAATTTTGGGTGGTATCAAAATAACTAAATATGTAGATGGATGAGTGGGGTAATAATATTGAGTTTGGATGAACCTAAGATGTTCCCAATGGGGTGGATAAAGGTAGACAAAATGGGTTGTGTTATGTCATGTGGTAGAATGGGAGGTGGATCAAATTCTACCTCCATCTTATCATAAAAATTATGCATGATCCCAATAATATATAGAATGAAATTGTAAAATACTAATTCTAATCCCTGTGAGGAAAGGGTGGGGGTTTTTCCTAAGCATGTGAAACTTCTATTCGTCCTCTTGGTGTTGGGTTTGGTAGGAAGTTAACGAATCTTGTGGGTGTCCCTTGATAGAATCATAATCCACAATTAAATACGTATAATTTTCATTCCATTCATTCCATTTTCCTCTATCATTAATGGGACAATTATTTCTAATAATTGGAGGGAAGACAACATAATCTACCCCAATAAGGATATTTGTAATGATTAGTCAAAAATTCCCATGTTATTATCTTGTAAATAGTGAAACTCACACCCATAATAATACTTTTCAGCTTTTTTGAAATTGACACTTAATATAATGAAAATGATTTAGTCATGATGATTCTTAACTACCATATATAAATGCTATAAATAATAATAACATATAATCAAATAAAAAAGCCTTATGATGATCCCTTATCAAACCATTCATGAGATATATACGAATGTATAATCCTTATGAGAAAACTTCTCTACTAATTTCTCTTATTTTTTTTAGGATTGTTCCTTCTCAATGGGAAAATGGTTGTTTTTATCTACTACTTATGAATTATGTTCTTGCATCTATATTGAATAAAATCATTATAATCCACTCTCTCTATAAACTCATTGTTTTTGACACATTATCCTGCTTCAAACTCATTAAACCAAAGGATCCAATTATGTTGAACAATTATTAACACAATATACTCCAGTTTCATATCCAATACTAATAGTAACTCTAAGATCCAATTTATAGAAGCCTTATACAATACATGAGTAATATGTTATAAATTCATAGCCTTGAATGAATATATAACTTGATTGTCTATATAATGATATTCAATAATATGAATATCAAAATTCATTTTTTATGAATTACTAATATTTAATGTCTACCCAGACTCTTCCAGTGCTTGGGTTCAGTAATCCATATAAAATAGTTAAGGTTATTTTGGGATAAATACCCAAAGGGAGATGGGTGATGAGTTTTTTGGTTGCATTGGATTATGTTAGGTTACGGAGATGTGAATTGGTTTTTTGAAAGGCTTAGTAAGAGATAAAGTGGTTGTGTGTGTAGTTTATCAATTTTATATTTTTCTGGGTCTCATAGATATATTTTTTTTTTATGTTAATGGGTAGTTATATTTGTATTTTTTTTAACATTCTTAGTTTGAAACATTGGGGAAGGGATAGGGATATAGATGTTTAATGGATCATGATGGATTCATATGGGGTTTTAAATGTGTTGTTTTCATGGATTGGGAATTTTTTTTTGTTTAGATGTGTATGGTGTATTTTCACAGTGCAGGTTGGGAAAAAATATAGTAAGTAGTTTGAAATGGGTATTAATGGTGTGAAATTCAATAAGGAGAGGATCTATAAGTGTAACTTTATTGATATAAGGTGACCAGAACATAATAAAACATCTAAGAAAATACAATTAGAGATCAATGAGTTATTGTAATAGGGATACTAATAGCACAATATAGGTTTTGTTGTTTATAATTAAATGAATTTGAATACATTGTGGCATGACCCATGTCAATATAGTATGACGTCAATAGTTCTAAAACCATTGTATTTTTCAAAAAAAATCTTCTAGAGTTGCAACTCCATGGGGGAAGCCACCATAGAACAACCATGTCAGTTTATCCCTATGTGATTTATTTAAGGTCAAAATCATTACATGAAACCTACCCAATAAAAAATAATGTTTCCCTTTTTTCAATCTTGAAGCATTATTGAATAAGAATTTCCATCGCAATGCAACATGATTTGTCACTCAATTTTATGATATTTTGTGTTTGGGTTACAGTACACAGCCACCCAATTAGGGTTAGGTTCTTTTCTATCCAAGAACATTAGATTATTATAGTGCTCTCAATTATTGTTTGTCATAGGCCTAGAATGATAAAATTAGGTTGTAGTTTTCTATGAAATGATATGTCACAACCCGACCAATCTATTATTATTATTTTATTATTTTCATTGGTTATAATTTTTTTTCGAAGTTCAGGTTGAATATCGAACAAGATTTTTGAGTATTGTCAGAAAAATGCACATTTTTTAGTTGACATCGTTAAGCGCCCTGGAGGAGTGTGATTTGGATACCCCGCATGGATTTGCTTAGGCAACGACACAATTCACCTATCTCTGAGAAATTTAAGTGAATAAATATTGATGTTTATTGCATTATCTAAAATTTTCATGGTTAATAATTTTAATTCATATTATTTAATCAAAATGAGTATTTTTATTATTTATATTTTTATCAATAAGCTTATTATTATTCCTATTAGTGTTATTATTAATAAGGATTTATTATTATTATTATTATTATTATTATTATTCAAATGAGGGAATTATTATTATTATTATTTTTATTAATGAATTTTTTAGTAAAATAATTATTTTATCATTATTATGTTCTTACTAATGTTATTATTATTATTTTTATATTATTATTAGAATTATTAATAATATTATTATTATTCTGAAATAATTTTTAATTTTTTTATTCTTTTTCTTTTATTATAATTTTTTTCCCACGGCTGTCACCCCTTTCTCCCCTCCCCGTCGTGGAACACAACCCCATCACGATCCATTTTTTCAGTGCGCCACGCGACCAGCCTCATCCTGCACCTCTGGATGCCTCCAGTTGCACGCCCTCCGCTCTGCACCGTCAGGCCTCTATTCATGCCTCCAGCCTTCAACTCGGGAAGCAGTGCTCCCGCGGCCTTACCCTCTTGTTTTATCTCCCAACAACCACCTCATGCTTCACGCACATAGTGTCTCCCCCTCTATGCTTCCCACCATCCACCCGACCCTCCTACCCTACTCTTCCAACACCACCCTGCCATCACCCTCCTCCGGTCAGTGATCACAGCACGAGCTCCCTCCTCCAGGGGCCACCCCCTATCTGGCCACTTCTTCACAACTTTGACCAGAACCGCGGTGCCCTATGGCCTTATCTATCTCACACTACTAGTTTACCCCACTCCCTCCAGCTTCAGACCCACTTCCTTTCGGCACCTGCATTCTGGCCGCTTCCCTTTTTGTTGGGCGCCTTCCTGGTTGGCGCACTGGGTAACGCCTCCTCACTTGGTGCTCATGCGGTATCTGTTTTAATGTGGTGTTTTAATGCGGTCCAAGAACGCGTGAATTAATTCAAACTGTGACGCTCTTTTGATGCGGCGACATTATTTTGGCGTTGATTCTTTTCCTATATAAGGAGGCAAGAGCAAGGCATTTCAACACCACCGGCAGCAACAACACCGAGAGAAAATCTCATTTGGTGATCGTCTTTCTTTTACGATCATCTTTCTTTCTCTCCACCTTTTGATCCAAACTTTTCTTCTTGAGTATTACTTTTGAGATCCCTTCCATTTTGGGGAGTCTCTACCATGTACTTCTTGATTTTAGTGGATCCCTTTTTCTGGACTAGATCCCGTGGTTTTTCCCTTTCGGGTTTCCCATGTAAAAATTTCTAGTGTCAAATTTATTTTTCAGCACATTTAATTTTGTCGTTGCGCATCCACTTCTATTTGGGGGGAAAGATTCAATTTCTGCTGCTCATTCTCTTTTTCTTTTGTTTGCGCATTCGTCGCTTTCCCATCTTTCCCAAGAATTTTTGGGTAAGCCGCACCTCCACCCGGCACCCTACCTTGGCCGGACCTCCCTTGCCAGAGAACCTCTTGCAATCTCATGGGATTTTCCTATCTCGCCAGTGGTGGTGCAGCGCCCTGATGTCATTCCCCATTCCCTGATCCGACCAACCTGTAGAGGCACGGTGCCCCTAGGACGTCCCCCTTCACTGCCTTATCCACGAGCTCCTCCTGCTAGCACCCTCCAATGGTCTCAGCAGCACATACCTCTAGTTGGACCTCCTTCTATACGTCGGGCACCCACCATTCCTCCTTCTAGAAGCACAGATCCCTTTCAGCATACTCTGACAAGTCCGCATGACTTCGGTCACTGTGCGTCATCCCACTGGTCCCCTACGACCACCATCCTCTAGTCGCGCGCCTTTGGACTCATTGTGAGATTTCCGGCCATCCCATTTTGTAGAACAATGTACCTTCTGTCCGGACGTTGCACACACTCCCAGTCATTTCACGCTCTTCACTGGGATCCTCACCTGTTGTTTTATCTTTTGCGCGATCCCATACCGCATCCACGCGCTGACCCTTTCATCCTTTGCTCACTCCATTTCTCATGTACTTGTATTTAGGTGAGTTTTGTTCTTTTGTTCACATGGATTATGTTAATTCTATGTTTCTATATTTTTTTGTTATTTTTGTGATTGATGCAGTGTGTTGGAAGAAAAAGTCTGTGATACCATGGATAGTAGGTTGCGTTCCCTTGTGTGTAAGTGTGAGGTATGTCACACCATCGTAGTCGAGCTGCAAGTCATGGTATGTTCCCACTTAACATGCCTTTATATTTTTAATTTAATAATTCCTTGTTATTTCATTACTTTTAAATTAATGGTAAATAATATTAAATATATAATTTTAGAATAAACATTCATTGTGAAGGCTAGTAGTTTATATTTTTTATTTCGAATTAACTGAATGTGTTTTTATCTTAAATGGGCATAATTAGTGTTGATAAAATGCCTGGTTGGCCTTTATATGTAAATTGTTTTTCTTTTAAAAAGAATATTGGGTTTCAAATGTTTTTTGATTTCTAAAATGGATTTCTGGAAACAAGTTTGTGTCGACTGGTTGGTTAAGGCCAATTTGGAACATTAATGAAATAAATTATTTTGAAAACCCTATTGGGAGTAACTCAGGGGTGACCTTGTTGTGCATATTGATTTTTTGGGTTTTTGTGCATGATGTTTGTGAAGCGAAATTGGATTCTTGTTTGACATTGCTAACTCAACCCTTTTTATTACACTCGTTTACATAGGAATCAGGAATAGTAAGTGAATCTTATGTGAAAAATTGTTGCAGTAGTTTCGATCATGAACTTTCTAGTGGCCCATAAAAGATAGGTATATTATTATTATTGTTACGGGATTGGGCCCCTCGATCATGACAGAGAGGGAATAAATAAGGCTTTAGGGTATTAAGTTGTTATCGAGTGTAGGCATGCCTTCAGGATGAGTCACATGTATAGTACGTTATATATTTTTCACATGCTCCTAAGTTCGACACATGATTTCTTTAGTTCTTATTTGTATGTGGAGGACAATTGAGAGGCCTAGTTTGGTTTCGGGTCCTCTTTTTCTACTTTCCCATTTCCCGTATTGTGTGTTGTGTGTGTTTTTACTCTTGACTTGCAGCTAAAAATTGGATTTCAAAATCTTTCATGAAAATGTTATAAATTGAAATGCCTCTTTTCCATCAATTATTAAAAAAATTAATTAAAAAGGGAAATGGACTGTTACTTTTTTTCGGAATGAAAGTTTTTGTGGAAACCACTATTTTATATAATTTAATTCAAACTATAAATTGTTTAATTCATTATTTAAAGGAAGTGAATTGAGAATAGTTTGTTAGGCGTACCTAATGAGTTTTAATACTCACTCATATAGTGTTTTCCTATTTTTAGTTCCTGTTTTTGGTTAGACTCGAGCTTGCTCACCCTGGGTGAGAGTTGTTTGTTTATTGATGAAATACCCTCGATTTTGTGAGGAGTTTTTGGTCATGGTTAGGTTAGTGTGTTATTGCGGGGTTTTCTTCCTTTATTGTTTCATTTATTCACTTTGTGTTATTCTACTTTTTCTATGTCATTATTAATTTTTACTGGGTAAAATCGTTCCCATTTTTACAGTAATAATTCCCTCCCGCTGGACAGCAGCCCGGGAGGATCAGGAATGACTCTCGGGCCATGTTGAGGATCGATTAGGTTGATCGATTTTGGGTCGACCCAGGTTGGTTCGTGAAAAATTGGTATCAGAGGATGTTTTCTTTTGAGCAGACCATATTTTTTCGACCGCAAATAGTTATTTTGGGGTTGTCATGGTATAAGGAGTAGGATTTTCTGGACATTAGGTGTTGGAATCTGAAGGACGTCATGAACCCTTTCTCGTTTCGAACCTCGAGTTACCATTTGATGTTCGGTTTTGTCGATTTCCTTTGATTCTTATGGTTTGATTGGTATTTGGAAATGAAATGGGAGCTTGGAATGTGGCCTCCATGAGATCACATGGTCTGGAAAGCCATGTAGAGATGAGGACATTACCCTAGAGTACTCCTTGTAATAGTGGAGTGACTGGCGTATGGTCTCCAACCATATGTCTGATTCACCCATCAACAATAGTTTTCCCTGGTGAATTGTTTCGGGCTATATAATTCTAAAAACTTCTTGTAATGATTTATTCTGGAAATTGTGAAATGTTGAATTTGGGATTGTAATGGATATGTTTTGATCTCACTCCAGGTTTTCTTGGTCCTTAGTGTAGGCCCCCATGAAGGTTTGATGGTTTCCAAAGGTGTAGCTTTAGGTGGTGCATATTTATAAAATCCTATAGTTGATCATCCCATGGACTATTTCCTTGAGTTTCAGAAGTTGAACCCTCCCCACATTTAGGGGAATGAAGATCCTCTTGAGGTGGAGGAGTGTATGTGGAAGATTGAGAGGAACTTCTGTTATCTCACGCCACGTGAGTCCTTAAATGTGATGTTGGATACATTTATGCCTGAAGTTCCAACCAGGAAGTGGTGGAAGTCTGTGTCTCAAGGAAATCATTGAGATGATATCACATGGGAGTTCTTCAAGACTTCATTCATCCAAAAATACTTCTCTGAGGTGACCAAGGTGAGAACATGATGGAGTTGAGTCTTCTTCAGTAAGGTGTTGGACCAGTGTTGAAATTATTATTATTTTCCTCACAGTAGCGTAGTTAACATGATGAATTGAGGTGGGGAATCCTCCTCCATCCTTGGAATGCAGTGTAGAAAATAGAGATAAGAAGAATGGGATGTAGCTTGATGTTGGTGGTACTGGTAGCGGTATAAATAGGCCTATGGTGATTCAGTCATCTTCCTCATAATGCAATTCCTTGACATGTCACTAGTGTGGTAAGATGGGGAAAAAGAGGCAGAGGTGTATGAATGCACCAAGAACATTCCACATTTGTCGGTTCCTGGGCATGTGCAGGGATTCAGTTGAGGTTCTTCGACGAAGAGCGATGAAGCTAGAACTGGATCGTCAAAGGATACCTCAACCCAACAGTATGAGTAGGACAATGTTTTGGGCTTAGTTTGGGGTTTTATCTTTGTAGTGTTTCATGGATGTATGGGTCATATATTGTAGAGTTTGGTGGTATTTCTTTTCCTTTAGTTGTAATAATGTTTTTGAAGAGCCTCATTGAATCCTATGTTTTATTGGAATTTTGTTTTGTGTAATTCCAGTTTGTGTGTTATGTTTGGGGAATTTTGAAGCCTGGCTGTAAGGCGGGAGATTATTCAATCATTGGTGCTCCAACCATATGTCCCAAAGTGAATTTGTCGCATTTTCAGGAGAACCCCAGCAGTGAGGAAGGTCATTGGTTTAATGTTGATCGTTAGTGTTTTCATAGTTTGTGTTCTTCCGAGGGTGTGAGGTTGTTGAGGTATCGGTGATAGTATTTTTTATACTCTATTTGTTAGACCCTTCCCTCCCCTAAACTTGTGATGGGGTTTCTTGTATGTGTGGGGAAGCATTCATGTTTGGTTAATCTCATCAGTCCTTATGGTTGGGACACCCATTGTGGGTCTCATTGAATTAATTTTGGCTCGATTCCTATGTTGGGGAGTCCGTTCAGGCCTCTATATTTCATAATCAAAGATTCATTTCTGTTTTCATTTTGATGGTGTTTAATGTGTTCATGTTTTGAGGATATTTTTCATGTCATGGGAGTTTAGTGTTCATTTGGATAGATCAATTGGAGGGGCTTAAAATTTTGGGGGTGAGTGACACTTAAGGAGTTTTATCTTGGGGTTTACATCTTGTTGTGGCTTTCCGAGGGAAGAAAGCATTATGGTGGGGAAAATTATCACACTCCAACCTATCTATTATTATTTTTATTATTTTCATTGGATTAATTTTATTTGACAAGGTTCAGGTTGAATCACGAACAAGATTTTTGAGTTTGGTCAAAAAACCATGTGCATTTTCTGAGTTGATGTCGTTGAGCACCTGGGTAGAGTGAATTTTTGAAACCCCACACGGCTTCACCTATGCAATGACAAAGTCTGCATGACATCAAAAAATTAAAATGAATAACATTTGTAATTTATTATGTTATTTGTAATTTTCATTGTAAAAAATTTAAATTAATAATATTGAAACAAATTGAGTAATTTTATTATTTATATTTTTATCAACATGATGATGATGATGATGATTAATATTATTATTAAATATTTATTATTATTAGAATTATTATTATTAATACTGTAATTAAGGATTTATGATTATCATTATCTCTATTTTTATTATTTTTATTTATGAAAATTTATTAGTAAGAGAATTGATTTATCATTATTATGTTTTTAATAAAGTTTTAATTTTTATTTTTATTATTATTTGTATAAATAATAATAATATTATTATTTTTACTTACTTTTTATTTTTACTCTTCTTTTTCTTTTATTTTTATTTTTTCCACGTGGTTGTCTCCCCTTTATCCTCTCCCCCTCGCGGTACACCCCCCTCATTCTCCCTTGTTGCAGAGTGCCCCACATCCTGCCTCAGCCTGCACCTCCAGACACCTCCAGTAGCGTGCACCATTCTGCACCCTCAGGCTGCCAGTCGTGCCTCCAGCCATCCGCCTTGGGAAACCCTACACCTGCGACCTTCCCTTCCTATTGTAGCAACCAGTAGTTCCCTCGTACTTCACCGTCATAGTGTCGTCCCCTCCTTGCTTCCCACTAATCACCTGGCCATGCTACCCTACTCTGCCTGCCCCTACAAGTCCACACCCACCTCCTACTGGTTAACACCACACATTCTCCCTCCTCCACAGTCCACCCGCTCTCTGGCCCCGGCATCATAGCCCCGATCATAACCAAATCTCCCTACAGATCAAACTCCCACTAGTTGTACACTACTCGGCTGCCCCACACCCTCAAACTTACGACCCTCCAGTAGCATGCATTCCGAATCATTGCATGCTATCTAGCCAGCACCAGTAGGTACAATGTGCACGTTTCGGTCCAACATACCTCATGTCTGGAAATCGCATGGCCTTATACTCATGTTGTGCTCTTCCCTGGAATCCCCTCCGACCGTTTTATCTTTAACGTGATCCTATTGATCTAGCGAATCCACGCGATGACCCCAACCTCTTTCCCTCGCGTTGTTTCGCCTGTACTGGGGTTTAGGTGAGTTTTTTTTATTTTATTATGTTAAGTCATTGCTTATGTGTTTTTAGTTTTTTTACTGTTGTGGCATGTTGAAAGAGGAATTTTGTGATACCATGACAAGAAGGTTGTGCGCAATTGTGCACAAGTGCGACGTTTGTCACACCATCGTAGTAGAGCTGAAATTCGAGGTAGCTCCCTACTGTATATTCCTTCATATTTCAAATTTATTAATTTATTATTATTCCATTAATTTTATATTAATGGTAAATACTATTAAATAATTCATTTTATAAAAAATGTTCATTTTGAAGGATTGTGATTGTGTTCTTGTTTTGAATTACCTAAAAGTTTTTGCGCTTAAATGTTCATAATTAGTGTTGATAAAATACCCATTTGGACTTTAAAAGTATGTTGTCATTATTTTAAAGAAATGATTGGGTTGTAAATGTGTTTTCCTTCTAAAATATTTTTTTTGGAAACAGGTTGGTTTTGATTGGTTTGTAAAGGAATGTTTTGAACTTCAATGAAATAAATTATTTTCGAAAACCTTCGTTCTAGTGACTTGGGGGTGACCATGTTGTTCTTGTCAATTTTTTTGGGTTGTTGTGCATGATTTTTGTGCATTATAATTGGTTTCTTTTTTTAAATTGTTGACTCGTGCCTTTTTATTATACGTGTTGAAATGGGAACCTGGCATAGTAAGTGAATCTTATTAGGATGATTGATGCACAAGTTTAGATCACGCACTGGGTAGTGGCCCATATCAGAGTGGTGTTTGTTGTTATTGTTATGGATTGTGCCCCTCAATCAGGCCAGGTAGAGTGAAAATCTGGGCATTAAGGCATTTTTCCATCATCAATATTTGGCATGCCTTCAGGATGAGTCAGATGTATAGTACATTCTGCACTATTAACAAGATCCTAGGTTCAACTGATGTTTTGTTCAGTTCTTATTTGTATATGGAGGACGATTGAGAGGCATAGATCTATTTCTAGTCCATGTTTGCTACTTTATCATTTCTTTTATTGTGTGTTGTGTGTGTTTTTATTCTTGAATCACAACGAAAAATTGTATTTTTAAATATTTCGTGAAAAAGTTTTAAAATATAATGAACCTTTTTCGATCAAATATTAAACCTGTTTTAAAATTTAAAAGGGCAATGGATTGTTACTTCATTTAAAAATTAAAGTGTTTGTGAAAAAAAATATTTTATATAATGTAGTTCAAACCTGAAATTGTTAAATTCTTTATCTAAATTAGTGCATTGGGAATTGTTTTTTGGGCATACCTATTGAGTTTTAATAATCAAGCTGATAGTGTTACTGTTTTTAGTTTCTGTTGTAGGTACAACTTGATCATGCTCATCATGGGTGGGAGTTAGATGAGGATTGGTGGGTGACCATCGGGGTCGCGATGTGTTTTTCTCGTTGTTAGGTTAGTGTGTTGTTGTTTGTTGTTCTTTATTTTCCATTTTATTTATTAACATTGTGTTATTATACATTTTTCGGTGATTTATTTATTTTTACTAGGTGAAATAGTTCCCATTTTTCCTCTACTAATTCCATGGAACTTTTCGCCATCCCAGGAGAATCGGGAACACCTCTTGGGCCATGTCACGGTCCAACTCAGGTGATTGGTTCAAGGTTAACCTTGGTTGGTTCAGGACATGATATATATGGCTGCACCTTAAGAACAATTTCTTTTATCTGTTGGTTATTAATCCTCCCAAATTTTATGTTTTATCAATTAGATCATTAGTAGGGGAGTAGGGGAGAGTTCCCTAAAGTCTCTAAAATATTTTTTCGTAATACTTTATAACCAATCTAATGTATAATTATAATCTAAAAAATAAAACATACATTGGATTCTCCACACCTAAATCTTAAATTAAATTCAATATCTAGATATAAAATTTTATTTTTGATAAATTTTGAGAGGTAGAATAAATTAATTATGGAAATTATCCATGTATAGATTCATCTTTTTTTAAAGAACATTAATGAAGGTTCGTTACCTATTTATATATAAATGGATCCACATGAAAAGGCATTTATAACATGAATAATACTAACCAAAGTGA
This sequence comes from Viscum album, assembly GCA_963277665.1. Taxonomy (NCBI): domain Eukaryota; kingdom Viridiplantae; phylum Streptophyta; class Magnoliopsida; order Santalales; family Viscaceae; genus Viscum; species Viscum album. The sequence continues at coordinate 823,050,493 of OY728162.1, forward strand.
CTATAGTTTTCTTGGAAATAATCTCAAACAAGATTTAATCAAATCTATTCTATCTCATGGTATGAATAATCAAGGGATAATTCATCAATCACGCCTCTTATTGATCTTCTATTTATTGATATTTTAATTCTTATATGCATCCTTTTCAATCTCTTGTAATTTATCAAAATATTGATGTACATTCAATCATGGTGTGTGTCCATTTCAAAATTCATCATAACCCTATTTTATTGATACTCAAGATTCACCAGTAAATAGCATACTTCTACATCAATAAGAATAAATGGGGTAATACTAGTCATCATTTTAAAATACATTATTTATTACTGTAAATTATTATTAGAATTTTATCTATAATCATTCCATATTGAAATTATAGTTTTCTCCAAAATCATTATAATCACTTAGGTCCCATAAGTTTGTGGGTGGTGAGGGGATATGATATTGTATAAAACTCTTTTATTTTCTTGCACACCCAAAAAATATATAAGTATTGAATGTTCTCCTCATGAAATTATTAGTAACCAAGACATACGAACAAGTTAAAATATTCTATTTCTTAACAATTTCTTCACTAAATATTATATATTTTCTATGTGGCCTCATATTCATCCCATTTTGTTATTTAAAACACATACAAAAGTTTGTATGTGTTTCTCATGGATTTGGGGAAGGTCCCCATAAAATCAATTGTCCATACATCAAACACATCAAATTTTAGAATTGGGTTTTTTGGAATCTCAATTCTTTTCCCATTGTTATCAATTTATTGGCATCAACCATAGCCTCATATAAACTCCCATGAATCATTGTGGCTATAAACAAAAATAATACACATTTTATTATCATGTACATTATTCTACCATGTCAATTATGTCCCTTGTTTGGTGATGAATATAAAAATTTTAGAATGATATTTGCCTTGGATTTGGGCACACATCACCAGATTAATCGTTCACTACATTGAATGAATAATAAGTTACTATCATAAAAACAATGTTTTAAAGTATCAAAAAAGATTATTCATTACTTATATAGGAAATAATGATTTATGGTCTCATTTTCTAAATAATATACAATGTTGAAAAACCATGGACGATTTTGAAAATCAGTACAGAAAAAAATCCCATCCAGGAACTCATCATAAGTTTTTACCTCCTCCTCCTTTTCTATATTCTTTCAGAGTAATCTCAAAAAATGATCATCCAATATAATATCAAATACCTTTTTTCTATGTTAATCATATAAAACTATTATAGTATAAATATTCCCTAAATCAGGCAAGGATTATAATATTTTTTTAGAAAATAACTGAGGAGGTGTTATCAATGTATAAAATCCCCTCAATGATTAAAAAATATGGTTTGAAATTATCCACATAAAAAATTATTTTTATATGTTTTTTTCCCAGTGATAGTTTATTTATTTTTGGCAATTATTTTTTGAATGGAAGTTTAAAATAGATTTTTTGAAAAAAAATGATCTACCCACTGTATTAGAGTATCTCTTATAATAAAATAACATGGATCTCAAATTATGATGAAATGTTTCTACCAATTTAGAAATATCAGGAATGGTCTGGCCAATAAATATTTTTCAAATAAATAAAGTATTCCTTACAAAATTACTCTAATATAAACAAAACATACGTTGAAAAAATATTGGTGAGTGTCCTAGATATCATAAAAAATTCCTTTTTAATGTTATAGAAAAATCCTTCATGTCCATGATATATTTTAATCCACTTCATTGTATAATGATCATGGATATCTTGTATGAATTTTTTATTTACTAGATCAACCTTGATTCCATGTTTAGATATTCTATTCACAAGAATGACAACACCTTGAACTATGAAGTGTAACTTTTCCCAATTGAGAACTAATAATTTTTCTTAAAATATTTTAACTACCAACTCATGTCTGTATAGGAATATTTTAATGGATATACCATATAATATGAAATCATCTATGAAAATATCAATAAATTCTTCCACCATGTTCTAAAAAATATGTGGCACACACCATTGAAATGTCACTAGTTCATTAAACATGTCAAAATACTTTCAATGATAGGAAAATGTTGGATATGGGTAACTAAACAGTGTTTCTCTTTTTTATTTACATAAAAAGTGTTTTTTTGTAACCATATTGTCAATCTAAAAGGAAAATTAACTCATATTGATATAAACTATTAATAATTGATCTATGAATGATAATGGAAGGTTTTGCTTTAATATTGATGTTTTTAATATTTGATAGCTTATGCATACACAATATCATATAACTATCATTTTTTTGTATCGTCTCATTATCATCAAACATTTTTATAGTCTACCACCCTAATTCTGAATTATTGTAATGAGGTCACCAATTTACTTTTTTATATTGAAATTATGATCCCCACATCATGTATATTATGAAACATTGTCTACAGAATTTTAATATAGTTTTTTATTCTCATCTCTGGTAAAAATCATAGTTTTTTCACATCAGCTAATAGTGATATATTTATGAAAATGGTAGGATTAATTCAATTTATAATGTAAATAAACAAAGACAGTTATGTAATATCATTATCTGTGATTTATTCCACATTTATAACTATTTAATCAGCTCTAAACCTTCTTCTAGATATATGTTTTTTGTGAAAATTATATGTTTAATTCATTTTATGGTGGAAAAAAAATTATTTGAGTTTTTCCTTTTCCTTAAAACATATAACAATTTTTTTTCCTATTAATTTCTTAATGATGAACTAATATTCATTGTTAACTATTCCTTTTTACCCAAGAATAATTACCTTAGTGTTTGTGTAAATAGATTTAAGATAAGCAATTATATATTAATGATTGAAGATATTTTTTCTAGACAAGAATACATTTATATGTGTTTCCACCATTTCTTGACTTCATCTTCCTCCTCACCCTAGGGTTATAAATTATCCTCCCTAGTTTCCACCATATCATCAATTAGTTTCATTATTTTACCACCTTTACTATGTATATACTCATGAGGGATGGGTGTTATTTTGTAGAAAATATTATATATAAATACTATGATTTGATTTCATGATTAATAGTTTTAATAAGATCAAATTTGACTTATTCATCACTAACTCTGAAAATTATTCATCATTGGTTGACATTTATAAATGATTTTTTAGTTTCAATGAATGAGCATCCATGGACTATGGATATATATCATTATTATTCCATCATGAGGATAAAAAAATCAATGGGGAATCTAAATTTTTCCACCATTAAAAGACATATACAAAAATAATTATCAGTACTTCATCGATATAATAATACGTTTTCATTAAAATAATATCATATTTAGATTATACAATCCCATATTTAAAAACACACATAGGGGAATAAAATTTTCACCTAATTCTTATGTTACATTGTGTATTATAGAATGTGCAAGAACTAATGGTGAATAAGATAGAAAATACTACTAGATATATCATCTTTGGAATTATATTCTTTTGAAATTCTATTGAACACTCTTTTCACATGGAAATAACAACACAAACATATAGAATTATCTATTTTTATAGTAATTCCATTAAATTTTTTATCATAATCCAAAATTTATGAAATTTATTGAGTAAATGATATGTCTATATAATGTTGTATTAATCCATATAAAATCTCTTGAATTGTATTTAAAAAATTCAATTCCTTATACTATCTAGGAAGGAAAGAGGGGGTTTATATGGTTCTCTCTTTCTGTTTCATTCTTATCCTTACAAGCATATTTTCTCTATTTTCACATATTATAATTTATGTTTTCATATTCTATTTTATCATTATTCTATTCTCTAATTTTATCTTTCACCATTAATTTTTATTATTCCATTAAAAAAAATTCTTTCTATTTTCTTATTTTATTCCACCTCTCACCTAAAAAAAGTGTCAAAGCCTTTACATTCTCTCTTGGGATTCCTCTATGGTACTCAGTAGGGTATTAAGTAGTCACTCTAATAATGATTGATATATTTTCCCCACATAGTAATTTATTATTATGTATAGGATTAAATATTCATTATAGAGTTCTATTATATTATTATATTATGAGAATACTTTTAGATGTTGTAATTGAAAACTCCTTTAAGTGATTTTTATGAGATATAAATGTGTTTTTGGATAGAATTTATGTGTAAGCTATATGGTTTATGCTTGAGGGGTGGTAATATTTAGAATATACTGAAGGGTTATGCTTCAATTGAATATTTGTGTATACCATTATTTAATTAGAAAATTAAGACATATTTCAATTAGTTATAAAATGGATTTAGTTATTGATTATGTTGAATTCACCTCCATTAGTTGTAGGTATTTTGGAATTTTTTTGTGTTATTAATGATAACTAACACAGTTTCAATCAAAATGTTTACTATCATCTGAACCCTAATAAATTATTGGTATATGTGGGGTCCTCCCCACATCTCACAGTATTATAAAATGGTTTTGGGTGTTAGTGTTTTTGAATAATGTGATTGAGTTAATGCCACTATATATTAGAAGCTATTTTATTTATTTATCAATGTTTCTAATTGGGTATCCAATGAGATAATCTAATCTAATTAAAATATTTTTGTCCTTGGTATAGTCTAATCACTTTTTTATAATATATAATTATGAGGAATCTCATACAGAATGTCTTTTACAACGTCAATTTTTTTTTCATAATTAATCTTTTACTTGATAGGTCATCGATCGTGACTCATTTCATATGATGTAAAAAATAAATAATTGATTCATTTATTGGAATACATCAATTATATTATGTAACCAATTCCTCATGAAATCTTTCATTTTATCCCATGCTTCAAATATATGTTATCTATCAACTTTTGAAATGATTGAGATTTCATTTTTGAACTTTTATATCCTCCATAGTGGAAATTATTTTTCTAACAATCATTTATAAATGTTATCCTAGGTTTTTATATAACCATATAGTTTACTCTTTAACAAATATATTTCTCAGACATAGAGATAGAATTATGAAACCCTAAATAATATATAATTTGATGTTGCCCAATTATTGTTGAATTTATCACAAATTTCAATGGGGTTAGTCAAATATCTATGTAAATATTCATTTTTGAAGCCACTAAATCCTCTGATGTTTTTTTATTGTTATTAGGTTTAGTTTAATCGTATAATTGTTCAACTAAATCAAGATAATAATAAAACTAAAGTAAAACACCATTAATAGATGATATTTAATTATTTATTGTGGTTTTATCCTTGGGAATTTCTAGTGCTCCGTTATTTTGGTTCTCATTGGAGAATTTTTCTTGAGGTGCATTGGGTGTAGTTGAGAGCATTTTCACTTAGATGGTAAATCATCTGCATGGACATAGGATCCTATTCTTCTTAGGGTTATAATCAATCATTTCCCATGTATCAAGGATCCTTGATAATGTATTTTATATAATTTTTATGAATTAATTTTCCTGAAATGAGAAAACAAAAAAATAAACACACGCATATAAAGAGAATTAAAAAAATGTATTAATAATTTATGAATAGAATTTGTTTATAAAAAACGATTTATTATACTCCTATGTTCACACTTTATCACTAAAAATAGTGCCAAAAACATTGTCCATCCCACTAGAATTATATGTTCTAGTGGGTAATCATGATTAAAAATAAAGTGTTCATGATTTTTATTATTCTACTAAGTCATAAAATAGTGAAGGTCCAAGTTTTGTACCATGAGTGATACATATAATCCACAAGATAAAGAGATAGGAAATATTGTTATGTAGGAATATATGACTTTAGATTGATCAAAATGTTTTTGTACAAAGGTATAATGGGTTTAAAATAATAAAAAACAATCAATGGCTCAATTTAAAAGTCTATTTTTGAATGTGATAACAAACTCTTTCATTCATTAGTTGGGCTTAATAAATCTGTTTGAAGATTTTTTATGATTAATAGTTTATTATGGTAAAATTAATTTATTTTAACTGAGATAATATAATTCTATTACTCAAATAGTAAGATCAGAAAAATTTCATTAAGTTAAATATTTAAATTAAATGATAAATACAATATAATGATTATTGCTTAATTTTATCTACTAGTTTTTATTTATGTTCTTAATAATCCCTTTTTAAAATTACTATCTTACAAATAAGATTAGGATTAGTGACTGAAATTTATTCCTATTTGAATTGAATATTCATGATAAAAATTAATAGATAATTTAAACACCCATACTTATACTCTTAATACCTTACCTTTTATGTGTATTTCCTTACATGGTTGAGGGAATATAAACCATATTTTACATGAATATATTTTAGAGTGAGTGAAAATTGTAAATTAATGCTGATGAATATGGATATTTAAGCAAATCTCCCCTTCACTAATAACAATCCTTAAGTATTTCACCCTGTGTAATAGAAGTGAGTTAGATAAGGGGTGTTGATGTATGTTATGATGTAATGGAATAAGTTTTTCTTATTTTCTTTAAATCCACTAATGAAATTTATTTTGGAAATATCTTAAAAATTTTGTTTTTTTATTTCAAAATCAATCATTTTTTCAGTTTTAAATTTTTTCTTTTAATGTTTATATTTATTTAAGGGAACTAATTTTATTTCATGCATTTATTTATTTTCAAGCTTTTACATAATAAGGTTATTTTTTTTCTGAACTATTGATATTCAAGAAAATTTTTCTGCCTGAAAATAAATTATTCTAAAATGATTCAAGTGGGTTCTACATTTTAGATTATATGTCAATTTGTTTTATTGGTTTACTAATATATATTTTGTGTCTTTATAAATAATTTTAATTATTTATTTATAATAAAAAAGGTGAAATTTGGTTAAATATTTAAAACTTTTTTTATATTAGAGATTTTTATATGAAAAAATTGATTTAGTCCATCGATATTTTATAATAGTTATAAAATTTCCATTTTATACTAGTAAGGGGGTCATTTTGAGTTTATAAAAGTTTTCTTACACAATAGTTCATGAGATTTATTGTAATGAATTTTTTAAAAGAACCTTAAAATCCTTAATATATATACATGGCATGATATTAAACTTTTAAAATTATTATTTAAATGATATTATTAAAAATGAATGCATATATATATACATATTTGAATGTTAAAAATAATGTCTGTCCACAGTTTTCCCATTATAAATATATATTCACGATTTGGCCACATTATGTGAAAGATAAGTTATCGACATTTTCAAAATATATGTTTCATTTAAAATTATTTTATATCCTAATACACATATTTTTTAATATATATATTGAAAAATATATCATTTCATGTGAAACATTTTTTTAAACATGTATACATATGTATCCAAGTATATATTAGTTAATGGTGAAATAGAATTTTAATCAAAGATCAAAAGATATGTTTATATATAAATGTATTTATATATGTATCAATTTATGTAAAAATATTTATTTCCTATATGTATGTACATAAATGAATGTATATATATTTATTTATTATATATATATAAATCATTATTCATACCTATACATATGTGTTTGGAGATGCAATCATATTTTATTCAAATATATTTGTAAAAAAATGTATATATATATTTATCTTTTTATATAGAACTATTATGTACGTATATATATATATATATAATTGTATATTTGAATGTTTATTTGAATATTTCATTTCATGAAAAAATACCTTTATCATGGAACATGTATAACCAAGTAATTTCCCATTTTCATAAATGGATATCAAAGATCATGATATTTTTTAAGAAATATCAATGGCATTAACTTATAAAATTAAAGTTCTAATGTTTTTTATTCCAAATAATATGACATGGATATTTTTTTAATTATGGAATGGAATGGGGAATGAACCAAAACCCTTTTGGGACATTTATCCAGTCATGTGACATGTGTGACATGAATTATATAGCACACTAATTAAGTGGGTAATGTTGAAATCTCATGAGATGTCATGAATGGTTTTTGAGACGTGTTTCCCATGAAAACTATGGTATTAAAGAGTGAACCTAATCTATAATGGGACTATTTCCATCAAGATATGTTTTTTATGGAGTGATCTATGACTTCATGTTATCATCCAAGGTGCTTTTGAGAACTATTTATGAATGTTTATGAGTTATCAAGAGAAATTTTTATTATTTCATAAATGAATGAAATTTATGTTTCCAAAGGATAAATATGTTGAAAAGTATTAAGAAATAAATATTATTATTTTCAAATCAAATCATGAATTTATAAATTTTTAATTTTCATGATGTATCACATTTTTACATTTTATATTGGAGAGTAAAAAACCAAATATGTTACCACATGTTTTGAAACCCCATACTAAGATTTATTTTTCACACCCTGTGTTTTTAAAAACATGTTTTCATTGTGAATAAGTACACGTAGAAGAGAGTGACTGGCCTAGTATCTTTATGGTTTTTAACCATTATGAGGTATAAGAATATTTTTCTTATCCTTTAATTTTTTAGAGTTGTAATTAGAATTATCCAATGTATCCAGACTATCTAAAACACTAAACCTTTGTGGTCTCATATTGATAAATAATAAATCAATTATAAAAAATGGAATAAGTCATGGTTCATCATAGTTGGAATCATTGATAAGGTTTAGAAAGCATTAGATGTGAAGATACAGTTAACCCTATTTAACATTTAGAGTCATTCTATAAATTTTATAAGATTTTACTTTAAAGAAAAATATGGTGCTCCTAGTTCTCTTTTTTCGAAATAGTGAAATACATAATTTGTATAGGTACTTTAATAGAATTTATAGGATTAAATTATTTTAATGGGGAGTAATGTGACATGATCAATATTAACAGTTCTTTTTCAAATAAGGTAAATTAAATTTTAGTCTTATGTTATGATTAAATATTTAAAATTAAATAATATTACATTAAAATATTTTTATTATTTGTCAAAATTAATAATTATATTAATACCATTATGATAAGTGATAATATATTAAACTGTTATATAAATTATACCTTTATTCAAAAATATTTTATATTATTTAAAATAAATTTATAACATTTTATTTTAAATTAAAAAGAAATTATGTTTTATCGTTTAAAATAATATCTTAACATAAATATTTTTAATTGATTATTTTTTAAAAACCTATGTTTTGAATCAAAATTTAAAATGTTTATTTTAATGGTAAAATAATTATGAAATTATTATCAATAATCATGTTGAATGACATGTGAAATTGATAATTAAAGTATTTTTTAATAAAATATTTTTAAAACAAATTTTTATCAATAATCATTTATTGTTAACATATAATTTTATAAATTTTTTTGGAAATAATATGTGGTTTTACTAAATAAATTATAATAATTACAATTTTACTATAAAATAGTGGTAAATAAATTCAATAATTAATTTTCTAAATAAATTATAGGTATATAATTTTTAATTGCTATAAATTTATTTTTTTTTCATAAATTATGAGTATAAATATATATATATAATTATGAATTAAATTAAATATGATAAATATAAAACAATTATTAAAATTATTAAATTCTTATTTGAAAAAATGTAAATAATAATAACAATAAAGAGAAATAATGTTTTTGAAAAAAACATGGTCCGATTTTTTAAAAAAACAATGAAACAAAATTATAAAAAGAGAGAGCTAACATGATAACAGGGCTGGAGGAGGTGTCGATTGAGAAAGGAAATTGTGTAAGGTTGAAAGGGTTCATTAATCGAGTGAATCTAAAGGATAAGGATTGATCCAAGCATAATGAAGGTTGAGGTAACATGGGGGAATTTGACATAGGGAGGCCAAATGACTATGAGGATTCTGAGTGATCATCGAACACCGATGAGGGCTTCTGAAGGTCGTGCATTTTCATAAGGGGATCAACCATGAGTTAGGGTTTTGTTTCCTTGTGTGATCTAATTGGATGAAGTTTCGATCTACATCAGCCTAGCCATGGTAGGGTTTTTTTATATTTTCTAGATGATGGATATTTATGTAGACCCTCTTTTGTGAATCCTTTTTTCATAGTATGACATGTTTGTCCTTTCTTGCTCAATATTATTCAGTTATGCTCTATTGGTCATTTTTTTCATTTTTTCAATGTTTTCGATGAGTATGCTAGATTTACTGTAACACCCCAAGATTTTATATTATGTACTTCTTCAAAACAAGTCAATAACTTGCACTACATGCAACACCGAGTTTAAGCGCACCATGAATTACCAAACAAGCCGTTCAAAAGAGGTTATGAATAGTATTATATAAATTTTGAACATTATATAATACTTATAATGTTATAATCCATATTATGAGTTTCTTAGGAATAATGTAAGAACAAATTCATTTTTTTCAGATAAAAGATGTATTTTTTGAAAATGCACTTTTACCAACTTTTAATAGTGATCCCTTTTTAAATCCAACATTTTAAACTTTTATATATTCATTTTGACTAAATAAATTTTTTCTTTAGAATAGGGACATAAAAAATTTACAATGTAACACCCCAAGCTTCAACAGTACGCTTCTCTTTGAATTTATCTTAGGGTGAAATTTTGGTACTTTTCAGATAACTTTTATATTTTGATGAATAGTGAAAATTACTAAATATTAATTAAAAAAAATTTATAATAAAAATAATTAGTGGTGATAAATTATGAATTTGAGTGGTTTTTGTAACGTCCTGACCCTAGTTACTCAGAGTCGGTGCATTATTTTAATAGATTGGCATGATTACAAGGAATCAAGTCCCAAAGGACCGATCAGTTTAGCAGTTTTGGAAAATAGATTACATACATGAATGTTACATTACACTTTATAACATACAAAAAAACACAAATAATCCTTTATGAATGCTATTATTCCCTTTCCTTAACCCTAAATATCAATCACAATATACTTCTTGGAATCCTTGGAAAAATAAAACATAGAAAAGGGGTGATCTCAAATGCCCAATAAGGATAACAATATAGACGAAACATTCATAAATATGAATAAACATTTAAGGCAATGTATAACTAAAACAAAAGCCTTTTAAACATGAACTTTAACATAGTATGACAAAAATAAAATGAAATAATTCCATTTACTTATTCACATGGATATTCTACTAATAGAATAATCACATGAAATATCAATAACCACTTTCATAATGATGGAATGCATAATGCCATACTATCATAACCACATAGCCAAGGCTTCATGCCAGGACTACAAATAAGATTTTGTCAAGGCCTTGTGCCAAGACACTAGTTTGTCTCATGAGACCTACCAATGCATCGAGGATCTATAGCAAGCTCCACCCATCACTTACTATGTCCAATACATTCCCATATTAAAATGTTTAAACATATCATAAACATTCATATTAAAACTAGCATACGAAATGTCAATACTTTCTCCATAAAACATGAATGGTATAATAACACATCCACAGTAAAACATATCAAAAAACCTTCAATACAATAAAAATGTTTTGTATCATAATAAATCAACTTCAAATAAGTTTAAAATCCATCAAAGGATGTTGACATAGATGAAATCAAAACTATTTTAGAGAAATATCTCTTTTCTCGAAATCATTGAAAAGTCACACATTTATAAAGGTAGTAATTTAAAAGAGATTTTTGAATAAAAGTGTCACATAAAACTTTGAAACTTTTGAAAAGAAATATAATTTCAAAACATTCATATCCATATAAAAAAATCCTTAAATTCATTTTTAAAACATGGACATTAATTAAAAATATTTAGAAAGATAAATCTTTAAAACATTTAAAATTATGATCTTGATAACGAGTACCTTTGAAAAATTCTTAAAATATTCATTTTGAAATCATTTAAAAGTCACATAATTATAAAATAAAACATGTACATTGAATATATTATTATAATCTTGTAAGGGAAGCTTCAACGATTTTATAACGGTGCAAAATAACAACACCCGTCTTATAAGTTTTAAAAGGCATTCTTAACATAAATTTGTCGAAAAGGTTAAAAAGTACCTTGTTTGGAAAACAACAGAAATATTCCTTTCGAAACACATAAGGGTATAAGCGACTTTATCCCATTTTCTAGTAAATAGTAATTTTTTTAAATACATTTTTAAGGAACATGGATGTGAATGATAAAGAGATCCCAGTAGATAATTACGTATAAACAACCTCGGATAATAAAGAGATTGTAAAATTAACCCTTCCTTGTACTTTTTCTTGGTTGGGGGTAAGTTAACCTCCTTTAGAATGGTGAAATAATTGTTATTAAATTATACAAGAATCAGATACATTAATATGATATCATATATGATCTTTTAACATTTCTTTGTTAATAATATCATAGTATAATCGTCGTTTCAGGTGTTAACTTACTCATTTTATTTTATATGTTTTCTTATGTAAGCCATGGTTTTCATGGATTGGTTGTATCTTATATATATACATAATGATATCAATCCCTTAATCATTACTTTTAAATCATCAAATAATAATTATACTTGAATGGATATGATAGAGAATGAATCTCATCGCGTTTGTGGAGATGGTAGTCCGTACGTACGCACGAGCAACAATATCATTCTTTTGATATTAAAATAATATATAATTGGATGTTATATCATATATAAATAATAATTATCATGTTATATTTATTATTTACTTGAATTAAACATCATTATTATACCCATCCAAATAATAATGTTTTGAATAACAATTACACCATGACGTCGAGACGGTAAGCCGTACGTATGCACGTATAGTGACATGTCAATCAAATGATGGATAGAATAATGAAATATGGTTCTACCATTTTTATAATAAAATAAAAGTATATATAATATACTGGAGTTATTATTTTATAATGGTAAAAAAATAAAGAAGAAGTGGAAGAAGAAAGGAACTTGAAAAAGGGTGGTGAAATCATTACCTCTTCTTCGGGTTCTTCATTTTGATATTATCAAAAGAGCTCCATAATTTGGCTTTCTGACTAAAGTAAGGCCTATAGGATGAAGTTAGGGAAGATGAGAGAGTATTTTGGTAGGATTTTTCCAAACCAAAAGGCTTTGAATGTGTTAATTAGTGAGAAGGGGGAGTTCCCTTTTATAAGTGGGGTGAGGGGCACCTTTGGAAAAGCTAGAAATATTATTTTATAATAAATTCATATTCGGTGTATAATGGATCCAAAGTGGACTATTTAAAGGTTACGGTGGGGATAGGTCTAAAACCACTCAACCAATAGAATTTATACAGGTTTGGGTCACTATATTAATCTTATCTTTAAGTATTAACTCTTAGTTAATTAGTTTCACTTTTACAATGTCTCTTTGTATTTTTATATTATATGGTCAATAAACATACAATATATATCAAAAAGACCCCCAATTGGTCCATTAATGATACACCTATCATGGTAATTATTTTGGCCAAACCTTAGACTTTTAGGAATTTAATTTCAATTAATAATATAAAATTGGTTTAAAAAACTCTTTTTTTCAATTTTGACAGTATTTAATAATTGATTTTTGTAAAAATTATAAAATAACTATTAATTAGAAAAAAGTTAATTAAGTCAATCCTATCATGTCATATTATCATATAAAATTAGTTTAATTCATAGAAAGTCTCATATTATATTTATTTGTGTATTTATGATATCAATTATTTTAATTTTTCACTATTATGTTAATTATTGCATCATCATTGTGTCATAAATAAATTTATTATATATCGTCTAAAAATTATAAATAAAATTTCATTATCTACGAAATACTTTTATATTTCTAATTAATATTTATAATCGAAAATCCATCATATATTGCCTTATGTAAAAAATGGTTTTCTAAAAGATATATGCTTATGTCATTTTTGTATTTATTTTAACTTAATTAATATAAATAGTCATTATCACATACAACTGGCACCATGGGGTGCCAAAATCGACCGAAATATACCCATGGTCGGACATGTATCAACCAATATGGTTAGGACACATTTTAGGTTAATTGTTTATTATTATAATAACATTTTTAACCCTTATTTAGCAGATTTACCCTTTAACTATGGTAAATAAAATATTTACCGAAGTAATTATTCAAAATGTCTAAAAATAAAAGTTACCTATTTACACAATTTGGACATCTTAATTCAAAATATGGAATCCATTTTTCTAAATTCAAAATGCAGAAGTGGCAGAAATTAATTTAAAATTAATTCTCGTTAAAACATAAAGCGTGTTTTTAAGAGATAATAACTATCAAATGATTGACACTTGTTTATGTCTGGTTTAATTGTGAAATTTTGTCCAATGACCAAAATTGTATTAAATGGTAAAAATATATTCTAAATATACTTTAAAACAAATCAAATTAATAATTTATCACTACTAATTATTTAAATTAAAAAAGTTGTTTTTAATTAAAATTTAGTAATTTTCACTATTCATTAAAATATAAAAGTTATCCGAAAAGTACCAAAATTTCACCCTAGGATAAATTCGATATTCTGAAACCAAAACTGAAGTCCATTTTTAGAGATTAAATATATAAAATCTTAAAAAGTCGTTATTACTATTCATTACGGCTAGTTTGATTGGTTGTAGTGTGTGTTAGAACTCGAAGTTGCATACAACACACGCTACTGTATTATTCAAAGAGAAGCGTACTGTGGAATATTGGGGTGTTACATTGTAAATTTTTTAATGTACCCATTATAAATAATAAATTTATTTATTCAAATTGAATATATAAAAGTTTAAATTATTGGATTTAAAAAGGGTTCACTATTAAAGTTGGTAAAAGTGAATTTTTGAAAAATATTTCTTTTATCTGAAAAAGGACTTTGTTCTTAAATTGTGTCTAAGAAACTCATAATATGGATTCTAAAATTATAAGTATTATATGAGGTTCATAATTTAGTTAATACTATTCATAACCTCTTTTGAACGGCTTGTTTGGTAAGTCATAGTGCGCATGAACTCGGTGTTACGTTTAGTGCAAGTTATTGAATTGTTTTGAAGAAGTACATACTATGAAATATTGGGGTTTCACATTCTTCCCTACTTCAATAAATTGAATCCTTGCAATTTTATATTCTTCTTCGAAAATATAGGTTGAAAATAGAAAATATATTTGTGGGAAAACCCACATCAGAAATTTTCTTAATAAAATTTACACTTAATAAGAGGAAAAGAGAAGTGAATGGGTCACCACCAAATGATGATCTCAATAAAGAGAACAATTGTGGAAATTAGAGACATATAATTGGATGGAAAACGTAAATATTTATATGTGGTGATTGAGGTCATCAATCTTAAACATGTTTAAAATTGAGGTCCTTAAATTCAGTAATATATGAGGATTTAAAATGCCATCGGTTCAAAAAAACATAAGGTATTAGGATAACACATTATTGGTTTTAATATCCCTTCAATAATGTATAAGAATTAATTTCTTCATAAAATAATAGGAGAACAAAATAATATACTATAAAGGTATAGTTCCATCTTTTAACTAATTTCTACCCCAAATTCATATTTCACTCTAAAAGATAATAGAACTTAGAAAAATATTCTATTTATCCTATTCGTTTGGGGATAAAAAAGATGAATTTATAACTCATCTACTATACCTTCTTAAAATAAACTATATTATTAAATCCAGGACATCTCATGGGCTTGTGGTAGGTGATACACCCTTGTCGCCCTTCGGTTGCGGGTTCAAGTCTCGCAGCCTTGCCGGTCTCGACAGGTTGCCGCCCAACATCCGGGTTGTCCATTTATGGCAATCCAAAATTAATCTCAAACTAGAATAATCCAAAATACTTTTATCCAAACCCACAATCCATCATTTATAATTAAGGTAAACATAATGTATATCCTTTTTACACCGTAATAGTATATGAATACCTTCATCATGTATTCTTTTAAAACACTGAAACATCCTAAATTACCACAATCCTTATTGATTACATTCATGCTCCCTTATTCCGTATAGAATGCTGGATATACTTCATCCATCCAAAAATGTTATAAACTCCAACAATTATTGAATATACAAATCTTTAATTGTTTTCAAGGCAGTCAAGTATATCTAATATAATTTACCCAAATCAACCGTATCTTATTCCAAAATAAGTACCTCAATATTAGGACCATATTAAGGTTTATGTTTCCTTCAACCATGTAATTTACAACAACTTTAACTTTCTTTAGAGTCACATTTCTTAGTACCATAAAATCTCAAATCCTCAATGAAATAGTAATGTAGTACAATCCTTGTATAATCCATAGTTATTATAACAAGTACATTGCTGACACAAAACTCAAATGACATAATCAAAATAAGAACTCTAATCATTCCTCTTCATCTGTGGTAGTATCATAACTTGATTGTTATCCAATAGCATCATTTGCGGCATAGTATGATGATAGGTTCGTGTTGTGTCCAAACTCGTTGTAAATGAAGCATTGTACATTTGAAACCATTTTCTTACCCATGCAGTCACGTAATTGGTGCCCTTTTTCCAACACACTTATAAAAAACTCACATTCCTTTCAGGCAAGTTCCAGGGTGTTTCTTCCCACAGTTATCACATATGGGGAAATTCTTATTTTCTATATTCCCTTTATCCATCTTTCTCTCTTCCATCCTTTTCTTCTTTTGCTTCCCTGTAAATCCATAGGACTTATTAAACTCTTTAGTTATCTTATCCGCACATGATATTATTTCTTCATATGATGATAATACGTGGGAGACTATTTCCCTTCTAAATGATGGCTCAATACCATGAAAGATACGAACCTTCATACTCTTTGGATCATACGTATAACTGGAGTTCACATTCCTTCTATTGGGCGTCATTTCTATACAATATCATAAACTAGGTCAGTTTTTGAATTGCAATGAATAATTCCAAACTTGTAAAATATCTAATGAAAATGGAACAGTTTATGGATATAATCCATAATCATAAAAATGTTTTCTTTGAGTAAATATATACTCATGGGCCCTTCATAATGGTTTGTAATTAAAATGATAATTACCCTAAGAATATCCCCCAGGAGTGTCGTAACCAAGAGTGCAGCAAGGCCCATTGTCGTGCACTAGTTCCCGTTCGAGTCTATCTCAACACGGTGTTTTCGGGTTTTACCCCTAGGTACATCTGTGCCAGAGCCGCCTTTACCTGCTCGTATCCAGACAGAGATGTATTGCTCAGAAAACTTACAAAATAACTACAATACCAAAATTCTAGTAAGTTCGTCTATATTAATCCTAAATGTCTATCTTAGGGCTATGTGCTCTAATCAGAGTTTATCTAAATCTAGTTTCCAAGGTTATTGCTATAGTTCCTATGATACCAACTGTAACGCCCCGACCACAGTTACCTAGTGTTGGTGCATTATTTTAATACATTGGAATGATTACAAGGAATCAAGTCCCAAAGGACTGATCAGTTTAGCAGTCTTGGAAAATAGATTACATAAATGAATGTTACATTACTCTTCATAACATAAAAAACAACATAAATAATCCTTTATGAATTACATTATTCCCTTGCCTTAACCCTGTATATCCATCACAATATACTTCTTGGAATCCTAGAAAAAATAAAAAATAGAAATGGGGTGAGCTCAAATGCCCTATAAGGATAAAAATATAGTGGAAACTTTTATAAATATGAATAAACATTTAAGGCAATGTATAACTAAAACAAAAGCCTTTTAAACTTGAACTTCAACCTAGTATGTCAAAAATAAAATGAAATAACGTAATTTACTTATTCACATGGATATTCTACTAATCAAATAATCACATGAAATATAATTAACAACTTTTATAATGACGGTATGCATAATGCCAGACTATTCTAACCACATAGCCAAGGCCTCGTGCCAAGACTACAATTAAGATTTTGTCAAGGCCTTGTGCCAAGACACTTGTTTGTCTCATTTGACCTACCGATGCATCGAGGATCTATAGCGGGCTCCAACCATCACTTACTAAGTCCAATTCATTCATATATGAAAAGGTTTGAACATAACATAAACATTCGTATTAAAACTAGCATACGAAATGTCAATAAGTTCTCTATAAATCATGATTGGTATAATAACAAATCCATAGAAAAACATATCACAAAA
The DNA here is from genome assembly GCA_963277665.1 of Viscum album. Lineage (NCBI taxonomy): Eukaryota > Viridiplantae > Streptophyta > Magnoliopsida > Santalales > Viscaceae > Viscum > Viscum album. The sequence goes on from OY728162.1 coordinate 823,068,659, forward strand.
CCTTCAATACAATACAAACGTTTTGTATCATAATAAATAAACATCAAATAAACTTAAAATCCATCAAAGGATGATGAAATAGATGAAATCGATACTATTTGAGAGAAATATCTCTTTTCTCAAAATCATTGAAAAGTCACAAATTTATAATAGAAGTAATCTAAAAGAGATTTTTGAATCAAAGTGTCCCATTCCACTTTGAAACTTTTGAAAAGAAGTATTATTTCAAAACATTCATGTCCATATAAATAAATCCTTAAAATCATTTTGAAAACATGGACATTAATTAAAAATATTTAGAAAGATAAATCTTTAAAACATTTAAAATTATGATCTTGATAAATAGTACCTTTCACAAAATTGTAAAATATTAATTTTGAAATAAATTAAAAGTAACATAATAATAAAATAAAACATTTACTTTGAAAATATTATGATAATATTTTAAGGGATGCTTCAGCGATGTTATATCAGTGGAAAATAACTGCACCCGTCATATAAGTTTAAAAAGACATTCTTACCTTAAATTTGTCGAAAAGGTTAAAAAATACCTTGTTTGGAAAATGACGGAAATATTCCTTTAAAACACATAAGGCTATAAAAGACTTTATACCATTTTCTATTAAATAGTAAAAAGGTTTTTAAATACATTTTTAAGGAACACAGATGTGGATTATAAAGATATCCCAGTAGATAATTACGTATAAACAACCTCGGATAATAAAGTGATTTTAAAATTAACCCTTACCTTGTACATTTCCTTGGTTGGGGGTAGGTTAAACTCTTGTATAATGGTGAAATAATTTTTATTAAATTATACAAGAATCAGATACATTAATATGATATCATATATGATCTTTTAACAATTCTTGGTTAATAATATCTTAGTATTATCGCCGTTTCGGGTGTTAACTTACTCGTTTTCTTTTATATGATTTCTAACCTAAACTGTGGTTTTAATGGATAGGTTGTATCTTATTCATATCCAGAATGATATCATGTCCTTAAAAATTATTTTTAAATCATAAAATGATAATTATACTTGAATGGATACGATGAAGAATGAATCTCATCGCATTCGTGGAGACGGTTGTCCGTACGTACCCACGAGCGACAATATCATTCTTTTGATTTTAAAATAATATATAATTTGATGGTATAACATATATAAAGAATAATTATCATGTTATATTTATTATTTACATGAATTACACATCATTATTATACCCATCTAAATAATAATGTTTTGAATAAAAATTACACCACGACGTGGAGACGGTAAGCCGTACGTACGCACGTATGGCGGCATGTCAATCAAAGGATGGATAGAATACTGAAATATGGATGTAAGATGTTTATAATAACATAAAAGTATATATAATATACTGTAGTTATTATTTTAGAATGTTAATAACAACTAAAGAAGAAGTGGAAGAAGAAAGGAAATTGAAAAAGGGTGGTGAAATCATTACCTCTTCTTCGGGATCTTCATTTTGATTTGATCAAAGGGGCTCCATAGGTTGGATTTCTGACTAATGGAAGGCCACTATAATGAAGGTAAGGATGTTGATAGAGTATTTGGGTAGGTTTTGTACGAACAAAAAGGCTTTTAATGTGTGAATTAGTGAGAAGGGGAGTTCCCTTTTATAAGAGGGGTGAGTGGAACCTTTGGAAAAAACAGAAATATTATCTTATAATAAATTCATATTCGGTTTCTAATATCTCCAAAGTGGATTATTTAAAGGTTATGGTAGGTAAAGGTCTAAAATCACTCAAAAAATAGAATTTATATAGTTTTGGGTCACCATATTAACCTTATCATTAAGTATTAACTCTTAGTTAATTAGTTTCACTTTAACAATGTCTCTTTGTATTTTTATATTATATGGTTAATAAACATACTATATACATCCAAACGACCCCCAATTGGTCCATTAATGATACAACTATCATTATATAAGTCTTTAGGCCGAAAATTAGATTTTTAGTAATTGAATATCAATTAATAATATAATATTTGTTTTAAAAACTCTTTTATGTCAATTTGGACACTATTCAATAATTGATTATTGTGAAAATCATAATAGAATGATTACTTCGAAAAATGTTAATTAAGTCAATACTAAAATGTCATATTAACCTATAAAATTAGTTTAATTCAAAAAAGGCTCATATTATATTTATTTGGGTATTTATGATATCAATTATTTTAATTTTTCACTATTATGGTAATTACTGTATCATCATTGTGTCATAAATAAATTATATTATTTATTGTCTATAAATTATAAATATAATATAATTATGTATGAAGTATTTTTATCTTTCTAAAGAATATTTATAATCTAAAATCCAACATATATAACCCTATGTAAAAATTGTTTTTCGAAAAGAAATATGCTTATGTCATTTTTGTATTTATTTTAACTTAATTAATATAAAGTGTGATTATCACTTACATGTGGCTCCACGGGGTCCAAAAATCTACTCAAAGATGACCATGGTCAGAAATGTATAAAACAATAAGGTTAGAACACGTTTTTGGTTAATTTTGTATTATTAAAATATTATTTTTTAACCCTTATTTACCGGATTTACCCTTTAACCATGGTAAATAAAATATTTACCGAAATAATTATTCAAAATGTCTAAAAATAAAAGTTACCTATTTACACAATTTGAAAATCCTGATTCCAAATATGGAATACATTTTTACAAATTCAAAACATAGAAGTGGAAGAAATTAACATAAACTAATTCCTGTTGTTAAAACAAAAAGCATGTTTTTAAGAGATAATAACTATCAAAAGAATGACACTTGTTTATGTCCTGTTTAACTGTGAAATTTTGGTCAACGACCAACATTGTATTAAATGGTAAAACAATATTCTAAATATACTTTAAAACCACTCAAATTAAAAATTTATCAATAATAATTATTTTGAGTAAAAAAGTTGTTTTTAATTAAATTATTGTAATTTTCACTATTCATTAAAATATAAAAGTTATCCAAAAAGTACCAAAATTTCACCGTAGGATAAATTCGATATTCCAAATCCAAAAATGAAGTCAATTTTGAGAGATAAAATTAATAAAATTTTAAAAATTAGGTATTACTATTCATTACGGTTAGTTTGATTGGTTGTAGTGTGTGTTAGAACTCGAAGTTGTGTACAACACACGCTTCTGTATTAATTAAAGAGAAACATACCATGGAAGCTTGGGGTGTTAAATTGTAAATTTTTTTTGTCCCCATTATAATGAATAAATTTATTTTGTCAAATTGAATATATAAAAGTATAAAATATTGGTTTTAAAAAGGGTTCACTTATAAAGTTGGTAAAAGTGCATTTATGAAAAATACTTCTTTTATCTGAAAAAAAAATGAATTTTTTCTTACAGTATGTCTAAGAAACTAATAATATGTATTCTAAAATTATAATTATTATATAAGGTTCAAAATTTAGTTAATACTATTCATAACCTCTTTTAAACGGCTTGTTTGGAAAGTCATGGTGCGCTTGAACTCAGTGTTACGTGTAGTGCATGTTATTGAATTGTTTTGAAGAAGTACATAATTTTAAATATTGGGGTGTTACAGTTCTAAAGTATATTTTCAATATATTTTTACCGTTCAATAAAATTATAGTCATTGTACATAATTTCACAATTAAACTGTACATAAACAAGTGTCAATCTTTTGATAGTTATTATATCTTAAAAACTCGGTTTTTATTTTGATAGGGGGAATTAATTTTAAATTAATTTCTGCCACTTCTGTGTTTTGAATTTGGAAAAATGGATTCCATATTTTCAATCATGGTGTCGAAATTGTGTAAATAGGTAACTTTTATTTTTAGACATTTGAATAAATACTTCAGTAAATATTTAATTTACCATGGTTAAAGGGTAAATCGGCTAAATAAGGGTTAAAAAATAATATAATAATAATAATAAATTCCCATAAAACGTGTCCTAACCTAATTGGTGGATACATGTCCGACCATGGGAATATTTGGGTCGATTTTTGGGACCATATGGAGCCACTTGTTGGTGATAGGGACACTTTATTTTAATTAAGATAAAGTAAATACAAAAAATTACATAAGCTTTTATGTTATAGAAAAACAATTTTTACATAGGGTTATATATGTTATATTTGAGATTATAAATATTCATTATAAAGACAAAACAAATTTCCTATATAATTATACTTTATTTATATTTTTTATACATTGAAATAGTAAAAATATATATGTCACAATAATGATCAAGTATTTTACTTATTTATGAAACAATCAAATAATTGGTATTATAAATGTAACAATAAATATAATTAGAATATTTTGATGAAATAAACGAATTTTATTGGATAATATGACATGTTAGGATTAATTATATTAATTTTTTTAGAATTAATAAAGTTGTTATGAATTTAACAAAAATAAATTATTGATTAGTGTCAAAATTGACAGAAATGAGTTTTTAAAACCAATATTATATTATTAATTTATATTCTATTTCTAAAAACCTAAGGTTTAGAAAAAGGAAATATATAATTATTGGTGTATCATTAATGGAACACTTGGGAATCACTTGGATGTATATAGTATTTTTAGTAATTATATATTATAAAAATACAATGTGACATGGTTAGTGTAAAACTAATTAACCAAGAGTTAAAACTAAAAGATAAGATTAATATAATGACCCAAACGTGTCTAAAATATATTGTTTGAAAGGATTTTGACCCATCCCCACATTAGACTTTTAATAATCTACTTTTTATACATTACAAACCGAATATGAATTTATTATAAATTAATACTTTATGTTTTTCCAAAAGAGCCCCTCCTCCCTCTTATAAAAGGACACAACTTCTATCCAATTATTCACACCTTCAAAGCCTTTTGGTTCGGCCAACCCCTGCCCAAATACTCTCTCAACTTCCTTAACTTCATCTTAGAGGCCTTATTTTTATCAGAAAGCCAACGTATGGATCCCTTTTAATCATATCAAAAGGAATAACCCGAAAATGAGGTAACATCTTTACCACCCTCTTTAAAGTTCCTTTCCACTTCAACTTATTCTTTACTTATTATTTACATTCTAAAATAATAACTCCATTATATTAGATATACTGTGATGTTATTATAATTATGGAACAAAAAAATTCATTATTCTACCCATCCCTTGAATGACATGTCACCACACATACGTACGTACGACCTACCGTCTCCACGTTGTGGTGTAATTGTTATTCAATATATTATTATTTATATGGTTATAATAATGATGTATAATTCATGTAAATAATAAATGTAACCTGATAATGATTATATATATATATTATATACCATCCAATTGTATATAATATTAATATCAAAAGAATGATATTTTCGCTTGTGCGTACGTACGGATTACCATCTCCACGACGCAATGAGATTCATTTACAACTTCACCATTAATCGACGATTATAAAAATATATATTACTAATAAGTATGTAGTATATGAAAAAATAATTCTACTGGAGATATATATATTTATATATATATATAAGTATTTATGTACTTACATTCACTTAGTTCCATTCAATACTATATGAAAACAGAAACAACATTTATGCATACATACGAACCACCGTCTCCATAAACAGTGTTTTCCATTTCACCTATATGTCTATTATAAATATTTATATTCAAAATATATATGATATATTTATCATGTTTTATATTCTGGAAGTATTTTAATCATGATCTAGGTGATAAAATCAAGAGTAACAAGTTAAAACACGTACGATAAAGAAAACGATTATCACCCAAAATGTTAATTTAACATGGAAATTATTATTAAATGGGTAGAATAAAGTCATAAATGAATCATGTATGATAAAATAAATATTAATATGTTTATTGTATAATTTAATAACATACTACTATCTTTCTACAGGAGGTTAAATGTACCCTCGACTAAAGGAAAGTGCAAGGTAAGTGGTTTTCATCTCACTCCTTATTCCCATGATATTAATGCCATATTACCACTATTAACTTCTTTTGTGGTATATGTACTGCCCATAATTGTATTCTTTGTGTAATACACTTTAATTTATTTGTATTTACATATTAATTGTATGATACCACTTTCATGGGTTGTACGTTTCGTAAGTTACCAAATCAGTAAGGGTTAATTCATCAATCTCATCATTATCCGAGATTGTTTATGTGTACGTATTTACATGAAAATTTTTATCATCCATGTCCATTTATCATTAATATTATGTCAAAATGAAGATATTAGGGATTTTGAAAGGTACTCTTTATGAAGATTGTTATTTCAAAAGTTTTAATGATTTATCTTTCTAAATCATTTTAACTAATGTCCATGTTTTCAAAATGATTTTAAGGATTTATTTATATGGACATAACTATTTTGAAATGATAAATATTTTCAACAGTTTCAAAGTGGTATGGGACACTTTGATTCAAAAATATCTTTTAAATTACTTCCTTTATAAATGTGTGACTTTTAAATGATTTTACAAAAAGTATATTTCTCTCAAAAAGGTTTACACATCATTTTCATCTATGTCAACATCCTTTGATGGATTTTAATCTTATTTGAAGTTGATTTATTATAAAAAATATATATTGAAGGTTTTGTGATATGTTTGACTGTGGATGTTTTATTTTTATACAATTCATAGTTTATGGAGAATGTATTGGCATTTCATATCCTAGTTTTATTACAAATGTTTATGTTATGTTTAAACCTATTCATATGAGGAATGCATTGGACTTAGTAAGTGACGGGTGGAGCCTGTCATATCTCCTCGATGCATCAGTAGGTTTCATGAGACAAACTAGTGTCTTGGCACGAGGCCTTGACAAAATCATATTTGAAGTCTTGGCATGAGGCCTTGGCTACATGGTTATGATAGTCTGGTATTATGTATTCCATCATTATGAATGTGGTAATTGATATTGCATGTGATTATTCAACTAGTATAATATCCATGTGAATAAGATAAAGTCATTATTTAATTTTATCTTTTCCATATTATGCCGAAGTTAAATTTTAAAAGGATTTTGTTTTAGTTCTACATTTCCTTAAATGTTTATGCTTATTTATGAATGTTTCCGCTGTATTTCTTACACCTACTGAGAGTTTGAGCTCACCCCTTTTTATGTTTTATTTTTCCCAGGATTCCAAGAAGTGTATTGTGATTGATATACAGGTTTAAGACAAGGGAATAATGGAATTCACAAAGGATTATGTATTTTGTGTTATATGTTATGAAGTTTAATGTAACATTCAAGTATATAATATATATTCCACGACTGCTAAACTGATCGGTCCTTCGGGACTTGATTCCTTGTAATCATGCCAATGTATTAAAATAATGCACCGACTCTGGGTAACTGGGGTCAGGGCATTATAGCTGGAATCAGAGGAACATTAGGAATAACCATGGATTCTATATTTTTATAAACTCTGATTATAACACATAGACCTAAGATAGACTTTGAGGATTATTATAGAAGAACATCCTAGAATTTTGGTATTGTAGAGATTTTGTGAGTTTTCCGAGAAATACATCCCTATCTGGATACGAGCAGGTAGAGGCTGATCTAGAACAGATATTCCTAGGTGTAAAACCTGAAAACACCACTTTCAGCTAGACTCGAACGGGAACTGGTGCACGACAACGGGCCTTGCTGCAATCTTTGTTACGACACTCCCGGGGGATATGCTTAGGATAATTCTCATTTTTTTTGAAAACCATTATGAAGATCTCATGAGTATATACTTACTCAAAGAATTTTTTTTATGATTATTGATTATATCCATAAACATTTCAATTTTCTTTAGGTATTTTACATGTTTGGACTTATTCATTGCAATTCATAAACTGGCCTAGTTTATGCTATTGTATAAAAATGTAACCCAGTAGAAGGAATGTGAACTCCAGCAATACGTATGATCAAAAGAGTAAGAAGGATCATATCTTTAATGGTATAAAGACATCCTTTATAAGGGAAATAGTCTCCCATGAATTATCATCATATGAAGAAATAATATCATGTATTGATAAGATAAGTAAAGAGTTTACTGAGTCCTATGGATTTTAAGGGAAGCAAGAGAAGAAACGGATGGAAGAGAGAAAGATGGATAAAGGGAATAGGGAAAAGAAGAATTTCCTAAAATGTGATAACTATGGGAGGAAACACCCTGGAACTTGCCTAAAAGGAATGTGAGTTTTTTTAAGTGTGGAGGAAAACGGCACCAAGTACGTGACTGGAAGGGTATGAATATGGTTTCAAATGTATAATGCTTCATTTGCAAGAAGTTTGGACACTACATGAACCTATGTCCCAGTCATCAGACTATGCCACAAATGATTCTATTGTATAATAATCAAGTTATGAAACTACCATAAATGACGAGGAATGATTAGAGTTCTTATGTTGATTATGTCATTTGAGTATTGTATCAACAATGTACTTGTTATAATAATTATGGAGTATATAAGGATTGTACTGCATTACTATTTCATTGAGGATTTGAGATTTTATAGTAATAAAAAATGTGACTCTATAGAGAGTTAATATTTTTGGAAGTTACAAGGTTTATGGAAAGATAAAACTTCATATGGTCTTAATATTGAGCTATTAATTTTGGAATAAGATATGGTTGATTTGGGTAAATTATATTGGATATTCTTTACTGCCTTGAAACCGATTAATGATTTGTGTATTCCATTATTGTTAGAGTTTACAACATTTTTCAATGGATTAAGTATATCCAATATTCTATATGGAATAAGGGGGCATGAATTTAATCAATAAGGATTATGGTAATTCAGGATGTTTTAGTGTTTTAAAAGAATACATGATGAAGGTAATCACATGATATTACGGGGTAAAAAGGATCTAAATTATGATTACCTTCCTTATAAATTTTGGACTGTGATTTTGGACAGAAGTATTTTGTATAATTCTAGTTTGAGATTAATTTTGGATGTCCATAAAAGGATAACCCGGAGGTCGGGCGGCAACCCGTTGTGACCGGAAAGGCCACGAGACATGAACCCACATCTAAAGGGTGACAAGGGTGTATCACCTACCACTGGCCCACGAGATGTCCTGGAATAAATAATGTAGTTTATTTTAAGAATTTCTATTAGATGAATTATAGATTCATTTTTTTAACCCCAAACGAATAGGTAAATAGAATATTTTTTTGTTCTATTATCTTTTAGAGTGAAAGATGAGTTTGTGGTAGAAATTAGTTAAAAGATGGAACTCTACTTTTCAAGTATATATTTTTCTTCTCCTCCTATTCTATGAAGAAATTAATTCATATGCTTTATTGAAGGGATCTTAAAACCAAAAATGTGTTATCCTAATACCTTATGTTTTTTTGAAACGATGGCATTTTAAATCATCATAGATTGATGAATTTAAGGACCTAAATTTTTAACATGTTTATGATTGATGACATCAATCACTACCTATAAATATTTACATTTTTCCTCCAATTATATGTGTCCAATTTCCACCAATGTTCTCCTAATCAAGATCATAATTTGGTGGTGTCCCTTTCGTTTCTCTTTTCCTCTTATTAAGACTACATTTTATTAACCAAATTTCTGATGTGGGTTTTCCCACAAAGATATTTTCTATTTTAAACCTTTATTTTTGAAGAACAATATCAAATTGAGGGGATACAATTCATTGAAGGAGGGAATAATGTAACACCCTAAGATTTCATAGTATGTACTTATTCAAAACAAGTCAATAACTTGCACTACACGCAACACCGAATTCAAGCGCACCATTACATACCAAACAAGCCGTTCAAAAGATGTTACAAATAGTATTAACTAAATTTTGAACATTATATTATCCTTATAATATTATAATCCATATTATGAGTTTCATAGACAAAATTTAAGAACAAAATCATTTTTTTCAGATAAAAGAAGTATTTTTCGAAAATGCACTTTTACCAACTTTTAATAGTGAACCCTTTTTAAATACAATATTTTAAACTATTATATATTCAATTTGAATAAATAAATTTATTCTTTAGAACGGGGAAATCAAAAATTTACAATTTCACACTCCAAGATTCCACCGTACGCTTCCCTTTGAATAATACAATAGCGTGTGTTGTACGCAACTTTGAGCTCGAACACACTCCACAGACAATCAAAGTAACCGTTATGAATAGTAATACCCACTTTTTAAAATTTATTTAATTTAATATCTCAAACTAGAATTCATTTTTGGATTCGGAATATTGAATTTAGCCTAGGGTGAAATTTTTGTACTTTTTTGATAACTTGTATATTTTGATGAATAATGAAAATTACTAAATTTTAAATAAAAACAACTTTTATAATAAAAATAATTAGTGGTAATAAATTATGAATTTGAGTGGTTTTAAAGTATATTTATAATATATTTTTACCATTTAATACAATGTTAGTCATTGTACTTAATTTCAAAATTAAACCGGACATAAACAAGTGTCAATCTTTTGATAGTTATTATATCTTAAAAACACGCTTTTTGTTTTGACAGTGGGAATTAATTTGAAATTAATTTCTACCACTTCTGTGTTTTGTATTTGGAAAAATGGATTCAATATTTTGAATCAGGATGTCCAAATTGATTAAATAGGTAACTTTTATTTTTAGACATTTTTAAAAATTACTTCAGTAAATATTTTATTTACCATGGTTAAAATGTAAATCCATTAAATATGGGTTAAAAAACAATATAGTACTAATAAATTACCCTAAAACGTGTCCTAACCGTATTGGTGGATACATTTCCTACCATGGTCATCTTTGGGTCGATTTTTGGGACCCCATGGAGCAACTTGTAGGTGATAGGGGCAGTTTATTTTAATTTAGATAATGTAAATACAAAAATAACAAAAGCGTATATCTTTTAGATAAACAATTTTTACATAAAGATATATATGTTATATATTAGATTATAAATATTAATTAGAAACCTAAATCTATTTTATACATAATTATATTTTATTAATAAATTTTAGACATTTAAAAAGTAAAAATATATGTGACACAATAATGATGCAGTATTTTCCATATTAATGAAACAATCCAATAATTGGTATTATAAATGTTAAAATAAATATAATTTGAAAGTTTAAATGGAATAAAAGAATTTTATTGGTTAATATTACATGATAAGATTTCCTAAATGAAATTTTTTATTATTAATAAAGTTTTTATTACTTTAAAAATTCAATTATTGAGTAGTGTCAAAATTGACATAAATGAGGTTTTAAAACAAATATTATATTATTAATTTATATTATATTCCTAAAACCCTAAGTTTCAGCCAAAAGACATTTATCATTATTGGTGTATCATTAATGGACTACTTGGGGGTCTCTTGGATATATATAGTATTATTATTAACTATATATTATAAAAATACAATGTGACATGGTTTGTGTTAAACAAATTAACCAAGAGTTAAAACTAAAAGATAAGGTTAATTTAATGACCCAAACAAGTATAAAAACTATTGTTTGAAAGTATTTCGACCCATACCCACATTATACATTTAATAATCCACTTTTTATCCATTAGAAACCGAATATGAATTTATAATAAATTAATACTTTAAGTTTTTCCTAAAGAGCCCCTCCTCCCCGTTATAAAAGGACCTAACTTCTAACCAATTATCCACACCTTCAAAGCCTTTTGGTTAGCCCATCCCATGGAAACATACTCTCTCAACTTACCTCAATTAATCATAGAGGCCTTAGATAGATCAGAAAGCCAACTTAAGGATCCATTTTGACCAAATAAAAAGGAATAACCCGAAAAAGATTTAACATCTTCACCACCCTCTTTAACATTCCTTTCCTCTTCAACTTCTTCTTTACTTGGTATTTACATTGTAAAATAATAAATCCAGTATCTTCTATATAATATTATGTTATTATAATTATGGAACAAACAAATTCATTATTCTACCCATCTCTTGAATGACATGTCATCATACGTGCGTATGTACGGCATACCGTCTCCACGTTGTGGTGTAATTGTTATTCAATATATTATTATGTATATGGTTATAATAATGATGTGTAATTAATGTAAATAATAAATATAACATGATAATTATTCTGTATATAATAAATACAATCAAATTATATATTATTTTATTATCAAAATAATGATATTTTTTCTTTTCTGTACGTACGGATTACCGTCTCCACGCCGCGATGAGATTCATTTCCAAGTTCACCATTCATTGACGATTATAAAAATATATTTTACTAATAAGTATGTAATATATGACATAATAATTCTACTGGATATATATATATATATATATAAGTATTTATGTACTTACATTCACTTACTTCCGTTCAATACTATATGAAAATAGAAACAACGTTTATGCTACGTACAGACTACCGTCACCATAAATTGTGTTTCCCATTTCACATATAAGTCTATTATACATATTTATATTCTAAATTTATATGATATATTTATAATGTTTTATATTCTGGAAGTATTTAAATCACGGTCTATGTGATACAATCAAGAGTAACAAGTTAAAACACTTACGATAAAGAAAACGATTATCACCGGAAATGTTAATTTAACATGGAAATTATTTTTAAATGGGAAGTATAAAGTCATAAATGAATCATGTATGATATCCTAATTATTAATATGGTTCTTTTATAATTTAATAACATACTATGTTCTTCGTACAGTAGGTTAAACGTACCCTCAACTAAAGGAAAGTGCAAGGTAAGGTGTATTCATATCACTCCTTATTCCCGTGAGATTAAGGCCATATTTCCACTATTACACTTATTGTGGTGTATGTACCAACCATAATTGTATTATTTGTGTAATACACATTAATTTATGTGTATTTACATATTCATTGTATGATACCTCTTTCATGGGTTTTATTTTTCATAAGTTACCAAATTGGTCAGGGTTAATTTCTCAATCTCATTATTATCTGAGATTGTTTATGTGTAAGTATTTATGGGGTCATTTTTATCATCCATGTACATTTTTCATAAAAATGATTTCAAAATTAAGATTTTAATGATTTTGAAAGGTACTCTGTATCAAGATCAGAATTTCAAATTTTTTAATGATTTATCTTTCTTAATCTTTTTAATTAAAGTCCATGTTTTCAAAAAAAAATTAAGGATTTATTTATATGGACATGACTATTTTGAAATGATAATTATTTACAAAATTTTCAAAGTGGAATGGGAAACATTGATTAAAAAATCTCTTTAAAATTACTTCCTTTATAAATGTGGGACATTTAAATGATTTTACAAAAAAGGATATTTCTCTCAAAAGGTTTTACTCATCATTTTCATCTATGTCAACATCCTTTGATGGATTTTAATTTTATTTGAAGATGATTTATTATAAAAAACAACATTTGAAGGTTTGGTGATATGTTTGAGTGTGGATGTGTTATTTTTATACAATTCATGGTTTATGGATATATTATTTACATTTCATATGCTAGTTTCAATACGAATGTTTATGTTATGTTTAAACCTATTCATATGAGGAATGCATTGGACTTAGTAAGTGATGGGTGGAGCCCGCTATAGATCCTCGATGCATTAGTAGGTCTCATGAGATAAAATAGTGTCTTGGCATGAGGCCTTGATAAAATCTTATTTGTAGTCTTGGAAAGGGGCCTTGGCTACGTGGTTGTGATAGTCTGACATTATGCATTCCATCATTATGAAAGTGGTTATTGATATTTCATGTGATTATCCGACTAGTAGAATATCCATGTGAATAAGAAAAAGGAATTATTTCATTTTATCTTTTCCATATTATGATGAAGTTCATGTTTTAAAAATTTTTTAGTTATACATTTCCTTAAATGTTTATGCTTATTTATGAAAGTTTCTGCTATATTGCATACCCTTACTGAGCGTTTGAGCTCACCCCTTTCTATGTATTATTTTTCCTAGGATTCCAAGAAGTGTATTGTGATTGATATGAAGGGTAAAGACAAGGGAATAATCGAATTCATAAAGGATTATTTATTTTGTTTTGTACGTTATGAAGTGTAATGTAACATTCATGTATGTAATCTATTTTCCAAGACTTCTAAACTAGTCGGTCCTTCCGGACTTGATTCCTTGTAATCATACCAATGTATTAACATAATGCACCGACTCTGGGTAACTGGGTTGGGGCATTAAATTTATGATATAATTGAGATTAATTTCATATTTCAACCAGTTGTTGACTCTCATTTTTATTTTTGGTTGTAATCCACATTTCAATCACCCTCTGATTTCCTATTTCCTTTATTTTGGACTGTTGGTTTTCAAAAAATGCATATATATATATATATATATATATATTACTACTGTCTATTTTGTTGTTTTTGATTTTACACCTCCACTCTACTTATATTGGAATCCACTATAATATAAATTCAGAAATATAAATATTAGTGATTTAAATTATGTATGAACTGGATATATAAGAACATATTCCCTTTTCAAAGAATCGTCCCAAAGTAGTACACCCGATGTAAGAGAAGTGTGTTAGATATGGGGAGTTGTTGGAAGCTATAAAGTAGTAGAATAATGTTTTAATATTTTCTGTAAGACATATTATGGAAATTATTTTTATGATATTTTTAATCATTTGTTTTTTTTAATTTCATAATCAAACATTTTTTGAGTTTTAAATATTTTTCTTTAATGTTTATGTTAATGTAATTGAACTACTTATTTTTCATTCATTTATTTGTTTTAAATATTTTTCATACGAAGGTGATTTTTTTACAAACTATTTATGTGAAATAAATTTTTATCATAATTAAAATAATATATGCTCAAATGATGCAAGTGGGTTCTCTATTTCATATTTTATGTCAATTGTTTTTGTAGTTTACTAATATTTATTTTATGTCTATCTAAATAATTTTGTATTAAATATTTATGATATTAAGTGGAAATTTTGTTAAATATTTAAATCTATTTTTGAATTTAATATTATATATGAAAAATTTTCTTTAGTACATCCATATTCTCTAATGGTATTTTAATTGTTTTTATATTGATTTGGGTGTCATTTTGAGTTTATAAAACTGTTCTTTAAAAATAATCAGGAAATTTATTTTCATGAAATTATTATTTTTAAATATTTATTTTTCTCTTATGTATATACATGGGATGTTATTCGATTTTTATAATTGTTTTTAATCATAATGTTACAAATGTATGTATATATATACCTCTTTTCCTGTTATAAATCATGTTCGACCATGGTTTTCTCTTCATAAAATTTTTTTCTTTATTTTTTCACATTAATTGCAAGTGAATTTATCAAATTTTTCAAAATTTATTCTTATGTTAAAATTGTTTTATTTTTGAACAATTATATGTGTCTATATATATATATATATATTTATTTATTTATAAATAGATTGTTTAATATGAATCATTTTTTAAAACATGTATATATATGTATCTACATAAGTATTATTTTAGGGTGAATTATAATATTATCCCCACATTAATTTATATATATATGTTTGCATCAATTTATTTACTAATTTTTATTTCCTATATGAATGTAAATAAATGCTTATATATATATATATTTCAATGTTCATTCCTTTACATATGTGTGTTGATATGAAATCATGTTTTATTATAATATATATATAAGAACATGATTATATATATATATATATATATTTATGTAAACCTATTATATATGTATATATGTATATGAATTTATATTTACACATGTCATTACATGTAAATCTACTCTTATAATGAAAAAATATAACCATGTAATTTACTTTTTCAAAAAATGGATATCAAATATCATGATCTCTAAAAAAACATGGTTGTCCTTACGATATAAAATACAAGGTCTTATGCCTTTAATTCAAAATAATAAAACATTGATATTATGTGAATGAAGGCATGGAATGGGGAGAGAAACCAATAACTTATGGTAATTTTATCTATTCATCAGATTGGTACACCCAGAATTATATAGCACTCCAATGCAATGGGAAATATTGAAATCTAATGTGATGTCATGTATGGTGTGTGAGAGAAGTATCCCAATCACACTATGGGATTAGTTAGTGAACCTAATCCATTATGAGACTATGTGCATTATGTTAAGTTGTCCCATTAGTGAATGTTGGCTTCATGTTATGATCAATGGTTCCTTTGACAACTATCTATGATTTTTTAAGAGTTATGAAGATAAATTTTTATTATTTCATAAATGAATGACATATATTTTTCAAATGGTTACATTTGTTAAATACAATTTAGAATGAAATATTAATATTTTAAAAAGTACTAATGATGTTATAAATATGAAATTATCATGTTGTATATCATTGTGTACATTTTCTATTGCAGTTAAAAAATTTATTGGTTTCTAAATATTTTCAAACCTCTAACTAAGATTCTCGTCACTAACAGATTTTTTGAAACCTCTTTTCATATCTGATAATTTCTCATAGAATCTAGTGAGTGGTTGAGTCCCCATTATGGTTCTTAACCCTTATAAACATCAGAATAGTTTAGTTGTCCTTTATTTT
The DNA here is from genome assembly GCA_963277665.1 of Viscum album. NCBI lineage: Eukaryota > Viridiplantae > Streptophyta > Magnoliopsida > Santalales > Viscaceae > Viscum > Viscum album. Next base: position 823,085,300 of record OY728162.1, read on the forward strand.
TTGAAATTTGTAATAATAATTTTTCAATGCATTCAGAATATATATAAATATAAATGTATCAGATATATAATCAATAAATAATAAATTATTTATAATATATAAAAAATTGAATAGGTTTTGGTTCCTCATAGGGTCACTATATGAGTTGTAGATATGTGAATTTGGTGCCTAGGTTTGTTGGACCTTTTGTATTTAAAGATAAAATTGAGTCGGTGACATACCAATTTTCACCTACTTATAGGTATAGATTAATGTATGATGTTTTCATGTGTCAAATCCTTGTATGTATCACTTAAATCCTTATAATGTGATTTATTTTGATTAAGATGATTTTTAGATTGATTCATCATTTGAGAATCATTGGATACGTGTTATTGATCGCAGTGAGAAAGTGTTGTAGGGATAGATCATGATAATAATTCTTGTATTGTGGGAAAACAGATGTGTTTTTGTGGAAATGTGGGAGAGATAAGTAGAAATTTGGTCCCATTGGCCTGATATTTTTACCTCATAATCATAGAGATCCATGGGAGTACGGTTTGAGGAAGTGATGTTATATGGTGGGGATATTGTAAGATCTTGACCTTTTTGAAGATGTCTCATGCTCATTTTTTGGTACTCTTTTAACCTTATATTTGTATATCTTTGGTGGGTTTTTTTATTTCAAGTAGAAATTTGAAATATTTGAATAAAAAGGGGTACTTCATTGTTAGCGCATAGTTCAACGAAACAGTGCACACACCCCAAGAAAACCATGAAATCCCAAATAGAGGGAAATTTCATTGTTAGAGCATGGTTTTACAAACCGCATGACCACATAGTAGAAATCATGAAACCCTAGGATGAGGTGGATGGTTATATAGAATTTTTTATAAATCCATGCATCCTTACCTAGGAATCCATCCGTGTGTATTTTAATTACCCTAAAATTTATAAAAAAATCACACCCCTGATATTAACCTCAAATCAAACGGGTATCAACCTAAATGAATCCCTCTAATTTTTCAAACACCCGAGAGGGTTTTAAGGGTCCTCAAACTTCCTTCATAGTGATTCCAAGATCCAGTCGAAGGATCATCTCTCATCTGATATGTGATTTTGCCACCATTTGATTTCATCTATCTTTCGTCTCACTTTCTCAAGCAAGAGGATTGATTTATTTTCCACTGGAAATTTTTTTTGTTTACCTATTCGAGGATCATAATCTATTTGATCGTGATCATATGTTTTTTCCTAGATATTCCATTACATTGTGATCGTGAATGCTTTTATTCAATTTTGGGATTTCCAGTTTAGCGTACGTCTATAAAAAATCGTGAGGTATTTGGTTTAAATATCAATTCAAATTGTATTGAATTATAAATGTGAGTTTTTAATTTTGGAATTTCAATTTCCACATTTGGTAATTCAATCTTTAAAATTAATTAATTAATTAATTAATTAATTAATTAATTAATTTATAAATGGATTTATAATGTTGGTAAAAAAATTTGATTATTTAAACACTTAGCGTTGTGATTATAGAATTAGTGTTTATGGAATTTATTGGTAATTATAATTAAAGGGTTTATTGGAATAACCATGAAGGGTTAAAGAATTTTATGATTAATTTTTGATAAATGGTTTAATAGTGAATTTTTCATATTATTCTATCTAATTTTAAAAAACCGTGATTTTTGGGATAAAATTAAATGGTGTACCATGATTATAATGTTTGATAAGATGGTTAATGATGAATAACATTAAAAAATGTGATATTTATGAGATATGTGATATATTGTTATTTATGTGATAAAAAGTGTGGGATACACACTGATTCTCCCAATACCCATATGTGATAACGTGCGTGTGACAAGGACTGATGATTCAAACACCTATATGTGATAACAATGAGGTGTGGGATAGGGACTGATGCTCTAAATGTCCACAAGGTGCTAGACATGATATTCCAGCCCCAACACATTAGCATTGGAGTGGAGTTCCAAGTAGAAATTGTATGAAAGATGTAATAAATTGATTATTTAATGATCATAATATAATGAATAGTGATTCCCTATGATGTATGGTTCAGAATCCATCACAGGATAAAGTAGGTATTGATTTTTTGGGTGTCATCTAGAACATGGGTAATTAATTTGTTAATTAAGGAATAATGAAGTTTGAAATTTTTTACATGATTTATTGTACTTTAGTCATTATAATAATACATAAAATGTAATAGAATGGATTATGTTTAGACATTGTTGGTGGTGTCTTACTGATATGTATTGACATCCTACTCGAGCTGCCTGATTGGTACCAAAATTGACATTATTTTTATTAGAAATGATATGGTAAAAAGAAGAATGTTATTTGGATGAGTTGGGATGGTACATGGATGAGGGAACTAGACATGATTTAGGGACTTTCTGGGGATTTTTTAGTGTCTCTTTTATTGATTATTAAAATTTATACTTGACACATATTGAAATGATGTATCTACTATTTTTTATGTACAATTATCCATGATTTGGGATTATCCTGTGATGTTGTTCTTTATTAGAAATTGAGTTATTATGTTTATTTATATTACCATTTTTTTATTATTAATATATTTATTCTTTTTTAGTCTAACAGAGTGGGTATAGTCTCCCCATTGTTTATATAGGACCCTATATACTTGTTAGATGCCTATGGAATATGCAGAGGCATTCATGAGGTCATGTAATCAACCTGCTCATGAAACCAATGTGAGGAACCTGGATTCGTGCAATAGAATGTTAATGAAAAATAATTTCAATATTTTCTATATATTAATTGTAATATTTTATTTAAAAAATCAATTAATGATATTTCTTTATGAAATATATTCTTTAGAGAATAAAATGACTTTATTAAAAATTGAGTGATTATTTACTAATAGTTTTTCAATACAATTATATTACTTATGAAAATTATATATATTTCATAATGTAGTTAATCATATTCATAACCTCCAATTTAATAGATAGGTTATAATTTTAAAATAAAAAAATATGTAATAGTTCATTAAGGCTTAGTGTTGTGTATCTTGTATGCTATCAAACATAGTGTTTATTTAAAATCATAGTGTATTACATCCTCTCCTTGTTAATTAATTTCATCCTCATAATTTTGTCCTATTCTCTCCTAATTAATAAATTGAATTCTTCCCAAATTATATTTCATTGTAAATTAAATATTAATCCTAAGTGTTATATATACCTCATCCTAATGAAACATCTCCCAAATATCAATAATTACCCTGATAAATATATATATACTCTTTCAATATATAGATATTAAACAAAATATCATGTATCATATTTATATATTAACCAAAGAGGTAATACAAAACATTACAATAACTATATTTGATGATATTAACATATCAATGAATCACATTGCATCCATCATGATTATTTATAATCCATAATATATTAAAGCATAATTAACATCAAATAATATACGAACCCCAATGGTTTATTTAAACCTAGATATATATTCTTCTTAATTCCCAAAAAAATATCAAATCAATTCCAAATAATATCACTTAAATCATAAAAACTGGGTTTTTGATGCCTTTGGACTTATGTTTAACTATAAACTAATACACACATGATTGTATCCATAAAATTTATGTTAACATAAAATGAAAACATATATTGTTCCAAAAATTAACACAGTCCTTATTACATAAATAATATCACATACTATTAAATATATTCAATAAATCAAAAATTTAAATATCATTAATGATTACATTAATCAATATGTCATAAACTAACCATTTTCAAAGTCACCAGTATTATCATACCAATGTCAATCACCTATTTATTCAAAAAAAATATGTTTTCAAATTCTACTGTGAAATAATACTTATATGTTCCATGATCCTTGTATCCAAAACATTATTGATATAAATATTCAGTAATATAGTTCCGAAATCATAATGCATAAATTATTTAATCCTTTCACTTAATAAGACATTCATTGGTATATTTGTTATCACTTTGATTAGGAAATTGGATCTGATAATACCCATATTCCCTACACAAAACACATTGAACTATAAATGTTACCTTTGGTTGATATTTATTTACATTCATATGAAATTTCATTTTTTTCATAGAAATTACAGGCTCTATAATCTTCATTGACACATAATAGTCATTCTTTGTTACATTGATACATTTACTTGAGTTCTTCTTCCAAAATTATCTACATAAATCAAATCAAATATCATTTCCTTCATAATCCCCACCACTAGAGCTCCCAATGAACTCTATCCGTCTCTTCATTGGGGAGTCTGACAGATGGATAAGGTGATATATATTAGTAAAATATCATGACAACTGATTAGGAATAATCATGATGTTTCGCATTATAGCTCAAATTTAATTTGTTTAATCATAAGGATAATCATAAAAAAAATTTCACTGTTACCACGATAAATCCAAGTTCCATCCATTGAATAAAACTAAAAAAATTATGAGCAATAATATTAATAGTGATGAACCATAAAAAATCATTTATATGATGTATAAATCATAAAAACTACTTTTTATTCTATTAATTCTTATATTTGACCCAGGTTATCCATAATCATTACAATTTTTTGATGTTATCATATAATTATACTCATCCTTAAGGTTTTTTGTAAATTTTTCTCATCCTCATTTCCAAAGGGTAACTAATTATTTCTCTGATACAATATACATTTACCCTTACATTTAATAAATAGGTTTCACCTCCTAAGAAGTCAATATCCATTACATTACATTACGATCTATGACATAATTGTATAGGTCTAGTGCCATTAGACACATAGACACATAAACAAGTTGTTGATAAATGATCTACAACATCTCCCTATATATTATTCATAACTACAATCCATCATAATAACATCAAACATAAAACTGTCTTCATAGCCTGGTGAAAAGGAATCAAAAGAAAGGGTGAGCTAAGTTTCTCATGAATGGAAAATAAAGGATATTTCAATTATAACTTAATCTCAATATAAGAATAAGGTTATGAGAACATGGTAATATCATTATAAAATCAAAAGCTACATATAATAGATCATAATAGTATGTCATGGAATAAATATTAGAATTTCATAATACATGAATCAAAATGAAATAAATGAACATGATCCAAAATAGAATGACATATACAGAAGACATAGTCGTATGATATACAAATAATCATAGAAAATAATTTCTGTAGTATTAAATGATCATTGAAAAGAATATCATAGTAGCATATATTTTCTCCCCAAACAATCATAGAAGTCATGGTCCAATCCCAAGACTATCATAGTTTACAAATACCCAAATATATTGGCTTCAGTCCTCATTATAGTAATGTTTATCTCATGGGATATCAATCATCACCTAGTTCATTGGAGTGAGATAGAGGAATCCACAATTACATAATGAAAATAATAAAAATTTACTCTATAAGATCATAAAACATTCATCATGTCATATAAAAATAAAAGTAACAGGTTTCATAAACATTTCACCATTTAATCCTTGCATAACCCATGGAAAAGAAAAAAATTTCATAAATATATTCTGATCATAAATATAAACCTTACAAATAAAGAATAAGGTTAGTATCATTGGATCATATCCCTCATAATGTATAAGTGAAATCAAGGGTTATTATCATTGATGATTATAAATACCATTAAAATATTATTAAAAATTTTCTAGGGGAAAATATACTTCAAATTTTAAAATTAAATATTTAAAATTTAAAAATGATAAAAATATTGTGGAAAACATTTTAATTTAAATTATCCTTGGATAATTATAATGTATACTTTAAAACATTTAGTGGTTAGGATTGTTGAAATTTTGTTTCTATCATATAAATTAAAAACATACATTTGATACCTGTAAACAGGAAAAAAGTACCTCATGTGAAAAATGTAAACAATATTACATTTTTATTAATTTCTAAAAATTAAAAAATCCATAAAAATGACATTTAAAAATAATATTATAATATTAAAACCCATATTTTAAACATCGATATGAAAGAAAAAGTTTTTCGATCGAAGAGATAAATAATGTTTGTTTTTTTAAATCATTATTTTAGTATATTTAGTACATAAAGAGTAGAAAATGTAATCAAAAATTTATTCTCCAGAAATTAATATAGGAGATGAAAATCCATGATATTATATAATTTTATACAATACAATTTCCACAACATAACTTAATCATAGATTATCTAGATAAATAATGAGATTATAACATAAAATCCCTACTACTTTAGTAACAATTGAATCATAATACCCATGAAATAAAGAACCATAAAATTATATTTATACCCATATAAATTTCATATTAATAATAATAAAATAAATTCATGGGTATTATATACAAAACCCAATAGAATCAATTTTTGAATAATGAATGTGTCCCCTAGAAAAAAAAATTAGACAAAAATCCATTACACTAGTTATTTCGTCCGTTGTAGGAATTGGAAACTTCTGTACAGTAAATATAGATCTATTATAAATATACTATAGAACAATAATAATATATATAATAACATATATGATTTAATTATTACCTTTTATCACATATTTGTTAACACATCATTATTAAAATCTTTGTTATGGGTGATATCTGCTCTGTTTTTCATGTATATTTTGGTATGGTAGTTCTGGTCCAATTAGTTAGATCATAGTTATATAAAATATATAATATTATTAATAAAATAAATATTATATATATTCATTTTATAATTAATTATATTCATCCATAAAATTAGAGTTAGAAAAATTAATTACACCGTTCATTGAGACAGTGTGCCATACGTACTGATAAATGATATTTTCATTTCTCGACGGAAAAAATAATATATTAAGGTAAATAAAAATATATAATTCCAAAATAATTATTATATAGTATATTTAATATATTTTCAATAAATATATCATTATTAAAATACATGTAAAATATAAATTTAAAATAAATCACATTGCATAATTGAGGTGGCAGTCCACACGTTCTCACAAGCGATGTTATTATTTTCCAAAGGTTTGGAAGGTAAGAATATATATATTATATTATAAATAATAATTTCTAAATATTAAATATTTATAATATAAAAACATAAATCTCATCAAAATATCCATCCCATAAAATTTGGTGATGAGAAATGAATTGTATCACTACGTGAAGGCGGTAAGTTGTACGTACGTAACAGAGAAACATCCACCTCCCATTACATGGATAGATGGTGAATAAATGTGCTCCAATAATTTTAATAAAAATTAATAATATTCTGGATAATTGATTTATTATTTTATGAAAAACCTAAAATATCTATTCTATATAAAAAATAATTAAAAATTAAGTGATCTCTTAAGGCGACTGATTATTTTTTGAAATAACATCAATAAATCTCACCTTAAAGTCCCAAGGTTGGTCATTTAGGAATAAAATCACATATAGAATGTGTATAAGTAAGTTTATAAGTAATTTCTTGAGGTTATGGTTGAGATATAAGGTAAAAAATTTGAATAAGTTAAGGTAGAAGGTTCAATTTTATAATTCTGGTAAGGGGGTACATTTGGAATTTGTTAAAAGAATAAAATATAAAAAAATAATTATCTATCCCAAATGTCACAAAAATAACAAGGTTTGTAATTTAATATATTATTATATTTAATTAAAAACATAGAATAAATTTTCTTTCATGTCTATGTGGTGTTTTAAACCTTATCATTTGGTTTAACCCATTAATTAACTCATTTGAACAATAACAATGGTATCATATTTTTCACATAAAAAGGATTATAAGTCTACATGTAAGGTGAAAATTGGGTAATAATTGGACATGGGATTATATTTTAGGAAATATATTATCCTAGTTTTCCTATTTAATTGTTTTTTAAAAAATTAAACAATATTATGAATTATTATTTTTATAAAATATCATTAATGTTAATTATGAAACTATTCATGTAATTAGATTTAAAATACATAAATAAAAAGTTTTAAATAAAATATAATCATTTATAATAACCCAAATATTTAATATTTATCAAAAATATTCATGGAACACTGTAACTAACAAATGTTATATTACTTTTAGATTTCTTAAAATCATATATTTTATTATTCTATTCATTAAATAAATTGTACAATAGCATTATATAATAATTTAATGTAATTTTATAATATATGAAAATTATAATTAAATTTATTTTTGTAAAATAATTTAAATAATCTCTAAAAAATCAATTATCTTCATTCATAGAGTTATTGTTTCCCTATGTATATATAAAGAGATATTTAATGTAACACCCCATGTTTTTCTAAAAATAAATATAAATGCATGGAACATTGTTTTAAGTAAACTTTTTTACCTAGCTATTAAACATAATTTTTCCTCTTCTAGGTTTTGAATGTCAAGAAACTGTCATCTATATTGTGTTCATTATGTTATTTAGAATATATTGGAACCAACTTGTTTTTTGGTGAATAGAACATAACCTTATGAATAGTAATGTAACGTGTAATATGACCCTAATGAATATTAAATTGTATTATTATTTTATTATCTTATTTATTTATGTTAATGACATCTTGATTAATCTATCAATGTGATATTGAAGCAATTGTGGTTTATAAATGATTAATTTTTTAATTAAGTATGATTTTATTTAAAAATTAAATTAAAAATATTTAAAAAATTATTTTCAAAAAATGGACTTCATTTTTTAATTCTACACTTAATGAAATGGTAAGGGTTATTTTTTGGGAATTTTCTGAATTTCAAGATTTTTCGATGAATAGTGAAATACGATAAAATATCGTATAATAAAATTATAAGTAAAATTAACGATTTATGACACCATAAGTGATTTAAGGACACTTGTTTAGAACTCACATGATATTTTCACTATTTTGGGTCACAATAAATAAGATTATTCAATGTCTTGTGTAAAATATTATAATATTGATTAAAATAATGAAAAATACCCCCTCTCATACACTATAAATACCACCATCAATCCCATCTTCCTCCCACAATTCTCAATCCTTTAGAATAGTCTAATTTTTTCCAAATTCCATCCCCAATCTTCTTCCCTACATCCTAGAGCTGTTGGTCTCACCAAAAGACCAAAATCCAAGCCCTTAAGAAGGATATCAAGGAGAAGAGATCAAGAGGTAAACAACCTCTTTTATTTTCTTTCTTTTCTTTCATTTTATGTTATTCTCTTCCATTCCCTTTGGATTGTGTTAGGATATTTCATTAAATATTTCCCCTTATTGTCCATATTATGTATAAATGATGATATATTCCATTACTATCATCAATATTGTTTTTATGAAATTTTAAGAGATGCCATTAGGCTGTCGAATTTTCATGAGAAATTTATCAATTTTTTCCTTTATTTCATGATTCCTTTTTCTTCATTACTCTCCCCCTCTTATCCATGAGGCATGAAATCTACAGAATCATATATATTCTATATGTTCTAATGTTTATTGAAAATTCATCATCATTATTTTTCTCCTCCCCCACTTATTCAAGGAATTAAATACATTGTTTGGGATGTGTCAAATTACCGATATCGTGGACGATGTGATTTCAAATATCCATTAATTCATTCAAGTATGTTCATGAAACCATTTATATGGTCTAACCAGGTTATAATATATGTTTTATGACTCATCTATGGTTTTGTAATTCTTTTGTACTCATGGTTCTAATTTATAAGACAAAATGAGGTTGTTATTATCCAAGAACCACTAAAATGATCTAAACGAACATCATTAATGTTTTAACATATGAATCAACCTCACATAAAACATCAAAGTAATAAATGGTATAATTTATGATACAATAAATATGTAAATAATACTACATTCCAATTAGGGAATATTCACTTTTAATCGACAAGAACGATTCATCATGAACCGATCATGGAAATTATAAGAGAACTCACCCAAAACAGAGTAAGGAAAAAATACTAACAATTAAAGTGTGAAATGAGGGTATGAAATGATCATATATGATTCAATAAACAAAAAAATGTTCTTTTTAAATACTAACAACACACTTTTAACCATTATACAGGAGGTATAAACAAGTTTTATGTAAGACAAGCCTATGGTAAGGGAATTCTTAACCCGATTTCCATTCTTTGGGAAAACATTATACTTCGTTATTTATGTGGTATTTAAATTGTTTGTGTGATGAATTATGATTATAATATGTTTAATAATGTGTATTTAGATAGTTTATAAATATTACATCCACTCTATTATGTCTCACATCAAGTATATGATGATTATAAGGGACTTTTCTTTTAAAATCCTATTTTAAAAGTTAGTTTTACAAAATTCAAAATCAATGTTTTTATGATATTAGTCATGTTGTATGATTATAGTATTGTTATTGGGAATTGTTTATAATTAAGGGTGGGACCTATATTTCCCTCCAATTCATTTTTATGTGTAAGTTGGAGGTCGTCCGTATGGTTACTCCATGTGTAACTGCGATGGTTACACAAATTATAATGTAGTCGTGACTGTTAGAATTATAAAGTAGATATGATGGTTACAATATTATGTAAGTACTACCCCAAGATACCATTATTTTTCTACTTATTTTCTTATTTATTTGTGGAAATATCATGTTTCAAAAGGTAAGTATTTGTATATATATATATATACAGGTGATAAGTAAGTATTTTGAAAATGATTTCTTACGTTACATGTTATCATGGACTAATGTGTTATTTTATTCTTTTCATCCCTTAATGAGATTTTATGCTCATACCAAGTTATTTAAATGATTTTAATAGGTTACTGGATGAATAAGAAAAAGTAGGAAGCCATTTTAAATGTAGATGAATTGTCAAGGAGTCATGTTTAATTTTTAATGTTATATATTTTGGAAAAAATGGAAACTGTTTTTATGGTATCCACTCTGTAACAATGTGTAATGTTATGAATGTATTGACATATTTATTTAAAGATATAAACATGAAATGATTCTCAATGTAAAAGTAAGTATTTTTTTTACTAAATTTGAGATTATGTATGTAATAATCCTGGGTCCTTATAGTTGGTATTAGAGGATAGTTTAGATAAATTTAAGGGTTAGGGTGATGTTAATTGAACACCATAAATGATTTTCACTCTATGATTAATTTGAAATATTATAGAATTTAAATATTACAATGTTTCTTTATCTAAGACATGTTTGTTCAGAATGGTTGATCGTAGGAGGAACATGGATGATGTAGAGGAGAGGCACAGACATAACGAAATCCTTCCAAATCTATAGCCCATAATGGTAGGGATTGGAACCGAGAAGTTTATGACAGTAATGGCCCAGTTAACACATGAAATAAATGGTTGTGGCATCCATTTAAGAGAACCAATTGAGGTATCTCAATGAATCATGACAGTAGTGGAACATTTTAAGAGACAACATCCTCTTACAGTCAACAAATCTTTTGACCCAATAGCAGCTAAAAGATGGATCAAAGCCCTTGAAAAGATATTCAAAGCTATGGGATGTTGTGACAATAAAATGGTAAGGCTTGACATTTAACATTTTGAAGGGGTATCTGATCAGTGGTGGTCAATGGTAAGGAATATCATGGGTAGAGAGGATTTTTATGCCTTAGAGTGAGATGAATTTTAATGTATTTTCCTTGAAAAATATTTTCCTAAGGTGGTGCGACTTAGAATGGAGAAGCAATTACTTGAATTGAAACAGAAGGAGGAAGATTTTTTGGCTTTGTATGAAGTGAACATCACCCGAATGATGAGTTATGCTCCAAATATTATTCTGTATATCGATAGAAAAATCAACCGCTTTTACTTAGGACTGAAGCCAAGGTATCGGAGGGCGTTGGCATCCTGTTAATTCAAAAGTTATGAGAAACTTGCATGATGTGATGAGGGGGTAGAGATGGAGTTTTCTGATGATCACATGTAGTTTGGAAACAAAGAAAAGTAGTGGTCTAGTTGGCAAGCAATGGGTAAGAATCATCCAACGAAATTTAATGGTAAGAAAATCCAGTTTCCAGTCTGTGAAAAGTGTGTCAAGAAGCACCCGGGGGAATGTCTTATGAAAACTAGGAAGTATTTTAATTGTGGTAATTTTGGACATATGGCTCGAGACTGTAATGAAAATGACCCTGAGACTAATCCTGATAAGAAAACTGTAATTTGTTTTAAATGTGCTGAGAAGGGTCATTATGAAAATTCCTTCCCCAAGAGAGATCCGAATAATGAATAGAAGCCAGAATGTAATCAGAAAGGTGTAGTGAGATCCTTTGCGACTATGTCAGTAGATTTCGGGCTATCCAATGAAGTTGTATCAGTTACTTGGTTTGTTCACTGAAGTTTTCCTAATGTTTTTTTTGATATGGGGACTACACATTCCTTCATCACTGATAAATTTTCTAGTAATTTGGAATTATCACCTACAAAAATGAGGCACAAACTTGTTGTTAAAACACCAGGGGGAAATCTTATAGCAAAGATGAATTATAAGAATCATTTTATTGTGGTCTATGAAAACACTTTACCTACAGTCCTTGTTGTTTTACCGATAGTCGAGTTTGATGTTATTCTGGGAATGGACTGGCATTCTGATTATCATGTTCAGATTAACTATAGAGCTATAGATGTTGTTTTTCAAAAAGTGTTCTCGTTTGTATACAAGAATGAACCCATACATTTGATAACATATTAGGAAGTTGAAACAAACTTTTGAAATATGGAAATGAAAGTTATCTTTCCCATATTGTTGAAAAGAAGGGATCTATTTAAATAAATGATCTACCAGTGGTAAAAGAATAATTTGATGTTTTTCATGATGAGTTACCCGATGTCATACCTGATCAAGAAGTTGAATTCACAATTGAAATAGTTCATGATGCTAATCCAATTTCAAAAACTCCTTATCATATGGCTCCAATAAAACTTCTTGAATTGAATATTCAGTTTTAGGATTTTCTAGATAAAGGCTTCATTAATCCTAGAACTTCACCATTAAGAGCTCCTGTTTTTTTTTGTTAAAATGAAATATGGTTCCATGAGACTTTGCATTGATTATACAACTTTTAATAACATCAATGTTAAAAACCAGTATCATTTTCCTCATATTGATGACTTGTTTGATCAACAACAGGGAGCTCAGTAATTTTCCAAGATTGACTTGAGATTTGGATAGCATCAGCTAAAGCTGAAGGAGGATGACATCCCGAAAACAGCCATTTGTACTAGACATGGGCATTATGAATTTTTTGTTATTCCATTTGGATTAACTAATGCACCTTCTGTATTTATGAATATTACGAATAGAGTGTTTCATGAGTTCTTGTATAAGTTTGTGGTAGTATTTATTGATGACATTTTGGTTTTTTCTATGAATAAAGAGGAGCATGAAAAACATATAAGGGTTGTTTTACAAACATTAAAAATAAAAGAAACAATATGAAAAATTCCAAAAGTGTGATTTTTGGATGCAACAGATTTCTTTTCTTGGGCACATTGTAAATAAGGATGGAATAACAGTTGATCCTGCCAAAACAAAAGTAGTTTATGAATGGACAAGAACCAAAAATGTTACATAGATTCGTAGTTTTCTAGGCTTAGAAAGTTATTACTGATGGTTTGTTAAGATATTTTCATGGTTATCTAGAAAAATAACTATGTTAACATGGAAATTGGTTAAATTTGTTTTGAAAGAATATTGTGATGTATGTTTTCCAGAACTGAAGAATAGATTGATGAATGCTCCAGTTTTGGCCTTACCTCCAAAAAATGGTGAGTTTTTCATCTACAGTGATGCTTCTTTGAAGAGACTTTATTTTGTTTTAATGAAGAATGATCAGGTAATGGGCCCGTAAGGGGAACGGCGCTCGGTTAGGGTTTCTCGCATGCCGCCTCCCTCTTCCCGGATCTCGTTCCTTCTTCCTTGGATTCGGCGGTTTGAGGTGGGTTTCTATACTGTCGCGGCCTTGTTTTGGCTCGCCCTGTGCACACCGGGGTCTTCGCGACTCGGTGTTGATTCTGCGCCAGAGTCCCTGGCCCGATGGATTGAGATCTGCACTTTGGCCAACGATCTGGGTGTTTGGAGGTCGAGCGTGGTCTTCTTGGATGGCGGCGTTGGGAGATTATTTCGTTTCGAGATGATACGGTCAACGCCGGGAGGTTTTTCGGTCGAACTCTGGTTCTCGGAGTTTGAGGTGTGTTTGTTTAAGGATGGGTTTTCTTGAATTTGATGACTCTCGGTGATGTTGGTTCGTTTTGATTTTCTCCTTGGGTGACTTCTGGTTTTCTGGTGATGGTCTTCCTCTCGCAATCTCTTTGCGAGTGTTTATTGGTTTCACGGTTGTAAAGGGATGGGTTTTTTGGTTTTTGAAGGTGGCTGTTTTCTAGTTTTTCTTGTTTTCTCTTCATCGGAGGCGGTGATGGTGGTTTGTGATGGCGGTGGCGGGGTCGGGTATCTCTCCGGCGACCACGATGAACCTTCTCGCGGGGTCTACCGACACCGGCTCCTCCGCCTCCTTGTGAACGGTGGCACGTATTGCTCCGTTTGCACACGGCGTGTTGATAGCGGTTCGGCGCTTGAGGCGGTGCAGGCTCTCGGCTCGAGGATTTGGTGATGATGGTGAATAGTTTTATGGGGCTGAGGGTCCAGCAGACGAGGTGCATGAGAATGCGTGAGTTGGATGGGTGATGTTCCAGGCTTTTTTGTTGAATTTGAATTTTGAATGTTGATTTTGGGTGCGGCTGTATCGGGAACCGGATAACCCTCAATCTGGATTTTTATAAAAAATCCAAAAAATGTGATTTGCAGCAGATCAGGTAATTTCCTATTATTCGAGGCAAAATAATCCCCATGAGGTAAATTATCCCACACATGATTTTGAATTGGAAGCTGTGGTTTTTTACTTTGAAACATTAGAGGCATCATTTACACGGAACCAAATGTCAAATATATGATGACCATAAAATTATGAATTATATATATTCACTCATAAGGAATTAAACACGAGGCAGTGAAGATGGATTGAACTGATAAAGGATTATGACTACACAATCAATTACCATCCTGGAAAAGAAAAAAATGTAGTGAATTCCTTGAGTTTGAAACATCATGCATCATTAACCAAGTTACGTTTGGAACATGATCCCTTGATTAATGATTTGATTCATTTTGTCTTATAATTAGTTGGTGCAGGGAATACATCTATTTTTTAGGTCTTAGTACATTCTTCATTTTCAGAAACAATTCAGCGAGCATAGAAGGAAGACCTTGAGCTATAGAAAAATATAGAATTGGTTAAAGTGGGTATATTTACAGAATTTAACCTTGACAATGATATTGTTTTAATATTTGGAAAAAGGGTTTGTGTGCCTAGTGATTCTCAGTTGTAGAAAGATTTGTTGTGAGAAAATCATAGTTCTTCATTTTCTGTTAATCATGGCAGTAATAAGATATACAATGACCTTCTGGGGTATTATTGGTGGGATAGAATGAAAAGAGATATTGCTGATTTTACCATGATATGTTAGATATGTCAGTAGGTTAAAGTAGAGCAGTAGTTACCGAAGGGGATTCTTCAGCCTTTTCTAGTGCCAGAGCAGAAATGGAAGAATGTATCCATGGACTTTGTTGTTGGACTACCAAAGACTTCTTGATGTATTAATGCAATTTGGGTTATCGTTGATCAGCTAACAAAGTCTTCACATTTTCTTTCTATTAGAGATACAATGACTTTGGATTAGCTTTGTCAGTTGTACCTCATGGAGATTGTCATGTTACATGGAGTTCCTCTTTCCATTGTATCTGACTGAGATCTAAGGATCAATTGTAACTTGTGGAAGGGACTTCAGAAGACGTTGAGCATAGAGTTAAATTTTTGTATATCATTGAATCCTCAATCATATGGCCAATCAGAATGAATGATTCAGACTTTGGAGGATATGATTCGAGCTTGTTCAATGGACTACCCGGGAAGATGGGATCAACATGATTCATTAGTTGAGTTTTTTTATAATAACAGTTTTCATTCCAGTATTCAGATGAAACATTTTGAGGCTTTATATGGGAAGCAGTGTCGGACTACAAGGTTTTGGGATGAAGTCGGTGAAAGAAATTTGACGGGGCCAGAATTAGTAGAAGATGTGGCTAAGAAAGTGAGTATGATCCAGCAACACGTGAGGACAACCTAGAGCAGGAAGAAAAGTTATGAAGATAACATAAGGAAAGACTTCTCTTTCAAGTTAGGTGACCATGTTTTCCTTAAAATATCTCCTTGGAAAAGTGTGATTCATTTCGATAAGAAAGGGAAGCTAAGTCCACAGTTCATCAGTCCTTTTGAAATCTTAGAGAAAGTTGGAACAGTTTCATACCGCTTAGCTTTGGCTCCGATTTTGTTTCAGGTACACAATGTTTTTCATGTTTCTATGTTGAGAATGTATGTACCAAATTCCTCAAATTTCTTGAGCCCAGATGTAGTTCAGCTAGAAGAGAACCTTTCTTATCAATAGAATTCAGTCCAGATATAAGGCCCCAGCCTTAAACCTTACTTAATCTTCAGTTATTACAAGATTACACATTGAGGATCTTTTTAGGTTTAGATTTTTATAGAATTAGATCATGAAACCTACATTACATTCCACATTTAAACAAAGTGGTTACATAAAAGACAATATTCATTCTTCCCATCAACGGAAACATATTTAAAATAAAACATGGATTCTTTCTTGACAGATCCTTGACACTATCATCCCATCATGTACCTTTCCCTTGACCTGTGAAAACCATTTCAAAAACTTGGGATGCGCATAAAAAGCTCAGTAAGGGTTATAAAAATATGGAAAGGAAACATGAGTTCATATATACATAAGAATGATATCATACATTACCCATAAAACATAGTCACTTTAACATACCTCATCAAATCATGAATAAATCATAGAAATCATAATACATAAAAGGTAACTTGAGGAATTCATAACATTATTACGTAGGGATTAACCCTCTTGGTTACGTTTGGAATGCCCACCATAGTATATTCCCTAAATCTCTTCAGAGAAACATTAACTTTTCACTCCTTCGCATTACCCAATGCATTGGAGAGCTATATCAGGCTCACCCGCCCTTAGTTTATCACAGAACCACCCGTTTTCATAACAATTCCCATGAACCTCAACATAATCGTATCACATAAAACATGCATAAAGGAAACAAAACATTTCCACCTTTCAATCACAAGATATCAATACAAAACATTGATATAAAAACATTATGAAAAACATTTTCAATACCAAAATAAATGAAAATTAAAACATGGTTTTTATTTTTCTTTAAAAAAAGGCATGGCTTGTAGAGGAAGCCGAAATTCAAATAATGGTCACGGAGGCGGAGAAGTCATTGTCGCCTCATACGTATGACAAAAAACATTCCCTTTTGTTGTTTAGTAAAACGCTTCGTATAAAGAAATATTCCTTTTGGATAAACGTAAAAGTCAAAGGGGTTTATACACCGTATAAAAGAAGGTTGTGTATAAAATAAAATATGCCTCAATGAAAGGAGATTGAGACGAAGTCCCATACAAAGACGATATCCTTGGTTTAAGGATAAATCAATTACATAATTATGTGTGAAAAATGAATACACCAAATATAAGTGGATATTAAGTGTAAAATAATCAAAGGTCATTCACACATATTCAAAGGATGACATATTCAATAACTACATGTTGAACCCAAAGAAATCAAAATTGGGTTAAGAAGATCCCTTGATAGCCTAACAGCGTCACATAAAAATGAGTTGATGAGAGATAAAAAAGGGTATCTCATCACTTGGACATAAAATTTACATCAATAAGGATATATGAGAACATATCCCAACATAACAATATGTAAATTAAAAGACCCAACAAAAGAAGTCTTTTAAAAAGAGGAGGGTGAAAGGTTCCCTTACCGACAAGGGTATCTTTCGAAACATACACCTCGTGAAAGAAGGAAAATACAACATTGATTTAAATATTCATAAAAGAAATTATATTACACAATGAGTAATATAATGGCCATTACATACACCACTCAAAGGAAATTGTGGCAAATGTAGCATAAATCTCACGAGAATAAAAGTGAGATGAAAATTCCCTTACGAAAACTCGGCAGCCTAATGACGCTGCTTAAACCTTCCAAAAATGGATTGATGAGATCAAATAGGGTCTCTCATCGTATTAACATAAATTTTACCGAAATAGGAATATAAAATAACATCCCCCAACATAACAAATAGTAGCTTAAAAGAAGTGACATAAAGGAGAGGACTTAAAAAGAAATAGGGAGGTTAGATCTCTTACGAAAATTCGGCAGCCGAACGGCACCACTCAAAACTTCCAAAATGGATTGATGAGAGAGAATAGGGTCTCTCATCATATGAACATAAAAATTAAAGTAATATTAATATAAAATAACATCCCAATAACAAGAAATATGATCTTTAAAAGGAATGACATAAAAGAGTGTACTTAAAAAGAAAGAGTGGAGTAGGATCCCTTACCTCAAGTCCAACTTGTCTTGTTCGTTTCTTTATATTCCTGAATAATAAACTTTGGTCAATTAATAATTGGCTAAGTACCTCCTTTAGAGATTATTATTCAGTTCATATCACATATTATAATGTTATAATAATTTTTTAATAATGTTAGTTCATATCAGACGTTTTTGCCAATGTTTGGTACATGAGTCAAAAATAAACTTGTTTGAAAAAAAGATTTCCCATGTAGTTATAAGTAAATAATATCCAGAATAGTATTAAAATATCATATATATCCCGTAAATATTCATTTTATACTATTCCATATAATTTGGAGATAAAAAACGAAAAGCACCGTTCATGGAGACGGTAGGCCGTACGTATGCATGAACGCTACTTTTATTTTTTGTCATATTAATGGAATTAAAACAAAATGAGAGAGATATATATATGTTATAATTCCAGAATTATATCCATAATTTAGATGTAATATATTACATATATATCCATTATATATATGTACTTATAATATTACATAACATTTTGAGATAAGAAATGAAATGTACCGTTCATGGAGACGGTAAGCCATACGTATGCATGAACGCTACTTCCATTTCTATTTCATATTTAATGGAATTAAAACATAATGATACATAATAGTATTTTAATTCCATTATGGTATCATATATAATATCATTAAATATATCCTTTATACGTACCACATATGGTATTAACGAATCAAATCACTTTGAGGGGGCGGTAGTCCACACTTCCTTAAATGAAGATATCGCGTATACCCATAATGGAAGCCATAAATGTATGCCATAAATAAAAAATACAGAAGCTTAAGGAAAAAATAAACATATTATATATCATATATAAATATATTTTCATCTTAATGGCCATCTTTGAAAGTGTTAGAAGAATGTTGAACAATCATCGTTTCAGGAGGCAGAAATTCGCCATCCATGGAAACAATATGTTCTTTAACCATTATATGTAGGTGTGTGTAAGTGTAGCTCGAATCCTTCTTATAAAAACATCCTAGTATATTGAAGATACTGGATTTTTTACAAAATAAATGAATAAAAAGAGTTTATGGGGTTGGAGAAGCAAAATAAAACAAAAGGACACAAGTGAAGACATTACCTTAAAATCAGGTAACTCCCTTTGGTTTGAGATCAAAGGCTTACTTGGGAAGACTTCTGCCCAAAGTGAAGCTTCAAGGAGTAATAGAGGGAATTTTAGAGACAAAATGGGCAGGGGTTGGCCGAGCCAAAGGCTTTGGGAGTGTGGGTAAGGAGGTATAGGTGGGGGCCTTTTATAAGAGGAGAGGAGGGGCACTCTTGTAATGTTACAAAATGTTACTTTATTTTCAAACGATTTTCGGATTTTAAAGGTCCCAAATTAATGTATTTCAAGTATAAGGTGATAAGGGTTCGAAATACACTCATCAAATAGGTTTTGGACATGTTTAGGTCTTTGATATTACATTATCTTTCCATTTTATTTAAATCGTTAAATAATGAGGTCATCGCTGCATCATCATGATGTCATAACTAATTTAATTTATTTAATGTCTAAAAATTATAAACAAAATACTATGATGTAGTGAATCCTTTTATCTTTCCAATGACTATTTATATTTAAAAGTATTACTTCTATAACCCCATGTAAATTTTTTTTAGTAAAACATTTCATGTTTGTTTTATTTTTACATTAACATTAAATAAAAGATATTTATGTCATTTTCCAACCAAAGTGGCTCCATGGAGTCCCCAATTATACCCATGGATTGTCTTGGTCGGCCATGAAACATAAAATGAGGGTAGGACATGTTTCTAGGTCATTTCATTTTATTAAAACATTATTCATACCATAAACTACACTAATTACCTCTAAACATGATTAAAAATTTAATAAGTTACTATTTACCAAAAAATTATTTTTATCCCATTGAACCACATTTTACTTATCAATGACAACCATGTATGTAGTTTTTTTGAAATTCAAAAAACAAATATGGAAAAATTTCATTTAAACGGAAAAATCAGTTTTTATAAGTACCGCTTAGTGGTTTTACTATTCATCAAAAATTGAAGTTTTTCAGAAAAATCCCAAAAATTCACCCCAAGCTATATTTGATATTCCAAATTCAAAAATGAAGCCTATTTTAAAATATTAAAAACATATAATTCACATTAATTAATTTAATAATTAATTCCCGTTGTCAGAGAAAATATCGCGTTTTTATGAAACAATAAGTATCAAATGATTGACACTAGTTTAAGTCTGATTTCAAAGTAAAATTAATTCCAAAGAACACTATTGGATTTAATGGTAAAAATATATTCTAATTTCACTTTAAAACCAATTAAAAATATAATCTAGTCATATAAATAAATTATATTAAAAAGAGGTTTTGCATTAAAATATAACATTTTACACTATTCATTAAAAAATGAACTTCATCGGAAAGATACCAAAAATTTACACAAAGTAAATTTTGATGTCCCAATTCTTAAGAAGATTTTTATTTGGTCCAATAGAATGTATAAGAGTGAACAAAACTATTTTTAATGACGGTTCTCATTCAAAAGGCGATAAGTGAACCTTTAGTGAAAATTAGGGCATAAACGCCTAAAATTGAATTCATTCTACATTTTAAGCCTTTATCATTTATTGGATAAATGTAAAAACATTTAAAAACATATATAATCATATTTTAGTTATTTCTATCCATTCCTGCCAATACAATGGCTAGATGTTAACTACCATTTAAAATAATATTATTTTATTATTAGAGTGCAACATACGATTCCCCAGAAACTCGTTGTTGCGTGTTGGGTACGCCATCGAGCATAGCGTCCCCTTTAAAGTCATATTAATATTTTATTCAACAATATGGATAAATATGAAAATGTCATATTCTTTATTTACCTGGGGTGTTACACCAGATTAATGATCAAATGGAACAGGAAGTGAGAAAAAACGTAATCCACTAGGTAAAGGTTTTGTGGAGAAACCACATGGTTGAAAAAGCAACATGAGAGTCTGAAAATTCTATGAGGGAAAGTTAATCTCACTTATTTAATAAGTAAATAAAATTGCGAGGATGCAATTTCCAGAAGGTGGGGATAATGTAACACCCCATGTTTTTCTAAAAATAAATATAAATGCATTGAACTTTGTTTTAAATAGATATTTGTATCAAGCTTATAAAAATAATTTTTTTCACTTCTAGGTTTGGAATTTCAAGAAACGGTCATCTATAATTGTGTTCAGTGTGTTATTTAGAGTCTACTAGAACCAACATGTTTTTTTGGTAAATAGTAACATAACCTTATAAATAGTAATATGAATAGTAATATGACCATAATGAATAGTAAATTTTATTATTATTTTATTTTTTATTTATTTAAGTTATTGACATATTGATTAATCATTAAATGTGATATAGAAGCGGATATGGTTTTTAAATAATTAATTTTTGAATTAAGTATGATTTTATTTAAAAATTAATTTAAAAATATTAAAAAAATTAGTTTCAAAAAATTGACTTCATTTTTGAATTATACACTTTGATAAATGGTATGGGTGAATTTTGGGGAATTCTCTGAAATTCACGATTTTTTATGAATAGTTAAATACGATAAAATACCGTATAATAAAATTATCAATAAAATACACTATTAATTACATAATAAGTGATTTAAGGACACTTGGTTCGAAGTCAAATTTTTATTTTTACTATTTGGGGTCACATTAATTAATATTATTCATTGTATTGTGAAAAATATTATAATAATGATTAAAATACTGAAAAATACCCCCTCTCCTCCACTATAAATACCACCCTCACTCCCCTATTCCTCCCACACCTCTAAAGCCTTGAAAAATGTCTAATTTCAGCTGAATTCCCTCCCCAATATTCTTCCCCACGTCCTAGAGCTTCTGGTCTCACAAAAAATCCAAAATCAAAGCCCTTTAGAAGGATCTCAAGGAGAAGAGATCAAGAGGGAAACAACCTCTTTTATTTTCATTCTTTTCATTCATTTTATGTTATTATATTCCATTACTGTTGTCTTGTGTTGGGATATTTCATTAAATATTTCCCCTTAAAGTCCATATTATGTATGAATGATGAGATATTACATTTCTCTCATCAATATTGTTTTTATGAAATTTTAAGAGACGACGCCAGGCTACTGAATTTTCGTGAGAAATATCTCATGTATTTCCATTATTTCATGACTAATTTTTCTTCTTTCCATGCCCCCTCTTATACAAGAGGCATGAAATATCCAGAATCATGTATATTATAGATGTTCTCATGTTTATGGAAAATTCATCATCATCATTTTAGTCCTCCCCCACTTATTCAAGGAATTAAAAACATTGTCTGTGATGTGTCGAATTGCCGACATCGTGGACGATGTGATTTCAAATTTCTATTATTTCTTTCAATTCTGGTCATGAAACCATTTATATGGTCGATATAGGTTATAATATATGTCTTATGACTCATTTATGGTTCTGTTATTCTTTTTTACACCTGGATCTAATTTATAAGACAAAATGGGGATGTTATTACCAAAGAACCACTAAAATGATCTAAACGAACATCATTAATGTTTTAACTTATGAATCATCCTCATAAAAAACATCAAATTAATAAATGGTATAATTTATGGTACTGGAAATATGTATGTACTACACCATTCCAATTATTTAGTATTCACTTTCAATCGATAAGAACGATTCATCGTGAACCGATTATCGAAATTATAAGAGATCTCACCCAGAACAAAGCAAGGAACAAAATACTAACAATTAGATGGTGAAATGAGGTTATGAAATGACAATATATGATGTTATAAACATGAAAATGTTCTTTTAAAATAATATCAACACTCTTTTAACCATTAAAATGGAGTTTTAAACAACATTTAAATATGATAAGCCTAAGGTAGGGGAATTCTTAACCCGATTTCCATTCTTTGGGCTGACATTCTACTTCGTTATTTATGTGGTATTTAAATTATTTGTGTGATGACTTATGATTATAATATGTTTAATAATTTTTATTTAAAGAGTGTATAAATATTAAATCCACTATATTAAGTCTCACTTCATGTATATGATGTTTATAAGGGAATTTTATTTTAAAATATTCTTTTAAAATTCTGTTTTACAAAATTCAAAATAAATGTTTTTATTCTATTAGTCATGTTGTATGATAATGTTTTGGTTATTGGGAATTGTTTATGATGAAGTATGGGACCCATATTTCCCTCTAATGCCTTGGTTATGTGTATGTTTGAGGTCATCTGTATGGTTACTGCAAGTGTAACTGCGATGGTAACACAAATTATAAGGTAGCTGTGAGGGTTACAAATTATAAGGTAGCTGTGATGGTAACCATATTATGTAAGTAATGCCCCAAGATACCTTTATTGTTCTACTTATGTTATTATTTATTTCTGGAAATATGATTTTCCACAAGGTATGTATTTTTATATATATATATATATTCAGGTGATAAGTAAGTCTTTTGAAAATGATTTCGTACATTACAAGTTTTCATGGACTAATGTGTTCATTTCTTCTTTTCATCCGTTACTGAGCTTTTGTGATCATCCCATGTTTTTTAAATGATTTTCACCAGTTAATGGATTATTATGACAAATAAGGAAGGCATGTGAAATGTTGAATAATTGTCATGGAGTCATGTATAAGTTTTAATGTTATATATTTTGGAAAAAATGGAAACTATTTTTTTGGTATCTACTCTGTAACAATGTGTAATGTTATGAATGTATTGAACTAATTATCTAAATATATACACTTGAAAATATCTTCAATGTAAAATAAAGTTATTTCATTACTAAATTCAATATTATTTATGTAATAATAATAGGTCCTTATATTTAATACTAAGAGAGTGACATTTTGTAACATTCATTATATTAAATATTATATATGTATGATTATTGAAAAAGTTTCAATTAAAAAAATAATGTTAAATGTTAAGTTGATAATTATAGAATATATTTCATCCAATAAATATTATTATTAATAAATATAGCCTAATCACATAGTTTTAACCTAGATTAACTAGATGTACCCTTTACCATGGTGACAATTTTTACCATGATTATGATTGATATTGAGAAAAAAATAAAGGGTACATATTTAAAAAATTTGATTAGATAGAATAAAAAATATAGAATCATGTTTAAAAAATTCAATTTCAATATGTGGATGAAATTAATTTTAAAATAAGCATGAAAATGAAAATAAAACCTCTTTTTAGGCATATACATTTTTAAGCATAACACTATGTTTTTTCTTATCTCAAGCCATGAAAAATAAAAAGATAATATTAAAATAATTATCGAATATATATATATATATATATATCATTAAAATAATTCACCAATTGTGCATTATTTAATTTATTATGAAAAAATTCATTACACATATTAAAACAGTTTTTCAGAAAAATGTATCTTAATTATAGAAATCTTTTTTTTCCAAATTCATTCGTAAAATTGATTCTAATGAATGAAATTTGATTATTTAAAACATATGAGAACTTATTTTACTTTCAAAAAAGTTTATAAAAAAATTTAACTTAGTACATTATTGAAATTAAAATATAGTTTTTAATAAAACTCTTTACTGTATACTGTTCATGTAAAAATCATAATTTTCAGACAATTCTCAAAAAATACATCCTGAGATATTTTTTACATTTTGAATGGAAAAATGATATCCTTTTAATCAAATATAATCTCTAAATAATCTATAAGTTATTATTAATTTTTTCTCAATAAATAAATAAATAACGTATTTTAAGAAAGTGTATCTTTTAAGAATAAAAATATATTTCTAAAAATTTAGTGATTATTTATTAAATATTTATCATTAAATTTATAATTATAATTACCTTTATATATATATCATAGATTTTTAATAATTTTAATATACTAAAATTTAAGGGATATGTTATAATGATCATATTTAAATAATAATATTTCATGGTTTGTTTTGCTAAGTGTTTCATATCATGTAAACGATTGAACATAATGTTTATTAAAAATATTGGGGTGTGAAGATTTTCATATTTTTATCAATATTTAAAAAACAAAGTATCTAATTGAGATAATATAGATTTTTTTGAAGAATCTGCATCCTTCTTTTTTTGTACATGAGTAATCATATCACCAATGATATTTTATTCATTGAATTCATCCCTATTTCCTTACATTATAGAATATATTGATCCTACATTAACTACCTTGTAATTTTTTTTCTTCCTACGAGTATACTCCATCCCAACATTCTCCCTATGGTTAGATGACATAAGCATCTCTTCATTATTTCATTCCTAAAAATTTTTATCACTATTTTTCTATGAAAACTCATCATTTGATTAATATTTTTGCTCAGTGTCACAAAAATGGATATTGAATTTTAAAGACCTATCATTAATTTTATTAGGGTTTTTATTCCTTGATTTTAGATTATTTCCCAATGAAAATTCCATCTTCTGCATGAGATTCCATCTTTCAGTTTTTCTCTTTATTGAGAATAAAAAATTTTCCCCCCAAAATATAATATTATTTCAATGTGGGGTTCTTCCCATACCATATTTCATATTGAGTGTTCTCTTCATTTGGAATTAAAAATAACCTTTTGTAGATATAGACTAAATTAAGCACTAATTGGTTTAATTTTTACATTTAAAATTAGTGTCTTATCATTTATTTCTTGTGATTTTTCCCCAACTAATTATCAGAAAATGAAATACTATTTACAACATATAACTTATATATTTTTATTATTAATATATTATCTACTAACATCATGTAATACGTAATATACCTAAACAATATATATTTGAAGGATGTGTTCATAAACCTTTTAATCCTACCACAATCCGGAATAAATAGAGAATACTGAATTTATTCATCCATGTAAATGGGTGAAATTGGGCCCCACACTTCCATCTTCACTAACATATGCCATATCATTGAAATTTTTTCCTTAACAATGTATGTATTTAAAATTATTTTCCATTTTTAAAAATAATCAAAGAATTAGTTTAATCATGATAATGCTTTATGTTAAATTGAGATCCTTCATTCGCCAAAACATCTTAAATGTCTTTTGGATAATGTTGCCATGAATATTATTCAGTATATTTTGTATTATTCAATTGATATAATGTGCCTATATTATTCCTAATTAATGAGTTGTAAATTGAATTTTATGTGATTACATTGAATCACTATTGTTCCATATCTTCCTTTCTTGATTTAATTCTTCTTACTAAAATTGATTGTATGCCATGAGTCACATATCTTACTTTATTGAATTTCCTAAAGATATTAATTTTCAATCCATAACTATTTAAAAAGATAAAAATTCTATTAGTTCATATGTGATGATCATGAAATTGTATATGTTTCCCATCATCTTGGATGTATATCAACTATGTTGAATTCATACTCTAACTTGATCTATTTCTATCAATGAAATTTATTTGAAATTAGCATTTATAGAAATTAATTTCTTGATCCATGTTAGATGTTTTCCTTAATTTGGTGTTCAAATAATTTCTACTTCATGAGGTATGGAATCTTCCTCATCATTAAATTCTGTGAATTTATTATGAATTTTTTTCCTGACTAATGATGTTTTTAGGTACTATGGCCTCTACGAATGGATATCTTTTACCACATTTATTTATTCAATTGAATAGAAATTTATTTATTTGTGTTTATAACCATAACACAAAATTAAATAGCCTTTTAAAATATACAACGTTTAGAAAATTACGATCAACTATTTTTGTTACTTTGGAGACCTGAAAAGTATTTTGTTAATATAAAACACTTATTTTTACCATATTAATATAGTAATAAAACCAGATTTATGGTATATTATTTTGTCTCCTTTCTACTCTGCTTATATCCTTCTTAGTCCATTGAGAATCACCCAAATCAACCTACTTCTGGGATTTGGAATATTCTGATTTCACATTATCCACTACATTTTTTTTCTTATAATCAATACCCTCAATATATTGTCATTACCTTTTAAACATTGTACATATGTATATGTGTATTATTTTCCCATTATATCCATGTGTTCCTCCATATCTATTGCATTGTCCCACACAATAAAACATCATGATGTCATATTGGGGGATAGAAATCCCTCACGATCATCAATATTTCACCAAATCATTAGTAATTTGATATTGAAATTTTCCATTTTTTGACATGATATTTAACAAAATCTGTCATGAAATCAATTATTTGGGCTTGATCTTCACTTTTGATATTATAATTAATTTCCCTGTACTAGTTTCATGTATTATTATACCTGATTATTTCAATATCACCATTTAAATTATATTTTTATTCTTTTTTCTATAACATATAAAGTTTGGAATCATATACCACTACATTAAATTTCATCACTTATCCATCAAAAAAATAATTTCTTAAATAGTATATTCTAGATCATTCTTCATGAATAATACTTCTATATCTTTAGTACTATAATCATATTTTCCAGAAATTGATCATCTATTTCATCCATGAGGACCACATTATTGAGGTCCAAAAAATGATTAATTTACTAAACAGTATTATCCTCTGATATGTAATTTTATTGGTAAATAAATTTTTAATTTTTAGATTATTTTTTCTACGTATAGATCATTCCTACCACACCCATAAATAGTTTCATATTGGGTTATTTATATTTATTTCCATCTAAAAATTTATTTTGAAACCCAATAGCACAATGACCCAATTTTCCACAAAGAAAATTGGAAAGTGAATTATTTCTTTTCAATATTTATTTTTCCATTTTAATTTTTGAGGAAAAGATAAACATCGCCACATCAACTTTCATATCTTCAATATCATGCTCTAAAGTTATTTTTTAATCTCCATTAATTCCACATATAATGAAATATCTTTTATCAGGGACACATTATCATTCTTTTATCTTATAGGAGATGAGAGTGTTGTAAATAATATCCAACACCACCCCTCTATGGTCATAATCTTCAATAACCATGATATTTTCATTGAAACGTGATGGTTATATTATTCGGTCAAAATTATGATTTTTAAATAATCAAATAAATCATTGATTTTTCTCATTCCATACATAAGAATACTCAACTTATCAAAGAATTTATAAAATAATTCATTTGGATTCATTCTTAAATCCTGATATGTGTTCTATTGTAACATAAATTTATCTTCACATACCTTGGAATCACTATCATAAATGTTGAGAGGTTTGTACACATTTAATGGGTGTATTTAAATTAGTTCTTATTCATTTATTTTTTATTTTATATTGATCCTCCCGTCTCATTGACTATTTTTTAATTGGTATCAATGAAACTTCAATGTTTTTATAATAATTATATAAACTTCACGCTTGCTAAAAGCCCATTCATGTTATCCATGTCGACATCTATTTCCAAAGATCAATAATAAATATATTTTATTCTTCCATATTTGGAAATTACTAGCAACATAGATTAGAATTGTGTTGTGGATGATTTATGTTAAAGTCTCTTCAAAGAGAAAAAATGTAACAAAAAATCAATAGATTTTATGGCACTATTTTTCCACCAGAAAGTTATATATCTTGAGAGGGGTTAAATCATGGTTGATCAATATATTTAAATAACCATCTCTAATGATCAAGTTTAGGAATTACTAAGAAGAATCTATCCCTCACAATTGATATGAATTGATTATGTAAATGAAATATGGACACAAATAATTTTTCCTTATTCATACAAACTAGGATAATCAACGGATCATGAAATGGTGATGTGATGATTCACATAATGCATTAAAAATAAAAGTTTGATTAAAATTTTAATCAACAAAAGTAACCCTTTATTTTTATAACCATAAAAAGAAACTTTATAACTCACTAGTATCACTACAATAAGGAACTAACCACTCCTCTTATGCTAATATTTTCATTATATGAATAATATATAGAAATTACACCAAGTATTGTATATAAATATTCTCTAGTTTCTTCAATGTGATGAACTCCATGATCTTATGGTTATATATTCTCCAATATATTACTTTTCTTTTCACTTCTATCTTTCTAACACTTGGCATAGAATAATTCTTATTCTCCATTTTTCTTCCAACACATATATTTAAATACATAACTTATTCATTAATGTTATTTATTTAATCTAATATCTTCTACTTATTTAAAAAAAATATATCTTCTCTATTTTTTTAATCCTCATTCACTATCCATTAATTTATTTAGAACCATTGTTATCATTTTTTAATGTCCCTTAAAGGGTTTTGTACACTTCTTCGACATTAACACATTTCTTCTTATTTTATATTTTTTCCACTTCTATAAATAATGTGTTCATTGTATGACTCAGTCTCCATTGTCTGATTCTCATTCCTCATTTAAAAAAAGAATTAGAACCACATCCTTCATAGAAACTACCATGAAAAACAATATCTCTTCCACAATATGGTCACTTGAATGCCAAAAATAATATCTCCTATAAATCAAATCTCTAAGGAATGATCCAACTCCATAGAGAGGACACCATAAAATGATAGAACAACAAAAATCCACCTAAATTAAGTAATTTCATGGACATACCTCCCACATAACAGCTCAGTTATTTCCCTTTTTAAAAAAATAAATAATTTTTCATATAATTAAATCCTCACCAAAATACTATTTAATATTTAGAGAATTTTCCATATTTTTATATGTATGACACCTCACAACATGAAATATGATCCCATGGTGTAACCTAATTAATTAGATTAAAATAAATAAAATCTTAATTCACCTGAAGTCCTATAATAATTTTATTCTTCCCCAGGATGCCAATGTTTAGTTTTGGATCCTCTACCATGGATGGGTAAAATTGTTCCCAAATGATTCATGGAATGTCTCATTTTCTTCTCCTTATACCACAGTCTAAAACTCATCGCATGTATTAAATGGAACATTCATATTATTTTAAATCCTTTACATATGAATATAACTCTAATATTTTTCATTTTTTTAAAAAAAATACATCCTAAAATGACCATTGTTGTCATGGTTTGAATTTTTACCTTTATAAAAAAAACTTATTCAATATTTTTCCAAAACACATATATCATTTCTCGATGACTTCTTAGTCCAATTTGGATGTATTAGAACATCTATACCTATAAACATAACAAAAAAACTTCATGAATGTTTTTTATAATTGATTTATATTTTATAAGGTTTATGGATGTTATCGGTGATAGTAAGATCAATGAAGGTTTAAAGAAGCTAGGATGATTATTATAGATCTACAGTATAGGTGGGTGGAATTTATTTTATCAAGTTTTTTTATTTTTTGTATTATTCGAAGAGAATTATTATCATTACTACTCTTTTTGGAAACTTTTATGATTTCATTTGATATAATATTATATTTTGGGATAGTATTAGATAGACTAATAATATTTATGTATCATAGAGGTTTCTAAATGGATCGTGTGTGTCTCTCTGGTCGAATGAGTGATGGTTTTCCTTTTTATAAATTTATTATTGATATGAGTGGTTTTGAATTTATTTTTTCAATAAATGGTTTTCTTTTTAGAATATTTTGGTGTGGGATTTCTATTACGGGACATTGTTTGCAAAAAACGACAAGGGATTACTTTTTCAAATATAATTGAAATTTTTTGTTTTATATTTTAATTCAGATAAATGAGGATTTTGACTTGGTTTTAAAAAAAATAAATCCAATAGTTCTTTTTTTATTAATGTTATTCTATATTTTAGACATGTGGGTTACACTCTATTTTTTAAGGATTTTATGCTTCTATCTGTTTATTTTTTATTGTTAATCATATGTTATCCCTTGTTCTATGATACAATAGTATACAAAGGATGAATAATTACACATATAGATGGTTTATTAGACTTTTTTTAGATTTTTATTGGGATTCCATGGGAAATATGTCCATAAAACCATATAATAAATCATTATGTTTATGATTCTATAATTGTGACTGATTGATATGTGAGTTTTCATCATTTTACTTTGGGAAATCCTTTACATTTTTAGGATGATGGGTGGTCGTACTATGTTCCTTTTAAGTGTGCTTTGTGAGTTGACCTCAAAAGTTGATGTTTGAGTTACTCCCAAAGTTATATGTTTTAAATATTAAAATATTTCCATGGGATTTTATCCATTTGTTATAATGATACTTGGTCTATATATAATGAATAATTGATGGAGTTAAAGGTGAATTATCAATGTTTTCATCCTGGATGAGAACACCTTATACCATGAATAAGATAAAGTGATTGGGAACATAGCCTAAAAAGAATTGAGACTTTTGTGGTAGATCTATTGATAACATGTCAATACATATGGCTAGTGATAAGTAGGAAGATCTTAAAAAGTGATTTTATTTTTGAGGAACTTATGTAATTTTGGTTCATAATTTTGTATTCTATTGATTTTCCAAATTATGAAGCACTTACTCTTGATATGATCTCCCCCATATGAATTGAGATGCATAGAAACAGAAAAATTGGCACTAGGAGAGATCGTGATCAATCTTATTTAGGGGATAGAATGATATATCAGATATATCTAAAACAAAGATTCCCAATTACCCATGTGAGGTCAGACCATGGCCATAGGACATATTATTTATCATTGATAGTTGTTTTTTTCTTTCTTCTATGTGATTAGGATACATTTGAAGTGTTGTATCATTATGGAGAGAGATCCATTGTCATTGATGACTTTCGATATATGTGATAAATATAGTTATGATCTCTAGGTAGTCTGGTAAAATTTATATAAATGTTTGTCCTGATGAGTTGAGAAGGGCATGAAAGACTGGTAATGTTATTTCATGTTGTTGGGACACGTTCATTTTCCTACGATTGTTTTATTATGGGATTACTATTTAGTTTTATTTGATTATTTAAGACCCCTTTTGATGGAGTTTTCCTATTGTTTATTATTTCACATGTGATTGATTATTTGTCCTTATATTATTATATATGTTTTATATTCATTGTTTGATCATTAAATCCAATGTTATTTTGGGTTTTTCATTATTGATGGATAGTGGGATGACAGATGTGTTAGGTGGGACATTGAATAAAGAGCCTAGTGGATTTGGAGAGACCTCATAATGGTTATAAGTATTGTTTAGAGTTCATGTTTGTATTCATTACTAGGTCATAAAGGTATAAAAATCATCATATTCTTTATGGTGGTACGTGTCCTGAGTTGGGAAGTATCAGTTTATTAATCATAG
The DNA here is from genome assembly GCA_963277665.1 of Viscum album. Classification (NCBI taxonomy): domain Eukaryota; kingdom Viridiplantae; phylum Streptophyta; class Magnoliopsida; order Santalales; family Viscaceae; genus Viscum; species Viscum album. Next base: position 823,118,224 of record OY728162.1, read on the forward strand.
TTCACGTGTCTTCTAGACACATAAATGTAGGTACATATAGTATTGGAATTTTATGTTATGTTTCAAGGTTATTGTGTTACATTGAGACTTTATTTCCATTGTCCCAACAATTTCATGCATATACAATTGAATAAAAAATTACATAGTGTACAATGGTGAGTAAGAAATCATACAGGGTCATTGGACAAATCCCAACCAATATAAACAACATAAGTTTTGATGTACAGTGGAAGACCATCATATTTCATTTCATTTATAGTTGTTTGATTAAATATCAATTTATTGTTTGAGACTAATAGATTAATAGACGTTGAATATGGTTTATATGAATTGAGTTAGAGGCCACTATATTTATATTTCAATTTTATTATATCAATATCATATTGCATGATTATATTATTTTTTACCTATACTAAACATTTTTCACTTTTATTATATTATTCATTAATTTCAGTTATTCATATTCTATTATTTATGCTCATTTATATGTTATCACATCTTTTGGTTATTTTACTGATAATATATTCTAGGATTCAAAGGCCAATTGGATCAATGTTTATTTTCTATTAGTTTTGGGTACATATTTTATTAAAATGGATCATATAATAATATTGGTTGAATCAGGAATGATGTGTGGAATTTTATTTTGTGGTAATATAATCCCAATTACTAAATAAACTCATGGTATTATTCAATACCCTCTAGTTTATGGTGAGATGATTCGAATTTCATATAGTGACTCCCACTTGAGAATGAATTGGGTGACTCGAGGTGGTACATTACATTTTTAGTTGGAGAAAATTTTTCATAATGTCTATTTCCATGGGGAAAATCATAGATTCGTAAAGAAAGTTAAACTTATTAACTAGCATGGCATACCATTTTAAATAGAGGAATATCTCAAGAAAATGTTATACCATCCATTATTACCATACAAATTGGTATCTATACATGATTTATTTCATGTATCTCTTTGTATAAAATATTTTTCAAATCTATATATTGTGATTGAATGATAAAATCTAGATTTAGAACATTATTTTATTATAGTGAATAAAATAGTGTGTATCATTGATCATCAAATTAAGGTTTTATTGTGAATATTTATCCCTCATGGATTTTTTCTGTGATATCATGGAAAATATATCCATGTTACTCAAAGTCATAATGCATTGATATGGTTATATAACCTAACATGTTTTCCAATAAAGAACTTTGATGACTTTCTTAGGGTAGAATATTGAATGGTGAGGAGAATAGTGAAACCCATGTATTCAAGGGTTTGTATTAATTATATTATTTAAAAATAATTTTAATGATTTTGGAGTTTAAAATTCTAAAATATATAAATAATGTGATAGTTATGGATCTTTGACTAGAACAAATTCAATCCTAATCAAATATCTCCACCATTAAAATGGGAGTTATGATTCTATATTTATTTTGATGGTTGGTGCATAGATTAAATGAATATAAATCCATACTACATAGTGGGTGTGTATTTAATAAAGAATTTTTGTCACATTTGGAAACTATTTTCCCAAAATGTTTATCCAAACCATGTGATGTACTAAAAAATAAACAGAAATCATTTTCATTTTATCCATATTTGGGGTGTTCCCATTTTTCCTCCAACATTTAATTTGATCTCTCCATGTTCTTCTCCAAGAAAATTCATCTTATCATCCATTCCCATTAGTTATTTAACACTATGTATCATGTAAATATACAATGTAAATATGGTATTTATCATCCATTCCTTCTTCACCATTTCAATTTTTCCAACCTCCTTCCATGATCATCCATGTTCTTTTTATCACTGTCCATGGTTTCGAAGCATAATTTTAAGCTTTATCTAAATCTTCAAATGAGTCATTTATTGGGATTTTGGGACATTATTTAATCCTAATATATAATTATTTTAAGAAGTAATTTATCTTCCAATGGATTTATGAATGTATTTTAGTGTAGCTTAATTTTATTTTACAAAACCATTGGTGCAATTTTTCTTTAAGTGTTTCCATAAGAAATTAGAATCATTAATAATATACTTTTGGTACATTCATGATTTCCCTAACGTGGTTGTATTATAATCAATAGAATAATAAATTTTCCAAGGGTTTAAACGGAAATTAATTCAATATGAATACTAATTCCCATATGTTGTTTGATAATATGTTTCTATGATATTTATTAGATTAAATGAATTTACAAAAAATAACAAGTGAATAACTTTATATTAAGGTGGTTTTATGATTATTTACGATTTTATAACATTAAATGGGGTGATTTGTAAATTATTATTGTTTTTATTACTTATTTCCTATGTACAATATACCCTTGGTTGAGTTTTGTTATAAAAATCAAAATTTTCATGTCAGTTACATTATTTTGGAATAGTTAAAAGGGGGGATATGGGTTTGAGGGTTCTTTGGATTATTTCTTCAGTATTTTTTGGAGATTATTTTATATCTTATTTTATTGGGATATAATGGTTTATATGAGATCCTTGGAGGATAAGTATGAAATGATGATTTAATGCTAGATTGATTTATATTTTTATTGAGACGGATGTCCTCAGTTATAAATTATCTATATATAGGGGTTTCATATCATTGAGTAAATAGGGGTAATCTAGTTTTTGAGAGGTTTAGAATTACATTTAGGATTCCAGTTGATCCGTAAGAGTGATCAGGGTTATCTCTAATAGGCATTATATTTCCATTCCATTTTATATTAATTTTATTTTTTTACATTCTCTATGTATTGATTTTCAATTTGCCTAGTAATATAATTTTTTTATGGGATATTATTTTCATATTATATCATTTGAATATTTTTTTAAAATATTTTTCTAATAAAAAATAAATGAATGTATTTGTATTTACATTAAAAATTACACATAAATATATATAATCTTATTATAGTTCAAATTATCATTTGGATTATATCTGAAGAAAATAGTTACATTTATTTTTTATAGTATCCTATTTGGTGTTAGATCAGACCCAGCATAAGAATGTTTTTGTGCATATAAACATTTTTATGGATGATACAATAAAAGTGAAGGTAGTTACATCCTTTGGTGGTATACCATAAACACTTTATTAATGGTTTAATGGAAATATGATTAGGTATTGACAATGGGTCAGGTGGAGATATTTTGTTTCAAAATATTGAGAATTTTGGTGTATATTTGGATGTATATGTTGTGGTATCGTTGTAATATCCTCATTTTGATCACTATTGTTGTTTATATTTCATGAATTAACTTATATATTTTTCTTATAGAGTCAAGTTTATAAGTCTATTTTAGTTTTTCATTATTTTTACTTATTTGTTTAATTTTTTTGTGACGTATTGATGTTTTTATCATGATAATTTAATGTTTGGATACATTATGTAAATATTTTTAGTTTGGTTTATTGTATTTTTATGGTGAAATATTTCACAAAGGTATGTGTTCAATACCATTATCACATGTTTTCATCCCACATATATCAATAATATTCTTTGTATTATATTACATCTTGATTAAGGGGAAGTAGTAGTGATGAGAGAGTTATTAAATGATATCTGTTATCAATAATGATATCCCTTATAATAATATATAAGATAATTTCCTTGGGTTGTCTCTCTGGGATATTTTTAGAATTATGTATCTACCTCTCACGTTTTTTTGTTTATAAAATAAAATTATAACTAAATTGGGTATTTTTTTTCAATGAAAAATTAAAGGAAACTAAAATAATTAAATAAAGAGATATAATTTTTTGAAAATAATAAATATTTTGATTAAAAATTTGTGTGAAAATATTTCAGAAAAATAGCAACATTAGACAAGTTTTGAAACATTGGACACCCACAATTTCCTTGATTATGTTAATTATCTAATTTTTTTCTCAATGCTCACTGATAGATATCTATTTAAACACATAAATATTATTTTATACCATACCAATTCATCGATCTTGTGGTTGATCATCTTATAATAGTGATACAAATACTCAATGAAGTATATATAATATCTTATGTTTTTCAATGATTTAAGGATTTCTTGTTTAAATGATTAATTGTGGCCTAATAAGAATACCCTTTGAGGTCATGGGGTTATCAATGGTGTCCATGGATTTTTCTTATCCCAAAATGCAAATTTTGAAGAAAAATAGCTGGGCCACAAGGATATGAGTTATTATAATACCAAGAAACAAGGTTTTGGTGAGATCGTACAATGTTGGAAAGAGGGATTTAGGAACCTATATTGTTTGAGTAATCTATGTGGATAGAGGCCCACTCTTATATGATATCCTCTATAATTATTGATAATGAATTGATATGTAGTTGGTTCATAGTTTACAAAAGTCTGCACACTAACCATGCAAGGTAGACCTCCATTCAATAAAGGGAACATGACAAGTACTTGGTTTGGAAAAATACATAGCCAAAACATGAGGTTGTTTCCTTTTATGTAATGTTACCTTTTCCCCACTAAAAACTACTAAAACATATTTTTTTCTCATTCTTGTAGATATAACTCATTTGAGAGCTCACCTTTGAGAAAATTCGGTATCATTTGACCATGTTCTTCCATAGGAACACAGAATCAAGTGTCATCAGTCTTGTTGGATTCACACCAGTGACTACTCTATTACCTTTGTGACATTATTATTTTTTCTTATCATTCGATAAGATAATTATGTTCAAGATAATATGCCTTATTTCTGGGTTTTACATCCTTTATTCATTTTTATTCTGATCTGAGCAAAATCCAAGGGTGATACTTGATGATCCCTCTACTACAGACCTATGGTAGGTGGTCTATACTATTCCCTTGGTGTTTGGTGATTTATATTACATGTTTCCATTTTTCATTATGTCAGACTTTCTGACGGTGCATAGATAAATAATTGAATAAATTAATTAAATCTATTGGAATATTTTATGGATTACCTTTAGTTTCTTGTGCTTAGTTGGAGGTTAATTCCCTTACTAATTCCACCCATGGGGCGTGCCTTGTGATTTCCTTTGCCTTTTCCAATTTATATCCACCGAATGGGTTATAGGATGAGCATGATTAGTTATAGGCTACACTGTTATACATGATTTGAATTCATTTGATTATTTAGGAAATGTTATTCCTTCTTTTCCATGTTATACATGATGCGATTTATTTAAATTATTAAATTTGAATTGGTATATGAATGGGTAAACATGTTGAATTTATTTGAATGGAAGTTACTATTTGATTTGGAATGAATTATTGAATGTGATGGTATAAATGAAAATTGAATTTATTTCCGGATAATTCCATAGGATTCCATGGGTGTGCTAATCCATAGGTCAAGATAGCGGTAGTGGACACATTGTATGAGATAGATCCTGAAGTCTTGATTCTATGGGATACCTTAGGCCTTGATATCCCTTGGATTCATCTTTCTTAGGCTTACAGTATACATAGAATTTTACATACTCCTTGGACCTAGATCCAAGTCTAGCTAAGTTTCCATTGACAAGATTCTATGACTCAATGACAATGACTTTGTCTATTATTCCATGGATCCAACATTGTGGGGTTTGACACTTCTATAATATGGATCTACTATTGAATTTTCTAAATTCATTATTGTACTTCATGGATGTGTTTGTTATGATATACATGTTATATAGAATATCAGTGGTTGGTATGAAATAATAGATGAACATCATGGACATGGTGTTCATTTATGTTGCGCTTTAAATCTTCCTTGTGTGAAAAGTGTAAACCTTCTTTTGCAGGAAGCCTTGATAGGATTGACAGTATCACCTTATAATTATTAAATTTTTCACATGTTTTTTTATTGTGTTACTGTAATTTTTATTATATACCTTTAACACAAATTATCGTTTATTACACAACATGTATTGTAATATACATCATTGGTGATGGCCTATTGAGATTTTATCTCACACCCTGTCTAAGGCAGTTTTTGGGTACCCAAAAAAACACTATACATATAGGTTGGGATCGAGAAATGTTCCTAAAGTATTATTCCAGAGTTTTTTCCATCCATAGGATCATGAGAGAATAAGATAGAGTGGAGGTTCGTGATGCTATCATTAGATAGTTCTTTTGGCCTTTTTATATTTTGATACATGTATTGTATTGATGCAAGTATACCTATTTTACATTTATTATAAAAAATGATTTGAAATATCAGTATGATATATGAGATTTATATTTTCATTGTTGTATATCTTACTTTGGGTGTTATATCTTGTTCAGTTAATATTGTGCTTCCGCTAAGGCAGGTTACTGGTCCAGTGGTCTTAGTGTCTATTCTTGCTTCTTCTTCATTGATTTATTTCTTCCTATATTAATATGAATGATTGATACCATTTTTTACACTCTGGTTTGAAGTAATTGTCTCTCTATATAAACAACATTGGCCCTCACTACTATTTGGAATCATCTAGATTTTGGGGAGCTGCACTTGAGGCCATGTGTCCAACCTGGCTCGGAGCACCATTAAATTTAATTTGGGTTCAGGAAATTACAATGTTTAATCAAAGCCTTCATTTCTTGGATATATTGTTTTGGGAAAATATATGAGGGTTATAAATGAATTTGAATTTGGTAATGAGATTTTCTAGGGAGTAGCAAACACTTGTATAGGAAAAATCCAAATTACCTCAAATGTAAATTATTGTTTTTTGGTTTTTACTATTAGAGTTGATTTCATTCAACCATTGGGTAATTCATATATGGTTCGATGTTTATTATTATTCTGTATTTTTCTATTACCCAGTGATATGAGGGTTTCATCTCATGCATCATTTTAGTATCCTTCTAGAATTCAAATTTCATGGATCATGTCATTCCATATAGGCTGCATTGCTTGACTTGATGACTTTTTGATATGTGACTTGTGTGAAAAACATAATTTTTTAAAGATTTTTTGTGTAGGGGATTAAGAAACATGGTTGGTACATGGAGTTTTTATCATAACATAAACAATTCATTCCTTATTAGGTTACAATATACACCCTGAATAGCCAATTTTGACATGTTGATTCATGGACCATCAATTTCCTGGACTTGAATGTGTTATGGTGTGAATTAAGTGGACACTATATTTTTCTTCATGATAAGTACGAGACCTTGTGGATTATAATTTTTGAACCATTTAGATCAACATACTAAAATGATATGTCAAATAAATGTGAAATAAAATAGGAATTTGAAATGATAAAATAGAGATATTGATATATCCCAAATGATTTAATGGGATGTAGGTAGTATCGCGAGTGCTTTTTATGACTATTTATTTTCCAAGTCCTGTATTTAGGAGAATAATATTTGGTATGATATTTTATATGAATGTTTTGACCAGTTTTATGCTTCTAGCAGTGAATTTCATGATTTTGATTCTTTTTGTGGTTTTGATTGGAATTGAACAGACATGTCACCACAGAGACTTCCAGTCATACACCAGGAGGGTGGTAATGAACATGATCTAGAGGTTATGGTCTTTGGTCTATTAAGGGATCATTTTATAGTGCCGACTGAGGCACCAACTAGTATTCCAGACAGAGGTTCTGAGGAACAGTTCTATGAGATATTTACATGATTTACAAATACTTTATCAAAAACACCATACAATGCCTCGTCTATGGATGAGCTAGAGTGTGTGTTCCTATTGAGGAATCCTCATACTATATATGGGGATGTAGGTCCAAAGGATTCAGATTTTTTGGATTGAGACCAATCTGTCAATATTTTTCTATCTAGAGAAACGTTCTGAGAGGAGAGTGAAGCATGAGACATACATTCTTAGGGGAGTAGATAGTTTCTAATGGGATGTTTTGAACCAGGATGATGAATTACGTGAAATTGTTTTTTGAGATTTACAAACCATATTAGGAATCAAAAAATTTTATAATTGACGAATGGATGTTTTATTTTTTTTATTATATCATTAAATTAATATATATAGAATACATAAATGAGGAGATATGGATTCTTAAGGTTATGATTCCTAGAGAATGGATATGGACTCACATAATGGAATTGAGTTTTACTCTTGATAAATTATACATATTAATTATGATGATCATTTTTCTGATAAGAAAAGGAATACAAGAGATCTATTGATGGAGTAGGATAATTTCTACAACAAGTGGAATACGATGAAAATTTTTATTTACATTAATTGAAGTATAATAATAAAACAAGATGACCATGAAAAATGTATGTATATATATATAATGAAGAAAAGAAAATATGAATATTATTTTACTAATCACAAATCTCACGGACTTGTTTCAATAGTGACACGTTGTTTCTAAAATGAATGATAATTTATGATCATGAAAATATTCATATTCATGTGAAGTTAATTTGAAGGAAATGTAATATCCCCGTATTTGGAATGAGTTATTGATGATGGGTTTTCATTTAAAATGAGTTTTTATAATGTTAAGTTCAATGTGGGATCATCCAAATCTCATTGTAATTATTGAAATTAGATATGTATAGATTTTTTCATACTGTATGAAATGTTTTTGAAGATGAGTTTGTGAATGAGGTTTTTATATAAATGAGGGTTCATGGTTTACATATAAAAATGAATCATTTTTCTAAACATAAATAATGTCATTCCAGAGTATGATATTTGAAATAGATCCTATGTTATATTCATGTGATGTGAAAATAAACAAGTTATAATTATTTTTATGGTGCATTCGTGGGAAAAGAAAATAATGTTGATAGAACACAATTGAGATTCACATGCATAATACAGTAAACATTAATAATGTAAAGCTGCAATATGCTATTTGGAATATAGATATGCTAAATTAATGTGATGTTAATATAAAACGTTTAGCATAATATTTGAGGTGCATTTAGTGGAAAATATTTGATGGTTGATAGAATACAATTGAGATGCCTATGCACACTATGCTAAACATCAATAAAGTAATTCCATAGTATGCTATATGACATATATTATATGATATATTCCAGAGATGTGGATTTAATAATTTAGCATACTATATGTCCAAAATTTATTTGAGAAGCGAACCATATAGGAACTAATTAGTTAAATTATATGGTGATAACTGAATGGAAAATTCTTTTCAAATGATGTTCTTCACAGATTGTAATTATTTTAGAAATTCCATTGAGTACGTAGTGATGGTCCGTTTTGTGTTACCATTTAGTTCGCATATGAATATTTCATCATGGATGATGAGTATCATTTTAGGTGATTTCCATTGAGTATAGCCATGCTAATAGTGGATATTATGAGATAACCCATTGTAAACTACTTTTCATGATCACATAATCTTCAAGAGCTCAATGTTTTTATATCCTCTACTTGTTGGCAATAATTACAAGGACATATCTCTCTCTAAAGGTGATCAATAATTTTACAGAAGTGTTCTTTTTTTTTCATTAGATCATATTATGCTCTATTTGGATTTCAAAACGAAATTTGATCTTTTAGAAAAGGATGAAATGGTATGTGAGGTTCAATACTAATAATTTCACTATGCTAGGGGTATTGATTTTCTATGTGGTAAACTACTATGCTATTTTCATTGCAGAAGAAGATCAGTGAGAACTTAAAAAATAATTAAAGAATATTCAAGCATCAGTTTTCTAATAATCATTAATTCAACCAATATTGTGGTAAATCTTATATATTCTATGTTATGATCATTTCATGACAATTGGATAAATTTTGAAATCTATTGGAAGAATATCCTATGAATAGAGAAGTGAAGTGTTATATAATGCAAGAACAATTTTGGTAAGGATCAATACATTCATCCAATAGTATGTTACTTATAATATATGCTATGCTATGATCATTTCATGATCATATGTACAATTTGGAAAAATAATTTGAAGAATGTACAATGAATAGAGAAGTGAAATGTTATATTATGAATAAATCAGTTTCATAAGAGTTAATGAAGTGGCCTAATGGTAGGTTACATAACATAAATTCTATTCTATGATCGTTTCATGACCATTGTAACAATTTACCATACATTTTTATTTATACATAGAGAATAAAAAATTGATGTGAAATATGATCAGAGAATATGTACACTATAAATAAATGAATTGGATCAATAGTAATCTACATATCATACATGCTATGATATGATAATTTCTAGATTATTGGAACTATTTATCATAATATTTGATCAATATATAAGTAATAGAAAACATGTTTTCAATATGATCCTAGCATCAGTATGATAAGAATCAAATAAGTTGACCAACAATATGCCACTAATCATACATTCTATTTTTTAATAATTTCATGTGTCGGGGGTTCATTTATTATACTATTTGAATTTTACAAAGTGGATAAGAAAATTGGATGTCCATGAAATACAAACGATTATATGATGTATTGTAGAGGTTATTCAGATGAATTTTTTTTAAGTTGTTCATGTCTCTATATTTCATAAGATAATATTGAAGAAATTATGTACATCACCTAAACACATTAGGTGATATTGATAATTCATCATAATAATGAATAATCGTAGATCATATAGAACTATAATTAATTGTTGATCATAAATGGAGATCAGAAGGTGAAGATATTGAATCCAGAATATACTTGCGGATAAGGCAGAATGGTCTTCAAATTTACTAATCTAAAATGATCTAGATAATTAATGATATCGTGTGAATGGGATACAAAAAAAATATTATTTCAAGAACATGTTGAAGATCTTGAATTTATATATCTATATAAAATATCCAGTAAACTAATGGAGGAAGATTTATTTCAAGTATTTTAGGAGAAACTATAATAAAATGGATATTTTTCTATTTTTCTATCATGAAAATTTATAAGTATGGTCTTCAAACTAAAGTGTTTACACAGTAACTAAAGAGGCTTGAGTATAGGGTGTCTAACCATTATAGAATAAATATAAATAAGATGGTTGGGGTGTATAAATGTGATCAACTTGAGCATTTACTATTGGGGTGTATAAATAGATATTTCATTATTCATTCTAATCACATGATTAAATTGTGAATAATCCATGTTGGGGGGATTAATCGACATGGAATAGAATATGTATTTTTAACAAAACTTGTACATATTGTGTTCTATGATCCCATTGATTATTTCTACATATGAAGTGATATTGATAGATATAACTTACTGTATCATGAAAATTTACAAGTTTACAAGCATAAATTCAACAGAAAAAAAACTAAATAGTAAACAACTAATTCACCCCCCACCCCATAGTGTGAAATATGTCCTGGGGCACTAAAATTGTTATCAGATCCCATGGACCTCTAATGATCCAAAAGTTTTTCTGGATTGTTTTTAAAAGTCATTATGAAGTGATGATTTTATGAAGTGTTTGAGTTACATCAAATGGAGATATAATAATTTACTCCTGAGGATAAAAATATTGGGAGTTCTTAAAAAACATAAAAGATTAGAAAAACAATAGTGGAAATTAATTTAATGAAGAATCCAATAGTTAATGGAGAAATACAAATGAATAATGGTATTCATATTTTTACAATAAATAATTAATATTATTATTATTATGATTATTCAAATTAGATTCTTTTGGGACAATGAATGACAATGTTATCTTCATTTTCAATTAATATATCATATGTAGAATGTTCCTAAAGAAGTGTTAATGATTATTTTTGGTACTAACGAGGGACTCCTTATTGACAAAGCACAACTATATGTGTATGTTGAATAATTAGAGGATTCACTGAGTAAGAAGTTTAGAAAGTGATTAACTCTCACAGACCAAGTGTAAGTAAGGGAGAAAACCATTTTTCATATTGAATAATAATTTCAATGTTATTCTATAAGAATTTTGTATTTGAGATTAATTTTAAAGAATAAAATCTTGGACATGAAAAATTGAACAATGTTTTTTTATGGATGAAAATAATTATCGACTGGATATCAAATACAAGGGGATCAAGGATCTTAAATCATTAATGAAAGTGAGTATTTTATTTCATCAAGAGGGTATTGGGAATTTTTGGAATGAATGGGTTGATAAAGTGTAATTTTGTAAAGATAATAGGAGTTCCCCTAGTATGAGATATCTTGAATTTAAAATTAAATTTTCCAATTTTGGAACGACTTATTTTGATACCTCACAACAATGATGTATGTATCTACTTCAAAAAAAATTTATCTTTCATTTATTATACTATTAAATAATCTTATTCACATGGGAATAATATCATTAAGTCATATAATGAACATTCCAAATAATAATTAATGACATAGGTACCATCAATATCCCAATGTAATAATTTCTTTTAATTTATTTATATAAAAAGATCTAGTTTAAAAAAAACTCTTTAAAAATATGGATGACTATAAATGAAGAAAAAACTACCACCATGTCAATGGTGGATATAAGAAGATGTATAATTGATTATTCCCCATAGAAATCTTAGACTATTGTGAAGAAGACCCGAATACATTTTGATCGAAAAATTGGACAACAATCCTAAAATAAAATAAGATCACGGTATGTTGTTAAAAGTTGGTGATTAAATAGATTTGTATATTTTTTGTAGATTATAGGAACAATAGATTAAATTATAAGGGAATAAATAATTCTATAAAAATTGGAATAATTGAAAATATGATGAAACAACATTTACAGACTAAGAAAAAGAATTCACGTTCAAACTGATTTGAAATTCTTGGTTACGTCTATTATGCATTCAATAAAAGTTGTGAGAAAATTGATATATGTGCATCATAAAATGTATTAAGAAATGATGGAACAAATAAGAAATAAATTAAAACCATGGCTATATATCTAAAAATTAATTAAAATTAGAGTAGTCATAATAATTTTCATGATTTGAAATCCATGGACTCAATACATAAGGAATATAAAAAAAATAGGCCCGAGATGATGAACAAGAGTTCTAAATCTCATAATAGAGATATTAATAATGTCAATCATTTAAATCCATTTTTAAACTTCAAATAAGAAATAAATAATCATAAATATATTCCTATGATTTTTTCAGATGATTTTGAGAATTCTAGAATATTAGAGAAAGCATAGGAAAAATATCTTGATAATGTTTAAATGAGGATTCCAATTTATAAAGGATAATATCACAATAGGTTTTCATAAATAGAAAACTCGTGTGTTTATAATGTTCTTTGTGAAATATGTAATAAATCTTGACATAATGAAAAAGGATAACTCACTATATTTATAGAAAAATAAGAAGTCTCGAAAGGAATTCATCTTCTATAAGAAGATATATAATAAAATAATGACAAAGAAATAATCACCATCTCACAAAATGAAATTATAGGTGTGATATGATCTATGTAATCAAAGGATAAAACAGATATGAAAATTATATGTGGAAGCATGAATTTTGGAGAATGTGGAGCTACTTGGTTAAGGAAACTATCTCCACTTTTTTTTCACATTGAGAAACAAGTTAACCCTCCTTATTCCCTTATATATTTTTGTGTTTTTTAACTAAAAATATTATTAATTTAATGATATTTTTGAGATTATGACCTATAGACATCATGATTTTATTGTAATTCATGGAATTTATAGACTTCCTTGAAATGTAAGAAATGTGTGTATCCATTGTTGAGGAGAATTGAAGATATAACATTGTTAAATCATTATTTCATACTGAATGTGGTACATCTAAACAATATTTTAATGTTTTTTGTGGTATTACAGTTAAACATTAATCCCTTGTTCCTAATTATATTAATAATATCAATAAATGGGGAGTTCTTGATTGATGTTATGATAAGAAAAAAGGGGGTCTATAACATTTTTTCTTGGATTTTGTGATGTGTTTATTGAATTCTGTTCAGGATATAGTATTTCATTGATGAATTAGATTATTTATAAACTCTATAATAATAGTTGAATAATTTTTAGCATTATTTAACATTCATGGTATGTATTGGAAGACTGTAAAACGGTGGTTGCATCTTTCTGGTTTTCTACACTTGGTTAGCCGATGTAGACATAGATTTGATTAAATATAGTCTCTTTTACAATAGAATAATATGATATAATTAATATATTTTATGAGATCAATAAATTCTTATATAATGGATATGATCATGTTTTTGAGAAAAATGTGACATGAGAAGATCCACCACTTACCCTTTGTGTTTATTTTTGATAAGGGGGATAAATATATTGACATTGTAATGTGTAGTAGTATCGACAAAAAAAATCAAAGGGGATTGAATAAAACAAGTTCATGGTTGATGGATGAATTTTTTATTTCCTTTTAGTGTATCATAATGTCAATATATGTTCAAGACATAAATTTGTAGTTGTGGATGTATGAAGTGGTCATTCCTGATGAATTGTTATAGAATCACTTGATAGAATTTAATTGTAATGTCTCGGTTTCGGGAGCCGCCTAGAGGTTCCCCGTACTGAGTTAGTCACATGAACTCAAGAACAATTCCCTAAATTCCAGAGGCTGTCCACTAGAATTGAGGGATTTGGGTGTGTTTGTGAGGAAACTATTCCCTCATGGGCAGAGAAACACAATGGAATTAAAACAAATAACAACAACAGAAGAAAAAATAATACCATATAATAGTAAATAGTGGAAGAATATAAATAATAAACTAGAGAACATATATATAAATGATGCATCATACACATTTATATGAATGTATCCAAACATGTCACAGTGTTAGAATAAAAACTAAACAATGTACAATGGACAACAGATAAATCCAGCATCATCGCAAGCCTCAGCTTGGTTCCATGCTCTCTAGCTCGACAACAATCAATTACATGAGGTAGAAGGGTGTTTTCCCTTTTCTATACTTGCAGTAATATAATCTTTTTGGGCACAAAAGCATGATATAAACATGGTTCAAGACTAATCCTAGTAGGCAACCAAAAAGTTATTTATTCCTAATAGTCATTTAATATATATGTCAGGTAGTAAGTGGAGAAGCAGTAAAAAAAGAAAGTACTCTGTTGTAACCAATCATACAATTTTTCATACCATTTTAAATATAGGAATATCTCATGAAAATCTCATAACATCCATTATTACCGTTAAAATTGAAATCTATACATGATTTAATTCATGTATTTCATTTTAAAAAATATTTTTCGAATCTATATATTATGATTTAATGATAAGACCTAAATTTCGAACTCAATTACACTATAGTGAAGAAAATAGTGTGTATCAATGAACATCAAAATAAGGTTTTATTGCAAATATTTAACCCTCATGGATTTGTACTGTGATATCCTAGAAAATATATCCATGTTACTCAAAGTCATAATGCATTGATTTAGTGAAATAACCTAACATGTTTTCCAATAAAGAACACTGATGTCTTTCTTAGGGTATAATATTGAATGGTGAGGAGAATGGTGAAACCGATGTATTCAAGGGTTTGTATTAATTATATTATTTATATGATATTTGATGATTTTGGAGTTTCAAATTCTTAAATATATAAATAATGTGATAATTATGAATCAATAACTAGCACTAAGTCATTCCTAATCAAATATCACAACCATTCAAAAGGTAGTTTTTATTCTATATTTATTTTCATGGCTGGTGCATAGATTCATTGAATATAAATCCATACTACGTAGTGGGTGTGTCTTTACTATAGAATTTTCGTCCCATTTGGAACCCAGTTCCCAAAATGTGTAGCCAAAACATGCTATTTACTAAAAATAAACATCCATCATTTTCATTTTATCCTTATTTGGGGTTTTCCCATTTTCCTCCACCATTTAACTTGATCTCCACAATATCTTCTCCACGAAATTTTATCTTATCACAAATTCCAATTATTTATTTAACTCTATGTATCATGGAAATATACAAGGTAAACATTGTATTTATATTCCATTCCTTCTTCTTCTTTTCTCCTTTTCCATCCTCCTTCCATGATCTTCCATGTTCTTTTTCTCAATGTCCATGGTTTTAAACCATAGTTTTTTGATTTATCTAAATCATGAAATGTTTCATTTATTGGTATTGTGGGGAAATTATTAAAACCAAATATCTCTATATTTTAAGAAGTAATTTATCTTCCAATGGATTAACAAATGTGTTTTAGTGTAGCATCATTTTATTTTACAAAACCTTTGGTGTAGTTTTTCTTTAAGTGTTTTCATGGGTAATTAGAATCATTAATAGTATTCTATTGGTACATTCACTATTTCTCTAACGTTTTTGTATTATAATTAATAGAATAATAACTTTTTCATGGGTTTAAAAGGATATTTATTCAATATGAATAATAATTCCCATAAGTTGTTTAATAAAGTGTTTCTATGATATTTTTTAGATTAAATGAATTTACAAAACATAACAGGTGATTAACGTTATATAAAGTTGGTTTTATGATTATTTACTATTTTATAACATTAAATCATGTTATTTTTATATGATTATTGTTTGTATTACTGATTTACTATGTATGATATTGCCTTGGTCGAT
Source organism: Viscum album (assembly GCA_963277665.1). NCBI lineage: Eukaryota > Viridiplantae > Streptophyta > Magnoliopsida > Santalales > Viscaceae > Viscum > Viscum album. The sequence goes on from OY728162.1 coordinate 823,134,734, forward strand.
TTTTGTTATAAGTATCAAAAATTTCATATCAGATACTTTTTTATGGAATTGATAAAGTGGGGGATATGGTGTTGGGGGTTCTTTGGATTATTTATTAAGTATTTTTGGATATTATTTAATAACATATTTGATTTCGATATAATTTTTTACATGATAGACTTGATGGATAATTATGAAATGAAGATTTAGCGTTATATTCATTTGTATTTTTATCGAGCCACGTGTCATCGGTCATCAATTATCATTATATACTGGTTTCATATCCTTGAGTAAATAGGGGTAATCTAGTTTGTGAGACATTTAGGATTACATTTTAGGCTTCCATTTGAGCCATAAGAGATATCAGGGTTTTCACTTATAGACATTATATTTATATTCCATATTATATTTTTTTCCATTCTATATATATTGATTGTCAACGTGCCTTGTGATATACTTTTGTAATGGGATATTATATTCATATTATATCATCTGAAATTTTTTTAAAAAATAATTTATTTTTAAAAAATAAATGAATGTATTTGAATTAACTTCAAAAATTTCACATAAATATATATAATCTAATTAAAGGTGAAATTATCATTTGGATTATATCTTATGAAAAGAGTTACATTGATTTTTTGTTGTATCCTATTGGTTATTATCTCACACTCTACATACACATGTTTTTGTGAATTTAAACATTGTTACGGATGATACAATTAATGTGAAGGTAGTTACATCCTTTGTTGGTATACCATATACACTATATAAATGGTTTAATGGAAATATGAATAGGTATTTACAATGGGTCATGTTGAGATGGTTTGTTTCAAAATATTGATAATTTTGGTGTATCATTTGGATGTATATGTTTTGGTCTCATTGTTATATCCTCATATTGATAAATATTGTATTTTATATTTCATAAATTAACTTATATATTTTTCTTATGGAGGCATGTTTGGAAGTCTATTTTGGTTTTTCATTATTTTTACTTGTTTGAATGATTTTTTTGAGAAGAATTTATGTTTTCATCATGATAATTCAATTTTTTGATAATTTAAGTAAATATTTTTTGTTTGGATTATTGTATTTTGAAGGTGAAATATTTCACAAAGATATGTGTTCAATACCATGATCACATGTTGTCATCCCACAGATATCAATAATATTTATTTTATTATATTACATGCTGATTAAGGGGAAGTATTAGTGATGAGAGTGATATTAAATGATATCAGTTATCAATAATGTTATCCCTATAATAATAAGAAGATAATTTCCTTGGGATCTCTCTCTATGATATTTTAAGAATTATGTTTCTACCTCTAATGTTTTTTATACATATAAATTCTAAATAAATAGGGTATTTTTTGTATTTCTATGAAAAATTGACTGAAACTAAAATAATTAAATAAAAATATAGAATTTATTGAAAATATGAACAATTTTGATTAAAAAATTGTCTAAAAATATTTTTGAAAAATAGCAACATTGGACAAGTGTTGATCATTTGAAAACTCACAATTTCCTTGGTTATGTTGATTATCTAATATTGTTTCTCAATGCACACCTATAGATATCTATCATAACACCTGTCTATAATTTTACACCATACCAATTCATAGATATTGAGTTTGATCCTCTTATAATAGTGATTCAAATACTCAAAGTACTCCATGAAATATCTTAGGTTTTCAAATGATGTAAGGATTTTTTGTTTTTTACAATTATTAATTATGGCCTAATATAAATACCCTTTGAGGTCATGGGGTTATCAATGGTGTCCTTGGATTTTTATTATCCCAAAACACCAATGTTGAAGAAAAAGAACTGAACTACAAGGTTTGGAGTTATTATACACCCAAGAAACATGATTATTATGAGATCATACGGTGGTTGGATAGAGGGATTTATGAACCCACATAGTTTGAGTAAACTATGTGGATAGAGGCCCACTCATATAAGATAGCCTATATTATTATTGATAGTGAATTGATATGTTGTTTTTTCATGGTTTATAAATGTGTGCACACGAACCATGCGAGGTAGCCCTCCATACAATAAAGGGAACATGATAAGTTCTTGGTTTGAAAAAACAAGCATCGAAACCATGATGTTGTTTCATTTGACGGAATTTTACCTTTTACACACTAAAAACTATTAAATACTATTTTTTATTTCTTATTATTGAAGATATAACACATTTGAGAGATCCCATTTGAGCCAATTTGGTATCTTTTGACCATGTTTGTCCATATGAACACAGAATCAAGTGTGATTAGTCTTTTTGGATTCACACCATTGACTAATATATTCCTTTTATGTCATTATTATTTTTTCTTATAATCAAATAAGATAATTATGTGCTAGATAATATTCCTTATTTTTTGGGTTTTCATCCTTTATTCATTTTTATTCTGATCTGAGCTGAATCATGAGGTGATACTGGATGATCACTCTACGATAGACCTATGGTAGGTGGTCTATACCATTCCCATTGTGTTTGGTGATTTATATTACATGTTTCTATTTTTCTACATGTCAAACATTCTAAAAGTTCATAGATAATTATTTGAATAATTTAATTATATATGTTGGTATATTTTAGGGATTACCTTTAGTTCCTTGAGCTTAATTGGAGGTTATTTCCCAAACCAAGGCCACCCATGGGGTGTGCCTAGTTATTTTCTTTTTCCTATTACTATTTTTTACCACCCAATGGGTTATAGGTTGAGCTTTATTAGGTATAGGTTCCACTGTTATACAACATTCAAATTAAATTTATTATTTAGGAAATGTTCTTCCTCTTTTTCCATGTTATACATGATGTGATTTATTTAAATGCTTATATATGAATTGGTATATCAGTGGGTAAACATGTTGAATTTATTTTAATGGGAATTCCTATATGATTTGGAATGAATTGTTGAATGTGATTGTATGAAATGAAAATTAAATTTAATGATGGATGTTTCCAAAGGATTCCATGGGTACGCTAAACCATAGGTCATGATATCGGAAGTGGAAACCTTGGATGAGATAGATCCTTAGATCTCGATTATGTGCGATACCATAGGCCTTGATACCCCTTGGATTCATCTTGATTAGGCTTATAGTATACATATAATTTTGACATGCTCCTTGGACCTGGATCCAAGTCTAGCTGGGTTTCCATCGACATGCTCCTAGGACTCAATGACAATGACATTGTCCAATATACCATGGATCCAGCACTATGGGGTTTGACACTTATATTATATGGGTCGACTATTGAAATTTCAATATTTAATTATACGTCATAGAGTTTTTCTATATGATATACATGTTATATAGCATATCCATGGTTGGTATGAGATACTGGGTATACATCATGTACATGGTGTTTGTTTATGTTGTGCATTAAAGTTTCATAGTGTGAAAAGTGTGAATCCTGTTTTGCAGGAAGCCTTGCTAGGATTTACAGTATCACCTTATAATTATTACTTTTTCATGTGTGTTTTACTTGTGTTACTATCATATTTATTATATACCTTTCACAGTAATTATCTTGTATTGCACATCATGTATTGTAATAGACATCATTGTTGATAGCCTATTGAGATTTTATTTCACACCCAGTCTCAGGAAGCTGTTGGGTACCTAAGAAATCATTATAGATATAGGTTGGGATTGAGAAATGTGCCTATAGTTTTATTCCAGAGTTTTATCCATGCATATGAGCATGAGGGAATAAGATAGAGTTGAGGATTGTGATGGTATAATTAGATAGTTCTTTTGTCCTTTTTAGTATTTTGATACATTTATTGTATTGATGCATGTATAAATAATTTAGATTCATTATTAAAAAAATGAATTGAAATATCAGTATGTTATATGATAATTATATTTTCACTATTGTATATATCTTAGTTTGGGTTCTATCTACTGTTCAGTTGTTATTGTGCTTCTGCTAAGGCGGGTTACTGGTCCAGTGGTCTTAGTGTCTATTCCAGCAACTTATTAATTGTTTTTTTTTATTTTTCTATTGATATGTATGATTGATACCATTTATTAAACTCTTGTAGGATGTAATTGACTCCCCATATACACACCCTTGGTCCTTGCTACTATTTGGCAGCCTCTGGAGTTTGGGGAGATGCGCTTGAGGACATGTTGCCAACTGGACTCGGAGCACCATTCAATGGAATTAGTGTTTGGGAAATTTAAAAGTGGTATCAAAGCCTTAATTTCTTGGATATATTTTTTTAGACAATATATGAGGGTTATAAATGAATCTTAATTTTCTAATGAGTTGTTCCAGGGAGTAGCTAACCAATGTATAGGAAAAATCAAAATTACCTCAAATGGAAATTATTGATTTCTGGGTTTAACTATTAGAATTGATTTGATTCCACTATTTTGTAATTCATATCTAGTTCGATGTTTATTATTATTCTGTATTTTTCTATTAACCAATGAGATGAAGGTTGCATCTCATGCATCATTTTAGGCTCCTTCTAGAATTCGACTTGCATGAATCCTATCGTTCCATATATCATTAAGTCAATTTACATAGAATAAATATACGATTAGATGGGGATTCCTGAACTGATGATTCCTGGAAAATTCATATGGACTCACATAATGGCATTGAATTTTACTCTTGATAAATTATACATATTAATTGTGATGATCATTTTTATTATTAGAAAAGGAATACAGGAAAAGTGTTGATAGAGAATGAACATTGTATACAACAAGTGTAATACTAGGAAATTTTTTTTATATGAATTGAAGAAAAAAAATTAATGAAGATTACTAGGAAAAATTAATTTATATATAAGAATGAAGAAAAGAAAATATGAATATTATTTAACAAATCATAAATCTCAAGGACATGTGTCAAAAATGACACATTGTTCCTAAAATGGAAGATTATTTATGTTCAGTAAAATATTCAAATTCATGTGAAGTTTATTAGAAGGAAATGTAATATCCCCATATTTGGCATAAGGTATTGATGATGGGTTTTCATGTAAAATGAGTTATTATAATGTTAGGTTCCATATGGTATCATCCAATGATCATTGTAATTATTGAAATTAGATAAGTATATATTTTTTCATACTGAATGAAATGTTTGTGAAGATGAGTTTCTGAATGAGGTTTTCATGTAAATGAGGGTTCATGGTTTACATATAAAACTAATTTTTTTTCTAAACATCAATAATGTGTTTCCAGAGTATGATATTTGGAATAGACCATATGTTATATTCATTTGATTTGAAAATAAACAAGTTATCATACTTTTTATAGAGCATTCATGGGAATACAAAAGATTGTTGATAGAACACAATTGAGATTCACATGCACAGTACAATAAACATTAATAATTTAAATCTACAATATGCTATTTGGCATATATGATATGCTTAATTAATGTGATGTTAATATAAAACTTTTATCATACTATTTGAGGTACATTTAGTATAAAATAAATGATGGTTGATAGAATACAATTGAGATGCCCATGAAAAATATGCTAAATATCAATAAAGTGATTCCATAGTATTCTATTTGACATAGAATTTATGAAATATTCCAGAGATGTGGATTGGAAAAATTTAGTATATATATATATCTAATTTTTTGAGAAGCATACCATATGGGAACTAATTAGTTAAATTTTATTGTGATAAGTGAAGAATAATTCTTTTCAAATGATGTGCTTCACGAATTGCAATGCTTTTAGAAATTCCATGAAGTATGTAGTGATGGTACTTTATATGTTTCCATGTAGTTCGCATATGAATATTTCATCTTGGATGATGAGTATATTTATAGGTGATGTCCTTTGGGGATAACCATGTCAATAGTGGATATGAGGAGATAAACCACTATAAACTACATTTCATGATGGCATAATCTTAGTGTGCTCAATGTTATGATAACCTCAATTTAATGGTTATAAATACAAGGCCATATCTCTCTCTAAATGTGATCAATAATTTGACAGAAGTGTTCATTTTGTTCATAAGATCTTATTATGCTCCATTTGGATTCCACAAAAAAATTTGATCTTTTATAGAAGTATGAAATGGTATGTGAGGTTCAATACTAAGTGTTTCACTATGCTAAGGGTATTGATTTTCTATGTTGACAACTGCTATGCTATTTTCATTGCCGGAGAAGTGCAATGCAAACTTCAAAAATAATTAAATAATATTCAAGAATTATCTTTCAAATAAAAAACAATTCAACCAATATTGTGTGAATTTTTCTATATGCAATGCTATGACCATTTCATGACAATTGGAACAATTTTGAAAACTATTGGACTAATATAATATGAATAGATAAGTGATGTGTTATATATGCATGAAACATTTTTATAATAATCAATACACTATTCCAATAGTAAATGTATTATCATATATGTTGTACTATGATCATTTCATGATCATATGGCCAATTTGGAAAATTAATTTGAAGAATGTACAGTGAATAGAGAAGTGAAATGTTATATGAAGGATAAATCAGTTTCATAACAGTCAATGAAGTGGTCTGATGGTAGGTTACATTCCATACATTCAATTCAATGATCATTTCATGATCAATGCGAAAATTTACAGTATTATTTAATAAAAATATAGAGAATAAAAAAATGATGGGAAATATGATCAAAGAATCTGTACACTATAAATTAAAGAAGTGGATCAATAGTGATCTAGGTATCATACATGCTATGATATGATAATTTCTGGATTATTGGAACAATTTATCATAAGATTTTATCAATATATAAGGAATAAAAAATTGATTTTCAACATGATCTGAGCATCAATATGATAAGAATAAAATAATTTGACCAACAATATGCCCCATGCGATACATTATATTTTATGATCATTTCATGTGTTGGGGGTTCATTTAGTGTACTATTAGAATTTTACAAAGTGGATAAGAAAATGGGATGTCCATAAATTACAGACGATTGCATGACGTATTTTAGTGGTTATTCATAGGACATATTATTCTAAGTTGTTCATGTATCTATATTTCAAAATATAATATTGATGAAATTGTGTACATCACATGAACACATTAAGTGATATTGAGTATTAATCATAATAAGGAAGAATCATTGATCATCAATGGAGATCAGAAGTTGAAGAGATTGAATCCAGAATATACTTGCAGGAAAAGGTGACATGGTCATAGAATTTACTAATCTTATAAGATCTAGAAAATCCATGATCTAGTTTGAATGGGTTTCAAAAAAAAGATTATTTCAAGAACCACATGAAGATCATGAATTTATATATCTGTATAATAGATCCAGTACACTCATAGAGGAAGATCTATTTCACATGTTTCTGGTGAAACTAGAATAAAATGGATATTTTTCTATTTTTCTATCATGAAAATTTAGAAGAATGGTCTTTGAACAAATGTGTTTTCCCAGTTACTAAAGAGGCTTGAGGATACAGTGCCTATCAATTCTAGAATAAATAGAAGAGAAGATTGTTGGGGTGTATAACTGTGATCAATTAGAAAATTCAATATTGGGGTGTATAACAAGATATTTCTTTATTCATTCCAATAACATTATTAAATTGTGAAAAATCCTTGTTGGGGGGATTAACCGACATGGAATAGAGTATGTATTTTTACCAAACCTTGTACATATTGTTCTCTATGATCCCATTGATTATTTTTACAGAGGAAGTGATATTGATATATATAACATAGTGGATCAAGAACATTTAAAAGTTCATGATATTAAATTCGAAAGAAAAAGAAACTAAAATGTAAACCACTGATTCACACCCCCACATAGTGTTCAATATGTCATGGGGAAATACAATTGGTATCAGATCCCATGTCCCTCTAATGATCCAAATGTTTTCTTAGATTGTTTTTAAAATCCATTATTATGTGAGGATTTTAGGAAGTGTTTGAGTTACAACAAATGGAGATATAATAATTTACTCATAAGTATAAAAATATTTGGATTTATTAAAAAACAAATAAGAATAGGAAGAGAAGAGTGGAAATGAATTTAAAAAAGGAACCAAAAGTTAATGTAGAAATACAAATGAATAACGGTAATCATATTTTTACAATAATTAATTATTATTATTATTCTGATTCTTTAAATGAACTTCATTGGGGACAATGAAAGAAAAAGTGATCTTCATTTTGAATTAATATAACATCTTATGAATGTTCCTAAAGAAGTGGTAATGTTTATTTTTGGATCAAACGAGGGAATCATCTTAGATAAAGCAAAACTATATGTTTAAGTTGATTAATTAAGGGATGCACTAAGTAAAAATGTTAGAAAGTGAGATACTCTCCCAGACCTAGTGGATGTAAGTTAAAAATCCATTTTTCATATTGAATAATAATTTCAAAGGAATAACTAGAAGAATTTTGTATTTGATATTAATTTTAATGAATACTTTCATGGACATGCAAAATTGAACAAATTTTTTCAAGGTTGAAAATAACTCTAAAATGGATATCAAATCAAAGAGTATCAAGGAGAATGAATCATTATTGAATGTGAAGATTTAATTTCATCAAGAATGTATTGAGAATATGAGGAATGAATGGGAAGATAATGTGGAATTTTCTAAAGATCATAAGAATTCCCTCATTATGAGATATCTTGAATTGAAAATTAAATTGGCCAATTTTGTAAAGATATATGTTGATACCTCACAATCAATAATATATGTATCAAATTCAAAACAATTATCTATCATGTATTATACTATTAAATAATCTTCTTCACGTGGGAAGAATATCATTAAGTCATCTAAGGATTTTTCAAAAGAATAATCAATGACATTGGTACAATCTATATCCCAATGTAATAATTTCTTTTTATCTATTTCTATAAATAGTTCTTGTTTAAATAAAAACACATTAAAAATATAGATGATGATAAATGGAGAAAAAAGTACCACTATGTGAATGGTGGATATAAGAAGATGTATAATTTATGCTTCCCCATAGGATCTTAGCTTGCGGTGAAGAAGACCCAAAAACTTTTTGATAGAAATAATGTACAAAAATCATAAAATAAAATAAGATCATGTTTTGTTGTTAAATGATGGTGATAATATAGAATTGAATCATTTTTGGGGTTTATTGGTACAATTTTTTAGATTATATGGGAAAAAATAATCCTATATAAAGGGGAATAATTCTAGTTATGATGTTACAACATTTACAGACTGAGAAAAAGAATTCACATTCAATCTATGATTTGAAATTCTTGGTTATGTTTATTATGCTTTCAATAGAAGTTGTGAGAAAAGTGATACATGTAAATCATAAAATTTATTAATAAACGATAGACCACATTAGAAATAAATGACAACCCTGGGTATAAATCTAAAAATTATAAAAATTATTATAGTCTTATGAATTTTAATGATGTAAAATCCATGGACTCAATACACGAGGAAGATAAAAAAACCAGTTCCATGAAGATGAACACGAGTTCTACATCTCACAGTTGAGATATTAATAATGTCAATCATGTAAATCCATGTTCCAACTCAAATAATGTTATAAATATTTCTAAATATATTCATGTGATTTTTTTAGCTAATTTGGAGAATTATAGAATGTTAGATGAAGCCCAAGAAAAATCTCTTACTAATGATACAACGAGGATTCCACTTGATGAAGGATAATATAATGAGTGGTTTTAATAAATAGAAAACTCATGTTATTATAATGTTCATTGTGAGAGATGTAATAAATCTAGACATAACGAAAAATGATTATTCACCATATTTCTAGCATAATAAGAAGTCTTTAAGAGAATAAATCTTGAATTAGAAGATATATAATACATTAATGATAATTAAATAACCACCATATCACACAATGAAATTATAGGTGTGATATTATCCATGTAATAAATGGACAAACATAATATGAAAATTAAATATGGAAGCATGAATTTTGGATAATGTGGAGAAACTTTGTTGAGAAAACTATCTCAACATTGTTTTTCACATTGAGAAACATGTTAACCATCCTTATTACCTTATATATTTCTGTGTTTTTGATCTAAAAATATTATTAATTGAATGATATGTTTGATAATATTACATCTAGACATCATTATGTTATAGTACTTCATAGAGTTTACAAACATCCTTAAAGTTTAAGAAAAGTGTGTATCCGTTGAGGGGGAGAATTGAAGACATGACACTGTTAAATCATCATTTCATAGTAAATGTGGTAAAACTAAAAAACATTATAATGTTTTCTGTTGTGGTATTAAAATCACTCTTTAATCCCCAGTTCCTAATAATATTAATAATATCAATAAATGGATAGTGCTTGATTGATATTATGATAAGAAAAATGGGGGTCCGTAACATTTTCAATTGGAATTTTTGATGTGTTTATTGAATTATGTGAAATAAGTAGTATTTCATTGATGACATAGATTATATATAATCCCTATAATAAGAGTTGAAAAATTATTATAATTATTTCACATACATGGTATTTATATAATGATTCAAAAACTCTGGTTGCATCTCTCTTGTTTTATACACTAGGTTAATCAGTGTAGAGTTAGAGTTGATTAAATATAGTATCTTTTATAATATAACAATATGATATAATTAATCTATTTTATGTGATACTGAAATTCTCTTATAATGTATATGATAATGTTTTTGAGAAAAACAATACATGAGAAGATCCACCACTTACCCTTTTTGTTTATTTTCGATAAGGGGGTGAATATATTGATATTTTAATGTGTAGTAGTATCGACAAAAAAATAAAAGGGGGGTTGAATAAAATAAGTTCCTGATTGATGAATGAATTTTTTATTTCTTCTTAGTGTATCATAATGTCAATATATATTGAATACGTACATTTGTATTTGAGGATGCATGAAGTGGTAATGTGTGGGGAATTGTTATGGAATCACCTAATAGAATTTAATTGTACCATCCCGGTTCCGGGAGCCGCCCAGCGGTTCCCCATACTGAGTTGGTCAAATGTCCTCTAGAACATTTCCCAGAATGCTAGCGGCTACCAACTAGAAGCGAGGGCCTTGGTTGTTATAGTGAGGAAAATATTCCATCATTGGAATAGAAACACATTGGAAGTAAAACAGATAACAATAGTGGAAGCTGTAATAATACCATACAATAGTAAGCATACGAAGAATAAGAATAATAATCTTTAGAGCATATATATAATTGATACAAGATAAAAATGTCTATGAAATCAGCTAAACACATCACAATGTTGGAATAAAAACTAAACCATGTACAGAGGATAACAGATAACTCCAGCACCATCGCAAGCCTCAGCTTAGATCTATGCTCTCCCGCTCCACAACAATCAATTACATGAAGTAGAAGGGTGTTTTCCCTTATTTATACATGCAGTAATATAATCTTTTTGGGCCCCAAAGCATGATATAAAAAGGGTCTGAGAGTAATACCAGTATGCAACCACCATAGGGTTTGTGACTAACAATCAATGAATATATATAGCAGGTAGTAATTGATAAATCATTAAAAAAAGAAAGTACGGAGGAGTAACCAATCATACAGTTTGAATGCAATCAATTTCATATCCCAAGTATGAAGATAAGAAACAGTATGTAACCCTATGGGAAGTACACACAACCTAAACCCTTTGGATAAATCTACAAGGTTATAATAAGGACTCCCTGATGGACCACTCAACGTCAATTCCTCTAATAGACTAGTATAAATTAATTTATGACTCTCTAAGAAAGCATTCACCGTCAATTCCCCCTATAGTCTTGTAGATGTAAACTACTAACACTATGGGGTAGCACTGAATGTAAATTCCTAATGGGGTCCCGTAACGTATCTATAGACCATATGAGGGAGCACTTAGCTTCAATTCCCACTATGGTCTTGCATCGTGGTAATTATAAGAGACACTCTAGGAAAACTTGCAACGTCAATTTCCCCAATGGACTCACTACACAATGTTCCCGTAGCCCCATGTCAAACAATCGTACACAAATGATATAATGTTTCCAAAGTAGACCTCTTAAAATACATGGATAAAAAATCTGATGCATATCATAATATTTCATATAAATAATCACTCCATCATAACAAAACTAGTCATGGAATGTAAACCAGTAGCCTAACAGGAAAAGCTTGACCAAGTGGTGAATAATGAAAATAAAGGAAAAAACAATATAACATGTCAAAGATAACCCTAATCAGAACCTATTAACCAGTATCCAATTAAAATAGAAATAGAAGTTAAATAAAAGGGAAAGTTCCATAAATACGCAATACTATATTCAAGGGGATTGGGAAGTCTTGCACATAAAACAAAAATAATATCTATGGAATGGAACAAACCACCAACCTCGGTGTTGTAGGATCTTTATATGTGAACCTCATCCCATGAATCTCCCTAGAACACCGAAAATCTACAAAAATGTTAAAAACACTCAAACAAAGATAACTATTGAAAGATAAGGAATTGGGAATTGCAACTCTAGAAGAAGAAAGAGCTTACCGTGGTGATCCAAATTAAATTGACGGAGGTTGATTCAAAGAATATATGATTGATTGAGGGTTTAAGAAAATATCAGTGTCATACGGATTCCCATGGTGGAATAAGGCAATGAAGAAGATTCTTCTTCCAATTATACATGACCCCAGTCCGTTTAATGAATGAAATAATGTACACAATGTGTATTTTTATAATTACACGGAATGTTCTACCATTTCTAGCCCCCACATTAGGCGGTATCCAGGTCTCCACACATGTTCGTGTGTATGGATGTTACACGGCCCGCACAAGGCTACCCACAGTAAAGGAGTACATGTGTGTACTTATAATTTACATGGTGTGTACTTAATTAATTTCCACAAAATCTTATTTTTCTTAAAAACACCAGAGAAATAAGAACATACCTGAAAAGAAGATCATAGTTCTTACAAAATTATCTCCATAGAGAATTGAGTCCCTGAATTTACCTATAAAGGTAGATTATAATAACAATCCTCGAAAATCTCCAACCACTACAATCGTACATTGGCCTCCCTCTACCATGTTTCATCATGTACTCTCTTGTGCTTCCATAAAACTCGTACCAGAGGAACAGATAGGCCATGGAGAACCTCCACACATCGGTCAATAATCCGAATTGTATTCTCCTCGAACGAGGCATCCACCTCTAATTCAACATCATTAGGTATAAAAATATGATACTAGTCTGAGAAGTAACTTCGGAGCTAAGAAACTTGAAAAATGTCATGCATAGATCTCTACATTTGGGGTAACTGCAACCGATTGGAAACCGGGCCAACTCTCTCCAAAACCTCAAACGGCCCGATGTACCTCAGTGAAAGTTTACCCTTTCTTTTAATCCTTATGTGTCCCAACCTTGGTGTGACACACAAGAAAACTAGATCCCCAACCTCAAACTCCATAGGTATTCTCCAATGATCATCATAAGTCTTATGTCTAGAGGGTGGATGATCCATCCTCTTCCAAATCAAATCTATCTGTTATGTGGTCTTCTGGACTAGAAGCAGTCTCAACATAGATGCCTCTCCTACACCCAGCCAACATAAGGGTGATCAGTATGGCCTATTATAAAAATCCTCATAAGGTTCCATCTGTATAGTTGAATGAAAACTATTATTTTTAGCGAACTCAACAATAGGTATGTTCTTCTACTAAGAAACTCCAAATTTAAGGATGCATGCTCGAAGAATGTCCTCAAGAACCTAAATCGTATGCCTGTATAGGACATTGGTCTTGGGGGGAAATATTTACTCAAAAGTACCTCTGTACCCAAAGCCTTCTAAATCCCCTTCCAGCCCCAAGAAGTAAAACATGCATCCATGTCTACAAACAAGGAGTGTGAAACTTTATTTAGATCTCTCTGATGTACAAACCTCTCATCTCATCCACACTGAAGATCTCTTTGATAGACATAACATGAGAGACCATGGTGAGTCCATCAATGAAAACCCATACCACATCATTTCCTCAAGGAGACCTTGGTAAACCTACCACAAAATCCATCACGATGTCCTTCCATTTCCACTCAGGAATAGATAACTGTTAGAAAAGCTATGTTGGTCGTTGATGCTCCACCTTCTCCTACTGACGGGTGGAACAGCTCATTACAAAACTAGAAACATCTATCTTAATACCTGTCCACCAATGATAATGGTGTAGACCATGATACATCTTGGTGACACTAGGATGAACTTCCCAAACTGGGGAATGAAAATCTTGCATCAGCTACTCACGTATTTCTGCTGACACCCAAACACACCCCTGAAAACAAAAGATCTCATCCTCACCATTGGTCCATCCAGGAAAGGGGTACTCTCCTGACACACTTTCCCATAGGACTATGCCTTCCGAACTTGATAGATACCTTGTTCACACTAGATCAAGAAGAGAAGAGGATACAGATACAGAAGATTGAAATGTCTTCCCCTATCTGTCGTGCACCTCTAAATGCATCTCAGAGAATATATCCATAAGATGCAACTCACTTATGGCCTCCTAAACATAATGTATCTAATTCATCCTTATCATCACATTAGCAATTATATTGCCTTTTCCAGGAATATAGGCATGCTCAAAGTCAAATGACTGAAGGTACTAAACCCATAATCACTGTCTCAAATTCAAGTCACACAGAGTGAAAATGTACTTAAGACTTTTTTGGTCAGTGAAAAACACAAAATTCTCTTCCACAGGATAATGTATTAAAAAACATAAGGCATGAACAAATTCTACCAACTCGAGATTGTGTTTCGGGTAATTCCTCTCATGTCGCATCAACTATCGGGACCCCTACGCAACTACTCATTCTCCATGAATAAGAACAACTCCTATCCCGATACCTGAAGCATCACAGTATATAGTATAACTCATTCCATTATTTGGGAATACTAGTATCATTGCTGAATTCAACCTCCCCTTGAACTTTTGAAAGGCAGAATCACAAGAATCTGACCTCAAGAACTTTTCAACCTTCTCATCCATGACCATCAGTAGTGCTGATAAGAGTGAGAAGTATTTTATGAAATTTATATAGTATCCAGTCAGACCTAGAAATCATCTTACCTAAAATATTTTTTCTGGATGCTCCCAGGAAACTACTGATCTCACATTCCCTGGGTCTACTGATACTCCGGTCTCTGAGATAACATGACCCAAAAAATGAATCTGTTCTATCCAAAAGTGGCATTTTGAGAGCCTAGAATATAACTGATTCTCTCTCAGTGTACACAAAATGAATTGAAGATGGTAGCATGGTCGTTTTTTGTGTGAGAGTGCACCAACATATCATCCACTAAAACTACCATGAAGGAATCCAAGTGTGGATAGAAATTTTGGTTCATCAGTGACATGAAAAATGTAGTTGCGTTTGTGAGAAAGAATGTCATAACCACATACTCGTATAGACCATACCTGTTCTGAAAGGATGTATGTGGTATATCAGATGGACTAACATAGAATTGATGATAACTGGACCTCATGTCAATCTTAGAGAACACCTGGGCTCCTCGAAGATGATCAAAGATCTCATAAATCCTTGGAAAGGGATATCGGTTCTTGACCATCAACTGATTCAACTCCCGATAATCCACACAAAGTCTAAGGGCACAGACCTCCTTCATCACAAATAGGACATGCATACCCCAAGGATAATTTTATGGGTTAGATGATTTTTTTTTTCGGAAACTCATCAAAATACTTCTTGAGATCCTGTATGTCAAATGTTTCCATCCTATTATGAGGTATGGACACTGGTGCCGCTCTCGGAATGATATCGATAGAAAATACCACCTCTAGCTCAAAAGGGAAACCTGAAAAAGTCCTCTAAAAAGATATCCCTAAAACAATCCACCACTAGAGGAAACTCCATAAGTGAAGTCCCCTGGTTATCCAGATATAGACATGCAATCTGGGTTGTAACTCCTCCCAACCTGTGATGCTCGGGTCCCACACTTCTCTCCTAGACATCCTATTCTCCATTATGAAGTAATGAACCACCCTCTAGTGATGTGAAACTCACCCTTCGATGATAGTAATCAACAACTTCCCGGAAGGGAACCAACATGTTCATACTGAGAATGATATCATATCTTGTCATCTCTAAGACATTAAGGTCCCATAAGAAAGGACACCCACTAACCTCAAAAAATAAATCTTTACACTAAAGAACACAAGTCGTCCATGTCCCCAACGGAGTGTATATCATCATGATATCGACAAAAGAAAATATACAGAGCCCATGTCTCTCCACAAAAGCACCACATATAAATCCATGAGAATCCCCGGTATCAAAAAGATAAGAATCTAATACTATGGAAACTAGAATTATACCTTGAACTATAGAGGATCTGGTATCCTTTTCCAGCTGGGTCTACTTCACTGCAAAATATTGACATGTATCGCAACCTTGTGACCCTACCTAACCACTCGGAACTGATCCACTCGGTTTTCACTGAATTCTTGGAGACTGACTACCATGACCATGACCTCCACCTTGGCCTGAATAGCAGGAAGAACTCTAGTTCCTTGACTCATGAGAAATAGGTGGTGCTACTCCAGAATGAGAATTCATAGAAGAACCCCTATCAGTAGCTTCTGGTGAGAAGATCTGATAGAAGTTCTGAAGATGACCCATCTTGCCACATGATCATCACTCTGTTGGGTCTCCTTGGGAATGTGGCCTTGTATGTCCACCCTTTACACACTAGTAGCATACCACCTGGATTCCTGATGGTTCATCCCTACTACTAGGATCTACACGTGTAGTCTCCCAACTGTGTTTCCTACTATTACTCGTAGATGCACTAACTCTGGATTCTGATCCTCTGTGGCCCACAACTCCCGAATCCGTCAGATTACACTCTTTGATCAGTTCCTAGTTTACTATAGAAGTGATAGAATTAAACCTAAAGATAATCACCTGTGATCATATGTAGTGCCTAAGACCATCCATAAATATCCTTGCCAGGAATAACCCATCACCACCATGAAAGGGTGTAATGTGATGCATCTCTGTGAAGCAATAAAAATACTCCAAAACAGATAGGGTACACTACTCAAGACTAATGAAATCTCAGGCTTGATTAGCCCTCAAGTTCTCCAGGTAGACATAATAATAGAAGGCGCACTGCAACTCATTTCAAGACATATTTTGTTGGCGTCCCACCTGTGAAATCACATCCCACGATTTGTTGGTAGAATAGCTAAGCATATACGTAGAGAGATTGACCCTACTCTCCGGAGGTGTCTCCAGATAATTAAAGATCATTAGCATGTATTCTATCCATGACTCTATAGCCTAGTTTCCTACATCCCTTGAGAATGTGGGAGTATTCTACTGCTGAATGACCCACCTCAATTCTTCCATTAATGGGGTAGGAGGCGCAGCTCCCTAGAATCTCTACATCATCCTCATAAAAGCCCTTTCAGAACTGATTTTCAGCAACTGTGTTCGAAATAATGGCTGCTGCCAAGACAATAACCACATGAGGATATATAGGTAGTCCATGACTAGTCATGTATTGGTTCTGATCACTACCCTGTAACTGGTATACAACCAAAGGACATCTCAGTGGCCAAGTTCTAGATGGTCAAGCGCACACCTTAGATCAAGATTATCAAGTACTAAAAATTAGAATTGTGAGAAGGGAACAGGAGAAAGAAAGGATTCATGTTTCTCAAAACATGACTACACACCGTGTATAATCCCTACACATCGTGTTCTCTTATGCCATCACATGGGCGTGAATTCCTACCAACCCAGGTCATGTAACACCCAAAACACACGTTGTGTTGTCCTAACACATGGAGTGTACTTGAATCCTATTCCCCTTCCCAAGTTATTATACATGACTAACCCACACAGTTCCCCTAGGAGAATACTACATAGCGTGATATTCCTAAACACAGTGAGTACCACTTATGTATTCAACTGCTCGTGTGGTTAGTGACATGGACAGTTACACTGCTGGCTCTACATAGTGTGTTCATTCTAGACATGATTTGTACTATGATGATTTCATTGAAACGTATTGTTAGTAGAAGGCCCTAGCCTTAAACCTTACTTAATATTGAATTATATGAATAATTCAATTTGAGGATCTTTTCAGGTTTATAGTTTTAGAAAATTAGGACATAACTATTATAACTCAAAATATTACAAAGTCGAAACTTCTACTAAGTTTCCATAAAATATAAAAATCTTAAAAAGAAACATGTCTAGTTCAATGTTTTAGATAGCATGAATTTACCTTGATCCCATCCTTGACCCTATTCTATATTATGTCATGTGATAAACATTTCAATAAAAACATGGGGTGAGCATAAATAGCTCATTAAGGGATACACAATTAATGAAAACTGTTAGTTTTTTCAAAACAACAAGTAAACCATGTATACTTTATCAAAGTAATACCTTTAAACTTTATTAAGTAGTAAAAACTCTTCACTAAATAAAAGTTCATTACTTTCCCTTTTGTAACCAAAAGATTACCATAAATCCCATATAAAGATCACATAACATATAAAGGTAACTGGGGACATAAACATACTTAAATGGAAAAACCATACAGTCGACTTCCACACATATCACTTAATGGAATAACCACACAGCCGACTTCCATACTCAATGAATTGGAGGTTAAAACGTAACCACCCATCCTAGTATTTACGACACCACTCATCATGTGGTTTATCATGTAACCACCCGTCAAATGTCCAAGTACTGTTATAAAATCATAAGACATAAAACAAATATAATGGAAAGAAAACATTTCCACCCTTTGATCACAATATATCACTTAAATATATTGACATAACAAATCCATTATAAAAACCATTTTCAATTCCAAAATAAATAAAAGAGTATATGGTATTTATTTCATTTTAAAAACATTACAACATATTAATGAAGCCAAAGACCAAATAATACTCGCGATGACGGAAAAGGTCATTGTCACCACGTATGTTAAAAGAAACATTCCTTTTTGTCATTTAGTAAAACACTTCATATAAAAAGATTCCTTTTGTATAAAAGTAAAAGTCAAAGGGGTTTATAAACCGTATAATATAATGTTGTGTATAAAACGAAATATGCCTCAATGAAAGGAGATTGATACGAAGTCCCTTACAACGATCATTTTTTAAATAAAATAGATCTATTATTTGTATTCACTATAAGTACACATAAAAAAAGAATAAATACAAGATATGACATAATAATATCAGGAAATAATTTGAATGTAGCAGATTAACCCAAAGAACAGAAATTTGTTTAAGAAGTTCCCTTACCACGTGTCCGACGTGACTCGATTCCTCTTTAATCTCTAGAATAATAAACTAGTGTTAATTTATACTTTCTCAAGAACCTTTTTCTAGTTTATTATTACTTTAATATAACTTATTTCCCTGTTATAAACGTTATGTAATCATTAATTTAATAAAGTTCGTTTTGTCGATATTTGGTAGTTAAGTCAAAAATGGACTTCTTACAATTACATATTGTTTATGTGGTAAAAGGTTCATTATATAAAGAATGATATTCCGGATTTGGATGTCATATATATCATATATATCCAGCATATATATGTATTTATAATAGTACATAACATTTAGAGGTAAGAAATGAAATGCACCGTTCATAGAGACGGTAAGCCGTACGTACGCATGAACGCTACTTTCATTTCTATTTCATATTTAATGGATTGAAATAATAATGATATAAGGGTATATTATAATTCCAGTATAACATAATACATAATAACATTAACTCCATCCTTTATACATCCCACATATGGCATTAACGAATTAAATCACTTTGAGAGGGTAGTAGTCCGCAATTCCTAAAATGAAGATATCGCGTATACCCATAATGGAAACCATAAAGGTATGACATAAATGAAAAATAAAGAATATTAAAGAAAACATAAACATATTATATATCATTTATAAATATAGTGACATCTTAATGGCCACATTTGAAGGTGTTAAATGAATATTGAACAATCATCGTTTCGTGAGGCAGAAATTCACCATCCACAGAAACAATATGTTCTTTAACCATTAGATGTAGTTGTGTGTAAGTGTATCTTGAATCCTTCTTATAAAAACGTCCTAGTATATTTTAGATACTGGAGTTGTTACAAAATAAATGAATAAAAAGTGTTTAGGGGGTTGGAGAAGAAAAATAAAACAAAAGAACACAAGTGAAGACATTACCATAAAATCCAGTAACTCTGTTTGGTTTGTACCAAAAGGGTTTTTTAAAGAGATTCCTACATAAGGTAAGGCTTCTAGGATGAGTAGAGGGATTTGGAGAGACAAAATGATCAGAGATTGGCTGATCCAAAGGCTTGTGAGGTGTGGGTAAGGTGGTAGAGGTGGGGGGCCTTTTATAAGAGGAGAGGAGGGGCACTCTTGGAATGTTTTAAAAGGTTACTTTATTATAATTTTTTTCGGATTTTAAAGGTCCCAAAATTATATATTTAAGGTTTAAGGTGATAATAGTTCGAAATCCATCCATAAAATAGGTTTTTGACAGGTTTAGGTCTTAGATTATACATTTTTCGTTCATTTTATTTAAATCGTTAAATAATGAGGTAATCGCTGCATCATCATGGTGTCATAAATATTTTAATTTATTTAATGTGTAAAAATTATAAAAAAAATCATGACGTAGGAAATATTTTTAGATTTATAATTAATATTTATAGTAAAATATATAACTTTTATAACCCCACTAAAAAACTGTTTTAGTAAAACAACTCATGTTTGTGACATTTTTATTTTAACATTAAATAAACAGATATTAATGTCATTTTCCTACCAAAGTGGCTCCATGGGGTCCCTAAGTTGACCCATGGATTTTCTTGGTCGGCCATTACACATCCAATAAGGGTAGGACATGTGTCAAGTTCATTTTATAGTATTACAATATTATTTTTACCTTAAATTACTCTAATTACCTCTAATCATGACTAAAAACTTAAAAGTTACTATTCACCAAAATTATTTTAATCCCATTGAACATCATTTTACTTCTTAATGACAACCACGTATGTCATATTTTTTATATTCAAAACACAGAGTTCATAAAATTTCATTTAAATGAAAAATCAGTTTTTTTATGTACCAGTTAGTGGTTTTACTATTCATCAAAAATTCGAGTTTTTCGGAAAAATACAAAAAATTAACTGTAAGCTATATTTGATATTCCGAATTCAAAAATGATGTGTATTTTAAAAAAATTAAAAACATATAAGTTTCATTAATTAATTTAATAATTAATTCCTATTATCAGAGCAAATAGCGTGTTTTTATGAAACAATATATATCAAAAGATTGACACTAGTTTAAGTCCAATTTCAAACTGAAATTAATTCCAACGACCACTATTGGATTAAATGGTAAAAATGTAGTATAATTTCACTTTAAAACCAATTCAAAAGATAATCTAGGAATATAAATAAATTAGATTAAAAAATGGTTTTGAATTAAAATACAACATTTTTCACTATTCATTAAAAAATGATCTTTATCGGAAAAATACAAAAAATATACACAAAGTAAATTTTGATGTCCTGATTCTAAAGAAGAATTTTTTTTGGTCCAATAGAATGTATAAGAGTGACCAAGAATATATTTAATGGAGGTTCTCCATCAAAAGTCGATAAGTGGACCTTTAGTGAATATTAGAGTATATATTCCTAAAATTGAATTCTTTTCATATTTTCAGCCTTTATCCTTTATTGGATAAATTTAAAAACATTTAAAAAACATACATAATAATATTCTAGTTATTTCTATTCATTCCCACCAATACAATGGCTACGTGATAACTACAATTTAAAATAATATTATTATATTACTACTGTGCAACGTAAGATTTCAAAGAAACTCTTCATTGCGTATCAGGTACGCTATCAAACCTAGAAACCCCCTTTAAAGTAAAATTAATATTTAATTAATATATATTAATAAATATGAAAATGTTTTATTCTTTTTTTACCTGGGATGTTACATCCTTCCCCCCTTTTGAAAATTGTGTCCTCGCAATTTTATTCACTTATCAAAATAAGTGGGGGTATTTATCCCTCATAGTATTTTTAGATTCCCACGTTTCCTCTTCAACCATATTTTTTTCCACATAACCTTTACCTGGTGAATTACCTTATTTTTCAAAACTTGCTCTCTTTGGTCGAGAATTTGGACTGGTTGTTCTTTATAAAAGAGATTTTCTTCCCACTGAATTACCTCTGGGCTCAAACCATGAGATGGATCTGGCATATACATTCTCAACATCGAAACATGAAAAACATTGTGTACCTGAGATAAAATCAGAGGTAAAGCCACTCGGTAAGAAACTGATCCAAATATCTCCACAATTTCATATGGTCCAATGAACCTTGGACTCAACGTTCCTTTTTTACCAAATCGCATCACACTTTTCCACTGTGAAACTTTGAGAAAAACATGATCAGCTACCTCGAAAAATAGATCGTTCCACTAGTTATCTGCATACCTCTTCTGCCAGCTCTGAGCTATTCTCATGTGTTTCTGAATCAAATGAACTTTTTATACCATCTCTTCTACCAATTCTATTCCCATCAGCTTCCTTTCACCCACTTCATCCCAAAAAGTTAGAGTTCGACACCGCTTCCCATATAATGCCTCAAATGGTGCCATCTGTATACTAGAATGAAAACTTTTATTATATTAAAACTCAATCAAAGAAAGCTGTTGGTCCCAGCTTCCCTGATAATCCATTGAGCAAGCACGTATCATATCCTCCATGGTCTGAATTTTTCATTCTGACTGCCCATCTGATTGCGAATGAAAAGTTGTACTATAATTTAATTCAGTGTCCAATGACTTTTGAAGGTCTTTCCAAAAGTTAGAAGTAAACCTGGGATCACGATCAGATACAATGGAGAGGGGAAATCCATGCAACTTAACTATCTCTTTAAGATACAATCGAGAAAGTTGATCTAGAGAAAAAGTATCTTGAATAGGAAGGAAATGAGCAAATTTAGTCAAGCGATCAACAATAACCCAGATTGCATTATTACCTCGAGATGTCTTCAGTAATCCCACAACAAATTACATGGATATATTTTCACATTTCCACTATGGCACTGGAAAAGGATGAATCATCCCTTTCGGTAACATCCGCACTTCTTTAACCTCCTGACAAATCAAACAGTTCAGTGTAAAATCAGCAATATCTCTTTTCATTTCATCCCACCAGTTATACCCCCACAGATCTCTGTACAGGTTATTACTGCCAGGATGAACTGAAAACGGAGAACTATGAGCCTCACATAATAACTCATTATTCAACTGTGAATCACCAGGAACACATAATCTCTTCCCAAACCTCAAAACACAATCATTATCAATATTAAATTCAGGCAACTTACCCTTCTGAACCAGCTCTACCTTTTTTAGCAACTCACTGTCTTGTTTCTTTGCTTGCTTAATTATATCTGATAGGGATGATCTCACTAATACCCGAAACAAAACAGAAGAACTTCTAGCACCAACAACATCTATGCCAAAGTTCACCAACTCAAAATCCAAAGGATCTCATTCCAAACATATCATGGTTAATGAAGTATTACTTTTTTGACTCAAAGCATCAACCACTTTAATTTCTTTTCCTGGATGGTAATGAATTTTACAATCACAATCCTTGATTAATTATAGCCATATCCTCTGTCTCATGTTCAATTATTTCTGAGTTAATATATACTTTAAACTTTTGTGATCGGTATATATTTCACACTTTACACCATACAAATGATGCCTCCAAATTTTTAAAGCAAAAACAACAGCAGCTAATTCCAAATCATGTGTAGGGTAATTTACCTCATGAGTTTTCAACTATCGTGAAGAATAAGCAGTTACCTGATCATTCTACATTAGGACACAACCAAGTCCTTTCAATGAAGCATCACTGTAGATAACAAACTCACCATTCCTGGAAGGTAGTGCCAAAACTGGAGCACTCACCAATCTTCTTTTCAATTCCTGAAAACAATCATCACATTCTTTTGTCAAGATAAACTTAACACCCTTCCGAGTTAGCTTAGTCATTGGACTAGATAACTGTGAAAAGTTTCTAAAAAACTCTTGTTAATAGCCTGTCAAACCATGGAAACTACGAATCTCAATTACATTTGTGGGTCTTGGCCATTCATTAACAACCTTTGTTTTTGCAGGATCAATAGTTATCCCATCTTTTTAAACAATGTGAACAAGGGATGACATCTGTTGCAACCAAAACTCACACTTTCTGAATTTTCCATACTGTTTATTTTCTATTATGGTTTGATAGATAACCCTTAAATGACATTCATGCTCCTATTTACGTTTAGAAAACACCAAAATATCATCAATAAAAACAACCAACATTTTTCACCCAAGTCAACAGAGCCATCACTACAACAAACTGTTTAGTTCTGATTCTGACCATCTCAGGATACTAATTTGAATGGTCATTTCCCTCAGCATGCCTTCCTAGAAAATTTGTTCAGTTTCCTCTATGAAAAACCATTCATAACACATAAATATATTAGGAGAAGAAACATGGTGATCTTCAAATACTATATCATTTCAATCATACTATAAAATAATTTATCAATTTAACAATTTTCTAACTCCTAAAGTTTTCTAATCCAACCTCTGATACCAAGTATAAGGCCCTGACCTTAAACCATACTTAATATTGAATTAAATTAATAATTCACATTGAGGATGTTTTCAGGTTTAGAGTTTTAGAGAATTAGGACATAACTATTACATCTCAAAAGATTACAAAGTATAAAATTATACTAAGTTTCCATAAACTAAAAAACTCTTAAAATGAAACATTCCTAGTTCCATGTTTTAGATAGCATGACTTTCACTTGATCCCATCCTTGACCCTATTCCACATTAAGTCCTGCGAAAAACATTTCAAAAAAAACTTGGGGGTGAGCATAAAAATCTCAGTAAGGGATACACAATTAATGAAAACTTTTAGTTTTTCAAAACAACAAGTAAAGCATGTATACTTTATCAAAGTAATACTTTTCACCTTTATGAAGTGGTAAAAACTCTTCAATGAATAAAATTTCATTACATTCCTTTTTGTAACCAAATGATTACCATAAAACCCATATAAAGATCACATAACATATAAAGGTATCTTAGGACATAAACATACTTAAATGGAATAACCATAGGGTCGACTTCCACACATATCACTTAATGGAATAGCCATATGGCCGGTTTCCATACCCAATGCATTGGAGGTTATAACGTAACCACCCGTCCTGGTATTCACGGCACCACCCGTCATATGGTTTATCACGTAACCACCCGTCAAATGTCCAAGTACCATTATAAAATCATAAGACATAAAACAAATATGATGGAAAGAAATAATTTCCCCAATTTGATCACAATATATCTCTTGAATATATTGACATAAAAAATCCATTATAAAAAAAAATTTCAATACCAAAATACATAAAAGAGTATATGGTATTTATTTCATTTTAAAAACATTACGGCTTATTGAGGAAGCCAAAGACAAAATAACACTCACGGTGGCGGAAAAGGTCGTTCTCACCGTGTACGTTAAAATAATCATTCCTTTTTGTCATTTATTAAAACGCTTCATAGAAAAATATTCCTTTTGTATAAAAGTAAAAGTCAAAGGGGTTTATACACCGTATTAAATAAATTTGTGTATAAAACAAAATATGCCTCAATGAAAGGAGATTGAGAAGAAGTCCCTTAAAAAGATCATTTTTTAAATAAAATAGATCTTTTATTTGTATTCACTATAAGTACACATAAAAAAAGTATAAATACAAGATATGACATAATAATATCATGACATTATTTGAAAGTATGAGATTAACCCAATGAATGGAAATTGGTATAAGAAGTTCCCTTACCACGTGTCCGACGTGACTCGATTGCTCTTTAATCTCCTGAATAATAAACTAATGTTAATTTCTACTTGCTTAAGAATATTTTTCAAGTTTATTATTAATTTTATATAACTTATTTCCCTGTTATAAATGTTATATAATCATTTAATTTAATATAGTTTGTTTTGTCGATATTTGGTACTTAAGTCAAAAATGGACTTCATACAATTACATGTTCTTTATGTGGTCAAAAGTTCATTATATCCATAATGATATTCCGGATTTGATGTCATATATATCATATATATCCAGAATATACATGTATTTATAAAATTACATAACATTTAGAGGTAAGAAATGAAATGCATTGTTCATGGAGACGGTAAGATGTACGTACGCATGAACGCTGTATTCATTTCTATTTCGTATTTAATGGAGTGAACGCATAATGATATAAGGGTATATTATAATTCTAGTATAACATAATATATAATAACATTAACTCCATCATTTATACATCCCACATATGGAATTAACGAATCAATTCACTTTGTGGGGGTGGCAGTCTGCACTTCCTAAAATAAAGATTTCGTGTATACCCATAATGGAAACCATAAAGGTATGACATAAATGAAAAATACAGAAGCATAAGGAAAACATAAAAATATTATATATCATTTATAAATATAGTGACATCTTAATGGCCACCTTTGAAGATGTTAAAAGAATATTGAATAATCCTCGTTTCGTGAGGCAAAAATTCACCATCCATAGAAACAGCATGTTCTTTGACCATTAGATGTAGTTTTGTGTAAGTTTACCTCGAATACTTCATATAAAAACATCCTAGTATATTTAAGATACTTGTTTTGTTACAAAATAAATTAATAAAAATATTTTAGGGAGTTGGAGAAGCAAAATAAAACAAAAGAACACAAGTGAAAACAATACATTTAAATCGGGTAACTCCCTTTGGTTTGAACCAAAAGGGTTTCTTAAAGAGCTTCCTTCATAAGGTAAGGATTCTAGGATGAGGAGAGGGATGTGTAGAAACAAAATGAACAGATCTTGGTCGTGCCAAAGGCTTGAGAGGTGTGGGTAAGGTGGTAGAGTTGGGGGCCTTTTATAAGAGGAGAGGAGGGGCACGCTTGGAATGTTTTAAAAGGTTACTTTATTATAAAATTCTTTTCAAATTTTTGAGGTCCCAAAATTATATATTTAGAGGATAAGGTGATAATAGACTTAAATCCACCCATACACTGGGTTTTTGACAAGTTTATGTTTTAGATTTTACATTATATTTTCATTTTATTTAAATCGTTAAATAATGAGGTAATTGCAGCATCATCATGGTGTCATAAATAATTTAATTTATTTAATGTCTAAATATAATATATAAAATATATCATAATATAGGAAATATTTTTACATTTATAATGAATATTTATAGTCAAAAATATGACTTGTATAACCCCATTTAAAAATTGATTTAGTAAAACAACTCATGTTTGTGACATTTTTATTTTAACATTAAATTAAAATATATTAATGTCATTTTCCTACCAAAGTGGCTCCCTGGAGTCTCCAAGTTGACCCACAGATTGTCTCGGTCGAGAATGAAACATCCAATAAGGGAATGAAATCTGTCAAGTTCATTTCATATTATTAAAACATTATTTTTACCTTAAATTACTCTAATTACCTCTAATCGTGATTAAAAACATAAAAGTTACTATTCACAAAAAAATTATTTTAATCCCATTGAACCACATTTTACTTCTTAATGAAAACAATTTATGTCAGATTTTTGAAATTCAAAACATAGAGGGGGTAAATTTTCATTTAAATGAAAAATCAGTTTTTTTAAGTACCACTTAGTGGTTTCACTATTCATCAATAATTGAAGTTTTTCAGAAAAATACCAAAAATTCACCGTAAGCTATATTTGATATTCCGAATTCAAAAATGATGTCAATTTTAAAAAACTCAAAACATATATGTTTCATTAATTAATTTAATAATTAATTTGTGCTGTCAGAGCAAATAGAGTGTTTTTATGAAACAATATATATCAAAAGATTGACACTAGTTTAAGTCCAATTTCAAAGTAAAATTAATTCCAACGACCACTATTGGATTAAATGGTAAAAATGTATTCTAATTTCACTTTAAACCCAACTCAAATGATAATCAAATAATATAAATAAATTATATTAATTAGTGGTTTTGAATTAAAATACAACATTTTTCACTATTCATTAAAAAATGAAATTTATCGGAAAAATACCAAAAATTTACACAAAGTAAATTTTGATGTCCCGATTCTAAAGAAGAATTTTATTTGGTCCAATAGAATGTATAAGAGTGACCAAAACTATATTTAATAAAGGTTCACCATCAAAAGGTTATAAGTGGACCTTTAGTGAATATTAGAGTATCTATGACTAAAATTGAATTTTTTTCGTATTTTAAGTATTAATATTTTATTGGATAAATTTAAAAACAATTAAAAAACATATATAATCATATTCTAGTAATTTCTATTCATTCCTGGCAATAAAATGACTACGTGTTAACTACCATTTAAAATAATATTATTATATTACTACTGTGCAACGTAAGATTTCAAAGAAACTCTTTGTTGCGTATCGGGTACGCTATCGAACGTAGAAACCCCTTTTAAAGTAAAAATAATATTTAATTCATAAATATTAATAAATATGAAAATGTTTTATTCTTTATTCACATGGGATGTTACAGTTAGCCACACAGCCGGATACATAGGTTACACTAAACGGCTTGTTCTATATGGAAACGACATGTATTACAAAAGTCTCAACATACCTGTGTTGTTATTCACACAACCAGTTATATGGTCTAAACACACGACATGTACATATGGTACATGGTGTGTCCTACCAAATAATTACATTTCCTGTGTCTCTACCCACATAGTCTGAGACATGATTAGAGACTACACAGTGTGTACATACAATACATGGCTTGTACTTAAGAAAGACATATCCTTACCAAACAGAAGAACACACAGCATGTTTTCATAATAACCCACTGTGTATTCTGGGGTTTTCAGGACAACAATCCTCAAAAACTATTCTGAAATTCATAAAAACAGTGAAACGAACATTAAAGAGCCATATTCTAATATTTTAGGGACTATACTCCCCATTAACCAAATCCTAACATCTTACACATGTCATAAACAAGGATAACAATGAAATTATACACCAAATTATGGTTCATGATGAACCATAACACCTCAAGAACCTATGTTTGGAATTATTTCAAAAAAAACCTTTCAAAATGATATTCCTTATCAAAAATCAGTCATTCTATCAAAGAATATATCACAACTGCATTCATATCTATCAAAACACCTATCACAACAACATGCATTCGCTAGTGGACCTTAAATGGAATTGCAAGAATGGATGACATGCGATTTCTAGTATATGACTATATGATGGATGATATGGAATACCATCATATCATTCAGTTGAAATAAAAATAGAACCTCAATAAAATCAATTATGACAACCCAAAGCATTTTAATCACCCAACGATGTAAATCAATTGAACTGTAAAATTGGCAAACCTGAAAAATAGCAATAAACGAGGTAAATTGCCTTTTCCCTATACACAGGAAAGCTACTGCCGAGCCAAGATTATTACCAAAATACATATTTTGTCCAATCCTTGTCTATAGGCTCCAAAAATTATGTCAAGAATAACAAATTATTCTGATATTACTTTGTAATATCATAGTTCTGGGAGCCTCCTAGAGGTTCCTCGTACCCGATTGGTCACATGGACTCAAGCACATTTCCCAAAATTTAGAGGCTGCCGACTAGTAGTGAGGGCCTTCGTTGTGATAGTGGAAAAAATATGCCCTCATAGGAAGAGTAACATAGTGGATGTAAAACATATAACAATAGAGGAAGCTGGAATAGTACAATACAATAGTAAACAACGGAAGACTGGAAATAATAAATTGAAGCACATATATATAAATGATGCATGATACATATGTGTAGGAAAGAATCCAAAAATTTCACAATTCTAGAATACAAAATAAACCAAGTAAAAAATAAAAAATATAACTCCAATAGAATCACAAGCCTTAGCTTGGTCCCATTCTCTCCAGCTCCACAACAATCAAGTACCTAATGTAGAAGGGTGTTTGCGTTTATCTATACCTACAACAATATAATATGTTTTGGATAAAAAGAATGAACAAAATTGGAGGTAAGACTAATCCTAGTAGGCAACCACAAAAATATTTTTAACCTAACACTCAGTGAATATATATGGTAGGTAAAAAGTGAATAAGTAGTAAAATAAGAAATAACATAGTAGTAACAAATCATAATGTTTCAATGCAATCATTTTCATATCCAATGTAAGAATATAATCAAAAGTAGCTGACCCTCTAGGAAGTACACATATCATATCCCCTCTATTTAACTTTAAAAGGTTATAAAAAAGACCCTCTTAAGAAGAACTCAACTTCATTTCCACTTATAGTCCATTAAAGGTTATGTTAAGACACTCTATGGAAGCATTCAATGTCAATTCCCCCTATATTATTTTAGTAATAAAATACAAACACTTTGAGGAATCACTCAAAATAAATTCCTCTTGTGGTCTCATAATGTATCTGTATACCCTCTTAGGGAGCACTCTACATTAATCCCCCTATGGTCTTGCAACATGATAATTTTAACTTCCACTCTGGGAAAGACCTTAACATCAATTTCCCCTATGGTCTCACTACACTAGGTTCCTGCAGCCATATGTAAAACAATCATACACAAATGATATAAAGGAGCCAAAGTAAACCTCAATAAATAATTGTCTAAATAATATACAACATAACATAGCATGTCAGATAAATAATCACTCCATCTTAACAATACTAGGCATTGAAAGTATTGTAGTATCCTAATATGCAAAGCTAGAACAAGCGGTCAAAACAAGAAAACATTGGAAAACCATCCATAGCATGGAATATATAACCCTAATAATAGCCTATTAACCTCTATCCAATCAAACTAGGCATAACATGTAAATAAAAGTTCTAGAACCATAAACACGCAATACCCCTTTCAATGGTATTGGGCACTCTTGCACATATAACTAAAAGACTATATATGCAAAGTCATAAACCACCTACCTCGATGTTATAGGATCATTATACGTGTACATCAAGCATTAAATCTCCCAATAAGACCATATATCTACAAAAATACTAAAATTTCTCAACTGATGATAACTATTGAAATAGGAGTAATCATGAAAGAAAGTTGTAGAAAAAGGAATAGCTTACCATGGTGATACCAATGCAATCGATGTCAGTCGATTCCGATAATGGATGCTTGGTCAAGGTCTCAATGAATGATTAGCATCATAAGAGTGATATTGGTCATAGAAGGTGAAGAATAAGATTCTTCTCCCAATGATACGTGACCCTGCTCCATTTAATGAAAAAAAATTACATGGCGTGTAGTTTTAGAAGTATACAGAATTTACTTGCCTTTTACGGCCACCACATTAGGTGGTCCCTAGGTAACCACACAAGACTATGTATATGGCCGTTGCATGGCTAGAACACATCTACCCATGGAAACCGAGTACAAAACATGTAATAATAAAGTACAATGTGTGTACTTATGAAATTTTTAGAAACTCCCCTTCTTCCTAAAAACACCATAAAAACGAAAACATTCATGTAAACAAGATACGGGGTCTTAAATTAATGTCATGCTTAAGAGTTTATCCATATTAATTGTTATGATTGTTGTGATGGAATTAAAATGAATTCAATAAAAGTGTTTATAGTGAAGGAATATTATCTGCAACAAGTGAAATACCATGGAAATATTGTTTTCATAATGTTTAGATGAATAATTAATGAAGAAGGAAATGAAAAATATATCTGTATATATATCATGAAGAAAAATAAAGTTTTAAATTTTTTTAACTGATCATAAATCTCAAGGACCTGTGTTAATAGTGATAAATTTCTTTCAATGTGGAATATTAATGATGTTCATAAAATGATTCATTTTCATGCAGATTTTATTTGAAGTCCATGTAATATCATTATATTTTGAATGAGGTATTGATGATTGGTTTAATGGTCAAATGATTTTTTACAAGGTTAGGATCCATGAGTGATCATCCAAAGCACATTGGAATTATGGAAATAAATTATTTATGGATTTCTGGAAACTGTATCAATATTTTGAAAAGTTAAGTTTGCCAATGAGGATTCCATGTAAATGAGGGTTCACAGTTTCATATAAAAATATAGTAGTTCACTAAACAAGAATAAAATGATAACATAGTATTCTATTTGACAATTATTACATGTTATATTCTTGTGATTGATTATAAAAAATCTAGCATACTATTTTAGAAACATTCAGTGGAAAATCAAAGTAGTTTTATAGAACTCAATTGAGATTCACATGACTAGTACACTAATCATCAATAATGTGATGTTTTAGTATGGCATTTTACATATATGCTATGATATATTCTTTTGTTATGAATATAAGTAATGTAATTTTATATTTTAGGTACATTGATTGGAAATTAAAATCAGGTTGATAGAACATAATTGAGATTCCCTTGCACAGTATGCTAAATTTTTATAATGTGATTCCACGGTACATTGTTTGAAATAGATTATATTATATATCAATGAGATGTGGCTTGTATTATGTGGTGATGATCCTGTGTGGGTTTCCATGTAGTTTTAAATGATGATTCTTAATGAATGATGAGATTCATTGTGGGTGATTTCATTTGAAGGTAGTTAGGCTGATGGTGGATATGCTGAGATGAACCTATTTAATCTTCATCCATGATTAAAAAATATTCACCTGCTAAATGAATTGATAATCACTATCTGTTTCCTATATATACAATGCTAACTATCTCACTAGAGTTAATCAATAATTTGGGAGAAGTGTTTATTTGGAAAATAATTTATTATTAAGCTCCATTTTTGTTCTGTAAAGGAATTTTTCTTTTAGAAAAGTATAAAATTTAATGTGAGGTGCTATTATAAGAGAGGCACTAAGATAGGTGTATTATTTTTCTATGTGGAAAAGGATATTTTATTTTCTATCCAGGTGAATTTCTAGGAAAATGTAAAAAATTATTCAACGCATATTCAATAATCTGTTGTCAATGAATCTATATAGTCAAAAAACATTACCCAAATTTTCATATATCCTATGCTATGATCATTTCATGATCATAGGAAAAAAATATGGTAGCTATTTGAAATGTATAATATGAATAGAAAAGTGATGTTATATGTGATGAAAACATCAACTCAATATGCGTTAGCAAAGCCAACTAAAATTATGCAACATATCATATATGCTATGTTGTGACCATTTGATGATCATTATAAAAATTAAAAAAAATACTTGAAGAACGTGTAGCGAATAGAAATGTGAAGTGCTCTATGATGAATGAATCAGTTCAATAAGAAACAATGATGTTGACCATTAGTACTCTACATATCATACATTATATGATATGATCATTGGAAAAATTTAACCTTTTTTATGAATAGTATAATGTGAATATAAAAAGATGTGAAATATGATTTGACTATAAGAACACTTTGAATCAAAGAATTGGACCAACAGTATGAAATATATCATACATGATATGCTATGATCATTTCATGATCATTGGAAAACATTAGCCTAATGATTGATCAATATATTGTGAATAGAAAACATATGTGTAATATGATCCAAGAATCGCTTAATATAGCATTAATGATGATGACCAATAGTATGTGACATTTCACACATGATAGGATATGATCATTTCATGTGTGTAGGATAATTGTTTAATATTGTTTGATGTTTACAAAGTGAATATGAAAATGGGATTTCCAATAAATACACATGTAACATCCTGACCATAGTTAGCTAGAGTCGGTGCATTATTTTAATACATTGGCATGATTACAGGGAATCATGTCTCGAAGGCCCGATCAGTTTATTATTCATGGAAAATAGATTTACATACATGAACGTCAAATTACAAATTCAAACATAAAATACAACATAGATGTTTCTTTGATATCTCCATTATTCTATTTAGTTAAACCCTGTATATCAATCATAATACATTTCATAGAAATCTTGGGAAAATAAAACATAAGAAAGTGGTGAGATCAGATTCTCAGTATGGGTAAATAAATTAGAGGAAACTATAAACTTTTAAGAAAATATTTTTAATAAAAACAACAGACTTTTAAACATAAACATGAACATAATATGGAAAAAAATAAATCAAACATTGTCATATTAACATTCACATATATATTCTACTAGTCAAATAATCACCTATAATATCTTATTTCATATGTAGGTAATGTCTAACGTCGTATATCATTGCCACATAGTTAAGGCCTCGTGCCAATACTAAAAATAACATTTTTGTCAATGCCCTGTTCCAAGACACTTGTTTGTCTCATGAGACCTACTAATGCATCGAGGAGCTACAGGGAGTTCCACCCACCATGTACTAAGTCCACTGCATTTCTCATATGAAAATGTTGAAACATAACATTAACATTCATATTAAAACTAGCATACAAAATGTCAACACATTAACCGTAAACCAAGAATGGTATAAAAATATCACACTCACAGTAAAGAATGTCATAGCTCATTCAATACAATATTTAAGATTTTATTTATAATAAATCAACCTCAATCAAGAATAATATCCAACAAGGATTTTTGACAAAGTTGAAAATAATCATTAAAATCATTTGAGAAAATATCCATTTTTTTGAAATCATTTAAATGTAATGAATTTATAAAGGAAGTAAATTAAAATTTATTTTTGAATCAAAGTGTCCCATACAACATTGAAACTCTTGAAAATAATTATTATTTCAAAACATTCATGTTTATATAAATAAAAACCTATAACCATTTTGAAAAGATGGACATTAATTAAAAATATTTAGATAGATAAAACATTAAAACATTTAAAATGAACATATATTTAAGTAGACCCACCCATTAAACCTTAAATGATTCATTTTGAAAACATTTTTATGAAATATGGGTATTAATGATATGTATGTCCCATAAAATACTTACACATGAACTATATTGGATACTAATGAGACTCATGAAATAACCATTATCTCATTGTGATCAATCAAGTCGTATGAAAAATAGTCAATAACAACCAAATGAATTATAGAATATCATGAATATAAATATAATCATGATAATATATATCAAATGGAAATACAAAATACACCACATTCAATAATTAATTGGTGAACAATGGAAATATCATCGAATTAAATATGAGATACAAAACACCTTACCTTGCACATTCCTTTTGTCAAGGGTACATTTATACAACTATATAATGACCATTGTATGTTATTATATTATAAAAGTACTATATTCATATTTATAATGTCATACATGATTCATGGATGAATTTATACCACCTAATTAATAAGGATTTTTATGTCAAATTATCATTTCGGGTAATAATAGCTTTCTTTATCGTACATAATTTAACTTGTTATTCTTGACCATATCATTTAAGTAGTGATTTAAATACATATATAATATAATCCCTGATTCATATATAATTTATATTTAGAATATAAATATTTATAATAGATAGATATATGAAATGTAAAACATCGTTTATGGAGACGGTAAGCCGTACGTACGCATAAACGCTATTTCTGTTTCCATATCATATTGAACATAAGTTAGTAAATAAGATATATGTAAGTACATACATATATATATATATATATATATCTAGTAGAATTATTATGTCATATATTATATACTTATTAATAATATATATTTTTATAATCATTGATGAATGGTGAACATGGAAATGAATCTCATCATGTCGTGGAGACTGTAATCTGTATGTATGAACGGGCGATAATATCATTTCCTTACTGATTAAAAGGGGTGGAATTGGATGGTATATTAATTTTAATGAGACACTATATTTTTATTTTCATTATTTATATACATATTACTCATCATTATTTCCATCCAAATAACATAGTGTTGAATAACAAATTACACCACGGCGTGGAGATGGTAAGCCGTACGTAAGCATGTATGGTGACATTGTCTTGTATATGATGGATATAATAATGATTATAGTTGTACCATATTTATAATAACATAATAGTGTGTATAAGGTAATGTAGTTATTATTTCGGTATGGAAACAATAAAGAAAGTGGAAGTGGAAGAAGAAAAGAACTTGAAAGAGGGTGGTGAAATCATTACCTCTTATTCAGGTTCTTCCATTTGATTTGATCAAAAGGGCTCTATAGGTTGGATTTATGACTAATGTAAGTCCTCTAAGATGAAGGGAGTATATTTTAGAGGATAATTTGGTAGGTTTTGGCTGATCCAAATGGTTCTGGAGTTGTGATATTGAGAGAAGTGGAAGTTCCCTTTTATAAGTGGGGTGATGGTCACTTAAGAAAAAGATTGACGTATTATTTTATTATAAAATAATATTCAGTTTATAATAGCTCAAAATGAATTTATTTCTATCCTTAGGTGGTTATGGGTCTACATACTTTCAACTAATAGGTTTTAGACAAGTTTAGGTGACATTTCATCCTTATCTTTTAGATTTAACTCTTAGTTAAATAGTTTAACGTTAATTGTGTCTTCTAGTATTCTTACACTATATGATTAATAAACATACTATTACAAGGAAAGTGAACCCCAAGTAGTTAATTATTAATATATATAACCTTATATAATTCATTTGGATTAACCTTATATTTTTTGGAACAGAATATAAATTAATAATATAATATTTTCTTTAAACACTTTTTTGTCAATTTTGACACTATTTTAAAATTTATTTTTGATATAGTCTTAACTACATTATTAATTCTAAATCAATACTTTAAATCAATCCTAACATGTCATATTAACCTATAAAATTATTTTATGGCCTCAAAAATTTCAAATAATATTTATTAAAACATTAATAATACCATTTATTTGATTTATTCATTAATAATAAAAATACTCTATCATTATTGTGTCATAAATAAATTAAACTATTCAATTAATAAAAATTATAAATAAAATACCATTATGTATGAAATCATTTTATATTTATAATGAATAATTATAGTCTAATATATAGCATATATAACCCTATGTAAATATTGTTTTACTAAAAGATATATGCTTATGTTTTTTTTTGTATTTATTTTAACTTAACTCTCATAAAATGTCATTATCTCACACAAGTGGCTCCATGGGGTCACAAAATCATCCCAAGGATACCCATGGTCAGAAATTTATTAGAAAATAGTGTTAAGACATGTTTTGGGTAATTTAATATTATTATAATATTATTTTGAACCATTATTTATAGGATATACACTTTAACCATGGTAAATAACATATTTAC
The DNA here is from genome assembly GCA_963277665.1 of Viscum album. Lineage (NCBI taxonomy): Eukaryota > Viridiplantae > Streptophyta > Magnoliopsida > Santalales > Viscaceae > Viscum > Viscum album. Next base: position 823,172,190 of record OY728162.1, read on the forward strand.
CGAAGTAATTATTCAAAATGTATAAAAATAAAAGTTATATAATTATACAATTTGGACCTATATATTTCAAATATGGAATTCATTTCTCCAAATTCTAAACACAGATGTGGCAGAAATTAATTTATTATTAATTCTCTTTGTCAAAACAAAAAGCGTGTTTTTAAGAAATAACAACTATCATAAGATTGACACTTGTTTATGTCCAGTTTAAATATGAAATTACTTAAAATTAACAACAATGTATTAAATGGTAAAAATATAATCTAATTTTACTTTAAACCCATTCAATATTATAATTTACCACTATATATTATTTTGATTAAAAATGTTGTTTTTAATTAAAGTTTGGTATTTTCACTGTTCATCAAAAACTGAGTGATTCCAGAAAATAACCAAAAATTAATTGAAACTAAATTATTATGTATAGATTCTAATGAATATGATTATTTTTTAAAATTTATTATATAAAAGTTTCAAATATTGGATTTAAAAAGGGTTCTCCATTAAAAGGTGGTAAAATTGCATTTTTTTAAAAATACTTCTTTGGTCTGAAAAAAAGAATTTGTTCATAAATTATGTCTAAAAAAGTCATATTATGGATTCTAAAATTATTATGATTATGTAATGTTCAAAACTCAGTTAATAATATTTATAACCTCTTTTGAACGGCTAGTTTGGTAAGTCATGGTGAGCATGAACTTGAGGTTGCATGTAGTGAATGTTATTGAATTACATTGAAAAAAATAATGTACTATGAAATCTTGGGGTGTTATATTCTACCATACATAAATAAATTGTGTCCTCAAAAATTTCAATTGTTCTTCGAAAAATAATGTTTGAAAATAGAATATACCATTGTGGAAAACCCACATCATATATGGGGTTAATAAAATTTAGTTTTAATAAGCGGGAAAGGGAAATGAGAATGTCCCCACTAAATTAGGGGTTCGAATAAAAGAACATTGGTGGAAATTATAGACACATAAATAGATGAAAAACTTAAATATTTATAGGGAGCATTTGAGGTCATCAATCACAAACAACTATAAAAGTGAGGGCCTCAAATCCATCAATCTATGATCAATTAAAATACCATCGGTTCATTAAAAAATAAGGTATTAGGATAACACATTTTTGGTTTTATGATCCCTTACATAAAGTATAAGTATTATTTTCTTAATATAATAAGAGAATATATATATACTTGACAAGTAGAGTTACATCCCCTAACTAATTTTTACCACAAACTCATCTTTCACTCTAAAAGATAATAAAACTTAAAATTATTCTACTTATCCTAAGCGTATAGGTTTCAAAAAATATAAATTTATAATTTATCTATAACAACATTTTAAAAAAACTTCATTATACACTCCAGGGACTTCACGTAGTCCAGTGGTAGGCGATAAAGCCCAATTCGAACTATGGTTGTGGGTTTGATTCCTACAGATTTTTCGACGCGAGACATTGTCACACGGGCTATGTGTTGTCCATTTTATAAATATTAAAAAATAACCTTAACAATAGTATCCAATGTCAAATATAATGAATTAAAACCTTTAGACATATCCAAAATACTTCTGTCCAAAATCTCAGTCCAATATTTGTATGGAACGTAAACATAATATAGATCTTTTTTTCTACATAATAAAATATGAATACCATTATCGTGAATTCTTTTGAAACACGACAATATGGTGAATTACCATAAAACGTTATTGATTACATTCATGCTCCCTTATTCCTTATAGAATACTAGATATATTCCTTATATCCAAAAAATTTGAATACACCAACAATGATGAAATAAACAAACCATTAACCAGTTGCGAGGTAGTCATGAATATCCAGTATAATTTATCCAAATAAACCATCTCCTATTTCAAAATTACTACCCCAGTATCAGGACCATATTAAGGACTACCATTCCTTAAAGCATGTATTTTCAAAAATGGTTTTACTTGTTGTTGAGTCACTTTTCAGAGTACCATATAATCTCAAATCATCAATGAAATAGTACTGCGGTACAATCCTTAATTATTTCCATAATTAATATGACTGGTACATCATTTATACAAAAATGAAATGACACAATACTTTAATAACAACATAATAACACTATTCATTCCACTTCATCTGTGATAGTATAATAACTTGATTATTATCCAATAGCATCATTTGTGGCATACTCTAGTGACTGGGAAATTGATTCACATAGTGTCCCAACTCCATGAAGATGAAGCATTGTACATTTGAAACTTATTTGTTACCCTTGCAATCATGTACTTGGTTCCCCTTTTCTATACACTAATATCAAACATCCATTCCTTCAATCATTTACCAAGGGATTCTTTCCACAGTTATCACATATGAGAAAATCCTTCTTTCCCTTCTTCCATTTAACCATCTGTCTCTCTTCTATCCTTTTCTTCTCATGAAACCCTTCAAATCCATATGACTCATATAATTATTTACTTATCTTATTAACACATGATACTATTTATTCATATGACGAGGATATGTGTGAGACTATTTCACTTCTAAATGTTAGATCAATACTATGAAAGATATGATTCATATTATTATTTGTATGATGCATACTGATGGAGTTATCATTCCTTGTACTGGGCGCCATTTCTAAACAATGGAATATACTAGATTTGTTTATAAATCGCAATACATAAATCCAATCTTGTAAAACACTTAACATAAATTGAACAGTTTATTAATAGAATCCATAATAAAAAAAATCATTGAGAATGTATATACTCATAAACCCTTCATAATTGTTTGTAATGAAAATGATAATTATCCTAATCATATATCCTAGGAGCGTCGTAAACAAGAGTGCAGCAAGACCAATTGTCATGTACCTGTTCCTATTCGAGTCTAGCAGAAAATAGTGTTTTTGGGTTTTACCACAAGGTACCTCGGTGCCAGAGCCGCCTCTACATGCTCATATCCCGACATGGATGTATTCCTTCGAAAACTCACAAAATCTCTACATTATCAAACTTCTAGGATGTTATTCAATTCTAATCCTCAATATCTATATTGGGGTAATGTTCTCTAATCAAAGTTTATCTAAATCTAGCTTCCAGGGTTTGTACTAAACTTCCTCTGATACCAATTGTAACGCCCCGATCCAAGTTACCGAGAGTCAGTGCATTATTTTAATACGTTGGCATGATTACAAGGAATCAAGTCTCAATGTACCAATATGTTTAGCAGTCTAGGAAAATAGATTACATACATGAAATTCACATTACAAATGAAAACATAAAATAAAACATAGATGGTTCTTTGATATCTCTATTATTCAATATAGAGTAACCCTACATATCAATAATAATACAATTTTTTAAAATTTTGGGAAAATAAAACATATGAAATGGGAGAGCTCAGATGCTCAGTAAGGGAAAATAAATTAGTGGAAGCTATAAACTTTTAGGGCAAGATTTGTAATAAAAACAACATCCTTTTAAACATAAACATGAACTTAATGTGGAAAAAATAAATCAAACATTACCATATTAACATGCAAATGGATATTATACTAGTAGAATAATCACATGTAAAATATAATTTCATAATGAGGGAAAGGACTAACGTCGGACATCATTACCACATATTTAAGGCCTCCTGCCAATACTAGAAATAAATTTTTGTCAAGGACTTGTGCCAAGACACAAGTTTGTCTCATGAGACCTACTGATGCATCGAGGAGCTATAGAGGGCTCCAGTCTTCACTTACTAAGTCCAATATATTTCTCATATGAAAATGTTGAAACATAACATATACATTTGTATTAAAACTAGCATAAAAAATGTCAATACATTAACCATAAACCATGAATGGTATAAAAATAGCACATTCATAGTCAAAAATATCATATATCATTCAATAAAATATTTAATATTTTATTTATAATAAATCAACCTTAATCAAGAATAATATCCAAAAAGGATGTTGACATCATTGAAAATAATCATTAAAAACCTTTGAGAAAATATCCTTTTTTGTGAAATCATTTAAATTTAACACATTTATAAAGGAAGTCATTTAAAAGTGATTTTTGAATAAAAAAGTCCCATACCACTTTGAAACTATTGAAAATAATTATTATTTCATAACATTCATGTCCATATAAATAAATACATAAAACCATTTTTTAAAACATGGACATTAATTAAAATGATTTAGAAAGATAAATCTTCAAAACATTTAAAAATTAAGATCTAGTTAAATAGACCCTCCCATAAAAACATAAAGGATTAATTTTTAAAACATTTTTATTAAATGTGGGTTTTAATGATAAGTATGTACCTGAAAATACTTACACATGAACCATCTCAGATAATAATGAGATTGAGGAAATTGGCCTTACCTCATTGTTATCAATCGAGTCCTACAAAAAATGGTGAATAAAAAAAATCATAGAATATAATGAATATAAAAAGATCCATGATATTATATATCAAATGGTGGTACAAAATAAACCACCTACAATAAATATGTGCTGAACAATGTAAATATTACAAAATTAAATGTGAGATAAGAAACCCCTTACCTTGCACTTTAATTTGGTAAAGGGTATGTTTAGCCTCTTATACAATGACCATTGTATGTTATTATATGATACCAGGACTATATTAATATTTATTATATCATAAATGATTCATTTTAGGACTTTATCCTTCCCATTTAATAATGATTTTTATGTCAAATTAACATTTTGGGTTATAATCACTTGCTTTATCGTACGTGTTTCTACTTGTTATTATGGACCGTATCATATAGGTAGTGATTTACATAATTCCACAATATAATCCCTGATTATAATATCATGTATATTTAGAATATAAATATGTATAACATATAGATATATGAAATTGGAAACACCGTTTATGGATATGGTAATCCGTACATACGCATAAACGTTGTTTCTATTTTCATATCGTATTGAACAGAAGTAAGTAAATAAGATATTTGTAAGTAAATACATATATATATCTCCAGTAGAATTGTTTTGTCATATATTACATATTTATTAATAATATATATTTTTATAATCATCGATTAATGGTGAACATGGAAATTAATCTAATCGCGTCGTGGAGACGGTAATCCTTACGTACGAACGAGAGATAACATCATTTCCTTAATGATTAAAAGGTGTAGAATTGGATGATATATTATTTTTAAAGAGACATTATAATGTTATTTTCATTATTTATATACATATTACTCATCATTATATCCATCCAAATTACACAGTGTTGAATAACAAATTACACCATGACGTGGAGACGGTAAGCCGTACGTACGCACGTATGGAGACTTTTTAATTATTAGGATGCATAGAATAACGAATATTGTTGTACCATATTTATAATAAAATCACAGTATGTAGAATTTATTGAAGTTATTATTTAGTTATGGAAACAACAAATAAGGAAGTAGTGGATGAAGAAAAGAACATGAAAGTGGGTGGTGAAATCATTACCTCTTCTTCAGGTTCATCTTTTTGATTTGATCAAAAGGGCTCCATAGGATGGACTTATGACCAAATGAAGGACCTTATGATGAAGGTAGGATATTTTATAGAATATTTGGGCAGGTTTTGGCCGAGACAAATGGCTTTGGAGGTGTGATATTGAGAGAATGGGAAGTTCCCTTTCATAAGAAGGGTGAGGGTCACTTTAGGAAAAGATTAAAGTATTATTTTATTGTACAATAATATTCAGTTTATAATGGATCAAAATGAATTTTTTTCTATCCATAAGTGGTTATGGGTGTACATCCTCTCAACCAATAGGTTTTATACAAGTTTAGGATACCATTTTAACCTTATCATTTATATTTAACTCTTAGTTAAATCATTTAACTTTTACTGTGTCTTCTTGTATTCTGATACTATATGGTTAATAAACATACTATAACATACCAAGAGATCCCCAAGTGGTTCATTATTAATATATATAACCTTATATATTTAATTTTTCCGAACCTTTGATTTGTAGGAATATAATATCAATTAATAATATAATATTTGTTTTAAAAATTAATTTATGTTAATTTGGACACTATTTAATAATTGATTTTTATAAAGTCTAAAAAACATTAATAAATAAATATAAATTAATTTAATATATCCTAACATGTCATATTAACATATAAAATTATTTTATGGCATCATAACTTTCAAATTATATTCATTTTAACATTTATAATAGTATTTATTTTATTCTTTCTTTAAAAAGGAAAATATTTCATCATTATTGTGTCATAAATAAATTAAATTATTCAATGTATAAAAATTATAAATAAAATACCATTATGTTGGAAATATTTTTATCTTTATAATTAATTTTTATAATCAAAGAGATAACATATATAACCCTATGTAAAAATTTTGTTTACTGAAAGATATATGCTTATGTCATTTTCATATTTATTTTAACATAATTATTATAAAGTGTCATTATCACACAAATGTGGCTCTTTTGGATCCCAAAATCGTCCCAATGATTCCCATGGTCGGACATGTATCAAAAATAGTGTTAGGATACGTTTTTGTGGAATTTAATATTATTATAATATTATTTTTAACCATTATACACCAGATTTACCTTTAATCATGGTAAATAATATATTTACCGAAGTAATTTTTCAAAATGCCTGAAAATAAATGATAAAAACTTACATAATCAGGAACTCTTGATTCTAATTAAGGAATCCAATTTTCCAAATTCATAACGTAGATGTGGTGGAAATTATTTTAAAATTAATTCTCATTGTGAAAACAGAAAGCGTGTTAATAAGACATAATAACTATCAAAATAATGACACTTATTTATGTCCAATTAAAATGTAAAATTACGTCCAATGACAAAAATTGAATTAAATATATAAATATATTATCTAATTATACATTAAAACCACTCAATAGTATAATTTATCAGTATAAATTAGTGTGATTAAAAAAGTTGTTTTTAATTAATGTTTAGTATTTTTCACTATTCATCAAAAACTGAATGTTTTCAGAAAAATAACAAATATTTATTGAAAATAAATTTTAATGTCTAGATTATAAATAATATTTTTATTTTGTAAAATTTATTATATAAAATTTTTAAATATTGGATTTAAAAGGAGTTCTCTATTAAAAAGCTATAAAATTGTATTTTTTTGGAAAATACTTCTTTTATCTGAAAAAATTAATTTGTTCTTACATTATGCCTAAGAAACACATAATATGGATTCTAAAATTATAAGGATTATCTAAAATGAAAAATTCAGTTAATACTATTCGTAACCACTTTTGAACAGCTAGTTTGGTAAGTTGTGGTGCGCTTGAACTCGATGTTCCGTGTAGTGAATGTTATTGAATTACTTTGAGAAAAATAATGTACTATGAGATAATGGGGTGTAAAAAATAAGGTTTTATGATGTTTTCAATTGAGATTTAGAAAAATATATTATTGTTATTTTTTCAAGTCTATATCTTGTATAAAATTATATTGATGGAATTTTTTTTCTCTACTTGCACACATTATTTGAGGTCGCGACTTCATCATAAGAAGCAAGAATCATTTCCCAAGAAGAAACCTACGAAATCTCTATTCAGTATTAAATATTTTAATTTTAAGAGACCGAATTTAAAATATAAATACAGGAGAAGGAATTCAGGTCTAAGCAGTCAATAATCTAAGAAGATTTGGATAATTCAAGATCCGGTGTGATTGGATTTAGTGACCAAAACACTTATTTAATGAAGTTGATGATGATATTGAAGTATTTCATGAGTATAAAAGATCCAGTTAACTCATAGTGGAAGACCTATTTGAATTGTAGTAGGATAAAATTGGAGAAATGAAAGATATTACTATTTTTGGATCAAGAACTTTGATATAAATGAACTTGGGACCGGGGTGTCTAACTAGTTATTAAAGAGGATCAGGTTTGGGGTGTCTAAAAATTATAGAATAAGTATATGTGAATATTGTTTATGGTGTCTACCTTGCCAAGTAATAATATTTGGATGATGCGGTGCGGAATCAGGATAAATTAGAGAATCAACTACTGGGGTGTTTGGAGATGGGAACGATGATATTTATGTAATTTTCAACACACATTACAATATTGTAGTGTTTTTCACTGATGTAACTTGTTGATGAGTCATTGAGGGTAATATGATTCAAGGAATGTCTCATACATATTTTTTAATATCAAGTCAATATGTCCATATCGACTTCTATTACTGAGATTTTGAATTAGGAACTGATTCCATAGAAGAACATGGGAGCGGTTGGGGGTGAAGAGTACAGTAGTATAGTCTCTCTGCCTAGTGGTTCACCTACCAATTGAAGAAATCAATGATTTGAGGGTTCTCATGAGTTGGTCACCAGCCAGACCACTAGTATTGGTAGTGCAGTTTCCTTCATCATTGTGGAAGATGGGGACATGTGATGAATCACTGTGATCATGACCCAGTGGAGTGTAGATCTTATGGAATGATGGGAAATTTGAAACATTTCTATAGGAACAACCATCCAGTAGTTAGAGGAATAGAGTCAGCAAGAACTTTGGGTTCAAGAGAAGGTTTCATTTCTCTACATCAGTCAGGGAGCTATAATATAAATGTTTTTCTGGTCGAGGTGGTGGTGGTTGTGGTTGAGGAATTAAAACACCATTTATACCTAGACAACAGAGTGGGATTTCTTTGAGTAGTGAGTTTATATCATAGGGTTGTGGTTTAAGATATATATATTTTTCACATCATACCCCTAGGGAGAATGGTGTTGGATGATATAGAGTGAGAGGTATGATCTTAGTGGCCTCTATAGTTGTATGTGTAATTTTTGACATAGGTAGATCACATAGTTTCATATATTTACAAGGGGTGCAATTACATAGGCTTTTATTTTAGTTTTAAAATGGAATTATAACGCCTAATACTATATTTGGGATTATAAAAGAGGATTTAAATCAGTACAGGGAGTTTCCCATTAAAATTTTTGTGTGTCACATTGTCTAGGATATTTTTTTTCCTTGAGTTGATCAAGTTTTATGGGTTACTTGATATGGACTATATATTATTTTATTGACCTTACATTTATTTTTATCACCATTGAGTGACATTCACATTGTTATATTTTGTTTCATATAACCAACTACTTTTTACTTTATTCATTAAGAAATAAATTATCACATCTTGATTGTTATTCTGCATGACAATGCATGTGATAATTTCCTAAAGAAAGTTGTTTCATTAAAGGGTCTTTGCATACCCCTGCTATGACAAGAAACCGGAAGTGCCATAACATTGTTCTGAATATATGTTCTATGGAAGGGTGATGTTATCTGAGGGAGACAAATTATACAGGCCATTAGGTTAGAGGAATCATAAAACATTTAGGAACCATCGCATGGTATGCGCCATTGGTAATATCTAGGAGGATATTATGAGAACGAGACCCGCCAAATGGAAATCCACATTACATAGCATCAATGGATGTTCCTATTTACGGACGTGTGTATCGGTCCGTATATATTAAAATTATTATTAATGGGTATTAAAACTCGTGAACATATATGTATTGATGAAAACGCTGATGACACACTGTTCGCAAAAAGGTAGGATGTGTTGGGTGCATCAGGAGTGATATTGCATTAATAGATAATTTGAGAAAGGATTAGAACCTTCTGTTCCATAAAGAAAGTAGATATCTCCGGCCCTTTGATGGTATTGATATAGACTAAATAAATCCATGGCCATGGTATGGTATGGACGAGGTCAATTCCAGGAAGTCAAAGAAAGAATAATCGAGCACATGGGTTAATGACACTAGCATGCATCCCACTTGAATATAGATATCGAGACGAAGTGACTATATTACACGGTAAGCATTCATATGAGTTGACAGGTCAATGCAGTGTCAACTTCATTATCTTGGGATCCATGACACGTAGCAAGATTGTAATCTTGGATTTTAGGCAAGCACGCCTAATGCTGATGAGAAAAAGGCCTAGAGGGTCACACACTAAGTGTATCCAAGTTCTCAAGTAGAATAAAGATTATTCCTGTATGTGGTTTAGTAATTATTCAAGGAGGCCTAAATATTTTTATTGTTGGAGGAATAATAAAATGAAAATAAGATATAAATTCTATGTACATTAAATATACATGCCATATAGTTTTCATTTTTGAAAGGAAATGAAAAACAAGTACACGCCATGTATTAACGATTACACGCTGTGTAGTTTTTCAGTTGGGATTTTGAGGAAATAATATTGTTTTATTAAATGATATATATTATAATTAGTGTGGGAGCATGTCAGGAAATTAGTTATTTAACATGGTGGTTTTCAATTAGAGTTAATGAAATAAATAAAACATGAAATGTTTTTATTTATTGTAATAACTGTACAACCTCAAAACCGATTATATATATCCTCACAATCCCAACAATGTTCCTTAATTGTTGTGAATTTTTTTTTGGAGTATTCTATCAAGCCCGAAAGAACTCCTTCCTCAAAGAACTCTCTCATGACTGAGAGAGATCCACCACCACCGGGTCAAGGAAATCGATGGCGGACATCGAAAGCAAAGGTTCTTCCATGCTATCACCCGAAGATCCCTTCGACAACGTCTTGAGATACATGGAGCACATGTGGATCACCACTAGAGGAATCTAACAATTTGATTCTATGACGTAACGATGAATCACATCAGATAGTGACTAGAGACATCAATGAAGAAATAATTCCTCCAAGGTAATTCTTGTAAATTAACTAAATTGATTATAACCAACATATATTGATCCTATCAATGGATCTAAGGCCCTTATATTTCTTTTTTCTCTTAGTTCTATTCTGATGATCTATCTTTTCATTATCGTGACAGATCTCGGATTGAACATTCTTTAATGCTAAAATTGATATTAGGAAAACCCTCTAACACACTTCTATTGTTCCCGGAACATAAAATTGGTATTAGAGAGGTCATATAGATGATTATAATTATTTAATTTTTCATTGGTGATTTATGAATTAAATAATTTAGTAGTATAAATTAAAATTAATCCTGATTTAAATATGAATCTCGAGATCTGTTCCTTCCCTCTCGTTTCTCGTTCACCTTAAAAAAACAAATATTTCATTTCAGTTTGATTAAAATAAAATAGAGGATTACATCCGGAGATTTCAAACATTCCTGGCCGTACAACACCAGAACACATGGTATGTATTTCGAAGTACGTTCCGTCTAGTCTAGGTTTAATGCGTCAGTCTGGTCCACCAAATCAGGTTGTGTATTGGTGTATACCTAGGTCATAAATAACACCATGTGTTGACCAAGAACAATTGGAAGATGGTTTCCAGATTACACACTGTGTGGTCTACTAAAAACAACGTGTAGTCCATTCAGGTTATGGTTGGACCATGTACCTCGTACATGGCATGCCTGACTGGAAACCATGTAATGATCATACTACACGGTGTGTGTCCAATTGAACATGCCATGTACTCTGAAAATTTTTGATTTACATCTACATTCCATATCCTAGGGTATGTACTTCGGATGGACGGTGAACAAATGTACATGACATGTAGTCGGAACTACATGTTGTGTACACATCCAAATTAAGAAAATTTATTAAAATATATTATTATATTATACAAACCCTTGAGACGTGTACGATTGTGCATTTGTATAGCTGAGGCACAACATGTGATAGTTGTTATATATATATGTGTGTGTGTGTTTAATTTAACATATGTGTAATGAATGAAAATTCAACGGGTTGCCTCCAAGTTACAAGTTACATACAAGGATAATTTTAAATGAATTTATTTTCATTAAATTATGATTGATGGGAATCTCAAGGAAATTCATGAAAAAATGTTTAATATAAAAGGTTTGATTAATTAAAGATAATTAATTTATTCGAGTGTGATTTATTTTAAATAAGAATGATTAAAGAATTGAATTCTAGTTTTATTTATGTGTAAATATCATTGCATGTATGGATGATAATGAGCTAGACCAAGACCTTTGTATGTAATTCATTTCATATAATTTATTTATTTAAATTAATTTTTTTGGCTTGCGAGCCTTCTCCTCGTTAATATCTACGGCATGCACACCCATGGATTATTTTATTTATAAACCAATTTTTACCCCTCTTTTGCGTGTGAGATAAATGCATATTTAATGGATGAAGCTCCCCAGCTAGTAGAGGCGGATCATGTTAGGATCAATGTTGAATCCAATTCAAGGAGATACAAAGGTGGATAAGAGGAAAGTTGTAAACATGAACATGAAAGGTTCAAGGGGTTTCTCCCCTAGGACTTGGGTTAGTTTATTAACTGCTAGATAAAATGACCAATATAAAAATCTCATGATCATACATTTTATTTTTTTCCGTTAGTTTCATGGTTTATTTATTGTGGGTTTGTTGTCACGATCACACAATTAATGAGTTAAACAAGCATGAAAGATGAATCTAAAATAAGACCAGATTATGCATAAATATAATCTTAAACATGGATAATCACTTAATTATATCCCACAAAATATTAACAATCTTGTAATCAATGATAATAAACAATCAACTTAAATATAAGGATAAAATCCTTCAAAGAAATATTAAGTCATTATAACTTTCTGTAATCTTGGTTATTATTGAATCATTGTTTAAAGTGCTAGACCAACCCTAGTTGGGGTGCTTTCAATTAGTGGGGAATTATAACTCAATGTTTTGGGTTTACTTGACTTGGATCGCATCAAGGGTTGACTTCCACAATAGGACATTGTGTGAACAATAGGAAAATGTTGGGAAAATCCAAAGTAAAAGGATTTCAGGATTGGGGAGTCCACATAGAGGATCAAGAAGCTGTGAGTTAATGTAGTTTTCAATTGGAATTCCAATAAAAACCCCTTGAAGATTCTTGAACAAACCACGTTGGGGTAATGTGAATGGAAATATGGATCCTTTCCACTAGATTATTCAGGCAACAAAACATTCCATAGTCAATAGTGAGGGATATTGGATTTCTATAAAATATTGGGAGATGAATAAGTATTAATTTATGTATTCATATAAGTTTTTTATAATAAAGTACTATACCTTTTCTCTTTTTATTTTTAATAAACAGATAGAAAAATGACTTCAAAAATATCATTTCAAACCATACTTGAGAAGGAAAACCTTCTCACCAACACAAATTTCCATGAATGGAATAGGTGTTTACGCGTCCTCCATCGCCATGAACAGAAATTGTATGTATTGGAAGAGCCTATTATAGTTGCACCTGGAAAAGAGGCTAGTGATGAATAAATATCTCTCTGTGAAAAACATATGGATGATTCCAAAGATGACCAATGTTTCATGCTATATTCTATGTCTAATGAGCTCTTGAGGAAACATAAAAACATGAACGTGTATAGAATTATGTCTAATCTTGGAGAGTCTATGCCAGCTGGGCCTCAATTCGTCAATATTATTGGATACATTGAATGCCTTGACATCATAGGGATTAAATTCCTGAATGAGTTGCATTCAGATCTTATCCCATCATCACTACCCAAGACCTTCTCTAGCTTTATTTCCAACTACAACATGAGAATCAATGAGAGGACTATATCAGCACTTTTGACCTTAATTCACCAAGTAGATAAGGACATGGGGCCTGACAAACCCATATTCCATATAGTTAATAAGAATAGGAATGACAAGAAAAATGTGCCAAAGACTTATAAATGGTCCAAAGACCCTGAGCATCATCCCTCTAATAAGGGAAGTTCCATAGGTAGGGTAAGGAACGAGAGGCAGTATGTTTTTCATGTGGAATGCCATGCCACTGGAGAGGAATTTCACCCATAAGCATGGGGATTCTAAAGCAGCATTCGTTATCAAGTGTAATTTTTCTATTTCACAACATTCGATATTAGATATAGCATGTGGGGATCACATATGTATTCAAATGTAGGAACCAAGTAGATTTAGAAATATTTCCAGATGAGAGGTGGATCTTCGAGCTTCCAATAGCGCAAGGATGGCTATGTTGGCCATTGGAAATTACCACCTCTCATTGCTGACAAGGATGATTTTGGTTTTACAGAACTATTATTATGTTCCTAGTGATACAAAAAACAAAATTTCTGTATCCTTTTTGGATATAGATGGATTTATTTTCAAGTTTTTAAATAAGTGTTGTCTCATTTATAAGAATAATATATGTTATGGTATGGCACATTTAAATAACGGTTTGTATTTATTAAATTACGAAAACCAAGTGTTGGAAATCGATAACGAAGTAAACTAACATGACTCATACATCACCCATTTTTGGCATCACTATCTCTATCATGTAAATGAGAAGCACTTGATTATGCTCTGTTAGGATAGTTATTTAGTGTCACAACCCGTCCTCAGGGCCCGTGTTGTGACTACCCCAGGCCCTCCTTCCATAGGCCAGGGGCTGGGGACTAGCATCAAAGGCATAAATCCTGATAAAAAGGGAAGGAATTGCTTTTATAAAGGACAAAAACACCACAGAGTACACAAGCTGTGTAAACACTAAATAAACTGAGTACAAAATTAAGTGTTGGAAAGTAAGTGCATTAGAATAAAAACCCAACTGATGTAAATTATAACTGAAAAGAAAGTACAACAGCATAAAAGTAAAGTATAAAATCTGAGCCATCCTCTGGAAATCCCACCTGAAGGGTGGGTACATATAGTCTCCTCAACAACTTGGCTCCAGCCGTCCGCTCTGTGTACTTCTCGTCTAGTGATCTACCTCCAGGTACCGCCCAACCCCACAATCCTCCACCTCGATTAGTGATGTCCGTCATCGGCATCCAACACAATGTAGTGCGGGAATAGCCCGTGTAGGGGTGAGTATATGCTACTCAGTAGGGACACCGAGACCCCTGAAGGTCTTCCAGAATCCACAAAGGATAAACCATAAAGGAAAGGTACAATCATGAAGTAACAACCAACTCTACTTAGGTATATGCCCATACATATACCTAAGTCATCACTTCCAGCTCGGCTCCAGCACACGAGCCTAGAATACAACCCAGTCCACACAGGGAAAACATAACCCATTCCACAAAAGAATTCACAACCCAATCCACACAAGAAAACACAACAATCATATCGATGATATTGATTGTAAGTTAAGAATCAGCTCAAACAGGTATACTTCTTCGTAAGGTGACAGAGATGATCATATGTAACCACTGATTAGTCTAAGGTGTCGGACCAACATATGATACAAGACCAGCTATGTTTTCGGACCCACACAGGATACAAGACCAGCTACTCTACCAGACCCACACAGGATACAACTACAGAGTTCAAATACTGCCGGACCCAAATAGGATACAAGAACAGTAGTTGAATACTATTGGACCCACATAGGATACAAGAACAGTAATGATCACCGTCGAACCCATGGAGGATTCTCGTACGGTAGTCGTCGCTGTCAAACCCACGAAGGAATTCAGTACAGTTTTTATCATCGTCACAGTCACAACTAGCTCTAGGGTTCCCGCACACAGTAAGCTCGATTCCGGGAGGGTCCACTCCACGATCCAAGGGGTTGATACATCAATTGTTGCGAAATCCAGAGTTGATGTATCACAAAGTTCCATCTCATCAATAAGAACTCAACGTGATAGATGACATGTCAATCAGACGCCTGGTGTGAGAGTTATTGGCTTTTTCGTCTTAGGGGCCCGGTTGGATTTTAAGTCTAAACCAACCCGACCATACACTAGCTGCGTCCAAACCTCGAGCGGAGTAATGTAAAAGAACCGTCTCACTAGGATGAATCCTAAAAAGTCTACGACAATTCAATCAGACGTCCGGAGCTCAAGTTATAAGTTTTTATGCTTAGAGGGCCCAGTTGGCTTCATGTACGAACCAACCCGGACGTACCCATGTTTTTGGAACCCTTGAGTGTAATATACAAAAACGGCGGGCTCGATCCAAGGATCACTAAGAAACTGATGGTCCGTCAATCGGAGGTCCATTGCCCATGTTATGGGCGTTTGAACAGATCTGTCCAGAAAGTAGGGGGTTCGGGCACGGACCGACCCGGCTCGATACCCCCTGGGTCGACCCGACCCGGGTCCGGACCAGCCGGCGCAAGGTTCCGGCCCAATGCGGTGGCCCGATGTTGGCGGTCCGGCCCGGCGTCGCCGGTCTGGCACGGTGCGGGCGCCTGCGCACTGAGCGAAAGCGGAAGGGGGGGGGTGCTGTTCCCCCCGATTGACAGTGAACCGGTGCAGCTTTTAAGACGCACCCCACAAAAATACGGAACAGATTTGTCGTTCTGGTCTACCGCAGCTCAGCTGCGGTGGTCTTCTCTGGCGGCACTCCGCAACCACTTTCATCAGACCACTGGATGTGCACCAGTGGTCCATTTAGCCCACCGTCTGCGCCTACGGTCATTATGGGACCTGAACTTCATTGCAGAGACATCAAATCACCATTGCGGCCCATTCTGTCATTGCCCGTCAATCCACACATCAACAAACAAACTTCAGAGGGTTATCGGGCTATGTTTATTCATCCCACACCCTCCGTGTTAAGTGTTATCAATTGGAATTAATCAAAAAATTATTTCAACAACTTACAAGGAACAATTTTAATCAATTAAAATTGAACATAGTTCCCAAGAACACACCCGAAAATAAATATTCCCATCCCGCAAATAAAAACATTCGTGGATCAACTTGATAATGAGTTGATCCATGTTACTTGTTTTAGAAGGGAAAAATAATGATAATATTAACACTCTAAAAAAACAAACCCCTACCTCGATTCATGAAGGTTGATCGCTTGACGAGGAAATGGAAAGTACCATTGTTCTGTAGACGTTGTCGCGGGATGATGACGTCACTTCGTCAATCATCGAGAAAAGGAAGTTGCGGTTGGCGCCGATGTACGTCCAAGGAGGGGATTCCATCTCACACCAGCTACAGAGAGGAGAAGAACGACTCGTTGATTACTCATTACGGTGAAGGTGTTGTTCGTCGAGTTCTTTACGTTCTTCAAATAAGATGATGGTGTTCTCCCAGACATAGAGAATTATCTCCCAAAAATCCTTGCACAACTAAACAACCCCAAATAAAATAAGGCCTTCCTTATTTTATTAACACATGCCAAGTGTTTTCAAATCTTCAAAAACTCATACTCAAAATTAAATAAATTGAATAGCTTTTATCTATCATTTTAATGTGAGAGTTGACATCAATAAAATGTGGGAAGTGGGTGAATTACATATTAAGGGGGGGGGGGTCCAAAAATTAAGATAGGGGTTAGGGGAATTTGAAGGGGTGGGGCTCGTTTGTGACCCACCTCACTAATATCCTAACAAAAGGAGTTAGGATTTAGTGGGTCCCAACTCAACTTCCACCCATAGGTTTTAATTACATAGAGTAGAAATAACATTGTAACACAAATTTTCTTTCACTCTTCAATTAAACCACATTATTTTTTACAACACCCCTGAGCAAAAAAAACTCTAGTAAAGGTCTTTTTAAGCAATTACAGGCGCTGTGGTTTCATCGATGCCCTCAAATTTCATTTCCGAACACCGGGTCAGAAGTCAGTAAAACCTGCACGTCTGTTCACTGAATGTACCCGATCTAAACTTTGGAAATTTATTCCGGGCACTCCGGACCTTGGAATCAGGTGTCGTCAGAAACAACATACTCTTAAAATTCATAAGAAATTAAGAAAAAAAATCATTAAATTTACGTGTCTTTACATTACTCCCACCTCAGGGCTTTACATCCCTGTAAATCTACTTCATGAACTAGGGAAACAAATGGGGGTACTGTCCACGCATCTGAGGCTCCCGATCCCATGTGCTCTCCTGGAGGCTCCCATGATACCACATAATGCACACTAGAGGTATCGACCATCCATGTAGGACCCACTCCTATCGATGATCGATCTCCACTGGGACCTCTGCAAAATTCTCCCCGTCATCGATGTCCAGCTCCCCATGGTCGATGATATGTGTCGGGTCATGCACGTATCTCCTCAGTCGAGATACATGGAAGGCGTCGTGCACCCGGTGCAACTGAGGTGGAAGAACCAAGTGCTATGCCACATCACCTATCCTTATACGAACCTGAAATGGTCCGATGAAGCGCGGAGACAATTTTCCACCCCGTCCAGATATCTGTAATCCACGTCGAGGTGATACCCGTAAGAAAACGTGGTCGATATCCTTGAACTCTAGTGGTCTCTGCCTCCTATCAGCATAAGACATCTGTTGGATCTGATCTGTCCTCATACACTGCTGGATGACATGAACCTTCTCTGTCGTAGCCTAGACCATCTCCGGTCCCACAAGTGCTGACTCCCCAGGGTCTGTCAAGAACAAATGTATCCTACAAGGTCGGTCGTACAATGCCTCGTATGGTGCCATCCCAATGGTGGAGTGATAGCTGTTGTAGTACAAAAACTCCACCAAGGTTAGGTGATCCTCCCAGCTATGACCTTAGTCGAGGGCACATGCACAAAGCATTTCCTTGAGGGTCTTAATGGACCTCTCCGTCTGACCATCTGTATGAAGGTGAAAGTTGGTGCTCAGATGTAGTTGTGTCCTGAATTCCTCCAGAAACCCCTTACAAAGCCAGTAAGTAAAGAGAGAATCTCTATCAGAGATGATATATGATGGCACACCATGAAGACATATGATCTCCTGAACGTAAAGGCGTCCCAATCTCTACACTGAGCCTTGCTCTCTGATAGGTAAAAAGTGGGCCGACTTAGTGATTTGGTCGATAATCACCCAAATGGAGTCATGGCCTCTAGAAGTATGTGGAAGTCCTGTCACAAAATCCAGGGATATCCCATCCCACTTCCACTCCGGGAACTCTAGGGGTTGTACCAAGCCTGCTGGTACCTGGTGCTCTGCCTTCACCTGCTGACAGGTGAGGCATCGAGAAACGAACTCTTCCACAACCTTCTTCATACCCGGCCACCAGTGCTATCATCTAAGGTCCTTGTACATCATCACTACTCCATGATGTGCCTCTAGAGGGGATGCATGAAACTCTCTTAGATCATCCTCATGTAATGAAGCAGGTACCATGGTATGTCCTTTGAAATGGACTACATGCTCTCCTCCTACAGAGAATCCATCAGGTGCTTGTCCTGAGGATATCTATGCACGCCGCATCTCACAGTAAACGTCCCCACATTGTGCTTCTCTGACCCACTGAAGAAGTGGAGGTGTGAATGTGAAGGACTATAGAAAGGCTACTCCATCTCTATCCATGAAGGATATCTACAACACGGCTGACTGTTCTGTCGCCTCTCCAATAAGTTGAATTCCTGACCTCCTGCTGAGAGCATCAGCTACTATATTCCCCTTCCCAGGTGTATAGACTATCTCAAAGTAAAAGTCCTGGAGGAACTCGAGCCGTCACCACTGTCTCAGGTTCAGGTCCTTCTGTGAGAAGATGTACCAGAGACTCTGGTGGTCAAAAACTCTGTAAATCGCTCGCCCATCAGATAGTGTCGCCACATCTTCAAGGCGAAATCCACTACTGCTAACTCTAGGTCATGGGTTTCTTAGTTATTCCCATGATACCTCAACTATCGTGATCCATATGCGATCATTTCCTACTCCTACATCAGGAAACACCTGAGTACGGTCCCTGATGCATCATAGTAAACTACTTACCCAATGCCCTCCTCCGGTAGCCTCAAGATGGGTGTAATGGTCAATCTATGTCTCAGCTACCGAAATCTCTTCTGACATCTATCCAACCACACGAAGGATTTCCCCTGCTTCATCAAAGATGAATGTGGTTCCACAACTCTGGAGAAGTCTGGAACAAACCACCGATAGTACCCAGCCATACCCAAGAAACTCCGCACCTCCATCACGCTCCTAGGTGGCTCCCAAGCTAGCACTGCCTTGATCTTCATAGGATCCACCGCAACTCCCACCTCAGTGATGATGTGTCCCAAGAAGTGGAACTCTTGAATCCAGAACTGACACTTCGAGAGCTTACCATAAAGTTGGTTCTCTTAGAGTGTATCCAGTACAACCCACAATTGGTAGGTGTGCTCCCCCTCAGTAGTCGAGTAAATCCTATGTCGTCAATGAAGACTATAACAAGTCAATCGAGGTAAGGCTGGACGATCCTATTCATGTGACTCATGAACACTGCTGGAGCATTGGTTACACCAAAATGCATAACCAAGAACTCATAGTGGCCATACCGACACCTGAAGGCCGTATTTTTCACATACTCATCTCGAACTCTGAGCTGATGACTTCCTGAACTGAGGTCTATCTTCGAGAACTATCGTGCTCCGTTGAGCTGATCGAAGATGTCATCAATCCTTGGAAGCAGATCCTTGTTCTTCATGGTCACCTGGTTCAGGAGACGGTAATCGACACACAGTTTCATGCTCCTATCCTCCTTCTTGGCGAACAATATCGGGGAAGCCCAGGGTGAAAAACTGGGACAAATGAAACTGTTTCCCTACAAGTCCTCCTGCTGTACTCGTAGCTCTCGATGCTCAGCGGGAGCCATCTGATATGCTGGACTAGATATCGGGGCTGTCTCAGGGTACATGTCATTATGGAAGTCTACCTCTCTGTGAGGAGGTAGTCTTGGAACGTCTTTCGGAAAGACGTCCGCATACTGATCCACCACTACAGGAAAACTCAGACTTCGCACGTCAACTGCTCCTAGGATGAGGCTAGCTAACTGATGATTGATCGGTTGTCCCCTCCTCTGCATGAGTTCATCCTATACTGCAATGGATCCCTTCTCACCGGTGAAGGTAAACCTCTCCCCATCGGTGTGGACACACTGCACCTTGTGCCTAATACAGTCGATCTGAGTAGGGACCGTAGATAACCATTCCATACCCAATATGACGTCGTAATGCCTCGACGCCGCTACAAGAATATCCCAGCTGAAGATCTCACCACTTAGACTAATCTCACACTGCCAACACCAGTGTGTAATCGTGGAGTATGTTCCCATAGTAGTCTCTAGCTGTAATGATCGAGCCAACGACTCTGTCAGAATCTCCAAGCTCTGAACTAGGGCAGAGAAAATAAAAGAATGACTCCCTCATGTGTCTATAAGAACTTCAGCAAGGGTGGAGTAGAAACATATAGTATATCGAATCATCTCTCGTGCGCTGTGGTCGTAGGCCTCCACTGCCTGAAGCTGAGCCTGCCTCTATCCGCCAGCTCCCTGTGGTCGGGGTAGACCTCCTGGTGGTGGTAGTGGTAGAGTCTCAAAATGTCGTCCACCACCCGCTGCTTAGCCAGCTCCTCTGCATCGTCTGCCTACTCCCTGCGAACCACCACGGTCGAACCTTTGCCTCTACCTGGGTGGTCCTTCATCCATCTGCTTCTCTTCTGCATGGCGGGTTGGGTAGTCACGAGCCATGGGACCCTGCCCGATGCATGAATAACATTGTCTGCCCCTCGGAAGGATGGCTCTGCGCTGTGTTCCCCGCACCTCTGAGCCAGAATCTTGAGGTCATCCACCTGATGTTCTGGTCCGCTTAGACCCCAGTGACATCCGTCAACTGCCAGCGGCAGAAGACTGTGATATGCGCCGCCCTGTGGCAGGTCTCGCTGCTGGTGTAGGCTCAGCAAGAAATCTATATAAAAGAAGGGAACGCTCCATTACTCCGGCATACGCCGGAATTCTAAGGGAGATCATTGATGCCCTGAACTCATGCCTCAGTCCCTTATCAAAGGTCCAAGACGGGAAGAATGGGTCATGTACCATGTCTGTGGACTAGCGTGAGAGGTCGGTAAATCTCACCGAGTATAGGGTTACTATCATGATGCCCTCATGCATCTGTAGTAGCTCCTGAATGCGCATCGTATGAAGGGTGGCTAGAACGAACTTTGAGAGGTAGAGGCTCTCGATGTCCGTCTAATGTAAAGATTCCTCATTATGCACCTAGAGCATAAGGCTACACCATCTACCTACTGTTGCATGCAGGAGACTCGCCACAAGGATAACGATGAGGTAAGATGGTGTCCCTACTAATCTGAAAACTCACACAAATGCCTCCAGCCAATCCTCTGTTTCCTGAGGGTTCGTCTCCCCGCGAAACCTGGGCAGTCTCTAACATTGAAAATCGTGTAGTTCACTAAGGCGACGTGCACTTTTAGCAGTGGGTGCTGGTGGCATTGGTGGCTCACTGGGTAGAGGTACCGCCGGTGCCACCACTGTAAAGGGGCCTTACACTGAGGCCTCGTCACTCGGTGGGCTGCCATCTCGCACAAAGATCAGAACCCTACCTGGGTGCCATCGTGGGGCCATCCTGAAAAGAGACAGGAGCGCCACGGTCAATACAATATACCTGGTGAGATAACACAAAGTAATCACAGAGAAAAATTCTTAAACACACATGAAATCAATGTTTTCATGCATTGAGTCGGAAATTAGAAGTCACGGCCATGGTTTATGGATACGTCATCCGCCGCACCAAGACTGGACTTACTAGACATATCACCACACTCAATACCCTTAACAAAATTACTTCACATAGAAGAATGATCAATGTCCTGAGTTCGGCAGTAGAACCAAACTCCTCTGATACCAATTTTTCAAAACTCGTCCTCGGGGCCCGTTCCATTACTACCCCTAGCCCGCCTTCCATAGGTCAGGGGCTGGTGACTAGTACCAAAGGTGTAAATCTCGATAAAAAGGGAAGGCACTGCCTTTATAAAGTAAACAAACACCACAGAGTACGCAAGCTGAGTAAACACTATGTAAACTGAGTATAAAAGTAACTGTTGGAAAGTAAGTGGGCTAGAATACAAACACAACTGAAGTAAAGTACAACTGAAAAGAAAGTACAGTAGTAGAAAAGTAATGAAGAAACTTCGAGCCGTCCTATAGAAATCCCACCTGAAGGGTGGGTACGGATAGTCTCCTCAGCACCTCGGCTCCAGCCGTCTGCGCCGTGTACATCTCGTCTAGTGATCTACCTCCAGGTACCGCCCAGCTCCACGAGCCTCAACCTCGATCAGTGTTGTTTATCGTTTGCATCCAACACAATGTAGTGCGGGCATAGCCCATACCGGGGTGAGTATACGCTACTCAATAGGGACCCTAAGACCACCGAAGGCCTCCCAGAATCCACGAAGGTTAAACTACAAAGGAAATTTCCAATCATGAAGTAAAACCCAACTCTACTTAGGTATATGTCCATACATATACATAATTCATCAATTATAGCTCGGCTCCAGCACTCGATCCCAAAATACAACCCAATCCACACAGGAAAGACATAACCCATTCCACATAGGAATTCACAACCCAATCCACACAGGAAATCACAACAATCAAATCGATGATATTGATTGTAAGTTAATACTCAGCTCACACAGGTATACTTCTTTGTAACGTGATAAAGATGATCAGATGTAGCCACTGATTCATCTAAGATGGACCCACATAGAATACAAGACCAACTAACCCGTCAGACACACACAGGATACAAGACCTGCTACTCGCCTGGACCCACACAGGATACAAGTACAGAGGTCAAATACTGTCAGACCCACATAGGATACAAGAACAGTAGTCAAATACTTCCGGACCAACATAGGATACACGAACAGTAGTCATCTCCGTCGAACCCATAGAGTATTTCAGTACAGTAGTCGTCGCTGTCGAACCCACTGAGAATTTTAGTATAGTTGTCGTCGTCATCACAGTTGCAGCCAGCTCTAGGATTCCCGCACACAGCAAGCTCGATTCGGAGAGGGTATGCTCCATGAGCCAAGGGTTCGATACATCAACTGTCACAAATTCCAGGTTTTATGTATCACAATGTCTAATTTCATCAATAAGAACTCAACGTGATAGGCGACACGTCAATCGGACGCCCGGTCTGAGAGTTATTGGCATTTTTGTCCCAGGGGCCCAGTTGGTTTATAAGTCAAAACCAACACGACCATACTCCCGCTGCATCCAAACCATGATAGGATTAATCCAAAATAACCATCTCACTAAGAGAAATCCTACAAAGTCAACAGCATGTCAATCGGACGTCCGGAGCTCATGTTATTTGTGTATCCGCTCCGAGGGCCCGGTTGGCTTCGTGTCCGAACCAACATATCCATACCCAATGTTCTCCGAAACCTTGAGTTTAATATACAGAAACGACATTCTGGATCCAAGGTTTTCTACGCAACTGACGGTACATCGATCAGAGGTCTGTAGCCCATGTTATGAGAGTTTGAATAGATCTGTCCTGAAAGTAGGGGGTTCGGGGCCTGTCCGACCCGGCCCGATACCCCCTGGGTCGGCCCGAACCGGGTTCGGCCCAGTCAGCGCGGGCGGTACGGCCCTGTGTGGGCACCCACATGCTGAGAAGACGCAGAAGGGGGGGGGGGTGGTGTTGTTCCCCCCAGTTGACAGCGAACCGGCAGGGCTTTAAAGCCACCCCCCCAAAATCCGAAACGACATTGTCGTTCCGGTCCTCCGCGGCACAACCAGGGCGGTCTTCTCTAGCGAAGTGCCGCCGCCACTTTTTGCGGACCACCGGATGTGCACCGGTGGTCTGTTTCGCCCGCCATCTGCTCCTACGGTCATTACAGAACCCGAACATCATTGCGGATGCTTCGAATCGCCATTGTGGATCGTTCCGTCATTGCCCTTCAATCCGCACATCAACAAAAAAACTGCAGAGGGTTATCATGTAGTGTTGTTTGGCCCACACCCTTCGCGTTAGGTGTTAACAATTTGAATTATTCAACACATGATTTCAACAACTTACAAAGAACAATTATAATCAATTAAAATTGAACCTAGTTCCCAACAACACACCCGAAAATAAATATTCCTGTCCCGGATATAAAAACATTTTTGTATCAACTTGATAATGAGTTGTCCACGTTCCTTATTTTTGAAGGAAAAATCAAGAGAATATTAACACTCTAAAAAAATCAAACCCATATATCGATTCACAAAGGCTGATCTTTTGATGAAGAAAAGGAAATTTCCGATGTTCCGTAGACATTGCCGCGGGATGACGACGACTCTTCGTTAATCATCGAGAAAAGGAAGCAAAGGTTGTCACCAGTGTACATCCAAGGAGGGGATGACGTATCATACCGGTTGTGAAGATGAGAAGAACGACTCGTCGATCACTACTTGCGGTGACAACGTTCTACGTCCAGTTCATTACGTTCTTGAATGAAGATGATGGTGTTCTCTCAGACATAGAGAATTCTCTCCCGAAATTCCTCACACAACTAAACAACCCCAAATAAAATAAGGCCTTCATTAAATTATTAACACATTCCAAGCATTTTCAAATCATCAAAAAATCAAACTCAAAATTAAATTAATTGAATAGCTTTAATTAATCTATTTAATGTGAGAGTTGACATGAAATAAAGTGGAGGAAGTGGGTGAATTACATATTAATGGGGGGGTTGCAAAAAATTAAGAGGGGGTTAGGGGAATTTGAAGTGGTGGGGATCGTGTGGGCCCCACCTCACTAATATCCAAACAAAAGGATTTAGGATTTAGTGGGTCCCACCTCAACTTCCACACGTAGGTTTTAATTAGCTAGAGTAGAAATAAAATTGCAACACATATTTTATTTCAGTCTTCAATTAAACCACTTTATTTTTAACAACACCCCATAACAAATGCAACTCAATTAAAGGCCTTTTTATTCAATTACCGGCACTGCAGTTTCATCTGTGCCCTCAGATTTCAATTCTGATCACCGGGTCAAAATTTAGAAAAACTCGCTCATTCGTTCACTGAATGTACTCGAGCTAAACTTCAAAAATTTATTCCGGGCACACCGGGCCTAGGAATCAGGTGCCGTCTAAAACTGCGTACTCGTAAAATTACAAAGAAATTATGAAAAAAAAATTCCTTGAAATTTACGGGTCTTTACATTTAGAAACTACGATGATAAAACCACTTGATAGATGTCACGCTTGTTTACAAGAAAAAATGACCATGCCGCCCTTCAGTGGACAAGGTGAAAGGGCCACATAGCTTCTAGGATTAGTGCACACAGATGTGTGTGGACAATTTACCGTAGAAGCTAGAGGTGGATATTCTTACTTCATTACTTTTACTAAAGATTTGAGTATATATGGATATGTCTACATAATGAGTTTTAAGTCAGAATCATTAGGGAAATTTGAGGAATTAATTAATCATGTAGAGAATCATCTTGGAAAGAAGATAAATAATCTTCAATCGGATCGAGGTGGAGAATATCTGAACTAAGAGTTCATTGATTATCTATAGGAGTCTGGGATTCTTACTCAGCTCACTCCTCCTTATACAAAATAGTGTAATGGTGTTAGTGAAAGGAGGAACCACACCTTGTTGGACATGGTGATGTTGATGATGGATCATGAAAATCATCCATTATCCTTCTAGGGATATGCAATACAAACTACAACATAATCATTAAACCGAGTTCCAACTAAGGCGTCATATGGAATTCCGTCCGAGTTATGGAATGTAATGAAACCCATTTTTTCACAAAAACGTGTATGGGAATGTGAGACATTTGTTAAGGCCTTCTCATGCAACAAAATAGCACCCCATGCATGAGGTGTATCATTATAGGATATCCCATGGAAACAAAAGTATATTACCTATATGACCCTCAAGACAAGAATGTGACTGTCGCTAGACAAGTCATCTTTCTTGAGATATATCACATCCTCATTAATGATAGTGGGAGAAAAATTGATTTCGACGACGTTGATGCTCAAGATACATAGGAGTTGGTACAGGAACATGTTCCACATGTCCCCGTGGAAGCAGTTCCAGAAACACAAGTACTATGTAGGAGCACAAGAGAGGTATGACACTAGAGAGATTTAGTTTCCTAGTCACCGAGGATGGTGAATCTTTATTGTTGGAATGTGATGAACCACTCTCCTACAAGGAAGTATTGGAAATCTCAGAAGGTGCAAGTGTGCTAGAAGTTATGAATTCTGAGATGGATTCCATGTATCAGAACCAAGTCTAGGTTCTGTTTGATGAGCTAGTTGATGTAATGCTAGTTGGATGAAAATGGGGTTTCAAGAGAAAAATAGACATTGATGGTCATGTTAGCACCTAAAAAGAAAGGATAGTGGCTAAAGGATTCATACGACATCATGGAATTGACTATGATGAAACCTTATTTCCAGTTTCCATGTTTAAATTCATATGAATAATACATTCCATAGTAGCTTACCATGACTATGAGATTTGGATGATGGATGTCAAAATGACATTCCTTAACAAGAACCTTCAATAATATGTCTCTATGACACAACCAGTGGAGTTTCTGACAACAGGAGAAGCCAAACGGGTTTTCAAGTTGCAGAAATCCATTTATTTATTCAAGAAAGCATCCAGTTCCTAGAAAAATTGATTTGATGAAGCCATAAAGAAATTTGGTTTTATTAAAAATGAGTTTGAGCCATTTATTTATAAGCGGTTTAATAGGAGTGCGATAATTATCCTAGTAATATATTTTGACGACATATTGCTTATTGGAAATGATGTACAAGTCTTACAGTCAGTTAAGGATTGGTTGAACAAGTGTTTCTCCATGAAGGAAATGGGTGATGCATCCTACATTCTAGGGATCAAGATCATTCGTGATAGATCCATGAGGATACATGGACTATGTCTTGGTACATACATTGACCAGATACTAATTATATTTAGTATGGAACAATCCTAGAGGGTATTGGTTATAGTGTCACATGGCCTACATATTTCTAAGAAAATGTATCCTTAGACACAATAAGAGAATTATAGACTGAGTAAGATCACATACGCTTTGGCTATAGGATCCACCATGTTTTCCAAGTTATGTACCAGGCTTTATGTTGCCTATGCACTGGGCATGGTAGGAAGATATCAAGGAGATATAATAGAATAGCATTGGATTGCTGTTAAGACTATCATTAAGTACCTGAGAAGAACTAAGGATATGTTCATGCTATATGGAGGATATGAGGAACATTTTATCAGAGGGTATGATGATACTGGTTTTCAGACAGATCAGAACTATATGAAGTCGAAATCTGGATATGTTTTTTTTCTCAATGGTGGATTTGTGAGCTTGAAGAGTTGAAATCAGATAGTTGTCACAAATTCAATAGTGGAGTCCGAATATATAGAATCTTTTTATGTAACAATGGAAGCCATCTGGATTCGGAACATAGAATAGGATATTGATGTGGTTCCTAGCAGTAATGGTCCTATCACATTGTATTGTGATAAAACTACAGTAGTGGCCCTTTCAAAAGAACCATGGTCACATCAACTGACAAAGAACATAGTCCGAAAATATCAAATATTGAGGGATTTCTATCAAAGGGGTGGAGTTTCAGTGAGCAGAGTTTCCACGAAAGAGAATGTTGAAGACACCTTGACTAAAGGAATATCTCAGCATAAGCATGAATATAATGTGAGATCCAGCATGTTAAAGTTTGTTAGAAGTTGGCACTAGTCTAAGTGTTATTCTATTAAAACTAGTGTCCTATAACCAACTAATTTGTCATATATTAATTAATAAACACCTTATCACATCCTGGTTATTCTTTTGTGTGACAATTCATGTGATAATGTCCTAATGACAGCTGTTGCCTTAGAGGGTCATAACAAATCCAAGATATGATGAGAACCTGGAAGATCCATAACACTGTCCATGAATATATGTTCTATGGTCGGATGATGTTAATTGAGGGACACAAATAATACAAGACATTAGGGGTGAGGAATCATAAAACATTGAGGCACCATCTCATGGTGTGCACTCTTGGTAATATCCAGGAGGATATTATGAGAAAGAGACCCTCCAGTATAAAATCAATATTTCAGAGTGTCATTGGATGTTCCTATCCGTGGACATGTGTATTGGTCAATAAAAATTAAGTTTATTATTAATAGATATTATAACTCGCACAGATAGATGTATTGACCAAATTTATGATGAAACAGTATTTACAGAGAGGTAGAATACATTTGGTGCATGACAACTGATATTTCATTAATAGATAATGTGAAAAAAGGTTTGTCCCTTCTGTTCCATAACAGAAGTCGATATCTAATGTCAATTGATGGAATTGATATAGCCTAAAAAATTCCATGTCCATGGTAAGGTTTGTGAAAGTTCAATTCTGGGAAGTTGAAGATATAATAATCTAGAACATGGGTTCATGGAAATAGCTTTCAACCCTCTTGATTAGAGATATCGAGAAAATGTGACTATATTACACTGTAAGAGTTCATATTAAGCTACACATCATTGTGGTGTCGACTTCTTTCTCTAGGGTTCCTTGACCTATTTCTAGACATTAATCTTGGACTTTTTGCAAGCCCGCCTAATGGCAGCAATAAAGAGTCCTAGAGGGTCACACAATAAGTGTATCCAAGTTTCCCAGGTAGAATAAATTTTATTCTCATATGTGGTTTAATAATTATTCAAGGATCCCTAAATCGTTTAAATGTTGGTGGAAGAATAAAATTAAAACAAGATATACACACCATGTACATTGAATGTAAACACCGTGTAGTTTTTGTTTTGAAAAGAAATTAAAAACTAAGACACACTATATATTAATTATTACATGCCGTGTAGTTTTTACGTTGGGATTTTGAGGAAATAATAATATTCTATTTAGTTATATTTATTATAATTAGTGTGGTAGCATGTCAAGGAATTAATTATTTGACATGGGGGTTTTCAATAAGAGATAATGAAATAAGTAAAACACGTAATGTATTTATTTATTTCCATAACTCTATAACCTCAAACCCGGTTATAAATATACTCACAATCCCAACAATTTTTCTTAACAGTTATGCACATCAATTATAGAGTATTATCTCAAGGATAAAGGAACACATTCCTCAAAGAATGCTCTCAAGACCGAGAGTGATCCACCACTACCTAATCAAGGTGATCTAATGGGGACATCACAAGTGAAGGTTCTTCCGTGCTAGCAACCCGATATCCCATCGATAACATCCAAAGATATGTGGAGAATGTGTGTATCACCTCTAGAGGTATCCTACTATTTGATTCTATAACGCAATGACAGATCACATCAGATCATGACCGGAGACATCAATGAATAAATAATTCAATCAAGGTAATTCTTGTAAATTAATTAAATTAATTATAATCAACATATGATGATTCTATCAATGGTTCCAGGACCCTTATCCTTATTTTCGTTCTTCATTCTCTTCTAAAGATCCATCGTTTTATTATCATGACAAATCATGGATTCAACGTTGTCTAATGCTAAAATTAAATTTGGGTACACCCACCAATGCGCTTCCGCTACACCTGGAACCTACACACATCACAAGAGGGTGTAGTGTTTATTCATAAGGATGAATGGGATTTCAATTAAATATGAGTTGGAATGAATCATCGTCAAATGGGTGGGAGGGTAGCCCAAATTTAAAGAATTTATCTGCATGATAGGGATCCTGTTAAGTGGAATTTCTTCCAGTAGTTTATCATTTCAGGGATTCTTTCTTGAATGACATTTCAGGATTACCTCCTATAATGTAGGTTGAGTAATCCATATATCTATTTCTAGGTCATCACTTTTTTCCATTCCTCCTTAAAAGATGGCTATTATCGACTTACATGAGGTCCAGAGGTAGTTAGTGTACTTGGAGGCTAACGGGTTTACTCAGCCTAGTACTTCTCTATGGGGTTCACTAGTACTTTTTTAGAAAAAGGAAGATAATACCTTTAGATTATACATGGATTAATTGAAATAGAAACAATAAATGGTGAAATACTTATATCCCTTTCTATAGATATATTACCTTCTTGATAAGATTTGAAGAGATAAGTTGTTCTCAAAAATTGAATTGAGATCAGGATATCACCATGTATGTCTTTGACCTAAAGAAATACCTCATATATATTTTTGATGTAGGAATGGTCTGTAAGAGTATCTTGTAATGTCATTTTTCCTCAGGATATTTCCATTTATTTTTAAGGAGCTAATGAACCTAGGTTTTCAAATTTATCTAGATTATTTTTTGGTTGTTTTAGTGGATGACATCTTGGTGTATTATCACAGTTTACATGACCATGAAAAAATCATAAGATCATTTTTGATGCACCTAGAGAGAAGAAGATATATGATAAGATAAAAAATATCCACTTCTGGAAGGATAAGATTCACAACCTAGGTCATATTTTCTCAGATACTATAGTATATGTTGACCCAATGAAGGTGGGAGTTTTAGTTTAATGGGACAAGCCCATGAATGAATTTTACATACATTTATTCTTGTGGATAGTGGGATATTATAATCATTTTATATAGTAATAACATTTTCTATTATCACAGCTTATAGGCATGATAATGAAAGGGGTGAAGTTTGTATGGATAGAATCATGCGAGATAGACTTCTCGGATCTGAAAGGGAGACTAACCTCAACACCGGTCCAGATTCCTCTGTATCATTGTAGAAGCTACACTATGTATTTTGATTCATTAGTTATCAAGATATATGTAGTAATGATGCACGGTGATAGAGTTAGGATATATGGGTCTCAGTAGTTGAGGACACGTGATTGGAATTAACTGACTCTTGATATAGAGTATGATGAATTTTTACAAGGACAACACTTTTAGAGACACTCTTTACTAGGAGTTCATTTTGTGGTATAAATAGACCACAAAATCATCAAGTAAATATTCTCATTGCGTGATATGAATTTGAGTTATTGAAGTTTGGCTAAGTATATATCGTCTATTAACTTCATGTACACACCTAATAATGTGATGTGGTAATAGATGCATTGAGAATGAGGACTCATATGTAGGTGGTATAGTCGGCCAATAACAAGTGGAATATTATGGATTTGATCTTTGAGATGCACTGGGATGTGTATTATATTTAGTGAAGAATTTTCATCTGTACTTATTCCCTCAAGATAGTGATTAAAGAGATACTCGTGGACATAGAGGTCCTAGTTCTATAGGAGAGTGTGAAAGGTGAACACACGGCTCCATTTTGGAATGTAGTTTAGGAAGATATCCTGTGTATACATGGATTAATATGGGTTTTAGTATACATACATGAGGATATGATGTAGGAGTTTCATTTCATAGTTTGGTATTTTCGTTGAGGTGTTACTGAGATGTATCATGATATATGTCATCAGTTCTAGTGGTTGAGGATGCAACGTGAGTTTTCTAGTTTTTCTATGTGGAGTTCCACAGGTCGCTATGGGAGTAAAAAACTTTAAGGACCATATGTACTTTTACAGTAGTTACTTATTCCTAAGTAGAGATGGGATGATGTCATGATTGATTTTGTGACTAGTTTGACAGTGTCTCCTCGATGTAGTGATGTTGTATGGTTTTTTGTTGTTAGGCTCACAAAAGTTTCTCATTTCATTCCAATAAATGATACATTTAGTGTAGATGATAATGGTTTGTTTTATTTCTGTGTGTTAGTAAAACATCATGGGGTACCTTGTATTATCATAATATATAGGGATTCCTGCTTTATATCTTTGTTATTTAAGAGTTTGCAGAGGGAGTTTATTATATTGGTTCTTTGGAGCATAATATACCACCCTCATACTGATTTCTAGTTATATTGTATTATTCATGTGCTTGAGGAAATGATTCAAGTATGAATATTTGAGTTTTGGGGATATTAATTGAGGAATATTATCATATTTTATTTCTCCTACAATTATATCCATCATGTGACTATAAATATAGAACCTAATGTGGATTTTTATGTTATTCTATATTGATATCCCATGTTCCGGTTAGAGGAAAGTTAGGTAGATTTAATTGGACCATGTCTCATGAAAGAGACTTCAGAGAAATTAAATTTGATCTGAAAGTGGATGGCTACTGCACATTCTAGAAAAAAAAGGCTCAATTAATCATCATCAATAACCCATAGAGTTTTTGGATGGGTATTGGGTGTTTTTACATATCTCACTATAGTTGGGAAACAAATGTACTAAGATATTGGGTAATATTTCACTATGATATTTTGAGCCTTTCAATATTCTGGATAGATTCAGGATGGTAGCATATCTGTTTCAGTTAACATAGGGGTACCATAACATGAAAAACACCTTCAATGTATAAAAACTATTCCATTATCACTCATACTCATCTTATGTTCTGTATCCTAAGTATTTGGAGTTATAGATAGATTCATCATGTGAGGATATTCTGATTCATATCATTGATATGAGAAAGAAGGTTCTCTGATACTAGGTTGATCCTCTAGAATAGGTGTTTTGGTAGTATGACCATTAAAAAGATGAGACATGGGAGCTGGTGGGTAACGTACATGCTTAGAGACCAGAGTTATTCACGGAAATTTATTGACTAAACATGAAAGGGACATCTGAGGAAAAATTTCTTTAAGGGGGAATAATATTAGATTTCATGTTTTCCTATGAGGTAAAAAAAAATTTCTATTTAAATTCTTAATTAAATCCTATTGTTAAGGCACATTAGTTTCATGTGGTTATTAGTGGTTTCATGGGCTTGTTTCGAGCCCGGAACCCAACACATGGAGAAAATATGTGCATGAAACGATTATTAGTAATAGTGTCACCTAGGCTATAAGGTTTGGTAAAACCATGTGGTGCTGGGAAAAGGACTTTAAGAGCTTGTACGGACTGAGGGAACCATGCAGTTGGAGAAGAACGCCATTGTGATGAAATCTACATGTTCTGATAGAGGGATGAGACATGGTTTTCACATGGTTTGACAAAAAATGTTCACTAACTGTGTGAGGTTCCCCTATATATAGTGATGGGATCACAATTGGTACACAGTTTTGAAAACAATGTATTCAAACTTTGTAGTCTAGATTTTTCATAACAAAATTAACGTTCAATCCTTAAGAAATATCATAACATAAAACCTAATTTATATTTATCATAATGGTGGAAAAAACTCATTTTATATCTACCCCATGTTCATATTTTGTATCATTTGATCTCCTTCTTTCATTTGAACTCAGATTCTAGTCTAGTTAGTCTTGTTGGATTCATGCCAATGATTACTCATTTCCTTTTGTTCATTACATTATTTTTCGTTGTATCAATTGTGGTATTATATGAAATATAATATGCCCAATTTTATTGTTTTCATTAATTATTAATTTTTTTATAATTTGGTTCAAATCAAAAGATGATTCTATTCAAGCACTCAATTATGGACTTATGTTAGGTGTTCTATACATTTCCCTTGGGTAATAGTGCTTTATATTCCTATTTTTTTGTTATTCTACATGCCATACTTTTTGGTTCGTCCATGATAATTAATTGAAATATTACATTTCACATTTCGGAACATGTTAGGGATTATTTTTAGTTCATTGAGCTTAGTAGGAGATTTTATTCCTAACATAGTCCCAAAATGGTGTATTCCTTGTGATTCATGTTGTCATTTCCTATTGTTAAACAACATAAGGGTTGAGTGGTTGAGAATTCCTAGTTATAGGATGCCCTATTATATGTGAAGTAAATTAAATTGATTATTTAGGAAATCATCTTCCACTATCACTATGTAAACAAATTGAATGTATTTGAATGTGAATTTTAATAAGAGTTTGAATGACTCAAAGATTGTGATGTTATGAAGTGATAATTGAATTGAATGATAGATATTTCTATAGGATTCCCTCGGTATGATACACAAGGGGTCATAATATTGGTAGTAGATGCATCAAATGTGATTTCTCCTTGGTTATTGATTTTGTGGGATGCCTTGGACCTTTCTACCACTTGGATTTGTATTTCTTAGGCTTATAATGGACATGGTGTGTTGAAATGATCATTTGACCCAAATCCAAGCCTAATAGAGTTTCCATTGACATGATCCTAGGACCCAATAAGGACGCCTTGGTCTAATATACCTTGGATACGACCCCATGGGGTATGACACTTATGTTATATGGCCCAACTGTGGTAATATTCGTATTCATGATTATACGTCCTAGACATGTTTGATATAATATAAAGGTTATATGGAATGGTTGTGGTTGGCATGAAATACTGGATATTCAGCTTGGTCACTGTTTTTATTTATATCATGCATTATAGAATCATTTTTTGAGGATACTAACCCTTGGTTTGTAGGAATCCTTGATACACTACTGGAAAATAAGGTTATACCAACGGTTATAAACTATTGGTATAGGCTAGAAAACTGTTGGTATATCCTATACCAACAGTTTTCCAAACCGTTGGCTAGTAAGCCATGAGGAAAGCCTTATACCAACAGTTTGATCCAAACCGTTGGTATATTGGTTATATAAATTTAACCCAATGTATACCAACAGTTATAAACCGTTGGTAATGCATTTTAGGAAGTATTATGCCAACGGTTCTAAACCATTGGTAATGTGATTTTCAAGAAAACTAATACCAATGGTTTGCAACCGTTGGTTTTGGTTTTCCAGCAACACCTATACCAATGGTTTAAAACAGTTGGTATAGTGTTTTTCCATAATTCCAGCACCCTTATACCAACGGTTTATAAATGTTGGTATTGAGTTCTTCCAGAACTGCAGCCCAGCATCCCCCCTCCCTCTAGTAGCCCCTCCACTGTACACTTTCATAAATAAAACCACAAAAACACATACAGACTTGAAACAGTATAGAAAAACCTAAAATAGAACCTAAAAAACACATAAAATCATCAAACACTTCCAACCATGTCATGTACAACAATTCCCTATTTCAATCTTCATAAGACAACAATCATCCATTAGTAATTCACCTCACCCCTGTACAACCCCCCAACCATCATAGCCCCCACCTCCCCATCATATTCTAATATGCAGAATAGTATGATATATACCTATTAGAGTTGAATAAGATTATGAAATTGTCTCATATCCCTTTTTTTATGATCCAAGATTTCGGTATGTAATGATTTTTGATGAATTTTTCATTGAACTTGTATTGTTTATAATATATGGTGAAAATGTATTTTCTTAGGAGTCTCATCACTTATGAACCCATGAGTGAAACTAACCAACTCATGAGAAAGATGTTGCGACTATCATTAATAAGTGTAAATTTCAGTTGTATTCACTTAAAATGAAGTCCTTTTCAAACACTAGAAAGAAACTTTTAGTGGTACCGGCCACATCGGCCCTCGGATTGAGGCGGGGTTGACTCTTACACATCACAAATGGCCAATGGATCATTTTCCTAAAGTTTCAACAGAATAAAAATGTGTTTGGTTGGTTTTCTGTATGCCGGATGTTGTTTTCACGAAAAATACTGTCCATTTTAAATAAAAGTGAGACAGTTTGAGTGGTACCGGCCACACCGTGCCTCAGATTGAGGTAGGGTTGACTTGTACATGACACAAATGACCCATCGATACTTTTCCTAAAGTATCAATAGAATCTGAATGCGTTTGGTCCATTTTCCATATGTCAGTTATTGTTTTTACTTAAATTGTTGTCCATTTCAAAGAAAAGTGAGACACTTTGAGTGGTGTCAGCCACACTGTGCCTTGGATTGAGGCGGTATTGACTCATACATGTCAAAAATGACCCATGGATCGTTTTCCTAAAGTATCAACACTATCTGAATAATTTTGGTCAGTTTTCCATATGTCATTTATTTTAATTAAAAGCGCATCCATTTTAAACAAAAGAAAGACACTTTTAGTGGTACCGGCCACATCGGCCCTCGGATTGAGTCATATTTGACACTTACACGTCAAAAATGACCAATGGATCGTTTTCCTAAAGTTTCAATAGAATCTGAATGCGTTTGGTCGGTTTTCCGCATGCCAGTAGTTGTTTTCACTTAAAATCATGTCCATTTCAAATAAAAGTGAGACAATTTGAGTGGTATCGGCCACACCGTGCCTCAGATTGAGGCGGGGTTGACTCATACACGACACAAATGACCCATGGATACTTTTCCTAAAATATCAACAAAATCTGAATGCGTTTGTTCCGTTTCCTGTATGTAGAGACCCGAAGTTTAGCGTACATAGGCATTACATTACTTTTGCGGAATACATAGTACATAACAAAAACAGACACACAAGGACTGTAATAGTTTAGTATCTTTGGAAACTCGGAATAAAATCTTCTAATCGTGGTGAAAGATCTTCAACATCTCCCAATAAAGAACATCCCCTTTTTTCCATACCTAAAACCATTCTTTATATCATGGGGAAAAGAAAACATCAAAGGGGTGAGCTCAAATTCCCATTAAGGGTAAACATAGAGAACATAAAACAATCCATAAGCATTTGAATGCAAAAACATGATCATAAAATCTAAACATCAAAATATTTATCAAAGTCATGAATCTTGGAAGTACGTACGACATATATCATAATGGAACATCAATCTTGATAAAATAACATGGGAATGAAACATGTAATTGTGGCATCCATTAAGCACATGTAATGATTTCCATAGTAGCCATGGCATTGCTGCCAAGACCATCTTAGTGGACAAAGTCCCATTCTGAATCGAGTCCACTCCTCTTTTCAGTCCTGTATTACTGAACCGGTTTAACCTGCCATTCCATCCATGTCTATATCATGAGATATAAATCATTACCCAATGCATTGTAGGGAGATATAGTTCCCACCAATCTCATAATGAAATCATTCTTACTTGTGC
The DNA here is from genome assembly GCA_963277665.1 of Viscum album. Classification (NCBI taxonomy): domain Eukaryota; kingdom Viridiplantae; phylum Streptophyta; class Magnoliopsida; order Santalales; family Viscaceae; genus Viscum; species Viscum album. The sequence goes on from OY728162.1 coordinate 823,209,893, forward strand.
CACAAAATAAACATACATCATTCATAATAACCCAATAAATAAAATGGGTTTCAAAAACATCATCCCATCATCACATAATCCATATAAATGAAATGGATATCATTTCATAATAAGAAAAGTGAATCCATGTAAATCATAGAGACATGATACTTGAAACATAAACATATGAAATAATGTCATCTTAGATGAAAAATGGTTCTGATAAAACACTTGAAATGAATTATTAAGGAAAATATCCATTCTTCTTAAAAATAATTCTCTTTTCACAAAAAGTCATGGAATTTTAAAAAGAAAATTATTTTTTTTGAAAATAGTCATGAAATATTTTGGAGGAGGCCTCATGAAAATAAGGCTTTATAAAACCGTAAAAATCCGTTTGTGCCATATAAGTTAAAAAAACATTCTTCTCGTACTTTTTCCAGAAAAGTCAAAAAGTACCTTGTAACAGAATGATTCTTTACATAATATGTAGTAAAAGTCAAAATGGGTAAAAAGAACATTAAACATACATAAAAAAAATTAGAAAACATGGGATTGGATGATAAAGTTAACCCCACTAAACACTTACGAATAAACAATCTCAGATAAAAATGAGATTGATAAATTATCCCTTACCTTAGGTCCGATTTGCTTCGTAAGTGTCTGAACCTCCTGTATAATGATTTAAATAATGTTATTGACTTATTACATAATCATATTCATTTTTATGATATCATATATGGTTCACTTATGACTTTATATTACTCGTTCCTTTGTAAATTCCATGTTAAAGAGCGTTTTGGGTAAAATCATTTCATTTGTCGTCCGTGTTTTGACTTGTAATTATTTATATGATTACTTATATCATGATTACTTAATTCCAGAATATAAAAAATGATTTATATATAATATATATTCAGAATAAACATATATATAATAGACCAGTAAATGGAAAGAAATACACCGTTCATGGAGACGGTAGGCCGTACGTAATCATGAACGCTGTTTTCGTTTTCCTTATTGAGTTGAATGGAATTTAGCAAATGAAAGACATATATATACACATAAATCCAGTATCATTATTATGTCATATATTTCATGATTACTTATTATATATTCTTTATAATCATTCATGAATGGTTAACGTGGAGAATGAATCTCATCGCGTCGTGGAGACGGTAGTCTGTACGTACGCACGAGCGATGATATCATTATCATGATCGTGGAATTGTATTGGAGTGTTTTTATACTATTTAAGAATCAATATCAATTTACAATAACCATATATATTTATTATGTACACCATTATACCCATCCATGTAAGGTGGTGGTGGAAAATATATTACACCACGACATGGAGACGGTATTCCGTACGTTCGTACGCGCGGTGATTTCGTTTTCCGTAGGATGGATAGATGGTGAAATAGGGTAGTTTCATACTTATAATAACATATCAGTATATGAGTGATACTTATGTTATTACTTCATAATGAAACAAACTAAGAAGAATAAGTGGAAGAATAAATAAATTTGAAAGAATCGGTAACAGACATTACCTCTTCCTTGAAGGGCCTCTTTGAGTGCTCCTCTTAGGGCACTAAAATTGGTCTTTAAAGAAGACCAGGACCTCTATGATGTTTCTTGTGAAGTGGAGAAGAGAATTTTTCAAGTGTTGGACGAGATTGAAGGCTCAAAGTGGTGTGAGGAAGAGGTAGAGGAGGTGCACTTTTATAGGGGAGGAGAGGGGCTCCTTTGGAAAAACTAAAAATATTATTTTATTATAAAGCCAAATTCGGTTTTAAATAGCTCCAAATTGATTTATTTCGAAGATAATGTGGGAATGGGTCGAAATCCTCTCATCCAATAGAATTTAGACAAGTTTAGGTTCTTATTTTAACCTTTTTATTTAGATTTAACATTAAGTTAAATAATTTTACTTTTACCATGTCTTCTTGTGTTCTTATACTATAAGGTCAATAAACTTACTATAACAAGCCAAAAAAACCCCAAGTTGTTTATTATTAATATATATAACCTTATCTAAGTCATTTGGCCGAACCTTAGATTTTTATGAATAAAATAACAATTAATAATATAATATTTGTTTTAAAAACTATTTTATGTCAATTTTGACACTATTTTGTAATTGATTTTTGTGAAAATCATAACAGAATGATTAGTTAGAAAAAATTTAATTAAATATATTCTAACATGTCATATTAACCTAGAAAATTAGTGTAATTCATAAAAAGTCTCAAATTATATTTATTTGTATATTTATAACATCAATTATGTCAATATTTCATTAATAAGATAATAACTGCATCATCTTTGTGTCATAAATAAATTAACATATTTAAAGTCTAAAAATTACAAATAAAATATCACTACGTATGAAATCATTTTAGCTTTCTAATTAATATTTATAGTTGAATTTATCTTATGTATAACACTATATTAAAAATGATATACTTATTAAACATTGATTTTTATCTATTTTAACCATTCTTTAAATAAATTAATAATAAATGTCCTAATCTAATCCAAGTGGGCCGAAATGGCAATATTTTATTCCTAAAGTTGTTTTTGGTCGAATTACACTTATCCAATAGAATTAGGACATGTGTTAGGGTAATAACAATATCATTTTTACCCTTAATTACCCTATTTACTTTTAACCGTGGTAAATAAAAGTAAAAGGTTACTATTCACCAAAAATTATTTTTATCCCATTGAACCACATTTTTCTTAATGACATCAACCGTGTCTCTCTGATTTTTAAAATTCCACTCACAGAAGCGGTAAAATTGCGTTTTATGAAAAATTCAGTTTTTTTAACTACCACTTAGTGGTTTCACTATTCATCAAAAATTGAAAGTTTTCAGAAAAATACCAAATATTTGGCCTAAGCAATGTTTGATATTATGAACTGAAAAATGATTTTTATTTTACCAAATTCAAAACATATCAATTTCTTTAATTAATTTAAAAATTAATTCCCATCGTCAAAACAAATAGCCTGTTCTTAAGAGATAATAACTATCAAAATATTGACACTTGTTTATGTCGGGTTTAATTGTGAAATTACATCCAATGACCAAAATTTAATTAAATTGTAAAAATATATTATAAATATACTTTAAAACCACTCAAATTAATAATTTATCACTATTAATTATTTCGATTAAAAAGGTTGTTTTTAATTAAAATTTAGTAATTTTCACTATTCATCAGAAAATGACAGTTATCCGAAAAGTACCAAAATTTCACCCTAAGATAATTTCGATATTCCTAATTAAAAAATGATGTCCATTTTGAAAAATAAAATTTACAACATTTCAAAAAATGGTTATTACTATTCATAACGGCTAGTTTTAATAATATGTTAATAGCATATCGTTGTTTAGTGAAACTCGGTATTGCGTACTACACACGCTATCGAGGAAGGTCGCGATTGCGTGTAATGCAAGGCAAGTCAAGGATCCGTGTTGTGCAAGACACTTTTGGTGTAGCATACAACACATGACATTAATGAAATTAAAAGGAATATTTTTAATAAAATCTCAGGGTGTTACATTCTACCCCCCTTAAAATGAATTTCGCCCACGAAATTCGTCTGGGTTATAAATGGTTTCCTACTCGAAAGTTTCTTTAATAGAAACCCACATCGTAAAAAGGAATACCAAAACCAATATTTAAAAACAAAAGTATGAAACGTAATGGTTACCCAAATACACTAATCACTGGGTTTCCACATAGGTGAGACTATGGATATGGAAGAGAAATCTAACCATCATGTTCTAATGGAGAGTGGTAGAGAACGTGGCTATGGAGATGCTAGTAATCACAAAGCCATAAATTTGTGATGATCTCAGGTACCATATGATTCATCAGATATAAGAGCACTAGGACAACATTTTTGGTTTTAAGGTCATTTCCCTAAAGTTGATGAAATTGGAATTAGAAGAAATACTTAAATGATTTTGGTATAGTCTCAACGTTGGTCATTCTTTGGACAATTTCCACGTCATCTATTAAATAAATGAAGTTGAATTTTTCATTTGTGATGTGTTAGCAGATAATGTGATAGAATAATGGGTCATTCCATCTATCTGAAACATAAGGTTAGAAAAGTTATCAAAAAAATACATAAGTCCATCTATAGTGAGATTAATCATATATGGTTCAAAAAATGGACTTATACATCATATATCTTACTGATTAATATAATAAAACTATTTTCTACTAAACAAGGACTTCCTATAGGCTATTGGTAGGAGATAAAGTCCAGTCGCACTTCGGTTGTGGGTTCGATTCCCACAGCCTTGTCCAACGCGATGGGCTGTCGCCCGTCCTGCAGGTTGTCCTTTTTCAAAAGCTATATTACTATAACATCCCGTCAATAATATTGAAAAAAGTTCTATCCTAACTTATTTCCAGCATAATCCATTCCAATAATTATGCTTATCTAAAATACTTCGGTCCAAGCTCATAGTATAAATAAAATTATTACTTGAAATGTCACATAACAATCATGTGAATGCCATCATTTATCCCCAATATATCATAAGATATATCTTTTTGGTCAAATTACAAACATGTGAATACCTTAATCATGTATTCTCTTGAAGAATGAATACCCATTGAACCTTAGTGAAAACATGAATGCAGTTAAAAGTTAACACTTTCCACAAACGAAAATCCTCAAAATTATTTATACTCAAATCAGGATATCACTTAGTCCTTATATCAATCATGAGATCATGAATAAAATCAAACATCTCATTATCTTCTAATCCCTTCATTATGAGCATATCATCTTCTTACCAAAAATATCTCAATCACACTCCATGGTTACCGTTACCATAAAATTATTGAAAACCACAATAGACCAATACATTAATAATCCAATATTCCACAATACTATATACATCATTATTTTGGAATCCCATTATATAAACACTTAATCATTCCACAACATCGTTGGCATATTCAACATCGCCAATAGTGATCGCATGTGACTTCCCTTTTTCATTTTCCCTAAGTGGTTGCTCATGTCGATCATCCCTGACCCTTGGATTAGGGACTTTATTAGCATAATGCACCATTTCATTGCAGTTGAAGCATTGAAGTACTGGTGGTGCGTTCTCTGCATTCTTTTCATTATTCACATCATTAGAAACCCTTTTTCCATTACATCGACACTCGGCTGCTCGATGACCTTATTTTCTACACTTAAAACCTTTTCTAGTCCCTTTAAGACAATCTCCACCATGATTCTTTCCACACTTTGAGCATGAGGAAACATTCATATTCTTTTCACCATTATTCTGAGATTTCTCCTTGAACTCCATCTTTTGTTTCTTGTCAAAACTATGAGATGGATATGTAACACCAACTTCCATTTCTACCTTGATAGCACAACACACAATTTCTTCATAGCTACTGAAGTCTCTTTTGCTAATGCCCTTCGAAGATTTGGTTTAAACCATTGAAGAATCGATCAACCTTACTTTCAGGTTGGATAATAAATCCAGATGCATACCTTGCAAGCCTTGTAAAATTTTCTTCATATATACCAACATATTTATCATCCTTTTGCTTTAGTTCATGAAACTCCTTCTCCACCTTTGTTCGAAGAATACGAGGGAAGAACTTATTGAAAAATAAGTTCTTGAACTCGTCCCATTCCATGGACTCAATTTCATCTCTTGGCCTCGTATTCTTGATAAGATTCCACCATTGATCAGCATCATCTTCCAAATGATACACTGCTAAGATGACTTTATCATGTTCAGAACATTGGAGAACTGAAAATATCTTTTCAGTGGTAATGATCCATTGTTCAGTAACAAGTGGATCAGAATACCCACTGAACGAAGGTGTACGTTGCCTCATGAAGGACTAAATAGTATATTGTTCCCTTCTCTGCTCATTTGGAAGTCCAGAATGATTCATAGCTTGTGTAAGTATAGCAATAAGATTTTTCACTCCATCTCCCATAACATTTGTTTGTTCATGAGGACAATCATTGCATTGTCCATTACATTGATCAACACAGTTCCTTCGGATTCCAACCATCGTCTAAAACCCAAAAAGAATAGTGTGGGAGGAAAAAAAATCACACTAGGTAAAACAATATAGTAAAGGGGGAGTACCCTCAATATCTAACATCTTAGGATAAATTCTAAGATCATTACCGTAGTTCTAGGACTATATCATATACGTATACTTTTCCTTAGGGACATCACTAGACGTACATTAGAAATATCTATTGGGATCTCTCTAACATTTTCGCATCCTAGTTTCCAAAGGATAACTAATCCTTTCCTCTGATACCAAATGTAGGGACCCGAAGCATGACGTACATATACATTACATTACTTTTGTGGAATACATAGTACATAAAAAAAAAGACACACAAGGACCATAATAGTTTAGTGTCTTTGGAAACTCGGAATAAAATCTTCTAATCGTGGTGAATGATCTTCAACATCTCCCAATAAAGATCTTCCCCTTTTTTTCATTACCTAAAACCTTTCTTTATATCCTGGGGAAAAGAAAACATCAAAGGGGTGAGCTCAAATTCCCAGTAAGGGTAAACATAGAGAACATAAAACAATCCATAAACATTTGAATGCAAAATCTTGATCATAAAATCTAAACATCAAAATCTTGAGCAAAGACATGAATCTTGGAAGTACGTAAGGAATATATCATAAGGGAACATCAATCATGATAAAATAACATGGGAATAAAACATGTAATTGTGGCATCCATTAAGCACATGTAATGATTTCCATAGTAGCCAAGGAATTGCTTCCAAGATCATCTTAGTGGACAAAGTACCATTCTGAATCGAGTCCACTCCTCGTTTCATTCCTCTATTAGTGAACCGGTTTAACCTGCCGTTCCAGCCATGTCTATCTCATGAGATATAAATCTTTACCCAGTGCATTGGAGGGAGATATAGGTCCCACCCATCTCATAATGAAATCATTCTTACTTGTGCCACAACATAAACATACATCATTCATAATAACCCAATAAATAAAATGGGTTTCATAAACATCATCCCATCATCACATAATCCATATAAAAGAAAGGGATATCATTTCATAATAAGAAAATTGATTCCATGTAAATCATAGAGACATGATACTTGAAACACACACATTTGAAATAATGTCATCTTAGATGAAAAATGGTTTTGATAAAACACTTGAAATGAATTCTTGAGAAAATATCCTTTCTTCTTCAAAATTATTCTCTTTTCACAAAATGACATGCAAATTTAAAAGAAAAGTATTTTTTTTAAAATAGTAATGAAATCGTTTGGAGGAAGCTTCATGAAAATAAGGCTTTATAAAACCGTAAAAATCCATTTGTGCCGTATAAGTTAAAAAAAACATTCTTCTCGTACATTTGCTGGAAAAGTCAAAAAGTACCTTGTAACAGAAAGATTCTTTTCATAATATGTAGTAAAAGTCAAAATGGGTAAAAAGAACTTTAAACATACTTGAAAACATTTTTAGAAAACATGGGCTTGGATGACAAAGATAACCCCAGTAAACACTTACGAATAAACAATCTCAGAAAAAAATGAGATGGATAAATTATCCCTTACCTTAGGTCCGATTTGCTTCGTAAGTGTCTGATACTCTTGTATAATGATTTAAATAAGTTTATTGACTTATTACAGAATCATATTCATTGTTATGATATCATATATGGTTCACTTATGACTTTATATTACTCGTTCCTTTGTAAATTCCATGTTAAAGAGCATTTTAGGTAAAATCGTTTCATTTGTCGTCCGTGTTTTGACTTGTAATTATTCATATGATTACATATATCATGATTAATTAATTCCAGAATATAAAACATGATTTATATATAATATATATTCAGAATATACATATATATAATATATCAGTAAGTGGAATGAAATACACCGTTCATGGAGACGGTAGGCCGTACGTACGCATGAACGCTGTTTTCGTTTTCCTTATTTAGTTGAATGGAATTTCGCAGATGACAAACATATATATAAACATAAATCCAATATCATTATTATGTCATATATTTTATGATTACTTATTATATATACTTTATAATCATTCATGAATGGTTAAAGTGGAGAATGAATCTCATCGCGTCGTGGAGACGGTAGTCCGTACGTACGCCCGAGTGATGATATCGTTCTCATGATCATGGAATTGTATTGGAGTGTATGTATACTATTTTAGAATCAATATCAATTTAAAATTACCATATATAGTTATTATGTACACCATTATACCCATCCAAATAAGGTGGTGATGGAAAATAGATTACACCACGACGTGGAGACGGTATTCCTTACGTACGCACACGCGGTGATTTCGTTTTCCGTAGGACGGATAGATGGTGAAATAGGGTTGTTTAATACATATAAAAACATATCATTATATTAGTGATACTGATGTTATTAATTCATAATGAAACAACCTAAGAAGAAGAAGTGAAATAAGAAATAATGTTGAAAGAATCGGTAACGGACAATACCTCTTCTTTGAAGCACCTCTTTGAGTCCTCCTCTTAGGGAACTAAAATTGGCCTTTGAAGAATACCAGTACATCTATGATGTGTCTATGGAAGTGGAGAAGAGAATTTGGCAGGGGTTTGCCGAGCATGAAGGCTCAATGTGGTGTGAGGAAAAGAGAGAGGAGGTGCCCTTTTATAAGGGAGGAGAGGGGATCCTTTGGAAAAACTAAAAATATTATTTTATTATAAAGCCATATTCGGTTTTAAATAGCTCCAAATTGATTTATTTCTAAGATAAGGTGAGGATGGGTCGAAATACTCTGATCCAATAGAATTTAGACAAGTTTAGGTTCTTATTTTAACTTTATCATTTAGATTTAACATTAAGTTAAATAATTTTACTTTTACCATGTCTTCTTGTGTTCTTATACTATAAGGGTAATAAACATACTATAACAAGACAAAAGAACCCCATGTTGTTTATTATTAATATATATAACCTTATATAAGTCATTTGGCCGAACGTTAGATTTTTAGGAATAAAATAACAATTAATAATATAATATTTGTTTTAAAAACAATTTTATGTCAATTTTGACACTATTTAGTAATTGATTTTTCTGAAAATTATAACAGATTTATTAGATCGAACAAAGTTAATTAAATAGATACTAACATGTCATATTAAACTAGAAAATTAGTGGAATTCATAAAAAGTTTCAAATTACATTTATGTGGGTATTTATAACATCAATTATGTCATTATTTCCTTAATATGATAATTACTGAATCATCTTTTGGTCATAAATAAATTAACTTATTTAAAGTCGAAAAATTACAAAAAAATATCATTATGTAGGAAATCTTTTTATATTTATAATGAATATTTATAGTCGAATTTATCTTATGTATAACCTTATATTAAAAATGATATACTTATAAAAAATTGATTTTTAACTATTTTTACCCTTCTTTAATTAAATTAATAATAAATGTCCTAATCTAATCCATGTGGGCCTAAATGGTAATATTTTATTACTAAGGTTGTTTTTGGTCTAATTACACTTATCCAATATAATTAGGACTTGTGTGAGGGTAATAATAATATCATTTTGTACCCTTAATTACCCTATTTACTTTTAACCGTGGTAAATAAAAGTAAAAAGTTACTATTCACCAAAAATTATTTTTATCTCATTGAACCACATTTTACTTACTGACATCAACAATGTCTCTCGGTTGTTTGAAATTCCACTCACAGATGCGGTAAAATTATGTTTTATGAAAAATTCAGTTTTTTTAACTACCACTTAGTGGTTTCACTATTCATCAAAAATTGAAAGTTTTTAGAAAAATATCAAAAATTAGGCCTAAGCTATATTTGATATTATGAACTCAAAAATGATTTCTATTTTACCAAATTAAAAACATATCAGTTTCATTAATTAATTTAAAAAATAATTCCCGTCATCAAAACAAATAGCGTGTTCTTAAGAGATAATAACTATCAAAAGATTGACACTTGTTTATGACTGGTTTAAATGTTAAATTACATCCAATGACCAAAATTGTATTAAATTGTGAAAATATATTCTAAATATACTTTAAACCACTCAAATTAATAATTTATCACTAATAATTATTTCGAATAAAAAGGTTGTTTTAAATTAAATTTAGTAATTTTCAATATTCATCAGAAAATGAAAGTTATCCGAAAAGTACCAAAATTTCACCCTAAGCTAATTTCGATATTCCGAATCCAAAAATGAAGTCCATTTTGAAAAATAAAATTTAAAAAATTTCAAAAAGTGGTTATTACTATTCATAATGGCTAGTTTTAATAATATTTTAACAGCATATCGTTGTTTAGTGAAACTCTGTATTGCGTACTACACACGCTATCGAGGAAGGTCTTGATTGCATGTAATGCAAGGCAAGTCAAGGTTGCATGTTGTGCAAGCTCCTTTTGGTGTAGCATACAACACAGGACATTAATGAAATAAAAAAAAATATTTTTCATAAAATCTTGGGGTGTTACACCGTATGTCAGTTGTTGTTTTTACTTAAACTGTTGTCCATTTCAAAGAAAAGTGAGACACTTTGAGTGGTGCCGGCCACACCGTGCCTTTTATTGAGGTGGGGTTGACTCTTGCACGTCACAAATGACCCATGGATTGTTTTCATAAAGTATCAACACAATCAGAATGGGTTTGGTTGGTTTTCCGTATGTCATTTCTTTTAATTAAAAGAACATCCATTTTAATCAAAAGAAAGACACTTTTAGTATTACCGGCCACATCGGCCATAATATTGAGGCGGGGTTGACTCCTACATGTCAAAAATGACCCATGGATCTTTTTTTCTAAAGATTCAACAGAATCTGAATGCGTTTGGTCAGCTTTCCGTATGCCTGTAGTTGTTTTCACTTAAAATCATGTCCATTTCAAATAAAAGTGCAACAGTTTGAGAGGTACTGGCCAAACCGTGCCTCATATTGAGGCGGGGTTGACTCTTACATGACTAAAATGACCCATGGATACTTGTCCTAAAGTATCAATAGATCATGAATGCGTTTGGTCCATTTCCCGTATGTCAGTTGTTGTTTTTACCTAAACTGTTGTCCATTTCAAAGAAAAGTGAGACATTTTGAGTGGTTTCAGCCACACCGCGCCTACGATTGAGGCAGGATTGACTCGTACACATAAAAAATGACCCATGCATTGTTTTCGTAAAGTTTCAACAAAATCCAAATGTTTTTGGTCAGTTTTCCGTATGTCGGTAGTTGTTTTCACTAAAAATCATGTCCATTTCAAATAAAAGTGAGACCGTTTGGGTGGTACCGGCCAGACCGTGCCTCAGATTGAGGCGGGGTTGACTCGTACACATCACAGATGACCCATGGATACTTTTCCTAAAGTATCAATAGAATCCAAATGCGTTTGGTCCGTTTCTCGTATGTCAGTTGTTGTTTTTACTTAAACTGTTGTCCATTTCAAAGAAAATTGAGCCACTTTGAGTGGTGTCGGCCACACCGCGCCTCGAATCGAGGAAGGGTTGACTCGTACTCGTACACGCCACTTTGCCGACATTTGTTTTCACTTAAAATCATGTCCATTTCAAATAAAAGTGAGACAGTTTGAGTGCTACCGGCAACACCGTGCCTCAGATTAAGGCGGGGTTGACTCGTACACGACAAAAATTACCCATGGATACTTTTCTTAATGTATCAATATAATCCCAATGTGTTTGGTCAGTTTACCGTATGTCAGTTGTTGTTTTTAATTAAACTGTTGTCCATTTCAAAGAAAAGTGAGACACTTTGAGTGGTGCCGGCAACACCGCGCCTCTGATTGAGGCAGGGTTGACCCGTACATGTCACAAATGACCCATGGATTGTTTTCATAATGTATCAACACAATCCAAATGTGTTTGATCTGTTTTCCGTATGTCGTTTATTTTAATTAAAAGCGCATCCATTTTAAACAAAAGAAAGACACTTTTTGTGGTACCAGACACACCGGCCCTCGGATTGAGGCGGGGTTGACTCGTACACATCACAAATGACCATGGATCGTTTTACTAAAGTTTCAATAGATTCTGAATGCATTTGGCCAGTTTTCCGTATGCCAGTAGTTGTTTTCACTTAAAATCCTGTCAATTTCTAATAAAAGTGAGACAATTTGAGTGGTATCGGCCACACCATGTCTCAGATTGAGGCGGGGTTGACTTGTACACGACAAAAATGACCCATGGATCATTTTCCTAAAGTTTTAATAGAATCCGAATCAATTTTTAGTGCACTCTAAGCCACCAACCATAAACTAGAAGTGCTGTCAATAATTGATATTACGAGTGAAATATAAACTCTTCATATTTTTCATATTATATATGAAAAATTTGCACATAATACAATATAAAAATTTCTCAAAATTACTCAAATTAATACATATAAATATTATAAGTAATTGGATATTTTTTATTTGTAAATTATATTCCTAATCACTGAAAATATATAAAATAGAGAATAAAAATGTTTAAAATAATTTTTTTAACCAAATAAATTAACCAATATTTCATTATCATTAAAATTAATTTATCAAAATCAAAAAGACACAAACTTATTTATATTTTTTAACCAAGGGAATTCATCCCCTAATAAATCATTTTCCACCTCCAAAACCCTCATTTTATTGTTTTTAAAATGAACCCCCAATATTATCCATGGATCTAAAACACATAATTTTTCATGTCATGACCTTAGCCCTAAATCTTACTTATGGATGACCATATGTCCTTAGTCCATAGAACACCCATGACACAACCCGACCCGACTCGGCCCATGGACACCCCAAATTTCGAGTGATTGTTTTTGAATATTAAGATGACCATATTAACTTATCAAACCAGATATCATACAGGGAATCACAGTACCAAGGAATACTAAAGGTATAGGTAGTAGACTAATCCTACAATAATAATCAAGTGAAAAAAAGATATCTGATAACAACATCCCTATGAAGCAGAGGAAAACCCCAGAGTAGAAAACCAGGTTCAAAAATAAAGAGTTATACATAATTAAAAAATGAAATGGATCAATCTGCCCCTGATCACCATCACCATCACCACTATCATCATCGACCTCATCCTCGCCGCCATCTCTGTCTTTGTCGTCATCCTCATCATCGTCCCCATGCTCATCGTCGACCTCATCCTCGTCCTCAGCCCCATCCTCACCCTCAACCCCATCCTCGCCCTCATCCCCATCCTCACCCTCGTCCTCATCCTCATCCACTCCCTCATCCTCTTCAGCATCCTCGTCATCACCAGGAACGTCATGACCTCTATCGCCACTAGAGATATCTCCTGTTACATTGGATAATTCACCCATCGATGACATAAATGTCTGACAAGCCGTGGTACCTTCTGGTGGAAGTGATGAAGATAAAGCTTTCATCAGTTTCATAAATTCTTTGTCCCTCGTTTGAACTTGTACTTACAACTTTGTGACCCATTTATCAGATTTTCTGGATTTCTCCTTGACCTATTCCAATTCAGTCGTACTAGAATGGATACCTGGAGAGGACCAATACCTCGTCGAAACTATATTCTTACCAGGTCGGCAGCGTACTCGACCAGAGTGCTCCTCTACCAAAACCTGATATAAATGATCATGTGGCCCAAAATTGTCAGGCTCCTGGGCATCAAGAGCCTATAAAGTAGCCTGTTAAAAGTATTAATAGATTAATAAATTTCAAAATAGATATTAAACTTTGAAATAAACAAATTAAAACTTACAATCATTTCCTGGGTTGATTCATTTACCGCAGTTCGATATTTTTTTCTTCTACTCGAGCAAAACAATTTTGCTCAGGGGATATGTCCTTCAATATTAAATTTGTTCTTCTATATTGACATTGAAACAATAAAAAGTGCAAGTATAATCATATATTCAATATTAAATAAATCACATAATTTATGTAGGTAATAATAAAAAAGGGATAGTCCTAAAGAAAAATTATAAACAACTATATCGTACCAGCTGCCTCTCATGATCTGACATAGTTGTGGTCCCCAAAGTGTGGAGGTATTGCTTTGAATCAATGTTTTTTTTGATTTTTACAGAATATTCCTAAATAATGTTTAATAATAAATAATATTATATTAATGAAAAATATGAAAACTCTGATTTAAATACCTCAAATGAGATTAATACCTTAAATTTGGCAGTCGCCCAATGGGTAATCATTTGGCGATATTTCTCTATCGGGAAGACAACCATGATAGGTAATGTCTCTAAATCCGTGCCAACCCTATCAAACTAGCCAACATACAAGACATGCTTATAAGCTCTCCAAATCTCTCCCAACTCTTTTAAACGCGCTGGTCGTGCACCTTCGCCATCAGGAAAGTTAAACCGAAGCTAAAACCCAATAGATTAGTTCATATACATACAAAAAAAATACTACATTAAATCCAATAGATTTTTTACCCATATTTGTGCCCAAGCATTATCTTTGACATCATGTGGTAGTTGTATCCAAGAGAGAGGGCTGACCGGAATGATATCGGAGTATTTGGCTATCGTCGCCAAAAAAACCCCGAGATTCCTGCCCAGATTTCTCAATCATTTGTCCATCAACATTATATTCAACCATCAACTGTGTCTGGCGGTTCCATACTGCACGCAAGAGAGTACGCCCCCTCCCCCACCTCATATCTGTAGATGAATATATTATTAAATAAAAATAATATCAGTACAAGTTATAATAAAATAAATTTTGGTATAAAAATTTGATAGAGTCAGATAAATATAACTCTGGTAGTCAGATCAATGGGCTTCACAGGATGTGCAGAAGCTGAAGGAATATCTTGTACAGGTGGAGTGTCCCTCATTGTACACTCCTCAGCCGCATACTGTGTCACATCAGGAGTCGAAGAAGGAGGAATATAATAGCTCAGAGATAATGAACCATAAGCAAAAGATGATGGCATAAACGTTTGGCCAACTGGTAGTTTAAACATCGGCAGTCTAAATATCCTGTGTGTCCCTGGAGACACACCAGGATCAAAATGGGGTGAAGAAGATACGTCTGTGGTGGTGGATCGTCTAAGTCTCACCCCATGAGCTCTCGTACCACCGGCCTCAGTACCGGGCCCACTAGATGATCGTCCATCTCTGACACCACCCCCCTCCTACCACTAGCCACTCTACTGGGAGCAATATCAGGCTCCTTGTCAGATATCTCTCTTCTAGGGGGTCGATCCTGAAAAAAAAATTCACACATAAGTAAACACATGATATTATAAGTTATTGAAAATTTATATTTGAAATAAAATACTCACAACAGGGATGAGTGGAGGAACACCCATTTGTACCATGCGACGATTATTATCTGTTATCTTTTTCTGTCGCCTCTCTTCAATGGGTTTCATTTCCTGCAATGAAAACAAATATGGAAGTAATTAAAAATAGATAACTAATGTGTAACCCAAAAAAATATATAGAAAAACCATTATGATAAAAAACATAATGTAAAAGAACATTTATGGTGGTTTGAAGGTAAGTACTAGGATACACACTCTGAATGATGTTGGTGAAACATGTAGGTGAAAACACAACTGTATGATTCTATATATTTCCCACCATAACTTCGGGTTCACAATAAACTCTATAAATTGAGCTATTGGCATCATCATAAGTAATAAATGGATTGCTTCCAATTGCAGTAGGGATAGTGTCGTCTTCATCATCACCATCATCAAAAACATGTGTGGGATTTACTTTAATAATTACACCGAATTTAGGATGATGATGATCTTTGACATAAAAAACATTTTTCACCATTGATGCCAATACATATGGTTCATCGATGGTAAGAGTGAGAGTCATGTCAATAACTCGAAATCCACAATCATCAATAAAGGTTCCTTGCCTCGTCATTGAATCAAACCATTGACATTTCCTCATCGTTACTCGACCATGCGAGTAATAATCCAAAAATATTATTTTCTGCATGAATCCATAATAAGAAACATTTTCAGAACGAGGTCTAGTATCCGATGAGCTGGCATAATAGTCTGTTGTGGCACTTAGCATAACACCATTATGTGGTGTTCTAAAATTTCATGCTCATTCAATGATAATAAATTTGTATCCATTGATCACAAGTGATTTACAAGCACGAATCATTGTATTAGGACCAAAAGCCAAAGCTCTTGTTTCCTTAGAAACAGAGTCTGTAGGAAAACTCGATAACTGAAATATAAACAAATAGTAAAGTTAATTAAATATTACTTTTATTTATTTATTACTGAAATATTTTTACCTTCAATTTCAACCAAGCAGAAAACCCTTTTCTATGAAAAGTCTCTTTCCTTCTCAAAGATAAATAAATATTCTTTCTATATATCAATTCTTTATGTTCCCTGTAGATAAAAATAATAATAGTTTAACAAATATTTAAAATTACAAGAGATAAGGTAAGAGATACATGTACAATATACTAACATGATATACTCATCAAACAAATCACAATTGAACAACACTGTGCAATGTGCCATCTCTCGCTCTTCAAGGCTTAATGTCATTAATGTATATGATCCCATAATTCTTACTGTCTGAGGAAGTGATGGAAAACTGAGTTCAATTTTCACATACTGTTCTTCTTCATTTCTCATTAGTCTGTTTACTCTCCTAGTAAGATCAGACAAATTCATTATGTAGAAATCCATACATTCTTGAGCCAAGTAACCATTCGAAATATAACCTTCAAGATAATTCCTATTCCAAACATATGATTTCAATGTGCACATGATTATTTCAGTTGGATACATCCAACGGAAAGCAACGGGTCCTCCAAAAATTATTTCTGTCGGAAGATGGACAGTCAGATGCAACATGCATGTAAAAAATGATGGAGGGAATATTTTCTCTAACTCACTCAAAATTAATGGTGTCTCTGCCAACAGTTTTTGAAAGAAGGATTTGGATAGCCTCTTAGCACAAAGATCTCTAAAAAAATAGCACAGCCAAATAACAGAGACTCTAACAATATTGGACAAGAGATGACGGATTGCTATTGGAATCAACTCATGCAAAAGGACATGATAATCATGAGTCTTCAAAGATTTCAGCTTCCACTCTTTTCTGTTGACCCGTTTTGATATATTTCATGAATAGCCATCATGAACATTAATAGTATGTAGCACTTACAGAAAATGATTTTTTTCAGCAGGTGTCATCACATAACAAGCACATGGAACTTTCCATTTAATTTCACTGATACAGACAGGATGCAATTCTGGTCTGATCCCCCAACTTACCAAGTCACGCTGAGATCATAAAACATATTTTGTCTTCCCAGTGAAATTTAGAATAATCTCAAGCAACATTTCACATATATTCTTTTTAATTTTCATTACGTATAAGCAATGACGTAACAAGTTGGTTGACCAATACAATAACTCAAAGAATATAATTTTCTTCTTCCAATTGTAACAGGTATCATTGGAAACATTTTTCCTCTTTCTAGATTTCATTACACCCTTCCCAAATGAATAACATAAATCATTCAATTCATTAAGCACATCAGTTCTAGACATACGCTGAGGTGGAGCATCATTCTCCATGGTATTGTCAAATCTTCGACGATTGTTTCTATATGGATGGTTTATTGGCAAGAATCATCGATGTCCCATAAAACTAAAACTACGACAATATTTCAGTCTTCTCGATCTATTATTCTTCATAAAAATAGGACATGATAATTTTCCTTTAGTGCTCCATCTAGACATCATTGCATAAGTAGGAAAATCATTGATCATCCACATAAGCGCAGAGCGCATCTGAAATATGTCTTTCGAACATGCATCGTATGTGGGCACACCCACATCCCAAAGAAGATTCAACTCTTTTATTAAAGGTTGCAGGTATAAATCTATATCACTGCTGGGATCAGAAGGGCAAGATATCAGTATACTCAAGAAAGTGTAAGGATTTTTCATACATAACCAAGGGGGAAGGTTATAAATGTGTATGAAAACCGGCCATGTGCTGTGCGAAGTAAGCATATGCCCAAATGGATTAAAACCATCACATGAAAGTCCCAGTCTCACATAACGCACATCGGCTGCAAATTCAGGATATCGATCATCAAATCTCTGACATGCAAATCCATCTGAAGGGTGAACCAACTCTTCATTATTCTTTTTTCTCTCGGTGTCATGCCATCACATTTTTACGGATATTTCATTAGACATGAAAAAGTTATGTAATCTGGGATTCATTGGAAAGTGCCACATTACTTTGTGTGGCACACGAGATGGTGATCTATCATCTTTTGGATTCCATCAGGAGGTTCCACATTTGATACAATCATTTCATTCAGCAGTTTTCTCCCAAAATAAGCTGGAATCATTCGAGGAAGCATGAATTTTTTTTGAGAATCCATGTTCATCAACTAACTTCCTTGCCATATAGTGGATTGAGGGAATATCTCCATCATTTGGAAGTAATTCCTTCAAGATGGTAATAATGTAATCAACTGTAGAATTTGAAATCCCATATATACTTTTCCCATGAAACAATCGGATTAAAAATTCCAACTTTTTCATTTTACCACATTGCCGATATACTGGAGTCGTCGCAACATCATTCGATTTTTTCACACTATCAACATCATCATTTTCATTGGAAGCATCATGTGTGATTGTATCGAAATCTTGTTGGCTGGACATCCTTTCCTTCTCATGATGTCGAATAAATGGAAACTGATCATATATCAAACTCTCCAATTTAGTATTATCATTTGGATCATCAACATTTTGAGAATCCGTATTCTCTCCATTGTGATACCACACATAATAGTTTTTTTGGAAACCATATTTGGTTATATGATATCCAACTGTGTCATGACACAACCATGGTCTTCCAACACAATTAAATCATGGGCAGTGTATGCGACCACTATCTGAAGCCTTGTCAAATGAAAAATCTAGAATGCTGTTCAAATTGTTTTGAAAATCAGTTGAAATCTGATCAGTTTCGTACATCCAAATTCTGTCCATTTTGTAAAAAAACTACAATAATTAATTTCAAATAAATTCAATAATATTGAAGTATAATCAAAAAAATATTTAGGTCAATGAAAATTGTTTACTTTATATAAAAGCATAACTAACACATTACTCTATATGATAATCATATTAAGAAATACAACAAAATACAGTGTATATAAGTAAATAAGATACATAATTTATAATGCCTATATTCAAGGATTTCCAAGTAAGATATTGGAAGTGGATCAAGGAATACATAATCCTTAAGGATCTTGTTGGGAGTACACGAGTTTTATACATTAAGTTCTTCAAGGAGATCAAGATGAGGAGTATGATAACGATCAGGGGAGTGGCGGGACTGTCCAAGGGTGGTGCAGGGTGTCCAGGGGGGTGTAGGTTGTCTAGGGGTGGTGGGGCCATCCGGGGGGTCGGAGGTGTCCAGGGGGTCGGGGTGTCCAGGTGGGCGGGCTGTCCGCAGGGGTGGTCAGCCTATCCAAAGGGGTAGGGGGAGTCCAGGGGGTGGGAGGGCTGTCCAAGGAGGTGAGCGGGGTGTCTAGGGGGTGGGTGGGGCTGTCTGGGGGGGGGGGCTGTCCAAGGAGTTGAGCGGGCTGTCTCAGGGGGGTACATGGTGTCCAAGGGGGTGCAGGGTGTCCAGGGGGGTGGTCGGGCTGTCCAAGGAGGTGAGCGGGGTGTCCATGGGTTGGGTGGGGCTGTCTGGGGGGTACAAGGTTTCCAGGGGGTGGTCTATCCAAGGAGGTGAGCAGGCTGTCCGGGGGGGGGGGGGTTTCCAAGTAGGTGAGTGGGCTATCCGGGGGGTACAGGGTGTCCAAGGGGGGTGCGGGGTGTCCAGGGGGGTGGGCGGGCAGTCCAAGGAGGTGAGCGGGGTGTCCAAGGGGTGGGTGGGGCTGTCGGGGGGGGGGGGTTGTACAAGGTGTCCGGGGGGACTGCTTTCCAAGTAGGTGAGCAGGCTGTCCAGGGGTGGGCAGGCTGTCCAAAGAGGTGAGCGGGCTGTCCGGGGGCGGTACTGGTTGTCCAAGGGGGGTGCGGGCTATCCAGGGGGGTGCGGGGTGTCTAGGGGGTGGTGGGGCTGTCCAGGGGGTTGGAGGTGTCCAGGGGATCGGGGGGTGTCTCGGGGGGTCAGGGTGTCCAGGTGGGCGGGCTGTCTGCGGGGGTGGTCAGGCTGTCCAATGGGGTAGGGGGAGTTCAGGGGGGGGGGGGCTGTCCAAGGAGGTGAGAGGGGTGTCCAGGGGGTGGGTGGGGATGTCCGGGAGGGGGGGGGGAGGGTACAAGGTGTCAAGGGGGTGGGTGGGCTGCCCATGGGGGGTACGGGGTGTCCAGGGGGTGGGCGGGCATCCCATGTGGGTGGCAGGGCTGTCTAGGGGTGGGGGGGGGGGGCTTTCCAGGGGGTGGGCGGGCTGTCCACGGGGGGTGGTCCGGCTGTCCACGGGGGTGGTGGCGCTGTCCAGTGGGGTCGAGGGTGTCAAGGGGGTGGGGGGGATTTCTAGGGGGTGGGGGTAGCTATCCACGGGGGGTGGTCGGACTTTCCACAGTTGATTCATTTGATGACATAGTATAGGTATATTTATATTCAAATAATACCCCAACAATAATCATGCAGCCGTGTCATTAGTCTAAACCCCTAGAACACATAAAACAAGCTAGTATGGACATTTACTAAATTATTTAACACCATATGAATAAAAATACACTCTAAATATAGTTTGAGAGTATATAATAGTGTGTGTGAAAAAAATGATATTAAATCAATTTAAATGAATATGGAACAAATGAGGGTTTACAATACACTAAGAGTACCTCAAACAATCCAAAACCACTATAGCGCCACATATTTAACTTCATGAAATAGGACCTGAAAATATTACCTAAGTCTTTACTGATGACCACCTAATTGGAACACTATTTATGGTTCTTGAACACAAGGAACAAACTATGTTTGGTCTCTACCAACTCAATCACCCCCTTGTAGATCATAATCTTGTTTCCCCTTATACTAAAATGGTCTCACTGGAAGCTACTTATAATGCTGGTCCTAAACCATTCATTCTCCACAAAACAATAATCAATGAATAATTGGACACATCTTAATGATGACACAAGATCATCACATAAACACATCAAAACAGAAACAAAAACATATAGGATGGTTCTAAATAAAAAACATAATTAGATAAATTTCAATTAAAAATAAGGTACCAGTTAATAAGATACCTTAAACACATAAAAATAAAAACAAAAACATAAACACATGAAAATAAAAAACATAGAAACAAAAACATATAGGATGTTTCTATATAAAAAACATATAGGTTAAATCAAAACAGAAACAAAAACATTAACACACCAAAATCAAATCTAAAAAAAGAAAAAATAGATAAATTTTAATAAAAATAAGGTGCTGGTTAATAAAATACCTAATTTAGGATGAGTCTTATGAGATTTCGAAGTAAATTCAACACCTTGGATGGGATGGAAGAAGAGGAACCTGAAGGAGCTCGAATATCCAAACTGGTCTGGTAGAAGGAGCTCCAAAATCACATGCTGCTCCCGTTTAGGGTTCTGTATCGCGAATGGGGGAGAGGACAGGCCGCTGCCAATTTGGGGGAAAGTTGTGACAACGGTTTTTAAAAATCGTTGGTATATACTTTTAGGGCACACCTATACCAATGGTTTATTAGAACCGTTGGTAAAAACCTCCCCCAACCACACCTATACCAAAGATTCTTTAGAACAGTTGGGAAAAACCTCCCCCAACCACATTTTTACCAATGGATCAATGAGAACCGTTGGTAAAAATCCCCTAAACACATCAATACCAATGGTTTACTAGAACCATTGGTAAAACCTTCCCTATACCATCCTTTACCAACGGTTCTATGAAACCATTGGTATGTAAGTGTGGGGAAAAACCCACATTCCATTAGTGATAGGCTTGACAGTATCACCTTACAGTTATTAAAATTTCCATTTAAATATTACTTTTATAACTATAATATCTTTTATATACCTAGATCACTTTTTATATTATATTATAAATCCAGGATTTTTGTAGACACCACTGGTGATGGCCTACTAGTATTTCATTTCACAACATATCTCATGCCGCTATTGGGTACCCAGATAGACATTATAAATGCAGGCTAGGATTGGTAAAAACTCCTGAAGTTTTATTCTATAATTATTTCATGTCAAAGAGTAGTGGAGCACTAAACCAAAGCGTTTCTTATGATTTTATCAGGAGATAGATATTTTTTTGTTCTATTTTGATAGAAGTATTATATTGATGCTTATATACCTGTTTTAGATTATTTGTAGGAACATTACATTATATATCATTTTGGTATATGATATTTATTTTTTAATTGTGGTAAATATCTTTCTTTGGAAGTTATCACCAATTCAGTTTTTCATGAACTTCAGCTAAGGAGGGTTTCTAGTCCATTGGTCTTAGTATGTTTTTATGCTTCTTATTAATTTTTATATTGCTTCCATTATTCACTAGTTTTATTACTAAAACTGTGTTTTATTATTGTAAGGAGGTATTATCTCCCCACTAACACACCATTAGACGTTTCTTCTAGTCATCATCCTCTGGTGTTTAGGAATATGTGCATGAGGATATGTTGCTAACCAGTCTCGGATCACTATTCAATGGCATCAAGGTCCATGATGTTACACTACAAGAAATTAAAACTGAATAGACACACTATTATAAATGGAATAACCTTTAAAAAATTTAAATAATTAGAAATATAACTTTACTTTAAAAAATATGAAATATAATATTTAATATATTAGAAGAAAATTCATTCAAGAAGGAAATATATATTATTCATTAAAAAATAAAATCCCTAGAAAAATAAATAAAATATACAGTGAAATGAATTGACTCATAAGGTTTTTCCCATTGATATCCACTAGCAATATCTCCTGAGAGTTTAGCTGAGAAATTTTAAATCAACTCAAATAATATTACTCATCCCTTTTATATAGTAACTCTATGAGAATCCTCTATCCAGTACCACTTGATCGTGAACCACACCATCACCTCTAAAATTATCATATCATTTTCATAATTAAAATTTTCCTTCATATTTAAGAAAAAAAAATTGGTAAACAATATTAAATTATTTCAATATTATATCAATCATATTGAACCTCTATTACAGTACAACAAAATAATCATGATTTCTTCAAGGTTTTAGTAGTATTGATATCTTTAATAACATGGGTGAAAAATTAATTCAATGCACACCAATGTTTTATTTTCCATATGAATCATCCCATGATCATAAAATAATCATCTCCTATCTGAATAAATCCATGTTGATTAGAATAAATTGTGAAGTGTCGAGATTAAGTGGTGAAATAATATTTTCTTCATACCATTATGGAGTGAATGATCCATGTGTATATCCTTATCTCCCATGAACTTAACACAATGCACATTTTATAAAGTAAAATATCCTATAAGATCTCTAAAATATAAAATATTTCCATAATTCTCACATGAAGCCACCAAGAGTCACACTGGTAGTGAAAAATATTCTATGGGGTTAAAATTAGGAAAAATAAGTATCATATTGGTGCTAAAATTGTCACCTATGTGGGTCTTAGATGTCATATAAGATCAGAATTAACTTCCAAAACCAGATTTTAACTATTTATTTTATCATACATGGGGTAAATCATCCTATGAGGGGTACATTGACCCATTAAAAAGGCTGAAATATCCTTCATGGAGGTATTTCTAAAAGTAAAACATCATATAAAATATTATATTATGATGTCAAGAATATTAACCTATATGATAAATGGTCTTATGAGATAGATTAAATTATGGGCCCAACAAAACCAAAATTCTCTAATTTTGATTTTAATAATAGGACATAATAAGAAATTTTCTAAATTTACACTAAAAATATATATTTTTCATATATTTTCACAAATTAAAAAAACATATAAAAACATTTAAATAATCCATTTTCATAAAAAATAAAAAACTATACTTGAATGAAAAGTATTTAATTTTACTTAAAAATATTGTGGATTAAATCATTTAAATAAAAATTATAGATCATGAATATATCAACTATATCCGGAAGGTGAATATAATTTTGATTATTATAATAAATATGCCTATAATACATGTTTTATTTTGTATAAATTTGAATGTAGTATTAGGATATAACTAAATTCAATACATGAAAATGAAAATATCTTCACTATAAAAAATTTCCATGAGTGGCATAGAAACCTTAACATAGTACTAACATATGAGAGTAAATATAAATTTTTTAATTCCCCGCTACCTGATGATCCACATAAGGATTATTTGGAGTGTGAAAATTATTCCTACTATAGAAACTAGGATGAGGCAATCAAGTTTTTACATCATTATGTTATTATCAAAGATATACATATAATGGGTTTTCAATTTATATAATAAAATCCTAGAGGTTTTACATGATTTATTATTAGGTAAAATTTTCAAACACCCTTACATTATTAATGGTTGTAGTGACAATAATATTCTATGAATAGATAAAAAATATGAAACTAGACTATTTCAAGAAGTAGATACGGGTAAATTTTCATTTGTCATGACATTTTGATAATGTAAATCGTATAAATTATAATATATAATTGATAATTCACACAAGATATTCCATTAAAATATATATGTATTATAGAAGATAAAAATATTGATCTTGGTAGGATGATAAATGAGGATTCAATCTGGGTGAATATGAGTATAACGACCCATACTTTACATACATTTTTTTTACTTCAAAATTGAAGCACACTTATTACAACATATAACAAAACCAAGAAAAGACCATATAGGTGTAGTGTCTTTAGAAACTGGGAAACATAAACAACTGATTCATAAAGCATCTACTTTGCCTCCCATTTATTTCATCATATCTAGAGTCCCTTTATGACATATTCTACTTAATAACCTTCTTCCTGACCTGGGAAAATAAAACATACAAAATGGTGAGCTCAAATTCTCAGTAAGGGTAAACAAAAGAAATATCAATCACATCATATTCATAAGGACATAACATTTTGGAAATATTAACCTACAAAAGAGAGCATAATTTCATAACATGGGATAAATCATAGTAGTGAAATGAAAACCCAATAATCATAACTTAAAACATGAATCATTGTGGCATACACACATAATCATAGAGAATCATATCTTATTAGTCAAGACTCATTGCCAAGACTATCTTAGTGTAAAAAGTCCATTTCTGAACGAAGTCACCCTCGTTTCAGTCCTGTTTCACTGAATTGGTATAACCTACCATTCCAGCCATGTCTATCTCATGAGATATAAAATCTTTACCCAATTCATTGGAGGGAGATATAAGTCCCACCCATCTCATAATGATACCATTCTTATGTGTGCCACAAAATCATAAACCATACATCATAGCATAACCCATATAATAAAAATGGAAATCTTAAACATCGTGACATCATAAAACAATTCATATAAGATAAAGGAATTCATAAAAATATAATTCCATCATAACATAATGAAATCAATGTAATAATAGGGATAGAAACATAACCCTTTATTATCATAGATGGAAAATAATTTTGATAAAACAATTGAACTCCATTCTTGAGGAAAATATCATTTCTGCTTCAAAAACACTTTTCCTTTCTTAACATGTCATACAATTTTAAAATAAAAGAAGTTGATTAAAAATATACTTGAAAAAATTTAAAGTAAGCTTCTTGGAAATAATGTTTTAAAAATCCATTCATGCCCTATAAGTTAAAAAAACATTCTTCTCATACTTTGGTCAGAAAAGTCAAAAAGTACCTCGTATGAAAAATGATAAAAGATTCCTTTCATATCTTTTAATAAAATATCAGAAAAGGGTAAAATTAGATTTAAACAATTTTAGGTGGATGGAAATAACATTAAATATTGAGTAAACATGGATGTGGCTGATAAAATACACCCTAGTAAATACCAAAGTATAAACAATCTCGGATAAAAATGAGATTGTGATATTTCCCTTACCTTAGGTCCGATATGCATTGTACGTGTCTGATCCTCCTGTATAATGATTTAAATAATTTTATTTACTTATTCCAGAATCATACTTATTTTGATGATATCATATATGGTCACATCCTAGCTTCTTATTAGTAATATTTCATTACTACTTGTTATTCAGGTGTTTATTACTTTTTGTTCTTATGCGTGTTTTGTCGAATAAATTCTTATTCTTCTCTTTAGGTTATAGATACCTCATTTCCAGAATGGTATTAGTATAATATATATCATATTCATTCATTTAATTCATTTATATAATCAGTATGAAATGAAGATCATGTAGAACGAGTCGCATCACATCGTGGAGACGATATTCCGTACGTACGCACAAGTGATTATATCGTTCCTATGATAGTGGAATTGTGATTGAGTGTATGTATACTATTTCAGAATCATTATTAGTTTATAATAGTAATATATAGTGATTATTTACACCATTATATCCATCCAAGTAAGGTGGTGGTGGAAAATAGATTACACCACGGCGTGGAGACGGTATTCCGTACGTACACACGCGCGGTGATTTATTTTTCCGTAGGATGGATAGATGGTGAAATAAGGGTGTTTCATACTTATAATAACATATCAGTATATGAGTGATACTTATGTTATTACTTCATAATTAAATAACTAATGAAGAAGAAGTGGAAGAAGAAATAAAGATGAAAGAATCGGTAACGAACATTACCTCTTCTTTGAAGTGCTTCTTTGAGATCTCGTTTTAGGGCACTAAAATTGGTATTTGAAGAAGACCAGGACCTCTAGGATGTCTCTAGGGAAGTGGAGAGGAGAAATTGGCAGAGGTTGGATTATCTTGAATGCTCAAAGTGGTGTGAGGAAGAGAGGGAGGAGGTTCCCTTTTATAAGGGAGGAGAGAGGCACCTTTGGAATAACTAAAAATATTATTTTATTATAAAGCCAAATTCGGTTTTGAATAGCTCAAAATTGATTTATTTTTAAGATAAGGTGAGGATGGGTCGAAATAATATCATACAATAGAATTTATACATGTTTAGGTTCTTATTTTAACCTTATCATTTAGTTTTAACATTAAGTTAAATAATTTTACTTTTACCGTGTCTTCTTGTGTTCTTATACTATAAGGTTAATAAACATACTATAAGTAGCCAAACGAACCCCACGTTGTTTATTAATAATATATAAAACCTTATCTAAGTCATTTTGCCGAACCTTAGATTTTTAGGAATAAAATAACAATTACTAATATAATATTTGTTTTAAAAACTATTTTATGTCAATTTTGACACAATTAAGTAATTAATTTTTGTGAAAATCATAACAGAATGATTAGTTATAAAAAAGTAAATTAAATCAATACTAACATGTCATATTAATCTATAAAATTAGTTTAATTCAGAAAAAGTGTCAAATTACATTTATTTTGGTGTTTATAACATCAATTATGTCAATATTTCATTAATAAGATAATTACTCCATCATCGTTGTGTGATAAATAAATTAAATTACATAATGTCTAAAAATTACAAATAAAATACCATTATGTAGGAAATCTTTTTAGTTTTCTAATGAATATTTATAGACGAATTTATCTTATGTATAACCCACATTAAAAATTATTTAGTTATTAAACATTGATTTTAACTATTTTAACCCTTCTTTAAATAAATTAATAATAAATGTCCTAATCTAATCCAAGTGGGCCTAAATGGTCATATTTTATTCCTAAGTTTGTTTTTCGTCGAATTAAACTTGTCCAATAGAATTAGGACATGTGTTAGGGTAATAATAATATCATTTTTACCCTTAATTACCCTATTTACTTTTAACCGTGGTAAAAAAAAGAAAAAAGTTAATATTCACCAAAAATTATTGTCATCTCATTGAACCACATTTTATTTACTGAAATCAACCGTGTCTTTTAAATTTTCGAAATTCCACTCACAGAAGCGGTAAAATTATGTTTTATGAAAAATTCAGTTTTTAACTACCACTTAGTGGTTTCACTATTCATCAAAAATTGAAAGTTTTCAGAAAAATACCAAAATTTCACCCTAGGCTATTTGATATTAAGAATCCAAAAATGAAGTCCATTTTGAAAAATAAAATATATAAAATTTCAAAATGTGGTCATTACTATTCATAACGGCTAGATTAAATAATATTTTAATAGTATATCGTTGTTTAGTGAAACTCGGTATTGCGTACGATGCAAGCTATCGGGGAAGGTCGCGATTTCGTGTAAAGAAAGCCAAGCAATTGTTGTGTAGAAAAATATTCCTTTGATGATTTATATAACATAAAATTCTTAGGTGTTACATTCTACCCCCCTTAAAATGAATTTCTCCCTCGAAATTCGTCACTTTGTAACAAACAGATGAGGATACCTCTCCCTCATCACATCCTCAAGCTCCCATGTATCTTCTTCTAATTGGTGGTTCCTCCATAAAACATTCACCAATCGAGTGGTCTTGTTTCGTAAGACCTTTTCGCTACGATCCAGAATCTCCATCGGTTGTTCTTCATAAGAAAGATCTTGCTCCAGCGGTACAACTTCTGAGCTGAGTACATGTGAAGGATCAGGTATGTAGTTTCTCAGGAGAGATACATGGAACATATCGTGAACTTGAGATATATTCAGTGGAAGCGCCAATCGGTAAGCTACCTTCCCAACACGATCCAGTATTTCGAAAGGACTGATATATCTAAGGCTCAACATCCCCTTCTTTCCATATCTCATTACCCTCTTCTAGGGAGATATTAGTAAGAACACTTTATCACCCACTTCAAACTCTAGGTCTTTTCTTTGGTTGTCGACATAACTTTTCTGTCGACTCTGAGCTGCTCTTATGTGTTGTTGAATAGATCTGACCTTTTCTGCCATTTCATCAACGAGATCGGTTCCTAATAGCTTTCTTTCACCAACTTCATCCCAGCAAGTTGGAGTCCTGCATTTCTTTCCATAGAGAGCTTCATAAGGAGCCATCTGAATACTGGAGTGAAAGCTATTATTATAAGAAAATTCCACCAAAGGTAGGTGTTGATCCCAACCACCTTTTAAATCCATAGAGAAAGCTCTCTACATATCTTCTAGAGTTTGAAATTTTTTTCTCAGACTGACCGTCTATCTGAGGATGATAATAAATTATAAAACTCAACTCTGTATCCAGAGTATGATGAAGACTTCGCAAGAACTTCGAGGTAAATCTCAGATCCCGATCAGATATAATAGAAAGTGGTACTCCATGCAATCTTACCACTTCCTTTACATATATCCTGGAAAGCTGATCCAAAGAGAAATCCTCTCTAATAGAAATGAAGTGTGCAGACTTTGTAAGACGATCAACTATGACCCAGATAAAATTATTGCCTTTGGATGTTTTAGGAATTCCTGTAAAAAAGTCCATAGTGATGTTTTCCCATTTCCATTCGGGTATGGGTAATGGTTGTAACATCCCCTTAGAATTATATCTCTCAGCTTTAACTTGTTGACAAACCAATCATCAAGAGACATATTCAGCAACATCTCTTTTCATGCCATCCCACCAGAAGTATTCTTTCAGGTCCCTGTGCATCTTCGTGCTTCCAGGATGAATAGAGAATGAAGAACTATGAGCCTCATCCAGCAGCTCCCTCTTTAATTTGGGGATGGGAGGAACACAAACCCGTTTCCATAACTTTATTTTCCCATCACAATCAAGGATGAATTCAGGAACATTTCTCACATTCTTTTGTAACTCAACATCTTCTTTATGTGCCTCTTTAATCATTACATGTATAGATGGTTGAACATTCATTTGAGAAAGATATAATTTTTCCCCTTTCAATATAATTCCAAGATCCATCCTTTGTAAATCCATAAATATTGGATCTTTTGTGATCCTCATCATGGATAAACTAGCATGGTCTTGTCGACTTAATGCATCTGCCACCTTGTTTGCTTTCCCAGGATGGTAATGGATTGAGCAGTCGTAATCCTTAATCATCTCCAACCATATTCTTTGGAGCATATATAGCTCCTTTTGTGTGAAAATATACTTTAAACTTTTATGATCAGTATAAATATCACACCTTTCACCATAAAGGTAATGCCTCCAAAATGTTAATGCAAAGATTACCGCAGCTAACTCCAAATCATGAGTTGGGTAATTTTGCTCATGTATTTTCAACTGTCGTGAGGCATAAGCTATAACCATATAATTTTGCATAAGAACACACCCCAATCCCTTCTTGGATGCATCACTATAGATCACAATCCTTTCTCCACTACAAGGTAGTGTGATCATAGGTGCACTGGATAACCTTCTTTCAAACTCCTTAAAATTCTCTTCATATTCCTCCGTACAAACAAACTTAACTCCTTTCCGAGTCAACTTGGTGAGTGGATTAGATAATCGTGAAAAATATTTCACAAAACGTCAATAATATTCAGCTAAACAAAGATAATTCGGATCTCGGTTACTGTTGTTGGTCTCGACCATCTTTTGATAACCTCTGTTTTTGCTGGATCCACAGATATCCCCCCTTTTGAGATTATGTGACCCAAAAATGCAACTTTTTGAAGCCAAAATTCACACTTGGTAAATTTGGCATAAAGCTTCTCCTTTCTTAGGGTCTCCAATATAATTCTCAAGTGATCTTCATGTTCTTACTTGCTCGTTGAATAGAAAAGAATATCATCTATAAAGACTACCACAAATTGATCAAGATAGTCTCAAAATACTCCATTCATCGGATCCATGAAGATAGCAGGGGAATTAGTAAGACCAAATGGCATCACTATAAATTCATAGTGTCCATACCTTGTACGGAAAGCCGTATTTGGTATATCCTCCCTTTTGACCCTTAATTGATGATACCCTGAAATAAGATCAATCTTGGAAAAGTATTGAGCTCTGCGAAGTTGGTCAAATAGGTCATCAATGAGCAATAGAGGATATTTGGTCTTGATAGTAATCTTGTTAAGTTCTCGATAATCAATTCAGAGTCTCATTGATCCATCTTTCTTCTTAACAAATAGAACTGGTGCTCCCCAAGGTGATGCAATAGGGCATATGAACCCCTTATCAAGATTAACTTGGAGTTGCTTCTTCAATTCCTGCAACTCAATTGGGTCCATTCTATAAGGTGTCATTGAAATAGGCAAAGCACCCGGTACGATTTCTACTGAAAACTCAACTTCACGATTCGGTGGAAGACCCGGTAATTCCTCCAGAAAGACATCATCAAACTCCCGTACAATGGGTATATTCTTAATCGTGAGTTTCTCACCAACCATTTGAGATAAATAACCCTCATTTAGTGGAATCAATACCCATAAAAGGGAAGAAATTTCCACTGGAAGGTTATGTTCATCCTTGCATCGATAGACGATCATAGATTGATCTGGAATATGAAATGTGACTTCCCTTCTTTAGAAATTGATATGAGCTCCATGAAGAGAAAGACAATCCATGCCATGAATCACATCAAATTCCACTATAGGAAGGATCACAAGACTGGGAGGAAGCACTTTCCCACAAACTTCAATCAGAGAAGAATTATAAACCTTTGATGCGACTGTTGTGCCATTAGGTGTTCTCACAGATAACTCAACATCTAATTTTTGAGGTAATACGGTTATACCCTTAGAAAAGTTTTCAGAAATAAAGGATTGGGTTGATCCAGAATCAAATAAAACATTTTCTACTTTTGAGTGGATAGTAAGTGTACCTTTCACCACATCGTTATCGTACTCTACATTGCTGATAGAAATTGTATGTGACTTTCCTTTTTCTTTAGCCTTAAGAGTTTGTTGACGTCGACCATCATCATCAACCCTTGGATTATGGCATTTATTGGTATAATGTCCCATCTCCTTGCACTTGAAACATTGAAGTGTTGTAGGGTCTTCTTGTGTATCCCTTCCTTTGTTTTCATCATTAGACATCTTCTTCCCATCATTGCAGCATTCAAATGCCCGATGACCTTCCTTTCCACATTTAAAACATTTACTTGTCCCTTTAAGACAAATCCGTCCATGTTTCTTTCCACACTTTGAGCATAAGGGAATTCTCATCTTCTTTTCAGTGTGATCTTTAGATTTTCCTTTAAATTCCATTTTCCTCTTCTTATCAAACCCATATGACTGATGGGTTACTCCAATCTCCATCTCAACTTTGAGAGCACATCGAACGATTTCCTCGTAGCTATTGAAGTCCCTTATGGCTAAGGCCCTTCGGAGACTTGGTTTTAATACACTAAAGAATCGATAGATCTTACTCTCAGGTTGGATAATAATACCAAAAGCTTACCTTTCAAGTCTTGTAAAATTTGCTTCATAGGTACCAACAAATTCATCATCATTTTGCTTCAGTTCAAGAAACTCTTTCTCCATATTTTTTCAGAGAATACGAGGGATGTACTTACTGAAAAATATGTTCTTGAACTCTTCCCATTCCATGGACTCAATTTCATCCCTTTGCCTTGTATTCTTAATAAGATTCCACCATTGATCAACATCACCTTCCAAACGATACACTGCTAAGATGACTTTATCATGCTCAGAACATTGAAGAACTGAAAATATCTTCTCAGTAGTACTAATCCATTGTTCAGCAACTAATGGACCATTAGACCCGCTGAATGAAGGTGGATGTTGTCTCATGAAGGATTCAATAGAATTTTTCTCATTCCTTTGCTTGTTTGGAAGTCCTGCATGATTTATAGCTTGAGAATGTTGTGTGAGCAGGGCTACAAGATTTTTCATTCCAGCTCCCATAACGTTTGGTTGCTCACGGGGACAATCATTGCATTGCCCGTCGCATTCCACATTAACACGGTTCCTTCGGGTTCCATCGATTGACTAAAACCAAAAATAATAGTGTGAGCAACACTAATTATAATAGGAAAACCACATAATCATGAATAAAATTTCACACTTAAGTTCTTATACTAGGTTATTCATGGCCATTTCTAAAACACTAAGATTGTGTTCTATGCATAGACATATCCTTAGGGTTCTTACTAAGGCTTTCACATCCTAGTTTCCAAAGGTTTACTATAACCTCCCTCTGATACCAACTATAACGACCCATACTTTACATACATTGTTTTTACATCAGAATTGAAGCACACTTATTACAATATATAACAAAACCAATAAAGGACCGTATAGGTATAATGTATTTAGAAACTGGGAAACATAAACAACAGGTTCATAAAGAATCTACTTTGCCTCACATTTATTTCATCATATCTAGAGTCCCTTTTTGAGATATTCTACTTAATAACCTTCTTCCTGGCCTGGGGAAATAAAACATACAAAAGGGTGAGCTCAAATACTCAGTAAGGGTACACAAAAGAAATATCAATCACATCATATTCATAAGAACATAACATTATGGAAATCTTATCCTCCAAAAGAGAGCATAATTTCATAACATGGGATAAATCATAGTAGTGAAATGAAATCCCAATAATCATAACATAAAACATGAAACTTTGTGGAATACACACAAAATCATAGAGAATCATATCTTATTAGTCAAGACTCATTGTCAAGACTATCTTAGTGGACAAAGTCCATTTCTGAACCGAGTCACCCTCGTTTCAGTCCTGTTTCACTGAACCGGTATAACCTACCGTTTCGGCCATTTCTATCTCACGAGATATAAAATATTTACCCAATGCATTGGAGGGAGATATAGGTCCCACCCATCTCATAATGATACCATTCTTATGTGTGCCACAAAATCATAAGCCATACATCAATGCATAACCCATATAATAAAAATGGGCATCGTAAACATCGTGACATCATAAAACAATTCATATAAGATAAAGGAAATCATAAAAATATAATTCCATCATAACATAATCAAATAAATGTAATAATAGGGATAGAAACAGAACACTTTATTATCATAGATGGAAAATAATTTTGATAAAACACATGAACTCCATTCTTGAGGAAAATATCCTTTCTGCTTCAAAAACACTATTCCTTTCTTAACATGTCATACAATTTTAAACTAAAAGAAGTTGATTAAAAATAAACTTGAAAAATTTTAAAGGAAGCTTCTTGAAATTATTTTTTAAAAATCCATTCATGCCGTATAAGTTAAAAAACATTCTTCTCATAAATTTGTCGGAAAAGTCAAAAAGTACCTCGTACGAAAAATGATAAAAGATTCTTTTTATATCTTTTACTAAAATATCACCAAAGGGTAAAATTTGATTTAAACAATTTTAGGTGGATGGAAATAACATTAAATATTGAGTAAACATGGATGTGGATGATAAAATACACCCCAGTAAATACCAAAGTATAAACAATCTCAGATAAAAATGAGATTGTGATATTTCTCTTACCTTAGGTCCGATATGCTTTGTACGTGTCCGAAACTCCTGTATAATGATTTAAATAATGTTATTGACTTATTCCAGAATCATACTTATTTTTATGATATCATAAATGGTCATATTCTTAGCTTCTTATTAGTAATATTTCATTACTACTTGTTACTCGGGTGTTTATTACTTTTTGTTCTTATGTGTGTTTGGTCGAATAAATTCTTATTCTTCTCTTTAGGTTATAGATACCTCATTTCCAGAATGGTATTAATGTAATATATATCATATTAATTCATTTAATTCATTTATATAATCATTATGAAATGAAGATCATGTAGACCGGGTCGCATCACATCGTTGAGACGGTATTCCATACGTACACACGAGTGATGATATCGTTCCTATGATCGTTGAATTGTATTAGAGTGTATGTATACTATTTCAGAATTAGTGTAACTTTATAATAGTCATATATAGTCATTATTGACACCATTATACCCATCCAAGTAAGGTGGGGGTGGAAAATAGATTACACCACGACGTGGAGACGGTATTCCATACGTACACACGCGCGGTGATTTCTTTTTATGTAGGATGAATAGATGGTGAAATAGGGTTGTTTCATACTTATAATAACATATCATTATATGAGTGATACTGATGTTATTACTTCATAATGAAAAAACTAATGATGAAGAAGTGGAAGAAGAAATAAATATGAAAGAATCGGTAACAGACATTACCTCTTCTTTGAAGTGCTTCTTTGAGACCTCCTTTTAAGACAATAAAATTGGTCTTTGAGGAAGACCAGGAACTATAGGATGTATCTAGGGAAGTGGAGAGGAGAAAGTGTCAGAGGTTGGCCGAGCTTGAAGGCTCAAAGTGGTGTGAGGAAGAGAGGGAGTAGGTGCCCTTTTATAAAGGAGGAGAGGGGCACCTTTGGAATAACTAAAAATATTATTTTATTATAAAGCCAAATTCTATTTTGAATAGCTCCAAATTGATTTATTTTGAAGCTAAGGTGGGGATTTGTCGAAATCATTTAATACGATAGAATTTAGACAAGTTTAGGTTCCTATGTTAACCTTATCATTTAGTTTTAACATTAAGCTAAATAATTTTACATTTACCGTGTCTTCTTGTGTTCTTATACTATAAGGTTAATAAACTTATTATAAGGAGCCAAACGAACCCCAAGTTGTTTATTATTAATATATATAACCTTATCTAAGTCATTTGGCAGAACCTTATATTTTTAGGAATAATATAACAATTACTAATACAATATTTGTTTTAAAAACTATTTTATGTCAATTTTGACACTATTTAGTAATTAATTTTATTGAAAATCATAACCGAATGATTAGTTCAAAAAAGTTCATTAAATCAATACTGAAATGTAATATTAATATAGAAAATTAGTGTAATTCATAAAAAGTTTCAAATTACATTTATTTTCAGGTTTATAACATCAATTATGTCAATATTTCATTAATAAGATAATTACTGCATCATCGTTGTGTGATAAATAAATTAAATTAAATAATGTCTAAAAATTACAAATAAAATACAATTATTTAGGAAATCCTTTTAGTTTTCTTATTAATATTTATAGTCAAATTTATCATATGTATAACCCCATATTAAAAATGATTTAGTTATTAAACATTGATTTTAACTATTTTAACCCTTCTTTAAATAAATTAATAATAAATGTCCTAATCTAATCCATGTGGGCCTAAATGGTCATATTTTATTCCTACGTTTGTTTTCGGTTGAATTACACTTGTACAATAGAATTAGGACATGTGTTAGGGTAATAATAATATCATTTTTACCCTTAACTACCCTATTTACTTTTAACCGTGGTAAAAAAAGTAAAAAGTTACTATTTACCAAAAATTATTTTCATCTCATTGAACCATATTTTACTTACTAACATCAACTGTTTCTCTCAGATTTTCGAAATTCCACTCACAGAAGTTGTTAAATTATGTTTTATGAAAAATTCAGTTTTTTAACTACCACTTAGTGGTTTCACTATTCATCAAAAATAGAAAGTTTTCAGAAAAATACCAAAATTTCACCCTAGTCTAATTTCGATATTACGAATCCAAAAATGAAGTCCATTTTGAAAAATAAAATTTATAAGTGGTTATTACTATTCATATCGGCTAGTTTTAAAAATATTTTAATAGTATATCGTGTTTTAGTGAAACTCGGTATTCCGTACGACGCATGCTATCAGGGAAGGTCGCGATTTCATGTAAAGAAAGACAAGAAAGTTCTGTATAGAAAAAGATTCCTTTGATTATTTATATAACATAAAAGTCTCCGGTGTTATAATGAGATTATCTTAATCAAAAATTCATCAATAATTAATTAGATAGTATATATTTTTCCTAAAATAACATTTCCTTATAGACATATTATTTATAATGTTATTAAAAGGATAAATTACAAATTTATTTTCCTTGTGAGATTTATTTTGAGTCTTGAAAAAAATTTATTATCCTTTTATGATATTATTTACAAATAATAGCATTAAAACCTATCCATATTCAAAAAATAATGATAGATTGGATCACATAGGATTTATAATATGATATAAATACAACATGTCGTATGTTTTTTTGTTACAATGTGAGTCATTTGAGAAGGATAATTCGATAAATAAACATGCATCAGGAATACCAAGTGTGTCATTCTGAATTATAAAAATGTTGCTAATGATATTGTATAAATACCTAAGATGGAAAATAAACATTAAAATTAGATATTGTTTTTATATGAAAAAGGGAACATCTATAATTTTGATAGTGGGATAAATAATGAACATGATAAAGTAGTGTCTTTAGATTCATATGATTTTGATATAGTAATAACTTCTATAATAGTTCATGGAAAATAATGTTCTTCAAACACATAGTTTATAGGAATGTTAGAACTACCGATAAATTGTTTATAATCACAATTTTAGGTGATATTGTATTTATTGGAGATAATTTATCCTAATAGTTCAAGGAATGTGTAAATATAAAATAATCATGTAAATGGAAATTATATATGAATTCATAAATGGATTCCTTGTATGAAAATAAGGATAGTATTTTGGTAGAACTTATTACTATTGTGTAGCCCACTTGGTCAAAATAGATTTTCAAGAATGTTATCATCTAGGATGGTAAATAAAATACCTATAAATAAATATTTTATGATAAAGGGTTTACTATAATTAAAGATGTTGGATCTAATGACTCATTTTCATCAATAAGTATATTATAATTTATTGAAATTTTAATTATTAGTTATCTGTACAATGATAATTTGTGACATGCTTCACATCATAGGTATGCTATACCTTTTCCCCCTTTTCTTTATATTTTTGTTCTATAGGTTTTCAGCAGTTAGGGGTTGATATTTTGGATTATAGGAGAAAAAAATAAAGGTGCATGATTTTTACATGATTAATAGTAACTGGGTGGTAACTGTGTGATATGTATTATTTGTTTCTAGTAGATTTTATTATCATTTATAATGGTTTGTCGAATTTTGAATATTTATTAAAAAACCATGTGATTTATTAACTGTGGGTATAGAGGTGGATTTATGGATTTATCATGAATTTTTTAACCATGTGGTTATTTATATGTAACAATGCACTTGATTTTTCAAGAGATAGTAGAGAACAAATGGTTATCACACAATTTTTCTAACAATGAATACAAACAATTTGATCTATAATAATTACATTAAAAAGGAAAATTACCCCAACACCAATGGTCTTTTAGACCCTACTTTCTCCTTAATATCTCATTAGTATGACCCAACCTTTCCTTAACACTCTCGTAGGTTATCAATTGGGACTCATAGAGATTTTCTATCAATTTCGTTGTATCTATTTAAGGTATGTAGAAATCTGTTATTTAATCCTAATTTGTTATTTAGATTTACTCTCAATATCTCATCCCCCCATATTCATTGAAACCAAAATGAGATTTGATCAGAAAATATAAGGATTAATGTATGGAATTGATTATTTTTATTATGGATTTAGAATTTAGAGGACTATATGTATTCATTTAGGATTAATATTTTAAAAGTAATCTAGGGATTCTCTACAGGTGTTGTAGGTGTCTCTATATAATATTTTTTTCATATAACAATTAATCATTATTTTTTTTCCTTTAGTTCTTCTAGTGGAAGAAGTGTATTAAATATATATTACGATTTATTTATGAAATTTAATATTTTTCAAGGGATTTTTTTTAATAGTGGGTTTTCATTAAAAATAGTTTTATACAATTCATGTTTCATAAAAATGCCTCATTGATAATTTGAAGAATAAAATGGGGTTTCATAATGGGAGTGGTAATTATTTTTGTATGGAAATATGTTATTAAATTGTGGGAATGATTTATTTGAATGTATTATGGAAAAATATCACACCAGATCCTTATGTACATCAGGTTGTGGACATATGGAATCCTCAGTGAGTGTGGAACCACTATGGGTTATGGGTGTGATACTGATATACTATGGCAGGTTCTGATATCATTAAAAATTAAATTATATTGTATTAGTGTTTTTTGTGTTTCTCACCTTGGATCATGGAGACCATTTTGTGATGGATTATGATAATCATTTCACAATGTTATTTAATATACCTTAAAAACATGTCACTAATGGATACCTAACGGATAGATGGTTTTAGATGTGTGTGATTCTAGAGAATTGATTGATTCATATGATCATGTGCTTGATGACATTTACTGATGTGTTTGATAATACATTTATAGATGATGTATACTTAGTTGGGAAAATAATTCTTAGTGGAGCATCTCTTATTATATGGGCTAGTTAGGGTGTGCCACATATTTTGAAAAGGAAGCATATTAATGGTTATTTTTTATTAGGATATATTAAATAGGGGAATTTAGTAATATACTAGGTAGTTTTCTACCATTGTGAAATACCTATCCATTACTAATCCTAATTATATAGTAACACCCAATATCTTCCATCCTTGTGGACAATCTAGTCACCTTCAATGATTTTTAGAAGAGTTTAATATAGAAATAGAGTTGGATACACATTACCAAAAGAACATATGATCAGTTAGAGTCAATGAAATGGTGTCAAATATCATTATAATTTTAAGGGTGAAAATTAGGCTACGAAGAAATCTAAGATAGGGTTTCATTTTGGATTCCTTTATATAGTAAAGTATGCACCGAAGGAATCTAAAGTGGGTATGACAACTATGATATGTACAATGTTTATTACATCCATTATAGTCTTAGATCTATTTGATACCAGTGCATCCCATTATTTTATATCATTAAATTTCGACAGTGTGTTGGGATTATGCTCGTAGCTTATGTAATTAATTATGGATCATTATACTACCCTATGAAGGTGTTAAGAGTAGGGTTTTAAATTCACCAAGTGGATGGGTATGATCGTTGACCATCAGGTCATATGGAATTTCCTAGTTCATGATATCAATATTATTGAACTTATCATTAACATTGATTAGATGGTCCATTAAATGTGCCAGGTCAATTTTTATCATTTTCATCTTTATTTTGTATCTCCCAATGGGGTTAATTGTTTAATTCAAGGGAGTGGGATCCTATTCTACTGAGTAGGGAATATTTATCTTAAGGTTAGAATTATCTCATGTCGAATTTTAGAGATTTGTATTGCGTCTATTTTTCATTAGTAAGTTGTTTTGATTCCTACTGTTATGAATGGATAACATAAAGACTTTCATAGTAACATTTTCTAGGTCAATTCCCTAAAGAGAATTAGATTTTACAATTGACATTCTTCTAGGGATGATCCTCTTCTCCTCACTATTTTATAATATTAAATTTACTCAGTAAAATGAAATTAATGTTTATATTGAGGAGATTGAGTCCAAAATATTTGTTTGTATGACTCTTTTAACTTGTAATTATCTTATTCTATTAAAAATAATTATATGGATGCCTTCAGTTACATATTGATAACCAGAAACATAATAAAATGACTATTCATAAAGGTAACCCTTTTGTTAAGATTTTTGATATATTTTATCAACATAGGGGAAAACGATCATTTTCTAACATTGATTTGTGTTAGGGGATCCATCAGTTGTGAGTCTATGAAGAGGATATTCTAAAGTCTACATTCCATAAAAGGTATGAAAATAATGAGTATTAGGATATTCCACTTGGTTGTGTTAAAACTCATGTGATGTTTTCATCTGTGATGTATTATATAATTTATTAATTACTGGAAACCCTCATGGTTATTATTGGGAATTATATTTTGGTGATTTAAATGACTAAATAAGAACTTATAGGTCATATCGATATTGTTCTCAAAATTATGAGTTTACATCATATGAATTTAAAGATAACTAATTACTAGTTATTGTTTTTGAAAAGTGAGGTTTATGGACCATCTTATATCTTAGATATATATCTCGTAGATACAATTAATAGGTTTAGGAATTTATTTCATTAGATCGACCAATAATGTGATTGATATTTAGATCTTCTTAGTTTGTATGGCTATTATAGAGATGTCATTCCAGATTTCTTAAAGATTCTATCTCATATGATAGAGTTGAACTGTAAGTGTATTGAGATTGAATTTAATGATAATTCTCAATGATAATTTGAATAAATTAAATTCAGTT
This sequence comes from Viscum album, assembly GCA_963277665.1. Classification (NCBI taxonomy): domain Eukaryota; kingdom Viridiplantae; phylum Streptophyta; class Magnoliopsida; order Santalales; family Viscaceae; genus Viscum; species Viscum album. Next base: position 823,251,055 of record OY728162.1, read on the forward strand.
TGACATTATATCTAGTTTTAATCATTTTGTAATCAGGTTTTGGTTAACACATATTGTTTGATGCTTCATCTATAGGATTTGGATGTGTTCTATTGTAGGGGAAGAGGCAGTGGCATAAGGATCATACTAATTAATCCCTCATGAAAATATTTATCCCAAAAATGATATTGAATTTCCTACCACTATCAATGCTACAAATATGTGAAACCATTATCTCTTCATAGAGTGTTTTACTAAATATTTGGATTATAAGTTCCTGAAGTATATTTCTTCCTAGAGGCATATGAACCAATAAAACAGATGTGTGATTGTGTATCTTAACAAATTTTTTTTGACATTTCATACACACCATGAAAATATAATGTTGTCAATAATTCATCATGAATGAATATAAAAAGTAGGCCATGAAGGAATCTATGGATGAATGATCTTTGATGATTTTATTAATCGAGATGTGATTTGAGATGGAAGAAGTTTATGAGAATGAGTGCTTATCTTGTGTGAAATATGTTTCATTATTTGATTATTAGATTCCTCTTATAAAAGATGTAGACACATATTTTCATCATTTTAGGTAAATAATATTTAGTTAAGTTACCTTGGGTGATTGGACTCTGTCTCCTTATGTTTCTTTCCATTTCTAAGGTAGATTGTTCTTTCAAATAACATTATTGCGGAAATCGATGGATAATGAAAATCAGTCCAATTGTTCCATACACCATGGGACTAACAAAATGATTCATGAATCCAGATTTTGGTAATAGTTTTTTGGTATGAGGTGGTAGATTGGGGATTTTGTATAATTATTATATATCTAAAAAATATTATGTTTGATCACCAAAGACAAGAAATTTTGTTGGTTCATTTACCAATTATAGCATGTATGTGGGACGAGATAGGAATTCATTGTAGGATTAACATGGAATCCTATTGGGAAAATATTATGTGGGTGATCATTGATTTACTTTCAAAGTCCTCTCATTTCCATTACATTAACGAGAATCCAAAGGCAGAAGAGCTTGGGAACACATATATCTAAAGGATCATGAAGCTATGTGAAGTATCTTTTGTTATTATTTATAGTAGAGATATGTGATTTAATTATTCATTTTGGAATGGTTTATAAGAGGTTATAGGTATCCAATTGATGTTAACTATAGTATATCATGCTCAGAATGATGGATAGACTAATCAATCCATTTAGATTATTTAGGATATGTTTTACGCAAGCATTTATTATTTTAATGGATCATGGGGAAATAATTTGTCCTTAGTTGTGTTTCCAAATTAAATAGTTATTACTATTTGATTAAAATTTAAAACTTTTAATAATGTTATGTGTATCTTTGAAAATATACATTATTTTGTGAATATTTAAGAAAAATGCATTTGGTTGGACCAAATCATATTAAATATATTATGAAGATTTTGAATTTAAAATATAATATGTGAAAAATAGCATAGATTCAACAAAAATCCTCTGTGTTCTATTGTCATTTTTCTCTCGAGTTTTCAATATTTGATTGGGTTTTTCTCAAGGAATCTGCTCATTTGGCACATATTCATTCAGGATGATATGAATGTTCAAAACATGGTATATTCGAACATTGAAAATTGATAAACATATTCCTAAGGTGGGATATTAGTTATACATAATATCTAACATGACATCAATATGAGATGGGTTTCCTATTTTCCAACTACGGATGTGTCAATAAAACCTTCTTAATTTTTAGAAAGGGAATATGTTGATCTTAATCCCAAAAGCATAATAGATGAGATCACAATTTAGATTACGAATAATCTGAATAATATTTTGTGTGAAAATATGTTTCCTGTGATCCATGTAATATTGCAGTGTGGATGAGATAGAAAAATGGTTTGGGAACATGATGTGTTTATTATGAGATTAATTCCTTTTTCCATTATCAGTTTAGAATCATAATATCATTCTAGGGAATGAAATTTTCATGATGGGGATAATTTTCACACCACCCAGGTCACATGTATATTATGTTTTGGGACTCTTTTTTCACTATCAAGGTTATAAATGTTTATTTAAGTTAGGAATAAATATTTTATATTTTTTAGAGAAAGAGGCTAGGAATATGGCTTGTGAACTATTATTAGTAACTCTGTGATAATTTTGAAATATGAATTTTTTGGATCAAATGAAATTTTTTACAATTTCAGCAATTTTTTTCCAACTGATATATTATTCAAGGAAATCCATGTGAGGGGACTGGTTTGGATATATATGAAACTTTACGACATTCACTCAATTTTTCTAAATATGTGACTATTCTTTGGTAACCATAAACATTAGTTTTTAATCGATAGTTATTACCACATGGTTACTTCCTGAATTATTAAACTGCGATTCCAAACTATTTAAATCATATGGGTTTTATAAAATTAGATAAATACAGAGTCACTCATATATTTTGACCCAAATTTTACACTATTTTTCCATTAGTTTGACTCATACATTCCTAGACACTCTATAAAATTATTCCATATTTATCTTGGTGATTCATTATCTATTTAAGTGGATCTATTCATGGTATGTGAGAATATCCACTCAAATAAGTGTATGTTCTCTAGAACTACCCTCATTCTCTCATACCCTTAACTCATTAGAACCATTAGGTGGCTTGAAAAATGATATTTTGTGGTGGGTGTGGAATTAATTATTTTTCTTACGGATCTAGTCTTATGAAGACTGTATCTATTCATTTCCAATCAATTTTTTTATATTGACTATGTTTCATCCCTAGTTGAGATAAGTGTGTCTAGATAATTGTTATTTCTCATTAAACAACATTAATATTTATGTTTTCTTCTAGTTTGAATTATGGAAATGTGTGGTTTGATATCAATCAGGTCATATTTTTTTAGTTGCATATTTATTAGCATGGAAATTGCTTTAAAAGGTGTTTTATTTGAAAATAGTTTTACAGACATCATGTGATTGATGAAATCCATCAAATATGGTATTGAATCTAAAATAGATATTAAAAAATGCAATGGATATTTTATTACTTGTAGATGTTTTTTATAAAATTATGGGCTTGATTTACTTGGAATTCATGAGAAAACATGGTACATGTGGACCTCATGTGCATCCGGTTATGGACATATGAAAATATTAGTAAGTGTATCACCGCTATGGGTGGTGGTTATAATACTAATATATTGTGGAAGGAATTAGTATTACTAGGATTCCGAGTATGTTATCTCATTGATACTTGTGTGTCCTAGTTATGTATTATCATAGGGAAGAGACCAATAATTATTTCTTTTATTCATGATAGTGTTGTTTCAGGATTTTAATGATTACATGTTTCTATTTTTAGATATGAAGAATCTTGATCAATTTGATCTATGTAATCATTCATATTTATTTCCATATTATTATGAAATTCTATATGGATTGTTTAAAAAAAAGTAATTTTATGAAAAATGTTTTCAAATAAAATTAGTATAAAACATATTTTTTATTTAATCTAGAACTAATGGTTTCATTTTGATTGTATTCATGTATATTCATGGTGGTATCCTACTAGGTGTTTCCCTCACACACTACATATTCCTTTCGGTGTATGAATATATAGTTATATAGGATCCAGATAAAGGTATGGTTATCATTTATTCTTATAACATATCTTATTCAATTTCACCCCATGGTGGTTTCAAATGTTTTTGGAGGATGGTCACATAGTGACATAGTTTTTGACTTTGATTTATGTCTTTTTAGGGATTATCCTTTCAGATTGTTATGTTATGACTCATTGTTTCATACCACTTCTTCGATAAATCAGTCTAGATTTTTACCTTTATCTTGTTATATATAAGACATGTTGTGTTCTTTTTTAGGGTGACATCATTCCCAATTTTGTATGTATTGATACCCAGGTGCTTGTTTCCATCCAATGGTGATCTGGAATGTGTTTTTGGCCTTGTGGAAGGCCATCTTGGGACATGTGTCAGGTCTACCTAGGTTGATTCAATACATTAATAAATTTTATGGTTAAAGGTATAAAGTATATTTGTAAATAGAATCATTTAAAATATCTTATAATGAACAACTATAAAGTATCTGAACTAAAAATATACAATATATTAAAAAATACACACATATCCATTAAAGGATCAATGAAAATATTCAATCATGGAAAGATAATTTTTTCATTTTTCTAAAATAGTATAGTGGGAGCATCATAGTTTTCCATGTGACATATATTGATAACATATGAAAAAAAGAATTTCTTTATAGTTCATTAAGGTCTGGTTAAAATTTTTTCCTAATGAATGACTTAATGTAACAACCTTTTTTTAGGGAACACGATTTACTAAGATCGAACTATGGTTTTCTTGGACTAATTGAACGTTTAGAAAACAAAAAAGAATTGAAAAAAAAATTGAATCAATTGGGGATTTTTTTTTAAATTTTCACCTAGAAAAAATCTTTCCTTGGTGACGTATTAGAAGAAATATGTGGAGATTAATAAAATAAATAAAACTATATATCTTTTAGTGTTGGAATTATCACATATTACATATTCTGTAATAGATTTTATATTTCCTTGGATTAAATCACGGTAAACAAATATCAAAAAATTCGATGATAATTCTATTGATCTGTAATTATAACTATCCAATAGTACTTATGATGTTCAAGGGACATGTTTATGGCACATATAGAATAATAATATCATGTTATCATGGGGTATAATAACTACCCTCAAAATATATCTATATGATCTAGTAGTAGATTTAAGGAAAGTAAATGAGAAACCTAAGATCATTATGGATTGTGGTCACCAAATTTATAGAATATGAGTATATTACATTTTCTTATTCAGTTAAAGAAGTAGTATAAATATTTATCTTCATACTAGATCTTGGTATTATACCAAATAAGTAAATTTTTTCATCATGTTTATTGTATTAATATTATAGTAGGGAGGCTGGAAAAGAACATTAGGTTATGATATAGGTCAAGAGTAATATACTTTTGAGATATCATCTCATAATTAATTTTACATAAGAATGTGAAGTTTCAGTTAGCGAATTGTACATATAAAAACATGTTATACAGAATTATGAACAATATTTAATAGTTCAATAAATATATTTCATGTGAGATTAAATATGTTGTGAATTATTAATCATTGGATCTAGTGAATGTAGGGGTTTTATTAGATTTTTTCCTTTAACCAACACAAAAATAATTTTTTTATTACAATGTAATGCATGTATCATGATATATGAATAATTTAGATGTACCAGGAGAATAATTTTTTTTAATAGATATTGTAATGAACATATATTACATGTTGTATAAAATATTCATAGGAAAACATAACTATAAAGAGAACCCCAAGAAAACATGAGAGTAATATTAAATATATGACATATTTTCTAGATTCAAAAATAGAATAGGACATAAGTGATATATTAATTTCACTAGTCAGGGGATCATAACAATTTATGATAAATGGATTCTATAATTAGATTAAAACACTAATTGTTTGATTTCATAATTTTCTCAAACCACTATGTTGTACTGTTTCAATAATTAATTAAATTTTTTTTTTCTAATTGTGATCTTGGATAACATTTATCAATCTATAAATCATTGTTATAATGAATGTGGAAATTTAAATTATTGTATTTTTTTAAATTTAGTTGTAGTTATAACTATTCTGGAACTACTTTCATGGGGTTATCTAAACTATATATATAATATTATATTGAATACCATTTTAACAACCATGAAAATATTTCATGACAGTTTAGTATTGAATACCATAAATTGGTGATGGCTTAGCAGTAAGTAGTGGTGGTTAAAAAATGATATATAAATTGGATCACTTTTTTATTTCATGGTGGTTTAATACATTTTTATACACTGTAAAATTTTATCAAGGAATAAGGGAGATCATTATACACTAATATCATAAATTTAAAGTTCATATATATATATATAACATATTTTATTTTTTACTTTCAATAGTTTAATAAAATAGAAAATATTTAAAAAAATAAACATTATATAAGAAAAAAACATTATTATATAAATATATTTTAATCAATTAAATACTAGAAAGGAAGAATATGTATGTTTAATAAGAAAATATAAAACACATCAGTAGAGGTATCCAATATCAAATCTATCCTATAATGTTAGGCTTGGTTCCCCCATATGATCCACACCACTCATGTTTTTGTCGACTAATAGCCTTCGAATCCTCTAATTCCTATGTTAAATAGAATTTGATGAATAATTAGGTTTCATTACATATATTGTATAAAAATTTAATATATTAAAATTATCATAATTATATAAATGTATTAATATAAATGTACCAGATTTTGTACCACCCATATCAATGTTGAAATTTTAGTAGGGTTTCTCTTTTTCCTGCCCTGAAATGGATATGAAAAATAATTAGACGTACATTTGATAGATATATAAAATTAAATACACTATAAATATTTATTTTTACTTAAATTAACATTCTTATAATAAATTTAATTCTTCTAATTGATTATAATGTTAATCTGACCATGATATATGATGGCAATGGACATCAGGTGAAAATATAATTTTCCCTATATTTAGTAGTACAATCCTTTAGAATCATCTACAAGAACCCCATATATGTCAAATGGAAAAATCATTATACCTATGTAAAAAAAATTTCATTCACATTAAAAATTTCATACCAATAATGGAAATGATATAATTCCCTCGCTTTGGTAATTATGACACCATATTATCAGTCAATGATCACTCCAAATAAACTCCATCTAATCCCCCATATATCCTTGAATAAAAATTCATCAAAATAGTTGTATTATTAAAAAATACACTAGGATTGGATTTTGGTGAGTAAAGGTTTATAATCACAAAATAAAATTCACTAATTTTAGATATAAATCCATTTTGTGAAAAATTAAAATACCTACATCTATAGTGGACAACTATATTGAAATTTTCATTTTCATTAAAATTTGTTACATATATCAAAAATTGATTTTATGATTTCCGATTAAGATATTATATTGTAATATTATCCTATGTTATGTAATTTAAAATGAAATATTTGGTATAATTTTCAGTATGTAGTATTAATATTGTGTTTAAAGAGGAAATTATTATTTAGTTGATGATAGTGGAGCTATATAATGGGGTATGTTAATCCTTATAGTGTAGAGATCCATAAGGTATAGTGAATTAGAAAAACCAGTTATCATGGTTATTATAAGGGTTATTTTGTGGAAGAGTGGTGTGTTTTGATCTTATTTTTAAATTGTATAGAAGAACTACTCATTCCCCAATAAATATAAACTCACTTGAATTATAATAACAACATTACAATTTTACATGATAATTTAATTAAATAATTAAAACCAAAATTCTAGAGTATTCCAACCATGAGAATTATATGAAAATTATGTTTTTTATTGACTTAAAACCATTATTATTCAAAACTATATAACACTTGGATAAATTATTATTATAATACAAAAATATCTTACACTTCTTCAAAGGTCCTCAATCATAATATTTAAAACCATCAAGAACTATAGCTCTATTTCTAATAATCATGATCTATATGTATAAATATATAATATTTTTAGATACATGAGATAATTTTATTGAAATATTATGAATATAAAATTGATTATGATCTTAGAAGATGTGAAACACAATCAATAATTTATTTCTTAATGGGTTTTATTTTCTATTTATACATTACTATTCAACTAAAAATTCATATAATTGTTTTCCAATTCAATTTTTTAAAAGAAGTATTTAAAATATCCCTATTGAGTAGAAAATATCCATGTGCTTATATGGTCTCAATTTGTGTCAATTTAATTGATGATATTTTCCTAACAATATGACATAACAATGGATATTTTATTGACATGTCATAGAACTACAATTTATTTTTTATATCAGAAACATATCTAACTCAACTAAATAAAGTTTCAATAATATCCAAACACCTTGAATGAAAGATAAGACTCCCTTAAACTAAAAGACCTTCAGCAATAGATCCATTTGGTTGATATTTATTTAAAATAAAATACATCAAATAACCAAAATACCTAACAAATTAAGTAACATATCCAACTAACCCAGTTTTGTAATGAGTATGAAAATTTTAATATTGTAACAATTAATAAGTAAGATGAAAATACCACCCTCTAGTATACATCCATTGATAAATAATGTCCCATATTACATTAACTTCGTCAACCAAATTCATAGTTAGATGAACCCTCACAAGGAAAACGATAGAGGGAATATAATATCCAATGAAAAAAAAATTATAAAAAAAATTTCATGATGTTTTTCATGCTCAATGGGATTTATTTTTATCACACAAATATATTTAGAGAATATGAAAAACTCAATTACAACTGCTATTATTTTTTCTGGTCACAGTTTAAATAATACCAAAGGTATAAATTTCCCTATATAATTATTTGATACTTCAATTTTAAAATCATGTAATATTTAATGCTTTTAAATAAATTCATAATGATATGTTACTTTAATATCAATTATTTACTTTCACATTTTTCATTAGTTCATAAAAAACATACTATTATTATTTTTTCACTGAAAAACTACCTCAAAAGACCTCAAATTATAATTTTCACATATATCATTTTTTATATTCATTTATTCTATGTCCTTATGGTAATTATGATTATATTTTTGTTTTACCTTTCCATTAAATATTATAAATAAAATTTCACAAAAATTCTTTGTAATGTTTATAAAATAAAGATTATGATGTAACAATTGAAATTCCCAATATGGTGGTTTGAAAAAAAAAACTATGATTCTTCCTTTTTTTTCCAACAACATCTTATGAGAAGTGACTCTTTTCCTAGAAATGTTCAACTTATACACATTAGTAAATTGTTCATAAAAATTTAATAATTATTACTATAAAATCGAACCTGAGAATAATTTTGGTTGAGCCCTCAATTTTTTTCATTCAATGACTAATGGCATATTAAAATGATATATATTAGATACATATAATAATTTATTATGACACACGAAACAACAATTTCTTCTATATGATTATATTCTAGGGATGAATTCAAATTTACAAACTGGATATGCTTGGCTAGTGTGAGTGTTCATGCGATATATTTCCATAACCCTAGGAAATCATTAATATTAGACATTAGAGTAATAAAAATTTTGAGAATTTTTTTTCTATGTTTTATATGTATCTACACCATAGTCTCATAACACATTAATTTATTTTATAAGAGGATTATGGTATATATTGATTTCATTTCTAGGAATTGTTTTCATATATTGATCATCAAGAAAATGAATGAATGTTTTTTCATACACATCCACATTAGAAGATTGTATGTTATCAAAATAACTAACCATATATTATTGGTTATACATAGAGTTTTGAATAGATTAATTACTTTAGTATCAATTCCCAATCATACATTTCTAGGATATAAAGATAAATTTTGATATAAATAATAAAATGATTTCCAAGCTTTAAAATCTTATGGATGATGCCTAAACATATCATTATTGTTTTACATGGAATTTAACTAAATTTTATTTAAGTTTTTAAAAGACATAAACAATCCTTGAAATCATGGTTTAATGGAATAGAATGTAAAACATTATTTTAGTTTTATTTATATTATTATTTTAATTCTACTAATGAAAAAATTTATCATTATTCATCGACTTCCATTTAGAAGTATGAAATATTTTTACACTCTTCTCTATCATAATATTCTCCTTGAAAAAACAACAAGTCATTGGGACATGCAAGTATCATTGTTTAATTTATAAAGATTTTGTTAATTACTTTATTTATATAAAAAGATAAATCATTGATCATATATTAAATTAATTAATAATGTAATAAAACCAATATTATTAATATTCATTTATTTGTTACTCAACATAAGTACATGATATGGAAAACCATTAGTATAAGGGAAAATGTTTGTATTTTCTACATATTCCATACAAATCCCCACTTCCATTATCCAATATTTCATAAATTTCATTTTATTAATCAATACACATATATATATTATTAATATCTAAAAAACCAAAAATATACAACATTAATATGATACAATCATTATCATTTTGTGCTTAGTTCCAAAGCATTATTAATCACGATTTGAATTTTATTATCTATTTTTGGGCCAATAGATTGTTTATTCTGTTGATTGAATCATGTCAATATTTATATAATCAGAAACTCCCCATGAAAAATAAATCTAACATTTCCAATAGATTTTTTTTTAAATATCATCTTTTTAAAAAAAATAATGTATTGCCAACTATATATTAAAATTATAATAAACATAAAGACATATTATTCTTTCATATATATATATATATATATGAATTTACAATTCCAAAATACAAAACACCACCAATACATTAATATAATGATTTTTATTCTAGTTAAAGTAATCCTAATTTAATCCATTTGTACCCTACTAATATGTATCTCTATAAAAAATATAACACACCCTTATTAAATAAACTCATGTTCAAAGTAAAACATACGAATGAATAACATATAAGAATTTATTAAATTTAATTAAGAAAAATTCATCAAATACAATATCATTACAATCAATAGATTTAATAATTTCATATTATATGATATAAATATATCAAATAATATGTTGAAAAATATATGTGAAATAATAAAAGAATGTATAATCTTTAATGTATTCAGAAATAAAATAAAAAGATATAAAACAAAAATTATAAATGAATAATAAAATTTAAAAGGAAACAAAACAATAATAAATACCCTAATAATCATATTTAAATTATAAATATTTTATATAATAAATAAAATTAATAATTAATTAAAAAGATATATATATCTAAACATCATAAATCATGAAATCCCTAATTCATTATAATTCAAATGTTTTATATCCCAAAAAATCAAATAAAAAATTAGAAATAACCCTATACGTCCAATGGAGTTCATTGATATCAAATAATAATAACGAAAATATAAGAGTAGTACTTCCAGAAACATACCATGTACCTAGAACAAATGTAAAAAGAAGCGTATTTGGTTCATGTGAAAAAAGATATATAAAGGTAACCCACATAGAATAACGAGTCATTATGGAAATTAATGGGAGGCGTATATTTAGAAATATAAGATATGTGTATATAAAGAAGAAAATGTTGATAGTAGGTTCATGGGTTTGATGGAGAAGGATTACAGAAGATGCATTGAGATGATTTTTCATGGAATGGAGGACCATAGGAATTCATGTTTAAAAAAGAGAAGGAGAGGTGATTTGACTATAATAACTAGGTTTAAATAAAAATAATAAAAATATTTTTATATTAAAATATTTTTTTGGGTTTTTAAAATAATAGACACTAATATTTCATTTCATAGTGATTGTAGTTAACTACCACTAATAAATTTGGATGAAATCGTAAGAGCCTCAGGTGTTTAATTATTGGTGGTTTATTGAAACATCTACTATTAAAACACCACAACGGTTGTCTTCTCTTGTAGTGTAATCATTTAGTATTCTACTCATGATGTTTATAGATTTTGTTCATTAGTATTAGAGATCGTGAGTATTATCCATATAATTGGAACACCATATATTTTTGGTGTCACTGGATAACCAATATATGATCATGTGTATTTATCTCTTAATGTGGGATAATTTTAAATACATATCATTAATTATATACTTTTATATATCATGAAAACCACAAAATTTTATGTCATTGGGTATGTATTTATCATTTATCGTGTTATTAAAATTATGAAATTGAATGAATGATCAAAATGGGATTTATCATATCTTTGTATAGTAATAATATATCCCTATGACTACAACTTGGAAGTCTGTGCCATGTATAAATATATGGACATCATAGATGAATTAAATTCAATCAATAATGGTCAAATAATTATAAATAAACAACGACAGGATAGTGAAACAATTAATCCATCCATATTTATGAGATATTTTAAGATAATGACATTATAAAAGAAAGTATGTGTTAATTGTATATATTTTTAGATATGGAAAAATATCTATCTTATTAGGGGAAATGGTTTTTTAGAAACACCTCTTAGTATATGAGAAACAATAAACAATATCTATATACAGTTCACAAGTTTCACAAAAAAATGTATCGATAGGTTTCAGTAATTTTGGTGAATTTGAGATTATAATGAAGTGGGAATTTTTTCTATCAGTCAGTTAAAGGACAAGTTTGAATGATCATAAATAAATTATATAATGAATTCAATTATATCTTATTAAAGTTTAGATTAATTATAATAGAATATATTTTCCAATGTAATCATAAGTTACTCTATATTAAATTAATTGATCTATGAATTTTTTTGAATTAATATTAATCATTCATGTTTTATTATGTAAATTTGAGAGGAATTAGATTAGTAAGTTTAACTTATTTATTCACTTCATATGTTAAATTATTAAATTTGATGAGTGAAATCAATTTTACATTTAAGATATGTTAATAACATCATAAATGACATTTTAGGTTAGTCTTAAGGATTATTCATCTTAAAAGATCTTAAGCCACAAAAACAAAACATAATCCCCTTTAAACAAATTTATTTAAGTCGCATGAATTTTTTTAAGTTAATTTACATGAATATGAGTCCTCCAAAGACGTCTCTCAAACTTTAGAGAGAGAAGAAAAAAAGAAAAATGACATTAGGTTACTTCCTTCTCTTGGATAATGTTTGTATTCTTATGATTATTATGTAGGTATCATAAAACAATTTTTTTATGAAACAAATAGTTGAATCATAATAAAATAGGATTTTATGGTGTGTGTGTGTGGATTCTTTATAGGGTTTATAATTTGGTTCCTTCAATCAATAATATTTTGAAACTGAGTAGAGTATGTTGGGATTACAAAAAGGATTACACTATTCTTCATTTTATATTTCTCATACATAAATTTTTCATATGTGATCCATTGATGAATTTGAGAATTATTATGTCTGATATTATTTTCAATATATATTTAGTTCAAAAAAATAAAAAATTGATATAGAACCCTTCTATTTTCTCTAAATTTATTATGATTACTAATTTCTTACATAAATGTAGAGAGATATCATTATATATTTATATTTATCTAATTTCCTTATTATGAAGTAGGTAATATTGTAGAAATCATTTATATATGTTATTCCAAACATCATGGACTGATACATGTATTTTAGTGTTTGTATAACTGATGTTGAATCAATTATTGTTTTATCTTTTGTTGATTAAGATATGAAGAATATTTTGGGTTCATAGTTTGAGTAACTTCACCTATAACGATTATATTAGTATATTGCATTATATAATATGGATATGTTTTTTTGATAAGGCAACAAATAAATTTATTTTTGAGATATTTAGTGGAAATCACCCATATAAGATTTAGGTGGATGATTTTCTCATAAATTTTATTATCATAAAATCATTTTTGATGAAATTTCTCAGTGGTTAATAGAGAGGTGAAACTGTCTAATGGCGATGTATATAGTATAATTATTCAATGTATTCAAATTATAGGGATACTACATGAGTTAATTGTGATACTTCTTGTTTTGGGATGACGTATTTTTTGATAAAGGATTATGATATTTTTTTAAAGGTATAGTGAATAATTGTGAAATTCAAAACTATATAGAGTATATAGATAAGAAATTGAATTATTATTATCAATTTTTAGGTATATTTTTAATTATATTTGGGATGTAATAATAAATAGTTTATAGTGATTATGATATATGATATTGATGTCTCTATTGACTTACTATGTCCCATTCAGGGGCCTGGAATAATTTTATTATGGTCAGTTACATTTATTCAATACCATATACTTTTTATATGAAAGTATGGCTTCCTAATATACTGTTGACCATTATGAACTACAGTACTGGGTCGTATCAGTATTCCTAACACGTAATGACCTACTTTATTATGGATTCTAATGTTGAGCGATAATGTCTTTATTAATGCATTTTTTAGGTGTGATAAATTAATAAAAAACTAGAGACAATAATGATTAATTTAATACTGGTTTAAGTTGAATGAAATTAATTTGGAAACATAATTCATAAATTATTATGTGATGACCTAGATGAAATGTTCTTGGGGTTAATTCACTTTAGTGAATTTTATATTATGTTGATAAGAACATCTTGATTAGTATATAAATTTTTATTATATTACAAGAACAGTAAAATTATAATATGATAAGAATATGCTTATGATCTATGATTGTTATCAGATAATGATGATGATTATTATCTGATAGATAAAAAACTTATTTTTATAGAGTTATAAAATTATTTTTATTATTTATTCACGTATATGATAGGGATAAATATATTTCAACATTTATATTGTCAGTTAATCCCAGAAATGTATTGTTCTTTAAAATTATTTTTTGAAGTAGTGATAAGATAGTAGAAATAACACCATGATCATTAAATTAATCTTATCTATATGGAATTTAGATAATAAAAAATATTTACATTAATTTTGTTAATACAATGTGAATTATTTATTTAGCAATAAATCATTGATTAGTGGTTTTACAGATATGTTATATGGTATCTCTTATTCCTTCAAAAAAAACATTCATTTAATATGGAAACTAAAAGTGAGATTAAGGGTTTGAATTTATTATTTAATTAAATAGATTTGATATTGATCTATTGGGTGATCTTAATAAATTTAAATTAGTTTATTGTTTAATCATAGAGAATATTATTTTTTTGTTGGATTTTTAGGGTTTGACCGGGAGATATGTTCTTGTGATCCAGATTGTGAGGTCATGAAAATTAAGACAATACCTAGTTTTTTTATTATTATGTTTTGTTATAAAAAATTTTATTTTCTATAATTCTTATATGTGAATATATTAAATTTTCATAGGTGAAATTCCTTGAATTCATTATTTAATTTTAGAATTTTGTTTCTATTTTCTATAGATTAATAGAGATAATATGTGAATAAAGTATCTATCATTCATGATATGAATATATGAAAATAAAGAAAATGTAATTTGGATTGAATTCTTATAATGTTGTAACATGGTATGTATATGTGTATTAATAACATGTTTTCTTTTCTATAAGAGAAAAATAAATTTTTAAATTATTTTTGGATTGGTTATCCATAATTTTTCATTTTATAACTAAAATAGAGCTATTGTAGTAATACTAATGTGTAACACTATAAGCTCAGTTTAACATTATTATTGTATTTGAATTATTTATTTTTTATTCTCTATTGTTTCTCTATCCCTTCAGGACAAATTCCATTGAATTTTTATATTTTTTGGTGTGTAGTTTATATAGCATAGTTTTTTGGACATATATTACATACATTACAACAACTATGTGACATGACTACATATTTTTGAAGATACAATTACATGGTTGGAAAATATTTAGTATAAAAAAGATCCATACTTTAGGTACTCCAGTATGGTATGCATGGTTTGGTCAATAATGCATATAGAACATGTGATATACCCTTGTTTTAATTTTTGGGAATCACTAAATTACCCTCACATAAATTAAATCCTCAAACACGAACATCATTCACTTATTCTCATGATGAACCACCCATGGATCCTTTATCATTACTCTTTACATAATTTCCTTTCTTTATAAATTACATTCCCTGGGGTTTATTCGTGATTTGAGACTGTATATTAAAATTATGAACTCCTTTCTCTTTAATTTCGTCCTCATTCCCTATTTCTTCATGTTTATTCTTCTCTCCCTCGTTATGTTCTTGTTTGGATCAATCTTAATATGAATGTTTTTTAATTGGATACTTTTAGTACCAAGGACATGTGAGGATCTCTGTGAAACAATTTCAATCAAAATTCATCATGTAATGTGTGTTTATATTGATGATGGTATGTTTTCTCTATTACATAACTCATTAAAAATTTTAAACCACAATTTCATTTTTTTAAACCAAATTTTAAATGAATAATGAAAAATAATAAAATATCTATGAGACTTTTTAAAATGGAAACCACATTTCACATGATTTCAATGGAATTTTAAGGGACTTTCATTTAAAATATGTGACTTCAATCTCTTTATGAACTACCATTCACAATTTTTTTAAATTCTCAAGTTGATTTTATTAATGTATTTTATATTAAAAAATGTTTTATAGTTATTTATACTAATTTTTAAATGAAAAAATTGGGTTTTAAAGTTGTTATTGCCCTTTAATGAATGCAGGTTGATATTTTTTTATGTTTATATTTCATGTTACTTGTGTGTTTAATTTTAAGATATTTTTTTTATAATATTGTTTCCCAAATTCTATTAGAAGGCCCAGCTGGAACTTTCTAAAATAATTTTCAAAGTCACAATAAACATTCTCCCTTTTATGTTTTTGAAATTTTTTATGGATTATATATTTATGTCCCAATAGTGGATATTTTATTATTTATTTTCATTCCAAATGAAAGAGATGGGTTGTTCTTTTGAATGGTTCTTAAAGGCAAGGGTGATTTATTATTCTTGTTCGTGTTGTTATTTGACGAATAACATTCTCAACTCTATATTTTTTTCAAAATAAACAATGGGATATTAGATGACAACTCTAGTTAAGCATGCTACACTAGTTCAAGATCACGGGCTATGTATTAAACATTAGATAAACTATTCTCCACTTCTTTTATTTTATCCCTCAATTCAGATGGGTATGGAAATATTTGGATTTATCAATGGTGTTTGTTATCCTTAAACAGTCATATTTATTATTGTTTTTATCATGTCCTCTTTTATCCCCTATGATCCTAGGTTCCCATGATGATTTTAATTTTAATTTTTATGATAGTTTGTTTTTTTTATTATTTTAAAAATATTCCTTTATTTCTAAAATTACATTAGTATTTTTTAAATGATTATGTTGAATAATTTTTATTTCTTAAAAACAAGATCCTTTAAATTTAATTTAATATGAATGATTATATTAAAATATTTATATAACAATTAAATAATTTTTATTTTGGAAATAAAATATTTTAGTTCCATTAGGTGAGATGAAATGATTTTCATATTTTAAATATAACCAAAATTGGAATTTAATGATTGATGATTAATGGTAGAGGAGGTTTGGTTTTCCAAAACCATTGATATTCATTTTGAGAACTATAGTTTTTAAATAAAATGGTATTGTGTTTTAACTAATGGATGATGATTTTAAAATTAATTTAGTGAAATTTTATAGATGATTGAATATTTTTTTGAAATTTATTTTGTGAATTTTAAATTATAATTTTATTTTAAAAGAAAAAAATAAATTTTCATGTTGTTAATAAAAACATTTAAAATTTTATGGATAAATCATGGCCATTTTATTGTCTAGTAAAAGTTTAAATAAAGAATTTAGGAAAATAATATATTGTTTATTATGTGGGAAGGTGGGGTATTAATTCATAGTCATTAACTGAAATTATTATTTTTGGATTTATAATTGAAAAAAATAACGTAGGGTAGGTTTTTTCTTTTAAAACAGGGGAAGTTATTTTATTTTGTTAATGTTTTTTGGAAACAATTTTCAAATATTTGATATGGAATTGATGGGTTTTATAAAGGGAAGAATAATTTTTTCAAAAAAAAGGTGTTTTGGAATTAGGTATGTATATTTCTAGGAACATCTATTGATGTAATCTTTTTTTAAAAAATTAGTTGATAAATATAGTTTATCTATGCCTATACCATATGTTTTATTTCATTAAAATCCAAAAAGGTTTTAGATTAATAGTATGAGTTTCATACCATCAGAATGACTTCGTTCCATTTTCTTGGTGTATTCTGGTTTGAGTGCGGGGATAGTTATCTATATTGTTATTTTCTTATGAAGATTTTTGGTGTTTTTGGAATTTATAAAGTGTTATCCTTGTGTTTTTACATTCATTTTATTGGTGGAATTTTGATCATTTTTTATATATTTCTCTTTAGTGATCCAAGGTTCCTTTTTCCCACAATGATTTTAGACTGGTTATTTTTCTAATTTTTGAGGGTTGTGATTTGGAAGCCTTAGGTGTGTTCTACTATAGTAGCGAAGAGTGTTACCCCTAGTTTAGGAAAAATTTTATTTAATTCCTTGGTTATTCACATGGGTTCACTAGGTATTAGAGTTTTTGGAATGATTCCCCAAGTTACTTCAACTTCGAACTCTATTATAGGGCTACTTTTTTATTCTCCTATAGAAATTTACATTTTGAGCTAATTATAGTCATGTATTTTATACTCCAAAATGGTTTGGATTGGATTTAAATTGTTAAGGTGATATGTATCATGACATATTTATCATTATGGAATATTTTAGGTCTAGTAGATTTATATTTCTATTGTGGAACTCTTAAATTTCAATGGTGTCCTTGATAATATTTCCATTTTTTCAGAATATTTCATCCCTTTTAGTGATTTTAATCTTTCTCGTTCCTAGGAATGAATTGTTTTTTTATTGTTGTTGTGTTATTGAAATTATAATATGGTTAGGAAACTTCCATTCAGGATCCATTTGTGGAGTTTTAACTTTATTTTACCATTTATATGACTTTCATATTATGATGAATCCAGGGTATTGGGGGGGGGGGATGTGTTTTGATTCATTACCAACAACACCCATAAAAGGAAGGGTGTTGATCATTTGTCTCTTTCTGAGTCTTGGGTTGTTTCATTTAGATTTTTTGATTTTTTTCATATTTACATTTGAGTTGGGGTGTTCCATGGGTTTTGAGGTTGTGGTTTATGAAGTCAATATTTTCAAACATTGTAGTGGCTTCCATTTGGTTGGAGTCTTTTTTTATTTCTATTGTTGTCTATTTTGGTTACATATGTTGAGGGAATTATTCAATTTATCTGTGTCTTGTTTCATCATTGAGGATAAATTCATCAATCTTTGGTAGTAATTTCATTTAACATTCATGTTTCTCAAATCATGACCTTAGTATGGGGGTTTAGATACATTTATTTTTTAATTAAACATTTTATTCCAGTCTCTCAAATGAAATAATCATTATAGAGGGGATAATTGTCAAACCATGACCTTGATTTTCCTCTATTAAATTATTTATTTGGTTTATTTTATTTTATTTATTTAGTTTTGATTATTTATTATTTCAGTCTCTCTCTATGATAATTTACTTAGAATTTTGATGTTTTTTGGTTCATAGTTTATGTTTCATGGTATGGAACATAATTAGTATTAAAAATATAGAAATTACGTGATTGGTATATGAAGTTTAAATGATCTTGTTTCAAAGTTATAAAATGGTATGTTTAACCATTGGGCTTGCCAATTATCCATGATCACAGTCTTCTAGTGACACATTCTATGTAGGAACATGAAATCCTAATAGTGTGATACACCCAATTTTTTATTTTTTGGAATTCCTAATTATACCCTATTATATAATGTCATCACCCTCCACCATATTCATGGGATGTTCCACCAAATGTATCCCCAAATTCACCTCATCTCATTCATTCATTTCCCACTCATGGTGATTCCATGGAATGTATTTATGATTTGATTCTAGATCATTAAGGAAAAGTCTTGTTTCTCATCTCTTTCATTATTCTTCCTTGTTTTACAAGTTTCATCTTCATCAATTGTTTTTTACATTTTGAGTAATCCTGTAATAGAAGGGGTGTTTCTTAATAGTGAATTTTTTAGCTAGATATTTAGACAATTACTTTGAAACCTTTTTAGAGGTATTTTTCCAGGGATATCATTTTATCTTGATTAAGGTTTGTTTTGTCCTTTGAATTATTATTTAAAATTATTAAACTAGTATTTCATCTCTTTAACCCATTTTTTAAATCCCTACTGAGTTATACTATATATTTATATGACTATTTTAAAAATGGAAACCAATTTTTACTTGGTTTCCAAAGAATAACATTGTCCTTTATTTTAAAACACATGTTATAAATATCATTTTCCATAGTCAAGGACACCATATGTTTGATAAAAATATCTAATGTATTTTATTAGAAAATTATAATTTATAAAATATTTTTTAGTTGTATAAAATATTATTCAACAGAAACACATAGTTTCTATGGGTGTTCTAGGACTATAAATAATAATATTTCGTGATTTGGACTTTGAGATTTCATGTTGGTTGTGTTTATGATTTTACAATTGTGTACTAATAATTTGGTTTCTCATGAAATATTAGAAGGCCTTATTTGAACATTTTTTAATGGATATAATGGTCACCCCTGTAACATTCCTGTTTTTTTTTTGAAAAATTATATGGTTTTTGAATTGATTTCCTTTAAAAGTGGAACATGTATAAATTTAGGCTATATCATTGTACCTATAACCATGGTTTTAGAGATCTAGGGGTATAAGATTTTTATAGGCACAATTAAGTTATACAGCCAAGGATAGAAATTTACACTGTCATTTTTTAGAAAAAACGTCAGACTCCTCCTCCATCCTTCCTTGATCCGCGACCCTCCGAACCATCAACCTCTCTAATGGTGAAAAACACCTCTTTGATACCCTCTGGGAGAGATCCTCATTCCCCATCCAATCGTCACCTATCATCTCTACAATCCTCATCAACCGACAGTTCCCCTTGCTTCCACCAAACAAGGAAACCCCACAGTGAGCTGATGAAATCAAACATGGGACACCTCTCCTCCACCTGATGATGCTACTCCTATGTGGCCTCCCCACCTCCTCCAGCATTTCTACTATGTGGCCAACCCTTTCCATGTGATCCTACACCTACTTTTTATGAAAAAATATGTCTTCATTATATTGCTATCTGTGTTTGTAGAAGTAAACTGGAATATTTTCAGATGTTTTAGTATGGTAAAGAGGGTTTTAAATTAAATACATTATTCTAATTAAAATTGATATGTGTGGAGTGATGGACAATTAGTTTTCACATAAGAGTAAATTAGACTAGTTTATTAATTATAACTGTGTAGTTATGGACTGTTGGAATGGATAAAAAGTTATTTTGTAAAATTATTATGGTTAAAATGGGAATCATGGGCTCTTCCTCGATTCTTATCAAGGATTTTATTTATAATGTTATGGGGGTTTTAATGACCCATACAATTACTGGGTAGGTAAAATCAAAGGAAATTTTAATTTTTTTCCTGAAGTGGGGAGATTTTATAGAATTGGTATATGAATTGGAATTTGAAGAGATAATACATCTTTGGGATGTGGTTTCACATGATCCTAATGGTTATTTATAGGTATGGGTTCCAAATCATAGTGTGGTTTCTAACTATAAAAAAACTACAGTAGTCATTGGGTAATCTATTTAGAGTCACTAGGTTCCTCTTAATGGGTTTCTATAAAACTAGAACCTTTATTAGGTACTCGAAGGAGGGTTAATAGGTACTCAGTGGGTTGGAAAGTTTATTGGATCTTTTATATGGCCCATAATTTAGAAAGTGGTTGTGGAATAGTTTCCTAGTTGGGATGGGTGTTATTTTAAAGGATACATAAATAGTTACTTTGGATTACACCTTTAAAAATTCCTTCTGGGGTTATTTTAATTTAAATGGCTAGAACCAGGGGATGATATCTCCATTCTCCTCTCCTTTTTTCAATTAATTTATTAGAGTGTGGATATCCATGATTATTTAATCATGCATGATATGGGTAAATATTCTATTTCTACATTCATCCTTTTTATTATTCATATCATTTTATATTATGTTTTTTAGGGTATGGTTAATGTTATATTTCACCAAGAGTTGGGGAAGTTGGACCATTATTATGAGGCATTATAAAGAGGTGGAATAAGTGTCTTTTTTAACATCCTCCCTCAGACCACAAAATCTTTGTAACTCCTAGATCAAAGGATTAGTCATTATGAACTTAGATGGTCCTCCTTGTATGCCAAATGCCATGCATCACTAATGAGGGAGATGATTGAAAGATTTATTTAAAGGTTGACATGTGAAAAATATTGTGGATAATGGAAACATTGTTTTATTTTCTCATTATTTTAGATACACTAATTATTTTTTATTTATTAAATCCTTCATTTATTAAATCATTACATTTTCTCTATTCCCACATATAGTGTGGTGCAATGACAATAATCACCCTCATTCTCATATTTATGAATGATTCCATGTGATCTTATTATTTCTTATATTTTGATATATTTTCCCAAACAAACATACCAATTGATATTTTATATGATAACATGCATGGTTATTATTCATCATGGTTGATTCCCTGCATAAATATTCCCACAATAGTGTTTCTTATAGATTATATGTCAATACTATTCAAATATTTCTTAGATTCAGGTATGATACAACATGACCATGATGTATCATGATCATATTTTAGTTTTATATTTAAATATATATATTTAACAGAATCATCCCATTGATAAAGGTGAGCTCCTGGTATCTACAGATCTTCCCTATTGTGATAAAATGGATTTTTAACCACTAATTATTCATTAGTTATTCATCATTATTTGATTAAAAATTATCTATAATGATATTTAAGTTACCATAATTAAATATACTTTTTAATGACATTGGACCAATGATATTATCAATACTAGGAAAATTTTAAATTTAATATCTTCTTACATACCTCTAGTTATCAAATATAATAATTTTCTTAAAAAATGAGTGATTTTATAATTATAAAAGTAAACTTATAAAAATTGCAGAGTGAAATGATGTAATTCAACATGTTCAACATAAAACATTCATAAATATTAATACAATAAAACATAGTGGAGATATAGTATTTTTTTATTCCCATCTTCTAATTTATAGGACAACATAATTACTTTTCATTATAAGCTACATGTAAAATCTTAAAAACTTATTTTTATAGAATATTATAAAGGGTTGTATTTGATCCTCCTAACCATATAATGATCATGGAATCCCACTAGTTTATTCAAGTATCCCACTTATTACATAAGAATCTTTCTGATTTTAATCAAAATGTGGTGTTCCATAGGTTAATGATGAACCCATTCAGGAATAAACTTTAGATATTCATCCAATAACATATGGTGTTCCCCCTATATGGACTATTTTTTCATTTATTTATATGAATTATATTAATTTCCCCCTATCATGAAATCTATAATTGAAAGAAAAAATAGAACAAAACATCGTTAAATAATTTTTTTTTAATATTTTTACCATATCCGATGTGTATTACTCTCTCATTCTTATTTTGTCCTTTTAGCCCATAAGACTCTTACTATGGCACTATATTCTAAACATTATTATTATTACTCTTCAATTTTATGTTCTCAAATCATCATACACAATAATATTTTAGTGTTTTCATTAATTAACGTGATCTCATTTGTATGAATTATTATCATTAGATTATTTTATTGTTAACATAATTATATTATATGAATAACCATATAAACATTTAATGTTTTCATTAATTAAATGTCTTCTCATTTATATGAATTATGTATATCTGGATTCATCACTCCTTGAATTGATTTAGGTGAATAAGACAATGAATATTTTAATGATAATTAGGAAGGTGGTGGTGGTGGTGGTAAGAGAGGATGTGATAATGATTATTCTGTTTCTATAGGAGACGATGAGGGTCATGATGGTTATGGTGATGCTGATATTGAGGTTAAATTCAGATGTAATATTTATTCTTGGGTTATATATTTAATTTTATCGAATAGATATTTTTATTTTGATAATATTTATATTGTAATTTTATATTGTTTATTGGATATAGTTTGAATTTAATTGATATATATTTCATTATGTTTGAGTTTATTTTTATTTGGAAGGTTATGTTTTTTTCTCGTAGCACATTGGTGTGAGTACATCTATAAGTTGTAGCTATTATGGAATCATTTGGTTATTAGGTATAGCTAGTAAAGAATCAATTTTTATGGTTATTAACTATGTCTATACGGTCTATATTCTCTAGTTTTGTAATTTTTATTAGGTTCCAATATCCCTAGCTTTACCTTGGGTGTAGTTAAAAATTACCATTGTTAAGATCAGGGATTTATCCTCTAATTTCCATGGGATTAACAGTAGAATTATACTCTAATTTCCAAGGATTACCCATCACTATACATATATTACATCACTATTTCAAACCATTTCTATATATGGAATAATTCCATGGACTAAAACACATATTTTGAAAACCCCTACTCCAAAAGCTTAAGCATCAACAGTTAGGGAAACCATGGATATAATCTATTTCTATGGATTTTTACCTACTCCCACAGCTTGAAAAAATAAATTTAGTTATTTTTTCTACTTATGATAGAAAATTTATAATGAGATCATGTAGATTAGAATCCACCCCCAATTATTGGAAAATTCAACTCACTACCCTAAAATATTAGTCTATAGGAATGATGTCTCATTTTCTTATGCATGAATTTTTTTTAAAAAAATTTAGGACTATCGAAAAATTATATTAAACCCACTATTGGATAATTTTTTTGGTAATAATATATTATATTAATATTTCCATAATCTGAGCATAAAAGTTTGAAGGGACAACTGAAAAATTATAAGTCTGTCTAGTAGAAAAATATCAACAAATTTCGTCAATAAGGAAAAAGGGCATTATAGGATACCGTTTGAGTTGTTGGAGGTTTGGTCACACGATCATATATATTTTTAGAACATGTAAAAATATTAATTTTATATTATACCATGTTAAAGGGGATAAAATATAAAAGAGAGAATATTATTTTTGTAAAAAGAAAATGGTTTCACAGAATAAGAATAAATTATCGTTGAAGGATAAATTATAAACTCGTGAAAAATTATGTGAAATTGGAAACATATATGGACACACTTATGATTAGTTTTATTATTTTAAAATGTTCCACTTTACACATGATTATAAAATAAATATTCCAAAACAGTAGATTAAAAATAAGAATGAGAGGAATGAAAAGTCTTCCTAAGTAATGAAAACAACTGCCCACAAATCAATTTATGATTTATATGATCTTCAATAATGTATACATGATATAATTAAATACTATTCATAATATTTTTAACTATTATTTCATTGATAATATTGTAAGAATCATCCATTTTATTAGTGAGTTCCATTTATGCTTTCATAGGAAGTTATATTTTAGAAAAAACACTCTGAAAACATGTGCTAGTTCTTGATGATAATAATTAATCTAATAATTAATTCTAATAGATCATAGTTCGATATTTACAAAGTTTTACAGAGGTCCTTAGGGTGACCACATTGGTGGTTTTTTAGGAAGTGTGACTATGAACAAAACACATTGGAAAAAATATATATATTGATTTGTGAGGATATAAATTGTTCTAATAAGATGGCTCTAAAAGATAACAATTTACAGTTATTTGGATAATTAAATATCTAGGAATGTGGTAATTATTATTAAATCCTATAATTTTTTACCAATATTAACATGATTTTCAAGAATATGCCATAATATATTTTACCTTTTATGTATTTTGAATTTGATTTGATGCTCTTAAAATAAATTTCCTATATTATTTTTTTAATATTGAATATTAATTTAATATTATTCATCCATTCTATGTCATTAGGATGATTTTGTACACTCTATTGATTAGGAAAAAGATATCACAATAAAATAACAAAGTAAAAAAAGAATTAGTAGGGGTGGTGGGGTGTTGTGTGGGTGTTGGGGGAGTGTAGGGGGAAGGGTGAGGGAGGGGGTAGGGGTGTGTAGGGGATAGGGGTAGTGGGAGTGTGTGGGGGAGGAGAATGCGAAAGGGGGCTCTAGGGGTGTGCAGAGGAGATGGTGAGGGTGTGTGTGTGTGGGGGGGGGGGTCCAGGGGGGTGACTAGTGGTGTAAGTGGAGTGTGCAGTTAGAAGGGGGTAGGGGTGAAAGGGATATAGGGAGGGTGTAGGTGGGTTGAAAGGGGGTGGGGCATGTGGGTGTGAAGGGGGTAGTGTGGGGGGATGAGGGTGTGCAAGGGGGTGTGCAATGAGGAGGGGTAGGGGTGCAAAGGGTAGGGGTTACAAGAGGAAGGTGGAAGGGAAGGGGGTAGGGCGTGTTTAGTGTGTGCATGGGGTAGGATGAGGGAGGTGGGTATAGGGGTAGGCTGAGGGGGTGGGTGTGAAATTTGGGTGTGCAGTGATGAGGGGGAATGAGATGTAAGGGGAAAAGGGATGGTGAAATGGGTATGGGTTAAGTAGGTGTGCAAGGGGTAGTTTCGGGGTGGGGTGTGCAAGGGGGTGGGTAGTGAGGATGGTCTAGGATTGCAAAGGGTTGAGGGAGGGGTGAAAGAGGTAGGGGAGTGTGCAGGTGGGGTTCAGGGGGGAGGGGGTGGGACAGGAGGGGGTGAAAGGGGAGAGGGGAAGGGGTGTCCAGGGGTAGTTGGCATGGTGTGGCGTGGTAAGGGGAGTGCATTGAGGAGGGGAGGGAAAGGGTGAAAGTGGGACATGGGGTGCGCAAGCCCTAGGTGTGGGGGTGCATGTGCATGGTGGGGGCTGTGGGTGGGGGAAGGGGGATGGTACATGGGGTTTGTGTAGTGTTTCTAGGGTTTTATATCATGTTTTTGGTGGTTTAATAATGGATTATTTCTTTTCTAGGGACTATAGAGAAATACACATCAATGCATATTTACTTATGATATACCAATTATTTGTAAACTTTTATTCCATTATTATATAGATATTATTTATAATTAAGATTTATTCAATATGACCATAAAATATTTTATATCAGATATTTTTATTTATATTTTTTCAAGATCCCCTCGAACTGTGTTTTTTTGTATACATTTTTTCACATATGAATTTTTTTATGATTTTATCCAATATTACAATATGTTTCTGCTTTTGTATAACACTTTCAAATTAATACATTCGTTATATTCTAAAAATATACTTGTTTCCTACTTCCACTATTATGGGATTCATTCACGACTTGGATTTTAAACATATATAACTGAATAAGAAAATCATTTATCACCCATTTGACCACATTCATTACAATTGATACAGATGGTCTTTGTATTTTTAAAATTCAAAAGGCTAGACTTATCAGAACATTATCCTAAATATAAAAATCCATGAAAATGTATTATTATCCTCACTTTATTATTTCCAAGTATGAATAGTTTAAATTAACTTCATTATTTTTCATGATTTTCAACAATCAACATGGGTTTCCACAAGAGCATTAATTTTCTACAACAAAATGAAACAGGTAAGATTTCTCAGAACAACATCATGAATATAAACATTATTGAAAAATTTATTATTCTACACTCTTTTTATTTAGTATAAAATGTATGAATTATTCATGATTCATTGATTTTTCAATAACACATTGATATTAAGAGTCTATAATAAGTTTTGTTTTTGTTCTCCTCAGTTATATTTTCTACATCTAAAATATTTATTTGCATGTGTAGGGGGTGTATAGGGTAGGGTTATGTCTAGAAAAGTAGGGGATTTTATGCGGGGTCTGTCCAAGGTGGGGTTGTGTATGGTGGGGGAGGTCAGTCTATGGAGGGGATGTTTGTGGGTAGGGGTATGCTGGGGGTATCTAGGGATGATGAGAATTCACAATTTTAGTGTTTTTTTCATATTTATATTTTTTATGTGTTATGATAGGTCCCTTAATTTGTAGTGTTTAATATTACATGTTCATCTTTTTATGGAATGAATTTTTATCAAAAGCATTATGGATCATTGTGGTCCGGGAGGAGGTGTCCAGGGGGTGGAGGGAGTGCTTTGTAGATGGAGGGGTGTCCAGGATGGGGGGGGTCTGTCCAAGGGGAGGGGGCATGCATAGGGAATGTCCAGGGAGGGGGTTTCTATCCATATGGGGGTTTTAGAAGATACATTTGGTTGTATAAGGGGGGGCTATCCAAAAGGGGGTATCCAGGAGGGAGGTGGTGTTCGGGAGGGGGGAGGGGTGGTTGTCCAGGGGGTGTTCAGGTTGGGAAGTTGGGGTGTTAGGGGCGTATCCATGGGGTGTCTATCTGGGTGGTGGGCTATCCATGGGTTTTATAGGATGGTAATGAAAGGTTTTAAAACTCGACTACTTTTAAATATAAATGGAAGGATATGTTTGAACATTCTAGTATTGAAACTAACTAGAACTGGATGAGGATACGAGTTAATTCTTGGTTGGGTGATTCTAGTAATATTATCCCATTAATCAAGGTATTGGTTGTTTTTGAAAGACATATAATGTTTAATTTCTATAATCCAATTATTGTTTCATATATACCAATATAGAATATTGAATTTGACCTTCATTTTGGGATACACCCCCTTTCTTTTTACCTCATTAATTATTATTCCTTGTTGATTACCTTAGGGGTATGATAGACTTATCCTTACAATTTGGTGAGTCTCTATCATATTTATGAATGGTAATGTGAGGAGAAACTATATTATCATCCATACATGAGTATTCCTCTATTTGAGTCAATGGTTCATCACCACTAACTTGATGATTGAAGACATATACTTCAATTAGATACTTTTCCTCTTTAATTTTGAAATATTTATTTTTAACAATGCCATTTTTTAGAATATTGTTGTCATTATGTTCCTAGTCAGAAGATGTTTTCCACAAATTATCTTTGTAATGAATTTTAATAGATGTGTAAGAAAAATAAATCATTTCCATTTGTGTCTCATTCCCCCTGATATACGTAAGAGGAGATGGTGTCATGACTATAGAGACTTCATCATTTTTCTTCCACACATTCAGTCTGCACATCTGTTCTCCTATAGTGGGGTCATTGCAGTCCAAGAGTTTCATTGTTTCTAGAAAAATACTTTTTTGAATTTCATAATATACACTGTTTTAGTGGGATTAGACATATAGTCGTGATTGAAAAGTTTTGTTTTCATAGAACCGGAAGTTTTTAACTATGTGGATGTCTCCTTCATGCTTTCATTTTATGATCCCACAGAATCACTACCCATAACTCAAAATTTTCTAGAGACATTAGTTTAATCATTCTTTGGAGATAATGTTTTCAATTATTCTTGAATTCCTTCCATGCAACATTTTCATGGTTCATTTCTTGGTTTCTTTTAGCTTTCCATCACCTTGGTTATGTCTTCACTTGTAAGATACTCTTGATGTACACTCATCTGGGCATAGTAATTGTGTTTAGTAGTGGTTCACATGTTGTCCTAAAAAGTGAAGTGTTCCACTAGGATAAACACGGTACTACTATTTACATCATCTGAGAGTTAATTTTGATCCCGCTATGCTAAATCTATCACATTTACCATTTTCATTTGAAATTTCATAATCCCCATTTGTATTATCACCCCCTTCAACTTGGTTATCCACATAGTTACTTGAATTCCCCAATGAATTATGGGTTCTTTCATTCTAACCCAAACACCATTTCTCTTTTTAGGGGTTTAAGATTATCAATACGATCTTTACCATTTCTCTACCTCTTAACTCCAATTAGGTCATTGTCCATTGATTTAATGAAAAAATTAATGTGTTTCCAAGAATCCCTCCACATAAGTAAATTTCAAATACAATCCCCAATATTAAAAACCATGGTGAGATAGAAGAAAATAAATATTCTTTTAAATTAACCATTGTATATTATAAAATGTAAATAAATAATTAAGGACCTCCATGATTTATGTAAGAATTTTTTCCTTAATAACTGGTTGGAATTTTCTATATGAAAATCATATGCATTGATGGATTGTGGTGGATTTTATTTCCTAAATTTAAAACATTTTACTAAGACACACGATAATATGGTAATATTATATTAGTTATGATTATGAATAAATTTATGAAAAAATAATTATTTATTTATTTTCAATAAACGTGTTATATAAAGGATAGAAATTGAACGCAAAAGGAAAGTAAATATAGTAAATTCTAAAATATATGAGTAAGTTAACGAATAATAAATGGAGATTATAAATTTGGGAAGGGGTATGAAATCCTATGACTCCATTGTTAGATCCACCATCTCCCTATTGGGATGCACGTCCACTATGGTTGTAGTCAATGAAATCAATAAATCCCTAAAGGAATACAACTACAATCACTGAATCACCTAATAATTCTACAAAATAATTTCCTAAAAATCTAGTTTTTTATATGGGAATGTAAAATAGTCTAAATCTAAGTTGTGATAGAAACTAACTCTATCTCACCCTATAAATGAGAAATGATAGTCAATATTGGTGCTGAAAATTACTGAGATAAATGATCAATCAGGGATATTTCTAAATTAGATGTTTGAGAGTTGGATAATGGTAATTATGTAGTAATTTGGGAATATTGTTCCCCAATATATAGGGTAGTGGAAGATCCAAGACCCTAGTGTTGTTCAGTGTTTTCAAGAGGATTAACTAGAATTTATATATCTGTATTGGAAGTTTTAATTTTTTTTATTAATAATAAGGGATATTATAGTAACTATGATAGTAGTGAGAGTCAGTGGATGACATTCTATCGAGTTGGTATATCAATGATCCTTAGGTAGGTCATGTGGTGATCAACTAGGTTAATAAAGGGAACCCCAGTTGTAGCATAATTTATCAGACCCATTCCATTATTTTGTTAATCCAACTCAAACTATCATCATTCATTAGTACACATAAGATTACTAGTATCCCATATGAAATAAAACTAAAGTGGGGTGGGTTGGGGATAGTATAAATACTCAATTTGGGGTGTTATAATACAAAATAAATATGTTTATGGTTGATTGTGATACAAATATTGAGTTTGGATGAACCTAACATGTTCCCACTAGGGTGGATATAGTAGACAAAATGGGTGTTGTGTTAAGTCATGTTGTAGAATAGGAGGAAGATAAAATTATACACCCATTTTATCAGATAAATATTTCTTGATCCCAGTCATATACTATATAAAATTAGAAAACACTAATTTTACTCTCTGTGAGGAATGGGTGGGGGGTTGTTCCTACGCATGCAAAACTTCTATTTGACCTCTTGGTGTTGGGTTTGATTGTGATATGAAAGAATCATGTGAGTGTCCCTCAATGGAATCATAATCCACCATTAAATATGTATAATTTTCATCACATCCATTCCCTTTCCCTCTATCATTAATGGGACCATTTGTTTCTCATATTGTGAGGTCAGATAACATAATCTATCCCAATGAGAATAGGGGTGATTATTATTAAAAAACTATTATATTCTTTTCTTGTTAAGTAGTGAAATTCCCACCCATAATAATTCCATTGGACTTGTTAAAAGTTCACCCTCATTATAATGAAATCTATTTAGTCATGTTGATTCATAACTACTATATGTAAATGTTATAACGAAGAAGAAAATACAATCTTATCAGAAATCCATATGATGATCCCTTATAAAACCATTCACAAGATATTTACCAATGTATTTTCCTTAAGATACAACTTCTCAACTAATTTCTCTATGTTTTTTTGCTATTTTCCCTCTAAATGGGTTAATGATAGTTTTTAGATACCACTCATGGATTGTGTTCTTGTAGGACTCCAGCATAAAATCATTATAATTGGCTCTCTCTATACACTAATTATTTTGGACACATTATCCTTCACCAAACTCTATAAACTAACGGATCATATTATGGAAAACCATTTTTAAGTTAATATAATCCAGTTTCATATCAAATACTAACAATACCTCTAAGATCAATTATAAAGAAGCCTCCTCCAATAGATGAGTATTATGTTATAAAATCATATATTTTAATGAATATATAACATCATCTTCTATATAAAAATATTCCACAATATGCATGTCAAAATTTACTTCTTTTATGAATTCCAGACATTTACAGTCTCCACATACTCTTCTAGTGTTTGGGATTAATGAAACATATAAAATAGGTAAGGTGAATTTGGGATAAATCGACACACATAGATTAGTAATGGGTAGATTTATTGGATTGGATTAGGATAGGTTATAGAGATGTGAATTGGTTAGGTGAATGGCTTAGTAATGGATCATGTGGTTGTGTGGTTAGTTTATCCATTTTATATTATGTCGATCTTATAGGTATATTATTTTTTATTTGTTTAAATGGGTATTTATCATTGTCTTTTTTTAATAGTCTTACTTTGATCCACTATGACGGGGATATGGATATGGATGGGCAATGTCTTGAGATGGATTCATAGGGGGTTTTAAAAGGGTTGTTTTCATGGTGTAGAACATTTTTTATGTTTAGATGGGTGTGGTGAATTTTTAATGTGTGGTTTGGGAAACAATGTAGTGAGTTCGTTCAAATAGGTATGAGTAGGTGTTAAAGTCAAGTTGGAGAATATCTAAAAGTGAAACTTTACTACTTGAATGGGACCAAAACCAGATCAAATAGCTATGAAAATTAATTTTGGGATAACTGACAAATAGGAAGAGGGATAATAACAACACAATTTTTGTCTTGGTGTTTAGAATTAAATGTATTTGAATACATTGTGGAATGAACCAAGTCATTATAGCATGGCGTCATTAGTTATAAAACCATGGAATTTTTTAAACTCATTCCTCTAGAGTTGCAACGCCCTGGGGGAAACCACAAAAGAACAGACATGTTAGTTTATAACTATGTGATTTAATTCAGGTTGAAATCATGACATGATTCCTACCCTATAGAAATTAATGGTTCCTTTTTTTCTATTTTGAAGAAATAAAGAATTTGAAATTACATCCCATCATTACATGATTTGTCACTCCGTATTATGATATTTTAGGGTTGGGTTATAGTGAACACCCACCCTATTTTGGTAAGGCTCCTTTCTATCCAAGAAACTTACATTAATATAGTGTACTCAGTTATTGGGTGTTATAGGTCTAGAATGATGACATTTTTAGGTAGTGTTTTATGCCATTATATATCTGTCTCCAGATTAAAAATAATTCTATTTATCCGTTGGTTTTTACTCCTCTAAAATATTATGTTTTCTCCATTAGATATTCAGTAGGGAAGTATGAGTGTGTTCCCTAAAGTCACTAAACTAATTTATCCTAATAATTTCTAACCAATTTAATGTATAATTATGACCCTAAACAAGAAAACATACCTAGGTTTCTCTACACATAGCACTTTAATCGAATTCAATTTCCTAATGTACCATAGTATTTTTAGTAAAATTTATGATATAGAACAAATTAAATAAGGAAATTTTCCATTTATATATTCACACTTTTCAATTGAACTTGAATGAAGGTTCATTCCATCTTTAGATCTAAATGGATCGACATGAATTGTAATTTAAACCTTGATGAGTTTTAAAAAAACTGACATTAGTTTTCTTATAAAAAATTTCTACAAATATTTAAACAAATGTATTACTTCTCGTGGTAGGAATATTAAATGTATAATTCATAAATCACAAAAATTAATGATTTTCTATTTATAGATCTTCTAATTATTTACAAATATCTTTCAATATATTATAATTTATTCAAATATAGTTGTATCTTTCTATCTTGGTGTGAGTCTATAACCAATTTCTTCATAGCCCTATATTATCGATGCTCGAGATCCACCAGTAAATAGCCTAGTTTGTCATAGATAATCTTAATTGGGGTTATACTAGTCATCGTTTTATAATATTTCATTTGTTACTATAATGTATTAGAAGGATCTTTCCTATAAGTATTCTATAATGAAGTCATATATTTCTCCATAATATATATAATCACTCAATTGGATAATTCTACTTTCCCATAGGTTTGTGGGTGGTGAGGTGAGATGGTATTGAATCAAACTCTTTAATTTTATAGTGCATATAAAAATATAAAATAGTTTGAAAGTGGTCATCAAGAAATTATGAGTAACCGAGACATACCAAGAAGATAAAATAAGTTATTTCATAACAATTTCATCACTAAACCAGATATATTTTCCATGTGGAGTCATATTCTACCCATGTAGTGATGTATATAATATACATAATTATGTATGTTTTTCTCATGGAGCATGGAAAATCCGCCATTAAACCGGTTCTACATACATCAATCACCTCAAATTTATGAATTGGGGTTTTCAAATCTCATTTTCTTTCCCAATATTATCCATTTATTGTCATCAATAATAGCCTCATATTAAATATCTTTCATCTTTTTGGATGTCAAAAAAATAATCCAAATTATATTATCATGGCTATTATTCTACAATGTCAATAGTGACCTCTATTTGGTGATTAATAGAATAATTCTAGAATGATATTTACCTTGGATTTGGGACCACATCACTAAATTAATCATTCAATGAATTGAATGAATACTAAGTGATTATCACAAGAACAATTTTTTTAATTATCTAAAAAGATTTTTCATTACTAAAATGATAAATAAGGATTTATGTTCTAATATTTCTTTTAATAATCTATAATGTTGAAAAACCATAGTAGAGATTGAAAATCAGTACAGAAAACATTCACATCAAGGAACTTATCATCAATTTCTCTCTCCTCTTATTCTTCTTTATTATTTTGGAGTAATCTCAACAAAATTTAAGCCACGAAAATATCTAATCCCTTTATAATATGTAAATCCTATAATCCTATTGAAGTAACAAGATACACTAAATCAGGCATGGATTAGAATTTTTATTCAAAAAACAACATAAGAGGTGCGATCAATGTAGACAATCACCTCAATGATTACAAAATATTTTTTTTAAAATTATCAAAAGAAAAAACCATTGTTATATGTTTTTTCTCAGTGAAAAAATAATTAATTTGGGACATTTGATGGTAATTTCTATTATAATAGATAGGTTAAATAATATGATATACCCACAGTCATAGAATATCTCCTCTAATGAAATCACATGTATCTCACATTAAGATTTAATTTTTCTTCCCATTTAGAAATATATAGATTGGTGTGGCCAAACAATACATTTTCATAGCGACAAAATCTTCATTAAATGATTATTTAAATATCAAAAAATCATCCTTTGACAAAATATAGGTTAGTGGCCTATATATCTTGAAAACATAATTTATGATGTAGTGGAAAAATCCATCAAGTCCAAGAAATATTTATGTCCCTTTCATTGTATTATGATCATGGAGATCATGTATGAATGTTTTCATTACTACACCAACCTTTATTACTTATTTAGATATTCCATTCACTAGAATGACACAACCTTGATCTATGAAGAGGAACCTTTCCCAATAGCGAAAATAGAGTATTTCATCAAATATTTTAAGTATCAATTCATTTTTGTATAGGAATATATCAATTTATATACCGTGCACTGAGAAATAATCCGTGAAGACATCAAGAAATTCATCCACCTTATTCTGAAAAATAAGTGGCACACACCTTCGAAAAGTCACTGGTTCATTATACATTCCAAAATACATGAGATGATATGATAATGTTTGATATGGGTATGTAAAAATTGTCTTCAATTTGTAATATAGGAAAAAAAGTATTTGGTTGTCACTAGAATTTCAATCTAAAAGGAAAAAAGAACTCATGTTGAGATAACCTATTAAGATTTGATCCATGATTTATAATGGAATTTTGTCCTTTCTTATGGATGTTTATATTATTTGATAGTTTATGAATACCTAATATCATATAAATATCAATGTAAGTATCATCTCATTATCATTAGTCATTGTCATAGTCTTCTACCCTTATTTGTAATTCTTGTAATGGGGTCACTCCTTTACATTTTTATATTGAAATAATGATCCCCACATAAAGTAGTTTTAGAACCTTTTTCATGGATAGATCTTTTATAGTTTGTGTTAGTCTCACCTGTAGTAACAATCATTTTTTTCTCAGATTATATAATAGTGATATTTGTGTTAAAATGGTAGTAATAATTCCATTCATAATGTAAAAAACTCTGTGATTTATCCCACATTTTTCTCAGCGAGGTATGTATAAATTTTATCTATTTTCTCAGTTTAACCCTTATTATAGGAGTATGTTTTTTGTGAAAATGACAATATTAATTAGTTTTATGATGTAAAAACACAACTTATGTGATTTTTCCTTTTCCTTTAAATGTTTAACAATTTTTATTCCTATTAATCTCATAATTATTCATTAATAATCATTGTTAAATAGTCCTTTTCACCCACTAATAAGTACCATATTGTTTTTGTCAATGGATTAAAAAAAATCATTATTATTTGGATGATTGAAGAAATTGAATCTAGAAATAATCTATTTACAAGTGTTTTCTATATTTCATGACTTCATCTTCTTCCTCATCCATGGGTAATATATTATTCTCATTAGTTTCCAACATATCATCAATTAGTTTTATTATATTATCGCCGTTTTAATTTATAGACTCATGATGGATGAGTTTTCATTAGAATAAAATATTATATACAAATACTATGATTTAATTTCATGACTAATAGTTTTAATAAGATCAAATATGACTTATTAATCACTATCTCTAAATATCATTCATCATTGGTTGATAATTATAAATTCTTTTTTAGTTTCAATGAATTGTATACCACTGAATATGGGAATATATTGTTCTTATTCTTTCATAAGGGTAAAAAATTCTATGGGGAGTCTATATTTATCCACTATGGAAGGACATATTAAAAAATCATGAGTTTCAATTCATCGGTATACTAATAAGTTAGAGAAAATATAATAACATATTAGGATTATCTAATCAAATATTTAAAAACACAAATAGTGGAATGAAATTTTCACCTCATTCATATGTGACAATGTGTGTTCTTGAATGTGCATGAACTAATGGTTAAGGGGATGGAAAATATTCCAAGAGCTCTCATCATAACGCTATATTATTTTTAAATAATATTGAACACTTTATTCATAGTGAAATAACACCACAAACATCTAGAATTATCTTTTTTATAAAAATTCATTTAAAATTTAATAATATTCCATCATTTAAGAAATAAATTCACTAAAATAGATGTCTATATAAATTTGTGTGAAACCACAAAAAACCTATTGTATTGAATTTCAAAAATTCATTTCCTTATCCTTGCTAGGAAGGAAAGAGGTGGTATGTATGGCTCTGCCTTTATGTTTTATTCTTCTCCTTACAATCCAATTTTCTAGATTTTCCCATATTATAATTTTGTTATCTTATTTTCTTTTGTCCTCATTTTATTATCATTTTTTCTCATTCACCCTTATTTTTTATTATTCCATCTGCCCAACATTTTCATTCTATTTACCTTATTTTCTTCCACCTGTCACCTAAAAAAAGTTTCATAGCCTTCACCATCTCTATTGGAATTCATCCATTTTACTCGGTAGGGTATTGAGTAGTCACTCTAATAATGTTTGATATATTTTCCCCACTAGGTTATAGAGTTGAAGGCACAAGATTATTGACTCATTTTATAGTTCTATTATATTATAATCAACTGAGAATACTTTTGGATGAGGTTATTGGACATTCAATTGAATCATATCCATTGAGGTTATTCTAACTATTATAACAATGTGTGTTCTTGAATGTGCATGAACTAATGGTTAAGGGGATGGAAAATATTCCAAGATCTCTCATCATAAAGCTATATTATTTTTAAATTATATTGAACACTTTATTCATAGTGAAATAACACCACAAACATCTAGAATTATCTTTTTTATAAAAATTCATTTAGTATTTAATAATATTCCATCATTTAAGAAATAAATTCACTAAAATAGATGTCTATATAAATTTGTGTGAAACCATAAAACACTTATTGTATTGAATTTCAAAAATTCATTTCCTTATCCTTGTTAGGAAGGAAAGAGGTGGTATGTATGGCTCTGCCTTTATGTTTTATTCTTTTCCATACAATCCAATTTTCTAGATTTTCCCATATTATAATTTTTTTATCTTATTGTCTTTTGTCCTCATTTTATTATCATTTTTTCTCATTCACCCTTATTTTTTATTATTCCATCTGCCCAACATTTGCATTCTATTTACCTTATTTTCTTCCACATGTCACCTAAAAAAAGTTTCATAGCCTTCACCATCTCTATTGGAATTCATCCATTGTACTCGGTAGGGTATTGAGTAGTCACTCTAATAATGTTTGATATATTTTCCCCACTAGGTTATAGAGTTGAAGGCACAAGATTATTGACTCATTATATAGTTCTATTATATTATAATCAACTGAGAATACTTTTGGATGAGGTTATTGGACATACAATTAAGTGATTTTTTGGGAATAAGACGGTGGATTTGGATTGAATTTATGTGGAGGATGGTGGTTTATGATTAAGGGGTTATAATAGTTATAATACCCACAATGGATATGATTCAAGTGAATAATTGGGTATAACAATATTTTATTTTAAAATTAAGACACATTTCTTTTAGTTATAAAAATGATATAATTATAGATTTTTTTGAATTCACCTCTATTGGTTGTTGGTATTTTGGAATTGAATGGGGGATTGATTATAACTAACACAGTATCAATCGAATCATTTATTATCCACTGAACCCTACTGAATCCTTGGTATATGTGGGGTACTCTTCATATCTCATGATATTATAAAATGGTTTTTGATTGTTAGTGGTTTTGAATATTGTGATTGTGTCAATTCCACTATAAGTAGAAAGTTATTTTATTGATTTATCAGTAAATATAACTAGTTATCTGAGAATTTGATCACATAGAATTAAAATATTTCTCTCCTTGGTGGACTATTATTAATTTTTCATAATTTATCATTATGAGGATTCTCATAGAGAATGTATTTTAAAACTTAAAATGATTTAATAATTAATCCTTTACTGAATAGGCCATCTATCATGACTCAATTTGTAGGATTTAAAAGTTAAATAGTTGATTCATATATAGGAAAACATCGATTCTATTATGTAACACATTCCTCATGAAATCATTGATTTTATCTCGTGTTTCAAATATGTATTATCCATCAACTTCTGCAATGATTGAAATTTCATTTTTTAACTTCAATATCATCCATATCTGAATATATTTGTCTCATAATCATTTATATAGGTTATCCTGGTTTTTCATGTAACCATAGAGTTAATACTTTAATGAATATACTTCATAAACATAGAGATTGAATTAGAATACCCTCAATCATATAAAACTTATGTTGCTAAATTTTTGTTGAATATATCACTAATTTCACTCAGGATAGTCAAATATCTATGTATATCTTCATTTTTCATGTCACTAACTCACTTCATGTTTTTTCTGGTATTATTATTAGTTTAATCATAAAATTGTTCACCTAAATCAAAAGATGAAAAAAACTAAACAAAAACCCATTAATAGATTATAAATAATAGTCCATTATGGCTCTAGCCCGAGGAATTTGTGGTGCTCCATTATGTTATTTCTCATTGGACAATTTTCCTTGAGGTACATTGTGTATAGTTGAGAGCATGTTTTATTGGGTGGTAAATCAACAGTTTGGACATAAAAACTTCTTGATATTAGGGATATAATAAATCATTTCTCACCAATCAATAATCATTGTTCATGTTTTTGGATTCATGGTTATGCATTGAGTTTCTTGAAATGAGAAAAAAAACACATACACATAAAGATAATTAAAATAAAAAAGTATTAATAACATATTAATATAATTGGTTTATTAAAAAAATTATTACACTATTATGTTCACCCTTGATCACCACCAATGCTGCCAAAAACATTGGCCATGTCACTTAAGTTATCAATTCATGTGGGTAATCACGATTAATAATTATTTTTTCGTGATTTGTATTATTCTATTAAGTCATATAATAGTGATGGTATATGGTTGGTTTAATGCATTATACATATACCCCACAAGATAAAGATATTGGAATTATTGTTATGTTAAAATATATGAATTTATTTGCTTCAAAAAAATAAACAAATATCTTATGGTTTTAAAAAAAATCAAAGGATAAATTTGAAAGTCTATTTTTGAAAGAGATACCAACATATTTCATTTAATAATTGGGTTTAATAAATCTGTTTCAAGATTTTTTTTATGTTTAACTGTGTCTTATGGTAAATGTTTTTTATTTTAACTAAGATAATATAAATATATTTGTCAAATAGTAATATCAGACTAATTTCATTATGTTTAATATTTAAATTTAACTATAAATACAATATATTGTTAATTGATTTATTTTATGAACTAGTTTTTATTTCAATTATTAATATGCCCATTTAAAAAAACTAAAAAATAAATAATATTAGAATTATTGAAACATATCTATTATTTATTGAAATTAATTTCATGATTAAAATTTAATGATAATTTAAACACCTATATATTACTCTTAATCCCAACCTCCTATGTGAATTTCCCCACATGATTGTGGGAAGATCAACCATATTTTACAGGAATATATTTTTAATTGAGTGAAAATAAAAAATTTAATGCTTATGCATATGTATATATGAGAATGCATTCCCTTCACTTATAATCATCATTAATTATTTCACTCTGTGTAATAGAAGTGAGATTGATAGGTGTGTTGCTGAAAGCTATGAAGGAAATGAAGATGGTTTTCCTATGTTCTGTAAATAAAGTAAAGGAATTTATTTTGGAAATATCATCAAACATTATTTTTATTTATTTCAAAATAAAACTTTTTTTTTTGTTTTGAATTTTTTTCTTGTCAAGTTTATAATTATTTAATAGAACTAAATATATTTCATGTATTTATTTCTTTTCAATTTTTTCCATAATAATGTGATTTGTTTCATAACTATTTACGTGGAAGAGAATTTTTTTTTGAAAATAAATTATTCTCAAAGGATTCAATTAGGTTCTTAATTTTAGATTATATGTAAATTTGTTTTAGTGGGTTAATAATATTTATTTTTTATATATTGAAAAAATTTAATTATATATATATAATAGAAAGTGGAAATTTTGTAAGATATTTAAAACTATTTATATATTTAATATTTTCATAAGAAAAATTGGTTTTACACCCTTGATATTGTATAATTGTTTTTCAATTTTCTTTTAATAATGATAAGCGTGTCATTTTGAGTTTATAAAACGTTTCTTAAACAATGATTCATGAGATTTATTTTATTGAAATTAT
The DNA here is from genome assembly GCA_963277665.1 of Viscum album. NCBI lineage: Eukaryota > Viridiplantae > Streptophyta > Magnoliopsida > Santalales > Viscaceae > Viscum > Viscum album. Next base: position 823,292,201 of record OY728162.1, read on the forward strand.
TATTTTTTATACAAACATTAAGAGGTCTCAAATATATATACATGGCAAGTTATATGGTTGTCAAAATTATTTTTTCAGTAATAAAATGGAAAATTTATATATATATGTATATATATTTGAATGTACATATAATGTACTCCCACATATTTCTATTTATAGAATTATTTTGTTGATTGGGACACTTTATGTGCAAGTGAAGTAATCGACGTTTTGAAAGAATTTATTTAATTTAAAAATATTTTATTTTCGAATAATCATATTTGTATATATATATATACATAAATATATCATTTCATATGAAACATTTTTTTAAAACATGTATACATATGTCTCTATATATGTATTATTTTATGGTGAATCATAAATTTAATCTAAGACCAATTGATATGTTTATATATAAATGTATTTATATATGTATCCATTTATGTAAAACTATTTATTTACTATATGTATGTAAATAATTGAATGTATATATATGTATATATATATATATATGAATCATTATTATTACCTATACATATGTGTGTGGAGATGCAATCATGTTTTATTCTAATATATTTTTAAACAAATTTATCTATATGTGGATATTATTATGTAAAACTATTATGGATGTATATATATATATATATATATTATTTTATATTTAAAAATTTCATTTCATGAAAAAATAAATTTATCATGGAACACGTATAACCAAATAATTTATCTTTTTAGGAAATGGATATCGAATCTCATCCCTTTTAAGAAACATAGAGGTAATTATGATATAAGATACAAGTTTTGATGTTTTTAATTCTAAATAAGCACACTTGGATATTAGGTAAATTATGGAATTTAATGAGAAGTGAACCCAAAACATTTTGGGACTTTTATCCAATAATTTTATGGTTGTTCCCTAAATTATATAGTGCTCTAATTCATTGAATAATTTTAAAAACTCATTTGATTTCATGTATGGTGAACGAGATGTGTATCCCAAGAACACTATGGGAATAGAGAGTGAACCTAATCAATTATGGGACTATGTCCATTATTTTATGATTTATCTAGAGTGAACCCTGACTTCATGTTATTATCTAATTATGAATGACTATGAGTTATCAAGAAAAATATTTATTATTTCATAAATGAATGAAATGGATTTCTCCAAAGGTTACAATGTTGAATCCCAATTAAAAAAATATTATTATTTTCAAATCAACTCATGATTTTAAAAATTTAGAATTCCCAAGATGGATCACATGTTTTAATTTTTATGTTGAAGTGAAATAATCATTAAATGTTTCCACATGTTTTACTTTTTATATTGAAGTGAAAAAATCATGATATGTTTCCACATGTTTTGAAACCCCTTACTGAGATATTTTTTCTCACCCTATGATTTTCAAAACCAATTTTCATAGGGAATTAGGACACGTAGAACCGAGTGACATTCCAAGTCTCTATTATAGTTCTTATCTAGTATTATGCGTAATAATATTTTTCTTTTCCTTTCTTTTTTAGTGATTTAATTACAATTATCCAATGTATAAGAACTGTCTAAAACTCTAAACCATTGCAGACTCATATTTTTAAATAACAAATTATTTATAAAAAAATGTAACAAGTCTTGGGTCATCGTAGTTTGTATCAGAAATGAGGTTTATAAAACATTAGAGGTGAATATTTATAGAAACTCATTGAACATTTATAGTCCTTCTATAAATTTTATATGATTTTACATTAAGGAAAAATATAGCACTCCTAGTTTTCATAATTTTGAATGTAGAGATTCATAATTTCTATAGGTATGGTAATGGAATTTCGATGATGAAATTATTTTAATGGGGAATAATATAACATCTCCTATTTTAATATGGTATTTAGTATAAATAAATCAAATTAAATTTTGGCCATATGTTAAGATTATATATTTCAAATTAAATAATAATACTTAAAAAAATAATTATATTATTACTCAAAAAAATAATTATAATAATTCATTTATGATAAGCGACAATTTATTAAATTTTATTATCAATTATTCTTTTATTTATAATATTTTATAATGTGTTAAATAATGTTTTACAAAATTATATTTTAAATTATAAACAAATGTGGTTTTATAGATTAAAATAAAATTTTAATATATATACTTTTAATTGTTTATTTTTTTAAAAACATATGTTTTGTATGAAAAAATCAAAATATTATATTAAAGGTAAAATAATTATGAAGTTATTATCAATAATCATTTTGAATTACTTGTTAAATTCATAACTAAACTATGTTTTAATAAAAAAGTTTTAAAACTCTAATGTTTTTCAAATTTAATATTGGTTAACATATAATTTTATAAAAATATTTATTTTATTCATGAAATAATATGTGGTTTTAATAAATAAATTATAATAATTACAATTTAAAAAGTAAATGACGGTACTTAAATTAAATTATTAACTTTCTAAATAAATTATAGCATTATATTTTTTAACTATTATAAATTTATATGTTATTTATGAATTATGAGTATAAATATTATTAAATTAAATTATTAATTATATTTAATATGATAAAAATAAAACAATTATTAAAATTTTTAAATTAATATATTAAAAATTGTTAAAACAAATAAAAATAATAATAAAGCGATAATTTTTTTTTGACAAAAACATTGTAGGATTTATTAAAAAATAAAAAAATATGATAAAAATAGAGAGTTCACATGATAACATCAGTGGGGGAGGGATATTTTGAGAAAAGTAATTGGGTAAGGGAAAAAAGGGTTCGGTCATCGAGTGTGATTGAAGGAGAGGGAATGATCCAACCACGATAGAGGTTGATTATCCGAGTGGGGTTTTGACCTAGGGAGGCCAAAGGACTATGAGTAGTCCAATATATCTTTGATCACCGATGAGGGCTCTCGATGTTTGATCATTTTCATAAGGGATTCAACCGCAAGTTAGGGTTTTGTTTCCTTATGAGATTTAATTGGATGTAGTTTCAATCTATGTCAACCTAACCATGGTAGGTTTTTGTGTCATTTTATAGATGTTAAATATTTATGTACCGAATTTTTTGTTAAACATTTTGTCATAGGATGACCTATGTTTCATAACATCCTCATTTGTATTCAGCTATTCCAGGTTGGTCATGTTTTTCTTTTTTTATCTCTTAGATGAGTATTCCATATTTAAGAAATGATTCAAATTAGTTTCATACTTTATCTTGTTGTTGAATCAAATTTTTAATTTTGGTTGTAATCCACATTTCAATCACCCAACGATTTCATTTTCTCACTATTTTAGACTATTGTTTTTGAAAAAATGAAAATAGATATTTAAGATATTAATGTCAATTTTTTTGGGTGATTTTCCACCTCCACTAATCTTATATAATAATCCACTATAATATAACTACATATATGTATATTTTTTTGATTTAAATTATTTATGAACTGTATATCTAAGAACCTATGCACTTTTATGGGAATCTTCTATCTGTTTTGAACCAAATGTAAGATAAGAGAGTTAGATAGGTGGCGTTTTTTCAAGCTATAAAGTTATATAATAAGTTTTTCATATTTTCTGTATATTATATCTGGGAAATTATTTTTATAAACTATATAAACAATTGTTGTTTTTAGTTTCAATATAAACATGTTTCATGTTTTAATTATATTCTTTTAGAGATTATATTTATGTAATTAAATTACTTACTTTTCTTGCATTTATTTCATTTCACGATTTTTCTTACGAAGGTTATTTGTTTCAAAAATATTGATGTGGAATAGATTTTTTTTTCATTATGAAAATAATATATGCTCAAATGATTCATGTGGGTTCTCTATTTCAGATATTATGTCAATTTGGTTTTTTGGATTACTAATAATTATTTCTTATCTATTTAATAATTTTTAGTAAAATATTTAAGATTTTAAGGGGAAATTTGGTTGGATATTTAAAATTATTTTTGAATTTAATATTCTTATATGAAAAATTTTCTTTAGTAAATCGGTATTTTATAATGTTATTTTTATTGTTTTTTAGAATTTTAAGGTGGGAAATTTTGAGTTTATAAAATTTTTCCTCTAAAACAATTCATGAGATTTATTTTCTTGAAATTATTCTTTTAAACATTAATTTGTCTCCTATGTATATAGATGGGATGTTATTCATTTTTTTTAAATCATTTTTTAGTAATAATGTTACAAATGTATGTATATATATACATCTTTAAATGTTAAATATATTGATCAACCATGGTTTTCACTTCATAAAATTATTTTCTTGATTTATCCACTTTAAGTTAAAGTGATGTTTTCAAATTTTTAAAAACATAAGCTTAAGATAAATTTTTTTTATTTTAGAACAATTATATGTTTATATATATATATATATTCATAAATAGATCATTTAATATGTATGATTTTGGAAACATGAATATATATATGTATCTATATACGTATTAGTATAGTGTGAAACCGAATTTTAGTCTCACATCGATGGGTACAAATATATATAGTTTTATTTATATATGTATCAAAATTTTTAATACTGTTTATTTCCATTATATAGGTAAATAAATTAATTTATAAGTATATTTTGTATTATTCAAACCTATACATATGTGGGTGGATATACAATCATGTTTTAGTCCAATTTATCTATATAAACATGTTTATATATATATATATTTATATTTATGTATCCTTTTATATACAACAATTTTACATGTATATATGTATATTAATGAATATTTTCACATGTCATTTAATGAAATGATACATTTAACATAAAACTTGTATAACCAAGTAATTTACATATTCATGAAATGGATATCAAATCTCATGATCACTAACAAAAATTTGTGGTCATTGTGATATAAATTACAAGGTGTTATGTTTTTAATTATAAATTATCATAGTTAGATATTATGTGAATGAAGGCATGGAATGGGAAGTGAACCAACACCATTACTGTAATTTTTTCTAATCATTTGATGGGTACACCAAGAATTATATATCACTCCAATACATTGGGTAATGGTGAAATCTGAATTGATGTCATGTATGGTGCGCGAGAGGGGTATCCCAATCACACTATGGGATTACTGAGTGAACCTAATCCATAATGTGACTATGTAAATTAATTTATGTTGTCTTAGGAGTGAATTGTGACTTCATTTTAAGATCCAAGTAGCATTTGAGAACTATTTATGAATTTATATGAGTTATCATGAGAAATATTTATTATTTCATAAATGTAAGAAATGGATTTTTCAAATGGTTACATATGTTGAATCCTTTTTAGAAAGAATTATTATTAATTTAAAAAGTACTTATGATTTAATAAATTTGATATTCTCAAGTTGAATCTCAGGTTTTACATATTCCATTGAAGTAAAAAAATTGATTGGTTTACAGATGTTTTCAAAGCCCATACAATGATTTTTAATAGTCACCCTTTTTTAAAACCAATTTTCATTGGGAATAAGGACTCATAGAAGTTATTGATTGGTCAAGTCCCCATTATGGTGTTTTTTAGAACCCATCCTATTGGGGCCCGCATCACAACTCCATATTCCCCCTTATAATAGGCTAGGTGATGGTGACTAGTACTGAGTAAGCATATCACTAACCAGGGAGGCATTTCCTAAGTACATGTACACACATACAAATCTCCAAACCGAAAAATTCTGAAATGTAAAAACCAATAAAGATCAAAATGAATCTATTAAAAAAATCCCAACCAACAGAGTAAAATGGATGTACATTGTAGAAAGTAAAATTGTTCCATAATACAAGCCCACAAAAAAAAGACTCTGAAAACTATAAATTCAAACCTTTAAGAAGAATGTTGTACAAGGACTTCTACTCATATCCATATGAGATATTCATCCTATATTTAACTAAGAAATATTGGTCTTTTCCTGGTCCACCCTGGAATCTATTAAAGGATCTATCGTCTGCACGAGACACAACACGTGCTGGCAAAGCCCGTGATTGGGTGAGTATACCAATACTCATTAGAGGACCCTCAAAACCAAAAAGCAACACACAATAGAAAAGGTAAAATAATGTCTACATATTATATTTCTACCGAACATATACCAAGAGAAATGCATCCAGATATACTCCAAACCCAGACCCTTAGTCTAGATTCAAGTCTCACAACCACATACCCTCACTTTGGATTTTGTTCAATGATTCCCAGAACACACATCTGGGAGAAATAACTGCATGAGTCTAATAGCTCTGATATCATCCATCAATGAAGTACTGATCATTGGGTAAATCCATGACATATAGATACACTCATTCTAGGAGAACACACTCCTCTGTGGGGGGAGATCATGATACACAAATGAGGATCGCAACAAGGGACTTGGAGGACACCACGACTCATTCGAATTCACCTACTAAGTATAGGATTAGTATCCATTCAGATTATTCACATCGATACCTTTCTCAACATAGTGTGATCAATGGATAGAGGATCTCGCTCCATGCCTCTAATAATAATACCTTTCTCTCTATTGGAATGTACTACTGAAGAGATCATTATCTTGTGGATGGAAATGATAACTTACCATGAGGGGAACGAAAAAGGTGGGTACTAACCCAAACAAAACATGTCCAATATAAGGTCAAAAATATTTTCAATCCATGTTCTAGGATATAAACAATGTGTAGAAGGGTCACACGCCATGTCTCAAGACTATGGGTACTACCCATGCAAAAAAGTCCCAAGTTTGATGAACATGATGTGTAGATAAGTAAGAAAATTGTGTTTCATGCAGACCACATGTCGTGCCAGAGTAACAGGGGTTCCCTCCATGTACACGGCCGTGTTCCTGTACATAGTTTCAACATGTGTATGAAATCCCATTTAACTGGTACATAGGTTATCCCGTGCAGCTGGCCTGGTCTGTCCGTGTGGTGGAGTACATGATAGTGTACCCACCCCGTGTCTGTGTATCCTTTGAGACACAAGACGAGTCTATGTAAGGAAACACACATAGTTTTATTTTATCCCATCTCCTAGAAATCCTACCGCAGATCGCTGGGACCCACATTCCACATCTCCCAAGATCCACTTCATGTTCTTCATCACATGTATTGTGCAAACCCTAGACTACGTCATCGAAACCAGACGATGTGTTCTTCATGATACATGCCATGTGTGCTGAAAAAATTCCAGAAACACAAACCTGCTCGGCCATGCCATTTTGTTGCACTGATACAAAACATGAATATTAAGGTCTCCATAATTCCCTGAATTCATCTATGTTGTTTTTTGGCATATGATCGGCCATGAAAACGATTATCGATCCACCCATGTGACGAATGATCAAAGAACAATATCTCTCTATCTAAGTCGATTCGTCATACTCCATTGTCGTATCAACTCTACTAGGTCATTGTGATGTCGAATTACTAATTTGGTATTGTTGCGTTGTGAAACAGATGCAAACTAATCAATAGTTCATAACCCTACAAAAAACGTGATGAATGTGGGGGTTAAAAAGGGAGGAAGAAATTGATAAACAAAAGAGGAACACACCTCCACCGTCATTTTTTCCAATGTTAATTCCCTCTTGATTTGATTAATAAAAATTATGAATGAAAATAAATTCCAAAAAATATAACAAAATCAATTCCTGAATCAAAACCCCAAAATGTAACGAAAATAACTCCTTCCCGCAAGAACATGAAATCCGAGGATCAACATGTTTGTGGTTTGATCTCTCTTTATCGTTTAATAGAATAAAGGAAAATATCTAAATCAAAATAACTACCCCTACCTCGATTCACCAGACGAATAATCACTTCATCATGTTCATTGGCTAGGATCATCAAATACGATATGCATTGATCGATTATGTCATCGTCGTCCTCTAACATGTTCTCCTCCAAAGCTCCAATGGAAATCCTCAATTCACAGGGTTATGCGACTTACCCTGCGAACATTCCATTAGAAGGTATTTAAAAGGTATGAACTAGAATATATCAAAAAAAACATGAAAAAAAATAAATTTCAAATTTATTATATTTCCTAAAAAACTATCTTTTTCAACATACCCACGTCAGTCGATATTAGGCCCAGATTATGTTAAGATTACTGCTCTGAATGCAATGGTACACTTAGATTTCTGATCTGGGTACTCTATTAAATTTTATTCCACTTTTTGATAAAAATTTAATGCTCAAGCTGTTTAAAAGTTAAATTTATTTCAAACATTTATTCAATTAAATTCGGGCCTCAGAATCGCACACCATCAAATAGCCTGATCTCAAAATTAATCAAAATATTATTTAAAAATAATATACAAGAAAATATGAATCATTAAATGATATCCACTATAGGGATTTTCATCATCAAAAAGCTAAAAAAAATTCTACTCAAACAGATGTGGGTACTGCTCCCGAATCTGGGCCTCCTTCTCCAACATTCTCTGATGAATACTCCCATGCTGCCATAGGATGAGCGCAATGGGAATCAAATGACCATGAAAGATCCTTTCAAAATAATCCTCAATGAATACCATGAACTTAGCAAAGGATTCTACATCCTCAATGTCTATCTCTCCCTAGTCAATGACATGTGATGGGTCATGCATGTACCTCCCCAGTTTCGTCAAATGGAAGATATCATGTACCCAGTGCAAGTACAGCGTTAGAGCTATGAGCTACGCCCCTTCCCCAAATCCGTTTAGTATATAAAAATGTCTGATTAACCTCATAGATAGCTTTTCACCCTATCAAAATCCCTGTAATCTTCATCTAGGTGAAACCCAAAGGAAGATGTGGTCTCCCTACGCAAAATCTAGAGGTCTTCGACATAAATAAACATAAGACTTAAAAGGGCTTTGTGAATTCTTTGTCTCCTCATGGATGATTTGTACCTTCTCGGTGGTTTCTCACAACAACTATGGACCCATGAGTGCTGACTCTCCAGGGTCGGTCTAGAATGGTGGGGACTGGTAGAGTCTCCCATATAAATACTCGAACGATTCCATACCATTAGTGGAGTGATAACTGTTGTTGTACACAAACTACACCAGTGGTAGGTGGTCATCCCAACTATGAAAAAATTCCATGATACATACTCACATCATATCCTCTATAACCTGAATGTATGCCTCATTCTAACCATCTATCTGGGGACGGAGCACTGTGTTCAAGCGTATTTGTGTCCCTAAATCCTTATGAAATCTCTTACACAACCAGGATGTGATGTGAAAGTATTGATTAGAGACAATTGTAAAAGAGATTCCATGAAGCTGAACTATATCCTACATGTAGTGGCATCCATGTCTCTCCAAGAAACTCTACTCCCTGGTCACTAGGAATTTGGAAGACATGGTGAGCATGTTGATGATCAACCAGATGTAAATGTTCCCCTTGGGAGTTTGTGGTAATCATGTCACAAAGTCCATTGATATTGCAACCCACTTCCACTCTGGCACATACGTGGGATGAGCTAACCCTGATGAATCCTGGTTCTCAACTTTCACTTGCTAGCACATAAGTTACGAGAAATGAAATCTGCTACTACCTTCTTCATGTCTGACCACCAGAACAATTGTCAGAGATCTTGGTACATATTTTCCATGCTAGGGTGTAACGAAAAGGGAGATGTATGAAACACTCTTTTTACATACTCCTATAACTCCAATGGTAAAATAGGGAATCCCCTAAAATGAACTACTTACTCCCTACCTTGCAAATATTCATCAGGATCATGTTCTGTGGATAACTGAGCACTAAAATTCTCATAGTTGACATCTCGTAGATGTGCCGCCCTAACTCACTATAAGATTGGAGGGGTGACAACCATCGACTATAGGTAAGATTCATCATCCCTATCCATGATCTATATCTATAACAAGGCCAACTACATCATTTCCTTATTCATCAGTTGTGAACTTGATCTCCAATTGAGAGTATCTTCCACAACGCTCCCCTTCCCATGAGTATAGATGATCTAAAAATTCATAATACATGAGGATATATAGCCATAAACTCTTCCTCAGATCCCGATCCTACTATGAGAAGATGTATTTGAGACTCTTGTGGTCTGAGTAGATGACAAACCACTCTCCCATAGGGTAGTGTTTCCACATCTTCAACATGAAGACTACCAATGCCAAATCAAAATCATGGGTTGAATATTTGTGATCATGTGGTCTAAACTAGAGAAAACCATAATTAATCACTACCTATCTCATCATCAGGACACAAAAAATCCCAATCCTTGGGGCATTGAAAAAAACTGTGTACTCGACACCCTCTTTTGGAAATCTCAAGATTGGGGTGTTTTTCAAACACTACCTCAACTTCTAGAAATCATGCAGGTACTTTTATGTACACATGAAGGGATAACCTTTTCTTGTCAAGGATATCATCAGTGCTAATATCTGCGTGAAATTAGGAATGAATCCTTGATAATATATTTCCAACCCAAGGAAGATATGCACCTTTGTCATGCTCCAAGGTGCCTCCCATGCTAACAATGCCACCACCTTGGCTAGGTCCACAGCTAATCCATCTATTAAGATGACATTTCACCAAATTTTGACCTCCTGAATATAGAACTGGCACTTCGAGATAATCCCATAAATTTAGTGCTATTTGAGTATGTCTAGAACCATCCGCATGTGTCTCGCATGATACTCCTCTGACGTCTACTACACAAGCACTTCATCGATAAAGACCACTACAAACCAGTCTAAATAGAATTGAATGATCTAGTTCATAGGTCCCACAAACACTGCAAAGGAATTCATCATTTCAAAAGAAATCTTCAAGTACTCATGATGACCATAGTAGTATCTAAATGCCATATTCTGTATATCCTTGTCCCGTACTCATATCTGGTGGTGACCTGACAGAAGGTCATCCTTCAAGAACCATTGTTCCCCTCTCAGCTGATCGAAGAGGTCACCGATCCTTGGTAGTGAATATTTTTTCTACACCGTTACTTGATTCAGGCACCAGTATTCCACTCAAAACCTCAAACTCCCATATTACTTATTGGAAATCAAAACCGGGCCACCCAGGGTGAAACATTGGGTCTTACGAAACCCTTTCTCTACAAATCCATTGACTAGACCATTAGCCTGTGACGTTCTGTAGGAGCCTTTCGATATCCTGGTGAGTGAATCAGTGTCGTCATAGGGTGTAAGTAAATGCATAAGTTGATCTCCCAGTGGGGAGGTATTCCTAGAAAATTCTTGGGAAATAAATCCTCCTAATCTGCAAATACTACTAGGAACTATAAGCTCACAAAATCTTCAACATAGAGGGTAATTCTAGAAAACCCATGAGTGATTGGATTTACCATCCTATTTATGATCCTGTTCTATGCTTCATGGGTGTCCTTTTCACTGAAAAATAAAAACCTCATCCCATCACTACATACACACAACACTCTTCACCTAATGAAGTCAAACTGGGCATGGACTAAAGATAACCAATCCATACTGAGAATGAAATCGTAATGCCTCAATGTTGGCACCAATAGGTTCCAACAGAAACTCATGCCTCCAAGGGTAAGATCACACAATCAGCAATGGTGTGTGATCATCGAGTCTCCTCTTGTAGGTTTATATATGTGTAAGGGTCGAGTCAATGACTATAATGGATTCTCATGTTTTCTCACAATAAAAGTGGTGAGGAAGGAATGACTGGGAAATGTGTCTATATATATGGAATCTAAGGTAGAGAAGACACATCTCGTAACTCGGATCATCCGTGGAGTCCCTAGGTTGTACCGATCCACTGCATGCAGTTTTCCCTGCCCCTACCCCCATATCCCTGATCCAAATGTGGTCCTCCTAGTGGTGTTGGTGGAAGTAGATCGAGGCATCAGACAAAAGTTGCATCTCTCCCTACTCCTCTTAAACATCTTCTACTTAGAGGGTTAGTCTACTCTACACTTTGACTCTGCCTTGGTGGTCCATACACCTCCTCCATGTTAGAATCTTGACATGTCGGAAAGTCTCTAGAGATATGTCCCGAATCGTCACATGATTAACATCACCTCTCCCTAGGATCATTGGATCCAACCTGAGTTCCATGGACTGTCGATCCCTTTCCATGGTTGCTCCTGTGATTTCTACCACAACCCAATACCTTCTCTTGATGTTGGATCCTTTCTGTTGAGGTCTCCACACATGTCTGCATGTTGCCGACAGTCATCAGCTATCTTGGCTCCACCAAGAATCTCTTGATCACGAAGGTCCACTCGTGTACTCTAGCACAAGTTGAAATTCATATAGGCATGACACACGCTTGGATTTCCCGTCACAGACCCCACTCGAAGGTCCGATCTCTAATTTAGTTATCCCTAACCATATTTGTTGAGTACCTGGCAAGGTTGGTGGACCTCGGAAAATTGTCAGCCACAGTCAAACATTACTACTGGAGCGGAAGAAGCTACTGGATAGTCATTTCTCCCAGCATTACCAGATAGAACTCTTCCCAAAAGAGTTTCGCAAACTCCACCCATGAAGGAGTCTCCTCATTAGATTCTGTGTGGTCATACTCCACCATCGTCATGCCAAACCCCGAAGAAGGATAACCCCTATAATAACCATCTTATCCACTAGTGTCCTCACAAAACAGAAAACATTGGTCACCACCTCAATCTAGTCCTCAGATTAATGAGGGTCAGGCTCACCTCGGAACTTGAGGGGTCTCTATCTATGGAAATCATGGAGAACGCTCAGCCTACGCCCCTCGTCTTTATGTACTATATGTTCCATAGGTTTCTCTACTAGTTGTTGTATAAAAGGTGCACCACCTAGATGTAACACCTAGGGAACTAGTCCTTGTATTGATGCCTCATCACTGAGGGGGTCATCATCGTGATCGTGGTGCCGAATCAATACGGGTATGCATCATAGAGGCATCCTTTATGGAAAAAAGATGCACCATGGTTAATGAGTATATCTAGATAGTTGACACAAAGGACATGGAAAACCCATCCAATTCCTATATGATGCATTTACTATTTTTTACTTCCCTCCAACTAGTGTTTTCATGTACCAGGTTGAAAAACTAGTTTTTAGAGTCCTGGTGTTTGGATACGTCGGATTGCCACACAAACACTGGAGTCTTTCACCTGAAATCTGAGTATAAAGCACGATGATGACTTGTAGTCTAGAGATAAGTCACAAAATAGAATACCCACACTAGTTATCCAGTTCAATGATTCCACAAATCACTCGTCCATAAGAACTCACTCCATGATTATGATAGATATGATTTCATCCATCTGAGATTTACTGATCATCAAGAAAATCCATGAGTTATTTATACACTCATTTTGGGAGAACACACTCCTAAGTGGGTGAGATCACAATTCATAGATGAGGATCACTGCTAGGGCCTTGGAGGAAACCCTAACTCATCTAAATTTACCAGCTAAGTTGAGGATTTGCGTCCTGTAGTAGTTATATGTTCGATACAAGAATATACCTAGTTTTAAGAATGGATAGAAGATCTCACTCCGGGACTCTTGGAGGGATACATAACTCTATCTTAGAATTTCTTGTTGAAGAGATCATACTTGTGTGGATGTAAATGATACTTGACCTTAAATGGAATAAATAAGGGGGGGTACTAACCAAAACAAAACCTATCCAAGATATGGTGGATTAGAGGCTCAATCCATGTTCTAGGATATAGAAGGCGTGTAGAAGGGTCACACGTCATTCCTCTCAACTTTGGGTACTACCCATGTAAAATGGATTGAGTCCGAACAACATGTCGTGTAGAAAAGTAAGTACATGTTTTGTATTATTGACAACCTTCTGTATCTGAGTAATATGTATTCCCTCTGTCTACGCATCTTTGTTCCCATACACAGTTTAAACCTGTATGTCCCATCCCATGTAACTGGTACATGGGTTAGCCTACATAGCTGGCATGTTCTGGTCATGTTGTGGAGTACACGACCTTATACCCACCCCATGTCCCCATATGCTCTGAGGCACATGTTTTGTCTGTGTAAGGAATCACTCCAATGTGACAATGGAGACACACCGTGTTAGTAATTCCTATTTTCCATAACTCCTTACGCCGCTAGGTTGGGACCACATAACATGTATCCTATGAGGAACATTGTGTTTTTCATTTCGTGACATGCACAAACCCTTGATTCCACCACCGGTACCACATGGTTTATTCTTCAAGATACACGTTGTCTGTTCTTGAAAAAATCTAGAAACATGAACCTGCTCTACCGCACCTCAGTGTTGCTCTGATCATAGATATGACAAACTAATTTCTATGAAACCTGAATAATATGTTCACCCTGATTCCATGATGTTGTATCCATTTTTTTTGGGCATCTAATCGGCCCAGAAAATGTGTATCGATCCACCAGTGCGAAGAATACTTGAAGAACAGTCTCACCCAATATTTGCTGATTCATCATCTTCCATCTTCGTCACACTTCTTCCATGTCATTGTGATGTTAGATCTATTATTTGGGATCGTTTCATTTCATAACATAAGTGCACTGATCTATTGATCATAGCCCCACGAAGAACATGAAGAACACGAGGTTAAAAAGGAGGGAGAAATCAATTAAAAAGAGGAACACACCTCCTACATCATTTATCGTGGCGTCAATTTCCTCTTGTTAGAAGGATAAAATAGGATGAATCAAAATATAACACAACAATTATCACGAAATCAATTCTTGAATCAAAACCCAAAAAATAAAAGGAAAATAACAGCCTCTGGCAGGAATTCTTGATCCACGGGTCAACATTTTCATTGGATAATCCACATTAATAGTTTAATAGAATAATGAGGTATAACTATATAAAACCAACAAACCCTACCTCGATTTGGTTAAAGAATGATCATCGTGCCATGTTTTTTTGTGGGGTCGTCGAATTCGAGACGTGTCGATCGATTATGTACTCATCGTCAACCAATAATTTCTCCTCTAACGCTTTAATGGAAATCCCAAATTTGTATGGTTATGTGGCTATATTTGAACACATTCCATGATCAGGTAGTTAAAGGGGGGGGGGAATTATTTTGTTGGGTAAAAATCAAACATTTAAAATAAATTAACTACCAATTTATTTTATTTCCATTAAAAATGAACAAAAACTAATATTTGCAGCTGACCCGCACCAATCAATGTTAGGACCTGCCTAAGGTAAATTCTCAAAATTGAACACAATGATGCCCTCTATTTTCTGATCCGGGTACGTGCTTAAATGTTATTCTACTTTTCTAGGATATCTTCTTGCTCATGCTATTTTTTATATCAATTTATTCCAGACATTTATTTCGGGCACTCGGTGCCTCAGAATCGCACACCGTAAAAAGTCATAGTCTAGAAATAATTTTATATATTATTTAAAAATAATATGCAGAAAATATGAGTCATTACAGTGTTTAACCCTTTAAACATCAGAATCATTTTCTTGTCCTTTATTTTTTTGATATTTGTAATTAGAATTACTTAATGTATCCATAATCCCAAAAACTAAAATCCTTTGGTACCATGGTTTTTATATAATAAATGAGTTATAATATATAAAAACTGGAATAGGTTTTGGTTTTCATAGGGTCACTGTTGGGTTTATATATAGAAAAAGTTATTTCCTATGTTTGTTGGACCTTTTCTGTTTGTGGAGAGAATTGATCTCTTGGAATACCAATTTTCTCGTCCATATAGTTATAGTGAACTGAATGAGGTTTTTCATGTGTCACAACATTGTATATATCACCCCAATACTTCTAATGTGATCGACGATGATTAGGTTGAGTTGAAGATAGATGAATAATTTGAGAATCATAGGATACATTTTATTAGTCATAGTGATAAAGTGTTTTAAGGAATGATCATTTCGATAATTCATGTATTCTGTAAATATAGACATGTTCAAGTTGATATGTGGGGGAGATAAGTAGATATGGGGGCTCATTGTCCCGATATTTTTACCTCATATTCATAGCGATTCATGGGAGTACGGGTAAAGGAAGTGATGTCATATGGTGGTGAGATTGTATGATCTTGACCTTTTTAGATATGTTTCATATTAATTTTTAGGTTCTCTATTAACCTTAATTTTTTTCTATTTGGTGGATTTTTTGGATATTTAATGTGGGATTTTGTAATTTTAGAAGAAAAATGGGTACTGCATGGTTATCTCGTAGCTTCTCCCAATGGTTTGCCTACCCCAAGAAAACCATGTAATCCCAAAGATAATGTAATTTAAATGTTGGAACATGGTTTTTCAAACCGCATGTCCACTTATTAGAAATCATGCACCCATAGGATGAGGAACATGGTTATAGGGAATGGTTTGAAAAAACATGCATCCCTACCAAGGACACCATCCATGTTGAATTTAAATACACTAAAACATATAAAATAATCATACCATCGGTATTAACCTCAAATCAACCTGGAATTAACCTAAACAATTCCTCTAAATTTTGGAACACCTGATCGGGTTCTAAGGATCCTTGAACCTCATTTTTAATGAATCAAAATCCCATTGAATGATCATCTCTCATCCGATACATGATTTATTACCCATTTGGATTCATATATAAACCTTCTCCCTTTTTCGATCAAGGGGAATTATTTATACTCCTTGGAAATGGTTTAGGTATTCCTTATCTTGGATCTTAATCTATTTGATCTTGATCATAGGTTGTGGTCTTAGATCATCCTTGACATTGTGATCATCAATGATGCTCTTCAATTTTTGGATTTTCGGTTTAGTGTATGTCCATAAAAAATCATGAGCTATGTGGTTCAAATATTGTTTCACAATGTCTTGAATGATAATTATGTGTATTTAATTTTGGAATTTAAATTGCCACATTCGGAATGTAATGGAAAAATAATCAGGAGGGATCTCTGCTCTCAACTTCCTATGACTCGCCCACGACCTAGGTAGCCATGGTCAACACCTCTTCCCCTACCCCGTCCTCGATGGGGGTTTCTATTCCCCTCCAATGATGAATCCTTTCCCTTACTTTCCTTTTCTGATAATTTTCTTCCCTTCTCTGAAATCTCCATTTTCCTAATGGTTGCAAACCTCCCTGCCGGCTACCCTATGCTTGATCTTTTGACATCAGAATTTATGGATGGTTATACTTTTCTCTACCATACATTGGTTTCTAGATTCACTTCACAAATTACATCATTCGAAGAATTCGAGAGAGATTTTTTAAAAAATGGATGCCTTTGGAAAGCGCATCAACTGGGCTCTTCGACAATTGACACATCATGATTCGAATATCTTCCTCAGGAAATCTGATTACCTCATGGTTTGGGGATCCTCTATCTTGCACGGACTATCACTTTCATCTAAAAAAATGGTCTGTCGATCTTCATATGTAGAAGGTAACCCTTACAATTGCTTTGTGGGCACGCTTTCCTGAGCCCCCCTTCCATTTTCAAAACCCTTCTATCATTTTCATTCATGGGAACATGGTATTGATGGAGATATAATTTTCAAATATTATATACTGTATTTAAAAGTTATAAATCTCCCAAAAGTGTTATTTTATGGGAAATTGTCACATTTTTATGTTTTAGTGGTATTTTGAGCTTAAATGCAAAAATGGCTTAATTTTGGTGTTTAATTGTTTTATTTAATATAATAATTTCGGCCATATTATTTTCTACACTGAGGAAAATTGTGAAATTCTTTTTGTATAGGTTTACTTACATCATTGGACGATTTTAATCCTTTTGGAGGCCCGACTCAATCAATCATTTGGATGCCCAAAACCAGCTCACAATTCGTGCCTCGAAAACTGTGTGCAGATTTGGAATGTTTCAAAGATGAGATTGTATATCGAATTATACCTGTCTCATTGAGCGAAAATTCAACAAGGAGCTGGAGGAGAAACTAGATAATATCTTTCAATAAAGAGTCCACGTATGAATCGGCTGTTTTCAAGGTCATTATGGCATGGGAAGTTGGAGTTGTAGAATACGAAGAGTCACTTTTGCAGAGTAAATGTGCCGAACTAAATCTGCAATAACTCCTTAATACATGGACCAATGCGGCTAATATTTTGTGGAGGGACGCAGATGATTATTTGGAAAAACTTTAAAGAAGGGCCCATTTCCCAATTCTGTCATTTATTGGGTCTACAAGTCTATTAAATACGGAGGACAGAATTGAGAGATATTTCTTCACCCATTTTCCCTATAAATATGTAACTCCTCTCTCTTTTACAAGGATATTATTTTCAAGGGGGTTGGACCATGGGAGTGAGATTTTCCGGACGGGATATGCTGGAGAATAGGAGTTAAATTGATAATCAAGACATGAAGGGCTAAACTCCAAGTGGTGGTGGGAAGTAGAGATCCAAAGATTCTTCCCTTTTGAGTTTGGAACATCAATGAATTCAAGTTATATTTTTCTGGAATTGGTTTTCATGAATGATGGAGGTCTCTTTTCTTTAATGAATTCACATTATTCTATATTGATATATAATGTTTATCAACTTATTAATGTAAAATAATTGTGTTGTTGTTTAAACTTCTTTTGGCGAGGTCTCCCCATTGAGCACAACAAGTTCAATTAGTTTTGATTGCTCGAAGGTCTTTGGGTAATTGAATCACATTCATAAGAGGATAAACACCCATATTTGAGGTCTCGATATGGTTTCTAGTCAATATAGGTGTTCACTTAGAGATATTTGAGTGGTCATTGAGAAATATAATCTTATAATTCAATTAAACAAGGATAGAGGGAGTATCTGAGGATCAATGTTTGTCCACCACTGCCTTCTTTTGTTTGTTTTGTTCAGTCTAGTTTGCTTATGATTTCCAATCAATAACTTATATTTATAGTTTAATTATGATTTTATATTATTTAAAATTGTTTATATAATTTCAAATCCCCATTTATAATTCTGACATTAACAAATTGACAGTTTGATAACTTAGCCTGCAACCTCCTTGTGAGACAACCCCGTTGTCACCACTGTGCTACATTTTAAGGGGAAATTATTGACTAGAGTTTCACGAAAAAAAACCCCAGCGTCAATTTGTTTCCATTTCCGGGGAGGTTGCCTAAGTATGTTTTGATTTGGTTTTACATTTTCCAGTCTTTTTAACCACTAATTCTTTTTAAAAAAAACCCCAAAAAAATGGATTTTCACAGTGACTACTCCTATGTTTGGCATGATTATAAGCAATATGAGGTTCCTGGTCATGATGGTTTTTTAAAATTTCAACATGATAATATTGATATTCAACAAAATAATTTTGTGATTCAAAAAAATATTCAAGATGTTATCAGACAAATGGGAATTCTTTAAAATGAGTTAAAATAATTGAAAGAACTGAAAGCTCAAAAAGATACTCAGGAAATGGAAAATGACATCCCAACAATTTTTGATGTTGATGATCCTTGTGTTGATGTGTTGAAACCTTATTTTGAATCAACATTTTCAAAATTTAATGAAGAAATTTTTAGTGATTCAGCAAGAGATGTGTCTTTTGGAAATGAAAGTCCTTTTGAAAAACATTGGGATGAATTTGTTGAAAATGAAATTTCATTTGAAGACACTATTTTGGAAATTGATAATTTAGAAACATTTTCTAAATATTTGGATAAAAAGGATGAGAAACATGAGCAATTCATTTTTGAAGATAATATTAATGAACCAGAGCTGCTTCCCACATTCAATGCCACTATTTTTAACTTGGAGAGAGAGATGGAACCTGAGAATCCAGAAAGAGATGTCTCAAATTTAGATCCTTACTTTTCTGATAATTTTGATAATAATTTTCTACATGCTTCTCCCTATGCTGATTTAGTTCACGTTTCCTTTTAGTGGAATGATTTTTCAGATGATGAGGATTTCAAGGATGAAATTGCGGAAAGGATGGTGTGCCTGTTTCAACAAACAGTGGATGCTTTTTGTGATGATAATGTCTTGGGAGGGTTATTTTTCATTTTGTCCCCGCTTCCACTATATCATCAAAACATAAAATTCATGGAGGGGAAGATGATGAAGTCTATTTTTGGGAGCTTCTACAAGATGTCTGTGCTGAAGAAGATTGGAGAGATTTCATTTTGGTGGTTTCTGAGCAAGAAACCTCATCCACTATCAGATTGGGGTTAAACTACTGCAACTGCTGGACTAGAGGTAGTAAAAACCTAGCACCCACTTGGGGGGTCAAACCAAGCATTATCCCCTTTATTCTATTTCCCTTACTCATTATTTTTATTTATTTTTCCCATATTTTCTTTATTTCATGTCTTTTAGGTCAAGTGGCAATATCTAGGAGCTTAACTCAAGGCTTCTACTGAAAAATAAATCAGGTTGTGTCTTTCCTTTTCTTTATTTTGTTTGCTACCCAATTTAAATTCTGTGTGAAAATATTTCTCAATCTGATTTGAGCTAAAAGAGGGTAGTAAATTGAATAATTCTGGGGGAGGGACATCAACTTGTTTTTAGGAATTTTGTGTGTGCTTTTATTTTTCTTGTTTTTTTTTTGGTGTGTTTTTAGTAATATTGAGCTCAATCGAATACATGGGAAAATTTAAACCATCTTGGTATTTTTGGCAGATTGTTTGATTTGAGTATTTTAGGAATTACATGATTGTTGAATGGATTTTGTTTCTTATTTCTTATCTTTTCATTTGATGAAGTTTGGTTGATTGTGAAACTCATGTGCAGTAGTGTTGTCCAAATTGAAAATATTTCCCAACCCGAGAGGATTCTAAACTTTTTTGACATATTATTTACATTTCTCTTTTTATTGAGAGTCTTGAGACATGTTGATTGATCAATAACTTGCTATTTTTCCCTTTTTCATAGCTGTTAGAGTTCATATAATGTGTTAAGTATGATTGAGGCACCATTTTGAAAGCCCTTTTGCATCAAACTCTTATTTTGTCCTACCTTTTCATCAGACCTTCATTAAGCCCCTAGTATCCATGAAATACCTTGTTAGGAAGCCACATTACAGGCCATTTATCTCTTTCCAACAATCTCTAGAAGATAAATGCATGATTATTGTTGAACTCAGGTGTGGGGGAGGGAGAAGATGGGTTGTATTTTTCTTTCCAGAAGATTATTTTTGAGCTGAATAGAAAGTGTTTCCATATTTATTATTGCTTGGGTGAAAGAAATGTCATGATGGGAAGATGTATGGGTGGACCAAAATATCATTACATAAATGGGATGGCTGTTCACAAATACTTGAAGATCAAAAGCTTCCTCTCTTTTCCTTCAAAACATGATTCTGAAGAGAAATCCAGGTCTAAATTCAAGCTGAAACAATGCTACAAATTGGGAAAAGAGTTATGAAAATCATTGATGCTGAAATTACATGAGTGAAATTACCAAAAGAAGAGGTGTTTGGAGGTGATTAATTTTTTAGCTGATTGAGGAGCGCACCATTCTTGAGCAAAATAGTTTTCATGCATTTACTTCACTTTAGAGCATAACCCTCCTCATTCTACCTCAGATGTTTTTACATTTTAAAACTTCAAACCCTTACCCTTAGAACAACCCATGAAAAAAACCTCATTATTGACACATTTTTGACTTTGTGAAGTTGAGATACTAGGAGGATATCAAGCCTATGGAGATCACACATGTTTTGAGAATAAGAAAAACTCCACATTAAATACCCTTGAGTGAAGAGAGAAATATTTTTTCGGGGAGGTAGGTACGACATGAATGTGAGGATTAAAATGATATTGAATGAATTCATATGATTTTTTATGAGGTATGAAATTTTTATCCATGGATGAGGCATGATATATTCTCTAATATGATAATTGAGTTCTGTGCTCATTTATGCTTTGAGAAGTTTGTTGTGACCTTGGTATAAGATGATTGCTCGGGAGTGCAATGAATAAGTGTGGGGGAGTGATGGAGCTATAATATTCACATATTATATACTGTATTTTAATGTTATAAATCTCACAAAGGTTTTATTTTATGGGAAATTGTCACATTTTTATGTTTTAGTGGTATTTTGAGCTCAAATGCAAAAATGGATTTATTTTGGTGTTTAACTATTTTATTTAATTTAATTATTTCGGCCATATCATTTTCTACACTTAGGAAAATTGTGAACTTCCTTTTCTATAGTTTTACTTACATCATTGTCCGAATTTCATCCATCTGGAGGCCCAGCTAAATCAATCATTTGGAGGCCCAAAACTAGCTCACAATTCGTGCCTCGAAAACTGTGTGCTGAATTTGAATGTTTTAAAGATGAGATTGTATATCGAATTATACCATTCAATGGAACTGAAATTCAACAAGGAGCTGGAGGAGAAACTAAATAATATCTTTCATTAAAGATTCCACGTATGAATAGGCTGTTTTCAAGGACATTATGGCATGGGAAGTTGGAGTTGTGGAATACGAAGAGTCACTTTGGCAGAGTAAATGTGCCGACCTAAATCTGCCATAACTCCTTCATATGTGGACCAATGAGGCTGAAAGTTTGTGGAGGGACGGGGAAGCTGATTTGGAACAACTTTCAAGAAGGTACGATTACCCAATTCTATCATTTATTGGTTCTACAAATATATGAAATCCGGCAGACCGAATTGAGTGATATTTCTTCACCCATTTTCCCTTTAAATATGTAACTCCTCTCTCTTTTACAAGGATAGTATTTTCAAGGGGGTTGGACCAAGGGAGTGAGCTTTTCTGGAGGAGATATGCTAGAGAATATGAGTTAAATTGATAATCAAGACATGAATGGCTAAACTCCAAGTGGTGGTGGGCAGCATAGATCCAAAG
This sequence comes from Viscum album, assembly GCA_963277665.1. Lineage (NCBI taxonomy): Eukaryota > Viridiplantae > Streptophyta > Magnoliopsida > Santalales > Viscaceae > Viscum > Viscum album. The sequence continues at coordinate 823,314,963 of OY728162.1, forward strand.
ATTCTTCCCTTTTGAGTTTGGAACTTCAATGTATTCAAGTTATATTTTTCTGGAATTGGTTTTCATGAATTATGGAGGTCTATTTTCTTTCATGAATCCACATTCTTCTATATTGTTCTATACTTTTTATCAACTTATGAATGTAAACTAATTGTCTTTTTGTTTAAACTTCTTTGGGCGAGGTATCCCCATTGAGCACAACATGTTCAATTAGTTTTGATTGCTCGAAGGTCTTTGGGTAATTGAATCACATTCATAAGAGGATAAACACCCATATTTGAGGTCTTGATATGGTGTATAGTCAATATAGGTGTTCACTTAGAGATATTAGATTGATCATTGAGAAATATAATCTGATAATTCAATTAAACAAGGATAGAGGGAGTATTTGAGGATCGATGTTTGTCCACCACTGCCTTCTTTTGTCTATTTTCTTCAGTCTAGTTTTCTTCTAATTTCCAATCAATAACATATATTTATAGTTTAAGTATGATTTTTTATTATTTAAATTTTTTTATATAATTTCAAATCCCCATTTCTATTTCTGACATTAACAAAGTGATAGTTTGATAACTTAGCATGCAACCTCCTTGTGAGACAACCCCGTGGTCACCACTATGCTTCATTTTAAGGGGAAATTATAGACTAGAGTTTGACGACAAAAACCTCAGAGTCAGGTATGGTGTTTTCTATGTTCAAATTTCAGAACCAATTTAGTATTCCACTAAATATCTCCACACATCTATGTAGAATTCGATATGTCAAGACCCTAGATTAATGGATTTGGATTTAGATAAGAGAAAAATTTATTTGGAAGCAATCAGTTGTGTTTGAGAGTTGGAAAAAAAAATTTGTTGTGTCTCCACCTCAGGAACCATCCCGATTCCTGTCAGAATGGTGGGAGGATCACCCAAGTGGGTCACAAGGCCAGTGACCCTCCCTCAGGAAATGATTTTATTTTGGATTGGTCTGGAGCTGATTAAGGTGGTCCATAGTTTGGGGACGACTCCAATTCCTCTCCTTCTCTTGGTCTTCTATGTGATGATACACTTGATCAGTAGAAGTCATCTCAGTTTTCTCAAGATAACCTAAGAGAAGATATTATTCTATATATCTGAAATGTTATCTGGGCATGGCATGCTCATATGAGGATTTTTTGTGTCATTGTGTGGTAGTGGGGTTTTTGTGGGACATGAACGAGAATGGGTTGTATGGGATGAAAGGGATATCTTTTTGGATGCTTCTCAAACATATCAGATTGATCCCTTAATTACATCCAATGTTAATATAGTGCAAGATGTTGTCTGTAGGGATGTGTACACTAGTGTGGATTCCATGTGTCTGGTTATGGCCTAAATCTCAATGCATTTAAAATTCATGTTTCAAGGCTTTTCCCAAATAAGAGATGCAGACAAGTTACATCAGGAATTGCAAGGAAGAATTAATTATGCTGAGAAGGTTAATTTATGGGTTCCATTTTTGAGTTCTCTGAACCATTTTGCAGTGTTGGGAGAAGAGGATGGCCATGCTAGTAGAATCCAAATGAGGTGGAGGTCACCCATAGAGAGGATCCATTGGTTGAACGGGGTTTTCCTCATGAGTAAATGGATGATGATTTTCATCCCATTGAGTCCTAGGAATGAGCCATTGTAAAGGACTATATTATATCCTCTTCACGGATGGTCGAGAACACTATTGTGGATTTTGGAGGCTTCAATACAAAAAATTGGGGGGCATCCTATGAGGGATTACATCAACCTACCAAGTCCTCCTGTCACTAGATCTATTAGAAAGGTTAATCTATTCAAAAGGCCCCTACAAATAAATGAATCATTCCATTGAGAATGTGCAATGGTGACAAGACTGATGTGGATGAAACCTCCATCAACCCCATGCTTGCATGATACAATGCTGCTGGTCTATTCATCCCCTAGGGTGATAAGGAAATTTCGGATTACCGACTGTAGTGTTTAATAGATCCCAATGAAGAAATGATTTATGAAGCTCTTGACATTATGGAATCAAAGAATATGGATGAGGTCCCGCTCGAGGAGGCATGGTAGGTTCTCATCCAATATGAGGAAGAGATGTAGGAGAAATTGATGCCATTGAATGCCTCGAAAGAGGATCGGGTTAAGATGTCTGAGTGAAATTTTGAAGTGGAAACTAGATGTATGTATAATATGTGTATCAATAAACAATATCATATTATGGAAAGAGGGCTTAATTTATGGATATTAATCATGGAAGCGTTCATAAAGACATTTTAAAAGTTTGATATTTGGTTGAAGGACCTCATCATAGATGATTTATAGTTAGAGGTAAATGGACTTCCCTGGAAACTACATATGAAGAATTCATCTAATAGGGTTACACATTATTTCAATGGATCTTCTATCTCCTTCATTGTTTGATGCTATGGTTTTCTGTATGAAATTGGGTTCTCACATTTCCTAAAAAGTGTTAGAAAAAAAAAGTAATTTTCAGGTTCAATTTCGACATTTGGTAATTGAATCTTGAATGTGAATTAATTAATTAATTAATTAATGTGTTTATGGATTTGGTATAAAAATTTGATTATTAAAATTTTTAAATTAGTGATTATGGAATTGATGTTTATTGAATTGATTGGTAATTATAATTAAGGGGTTTGTTGGATTTACCCTGAAGGATTAAATTATATTATGAATAAAATATGATCAATGCTTTAACAGTGAAGGTTTCATATTATTCCATGTGTTTTAAATAATGAACAATCATTTTTTTGATGAAATGAAATTCTGCACCATGATGAAAATGTTTGATAAGATTGTTAATGATGATTAACCTTGATAAATATGATATTTATGAGATATGAGATATATTATGATATATATGATAATGAGTGTGGGATTTGTACTGATGCTCCAAATACCCATATGTGATAAAGAGCCTATGACAAGGAATGATGCTTCAAGTAACCATATCTGATAACAATTCGGTTTTGGATAGGGATTTCTGCTCCAAATATCCAAAAAATGCTAGACTTATTGTTCTAGGCCCAACACATTGGCATTGGAGTGGAGTTCCTATTAGACATGGTATAAAAAACAGAATTAAATTATTAGTTAAAGTTCACGATATAATTGTTTGTGATTCCCTATGATATATGGTTCAGATTCAATGATAAGATTATTTAGGTATTGACTGTTTGGGTGTCCTCTTGAACATGGGTAATTATGTAGTTAATTAATGAAAAATGAATTTGGACGTTTTTTTAATTTATTTAGTATACATTATTCATTATAGAACTGCATAGAGTGTTATAGACAATATAATGTTTAGATATTGTCAGTGGTGTCCTATTGATTTGTATTCACACCCTACTCATATTGCCTGATTGGTACCAAAATTGACTTTAATTTTATAGGAAATGGTAAGGTCAATAGATCAATTTTATAGGGATGAGTTAGGATGGCAGATGGATGAGGGAACCAGACATGATTTCTGGACTCACATGGGAGTTTTCAGTGTCGTTATTATTTGAATTTAAATTTGACATAGGAAACATATTGAAATGATATATCTAATATTTTAGTTATGTCTATTTATCATTGTTTTTTCGATTATCATATGATGTTGGTATTTATTGTTAATGGAATTATTATAAATATTTTTTATTACAATTTGGATATTACATATTTAGGTATTTTAATATGATTGATAGGGCACAGTCTCCCTATAGTTTATATTAGAACCTCCCTACTAGTCAGAAGCCTATGGAATACACTGAGGTATGCCTGAGGTCATGTAATCAACCACCTCGGGGCACCAGTGTAGGGTACCTTGGGTCGAGAAATAAACTATTAATAAAAAATAGTTTCCAAATGTTCTTCACATTAATTATAATTATTTCTTTTAAAAAACTATAAAAAATATTTTTTGGACAAAACTATTTCTTTAATGAATAAAATGACTATTAAAAATAGATCGATTATTTACTAATCATTTATCAACATATTTATATTGTGTATGTACATTATATATATTTTAAAAATTAGTTAATCCTATTAATTACCAAAAATTTAATAGATAGGTTATAATTTTCATATTAATATAAAAATATTTCATGGTTCATTAAGGCTCAGTATTTTGTATCTTGTATGATATTAAACATAGTGTTTATTTAAATTCATAATGTATTACATTCCCTCCAAATTAATTAATTGGATGCTCATAATTTTAACTTGTTTCATCCTAATTATTACATTTAATTCATCCCAAATTATCTTTTACGGTAAATCAATTATTAAACCTAAGGGTTTCATATACATCATCCCAAGGAAACATCTCCAAAATATAAATAATAAAAATGATATATAAATATATACTCTTTCAATATATTGAAATTCAACAAAATATCATGAATCTGATTTATATATTAACCTTAAAGGTAATAAAAAACATTTGAAAAACTATTTAAAATGATATAAAACTGTCAATGAATCACATTTCATCCATCAATATTATTTATGTTCCACAATATATTAATGAATAATTAACATCTAATAATATACTAACCCTAAAGGTTTATTTAAGTCTCAATATATTTTTCTGCATAATTCCAATCAAAATATTCAAATCAATTCAAAATCACATCACATAAATCATAAAAATTGGTTTGTTGATGCCTTTCAACTTCTTATTGACTACAATATTATACACCCATGACAGTATCCATAATTTTTATGTTAACATCAAATGATAAAATAAATTCTTCCTAAAAATAACAATGCACTTCTTCTTTAAAATTGTTAAAAAAATATTGAATATATTCCATAAATACAAAAATTAAATATCATAAAATATTACAAAAATCAATACGTCATCAACAAACCATTTTCAAATTCACCAATACTATCATAACAATGACAATAATCTCTTTATTTTTACTAAACATATGTTTTCATAATCTAATGTAGAATTATCCTTAGATGTTCCATGATACTTTTATCCAAAAAATTGTTGATATAACACTTACATAACATAATTTGTGAGTCTTAATGCATAAATACATTAAACCATTCACTTCACAGGCCTTTCCCCGGTATATTAGCTAACAATAAGATTAGGAAATAGGCTTGGATAATTCACTTATTTCCTACACATAATACATTGAACTATAAATGTTACCTTATGATGATCTTCATTTACCTCCATAGATCATTTCATTTTTTCTCAGAAATTACATGCTATATAACCTTCAATTATAAATAAAAATCATCTTTTTGTTACTTTTATACATTCACTTGAGTTTGTCTTCCTACATTCTCTATATAAAGGAAATTGAATCTTCATTCTTTCATAATACCCACCAATAGAGCTCTTAGTGGACTATATCCTTATCTTTATTGGGGAGTATATGAATTGGTTAAGGTTATGGATAATAATAATATATCATTACCACTAATTAGGAATAATCCTAAGGTTTTTCGTTATAGCTCAAATTTCATTTGGTTAATCATGATGATAATCATTCTATTCTCAGTTAGTGTTATCACGAAACCTCTAAGTTACAGTCATCGACTACAACTAAAAATTATATTATGAGAAATAATAGTCATATTGAGGAACCATGAAAAATCTTTTATATGATTTATAAATCATTAAAACTAATTTTCAATCTTTGTTACCTTATATTTGACCAAGGTTATCCATAATAATTACCAATGTTTTTGATTTTATCATATAATTAGAATTCTATATATGGTTGTCAGCAATTTTTTCTCATCCTTGTTTACAAAGGATAACTAAAACGTTCTCTGATAGAAACTGCATTTACCCATACATTTGATACAAAGTTATCACATTTTAATAGGATAATATCCATTACCTAATATAACGATCCATTCTCAAATTGTATATGTCTAGTGCCTTTAGAAAAATAGAGACATAAAAATGTTGTTAATAAATGATCTAAATTATCTCCCATAATAATATTCATAACTACAATCCTTCTTAGAAACATCATACATAAAACTGTCTTCTTAACCTGGTGAAAAGAAAACAAAAGAAATGGTGAGATCAGATGCTTAGAAATAGAAATCAATGTATATTTCAATGATCACTTGATCTCAATATGGGAATAAGTTTATGATAAATTAATCATAACATTATATTATGATACCATTAATATCATAGATCATAATAATATGGTAAGGAATAAATATTGTAATTTCATAAGACATGAATCATAAAGGAATATAAGAACAACATCGAATATATAATGACATATGAATAAGACATAGTTTTATGATATACACATAATCATATAAAATAATTTTTTATTTAGTTAAGGATCATTTTAAATCCAATCATAGTTGAATGGAATTTCTCCCCAAACCATCATAGATGTTTGGGTTCAATTTCAAGACAACCAGAGTTGACAATTTCCTATAATTAATTTTATTCACTCTTCATTATAGTCATGTTTATCTCATGGGATATGAATAATTACCAAATACATTGTATGGAGATAGAGTTATAAACCATCACATAATTAAAATCATACATATGTTCTCTAATCATTCATAAAATATTCATCGTATCATAATCCAAATAAAAGGAATGGGTTTCATTAATTTTTCATCAATTAATCATTCCATAACCCATGGAAAAATTAAAATGATTCATAAATGTATTTTCATCATAAATATATACATTATTGATAAAGAGTAAGGTTTGTACCATTGGATCATACCCCACTTAATGTATAACTAAAATTAAGGGTTATTAGCATTGATGATTATAAATACCCTTAAAATATCATTAAAATTTTATTGGGGAAAAAATCCAATCCATTTTAAATTTACATAATTAAAATAAAAAAACCTCAAAAATATTTTGGAAAACATTTTATTTGAAAATAAACTTGGGAAAATATAAATAAAAACTCAAATCATTGATTAGTCAAGATGGTGTGATATTTCATTTTAGTCGTATAAATTAAAAACATTTCAATCAATCATGTAAAACAAAAAAAGGTTACTCATTAAAAATATGAAAAAATATTACATTTGAAATAATTTTTAAAAAATTAAAACATGTATAAAAATGACTTTAAAATATAAAATTATAATATTAAAAACCTTCTTTAAAACATGGATACGAAATAAATAAAATTGTTCGAAGATATAAATAATGTCTATTTTATGTAAAAGAATTATTTTAGAATATTTAGAACATAAAGAGAGGAAAATGTAATGAAAAATTTATTCTATAGAAATAAAATGAAGAGAAGAAAATCCATGATATTCTATAAAATGATATAATTCAATTTCTGTATCATAACTTAATCAGATACAACCCCATTAAATAATGATATTATAACCAAAAATCCTTTCTACTTTGGTAATAATTGAATCATAAGCCCTAAGAAATAAAAAATAATAATATTATATTTATAACACCATATATTTCACAACAATAATCCTAAAATACATTCATATGTACTATATACATCACACAAAATATACAATTAGTGAATATGGAATGTGTCCACAAGAAATAAAAAAGAGATGAAAATACCTTACTTTATGTATGGCTCCCTTTGTGGGAATTAAAACCTTCTGAATAATAAATATTTATTAATTATAAATATAATATATAACCATAATATATATAATCCCACATATTATTCAATTATTACCTTGTATCACCCATTTCATAACATATTTTTATTAAAATCATTATTCTGGGTGATATCTGATTCGTTTTGCATTTATGTTTTGGTACGGTGGTTCTGGTCTAATTAATTTTATTATGGTTATATAACATATATACTAAAATTAATTATATAAATATCATATATATTAATTTTATAATTATTTATAATCATCCATAAAATTATATATTGAAAATTGAGTAACACCGTTCATGGAGAGGATGGGTTGTACATACATATGAATGATGTTTTCATTTCTTGATCGATGAAATAAGAGAAAAGTAAAATGATAATTAATTTTTACAAAATAATTAAAATATATTATATTTAATATATATTAAATAAATCCATCCTTATTACCCTCCATATAAAACAGAAATGTATGATAAATCACATTACTTAATGGAGGTGGCAGTCCACATGTACTCACAAACAATGTTATTATTTTCGAACGGTTTAAAAGGTAAGAAGGTATATAAGATATTATAATTAATAATTTTTAAATATTTAATTATTATAAAATATAATAATTAAACACATCATAATACCGATCAATAAAAATTGGTGACGGGAAATGAATTTTATTGTTACGTGGAGACGGTAAGGCGTACATACGCAAGAGGAAAAAATTCATGTCCCATTTCATGGATAGATTTTGGAGAAATGTGGTTTCATAATTTTAATAAAAATTATTTATATATAGTATAATGGAATTATTATTTTATGAAAAATATAAAATATTTATTTTAGATAAAAAATAATTAAAAAGAAATTGATATGTAAATGAAATTAACAATTTTTTGAAATATCTCATTTAAATCACCCCTGAGAGACTGAAGGGTTGGTAATTTATAATAACTATAAAATATATTATGTGTATAGATAATTAAGTAAGGTATTTTTCAAGTTTATGATCGATATATAAAGGAAACAGATATGAATAAGTGATGTGAGGAGGTTCCATTTTATAATTCAGGTAAGGGTGTACCTTTGGAATCTCTTAAAAGATTAAAATATTAAAATGTAATTATCTATCCCAAATGCCACCAAAATCCCATGGATTATAATTTATTATATTATTCTATTTAAATAATATTATCCAAAAACAATTTTACCTGTTTAAGTGGTGTTTTAAAAATTATTTTTTAACCCATTAATTAAATTATTTTAACATTAATCATGGTATCATGTTTTTCACAAAAAAAAGTAAAATAAGTTTACATGTGAGGTGATAAATACATAATAAATGGACAAGGGATTATACATTAGAAAACATATTATCGTATTTTTAGAAATTAAATATTTTTTAATAATTTAAAAAAAGTATGAAATATTATTTAGATAAAATATCATTAGTGTTAATTATGAAATTATTCACTTGATTAGATTTAAAATACATAAATAAAATTTGGAAATAGAATATAATCATTTACCATATCAATAACATGTCAATTTAATCTAATAGAATCATAGAACACTACAACTCACAAAAATTATACTACTTTTATAATTCATAAAATGAGTTATTTTATTTTTATAATCATTGAATAAATACTAGTATATCATTGTATAAGAATTTAAGGTAATTTTATAATTTATGAAATTTATAAAAAAATTATTTCTGGAAAATAAAAAAAATTATCTCAAAATAAAAAATTATCTTCATTCTTTGATTTATTTTTTCCTTATGTGTATATATAATATATATTTAAAAATAAGAGAGTGAAATTTTGTAACTTCTATTGAATTAAACATTATATATGTCATATTCAAGGAAACGTGTCCATTAAAAAAATAAATTTAAAATATAATTTTGTAATTGTAGAATATCCTTCATCCATTAATTATTATTATTATGAAAAATATACCCTTATCACTTAGTTTTAACATAGATTAACATGATTTACCACTTCACGTAGTGATAATATTTTCCACGATTATGATTGATATTGACTAAAAATAAAATGGAAATATATAAATTTTATGAATATATAGATTACAAAATAAGGAATCAGGTTTATAAAATTCATTTTCTATATTTGGATGAAATATATTTTCAAATAATCATGAAACATGTGAAGGATATTGATTTGTATATATATACATTTTTAAGCATAACACTGGGGTTTTCTTATCCCATGCATAGAAAAATATTAAATAATTATTAAAAATATTATTGGCTATATAATATATATATTTCCCTAAAATAATTAACCAATACCGAATAGTTTTATTTATAATGAAAAATATTCATTACATGCATAAGAAAAGTATTTCAGAAAAATGTATTTTACTTATAAAAACATTTTTTTCAAATGCATTCATAAAATTTATTCCAATGAAAGTTATTTGATTATTTAAAACATAGGGGAATTAATTTTACTTTCTAACCATTTTATAGAAAATTAGAAATAAAAACATGATTGAAATGAAAATATAGATTTCAATAAAAATATATAGTTTTTACCGTTCATTGAAAAATCATACTTTTTAGAAAATTATCCAAAAATTAATCTTCAGATAATTTTGACATGATTAATTAAAAAATGAAATCGTTTAAATCAATTATTATATCTAAGTCCTTGAGAAATTATTTTTCATATTTTTTAAAATGATAAATAAATACTATTTTTTTAGAATGTGTTTCTTTGAAGAATAAAAATACTTTACTTAAAAAGTACTGATTATTTAATAAATATTTATCAATAAATTTATATTTATTATGAAATTTTTATATATTTCATATATTATTTAATATTTTTTAAAATTATAATTCAAGGTATACGTTATCATTATCACATTTAAATTGAAATATTTCATGATTTATTTATGAATGGTGTTTCATATAATGTACCCTATTGAACATAGTAATCTTAAAAAATGTTGGGGTGATGATTTTCATATTTGGAAGACATTTTAAAAACCATAGTATCTACTTGAAAAAAGATAGATGATTTTTGAAGAGTATTTATCCTTATTTTTTCTACAGGATTTATCCAATCAATAATGATATTTTATTCATCGACTCCATCCTTACTTCGTTCCTTTATTGAATATATTGATCCCACATTAACTACCACATTATTTTTTCTTCTTATGAGTATAATTGATCCCAATGTGCTCCCCTTGGGCCGCTCACTTAAGCATCTATTTAGTATTTCATTCCTCTAAATCTTTATCACTATTTTTCAATGATAACTCCTCATTTGATTATGATTTCTGCTTATTTTCACAAAAATGGATCTTTATTTGCAGGGACCTTTCATTAATTTTATTAGAATTTTTATCCCATGATTTTGGATGAATTCCCAATGAAACTTCCATCATCCCCATGAGTTTCAATCATTGAATTTTTATCCTTGTAGAGAATAATCAATTTACACCCAAAAATTAAAAAGTATTCCAAATGTGGGATTCTTCGCATAAAAAATTTCATATGATGTGTTCTCATTATTTGGAATTAACAATCCCCATTTTTAGATATATACCAAATTATGAAATATTTCATTTTAATTTTTCTTTTAAACTTTGTGTATTATAATTTATTTCATATGATGTTACTCCACCTAATTGTTTGTTAATTAAATTTAATTTTCAATCTATAACATATGGATTTTCATCCCTAGTATATTCTATACTAATATCATATAATATTTAATTAACATAAAATTTTTATATTTGAATCATTTATTCATAAACCATGTCATATTACTATAATAATTAATAAATACATTGTAATAAATTTTTTCATCCCTATACTTGGGTGAAATTAGCACCCACACATCCACCATCACTAACTCAAACCATCTCATTGTCATTTTTTCGTTAATATTGTAATTATTTAAAATTATTTTTCGTTTTTAAAATGAATCATAGTATTATTTTCCTCATGAGAATGTTTTAGGATATTATGATCTACTTAATTCTCCACCACATCATACAAGGGATTTTTTATTATGTGGCCAATAATTTATTTTCCATATCCTTTTATATTCTTCCATGGATATAAAGTGTCTATCTTATTCCCCACTAATGAGTAAGATATTAGATGGATTAAATTACTCAACCAATGTGGTTTCCTTCCCTTAACAAGATTTTCTTTTCAAATACATACTACCAAATAAGATAGGGATTATAGATTTAATGTGATTCGAAAAAAAAATTATATCCATGAAAGAAATTTATAGATAGCATAAACACTCATCCTTTTACTCTTGATACATAACCTCTTATGTGATGAGATGATAATGGATTAGAGAAGCCCAATATTATTTATTTTTACTATCTTAATATGTGAGTAAAAATTATAAAATAATAGTAGAATAATTAAATTATATTGATAAATAAAACTACTTTAAATAATTTTTGGAATAATAAATGTGAACTTCTAGGAAGAAATAGAGCATAATTGGGTCCAAGGATCTAATAAATTTCAATGTAAAGGATAATAATTCCACAATTTTTTCTAGAATATCATATTTATAGACTTCATCTATATCATGACATAAATTGTTTCATTTTGGAATGAAGTTATATACCTAGATATAAAACCATATCTAATCCTGATAGGTTATATTAATGTGGTTCAAGGGATGGTGTTGGTGTGCCATTGATATATCTTTCTCCTTTAAAATCAAAATCTCTCAGGTTTCATGAAATAACATTCCAAGTTCCTCAAATATATCTTTATCTTCCCTTATATTTGTCAGTATCATTATAACATATAGTGGAAATATTATTGTTTAATTATAAAGGTATACTATATCAATATTACATTATAATTTAATAGAATCATTCTCAAATGTTATAAAATGATCTTCTACAACTCCTCAAAGTGGTATCGATATGTAAATTCAATATGACATTGATACATCTATAATAGTACTACATTATTTCTCTATTATATCCCATTCGACTCATCCCACATTAAAAAATTACATTATTGTTATCATTTTTCAAAATCATGTGTTTTCTTTCCATCTTATATAACGTTGTCCCCTCAACCCACACTTCATCCTTGAGACATAAAAAATTTCATGTCCTAGATATTGTTTTATTACTTTTATGACTAGCTAAAACCATGGTGTGAATCCATTCATAGGAGGATTCAATATTTATTTATACATTACTTTTTACCTAAAATTTATTATAGAATATAATAAATTACTAACATCATGAATCCTTATTTAGTTATCATATGTAAAATCTATTGTGTCATTTTGTGGTGTGAGGTCCCTTATTATTGTGAAATACTATCAACATCACATTCATCCACACGGTGAAATCATTATGTTGAATTATTTCCTTATAAGTTTACCATTTCTATGTTTTTCCAACTGCATACATAATGAAAAAAACTTCTTTTAGATTACTCTCTCTAAAAATACTCTAAAACATCAAGGTATAATGTAAAACTTCATTTAAGATCTATCCTTCTATAAATCAAGAAATATAAGAAATCATTGTTTCAATAAGACCCATAATCAATGATAAACAAGATAAAGACTTATGCCTCAATAATAGTTATTAAATTCCCCTCAATTGAAAATATCTTATCCTTAAAAAAAATATTTACAAGGATTCAAAATAAGTTCAATCCATTAACTAATGAAAAGGAGTATAGAACATGTCAATAAAACAAAATATTAACTGAAAATTTTCAAATTCTAATATACTAATCAACCATAAGTAATAAAACATCATTATTAAGATTATACGGGAATTCTTATTCTCATCCATAATTATTTTTCAACCATTCCTTTTAAATTTATACCCATACAGTGATATACATATTTAGAAAATTTAACATTCAACACTGAAGAATAATGAAAAACTAGAATTATTCTCGTTATAAATTTCATGTCTTCTATTCACAGTCATGAGTAATATCTCAAATCACTTTATAGAAATCTAACCAGAGAAATCAAGAGGAAATCCTAAAAATGTTCAAATATCATTGAGGCCAGCGATGGGTAGTTCATTATGAAATCATTAAATATTAAGGACTTAAAAATGGAGATAAATTATTTAACTACAAATATATATTATTTAGTTAATCTCAATGAAATGGGGATATAATTTTCCACTTAAAATTCATCATCTTCCATCAATATCTACTTCTCTCAATGATTCCCATCATTAATGTTAAACAATATTGAAAAAAAATCATCATTATTTTTATTCATTTTTGTTTGTTTCAATGGAAATTTCACCAGGATCAAGTATCACACCCATTAAACTACTGTTGTTTGATGACCTCTTGGAACTAATTCAAATATCTATAATAATATCATAAATCATGTATGAGTGATGATTATAATATACATGATATAATCTATTATAAGGTTTTTTACAAAATAATATAGGAAAAAAAATAAAAAAATAAAAAATATTTGAATCAACATCCAAATCCCTAATTACAATTCTATGACCTTATCTTACATGGTATTCTCACATTGTAGTTCCATGCATTACCAATCCCCCTATTTAAACTGAAAAGAAAAAAATCCAGTATTTTTACTAAATAAGGTCTCGTATGAAGGATAAATTAGCCTATAATTGGATTAATTTTCTAGAAATATCATTGATATTACACGACAAAAATATGGTTAGATATAGGTTGGATATAAAGTTAAAAATGGTAATATAAATCCTCAATCATATTAGTGTGGTTTGAAAGAAAACTCATTTTTTAAAAACATTCAAAGAGATATTTTAAATAGTAATATATGTCTGTACTACACTTATTAAAAAGGTTATTAAAAATAATATAAAAAATTCTCTTAATACAACTATAAGGAATATAATTTCAAAATATTAACAAATAACTCATAAAATTAACGTTACTTAATAATCTAATAAACATAAAATTTATAAATTTTAAATTACAGGAAAAAATAATTCTGTAATTATATTTAATATCATATTAATAATTAATAAGTTAATTTATTTTCAATAATTTCAAATTAAAATTTTTAATTATTTACATGTGGGTTCATAATTTTCATATTTCAAGATAAGTATCTAACAAACTATCTCTTGTTCAATTGATTTTATGATAAAAATCACGTGTTTCCATGAATCCACCCACCAAAAATAATTTCAAATAACATATCCAATATTTAAAATCATGGTGATATTGATAAAAATTATTATTCATTTAAATATGTCATAGTAAATTATCAAAAATACAGAAACAATTAAGAAAAACATGTTACACCAGTTTGTGAGGACTCAGAAATTTCATCCATGATACCCAAGTACAAAACTGGGTGGTGAAATATTTCCTGGGTATCGTAGAATTACAGTAGGAACACTATTTCAGGTAGAATTTCGTACTGTATAAGATAGAACTATTCATCCAGTTGGGCATTCAGGATACTTGTTTGGTCATCGGTTCCTTCTAGGCCTTCGGGGCAGTATGGTTTTTAGGCCACCACAAGGCATTCGTGCCACCATAATGCATTCGGACAACCTCAAAGCTTCCATGACACCTGAAATTGTGCATTACTGACCCTAAAGACTCAATATGGAGAAAAATCCAGATGAGGATTCAGGGAATTTGTATTCACCTGAGCAGAGGCTAACAGATATGGAAGAATTAGAGGATATTGCATTGCTGTTAGGACCAACCTCTCCATACATGGGAAGCATACCCGAACATACATGAAAAGGTGGAGAGATGATATCATGATGTAGATATTGGGGAGGAGATGTTCCATGTAGTTATAGTTAGGATATTTCATATAAGACCTATGGGTCATGTATTCTCTAAGACTACATGGCTGGTAAGGGTTCCCCCTCATCCATTGAAAGGGTTTTTATAAAAAAAATTAATAAAAATATGGCCTTTGGTCCATTCGAGAAATAAATAATTAAGGACCTCCATGATTTATGTAATATGGTTTTCCATGATAACTGGTTAGAAATTACTGTATGAAAATCATATGCATTGATGGAATGTGCGGGATTTTATTTCCTAGAATGAAATCATTGAACTAGGTAACATGATATTTCAAAAAGGATATATTTATTATTATTAAGAAAAAAATCAATTTAAAAAATAATAGTTTATTTTTTTATTCAACATGTTATATAAATGATAGATAATGAACACAAGAAGAATGTAAATATAGTAAATTATAAAGAATATAAGGAATAAAAAAAAAGTGAAGGCATTACAAGAACATGGAAGGGGGAAAAAATCCAATGACTCCCTAGTTCTATCACCCATCTCCCCATTGGGTTCCACATCCATTAAGTTTTTAGTCAAATAAAAAAATATATCTCAAAAGGACTACACCTACTAGCATTGAATCACCTAATACTTCTCTAAAATAATTTCCTTGAGGAAACATATTTTATAAGGGAAGGTAGAGTAGTCTAAATAATGGTTGTGTTAGAAACATCCACTATCTCACCATATAAATGAAGAATGATAGACAATTATGGTATTGAATACTACTAAAATGAATGATCAATAATGGATATTGATAAATTAGATGCCTGAGAGATTGATAATGGTACATATGTAGTAATTTGCATATTTGGTCCCCGACAAGGTAGGGTAACCGAAGATCCATGACCCTTTGAATTTTCAGTGTTTACAAGAGGATTAACTAGAATATAGATATATATGTATATTGGTATTTTAAATTTTTGAATCACTAGGAAGGGATATTATAGTGACTATTATAGTAGTGGGAGTTTGTGGATGATCATTCTATTGAGTTTGTATCTCCCTGATCCTTAGGGAGGTCATGTGGTGATCATCTAAGTCAAAATTTGGATCCTCCATTGTAGGGTAATTTATAAAACCCTTTCCATTATTTTGGTAATTCAACTCAAACTATCAACATTCATCATTATCCATAAGATAACTATTATCCCATGTGTGAAAAGCTAAGGAGGGGTGGGTTGGGGAAGGTATAAATGCTCAATTTTGGGTGGTAGAATACAAAATAAATAATTTTATAGATGAGTAGGATAACAATATTTTGTTTTGATGAACCTAACATATTCCCTATTGGCTAGATACATTAGACAATATGGGTGTTGTGTTATGTCATGTGGTAGAATCAGAGGTGGAAAAAAGTATACCCCATCTTATCATATAAATTTTTCATAATCCAAATGATATACTGAATGAAATTAGAAAATACTAATTCATCTCACTGTGAGGAATGTGTGGGGGTTTTTTGTAAGCATGTGAAGCTTCTATTTTTCCTCTTGGTGTTGGGTTTGATTGGGAAGTGAAAAAAGAATTTTAATATCTCTCATTGGAATCATAATCCAAAATTAAATTTATATAATTTTCATCCTATTCATGCCCTTTACCTCTATCATTAATGAGACAATTATTTCTAATAAATAGATGTAATAAAACATAATCTACCCCAATGAGGAAAGGTGGTATTATTATTCAAAAACTCCCAAGTTATTTTCTTGTTATATAGTGAAATTCACACCCATAATAATACCTTTGGGCTTGTTCAAAATTCCCCATTAATATAATGAAAATTATTTAGTCATTTTGATTATTAACTACCACATATAAATTCTAGAAATAAGAATAATATATCATCCAATTATAAAGCCTTATGATGATCTCTTTTAAATCCATTCATGGGAGATTTCCCAATCTATATTACAGAAGATATAATTTCTCAACTAATTTCTCTATGTTTTTTTTAGTTTTTGTCCTTATCAATGGGAAAATAGTTGTTTTCGACTACTAATTATTTTTTTTTTCATGCATCTCTCCTGTATAAAATACTTATAATCCACTCTAACTATATACTCAAATTTTTTGACACATTATCCTTCTACATACTCTATAAACCAAAGGATCCAATTTTATTGAATAATTTTTAACGTGATATAAACCAGTTTCATATGAAATACTAATAGATAATCTAATGTACACACTATAGAAGCCTCCTACAATAAATTAGTAATATGTTATAAATTCAATGATTTTAATGAATATGTAACTTGGTCGGTTATATCAATATATTCCCTAATATCCATGTCAGAATTAAATTTTTATGAATTCATGACATTTAATATCTCCCCAGACTCCTCTAGTGTTTGGGATCTGTGAACCATATAAAATAGTTAAGGTGATTTTTTGATAAATCTCTACACGGATATGAGTGATGGGTTGTTTTGTTGGTTTGTATTAGGATAGGTTATAGAGATGTAAATTGGTAAGGTGAAACGATTATTAAGGGATCTGGTGGTTGCGTGGGTTGTTTTTCAATTTAATATTTCATAGGTCTCATAGGTATATTATTTTTTATTTGTGTTAATGGGTACTTATCTTTTTATTTGTTGTTTATAGTCTTTGTATGAGTCATTGTGGGGGGGATAGGGATATGGATGGGTAATGTATCGAGATCGATTCATAGGGGGTTTTAAAAGGGTTATTTTCATGGTTTGTAAAACATTTATTGTTTAGATGGGTATGGTGAAGTTTCATAGTGTGGGTTAGGAAATAGTGTAGTGATTAGGTTGAAATATGTTTGAGGAGGTGTGAAATCCATGCATGATAGGATCTAGATGTCAAACTTTACTGCATGAAGTTGACCAGAACCAAATAAAAAAGATAAGAAAATCAATTTAAGAAGCACTGAGAGAGGGGAATAGGGAAACTATTAGTAAAAATTTTGTTTTTTGTTAAGAATTAAATGTATTGGAATACATTGTGGCATGACCAAAGTCAATACAACATTACATCATCAGTTCGAAAACCATGGTATTTTTCGAAGTCAGTCCTCTAGAGTTGCAACTCAATTGGGGAATCCACCATAGATCAACCATGTCAGTTTATCCCTATGTGATTTATTTTAAATCTAATGACATGATGCCTACCGTATAAAAAATAATGTTTCCTTTTTTCTATCGTGAAGCATTATAAATTGAGAAATTACTTCCCATCGCAACCTAATTTGTCACTCCATATTATGATATTTTGTGGTTGGGTTAAAGTGTACACCCACCCTATTAGGGTAATGTTATTTTCTATCCAATGAAATTACATTATTATAGTGTGCTAAATTATTGTGTATCATAGGTTTAGAATTACAACATTTGGGATTAGTGTTTTATGACATGATATATCGTGATGCATCTTAAAAATGATTCAATTAGTCTGCTGGTTATTAATCCTATCAAATTTTATTTTGTTTCAATTAGATCATTAATAGGGTAGTAGAAGAGAGTTCCCTAATGTCTATAATATAATTTATCATAATAACTTCTATCCAATCCAAATAAGATTTAGAATCCTAAAAAAGAAAAAATAATTAGGTTTCTCCACACATAGCTCTTTAATTAAAGTCAACATCTCTATTTAACATTGTATATTCTATAAAATTTGAGAGATGTAATAAATTAATTATGAAAAATATACATTTATAGATTCAACCTTTTTTATTGAACATGAAAGAAGTTTCATTCCCTCTTTAAGTCTAAATTTCTCCATGTGAATATGGATTTATACTATCAGATTTCGTAACCTATTTGACTATAGTTTTCATGGAAAAAATATCAACCAATATTCTTATGTGCATCTATTTCAGTCTCTTATAATTTATCCCAATATAGTTGTATATTTCAGTCATGGTGTGATTCCATATCCACTTTATTAATATCCCTATATTATCGATCCTCTAGATACACCATTAAATAGATGAGTTCCACATTAATTATCCTAAATGAGGTTATACTAGTCATCAATTTAAAATATATCATTTATTACTATAATTTATTATCATAATTTTTTGGATAATCATCCCATATTGAACATTTGGTTTTATCCAAAATCTTTATAATCACTCAGTTATCTAATTATACGTTCCCATATGTTTTTTGGTGGTGATGACATATGGTAATGTATCAAACTCATTTATTTTCTAGTGAACACAAAAATATTTATTTGTTTGAATATGTTCCTAGAGATATTATGAGTAACCTAGACATATGAATAATATAAAATAAGTTCTATATTTACAATTTCATCACTAAATTTGAAATATTATCCATGTGGCCTCATATTCTACACATTTAGTGGTGTATATCACGCACAAAAGTATGTCTGTGTTTCTCATTGATCTTGGGAAGGGCCCCATCAAATCAATTCTCCATACATCAAACAAATCAAATTTAATGATTCAATTTTTTGTAATCTCAATTATTTTCCCATGGTTATCCATTTCTTGGAATCAATCGTAGCCTCATATGAATACCCTTACATATTTGTGGATGTCAACAAAAATAGTCCACATTGTATTATCTTTCCCATTATTCTACCATGCCAATTGTGTCCTCCATTTAGTGATGAATAGAAAAATAATATAATGATCTTATCCTTGTATTTGGGCACACATCACCAAATTAATCATTCACTATATTTCATGAAGAATCAGTGATTATCACAAATATAGTGTTTTGAATTAACTTAAAAGATTATTCATTAATTATATAAAAAAATATCTATAGTATTGTTTTATAAATAATCTACTATCTTGAAAAACTATGGAAGAGAATGTAAATAAATACAGAAAATCATCCTATCCAAGAACTCAACATCAATCTATATCTCCTACTCTTCTATATTCATTTGGAGTAATATAAAAAAATGTTCATCCAATAAAATATATAATCCATTATATCTATGTTAATACTATAAAACAATTTTAGAATTTAGAGATACCAAATCAGGAATGGATTAGAATCCTTTTTTAAAAAATGGCTCAATAGGCGTGATTAATTATGATAATCACCTCAAACATTAATAAATATTGGTTGAAATAATAAAAATGAAAACCATTGTTATATTATTTTTTCTCAGTTACAGTTTAATTTCATTGTGACTAATTATGGGAATGGTTGTCATAATAGATATGTTGAAAAATATGATCTACCCACATTCATAGATTATCTCCTATAATGAAATTACATTGATCTTATAACGACCCAAGAATAATGTACCTAGTCATTACATTAATTTTATGGAATATATAATATATAAAAAAAATAGATTCCCAAAGACTGTATTAGTTTAGTGTCTTTGGAAACTCAGAACATAATCTTATAAACAAGGTGAAAGATCTTCCACATCTACCATAAAGATATACTCCTTTTTTTTCTTAACTAAAAACTTTTTTTATATACTGGGGAAAAGAAAACATAGAAAGGGTGAGCTCAAATGCTCATTCAGGGTAAACATGGAGAACATAAGACAATTATTAAACATTTGAACGTAACAACATGAACATGACATAAATCATAGCAGTAAAATTAGCATAGATCATAAAGGAAAATTAATCATGATAAAATAGAAAGGGAATAAAAAATTAATTTTTATAAAAGTATAATGAACATGATATGATTTCCATAGTAGCCAAGGAATTGTTTCCAAGACCATCATAATGGACAAAGTCCATTACTGAACCGGGTTTACATGTCGTTCCAACCCTGTATTACTGAACCTGATTTAATTTCCATTACAGCCATGTCTATATCATGATATATAAATCATTACCCAATTCATTGGAGATAGATATTGGTCCCACCCATCTTATAATGAAACCATTCTTATGTGTGCCACAAAATCATAAATCATTGAAAAACCCATTTAATAAAAATGGTATTCATAAACATCATGCCATCATAACATAATCCATAAAAAATACTTTATAAAAATAATTCCATCATAACATAATCAAATCAATTTAATAATATGGATATAAAAATTACCCTATATAATCATAGATGGAAAATAAATTTGATGAAGCACCTGAACTCAGTTCTTGAGGAAAATATCCATTCTTCTTCAAAATCATTTTCTTTTCTCAAAATGACATGAAATTTTAAAAGTAATTTTGTTGAAAATAATAATGAACTATTACATAGGAATAATCATGTAAATAAGGCTTTATGAAACTGTAATAATTCGTTCATTTCGTATAAGTTAAAAAACATTCTCCTCATACTTTTACCGGAAAAGTCAAAAAGAACCTTGAACTGAAAATGACAAAAGATTTCATTCATATATTTTATTAGAAACTCACCAATTGGTAAAATTGGATTTAAAAATTGTAGGAGGATATAAAAAATAATATATATTTTGGAAACATGGATGTGTATGATAAACATGATCCCATTAAATAATTACGAATAAATAATCTCAGATAGAATGAGATTGGAAAATTTTCCCTTAACATATGTCCAATTTCTTCAGTATGTGTCTGAAAAACATTTATAGTGGGACTAAACATACTATTTACTTGTAACATAACCATAATAATATTTATGATATCATATATTATTCACATAGGTCTTTATATTACCCATTCATTTTCCAATTTCATGTTAATGAAACGTTTTGGGTGAAAACCATTTCATTTATCATTCGTGTTTGGACTTGTTGTTCTATATATTATTATTAATTATATCCTGATTTACTTATTTAATGAATGTAAAAAATAATTTATATATCATATATATTCATTATATATATAATAGATATATAAATGAAAGGAAATACACCATTCTTGGAGACGTTAAGCCGTGCATACACATGAACACTGTTTTCATTTCCATATTGAATTTAATGGAAGTAAGTAGATGAAATATATATATATATAGTATCATTATTATGTAATATATTTAATTATTTTTCATTATATATAATTTGTAATCATTCTTTAATGGTTAACATGGAGAATGAATCTAATCACGTTGTGGAGACGGTAATCCGGATGTACGCATGAGCGATGAGGTCATCCCCATAATTATGGAATGGAATTGGAGTGGATGATATAATATATCATAATTATAATATTTTTATATTAATAATATTTAATTATTATTTCCACCATTATACCAATCCAAGTTAGGTGGTGCTGGAAAAACCGGTTACACCACAGCATGGAGACGATATTCCGTACGTACGCACAAGTGGTGATTTCGTTTTCCAAAGGATGGATAGAAGGTGAAAAAAGATTGTTTAATATTTATAATAACTTATAATTATATGATTTATACTGATGTTTTCACATTATAATGAAAAAAATAAAGAAGAGGAAGTAGAAGGGGAAATAAATTTGAATGAATCGGTAAAGGATATTACCTCTTCTTCGACACGCCTCTTCTATACAACTCTTAAGGCACTAAAGTAGGTCATTGAAGTAGACCCAAACCTATATTTTGTTAGGTAAGTGGAGAATATAAATTTACAAGGTTTGGTAGATCATGAAGGCTCAAACTGTTGTGAAGAGGAGAGGGAGGAGGTACCCTTTTATAAGATTTGAGAGGGGCACTTTTGGATTCCTCAAAAATATTCTTTTATAATAAATTCAAAACCCACTTAAAAACATCCAAAAATAACTTAATAATAATATGATATGAGATAGGTTTGTAATCTCATCAACCAATAATATTTAGACATGATATATGTTTATTTTGAACCTTATCATTTTTTATTTATCCTTATTTAATCTATTTAATTTTATTTGTGGTAATAATCTTCTAATTATAAAATTTTTATAAATGAAAACTTATTTTTTTGTGAATTTTACATATTTAGATTATTTATTAACTTTTAGACCATATAATTTTCAATTAATATTTTTTTAAATATTTTTGTGATTTTTAAACAATTTAATAAATTGTTATTTTTATAAAATATCAATATTATCATTTTTTAGCACTATTCCTTTATTTGAATTTACATAAAATACACACAGAAGATATATTCAAAAAAAAAATTTAATAGATTCATAACATGTCATATTCATCTAAAATATTCGTGTATCACATTAATTAGTTCATATAAATGTTATTTTAATATTTTTAAAACCATTTATTTGATATTTCTCTCAAGAAAATAATTACTACAACATATTTGTTAAATTATTTATTATACGTTTATGTTGCATAAAAAATATAAATAAAATCCAATGATAAATATAAATAAAATAAATTTTATAATAATAATTTTACTCAAATTTATCATCTTAA
This sequence comes from Viscum album, assembly GCA_963277665.1. NCBI lineage: Eukaryota > Viridiplantae > Streptophyta > Magnoliopsida > Santalales > Viscaceae > Viscum > Viscum album. Next base: position 823,338,691 of record OY728162.1, read on the forward strand.
AATCACAACATATAAATTGTTATATTTATTAAATTTAGAAGGTGACAACTTTGACATCATTTAAAATAATAATATATAAATGTCATAATCTCTTTTATACATCTTCAAATGGTCCCCACGTAGACACATGGATGATTATCATATGGATATACTCGACATATAAGTGTTGGTCAAGTGTTTGGGGTTTTTTATATGTATTATTACTTTAATAAAAACTATATTATTGATTTTTTAGTTAGTAAATAATTTTTTCATCATTAATGTATAAGCTATTAAGGTAATTAAATATTTCCTAAAAATTAAAAATAAATTAGCGTAACAAATAAAAACATTTTATCATTCACATGAGTTTTTATAATTGAATTTTTATTATGTATAACCTTATATTAAAAATTATTGAATTATTAATGTTTGAGTGAGGCATATTTCACTTACCTTTAAATAAAATAAATTAAATGTCTTCATCACATCGAAGTGGGTTCTAATAGATTCCATTTAGACCCAAGTATGTTATATAACGAATTATAATTATCCAATTATATTAAAACACGTGTTATAGTAAATTTATAATATTAGTTTTACCCTTAAATACCTAATTTATCTTTAACAATGGTAAATACAATTTACCTTAGTCACTCTTCATAATGCCAAAAAAAGTATCCTATTAGCATAATTTGGACCTTATGATTCATAATATGGAATCCATTTTTCCAAATTCATGACAAAGAAGTTTCAGAAATTAAATTAAAATTAATGGCGTTTTTGAAGAAAACGGGTTTTTTGCTAAAAACATTGCAAAAGATTCAATTGATTTACCTACGAATTCAATGTAAAATTAATGATAATGACATAAATTTTATTAAATGGTAAAAATATATTCTATTTATACTTTAAAACAATTAAATATTATAATTTAACCATATAAATTAACTTTATTTAAAAATTTGTTTTTAAATAAAATTTACCGTATTTTTACTATTCATCAAAATGCGAATGTTAACCGAAAAATATAAAAAAAATATACAAAGTAAATTTTAATATCCTTATTGCAATGAATAAGTTTATTTTGTGTTATTTAAATTAAAAACATGTCAAAAAATATATTTAATGTGGGTGTGTCATCAAAAGTCGACAAAACTACATTTATTTGAAAAATACTTATTTTACCCGAAAAAATTATTTTGTTATCATACCAAATTCTAGGATATGTGTAAGATGAATTATAATGTAATAAAATTCAAAATTTAGTTATTACTATTCAGAAAATCTTGTTTATAGTAAAACTATATCAATATGTTGTTGTTTAGTGAAACCTGATGTTGCGTACGACACACGCTATCAAGGAAGGTCGCTCTTGCGTGTAATGCAAGCCAAGTATGGGTTACGTAAAGGACACGCTTCCTTTGGTGTTTCATATAATATATTTCAGTTATACATTGATCAAAATCTATAAATGGCGTTATTTAAAATGATTTTTTTATTCAAAAGAACTTGAAATTGTGTGCAACACAAGTCAAGAATAGTGTTTCGTATACTACAAGCTAATACGGTGTTGCGTATAGCGCATGATAATCTTGGTGAAACGTACAACACAAGAAATCAAAGACATTAAAAATAATATTTCTTATATAATCTTGTGGTGTTACATTCTACCCCCCTAAAAATTAATTTCCACCTCAAAATTCATCGGAGTTATAAATGGTTTTCTAAATTAAAGTTTCTTTCATGGAAACCCACATCGTAAAATCGATTATTAAAACAAAATTTTAAAATGAAAATTTAGAAACCTAGTGTCACCCAATGTAACTCATCACTCGATTTCCACATAGGAGAATATAGGAGAAAATATGGATATGGAGGATAAATCTAACCATCATGTTCTGATGAAGAGTGGTTGAGAACATGGCTATGGAAAATCCAACATTCCCAAAGTCATAAATTTCTGATGATATATGGTACAGTATGATTCATCAGATATGATGTCACTAGGATAATATTTTTGGTTTTCAAGATCATTTCCCAGAAGTTGATGAATTTTTTAATTAAATGATATACATACATGATTTTGATACAATCTCACCATTGTTCATTCCTTGAACATTTTCCACTTCATATCTTATGAAATAAAGAAGAAATTTTCATTCATGATGTGTTACCAGATCATCCAATAGAATGATAGGTCATTCCATCTGTCTCAAACATAAGGTCAAAAAAAATTATTGAGTATACATACATCCATCTAAGGTGAGATTAATCGTATATAGTTCAAAAAATAGACCAATACATCATCTATCATACCACATAAAAAAATAAAAAAAAAATCTACTACCCTTGGACTTTTTGTAGGCCAGTGATAAGCGATAAAGGCCTATCGCACTTCGATTGTGGGTTCGATTCCTGCATCCTTTTCTGACACGACACGTTGTCACCCATTCTACAGTTTGTCCCTTTTCATAATACTATATTATTATCACCTTCCAGAAATAAAATCAAAAAAATTTCTAGCCATAAACAATACTATCTGATGTCCAACTTAATCCATTCCAACCTTAAGACTTATCTAAAATAATTCTTTCCAAACTCAATGTATAAAGAGAACGATTACTAAAAAGGTCATATAACAAGCACATGAATACCAACATTTATCTCTCATATATCACAATATATATCTTGTTGGACACATTCCAAACATGTGAATACCTTAATAATGTATGATATTGAAACATGATTTACTATATATCCTTAGTGAAAACATGAATGATATCAAAATTTAACTCTTTCTACATAACAAAATCCCAAAAATTTCAATATACTCAATCCATGATATCACTTTGCATTCATATCAGTCATGATCTCATTAATAATATTAAATATATTATTTTCTCTTTATCCTTCATTATGAACATATCATCTTCTTTCCAAAAATATCACTTTTCATGGTTACTGGTACCATCAACATATACTTTCAAACAATCAAGGAAAATCAATAGTTAAAAAATCCTTAGATTTTTATTTATCCCATAGTACCATACATTATTCATGATAAACATGCATTCATTGCACTACCTTCTTAAACCATTGACCGAGCTTCATCATTTTATTCATCAACACTTCTTTCATCTCATATATCATTTGTAGTCTCTTCATCATCATTAACATAAATACCACCCATATGACCATTCTGATTCTCTTCATAAGATTTTCACATAGGGAAATGGTTTTCCTAATGCCCTTACATTCCACATTTAAAACATATAACTATTTTGATGTCTTAGTAATACCATTATGCTTTTCCATTGTGTTAACTGAACATTTTCCTTTGTAATTAATGTATTTGTGTCCTTCTTTTCCACACCCAAAGAATCTACCAGTTGCTTACAAAACTTATCCTTGATTCCTCTTCCCTCATTAATTTCATGAGGGAAATTGAACATTTTTTCACCTATGATCATCATGAAACTCCATATTTATCTCATTATCTGATTCAGGAATCAAACCAAAGTTGAGATTATTGATCATATTATGATATTGCTGATTAGTCATAATAACGATGTTTCAACTTCCAAATATTGTTTCACTTGGTAGCTCATGAACAATATCATTCCATTGTCCCTCATATTCTCCATTACCATGAATCTTCCTGTTTCCAGCAATTTTCTATATCCTAAAAAGAATATACTGAGAGGAAAAAATCATACTAGGAAAACAACATAATCAAGGGGGAGTATGTTCAATCCCTAACATCTTAGGTTTAATCCTAGTTTAATCATGATTGTTATCATAATTCTAGGATTGCAACCTATACTTTATACTTAACCTTATAGACATCCCTAGACAAACCTTAGAAATACCTCTAGGGATCTCGGTAATGTTTTCCCATCATAGATTCCAAATGTTAACTAAATCTTTGCTCTGATACCAACTATAACAACCCAAGCTTGATGTACATAGAATTACAATACTTTTGTAGAATAATTAATACATAACAAAAATAGATGCCCAATGACCGTATTGGTTTAGTGTCTATGGAAACTCAGAATATAATCTTCTAATCATTGGTAAAGATATTCAACATTTCCCATAAATATCTTCACCTTTTGTTTTATAACCTAAAACCATTCTTCATATCTTGGGGAAAATAAAACATAGAAAGGGTGAGTTCAAATTCTCAGTAAGTGTAAACATGGAGAACATAAAACAATCCATAAACATTTGAATGTAAAAACAAGAACATGACATAAATCATAGTAGTACATAAGGCATAGATCATAAAGGAAAAATAATATTTATAAAATATCATGGGAATAAAACATGTAATTGTGGAAAATAATAAATAACATTATATTATTTCCATAGTATCCAAGGCATTGTTTCTAAGACCATCATAGTGGACAATGTTTATTACTGAACTGGGATTACATGCCATTCCAAACCTGTATTAGTGATCCAGATTTACTTGATATTTCAACCATGTCTATCTCATGAGATATAAATCATTACCCAATTAATTGGAGGGAGATATAGGTCCCACCCATATCATTATGAAACCATTCTTATGTGTGCCACAAAATCATAAATCATAGCATAACCCATGTAATAAAAATGGGCTTCTTAAACCTGATGGCATGAAAAAATAATCCATAAAAAGGATATCGTAAAAATAATTCCATCATAACATAATCAAATAAATGCAATAATAGGGATATAAACATAACTATTTATCATCTTAGATGTAAATTGATTTTGATAAAACACTTGAACTCAGTTCGAGAGGAAAATATCATTTCTTTTCAAATGAATTTTCTTTTCTCAAAATGAAATGAAATTTTTTTTAAAAAGGAAATTTGTTGAAAATAATCATTAAATATTGCATTGTATGATCCATGGAAATAAGTTGTTATGAAACCGTAAAAATCTGTTCATTCCTTATATGTTAAAAAAACCTTCTCCTTGTACTTTTGACAGAAAAGTCAAAATGTACATTGTAGTGAAAATGACAAAAAATTCCTTTAATGTGTTTTAATAAAAACTCACCAGAAGGTAAAACTGGATTTAAAAAATTTTAGGAGTAAGTAAATAATATTACATTTTGAGGAAACCTGGAAGTGGATGATAAATATGATCCTATTAAATACTTACGAATAAACAATCTCAGATAAAATGAGACTGGAAATGTTATCCCTTACCTTATGTCCAACTTCATCAGTATGTGTCTGAAACTCATGTATAGTGGGTTTAAACATATTATTAACTTGTAACATAACCATAATAAAATTTATTATATCATATATGATTCACTTAGTTCTTTATATTAATCGTTCATTTTCCAATTTCATTTTAAAGAAACGTTTTGGGTAATAACAGTTTCATTTATCGTATGTGTTCAGACATGTTGTTATTGATATTATTATTACTTATATCATGATTTACATACATCAGGAATGTAACAACAAATTTATATATCATATATATTTATTTTATATATATATAATATATATAAAAATGAAATTAAATACACCATTCATAGAGATAGAAAGCCGTACATATGCATGAACACTGTTTTCATTTCCATATTTAATTTAATGGAAGTAATTAGATGACATATATATATATACATAAATACAGTAGCATTATTATGTAATATATTTCATTATTATTCATTATATATACTTTATAATAATTCTTTAATGGTTAACATGGAGGATGAATCTCATCACGTTGTGGAGTCGGTAATCTGTATGTATGTATGAGCAATGATATCATATCCATAATTATAGAATGAAATTTTAGTGGATAATATAATATATCAGAATTAGAATAATTTAAAATATAATCATATATAATTATTATTTCCACCATTATATCCATCCAAGTAAGGTGGTGGTGGAAAAAAATATTACAGCACGGTGTGGAGACGACATTCTGTACGTACTCACGCGTTGTGATTTCATTTCCGTAGGATGGATAAAAGGGTAAAAAGGGTTGTTTCATATTTATAATAACATATCAGTATATTATTGATACTAATTTTATTACTTTATAATGAAACAAAAAATAATAGGATGTAGAAGAAGAAATAAATTTGAATGAATCGGTAAAGGATATTACCTCTTCTTCGGTATGCCTCTTCTAAACCTCCTCTTAGGGCACTAATGTTGGTCTATGAAGAATCCCATAACCTCTAGTAGGTTTCTAGGGAAGTTGATCAGAAATATGGACAGGTTTTAGCAGAGCTTGGGGGATCAAAATTTTGTGAAGAGTAGAGGGAGGAGGTTCCCTTTTATAAGGGAGGAGAGGGGAACTTTTCAAAACCTCAAAAATAATAATTTATAATAAATTCAAAACCCACTTAATAACATATAAAAATAACTCAATTCGAATATGAGATGATATAGGGTAGTAATAACATCAAAAAATAATATTTATACATTTTTATGTTTATTTTGAACCTTATCATTTTTATTTATCCTTATTTAATCTATTTAATTTTATTGCTGGTAATAATATTCTAATTATTAAATTTTTATAAATACATACTTATTTATCGTGAATTTTCCATAATTAAATAATTTATTACATTTTAGAGCATATAAATTTCATTTTTTAATTTTTTAAACATTTTTTTTCTTGTTAAACAATTAAATAATGTTATTTTTATAAAAAATCAATAGTGTTATATTTGACACTAGTCATTTATTTGAATTTACATAAAATACACACAAAATATATATTCAAATGAAAATTTTTAATAGATTCCAATAATGTGATACTCATCTAAAAAATTATTTTATCACATTAGTTATTTCATATAATAGTTATTTTAATATTTTTAAAACCATTTATTTGATATTTATATTTATAAAATAATTACTACAACATTTTTTTAAATATTTAATGTACTTATTTGTTTCATAAAAAATATAAATAAAATACTATGATAATGATAAATATAATATATTTCATAATAATAATTTTACTCGAATTATTCATCTTAAAATAATTATTATATAAAAAAATAATGTACATTAACATAGTACTAGAGATTTGTTACATAACCTCTTAAAACAGCTGCATAAGACCTAAGAGTAAGGTGGGTGATGGTGACAGACTCTTGGGATGGCTCAGATAACATCGCTCGAGTGGTAATCTCTATCAACTTCCACTTTTCTTGTAGACAGTCCCGTCGGAGCTTGACATGATGAAGGTCAGCTTGGGATTGGTCAAGAGCGAAGCCCATGGACGCCACCTCATTTTTGAGATCCTAAAATGGGCTTCATTTGGAGAAATTCTACTAGATGAGTCCATCAATTCCTTTATATGAGAAAATTGGGTTCGTTAAAGCCTTATATTTATACAGATCTTGTGATCACTGTTCAACGACTAAAAAAGTAACGGTCACAATTCATAACATTAAACCAAAGAATTTGACATTTTATATAAAAGTTTTACATAAAGAGACACCTAATTAGATCAAGAGGGATTTCTATTAATGAAACTTTGGGTTGTTACATTTTGGCTTGGTTATAAAAAGAACATCCAAGAGTTACTTTTTTATAAATATTTTTCTCTATTTTACCTCATGTGGTTGACACCCTATTTGTTAATGATTTTATACTTTTATTTGTTTAATTTTTTTTGTTAAAATTATGTTATCCTATGTTGTGTGATACAGTAGGAACCATATGAGAAACTATTACTCATATAAAGGGTTTATGGGACCATGTTGATATTTTCATTGGGATTCCTTGGGGAATAGGTCCATAAAACCTTGGAATACTTATTTATGTGTATGATTCTATTATTGTGACTGATTGATGGGTGAGTTTTTCATCATTGTGCATTGAGAAATATTTTACCATTTTATGATGATGGGTGGTTGTACTATGTTCCTTATAATGGATCCTTATGAATTGACCTCAACAGTTTAAGTTTGAGTTAGTCCCAAATTTTTAGGCTTACTAGATTAAAATAGATAAATGGGTTTTTGTCAATGTGTTATAATGATCCCTGGTCTATATATAATGGATAATTGATGGAATTAAAGGTATATTCTCTACGTGGTCATCTAGTATAAGAATACCTTATACAATGTGTGAGTTAATGTGATTGGGAACATAGCCTAACATACATTGAGAATATATTGGTAGACCTGTTGATAACATGTAAATACCTATGAAAGGTGATAACTTGGAATACTGTAAAGAGATATTTTATGTTAGAGGAACTTATGTAATTTTATTCATTGTTGTGTATTCTATTAATTTTCCAAACTATGATACAACTTATTATTGATATTATATTCTTCATATGAATCGAGATAGATAGAAATGGAAAACATTTCACTTTGACAGATGGTGATCAAACATAATGAGGTGATGTAAGTATATATGGTATGTATATGAATAAAATAATCCCAATTACCCTTGTCTGGTCATTACATGGCCATATGACATACTTTTTAACATTGATGGTGGTTTTTTGTATCATATATGTGATTGGGTTATATTAGAAGTGTTGTATCACCATAGAGCGAGATCCATCGTCAGTGATGACTTTTGATATATATGATCAATCCTGTGATGATCTATGGGTATCCTGGTAAATGATATATAAATAATTGGCATAATGAGTTGAGAAGGGTGTGACAGATAGGTTATACTATTTCAATTGGTTGGGAAATAATCATTTTCTTATGATTTTCTCATTATCTGGTTACTACTTAGTGTTATTTAATTCTTTCGGCACTCTTTTCTTGATCAGTATTTATTGTATACTATTTCACATACGACTGATTATTTATCCCTATTTTATTTCATATATTTTAAATTCATTGACTGATCACTATATCCTTTGATATTTTTAGTTTTTCATTATTAAAGGATAGTGGGATGAATGATGGGTTAGGTAGAAAATTGATGATAGAACAATGTGGATTTATAGAGACCTTATAATGGTTATAACTATTTTCAAGTGTACAATTTAGTATACATTATTAATTCCTGAAGGAATAAAATTCATAAGATTCATGATGGTTGTACATGGAATGAGTTGGGAAATATCAGTTTTTGTAATCAATGTTCATGTGTCTTCCAGACACAGGGGTGTAGGTTTGTATGCTATCTGAATTTGATGTTGTGTTTCTAGGTTGGTGAGTTATAGTGGGTATTTAATTATACATTATCCCAAAAATTTCATTCTTATACACTTGAACACAAAATCACCCAGTGTATAAAGGTGAGTTGGAAAACCAACTAGGTCATTGGACTCACCCCAACCTATATACACAACATAATTTTTAATGTACATGGGTAGAACAACATATTTAATTTAATTAATAGTTTATTTAGTAAATGATGTTGTGTGGTTTGAGACTAATAGTATATTAGAGGCTGAATATTGTTTATAGTAATTGGGATATAGGCCACTAAATTTATATTTCATTATAATTGTATTTATATCATCCTACATGCTTATATGTTTGTTTACATATACTAACCTTTGATCCATTTTATTATATTATAAATTAATTTCACTTATACATATTCTATTATTAATTATCATTTATATGTTCACACATATTGTTATAATTTTAATACTAATATATTCTAGGATTCAGAGGCCATTTGACTCCATGATTATTGTCTATATGTTTGGGGTACATATTTTATACAGATGGAACATGAAAATTTATTGGTAGAATTAGGAATGATCTGTAGAATTTTAGTTTTTTTGGAATAAAATCCCCATTATTATATCAAACTATTAATATTATTCAATAGCCTCTAATGTATGGGTAGATGCACCTGATGCCATGTAGTTACTACTACCTCAGTTTTTATTGGGTGACTCGAGATGATACATTATTTTTTAGAGGGAGATGGTGTTTCGTAAAGTCTCTTTTCAAGTGGGAAATCATAGATTGGTAAATAAAGTAATACTTTTTAATTGGTGTGTATGACTATTTGAAATAGAGGAACATCTCAATAAAATGTTATAACATCCATTATTACCATAAAAATTGATATCTATATAAGTTTTATTTCTTGTATCCCATTTAACGAAATATTTTTTGAATCTCTATCTTGTGATCGAATGATAAGATCTAGATTTGGAACTTTATTCCACTATATTAAAGAAAATAGTGTGTATACCTTATTATAAAAATATGGTTTTATTGTGAAAATTTATCCAACATGGATTTGTTCTATGATATCATGGATAATATATCCATATGACTTGAAATTATAATGCATTGATATAATGACATAGAGTCACATGTTTTCCAATAATGAACACTGATGACTTTCTTAGGGTATAAATTTGAATGGTGAGGATAATGGTGACACCCATGTATTCAATGATTGGTATTAATTACATTATTTAAATTATTAATAATGATTTGGGAGTTTAAAATTCTATGTTATAGAAATAATGTTATAGATATTGATCTATGACTAGAACTAAGTCAAATCCTGATCAAACATATCAACCATTCAAATGGGTGGTTCGATTCTATATTTATTATCATGTTTCGGCATAGTTTCATTGAATATAAATCCATACTAAGTAGTGTCTATTTTATTACTATAGAATTTTCCTCCCATTTGGAAGATAGTTTCAAAAATTGTGTACCCAATCCATGTGATTTACTAAAAAATAATCATATATCATTTTCATTTTATCCCTATTTGGGGTTTTCCATTATTCCTCTACCATTTCACTTGATCTCTCTAAGAGATTCACCAAAAAAATTCATCATCTCATCCATTCCAATTATTTATTTCCCTATCTATGTCATGTTAATATATAAGGTAAATCTAGTATTTATCTTCCATTACTTCTTCTCATTTTATCATTTTCCCACTTCTTCCATGATCTTCCATGTTCTTTTTCTCAATGTCCATAGATTCCAACAAAATATTTGTGCTCCATATAAATCTTGGAATGTTTCATTTATTACGATTGTGGGGAATTTCTGAAATCCTAATATCTCTTTATTTTAAGAAGAAATTTATCTTCCAATGTATTTACAAAGGATTTTTAGTGTTGTATAATTTTATTTTACAAAACATTTGGTTTATCATTTGATTAAGTGTTTCCATGGGTAATTAGAATCATTAAAAGTATAATTTTTCTGCATTCAATATTTATCTAAAGTTTTTTTTATTTTAATCCATGGAATAATCGTTTTTCTATGTATTTAAAAGCATATTCATTCCATATGAATATTAATTCCCATAATGTCTATTATAATGTGTTTCTAATATTTTTTTTGTTTAAATGAATTTATAAAGAAATAAAAAATGTTTAATTTCATATAAATGGTGTTTTATTATTAGTTACTATTTTATAACATTAATGGTTTTTATTTTTTTATAATTATTTTTTTTACTATTGATTTCCTATTTATGATGTTCCTATATTTGAGTTTTGTTATAAATATCAAAATTATGAGGTTAGTTACATTGTTATGGAATTGAAAAAAGGGGGATATGGCATTGAGGGTTATTTAGTATACGTATTAATAATTTTTGGGATATTTTTTTATATCTAATTTGATTCAGATATAATGGTTTACATGAGATACTTGGGAGATAAGTATGAAATCAGGGATGCGTGATACCTTCATTTGTATTTTATGCTAGCCATATGTCCTAAATTGTCAATTATATCTAAATAGGGGATTCATCTCATTTTGTATATGGGGGAAATCTATGATTTCAGACGTTTATTATTACATTTTAGGCTTCCAGTTGATCAAAAAGAGTGTTCAAGGTTATCTCCAATATAAATTATAATTCTATTCCATGTCATATTTATTTTAGTTTTTTACTTTATTTATGTATTTATTTTCAATGTGCCTAGTGATATATGATTGTTATTGGATATTATTTTCATATTAAGTCATGTGAATATTATTTAAAAAAATAAAATAAAATAAAATAATATGGTTGGTTTTATTTTAAAAATTATACATAAATTTGTACAATATAATTGAGGTTTGAATTAGCATTTGGAGCATATCTTATGAAACGAGTTACATTGATTCATGGATGTATCATATCGGGTATTAGCTCACACCCTACATACGAATGTTTTTTTTACATCTAGAAATTTTATTGATGGTAAATTTAATGTGAATGGTGTTACAACCTTTAGTGTTATACATTAGACACTTTTTGATTGTTTTAATGGAAAGATGATTAGGTAGTGGAAATGGGTCACGTGGAGATGGTTTGATTCAAAATTTTGAGTATTTTGGTTTAACATTGGGTGCATATGTTTTGGTATCACTATTATATCTTCATTTTGATATCTATTTTATTATATATTTCATGTATTGACTTATATATTTTAATTATAGTGGCATATTTAGAATACCATTTTGGTTTTTTATTATTTTTACTTGTTTGGATGATTTTTTTTTTTTGAAGTATATATTTTATTATCATGAAAATTCAATGTGTTGATACATTATATAAAGACATTCTGTTTGGTTTATTATATTTTTACAGTTAAATATTTTTTAAAGGTGTATGTTTAATACCCAAATCACTTCATGTCATCCAATGGATATCTAGAATATTCATTGTATTATATTATGGGTTGAATCAAGGGAAGTAGTAGTGATGAGAGAGATATTAAAGGATATCTATTATCAATAATTTTATACCCAAAAGAATATATCAGATAATTTCCTTTGGTTTTCTCTCAGAAATGTTGTTAGAATTATTTTTCTACCTATCACGTTGTTTTTATATATGTATAAATTCTATCAAAATTGGTGATTTTTAAATTTTTCATGAAAAATCAAATGAAATTAAAATAAATAAATAAAATGATATAATTTTATGAAAATATTAACAATTTTAATTATTAATGTGTGAGCAAATATTTTAGAAAAAAATAGCAACATTGGACACGTGTTGATCTTTTGGACACTCAATTCTTCCTTAATTACCATAATTATTTAATTGTATTTCTCAACCAAGACAGAGTGATATATATCTTAACAACTAAATAATCCTTGATACCATACTAATTCATAGATATTGAGGTTGATACTTTTATAAAAGTGATTAAAATAATAAATGAACTTCATGTAATATCTCATGTTTTCCTATGATGTAAGGATTTTTTTTTTGCTTAAAGGATTAATTACAGCCTAATATGAATACCCTTTAAGTTAAATGGTGTATCAAGGGTGTCCATGGATTTTTCTGATCCCAAGACCCAAATGTTGATGAAAAAAATCAGGACCAAAAGGATATGAGTCAGTATACAACCAAGCCAAATGGTTTTCGTGAGATCATGTGCTGTTGTAAAGAGGGCTTCAGGATCCTGCATAGTTTGAGTAAACTATGTGGATAGAGGCCCAATAATATACGAAACCTCTATAATTATTTACAATGGATTGATACATGGTTTGTGCATGGGTTAGAAATTTTTTGACACTAACCAAGTGAGGTATCCCTATATACAATAAAAGACACATGATTAGTTCATGGTTTGTCCAACCAGGAAGCCAAATCGTGAGGCTATGTATTTTGAGGGAAAATTACCTTTCCACCCCTAAAAAATTTTAAAACCTATTTTTTATTTCTCATCCCTATAGAATGAACTCATTTTAGAGCTCCCATTTAATTCAATTTGGTATCTATTGATCCTGTTCATCCAACTGAACACGAAATCGAGTGTCATCAATTTTGTTGGATTCAAACCAGTGACTACTCTTTTCCTTTTGTGTAATTATATTTTTTCGTAGTAGTAGATAAGATATTTAGGTGCTATCTAATATGCATTATTTCTATTTTTTTCATCCTTTATTCATTTGTATTCTGATCTAAGCTGAATCAGAAATTGACACTGGGAAATCAATCCACTAGACACCTATGGTAGGTGGTGTATACCATTACCATGGTGATCGATTATTTATATGACATGTTTTCATTATGATACATGATAGAAATTATAAAGTTGTATATATAATAAATTTAATAATTTAATTGAATGTTTTGGAATATTTTAGGGATTACCTTTAGTTCCATGATCTTAGTTGGAGGTTGTTGCCATAACCAAGGCAACCCATGGAGAGTTCCCTGTGATTTACTTTTCCTTTAACTATTTTTTAACCACCCAATGTGTGATTGGTTGAGATTTCTTATTTCTAGGAATCACTTTTATACATGAATTTAATTTAATTCATGGTTTAAGAAGTAGTCTTCATCCTTTTCCATGTTATATAATATGTGATTTATTTAGGTTCTTAATTTTTAAATGTAATATGAGTGGGAAAACATGTTGAATGTATTTGAATGGGAATTTTATATAAGATATTGAAGGAACCATGGAATATGATTATATGAAATGATAATTTAATTGAATGATGGATATTTCTATAGGATTATATGGGTGTTCTAAACCATAGGTCCTGATAGTGGTAGTGGACACCTTGGATGAGATAGATCCTTGGGTCTTGATTCTATGGGATACCTTAAGACTTGATACCCCTTGGATTCAACTTTCTTAGGATGAAAATATACTTCATCTATTGATATGATCCATTGACCAAGATCCAAGTCTATCTGAGTTTCCATCGACATTCTCCTAGGACTCAATGACAATGACTTGGTCCAATATACCTTGGATCCAGCTCCGTGGGGTTTGACATTTCTATTATATGGATCGACCATTGAAAATTCAACAATCTTGTTTATACATCAAGGTTTTGTTTGATATTATATACTTGTTATATACTATATCCATGGTTTTTATGAGATACGTGATATAAATCATGGATGTAGTGTTCATTTAAGTTGTGCTTTAAAGATTCCTTTTGTGAAAAATATGACCCTTTTATTTTAGGAAGCCTTCCTAGGACTGACTGTATCACCTTACAATTATTACTTTTTCCATGTGGATTTTACTTGTGTTAATTTTATTTTGGTTGTTTACCTTTCACACTAATTATCTTGTATTGCACATCATGAGTTGTTATATACATCTTTGGAGGTGGCATATTTGGATTTTATCTCACACCATGTCTCAGGGAGTTGTTGGGTACCCAAAAAAACATTGTGAATATAGGTTGGGATAGAAGATTCTTTGCACAATTTGATTCTAGTGATTTTTCCAATATTAGGAGAAAGGGATTATATGATATAGGTGTGGTTCATGATGCTATCATTAGATACATCTTTTTGGTCATTTTTGTATTTTGATACATATATTGTACTGATGTATTTATACAATTTTTTTATGATTTATTCACACGTGAATTGAACATTCATTATGGTATATAAGATTTTATTTTTCATTTTTTATATATCTGTCATTGGGTGTTATCTCCTATTTAGTTATTATTGTACTTCTATTATGGTGGGTTACAAGTCCAGTGGTCTTAGTGTTTATTCCTTCTACTTATTCACTGTTTAATTTCATTCTCTATTGATATATTTTATTTTTACGACTGAATTAAACTATATTAATAAAGAATTATCTTTCTATAGAAACACCCTAGGCCCTCACTACTATTTGGTAGCCTCTAGATTTTGGGGATATGAACTTGAGGCTTTGTGGGCAACCAAACTCGGAGCACCATTCATGGGAATTTGGGTTCGGAAACAAAAAAGTGTTTTAAGAACCTTCGTTTCTTCAATTTACAACTTGGAGAAAGTATATGATTGTTAGGAAGGAATATTAATTTGGTAATGAGTTTTTACAGGGACTAGTTAACCCATGTACAGAACAAATCCAAATTGCCTCTTATGGATAATATTGTTTTCTGGATTTGACTATTAGATTTGATTTGATTCCACAATTTAGTAATGAACTTGTGGTTCGAGGCTTATTCTAGTTATGTATTTTTATATTTCCCAATGACATGAGTGTTTCATCTCATGCATCATTTTTGGAACCTTATAGAAATCAAATTCCCTTCATCATGTCATTCTCTATATGCTGCATTTCTTAACAGCATGACTTTTAGATATGTTCCTCGTGTGAAATACCTAATGTTTTTATAGATATTATTTGTAGGGTAATAGGAAACATGGTTGAAAATAGAGTTACTATCATAAAATAATTTTTTTTCTTGTTAGGATACATTATAAACCATGAATAATCAATTGTGGCATGTTGATTCATGGACCATCGATTACATGGACTAGAATGTGTTATGCTGTGAATTTGGTGGACACTATATTGAGGTTTATAAGGAGTATTAAACCATTTATGTCATAAATATTGAACCATATAGTTAAAAATATTAAAATGAAATGTGGAATAAATATGAAAAATGGGAAATTGAAATGATAAAATAGAGATCTTGACATAGCCTTGACATTTGAGTGGGTTGTAGGTAGTTCGTCTAGTGATTTTTGGGACTGTTTATTTTACCAGTCCTTGATTTAGGAGAAGACTTTATGGTATGATATTTTATAGGAATGTTTGAACCAGTCTTATGATTCTAGCTGTGAAATTCATGGTTTTGATCCTTTTTGAGGTGTTTGATAGGAATTCTAGTGACAAACCACCGTGAAGACCTCTAGTCATACACTAGGAGGGTGGAAACAAACATGATCCTGACGATATGGTCCATGGATTATCATTGGAACATTTTATAGTTCAACATGAGGCCCCAACTATTTTTCTAGACACATGTCATGAGGATCACTTCTATGAGAGATTTATATGCTCTATAAATACATTTCCAAAAAAAACCATAGCATGCCTCGTCTATGGATGAGATGGAGTGTGTGTTCCTACAACAACATCCTCCCACGTTTCAATGGGATGGTGGTCCATAGGATTATGATTTGTGTCTTGAGAATACTCTGTCCTTATTTTTCTATCTAGAGACACTTTCTGAGATGATAGTGAATCTTTCAACATGCATGATTCAGGGAGAATAAATGTGCTCATGGGATGTCTTGAACCAGGTTGATCCACTACATGGAATGTCTTGATGATATTTACAAACCTTATTATGTATTGAACAATTTTATAATTTATGAATGGTTTTTAGTTTTTTTTAGTATGTCATTAAGTCAATATATATAGAATAAAAATATTAGAAGATGGGTATTCTTGATGTGATGATGCCTTGATAATTTTAATAGACTCATTTATAATAATTGAATGTCACTATTGATAAATTATACATATTAATTTTGATGATCATTATGCTAATAATTAATGGAAATTAAGAAATGTTTTTTGGTGAAGGAACATTGTCTACAACAATTGGAATACCATGATAATTGTTTTTCATGAAGTGATGAAGAGTAATTAAATAATATGACCATGAAAAATGTATGTATATATATAGGATGAAGACGAATAAAATATGATGATTATTGAACTAATCATAAAGCTAAAGGACTTATGTCATTATTAAACAAATATCTAAAAAAGGGAAGATTATTTATTTTCATGAAAATATTCATATCCATGTGGATATCATTTGAAGGATAGGTAATATCCTCATATTTTCCAAGAGGTATTTATGATGTGTTTTCTTGTCGAACTAGTTTGTACACTGTTAGGTGACATGTTGGATCATCCAAAGCCCAATGTAATTATTGAAATCAGCTATGTGTAGATTTTTGAAAACTGTATGAACTGCCTGTGTATTTGACTTTGTGAATGATGGTTTCATGTAAATGAGGGTTCATGGTTTACATATAAAAATGAAACAATTTTCTAAACATCTATAATTTGATGCCATAATATTCTACTAGAAATAGATCACATATTTTATTCTTGTAATCTGAATATAAAAAATTTATCATTATTTTTATGGTGCATTGATGGAAAAATAAAATATGATTGATAATACAGAATTGAGATTCCCTTACACAATACACTAAAAATTAATAAACTGATGCTACAGTATTATATTTTACATATATGTTATGCTATATTAATTTGATGTTAATATAAATCATTTAGCATACTTTTGAGGTATATTTGGATGAATATAAATGAAGGTTGATAGAATAAAATTGAGATACCCATTCATAGTACGATAAACATCAATAAAGTGATATCATAGTATGCTATTTGACTAAGATTCTCTGCTATATTCAAGATATGTGGATTGGAAATATTTGTCATTCTATATGTTCAATATTTATTTGAGAATCATTCCATATGGGAATATATTATCTAAAATTATATGGTGCTAAGTGAATGATGAATTATTTTCAAATGATATGCTTCATAAACTCTATTACTTTGAGACCTTCCTTGAAGTACGTAGTGATGGTCCATTATGGGTTTCCAAGTAGTTCGTGGATGAAATGTTTTTTCTATGATGAGTATATTTCCGGTTTATATCCCTTGGGTAAAACCATGTTGATATTGGATAAGTGGAGATAAACAACTATAAAATTATTTTAATGATTTCATTATATTCATGCTTTCAATTATTTGATAAACTCTAATTTTTTTTCAATAAATACAAGGCCAACTCTCTCTCTAAAGGTGATCAATAATTTGACAGAAGTGTTCATTTTGTTCATAAGTTCTTATTTGGCTCCATTTGGATTCCACAATTCAAATTGATCTTTTAGAGAAAGTAAAAATTGTATTTGAGGTTCAATACTAAGAGTTTCACTGTACTAAGGGTATTGATTCACTATGTTGTCAACTAATATTCTATTTTCATTGTGGGATAAGTGCAATGTGAACATCAAAAATAATTTAAATAATATTCATGAACTAATTTTCTAATAATCAATAAATACAACCAACAGTATGTGAATTTTCCAGTATGATATGACATGATCGTTTCATGATCATAGGAGTAATTTAGAAAACAATTGGTAGAATATAATATGAATAGAAATGTGAAGTGTTACATAATTCATGAACCATTTTTATAATAATCAATACACTCATCCAAAAATACATGACTTAACTTATATGCTATGCTATGATCATTTCATGATCATATGTACAATTTTGGATCTCTTTGAATAATTTACAGTGAATAGAAAATTGAAGTGTTATATGATGAATGAATCTGTTTTATAAGAATCAAATAAGTTAACCGACAATAGGTTACATGTCATACTTGCTATTCTATGATCATTTAATAATCATTGGAACACTTTATCTTACTATTTGATCATTATAAAAAGAATAAAAAATTGACGTGAAATATGATCATAGCATCAGTGCGCTATGCATCAAAGAAGTGGACCAATAGTATTCTACAAATCATCCATTATATGGTATGTTGATTTTAGGATCATTGGAACAATTAATAATACTATTTGATCGATGTATATATAATATAAAAAAGATGTGTAATATGATCTTATCATCAGTATGATTGGAATCAAATAAGTGGACCATAAATATTCTACATAAAATAAATTATATTTTATGATTATTTCATTTGTACGGGGTCAATTTAGTATAGTATTTGAATTTTAGAAAGTGGATAAGAAAATAAGAAGTCCATTAAATACACATTATTTCATAATTTATTTTACTATAGATTCAGGGGACATATTATTCTTAATTATTCTAGTCTCTATCTTTCATAATATAATATTTATGTCATTATGTGCATCACATGAACAAATTATTTGAGTTCGGGAATTCATCATAATAAAGAATAATAATTAAATGAGTATAAATATTAGAACTAGTTTATCATCACTGTAGATTAGATACTGAAGAGATTGAATCTAGAATATACATATAGGAGAGGGCAGCCTTGTCTAAGAATTCAGTATTCTGAGAAGATCTAGATAATTCATGATCTGGTGTGAATGGGTATCAAGAAATAAATATTATTTCAAGAACCTATTTGAGATCATAAATTTCTATATATATAAGTATAATAGATCCAATAGACTCATGGAGGAAGATCTATTTCAAGTGTTACAAGAGAAACTAGAATAATGTTGATATATTTCTATTTGTTGATCAAGTAAATTTAGAAGATGGGTCTTCGAACTGCAGTGTCTACCCAGTTACTAAAGAGTCTTGAGGATACAATGTCTAACATATCTAGAATAAAGAGAAGAGATTATGGTTGGGGTGTATAACTGAGATCAATTGGATCATTTTCTATTGGGGTGTATAACTAGTTGTTTCCTTATTCATTCCAATCAATTTTATTAAACATTGTAGAATCAATGTTGAGAGATGAAAATATACTCATAAGGATGAAAATATTTGGAGTTTTTACAAAACTCATAAGAATAGAAAGAGAATAGTGGTAATTAAATTATACAATAATCCAAATATTAATGGAGAAATACCACTGACTAATGGTAGTAATATTTGTACAAGTAGTAATAATGATTATGAGTATGATTCTTCTTATGATCTGTTTTAGGGAAAATGAGTCACATGGTGATTTTAATTTTGAATTAATATAACATCATATTTTTTTAATGAAGTGGTTATGTATTTTTTTGGACTGTCATGGGACTCCATTTTAACAAAGCACAAATAAAAGTGTATGTTGAATAATTATAGGATGCACTAATTAAGATGTTTTAAATGATAATTATTCTCAAATACCTAGTGGATGTACGAGGAAATCAATTTTTCATATTGAACATAAATTTAAAAGTTATATCTGTACGAATGTTGTATTTGAGATTATGTTTAAAGAATACTTTCATGGACTTAAAAAATTGAACAATGTTTATATTGATGTAATTAATTATCAATTAGATATAAAATCAAAGAGGATCAGGGAGGTCCAGTCATTATTGAAAGATAGGATTTTATTACATCCTATGGGTGTTCAGAATATGTGGAATGAATGTTAAGATAAAGTGGAATTTGTTAATGATCCTAAGAATTCCCTCAGTATGAGATATCTTGAATTGAAAATTAAAATTTCCAATTTTGGAAATTTTTATGTTGATACCTGAAAATAAATTATGTATTTATATACATCAACACAAATATCATTCATTTATTCTACTATTAAATATTCTTCTTCACATGGGAAGAAGATCATTATATCATCTAATTATCTTTATAAATAAAACATATTTAAAGAGGTTCCATATATATCCCAATGTAATAATTTTTTTAATCTTATTATATAAAAAGTGTAGTTTTAAAAAAATCATTAATAATATGGATGGTGATAAATGTATAAGAACATACCACCATGTAAATGGTTGATATAAGAAGATGTTTATTTACTACTTCCCCACAAGAATCTGACAAAGTGGTGGAGAATACCCATAAACATTATGATTAAAATATTAAACATCAGTCCTAAAATAAAATAAGATTATGGTTTTTAGTTCAATGTTGGTGATTAAATATATTTGGACATTTTTTGTTGATTTTTGGTACAATTGATTAAATTCTAAATCCCAAAATAATCCTATACAAAAGGGAATAATTCCGGATATGATGCAACAACATTTAGAAACAATGAAAATAATTCATGCCCAAAATGATTATAAATTAATTGTTATGTCTATTAATTTTTCAATAAATGTGGTGAGAAGAGTTATACATGTACATCTCAAAATTTATTAAGAAACTATGGACCACATTATAAGTAAATGAAAACCTTAGGTAGAAATCATAAAAATGAAAAAAAATCAGATTAATCCTAAGAATTTTCATGAAATAGAATACATGTACTCAATACATAAGGAAAGATAAAAAAAGGACCATGAATATGAACATTAGTTCTACATATCAGAGTCTATATATTAATAAATTCAGTCATCGTAATCCATGTGGAAAACTCCAAATTAGAAATAAATATTCCTAAAGATTTTCCTATGATTTTTTCGATAGATTTGGGTAAATAATGAATGCTAGAAGAAGAAAAAGAAAATTTTAATGCTAACGTTAAAATTAACATTCCACTTGAATAAGGATTATTTCATGAGAGGTTTTCAGAAATAGAAAACTCATGTGTTGATAATGTTTTTTGTGATATGTGTAATAAATATGGACATAATGTAAGAGGATTCTTTACTATATTTCTCTAGCAATAAGAAATCATGATGATAATTAAGCATGCATTACAAGATGTATAATACATTATGGATAATTAAATATTAATAATATAAAACAATGAAATGATAGGTGTGATATGATCCATGTCACCAAAGGATAAATCAGATTTGAAAATTAGATGTGGAAGAAAGAATTCTGGAGAAATTGGAGCATCTTTGTTGAGAAAACTATCTCAAAGCTTCTTTTCACGTTGAGGATTAAGTGAGACCTTTTTATTCAATAATATATTTGTGTGTTTCTAAACTAAAAATATTTTTAATTGATGGTGATTTTTGAGTGCATGAATTTTGGACATCATGATGATATTGTAAGTCATGGAGTTTACTAAATTCCATGAAATGGAAGAAAAGTGTGCATCCCATGAGGGGGAGATTTAATGAGATGAAACTATTAATTATTCATTTCATAGTGAATGTGGTATATCTAAACAACATTATAAAGTTTTATGTTGCGGTATTCCAATCACACTTACATCCCTTGTCCCTAATTATATTAATAATATCAATTAATGAGGAGTGATTGATTGAAATTAGTATAAGAAAAAGGGGGGTTTATATCATTTTTACTTGGACTTTATGATGTGTTTGTTGAGGTATGTGTATTATATAGTATTTCATTGTTGAATTAGATTATTTCTAAACACTATAATAAGAAATGATGATTTATGAACATGATTTCACATTCATCGTATTTATGGAGTGATTGTAAAACTGTAGTTGCATCTCTCTTGTTTTCTACACTAGGTTAGCCTATGTATACAATGATTTGATTTAATATAGTATATTTTAAAAGAGAATAATATGATATAATTCATCTATTTTTATGTGATCAAGAATTTTTTATATAATGGAGATTATCTTGTTTTTGTGAAAAAGGTGTGATTAGTAGATCAAACACTTAATATGGGCATTTATTTTCGATAAGGGGAGAAATATATTGACATTGTAAAGTGTAGTAGTATCAACATAAAATTAAATGGGGGGATTGAATAAAACAAGTTCATGATTGATGAATGAGTTTTTTATTTTTTTAGTATATCATAATGTCAATATATGATGAATATTTATATGAGGAATTGTGGATACTTGAAGTGGTGATTCCTTGAGAATTGATATGGAATCACTTTATGGAATTTAATTTCATTATTTAGATATTTTCTATATTAATTGTGATTATTGTTGTGATGGTTTAAATAGTAATTCAAGAAATGTGTTGATGGTGATGTAACATTATCTACGACATGTGAAATACTGTGAAAATGTTTATTTTCATGATGTTAAGAAGAATAATTAAAGAATATGTACATAAATAATGTATGTATAAATATTTCAGGAAGATGTATAAAATTTGACAATTTTTTAACTGATCATAATGATCAAGGACTTCTGTCAATAGAGAGACATTGTTTGCAACATGGATGATTATTGAAGTTCCTAAAAAATTTCATTTTCATGTGAATTTTATTTGAAGGACATGTAATATCCCTATATTGGGGATTAGGTATTGATGATGTGTATTCATTTCAAATTATTTTTTATAATGTTTGGTTCTTTTAGGGATCATCCAAAATCCATTGGAATTATGGAAATTAGATAATTATTGACTTTTTGAAACTGTAAGAAAATTTTGTGAATTTTAGTTTGCAAATGAAGATTCCATGTAAATGAAGATTCATGGTTTTCATATAAAAATACAATAGTTCACTAAACATCAATAAAATTATACCATAGTATGATATATGACATAGATTTCATGTTATACTCATGTGAGTAATTATAAACATATTATTATACTATTTTATGTACATTCATTTGAAAATCAAAGAAGTTTAATACAACACAATTGATATTCCCCTGAATAGTACTCTAATAATAAATGAAGTGATGTTATAGTATAGTATTATACATATATCCTATTTAATATTCATATGATGTGAATATAAAAATTTAATGTTATATTTGAGGTACATTTATTGGAAAATAAAATCTGATTGATAGAACACAATTGAGATTCCCATTCATAGTATGCTAATCATTAATAATGTGATTACACAGTACACTATTTGACATAGATGATATATTATATTCATGATATGTGTATTGGGAAAATTTTTCATAATATTAGTTCAATATATAGTTTAGAAGTGTACTTTAAGGTAATTTCCTCACTAAAATCGTATGGTGGTACATGAATGAAGAATTCCCCACAAATGACGTGCTTCATGGATAGTAAGTCATTGTGAAATACCATGCAGTATGTGGTGATGGTTCTTTCTAGGTTTCTATGAATTTCCCAGATTATGATTTCTTCACAAATGATGAGATTCTTTTTGGGTTATGTCCATTGTAGATTACTATGCTTATGGAGAATATGAAGATATGAACCAATTTAAACATCATTTAATAATTAATAAATCATCATGTTATAAATCGATTGATAATCACAATTTGTTCCCTATAAATACAAGGCTATATCTCTCCCTAAATACAATCAATAATTTCAAAGATGTTTTAATTTTGAGAAGAATTTTTTATTCTACTCCATTTTGGATTTATAATATTTTTTTTCATTTAACACGATATAAAATGTTGTATGATGTGATATTTTAAGATAGGCATTATGATAAGGGTATTTAATTTCTATGTGGAGAAGATCTATACAATTTTATATGTAGGTGATGTTCTTTGAAAAAATCAAAAATAATTCAAACCATATTCAATATTTAGTTCCCTAAAAATCATTAAACTCAACCAACAGTACAAAAATTATAGTATATGCTATTCTATTATCATTTCATGATCATAGAAATTTGTTTGAAAACTATTTAAAGACTATAATGTGAATAGAAAAGTGAATTTCTATATGACTAAAACATTTGATCACTATGAATTAACAATGTAAACTAAATGTATGAGACATATCATATAAGCTATGTTGTGATCATATAATGGTCATAAGAACAATTTGAAATACTATTTAAAGAATTTATAGTGAATAGAAATGTGATGTGTTATGTGATGAAAAAATATTTTATATAAGAATCAATGAATTCCATCATTATTACACTACATATCATACATGATATTCTATAATCATTTTAAGATCATTGAAGAAATTTTGCAAGTTTTTTGAATATTATAAAGTGAATCAAAAAAAGATGTGCAATATAATTTGAGAATCATTGTAGTATACATCAAATAATTGGACCAACAGTGTGGTACATATCATACATGACATGCTATGATCATTTCATGGTCATTTGAAAAATTTATCATATATATTGATCAATATACTATGAATAGAAATCTTATGTGAAAGATGATTCAAGCATCAGTAATCTAAGCATCGAAGAGGTTGACCAATAGTACGAGACATATCATACATGATATGTTATGATCATTTCATGTTTGTAGGACCAATTTAGAATATTATTTGATGTTTATAATGTAGATAATAAAATGGTATTTCCACAAAATACACATGGTTTCATGATGTATATGAGTTGATTTTATATAGTATAATGAGTGTTTCAAGTCTATATCTTGTATAAAATTATATTGAATATTTTTTTTCACCACATACACATATTAATTATGGTCAGGACTTTTTTGTAAGAAGGAAGAATAATTCCCATGAAGAAACTTGAGAAATTTATAGCCATTAGTAAATATTAGAATTTGATGAGATTGAATCTATAATATACATGCATGAGAGGTATGTTAGGACATAGCAGTCAAGAATTTAGGAAGGTCAGGATAATTAATAATCTTTTGTGAATTGATTTCGAGACTAACATGATTATTTCAAGAAGTTTTTTATGATCTTGTATAACTTCACGAGTATAAAAGATAGGGTAAACTCATATAGGATGACCTTTTTCAATATTTTAAGGAGAAACCCGAAGAAAACTATGATCATTCTATTTACGGATCAAGAATATTAATATAATGGAGCTTGGGACCGGGGTGTCTAACCAGTTACTGAAGAGGCTCACTTCTGGGTTGTTTAACCAGTCTAGAATAAGGAAAATATAATATTGTTGTGATTTCTAACCAATAATGGAATTATATTTAGTTAATGGGGTGTCAAATCATGATCAATCGAAGAATTTACTACTGGGTGTTTGGCGTAGGAAATGTTGATTGTTATGGGATATTCAACACACTTTAAAAAGATGCAGTTTTTTCACTAATTTAACTTGTTGATGAGGCATTGAGGGTAATATTCATAGAGTGAGGTCTCATACATTTTGTTTAATATCAACTAAATGTGTTCATATTGACTGCTATTACTGAGATAGTGAATTAGTTAATGATTACATAGTGAAACCTAAGAGAGCTTGGGGGTGCAGAGTAGAGTAGTATAGTCTATCACCTTAGTGTTTAAGATTCCAATAGAAGAACGAATCTATTTGAGGTGTCTCATGATATGGGCACCAGCCAAACCACTATTATTGGAACTTCAGTTTTCTTTCATCAGCATGGAACATGAGGACACATGAAGAATTATTGTGATCTTGACCCAGTGGAGTTTTGATCATGTGACATGATGGTCCATGTGCAACATTAAAATAGAAAAATCCATGTAGTTGTTAGTGGAAGAGGTCCTGCCTTAACTATGGTTTCCGGGTAAGGTTTCCAAACTATGTATCAGGAAGGGACCTATAGTAGTATGGTCTTTTTAGTCGAGGTGGTGTTGATTGTGGTTGAGGAATTTGGGAACCTGTTATACCTAGATAATAGAGTGAGCTTTCTCAGAGTAGTGAGGTTACGTCACATGGTTTTGGTTTAGGCTAAATATATTTTTCACATTCAACCCCCAGAGAGCATAGTGTTGGACTTTCTAGAGTGAGAGTTATGATCGTAGCAGCCTATACTATTGTATATTCACCTTTTTATATAGGTTAATCACATAGTTTCATATATGTACATGTGGTGGAATGCCTTACGCTTGTTGTTTAGTTTTCCAAGGGAAATATAATGCTTAATACTCTATTTGGGAATAAAAGGGGTATGTACATAAGTATAGGGAGTTCCCCCTTAAGATTGGTGGGTGCCCAATTGTTTTGGGATGTTTATTACCTAAATATTACCATGTTTTATGGAACACTAGGATGGATTAAATATTTGCTTGTTGAGCCTCTATTCATTCTTATCACCATTAGGTGACATTAACATCACTATAGGGTGGAGTGTTTATTCACAATCATGAGTTGGATGTCTAGTAAATCCGAGTTAGACCAAAGCATTGTGGGATAGGTGGTAGTATATCCTAGATTGCAAGCATTTAACAGGATGATAGGGATCATGTTAGGTGGAATTTCCTCCAGAAGTTTAACATTTCCGGGATGTTTTCTCGAAATACTTTTTTTGGATTACCTCGTATAATAGAAGTAGATTTCCCAACATATCTATTATTAGGAGCATCACTGATATCCATTCCTCCTTACATGATGGCTATTATCGACTTAAAGGATCTCAAGAGGTAGCTAGAGGACTTGGAGTCAATGGGGTTTATTCAGACCAGTACATCTCTATGGGGTTCACTAGTACTTTTGGAGAAAAATATAGATAATACCCTTAGACTATTCATGGATTACCGGAAATTGTACCAACATATGGTCAAGAACTGGTATCCCTTTCCATATATATATATATATTACCTTTTTGATAAGATTTCAGGATAATGGGTGTTCTCAAAAAGTGATTCGAGATCAGGATATCACCAGGTACGTGTTAGACCTGAAGACATACCATATTTTTTTTGAATTTATGGACAGTATGAGTATCTGGTTATGTCATTCATCCTCATGGACCTTCGAGTGATTTTTATGCAGTTAATAAACATAGTTTTCATATTTATCATGATTCATTTTTTGTGGTTTTCTTGTATGATATATTGGTGTATTCTCATAATCGACATGATCATGAAAAACATCATAAGATCATTTTTGGACTCACATAGGGAGAATAATTTATATTATATGCTCACAAAGTGCAACTTTTTTAAGGATAATATTCACATCTTTCGTCTTATAATCTTAGATACAATCGTATATTATGTCCCATAGAAGATGAGAGTTTTAGTATTATGGGAACATCCAAGGAATGTCTTTTACATACATAGTTTCTTCAGGATAGTGGGGTATTATAATCATTTAGTATAGTAATTATCATTCCTATCATCACCTCTTATAGGAATGACCATGAAGGGTGTGATGTTTGTATGGATAGATACCTACAAGATAGCCTTTCAGGATATATATGGTAGACTATCCTCCACACCGGTCTTGATTCCTCCAGATCAGGGTAGAAGCTATAGTGTGTGTTTTGATTCATCAGTTATCATGATATAAGTTGTTCTGATGCAGTGTGATAGAGTGAGGATTTTCAGGTCTTGGAAGTTGATGACACATGATAGGAATTAATTAACTATTGATCTAGAGATAGACACATTCCTACATGGATTTCACTATTAGGGAAACTATCTCTTGGGAGAACATTTTTTGGTGAATGTATACCGAAAAACCATCAAGTACATATTTTTATAGTGTGATATGAATTTTAGGTTGTGACGTTTTTTTGAATACCTATAGTAGTTTAACGTTGAGATAGACTACACAACTAAAAAAGGTAATATGGTGAATGATGCATTGAGAATGTGGAATCACATATAGTTGGTATAGTAGGCCAATACTGAGTGGAAGCCTATGTATTTGATATTTGAGATGCACATGGATTTGCCTAATATTTATGGTAGTTTTTTCATCAATACTTATTTGTGACCAATACCACTAAAGATAGAGTACAAATGAGATACCACTGGATTTAGAGGGCCTAGTTATACTGGAGTGTGTGGAAGGCTAAGACCCAATCCTAGATGGACAGTAGTTTAGGATGATATCCCGGATATATATGGACGCCTATGGATTCTAGTTAACATAAGTGAGGATCTTATGTAAGAGTTTCACGCCTCAGTTTGGTAAGTTCATCTAGGGGATACCAAGATGTCTGTGACATACGTCATCAGTTTTGATGGTCAGGATGAAATGTGGGGTTTCTAGTTTTGTTATGTAGTGTTCCACCTATCACCAGGTGATTGAATAAAATCATTGACTATCCATGATTTTATAGTAGTTACATATTCCCCAGTAGAGATGGGATGATGTCATGATGCATTTTGTGACTAGTTATACGTGGATTCCTTGAGGTAGTGATGTTGTATGGGTTTTTTATGATAGGCTCACAATGTATTCCCATTTCTTTCCAATCAAGGAGACCATTGATGTAGATGATCTAGTTAGGATGTATATCAATTTGATATTAAAACTCCATGGGGTCCCATGTATTTTCATTTTTGATATGGAATCCAAGTTTATGTCTTTGTTATGGTAGATTTTGTAGAGGGAATTGGGTACATAGGTTCTTCGGAGCACTATATACCACCCTAAAACTGATGGCTAGTTAGTGTGTATGATAAATGTGCTTGAGGATATGCTTCAAGAATGAATATTTGAGTTTTGGGGATATTGAGAGAGGAATATTAACATAGTTCAGTTACCTTACAACAATAGATATTAGGTTACAATACATATGGAAACTTATGATGATTTTGATGTTCTTCCATGTTGATCACCCATGTGCAGGTCAAAGGTAGGTGAGGTATCTTTACTAGGAAAACGTCTCATGATATAGACATCTAAGAAAGTATATTTGATCCATAATTTAATGGATACTTCACCGTCTGAATGAAATATTATATTGATCATCATCAGTGACCTATAGAGTTTTAGGTGGTGTATCAGGTGTTTTTATGCATCTCTCCAAGGCTGAGAAACAAATGCATTATGATATAGGGTAATATTTCACCACTATATATTGAGCCATTCAATATTGAGGAATGATTCAGGATGTTATCATTTCAGTTTTATTTACCTTAGGGGTATAAGAATAGGCAAAAAGTCTTCCTTGTATCTGAGCTATGACATTATCACTTAGACTCATCTCATGTTCTGTAGCCTAATTATGAGGAGTTATAGATAGATTCATCTTTTGGGGATCATCTGATTCATATAATTGATATGGGAATGAAGGTTCACTTAGACTGGTTAGATCCTCTAGTATGGGTTTTAAGGAAGTATGACCGTTT
This sequence comes from Viscum album, assembly GCA_963277665.1. Classification (NCBI taxonomy): domain Eukaryota; kingdom Viridiplantae; phylum Streptophyta; class Magnoliopsida; order Santalales; family Viscaceae; genus Viscum; species Viscum album. The sequence goes on from OY728162.1 coordinate 823,368,859, forward strand.
ACAACACTATAATTTGGAGCTGTAGGCTAATGTTTGTGCTCAGTAGTTAGATTTATTCTTGGGAAATTCTTGACCACCCATGAAAGGGAAATATGATGTAAAAATTCATTAAAATTGAGTAATATAAAATATAATGATTTCCTATGAGGTATAAATATATTTTTTATATTTAAATTCATAATTACATCCTAATGTTAAGACACTTTGGTTTCATGGGGTTATCGGGGGTATTCCAGGAATGTTTAGAGCTCGAAACCCAACCATTGGATAAAAATATGTGGGTTACATGGTAAGGAGTAATAATGTGACCTATGCCTTAAGGTTTGGTGAAAACATGCGTTGCATAGAAAAGTAATTAATGAGCCTATACTGTTTTAGAGAACCATTCATATGGAGTAAAACACCATTGTGATGACATCTGCAATTTATAATAGAGGGATGAGACATAGTTTGTGCATGGATGGATGAAAAATGTGCTCTAATCGTGAGAGGATTTCCTCCATATAGTGAAGGGGGAAAAGTTGATGTATAGTTTGTAAAACCATGTATCCAAACCATGCAGCCCATATTTTTGATATAAAATTATCTTTCTATCCTTAAAAGCTATCAAAATGTAAAACCTAATTTCATGTAATCCTTAAAATGGGAAAATCATTTTTGATCTCCCTCTTTATCAAATTTTCTATCTTTTGATCTCTTTAATGCATTTGAACTCTGATTTTACTATTTCTAAACTTGTTGGATTCACACCAATGAATAATCACTTACATTTTGTTCCATTCTTCATCAGTCTTGGTATCAACTATGCTATTTTGTGCAAGCTTCTATGCCATATTTTTGTTATTTTCATTTTTATTCATTTTTCTTCTAAACTGAGCTGAATCAAAAGATGATTCTATATGAGAACTCAATTACTAACCTATTTAATTGATCTATACATTTACCTTGGGTTTTTTTAATTTATATGCCTTTGTTTTGTTATTTTACATGTCATTCCTTTTGGTTTCTCCATAACAATTAGTTGAATTATTAATTTGAACATTTTGGAACATGTTAGGGATTCAATTTAGATCTTTGATATTAGTTAGATGTTTTCTCTCCAAACTAGTCGAAATATGGTGTGTTCCTTATGATTGCTATTGTATTTTCCTATTGTTAAAAAACATATGTGGTGTGTGGTTCAGAATTCCTGAATCCCTGTTATATGTGAACTGAATTTATTTGATTATTTATGAAATGGTCTTCCAACAACATAATGTTATACATGATGAGAATTTTTTTAACTATTTAATATTTGAATTGTTATATGATTGGTTAAACTCATTGTATGTATTTGAATGTGATGTTTTATATGAGTTGGATGGACTCAAATATTGTGATTTTATGACAAGATAATTGAATTGAATGATGGATATTTCTATAGGATTCCATTGGTGTGATACACCATGTTTCATGATAATAATAGTATAATCCTCGAATGTGAATGCTTCTTGGGTCATGATTTTGTGAGATTACATGGCCCATTCTACCACTTGGATTTGGATTCCTTGTGATTATTGTGGACATGGTATGTTGAAATGCTCCTCGGACCCAAATCCAAGCCTAATAGAGTCTCCATTGAAATCAATCTATAACCCATCATGGAAGCCTTGATCTACTATACCTTCGATCCAGCCCAATGGGGTCTGAGACTTATGTTATATAGCTTAGTTGTGGTAATTGTGGTATTCATGATTATATGGAATGGTCGTGTTTGATATAATATAAAGGTTATATAGAATGTTTCTGGTTGGTATGAGATAATGGATATATGTCATGGGCATGTTGTTTATTTATATTTTGCCTTATAGTTTCCTTGTTTAAGAATCTTGACGCTTGTTTTGTAGGAATACTTACAAGGATTGATAGTATCACCTTACAATTATTTCTTTTTTCCATTGAAATTTTACTCGTATTACTATCATATAGTTTATATACCTTGAACACTCTATATATTTTATTATAGAATTTGGATTGTTATACACACTGTTTTTGTTGGCCTATTGGTATTTTATATCACACCCTATCTCAGGCCATCATTCGGTACCCAGATAGACTTTATAAATTCATGTTGGAATTGGTAAAAACAACAGAAGTTTTGTTATATAATTTCTTCTATGTTTATGAGTATGGGATCACATGACCAGACTGTGGGTTATGATCTCATCAGGAGATAGTTATTTTTTTATTTTTTCCCTATTTACATATATTATATCAATTCCTACATACCTAATTTAGATTATTTTTAGGCGCCTGGCATGATATATCATTTTGGTATATGATTTTTCTTTATTTAATTGTTTTATATTTCTGTCATAGGTTTTTATCACCTATTCTATTATTAATGTTCATCCTCTAAGGCGGGTTTCAATTTTAGTGGTCTTAGTGTCTATTTATGCTTCTTATTATTTTTTATATTACTCTCGTTATTGAAAAGTTTTATTAACACCACTATTTTGATATATAGGAAGGTGGATTATCTACCCACTAACACACCATTATCCCTCACTTATAGTCATCATACATTGGTGTTTGGGAAGATGTGATTGAGGTAATGTGGCTATCTAGTCTCAGAGCACTGTTTAGTGGCATCGGGGTCCTGGCTGTTACGCTCTATGAAATTAGAACTGACAAAACTCACTAAGGTCATTGGAATTACCTTTACAATGAATTTTAAATAATTAGAACACCAACTTTACTATTAAAATTTAAACTATAATCCATATTAGATTATAATAAAATTCATTCACGAAGGAATAATATCTTCTTCATTAAAAAAATAGAATCTATAGAAAAAAACTGAAATATACAGGGAAATGAATGGACTTATTAGTTTTTCCCCATTCATCTCCACTACCATAGGCTCTTGGGAGTTTATCCTATCATTTCTGAATCAACTCACATGTTATTCCTCCCCCTTTTCTATAGTGAATCTATGATAATACCTTAATCAGTACAACGTGATCATGAACCACACCTCACCTCTAATATTATGATATCATTTTTTTCTAAATAATGTTTCCCTTCATATTTCTGAAACAATAATGGGAAAATGATTTTAAATTATTTCAATATTAAATCGATCATATTGATCCCCCATGACAGTACAACAAAAGAGTCATGATTTCTTCATGGTGGTAATAGTATATATTTCATTAATAACATTGGTGAAAAATTAATTCCATGTACACCAATATTTTATTTCCCATCTGAATTATCCCATGACCATAAAATAATAATCTCCTCTTTAAATGAATCCATGTTGATTTGAGAAAATTGTTAAGAGTAGAGATTAAATGGTGACATCATCTTTTCTTCATACCCTTGTGGAGTGAATGATCCATGTGGCTATCCTAATCTCCCATGACCTTAACATAGTGGCCATTTTGAGATCAATTACTATTGAATATTTACAATTTATTTAATTTTAAGACATAATATGAATCATATAATTTCAATTTCATATGACATTATAATTAATATATATGAAAACATCATATTATTATGAAAAAGTTCATATAGGACCTAGAATTATCTTACAGGATCTAAAAATGTCACATGGGATCATATTTATTTTTTAAATTAAAATATCAAGTATGATCTGTATTATACAAAATCAGTACATAATTCTCCCATGCATCCACCAATAGTCGTACTTTTAGTGAAATTTATTTAGGGGTTAAAATTTAGAAAATATAATTATCATATTGGTGATAAAAAATTCTCTTATCTGGGTCTCAAAAGTCAAATGTGTAACACCCCAAGATTTTATGTAAAATATTCTTTTAATTTCATTAATTTCTTGTGTTGTATGCTACACCAAGATTGCGTTTCACTATACGCAACACCGTATTAGCTTGCAGTATACGCAACATTATTCTTGGATCGTGTTACACACAATTTTGATAATAGTTATTCTACGCAACATTGAGTATATATATATATTCAATGTATAAATGAAATATGGTTGGATTATGTTATACAAAACAATGAAGGATTATTGCATAACACGCAACCGTGACTTGGCTTGCATTACACGTAATCGCGACCTTCCTCGATAGCGTGTGTTGTACGCAATACCGGGTGTTACTAAACAACGATATATTATTATAATATTATTATTAACTAGCCGTTATGAATAGTATTAAATAAATTTTTAATTTTATAACATTATTTTTCATCTTACACATTTTCTAGAACATGTTATAAGAACAAAATAAATTTTTCTGGTAAAATAAGTATTTTTAAAAAAATGCAGTTTTGCCGCCTTTTGATGACGCACCCACATTAAATATAGTTTTTGACATGTTTATAAGTTCAATTTTGAAAAATAAAATTTTTCTTTGGAATCATGAAATTAAAATTTACTTTGGATAAAATTTTCATATTATTCTGGTAACTTTCATATTTTGATGAATAGTAAAAACACGCTATATTTTAATTAAAAACAACTTTTTTTCATCGCAATAATTTATATGGTAAAATTATAATATTTAATGGTTTTAAAGTATAAATAGAATATATTTTTACCATTTAATATAATTCATGTCATTAGCATTGATTCTACCTTGAATTCGTAGGATAAATCAATTCAATCTTTTGCAATGTTTTAAAGAAAAACATGTTTTCTTTCGACAATGGGATTAATTTTAATTAAATTTCTACGACTTTTTTATATTGAATTTGGAAAAATGGATTCCATATTTGGAATCAGTGTATCCAAATTATGTTAATAAGCTAATTTTTATTTTTGGGAATTATGAATAGTAACTACGGTAAATTTTATTTACCATAGTTAAAGGTAAATCAGGTAATTGAGGGTAAATATAATATTATAAAATTACACTAACACATGTAAAAATCCTATTGGATGACTCAAAGTAGACCCATATCACCTAAGTGTCGTATTAGATTCATTTAATAGACTTTGTTCCATGAAAATAATTTAATTATTATTAAAACCAATGAATGTGAGAACATGTCACTTTCTTAAATCGTATAAGTATAATAATTTTAATTTAGTGATAAACTTCATGAAACTTAGAATATAAATAGTCTTAAGAACGATAATACAATTATCTACATCATAGGAATTTATTTTGAATTTTTAGGGATTAAATAATTATCATTTATTATGACACAAATATAATGTAGTAATTGTCTTATTAATGAAATATTGACATAATTGATGTTATAAATACCCAAATAAAAGTAATTTAAGACTTTTTATGAACTAAACTAATTTTCAAGGTTAATATGACATGTTATTATTGATTTAATTAACTTTCTTAGAACTATTGATTCTGTTATGATTTTCACAAAAATCAATTACTAAATAGTGTCAAAATTGACATAAAATAGTTTTTAAAACAAATATTATATTATTAATTGTTATTTTATTCTTAAAAATATAAGGATCGAAAAAATGACATAGATAAGGTTATATATATTAATAATAATCAACTAGGGATTCTTTTGGCTTGATATAGTAAGTTTTTTAACCATATAGAGTAATAAAACAAGAAGACACGGAAAAAGTAAAATTATCTAACTTAAAGTTAAATATAAATGATAAGGTTGAAATTGGAACCTAAACTTGTCTAAATTCTATTTTATGAACGGATTTCGACCCATCCCCACCTTAGATTATAAATAAATCAATTTGGAGCTATTTAAAACCAAATTTGGCTTTATAATAAAATAATATTTTTAGTTATTCCAAAGGTGCCCCTCTCCTCCCTTATAAAAGGGCACCCCCTCCCTCTATTCCTCACACGACATTGAGACTTCATGCTCAGCCAAACCCTGCCAAATTATCTTATCCACTTTCCTAGAAACATCCTAGAGGTTCTGGTCTTCCTCAAAGACCAATTTTAGTACCCTATGAGGAGGACTCAAAGAGGCACTTCAAAGAAGAGGTAATGTCTGTTACCGATTCTTTCAACTTTATTTCTTCTTCCACTTCTTCTTCTTCTTAGGTTGTTTCATTATGAAGTAATAACATCAGTATCACTAATATAATGATATGTTATTATAATTATGAAACAACCCTATTTCACCATCTATCCATCCTACGAAAAATAAAATCACCGCGCATGCATACGTACGGAATACTGTCTCCACGCCGTGGTGTAATCTATTTTCCACCACCACCTTACATGGATGGGTATAATGGTGTAAATAATAACTATATATGATTATTGTAAAGTGATATTGATTCTTAAATAGTATACATACACTACAATACAATTCAACAATCATGAGAACGATATCATCGCTCGTGCGTACGTACAGACTGCCGTCTCCACGACGTGATGAGATTCATTCTCCACGTTAACCAATCATGAATTATTATAAATATAAATAATAAGTAGTCATGAAATATATGACATAATAATACTACCAGATTTATGTATATATATTTATGTCATCTACTTAATTCCACTCAATTCAATAAGGAAACGAAAACAGCGTTCATGCGTACGTACGGCCTACCGTCTCCATGAACGTTTTATTTCATTCCATTTATCAATCCATTATATATATGTATATTCTGAATATATATTATATATAAATAATGTTTTATTTTCTTTAATTAAGTAATCATGATCTATGTAATCATATGAATAATTACAAGTTAAAACACGAACGCCAAATTAGACGATTTTACCCAAAACACTACTTTAACATGAATTTACAAAAAAACGGGTAATATAAAGTCATAATTGAACCATATATGATATAATAACAATGAATATTATTCTGTAATAAGTCCATGACATTATTTAAATCATTATACAGGAGGTTCAGACACTTACGAAGCAAATCGGACCTAAGGTAAGGGAAATATCACAATCTCATTTTTATCCGAGATTGTTTATACTTTGGCATTTACTGGGGTGTATTTTATCATCCACATCCATGTTTTATCAATATGTAATATTATTTCCATTCACCTAAAATTGTTTAAATCCTATTTTACCCTTTGGTGAGTTTTTAGTTAAATATATGAAAGGAATCTTTTTTCGTTTTTCGTACGAGGTACTTTTTTTTGACTTTTCTGACAAAAGTACGAGAAGAATGTTTTTTCTAACATACATGCATGAATGGATTTTTAAAAAATTATTTCCAAGAAGCATAATTTAAAAGTTTTCAAGTTTATTTTTAATCAACTTGTTTTAGTATAAAATTGCAAGACACGTTAAGAAAGGGAAAATTTTTTTGAAGTAGAAAGGATATTTTCCTCAAGAATGGAGTTCAAGTGTTTTATCAAAATTATTTTCCATGTAAGATAATAAATGGTTATGTTTCTATCCCTATTATTACATTTATTTGATTATTTTGTGATGGAATTATTTTTATGAATTCCTTTATCATATATGAATTGTTTTATGATGTCACGATGTTTAAGAATCCCATTTTTATTACATGGGTTATGCTATGATGTATGGTTTATGATTTTGTGGCACACATAAGAATGGAATCATTATGAGATGGGTGGGACCTATATCTCCCTCCAATGAATTGGGTAAATATTTTTTATCTCATTAGATAGACAAGGCTGGAATGGTAGGTTATACTGGTTCAGTGAAACAGGACTGAAACGAGGGTGAATCGTTTCAGAAATGGACTGTGTCCACTATGATAGTCTTGGAAATGAGTCCTGACTAATAAGATATAATTATCTATGATTATGTGTGTATTCCACAAAGTTTCATGTTTTATGTTATGATTATTGGGATTTCATTTCACTACTCTGATTTATCCCATGTTATGAAATTATGCTCTCTTTTGCTGGTTAAGATTTCCAAAATGTTATGTTCATATGAATATGATGTGATTAATATTTCTTTTGTTTACCCTTAATGAGCATTTGAGCTCACCCTTTTATGTTTTATTTTCCCCAGGATATAGAGAAAGGTTTTAGGTAAAAAAAAGGAAGATCTTTATGGGAGATGTTGAAGACCTTTCACCACGATTAGAAGATTATATTCTGAGTTTCCAAAGACATTAAACTATTACGATCTGTGTGTGTGTGTTTTTGTTATGTACTAAGTATTCCACAAAAGTAATGTAATGTCCTTGTACGTCAAGCTTTGGGTCTCTACAGTTGGTATCAGAGGAAAAGTTTAGTCAACCTTTGGAAACTAGGATGCGAAAACGTTAGTGAGATCCCTAGAGATATTTCTAAGGTATGTCTAGGGATGTTTCTAAGGTTAAGTATACGTATAGGTTATAGTAATAGAATTATTCTAACGATCATAGAATTAAACCTAAGATGTTAGATATTGAAGGTACTTCCCCTTTATTATGTTGTTTTCCCTAGCATGATTTTTTCCTCTCACACTATTCTTTTTGGGTTTTAGACGATGGCTGGAACCCAAAGGAACCGTGTTGATCAATGCAATGGACAATGCAATGATTGTCCTCCTGAACAAACAAATGTTATTGGAGATGGAGTGAAAAATCTTATTTCTATACTTACACAAGTTATGAATCATTCTGTACTTCCAAATGAGCAGAGAAGGGAACAATATTCTATTGAGTCCTTCATGAGGCAACGTCCACCTTCTTTTAGTGGGTCTTCTGATCCACTTGTTGCTGAACAATGGATCAGTACCACTGAAAAGATATTTTCAGTTCTTCATTGTTCTGAACATGATAAAGTCATCTTAGCAGTATATCGTTTGGAAGGTGAAGCTGATCAATGGTGGAATCCTATCAAGAATACGAGGCAAAGAGATGAAATTGAGTCCATGGAATGGGACGAGTTCAAGAACATATTTTTCAATAAGTACATCCCTTGTATTCTTTGAACAAATATGGAGAAGGAGTTTCATGAACTAAAGAAAAAGGATGATGAATCTGTTGGTATATACGAAGAAAATTTTACAAGGCTTGCAAGGTATGCATCTGGATTTATCATCCAACCTGAAAGTAAAGTTGATCGATTCTTCAGTGGCTTAAAACCAAATCTTAGAAGGGCATTAGATATAAGAGACTTCAGTAGATATGAAGAAATTGTGTGTTGGGCTATCATGGTAGAAATGGAAGTTGGTGTTACTTATCCATATCATAGTTTTGACAAGAAACGAAAGATGGAGTTCAAGGAGAAATCTCAGAATAATGGTGAAAAGAAGACGAATGTTTCCTTATGCTCAAAGTGTGGAAAGAAGCATGGTGGAGATTGTCTTAAAGGGACAAGTAAATGTTTCAAATGTGGAAAGGAAGGTCATCGGGAATTTGAATACCGCAATGATGGGAAGAAGATGTCTAATGATGCAAACAAAGGAAGGGATACACAGAATGAACCTACTACACTTCAATGCTTCAAGTGCAAGGAAATGGGGAATTATGCTAATAAATGTCCTAATCAAAGGGTTAGTGATGATCGACATGAGCAACCACTTAAGGAAAAGGACAAAGGGAAGTCACATGCGATCAACATTGGATATGTTGAATATTACAATGATATGGTGGAATGATTCAATGTTTATGTAATGGGATTCCAAAATAATGTTGTATATAGTATTGTGGAATTTTGGAATATTTATGTTTTGGTCTATTGTGGTTTTCAATAATTTTATGGCATCGGTAACCATGAAAAATGATTAAAATATTTTTGGAAAGCAGATGATAAACACATAATGAAGGGATAAAGAGAATCTAATATGTTTGATAGTATTCATGAGCTCATGATTGATATAAGGACTACGTGATATCATGGTTTGAGTATATAGATTTTTGACGATTTTGGTATGTGTAAAGTGTTAACTTTTAAATACATTCATGTTTTCACTAAGGTTGAATGGGTATTCAAGAGAATACATGATTAAGTCCTTTGAATTTTTGGAATGTGACCAACAAGACATATCTTATGATATATGGGGATCAACGATGGTATTAAATCTCTGGTAATCATTTTCACTATATTATGAGAATGGACTGCAGTATTATGGATAAGCATAAAGATTGGAATGGATTATTTTGGACATAAGTTAGTATTGTTTAAGGAAAGAAGTTTTTTTCGATATTATTGATGGGATGTTATAGTAATATAGTTTTAGAAAAAGGACAACCTGTAGGATGGGTGACAACCCATCGCATCGGACAAGGTCGTGGGAATCGAACCCACAACCGAAGTGCGATTGGCCTTTATTGCCTACCACTGGCCTACAGGAAGTCCCTGGTTAGTAGAGACTAGTTTTATTTTATTAAGAGGTATGATAGATGAAGTATAAGTTCATTTTAGGAACCATATATGATTAATCTCACTGTAGATGGACTTATGTATTTTTTGATAACTTTTCTAACCTTTTGTTTGAGATAGATGGAATGACCCATCATTCTATCACATGATCTGATAACACATCACGAATGAAAAATTCAACTTCATTTCTTTAAGAGATGAAGTGGAAATTGTCCAAAGAATGAAAAACGGTGAGACTATACCAAAATCACAAGAGTATTTCTTCTAATTCCAATTTCATCAACTTTAGGGAAATGATCTTGAAAACCAAAAATGATGTCCTAGTTCTCTTATATATGATGAATCAGATGGTACCTTAGATCGTCAATAATTTATGGCTTTGTGATTGCAAGCTTTTCCATAGCCATGTTCTCTACCACTCTCCTTCAAAACATGATGGTTAGATTTTTCTTCCATATCCATATTTTCACCTATGTTCTCCCATGTGGAAACCCATGGATGAGTTAATTTGGGTAACCGTTACATTTCATACTTTAGTTTTTAAATCCATGTTTTAGTATTCCTTTTTACGATGTGGGTTTCTATTAAACAAACTTTCTAATAGTAAACCATTTATAACCCCGATGAATTTTGAGGGAAAAAAATCATTTTAAGGGGGGTAGAATGTAACACCCCAAGATTTTATGAAAAATATTCTTTTAATTTAATTAATTTCTTGTGTTTTAGGCCACAACAATATTACCTTTCTCTATACGCAAGACTGTATTAGCTTGCAGTATACGCAACACTATTCTTGGATCGTGTTACACACAATTTTGATAATAGTTATTCTATGCAACATTGAGTGTATATATATATATATTCAATGTATAAATGAAATATGGTTGGATTCTATTATACAAAAAAACAAAGGATTCTTGCACAACACACAAGCCTGACTTGGCTTGCATTACACGCAATCGCGACCTTCCTCGATAGCGTGTCTTGTACGCAATACCGGGTGTTACTAAACAATGATATATTATTATATTATTATTATTAACTAGCTGTTATGAATAGTATTAACTAAATTTTTAATTTTATAATATTATTATTCATCTTACTCATTTTATAGAACATGTTATAAGAAAAAGAACTATTTGGTTAAATAAGTATTTTTAAAAAAATGCAGTTTTTCCGCCTTTTGATGGCGCACCCACTTTAAATCTAGTTTTTGAAATGTTTATAAGTTCATTTTGAAAAAATAAAATTCTTCTTTAGAATCATGAAATAAAAATTTACTTTGGATAAATTTTTCATATTATTCTGGTAACTTTCATATTTTGATGAATAGTAAAAACACGCTATATTTTAATTAAAAATAACTTTTTTTCATCACATTAATTTATATGGTTAAATTATAATATTGAATGGTTTTAAAGTATAAATAGAATATATTTTTACCATTTAATATTATTTATGTCATTAGCACTAATTCCACCTTGAATTCGTAGGATAAATCAGTTAAATCTTTTGCAATGTTTTAAAGAAAAACCTGTTTTCATTCGACAATGGGATTAATTTTAATTTAATTTATGAAACTTTTTTTTATTGAATTTGGAAAAATGGATTCCATATTTGGAATCAGTGGATCCAAATTATGTTAATAAGCTACTTTTTATTTTTGGGAATTATGAATAGTAACTATGGTAAATTTTATTTACCATAGTTAAAGGTAAATCATGTAATTAAAGGTAAATATAATATTATAAAATTACCCTAACACATGTAAAAATCTTATTGGATGAATAAATGCCGACCCATATCACTTATGGGACGGATTAGATTCATTTAATTGACTTTTTTCCATGAAAATAATTTAATTATTATTAAAACCAAAGAATGTGACAACATGTAACTTTTTAAAATCTTATAAGTATAATAATTTTCATTTAGTGATACACTTCATGAAACTTCGAACATGAATAGTATCCATAAATCTAATACAATTATTTATATCATAGGAATTTATTTAGTATTTTTAAGGATTATATAATTATCATTTATTATGACACAAAGATGAGGCAGTAATTGTCTTATTAATGAAATATTGACATAATTGATGTTATAAATACCCAAATAAATGTAATTTAAGAATTTTTATGAATTACAATAATTTTATAGGTTAATATGACATGTTATTATTGATTTAATTAACTTTTTTCGAACTAATATTTCTGTTATGATTTTCAAAAAAATAAATTACTAAATAGTGTCAAAATTGACATAAAATAGTTTTTAAAACAAATATTATATTATTAATTGTTATTTTATTCCTAAAAATCTAATTTTCTGCCAAAAGACTTATATAAGATTATATATATTAATAATAAACAACTTGGGGTTCGTTTGGCTTGATATAGTAAGTTTATTTACCTTATAGTGTAAGAAAACAAGAAGACACGGTAAACATAAAATTATCTAACTTAAAGTTAAATATAAATGATAAGGTTAAAATAGGAACCTAAACATGCCTAAATTCTATTGTATGAAATTATTTATACACATAACCACCTTAGTCTCAAAATAAATCAATTTTGAGCTATTTAAAACCGAATTTTCTTTTATAATAAAATAATATTTTTAGTTATTCCAAAGGTGCCTCTCTCCTCCCTTATAAAAGGGCACCCCCTCCATTTCTTCCTCACACCACATTGAGAATTCATGCTCGGCCAACCCCTGAAAAATTATCTTCTCCAATTCCCTAGAAATATCATAGAGGTTCTGGTCTTCCTCAAAGACTAATTTTAGTACCCTAAGAGGAGGACTCAAAGAGGCGCTTCAAAGAAGAGGTAATGTCCGTTACCGATTCTTTCAACTTTATTTCTTCTTCCACTTCTTCTTCTTAGGTTGTTTGATTATGAAGTAATAACATCAGTATCAATAATATACTGATATGTTGTTATAAGTATGAAACAACCCTATTTCACCATCTATCCATCCTATGGAAAATGAAATCATCATGCGTGCATACGTAGGGAATACCGTCTCCATGTCGTGGTGTAATCTATTTTCCACCACCACATTACATCGATGGGTATAATGGTGTAAATAATAACTATATATTAATATTGTAAAGTGATATTTATTCTTAAATAGTATACATACACTACAATACAATTCAATGATCATGAGAACGATATCATCGCTCGTGCGTACGTACGGACTACCGTCTCCACGACGCGATGAGATTCATTCTCCACGTTAACCATTCATGAATGATTATAAAGTATATATAATAATTAGTCATGAAATATATGACATAATTATACTTCTGGATTTATTTATATATATATTTATGTCATCTACTTAATTCTACTCAATTCAATAAGGAAACGAAAACAACATTCTTGCGTACGTACGACCTACCATCTCCATGAACGGTGTATTTCTTTCCATTTATCGATCCATTATATATATCTATATTCTGAATATATATTATATAAAAATCATGTTTTATATTCTGGAATTAATTAATCATGATCAAAGTAATCAGATGAATAATTACAAGTTAAAACACGAACGACAAATGAGACGATTTTACCCAAAACGCTACTTTAACATGAATTTACAAAAGAACGGGTAATATAAAGTCATAAGTGAACCATATATGATATAATAACAATTAATATGATTCTGTAATTAGTCAATGACATTATTTAAATAATTATACTGGAGGTTCAGACACTTACGAAGAAAATCGGACCTAAGGTAAGGGAAATATCACAATCTCATTTTTATCCGAGATTGTATATACTTTGGCATTTACTGGGGTGTATTTTATCATCCACATACAGGTTTCCTCAATATGTAATATTATTTTTATTCACCTACAATTGTTTAAATCCTATTTCACCCTTCGGTGAGTTTTTAGTAAAAGATATGAAAGGAATCTTTTGTCATTTTTCGTACGAGGTACTTTTTTTTACTTTTCCGAAAAAAGTACGAGAAGAATGTTTTTTCTAACTTATACTGCATGAATGGATTTTTAAAACATTATTTCGAAGAAGCTTCTTTACAAGTTTTCAAGTTTATTTTTAATCAACTTCTTTTAGTTTAAAATAGTAAGACCCGTTAAGAAAGGGAAAATGTTTTTGAAGTAGAAAGGATATTTTCCTCAAGAATGGAGTTCATGTGTTTTATCAAAATTATTTTCCATCTAAGATAATAAAGGGTTCTATTTCTATCCCTATTATTACATTGATTTTATTATGTTGTGATGGAATTATTTTTATGAATTCCGTTATCTTATATGAATTTTTTTATGATGTCACGATGTTTAAGAATCCCATTTTTATTACATGGGTTATGCTATGATGTATGGTTTATGATTTTGTGGCACACATAAGAATGGTATCATTATGAGATGGGTGGGACCTATATATCCCTCCAATGAACTGGGTAATGATTTTATATCTCATGAGATAGACATGGATGGAACGGTAGGTTATAACGGTTCAGTGAAACAGGACTGAAATGAGGGTGACTCGGTTCAGAAATGGACTTTGTCCACTAAGATAGTCTTGGCAAAGAGTCTTGAGAAATATGATATGATTCTCTATGATTATGTTTGTATGCCACAATGTTTCATGTTTTATGTTATGATTATTGGGATTTTATTTCACTACTATGATTTATCCCATGTTATGAAATTATGCTCTCTTTTCCAGGTTAAGATTTCCACAATGTTATGTTCTTATGAATATGATGTGATTGATATTTCTTTTGTTTACCATTACTGAGCATTTGAGCTCACCCTTTTATGTTTTCTTTTCTCCTGGATGTAAAGAAAGGTTTTAGGTAAAAAAGTGAATATCATTATGGGAGATGTTGAAGATCTTTCACCACGATTAGAAGATTATATTCCACGTTTTCAAAGACACTAAACTATTACGATCCTTGTGTGTGTGTTTTTGTTATGTATTAAGTATTCCGAAAAAGTAATGTAATGTCCATGTACGTTAAACTTTGGGTCTCTACAAAATGAGATTAGAATAATCTTCCAAAACAATAATTTGTAAAATTAATTTATCAAAAATGGGGTAAATTATCCTATGAGGGGTATATTTACCTATTTAGAAGACTGAAATATCCATCAAGGAAGGATATCTAATAGTAAAACATCATATGAAATATTATCTTAAGAAATGGAGAAAATTAACCTATATTGTAAATTGTCTTATGTGATATATTATGTTATGGGCCAAACATGACCAAAATTTTTACATTTTTATTTAAATAATAGGACATAAAAAATAATTTTCTACCTTAACTCTAAAATTATGGATTTGTAAAATAATTTCAAAAATATAAAAACACATAAAAACATTGAGTAAATAAAATTTCATAATAATTCATAAAAGTTTATTGGAATCAAATTTTTTTGGTTATCTTAATTAAAAAGATTGTGGATTAAATCATTTAAATAAAAATGATAGATTATGAATATGTCAGTGATATCAGAATGATTAACAGAAGTTGGCTCACTATAATAAATATACTTATAATCGACGTTTCATTCTGTATAAAGTGGAATGTATAATTAGGAAATAAATAAAAGGAATACTTGAAAATGAACAACTTTTCACTAACAAAACATTCATTGAGTGGAATAGAAACATAAATATAATACTAAAATATGAGATTAAATATAATATGGTGTATTCCCCAGTACATAGTGATCCTCCTTAGGAAGCTAGTGAGTGTGAAAATTATTCCTATTTTAGGCACATGGATAATGCATTCAATGTTTACATCATTAAGTTATCATCAAAGATATACCAATAATGGTTTTTCCATTTATAAGATAAAACTGTTAGTTGTTTTACATGATTTATTATTAGGAAAAATGATTAATCCTCCTTATATTATTAAAGGATATAGTGTCAAAATGATTCTAGAAATAGATCACAAAGATGAAACAAAACTATTTCAAGTAAAATATAGTGGTAAATTTTCATTCTTCATGACATTTTGATGGTCTAAATAGTATAAATAAAAATATATAATTGATAAGTCAGAATGATATTCCATTACAATGTTTATGTATAATAGAAGTTAAATTAATATTGATTTTGGTATGATGATAAATGAGGATTTGATCAGGGTGATTTTGAGTGTATCATAACCATGAATTCATCAATAAATAACATTAATGTATATATTTTTCCTAAAATCACATTTCCTTATAGAAATATTATTTATAGTGTTATTAAAATGATAAATTACACATTTATATTCATGGTGATATTGATTTTAGGGCTTGAAATAATTTTATTATCCTTTTATGATATTATTTAAAAATAATATCATTAAAACGTATTAATATTACAAATTAAATGATAGATTGGATCTCGGAAGAGTTATAATATTAAATAAATAGATCTTATCATAAGTTTTTTTGTTTCTATATGAATCACTTATCAATGATAATTCTAAAAAAATGCATCAAAAATACAAAGTTTTTTTTTTGAATATTAAAAATATTACAAAAAATATTCTATAAATACCTAAGATGGAAAATAAACATTAAAATGAGAGATTTTTTTATATGAGAAAGGAAATATCAATAATATTTATAGTCAGATAAATAAATAATATGTAAAATTCAAGTCTTAAGATGCCAATTTTTTTGAAATAGTGATACCTTCCATTATAGTTCATAGAAAAAAAATTTCTTCAGCAACATTTTTTATAAAAATGTTATAACCAAATATAAGTGGTTTATAATCACAATGTTATCTGATATTGTATTTATTAGAGATAAATAATTATTATTATTCAAAGAAGGAGTAGATATAAAATAATATAGTAAATAAAAAGTAGATATAAATTCATAAATGGATTCTTTATATAAAAATAATGTCAGTATTTTTATAGAACATATTACTATTGGGAAGACCACTAGGTTCAAAAGGGCTTTCAAGAATGTTCTCAACAACGATTGTAAATAAATAAGTATAAATAAATAAATATTACCAAATTTTTTAAGATAAGTCCAGATGTTGGATCTAATGAAACATTTTCATCAATATTTATATTATAATTTATTTAAACTATAATTATTATATAAGTGTACCATTATAATTTATGACATGCTTCACATCATTGGTATGTTATACTTTGGACCTATTTTATCTATATTTTTGTTTCTAATGTTTAACACGAGTTAGGGGTTGATATTTTGGACTATAGGAAAAAAAATATTATAGCTGCGTGATTTGTACATGTTTAGTAGTAACTGGGTGGTAACAATGTGATATTGATTATCTGGTTCCAATGTATTTTTTTCAAAGGTTTTGAATGGTTTGTTGAATTGTTAATATTTTATGGAAAACCAATTGATAGGTCGGGTTTGGATCAAGAGGATGGATTTCCAATTTATTTTCTAACCATTTCATTCTTTCTAGGTAAGAGTCCAATTCATTTTTCAATGGACAATAGAGACCACATGATTTGAACACAATTTTTCTAACCATGCATACCAACCATTTAATCTAAATGAGTTTCTTAAAAACGTAAAATTACCCCAAAACCAAAGGTCATACTAACCCAAATTTCTCCCAAATTTCTCATTAGTATTGCCCAAACATTCCTTAACACTCTAGGAGGTTCTCCCTTGGGACTCATAGTTTTTTTCAATCGATTTCGGTGTATCTATTTAAGGTATGTGTAAATGTCATCTTCATTCCTAATGCATTCTGTATATTTACTCTCAATCTTTCATCCCTCCGATTCATTAGAACCCAAATCGGTTTTGATGGGAAAATATAAGGATTGATGTGTGGAGTTGATTATTTTTATTATGTATCTATAATTTTTAGGTCTAGAAGTCTTCATTTATGATTAATATTTTCAAAAGAAACTATGTTTCCTCTATTGATGTTGTATGTGTCTCTATATAATAGTTATTTTTAATCAAAAAAATTATCAATCATTTGTTTTCATTTCGTTGTACTAGTGGAAAACTTTTATTTGATATATATTAGTGTTAATTTATAAGATTTAATATTTTATAGAGAATTTTTTTTAAATGGGTTTTCCATAAAAATAGTTTTATACATATCATGTTTTTGATGAAATATCTCGTTGATGATTTGTGGTAAAAAATGGATTCTCCGTCATGGGAGTGGAAATGATTTTCTTATTGAAATATTTTATTAAATTATGGGATTTATGTTGTTGAATGTCTTATGAAAACATATCACATGGGAACCTTAGGTACATTTGGAAATAGTAATATGAAAACCTCATTGAGTGTAGAACCAATATGGGATACTGGTGTGATACCGATATTCTTTGGAAGTATTGAAATCATTAAGATTAAAATTATATTGTATTAGTGCTTCTTGTGTTTCCAAGATATAAATTCCAATATGATAGATCCCAGTTGAGGATGGTGTTATTCTTAAAAGTGATGTTTCATGAATTTATTCCTCAAATGTACACATTCTGAGTTATGGAATCTCTTCATTACATCCCTTCTTGCAAGCATTCATATTTATTTCCATATTATTATGGATTTTAACATGGATTGATATAAAGTAAAATCAATTTATTATTTATTAATATATTTTTTCAAATGAAATTATCTAGAATTTTTTTAAAAGTAATAAATAATGGTTACATAGTGTATGGATTCATGGTTGTATACTATTTGTAATTTACATCACACGTTTTATATTCCATTAGTATTATATTTACTTGGATTTATAGGATCCTTGTAAAGGTATGGTTTTCATGTTTCTAGATGAATTTTTTTGGTTGATGTCTCATTATGGGGATTTTGTAATGTCATGGGGGATGGTCACATGGAAGCTTGGTTTTGTTCATAGACATACGTAGTTTCTGGGATTATCATTCATAGCATTTTTGATCCATATCATGGTTTTTTACCTCTTCTTCAATTATATATAGTGGTTCTATATAATTATCATGTTATATATTATACATGATAAATTTTTATTTCATTTTAAAACCATTCCAATGATTGTATAAGTTGATAGATATGTTCTTCTCACTTGTACATGGTGATCAAAACACTCTTCCAATGTGGTTGGCTTGCTCTGGTGACATGTCAAGTCGGCCCTAGGTGGTTTTTTATAAAATTTCATAAATTGGTGGTTTCATTGGTGGTTTATAATATACTAGCATTACGACCATCTAGTCTGAGATTTTAAGTGTGTAAGGGTGCTTGGTCAACTCAATTTCATATCTAATATTTTGTTACCATGAGTGGTCAAGGATTTTCAAATAAATATTCTAAGAATGGTTTTGGTTTTCCTTAAATGAACCATATCGATTTTCACTATTGGTTTGTACTATTTTCATCAATCATTATTTTTTATGGGTTTTAATATGGATTCTTGAAGATTATATTTTAATATGGAGAGGTATTACAATTATAATAAGTTGTTACCTTTTTTGTTTAATAAATAATTTATCAAGATGATTCTATTGGATTCTAAGAGAATGACCTATTGGAAAAATACCATAAAAAATCCCCTAATTCAACCCATATTTAGTGGTATTAGTAATCTAGGCTATTAATTAACAAATTTAATATGGTTGTAAAAACTAAGAATGTGTGGTGAGTTATCCTTTGGTTTACCAAGAATATTACACCAATATTACTTCGTGACAAATGAACCAAAGAACCCAAGGAATAGATTGATAGAATATAACATATTTTCCACTATTTAGAGGCTCTATAGTACTATATGTTTGGAATTTCCAATTACATTCCTAATTTTTCTAGAATTTAATGGTTATATTCCATCATGATAGATAAATTACACTAGGATGAAAAATGTCAAGAAGTCCTTCAAAAGGAAGTTATATCCCCTGACCTTACAAGTGTAAATGGCTTGGGAGTTTTTCTCCTTGGATCTGGGAGACCATTTAGTGATGGATTATTTTACTCATTTCACCAAGTTATTTCATATATCTCCAAAACATGGAATTAATGGCTACCTAAAGGCTATATGGTTTCAGATGTGTCTGATGGTAGAGATTTTATTTATTCTTAAGATCATGTTATCGATGTCCATTACCGATGTAGTTTATAATGTGGTTATAGCAGATACAGAAATAGTTGGGAAAGTAGGTCTTAGTAGAGAATATGTTATTATATGTGGTAGTCAGGGTGTGTCACCTATCCTAAAAAGGAATAATACTAATGGTTGTTTGTTTTCATTATGATCTATTAAAGATGGTTCATTAGTAAAATAATATGTATTTTTATTCCATTGTTGAATAACTATCCATTACTAAGCCTAATTGTACAGTAACACCCAATATCTTCCATCACTATGGAAAATCCATTCACCTTAAATGTTTTTTTATAAGAGTTTAATATAAAAGTATAGATAGATACACCGTACCAAAAGAGCCTATGATTAGTTAAAAACTATGAAAAGGTGGTGTATCCCATTATAATGTTATTGGGGATAATTAGGAAATGATGAAATCTCAGATAGGGGTTCAGTTTGGATTATTTTATACATAACAGTTTGCACGGGAGAAATATTAAGTGTGTATGACTACAAAGATATATACAATGTTTATTAGTTTTTTTTGAAGTCTTATATCTATTTTATATCAGTGGAACCCATTATTTTATATAATTAAATTTTTCAAATGTGTTGGGATTTTTCCTGACACTAATGTCATTCTTTATGGATCATTCTACTCCCTTATAAATGTTTAAAGAGTGGGATTTTAAATATTCCAAGTGCTAGGGTATGATCACCAACTATGTTGTCATATAGAATTTCCTATTAATTAATCATAATATCATTGAACATGTCATTGAAATGTATTAAATGGTTCATTTTATATCCCAGGTTGATATTTATCCTTTTGAGCATTAGTTTCTATCTTTCAATGGGGTTACTTATTTCTTTCAAGGTTAGTGGGATCCTATATCTGGCTAAGTAGGGAATATATTTCCTGATGTTATAATGTTATAATGTCAATTTGTAGATATTTTTAATGAATCCATTTATCATTAGTAAGGTTTTCTTATTCCTAATGTTATGAATGGGTAACATAAAGACTTTCCTAGTACCATATTCTAGGTCAATTACTCAAAGAAAAGTCGAGTTTACTAATGACATACTTCTGGGGATGATCCTCATCTCCTCATCATTTTATTATATGGAATCCACTATGTAAAATGAAATTAATATCAAGATTGAGTATCTTGAGTCCAATATACTTTTTAATATGAGTGTATCAACTTGTACTTATTTGATTATCTTCATAAGTAATTAAATAGAAGCCTTCAGTTTTCTGCTGACTAACAAATGATTTATAAAATGACTATTCAAAAAGGGTACCATTTTCATAGGATTGATGATATGTTTGATAAACTTATGGGGTACTGATCATTTTTTAATACTTATTTCTGATTGGGGTACCATCAATTAAGAGTCTGAGAGGAGGATATTCTTAATACTACATTCCATAAAATGTAAGGAAATTTTGAGTTTTTGGATATTCCATTTTGTCTTGATAAAACTCATGTGGTGTTTACATCATAGATGAATTATATAATTTATTGTTTACTGAAACCCTTAATGGTTGTTATTGTGGATTATATTTTGGTAATTTTAATGACAAAATAAGAATGCATAGATCACATTTATATTGTTCTCAGAACAATGAGTTAACATCATATATATTTAATGTTAACTAGATTCCATTTTTTGATATGGAATGTGAGGTTTTTTGGATATGTTAAATCTTAGATATGTATCTCGTATAATCATAAATAGGTTTAGGAAATAATTTCCTTAAATTGACCCAAAATTAGTGTGATATTTAGATAATCTTAGTTTTTAATGGTTATTATAGAAATGTCATTCCAAATTTCACTAATATTCAATATTATAGGTTATAGTTGAACTATAATGGTATTGAGTTTTAATGGAATGATAATTCTCAATGATAATTTGAATAAATTAATTTGAGGATGACTTTATATCTAGTTTTTAGTCTTTTCCAATCTTCTTTTGGGTGCCACATATTTCTTGATGCCTTAGCTATAGGATTAGGATGTGTTCTAATGTTAGATAAAAAGGAAGTGGCATATGAATATTACTAATTAATCCCTCATAATGATAATTATCAAAACAATTATCTTGAATTACCTTCCATGATTCTTACTATAAATACTTAAAACCACTATCTCTCTATAGAGAGTATTACAATATATTTGGATTATAAGTGTGTGATGTATATTTCTTCATAGAGGCTTACAAACTTATAATAGAGAATCTTTGTTGGGTATCTTCAAAATTTTGATTTTGATATTTCATACACTCATTGAAAATAGAAACTAGTCACTAATTCATTATGAAATAATTTAAAAAAATAAACCAAGAAGAAATCTATAGAAGAATGATCATTGATGATATTATTAAGTGAGATGTGATTTGATGTGGAAGAAGTCAATGGGATGGAGTGTTTATATTGTGTGAAATATGAATCTTTATTTGATGATTTGATTCCTCCTATATAAGAAATAGACACTTTTTTTCATCATTTTAGTTAAATAATCTATTGTTAAGTGACTGTGGGTGATCAGACTTAGTCTCCTTATATTGTTTTTCATTTCTGATGTATATTAGTCATTCTAATAACTTTACATAAAAAATGATGGATAATGGAAATCAGTCCAATTTTTCCATAAACCCTGGGACTACCAAAATGAATCATGATTTTAGATTTTCTTATTAGTTTTTGGGGATGAGTTAGCCGATTGGGGATTTTTTTATCATGATTCCTTATATAAAGAAGATTATGTTATATCACCAAATACCATAAATTTTTTTGTTTCCTTTACCAACTATTGTATGTAAGTGGGATGATATTTGACTACGTTGTAGGATTAAAATGTAAGAATATTGGGAAATTATTATTTGTGTTATCATTGATTTACTTTCAAAATAATCTCATTTCCATTAACATAAGAAGACAACATAGGTATAATATCTTGGGAACACATATATCTGAAGGATTATGATGCTCTATAACGTACCTTTTGTTGTTATTTATAATAGATATATATGATTTAAATCATAGATTTTTTTAGGTTTCTAAGAGTTCATAGGTATAAAAATGATGTTATCTATAGTATATAATGCTCAGAGTGATGGACATACTGAGCAATCCATTCAGATTCTATCAGATATTTGTTAGGGAAGAATTTTTTATTTTGATGGTTCGTTGGAATAGAATTGGTCCATAGTTGATTTTCTTTGTAAAATAGTTATTATTATTTGATCATAATATATCCCTTTCAATAAATTAATGGGTATATTTGAAAATATAATTTATGTTGATAAGATTTTGGAATATATTCTTTGATCGGACAAAATATTTTTCAATGGATTAAGAATATTTTTTAGATTATATGTAATATGCTAATGATAGCATAGAGTCAATAGTAATCCTATGTGTACTATTGTAATTTCCCACTTGGGTTTTCAATATGTGATCTTGTTTTTGTCAAGGATTCTCCTCATTCGAGAGTTATTCATTTGGGATTATATGGAATGTTGTTAACATGGGTTCTTGGAACATCCAAAATTGAGAAAAATATTTGAAATGTGGGATATTAATTGGACATTCTATCTCACTTGACATCAATATGATATGTGTTTTAGGTTTTCCAACTAAGGAGGTATCAACCAGAGCCTTATAAATTGATTGAATGGGATGATGTTCATCTTAATCCCAACATCGCATACGATGAGATCCCAATTTAGATTCTGGATCACCTGAATAAGGGTTTGTGTGGAATGTTTTTTTACCATGATCCATGTAATATGGCAGTTTGGATGAGATAGGCACATGGTTTGGGAACATGAATTGTTGATGAAGCAATAATGGAGTTTTTCCAATGTGAGTTCAGAATCAAAAGAATATTCTAGGGAATCAAATTTTCATGGTTGGGATATTTTTGACACTCTCTAGGTCACATGTATGTTTTGATTTGGGACTTTATTGTCAATATCATTGTTCCAAATGTGTATAAAAGCTATGTAGCAATATTTTATATTTTTTGGAGAATCATTATAGGTGTATAGATTGTGAAAAATTAATAGTGACCTTACGATAATCATGAAATATGTATTTGTTTGATCCATAGAAATTTTGAATATTTATGACAAGGTTTTTCAAACAAATAGATAATTCTAGGAAAACCATGTGAGATGGTTGGTTTGGATATAGAGGTAACATCACAATATTCACAAAATTTTTATGACTATGTGAATATTATTAGGTTACCACACACTTTAGTTTTTAGGGGATTGTTGTGACCACATGGTTATTTCATGGTTTTTTTAATTGGGAATCCAAACTATGTGTCTCATAAGTGTTTTATAAAATTTAAAAAAATACCCAGACACACATAAATTTTTAAACCCAAATTTTACACTTTTATCCAATTAGTTTGAATAATTATTTCCTTGAAACTCAATAAATTTATCCCCATTTATCTCAGTTATTATCATTCTACATAGGTGCATCTCTTCATGGTATGCAAGAATATACACTTGATTCCTTACCTATTCTCTAGATATACCCTCATTCTCTCTTCCCCTTAACTCATTAGTAACCTCATGTGGAATGACAATAATATCTTAGGTGTTGGGTGAAGAATTAATTAATTATCTTATAGATGTAGTCTTATGAGGACTGGAGCGTTTCATTTCCAATATTTTATTTGATGGTGACTATGCATCATTCATTGGTGAGATAGGTGTCTCTAGATAATTGATATTTCACATTGCACAACATATAATTATTAGGTTTTCCTTTGGATTGAATTATGGAAATGTGTGATTTGATATCACTTAGGTCTAATTTTTTCAGTTGCATCTTTGATAGAATGGAAAATGCTTTAAAAGGGGTTGGATTTATAAATAGTTTTACACACATCATGTGTTTGATGAAATCCCTCAAATATAATATTTACTCTAAAATTTCTATTCAATAATGGGAGATGTAATTTATTACTTGTAGAAGTTTTTTATAAAATTATGGGTATGATTTAATTTAACTTGGTGAGAAAACATGGGACATGGGGACCTCGATTGCACTAGGTTATGGACATATGAAAACCATAGTATGTGTCACCACAAGGGGTGATGGTTATAGAAATGATATATTGTTGAAGGAATTAGTATCAATATGATTCACAATATGTCATCATATTGTTACTTGTGTGTCCTAGTTACATATTCTCATTGGCTAGAGCCCAATTATTCCTGGTTTTATTCATGACAGTGATGTTTTTTTCTCTAAATGCTTACATGTTACACTTTTTAGATAAGAAGGATCTTGATCAATTTGATCTATTTTATAATTTATATTTATTTCTATATTCTTATGAAAATAAATATGGTTTGTTATTAAAGAAAACCTAAAGGTCGTTTCATGAGTAATATTTGAAAATAACATTTATTATAAAACCTATTTTGTATTGAATCTAAAACTAATGGTTTCATTTTGATACTCTTTGTATAGATTCATGGTGATATCCTACAAGGTGTTACCCCCACACCCTGTATATTATATTGGGTGTGTGCATATATAGTTATACAGGATCTTGATAAAGGGATTGTTATCATGTATTATTATAAATTATCTTATACAATTTCTTTCCAGGGTGGTTTCAAATAGTTGAGGAGGACAGTCACATAGATACATAGTTTTGATCCATGAATAATGTTGTTTCTGGGATTATCCTATTGGATTGTTATGTTATGTCACATGTTTTCATATAGATTATTCCCTGACACAATATGGTTTTTTAACATTATCTTGTTATATATGGGACATGTTGTGTTTCTTTTTAGGGTGAAATCATTCAATTGTTTTATTTGTTCATACCCAGTTGCGTGTTTCCATACAATTGTGATCAGGAATGTGCTTTAGGCCTTTTGGAAGGCCATCATGGGAGATGTGTTAGGTCTACCACGGTTGTTTCATTATGTTAATATATTTTATGGTTGACTGTAAAATGATTATTTTTAAATGTTGAACTTTAAAATATCTTATATTATACATATATAAGGGTTTCTGACCTAAAAATATTAAATATATTAAAAATTACACACGGATCTGTTAAAGGATCTAAGAAAATATTCAATAATGTAATGATAATTTTTTCATTTGTCTAAAAGTGAATAGTGGGAGAATCATTGTATTCCATGTGATATATATTGATAAAATATGATAAAATAGTAGTCTTATAGTTCATTAAGGAATGGTTGAAACTATTTCCTCATGAATGAATTAATGTAAAAACCCATGTTTAGTGAACAACATTTACTGAGATTTATTTGTGGCTTTCAGAGAATAATTCAACATTCATAAATTTAAAAGGTATTGAAAAATAAAAGTTGAATCTATTGGGGGATATTTTTTTGAAAAAATCACTTGTTACAAGTCATTGACAAGTGATGTGTTAGAAGAAATATGAGGAGATTATGATGAAAATAAAACAATATATCCTTTAGTAATGGAATTGTCACATATTCCATATTATATACTATATTTTATATTTCCTATGATTAAATCAAGGGAAAAAATATAACAAAAATACATGATAATTCCATTGATCAATAATTATATATATCCAATAGCACTTTGTAAGTACAAGGGACATGTTTATGGTACATATAGAATAATATGATCATGTAATCAAGGGGGTATAATAACTATCCACCAAATAGCGCAATATGATATATTATTATGTTTAAGAAAAGTAAATGAGAAACATAAGATCATTATAAATAGTGGTCACGAATTTTATAGAATATTAGTATATTACATTTTGTAATTCAGTTAAAGAAGTTGTATAAATATGTATCTTTATTGAAAATCATGGTATTATACCAAATAATTATAACTTTTCATCATGTTTATTAAAATAATAATATAGTATTAATACTGGGCAAGAACTCCAGGTTATGAACATGGTTTTTAGAAATAGAGTTTTGAGAT
This sequence comes from Viscum album, assembly GCA_963277665.1. Lineage (NCBI taxonomy): Eukaryota > Viridiplantae > Streptophyta > Magnoliopsida > Santalales > Viscaceae > Viscum > Viscum album. Next base: position 823,396,166 of record OY728162.1, read on the forward strand.
ATCATCTCTTAAGGTATTGTACATAAGAAGTTGAAGATAATGTTAGTGAATTATACATATTAAAACATGGTATACTGAATTACTAGAAATATATCTTATTTGAAAAAATATTTTTCATGTGTGAGTTAATATGTTATGTATAGTAAATTTTTGGCTCATGTGAAAGTGGGGGTTTTATTATCTTTTTTTCCTTTACCCAACACCAAAATGAATATATTTATTATTATGTAGTGTATGTATTGTGATATATTCATAATTTATAAATACAGTCATAATAACGAAACTTTTTTATGTAATAGGTATGATAAGGCACATATATTACATGTTGTATTAAATATTTATTGAAAATCATATCTATAATGGGAACCCCATGAAAACATGAGAGTAATATTAACAATATGACCTATTATCTAGATTCATAAATATGATGGGACTAAGATGATATATGACTTTCACTAGTTGGGAGAACATAGAACTACATGAGAAATGGATTCTAGAAGTAGTTTAAAACACAAATAATTGTTTCTCTTAATTTTATCAAACCACTATGGTGTACATCAGAAAATATTATTGAAATAATTTTTTACTAATTGTGGTCTTGGAGAAAACTTATGAATCTATAAATCACTTCTATATTTATTGTAGAAATTTAAATTATTGAGTTTTTATAATATTTATTATTAGTTATAACAATTGTGGAAATATTTTTGTCTGTTTATCTAAATTTTATACATTAAAATATATTAATGGCCCTTATAACAACCATGAAAAAATTTCATGATGGTTTAGTAGTGAATACCATAAATTGGTGATGAATTAGAAATATGTAGTGGTGGTTAAAACAAATTCTAAATAAATAGCAATGATTTTTTTTTCATGGAGGTTTAATCCATTTTTATACGCTATAAAATCTTAATAGGGATTGAGGGAGATCTATAAACACCACCATCATAAATTTTGATATGCGGATATATCTATAACATATAGTTTTTTTTACATTCAATAGTTTAATAATAAATGATATCGTAATTATAAAAATTATATAATAAAAAATTTAAATACATAAATATTTTTTTATCAGTGAAATACTACAAAGGAAGCATATATATGTTTTATAAAATAATATAATACACATTAATAGAGGGTTCCAATATAAAAATTATCCCCAAAATTTAGGCTGCATTCCCCCGTATGATCTACACTACTCATGTTCCTGTCGACAAATAGCCTTTGAAACATCTTATTCCAATGTTAAATAGAATTTTAAATATAAATTAGTTTTCATTACATATTTTTTAAAAGAAATTTAGAAAAAAATATCATAATAATTTAAAAATAATAATATAAATGTACAAGATTTTATTACCACCCATATCAAGTTAGAAATTTAAGGAGTTGTTTTCTTTTTCCTACCCTAAAATAGATAAAGAAAAAACGTTAGACACATATTTGAATGATATATAAAATATATTTCACTATTAATCATTATTTTGGCTTAAATTTACTTGTCTATAAAAAAATATAATTCTTCTAAGCGATTATAATGTTACTATGAACATGATATATGATGGAAATAGATATCATGTCAAAAGATAATTTCCCATATATATACTAGTATAATCCTCTAGCTTCATCTGTAATAACCCCATATATGTCAAATAGAAAAATCATTATACCTATGTAAAAAATTATTATTTCACATTAATATTTTCATAACTATCATGGACATGCTCTAATACCATCATGATTTTAATTATGAATCCATATTCTCAGTAAATGACCACTCCAAATAACTCTACCTAATCACTTGGATATTCTTGAATAAAAATACATCAAAAAATAGTTATTTTATAAAAAATACACTAGGAATGGATTTTGGTGAGTACATGTTTATAATTAAAAATGGAAATTCACTATTAGTAGATATAAAACCATTTAGTGAAAAATTATAATACCAATGTCTATCGTGGGAAACTATATTGAAATTTTATTTTTATTAGAATTTTTTACAAATATACAAAATTAATTGTTTCATTTTTAATTAAGATATTCTATGGGCATATTATACTATGTTAATTAATTTATGTTTAAATATTTTGTATAATTTTCAGTGTGTAGACTTAATAGGGTGATTAGAGTGGGAATTATTATTTAGTTGATGATTGTGGGGATATATAATGTGGTAAGTTAAACCTTATAGTGTAGAGATACATAAGGTATAGTGAATTAGGAAAATCAATTATTATGATGTTATGAGAGTTATTTTTCTACGGAGTGGTGTGTTTTTATCTTATTTGTAAATTTATTAGAGGCATGTAATGAAAATAGAATCATGATATAATGAAACTAAGGAGTATACATTATGATATTGGGAGAATATAATATGGGTATGATGATATAAGATTTTCAATGACATTAGGATTTCATGAAATTTTATGGTTTTTAGGATACCTTTATCTAAAAATAATATAAAATAATTTATAACATGATATACGATATAAAAAAATATTTTCAAAATTATGTATAAAGATACTCTTACTTGACATATTATAAATAAAAAATGAATATATAAGTTAAAGCAGTACTAAGAATTCATTAAATTTAATCATGAAGGAACATATTATTTTTATCATTTATCATTAACATGATTTCATCATATTGACCCTCCCTTACAAGACTATCTACTTCAATATCATCAAAGACAGATAGATCAATCTTGTTTTGCTGATAGTGTTCATTGTCATAAAGAAATCATTAATTATATCACCCAAATAAGACATTTCTATTATCCTTACATGAACTCAAACACTCACCCCATCATGACTCTATTATCCACATTTTATAAAATATTTTCATGTGAAGAAAAAATATATGGATCATTTAATATATTTTCATAAATATTTATTAATAGAGTAAAGTTTACATAATTAAATTTTATAGAATAATTCCTTATTCTCAAAAAAATATTGAATCGCATAAATTTTAATAGAATTATGAAAATTTCCCATGATAATTTAATTCAATAATGAAAACCAACATTCTACAGTATTAAATCCTTGAGAGTTATATGAAAATTATTATTATTATTTTGTTTTAAACCCTTCATCAATAAAAACAATATAAAACTAGAACCCATTAAAATTATAGTCTTAAAATATCCTACACATCTACAAATGGTCCTCAATATAACTATTTGAAACCATCAACAATTATAGATTGATTACCAATAATCATGATCTATACTTATAAATATAATCTATTTCTAGATACATAAGATAACTTTAATGATATATTATGAATATATAATTGATTATGATCTTGTAATATGTAAAAAACAATCAATATTGTGTTTGTTAAAGTGTTTTATTATATATTTATACATTACTATTCAACATAAAAATCATAACTATTTTTTTCACATTCAATTATTTAACAAAAGGAATAAAATATACCCATTGAGTAACACATATCTATGTGCTTATATGGTCTCTATTTGTGTCAATGAAATTAATGATATTTTCCTAACAAAATGACATAAAATGAGATTTTTTTTTAACATGTTGGAAGACTAATGTCTTTTTGTGTTATTAAAAATAGGTCTAACACAACTAAATTAGATTAAAATATTATCCAAACACCTTGAAAAAAGGTAAGACTCCATTAACCTATACAACCTTCAGAAATAGAGCCATATGGTTGACATTAATTTCATAAAAAATACATAAAATAACCTCAAAATCTATTAAAAAAAGCAACATAGCTTAATAAACCATATATATAATGAAAGTGAAAATTTTAATATTTTAATGATTAATAAGTATGGTGAAAGTACCACCTTATGGTATGCATCCATCGATAAAAATGAGCCATCTAACATTGTTTTCCATAACCAAATGAATCGTTTGATGAACCATCACAGTAAAAACTGATAGAGGGAATATTATATCCAAATTAAAATAACCATTAAAACAATTCATGATGTTTTTCATGCTCAATGGGGTTTAATTTTTTCATACAAACATTTTTATGGATTCTGAAAAACTCAATTAAAATTTCTATTATTTTTTTAGGTAACAGTTTTTACAATACGAGAGGTAAAAATTTATATATAAAATTATGTGATTCATTAAATTTAAGACCACATAATATATAATTTTTTTGAGTAAATTCATTTTGATATGTTACTCGATATCAATGAGGTACTTTCACATTTTTCATTCGTTAATGGAAATCAAACATTTATTAAGTTTTCAATGAAAAAAAAAATACTTCAATAGACATTATATTAAAACGATTACATAAATTATTTTTTAATTTCATATCTTCTAACTCTTTAGGATAATTATGATTATATTGTTAATTTAAAAAATCATTAAATATTATGAAAACCAAATTTTCACATGCTTTCTTTCCAATGTTCATAAAATCAAGATTATGATGTAACAATTGAAAATCCCAATATTCCGGTTCGAGAAAAAAATATTATTTTTCATCCATTTTTTCCAACTACCTCAGATGAGAAGTTTTTCTTATCCCAGAAATGATCAACATATACTATTTAATAAATTTTTCATCAAAAATTAATAATTGTGAATCAAAATTTGAACGTAAGAACAATTTTTGAGGAGGCCATAAATAATTAAATTCATTGATTTAGGACTTATTAAACTGGTATATATTAGATACATCTATGAATTTATGATGAAACATTAAACAATAATTTCTTCAATATGTAACTATTCTAGTGTTGAATTCAATTTTACAAACTGGACATTCCTGGCCAGTGTGAGTGTTCAAACTAAACATTTTCTTAATCCCAAGAAATCAATAATAATCCACATTAGTGAAACAAATATTTTGAACAATTTTTTTTTCAATGTATCATATATATCTACACCATTTTAGCATAAATATTGAAATTATTTTACAATAGGTTGAATGTATATATTAATGTAAATTTTAGGAAGTATTTTCCAGAAATGATCATAAAAAATGAATGATTGTTTTCTCATACACATACTCTTAGTAAAATTATAAGAGATCAAAATAACAAACCATCTATAACGGGTTGTACATAGAGTCCTTAAAATATAAAAACCATTAGTATAAAAAAAATACATTACTAGGATATAGAGAGAAATGTGGATATTACTAATAAAATGATTTCCTAGACTTAAAATATATTGGATGATGTGTAAACTTGTAATTATTGTTTTATATGGAATGAAACTTGATTTTATTTATAGTTTTAAAAGACATATAAAATCTTTGAAATCATTATTCTAATGGAATGTAATTTAAAACCATTATAGCGGTTATATATATATTAGTATTTTAATTATATTAATTCAAACATCCATTATTATTCAATGACTTCCATATAGAATTATGACATATTTTACACTTTTCTCTATCGAAATCATCCCCTAATAAAACATACTACCATTGGGAAATGCATGTATCCTTGTGTAACTGAGAAGGATGTTTTTAATTACTTTCTTCATCTTATAAAATAAATAATGTATAAAATCTTCCATTAATTAATTGTTTATAACACTGACATCATTAACATTTTTTTAATTCCACATAAGCACGTGATAAGGTAATACTTCAATAGAATGGTCAATTGATTATATTTTCTATATATTTCATAAAAATCCCCACTTAGATCGTGAAAAAATTGATAAAATTAATTTTATTAATCAATCCACATATCTATTGTATTAATATCTTAAATATTAAAAATATAAAACATTAATATGATACAACATTTATCATGTTATGCTTACTATGAAAGCATCATTAATCAAATTTTGAATTTCATTCTCTACTATTAGGACAATAGTTTTTTCATTATATTAATGGAATAAAGTCAACATTTATGTTATTATCAATTCCCCATGAACAACATATCTAACATATCCAATAGGAAATTGTCACAATATAATGATCTAAAAAACATCATGTATTTTCAACAGTTATTTGAAATTAAAATAAATATATAGACATCTAATTCTTATATCTACATATCAATTTACAATTCTAAATTAATAAAACACCTCCAATCCCTTAATATAATGAGTTTTATTCAGGGTAAATTAATCCTAATTTAGTCCATTTATACCCTAGAAATAAATATATCTATACAAAATAAAACACACCCTAAGTAAATAAACTCATGTAATAAAATAAAACATATCAAGGAATAATATATAATAATTTATAAAATCTAATGAAGAAAAATTCATCAAAAACAGTATAATTACAATCAATTTATTTTTTATTTTCATATTCCATGATATAAATATATCTAATAACATTTTGAAAAGTATTTGTGAAATAATATAAGAATGACTAATCTATAATTTGTAAACAAATACACTACAAAAAATAAAACATAATTTCATTAATTCATCAAATTAAATTTAAGACGGAAACTAAAAAAATTACCCTAATAACACACTAAAAATTATCTATAATTTATATAATCAATAAAATTAATAATTTTTTAAAAATTTATATATATACCAACATCATATATCATGAAATCCCTAAGTAATTGTAATTCAAAACATTTATATTCTAAGAATTTGAATCCACAATTTTAAATACCACTATAAATCCAACGGAGTTTATTGAGATCAAAGAATAATAAAGAAAATATAAGAGTAGTTCTTTCAAAAACATACCTTGTACCAAGAATAAATATATAGATAAGGGTGATAAGCTTATGTGACATATTATATAGAAGGATAAACCACATCGAATAAAGAGTTGTTTTGGAAAATAATGGGAGGAGAAGATTGAGAAATATAAGAGGGGTTTATAAAATTAAGGAAAAGGGTTTGGGGTTCATGGGATTGAAGGAGTAGGATACTAATGATGTGGTGGAGATGATTTTCCAAGGGATGGATGACCATATGGATTCAAATAATAGAAAAAAGATAAGTATAGGTGGTGTGACTATAATAAATGGGTTTAAAAAACAATTTTTTTTAAATAACTATTGATATAAGAATTTTATTTTTGGGTTTTAAGATAATTGATAGCAATATGTCAATACATTTTGATTTTAATTAACTACCACTAATAAATTTGGATGAAATTTTAAGAGCCTTAGGTGTTTAATTAGTGGTGGTTTTTTTAATCTTTTTCTAATGAACCATCAAAAAGGATGTTTTTCATGTAGTGTAATCATTGAGAATTCTACTCATGAAGTTCCCAATTTTTTATCTTGAGTATTCTTAATCATATGGACAATCCATCCAATAAGAAAACTACATATATTTGGTGTTAATGGATATTCCTCTATAAGAGCATGTGTATTTAACTCTGAATGTTATATAATTATAAATATAAATCATTGATTATATACATTGATATATAATGAAAACCACAACATCTTATGATTTTGGGTAGGTATTTTTCATTTGCTGTGTTGTTAAAATTATAAAATCGACTTAATGATATTGAAGGGATTTTTCATATCTTTGTATTGTAATATGATATCACTATGACTTTGACGATGAATTTAGTGCCTTGAATAAATTCATGGCCATCATAAATGAAGTAATGTGAATCAATTATTGTTAAATAATGATAAATAAACAAATATATGATAGTGAAAAATATCATCCATCAATATTTATTAGATATTTCAAGATGAATAAATAAAAATATAAATTAAGAGGTAATAGTATGATTTTTAGTTATGAAAAATATCTATCTCATTAGGGGATATGTTTTTTAGAAACACCACTTAGTCTTTAATAAACACTAAACACTATATATATAAGGTACACAAGTTTCAAAGACAAAGGGAATCGATAAGTTTCAGTAATTATGTTGAATTTAATTTTAGGATTATTTGGGTATCATGTCTATCAGTCTGTTAATGTCCACATTTGAATGATCATAAGTAAATTAGTAAAAAACTCAATTATATTTTATTGAATTTTAGAATAATTAATAATTAATATATTTATCAATTTTTTCATAAGTTATTTGGTATTAAATTACTTGAACTTGGAATATAATTTTCTTAATTAATATTAATTATTGAGGTTTTATTTTGTATATTTTAGTGGTAAAAGATACATTATTTGTACTTAATTCTTCACATGATTTGTTAAATAATTACTTGTGACTAGTGAATTAAATTTTACATTTACGATAGGTTAATAATGACATAAATTACATTTTGGATTAGGCTTAAGGATTGTTTTTCCTAAAAGATATTAAGCCACCAATATAAAACATAAACCCCTTTACATAAATTTATTTATGAGCCATGAATTTTTATTTAGATAATTTCCACGAATCTAAGTCCTCCCATGACTTATCTTAAATATTTTAAAGAGAGAGAGAGAAAATTTCATCACGTTACTTACTCATATTGGATAGATTTTGTATTAATATGATTATTGTATAGGCATCATAATACACATCATATTTAATGAAAAAAACTTGTTGAATGATAATAAAATATGTTTCTATGGTGTGTGTGTGTGGATGATTTATAGGGTTCATTATTTGGTTCCCTCAAACAAGAATAATTTGAAACTGATTAGAGTATGTTGGGATTACATGAATAAATGAGGTATTCTTCATTTTGTGTTTATCATACATAAAATTTTCATATGTGATCCATTTATTAATTTTAGAATTATTATTCTCATTCATATTTTCAAAATATATTAGTTCAAAGAAATTATAACATTGATATGAAACCATCCCGTTTTCTCCATGATATAGTTTGATTACTAATTTCATACATACATGTAGATAGATATCATTTTATCATTATGTTACTCTCAACACATTATTATGAATTAGGTAATATTATAGAAATCATACCAATATATTATTATAAACATCAAGGACATCTAAATGAAATATAGTTTTTGAATTACTGAATTTCAATCAATTAGAGTTTTATATGTCGTTGATTATGACATTATAAATATTTTGGGTCCATTGTTGGAGTAAACTCACCTATAACCATTCTATATGTATGTTACATTATATGAATTGGATATGTTCTTCTGATCAGAAATCAAATATATATATATATATATTTTGATATATTTTGTGGAATTCACCTATAAAATATTTAGGTGGATGATTTTATCACAATGGAAAATTTCTTTATCATTAAATAATTTTTTATGAGATTTTTCAGTAGTTAATAGTGATGTGAAACTATCTAATGTAGAAGTATGTTGTATAATTAATATTAGTATTACAATTATAGGGATACTACATGTTGATTGTTGTGATAGTTCTTGTTTAGGCATGAGGTATTGTTTATAATGGATTGTGGTATTTTGTTAAAGGCACATAGAAGACATGTGATATTCAAAACATTATAGTGTATACAGATATGAAATTGAATGATTATTATAATTTTTATTTTGTATATTATTAATGATCCTTGGGATGAAATACTGAATAGTTTAATGAGAATATGATATATGATATTAATGTCTCTCTAGTTTTATTAGGTTTAATTAATGGTCCTGGACTAATTTAATCATGGTCAGTTAGATGTATTCAAGACCATATACTTTTGAAATGAAGGTATGTGTTCATAATATATTGTCAACCATTATGAATTATAATAGTGAGTGGTAGTAGTATTACTAATATTTCAATACCTATTTTCTTTTGGATTATAAATATGACCGATAGTTTCTTTGTTAATTCATTTCATAGGTGTGATAAATTCCTGGAAAACTAGAGATATTAATGTTTAATTTCATAGTGGTTTATGTTGAATGAAATTGATTTGGAATCATAATTTTTAAATTATTATGTGATGACTTGGATTAAATGATGAGGGAGGTGGTAATTTAATTAAGTGAATTTTACATGATTTTGATAAGAACATCTAGATTAGTTTTTATATTCTTATTATATAATGGGATGAGTAATTATAAAACATGATTAGAATATGCTTATGATCTTGGATTATTATCAGATAATGCTGATTATAATTATCAAATAGATAAAATCCTAGGTTTTATACATTAATACATTGAGTTTTATGATTCATTAATGTATATGAGAGCGTTAAATATATTTCCTCTACAATATGGAGAGATAATCCATGAATTGTGTAGTTCATTACAATGATGAAATGAGGTAGTGATAAAATAGTTCAAATGACACCATGATTGTTTAATAAATCATCTCCATATGGAATTATGATATTATAAAAAATATATTAACATTTATGTAGTTAATATGATGTGATTTATTTATTTATCTATCAATATTTTATTAGTGGTTTTATAGTTATAGAATATAGTATCTCTTGTTCATTCAATAAAAAATGCATTCAAATGGAAGCTACAAGTGAGATTGAGGGTTTCAAGTGATTAATTAATTAAATAGAATTGATATTAATCCATTGGGTGATATTAATAAATTTAAATTAGTTTCTAGTTTAATCAATGAGAATATTGATTTGATGTATTATTTTTTTAGGGATTGACCTAGAGAGATGTTCTTATGTTCCAGATGGCGAGGTTGTGAAATAGAAGATAGTACCTCGTATTTTTATTTTTAGATTGTGTTGTGATATATTATAATGCCTCAAATTATTATATATGAATAGATTAAACGTTCTTAGGTGAAATTACATGAATTAATTCTTTAATTTGGGAATCTTGATTCTCTTCTCTACAGTTAAATAGTGAAAAATTGTGAAGAAAGTCTCTCACTTTCAGATAGTGTAATTATAAATATTACGAAAATGTAATGTGGATTGAATTCTTATGATGTTTTTTCATTTTATTTATTGATATATTAATAACACGTTTCCATGTCTATGAGATAAAATTAATATATGAATTATTTTAGGATTTTTGATCCATCATTTTCCTTTCTATCGCTAAAACGAAAGTATTGTAATAATGCATCTATGACACACTACAATCTCAAGTTTTCTCTATTACTTTTATTTAATTATTAAATTTTAAGTCACTATTGTTTGTCTCTCCCTCCAGGACAAATTCCATTGAATATTAATAATTTTGATTGTATAGTTCATATTGCCCAGTTGTGCGGACAATTATTACTAATAATGCAGTAAAAATGTGACATGACTACATATTATTGATGGTTTAATTACATTGTGGGAACATAAAATGTCTAACCATGAACCAACCTCTTGGTACTCCATTTAGGAACCCATTATTTGGTAAATCATGCTTCCAGAACATGTGATATCCTTGTGTTTTACTTTTTTGGAATCCTAATTTTGTCCCCAATTAAAGAAAATCCCCAAACTCACACATCATTTACGTATTTTCATAATGAACCACCCATGTATCCTTGATAATTCCAATTTCCCTACTTTCCTCTCTTTACAATGGTAATTTTTTGGGGGTTTAATCTTGATTTGAGTTTGTATCCTCAAATTATGAACTCAATTATCTTAATTTCATCCACATTACTTATTTATTCACGTTTCAACTTCTCCCCCCTTGTTATGTTTCTCATTATATCGACCATAATAATAAGGGTTTCTTAATTGGTTACTTTTAGTACATAGGGCTTAAGAGGCTCCCTATGAAAAAATTTTAATCGAAATTCATCATGGAATATGATTATATCTTGATGAAGGTATGATTTCTCTATTACATAACACTTTAAGACTTTTGAACCATGATTTCCTGGTTTTAAACAATATTTTAAATGTCTAGTTATAAGTAAAATATATGTCTAATAATCTTTAGAAAAAGAAAACCACATTTCACATGGTTTCAATTGAATGTTATGGACCATTCATTTAAAATATGTGACTTAAATCTCTTTATCTAATACTACTAACACTAGTTATTTTAAATTCCCCAATGGGTTTTATTAATGGATTTCATATTATAAAATTTTTATAGTTCTTTAAACTAATTTTCAAAAGAAACACTAGGTTGTTAAGGGTGTTATTGTACTTTAATGAATGTGGGGTGAGATGTTTTGTATTGATATTTCATGTTAGTTATGTGTTTTTTTTAAATATTTTTTTGTAAACTGGTTTCCAAAATTATATTACAAGGCCCAGTTGGATCATTATTAAATAATTTTAAAGTTAACCTTGAATAATGTCCCTTTTTATGTTTTTGAAATGTTCTATGATTATATTTTTATTTTCCTAATGGGGATTTTTTTAATATAATTATTATAAATGAAAGAGAGGGGTTGTTTCTATGAATGGTGTTCAGATGTGAGGGTGAGTTATTATTCATATTTTTTCATATTTAATGACTGAAATTATTACATATATTTTTATTTCAAAAGACTAAAGGGGTGTTTAGGTGATTCCTTCGGTTATGCATACAACACTTGTTCAAGATAATGATCTAAGTACTAAACATGAGATAGACTATGCTCCACTATTTTTATTTTATCCCTCAACTATGATGGGTAGGTAATTGTTGGGTTTTATCAACTTTTGTTCTTATCTAGAATCAATCATATTTATTATATTTATTACCATTTCATATTTTATCCCCTATGATCTTATATTTCCATGGTAATCATTATTTTACATTTAATGATTGTGTGTGTGTTTTTCTTATTCTGAAAATAATACTTGTTTTCTAAAATACCATGAGTTTTTTTTAAATATATTATGAACTAATTTTATTTATTTGAAAAATGATTCTTTAAATTGAATATAATATCAATTATTATGTTAAAATATTCTGAGGATAGATAAAAAGTCTCTAATCTACTGTTTCAATTAAGATCATTGAAGAGTATGTTTTATAAAATGGCTTATAATTGATATTTATTTTCCTTATGCGTGACATAAAAAAAGGTTTTTATAAATGAATTTTCATATTATATTGAAATGATTTTCTTTTTTAATGATTATCAATAGGGTTTAGGGAGGATACCTATTGGTCCTCCATGAACAAACCTGTTTAAATTTTGTGTTCTATTTCATCCCTTTCATTCCCAAGGAGTATTCCTGGGATAATGTTTGATGGTTACACATGGAGTCACTTGGATGTATGATTGTTATTTTTTATTCAGTTCCATTGTTTCATCCATGATATTATACATTCATATTTTCCTTTTTTTTCTTATGGGTGGTTTTTATGAATGTGGTGTTATAAATGTTTAATAAATGGGGTTTTTTCTTTCATAGGGGTTGGACGAAATTATGATTTTTTGTTCATGATTTATTTTCTATTTTTGTATGTTTATTTTATTTTTCATGAGTATCCAATGTTTAAATGAATTATTCCATAATTTTGAGTAAATTATTGGCTAATAGTTTATGTTATTTTATAGTATAAATCATCCCCTATTTGTATTTTCAGATTCCTGATTTATAATTTTTATGCCACATGGATTATGAACACCCCTTGGGCCTTTCCATGGGCAGGTTTGGGAATCTAAAAGATTAAAAATTCAGGTTTTTTCAAAAAAAATATTTATAGATCCTATGTTCATTAATGGGACTTGGTTCTTGAAGCACCCTTTATTATTTGGGTGTTTCTGTTATATTGTATACAGTACTATTGGAACACCATATGTAAGTTTATAATGAGTCTATCCAACTCTTTTACATTTTATGCCTTGATTTGTGAAGGTAATTCATTTTATGTCTTAATATGTTATTTTTTTCATTTAATTCCAATATGTGATTTGTTTGGTTATTTATTGTTTTGGGGAATGATAAGTGGAGTGAAATGGGGGTAGATGGGGAGATCATAAGGCTTGTAATGGAATATGGAGACTGAGTTACTGATTCATTATGATTCATAATACTTGTTGTGTATAGTCACACTGTCCACCAATCCATGTTTCTATGTAACACATAGATACTAGTACACCTTTCAATTATTGTCAGACTTATTTTGTTTTTTATTCAATTTTTATCATGTTATTCCCATTTTTTTTGTATATAACATCATGTTTTATTTTAAAATAATGGTTTTAAATGTTCAAGTTATTATTTTTCAATGTAATAATGGAGTTTACCAAAATTGATTTAATGAAAAACCGGGTGATTGTATTTCTGAAAAAAAAACTATATTGAGAAGAATTGGTTCCTTCATAATTAATTTGGTGTGGAGTACCATATTTCAATAATTGTTTTCTGTAAGTTTAAAGTCCATTAATAGTTTTTATGATGAATGTTGGTTTCAATGAAGATATTTGGCTTCTAGAAATAAAGCTTTTGGGTTCCATTACGTGAGATGAAATGATTTTCATATTTTAAATATTGTTAGACATTGTTCGTAATTATTGATATTTAAAGGTATTGAACTGTGCGTTTTACCAAAATGTTGATATTCATTTTGATAACTACAGTTTTTATATAAATGGGTATTATATTTTATGTGATGGAATGTGGGTTTAAAGTTATTTTTGTGAAATTTTAATGATGTTGCGATATTTCTTTGTAAATTTTTTGTTGAATATTAAATTATAACTGAATTTTAAAAGACTGAAATAATTTAATATTGGTAATTAGAATGTTCAAAATGTTATGGAATAATCTTTTTTTTTTGAAATTCTAGTAGAATTGTCAATAAAGGAATTAGGTAATTAATATGTTTCTTTTTAAGTGGAAATGTGGTGGAATAATTCATATAAGTTATATGAAATTATTAATTTGGGATTTATAATTGAAAAAAGTAACTTAGGTATTTTTTCTAGTTTAATATGGGGAAGTTACTTTATGGTGTGAATGTTTTTGGAATCAATATTCATACATATGATATGAAATTGATGGGTTATAAAAAGGGAATATGACATTTTTTAAAAATGTTTTTTGAAATTGGGTTTGTGTACTTATAAGAACACATATGGAAGTTATTTAATTTTTTTCTTTTAGTTGATAAATATATTTTAGTAGTTCCTATTACATTTGTTACTTTTAATTTAACTCTGACAAGGTTCTAAATTAATATGATGACTATCATCCCAAAAGAATGCATTCCTTCCATTTTCTAGATGTATTCTTGTTTTAGTGTGGTGATGATTATTTTTTTTATATCGATCATAGGATGTTTTGGATTTTATAATGTGGTATTTTGTTCATTATTCTCTTTATGTTTTCACATGGATTCTCTTGTGGGAATTTTGATCATTTTAGGGATTTTTTTCTTTAGTGATCTAAGGATCCTTATTCCCATAAATATGTTGGACTTGTTATTTTTCTCATTTGTTGGGGGTTCTAATTTGGAAGCCATATATTTGTTCTATAGTAGTAATAATGAATGTTACCCCTAGTATATGTTACATCCTAGCTGGTTCCTTGATTATTTATATGGGTGCACTAGGTTTTGGAGTTTCAGGAAATATTCCCCAAGATTCTTCCACAATAACATATATTATAAGGCTATAATTTCTTATTATCATCTGGGATTTTATTTTTTGAGGTAATTATAGTCATGTATTATATTCTAACAAATGGTTTGGATTATTTTTCCATTTTCAGGGTGATATCATTCATGAGATCTTGTTCATAGTGGAATATTTTATGTCTAGAAGATATGGATTTGTATTATGGTACTTCTAAATGTTAATGGTTTCCTTGGTAATCATTCCCTTTTTCTGGGAATTTTTCATCCAATGTACTGATTTTAATCATTCTAATTTATGGGAATGAATTGTTTTTTTTGAGTGTTGGTACATTATTATAATTATAATATGGTGGGGAGAACTCTATTGATAATCCTTTGGTGGGGTTTTGACAGTATTTTACCAAAATGTGCCTTTTATATTATGATGAATCTATGGTATTAGGTTGTGGCATGTGTGTTGATTATTTTCTGAAAACACCCATCAAAGGATGTTTGTTGATCACTGGTCTCTATTTTGGTCTTAGGACGTTTCATATGAATTTTTGGGGTTTTTTTGTTGTTCCATCATGCACTTTGAGTTGGGTGTTCCTTTGGTTGTGAGGTTTTGGGTTATGAAGACAACATTTTTCAAACATTGAGTTTCCTTCCATTTGGTTGTATTCTTTATTGAATTCTATTAAATTCCGTTATGGTTACCTATGGTGAGGGAATTAGAAAATTTTGGTGTGTCCCATTTCAACATTGACGATAATTTCATCAATCAATGGTTTAAATTTCATTTGATATTAATGTTTCTTGAATCATGGCCTTAGTATTGGGGTTTGGCTCTATTTATTTTTTAATCAACTGTTTTATTTCAGTCTCTCTAATGAGAAAATAATTATGGTGGGTAGGATTGTCACAACATGACCTCGGTTTTACAATATTATTTTATTTGTTTTAATTATTTTATTTATTTATTAGTCTCTATTATTTCCCTCTCTCATTCTTGGATAAATTTCATTGAATTTTGTTGTTTGTTTTTGTATGGTTCATGGTTTGTCTCAAAGTTAGTATTAACAATGTAGAAATTAGGTGATAGGTTTATGTATTTTAAATTATATAATTTCATATTTATCAAATGGTATATTTAACAGTGAGGGTTGCCTATTATACATTATCAAGGTCCTCTAGTGAAACATTGTAAGTCGGAACATGGTTTTTCTAATAGTGTGATATACCCAGTTTTTTTGGGAATTCCTATTTTTACCTGATTAAATTAAATCATAACCCCCCCTATTCATGTGATGTCCCACCTATGATATCTCCAAATTCACCTCTTCTCATTAATTAATTTCCATCTCATGGAAATTACATATGATATATTTATGATTTGAATCTATATCATAAAGTTATAGTAAGGTTTCACATTTATTTCATTGTTCTTCATCATTTCTACTATTTTCTTCTTCATCCCATTGTTTTGGTACATTATGGATAATCCCTAATTGGAATGTGTGTTTCTTAATAGTGATTTTTATACCAATAACTTGAGACCCTTTCCTTGTATCCTTTTTAGAAGTATTTTCCAAGGGATTTGATTATACCTTTATTAAGGTCGGTTTTATGCTATGTATAACTATTTAAAATTTTCAAACCATGATTTCTTCTCTTTAGCCCATGTTTTAAATCCCTACTGATTTATACTATATATGTCATTGAATATTTTAAAAATGGAATCCTAGTTTTTTACTTGGTATCCAATGAATACCATGACCCATTCATTAAAAAAACATGTTATAAATACCTTTTTCCAGTGTCATGAACTCAAAAGGTTCGATAAAAATCCCCAATGTAATTTATTAATGGATTTCAATTTAAAAATGTTTTTTTAGATCTAATAAAAAAAATTTAATGGAAACTCATATATTCTATGGGTGTTTTTGGACTATAAAAAATGTGTTTTATTGGTTTTGGATGTTGACATTTCATGTTTTTGTGTCCATGATTTTCAAAGTGTGTACTGATTATTTGGTTTCATAAAAAATATTAAAAGGCATGTTTGGATCTTTCTTGAATGGATATAATGGTCTCCCTTAAATAATTCCATTTTTTTTGTTTGAAAAAATGATAGGGGTAATGAATTGATTTCCCCTTAGAGTTTCTTACAATAAATTTAGGTTATAGCCCTGGAAAAATAACCATGGTTTTATAGATTTGTGGCTATTACCTTTTTATAGCCACAATTCAGTTATATGGCCATGTCTAAAAACTTTCTTTTTTTTTCAAAATGTGTCGGGCTCCTCCTACATCCTTCTCTGACCCGCAACCCTCCACAACTTTGAACTCTCTAATGGTAACACCCTCCTCCCTGATACCCTTAGCATGTGACCCTCCTTCCACAACCCATTGTGAACTATCCTTTCCTCAATCCTCCTCTACGGACAGTGCCCCCTCGCTCCCACCAAAAAAGGAAACTCCATCATAAGTCGCTATCACCGAACGTCGGACACCTCACCTCCGCATGATGAATCTTTTCTAGGAGGCCTACACACCACTCTAGCATGCCACCAACATGGCTAGCCCCATCCAATTGATCATCCTCATCCCTTTTATGAAAAATTATTTGTTCATTATTTGGTTATCAGTGTCTATAGAAGTAAAATGTAATAGTTTCACATGTTTGTGTATGGTAATGTGGTTATTTAATTAGATACATTATTCTAATTATAATTGATATCCGTGTAGTGGGAGACAATTAGTTTTCAACCAAGAGGAAATTAGTCTAGTTTGGGAATCTGAATGGTGGTGTTGTGGATAGTTGGAATTGATAAAAAGTGATGGTATAAAATTTTGGTGGATAAAGTGGTAATTATGGGATCATCCTAGATTCTTTTCAAGGATTTTAATTCTTATTTTTAGGAGTTTTTAATGAAACACATAATTAATGGCTCGATAATTTCAATGTAAATTATTATAATTAGAATCATGGTTATTTTTGATAATTGGGATATGAATTGTAATTCAAAGAGATAGTAAATATTTGGGATGTGTTTTCAATCGATCTTAATGCTTATTTAGTGTTTTTTGTGCCAAATCATAGGGTGGTGGCTAACTTCAAAAAATAGAAGTAGCCATTTGGTATTCACTTGGGAGGAACAAGGTGCCTCTTAATGGGTTTGTAAAAAATTACAACATTTATAATGTACCCGACATTGGGGTACCAGGTACTCGGTGGGCTGGAAATAGTATTAGAATTTTTAGAAGGGCCATCAGGTACACCATGGATCATGATTGGTTTTATAGTAGGGATGAGTGATGTTTTTTAAAGATAATAGCATAATAATTTTTGATTCCACCTTTAAAAATTCCTTATGGGGTTCTTTTCATTTAAATGTCTAGAAAGAGGGGAGGGGGTCTCCTTTCTCCAATCATTTTTTATTTTCCTTTCTGGGTTTGTGGAGATCTATTATTGAATCCTCGTGATTTATAGAGGGAAATTTTACTCTTCAGCATCCAATATTATTTCTTATTTATCTCATTTAATAATATGTTTTTAGGGTATGGTTTATGTCAAATTTCATCAATACATAGCGAAATAGGACCATTATTATTGGGATTCATAGAATTTTGGCATAATTTTGTTTTTTAACATCCTCCCCCAGACCAAAAAAAAATATAATTCCAAGATTAGTGGATTAGTCACTATGACCTATGATGGTCCTCCCCGTATGCCAAAGGCCATCCATCACTAAATAGGGAAATGTTTTTATGATTTATTTATCTATTGACGTGTGAAAAATATTTTGGAACTTGAAAACATTATTTTATTTTTCTCATTATGTAAGATTATCCAATTAACTATTATTTATTAAATATGTCCTTTATTAAATCATAACATTTTCACCATTCCTTCATTGAATGTGGTGCAATGAAATTAATCTTCCACATTCTCATCATTAACTATGATTTCAGGTGATCTTAGTATTTCTTATATTTTGATATAGGTTTCCAAACAAAAATAGAAATCGATATAGTATATGTTTAATTGCATGATTATTATTCATCATGGTTGATTACATGCATAAATATTCCCACAAAAGTGTTTTATATATATTATATGATAACACTATTATAATAATTAGTGGATTTATGTAAGATAAAACATGACCAAGATGTATCATTATCAGATTTAGGTGTTATATATAAAAATATTGATGTTCTAGAGTCGTTTCCAAGATAAAGGTGTGCTCCTAGAATCTACAGAACTATCTTATCGTGAAAAAATAGATTATTTAGACACTCATTATTCATTAGTGGTTCATCATTATTATATTCAAAATTATCAAATGTGATAATGAATTTACCATCATTGAAGCTACTTTGTAATGACAGGGGACCAATGATGTTATCCCCACTAGGATTTTTTTAAATGTAACATCTTTCTCATTATATATAGTTATCAAAAATAATTTTTTTCGAAAGAAATAAGTAATTTCATAATTCTG
This sequence comes from Viscum album, assembly GCA_963277665.1. Taxonomy (NCBI): domain Eukaryota; kingdom Viridiplantae; phylum Streptophyta; class Magnoliopsida; order Santalales; family Viscaceae; genus Viscum; species Viscum album. The sequence goes on from OY728162.1 coordinate 823,415,979, forward strand.
AAACTATACCTCTAATGATGCTAGAGTGAGATGATGTTATTAACATGATATAGTGAAATGATGTTCAAAAATTGTATTTATTTTTCTATTTCCCTATATTCTAATAAAATTTCTTATTTCTCTTCAGTTTTGTGATCATGAATCATCATACATAATAATATATCAATGGTTTCATTAATTTAATGTTCTCTCATATGTATGCATTATTCTTATAGGAGTATTTTATAGGTAAAATAATGATATTATATGATTCACCATATAAAAATTGATTTTTTTATTAATTAAATGTGCTATCATTTGTATACATTATGTTTATCAGGATTCTTCTCTCATTAAATTTATTTAGGTTAATAATATAATGAATATTTCAATGATCATGATTATGATGGTACGTGTTTTGGTATGGAAGGATGTCATAATGATGCTGGTGTTTCTATAGGAGATGATGAGGATAATGATGGTTCTGGTGATAATGACATTGATGTGCATTTTAGATTTAAATCTTATTCATAGTTTAAAAATTTACGTTCTTCAGGTAGTTATTTTTATTATGATTATATTGATATAGAAATTTTATATTTTTTATATTGTAGATGTTTTCAATTATTATTATATTTACTTCATTATGTTTGAGTTTATTTTTATTTGGAAGGTTGTGTTTTTCTCTCTTAACTAGAGGATGTGAGTAATGTTTTATGGTGTAGTAACTATGGAAGCATTTGGTTATTATGTATATATTTAGGAATCAATTTAAATTGTTATTAAATTTGTCTATAGGGTCTATTTTCCATGGTTTTGAATGTTTTATTAGGGACCATGATCCATCGTTTAAGCAACGGTGTGGTTAAAAATTTCCATTGTTAAGATCATGGATTTATCATATTATTTCTATGGGATTAACCATGGTATTATAATATAATTTCCTAGGATAACCCATGGAAATGAATTTACTATATCCATATGTCAAACCATTTATATATGTGTAATAATTCTATGGACTCAAATGCATATGTTGAAAACTGGTACTGTAACTGTTTTAGTAGTCACATTTAGCAAAACCAATTGTGTAACCTATTTTTGTGAATTTTTCTACTACTACCATAGTTAATTACCTTAAATATATGTAATATATATATTTATAAAGTAAAATGGATCATGGGATCATGTTTATGATAATCCACCCAAAATTATTGGAAATTGTAACTCACTACCCTAAATGATTAGATTTTATGAATGATGTCTCATTTTATTATGCAAGAAAAAATCATTAATATTAAATATATGAGTATCAAAAAATTATATGAAACCCAATAATGTATCATGTGTGTATGTAATTATATCCTAGATTAATAGTTCCATAAAACATCCACCAAATTTTAAATGGACATCTGAAAAATAGTAAGTGTGTCTAGTAGATAAATCCTGGCAGATTTCATCAATAAGGTAAAAGGGATTTGGAGGATACTGCCTATGTTGTTGGAGGTTTGGTCACATGATCATTGATTTTTTTCACAAACTGTACAAATATTTATTATTTATGACACCAAGTTATAGGGGATAATATTGGAATGAGAGAATAAACATTCTATAAAAGAAAGAGGTTTCATAGAATAAGAACAAACTATCGTTGAAGGATAAATTATAAATTCATGAAAATCCTTGTGAATGTATAATCATATATTGGAACACCTATGATGAGTTTTTTATATTCTAAACGTCAATATCAAGCATGATTATAATATAAAGATTCCACAATAGTAGATTAAAAATAAGAAAATAAAGAATGAAAATTCTTCCTTGTGAAAGCATTGAAATCCCCATAATCAAAAGAAGGATTTGGAGGATCATCAATAATATTGAATTAATGAATAAATGAAATAAATTTAAACTTTTAAGAATAATTATAACTATGATTTTACACAAAAAATATAATAGGGTTCTTCTATTGTATTTGTGAGTTCCATTAGAGAATTATTTGGAAGTTCCAATGTGGAAAAAACAATGTGAAAACATGTGTGAGTTTGTAAATCTAATGATTAATCTAATTAGTAACCATATAAATTAAATTTTTTATGTTAAAGGTGTTATTGAGGTCTATATGGATCCCTCCTTGGAGGTTTTTATACAACGTCTGATTTTTAACAAAACACATTCAAAATATTTGCGCTGATTGTGTGTGGATTTTAATTAATTTAATAAGTTTTATCTAAAATATAAAAATTTATGGTCATTGTATGTCATTTGGATGATTATGTACATTGTATTTATGAGGATAAATATGTCACAATCAAATAATAATGTCAAAAATAATTTTAAAGGGGTGGTGGGGGAGTTGGGAGGTTGTTGGGCTTGTGTACGGTGCATGCTGGGGGTGGGTGGGGTCAGGGGGCAGGGGGTTTGAACAAGGGATGGTCAGGGGGTGTGCATGGGGGAGGGGCATGGGGATGTGGGTTTAGAGGGTGTGATGGGTATTGGGTGAGGGTGGGGGTGTCTAGGGGATGGTTTAGTGGTGGTGAAAGTGGGGTTTATTGTGATGATGGGGAAGTGGTGTAAGGGACTTTGGGAGGGTGCAGGTGGGGTGAAAGGGGGTGGAGTAGGTGGGTGTGCAGGGGGCAAGATGAGGGGTTCATGTGGGTTTTAATGAGGAGGGGTCAGTGTGGTGTAAGGGGAAGAGGTAGGATGCAAGGGGGTGGGGTAGGAGGGTGTTTAGGGGGCAGGGTGGGGTTGGTGTGTAAATGGGTGGGTATTGAGGAGGTGGCCTTGGTTGCAAAGGGATGGGGGAGGGGTGCAAGAGGTATGGGAGGGTGTAGGTGGGGTGCAGGGGGGATGGGTGGGGATGGAGTGGGGTGAAAGGGGTGAGGGGAAGGTGGTGTCCAGGGGGAGGGAGATTGGGGAGGGTGTTCAAGGGGTGTGCAGTGAGGAGGGTGAGGGAATGTTGCTATTGGGGAAGGGGGTGTGCATGAGCAGGGGGTGGGGGTGATTGTGCAGGGTGGGGGCTATGGGTGGGTGGAGGGGGGATGGTACTTGGGGGATGTGTGTAGTGGGGATAGGGTTGTATTTAATGTTTGAGGTGGTTTAACCATGGAGTATTGCATTTCTAGGGCTTACAAAAGATTTCAATTCAATGCATATTTATTTATGATATACCAATGATTCCTAAACATATATTCCATTATTATATAGATGTTATTTATAATTATGATTTACTCAATATAAACATGAATTATTATATAAGTGATATTTTTTAGATTTTTTGAATATCCCCTTCCAACTTTGTTTTGTGTATTCATTTTTTCACATATACAATTTTTTATGATTTTATTCCATCATAGAATATGCTAATCCTTATGTGAGGTGCTTTCAAATTTATAGATTTGATATCTTGTAAATGTAAAATTATTTACATCTTTTACTGTTATGGGATTCATTTTTGATTTGTATTGTAAACTTACAGAACTGAATTAGAACATTATCTATCACACCATTGACCACATTGATTACAATTGTAATAGATGATCTTCTTGTTTTCAAAATGAAAGAGGCTATAGTTCTCCGAACATCATCCTGAATATAAAATTGCTTGATAAAGGTATGATTATAAACTATTTGTTAATTTTTTATAATGAAAGGTATATATTATTGTCAATATTTTTCATGACATGAAGCAATCAAATTGTGTTTCAAAAAGAGCATTATGTTTCTACAAAAAAAATTCAATAGGGATGATTTCTCAGAACATCATCCTAAATTAGAAAATTATTGAAAAGGTATGATTCCCTTATCTTCATATTCAGTATAAATGGTTTAAATTATTCTTTCAAAATTTATTTTTCTATAACTATTTGGTATTAAGAGACAAAATTATGTTTTTTGATATCCTCAACTCTCTTCACTGATTCTAAAATATTTATTAGCATGTGCAGGGGGAGTGTACATGGTGGGGGACTTTCTATGGAGGGGGGATACAGAGGGGTATTTGAGGATGATTAGCATTCAAATTTTTTATGTTTTTCCATTCATTCTATATTTTATGTTAAATGGTGGTCCCCTTTATTAATATTGTTTCATATTACATGTTCGACTTTTTATGGACTGATACTTTTCCAAAATAATTATGGATCATTGTGGACTATTAGGGGGTGTCTACAGGGTGGATAGGGTGATTTGAAGAGGGAGGGTTGTCCATGATGGGGGGTTTCAAGGATGGGGGGTCTATCCAGGGGGAGGGAGTGTGCATAGGTTATGTCCATGGAGGGGGGATGTCCATGAGTGGGAATTATCTAAGATAGAGGGGGTGTCCAGGAGGGAGGGAGGGGGTTTTCCCTAGGGGGTGTGGTTGTTTAGAATTTGGGGGTGTTTGGGGGGTGTCCAGTGTGTGGAAATCCAAGAGGGGGGATATCCAATGGGTCTCCATGATGGAGAGAATAGTTTTTAAAACCCTAGTATTGTTAAAAATAAAGGTAAGGATATGTTTGAAAACACTAGTATTGAAACTAACTAGAATATGATGATGATCAAAGTTAATTCTTGGTTGGGTGATGCTAGAAATTGTATCCCATTATCAAGGGATTGGTTGTTTGTGAAATATCTATCATGTTTACTATCCAGAATCCAATTATGATGCCTTATATACCAATATATAATATTCATTTGAACCTACATTTGGGGCTTGGCCCCATTTCTTTTTACCTACATAATTAATATTCCTTACTAAATTTCCTAAGTGGGTTTTTAGACTTATCCTTACAATTTGGTGATTCTCTAGCCTATTTAGGAATGTGAATGTAAGGGGAAAATATATTTTCATTTATACCTGATTTTTCCTCTAATTGATTCATTGCTTCATTACCACTAACTTGACGATTCTAGATATATACTTCAATGAGCTTCCTGTCCTCTTTAATTTTAAAATCTATATTTTTACGTATGTTATTTTTCAGAATGTTGTTGTCATTATGATCATATTTAGAAGATGGAGGCATCAAATTATCATCATGAAGAATTTTAATAGATTTATAATACAACAAAATCATTTCCATATTTGTGTCATTCCTCAGGATATATGGAATAGGAGATGGTGTCATTTCTATAGGGAATTCGTCATATTTATTCCACACAATAAGTCTATACATCTGTTCTCCTACAGTGGTGTCCTTGTAGTCCATATTTTTAATTATTTCTTGCAAACAACTATTTTTAATTCCATAATATTCACTATTGTAAGTGGGATTAGACATCTAATCATACATCCACATATGTGCTTCCATAGATCTAGAATTGTTGAACTGTGTGGTTTCACCTTCATGATTTTTTATGATCCAACAAAATCACTACCCATAACTCCAATGTTACATGAGTTATTAGTGTTGACATTATTTTCAGATAATGATTTCAATTATTGCTAAATTCCTTTTATGATACATCTGCATGGTTCATTTCTTTGTTTAATTTGGTTTTCCATGACCTTGGTTATGTATCCACTTGTAAGATCTTATTGATGTCTATTCATATGGGAATATTAATTTTCTTCAGTAGTGGTTTACATGTTGTCTTGGCCCGTGAATTGTTCCACTAGGTTAAAAACCCTACCGGTGTTTGTATCATCTGCGAGTTCCTATTCATCATCGTTGAACAGACATAAGACATTTATCAATTTCATTTTCAATTTATTTATAATATATTATATTATTATCCTCTTAAAACATGTTTTCCCAGGATTCACTAGAATTCACTATGGAATTTGGGTTTCCTTACTTTCTAACCCTAACACCATTAATCTTTTTCAGGGCTTTAGGGTTCTCCATAAGAGCTTTATCATTTCCCTTTCTTTTAACTTCAATACACTCTATTTCATAGGGTGGGAAATAAATTTAACCACAATAAATTTTTTAAAAGTGTTTCCAATTATCGTTCACAAGTCACAAAATGGAGTTGAGGTGGGGGGGATGGTGTGGTTTGGACGGTCCTTCTAAGGGGGTGTCCAATAGGGATGGGATGTCCCAGAGAGGGGGGTCTAGGAGGGTGGTTGTCCAGGTGGAAGGGGGTTCTTAAGAGAGGGGGTGACCAATATGGAGGGGTAGTCTAGGAAATTTGGACTGTTGTCTATGAGGGGAGTGTACAGGGGTGTGTGTATGTGGGAGGGGTGTCCAGGAGGGAGGGGTTGTGGAGTGTTCGGTAGGGTGGGTGAAAGGGGTCTACAAGGGAGTTCCATGGGGTCTGCAGGAAGGAGGGGTGTGTAGGGGGGTTCAAGCGGTTGTGCAAGGGGGGAGGGGAGGGGTCTATCTAGTGAGTGTGGTGGGGTCTGTCTAGGGTGCAAGGGGGTATATATACTGATGGAGTGGGGTTTTCTCTATGGTTAAAGGGGATGTGTTCAGGGAGGGGTGTTTGTCCAGGGTGCAAGGGGGTCTGTCTAGGGTGAAAGGGGGTCTGTATAGAAAGGGAGTGTTTATCCCAGGTGTAAGGGGGTCTTTCCAATAGGGGCTTGTCCAGGGTACAAGGGGGTTCTGTCCAGGATGCAGGGGGTTTACAGGGTGTAAGGTGTGTCTCTGTAGGATTTGGGGACCTGCTATGGTTGGGGGACTGTCATGGGGTGGTTGAGTTGGAAGAAATGGGTGGGGTGAACTAGGGGTAAAGCAGATAGTGGGGAACTAAGGGGAAATCCAGGGGTGGGGAACTGGGTGGAACAGGTAGGCATGTAGGCCTACTATGTTTTTATTGAAATTTACTCAATATTCACGATTTATAACCAAGGATATACGACATGTTTCCATTTTTCCTAGAAATCACAGATGTAGTCATGGTTTGAACTGTTAATATTGGCCTATAGCCACAGTTCAAACCATGGATAAGGCCATATATCCAGAGTTCAAACCATGTCTATAGGCCCTATGTGGATCAAACATTTTCGACAATTTCAAACTATGGATATTGGGATTCATCTACAGATTGAACTCTAGAAATAGTCCTATATCCATAGTTATAAATATGGCTATACAACTATAGCCACACTATGAATTTGTGGCTAGAGGCCTTACCCTATAGTCATGGTAAGACCATCCATGGTTCATTAAACTCTGTCTATAACCAATAGCCGTAGTTTTTGGGCATATATCCATAGTTTAAAAAAATTTCAATAGCCTAAATATATAGTCGTGTAGAAGGTTATTTTTAATTATTATTCTTGATGAAATATAAGGGGTTGTTTCTCTAAAGGGTATTTAGTGGTTCCAATGAATTTTTATTGTTTATGTTCTTTTTTATGATTAACATGTGCACAAACATTTTTATTTCATGGGAATCCATTATTTTATTGGAGTGAACTCCAGATAAACATGTTTTAATAAGTCTCAATCATGCTCTAACTAGTAGCCATTAGATTGACTATATTCTAATTGTGAGATTATTATACCCTATTAGTTTATGTTTTATCCACAAAGTTATTAAGTTCCCATGATAATTGTGACTATCCTTTTTATGATGATCTGTATATTTTTCTTATCCACGAGGACTTAAGTATTTTATAAAATCCCATGAGACTTTTTATAAAACAAATATGAATATATTTGTTTTGATTTATATCAAACTTCATTAAAGTGAATTTAAAAATTAATGATTCGGTTAAAATAGGTGTAGTGCCAGAAAATCATTTCAAAGTGATTGATTCATTTATTAAAAATGAAGTGGAAGATTAAAAAAATTATTAGACTTGATATTAATATCTCATGTTCTCACCTGCCAAAAAAAGTATTTTGAATATATATTTTTAAACTAGAATGAAAGATTTTTCCCTTTTAAAGATTGTGTATGGTTAATGGGGAGGATACCTATAGAGACATTACGTTCACACAAATTATCATTTTAAGTTATTTTTCATTTATTGATTTCTCATGGATCATTCTTGTTTTGAGGTTTGATTGTGACTCATAGATTCACATGGAGGTATGTGAGTTATTTTGTTATATTTATTTTCCCTTATTGCATCATTCATCCATGTTTTCCTTCCATTCCATAATGATAGTGTTTATGTATCTTGTGTTATAAATGTTGAATAATTGTGGTTGTTTCGTGAAAGGGAGATAAATGTGATAGTGTGTTTTAATTTAGGTAATATTATCTCTTTATACATGTATATTTTTTTGCATGGAAATCAAATGTCTTTACGAATCATGGGAGATTTTTTTTATAAAATTTCCACATAAATGTTAATTTATTGTATAGGAAAAATGATTCCCACTATGTTTTTAATGATTCCATTGTGATTTTCACCATCTAATTTTGATTTAAATGTTCTGAAATCCTTATGTTTCACAATTATGAATATTAAGATAGTTTGATATTTTATTCTTGAGATTGTGGAATGTTTTTTACAAAATATAAGAATCGACTATTATTGGTACTAATTTTGATTTATTTTCTTATAAAAATATAAAATTTATATTATTTTTGAACTAAAAATATCATTAAATAATACTCCTATTTAAATATTATAGTATTTGTGGATTATTTTTTTTAGGGTAAAACAATTTAATCGTGGTTCCACTGTAATAATACAATAAACCATTGAGGTTGAAAAATCCTATACTTATGGTTTGACTACAGTTATTTTTAACTTATTATATATAATGATGTATTTATTTATTAAATGGATCGTGTACTACCAAAAAATTTGTATCCACAATTCCACCCTTTAACAATGCTAAAAAAATGCGCTGAGAAAAGAGTTCTTTTAATCGCTCTTAAAAAAAGTGCTCTTAACATTAATCATTTTTCATAGTTTTTTAGTGGGGAATTAATTTATTCGTAGGGATTACATTCATATTGATAATATGTCTTTGAAATATTATCATTTTCCCAATCTATTGTTATATATAATCAAATATATAACATTATATACATATTTTTTATATATTCACACATACAAATTTAATTTATTAAATAAATAATTAAACATATTTACATATAAAATATATTTCAAAATATATAATCCTTATCAAAATAAAACAAAATATCTATTTTTTTAAATAAAAATATGAGAATATATATATATACCATATTTAATGTCTATGCGTGTGTGTAATGTTTTGTGTCTGTATTAATAAACTGAGATATATTGTCTATATATTCTAACATATTTATATACATTTTAATATATAATATCTGTAAATATATGAAAATATGTAAATTTTTACTTATAGATATACATATATAATATATATTTTTGTTGGTTGTATATATGTATTTATTTATATATATATTTATTTATTTATAAACACAAAAAGAAAATATTTTATAAATTTATTTAATATAGGTCTTATAAATATATTTTAATATTAGAATCATATATAGATAAAAATATATATAAATATATATATATATATATAAATATATATATTAATATATATTAATATAGGAATAAATATATAAGTATAACTATATATGTATATATATATATATATTAATATATAAATACATAAATAAAGATATATATATATATATTGAGATAATTTTATTTATAATCATATGGTTTTTATTTTTTTAGATGTTATCAGCGAAAAAGTTTTTTATGTTCATTTAAATCATATATCATTTGATTATATTTAATAAAATAATTAAAATATTTATTTTATATATTTAATTGATTAATATATAAATTGTTTATTTTTTATAAAACACATAACATTTAATATGTGTCCTATAAAAAAATTTTAATTGGGTTTTAAAAACAATATACTTTGAGCTAATTTTATGTCATTAAATTTAGTCTTCCTCCAACATCATATATTTCATGACTTTTGACATGAAATGAAAGTCAAAACAATATTAAATAGTGAAAAAATTAATTTTATAGGATTAAATCAATCCAATTTATAGATTGAGGTTATTGTTAAAGTGTATTTATTTGATCTCACACTCCTCCCTAAGATTTTAAGGCTATTGAAATAAATTCAAATGAAATGGATTATATGTTGATAATATTTATATCATGAGATTTTAGTAGCCAGATTAATTTTAATTTTTTTAATTCATGTTAGAAATTGAGTATAGAATCCTTAAAACATCATCCCAAATATAAAAATCATTGAAAATGGTATGCTTCTCCTCACTTTATTCATTTTTAGTATGAAAGTTATTAATTATTAACAATATTTTTTCCAGACATGCGGTAATCAAATAGGATTCCACATGAGCAGTAAGTTTCTACATCAAAATGAAATAGTCTACATTTCGTAGAACATTGTAATGAATATAGAAATTATTAAAAAAGGTAATATTCTCCTATCTTCTTATTTAGTATAAAAGGTATGAATTATTCAGGAAACAATGATTTTTCAATCACGCCTTGATATTTAGATTTTACAATAGGATTTTTTTATTCTCATCAACTCTATTATATACTTTAAAAATATTTAGTAGCATGTTCAGGGAGAGTGTAATGGGTGGGGGTTTATCTAGGAAGGGGGGTGTCAGGGGGGTCTATCGACGGATGGGATGTGTAGGGTGGCAGATGATTGTCCAGTGAGGTAATGTGAGTAGAGAGTGGGCTGTAGTGGGGTATATATGGATGCTGATCAATCAACATTTTTGAGTTTTTTTTCATTTTTTTCTATATTTTATTTAAAATTGTAGTCCCATTCATTTTTATTGTTTCATATTACATGTTCCTCTTTTTATTGAATGAAAATTTTACAATAGCTTTATGGATGATTGTGGACCCTGAGGGGGTGTCTAGGGGGTTCGTTGGAGATGGAGGGTTGTCTAGGAAGGGGGTGTCTATGATGTGGCTCTTTCAATGGGGGAGGGGGTGTGCATAGGGTCTGTCAAGGGAGAGGATTTTCAAAGAGTGGGGTCTGTCTCGGATGGAGGGGGCTGTTTAGGAGGGGGGATATCCAAGAGGGGGTTATCCAGGAGGGAGGGGGTGCCCAAGAGGGAGGGTGGGGGTCTGCCCTGGGGGGATTGGTGTCTTTCTAGGGTTGTACAAGTTGGAGGTGTATGGGGGGTGTCTAAGGGGTAGATGTCCAGAATGAGGGGTTGTCCAGTGGGTGTCCATGATGGGAAGGATTGGTTTGAAAAATCTAGTATTGTTAAATATAATGGTAAGGATAGGTTTTAATAATATAGTATTGAGACTAATTAGAATAGGATAATGATCTGAGTTAAGTATAGGCAATGTGATTCTTTATATTGTATCCCATTTATCAAGAAATGGTTATTTTATGAATGATCTATCAAATTTACTACCTAGAATCATATTATGGTGCCTTTTATACAAATATAGAATATTCACTTGGACCTGCATTTGGGGATAGGCACCCTTTATTTTTCCCTTCAAAATAACTATTCCTTGTTGATTTACCAAGGGGTTTCTTAGATTTATCCTTACAATTTCGGGAGTCTCTATCATATTTAGTGTTGGGAATGTAAGGAGAAACTACCTTATAATTCATACTAGAGTTTTCCTCTATTTTAGTCATTGTTTCATCACCCTTAACGTGATGACTGATAAAAACTCTTTCAAGTAGTTTAATTCACATTTCAATTTTGGAATCGGTATTTATTACTATGTTATTTTTCAGAATGTTTTTCCCATTATGTTCATGATCAGATGATACAATCCACAAATTATCTTCATGAGGTATTTTAATAGATGTGTAAGACAATGAAATAATTTCCATATGTGACTCAGTACCCATGGTATATGTAATAGGATATGGTATTCTATCTATACGGACTTCATCATATTTATTCCATGAATTCAGTCTTCACATCTATGCTCTAGTAGAGGTGACATTTCAGTCCATGTTTTTTCCAATTTCTTTCAAACTTCTCTTTTAAACTCCATCATATTCATTTTTGTTAGCAGGATTAGACTTATAAGCATGCATTTAGATTTTGTTTTTCACAGAGCTGGAAGTTTTGAGTTGTGTAGATTCCTCCACCATTCTTTCATTTTATGATCCAAGATAATTACTTACCGTAACTCTAATGTTACTATATAGAGTAGTGTTGACAATTTTTTTTGATAACGTCATCAATTATTCTAGAATTCTAGCTATGCTACACCTGAATGGTTCATTTTTTTATTTCTTTTTGTTATCCATAACATTGGTTATGTATCAACATGTAAGAGTCTATTGACGTAAATTTATCTTTGCATTGTAATTGTGTTCAACAGTGGTTCGAATGTTGTCCAGAACAATGGATTATTCCAAAAGGATAAATACCCTTCTCGTTTTTGTATCATTTGAGAATTCTTATTGATCCCTTTTGACCAAAACAAATACATTTCTCAATTCCATTAGCAATTTACATATCTTATAATGTATTATCATGCTATTCAACTACGTTGGCCCAAGATTTACCAGCATTCCCTAAGGAATTATGGTTTCCTTGATTTCTATACCAATAAACATTACTCTATTTGAGGTATTTAAGATTCTACATTGTAGATTTACCATTTCTCTTCCTTTCATCATTATTATAGTCTATTTCATTGGGTGGGGGAAAAATTAACCACTCTACAGTTTGGAATAGAGTGTCCAATTATCTTACACATGTCACAAAAGGGAGTGGGGAGGGGGGTTGCAGGCTATGTCCAAGGGGTGTCTAGGAGGGAGGGAGTGTCCATGATGGGGACTACAAGGTGGTAGGGGGTATCTTTAAGAGGTGGTTCTCCAAGAGGGATGGGGTGTCCATAAAACGAGGGTTGGTTTCTTAGTGGGGGTGTAGGGGGAGGGGTGTCCAGGAAAGAGGGGGTATGGGGTGGTATGCAGGATAGGTTCAAGGGGAGTCGTTAGTGGGGGTGACATGGGATCTGTAGGGGGGATAGGGGTTTGAAGGGGGTGGAAGAATTTTGTGTAGGGGGGAGGGGGTAGGGGTCTGTCTAGGGAGGAGGTGGGTTCTGTATAGGGTGAAAGGGTGGTCTATATAGGGAGGGGTGGGGTCTGTCCTAGGTGGGTCTGTCTAAGGTGAAAAGGGGTCTATCCAGCCAGGGAGGGATTGTCCACGGTGCAATGGGTTCTGTGTATGAATGGGTTATGGTTAGGTGGGTATATCTAATGTGCATTGGTGGTATGTCTAGGAGATGGGTCAGTCCAGGGTTTTATGATGCATGTCTAGGGTGCAAGGTTGGTTTATCCAGGAAAGGGGGGATTAGGTGTTGCTGGGGGACTAGCACGAGGTGGTGGAGGTGGAAGGAAGGGTGTGAGGGAACTGGGGGGAATCAGTTGGTGGAGAACCAGGGGGAATGCAGGGGGTGGGGAACCAGGTGGAATGAGCAGGCCTATAGGCCTACTGTGTTTTTTTTACAAAATTCATCTATATCCATATTTCCTAACATTGGTTATAGGGAATTTTTCTATTTTTTTCCTGGAAATTGATGATATAGAAATGTGTTTAAATGTGGCTATGGGAATATATCCACGGCTCTACCCATGGAGAAATCCCTTTAGCCAGAGTTCAAACAATGGCTATAGGGATTTAGCCACACTTTGAACCGTGGAAATATGCCTTTGTCCATGGTTTTAACTGTGGCTATATGTTTATAGCAACATTTTTAGACTGTGGATATTGGCCTTACCCTATATCCATGCCAATACCAATCATAGTTAATTAAAATGTTTCCATAATCGATAGCCATGGTTTTTGATCTTATATTCACTGTTTCAAACCATATCTATAGCCTAAATTTATAGTAGTGTAGATTTTTATATTTGAAATTTATTCTCAATGAAAGAGAAGGGGTTGTTTCTCTGATGAGTGTTGATAGGTTACAATGATATTTTTTTCATGTTTATGATATTTTTTTATGATTAACATGCGCAACTCCATTTTTATTTCATTAAATCAATTGGTTGTTTGGAAGGAACTCTATGTAAATAGGATGTACTAGGTCCCAATCATTCTCAAACTAGTATCCCTTAGATAGACTATATACTTCTTGTGAGACTGTCCCACTCAGTTAGTCAGTGTACGACAATATCAAGTGTTATGATATGATTTTTTTATTTTAATTCACTCATATTTGTTGGTTTTAATGTTGTTCCCTAGCTTATCCCCATTGATCATATGTTCCTATAATAATTATTTTTTTTCTTTTTTATGCTTGTGTGGGTATTTATCTTATGCACTATGAATTCCATATTTTATAAAATTAAATGATACATTTTATAAAAAATATTGTGAATTTACTTGTTTTAATTTATATTAAACTTCTTTAACGTTAATATAAAAATTATTGATTGTTTAAAAGAGGTGTAGGCTATTAAAAAAATTTCAAAGTGATTATTTCATTAAATAAAAATGATGTGGATGTTTTTAAAAATTGCAAAACTTTATATCTATATTTCATGTTCTCACCTACTAAAGAATTATTTTAAATATGTATTTTTTATGTAGAATGAAGCATTTCTTCTTTTTAAATATTAAGTATAGTGATTGGGGAGGACACCTACTAAGACAGAATGTTCACCATATTATCATTTTGGGTTTTTTTTACTATTGATTTCTCATGGATCAAGCTTGTTTTGAGGTTTGATGGTGACTTATAGAGTAACAAGGAGGTTTGTGGCTTATTTTGTTTTATTTATTTTCCATTGTTTCATCATACATTCTTGTTGTCCTTCCATTCTATTATGTGTACTGTTTATGCATTTGGTTTTATGGATGTGGAATAATTTCATTTGTTTCCTACAAGGTAGATAAATGTGAGAGTGAGTTTTTATTCATGGATTATTATCTCATTACACGGGTTTATTTTTTTATGGGAATCCAATGTATGTATGGAACATGGTATAATTTTAGAAAAAAATTCCACAGCAATTTTAGTTTATTTTATCGGAAAAATCATTCCCAATGAGTTTTTTATGATTCCCTTCTGCTTCTCACCAACTCATGGGGCTGTAGCCTCCCTATCGGCCTTTTAATAAAATATTAAGGTTGTTTTTTGGATGGAAAACATAGGCTGGTTTATGGGAATGTTCCTACTATCCTTCATATGTTTATTAATATTCGTTTGGTATAAGTGAATAGTTATTCTGAACATTTTAATAAACATTTTACATGAAACATCATGTAATTTTATAAATTATTATTCATATACAAGGATGTGATTGATATTGAATAATGATATTGATGATTTTAAATCAGATGATTAATAGCCAGTTAAATCTTTTCAATATTTGACAATTTAATATTTTTACACTTCCTCTCTTTCTTAATAAGTCATTATTTTTCATATATATGTGTAAATTGTTATATTTCATTGGATGTTTTTTGTTTGGTTGTTAATTGATTGTGTGTGTTTTTTGGAAACAATTTATATGGGAGTATAAATGTGGATGAGTCATGTGATAATCATGTGGTCCACTATATACCTATTTTGGGGTACCTGATTTTTTAATTCCAATACACCATGGAAATTTTAATTGAATCAGATGGAGTCCCGATGTTTCACAATTATGATTGGTAAAATAGTTTGACATTTTTTTCTTGAGATTGTGGAATGTTTTGTACAAAATTTAAGAATATACTTTTCCCAGTTACTAATTTTGTTCTATTTTTTATAGAAAAATAAATTGTATTTTCTTTCTAAAATGAAAATATATGTAAAGAATATTTGTCTTTAAATATCATACTTTTTGTGTAATTTGTTTTAGTATAAAACTATTAAAAGGTGGTGATGTTGTAATAATACAATAATTAATTGAGGAGGAAAAATCTTATTGATAAGGTTTGAATAATGTTATTTTTAACTTATTATATTTATTGATGTCTTTATTTATTAAATAGATCTTTAACTACCACAAAAATTGGTATCCACTATGCCACCCTTTCACGGTCCTAAAAAAGCACTGATAAAGGGTACATTTAACAGTTCTTAAAAAAGTTCTCTTAATAGTACCCCTTTATCAACGTCTTTTTAGTGGGACCTAAATTTATTCTGAGGTATTTCATTCTTATTAATATTATGGCTTGGAAATATTATGGTTTTTTTAATCTATTATTATTTATAATCAAATATATAACAATATATACACATTTTATATATATTCATACCTAAAAATGTAATTTAATAAACAAATAATTAAATAATTTTACATATAAAATATATTTCTCAATATAAAATCCTTATCTAAATAAAAACAAAAATCCATTTTATTTAAAATATAAATATATGAATATTTATATATATATACAATTTCACTCTGTCAATTTGTGTGTGTTTGTATTAACAAACTGATATATATTATCTATAGATTGTAACATATGTAAAGACATATTATTATATAATATATGTAAATATGTATAATTATATATATATATACACATATATTATATATATGTGTTTGTGTTGTATATATGTATTTATTTATTTATTCACTTATAAACACAGAGAGAATAATATTTTATAAATGTTTTTAATTCTTGTTGTAACATCCCAAGTAAGTAATGAATAATAGATAATTTTATCTATGCCCATTAATGAATTAGATAGTGTTTTAGAGGGTTAAAATGAAAATAAATCCAATCTTAAGCATGGAATACACTAATATTCTTAAAATATTGTTTTACTTCCCTTGATGGAAAACCCTTTTTCAATCAAAATTTTGACAATTTTATAATCTATGTTTGTCAAAATAAACTTATTATTTATTATTGGGACATCAAAATTTACTTTGTGTGAATTTTTGGTATTTTTCAGACAATGTTCATCTTTTTAATGAATAATGAAAAATGTTGTATTTTAATTCAAAACCTCTTCTTAATCTAATTTATTTATATGATTAGATTATCTTTTTAATTGGTCTTAATGTGTAATATGGATATATTTTTACCATTTAATCTAATGGTGGTCATTGGAATCAATTTCACTTTGAAATTGCACATAAACTGGTATCAATCTTTTGATACGTGTTGTTTTAAAAAAACACGCTATTTGCTCTGACAGCGGGAATTAATTATTAAATTAATTAATTTGACTTATATGTTTTGAATTTTGTAAAATAGACTTCATTTTTGAATTTGGAATATCAAATATAGCATAGGATGAATTTTTGTTATTTTTCTGAAAAACTTCAATTTTTTATGAATAGTGAAACCACTAAGTGGTACTTATAAAAACTGATTTTTCCGTTTAAATGAAATTTTTCCATCATTGTATTTTGAATTTCAAAAATCCGACATACATGGTTGTCATTAAGAAGTAAAATGTGGTTCAATGATATTATAATAATTTTTTGGTGAATAGTAACTTATTAAGTTTTTAATCGCGATTAGTGGTAATTAGTGTAGTTTAAGATAAAAATAATGCTTTAATAAAATGAGATGAGCTTGACACATGTCCTACACTCATTGGTTGTGTCATGGCCGACCAAGACAAGCCATGGGTCAACTTGGGGACCCCATTGATCCAATTTGGTTGGGAAATGACTTAAATAACTTTTTATTTAATGTAAAAGTAAAAATGACACAAATATAATATGTTTTACGAAAACAATATTTACATGGGGTTATAAAGATCAGATTTTTGATTATAAGTAGTCATTGGAAATATAAAAAAATTTCCTACATCGTAGTATTTTTTATAATTTTTAGACATTAAATAAATTAAATTATTTATGACATCATGATGATGCAACGATGACCTCATTATTTAACGATTTAAATAAAAAGGAAAGATAATGTAAAATCTAAAACCTACAAATGGCCAAAACCAATTGGATGAGTGGATTTTGAAGCCTTATCACCTTATCCTCGAATTATATCAATGTGGGACCTTTTAAATACAAAAATCATTTTAAAATGAAGTAACTTATCTTTACTTTCCAAGAGTGCCCCTCCTCTTCTCTTATAAAAGGCCCCCACCTCTACCTCATTTCACACACTCCTCAATCCTTTGGATCGGCCATACCCTGCCCATTTACTCTCTCCAAATCCATCTCCTCATCCTATAGGATTCTCTTTTGGCAGAACCCTTTCAAAGGAAGCCTTTTGGCTCAAATGAAAAGGAGTTACACTTTTAAAGGTAATTCATTCTCTCATGTTCATTTGTTTTATTTTGCTTCTCCAACCCCCTAAACTTTTTTTATTTACTTCTTTTGTAACAAAACCAGTATCTCCAATATACTATAATGTTGTTATAAGATTTATTCGAGCTACACTCCCACACAACTACATCAACTGGTTAAAGAGCATACGGTTTTTGTGGATGTTGAAATTATGCCTCCCAAAACGATGATTGTTCAATACTCATTTAACACCTTCAAAGGTGGCCATTATGATGTCACTATTTTTATATATGATATATAATATGTTTATTGTTTCCTTAAGCTTATGTATCTTTCATTTATGGCATGCCATTATTGTTTCCATTATGGGTAAACACGATATCTTCATTTTATGAAGTACAGACTACCACCCCCTGAAAGTGATTTGATTCGTTAATACCATATGTGGGATGTGTAAAGGATAATGTTAATGATATTACATATGTTATTATACTGGAATTATAATATACTCTTATATCATTATGATTCCATTCCAAAAAATACGAAATAGAAATGGAAGTAGCGTTCATGCGTACGTACGGCTTACCGTCTCCATGAACGGTGCATTTCATTTATTACCTCTAAATGTGATGTAATATTATAAATACATGTATATAATGAATATATATGATATATATGTTATCCAAATCTTTAATATCATTATGGATATAACGAACCTTTGACCAAATTAACAACATGTAGGTGTAAGAAGTCTATTTTTGACTTAAGAACCAAATACCGACAAAATGAACATTATTAACTTAAATGATTACATTATGTTAATAAAATGGTATAAAAGGAATAATGAACTTGAAAAAGGTTCTTAAGAAAGTAGATATTAACTCATGTTTATTATTCTGGAGATTAAAGAATGGTCAGGTCAAGTCAAATACGAGGTATGGGACTTCATCTCAATATCCTTTCATTGAGGCATATTTTGTTTTATTCACAACCTTCTTTTATACGGTGTATAAACCCCTTTGACTTTTACGTTTATTCAAAAGGAATATTTTTTATATGAAGCGTTTACTAAATGAAAAAAGGGAATGTTTTTGTCGTACGTATGCGGCGACAACGAATTCTCTACCGCCGTGACCGTTATTTGAGTTTCGGCTTCATCTACAAGCCATACCTTCTTTTTAAAAGAAAAATAAATACCATGTTTTACTTTTCTTTTATTTTGGTATCGAAAATGGTTTTCATAATGTTTTGTGTTATATCAATGTGTTTTATTAATATCTTGTGATTCAAATGTGGAAAATTTATGTTTCCTTTATGTATGTTTTATGTGATATGATTATGTTATGGTTCATGAGAATTATTATGAAGACGGGTGGTTCCGTGATAAACTAAGGGCGGGTGAGCCCGATATAGCTCTCCAATGCATTGGGTAACGCGAAGGAGTGAAACGTTAAGGTTTCTCCGAAGAGATTTTAGGGAATATACTGTGATGGGTATTCCAAATGTAACCAAGAGGGTTACTCCCTACGTAAGGATGTTATGAATGCCTCAAGTTACCTTTATGTCTTATGATTTCTATGATTTATTCATGATTTGATGAGATATGTTAAAGTGCTTATGTTTTATGGGTAAAGTATGATCTCATCCTTATGTATATATGTACCCATGTTTCCTTTCCATATTTTTATATCCCTTACTAAGCTTTTTATGCTCATCCCAACATTTTTGAAATGTTTTTCACAAGTCAATGGAAAGGTACATGATATGATGATAGAGTCAAGGAAGTGTCACGAATGAATCCATGTTTATTTTAAATATGTTTCCATTGATGGGAATAAAGAATACTATCTTTATGTAACCACTTTGTTTATATGTGGAAATGTAATGCAAGTTTTATGATCTAATTCTCTAAAACTCTAATCTCGAAAAGATCATCAATGTGTAATCTTGTAATAACTCAAGATTAAGTAAGGTTTAAGGCTGGGGCCTTATAGTTGGTATCAGAGGTCAGTTTAGATAACATTAGGAGTAAGAATTCAATTAAATGATTATCCAAAAATATTTTTTTTATGCTCAAATTGAAATTATATAGCATTTGAAGATTACCATGTTGCTTCATCTAAGACATGTTTGTTCAGAATGGTTTTCCGCAGAGGAAACAGGGAAGCAGTGCTAGGAAGGCATACAGAAGGAAATAACCTTCCGAATCAGCATCCTGAGATGGTCATAATAAGAACTGAATAGTTTGTTGCAGTAATGGCGCAGTTGACTCAGGCTATAAATGGTGGTGGTATCCATGCACGAGATTAGCCAGATCAACCGCAGAGGAACATGTTAGTGGTGGAACATTTCATGAGGCAACATCCCCCATCATTCAGAGGATCATCTGACCTTGTGCTAGCTGAAGGGTGGATTAATGCACTGGAGAAGATTTTTGATGTCATGGGGTGTTCAGAAAATCAAAAGGATAGTCTTGCTATTTACCGTTTGGAGGGTGAGGCAGATCAGTGGTGGTCTATGGTTAAAAATATCAGGGACGCTGATGAGATTGATGCTCTTGACTGGGACGAATACAAAGGTAATTTTTTAGAAGTATTTTTCTAAGCATGTTTGACTTTGGATGGAAATGCAATTCTTGGAATTGAGGCATGAGGAAGACTCAGTGGCTACCTATGAAGAAAGGTTCACTCGATTGACAAGGTATGCTCCAAATTTTATCTGAGACCTGATAGTAAAATCAATCGTTTTTACTCAGGATTAAAGACAAAATATCGAAGGGCATTAGCTTCTCGTGAGTTTAAATGTTATGAAAAGCTTGTTTGATGTGCTGAGAAGGTGGAAATGGAGTTTTTCGATGATCAAGTGTTCTATAACAACCAACAGAAGAAGAGACCGATGTGGTAGGAGAAAGGTAAGAATTCTTCAAAAAAATCTGATGGTAAGAAAACTAGGTTTCCATTTTGTGATAAATGTGGCAAAAGCCATGCTGGGGAATGTCTTCTGAATTCTGGAAAGTGCTACCGATGTGGTAATATGGGACATAAGGCTCATGATTTCACTGAAAAGGATCAAGGTGAAGGTAAGACCAAATTTGATTTATAATTAGTGAAATGTTATAAGTGCAATGAGATGGGTCACTATGCAAACGAGTGTCCGACAAAGAGCTTCAGTGATGGGAAGCAGTTAGACTACAAGGAGAAAGGGGAGGTGAAATCTGTTGCAACTAATTCAGCAGATGTTGGGCCATCGAATTAAGTAGTATCAGGAGTTGAAAAGAAGATTGGTGAATGCTCCAGTTTTGGATCTACCTTCCAGGAATGGTGAGTTTCTTATCTACAGTGATGCTTCATTGAAAGGACATGGTTGCGTCCTAATGCAGAATGAGTAGGTAATTGCTTATGCTTCATGACAGTTGAAAACTCATGAGGTAAATTACCCTACACATGATTTGGAATTAGCTGCTGTTGTTTTTGCTTTAAAATTTTGGAGGTATCATTTGTATGGAGTAAAGTGTGAAATATATACTGATCACAAAAGTTTAAAATATATATTCACTCAGAAAGAGTTGAACATGAGTCAAAGGATATGGCTAGAATTAATCAGGGATTGTGATTGTAAAATTCATTACCATCCAGGAAAAGAAAATAAAGTGGCTGATGCTTTGAGTTGAAAAAGTAATGCTTCATTAGCAATGTTGCATTTGGAACGTGATCATTTGGTTAAGGATTTGATGAACTTTGGCATAGAAGTTGTTGGTGCAGGAAGTTCTTCAGTTTTGTTTCATGTATCAGTGATATCATCACTATCAGATAGAATCAAGCAAGCATAGAAGCAAGATAGTGAGTTGCAGAAAAAGGTAGAGCTGGTTCAGAAAGGTAAGCTGCCTGAATTCAACATTGATAATGATTGTGTTTTGAGATTTGGGAAGATATTGTGTGTACCTTGTGATTCACAGTTGAAGAGAGAGTTGTTATGTGAAGCTCATAGTTCTCCGTTTTCAGTTCATCCTGGCAGTACTAAGATGTATAGAGATCTGCGGGAGTATTACTGGTGGGATGGAATGAAAAGATATATTTCTAATTTTACTATGAACTGTTTGACATGTTAGAAGGTTAAAGCAGAGTGGAAGTTACCAAAAGTGATGCTTTAGCCTTTACTAGTGCCAGAGTGGAAATGGGAGAATATATCCATGGACTTTGTTGTGGGATTACCGAAGAAATCTCGAGGTAATAATGCAATCTGGGTTATTGTTGATCGCTTGACAAAATCTACTCATTTCCTTCCTATTCGAGATACATTCTCTCTAGATCAACTTTCCCGTTTGTATCTTATGGATATAGTTAGGTTACATGGAGTTCCCCTCTCCATTGTATCTGCTCGTGATCCCAGGTTCACTTCTAACTTTTGGAAAGGCCTTCAGAAGTTTTTGGGTACTGAATTAAATTTTAGTACAGCTTTTCATCCTCAATCAGATGGGCAGTCAGAACGAACAATTCAAACATTGGAGGATATGATACGAGCTTGTTCTATGGATTATCAGGGAAGTTGGGACCAACATCTTTCTTTGGTTGAATTTTCATATAATAACAGTTTTCATTCCAGTATAAAGATGGAACCATTTCAGGCATTATATGGGAAGCGGTGTTGAACTACAACTTTCTGGGATGAAGTAGGTGAAAGGAAGTTGATGGGACCAGAATTGGTAGAAGAGATGTCAGAAAAAGTTCAGCTGATTCAGAAACACATGAGAACAGCTCAGAGCAGGCAGAAGAGTTATGCGGACAACAGGAGGAAGGATCTCTCTTTTGAGGTAGGTGATCATGTTTTTCACAACGTATCACCATGGAAAAGTGTGATGCGATTTGGTAAGAAAGGAACGTTGAGTCCAAGGTTCATTGGACCATATGAAATTCTGGAGAGAGTTGGATCAATTGCAAACCGAGTGGCTTTACCTCTGAGTTTATCTCAGGTACACATTGTTTTTCACGTTTCGATGTTGAGAAAGTATATGCCAGATCTATCTCATGTTTTGAGTCCAGAGGTAGTTCAGCTGGAAGAGAACCATTCATATGAGGAATAACCGGTCCAGATTATTGACCATAGGGAGCAAGTGTTACAGAATAAGGTGATTAAGAAGGTAAAGGTTTTGTGGAAAAATCACATGATGGAAGAGGCAACATGGGAATCTGAAAATGCTATGAGGGATAAGTACCCCCATTTATTCGATAAGTAAATAAATTGCGGGGACGCAATTTTCTAAAGGGGGAAGGATGTAACATCCCAAGTAAGTAATTAATAATAGATATATTTATCTATGCCTATTATTGAATTAGATAGTGTTTTAGAGGCTTAAAATGAAAATAAATCCAATCTTAAGCATGGAATACACTAATATTCTTAAAAGATTGTTTTACTTCCTTTTGATGGCAAACCCTTTTTCAGTCAAACTTTTGACAATTTTATAATCTATGTTTTTCAAAATAAACTTATTCTTTATGATTGGGACATCAAAATTTACTTTTTGTGAATTTTTGGTATTTTTCAGACAATGTTCATTTTTTTAATGAATAGTGAAAAATGTTGTATTTTAATTCAAAACCTCTTCAAAATCTAATTTATTTATATGATTAGTTTATCTTTTGAATTGGTCTTAATGTGTAATCTGAATATATGTTTACCATTTAATCCAATAGTGGTCATTGGAATCAATTTCACTTTGAAATTGGACTTAAACTGGTATCAATCTTTTGATAATTATTGTTTTATAAAAACATGCTATTTTCTCTGACAGTGGGAATTAATTATTAAATTAATTAATGTGACTTATATGTTTTGAATTTTTTAAAATATACTTCATTTTTGAATTCGGAATATCAAATATAGCTTAGGATGAATGTCTGGTATTTTTCTGAAAAACTTCAATTTTTGATGAATAGTGAAACAACTAAGTGGTACATATAAAAACTGAATTTTCAGTTTAAATGAAATTTTTCCATCATTGTGTTTTGAATTTCAAAAATACGACATACATGGTTGTCAGTAAGAAGTAAAATGTGGTTCAATGAGATTATAATAATTTTTTGGTGAATAGTAACTTATTAAGTTATTAATCGCGATTAGTGGTAATTAGTGTAGTTTAAGGTAAAAATAATGCTTTAATAAAAGGAGATGAGCTTGACACATGTCGTAACCTTATTGGTTGTGTCATGGCAGACCAAGACAATCCATGGGTCAACTTGGGGACCCCATGGATCCACTTTGGTTGGGAAATGACATAAATAACTTTTTATATAATGTAAAAGTAAAAATGACAGAAACATAATATGTTTTAAGAAAATAATTTTTACATGGGGTTATAAAGATCCGATTTTTTATTATAAGTAGTCATTGGAAAGATAAAAAGATTTCCTACATCATATTATTTTTTTATAATTTTTAGACTTTAAATAAATTAAATTATTTATGACATCATGATGATGTAGCGATTACCTCATTATTTAACGATTTAAATAAAATGGAAAGATAATGTAAACACTAAAACCTACACATAGAAAAAACCAATTGGATGAGTGTATTTATAAGCCTTATCACCTTATCCTATAATAATATCAATGTGGGACCTTTTAAATCCGAAAATCATTTTAAAATAAAGTAACTTATCTTTACATTCCAAGAGTGCCCCTCCTCTCCTCTTATAAAAGGCCCCCACCTCTACCTCATTTCACACACTCCTCAAGCCTTTGTCTCAGCCATCCCCTTCCCATTTACTCTCTCCACATCCCTATCCTCATCCTAGAGGATTCCCTTTGGGCATAATCCTTTCAAAGGAAGCCTTTAGGCTCAAATCAAAAGGAGTTACACTTTTAAAGGTAATTCATTCTCTCATGTTCATTTGTTTTATTTTGCTTCTCCAACCCCCTAAACTCTTTTTATTTACTTCATTTGTAACAACACCATTATCTTCAATATACTATGATGTTGTTATAAGATTTATTCGAGCTACACTCTCACACAACTACATCAAATGGTTAAAGACCATACGGTTTCCGTGGATGGAGAAATTCTGCCTCCCGAAACGATGATTGTTCAATACTCATTTAACACCTTCAAAGGTGGCCATTATGATGACACTATTTTTATATATGATATATTATATGTTTACTATTTCCTTAAGCTTCTGTATTTTTCAGTTATGGCATACCATTATTGTTTCCATTATGGGTAAACACGATATCTTCATTTTAGGAAGTGCGGACTACCGCCCCCTGAAAGTGATTTGATTCGTTAATACCATATGTGGGATGTGTAAAGGATAAAGTTAATGATATTATATATGTTATTATACTGGAATTATAATATAATCTTATATCATTATGATTCCATTCCAGAAAATACGAAATAGAAATGGAAGTGGCGTTCTTGCATACGTACGGCTTACTGTCTCCATGAACGGTGCATTTCATTTCTTACCTCTAAATGTGATGTAATATTATAAATACATGTATATGATGAAAATATATGATATATATGTTATAAAAATCATTAATATCATTATGGATAAAACGAATCTTTGACCAAATTAACAACATGTATGTGTAAGAAGTCTATTTTTGACTTAAGAACCAAATACCGACAAAATGAACATTATTAACTTAAATGATTACATTATGTTCATAAAATGGTATAAAAGGAATAATTAACTTGAAAAAGGTTCTTAAGAAAGTATAGATTAACTCAAGTTTATTATTCAAGAGATTAAGGAATGGTCGGGTCAAGTCAGATACGAGGTATGGGACTTCGTCTCAATCAGCTTTCATTGAGGCATATTTTGTTTTATAAACAACCTTCTTTTATACGGTGTATAAACCCCTTTGACTTTTACGTTTATTCAAAATGAATCTTTTTTATACTAAGAGTTTACTAAACAACAAAAGGGAATGTTTTTGTCATACGTATGCGACGACAACGACTTCTCCGCCGCCGTGACCATTATTTGAGTTTCGGATTCCTCTACAAGCTGTACCTTCTTTTTAAAAGAAAAATAAATACCATGTTTTAATTTTCTTTTATTTTTGTATCGAAAATGGTTTTCATAATGTTTTTATTATATCAATGTGTTTTATTGATATCTTGTGATTAAAATGTGGAAATGTTATATTTCCTTTATGTATTTTTTATGCGATATGATTTTGTTATGGTTCTTGGGAATTATTATGAAGACGGGTTGTTCCGTGATACACTAAGGGAGGGTGAGCCTGATATAGCTCTTCAATGCATTGGGTAACGCGAAGGAGTGAAACGTTAAGGTTTCTCCGAAGAGATTTTAGGGAATATACTGTGATGGTTATTCCAAACGTAACCAAGAGGGTTACTCCCTACGTAAGAATGTTATGAATGCCTCCAGTTACCTTTATGTCTTATGATTTCTATGATTTATTCATGATTTGATGAGGTATGTTAAAGTGCTTATGTTTTATGGGTAAAGTATGATCTCATCCTTATGTATATATATACCCATGTTTCCTTTCCATATTTTTATATCCCTTTCTGAGCTTTTTATGCTCATCCCATGTTTTTTGAAATGTTTTTCACAGGTCAAGGGAAAGGTACATGATATGATGATAGAGTCAAGGAAGTGTCAAGAAAGAATCCATGTTTATTTTAAATATGTTTCCATTGATGGGAATGAAGAGTACTATCTTTATGTAACCACTTTGTTTATATGTGGAAATGTAATGCAAGTTTTATGATCTAATTCTCTAAAACTCTAAACCCGAAAAGATCCTCAATGTGTAATCATGTAATAACTCAAGATTAAGTAAGGTTTAAGGCTGGGTCCTTATACTTGTATTATAAATATATATTAGAATATGAATCGTAAATGAATAAAAACATATAAATCAATATATATAAATAAATGGAAATAAATATATATTAATATACCAATTAGTACATATATATAAATATATATTAATATATAAATATTAATATATGAATAAATATATATATATAGTAATATAACTATATATATTGAGATAATTTTTATTATAAGAACATGTGTTTTCTTTATTTCGAATAGTATCATTGAACAAGTGTTTAATGTTTATTTAAAACATATACCCTCTAATTATTTTTAATAAAATCATTATGAAATTTATTTTCTATATTTTAAGTGACTAATATATATGATGTTTATTTTTTTAAAATATATAGCATTTAATATGAAATGTATATCATACCATTAGTTGAGTGTTAAAACATTTGACCCATAATAAAAATACTTGAAACAATTAATTTCAAAAAAATAATTATTTGTGCTTTATTTTTATAAAATAGTTTGACTTTAATTTCATATAAAAACCTTTAAAATATTTTTATCATAATAAAAAAAGTTATAGAAATATAAGTTTTAGAAATAATAAAAAATAGAACCACACTTAATTAATAAAATAATTATTCCCCTGTCATTTCAATAAATGAAATGTAGTTCAAAAAAAACCACTATGAAGAAACACATAATAAAGGTTTTATCCACAATATCAATATTTTTTATATTTCCAAATAATTTTTTTTGTTTAAGTGAGAATAACAAAAAAACCCCAATCCGAATAGAAACCCAAAAAATTAAATATAGAAAAAAACATTAAAATGAAAATATCAAAGACTCAAATCCATAAATAGTCATCGCTAATTTCAAATAAACGACTTGAAAAATAAATATAGAATGGTTTTTCACGTCGGTTATTTGATAATCGATGTGAAAATCTGTTTTGTAATAATTTTATATTGATCCCTCCTCTCTATGATAGACCTGAATAGAAAATAGGAAGAAAATCTGAAGAAATAAACAAGTAGAAAACATGTAGAAAATCCCAAAAAATAACCAACATAACATACATACAATAAGAACATTCATGTTTACAATATATATGCAAATAAATTGAAATCCAATAAAAAATCTGAAATGATCCCCTTTATCTGTGTTTTTTTAGTGGGTACAGAATTTATTCTCATGGAATACATTCACATTTACATTATGGATTTGAAATATATTCATTTTTTACAATATACTATTATTTATAATCATATATATAACAATATATAAATATTTTTTTATATATTCACACATACATGTTTAATTTCATAGATAAATAATTAAACATATTTACATACAAATTATTTTTCGCAATATATAAGCCTTATCTAATTAAGAAAATAATATCTATTTTATTTAAAATATCAATATATTAATATTTATATACCTTTAAAATGAATGTGTGTGTTCATTTTTGTGTTTCTTTATTAACAAACTTATATATATTTTCTATATATTCGGTGTATTGACATAATATTTTCAGAATTTCTATGATGATAAAAATGTTTTATGATGAAAACATAAACAGATAATTCATATCATAAATAAAATGATTTTATAATGATTTAATTATTAAGATAAATTAAATATTTATAATTTAATGATTAAATTTTTTGAATAAAATATAATTTATAAATATTATAACCTGCATCTTATGATAGTTGTAATAGTCTGACTTATATATGTGACATGATAGTTGGTTCAAACCATCCAATAGCCTCATGTTCACCTCCTAAAATGTCACGGTTTTCTATATGTAATGGGGACCTAAACCCAAAATTATATATTATATTTCCTCAAAGAATAACTAATATAGTCCATAACACAATGAAAAAAGTGGTGTTAATTTTTAATTGATATAACATCTTTATCACTTGTCATAACAAAGATAGAATAATAATATCATTAAAAAATTGTAATAATGAGTTCATGTTCAAAGAATATGATCATTTTTCTCAGTCCAATAAAAAAATTAAATAAATAAAATAAAAAGTAGGTCATTATTCAACCTCATAAAATTTTACCCAATATACTTGTTCGACACTACTCTGGTCCCACAACCCTTCCACATATCCTTGAATTAGTGGATATAATGGGGATAAATTGGAGTATCACATGGATTAGAAATGCATGATCTATAAATATCATTTAATGGTAGTGTCCCTTGGTGTGGAGTGACTATTAGATAAACATTATTTTGCAGTTAATATTATATGATAGGGTAATTGGGTATACTAGTAGTGAACCATGTGTATGCTCCATGGATATCTCATGGTAAGATTAAATAATGTAAAATCAATGTATCTATTGGTTTATTATAATTTTTATTTTCTTTTATTTTTTGGCACATATTCATTTGATAAATGATAATTTGTAATGTGTTCCTTCAAGCATGGTAATTGTATTTGATGATCAATGAGGGTTAATGTTCAATGAAATTTATATCGGTTATTACCATTATTCACCCTCTTTCGGTGTCATGAGACACTTATCATATCCTGGTTATTTAAAATTAAGGTGCTAGATCCTAAAGGTTATAATTCTATGATCAATATATTATGTTTATTTAGAAAAAAATTCACCAAAAGGACTGAACATTCAACGATCAAAATTGATTCAAATAGGTAATCAAGTTTAAAAATTTACTCTAATTAATTAATTTCAAACTACCCATCTATATAAAATTGAATGACTGAGGCCAATCCCCTAATGAATAAGTATGATCCTCAAGATCATGTATTTGCCTTATTGTTAATAATAAATACATTAATTTAAGTTGATAATACAAAATTTAAACTAAAATCTAATATTTTCTAAACATTCTATTAAAAAATCAAAGGAATAATATCCATGGATTTGGTAATAATAGATAATTATCTCTCCAATTCCTAAATTTGGTTGAATCAATTGGTTGTAAGACTTTTCTAAGGATAACAATTTATTATAAAGAATCCCCCAAATTCTACCAAAACCAATCTAAATCTATTGGTCAAAGAAGAATATCAACCTACATTCACTAATTTTAATTGTTAAAACTAAATAAAATTTCATTCTATTTTGGATGGACTACTTTTATCAACCAATATATATTCCATCCCTTCAGAAGACATTTTCTCAAAATACATGCTAAAAAATAAGATAGGGATTCGAGATTTAATGTTATTCATAAAAAAATTTCTATCCATGAATGAAATTCATACATATTATAAACACTCATTATTTTACTCTTGATACCCCAACTCTTATGTTATGAGGTGCTAATGGTTGAGGGAATCTCAAAAATGTTTTATTTTACTATATTAAGCTGTGAGTGAAAATTATAAAATAATTTTAAAAAAATTAAAAGACATTGAAAAATAAAATTATTTATTTTAGTTAATTATTGGAACGATAAATGTGAACTTCTTAGAGGAAAATGATTATAATAGTGTCTAGGGATCTAAAAAAATTCAATGTGATGTGTAATAATTTCAATAATATGGATGGAATATACTATTTATAGACTTCATATTCATCATGACATTAGGTTTTTCATTGTGGAATGATGTTATATACCATATAAATAAACCCTTATCAATTCGTTATTTGTTACATCATTATTGTTCAAGGGATGGTGTTGGTGTGCCCTGGATACACCATTCTCCTTCAAAATCTAAATCTCTCCATGGACATGCAATAACATTCCATGTCCTTCAAATGTAACATTATCTTCCATTATAATTCCCAGTATCATTATATCTTGATGTGGTAAATGTTATTGTTTAATTATAAAGGTATTCGATATCAATATTTCTTCACAAAGTCATAAAACAATGGTCATATGTTATAAAATAATCTTCTACCACTCCTCAAAGAGGAATAAATATTTAAATTCAATATTAAGTCGATACATCTATAATAGCACTACCTGATTTCTATATTATATCCCACAAGATTGTTTTCACATTAAAACTTTACATTATCGATATCCTTTTTCATAATATTGAGTTCACTTACCATCTTATATGGTTCTCCCCTTGTGTCAAATGACACCACAACTCGTTCTCCACTACTTTTCCTATAATGATATACACTCAACCCACACATAACCCTTTAGAATTAAACAATTTGTTGTCCTATATATTGTTTTACTACTTCAATGACTACCTAAAACCTTAGATTGAATCCATTCATAGAAGGATTTGATGGAATTATTTTTCTTTTACTTTTATCCTAAAATTTATTATATAATGACCCAAAATCCTAACTTCATAAGTCCATGGGTAATCATATGTATGCTATTTTATGTCATGTTGTTGATTGAGGTCCCTTATTTTGGTGAATTATCTTCAAAATCACATTCATCCACACTAAGACACCATTTTATGGAACTATTTCCATCTAGGATTACCATTTCTACTTTGGTCCGACAAACTGCAGAATGAAGAATACATTTTTTGGAGTAATCTCTATGTAGTTGATATAAAAACATCAAAGGAGGATCTAAAATCATTATAAAGCTCTATCCTTCCATAAATAAATCAAAATATAATAATTTTGTACCATTATGTCCCATAATCAATAAAAAACGATAAAAACATATGCATTACTAATAGTTGTCGAATCCACAAACAATTTAACATTTTATTATCCATACAAAAAATATATTTACAATGATTATAAATAAGTTCAATCCTTTAACTACAATAAAGCAGTACATACCATGACAATAAAATAAAATATTAGTGGAAAATTTTCAAATTATAATATACTCATCCTCTCCATGTAATCAGGAATCGTTATTAATATTATACTTCAATTATTATTCTCATGCATAATTATTTTTCAACCATTCCATATACATCCATATCCATACTGTGGTATTCCTATGTGGAAAATATCACATTCAACACTAAAGAATAATGTAATACTAGATTTATTCTCAAAATAATTTTAATGTTTTTTATTTGTTGGATTTTTTAATATCTCAATAACTTTATAGATATCATAAAAGATAAATCAAGAGGAAATCCTAAAATTTATCTAATTTC
Source organism: Viscum album (assembly GCA_963277665.1). NCBI lineage: Eukaryota > Viridiplantae > Streptophyta > Magnoliopsida > Santalales > Viscaceae > Viscum > Viscum album. The sequence goes on from OY728162.1 coordinate 823,447,889, forward strand.
TGTGAGGTTAGAGGTGTGTAGTTCAGGATGAAAACATTAAAAATTAAGGCTTAAAAATTGGGAAAAATAATTTATGTAAAAATAATGATTACTTATTTAATATCAATGAAATGATGAAATAGTTATACACTGAAAATGCATCATCTCTCATCAATATATACATCTCTTAATGATTTCCATCAATAAAATTCAACAATAATGACACAGTTTTTCAACATATTTTTCTTTCCATTTCCTTTGTTTCAATGGAAATTGCAAGAGGATCAAGTATCCCACCCATCAAACTACAATTGTTTGATCGCCTCATGGAAATAATTCTAATAGTAATAATAATATAATAGATCATGTATGAGTGATCATTAAAATGTAAATGATATCATCATTTATTTATATTTTTTTCCCAAAATAATATAGAATCAATTAATAAAAATATAAAATATCTTGGAATCATCGTCAAAATCACTAATTAAAATTTTAACACCTTATGATACATGGTATAATCACATGGTATTTACATGAATCACAAATTCCCCTTTTAAAACTCAAAAGTAAAAAAATCTATTATTTGTTCTAAATAATTTTTTGTTTAAATGATAAAATAGCCTATAAATTGGATTACATTATTGAAATTTCAGGGATATTAAAAGAGTAAAATATCGATAGATATAGGATTTTTATAAATGTAAAATGGATTAAAAATATCCTCAATCACATTTGTGTGGTTTGATAAAAAATCATTTTTCTAAAAAATATCACAGAGAATGTTTAAAATGTAATGTTTTTCATCACTTCTATTATGAAAAAGGTTATTAGAAATAATATGAAAAAAAAGTTTAAAACACGTCTCAATATTGAAATTTCAACAATAATAAAAAATCACTCATAACATGAACGTTATTTAATAATCAAATGAATAAAAAAATTATAAATTTAAAATTAGAGGTGAAATTAATTCTGTAATTATATTGGATATCATATTAAGAATTAAAAAGTAATTTATTTTCAATAATTCCCAATTAAATTTTTTTCTTTTTTAATATGTGTGTTCATAATTTTCAGAAGTCAAGAGATGTATCCATAAAATGTCTCTTTATATAGTGATTTTAAGAAAAATTAATGTGTTTCCAAGAAACCCTCCACCAAACATAAATTAAAATACCATATCTATTATTTTAAATCCTAGTGAGATAAATGAAAATGAATATTAATATAAATAAATCATAGTAAATTATTAAAAGATAAGATGGAATTAAGGATATGGATGATTTATGTAAGATTTTTTCCATGATAACTAGATGGGATTTACTGTATGAAAATCTTATGTAATGATTCATTGTGGTTGATGGGATTTCCTAAAAAAAATACATTGAACTAGTTAAATAGATATTGTATAAATGTTATATATATTATGGTTAAGAATAAATTAATGTAAAAAATAATATTTTGTTTTTTTCATTCAACATGTTATATAATTGATAGATAATGATCACAAAACGAAAATAAATATAGTAAATTCAAAAAAATATTAGCATGTAACAAAAATATATAAGGAATTAAAAAATATTGATGTGGGGGATACTATGACTCCATGGTTCAATCCCCCATCTCCTAAATGGGATCCACCTCCACTAGGGTTGTAGTCAACTAAATCAAGAAACTCGTAATGGACTATACCTACAAGCATTTAATCACCTAATACATATCCAAAACAATTTTCTTCAACCACTAATGTTTTATAATGAAGGTAGAGTAGTCTAAATGTTGGTTGTGTTATAAACTGCCTCTATCACACCTTATAAACGAGGAATGAAAGTCAATTATGATGTTGAAAACTATTGATATGAATGATAAATAAGGTATATTTCTAAATTAGATGCCTGCGATATTGATAATGGTACTTATGTAGTAATTTGGGTATATGGTTCCCATCTAGCTAGGGTATCCACATAACCATGACCCAAGTAAGGTTTAGTGTTTACATAAGGATTAAGTAGAATATAGATATCTCTATTGGTAGTTTTAATTTGTGTATCACTAATAAGGGATATTATAGTGACTATGATTGTATTAGGAGATGATTGATGATCATTATATTGAGTTGGTATCTCCCTGATCTATAGGGAGGTCATGTGGTGATCAACTAGGAAAATAAAGGGAACCTACATTGTAGTGTAATTTAATAGACCCTTTCCATTATTTTGGGTATCTAACTCAAAATATCATCATTCCTCATTATCCATAAGATAACTGTCATCCCATGATTCAAAAGATGACAATTGGTGGGTTGGGGTGTCACGAACTTGCTCGGTTACCCTTGTAACCCGATAACCATGCCAACCCTAACATAACATGAAGGGAATTCCCAATCCCCATGGGTCGGTGACCTGCACCTGGAATCACACTACATGCAAGGGGGAGCGATTTTTCCTCAAGAATGCAAAAGAAAAATAAAAAAAAGCAGTATGCATTAAAAAAGAAACTCTACTGGGAGTAATGTACAAGAATAAAAAGACGAATAATAAGCCAGTTTACTACAAACCAAGTACTAAAAGAGGGAAAACAACCCTACTGTATCTAAGTACACAACTCACCAAGACCAAAGATCAATAGCTGGATCCCCCTCCAGGAGATCCCTTCCCATTGCTTGAACCTGGAAGTAGAAATTATACAAACACCTCAAGGAAAAAAGTAGGGTGTGAGCCTAAGAACAGTAGGATACCAACAAATATTTTGTAATAGATACCATATATATATTATCCAAATAAAATCTTTCAGTTTTCAAATAAACATGTCTGGAAATTCATAATCATATTTAAATAAATCATGCTACACATTTTCAAAATGATGGAAAAGTACTTTAAGAAAAGGATTTACAAATGATGGAATATTTATAAAATAATGGCTTAAATAAAACATTTATATAAAATAGTTCATATAAATTTAGAAGGAATTTAATGTAGTTCAAGAGATTTGGCATACATTTATATCTCAAATGAAAATAAACAAGCGAGTAACATAATCAACTGCCAAAATGTATGAGAGTATTTACCAGCTATACAATTCCACATTTTCTATGTGAACTCAGTAAGATTTTTATACACATGTGCATATGAAACTGGCCAAAGGAGACTCTTCACCAACCCATTAGGTATTTGACCATCCGCAAGTATGTTTTTGAACATTTTTGTGTCAAAGAGTGTATCCAAATAACTAACACACTACCTAAGGCTTTCATGCACTCTTACATGATGTTGAGCTATTTTAAGAATTCTTAAAATACAATCAAACCCATTCTTACATTTAAAAATTACAAATCTCATTCCATTTAAAACAATAATAGGTTTTATTCGAAAAAATGCCTTTTAATAAAACAAAACCAATGGGTTTCTATCAAATCATTTCATTCCATTTTCACCAGTTTGAAATCCATTCAAAACTAATTCCATTATTTCATAATATATTTCAACAATTAAATTCAATAATTTAATTAAATACATTTCAATAAAATCCACAAGTGTTTTCCACAATTAATTTCAATAATTAAATTGAAACCATTTCCATTAACACACCCAACTCAATGCAATTGGGGTTCTCCAAATTTAAATGCCAAAACCATTTCAAATATTTTGTTTCAATGGAATAGATTTGTTATCAATTTAATTGAATGAATATTTGAGAAATTATGTTTAAATTAACAATTGAAATAAATCAATCAATACAATTATATTCAATTTAGAAAGTCGGGACATAACCACCTACCTCATAGGTTTTAACGAAAACCACAACGATCGAAGAACGCTCAAGAAACCCAGGTCGATTCTCCAAAAAACCCACCTCAGATCTCTTATCCTAGCATGATCAAGACCAAATCTCAACATATTTGGAATCCACACACATAGAGCTACAAATAAATGGCATAGATCTATGAGACCAATAAAAGAGAAGATGTAGGTCGAAGTAGATCTAATAAGACTATCAAGAACGAATAAGAACAATCACATAACTCAATAATCCTCCTTCGATTCACCAAGAGAAGCCTTTGGATCACCTCCGAAATGATGGGAAAACCTTCTCTAACCTTAGGAAGAGAAAAATCTTGATTTAGTTCCTATTATAAGGGAAAAAGGCACTTAGAGGGAAAAACAAGTGAGATCCCCTTTTACTAGATATCATTTAAGTGGGTGCACGGTTTTCCCGCACGGTTTGACAAACCGTGCACTAAATTTGCGTTAGCCACTGCCTTGGTAGACACTCCACCAATGGTTTATCCACACATATTCATAAACCATGCACCACCTGTGTGGAATATACTACCTCTAAGAACATCTATGCATGGTTTGGCTACACGGTTTAGACAACTCGTGCACTGCCCGTACGACTTCCCCTTTTACTCAAAACAACATTTAATGTTCTCCCGAATCTCCCATTCATCACTATTACAAAATAGAGGTACCTAGAAACATAAAATACACCTGATAACATAACGTGATGTTACAACCTCCCCACCATAAGTTCTTTTTATCCCCAAAAATCTTATGAAGTAATCTCCAAGTCAAAAAGATGAGGTGATTGCTCTCTCATTAGTGCCTCCCTTTCCCGCATGTCATGAGAATCAGAACCATGCTTCCATATAACATAGACCAGAGGTATCATTCTCCCATGGTGTACCTTGTTCTCAGAATCAAAATCCATGGTTGTTCATTCAGTCACAGATAAATCTAGTTCAATCTTAAGATCATTACAGCTCAAAACATGTGATGGATCAGAGAGATAATTTCGTAGTAGTGGTATATGGAACATGCTATGTATTGACTTCAACTGTGGTGGTAGAGCTAAATGGGTAGAAACATTCCCCACAAGCCCAGAAAACTCGAATGGTCCCACAAAATGAGGAGAAAGCTTCCCTTGCCTCCCAGGACGTTGATGTCCTAATTGGGGTGAGACATTCACGGAAACCTAGTCACCAACTGAGAACTCTAAAGGTCTAAGACAGAGATCATCATAAGACTTGTAGTGAATCTTTGCTGTCAACATTCTTTGACGAATCAACTGTATCTTAGCTATTGTTTCTTAGACCAAACTCGGTCCTACCAAGAAACATTCACCAATCTCCGACCAACATAAAGAAGATATACAAGGCCTGCCATACAATTCCTCAAAAGGATCCATTTTTATTGCAGACTAAAAACTGTTGTTATAAGAATACTCAACTAGACTCAGAAGATCATCTTAATACCCACCATGGTCAAGAACCCAAGTGCAGATCATATCTTCATGAATCTAAATAGATCTCTTGGTCTTTCCGTCTTACTGTGGATGGTGGGCTGTGCACAAACAGACCTGAGATCCTAGTGCCTCCTGAAGGCCTCTCCAAAAGAGTGAAGTTAACCGAGGATCCCTATCAGAGACTATATCAGATGGAACTCTGTGAAAACGAACAATTTAAGTTACATAGATATTTCCCAACTCCTCAACATTGGTTGTATCTCAAATAGGTATAATCTGAGCCGACTTGGTTAGCTTGTCGATCACAACCTATATCGCATTCTTCATCCTCTAGGTTTGAGGTAACCCAACCAAAATGTCCATATATATTTCATCCAACTTCTATATAGGGACTGGATGTAGTTGAAGAAAACCAGAATGTTTCTAGTGCTCATATTTCACTTGCTGGCATGTATAGAAACAAGATACTAACTTAGCAATGTATCATATCATACCTTGACACCAGAAATTTCACCGCATATCATAGAACATCTTCGTGGATCCTATGTGCACATCCCACTGAGTGTTATGGTGATCTCTCATCACATAATTCCTTGTAGATAATGTCACAATGTAATGTTTTTGATAGCAGAGAACACCCTCTTTGGAGAACAACCACAAGGTGTCGGTCTCCCCACCATATAGAGTGTCCCTATTTCCACGAAATTAATCATCCAGTTGTTGTTCCTGAATAATTAACTTGAGAAGATAAGATGTGAACTGGACATTAGCTAAATAAACTACATTCCCCTTCCACTGAACTCCAATTTCAAAGTTGAACTATTGAAGGTACTCCTCCCAATGCCTTTGGCGGAGATTAAACTCTTTTTGAGTGAAGATAAAACTACTGATCTTGTGGTCTGAATACATAGTAAACCATTCTACTGAAGTTCATCTATCTAAGAAATCAGTTATTTTTGTTCTGCTGAGCCATTCAGCAAGATGTAATAGAAACCAGTTGATTTCCATGAATTATATCAATAGAAAAATCAACATCCCTTACTGTTGGGAAACCATAGAAGCCACAAGGAAAAACGTTTGGAAACTCAGCGACAACGGGAGTAATATTATCATATATTGAATCTCTCTCTAGATCAAAATAAAATACTGATATAACATTCCCCAACTCTGGATAAGAGGGTCCAGCTATGCTTAACCATGGGTCTCATTCTTCTTGAAATACAAGAGGCACACCCCTGGGTGTAGTAAGGCAGACCCGACGAAGATAACAATCGATCTAGACATTATTGGAAATGAACCAATCCATCCCAAATATGAATTACAAAGATTTCATGCTGACAACCAAAAAACTCCAAGCATGCTCGACAGCTAATAGAGAGAAGACACAACAGGACTACAGATACCCTTCTCTCTATTTGTGCCATGTGTTCTAGTAATATCCATCGCACAAGATAAAGGCTACATTGGTAGATTAATCATATTAATAATATGGGTAGAAATAAAAGGGTGTGATGCACCCGTATCAAATAGAGAGGTCACTAAAGATGATGTTATAGTGGTGGTACCTCTTAGAAGTGCAGGATCTATATCATCTGCGTCTAGGAACTCATCTACTGCATGAAAAAGCTTTTTTCCAGATGCCGGTGGTTATAAGCCTTTTTCACGTGGATCATTTTATTGCCCCGCAGGTTTTGGAAGTGCTAGTGATCCTGTTCAACTAGGTGGTGAAGAGAAGTGATGAATGAATCTATGTAAGTTCCCTAAACTTCCGTAGGAGCTACAGTCCTTGGGTGCCTCAGTGAAAACCCTCTAAAATGTCCTGGCTTTCCACACCGATATCAAGTCAATTATGCCCCTCCTAGAACTACTAGAGGTCTGAAATGACTATGTTGTCGAGGAATACCATGAAAAACGTCGCGCTTCAATTTTCCTTTAAAGGAACCAACACTTCCACTACAAGGTAAAAGATCTTTCCTAAATCCTGACTTTCCTGCCAAGTCCATCTCAACCATAATTTCCCTATCCATCACATAATTATAAGTGGGTATCATAAGTAAGAAAACCTATTAACGGATATCTGATCGAAGTCCCAAATCGAATCTATAATCCTTCATCTTCTCAAAAATTAAAATCTCAGGAGAAAGCTGTACCAACTCTAAAAATAAATTTGAGTAATCAGTCACCGTTTTGTTTTCCTTCTCAAGAATGAAAATCTTTACACCCTTGGCCAAAACCATTGATTCATTATAGAACTAGTTAATGAAAATAACCCTAAAGTATTTCCCCTCCAAACCCTCTTGTTTGCCTGCCGTTACTATCATGTCCCACCATCTCTTACTTGGTCCCTCCAGCATGAAGGTGGCACACTTCACCTTGATCACATGCGGTGTCTCCAAGAACCCAAACAGACGTTCAATATTACTTAACCATTCCTCAAAATGTTGAGGGTTAGTGGAGGCTTTGAAAACTGGTGGATTCTTACGTTGGAACTCTTGAAAATGATTTTAGAGAATATCACTTTGAGGATCTATAGCTGGATCCTGAACACGAACTGGAGGTGGTGCCTGTCCTAGAGCACGGACAGTGTGAACAATCACCTCAACCAGACTTGGATCCACAATGGACTTGCTTGCTGAGATTCAGTAGCAGCCTCTCTATGGATCTGATTCCCACATCATCTCAGAGGAATGATGCAACACATCATCAACAGATAAGAAGAAAGACATTATATAATGTTCATATAGACTAACAAGGAAAAATTTTCGTAATAGAAGGGATAATCAAAATTTTGATTCCACTCTATCCCTATCGAAATAGGGAAAATACTAGAACTAATCCACAAGTTATATTTCCCTAACAAACCCTAATGACTTAAGGTTTATTACGGTGAAAGCTATCCAGTAACTCAATTACAACTACCTCCTATATCCCGACAAGAGTACTCAAATGCATATTATCATCATAGAAAGATGCTCAACCTCCCTTTGAAACCATTTTGTCACAAAGCAGCCTTGGTACCCTGGTAACCTGATAATCGATCTGTCCCTAAAATAGCCCTAAGGGCATTCCCATTCCCCACGGGTTGGTGACTAGCACCCAGCATCACAAAACATGCAAGTGGGAACGATTTTTCCACAAGAATGCGGAAGCAAAATAAAAAAATCAGTATGAACTACAAAAGAAACTCCACTGGGAGTAATGTACCAAAATAAAAAGAGGCATAATAATCCAAAGTAATACAACAAAAGTACTAAAAAAAGGAAAACATCCCCAAGGTCCCTAATTACACAACTCACCAAGACCAAAGATCAATAGCTGGATCCACCTCTAGGAGATCCCTTCCCTTTGCTCGAACCTGGATGTAGAAAGTTTCCAACACCCAAAGGAAAAAGTTGGGTGTGAGCCTAATCCCAGTAGGATACCATCAAAGAAACCATAACAGATACCATATATATATTATGAAAATAAATGCATTCAATTTTCAAATAAAAACGTTTTGGAAATTCGAAAGCATATTTAAATAAAACATGATACACATTTTCATAATGATGGAAAAGTAATTTAAGAAAAGGCTTTGAAAATGATGGAATATTTCTAAACAAATGGCTTAAATAAAACATTTATATAAAATATTTTATATAAATTCAACAGGCATGTAAATCATTTCAAGAGCATTGGCATAAATTTATATACCAAATATAAATAAACAAGCGAGCAACATGGTCATCTGCCAAAAGGTATGATAGTATTAACCAGCTATAAGATTCCACACTCTCTATGTGAACTCAGCAACATATGTATAAAAACACCCCTAAAACACTATCCAAAAGAGACTCGTCACTAACCCATTTGGGATGTGACCCGCCGCAAGTATGATTAAGAATGTTGTTGTAGCGTAGAGCGTATCCAAATAACTCACTAACTACATAAGTCTTGTATGCACTCTTACATAATGGTGAACTATTTTAAGAATGCTTAAAATACTATTAATACCATTATTCAATTTCAAAATTACCAATATCCTTCCATTAAAAACCAAAATAGGTTTTATTCAAAAAAATGCCTTTTCAAAACATAATATGTACGTACGTACACAAAAGTGAGAATATCATTCTATTGAGAGTGAAATCGTATGTAATTGGATGTTATATCTAATATAAATAATCCTTAACATGTTATATTTATTATTTACATCATCTATTCTCATTATTATACCCATCCAAATAATTAAGTGTTTAAATAACAAACTACACCACAACGTGAAGACAATAATTCGTACATATGCATGTATGGTGACATGTCATTCATTGGATGGATAGAATAATGAATATGGTTTTACAATATTTATAATAAATTACCAGTATGTATAAGGTATTGGAGATATTATTTTTTATGGAAACAACGAACAAAGAGAATGTGGAAGAAGAAAAGAACTTTGAATGAGGTGGTGAACTTTTTACCTCTTCCTGGGGTGTTTCCTTTTAAGTTGATCAAAATGGATCCTCAGGTTAGATTTTTTATCAAATTAAGGCCTCTAGTTCGATGTGATGGTAGTTGGGAGGATATTTTATCTGGGTTTTACTGAGAAAAATGGTTTTTTAGGTGTGACTTTGAGAGATGGGATGTACCCTTTTATAAGAGTGGTGAGGTTCACTTTAGGAAAAGCTATAAATATTATTTTATTATTCAATAATATTCAGTTTATAATGGCTCCAAAATGATTTATTTCGAGATTAATGTGGGTATGGGTCTAAAACCTATCAAATAAATGGTTTTTGATTGAATTAGGAGACAATATTAACCATGTCTTTTAGATTTAACTCTTAGTTAAATAGTTAATCTTTAATTATGTATTCTTCTATTATTATAATAAATGGTTATTAAAAGTACTATAAAAATAAAAGTGAACCCTAAGTGGTTAATTCTTTTTATATCTATCCTTATCTATTTAATTTGGATGAACATTTTATTTTTATGAATATTATATCATTTAATAGTTTAGTATTTGTTTAAAAAAATCATTTATGTCAATTTTGACACTATTTGGTACATTGCATTTGTGAAAGTCATAAAAACTTTATACCTTCAAAAATAATTTATTCAATAAACCCTAATATGTCATATTAACGTACAAAATTAGCGGGATTAATCAAAAGTATAAATTTACATTTATTTGGTTATTTATAATGTCAATTATTTTAATCATTCTTTAATAAGGTAATTACTACATCATCATTGTGTCATTAAAAAATTAAATTATATGTTGTATAAATTTTTAAAATAAAATACAATAATGTAGTAAATAATGTTATCTTTTTAATGAATATTTACTGTCTTATTTATCTTATGTATAACCTGATATTAAAAAATGGTTTAGTTATTAAGCATTGAATTTAACACTATTAACTGCTCATTAAATTAAATAATAATAAAAGTCATAATCTAAAAAAGTAAACCTAAAGGATCATATTTTATTCCTGAGGTTTTTTTTGTTCGAAATAACCTTATTCAATATAATTAGGACATGGGTTATGGTAATTATAATATAATTTTTTACTATTAATTACTCTATTTACTTTTAACCCTGGTAAATAAAAGTCACATGTTAATATTCACCAAAAATTATTTAATTGTATTGAACACAATTTTACATAATGATGTCAACTGTGTCTCTGATATCTTAGAAATTTAATACATAGAAGTGGTAAAATTAAATTTTATGAATCTTTGAAAATACTCCTAAAATGATGGTAAAAAACTGTAAAAAGATCAACAATATTTTATATATCTAATATTATTATAAAATAACATTAATGAATTAAATGGAACATAAATAGGTATTATGTATATATTTTTACCAAATATAATTCTAAATATGTAACTAATTATTTAAAAAAATTCGGTTTGAAATAATAACTCAGTGTTTTTCACTATTCTTAAAAAATCGTAATCATTCATAAAAATACCAAAAATTCACCCTAAGATAATATTTATATTAAGAATTCAAAAATGTATTCCATTTTGAAAAATGAAATTTATAAAATTTCAAAATGTGGGTATTAATATTCATAATGACTAGATTGGATGGTCGTGGTGTGTTAAATCTCCTTGTTACGTACTACACAAGCTATTGTATTATTCCAATGAAATGTACTATGGAAGCTTGGGGTGTTATGCAATATTAATCTATTGGTAAAATTGTAATATCTGGCTAATTTAATTAATTTCAATCTTTAAATTAAAAAATAAATACAATATACTGTTAATTTCTTAATTTTTTCAACTAGTTTTTCATTCTATTCTTAATAAGCCCTTTTTAAAAATATTAACTATCAAATAACATTAGAATTAGTAAATCAAATTTATTCATAATTTAAATGTATATTCATGGAAAAAATTCTTAGATAATTTTAACACCCATACTTCTACTCTTATTCCCATACCTCCTAAGAGAATTTACACACATGGTTGAGGAAAGATAAACCATATTTTACTTGAATATATATTAAAGTGAATGAAAATTGTAAATTAATGCTGATGAATATGGATATATAAGCATTTATCACCTTAATTAAAAATCACTCTTAAGTATTGAACTCTATGAAATATAATTGTTTTAGATAGAGGTTGTTCATGCAAGTTATAAAGCTATGGAAGAAGTTTTTCTCTGATCTTCTGTAAATTAAGTAACGAAATTTATTTTGGAAATATCATAAAAAATTTGTTTTTTATTAATTTCACAATCAAACATGTTTTCAGTTTTAAATTTTTTCTTGTCAAGTATATATTTATTTAAGGGAAATAATTATAATTCATTTATTTATTTCATTTCAAGCTTCTACATAAGAAGGTGATTTGTTTCAGAACTATTTACGTGCAAGAGAAATTTTATTTTTTTATGTGAAAAAAAAATTTTCTCAAATAATTCAAGTTGATTTTTCATTTTCGATTATATATCATTTTTTTAGTGTTTTACTAATATTTATTTTGTATCTATATAAATAATTATTAATTATATAATTATAATAAAAAGGAGAAATTTCGTTAAATATTTAAAACTATTTCTTGATTTATAATTTTAATATGAAAAAATGGTTTTACTCCATTATTATTGAATAATGGAATTTCAATTGTATTTTTATAATGGGAAGGGTGTCATTTTGAGTTTATATGAATTTTCCTCCACACCGATTCATGATATTTATTTTATTGAATTTTTCTAAAGAACCTTAACTCGTCCCAAATAAATGTACATGGCATGTTATTTGGTTGTAAAAATTATTTTTTAATAATAATATAGATATTTTATGTATATATATATATATTGTAATGTTAAAAATCATGTCTGCCCACATTTTCTCATTATAATATTATTTTCTTGATTTGGGAACAATACATTCAAGCAAAGTTATCAACGTTTTAAAAATTTATCATTAATTTAAAACTATTTTATTTTCAAATTAACATATGTTTATATGTATATACCTAAATATATCATTTCATGTGAATAAGTTTTTAAAACAATGTATACATATTTCTCTAAATATGTATTATTTTAGGGTGAAATAGAATTTTAATCTAAGATCAATAGATACACTTGTATATAAATGTATTAATATATGTTACAATTTATATAAAAAAAATTCCTATATGTATGTTAATAAATTAATGTATATATATATATTATATATATATTTGTGTCATTATTCATACCTATACATATGTGTGTGGAGATGCAATAATGTTTTGTTCTAATATATTTGTAGAAAACCATATCTATATGTGTATATTGTTGGGTAAAACTGTTATGTAAATATATATATATATATATGTGTGTGTGTGTGTGTGATTGTAATTTTACAAATTCCATTTCATGAAATACAACCTTTATTATGGAACATATGTAACCAAGTAATTTACCTTTTTTGGAAATGGATATTAGAGCTCAGGTTTTTTTAAGAAACTTCATGGTCATTATGATATAAAATACAAGTTCTAATTTTTTTAATTACAAATTATCATAGTTGGATATTATGTCATTGAAGGAATGGAATGGGGTGTGAACCCAATTCCTTTTTAGACTTATATAAAATCATGTGATGGGTGTGCTTTAAATTATATAATAACCATATTCATTGGGTTATGTTGAAATCTCATGAGATGTCATTTATGGTGCACAAGACTTGTATCCTAAGAAAACTATGGGATTAGAGAGTGAACCTAATCCATCATGAGTCTATGTCAATCATGTTATGTTTTCTCTTCAATGATCTATGACATTGTATAATGTTCCAAGTTGATTTTGAGAACTATTTTTGAATTTTTTTTGAGTTATCAGGATTTTTTTTATTTTATAAATAAAAGGAATTTAATTTTCCCAAGGATACATATGTTGAAACCGATTTATGAAAAAAAAAATTATTATATTCAAATAAAATATTTGTTTTATAAATTTTTAATTCTCAAGATGTATTACATGTTTTATTTTTTATGTTGAAGTGAAAAAAAATCCATACACGTTTCCATATGTTTTCAAACCCCTTAGTTTGCTTTTTTTCTCCATATGCTTTTTGGAAACAAATTTTCATAGGAAATAAGGACACATAGAAGATAGTTACTATACAAGGCTCCTTTATGGTGTTTGACCATTATTATTAATAAGAATAGTTTTCATGAACTCTCTTTTTTGGAGATGTAATTAGAATTATCCAATGTATCTGATCTGTCTAAAACACTAAACCTTTTCTATCACGACCCATCCCACAGGACTCGTGTGGTAACTACACCAAACCCTCCTTCCATATACCAGGTGCTAGAGACTATTACCAAAGGCGTAAATCCCTAAACTGGGTAGGGAATTGCATTTTTAACTGCAAAAAAACACAACCAGAGTATAAGTGGAAGCAAACTCTTAGTAAAATTTGAATACATAAGAAGTGCTAGATAGTACAAGGGCCAGATATACAAGACCAAGAGTAAAGTACACAGAATGGACAAACATGTACAACTAAAAATACAAACAGCTGGAAGGTGTGTAGAAAGCTCATAGATCGTCCACCACAGATCCTACCGGATGGGTAGGTACAGATAACCTCCTCAGTGCTCCACGTTCGTCCATCTCCTCTGGGTACCGACTCATCGTGAGGTCCACCTTTGGGTACTGTCTAGTCCTCTTACACTCCACCTTGGTCAATGGTGTCCATTGTCTGCATCCAACAATATGAGGTGATGGAATATCCCGTGCAAGGGTGAGTATAAGGATACTTAGTAGGGACCCTAAGACCCTCAAGATCTCACAAAATCCATAAAGAATAAACCAAGGTAGAAAGATAAAATTACGAAGTGTCAACCAACCCTACTATGGTATATGCCCCTATATATACCAATGTTATCAATCACAGTCCGGCTCCATCTCTCGATCCCAAACACAAACCATTACACAAAGTAAGTAAATTCAATCACTACGATGATATGGATGAAAGACAATACTCATCTCACATAGGTATAAAACTCATGATGAGGGGTAGAAATGACCAGATGTAGTCACTGATTCATCTAAGCTATCAGACCCACACAGGATATAGGACCAGCTAAGCTGTCGGACCCACACATGATACAAGACAAGATATTATTTTATATAATGATATATATGGTTAGATGTAGTCACTAATTCATCTAAGCTGTCAGTCCCACACATGATACAGGACCATCTAAGCTGTCAGACCCACACAGGATACATGATCAGCTATTCTTTTGTAGAGTGATAGAGATGATCAGATATAGTCACTGATTCATCTAAGCTATCAGATCCACATAGGATTCAGGAACAACTAAGCTATCAGACCCACACAGGATACATGACCGGATATTCTGTCAGACCCACATTGAATACTGGAACATAAGATAGAACTGTCAGACCCACACAGGATATAGGAATATTAGTCATTACTGTCGAACCCACTAAGGATTTTGGTGAAATAGTCTTCGTTGTCGAACCCATGTAGGATTTTGGTATAGTAGTCGTCGTAGCCAGATCAAGGGTTTCTGCACAAAGGATGCTCGATTCTGGGAGGGTATGATCCTTGAGCAAAGTTTAGATATACAAGCTGTTATAAAGTTAAGAGTAAATGTATTCTGTAGTTCTGTCTCGTCAAAAGGAACCCAACTCAACAGACGGCTCGCCAATCAGACGCCCAGTCTGAGAGTTATTAACTTTTCCATTCCAGAGCCTGGTTGGATTTTACGCTCGTTCCAACCCATCTGTTTTCCAATTTTTTTTTTCAAAACTCACATAGAGTATTTCAAATAGACCGCCTCATCACATGGGTCCCAGTTCCGCTGACGGCGCGTCGATCAGATGCTCGGTTGAAGAGATATTCTCCTTTAAGAAAAATCCGACCCAGACCGTCAAACATAGTGGGCTGGCGGGTCAACTCGACCCGGCTCGTTGGGTCTGACCCAGCTGGGGGTTATCCCAACTTGGTTTTAAAGGTCCCACCCATTTCGGGGGTTCGGCCCAGCCCGTTGGGGCACGTCCCAACCGCAAAACCGAACTGCGCTGCGGGCTGGTCAGGTACGCCTGGTGGCGCCGGGCAGTGCCGCCTCTCCTCTGCCTGGCCAGTTCTTCCCGGCACACGCGGCACACACAGCGGGCTGCGGTTCTTTTCAGTGCAGCGTCGCGGGCATCACAGTCCTCCAGCACGGCCTACATGCAGCTGACCTATTCGCCCATCAGAGCGGCCCACAGTTGCGGGCCGCAAACTTCCTCCATGCGGTGCCAGCAGGCACCGCGACTCTCCAGTGGATCGGCCGGATCGAACGACCGATTGTCCCACAGTCCAGGCGGCCTGGCTGTGGTTCCGCATTGTCGGCACAGTGCCACTAATCCACGTTTACTCCACTATGGCCCGCCCTGGCCACGACCACTCTTCGTCGCGGTGCGACAGCACCGCGGCCTTCTGGCTCTGTCGCGGCCCACATGGACGCGGCTTTTATTTTCATGGTGCAACGAAGACCATTGACCTTCCGACCTCTTCCGTGATCCACCACTGCCATCCACTCAACGAGAAAAATAACAAGAGGATGGAGGGTCAAACCGTGTTCGTGTAGTCTGTTCCCTCCTCATTACATTGTTGACATTTGGCATCGAACGCACAACCCATGATGAGGAAATGAGAATATAACTCATAGATAAAATGAATAATCCAATCTTCCCCTACCTCATATTTTGTCATTGAGTGTTGAAAATCCGCGGATGATGGATTTAGTTATGTCAACGTCAGAAGGAATAGAGCCCGATGTAGTTGAGTCGAGTCGACATTGTCGGTGTACTTCATGGGTGGCAGTGCTTCCCTTCCTTGCTCCGGTTGAAGAAGGTAGAAGGTGTTTCTTCACGTTCATCGAGATGTGGAGCGTTCTTTGTTTGGAATAGTTTGTTCGTCCAAGATATCTCCCCAACTCCAAAGGATAATTTCTAATCCATTGTAAAATAATAGTTTCCCTATAATTTTAATGTTTCCAAGCATTTCAAATGAATTTAAACACTCAAATTAATTAATGACGTAATTAATTAATTGTGTTGGAACCATTAAGGGGAAGTCCAAGTGTTTCTCGTATTAAGGGGGAGCTCAAGGTGTTCAAAAGGGGGTTTAAGGGGGTTGAGCTCATGTGGTCCCCACCACATAATATCCTCCCATGGAAGGTTATGAGGGGGTGGGCCCCTCCTCCATCTTCCCTCTGGAGGACTAAACCACCACCTTCATAAAAATATGTTAAGTCATATTTTTATTTAATTTATTTAGAAAATCCCCCAAAATTTAACTTACAGTCCTGAAAAAATGCAACTGAGGTAAAGGTATTCTTAAGCGAATATCGGTGCTTCGAGTTAATCGGTGTCCTCAGATTTCAATTCTGAACATCGGTTCAAAAGATATAAAATTTCAAACTTACGTTAACTGAATTTACCCAAAAAAAGATCAAAAAATTATTAACAGCAACCCTCAACCCACGGCGGTCGATGTTAGGCTCTTTTTTCGTGAATGACTGCCCAACAAACCGAACAGTACCCTCGGATTTCCAATCCAAGATACGGTCTAAATATTTTGAATTTTACAATAAAATAATTATCACTTAATTATTTTATTTGAGGCCAAAAACTAACTTTCTCTGGTGGCCCTCATCGACCAAAGTTAGTATCTTCATAAAGAATGCACACCCTCACAAGTTCAGTGGTGGTCCCATATTTTTTATCCAAGTTACCGATTGTGAGTTATAAGAATTATTTAAAATAAATTAACATTATTTAATTATTTTATTTACGGTTATGCCATTTTTGGGATTTCTCAAAGGGGGCACGCGCCAACTAAACATACGTCATCCCTAGGGTAAACCCACCCTCCTGAGTGCAACAGTGGCCTCAGATTTCATATCCGAGAAACCTTTTATGAGTTATTCAACTTTTTTAGGAAAATAATATTTGCATGTTAATTTAAGCTTGATAAAACTTCGATGGATCATTCCGGGAACTCCGATCCTTGGAATCGCGCACCGTTAGAAACTGTGGACTCGTAAAATTCCCATGTATTAAAAAAAACTCCACTAAAATTCCAGGCCTTTAAATTCTTCCCACCTCAGGGATTTGTGTCCCCATAAGCTAAAACTCAAAATATGGGAACAAAAGGGGGTACTGAGCACAAATATGAGCCTCCTGCTCCCATGTGCTCTCCTGGAGGTTCCTGTTCTTCCAGTGAATGCACACCAGAGGAATCGACCATCCACAAAGGACCCGCTATTGTCAATCCTCAATCTCTACTAGAACATCCATGAATGTCACCTCACTATTGATATTCATCTCCCCATGGTCAATGATTTTATATGGGTCATGCACGTATCTCCTCAGCTACGATACATGGAAGACATCATGCACCCGCTGCAACTGAGGTGGATGGTCCATACGGTACGCCACCTCACCTACCCTCATGAGGACCTGGAAAGGTCTGATGAATCACAGAGATAACATTCCTCCTCAACCAAATCTCTGTAGTCCTCCACGAGGTGAGACCCATAGAAAGACATGGTATTTATCCTTGAACACCAGAGGTCTCCATATTTTGGATGTACGTGGAAGACCCGTCACGAATTCCATGGATATCTGATCATACTTCCACTCTAAGACCTCCAAAGGCTGAACCAAGCCTGCTGGTATCTGGTGCTCGACCTTCATTTGCTGAAAAGCGAGGCATCATGAGACAAACTCTGCTACTCCCTTCTTCATACCTAGTCACCAGTTCTGTCTTCGAATGACCTAATACATATTCACCACTCCAGATTTTACTGCTAATGAAGATGTGTGGAACTCCCTCAAAACGTCTTCTTGAACTACAACTAGTACCATGGTACGTGCACTAATGTGAATGACGTTCTCCCCACCTTCAGAAAATAGATCAGGTGCCTACCCTATGGATATCTTAGCATGTCATGTCTCGCAGTCAGCATCCCCATGCTGCGCCTCTCTAACTTGTTGAAGAAGTGGAGGAGTGACTGTATGAGACTGTAGATAGGATTCTCCATCCCTTGAGAAGTTTGTAATGAATCTCTAATAGTAACCAGTCAACGCAGAAGTCCCTCTCCCTATAGGGAGGTAATCATGGTGAAAACTATTGAAAAGATGTCCCCACATTCTACTACTACCGTTGGGAACATGTAACTCAAAGCTCCTGCTGCCACAAGGTTAATTCTGGATGACTCCAGAGTGGTCACTTGTACCCCCCAATGTATGAGTTGTTCCTTTTCTACCTCAGTTTCCTTTTTGTCCAACCAAGGAAAACCCTACTCCAACGTTTTAGATAAACCATAACCTTTTTTTCCAAATACAGTCTATCTGTGTATGAACTGTGGCTGACCATTCCATGCCCAATCTAACGTCATAAGGCCTCAACGCTGCCACCAAGAAGTTCTAACCGAAACTCTCACCTCAAGGGTTAGATCACACCATCGGTGTATGTGTGATTATTGAGTCTCCACCCAAAGGTATCTCCAGACGTGAGAGTTAAGTCAAATCCTTAACCAGAAACCATATGTCTCGGAGAAGATTCATGCAAGGAAGGAATTATTGGTACCTATATCTATTGATACTATAGCTAGTAGTAGAGAAAGACAGTACCTCAAATCATCCTTATAGCCCTTGGGACAGAGTCCTTGACCACATGCAGGTACACTCATCCCACGCCCTCCAAATCCATGATCCTAGTAAGGACTATAATGGCGTGTGGTTGTAACATGTTGAAATGTTCACCAACTCATGTTGCTCCCCTAACTCTGCTTCCAGTTCTACTGCCCTATAGATTCATCTGCCCTTAACCATTCTTCTTCCTGAAACATCTCACACGCCCATGTCTATGAGACTGAATCCAGTTTCATGCTTTCTAACTGCTAAAATTCAGTGGTAGTTTCCAATCAACCAATGAACATTCAAACACAAAGGTTATCTCTAGCAGCCTAACATAAGTAGGAATGCATAGAGGAAAAAGTTCCCTCTTAGATATCCTTTAACACACCTCACTCAGTGGTCCAATCTCTAAAGAACTGATTGTGTCATTTTCATAGAGTACCATGAAAGATCAGTATGCCTCGAAGAATACTCAGCTTCTAACACGTCATCCTTCCGAAGTTGTATAAGCTCTAGAAAACTCTCAGCCACCTCCTCAAGCTAGTCCTCAGTCACTTGTGGGTCATGATCACATCGTAACTTGAGGTATATCTATTGATGTAACATATGTAAGGCACTAATCCTACAATTTTCCTCTACTTGTACCGCTGGTAGTGTCTGTTGACCAACTAATAGTGATATAGTTGGCACACTGCCCAATGGTACCATCTCAGAAAACAGTCCAAGTACTAAAACCTCATCATTATGCAGACCATCCTCATGGACACTCACTAAAAATGATCAGTAGTTAAGATCAACATATTCTCTACTATAGTCTCAACTAGGCGGAAAACACCAGTAATTGCCTCCATCGAGTCCTCAACTGCATGGGAATCAGCCTCGCCTAGAAACATCAAGGGCCTGTGCCACTGGGACTCATGCAACGCGCTCAGTCGGTGTTCACCGTCCACCAGAGTGGCTAGTGGAATCTTCTACCCATAGGTGGTGGTGCTGCTAGTACACCACATGAGGGTTCCAACATAGTAATAGGGCACTGTACCGAAGCCTCGTCGCTCGTTGGGCTGTCATCGTGTAGTCTCTCCGGAACCATAGCAGGATATCTACGCAGCAGCATCCTGATATGGAACAGGTGTGCCACTGTCAAATAGTTATACCTGGTGATCTAACTCATTGATTTCATAATGAAGAATCTTTAAAAAACTCTTTCAAAGAGTTTTTTCTTGTACAATGTCATAAATATGAAGTCAGTGTCTTGGTGTATGGATATGTAGGTCATTAAACCAACAGTAGAATCCCTGGACTAAAAAACACACTCAATACTCTTAACACTATTGATTCAAAGAAAAGAAATATTAGTGTTCTATTTTCTTCGGTAGAATATACTCCCCTGATAACAATTTGTCACGACCCGTCACCCGGTTCCCTTGTCGTAACTACCCCAAGCCCGCCTTCAATAGGCCAGGGGCTGGAGACTACCATCAAAGTTATAAATCCCTATATTGGGAAGGAATTTCCTTTATAACTGCAAACAAAAACAACCAATGTATATGAGGAAGAACAATCTAAGTAAAATCTGAATACAGAATAAGTGATGAAAAGTACAAGGGCCAGAAATACAAGCCCAATAGTAAAGTACCAGGAAAGGACAAACAGGTACAACTAAAAAGACAAACAGCTGGAAGGTTCCTAGCAGCTCCTATATTGTTCGCCATAGATCCTACCTGAAGGGTAGGTACAGGTAGCCTCATCAGTGCTCCATGTCCATTTGTCTCCTCTGGGTACCGATTCGTTGTGAGGTCTACCTTCGGTTACCGTCCAATCCTTTTACACTTCGCCTCGGTTAGCGGTGTCCATCATCTGTATCCAACACAATGAGGTGAGGGCATTTCCCAAGGAGTGGTGAGTATAAAAATACTCAGTAGGGACCTCGAGACCCTTAATGTCTCACAAAATCCACAAAAGATAAACCATAGTAGAAAGATATAATCACGAAGTATCAACCAATCCTGCTTAGGTATACGCCCATACATATACGTATGTTATCAATCACAGTCTGGCTCCAACTCTCGAGCCCAATCACAAACCATTACAAAAAGTAAGAAAAGTTAATCATCACGATGATAATGGTTGAAAGACATGACTTAGATCAAATAGGTATACAACTCACGAAGAGTGGTATATATGATTATATGTAGTCACAAATTCATCTAAGATGTCAGACCCACATAGGATATATGACCAGCTAAGCTACTGGACACACACAGGATACAAGACTAGATATTCCTTCCTACAAT
Source organism: Viscum album (assembly GCA_963277665.1). Taxonomy (NCBI): domain Eukaryota; kingdom Viridiplantae; phylum Streptophyta; class Magnoliopsida; order Santalales; family Viscaceae; genus Viscum; species Viscum album. The sequence goes on from OY728162.1 coordinate 823,469,576, forward strand.
GATATATATGATCAGATGTAGTCACTGATTCATCTAATATATCGTACCCACACAAGATACAAGACTATCTATTCTATCGTAGTGTGATAAAGATGATAAGATGTAGTCACTGATTAATCTACGCTGTTGGACCCACACAGGATACATGACCAGCTAAGCTGTCGGACCCACATAGGATACATGACCAGCTATTTTGTCGGACACACATAGGATACAAGAATAGAGGTCAGAACTGTCTGTCCCATGAAAGATACAAGAATAACAGTAATTTCTATCGAACCTACAGAGGATTCCGGTATAGTAGTCTTCGCTGTCGATCCCACGTTGGATTCTCGTACATAAGTCGTCACAGCCAGATCTAGGTTTTCCGCACACAGCACGGTCGATCCCGGGAGGGTCCGATCCTCGACAAAGTGTCAATAAATCAACTGTCATGAAGTACAAAGTTGATGTATCTTGTAGTTCCGTCTCGTAAAATGAAACCCAATGAAGTAGATGGTACACCAATCAGACGTCTGATCAGAGAGTTATTGGTATTTTCAATCCAGGGGCCTGGTTGGATTTTACACTCGTTCAAACCCAGTAATTTTCCAAATTAGTCCAATACTCACTTAGAGTATCGTAAAAGGACCACCTCGTCGTGTGGGTCCTTGTGCTGATGACGACTCATCGATCTGACATGCGGTCGAACAAATATTCACATTTAAGCGAAATCAGGATCGGACCATCAAGCCCAGTGGGATAGCGTGTTGGCTCGACCCGTCTCGGCGGGTCTGACCCTGCTAGGGGTCAGCCTGGCCTAGTTTTTTAGGTCCGACCCGGCTAGGGGGGGGGGTCGGTCGGGCCCTAAGGGGAACGGCCCACCCGTGGACCTGACCTCGTCTATGGGACGGTTCGGTTCGCCCGGAGGCGCTGAGCGGCGCCGCCTATTCTCTGGCTGGTAGGCCATATCTGGCTGGTTCTTCTTGGCACACGCAACCCCCACAGTGGGATGTAGTCCTCTTTCACGTGGCACCATGGGCGTCGCGGACCTCCATCCGGTCTGGCAGGTGGCCAGCCGGTTCGCCCAGTAGAGCGGGCTGCGATTACGATCTGCGGACCTCCTTAATGTGGCACCAGCGGGTGCCCCAGATCTCCAGCTGACCGGCCAGATCGGCCGGTTTATCATCCCGCGGACAAGGAGGCCTGTCCGTAGTTCCTCATTACTGGCACGACGCGACGTCACCGTGCTTCCTCTACCACATCCCTCCCTGTGCGCAACCCTTTTCTTGGGTGGTGCGATGACACCATGCCCTTCTGGCTCTGCCGCGGCCCACATGGCTATGGATTTTCATTGCATGATGCAATGACGTCCATTGCACCTATGACCTCTTTCATGATCCACCATAGTCCCCAACTCAATGAGAACAATAACATGGAGAGGGTGGGTTAGACCGTGTTCCTGCAGTCCGAGCCCTCCTCCATACGTTGTTGAAATTTTTCATTAAAAGAAAAACACATTATGTGGAAAGGATAATATAACTCGTACATAAAATGAATAATCCAATCTTCCAATACCCTTTATTTCGTTGTTGAGCATTGTCGAGTCGCGGAAGAAAGACGTCGCAGAAGATAGACGTCATTTCGTCAATGTCAGAAGGAGTAGAGCCTGGTGTAGTCGAGTCGAGTCGACACTATCATTTTACTTCATGGGTGGTGGTTCTTCCATTCCTTGCTTCAAATGAAGAAGGTAGAAGGTCTTGCTTCACATTCTTCGAGACATGGAGCATTCTTCATTTGGAATATGACGTTCTTCTAAGAGTTCTGCCCAAACTCAAAAGGATAATTTCCAAGCCAGTGTAAAATAATAGGCTTCCTTTAATTTTACTGTTGCCGAGTATTTCAAATCAATTCAAACACTCAAAGTAATTAAGGAAGTCATTAATTAATTGTGTTGTCTAAATTAAGGGGAAGTCCAAGAGTTTCCCCTATTAATGGGGAGCTAAAGGGGTTCAAAAAGGGGCTTAAGGGGGTTGAGCTCGTGTGGGACCCACCAAATAATAACCTCCCATTGGAGGTTATCTGGGGGTGGGCCCCACCTCCAACTTCCCTTTGGAGGATTAAACCACCACCTTCATAAAAATATGTTAAGTCATATTTTTAATTAATTTATTGAGACAACCAAAAAAATTTGACATCCGCTCTCGACAAAATGAAACTATGTTAAATGTTTCCTTAAGTGAATACAAGTGGTGCATGTTCATTGGTGTCCTCAAATTTCAATTCCGAGAACCGGTTAAAATGATATAAAATTCCAAACGTACGTTTACTGAACATAACCGAAGAAAAGTTTGGAAAAATATTAACAGCCACCCTCGACCCACTGCGGTCGAAGATAAGATCAACCTAGATGAAAAACACCCCAACAGAACCCAACGGTACCCTCAGATTTCGAATCCAAGTTACCATTAAAAAGTTAGGAATTTTTCAATAAAATAAATGTCACTTAATTATTTTATTTGTGCCCAAAAACTAACTTTCTCTGGTGGCCCTCGCCGTCCCTATTTAGTATGTTCAAAAAGAAAGCATACCCCCATCAGTTCATCGGTGGTCTTGGATTTTTAATCGGAGTTAACATTTTTTTGTTATAATCATTTGAAATATAAAATAACTTTATTTAATTATTTTATTTACGGTTACGCAATTTTCGGGATTTCTCACAGGAGGCCTGCACCGACTAAACATAAGTCACACCTAGGGTAAACCCACCATCCTAAGTGCAATGATGGCCTTTGATTTCATATCTGAGTTACCATTTATGAGTTATTACACTTTATCAATAAAACTACATACACACGTTTATTTAAGCTTAAGAAAACTTCAACGAATCATTATGGGAACTCCGGGCCTCAGAATCACACGCCGTCAGAAACTGAAGGCTCGTAAAATTCCAAAGTATTTAAATAAAATTCCTATAAAATTAAGGGTCTTTATATTTTTGGTCTTGGATTGTTAATTAATAAATCAATTATAATAAAATTGAATAGGTATTGTTTAATCATAGTTGGTATCATAGATGACGTTTAGATATCATTTTAGGTGAGGATATGGAGAAAAAATTTCAAAAAATAGAGTCCTTCTGTAAATGTCATTGGATTTTACATTAATGAAAAATCGTATACTCTATGTTATCATAATTCTGAATACCGAAATTCAGAATTTCTATTGCTACGACAATAGATTTTTTATGCAGAAAATATTTTAATGGGGGATAATGTAACATCACTGATATTAATACGTTCATTGTTTCAAATAAATCAAAATAATTTTTTGTGTTATGTTAAGATTAAATAAGTAAAATTAAATAATAATACTTGAAAATATTTTTATTGATATTTAAAAATAATAATTATAACAAAGCCTTTATTATAAGTGATAATTTATTAAATTTTTTATCAATTATAATATAATTTATAATATATTATAATGTTTTAAATAAATTAGTATAATATTTTATTTTAAATTATAAATAAATGATTTTCTATAGTTTAAAAAAATATTTTAACATAAAGATTTTTAATTAATTATTTTTGTAAGAACATCTATTTTTTATGACAAAATCAAAAGATTATTTGAAAGGAAAAATAATTAGAAAATTATTATGAATAATGACGTTGAATTACATGTTAAATTGATAACTAAAATATGTTTTAATAAAACATTTTTAAAATTAAAATATTTTTCAATTATCAATATTGGTTAACATTTAATTTTGTAAAAATATTTTTTTTATATATTTTATTCATTGAATATGATTTGGATTTAATATATAAATTATAATAATTAAAATTTAACAAAAACAAATGATGGAATTTAAATTCTATAAATAGTGTTCTAAATATATTTTAGCAATATTTTTCTAACTACTATAAAATTTTATTTTTTTAATTAATAATGAGTATAAATAAATTTATTTAAAATAATGAATTAAATTTAATAGGAAAAATAAATAACTATTATAAAAATTATTAAAATTTTAAATGAAAAATGTTAATAATAATAAAAATAATGCGATAAAATGTTTTTGAAAAAAAATGTTGTATGATATTTAAAAAAATAATAAAACAAAATCATAATCATTGTGATATAACAAGATAACAGGGGTAAGGGAGGAGTTTATTGAGAAAATAAATCGGGTTAGGGGAAATGGGGTTCAATGGTCATGTGTGTCTGAAGGACTGGGATTCATCGAAGCATGATGGAGGTTCAGTAACTGAGGGGGGGGGGGGTTCTGACCTAGGCATTCCAAATGAATGTCAGGAGTCTGAGAGATCTTTGAACACCGATGAGGGATCCTGAATGTCGAGTGTTGTAATAAGGGATTCAACTATGAGTTAGGGTTCTGTTTCTATGTGAGATCTAATTGGATGAAGTTTTAATCTACATCAACCTAACCATGGTAGGATTTTGTGTTATTTTCCAGATGTTCAATATTTATGCAGAACCTTCTTCATGAATCCTTTGGGAATAGGATGACTTATGTGTCATTTCTTCCTCACTTGTATTTAGCTATTCCATGTTAATCATTTATTATTTATTTGGATCTCTTCTATGAGTATGCCTCATTTAAAAAATGATTCATATTATATTCATATTTTATCTGGTTGCTGAACATAATTTTTATTTTTTGTTGTAATCCACATTTCAATCACCCTTCTATTTCCTTTCTCCATATTTTTGGAATTCTTGTTTTGAAAAAATGCATATTGATATATAAAATAATTCTGTCTATTTTTTTCTATGGATTTAACACCTCTAATCAGCTTATATAGGAATCGAATATAATATTACTATATAAATATATATTTTAGAGATTTAAATTATTTATCAACATGATATATAAGAACATATGACCTTTTCTATTATTCGTCACTAAGTATTGCACCTGATGTAATAGAAGCAAGTTAGATAGGGGTAGTTGTTTCAAGATATAATGTAGTTGAATGAAGTTTTCTTATTTTCTAAAAATATATTTGTTGATATTATTTTTACAAAATATATAAACATTTTTTTGTTAATTTCAAAATCAAACATGTTTCAACTTTTAAATTTTGTCTTTTCAGGTTTATATTTATGTAACTGAACTACTTATTTTTCATGCATTAATTTTTTTCATAATTTTTCATACAAAGGTGATTTTTTTTAAAACTGTTGATGTTAAATAAAATTTTTCGTTTCAATATGAAAAATATATATGCTCCAATGATTCAAGTGGGTTCTCCATTTCATATTTTATGTCAATTTGTTTTAGTAGTTTACTAATATTTATTTTCTATCTATATAAAAAAAAATTAATTAAATATTTATGATAGAAAGGGGAAATTTCTTTAAATATTTAAAACTATTTTTAAATTTAAGATTTTTATAAGAAAAATATTCTTCAATGCATCGATATTCTCTAATGTTATTTAAAATTCTTTTATAATGATAAGGGAGATCAATTTGAGTTTATAAAACTATTTTTCTAAAACAATTAATGATATTTATTTTCATGAAATATTTTTTAAACATTATTTTTCATCCTTTTTATATATATGGGATGTTATTCAAATTTCCAAATTGATTTTTAAATAATAATTCTACAAATGTATTTATATATTTACCTCTTTTTATGTTAAATATAATGTTCTCCCATTTTTTTCTATTCATAAAATTATTTTCTTGATTTTTTCAGTTTAAGTGCTAGTGAAGTTATTCAATTTTTCGAAATTTCTTATTTACTTAGAAATGTTTTATTTTCATAAAATTATATATATATATATTTACAAATTCAAAAATAAAATGTTTAATATGAAGAATTTTTCAAAAAATGTATATGTTTTTATATGAATAGATATTATTTTAGGGCGAAACAATATTTTAATTTCAGATCAATATATACGTATATATATAATTTTATTTATATTTGTATAGATTTTTTAATACTGTTTATTTCCAATATGTATGTAAATAAATTAATTTACATATATATATATATATCATTATTCATACCAATACATATGTGTGTGGATATGAAATCATGTTTTATTGCAATATATATATATATATATATAAACATGTTTATGTATATGTATCGTTTATGTAAAAATGTTATACACTTATATTTTTATATTAATTTGTATTTACACATTCCACTACCAGGAAAGCTACTTTTATCATGAATCTTGAAAAACCAAGTAATTTACTTTCTCATGAAATGGATATTAATGATAATGATCATCAGTTAAACTGTTTTCCCTTACGATATAAAATACAAGGTGTTATGTTTTTAATTATAAAGAATCACACTAGGATATTATGTGAATGAAGAAATGGTATGGGGAGTGAACCCAAACCCTTATGGTAATTTTGTCTAATCATGTGATCAGTACACCATGAAATATATAGCACTCCAATTAATTGGGTAATATTGAAATCTCATGTGATGCCATATATGGTGTGAGAATGGAGTACCCCAAGAACACTATGGGATTAAGAAGTGATCGTAATCCATCATTTGACTATGTACATTAAGTTATGTTGTCTCAGGAGTAAATTGTAACTTCATGTTATGATGTATGGTTTTATTGAGAACTATTTATGAATGTTTATGAGTTATCAAAATAATTTTTTATTATTTCATAAATTAATAACATGTATTTTTAAAATGTTTACATATATTTAATCCTATTTAGAGGGAAATATTATTATTTTAAATAGTATTCCTGATTTTTTAAATTCAAAATTCTCAATTTGTGTCTCATGTTTTACATTTTCTGGGGAAGTAAAAAAATTGAATTATTTCTACCTATTTTCAAACCCCTTTCTAAGTTTTTGTCAATAATATATTTTAAAATCATCTTTTCATAGGGAATATGTACTCATAGAAGCGAGTGAGTGGTCGGGTCTCCTTTATGGTGTTTAACCCTTATAATCATCAGAATGGTTTTCTTGTTATTTTTTTGACATTTGTAATTAAAATTCTTCAATGTATCCAGACTCTCTAAAACCACTACTAAAAATATGGCCTTTATTAGCACAATAAAAGGGCATTAATAGTCCTAGAGAAGTGCTGTTAATCGAGTCGAAGATATGCGGTCCATTTTATTAGTGCTTTTTAAGAACTGATAAAAGTTAAAAAAACATCAAAAAATTAATTTCTTTTTCAATTCATAGAGGGGATTCAACAACACCCCAACCCCACTTGAGCTCACACAACCCATCCAAATCACCTCCATTTAACAGCGCCCCAACCTCCTTTAATAATGTTAGGAATTATTCTCACCCACGCGCACAACCTGCCTCTACCAGGATTCGAACTTAGGTCATGTTGTATGCTTTCCTAATCCATTACCACTTCCCCATATTTCTTTTCTCTTCATTTGATAATATATATATATATATATATATATATATATTGTTACATTTATTCATATATTAATATGTATTAACATATATATATTTATATTAACATATATTTTGTTTGATAAATATATATATATATATATCTATTTATTAATATATATATATATATATATTTATATATTAATATATTTATTAATATATTAATATAATTTTATAAGATCAGTTTTAGACATTTATAAAATATGCTTCTTTGTGTGTGTGTTTAAAAAAATAACTACATATATTCAATAGACACACACATATTATATGTGTCTTTGTATGTATAATTATACAAATTTATATATATTTACAAATATTATATATTAATATGGATATAAATATGATTATAATATATAGATAATATATATTATCTTGACAATACACAAACACAAATATACAAACACACACACAAACAAACACATCATATAGGTATATAAATATTAATATATTTTTATTTTAAATAAAATGGTTTTATTTTATTTTTTTATATAAGAATAATATATTGATAGATATACATTATATGTAAATATAATAAATTATTTATTTATAAAATTATATTTTTAGGGTGAATATATAAAAAATATTTATATATAGTTATATAATTGATTATAAGTTAGATTACATTTTGAAAAATGATAAAATTTCAAATCCATAATATCAATATAAATGTAACCCCTCGGAATAAATTCAGTCCTCAGTGAAAAAGGTAATGATGCCCCCCTCAAACGAGGCTGAAATTCAATAAATTGTTATAAAACTTTGGTTATGTGGACTAAAAACTCAGTTTTGGAGGCCATATAAGATTGTAGTGCCTAAAATGTCACAAAATGCCCCCTTCGGTCACAGTGCGTAGAGCTCATCACATTCATTGATTAGATATGATTTATAGCTCAAACGGACACCCAGATCAAATGTTATCACTGTTTGAAGTTTGAGTTAAAATTTCAACATATTATAGATATTTTATAATTTTTTTATTTTTTTTGTATTCAAATTGTTATTCAATGATTATTATCCATTGATAATTAGAATTTTATTAATTAATAATATTGTTAAATAATCTATAATGACATTTTCTCTAAATTTCTTTTATGTTATATGTAAAAGTCTATTTATACTTTTCTAAAAAATGTTTATAAAATATATATTATAGTTATATCAATATAAATATACTTCTATATCAATATATTATATTAATGAAAAATTATTTTTATTGAAATATACACTACATCAGTGCTATGTAAAAGTGAAAATAAGTCCCCCTTTATCAGTGCAACTAGAAAAACTGTTGATAAATGGGGCCCAATTAATAGCCCTACAAAATCAAGAATAAAGGGGGTTCCCTTATCAGGGCTTTTTTTAGCACTAAGAAATGGATCCACTGCGGAAACCCATTTTATCGGTAGTGAACATTAACACTTTGGTATCTCAGGTTGTTAAATAATAAATGAATTATAATATATAAAAAATGGAATATGTTTTAGGTCATCATAGGGTAACTGTAGGATCCAGAGATAGGCGATGTTAGTGTCTAGGCTTGTTGGACCTTTTTTGTTTGTGGAGAGAACTGGTCTGGTGGAATACCAATTTTCACATAGATAGAGGTATAGTGCAATGCACAATGTTTTTCATGTGTCACAACTTTTTTAAGTATCATCCCAGGCCCTCTAATGTAATCGATATTGATTATGTTCATTTTGAGACAGATAAATCATTTGAAAATCATAGTAGACGAGATATTGATGGCATTGATAATGTGTTGTGGGGAAGGATCATGCTGACAATTCATGTATTGTGTAAATATTAATGTGTTCATGTTGAAATTTGGTAGATATAAGTTGATATGTGGTCTCATTGGCCTGAAATTGTTTACATCGGAATCATAGAGATACTTGGTAGCACAGGTTGTGAACATGATGTTATAAAGTGGGGGGATTGTAAGATAGTGATCTTTTTGAAGATGTATCACGCTCATTTTCAGGTACTCTTTTAACATTTTCACTAAATATTACGTTTTTTTGTTTATTTCATGTGGAATTTTTTAATTTTGGAAGAAAAAGGGGTACTGCATGGTTAGCGCATAGTTTTCCAAAAAGGTGCACCGACCCCAAGAAAACAATGTAATCTGAAAGATAGTGGAATTTCATAGTTGGAACATGGGTTTTCAAATTGTCGGTCCACTTTGTGAAAATCATGCACCCCTATGATGAGTTTCATGGTTATAGATAATGGTTTGGAAAACCATGCATCCCTACCTAGAACACCATCCTTTTGATTTTAATGAACCTAAAATTTATAAAAAAAAACTATACCCCCGATATTAACCTCAAATCGACCGAGTATGAAGCTAAACCAATTCCTCTAAATTTTGAATCTCCTAAGAGGGTTCTATGGATCCTTGAATCACGATTTTAATGAATCAAAGATCCAATTTATGGATCGTCTCTCCTTTGATATGTTATTTCTTCCCCATTTGAATTCCTATATCATCTATCTATCATTCTAGATCAAGAGGAATAATGTTTTCTCCTTCTGAAATTGTTTAGATTTACCTTTCATTGAACTTAATCTATTTGATCATGATCTTAGGTTTTCAAATTATATCTTCTAGGACATTTGGATAATGAATGTTGCTTTTTAATTTGGGGATTTCTAGGTTAGCATATGTCGATAAAAATTAATGGAGTATGTGGTTTAAAAATCAATTCACATAATATTGAATGATAATTATCTGTATGTAGTTTTTCAATTTAAATTTCCACATTTGTTAATGGAATCATGAAATTAAATTAAATAATTAATGGGTTTATGGATTTGGTATGATAATGTGATTATTGGATTACATAAAGTAGTGATTATGGAATTAGGGTTTATATAATTGATTGGTAATTAGAATTAAAGTGTTTTTTGAATTAACCTTGAACGGTTAAATGATATTATAAATAAATTTTGATAAATGGTTTAATAATGAATTTTTCATATTCTTCCATATGATTTAAATAAAAACCATGATTTTTGGAATAAAATGAAATTATGCACCATTATGAAAATGTTTTATAATATTGTTAATGGTGACTAACCTTAATAAATATGATATTTATGATATATGTGATATATTGTGATATACGTGATAGCCAGTGTGGGATATATATTGATCCTCCCAACACCCATATGTGATAACAAGAGTGTGAGATGTATTAATTCTTCAAACACACATATGTGATAACAATGAGGTATGAGATAAGGACTGATGGTCCAAATATCCACAGGGTGATGGACATGATGTTCTAGGCCCAAAACATTAGTATTGGAGGAGAGTTACTATTAGACATGGTATAAATATTGTAATTAAATTATTATTTAAATCTCATGATATAATAAATTTTTATTCCATATGATACGTAGTTCAGCCTCCATCATAGGCTCTAGTAGTTATTGATTGTTTGGGTATTATCTTGAACAAGTGTGATTATGTGGTTAATTAAAGATTAATGAATAATGAATTTTTTTACAATTTTTAATACTCATTATTCATTATAAAACTGCAAATAGTGTTATAGACTGGATAATGTTTAGACACTGTAATTTGTGTCATACTGATTATTATTCACACCCTAACCGGTCTTCCATATTTGTAGCCAAATTGAATTCATTTTTATATTAAAGTATAATGGAATAAAAAAATTTCATATGGATGAGTTAGTATGGAACATGGATAAGGGAACCATACATTATTTTAGGACTCACCTAGGTGTTTTCAGTATCTTTATTATTTATTTTTAATAATGACACTTGACACATATTTAAATGTCATATATATTATTTTATTGATGGTTTGTTATCAATGTTTTGGGATTATCATCTAATGTTGGTATTTATTGATAATATAATTATTATATTTATTTTTTATTACCATTTAACTATAATTTATTTATTAATTTTATTTAATATGATAGATAAGAAATAGTCTCCCTATAGTTTATATTAGACCCTCAATACTAGTCGGATGCCTATGTAATATGGGGAGGCATGCCTGAAGTCATCTAGAAAACCATCTCAGGGCACCGGTTTTTGGTATATGATTTGGGAAATACACTATTAATCAAAAATAATTTCAAAATGTTCTAGAATTTAATTGTAATATGTTCTTTAAAAAAAACAATAAAACATATTTTTATGATGAAAATATATCATTAAAGAATAAATTGAATTTATTAAAAATTGTGCGTGTAACATCCCAAGTAAGTAAAGAATAATAGATTTTCATATCTTTGTCTATTTATTAGTTAGATAGTGTTTTAGAGGCTTAAAATGAGAATAAATCCAATCTCATGCATAAAATAGTCTAATATTTTTAAAAGATTGTTTTACTATATTTTGATGGAAACCCATTTTTAAATCGATCTTTTGACAATTTTATAAGCTATATTTTTCAAAATAAAATTATTCTTTATAATTGGGACATTGAAATTTACTTTGGATTGATTTTTGGTATTTTTATGATAATGTTAATTTTATAATGAATAGAGAAAAATGTTTTATTTTAATTCAAACCCTCATTTTAATCTAATTTATATATATAGTTAGATTATCTTATTAATTGGGATTAAAGTTAAATTAGAATATATTTTTACCATCTAATCCAAGGGTGGGCATTTGAATTAATTTCACATTGAAATTGGACATAAACAAGTGTCATTCTTTTGAAATATATTGTTTCTTAAAAACACGCTATTTGTTTTGACAATGGGAATTAATTATAAAATTAATTTATGAAACATATATGTTTTGAATTTTATAAAATAGAAATTTTTTTTGAATTCGGAATATCAAATATAGCTTAGGGTGATTTTTTGGTATATTTATGAAAAACATCAATTTTTGATGAATAGTGAAACCACTATGTGGTAATTAAAAAACTGATTTTTCATTTAAATGAAACATTATCGATTCTATGAATCGATTTTCAAAAATCCAACAGACATGGTTATAATTATTAAGTAAAATTTTGTTTAATTGGATGGAAACAATTTTTGGTGAATACTAACTTTTATGTTTTATTAATCGCGATTAAAGGTAAATAGTGTAATTTAAGGTAAATATAGTGTTATAAAAATATTAAATAAGCTTTACACTTGTCCTGCACTTATTTGATGATTAATTGCTGACAAATACAATCAACGGGTCAATTTTTGGGACCCCATGGATCCACATGGGTAAGATAATGATATTAATACATTTTATTAAAAGTTAAAATAAAAATGTCACAAACAAGGATTATTTTACTAAAGAAAATTTACATGGGGTTATATATGTTATAATTTTGAAAAAAAATATTCATTATAACATTAAAAATATTTCATACATCATGGTAATTTTAATATAATTTTTAGTCATCAAATAAATATAATTATTTTTGACACAATGATGATGTAGTCTTTTCGTCATTAATGAATGATTTAAATAAATAATTGTATAAAGTTTAAAATAATATCCAAAACATGTCCAATTCTTAATTGATGATTTTATATCGAACATGGGACACCTTATATTCTATGTTAATGATTTTTTCTTATTTAGAAACCGAAAATCATTATATAATAAAATAATATTTTAAAACATTCCAAAAGAGCCCCTCCTCTCCCTTATAAAAAGACCCCACCTCCTACCCATTTTTCACACTTACCAAGCTTTTTCTCTCGTCCAAAATCTAATCAAATAATCCCCCAATATCCCTCTATACATCCTAGATACCTTACCTTAAGCAGAAATCTCTTCATGAAACCCTTTTGGATTCAATCAAAGAGGAGTTACCCGATTTAAAGGTAGTGTCTTCTCTTGTGTTCTTTTGTATTATTTTTCTTCTCCAACCCCCTAAAATATTTTTATTTCATTATTTTGTATCAAAAAGAGTATCTTAAATATACTAGGATTCTTTTATAATAAGTATTAGAGCTACACTTACACACACCTCCATCTAATGGGTGATGAACATACTGTTTTTGTGGACGGTGAACTACTATATCACGAAACGATGACTGTTCAATTATTTTCTATTTCCACTAATGGTGGCCATTAAGTTGTCACTATATTTATATATGATAAATATTTTGTTTATTGTTTCCTTATACTTTGGTTTTTTCATTTATGGCATACCTTTATGTTATCCTTAATGGATAAACGCGATAATTTCATTTTAGGAAGTGCGGACTACCGCCCCCTCAAAGTGATTTGAATCATTAATTCCATATGTGGGATGTATTAAGGATGGAGTTAATGATATAATATATTATTTTATATTGGAATTATAATATAAATTAATATAATTATGAATTATTTCCATTAAATATGAAATAGAAATGAATGTAGCGTTAATGCGTACGTACGGCTTACCATCTCCATGAACTGTGAATTTCATTTCTTACCTCTAAATGTAATGTAATATTATAAATGCACATATTTAATGTATATATATGATATATATGATATCTACATAATGAATATCATTATTGATATAATTGATATTTTACTGCATGAACATATTGTATATATAAATAGTTCAATTTTGACTCAAGTACCAAATATCGTAAAACACAACCATTATTAAATTAATTGAATAAATAATGTTTATATCAAGGTAATAAGTTATTTGAAAGAAATAGTAAACATGAAAATATTTCTTATGCAAGTATTAATTAACTTTAGTTTATTTTTCAGGATTTAAAAAATGATCTCGTCAAGTCGAACATGAGGTAAGGGACTTCGTCTCAATCTCATTTCATTGAGGCATAATTCAATTTATATAAGAACTTTTTTATTAGTTTTCTTATAAAACATTTTTACTATTATTTTCATTAAAAATGAATCTTTTTTTCACGAAGCATTTTACTAAACAAAAAAATGAATGCTTTTGTCTTACGTATGAATCGACAATGACTTCTCCGCTACCAGACCATTATTTGAGTTTCGACTTCCTCTACAAGCCATAACTATTTTTTAATGAAAAATAAATAACATGTTTTACTTTTATTTTATTTAGGTATTGAAAATGGTTTTGATAATGTTTTAATTATACCAATGTATTGTATTAATATCTTGAGATTGAAATGTGGAAATTTTATATTTCCTTTATGCATGTTTTCTGTGATATGATTATATTATGGTTCATGGGAATTGTTTATAAAATCAGGTGGTTCCATGATAAATTAAGGGTGGGTGATCCATAGATATCTCTCCAATTCATTGGGTAATGCGAAGGAGTTAATTGCTAAGGTTTCTTCAGAGATATTTAGGGAATATACTATGGTGGGTATTCCAAACATAACCATGAGGGTTTCTACCTATGTAAGAATGTTATGACTGACTCAAATTACCTTTATGTATTATTATTTCTATGAGTTATGCATAAATCTTATGCTTTTGTAAGGTATGTTAAAGTGCTTATGTTTTATGAGTTAAGTATGATTTAATCGATTCTTATGTATACATGGGATAATGTTTTCTTTTCGTATATTTATATCCCATAATGAGGTTTTTATGCTCATCCCATATTTTTGAAATGTGTTTCAAAGGTCATGGAAAAATAACATGATGTGATGATAGTGTCGAGGAAGTGTCAAGAAAGAATCAATGTTTTATTTTAAATATGTTTCCTTGATGGAAAAAATTGAATACAATCTTGTAAGTAACCACCTTATTTAAATATGGAATGCAATACATCATTTACGATATAATTCTATAAAACTCTAAATATAAAAAGATCCTCAATGTGTATTCTTGAAATAACACACGATTATGTAATGCTTAATGCTGGGGCTTTATAGTTGGTATCAAAGGTCGGTTTACATAACATTAGGAGTTTGAATTATATTAAAATGATTGTCCAAAAATATATTTTTTATCATCAAATTGAAATGATATAGCATTTTAATATAACCATGTTGCTTCATCTAAGACATGTTTGTTCAGAATGGTTTTCCATAGAGGAAACAAGGAAGATTTGATAGGAAGGCATACAGAAGGAAATGAACTTCCATATCAGCATCTTGAGATGGTCGAAATTGGATATGAACAGTTTGTTTCATTAATGGAGCAGTTGAATCAAGCAATAAATGATGGTGGTATTCATGCATGAGATCAGCCAAATCAACCACAAAGAAACATGTCAGTGGTGGAAAATCTATGGAGGCAACATCCCCTATCATTCAGAGGATAATCTGAACCTCTGCTAGCGGAAGGGTGGAATAAAGCACGAGAGAAGATTTTCAATGTCATGGGGTGTTTAGATAATCAAAAGGATAGTGTTGATGTTTACCGTTTGGAGGGTGAAGGAGTTCAGTGGTGGTCAATGGTTAAAAATATTAGGGATGTTGATGAGATTGAATCTCTTTACTAAGATTAATTCAAAGGTATATTTCTTTAGAAATATTTTCCAAAGGCTGTTCAACTTAGAATGGAACAATAGTTCTTCGAATTGAGGAAAGATTATGACTCAGTGGCTTCATAAGTAGAAAATTTCACCTGATTGGAATGGAATAATCCAAATTATATCTGAGACCATTATAGTAAAATCAATAGTTTTTACTCCGGATTAAAGACAAAATATCAAAGGGAATTAGCTTCTTGTAAGTTCAAAAGTAATGAAAATCTTGATTGATGTCCTCAGAAGGTAGAAATGGAGTTTGTCGATGATCAAGTGTTCAATGGAAACCAATATAAGAAGATACCAAGGTGGCAGGAGAATGGGAAGAATCCTTCAAAAATAATTGATGTTAAGAAAACAAAGTTTTCAATTTCTGATAAATATTGTAAAATCCATGCTGGGGAATGTAGTTTGGATTCTTGAAAGTGCTTCTGATGTGGTAATATTGGACATAAGGCTCGTGATTGTACTGGAAAAGATCAGGGTAATGGTGAGACAAATTATTATTTACAGTTACTGAAATGTTTCAAGTGCAATGAGATGGGTTATTATAAAAACGCGTGTCCGAAAAAGATAATGAATTATGGGAAGTATTCAGAATACAAGCGTAATGGTGTGGTGAAATCCTTTGCAACTACCTTAGCAGATGTTGGGCCATCAAATGAAGTGGCACCAGGTAATTTTTTTTAGATTATGCCAATGTGTTGTTTGATTTAGGGTCTACCCATTCTTTCATCTCTGAATAATTTTTTAGTAAATTGGGAATTCCATCTCACGAAATGACTCCAGAACATGTGGTAAAAACTCCTGGGGTAAATATTGTGGCAAAAATAATTTATAAGAATCTCTCAATCCTTATCTGTGGAAAGAACCTACATGAAATCTTTATGGTTTTACCTCTATTACATTTTGATGCTATCATGGGTATGGATTGTCTCTCTGTTTACCATTCTAAGATTTACAGTAGTGATAAAGAAGTTTCTTTTCAGTAAGGCTATCAATTTGTGTGCAAGAATGAACCCTTACTTTTGATAATATATCAGGATAATGAGATAATAGTAAAAGATTTAAATGAATGTTACATTGCACATATTGTTGAAAAAAAAGGTACCATTCAGATTAATGTTGTTCTAGTGGAAAATGAGTATCCAGATGTTTTTCCTAATGAGTTTCCTAAAATAATACCAGACCAGGATGTTGAATTTACTATTGACTTAGTTCCTGATTCTAATCTAATTTCAAAACCCCCTTATCAAATGGCCCAAATTAATCTTTCAGAGTTGAAGAATCAATTTTAAGATTTATTATAGGAAGGTGTAATTCGATGATCACATCACCATGGGGTGCCCCTGTATTTTTTTGATAAAAAGAAATATTGTTCAATGAGACCATTTCATTGATTATAGAGCATTGAATAACATAACTGTTAAGAATAAGTATCATTTTCCTCGTATCAATGATTTGTTTGATTAGCTCCAGGGATCTCAGTATTTTTCAAAGATTGACATGAGATCAGGGTACCATCAGTTGAAGGTAATGGAAGCATATATTCTAATGACTATGATTCGTACAATATATGGCCATTAGGAAGTTGCAGTAATGCCTTTTGGGTTATCCAATTCACCTGCTGTATTCATGGACCTTATGAATAGAATATTCCATGAGTTCATGGAAAAGTTTTTGGTTGTCTTCATTGACGATATTTTGGTGTTTTCTAAAATTAAAGAAGAGCATGAATGTAATTTAAGGGTAATGTTGCAAACCTTAAAAGAAAAGAAATTGTATGGGAAATTCAGAAAGTGTGAGTTTTGGTTGAAACAAATTTCTTTCTCTAGCCACAATGATTCTAATGATGGAATAAATGTTGATCCTAAAAAACAAAAGTTTATGAAGAACGGAGAAGACCCATAAATGTAACCAAGATTCATAGTTTTCTGGTTTGGTAGGCTATTACAGAATGTTTTTTAAAACAATTTCACGGGTATCCCCCCCCCCCCCATTGACTAAGCTAACTCAGAAGGGTGTTACGTTTATCTGGAAAAAATAATGTGAAGATGGTTTTCAAGAATTGAAATGATGATTGGTGAATGCTCCAGTTTTGGCACTACTATCCAGGAATGGTGAGTTTTTTTATCTTCCGTGATGATTATTTGAAAGTACATGGTTGCGTTCTAATGAGAAATCATCAGGTAATTACTTATTCTTCACGTCAGTTGAAAACTCATGAGATAAATTACACTGCACATGATTTGGAATTAACTGCGGTTGTTTTCACTTTAAAAATTTGGAGGCATCATTTGTATGGTTTAAATTGTGATATATATACTAATCAGAAATGATTAAGGTATATATTCACCCAGAAAAAATTGAACATGAGATAGAGGAGGTGGATAGAATTAATCAAGGATTATGATTGCATGATTCACTACCAACCAAGAAAAGAAAATCAAGTGGAATATTATTTGAGTCAAAAAAGTAATGCTTCATTAACTATGGTACATTTGGAATGTGATCCTTTGGTTAATGATTTGATGAATTTTCTCTTGGAAGTTGTTGGTGCAAGAAATTATTCTATTTTGTTTTAGATATTAGTGAAATATTTTCTATCAGACAGAATTAAGCAAGCATAGAATCATGACAGTGAGTTATAGAAAAAGGTAGGGCAAGTTCAGAAGGGTATGTTACATGAATTCAACATTGATAATGATTTTTTTTTGAGATTTATGAAGAGATTGTGTGTTCCCTGTGATTCATAGTTGAAGAGAGAGTTATTATGTGAATCTCATAGTTCTCCATTTTCAGTTCATCCAGGTAGTACTAAGATGTATAGAGATCTTCTGGAGTATTACTGGTGGGATGGAATTAAAAGAGATATTGATGATTTTATAGTGAATTAATTGACTTGTAAATAGGTTAAAGTAGAGAGACAGTTACCAAAAGCGATGCTTTAGCATTTACCAGTTCCAAAGTTGAAAGGGGAGAATATATCCTTGGACTTTGTTGTGGGATTACCAAAGTCACCTCGAGGTAAAAATACAATTGGGTTATTGATGATCTCTTGACTAAATCTTTTCATTTCCTTGCTATACGAGATAATTTTTCTCAAGATCAACTTTCTTGATTTTATCTTAAAGAGATAGTCATGTTATGTGGAGTTACCTTCTCCATTATGTCTTATCGTGATCCTAGGTTCACTTATTTCTTTTGGAAAGGCCTTCAGAAGTCATTGGGTAATGAATTAAATTTTAGTATATATTTTCATCCTAAATCATATGGGAAGTCAGAACGAACAATTCGTACATTGTAGGATGTTCTATGTGCTTGTTCAGTGGATTTTCAGGGATGTTGGGACCAACATATTTCATTGGTTTAGTTTTCTTATAATAACAGTTTTCATTCCATTATACAGATGGCACCATTTGAGTCATTATATTGGAAGTAGTGGCGAACTCCATCTTTTTGGGATGAAGTATGGGAAAGGAAGTTGATGAGAGTAGAATTGGTAGAAAAGATGGAAGAAAAATTTCAACTGATATAGAAACACATGATAACAGCTCAGAGAAGGATGGAAAGTTATGCCGACAACAGGAGGAAGGATCTCTCTTTTGAGGTAGGTGATCATGTCTTCTTCAAAGTTTCACCATTGAAAAGTGTGATGCGATTTGGTAAAAAAGGAAAGCTGAGTCCATGGTTCATTGGACCCTAAGAAATTCTGGAGAGAGTTGGATTAGTTGTTTACCGAGGGGCTTTACTTCCGAGTTTATCTCAGGTACTTAATGTTTTTCATGTTTCAATGTTGAGGAAGTATATGGAAGATCCATCTCATGTTTTGAGTCCAGAGGTAGTTCATTTGGAAGAGAATCTATCTTATGAGGAACAACCGGTCCAGATTCATTACATAAATTGCGAGGATATGATTTCCTAAAGGGGGAAGGATGTAACATCCAATGTAAGTAGAAAATAATATATTTTCATTTAAATTTCTATTTATTAGTTAGATAGTGTCGTAGAGGCTTAAAATGAGAATAAATCCAATCTTAGGCATAAAATAATCTAATATTTTTAAAAGATTGTTTTACAGACTTTTGATGCCAAACCATTTTTAAATCAAAACATTGAAAAGTTTATGAGCTCTATTTTTCATAATATACTTATGCTTTAGAATTGGGACATTAAAATTTACTTTGGATAAATTTTTGGTATTTTTCTGATAATGTTCATTTTTCAATGAATAGTGAGAAATGTTGTATTTTAATTCAAAACCACATTTTAATGAAATTTATTTATATGGTTAAATTATCTTTTTAATTGGATTTATAGTAGAATTAATATATATTTTTACCATCAAATCCAATTTTGGACATTGGAATTAATTTCACTTTGAAATTGGACATAAACAAGTGTCAATCTTTTTATATATATTGTTTCATAAAAACACGCTATTTGTTTTGAAAAAAGGAAATAATTATAAAATTAATTAATGAAAATTATATGTTTTTAATTTCATAAAATAGAAATCATTTTTGATGTCAGAATATCAAAAATATCTTAGTGTGATTTTTTGGTATTTTTCTGAAAAACATCAATTTTTGATTAATTGTGAAACCTCTAAGTGGTTGTTAAAAAACTTTTTTTTGTTTAAATGTATCTTTAATGATTCTATGAATTTAATCCCAAAAATCCGACATACTTGGTTATCATTAGTAAGTAAAATGTGGTTCAATGAGATGAAAATAATTTTTGGTGAATAGTAACTTTTCTGTTTCATTAATCGTGATTAAATGTAATTTGAGTAATTTAAGATATATATAATGTTATAATAATACCAAATTATCATTACACTTGTACTAAACTTATTGGATGAGTCATGGCTGACCAATACAATAAATGGGTCAATTATTGGTACCCCATGGAGCCATTGGGTATGATAATGACATTAGTACATTTTATTTAAAGTAAAAATAAAAATGTCACAAACATGTATTGTTTTACTAAAACAATTTTTACACCGGGTTATATAAGTTATATTTTTAACTATAATTAATCATTAGAAATATAAAGGATTTAATACATCATGGTAATTTTAATTTAATATTTAGACATCAAATAAATAAAATTATTTATGACACAATGATGATGTAGTGTTTACGTCATTAATGAATGATTTAAATAAATAAGAAGATAAAGTTTAAAATAATATCCAAAACCTTCCCAATTATTATTTTATGATTTTATTTTGATCATGGGACACCTTATATTCTATATTAATGATTTTTGACCATTAGAAAACGAAAATCATTATATTATAAAAAAAATATTTTCAAACTTTCTAAAAGCTCCCCTCCTGTCCTGTATAAAAAGACCCCACTTCCAACCCATTTATCACACTTCTAAAGCCCTTTGTATCATCAAAACTCTACTCAAATAATCTCCAAATATCCCTCTCTTTATCGTAGAATACTTACCTTAGGAAGAATGATCTTCAAGATACCATTTTGGTTCAAACCAAGATGAGTTACCATATTTAAAGGTAATGTATTCTCTTATGTTCTTTTGTTTTATTTTGCATCTCCAAAACCCTAAACTCTTTTAATTCCATTATTTTGTAACAAAAAAGTATCTTAAATATAATAGGATGTTGTTATAATACGTATTCGAGCTACACTTACACACACCTCCATCTAATGGGTGACGACCATAATGTTTCTGTGGATGACGAACTACTGCTTCAAGAAATGATGATTGTTCAATTATCTTATACCGCTTATCATGGTGGCCATTAATATGTCACCATATTTATATATGATATATATAATGTTTATGTTTCCCTTATTCTTTGTTATTTTTCATTTATGGCATACATTTAGGATTTCCATAATGGATAAACGTGATAATTTCATTTTAGGAAGTGCGGACTATCGCCCCCTCAAAGTGATTTGAATCATTAATTCCATATGTGGGATGTATAAAGGATGGAGTTAATGATATTATATATTATATTATACTATAATTATAATATAACTTTATATAATTATGATTTCATTCAATTAAATAGGAAATAGATATGAAAGTAGCGTTCATCCGTACGTACGGCTTACCGTCTCCATGAATGGTGCATTTCATTTCTTACCACTAAGTGTTATGTAATATTATAAATTCATGTATATACTGTATATATATGATATTTATGATATCTACGTCATTAATATCATTCTATAGATAATATATATTTTACCACATGAACAACTTGTATATATAAGGAGTTCACTTCTGGCTCAAGTTCCAAATATCTACAAAATGACCGTTATTAACATAATTGATTACATAATTTTTGTAACTTGGTAATAAGTGATATAAAATTAATAATAAACTTGAAAAAGGTTCTTAATAAAGTAGAAATGGAATTTAGTTTATTATTCATGAGATTAACGAACGATCGAGTCAAGTCGGGCACGAGGTACGGGACATCGTCTCAATCTCCTTTTGTTGTGGCATACATCAATTTATATACAACCTTTTTTTTAGTTGTATAATAAACCATTTTGAATTTTAATTTCATTCAAATGGAATATTTTTTTCACAAATCGTTTTACTAAACGAAAAATGGAATATTTTTTTCGTACATATGAAATGACAACAACTTCGCCAATGTCGTGACCATTATTTGAGTTTTGGCTTCCTCTAAAAGCAATAACTTTTTTAAAATGAAAATTAAATACCATGTTTTACATTTATTTTATTTTGGAATTGAAAATGGTTTTGATTTTTTTATTATTATATCAATATGTTGTATTTATATCTTGTGATTTAAATTTGGAAATGTTATGTTTCCTTTATGAATGTTTTATGTGATATGATTATGTTATGGTTCTTGGGCATTGTTTATGAAATCAGGTGGTTCTATAATAAACTAAGGGAGGGTGATCCTGAGATATCTCTTCAATACATTGGGTAACATGAAGAAGTTAAACACAATGATTTTTATGTTGAGATTTAGGGAATATAATGTGACAGGTATTCTAAACGTAACCATGAGGGTTTCTCCCAACGTTAGAATGTTATGAATGTCTCAAATTACCGTTATGGCTTATTATTTATATGAGTTATTCATAAATATTATGATTTCTTGAGGTATGTTAAAGTGCTTATGTTTTATGAGTAATGTATGATTTCATTTATTCTAATGTATACATGGTCTAATGTTTTCTTTTCGTATTTTTATATCCCATAGTGAGCTTTTTATTATCATCCCATGTTTTTGAAAAGTGTTTCAATGGTCAAGGGAAAATTAAATGATGTGATGATAGTGTTGAGGAAGTGTCAAGAAAGAAACCATGTTTTATTTTAAATATTTTTCCTCGATGGAAAAAATTGAATACTGTCTTTTATGTAACCACCTTCTTTAAATGTTGAATGTAATGCATGATTTATGATCTAATTATCTAAAAATCTAAACCTAAAAAGATCCTCAATGTTTATTCTTGAAATAACTCCTGATTAAGTAATGTTTAAGGCTATGGACTTATAGTGCGATTATTTACTAATCAATTATTAATACTTTTATATTGCGTGTAAACATTATATATATTTCATAAAGCGGTTAATCATATTTAAAACCTGCATTTTAATACATAGGTTATAAAAGCCATATTAAAATAAAAATATTTCATAGTTCTTGAAGGCTATGTGTTACGTATCTTTTATGCTAACGAAGATATTGTTAATTTAAAATCATACAGTATTATATTCTCTCCTAATTAATAAATTGAATCCTAAAATTTTTAACTTTATTTCTCTTAATTAGTAAATTGCATTTCCCCCTAATCATCTTTCATGGTAAAACAATTATTAAACCTAAGTGTTAAATATACCTCATCCCAATGAAAAACCTCCCAAATATAAATAATCACCGTGATAAATAAATACATAATCTTTCAATATATTGAAATTATCCAAAATATGAAGAATAAGATTTATATGTTATCTTAAAAGGTAATACATTACATTTCCATAAATATATTTGAAGATATCAACATATCAAGGAATCATATTTCATCCATCAAAATTTTTTATATTAAAAAATATATTATAGTATAATTAACAACAAATAATATACTAACCCCAAATGTTTATTTAATCCTCAATATATTTTTCTTCATAATTCCCAACAAAATATTCAAATAAATTCTAAATCACATAACTAAATTCATAAAAGATGGTTTGTTGGTGACTCTATAATTATTATTTACTATAAACTTACAGTCCAAGAATGGTATCCATAACATTTATGTTAACATAAAATGAAAACATATATTCTTCCCAAAATTAACAAATTCATTATTAATTAAATATGTTCACAAACTATTCAATATATTCCATAAATAAATAAATTCAATATCATAAATATGATATAAATTGATATATCATCATCTAATTTTTTTCAAATTCACCAATACTATTATACCAATTTCAATAATCTCCTAATTCCAACGAAACAAATGTTTTCAAGTATTATTGTGGAATAATCCTTAGATGTTAAAAGATTGTTGTATTAAAAACATTATTGATATAAAACTTCCATTACACAATGCTTGAATCATAATGCATAAATACATTAAACCCTTCACTTCATAGGTCTCTCCATGGTATATTAGTTTACACTTAAATTAGGAAATTGTCTCGAATAATCTTCATATCCATACACATAATACATTGAACTATAAATGTTATCGTATTATTATATTTATTTACTTCCTTCTTAATTTTTATTTTTCCGTAGAAATAACATACCCTATACCATTCCTTAACACATAAAAATCATCTTTTGTTATTATGATACATTCATTTGATTGATGATTCCAACATTCTAAACATAAATGAAATTGAACATTCATTCCTTCATAATCCCCACCACTATAGATATTAGTGAACTATATCCTTCTCTTCATTGGGGATTCACAAAGTTGGTTAAGGTGAAAGATATTAATAATATATCATGAGAACTTATTCGGAATAATCTGATGGGTTTTCATTATTTCACCAATTTCAATTCGTTAAACATGAGGACAATCATTCAATTTTCAGTCACTATTAACATGAGACATCCAAGTTCCATCAATAGACTAAAAGTCAAAATAATATTATAAGAAATAATATTCATTGTGAGGAAACATGAAAATTCATTTTTAGGATTTGTAAATCATTAAAAACCCTTTTCAATCTATTACACCTTATATTTATCCCAAGTTATTAATAATCATTACCAATTTTTTGATGACGTTATTATATAATTAGACTCATATATATCATATTCAGTAATGTTATAACATCTTAGTACGTAAAGGATAACTAAACTATTCTCTACTAAAAACTGCATTTACTCATACATTTAATACATAGTTATCAAATTTTAGTAGGTTAATAAACATTAAATAACATAATGATCCATGCAATAATTGTACAGGTCTAGTACATTTAGACCCTTAGACACATAATCCATTTTTTAATAAATGATCTACATCACCTGCCACGATATTCCTCATTACTACAATCCTTCTTAGAAGAATCATACATAAGATTTTCTTCTTATCTTGGTGAAAATTAAACAAAACTATGGGTGAGCTTAGATGAACTACAATGGAAATCAATGGATATTTCAATGATCACTTGATATCTATATGATAATAATTTTATGATAACAAGGTCATTAAATTATAATATCATACCCTACATACCATAAATAATAATAGTATATCATGGAATACATTTTGGAATTTCATAAGACATGAATCATAAAGGAATAAATCAACATGATTCAAGAGTGATTTGCATATGCATAAGACATAGTTGTGTTCCATAAAAATAATCCTAGAATATTATTTCCTTATTAGTAAAGGATCATTTTGGAGACTATCATGGTATATTGTATTTTCCCCACAAACCATCATAGATGTCATGGTCCAATCCGAAGACTATCATAGGTGACAAAGTCCCATACTAAATTGGCATCACTCAGAAATATATTCATGTTTATCTAGTGGGATATCATTTCTTACCCAATAATGTGGAGGGATATAGTGGTCTTAACATTTACATAATGAACATCATACATATGTTCTATATAAGATCATAAAATATTCATCATATCATAACCAAATAAAATGAATGGGTTTCATAAAGACTTGATCCTTTATTCATAATATAACACATAGGAAAGAAAAACATTAATAAAAATATTTTCATCATTAATATAAATCAAACAAATAACGAATAATGTTGGAATCATTAGATCATATACCCCATAAAGTATAAGTGAAATCAAGGGTTGTTATCATTGATGTTTATAAATATCATTAAAATACCATTAAAAATTTATTTCATAAAATATCTTTTCTATTTTAAAATTATATATTTAAAAGATAAAAATGATAAAAATATTAGGGAAAACATTTTATTTTAAAATAACCTTGGAAACATATAATGTAAACATCAAATCATTTTGTGATCATGATGGTGTGAAATTTTTTATCAGTATTGCTGACTAAAAAAATTCATTTCATACTTTTGAAAATACAAAAAAGGTACCTCATTTGAAAAATGAAAGAATTATTACATTTGACATAATTTTTTTAAAAATAAAACATATATAAAATGACTTTAAACAATCAAATTATTATATGAAAACCCTAATTTAAAACATGGATATGTAGGAAAATTTTATTTTTGTCTAAGAGATATCTAAAGAAGATTTTTTTTAATAGCATTCATTTAGTAAATATATTACTTAATGAGAGAAAAATGTAATGAAAAATTTATTATCATAAAATAAATACCGGAGAAGAAAATCGATGATATTCTATAAATTTATATTATAATATTTCAGAATCATATCTTAATCATAGATAATCCCGATAAATAATGTGATTATAACATAAACACCTTATTACTTTAATAATAATTGAATCGTAAGCCCCATGAAATAAAGAACCATTAAATAATATTTCTACCCCCATAAATTTACAATGAAAATTCATAAAATACATTTATAGATACACTATAAACCACAAAATGGAATCAATTGGGGACTATGGAATGTATACCCCAGAAATAAAAATGAGATGAAAATCCCTTACCCTAGATATGACATACTTTGGGGGAATTGTATCCTTTTGTATAATAAATATATATTTATTATAAATAAACTATAGAACCTTAAATTTATATATAATCCCATATATGATTTACCTATAACCTTTTATAACCCATTTGTTTACAAATCATTATTAAAACCATTATCCTGGGTGATATCTTCATCGTTTTTCATGTATGTTTTGGTACGGTAATTATGGTCGATATTATTTTATCACGATTATATAACATATTAAATAATAATAATAATAATAATATCATATATATTCATTTTATAATTATTTATATTCATCCATAGACCTATAAAAATGAATTACACCATTCATTGAGATGATGGGTCGTATATACACATAAATTATGTTTTCATTTCTCAAGAGATTAAATAAAATAAAGGTAAATAATAAATAATATTTAAATAATAATAATTAAATAATATATATAATATATATTCAATAAATACATCCTTATTACCATTCAATTATAACATAAATGTAAATTAATCACATTGCTTAATGGAGGTGGCGGTCCACATGTACTCAGAAGCGATGTTATTATTTTCCAATGGTTTGGAATGTAAGAATGAATATATGATATTATAAATAATAATTTTTAAATTTTAAATAAATTTAATATATAAAAATTAAATCCATCATAATACCAATCCAAAAAATTTGGTGATGGGAAATAAATTATATTGCTACTTGGATACAGTAAGTCGTATGTCCGGAATAACAAATAATTCACTTCCCATTTCATGGATAGATTGTGAATAAATCAGGTTTCATAATTTTAATTAAACTTCATTATATATAGTAAAATATATATATTATTTCATGAAAAAAATATTGTAGATAAAAAATAATTACAATGAAACTAATCTGTTAAGGAAATTGACTCTTTTTTGAAATAAATGTTTTAAATATCACCTTAAAGACCCTAGGGTTGGTCATTTAAGAATAAAACGGCATATTTAATGTTTATAAGTATGTTTATAAGGCATTATTTGTGGTTATGGAAGAGATATAAGGTAAAAGAATTTTGAAAAGGTGATGGGGGGATGTTCTCTTTTGTAATTGTGGTAAGGGGGAACGTTTGGAATTTCATAAAAGATTAAAATATAAAAAAGAAATTATCAATACCAAATTCCACAAAAATCCCAGGTATCACAATTTAATATATTATTGTATTTATATAAAAACATACAATAACATTTTTACATGTTTATGTGTTTTTTTAAACCTTATAATTTAGTTTAACCCATTAATTAACTCATTTTATAAATAATCAGTGTATTATATTTTTCATATAAAATAGATTATAATTTAATATGTAAGGTGAAATTGGATAATAAATGGACAAGGTATTATATTTTAGACAATATATTATACTATTTTCTATATTTAAATTATTTTGTAAAATTATAAAAAATATTATCTAATATTATTTTGGAAAAATATCATTAATGTCAACTATGTCAACATTCATTTGATTATATTTAAAATACACAAATAAAATGTTTTAAATAGAATATAATCATATATAATAAAACTAATATTTCATATCCATATATTAAAACCATGTAACAATATAAGTCACTAATATTATATTACTTTTAGAATTCTTAAAATCATTTATTTTATTTTTCTATTCATTAAATATATACTACGATATCATTGTATAAGAATTTAAGGTAATATTATAATTAATGAAATTTATATATAAATTTATTTCATGAATATAATTTAATTAATGTGAAAATAAAAAATTATCTTAATTCATAGATTTATTTTGTCCCTATGTGTATATATATGAGATATTTAAAACTAAGAGGGTGGAATTTTATAACATTAATTGCATTAAATAATATATATGTCATATTCTAGGAAATGTTTCCATTAAAAAAATCAAGATAATATATAAGCTGATTATTTTAGAACATCCTTCATCAATTATGTATTATTATGAAAAAATATAGACTTATCACTTAGTTTTAACCTATAGTAACTTCATTTACCATTTACCGTGGTGATAATGTTTCCTACGATTATGATTGATATTGACCAAAAATAAAAGGAACATATTTAATTTTTTTGAATATATATAATTAAAATTATTTAAAAAAGTATTTAAATTTAAATTTCTATATTTTTATGTAATTAATTTTAAAATATAAATGAAACATGTGAAGAAAACCACTTTTAGACAAATACATTTTTAATCATAACACTAGGTTTTATCTTATCTCATTTATAAAAAAATATTAAATCAATATTAAAAAATTTATGACTATATGATATATATATATATATATTTAAAATAATTCACCAATAGTGAATAGTTTAATTTATTAAGAAAAAAATGCAATACACACATAAAAGTATTTTTTTCAGAAAATTGTCATATACTTAAAAAATGATTCTATTTTAAATTCATATATTAAATTTATTCAAATGAACATAATTTGATTATTCAAAACATATTAGAACTAAATTTAATTTTTAATAATTTTATAAAACAATATATACCTGTACGTGATTGGAATAAAAATATAGTTTTCAATAAAAATGTAAACTTTTTACTATTAATTAAAAATCCTACTTTTCATAAAATTCTCAAAAAATTCTTCCTCGGATAATTTTTACATTCTGAATTAAGAAATTATATCCTTTTAATAAAATATAATTTATAAATTCGTTATAAATAATTTTTAATATTTTCTAAATAATATTAATAAAAACCGCTATTAAAGAAACTGTTTCTTTGTGAAAAAATATAGTACTAAATATTTAATGATTATTTTCTAAATATTTATCAATAAAAAAAATATTTTTTATGAAATTTATATATTTTTCATATTTTATTTAATATTTTTGATATATTATAATTTAAGGGATATGTTATCATAATCATATTTAATTAATAATATTTCATTATTTGTTCAGGCTTGGTGTTTCATATCATGTACAATATTGAACATAATGTTAATTTAAAATATCGGGGTGTGACTATTTAAATATTTGAAAGACAATTTAAAATAAATAGTATCTAATTGAGACAAGATAGATGTTTTTTGAATAGTCTTCATCCTTCTTTTTTATATAAGAGTTATCAAACCACATATGATATTTTTTTACTGACTACATCCATACTTCTTTAATAACATGCAGATATTGATACATGTTTAACTAGAACATGATTTTTTTCTTCAATTGAGTATATTCTATCCCCTTGTTCTTTCCCTATGAAGCTGACATAAGAATCACCTCAGTATATCATTCATCTAAATTTTTATGACTATTTTTCAATGATAACTCATTTGATTGAGATTTCGGCTCATTTTCACCAAAATGGAACATTAATTTTAAGTAACATTCATGAATTTTATTATAATTTTCATTCCATGATTTTAGTGGAATGACCATGGAAAATTCCATCATCCCCATGTGTTTTAATCTTTCGTTTCCTCTCATTATTATGAATAAACAATTTACCCCCCAAAATTCAATAGTATTCCAATGTGGGATTCTTCTCATACCATATTGCGTATGGTGCTTTCACATCATTTGTAATTAAAAAAACCTTATGTTGATATAAACTATATTAATAACTATTTCATTTTAATTTTTCTTTTAATCATGGTGTATTATGATTTATTTCTTGGGATGTTCTTGCATCTGGTTTTCAGTAAATTAAATTCCATTTTCAATCTATAACTTATGGATTTTTATCCTGAGTATCTTCTCAACTAATGTCATGTAATATTTAATACACTAAAACACAATATATTTGAATGATATGTTCATAAAAAGCGCCATCCTACCATATTTATCAATAAGAGTTTAATAACTTTGTTCATCCATGAACATGGGTGAAATTTCCCCCGACACATCCACTTTCACTATCCCAAGACATCTCATTGTCATTTTTCCATAATATTGTAAGTATATAAAATGATTTTACATTTTTTAAAAGAATCATAGTATCAGTGACATTATTTTAATGTTTTAGGATATTATGATCGCCTTCATTCTCCACCACATATTACAAGGACTTTTGGATTATGTGGCCAAGATTTTTTTCCCATATCCTTTTATATTCATCATTGGATATAAAGTCCAAATATAATTCCCCACTAATGAGTTAGAAATTGTATGGATTAATATTCTCAACCACTATGGAGTCCATCCATTCAGAAGAATTTTTTTCAAATACACAATAAAAAATAATATAGGGATTAGATAATTAATTTGATTACTAAAAAAAATTTCTATCCATGAAATGAATTTATAGTTAATATAAAAAATCATCCCTATACTCTTGATCCATCTCCTCTTAAGTGATGTGGTTCTAATGGTTGAGGGAATATCAATCATGTTTTATTTTACTATCATAATAAGTGATTGAAAATTGTAAAATAATATAATAATAATTAAATGATATTGAATAATAAAATTACATAATTTAATTAATTATTGGAACAATAAATGTGACCTTATAGGAAGAAAAATAGTATAATCGGGACCAATGATCTAATAAAATTCCACTTAGTGACTAATAAATCAAAAAAAGGTAGAATATCCAATTTATTGATTTCACCATTATAATGAAAAAATATTTTTCATTATAGAATGAAGTTATATTCCTTATATATAAATCCTTATTTATTTATCATAGGATACATCATTTTGGTTCAAGCGATGTTTTTGGTGTTCCATGGATACATATTTCTCCTTTAAAATCAAAATATCTCAAGGATCGTTCAATAAAATTGCATGTACATCAAATGTAACATTACATTCCCATACATTTCTCAGTGTAATTATATCCTTGTGTTGAAAATATTATTGTTTAATTATAAAGGTATTATTAATAAATATTACTTCATAATGACATAGAATATGGTTCATATGTTATAAAATTATCATATACAACTCCTAAAAGGGGTAAAAATATTTAAATTCAATATTATGTGGATACATCTATAATAGCACTACATGATTTCTCTATTAGATCACATTAGACTCATCTATCATTAAAAATTTCATTATTGGTATCCTCTTTCTTAATCATTAGTCCTATTGCCATTTATATGGTTCTCCCCTATAGTCGAATGAAAACACAACATGTTCTCCTCTACTCATCCTATAATGGTGTCCCTTCAACCCACACATCATCCTTCAGAATTAAACGATTTCACGTCTTAGAGATAGTTTAACTACTTCAATGACTAGCAAAAACTTTGGTGTGAATTCATTAATAGGATAATTTGATGGTATTTTTGTTCTTATTTCCCTTTTTAGATAAAATGTGTTATAGAGTAGCATAAAATCCTAACATCATAATTCCTTCATAGGTAATCAAATGTATCCTCTTTTGTCTTGTGTTTTGGAGTGAAGTCCCGTTTACTGTTGAAATATCATAAAAATTACATTCATCCACATTGTGCCACCATTTTGTGGAATTTTTTCCATTTAGGTTTACCATTTTTACTTTTTTTCAATTAACTACATAATAAAAAAAATTGATTAATCTCTCTATATTTACTCTAAAAATGTCAAGCTAGGATCTAAAAGCTTATTTAAGCTCTATGCTTGCATAAATAAAAAATTTATAAACACATTGTTTCATTATGTCACATAATCAAAGAAAAAAATGATAAAAAATATGCATCAATTATAGTTATCAAGTTTCCATACAATTGATCATTTTTTTGTCTTTAAAAAATATATATTTACAAATAATCGAAATATGTTCAATCCTTTAACTAAATAAAATGAGTAGAGAACATGTCGATAAAAGAAAATATTAGTTAAATTTTTTAAACTTCTAATATACTCATTCTCCCTATGTTATCTTACTTTGTTATAATGATTATACTATAATTCTTATTCTCATCCATAATTAATTTTCAACCATTCCTTAGACATCCATACCCATACTCTTATGTACCTACTTAGGAAATTTCACATTCAACACTAGTGAATAATTAAAAACCAGAGTTAATATCATTATAAATTACATGTCTACAATTTATAGGTTTTTATAATGTCTCAAATCACATTATAAAAATCGTGAACAATGAAAAATATGTTATCCTAAAAAGTTTCTAATGTATTTGAGTCTAGAGGGTGGTAGATCATTATGTAATCATTAAAAATTAAGTCCATAAAAATGGGGATAATTTATTTTAGTAAAAATAATCTTTATTTAATTAAACTCAATGAAAAGGGGACACACTTATCCACTTCAAATTCATCATCTCCCATCAATCTCTACTTCTCTTAATAATTCCCATCATTGAAATTCAACAATAACGACACAATATTTCATCATAATTTTTGTTCCTTTACCTTTTTTACAAAAGAAATTGAACAAGGATCAATTATCACACTCATCATACTACCATTATTTTACCACTCCTCGAACAAATTATAATATTAATAATAATATCATAGATCTTGTTAGAGTGATCATTAATATGTATATTATATAATCTATTATTTCGATTTTTTTCCAAAATAATATAGAAATCAAGTAATAAAATTATAAAATATATTGGATTCAACTTCCAAATCACCAATTACCATTCTACCACCTTATCTGAAATGGT
The DNA here is from genome assembly GCA_963277665.1 of Viscum album. Classification (NCBI taxonomy): domain Eukaryota; kingdom Viridiplantae; phylum Streptophyta; class Magnoliopsida; order Santalales; family Viscaceae; genus Viscum; species Viscum album. The sequence goes on from OY728162.1 coordinate 823,503,178, forward strand.
ATTCTCACATTGTAGTTCTATGAATCACCCATCACCCTTTTTAAACTCAAAAGAAAAAAATAATGTTTTTGTACTAACTAATGTCTTGTATGAAGGATAAATTATCCTATAATATGGATTAAATTTCTCAAAATTTCATTAATATTATATGATTAAAATAATTATTGATATAGCTTTGATATAAATGTTACAAGGGCTCAAAAATATCCTCGATCATATAAGTATGGTTTGAAAAAATTTCATTTTTTTTAAAAAGATCAAGGATAATGTTTAAATAGTAATGTTTTTCTACACATCCCTTATGAAATAGGTTATTATAAAAAATTAAAAAAAATGATTAAAAAACCTATCACAAATGGAAGTTCAAAAAAATTAAAAATCACACATATAATGAATGTTATGTAATAATAAAATAAATAAAAACTTATAAATTTTAAGATAGAGGCCAATATATTTCTATAATTATATTGGATATTATATTTATAAATAACCTATAATTTAATTTAAATAATTCCAAATTAAAATGTTTTTGTTTTTTTTACATTTGTGTTCATAACATTCATAATTCAAGGGATATATAAAAAAATTTCTCTTTGTCCATTGATTTCAAGAAAAAATTCATTTGTTTCGAAGAATCCCTCCACAACACTATATTTCAAATATCATCTCTAATATTTAAAAACAAGGTTATATAAATGAAAATTAATGTGATATTAAATACATCATATTAAATTATCATAAGTCAAGAAATAATTATGGACATCCACGATTTTTTTTGTAAAAAAATTCCTTGATAACAGGATGGAATTTGCTGTATGAAAATCCTATGCGTTGGTGGATTGTGGTGGATTTGATTTCCTAAAATAAAAACATTTCATTCAGTTACATGATACTTTAAAAAAGTTATATTTATTATTGTTATGAAGAAATTGATGAAAAAATTAATATTTATTTTCATTAAACATGTTATATAAATTATAGATAATGAACACAAAAGGAATGTAAATATAGTAAATTATAGAAAAAAAATTTAAAGTAAAAAATCATAATTTAAAAAATTTTGAAGGAGGAGATGATCTTATGAATCCTTTGTTCTATCCCCAATCTTCCCATTATCAGCCACCTACAATTTGGTTGTATTCAATTAAATCAATAAATACCTAAAGTACAACACCTACTAGAACTGAATCACCAAATACTTCTCCAACATAATTGCCTCAACGAATAATGTTTTATAAGGGATGGTAGTGTTGTCTAAATATAGGTTGTGTCAGAAACATCCTCTATCGCACCATATATATGAGAAATGATTGTCAATGATGGTGTCGAAAACTGCTGAAATGAATGATTAATCAAGGATATTTCTAAATTAGATGTTTGATAGTTTGATAATGGTAATTATGTAATAATTTGGGTATATGGTTCCGTACTAGGTAGGGTATCTGATGATCCATGACCCCAGTAATCTTCTGTTTTTACAAGAGGATTAACTAGAATATAGATATCTATATTGGTAGTTTTAATTTTTTTTATCACTTGGAAGGAATATTATAGTGACTATGCTAGTAGTGGGAGTCAATGGGTGATCATTCTATTGAGTTGGTATCTCCCTCATCCTTATAGAGGTAATGTTTTGATCAACTAGTATAATAAAGGGAACCACCAATGTTGTGTAACTTATCAGAAACACTCAATTATTTTGGGAATCTGACTCAAACTATCATCGTTCATCAGTATCCATAAGATAACTTGTATCCCATGTGTCAAAATCTGAATAGGGTTGGGTTGGGGATGGTATAAATGATAAATTTTAGGTGGTATAATACAAACTAATGATGTTGATTTATGAGTGTGATAAATTTAATGATTTTGGATGAACCTAACATGTTCCCACTAGGGTGGTTACAGTGGAGAAAATCGATGTCGTGTTAAGTCATGTTGTATAATGAGAGGTGGGTCAAATTCTACCTCCACCTTATCATATAAATATTTCTTCATCCAAATCATATAATGATTGAAATTGAAAAAAAATAATTCCACTACCTCTAAATAAAGGGTGGGTTTTTTTTCCTAAGCATGTGAAACTTCTATTATTCCTCTCATTGTTTCGATTTATTGGGAACTTATAGAGTCTTGCGAGTGTCCATTAGTGGAATCATAATCCAACATTAAATAAATATAATTTTCATCTCATTCATGCCCTTTACCTATATCATTAATGAGACAATGTTTTCTAAAAATGGTAGGTAATAAAACATAATCTACCTTAATGAGGATAGGTGCAATGATTACTCATAAACACCAATGTTCTTTTATATTTAACTAGTGAAATTACGACCCATAACAATAACCTTGGGATTTTTAAAAAATCAACCTTAATATATTGAAAATTATTTAGTCATGTTAATTCATAACTACAATATATAAATTAATGAAATAATAGTAACATATATTCCAATCATTAGGCCTTGTGATGATACCTTAGAAAACCATTCATGAGTTATTTACCAATGTATAATCATTAAGACATATCTTCTCAATAATTTCTATTAGTTTTTTATGTTTTTTCATTCTTATTTGGTAAATGGTTGTCTCCATATACTATATATGTATTGTGATCTTGTATCCCTCTAGAATAAAATCATTATAATCCACTCTCTATATAAACTCACTATTTTTGAAAAATTTTCCTGCTGCAATCTCTATAAATTAAAGAAACAATTATGTTGAACAATTTTTAACATAATATACTCCAGTTTCATATCAAATACTAATAGTAACTCTAATAACCATCTATGTAATCCACCTACACAACATGAGTATTATATTATAAATTCATATCATTGAATAAATATATAACTTGATCGACTATATCATACTTATTTAATAATATGCAAATTAGAATTATATTTTTATTAATTCATGACATTTAATATCTCGCAAAACTCTTCCAGTGTTTGGGTTTAATGAACAATATAAAATAGATATGGTGATTTTGGGATAAATCCATACAGAGATAAGGGTGATGGGTTGCTTGGTTTGTTTGGATCAGGTTAGGTTATAGAGATGTGAATTGGTTGGGTGAAAGGATTTGTAAGGGATCAGGTGGTTTGTGTGGGATTTTTATCCATTTTATTTTTTTTGGTCTCATAGGTATATTATTTTTTGTTTATGTTAATGGGTATTTATATTTGTATATGTTGTTAACAGTCTTATATTGAGATATTGTGTGAGGGAAGGGAATATGGATGGGTAATGGATCGATATGGATTCAAAGTGGGATTTAAATGGGTTGTTTTCATGGGTTGAAAATGTTTTTATTTTTAGATGGATATTGATAATTTTCATAGAGTGGGTTGAAAAACAGTGTAGTGAGTAGGTTGAAATATGTATGAGGACGTGTGAAATTCACAAAGGAGAGGATGTATAAGTTTAACATTACTCCTTGAAGGTAACTAGATCCATATGAAACAACTATGAAAATAAATTTATATGTCACTGAGAGATGGGAATATGGATACTAAAAGCACAATTTAGTTTTTTGTGTTTATAATTAAATGTATTTGAATACATTGTGACATGACACAAATCATTACAGCATAATGTCATTAGTTATAAAACCATGGTATTTTTGAAACTCATTCCTTTAGAGATAAAACTCCATAGAAAAAGCAACCATAGAACAGCCATGTCAGTTTTTCCATAAGTGATTTATTTCATGTTGAAATCATGACATGAATCATAACCTTTAAAAAATAATGTTTCCATTTTTTCTATCTTCAATCATTATATATTGAGAAATTACTTCCCATCACAACCTGATTAGTCACTCAATATTATAATATTATGGTGTTGGGTTATAGTGTACACCCACTATTTTTGGGCAACACTTTTTTAAATCCAAGAACAATAGATTCTTATAGTGTTCTTAAATATTATGTTTCATAGGTCTAGAATGATGAATTTAGAGAGTAGTGTTTTATGACATGATATATCATGATTCCCCTTAAAAATGAATCATTAAATCTGTTTTTTATTACTCCTATCACATTTTATGTTGTCTCAATTTGATCATTAGTATGGGAGTTTGGGAGAGTTCCCAAATTTCTATAAACTAATTTAAACTAATAATTTCTAAAAATTATAAAATAGGATTATAATCCTAAGAATTAGAACATAGCTATGTTTTCTCACACATAATACTTTAATTAAAGTCATTATTTAGATGTAACATTATATTATCAGTAAAATTTGATAGATAGAATAAATTTATTATGTATATTTTACATGTATAGATTAATACTTTTTTATTTAACTTGAATGAAGGTTCATTCCCTCTTTATATCTAAATGGATCCATGTGAAAAGGAATTTATACCATGACATGTCATAACCAAGGAGACTGTAGTTTTCTTGGAAAAAATCTCAATCAAGAATTAAGAAAACATATTTTATCTCGTGGAATGAATATTCAATGCTTGATTCATCAATAATGACACTTATTGATCTTATATTTATAGATATTTTAATTTTTATATTCATCTATTTCAATTTTTTATAATTTATCCAAATATAGTAGTGTCTTTATATCTTGGAGAGAGTCCATATCCACTATCTTCATAGCCCTATGTTATTTATGCTCAAGATCCACCAGTAAATGGCCTAGTTCCTCGGAAATAATCCTATATGGGGTTATACTAGTAATAATTTAAAAATATATCATTTATTACTATATATCATTATTATACTTTTTTCTATAATCACTCAATATTGATCTTTTAGTTTTATCCAAAATCATTATAATCAATCAGTTGGAAAATTCTACATTCCCAAATGATTATGGGTGGTGATGGGATATGGTATTATATCAAACTCTTCAATTTTATAGCACACACAAAAATACATAATTCATTGATTGTGTTCCTTAAGACATTAGGAGTAACCTAGACCTACCAACAACATAAAATAAGTTATTTCAAAACAATATAGTCACTAAATTGGATATATTTTACATGTGGCCTCATATTCTAACCATTAATTGATGTAAATAACATACACATGTATGTATGTGTTTCTCATGGATCTTGGGAAGGTCCCCATAAAATCAATTTTCTATACATAAAACACCTCAAATTATAGAAATGTTTTTTTTTTGAATCTCAATTGTTTTCCAATTGTTATCCATTTATTGGAATCAATAAAAGCCTTATAATAACTCCCTCAAATCATTATAGATTTCAATAAAAATAATACACATTTTATTATCATGGAAATAAATCCACCATGTAAATTGTGTCCTCTGTTTGGTGATGTAGAGAATAATTCTACAATTATATTCACCTTGGATTTGGGGACACATAACCAGAATAACCATTCACTAAATTACATGAATAATAAGTTATTATCACAAAAAAGTGTTTGAATTATGTAAAAATATTATTTATTACTTATATAAAAAAAATTATGGTTTTGTTTTCTGAATAATTTACAATGTTGGAAAAAAGGAAGTCATTGTAAATCAGTACAGAAAAGAATCTCCTCCATGAATTCATCTTCAACTTCTCTCTCCTTATCCTCTTCTATATTAATTTAGAGTATTATCAAAAAATGTTAAGCCACTAAAACATCTAATCCAGTTTTTCAATGATAATCTAATAAATATATTTTAGTAAGAGAATACACCAAATTAGGCATGGATTAAATCCCTTTTTAGAAAATAACTCAAGAGGCCTTGTCAATGTAGAAAATCACCTCAAAGATTAATAAATATGGTTTGAAATTATCAATTGAAAAACCCATTGCTATACGTTTTTAAATAGTGATAATTTAATTTATTTTTATCATATTATGAGAATTACTGTCCAAATATATAGGTTGAAAAATATGATCTACTCCTTGTCTTAGAGTATCTCCTATAATTAAATCACTTGGATCTCAAATTTTTATGAAAATTTTATACCAATTTAGAAATATCATTATTGGTGCGTCCAAAAAATTATTTTCATATAAATAAATCATTTCATACATTATTCCTTAAATACAATAAAAATATACATCAACAAAATATGGGTGAGTCACCTAGATATCATGAATGATTATTTTATAAACTGGTGGAAAAATCAATCAGGTCCAAGGAATATTTAAATCCCCTTCATTGTATTATTATTATGGATATATTCTATGAATTATATCTCTATAAGATCAACCATGATTAATTATTTAGATATTATATTCACAAGAATGAAACCACCATAAAATATGATGTTGATATTTTCAAAATTATGAACTAATAATTTTTATTAAAATATTTTAAGTACCAACTCATGTTTGTATATGAATACTTCAATAGATATCCCATATACTGAGAAATAATTTATGAAAATATTAATAAATTCATCCACAATGTTCTATAAAATAAGTTACATGCACCTTTGAAAAGTCACTAGTTCATTAAACATGACCAAATAGATGAGATGATAGGATAATGTTCTATATGGGTAAGTAAACATTGTCTTATCATTTATATTTACAGAAAAAAGTAATTGGTTGTAACTAGAATGTCAATATAAAAGGAAAAAAACTCATATTGATATAAGTTTCTAATAATTGATCTTTGATTAATAATGGAATGCTATATTTTGTGTGGATGTTTCTAGTATTTGATAGTCCTTACATACCCAATATCATGTAACTATCAATGTTGGTATCATCTGATTATCATTAGCCATTATCATATTCTTCAACCCTTATTTGGAAATACTTGTAATGGGGTCACCCATTTTATTTTCTATATTGAAATGATGATCCCAGTATGAAGTAGTTTAAGAATCATTTTCAAGGAAATTTTTTTTATAGTTTTTGTTAGCCTGACCTATAGTAACAATCTTATTTTTCTCAAATCATCTAATAGTAATACTTTTGTGAAAATAGTTGGATTAATTCTTTTTATAATGGAAATAAACTATGTGAGTTATCCCATATTTTTCTTAGCGATGTTTGTCAAATTTGTAGCTATTTTATCGGTTTTAAACCTTCTTCTTTATGTATTTTGTTTTGTAAAAATTACATGATTAATTCATTTTATTATGTAAAAACACAATATAAGTGGTTTTTTTATATTCCTTAAAATATATAACAATTTTTATTCCTATTCAATTCTTAATTACGCATTAATAATCATTGCTAAATATTCATTTTCAGGTAAGAATAAGTACCATAATGTTTGTATCAATAAATTTAACTAAAGAAATTGAATTTTGAGGATTGAAGAAATTAATTCTGGATAAGAATCTATTTAAATTTTTTTCTCCATTGCATGTCTTTAGCTTCTTCCTCTCCCTATGGATATATATTATCGACCTTAGTTTCCACAATATCATCCATTAGTTGAAATATATTACATATTTTAATATTTATAGACTCATAATGGATGGGTGTTATTTATTATAAAATAATATATATAAATACTATGATTTAATTTCATGATTATTAATTTTCATAAGATCAAATATAAATTATTAATCACTAACTCTGAAAATTTGTCAACATTGGTTGAAATTTATAAATGATTTTTAGTTTCAATGAATAGTCGTCCAAGGAGTATATGAATATCTAATTCTTATTCTATCATAGGTATAAAAAATCTATCGGGGATATAAATTTTTTACCCCATGAAAACACATAATCGAAAATATTTTGACTAACTCCATCGATATACTAATAAGTTAGAGTGAAAATAATATCATATTTGTATTATCCAAGCCCATTATTAAAAATACACATAGGGGAATAAAATTTTAACCTCATTCCTAAGTTACAATGTGTATTATTGAATGTTCATGAACTAATGGGGAATAATATGGAAAATATTCCTATATCAATCATCTTTGGAGGTATATTATTTTGAAATGCTATTGAACACTATTTTTATAGAGAAATAACTCCACAAACATGAAGAATTATATTTTTTTATAGGCATTCCTTTAGAATTCTATCATAATACAACATTTAGTAAATAGATTCACTAAAATAGATGTCTATATAATGTTTTATTAAACCATATAAAACATATTGTATTTCATTTCAAAAATTAATTTCTTTATCCTATCTATGAAAGATGGAGGGTGTATATATGGTTCTGTCTTTTTGTTTCGTTATTATCCTTAGAAACCTATTTTCTAGATTTTCCCATCATAAAATTTTCTTTTTAATTCTATTTTATCTACATTATATTCTCAATTTTTCTCTATCACACATAATTTTTATTATTCCATTTACACAAAATTTTCTCTCTAATTTTCTTATTTTATTCCACCTCTCGACTAAAAACTTTGTCAAAGCCTTCACCTTCTCTCATGGGTTTCTTCCATGTTACTCGATAGGGTATTGTGTAGTTACTATAATAATGTATTATATATTTTACACACTTATTTATATATTTTTAGGTAATGAATTATTGATTCATTATAGTGTTCTAGTGTCTTATAATCTTTGAGAATACTTTGGGATGAAGTTATTGAACATTACATTAAGTGAATTTTTAGGGTATATGAAGGGGGTTTTGGATAGAATATATGTTTAGGCTAGTGGGTTTATTCTTTAGGGGGTGGTAATAGTTAGAGTAGCCTTAAGGGTTATAGCTGAATTTAATAGTTGGGTATAACATTAATTTTTTGAATATTAAGACACATTTCTATTAGTAATAAAATGGAATTAGTTATAGATTGTGTGGAATTAACCTACATTAGTTGTAGGTATTTTGGAATTTTTTGGGGGATTGATTATATCTAACACAATTTCAATGAAAATTTTTATTATCCTATAAACCCTACTAAATCCTTTGTATATGTGCGGCCCTCTTCACATCTCATGATATTATAAAACGGGTTTGTGTGTTACTGTTTGTGAATACTATGATTGAGTAAATTCTACTATAAATTGTATGTTATTTAATTTATTTATCAATGATTATAATTGGGTTTCAAAAAAGACGATCTCATCGATTTAAAATATTTTCTCTTCTTAGTGGACTATAATCACATTTTTATAATTTAACATTACGAGGAATGTCATATAGAATGTATTTTACAAATTCAATTGTTTTTATAATTAATCCTTTACTAGATAGGTCATCGATCATGACTGAAGACATATGATGTAAAAAATATTAATTTATTCATTTATGGGAAACCATCAATTCTCTTATCTAAAAACGTCCTCATGAAATCTTTGATTTCATCCAATTATTGAAATATAGATTATCCATCTACTTGTGAAATAATTGAGATTTAGTTTTTTAACATATATATACTCCACAGTGGAAAGTATTTGTTTAATAATAATTTTTATAGTTTATCCTAGGTTTTCATTTAACCATAGAGGTAACTCTTTAACCATAATATTTCTCAAACATAGATATAGAATTTGAATACGGTCAATCATATATAATATTATGTTACACATTTTTTTGAATATATCACAAATAGCATTGGAGATAGTCCAATATCTACATTGATCATAATTGTTTCATGAAACTAAATCATCCAATGTTTTTTATCTGTATTAGGCATAGTATAATGTTAAAATTGTTCACCTAGATCAAAAGTGACCAAAAATAAAGGAAAAACCATCAATAGATGATTAATCATAGCCTATTGTGGCTCTATTCGGGGGATGTGGTTCTCCATTATGTTGGTTCCCTTTGGATAATTATCCTTGTGGTATGTTGGGTGTAGTTGAGAGCATGATCTCATGGATGGTAAAACATCTATATGGACATAGGAACCACTTGTTCTTAGGGTTATTATAAATCATTTCTCATGAAACAAGGCTCCATGATAATGTTTTTGGCATCCTAGTTGTGCATTATATTCCATGAAATGAAAAAATAAAAAATAAAAACATCTAAAAAAAGGTAATTAAAGTAATAAAGTACTAATAATATAAGAATAAAAATGGTTTATAAAAATATTTCTATTATACTCTTATGTTCACCCTTTATCACAACCAATAATTCCAAAATCATTGGACATACCACCATAATTTTTAGTTATAGTGGGTAATCATGATTAAGAATTAACGTATCATGATTTCTATTATTCTATTATGTCACATAATATTGGAGGTCAAGGTTCAGTCCCATGAGTGATATATATAATCCACACGATAAAGAAATAGTAATTATTGTTAAGTAGAAATACATGACTTTATGTGGATTAAAGAAATTTTATAAAAAGGTTAATTGTTTGAAACTAATCAATAACAAATCAAAGGATCAATTTTAATGTTTTTTTTAAATATACCAACCTCTTTCATTCAATAATTGGGTTTAATAAATCAGTTTCAAGATTTTTTTATTTTAAATAGTTTATTATGGTGAAATTTATTAATATTAACTGGGACAATCTAAATCTATTGGTAAAATAGTATGATCAGACTAATTACATTAATTTCAATGCTTATATTAAATGATAAATACAATATATTGTTAATTTGTTAATTTTGTATACTTGTTTTAATTAATGTTCTTGAAAGTCCATTTTTTTAAATACTAACTAATAAATAAGATTATAATTAGTGACTCAAATTTATTCCTAATTGAAATGAATACTCATGAATAAAATTGAAAGAAAATTTAAACACACATACTTATACACTTAATCCCTTACCTCCTAAGTGAATTTCTACACATGTTACAGGGAATATCAAAAATATTTTACATGAATATATATAAATGTGACTGAAAATATAAAATTAATGCAGATTAATATGTATATATAATCATGGATTCAATTAACTAATAATCATACATAAGTATTTCACCCTGTATAATATAAGTGAGTCAGATAGGGGGTGTTGTTTCATGATATGAAGAAACCAAAGAAGTTTCACTGATTTTCTGTAAATCAAGTAACAAAATATATTTTTTAAATATCTTCAAACATTTTTTATTTATTTAAAAATTAAACTTGTTTTCAGTTATAAATTGTGTCATGTCAAGTTACTATTTATTTAAGGGTAGTAATTATATTTCATTCATTTTTTTCTTTTCATGCTTCTACATAAGAAGGTTTATTGTTTTAGAAATATATATGTACAAGAGGAGTTTTCTTTTTTTAGTGAAAATAAATTCTTCTCAGATGATTCAAGTGGGTTATGAATTTTATATTATATGTCAATTTGTTTTCGTGGTTTTAAAATATTAATTTTGTATATGTATAATTTTTTTATTATATATTTTTAATTGAAATGTGAAATTTGGTTTAATATATAAAACTATGTATAGATTTGATATTTTCAAATGGAAAATTTGTTTTAGTCTATCTATATTGTATAATTGTATTTTAATTTCCTTTTTATAATGTTACAGGGGTAATTTCTATTTTATAAAACATTTATTTCACAACATTTCATGATATTTATTTTACTTTATTTTATTAATTAGATATTTAATTAGTCTCTAATATATATAAATGGAATGTTATTAGGTTGTCCAAATTATTATTTTAAAAATAATTTTTTAAATGTATGTGTATATATATATACAGATTTGAATGTAAATAATTATGTGCACCAAAATGTTTCTCTTTATCAAATTATTTTCATGATTAAGCCACTTTATGTCCAAGGGAATTTATCAAAGTTTTCAAAATATATGGTTGATTTAAAATAATTTTATTTTAGAATAAGCATATTTGTATATATATATATATACATAAATATATAATTTCAAATGAAACAATTTTCTAAAACATTTATACATATTTATCTACATATATATTATTTTAGGGTGAAACATAATTTAAATCTAAGATAAATAGATATGTTTATATATATAAATGTTTTTATATATGTATAATTTTATGTAAAAAATATTTATTTACTATGTGTGTGTGGAGATGCAATCATGTTTTATTCTAATTCATTTTTAAACAAATGTATATATATGTGTATCTTTTTATGTAAAACTACTATTTACATATATATATATATATGAATGTATATTTACAAATTTCATTTTTATGCAAAAATACTTTTATCATGTAACATGTATAACAAAATAATTTCCCTTTTTTTGAAATTGATATTGAAGCCTTTGATTTATTAGGAAATATCAAGAACCTTGTCATAAAAAATTACAGTTAAAATGTTTTTAATTCTCAATAATCTCACATGGATATTATGTCAATGAAGGAATGAAATGGGGAGTGAAAAAAAAAATCTTTGGGTACTTTTATCCAATCATGTCACAGGTGTGCCCTCAATTATATAGCACTCCAATTCCTTGGGAAATGTAGAAATCTCATTATATGCAATGTATGGTGTGTGAGACATGAATCCCAAGAACACTATACGATCAATGAGTGAACCTAATATATCATGGGATTGTGTTCATCATGTTATGTTTTATTTAGAGTGAACCATGGCTTCATGTTATGATCTAAGGTACATTTGATAACTATTTATGAATGGTTATGAGTTATCAACAGAAATTATCATTATTTAACAATTTAATGAAATGTACTTTTCCAAATGATACATATGATGAAACCTATTAAGAAATAAATTTTATTATTTTCAATTCAACTAATGAATTTATAAATTTTTATTTATCATGATTTATCACATGTTTTACTTTTTATGTTGATGTTTAAAAAACCTAATGTGTTTCCACCTGTTTTTAAACCCCATACTGAGTTCTGTTTCTAACCATATGTTCTTTAAAACCTCTTTTCATAAAGAATAAGGACACATAGAATTGAGTGACTAGACAAGGACACTTTATGGTGTTTAAAAATTATTATGTATAATAATATTTTTCTTGTCCTTTATTTTTTTAGAGTTTTAATTAGAATAATTTAATGTATCCATGCTGACTAAAACCTTAAACCTTTACATTGTCAGACTGTTAAATAATAAATGAATTACAAAAAAATGGAATAGGCCGTGGGTTATCATAATTAGTATTAGAGATGAGGTTTAGAAAGCATTAGAGGTGAAGATACAAAGAAACATGTTGAACATTTAGAGTCCTTCTGTATGTTTTATAGGATTTTACATTTTGGAAAAATATGGTGTTCATTGTGATCAAAATTCTGAATAGTGAAATTCAGAATTTATAGAGGTACAGTAATGGAATTTTTAGGATGAAATTATATTAATGGGGAATAATGTATAATCATCTATATTAATATTTTCTTTGTATTTAATAATGTAAATTAAATTTTGGTCACATATTAAGATTAAATGTGTCAAATTAATGAATAAAACTTGGAAATATTTATATTATTATTAAAAATTAATATTTAAAATAATTCCTTTTAGATAAGTGATAATTTATAAAATTGTTTTAACAATTATACCTTTAATTATAATATTGTAAAATGTTTTAAATAAATTATTATCATATTTGATTGTTAATTAGAATAAATGATGTTTTACTGTTTCACATAATATTTTAACTAAAATAGTATTAAATGATTATTTTTGTAAAAAAACATATGTTTTGTATGAAAAAATCAATAGTTTATTTGAAAGGTAAAATAATTATTAAATTATTATCAATAATCATGTTGAAATAAATGATAAATTGATAAATAAAATATTTTGTAATAAAGAAAATTAAACTAAAATTCTGTTCAATAATCAATATTGGTTAACATATATTTTAATTAAATTATTTATTTATTTTTCATTCATGAAATAATATGTAGTTTAATAAATAAATTATAATAATTACAATTTATCAAAATCAAATAATCATACTTGAATTCAATAATTAACTTTCCAAATAAATTATAACAATATATTTTTTAACTATTATAAATTTATATGTTTTTATGAATTATGAGTGTAAATATATTTATATGAAATTATTAATTAAACTTAATATGATAAATATAAATTTTTTTAAAGATTATTTAAATATGATATAAAAATATGTTAAAACAACAAAATAATAATAATGTGATAAAATGTTTTTGAAAAAAACGTTGTATAGTTTGTTAAAATAAATAAATAAAAATGATATAAAGAGAGAGATATCATGAATATAGGGATTGGGGAGGCGTCGATTGAGAATGAGAATTGGATAAGGGGATAAGGGTTCAGTCATCAAGTGAATCTCAAGGAGAGGGATTGATCAATGGAATATGGAGGTCGAGTAACAGAGGGGTTTTTTGACCTGGGGAGTCTAAATGATTCTGGGGAGTCTGAGAAATCTTCAACCACTGATGAGGGATCCCAAAGGTCATGCATTGTCATAATGTGTTCAACTGTGAGTTAGGGTTTTGTTTCCATGTGAGATCTAATTAGATGAAGATTTGACATACATCAACCTAACCATGGTTGGTTTTTGTGTTATTTTATAGATATTTATTATTTATGTAGATACTATTTCATGAATCCATTTTCCATAGTTTGTCATGTGTGTCCTTTTTTCCTCAATCGTATTAAGCTATTGCATGTTGATCTTTTTTGGTTTTTTTGGATATCTTCAATGAGTATGCTCGATTTAAGAAATGATTCACATTAATTACATATTTTATTTTTTTATTGACTTTGTTTTTTATTTTTGTTTGTAATCCACATTTCAATCACCCTTCGATTTCATTTTCAACTATTTTGGAATCTAGGTTTTGAAAAAATTAATATAGTTTTTTAAAATTCTACTCTATATGGGTTTTTGATCTTCCACCTCTACTCAGCTTATATCTGATTCCTCTATAATATAACTATAGAAAAAATATTTTATGGATTTGTATTATGTATATAAGGACCCACCCTTAAACCTTACTTAATCTTGAGTTATTACAAGATTACACATTGAGGATCTTTTCAGGTTTAGAGTTTTAGAGAATTAGAACATAAAACTTGCATTACATTCCACATATAAACAAAGTGGTTACATAAAGATAGTATTCATTTTTCCCATCAACGGAAACATATTTAAAATAAAACATGGATTCATTCTTGACACTTCCTTGACACTATCATCATATCATGTACCTTTCCCTTGACCTGTGAAAAACATTTCAAAAAAACTTGGGATGAGCATGAAAAGCTCAGTATGGGTTATAAAAATATGGAAAGGAAACATAAGTTCATATATACATAAGAATGAAATCATACATTACCCATAAAACATAATCACTTTAAAATACCTCATCAAATCATGAATAAATCATAGAAATCATAAGACATAAAGGTAACTTGAGGCATTCATAACATTCTTATGTAAGGATTAACCCTCACTACTAGAAAAACAGGTACTTGCGACGGGTCATTTGCGACGGGATCCCGTCGCAAATGGACTTTTGCAACGGGGGTCCGTCGCAAATCGCCCGTTGCGGAAAACACTGTCGCAACAACAATTATTTGCGACGGGCCCGTCTCTAATGATATTATTTGCGATAGGGGTCCTTCCCATCGCAAATATTACTCCGTATATTTGTAACAAACTTTTAAAATAGTAATTGCAACGGGCCTCGTCGCAATTACCTTTTAAAATAAATTAAAAACTAGTATTAAATTATTTAAATGGATATAATAATAATACTATTTGCGATGGGCATAGTATCCCGTCGCAAATACTATAAAAGAAATAAAAAAAATAAATTATTAATAAATTATTTTAATTAATATAATAATAATCCAATTATAATTCAAAAATAAAAAATAATAAAATATTAATAAATGATTTTAATTAATATAATAATAGAATTATAATTCACAAATAAAAATAATAAATTATTAATAAATTATTTTATTTTATATAATAATAATAAAATTATAATGCAAAAATAAAAAATAATAGAATATTAATAAATGATTTAATTAATATAATAATATTAGAATTATAATTCATAAATTAAAAAAATATTAATAAGTTATTTTAATTAATATAAAAATAATAGAATTATTTTACATTCAAATATTAAAATAATTCAAATATTACAAAAAAATATAATTAAATTATAATATTATAAAATTTTAATATATATATAAAATTTAATATTATAAAATATAAATAATATTATTATTCATATTAATTTTGTTATTTCAAAATCTAATATTATTAATATTTTATAATGTGACAGATACTATGAATAGAAAAAATTCATATTTTGATTTAACAAACTTTATAACATAAAAACAAACTCTAATCTGAAGGAGGGGGGAGGGGAGATCTGCAGATGCTGGTGGAGGAAACTCCATCCCTAAAGCATGAGTAAGTCTGCGAATGTACTCCATCTGCTCCTGGTGCTACTGTTGCCACCGACTCATCTGCTCCTCGTACAGCTGCTGCTGGCGTCGACGCTGCTCCTCATGCTGCTGCTGCTGACGCATCTGCTCCAGCTCCTGTCGGAGACTCTCTATCCGTGTAGTCTGAGATCGCAAAGGATCCTCATACTGTGTAGTAGAAGAAGATGCATGAGCTCTTCTCGAGATGGACGCCAACATCACAACACTGCCATAATAATCCCCCGGAGTCAGTCGAGAGCTAATACCAACTACCCGGCCCTTCTCGAAGGCATACTGGGTGGCCTGCATCCATGCCGCCTCATCAAACTGATGGACAATGGTCTGATCTGATGACTCGGCCTGACTCTCAGGCCGGGTCTGTGATGCTGCGGCCTCATATGACTCCTGTAGTTTCAATTTAAAATTAAAATTTTGAATATATTATATGCAGTTAATTTTTAAACTTGAAAACAATTAATACTGACCACGATGTGATGCTGACAATCACCTTTGAGCTCCCCAGTTGCAGGATCACTATATATCCTCTGATATACGTCGTACTCCGTAATATCGGGGTGCTCGACAGCCTATAAGAATAAAAAATAAACTGTTAATATTTATTGTTATATAAAATATTTATAAATAATGTACGTACCAGATGATGTCTATGAGTACTGAAAAAACGACTCCCAGCTCGATGAGTCACCTCCTGTCTCCCCCGATTCTGCCTCCCCACCGATGATCTTCTCTGAAAGGAACCACTCAACTAGTGCGCACATAATCCATCCCATACATGGGATGAAATGTACTCTGGTCGGTGTGCTCTACATGACTCGTCAAAATCTGACACTCCTGCTTTCATCGTGGAAGCTTTTCTTAAATTGTGCAAAAACTAACGAAAGCGATCACGCATGGCCACCTCCCATGTATTGTGGATGGCGTCATGCATGGTATCCTCGATCGGATAGCATAAACCCTAAAAATAAATCAAAATATCAAGTTAGAAATGAAATAATTTTCAAAATAAAAATTATTTATTTACGTACGTACCAACCAATGGCCTAACATGGCCTACTGCACATCAATGTGAATCTTCTCCCATGTGGTCCACGGCTGAGAGAAATAGTTGCGCAAAATAGCACTGCCCTGTCCGACTACTATATGCGGAAAACTGTAAAAATAATAAACATTTATTATGTGAATAGATTAATGAAATCTTAGTCAAATCCACAGATTATCACACAGGTTATCACACCTCCGTGTGCGTGGATCAAACCCAAGACATGGGAGTCGCCTGGGGACGGGGTCAGGAATCATCAATTGTACAAGACCGTGCCCCCTCCGCGTACTCCCTAGAGCGCCTGCAGGCTGAGGGTCATCTACCAGCAACTCATCCGCATCGAAAGGCAGGTCAGCATCCGCCGACTCATGAAATGTCTCATCGTCCATCTGAAACAAAAAATGTTAATGTTGTTAGCAAATAATTGATAATTACTATTATATATACATATATATATTATGATTGTATATAACTACCATGGAATTATATTAGTGTTCAACTTCATCATCATCTTCATATATGTCAATGTCATCTTCTTATTCCTCCTCAACATCATCGATATCCATTCGAGTTCTAGTTGCTTCATCTCTTACCATTTCAAATTCATATGCGACATCATTAACATCATCGTCATCACCGATTCTTAAATGTGGGGTGTCGTCATCGATACTCATGTCTCTTTGTAAAAAATATTGATTTTGATGACTCTCTTGAAAAACTTTAATTCTTTGCAAATCAGTGAAAGCACATTCACTTTGACTAAACTGATTGTCTGGAATTTTGATTTTTATTACACTCCACCAATCAGTCAAGTCTCTTGATGTAGCACAATACTTTGCGTAATAAACTTGATGTGTCTGTTGTGCCAATAATAATGGTTCATTTACTGCGAGAACACTTTTACATTTAATATCGATGATTCCATGAGTCGGATGAACACGCACACCTCTCTCTGTATCAACCACCGACATTTGAACATGGTTATGTAATGTTGTCCAAGATAATATAGTTCAATGATTTCATCAAGTATGCCATAAAAGTCAACTTTATTTTCTCGATGATGAGATCCTCTCAAGATAACTCCACTGTTCATTGTTTTTTTCGATTCCCCATATGCATGTGTGTGAAATTGAAATCCATTCACCACATATGAATTATAATTTTTAACAAGTTTGGAAGGTGGGTTACTCAATATACACAGCCATTTGTCAATTTTATCAGCATGTCAAGACACCTGAAAATTTGTGAAATAATTATCAATATAGAAAACTATACATTGAATGAGTTGCTAAAAAGATAAAGAATTTATGTTACCAGTTTTTGAAACCACTGAGACAAATTTTTCAGTCGGCGTTCATCGAGAGCAACTACTGTAATTTGTGGAATTTGTTTCTTGATATGATTATCATACAACCTATAAAAACCAAAGTTATTTAATGTAACATAAATGATAGAATAAGTGATATAAAAACTTACAGTACAACTGATGTCATCTCTTCACAGTTGAGAAGAACATACGTATGAGCTCTGTGATGTTCATCATCCGAAAGCCAGCGTTCATAAAATCCACCAAAACCAAGCTCTGGCGGGTTGAAAATAGATAATTGAATGTCGATTTCATCAATATTCCTCTCGTTCTGTCCCATTCGGTTGTGTTTTAAAGGATACACAGATTCAAAATAATGGGAGCAGAAAAAAGATATTTCCTCTTGCAAATAAGCATCTGCAATAGATCTTTCAACAGATGCTTTGTTATGTACTTTTCTTTTCAATTTTTGCATGCATCTTTCAAATGGGTACATCCATCAAAACTGTATTGGACCTCCACATTTGGCGTCATATGGATAATGTAACATCAAATGTTCCATTGAGTTGAAGAATGACGGCGGAAATATTTTTTCCTGTTTACATATAATTACACCAACATCTTCTTCAAGTTTGCATAGAGCATCATAATCTACTGTAGCCGCACAAATTTCCCGAAAAAATTGAGACATGTCAGTTATGGAATCCCAAATCTCATAATTCAACAGACCTCTTAATCCAATGGATAGAAGTCTTTCCATTATAACATGACAATCATGACTTTTTAATCCAGTAATATGACCATTCTTTACACATCTTCCCAAATTGGAAGCATAGCCATCTGGAAGTCTCAAATCTGCAATCCACTGACAAAATAATAAACGGTTTTCTTTAGACAGAGTATAAGATAATTTTGGATTCAGTAACCTTTCTGTTCTGACATTCTCAAACAGTTCCAGTTGTAGACGCCTGCAAATTTGGGCAAGATCTAAACGTGCATTTACATTGTCTTTTCTCTTTCCTAGCGTATCCAAAAATCTATGAAACAAATTATCACAACATTTTTTCTTAATGTGCATGACATCTAACATGTGTCGGACCAACAAATCATACCAATATGGAAAATCCCAAAATATGCTACGTTTAATCCAATTGTGTCCTTTCCCAAAACCAGAAATTTTCTGTTGGTTTATTGTGGGACCAAAAGTGATGGGAGGTAATCAAAATACAACTGAATTTAACTCGGAACCTGATAGCATTTTTGGATGTCCATCCCTTTCAACTTTTCCCTTTCTTAAATGAGATCTGTTTATGCGAAATGGATGATCAGCTGGAAGAAATCTGCGATGACAGTCAAAATAACAAGGTTTCTTTCCATTAATGAGCATAAATGATTTGTTCTCTCCCATACAGTAAGGACATGATTTCTGACCATGTGTACTCCATCCATATAACATCCCATAAGCCGGGAAGTCACTAATTGTGCACATCAATGCTGCTCTTAGTATAAAATTCTGTTTCGTTGCAACATCAAATGTACTGACACCAGTACTCCACAATAAACTAAATTAATCAATCAATGGTTTCAAATAAACATAAATATTTTTATTCAGATGTCCTGGAATTAGTAAAGTCAAAAAGACATATGGCTCCTTCATCAACATCTATGGAGGTAAATTGTACGGAGTTAAAAAACAGACCAACATGAATGTTGACTACCATAAGATCCGAACAGACAAAAACCATTAGTGGAAAGTCCCAGTCGAACATTTATGGCTTCTAAAGCAAAGGATGTATGCACTCTATAAAAATGATTCCATGAATCACCATCTGCTGGATGATTCATTCTTTTATCGGTTGAAATATTCTCTTTATGACATGACATCATTGTCGTTGTATTCTTAGACATGAATAAATGCTGAAGTCTGGATGTAAGCGGAAAATATCTCAACTGTTTTACAGGAATCAAACTAGACTTCCCATGTTGTCCTTCTTTATATCTCAGTTTCCCACATGTGGGAAAACTATCCACTGAATCATTTTCCCCAGAATATAAAATGCAGTAATTTGAACATGCATGAATCTTCTGACAAGTAAGTCCCAAATTTCGAAACAGCCACTTACTCTCATAGTAATTTGCAGGCAAAACATTTCCTTCGGGTAACAGTGTTTTAAGCAAAGAAAATATCTGGTCAAAACAGGTGTTTGACATTCCTTTATCTGATTTGATAGCCATAAATTTTCCAACTGCTTCTAATTTGCTCATCTTGCATCCAGGATATAATGCATCCTCAGCAGACCTCAACAAATCATAAAATTTAGACGGTCCCAACTCAGGATTTGAAGCTATATCATTCGGAGTTTCTGTATGTTGAATAGATGAACCTGTAACATCATGTACTAAATTTTGAAACCGAGATGGATCCGGAATCAAGTTGGTATCACCTGCTCTGGAACTACGTTCACCGTGTTGATACCAAAAAACATAATCTGGTTGAAAACCAAAATGCAAGAGATGTCCCCCCACTTTTTCAAACATGTCAAACGTTCTCAATGCACATTTTCTACAAGGGTATTTTATTTTTCATTCTGAAACAAATTATGGATTTGATGCCGCAAATGATAAAAAAGTCTCCACACCCTCTATATATACTGGATTTAAACCAGAACCTTTTGGATTTCTATGTTGATTTTTCCATATGCGGTCACCTAATAATGATTGTTGATGACCTCGTTGTTCCATATTTTTCTATAAAATATAAAATCATTACTGGTTTTAAAAAATTTGTTAGAAAAAACACTCAAGTAAAGATAATTATAGAGTTTACATCATACACAACTGACGCAAACTTTTTATTGAGATAGACCTAAAAACTGACCCTTTAAGAATTGAATATGTTGAGAATAAAGCAAAACCTGTTACAAATATTGATAAATTTAATATTATATAAATTTTTTATTATTTTCATAGTACTAATATTTTTTTTCATAAATATTAATTATATAATAATAACATTATTACATTATTAGTATATTTTATTATTAATATTAAAATAATATAATTTTATATATTATATAAAATTCTCCTTTCTTCTGTGTGTTTAACATTCTGTCTCCACATGTAATATTTGAATTCACCTTCACCTCTCCATTAGTGAGTAGGATGATAATTTTGAAAAAGAATGCAAATATTACATGTGGAGATAGAAAACACACAGATGAAAGGAGAATTGTATATAATATAGAAAATTATATTATTTTAAAATTAGTAATAAAATATACTAATAATGTAACAATGTTATTATTCCTAATTATAGGTAATTATTCCTAATTATTGGTAATTATTCCTAATTATTGGTAATTATTCCTAGTTATTGATAATTATTTCTAACTAATGGTAATTATTGGTAATTAATGGTTATTATTCCTAATTATTGGCAATTATTCATATAATTACCAATAATTAAGAATAATTACCAATAATTAGGAATAATTACATTATTACATTATTAGTATATTTTATTATTAATATTAAAATAATATAATTTTCTATATTATATACAATTCTCTTTTCATTTGTGTGTTTTCTGTCTCCACATACAAATATTACATGTGGAGACAGAAAACACACAGATGAAAGGATAATTATATATAATACAAAAAATTATATTATTTTTATATTAATAATAAAATATACTAATAATGTAATAATGTTATTATTCCTAATTATTGATAATTCGTACTAATTATTGATAATTATTACTAATTATAGGTAATCATTACGAATCATTACTAATTATTGGTAATTATTGGTAATTATTGATAATTATTCCTAATTATTGGTAATTATTCCTAATTATTGGTAATTAATCCTAATTAATGGTAATTATTGGTAATTATTGGTAATTATTGGTAATTATTAGTAATTATTGGTAATTATTGGTAATTGGTATTAATTATTGGTAATTATTACTAATTATTGATAATTATTACTAATTATTGGTAATTATTACCAATTATTAGTAATTATTACTAATTATTACTAATTATTGGTAATTATTATTAATTATTACTAATTATTGTTAATTATTAATAATTATTTCTAATTAGTGGTAATTATTGGTAATTATTACTAATTATTACCAATTATTACTAATTATTGGTAATTATTGGTAATTTTTGGTAATTATTACTAATTATGGATTATTATCGGTAATTATTACTAATTATGGATAATTATTGGTAATTATTTCTAACAAATGGTAACTATTGGTAATTATTGGTTGGTAATTATTATTAATTATTGATAATTATTACTAATTATTGGTAATTATTACTAATTATTACTAATTATTACTAATTATGGGTAATTATTAATAATTATTACGAATTATTGGTAATTATTATTAATTATTAGTAATTATTGGTAAATATTATTAATTATTATTAATTATTACTAATTAGTGGTAATTATTGGTAATTATTTGTAATTATTGGTAATTATTACTAATTATTTGTAATTGTTACTAATTATTACTAATTATCGGTAATTATTACTAATTATTATTAATTATTCTTAATTATCGGTAATTATTGGTAATTATTACTAATTATTGATATTTAAATGTAATTATTAATGATTATTGATAATTATTTGTAATTATTATTAATTATTGATAATTATTTGTAATTATTACTAATAATTGGTAATTATTTGTAATTATTACTATTTATTGGTAATTATTACTAATTATTACTAATTATAGGTAATTATTACAAATTATTACTAATTATTGGTAATTATTACTAATTATTACTAATTATTGGTAATTATTGGTAATAATTAGTAATTATTGCTAATTATTTGTAATTATTACTAATTATTGATAATTATTGGTTAGATTATTTTCGACGGGACTATTTGCGACGGGATACCCCTCGCAAATAGTATTATTTGCGACGGTACCCGTCGCAAATACTGTGGCCCTCATTTATTACGGTCAACGGTTAAATAGTTATTTGCGACGGGTACTGTCGCAAATAATAACCTGCCAACATACTATTTGCAACGGGGTATATTCCCGTCGCAAATATCTTTTACTGCCGCCGGTTATTTGCGACGGGTGTATATTCCCATCGCAAATAGCTATTACCGCCGCCGATTATTTGCGACGGGCGGTAACCGCCCGTCCCAAATAATTTTCCCTTGATTTGGCATGCAAAGCGCGCCATTCCTTTTGCGACGGGGAAAGCTAACCCGTCGCAAATACCTACTTATTTGCGACGGGAAAATTCCCCCGTCGCAAATAAGTTTCTAACGGGACTATTTGTGACGGGATTTTTCCCCGTCGCAAATAACCCGTCGCAAATACCCATTTTTCCCGTAGTGCCTCTTGGTTACGTTTGGAATACCCATCACAGTATATTCCCTAAATCTCTTTGGAGAAACCTTAACGTTTCACTCCTTCGCGTTACCCAATGCATTGGAGAGCTATATCGGGCTCACCCGCCCTTAGTTTATCACGGAACCACCCGTCTTCATAATAATGCCCAAGAACCTCAACATAATCGTATCACATAAAACATGCATAAAGGAAAAATAACATTTCCACCTTTCAATCACAAGAAATCAATACAACGCATTGATAGAAAAACATTATGAAAACCATTTTCAATACCAAAATAAAATAAAATAAAAACATGATATTTATTTTCCTTTTAAAAAAATGTATGGCTTGTAGAGCAAGCCGAAACTCAAATAATGGTCACGACAGTGGAGAAGTCATTGTCGCCACATACGTACGACAAAAACATTCCCTTTTGTCGTTTAGTAAAACGCTTCATATAAAAAAGATTCCTTTTGGATAAACGTAAAAGTCAAAGGGGTTTATACACCGTATATAAGAAGGTTGTGTATAAAACAAAATATGCCTCAATGAAAGGAGATTGAGATGAAGTCACATACCTCTTGTCTGACTTGACTCGGTCGTTCTTTAATCTCCTGAATAATAAACATGAGTTAATTTCTACTTGTTTAAGAACCTTTTTCAAGTTCATTATTCCTTTTATATCACTTATTGCTTTGTCATGAACGCTATGTAATTATTTAAGTTAATAACGTTCGTTTTAACGATTATTGGTACTTGAGTAAAAAATAAACCCTTTATAATTACAAGTTGTTCTTGTATCCATTATATCTAGAATTATAATCATGATGTACATATCATATATATCATATATTTTTAGTATATACATGCATTTATAATATTACATAACCATTTAGAGGTAAGAAATGAAATGCACCGTTCATGGAGACGGTAAACCGTACGTATGCATGAACACTACTTTCATTTCTATTTCGTATTTTATAGAATGGAATCATAATGATATAAAGGTATATTATAATTCCATTTTAATATGATATACAATATCATAACTCCATCCTTTATACGTCGCACATATGGTATTTAACGAATCAAATCACTTTGATGGGGTGGTAGTACGCACTTCCTTAAATGATGATATCACGTTTACCCATAATGGAAACCATAAAGGTATACCCAAAATGAAAAATACATAAGCTTAAGGAAAACATAAACATATTATATATCATATATAAATATAGTGTCATCTTAATGGCCACCTTTGAAGGTGTTAAAAGAATGTTAAACAATCATCGTTTCGGGAGGCAGAAAATCGCCATCCACAGAAACAATTTGTTCTTTAACAATTAGATGTAGGTGTGTGTAAGTGTAGCTCGAATCCTTCTTATAACAACATCCTTGTATATTGAAGATACTTGATTTGTTACAAAAGAAATGAAATAAAAGTTTTTAGGGGGTTGGAGAAGCAAAATAAAACAAAAGGACTCAAGTGAAGACATTACGTTAAAATCGTGTAACTCCCATTTGTTTGAGCTCAAAGGCTTCTTTGGTAACACATCGTCCCAAAGTGAGGCTTCAATGAGTAATAGAGGGATGTGGAGAGACAAAATGAGTAGGGTTTGGCCAAGACAAATGCTTTGGAAGTGTGGATAAAGAGGTAGGGGTGGGGGCCTTTTATAAGAGGAGAGGAGGGGCACTCTTGGAAATTAAAGAAATGTTAATTTATTTTCAAATGGTTTTCGGATTTTAAAGGTCCCACATTGATATAATTCGACAATAAGGTGATAAGGGTTCGAAATATACCCACCCAATAGGTTTTGGACATGTGCAGGTCATAGATTTTACATTATCTTTCCATTTTATTTAAATCCTTTATTAATGAGGTAATCGATGCATCATCATGATGTAATAAATAATTTAATA
Organism: Viscum album; assembly: GCA_963277665.1. Classification (NCBI taxonomy): domain Eukaryota; kingdom Viridiplantae; phylum Streptophyta; class Magnoliopsida; order Santalales; family Viscaceae; genus Viscum; species Viscum album. Next base: position 823,529,091 of record OY728162.1, read on the forward strand.
AATTTAATGTCTAAAAATTATAAAAAAACATCATGATGTAGGAAATATTTTTAAATTTCTAATGAATATTTATAGTCCAAAAGAGCATTTATTTGGACAAAATAAAAAATATTTTACTTAGGTGATACATTCTTTGTCACATTTAACATTCTTTAAAAATAAAAAGATAAAAAGTCACTTTCTCACAAAAGTGATTCCATGGGTCCCCCAAGTTTGGCACAAGGCATCCCATAGTCGGCCATGAGACAACAAGTAGCCTTAGAACACATGTTGTGGTCTTTTTGTATTATTATGATATCATTTTATTATCTTTAACAACCTGATTACTCATTAATAAAGATAATTATAGATAATTACCATCGTTACAATTCATAATGTCCAAAAATAAAAGAGTCTTAATTACATAATTTGGACCTTATGATTCCAAATATGTAATCTATTTTACCAAATTCCAAACACATAAATTGCAAATAATTGATTTAAAAATAATTCTGGTTTTCAAAACAAATAGCTTGTTTTTTTGAAACACTATCTATGAAAAGTTTGGCATTAGTTTATGACCAATTCCAAAGTGAAATTAATCCAAATGACCTCCATTGGATTAAATGGTAAAAATATATTCATATTACACTTTAAGACCAATTAAAAAGATAATCTAACCATATAATTAAATTAAATGAAAAGCACTTTTTGATGTAAAATGTAGTATTTTTCACTATTCATTAAGAAATGAACATTGTCAGAAAAATACCAAAAATTTATCCAATGTAAATTTCAATTTCCCAATCATAATGAATATGTATATTTTGACAAATATAGATTATTAAATGGTCAAAAGTTTGATTTAATAAGGGTTTTCCATCAAAAGGATGTAAGACAATATTTTAATAATACTAGTGTATTCTATGCATAAGATTGTATTTATTTTCATTTTAAGCCTCTAAAAACTATCTTAATAATTAATAGACATAGATAAAAAAATTTATTATTCATTACTTACTTGGGATTTTACAATGTATGATCTAGATATATGCGAATATATTCCCTTTTCTACGTATTTTCCCTAAGTATTACACTTTGTGTAAGAGAAGTGAGTCTGATATGGGGAGTTGTTGCAAGATATAAAGTAGTATAATAAGGTTTTATTATTCTATGTAAGTAATGTCAGGGAAATAAGTTTTATAATATCTTTTAATTTTTTTTTGTTAATTTCAAAATCAAATATATTTCTAGTTTTAAATATTTAATTTCCACGTTTATATTTATGTAATTGAACTACATATTATTCATGCATTTAATTCTTTTCGTGATTTTTCATATAATGGTGAGTTTTTTCAAAACTATTGATTTGTAATAGAATTTTTTTTCATAATGAAAATAATATATTCTAAAATTATTCAAGTGTATTCTCCATTTTATATTTTATGTCATTTTTTTATTGGTTTACTAGTATTTAATATATGACTATCTAAATTTTTTTGAATTAAATACTTATGAAAGTAAGGGGAAATTGGGATTAATATTTAAAACTATTTTTGAATTTATGATTTGAATATGAATAATTTTCTTTAGTCCCTCGGTATTGTCTAATGGGATTTTTGAAATGTTTTATAATAATAATGTTACAAATGTATATATATATATATACATCATTTCATGTTTAAAATGATTTTCTCCCATGGTTTTCTCTTCATTAATATATTTTTATGATTTTTTCACTTTTTAATAAAGTGAAGTTATCAAAATTTTCAAGATTTTTACACAGGTTAAAATTGTTTTATTTTTGAAAAATTATATGTTTAAATATATATATCCATAAATATATTGTGTAATATGAAATAGTATTTTATGAAATATATACATATACATATATATCTAAATACGAATTATTTTAGGGTGAAAAAGAATTTTAATCTCTCATCAAATAGATATATATATATATTATATATATCAATTGTTTTACTACTTTTTATTTCTTATATGTAATTAAATAAATGTGTATATATATATATCATTATTCATTCCTATACATATGTGTGTTGATATTAAATCATGTTTTATTCCAATATATATATAAAAGAATATATATATATATATCTTATTATGTAAAACTAAAATATACATATATATGTATATAAATGCATATTTACACATGTCATTTCTAGAAAACCTACTATCATCATGAAACATGTATAAAAATGTAATTTATTTCTTCGTGAAATGGATATCAAAGCTCATGATCTTTAACGCATCTTTGTGGTCCTTACTATATAAAATAAAATGATTAATGTTTTCAATTTGAATGAATCAAACAAGGATATTATGTAAATGAAGGCATTGAATGGTGAGTCAACCAAATCCCTTAGGGAATTTTTTTTATTCATGGGATGGGTACACCGATATTATATAGCACTCATGTGTATTAGGTAATGTTGAAATCTTATGTGATGTCATGTATGGTGTGCAAGAGGTGTATCCAAAGCATGTTATCATATTTGAGAGTGTAGATAATATATCATGTGACTGTGTTAATTAAGTTATGTTGTCTTAGGTGTGAACTGTGACATCATGATATGATCCATAGTGCCTTTGAGAAATTTTTAAGAATGTTTATGAGTTATCAAGAGAAATTTTTATTATTTAATAAATGAATTAGATAGATTTGTTAAATGGTTACATATTCTTAATTCTTTTTAGAATGAAATTTTATTATTAGAAAAGGTACTCATGATGGTAAAAAAAACTCATAAATTCTTGTAGTTTTATTCCCTGTTTTACATTTTCTATTGAAGTAAAAAAGTAGATTTGCTTCCACATGTTTTCAGACCCCATATTATCCATTTTTTCACTCTTCTATTTTCAAACATATTTTCATAGGGAATAGGTACTAATAGAAGAGAGTGAATGGTTTAGTCCCCTTTATGGATTTTACCCCATATAATCACAAGAATTGTATTTTTTCATTTATTTTTTTGAGAGTTGTAATTAGAGTTATTCAATGTATCCGGAAACTCTTAAACAATAAACATATAGGATCTCAAGTTGTTAAATAATAAATTAATTATAATATATAAAAAATTCAATATGTTTTTTGTGGTCATAGGGTCACCATATGATTCAAAGACAGGTGAAGATAGAGCCTAGAAATGTTGGACCATATGTGTTTGTGGAGAGAATTTATTTTTTGGCATAAAAATTTTATATTCCTTAGAGGAATATAATAATGAGTGATTTTTTTCATGTGTCACAACTTTGGATGTATCACCCCGACCCTTATAGTGTGATTGATGTTGATTGTGTTGAGCATGAGACAGATTCGTCATTTGAGAATGATAGGATACGTGTTATTGATCGCAGTGAGAATGTGTTGTAGGGAAGGATCATCCTGATAATTCTTGTATTGTGGAAATATTAATGTGTTTAAGGGGAAATGAGTGAGATATAAGTAGATATAAAGCCGCATTAGCCCGATATTTTTACCTTAGAATCATAGAGATGATTGGGAGTATGGGTTTAGTACGTTCTATTATAAGGTGGGGAGATTGTAATATCTCAACCTTTTTGAAGATATCTCATTCTTGTTTTTAGGTTCTCTATCAACCTTATATTTTTATTTCTTTGTTGTGAATTTTTTGCATATTTCAAGTGAAATTTTGAAATTTTGGAAGAAGAGGGGGTACTGTATGGTTAGCGCATAGATTTCCAAAACAGTCCACCAACCCCAAGAAAGAAATGAAATCCAAAAGAGAGGAGAATTTAAAAATTGGAACATAATTTTTCAAACCATGTGTCCACATAGTAGAAATCATGAAACCCTAGGATGAACACCATGGTTATAAATAACGGTTTGGAAATCCATGCATCCCTACCTAGGAAACCTTCGCTGTGGATATTAATTACCCTAAAATTTATAGATAAATCCCACCCCTGGTGTTAACCTCAAATCAACCTGGTATGATGCTAAACAAATTACTCTAAATTATAAAACTAAAGAGAGGGTTATAATTCTCCTTTAACCTCATTATTAATGAATAATAAATCCAATCGAAGGATCATCTCTCCTCAGATATGTGATTTTTTCCCCATATTGGTTCCTCTATCTATCAACTCTCTTTCTCAATTAAGAGGAATTATTTATACACTACTGAAAATGGTTTTGATTTACCTTTTCTTTGATCTTAATCTATTCTATCATGATCTTATGTTTGTGTCCCATATCTTCCATGACATTGTCATCTTCAATGATTCTCCTCAATTTTAGGGTTTTCATTTTAGGGTACATCCATAAAAAAACATGAGGTATATGGATTAAATACCATTTTACATAGTATTTAATGATAATTGTGTGTATTTAATTTTTGAATTTCAATTTCCACATTTGGTAATTTTATATTTAAATTTAAAAAATTAATTATCTAATTAATTATTTAATTAATGTGTTTATGTAGTTAGTATAATAATGTGATTATTAAATTAAATAATTAGTGATTATGTAATTAGTGTCTATGGAATTGATTGGTAATTACAATAAAAGGGTTTGGTGGTTTAAACTTGAAGGTTTAAAGGATATTATGATTACATTTTGATAATGGTTTCACTTTGAATTTTTCATATTATTCTATGTGATTTATATATGGAAACATGATTTTTTGGGTAAAATGAAATGATGTACCATAAATAGAAAATTTTATAAGATGGTTATTTATGATTAACCTTGAGAAATGTGAAATTTATGAGATATTAGATATATTTTGATATATGTTATAATGACTGTGGGATACAGACTGATGCTCTTAATAGCCATATCTGATAATGAGCATGTGGAAAGGAAAAATGCGTGAAACACCTATATGTGATAAAAATGAGATGTGGGATAGGGACCGATGCTCCAATTATCTACAGGGTGCTAGACATGACGTTCTAGGCCCAACACGTTGACAATGGAGTGGAGTTCCTATTATAAATGGTAAGAAAATTATAATTAAATGATTGGTTAAATCTCATGAAATAATGAATTGTGATTCCCTATGATATATGGTTCATACTCCATCACGGGATACAGTAGGTATTGTTTTTTTGGGTGTCATCATGAATATAAATAATTATGTGTTTTATTAATGAATAAAGAAGTTTGAAAATTTTTTACTTGATTTATTGTACATTAATCATTATAAAACTATATAAAGTGTTATAGACTAGACTATGTTTAGACACTGTTGGTGGTGTCTTACTGATTTGTATTGACACCCTACATGGGTTTCCTGATCAGAACCCAAATTGAATTCATTTTCATAGGAATAGATAAGGGTAAGATAACAATTTTATATGGATGAGTTTGGATGGAACATGGATGAGGGAACCAGACATGATTTTGGGACTCTCTTGGGAGTTTTCAGTGTCTTTATTAATTCATGTTAATATCGAAAGATTATATATATTGAAATGACATATAAACTATTTTAGTTATGGTATGTTATCGATGATTTGGGATTATCTTGTGTTGTTGTTCTTTATTTGTAATTGCATTATTATAATTATTTTTTTACCATTTTTAAATTATTAATGTTTTTTAATTTGATAGAGATGGTATAGTCTCTCCATGGGTTATATTAGATCCTCTCTACTAGTTGGAATCCTATAGAATATTGGGAGGCATGCCCGAGGACATGTATCCAACTAGCTCGGGCACCAATGTGGGATAGCTGGGGTTGGGAAATACACTTTTAAACAAAAATAATTTCAATCTTTTCTTGAATTTAATTGTAAAATGGTCTTTCAAAAAACTATAAAACATACTTTTTGGATGAAAATATTTCTTTTAATAATAAAATTTCTTTATTAAAAACTGATCGATTATTTTCTAATCAATTATCAATACATTTATATTGTGTATGATCATTATATATATTTTGTAATGTATTTAATATTATTCATAATCTCTAATTTAATATATAGTTTATAGTTGTCATATTAAAATAAAAATATTTCATAGATAATGAGGGATTAGTGTTTCGTATATTGTATTCTATCTAACATAATTTTTTTTAAAAGCATAGGGTATTACATTCTATCATAACTAAAGTATTAAATCATCATAATTTCAACTTGTATTCTCCTAAATAATAAATTTAATTCATCGAAAATTATCTTTCATGGTAATTTAATTATTAAACCAAAGTGTTACGTATTCCTCATCCAAATGAAACCCCTCCCCAATAACAAAAATCACCATGATACATAAATATATACTCATTAAATATATTGAAATTCACCAAAATATCATTAATAAAATATTAATATTAACCTAAAATGTAATACATAACATTACCATAACTATATTTGAAGATATCAAAATATCAATGAATCACATTTGATCCATCAAGATTATTTATATTTGAAAATATGTTAAATCATAATTAAAATCAAATAATATACAAACCACAATGGTTTATTAAAACCTACGTTTATTTTTCATCCTATTCCAAACAAAATATTCAATTCAATTCAAAATCAAATCTCTTAAATCATAGAAAATGTTTTGTTTATTCCATTGTACTTATGATTTACAATAATCATACACACCCATGACAGTATCCATAACATTTATGTGAACATAAATTAAAATCATATATTCTTCGAAAAATTAACACCATACTTATTCCTTAAATAAGTTAAAAATCTTTTGCATATATTCCATATATCCAAAAATTCAATATCATCAAATATTACATAAATTAATATTCCATCAACTAAATATATTCAAATTCACCAATACTATCATACTAATGTCAATGATCTCTTTATTCTACCTACACATATGTTTTCAAATTTTACACTGGAATAATATTTATATGTCCCAAGATAAATGTGTCTAAAAAATCATTGATATAAAACATCCCTAACATAATTCTAAAATCAAAAGGCATAAATACATTAAACCTTTCACTTCATAGGTATTTCCCTGTTAAATTAGTTAACACTTGGATTATGAAATCATCTTAGATAATCCATATATTCCCTACACATAATATATTGAACTACAAATGTTACCTTAGATGATCATAATTTTCTTCCATATAAAAATACATTTTCCTCAAAAATTACTTTCTATATACCATTCATTTACACATAAAAATAATCTTCTTGTTAGTTTGATACATTAACATGAGTGCTTCTTATATCATTCTCTACATAAAAGAAATAGAATGTTATTTTCTTCATAATTCCCACCACTAGAGCTCTTACTGAAATCTACCATTCGATTCATGAGGGATTCTAATAGTTGGTAAAGGATAATGATATTTATAATATATCATGATAACTGATTAGGAATAATCCCAAGGTTTCACATTATATCTCGAATTTCATTTGGTTAAACTTGAGGATAATCATTTAATTTTAGATCAGTGTTAACACGAGACCTCCCTGTTCTAGCCATGTGCTAAAACAAAAAATCATATTATGGGAAATAATATTTATAGTGAGGAACCATGAAAAATCTTTTATAGGATATATAAATGATAAAGTCTTCTTTTTAATCTATGAAACTTATATTTAAACCAGGTTATCTATAAGCATTAGCAATGTTTTTTGATGTAATCATATAATTAGACTCATACCTATGGTTTTCAATAATTTATTCTCATCCTAGTTTCCAAAGGATAACTAAAAATTATCTAATACTAACTGCATTTACCCTTACAATTAATAAATAGTTATCACATCATAATAGGTTAATATCCATAACAGTACATGACTATCCATGCAATAATTGTATAGGTCTAGGGCCTTTAGACCATTAGACACATTAACAAGTTGTTAATAAATTATCTACAGTATCTCCCACAATATTATTCATAACTATAATCCTTCTTACAAACATAATACATTATAATGTATTATTATACTAGTAAAAATGAAACAAAATAATGGGTGAGCTCTGATGCTCAGAAATTGAAAATAATGGATATTTCACTGCGATCTCTACATGAGACAAGGCAATGAGAAAATGTTAAAACAATATAAAATCAAACCCTACATATCAAATATCATAATAGTAAGTCACGGAATAAAATTTGGCATTTTATAAGACATGAAGCATAATGGAATAAATGAACATGAGCCAAGAGAGAATGACAAATGCATAAGACCTAGTTGTATGATATATACATAATCATAGAAAATAATTTCCATTTTATAAAAGGATTATTGTGAATACTATTATTGTAGAAGGGATTTTCTACACAATACATTATAGAATTCAAGGTACAATCCCAAAACAATGATAGTTGAACAATTCCCCTACTAAATTAGACTCACCCTTCATTCTAATCATGTTTATCTGATTGGATATAAATAATTACCCAATGCATTGGAGGGAGATACAGTTAAAAACAATTAGATAATGAAAATCATAAATATATATTATATAATAACAAAAAACATTCATCACATCATATCCCAATAAATGGAATGGGTGTTATAAACATTTCATCATTTAATCATATCATAACCCATGAAAAAGGAAAAAGTTTCAAAAAACTATTTTCATCATAATTGTAATCCTTATAGATAAAGAATAAGTTTGGTATCATTGGATCATATCCCCTATAGATTATATGTGAAATCAATGGTTATTATCATTTATTATTATAGATACCATTAAAATATAATTAAAATTTTATTGGGGAAAATATCCTTTCTATTTTTAAATTACATATTTAAAATATAAACATGTTAAAAATATTATGGAAAACATTTTATTTTAAAATATTCATTGAAAATTATGAAGGAAAGTTAAAATCATTGAGTGTTAATGATGGTGTGAATTTTTGATTCAGTCATATAAATTAAAAAACATTATTTTCATACTTCTAAAAGGACAAAAAGTACCTCATTTGAAAAATGTGAAAAATATTAATTTTGAAACAATTTTTTTTTAAAATTTCAATATGCATAAAATGGCTTTAAAATTCAAATTACAACAATAAAAAACTTTTTGAAAACATTGATATGCAAGAAAATGTATTTTGATAGAAGAGATAAATAAAGACGATAATATTTAAATGAATTCCTTTAGTCAATTGAGTACTAAAAGAGAAAAAAATATAATGAAAAAATGATTCTGTAGAAATAAATATATTTGAAGAAAATCGATGATTTTCTATAATTATATATCATAAAATTTCAGCATCATAACTTAATGATTGAAAATCCCAATAAATAATGTTATTATGACATGAAGGCTTTATTGCTTTAGTAAAAATTGAATTGTAAGCCCCATGAAATAAAGAACCATAAAATTATATTTATTCCACTATAAATTTCATAATAACAATAATAAAATAAATTCTTCAGTACAATTTCCTCCACACAAATGATAAAATTTTTGAATATGGAATGTGTCCCCTAGAAATAAAAATTAGATAAAAATACCTTACACTAGGTATGTCTTCCTTGGTGGGAATTGGATACATATGTATAATAAATATAGATTTATTATAAATATAGATTTATTATAAATATAGATTTATTATAAATATAGATTTCTTATAAATATACTATATAACCATAATAATATATATATTCCAAAATATTATTTACTCGTTTCCTTTTATAACTTATTAGTTAACAAGTCATTCTTAAAATATTTGTTTTGGGTGATATCTACTTCGTTTTTCATATAAGATTTGTTATGGTAGTTCTAGTCCATTTATTTTGATCATGGTTATATAACATATGTAATATTAATTATAATATAAATATCTTATATATTCATTTTACAAAAATTATATTCATCCATAAAATTAGAGATATAAAAATGAATTGCATCGTTCATTGAGATGGTGGGTCGTACGTACTTATAAATGATGATTACCTTTCTTGAAAGATGAATTAAGATAAAGGTAAATATTAAATAATATTTATAGAATAATTATTATATAATTTTTTTATTATATACTAAATAAATCCATCTATACTATCATCCAAGTAAAACAGAAATGTAAAATAAATAATATTCCTTAATGGAGGTGGCAGTCCACACGTACTCACAAGAGATGTTATTATTTTCCAACAGTTTCATAGGTAAGAATGAATATTTGATTTTATAAATAATAATATTAAAATATTTTAAAATTATATTATATAAAAATTAAACAAATCATAATATAAATTAATTAATCATTGTGATGAGAAATGAATTGTATTGCCATGTTAAGACGGTATGTCATACATACGCAAGAGAGAATCAATCACTTCTAATTTCATGGATAGCTGGTGAATAAATGTGGATTCATAATTTAAATAATATTACATTTTATTAAGGATAATTGAATTATTATTTTATGAATGAACAACAATATTTATTTTAGATAAAAAATAATTAAAAAGAATGTGATTTGTTAAGGAGATTGACTCTTTTTGGGAATAACAACTTTAAATCACCCATTAATGACCCATGAGATGGTCATTCAGTAATACCTTAACATATAAAAATTGTATAAGTAATATTCTAAGGTATTTTTAGGGTATATTTGAGTTATAAGGAAAAAAATTATAATTTTTGTAATGGGAGGAGGATCCCTTTTATAATTGTGGTAAGGGGGAACTTGTCGAATTTCATAAAAAAATAAATTATCAAAAAGGCGTTATGTAACCCAAATTTCACCAAAATACCAAGGATTATAATTTAATATATTATTATATATAAATAAAATCATCCAATAAAATTTTTATATGTTTATGTGGTGTTTTAAACCTTATGATTTGGTTTATCCCATTAATTACATATTTTTAATATTAATCATGGTATCATATTTTTCTCAAAAAAAGATTATAATTTTACGTGTAAAGTGAAAACGTGATAATAAATGGGCAATGTATTATATTTAATATATTATCCTATTTTTCATATTTAAATATTTTTCAAATGTATTTTTTTAATATTAATTTGATAAAATATCATTAATTTAAATTATGACACCATTTATTTGATTAGATTTAAAATACATAAATAAATTTTTTAATAGAATATAATAATTTAACATAAAACTAATATGTCATATTCATATAAAATAATTATGAAGCACTATAACTCACTAAAATTATATTACTTTTACAATTGATAAAATCATTTCTTTTTTTTTCAAATCAGTGAATAAATACTATGATAGCATTGTATAAGAATGTAAGTTAATTTTATAATTTATAAAAATTATAAATAAATTTATTTAAGGAAAATTATTTAATTAATATCAAAATAAACAATTATCTTCATTCAAATGTTTATTTTTCCCTATGTGTACATATAAGAGATATTTAAAACTATGATATTGACATTCTGTAACATTCATTGCATTTATTATTATATATGTCATATTATTGGAAATGATTCCATAAAAAACCATGTTAAAAGATATGTGGATAATTTTGGAATATCCTTCATACAATAATTATTATTATAAAAAAAATATAGCCTTATCACATAGTTTTAATTTAGAGTAACTTGATTTACCCTTTACCATGGGGATAATTCTTTCCACGATTATGATTGATATTGATAAAAAATAAAAAGGAATTATTTTAAAAAAATGAATTTATAGAATAAAAAATATGAAATAATGTTTATATAATTAAATTTCTTTTTGTGGATGAATTTAATTTTAAAATAATCATGAAATTTGCAAAGAAAACCGTTTTTTAAAGAAATAATATTTTATTTATAACATTGGGTTTCTTCTAATATAATGTCAATTTTTTTAACAAAATATTAAAAACATATATATTATACGATATAAATATTTCATCACAAAAATTAAACAATAGTTAATATTTTGATTTATTAATAAAAAAATTCATTACATGCATAAAAACTATTTTTTTATAAAAATTCATTTTACATATAAAAATGTTTTTTTTAATTCCGTCACATAATTGATTCCAATGAATGTAATTTGATTATCTAAAACTCTAGAGAAGTAATTTTACTTTTTAACCATTTTAATATAAAAGTTTCACTCTCTACATGACTAAAATGAAAATATAGTTTTCAATAAAAATATATAATTTTTACTGTTCATGGAAAAATCATTCATTTCAGAAAACTCGAAAGAAATTTCAACATTGAATATTTTTTACAAACTGAATAAAAAATGTATCATTTTCATGAAATATAATTTTTAAATTTTCTAGAAATTAGTTTTTATATTTTCTTATTAAAAATAATTTTTTTTAAGAAAGTGTTTCTTTGAATAATTGAAAGACTTTACTAAAAATTTTATTATTATTTAATAAATATTTATCAATAAATTTAACTTTATTCTGAAATTTAATTATATTTCATAGATTATTTAATATTGATGATAAATTAAAATTTTAGCTATATGTTATAATTATCATATTTAAATTATAATATTTCATGATTTGTTTTGGATTAGTGTTTCATATCATGTACACTGTTGAACATAGTGTTCATTAGAAAAATTAGGCTGTGAAGATTTTCATATTTGGAAAACATTTTAAGAAAATTAGTATATACTTGGGACATGATATTTGCTTGTTTAAGAGTATTAATCATTATTTTTTGTACATGAGTTATCGAATCTCCAATGATATTTTACTCATCGACATCATCCCTTATTCTTGGATTTATTATATATTTTGATACTTCTATAACTAGCTTATAATTGTTTTCCTCGTATCAGTATAATCTATCCCTATGTTATACCCTAGGTTGATCACTTAAGAATCTCTTCATTATTTCATTCCTATAATTTTTTTGACTATTTTTCCTTGAAAACTCCTCATTTTATTGATATTTCTGATCATTTTCACAAAAATGGATCTTGGATTTAATTACCTTTCATGAATTTTATTTTAATTTTTATTCTATTATTTTAGATGAATTCCAAAGGAAAATTCTATCATACCCATGAGTTTTGATATTTTAGTTATACTCTTTGTTGAGAATAAAAAAAATTACCCCCGAAAACTCAAATGTATTCCAATGTGGGATTATTCCCATACCATATTTTTATGGTGAAGTCTCTTAATTTTCACATAAAAATACACTTTTGTAGATATAAACTAAATTAAGAACTATTTTGTTTTATTATTTCTTTTAATCTTTATGTATTATAATTTATTTATTGGGATGTCCTTTGACATGATTTTTAGTTAATTAAATACCATTTAAAAATATAACTTCTCGATTTTTATTCCCAGTAACTTATCTACTAATATGAAATGATATTTAAAACAATTAAAATCTCTATATTTGAAAGATATTTTAATAATCCCTTCCATCCTAAAATAATCTTGATTAAATAATGAATAATAACATTATTCATCAATGGACTGGGGTGAAATTGGCCACCACACATCCACCTTCACTAAATCAAGCCATTTCATTGAAATTTTTTCCTTAATCTTGTAAGTATTTCAAATGATTCTCTATTTTTAAAAAGAATCATAATAATAGTGTAATCATGAGAATGATTTAGGATATTATGAGATCCTTTATTGTTAACCACATCCTACAAGGACATGTGTATTAAGTGGCCAATAATTTTTTTCCATATCATTTTATATTCTTCCAAGAATATAAAGTGCCTATCTTAATCCCCACTAATGATTTAGACATTGAATTTTATGTGGTACCCTTGAATCACTATTTTTCAACGTCATCCATTCTTGATTTAGGAATTCTTTCTAAAGTTGACTGTATGTCTTGAGTCACATAGTGATCTCATAATGGGATGATTATGAATATTGTATTCAAATACCATGTATTCCATGAACCTTTGTTATTCACCTGTGATTTTGGATTTTATAATGATATTTATTTTAGGACCTTAACTATTACAAAATATAAAAATTATATTAGTGAATATGTGATGAAAATGAAATTGTATATGTTTCCCATCATCTAGGATGTATATCTAATATATTGAATCTATACTCCAAAATGATCTATTTATCTCAAGGAAATTTATTCAACATTAATCTTCATTGAAATTAATTTATTGATCCCTATTATATAACTTACTTAATTTATTGTTCAATTATTTTCCACCTCATGAGCTATTGAATCATCCTCATCATTCAATTTTTTTGAAATTGTTGTCAATTTGTAACTTGAATAATGATGTTTTAACTACCTATAGTCACCTATACTGGACCTATTTCACTACATTATTTATTAAATTAAATAGAAATTTATGGCTTTGTGTTCATAGCCTTCACACACAAAACAATAGCCTTCTCAAATATACCATGATTCAAAAATAATGGTCATCTATTTCTGTTACTATGTAGGCTTCAAATGTATTTTGTTAATATAAAATACATAATTTTCACATATTACTATAGTAGTAAAACTAGATTCATTGTATATTTTTCTGTCTCTTTTCCACTCCATTTATAGACTTTTGTGTAACTGGAGAATCACCAAAATCAACCTTCTTCTGGGTTTTGGGATATAGTTATTTCACATTAGACTCCACTATTTTTTTTCATATAATCAATTCCCTCAATATACTTTCATTTACATTGAAGCATTATACATATGTATTACAGTATAATTTTCTCATTATCTACATGTGTAACTCCTTATCGTCTTGAGTGTCCCAAAAAATAAAACTCCATGATTTCATGTTGGTAGATAGATGTCCCTCATGATCATCTATATTTCAAAAAATATTAATGTCATTAAAATTGATCTTTTCAGTTATTTTAAAATGTCATTTATCAAAATCTGTCCAGAATTCAATTATTTGGGCTTGATCTTCTATTTTGATATTGTACACAATTTCATTATGCTACTATCTAGTATTTTCATACTTGATTATTTTATTATCATCCTTTAAAATATATTTTTATTTTTATTTATCTAACATATAATTCTAGGAATCATGTTCCACTACATTGAATTTCATCACATATCCATCAAAACATCAATTTAATCAAGTGTATTTTCGAGAACCTCCTTGATGTATAATCATTCCATAAATTTAGTTATATCGTCATTATTTTCCACCAATTGATTATCAATTTCATCCATGAATTCCTCCTTATTTAGGTACAAACAATCTTCAATTTAGTACACATTATTATCCTTTGATATATAATATTTTTGTTAATGAAATTTCATAAATTAGATAATTTTTACTATGAATAGATCTTTCCTACCACACACATAAATAGTTTCCGTGTGGGTTATTTAAAATTATTGTAATCTCAAAATTTATTTTGAAACCCAGAAGCACAATGCCCTACATTTCCACAAAGAAAATTAGAATGTGAAGGATTTCCTTCAAATATTTTATCCCTTTTATGTTTTAAGGAATGATAAAAATTTCCTCATCATTGTTAATATCTTCAATAACAATGTCAATGGTTAGTTTGTTAATCTCCTTTAATTCAACATCCTAAGAATTATATTTTATCAAGGACACATTATCATTTTTTCTCATCTTATAGGAGATTAGAGTGTTGTACGTAATATCCAATACCACCCCTTTGGGGTCCTTTTCTACAAGAACCATTAATTTTTCATTGAAACATGATGGTAATATTATTAGGATCAATGTTATGATTTTTAAATAATCCAGAAATTAATTATGTATTCTCATTCCATACATTAGAATACTCATATTACCAATGAATTTATCAATGAACTCATCTGGATTCATTATAAAATAAACATACTTGTTATATAGTAATTGAAATGTATCTTCACATACCATGAGTTCACAATCATAAATGTTGAGAGATTTTTTACAAATTTAATAGAAGTATTTAAATGAATTTATATTCATTATTTTTTTATTATATAATGATCCTCCAATTTTATTTACTCTTTTTCATATGTATCTATCCCACTTCAATATTTTTTAATAATTCTCTACACATCATGATTACAAAAATCACATGCAAGGTATCCACGTAGACATCTATTTCTAATGATCAAATATAAATATTTATTTTATTCTTCCCTATTTGAAAATTAAAATCATAAATGATTTGAATTGTGTTGTGGTTGATTGTAGTTGATGTCTCTTAAAAGAAAAAAATGTCGAAAAATAAATAGATTTTAGAAGACATTTCTGTCCAAAGAATGTTTAATACACTGAGAGGGGGTAAATCAAGGTTTATCAATTTTTTTAAATAACCATCTCTAATGGGCTAGTTTCACAATTACTAAGAAGAATATATCCCTCACTATTGATATTAAGTGAAAAGTAAATGAAATAGGGACATAATTAATTTTGCATGATTCATCCAAAATACTCTAGTATAAATAGTATGAAATGATTGTTGTGATGATGCACATAAAACATTAATAATACACCTTTTTCTACAATTTTAAACATCCAAACTAACCTATTATTTTTATAACCATCACAAGAAAATTGATCACTCACTGTTATTCCTACAAAAGTATCTAACTGCTCCTCTTATGCAATGTTTTTCATTATATTAACAGTATATAGTAATTACACCAAGGACTATATAAAAATATTCTCTAGATTCATGAATGTGATGACCTCCATGATCATCACGTTATATATTCTCATGTATATCCCTTTTCTTCTCTCTTATATCACTATATCACTTTTCCTAGAATACTTATTTTTCTACATTTTTCCGTTCAACATGTATATTACAAATCCATCACTTATTCATTAATGATTTCCTATTATGATATACATTTTCTTCTCCTTATTTTCAATATTTATATATTATCTGTTTTATAATCCTTCTACCCTATCAATTTTTTTATTTATTACTCTTCATGTCATTTTTTTAAAATCTCTTAGTCGGTTGTGTACAAATATTTTATCTTTACACATTTCTTCTTATTATAAAATTTTTAGCACTTCTATAATTGAACAATTCATAGTGTGAATCATTCTCCAATGTTTTATTCTAATTTAATTTTAAAACCATTAATTAAAACCAAATCCTTCATAGAAACGACCATGTACAACCACATTCATGCCATAATATGGTCCCTTGAATTCGAAAAATATTATCTCAAATAAATTATGTCTATACAGAATTATCTAACCCCATATGGTAGACACCTAAAAATGATAGAACAATAAAAATCAACCTAAGTAAATAATTTCATGGTCATACCATACACATAATAACTAATTTATTTCCTTTTTTAAAACAATGTAAGTAATATTTCATATAATTCTATTGTCATCAAGAAGAATCATTCGTGTTAAGGGACTTTTCCATATTTTTATATATATGACCTATCGTGGTATGAAATATGATCCAATGGTGTAACTAAATTAATTGGATTAAAATAACTCAATTAAAAATTCAACAGAGTTTCTATCATATTATTATTCTTTCCCACAATTTCAGTGTTCAGTGTTGGATCCTCTACCATGGATGGGTAAAATTTTAACCAAATGCTTCATGGAATTTCTCATTCTCCTATCCTTGTGACAAAGTACAAAACACCATGAATGTTTTCAATGGAACTTTTATATAATTTCAAAACCCATACATATGGAAATAACTCTATACTTTTTCATTTTCCTACAAAAATACTTCATGAAATGACCATTATTGTCATTGTGTGACTTTTTACCTTTATAAAAAAATTCAATATTTTTCCAAAACACTTCTATTATTTCTATATCACATTGTAGGATAATTTTGATTCATTCCAACATCAATATCATCAAACATAAAATAATACATCATTGATTTTTTTTCTAATTATTTTATATTTGATGAGGTTTATGGATGTGATAGGTGCTAGTGAGATAATTGGAGGTTGGTAAAAGCTTGGATGATTATTACAGATCTCTTATTTAGGTTGGTGGCCTTTACATTATAAATTGATTTTAATTTCTGTATTATTCTGTGACTATTTGAATCATTATTACTATTTTTGGAAAATATTATGATTTCTTTTGATCTCATATTATATTTTGGGATGGCCTTGGATATACAAATAGTATTTATTTAACATAGAGGATTCTAAATGGATCGTTTGAGTTTCCCTAGCAAAATGTGTATTGGTTTTCCATTTTATAATTTTTCTATTTATATGAGTGGTTTTGAATTAATTTTTAAAAAAATTGGTTTCCTTTTAGAGGTGTTTGGTGTGGGATTTATATGAAGGGGCCTGGTTTTGGATAAATGTCATGGGGTTCCATTCATCGATATTATATATATATATAATTTTTGTTTTTTATTTTAATTTAGAAATATTAGGATTTCTAATTGGTTTAAAAAAGTAAATCCTAGAGTTATTTTTTATAAATTTTTTTCTCTAATTTACCTCATGTGGGTGTTATCATATCGTTTAATGATTTTATGCTTCTATATTTTTACTTTTTATGGTTAAACATTTGTTTTCCCATGTTATTTGATACAGTGGGAGCCATAGGATAAATAATTACTCATATAACTGGTTTATTGGACTATATACATATTTTAATTAGGATTCCTTAAGGAATAGGTTTATAAAACATTGGAATACTCATTTATGTGTATGATTCTATAATTGTTAATAATTGATATGTGAGTTTTTCATCATTGTACATTAGGAAATACTTGAAATTTTTATGATGATTTGTGGTCATACTATGTTTTTTATAAGGTTTCCCTATGATTTGACCTCAATAGTTAATGTTTGAGTAACTCCCAAAGTTCTATATTTGTAAGATTAATATAGATCCATGGGTTTTGGTACATGTGTTGTAATGATATCTGGTTTATATCTAGTGGATAATTGATGGAATTAGGGGTATATTCTCAATGTGGTCAGCCTAGATAAGAATACCATATACTATGTATGAGGTAATGTTATTGGGTATGTATCCTAATAGTCATTGATAATTCTGTTGTAGATCTATGGATATCATGTCAATACCTATGGCTTTTGATAACTATGAAGACCATAAAAAGAAATTTCAAGTTTGAGGAACTTATTTACTTTGGTTTCACTATTGTGTATTCTATTGATTTTCCAAATTAAGATACAACTTATTCTTGATATGATCTCCCCCATATGAATTGAGATGCATTAAAATGGAAAAAATGGCAATAGGAGAGATGATGATCAAACATAGTGAGGTGATGGAAGTCTATATGGGATATATCTGAATCAATTATTTACAATTACCCTTGTGATGTCAGGCCACGACCATAATACATACTATTTAATATTGATAGTGGGTTTTTTTATTATTTATGTGATTGGGATATATATGAAGAGTTTTATCATTATGGAGTGAGATCTATCATAAGTGATGACTTTTGATATATGTAACCAATCCAGTGATGATCTATGGAAATTATGGTAAAAGTTACATAAATTCATGGAATGATGAGTTGAGATGTGTGTGAATGATGGGTTTTGTTATTTCAGGTGGTTGGGACCCATTTCATTTTATTACGATCGTTTTATTATTGGATTAATATTTAATGTCATTTGATTCTTTGTGACCTATTTTACTGATTTTTTGTTGTTTATTTTTTAAAATGTGATTGATTATTTCTCCCAAAATTATTCCATATGTTTAAAATTATTTTTTTTATCATTATATCCAAGAATGTTTTAGGTTTTTCATTATTAACAGATAGTGGGATAACTAATGGGTTAGGTGGGACATTGTAGAGAGAGCTGATGGATTTGGAGAGAGTAAATTATGGTTATAAATATTGTCAAGAGTTCTATTTAGTATACATTATTAAGTCATGAAGGTTTACAAATCATTAAATGCATGAAGTTGGTACATGGCCTATGATGGGAAGTATCTTTTTGTGTTATCAGAGTTCATGTGTCTTATAGACACATAGGTGTAGGTTTTTACGGTATGTTAATTTTATTTTATGATTCTATGTATGAGAGTTACATTGTGTATTTAATTTTACTCTCTCCCACCAGTTTCATGTACATACACTTGAACATAAAATCACACAATGTATAATGGTGCGTAGAAAATCCTACAGGGTCATTTGACTAACCCAAACATATATAAACATCAATAGTTTTGAAGTACATGGTTAGACCATCATATTTAATTTCATTTATAGGTGTTTGATTAAATCTCGAGGTTTGTTTTGAGACTAATAGGTTAGTGGAGGTTGAATATTGTACATATAAATTGGGATAGAGGAAAGTATATTTATATTTCATTTTAATTGTATCGATATCATCCTACATGCTTATATTAGTTTTTACCTATACTTTCATTTTTCCCTTTTATTATATTATTCATTACCTTTAGTTATTCATATTCTATAATTTATTCTCATTTATATATTAACATGTCTTTTGGTTATTTTACTATTAATATATTTAGGGATTTATAGGCCATTTGCCTCCATGATTATTTTCTATAGTTTTTCAGTACATATTTTATACATATGGATCATATAAAATTATTAGTAGAATCAGGAATGATCTGTGGAATTATATTTTTTCGGAATATACTCCACATTACTATATCAAACTCTTGATATTACTCAATATATTCTAGTTTGTGGGGAGATGCTCCTAATTCTATGTAGTGACTCCCACATGAGTATGGATTGGGTAACTTGAGATGGTACATTAATTTTTTTTTGGAGATCATGTCTCTTAATGTCTCTTTTCAAGTGGGAAATCATAGATTGGTAATGAATGTTAAACTTATTCATTTGTATGTCAGACAATTTGAAATGGAGGAATATCTCAAGAAAATGTTATACTATTCATTATTACTATAAAAATAGATATTTATACATGAGGTATTTATTGTATCTAATTTAAAGAAAAAAATTTTGAATCTATATATTGTGATTGAATGATACGATCTAGATTTGGAACACAATTCCTATATAGTGAAGAAAATAGTGTATATCATTCATCTTCAATATATTTTATTTTGGGAAAAGTTACCCCTTATGGATTTGTTCTTGTGATTCATGGAAAATATATCATTGTGACTCGAAATCATAATTCATTTATATGGTTAAATAGACTAACATATTTTCCAATAACGAATATTGATGAATTTATTAGGGTAGAAAGACGAATGGTGACACCCATGTTATAAAATGTTGGTTTTAATTATATTACTTAATTAATTTTGATGAATTTAGAGTTTAAAATTATAAATTATAAAAAAAATGTTATAGTTATGAATCTACGACTAGAACAAAGACAATCCTAATCACACATATCAACAATTTGTAGGGGTTTTTTTAATCAATATTTATATTTATAGTTGGTGCATAGATTCATTGAATATAAATCCATAATAAGTAGTCGGTGCGTGTTTACTAAAATATTTGATTCCCATTTGGCCCACGGTTTAAAAAAATTTGTATTCAAAACATGAGTTTTAATAAAAAATAATCGTTATTAATTTTTTTATACTTATTTTGGTTTTTCCCCATTTTCCCTCCACTATTTCACATGATATATCCAAGAGCTTCTCTATGAAATATCATCTTCTCATTCAATCCCATTAGTTATTTCACTCTCTATATCATGTGAATAAAAAAGGTAAATGTGGTGTTTTTATTCTATTCCTTTTTCATTATTTCTCTTTTTCCATCCTTATTCCATGATCATCCATGTTATTTTTCTCAATGCCATTTGTTTCCAACCACACTTTTATGCTCTATCTTAATCTTGAAATTTTTCATTTATTGGGATTTTTGGGACTATCATCAATACAAATATATCTTTATTCTAATATGTAATTTATCATCGAATTTATTTACAATAGTGTTTTAGTGTGGCTTCATTTTATTTTACACAGCCATTGGTGCATTGTTTCATTAAGTGTTTCCATGGGTAATTAGAATCATTAAAAGTATAATTTTGGTACATTCCTGATTTCTCTAAAGTCTTTTTTATTTTAATACGATGAATAATGTATTTTCCATGTGTTTAGAATTCAATTCATTTAATATGAATAATAATTCCCATTAGGTGTTTGATAAAGTGTTTTTAAGAAATTATTCAGTTTAAATGAATTTACAAAAAAATAACCAGTGATTAATTTTATATAAAGGTGATTTTATGATTATTTTCTAAATTATAACTTTAATGGTTGTGATTTGTATATGATTATAGTTTTTGATTGTTGATTTCCTATGTACAATGTTCCCCTGGTTGATTTTTGTTCTAAATATCAAAATTTTCATGTCAGTTACTTTGTTATGGAATTGATAAAGGGGTAATATGGTGTTGAGGGTACCTGGGTTTATTCCTTATGTTATCTTGGATATTATTTCATAACTAATTTTTTTTGAATATAATGGTTTACATGAGAGCCTTGATGGATAAATATGATATCAAGGATGAGGGATACCTTCATTCGTATTTTTCTCTAGCCTCAGGTCCTCATTTATCAATTATATCTGGATAGGGGTTACATATTATTGTGTAAATAGTGGTAATATAGGTTTTGAGACGTTTTGGATTACATTTTAGGCTGCTAGTCAATCCATAAGAGAGTTCAGGGATATCAAAAATAGACCATATATTTCCATTCCATGTTATATTTATATTATTTTTTACATTTATTTATGTATTTATTTTCAATGTTACTAGTGTTATATGTTTTTTATGAGATATTATGTTCAAATTAATTCTTATTAATTTTTTAAAAAAATATTTTAAAAAAACAAATAAAGGAATGTATTGGTATTTATTTTAAAATTTATACATAAATATATACTGTCTAATTAAATTTAAAAATATTATTTTGATTATATATTTTGAAAAGTGTTTCATTTAATATTGGATGTATCAGATTGGTTATTATCTCAAACCCTACATACACACATTTTTTGTGCATTTAGACTCTGTTATGGATGTTACGATTAATGTGTTGGGAGTTACATCCTCTGGTGGAATACCATAGACCCATTCTTAATATTTTAATGGAAATATGGTTAGGTAGTGACCATGGGTCACGTAGCGATCGTTTGATTAAAATTTTTGAGAATTTTGGTTTATAATTAAATTTATATGTTTTAGTCTCACTGTTCTATCCTCATTTTGATCTGACATGTATTATATATTTCATGAATTAACATAAATATTTTTCTTATAGGGGGCATGTTTGGATGCACATTTTTTTTATTTTTCCTTGTTTGAATGAATGTTTTTGTGAATTATTAATGTTTTTATCATGATAATTCAATGTGTTGATACATTATATAATTATTATTGTATGGTTTATTATATTTTTATTGTGAAATATTTCACAATGTTTTGTGTTCAATACCCTAATCACTTGTTTTCATCCAATGGATATCAAGAATATCAATTATATTCTACTACGAGTTGAGGCAGGGGAAGTAGTAGTGATGAAAGTGATATTAAATGATATCCATTATAAATAATGTTATACCCAATTAGAATACATAAGATAATTTACCTTGGTTGTCTTTCTAGGATGTTATTAAAACTATGTTTCTACCTCAAACGTTGGTTTTTTATTTATACGTATAATTTAAAACTATAATGTTTATTTTTATGTTTTTAATGAAAAATTAAGGGAAACTA
This sequence comes from Viscum album, assembly GCA_963277665.1. Classification (NCBI taxonomy): domain Eukaryota; kingdom Viridiplantae; phylum Streptophyta; class Magnoliopsida; order Santalales; family Viscaceae; genus Viscum; species Viscum album. The sequence continues at coordinate 823,552,633 of OY728162.1, forward strand.
AAATAATTAAATAAAAATATATAATTTATAGAAAATTTGAAATATTTTGAATTAAAATATATGTGAAAATATTTTAAAGATATAGAAATATTATCCAAGTGTTGATCTTTTGGACACTAACTTATTCCTTGATTATGTTAATTTTCTAATTATTTTTATCAATGCATGCCTAGAGATATATATATTGACACATAAATATTCCTTGATATCATCCCAATTCATTGATATTAAGGATTATCCTATTATAAAAGGGATTGAAATAATCAAAAAACTCCATGTAATTTCATAGGTTTTCAAATAATGTATTGATATATTTTTTATTTAAATTGTTAATTACGGCCTAATATGATTACCCTTCTAGGTCATGGTGGAATCAATGGTTTCTATGGAATTTTCTAATTCAAAAACCCAAATACTGAAGAAAAATTGCTAGACCACAAGGACATGTGTAGAGACCTGAAGCTTGAAGTACATGGACATTAGATTACTTTTGCGGAATAATTAATACATAACAAAAACAGACACACAAGGACCGTAATAGTTTAGTGTCTTGGGAAACTCGGAACTAAATCATTGTGAAATATCTTCAACATCTCCCATAAAGATCTTCCCTATTTTTCTAAACTAAAACCATTATTTATATCCTAGGGAAAATAAAACATATAAAGGGTGAGATCAAATTCTCATTAAGGGAAAAAATAGATAACATAAAACAATCCATAAACATTTGGAAGCAAAAACATCAACATGAAGTTTAAACATCAAAAACATGAGTAAAGACATAAATTATGGAAGTACGTAAGGTATATATCATAATGGAAAATCAACCATGATAAAATATAATGGGAATAAAATATGTAATTGTGGCAACCATTCAGCACATGTCATGATTTCTATAGTAGCCAAGGCATTGCTTCCAAGACCCTATTAGTGGACAAAGTTCCTTTCTAAATGGAGTTCACTCCTCGTTTCAGTCCTGTAACACAGAACCAGCTTAACTTACAGTCCTATCCAAGTCTATCTCATGAGAAATAAATCTTTACCCAATGCATTGGAGGGAGATATAGGTCCCACACATCTCATAATGAAATCATTTTTACTTGTGCAACAAAATAAACATACATCATTCATAATAACCCAACGAATAAAATGGGTTTCATAAACATAATCTCATTATCAAATAATCCATATAAAAGAAATAGATATCATTTCACAAAAAGACAAGTGAAACCATGTAAATCATAGAGGCATTATGTTTGAAACATACACATATGAAATAATGTCATCTTATATGGAAAATGGTTTTGATCAAACACTTGAAATGAATTCTTGCTGAAAATATCATTTCTTATTTAAAATAATTTTCTTTTCACAAAATGTCATGAAATTTTAAAAGAAAATGATTTTGTTGAAAATAGACAAGAAATATTTTGGAGGAAGCTTCATGGAAATAAGGCTTTATAAAACCGTAAAAATCCTTTCGTGCTGTATAAGTTAAAAAAACATTCTTCTCTTACGTTTGTCAGAAAAGTCAAAAAAAGTACCTCGTAACGTAAAAAAAAGAATGATTCCTTACATACCATGTAGTAAAAGTCAAAAATGGGTAAAAAGGGCTTCAAACATACATGAAAACACTTTTATTAAATATGGACATGGATGATAGAAATAACCCCAGTAAATACTTACGAATAAGCAATCTCGGATAAAAAATGATATTTGCAAAATTATACATTACCTTAGGTCTGATATGCTTTGTATAGATCTGAACATACTGTATAATTATTTAAATAATGTCATTGACTAATTACATAATCATCTTCATTGTTATGATATCACATATTGTTCATTTATGACATTATATTACCTGTTCTTTTGTAAATTCATGTTAATGTAGGGTTTTAGGTGAAATTGTTTCATTTATGGTCTGTGATTTGATTGTAGTTATTCATATGATTTCATAGATCATGATTAATTAATTACAGTATATAAAACATCATTTATATATAATAAATATTCAGAATATACATATATATAATAGATCAATAAATGGAAGTAAATACACCGTTCATGGAGACGGTAGGCCGTACGTACACATGAACGTTGTTTTCGTTTTTTTATTGAGAATAATGGTATTAAGTAAATGAAATAAATATATATATACATAAATCCATTAGCTGTATAATGTCATATATTTCATTATTATTTATTATATATACTTTATAATCATTATTTAATGGTTAACATGGAGATGGGATCTCATCGCGTCGTGGAGATGGTAGTCTGTACGTACGCACGAGCGATGATATCATTTCCATTATTATTGAATTGAATTGGAGTGGATGATACAATATATCAGAATCAGTATGATTTTATAATAACTATGTATATTTATTCTTTTCACCATTATACCCATCCAAGTAAGGTGGTATTGGAAAAATAGATTACACCACGGCGTGGTGACGATATTCCGTACGTACGCACGCGCGGTGATTTCGTATTCTGTAGGATGGATAGAAGGTTAAATGGGGTTGTTTCATAAATATAATAACATATCAGTATATTAGTGATACTGATGTTTTTACTTAATAATTAAACAACTAAATAAGAAGAAGTGGAAGAAGAAATAATGTTGAAAGAATTTGTAATAGACTTTACCTCTTCTTTGAAGCGCCTCTTTGAGACCACCTCTTAGGGAAATAAATTTGGTCATTGAAGAAGAAAAGGACCTCTAAGTTGTTTTTAGGGAAGTGTAGAAGTGAATTTGGAAGGGTTTGGCTGAGCTTGAAGGTTCAAAGTGGTGTAAGGAAGAGAGGGAGGAGGTTCCCGTTTATAAGGGATGAGAGGGGCACCTTTGGAGAAACTAAAAATATTATTTTATTATAAAGTCATATTCGGTTTTTAATAGCTTCAAATTGATTTATTTCGAAGCTAAGGTGGTGATGGGTAAAAATACTCTCATAAAATATAATTTAGACAAGTTTTGGGTTCTATTTTAACCTTATCATTTCGATTTGACTTTAAGTTAGATAATTTAACTTTTACCATGTCTTCTTTTTTTCTTACACTATAAGGTTAATAAACCTACCATAACAAGCCAAGTGAACACAAAGTTGTTTATTATTAATATATATAACCTTATATAAGTCATTTAGCTGATCCTTATATTTTTAAAAATAAAATAAAAATTAATAAGATAATATTAAAAAAAACAATTTAATGTCAATTTTGACACTATTTGGTAATTGATTATTGTGAAAATCATAACAGAAATATTAGTTCGAACACAGTTAATAAAATAAATACTAACATGTCATATTAACTTATAAAATTAGTTTAATTCATTAAAAGTACGAAATTACATTTATTTGGATATTTATAACATCAATTATGTCAATATATCATTAATAATATAGTTATTGCATAATCTTTGTGTCATAAATAAATTAAATTATTTAAAGTTTAAAAATTAAAAATAAAGTATCATTTTGTAGGAAATATTTTTATCTTTCTAAAGAATATTTTTTGTATAATTTTTCTTAGGTATAACCCTATATTTAAAATGATTTACTTATTAAACTTTGATTTTTACTATTTTCACCCTTCTTTAAATAAATTAATATTAAATGTCCTAATCTAATCCAAGTGGGCCTAAATGGTCATATTTCATTCCTAAGGTTTCTTTTTGTCGAATTAAACTTATCCAATAGAATTAGTACATGTGTTAGGGTAATAATAAAATCATCGTTACCCTTAATTGCCATATTTACATTTAACCGTGGTAAAAAAAAGTTACTATTCACCAAGATTTATTTTCATCTCATTGAACAAAAATTTATTTAATAACATCAACCCTGTCACTCGGATTTTTTGAAATTCCATTCACAGATGCGGTAAAATTATGTTTTAGGTAAATTTTCAAATTCTCATTGGAGGTTGGTAAAAGACGGTGAAAAGTTCAATAAATTTTTTATATATCTAAAATTATTATAAAATGACTCCAATGAATTACATTGAACTTATATAGGTATTATGTATCAATTTTGACATATATAAAATTAAATAAAATAAATAATTAATTAAATAAAATGTCGGTTTTTAAATAGTAACCAAGTGTTTTCACTATTCATCAAAAATTAAACGTTTTCAAGAAAAAATACCAAAATTTCACCCTAGCCTAATTTTGATATTCCGGATCCAAAAATGAAGTCCATTTTGAAAGATAAAATTTATAAAATTTCAAAAAGTGGGTATTACTATTCATATCGGGTAGTTCTAATAATATTTAAATAATATATCGTTGTTTAGTAAAACCTGGTATTGCGTACAACACACGCTATCGAGGAAGGTCGTGATTGCATGTAATGAAAGCCAAGTTAGGGTTGCGTGTTGTGCAAGACTCCTTTTTTTTCATTATAACAGAATCCAACCATTTTTCATTTATACATTGAATATATATATATATATATACTCAATGTTGCGTAGAATGACTATTATCAAACGAACTTTAAATTGTGTATAACACAATCTAAGAATATTGTTGCGTATACTGAATGCTAATACGGTGTTGCATAAAGCAAAAGATAATCTTGTTGTAGCATAAAACACATGACATCAAATAAATTAAAAAGAATACTTATCATAAAATATTGGGTACTTATCATAAAATTTCGGGTTGTTACAATATGAGTTACTATACACCCAAGCCACATGGTTTTGGTGATATCATGTGGTATTGGATAGAGGGTATTCAGAGCCCGCATAGTTTGTGTAAACTCTGTGGATAGAGGCCCACTCATATATGATAGTCTCTATAATTTTTATAGTGGATTGATATAGGGTTTGTGAATTTTTTATAAAATCGTGAACACAAACCATAGGAGGTAGCCCTCCATACAATAAAGGGCATGTGATTAGTTCGTGGTTTTTCAAACCAGGCATCCAAACTGTGACACTATGTCTTTTGAGGGAAAATTACATTTTCTCTAATAAAAACATTGAAAAACTATTGTTTTATTTCTCATTCATATAAATAAAACTCATTTTAGATGTCCCATTTGATCCAATTTGGTATTTTTTATATTGTTCTTCCATATGAACACATAATCGATTTTCATCGGTCTTGTTGGATTCACACTAGTGACTACTCTTTTCCCTTTGTGTCATTATTATTATTTCTTAGAATTGGATATGATATTTCGGTGCAATCGTATATGCCATATTTCTTGGGTTTTCATCATTTAATAATTTGTCTTATGATCTGAGTTGAATCAGAATGTGATACTGGATGATCAATCTACTATAGTCCTATGGTAGGTGGTCTATACCATTATCTTGTAGTTTGGTTACATAAATGCACGGTTTTCATTCTTCTTCTTTCCATACGTTCATAAGGTGCATATATATTTAATTGAATTATTTAATTGAATGGGTTGGAAAACTTTAGGGATTACCTTTATTTCCCAGAGATTTGTTAGTGGTTATTTCCCTACCCAATGACATCCATGGGGTGTGCCACGTGATTTTGTTTTCTATTTATTATTGTTTAACCACCCATTGGGTTATTGTTTGAGCTCTCCTATATAGAGGTTTCACTATTATACATTGTTTGATTTTAATTAAATGTTTATGAAATGGCCTTCCTCCTTTTCTATGATATAACCGATGTTATTTATTTAACTATATAAAGTTGAATTTTTAATTGAGTGGGTAAAATTGTTGAATGTATTTTAATGGGAATTGATATATGAGTTGGAAGTAATCATAGAATTTGATTATATGAAATGATAATTTATTTTAGTAATGGATGTTTCCATCAGATTCCATGAGTGTGTCGAACCATAGGTCATAATAGTAGTTGTGGACGGCTTGGATGAGTTTGATCCTTGGGTCATGATTCCATTGGATAACATGGGCCTTGATACCCCTTGCATCCTTATTTCTTAGTATTATAGTAGACATTGTCCATTGACATGAACCTTGGACCAAAATCCATGTATAGACGAGTTTCCATTGAGATGATCTACAGACTCAATGATAATGACTTGGTCTCATATACCTTGTATCCACCCCATGGCGTTTAAAACTTTTATTTTATGGATTAAATGTTGAAAGGTAAGCATTATTGATTATACATCACTGATGTGTTTGATATGATATACACATTATACATTATATCTGTGGTTGGTATGAGATACTAGATATACATATTGGAAATGGTGTTCGTTTCAATTGTACTTCAATGTTTCCTTATGTGAAAAGTGTTACCCTTTATTTACATGAATCCTTGATATGATTTAAAATATGTCCTTTGAATTATTAATTTTTTTATATGGATTTTACTTTTGTTGTTGTCATATCGATTATATACATTTCACACTAATTATCTTGTATTCACATCCTGTATTGTTATAGAAATTGTTGGTGATGTCCTATTGAGAATTTATCTCACACTCTTTCTCAGGCAGTTTTTGGGCACGTAGACAAATGTTATGTATATAGGTTGGCATCGAGGAATGTTTCCATGGATTTATTCTAGAGTGTTTTCATGAATATAAGTATTGGAGAATTGAATAGAGATAATGTTTGTGATGCTATCATTATATTCTTCTTTTTGGCCTTTTTTGTATTTTGATACATGTATTATAATAATGCATGTATACCTATTTTGGAATAATTATAGAAACATGAATTAAAATATATTAATGGTATATGTGATTTATTTATTCATTGTTGTATATATCTGTCTCCATGTTCTATATCTTGTTAAGTTAAAATTGAGCTTCTTCTAAGGTGAGTTACTTGTCCAATGGTCTTAATGTTTATTCCTACTACTTATTCAATGTTTTATTTCTTTTTCTATTGATATTTTTGACTATTACCAATGATTTACACTCTTGATATGTGAGTTTTTCATCATTTTACATTGGGAAATAAATTAAATTTTTATGATTATTGGTGGTCATAATATGTTTCTTATAAGGGTGCCCTATGATTTGACATAAATAGTTGTAGTTTGAGTAACTCATAATGTTCTATGTTTGCTAGATTAATATTGATGCAAGGGTTCTGATCCATGTGATATAATGATCTTTGGTCTCTATCTAGTGGATAATTGATGGAATTAAGGGTATACTCCCTATGTAGTCATCCTAGATAAGAATAACTTGTACCATGTATGAGGTAATGTGATTGGGAATGTAGCCTAATAGAAACTGAGACATTTGTTGTAGATATATTGATAACATGTAAATACCTATGGATTTTGATAACTCGGAAGACCATAAAAAAAATTTATATTTGAGGAACTTATGTACTTTTCATTCATTATTGTGTATTCTATTCATTTTCCAAATTCAGATACAACTTATTCTTGATATGATCTCCCCCTATATATTGAGATGCATAGAAATGGAAAAATTGGAAATTGGAGAGATGGTGATCAAACTAGTGAGGTGATGGAATCCTATATGGGATATATAAGATCTAAATATTCAGAATTACCCATGAGTGTTTAGGCCACGGCCATAACACATACTATTTAAAATTGGTAATGGTTTTTTGTATCATCTATGCGATTGTGATATTTCTAAAAATTTATATCATTATGGAGTGAGATACATCATCAGTGAGAAATTTTGATATATGTTATCAATCCAGTGATGATCTATTTGAATTAAGGGAAATGTTACATAAATGATCAGCATGATGAGTTGAAAAGGGTGTGAATGATGGGTTATTTTATTTAATGTGGTTGCGAACCATTGATTTTTCTTATAATTGTTTTATTATGGGATAAAATTTTAGTGTTATTTGATTCTTTGTGACATATTTTCCTAATTTTTTATTGTTTAAAATGTGACTGATTATTTTTCACATTATTATTCCAAATGTTTTACATTCATTAATTGATCATTATATCCAATGATATTTCACGTTTTTTGTTATTGATAAATTGTGGGCTGAATGGTGGGTTAGGTGGGACATTTTAGAGATAGCCTAGTGGATTTGGAGAGACATCATTATGGTTATAACTATTGTGAAGAGTTCAATTTAGTATAAATTATTATGTCATGAAGGTATACAAATCATCAGATGCATGAAGGTGGTACATTGCCTGAGTTGGGAAGTATGAGTTTGTGTTATCAGAGTTCATATATCTTATAGAAACAGAGGTGTAGGTTTTTATGGTATGTGAATTTTATTTTATGTTTATAGGTGGGAGAGTTACATTGGCTATTTAATTTCACACTCTATCAACAATTTCATGCATATACACTTGAACACAAAATCACACAGTGTATAAATGTGTATAAGAAATCCTACAGGGTTATTGGAATCAACCCAACCTATATAACCAAAATAAGTTTTTATGTTCATGGGTCGAAAATCATATTTTATTTCATTTATACGTGTTTGATTAAATCTAATGGCGTGGTTTTAGACTAATAGGTTGTTGGAGGATGAATAGGGTTTATATGAATTGGGATAGAGGACACTATATTTATATTTCATGTTAATGGTATATATATCATCCAACATGTTTATAATATTTTATATCTATAATACCATTTTCCCATTTATTATATTATCCATTACTTTCAGTTATTTATATTCTATTTTTATGCTCATTTATATGTTAACACATCTTGTGGTTATTTTACTATTAATATATTCTGGGATTTAGATCCATTTGGCTCCATTTTTATTTTATATTGGTTTTGGGTATATATTTTATACATATGGATCATGTAAAGTTATTGGTAGAATCAATAATGATCTATGGAATTTATATTGTCTGAATATACTCCCCACTACTATATCAAAATCTTGATATTATTCAATAGCATCTGGTGTATGGGGATATTCTCTTGATTCCATGTAGTGACTCCCACATGAGTATGGATTGGGTGAATTGAGATACTACATTACATTTTTTGTGGGAGAGTGTGTCTCTTAATGTATCTTTTCAAATGGGAAATCATAGATTTGTAAAGAATGTAAAAATTCTTCATTGGTATGTCAGAGCATTTGAAATAGAGGAATATCACAAGAAAATGTTATACCATCCATTATTACAATAAAAATAGATATTTAAAAATGATGTATTTCATGTATATCATTTAATGAAATATGTTTTTAATCGATATATTGTGATTGAATGATACGATCTAGATTCAGAACTCAATTCCAATATAGTGAAGAAAATAGTTTGTATCATTGTTCTTTAAAATAATATTTTTTTATAAAATTTTTCCCTCATGGATTTGTTCCTTGATATCATGGAAAATAAAGCTGTTTAACTTAAATTCATAATGCATTTATATGGTGAAATAGCCTCACATGTTATCAAATAAAGAAAATAGATGAATTTATTAGTGTAGAAAGATGAATTGTGAAAGGAATGGTGACACCCATGTATAAAAATAATGGTAATAATTATATTATTGAAATTATTTATGATGATTTTAGAGTTTAAAATGCTAAATTATAAAAATAATGTTATAGTTATGGATCTATGACTATCCCAAGGTCAATTCTAATAAAAAACTCAACAATTCAAAGGGTTTTTTGATTCTATATTTATTTTCATGGTTGGTGCATAGATTCATTGAATTTGAATCCATACTATTTAGTGGGTGTGTCTTTACTAAAGAATTTATATCCCATTTGTCACACAGTTTCCCAAAATGTGTATCCAAAACACGAGTTTTACTAAAAATAGACATTAATAATTGTTTTATCCTTTTTTGTGGTTTCCCCCAATTTCCTCCAATATTTCACTTGAGCTCTCCAAGAGATTCTCCATGAAATTCCATCTTCTCATCCAATCCCATTAGTTATTTCACCCTCTGAATCATGTGAATATACATGGTAAATGTGGTGTTTATCTTCCCTTGCAACTTCTCCATTTCTTAATTTCCCTTCTGCTTCCATGATCATCCATGTTCATTTTCTCAAAGTCCAAGGACTCCAAACATAGTTTTTTTCTCTATCTAAATCTTGAAATTTGACATTTAATGGGACTGTGGGGACTATCAAAACTACTAATATCTCTTTATTTAAAAATTTAATTTAACATCATATGGATTTACAAAGGTGTTTTTGTATAGCATGATTTTTTAAAAAAAATTATTGGAGGTTTTTTTCTTTAAGTGTTTCCATGGTTAATTAAAATCAATAAAATTATAATTTTGGAACATTCCAGATTTCCCTAAAGTCTTTTTTTTAATCTATAGAATACTATTTTTCCATTTGTTTAAAAATATATTCATTTAATATGAATACTAATTCTTATAATGTGTATGATAAATTGTTTCTATAGAATTTTTCATTTTAAATGAATTTAAAAAAATAACTAGTGATTAATTTTATATAAAGGTGATTTTATGATTATTTTCTAAATTATAACGTTAATGCTTGTAATTTATATTATTATTGTTTTTATTTTGATTTCCAATGTACATTATTCCCTAGGTTGATTTTTTTTATAAATATTAAAAATTTTATGTCAGTTACTTTGTTAGGGAATTGCAAAATGGGGAGTATGGTGTTGAGGGTTCATTGGTTTATGTCTTATGTTTTTTGGGATATCATTACATAACATAATTGATTCAGATATAATGGTTTACATGAGAGGCTTGGGGGATAAATATGAAATCATGGATCTGGGTTACCTTTATTCATATTTTTTTCTTGCCATAGGTCCTCAATTATCAATTATATCTGGATAGGGGTTTCATCTCATTGATTAAATAGGGGTAATATAAGAGTTGATACATTTGCGATTACATATTAGGCTTCCAGTTAATCCAAAAGAGAGTTCAAGGTTATCTCTAATAGTCCTTATATTTCCATTACATGTTATATATATATATATTTGTTCATTACTTTCACTGTGTATTTATTTTCAATGTGCCTATTGATATATGTTTATCATGAGATATTATGTTCATATTAAATAATATGAATTTGTTTAAAAAATATTTTTTAAAAAATAAATAAATCAATGTATTTGTATTTATTTTAAAATTTATACATAAAATTGTAAAGTCTAATTATTTTTTAATTATGAATTTTGGGTATATCATAAGAAAAGTATTTCATTGATTATTGGATGTATCCTTTTGGGTATTATCTTACACCCTACACACACATGTTTTTGTGCATTTAGACTCAATTATGGATGGTTCAATTATTGTGTTGGGAGTTACATCCTTTGGTGGTATACAATAGACACTTTCATAAATTTTTAATGGAATGATGATTAGGTAGTGACAATGGGACACATGGAGGTGGTTTAATTCTTAATTTTTAGAATTTTGGTTTATATTTGGATGTATATGTTTTGGTCTCATTGTTTTATCCTAATTTTAATTTCTCTTGTATTATATATTTTCTGAATTAACATAAATATTTTTCTTAAATAGGAATATTTGGAATTCCATTATTTTTATTATTTTTCTATGTTTGGATGAATTATTTTGTGAAGTGTTAATTTTTATATCATGATAATTCAATGTTTTGATACATTATATAATGATTTTTTTATGTTTTAGTGTATTTTTATTGTGAAATATTTCAAAATGTTTTGTGTTTATTACCCTTATCACTTGTTGTCATCCCATGGATATCAAGAATATTATTTATATTATACTATGGGTTGAGGCAGGAGATGCAGTAGTTATGAGAGAGACATTAAATGATATCAATTATAAATAATGTTATCCCAAATAAGAATATATAAGTTAATTTCTTTTAGTTGTCTCTCAAGGAGGTTGTTAAGATTATTTTAATACCTCTCACGTTGCTTTTTGGTTTATACGTATAAATTGTAACTAAATTGGGATTTTGTTGATTTTAAAAAAAATTACTGAAAAATAAATAAATTAAATAAAATGATATATTTTTTAAAAAATATTTATTATTTTGATCAAAATTATGTATGAAAATATTTTAAAGATATAACAACATTGGCCAAGTGTTGATCTATTGGACACTCACTTATTCCTCAATTACATTAATTATCTAATTTATTTTCTCATACAAAAAATAGAGATATCTATATTAACACCTAAATATTCCTTGATACATACCAATTAATTGATATTGAGGTTGATCCTTTTATAAATTTGATTCTAATAATCAATGAACTCCATGTAATATCTTATTCTTTCATATGATGTAAGGATATTTTTTTTATTTAAATGGTTAATTAAGGGCTAATATGGATACCCTTCAAGGTCATGGAGGGTATCCAGGGTGTCTATGGAATTTTCGGAATCCCAAACCCAAATAGTGAATACAAATAGCTAGACCACAAGGATATGAGTTACTATACACCCATGCCACATGGTTTTGGTGAGATCATGTGGTATTGGAAAGAGGGATTTAGGATCCCGCATAGTTTTGGTAAACTATGTGGAAAGAGGGCCACTCTTATACGACAGACTCTATAATTTTTGATAGTGGATTGATACATGGTTTTTTGATTATTTATAAAATCTTTAACACTAACCATGCTGGGGTAGACCTCAATACAAAAAAGGGAACATGATTAATTCATGGTTTGGCCATCCAGGAAGCCAAACCGTGAGGCCATGTATTTTGAGGGAAAATTACTTTTTATCCAATAAAAACTATTAAAACCTATTTTTTATTTCTCACTCTTATAAATAGAAATCATTTTAGAGGTCCCCTTTGATCTAATTTGGTATCTTTTGATCTCGTTCTTCCATATGTACATAGAATATAGTTTCATCAGTCATGTTGTATTCACACCAGTGACTATTCTCTTCCTTTTGTGCCATTATTCATTTCTCTTAGCATTAGATATGATATTTAGGTGAAATCTAATATGAAATATTTCTTGGGTTTTCATCCTTTAATGATTTTTCTTCATATTTGTGTTGAATCAGAAGGTGATTCTAGTTGATCACTATACTACTGACCTATGGTAGGTGGTCTATACCATTCCATTGATGTTTGGTTATTTTTTGACATGTTCTAATTGTGTTTCCTGTCAGATTTCTGAAGGTGCATATGTATTTAATTGAATTTTTTAATTTAATGTGTTGTAAAATTTTATGGATTACCTTTATTTCCTTGGGATTTTTTTGAGGTTATTTCCCTAACCAAGGGCACCCATGGGGTGTACCTTGTGATTTCCATTCCCTTTTTCTATTTTTTAACAACCCAATGTGTTATTGTTTGAGCTTTTCTAAATATAGGTAGCACTATTATACATTATTTTAATTTAATTCATTGTTTAGGAAATGATATCAATCCTTTTCCTTATTATGCATGATGTTATTTGTTTAACTACATAAAATTGAATAGATATATGAGTGGGTAAACATGTAGAATGTATTTGAATGGGAATTGATATATGAGTTGGAAGGAATAGTGTAATGTGATTATATGAAATGATAATTTAATTTAATGATGGATGTCTTCATAGGATTCTATGGGTGTGCAAAACCATAGTCCATGACAGCGATAGTGGGCGGCTTGGATGAGTTTGATCCTTGGGTCTTGATTCTATGGGATAACATGGGCCTTGATACCCCTTGGATTAATCTTCATTAGGATTACTGTAGACATAGACTATTGACATGATCCTTGTACCTGGATCCATGTCTAGAATAGTTTCTATAAAGAGGCTCCATAGCCTCAATGATAATGATTTGGTCCCATATACCTTGGATCTACCCCCCTAGGGATTGGCACTTCTATTGTATGGATTTACTGTTGAAATTTAAAAATTATTAATTATACATCATGGATGTGTTTGATATGATATACAAGTTTGACATCATACATGTGGTTGGTATGAGTTAATGGATATACATATTGTCAATGGTGTTCATTTCAGTTGTACTTTAATGCTTCTTTGTGTGAAAAGTGTGACACTGGATTTATCGGAATACATTCTACAATTGAAAAAATCACCTTACAAGTTTTCAATTTTTTATGGGAATTTAACTTTTCATATTTCCATATATCTATTATATACCTTTCACACTAATTATCTTACATTCAAATGCATTATTGTTATAAAAATTGTTGTGGGTGGACTATTAAGAATTTATCTCACACTCTATCTCAGGCAATTTTTTGGTACCTAGAAAAACTCAATGTATATAGGTTGGGATCTAGGAAAGTTACCATTTTTTGACTCAATATTTTTTTCTTTCAGAGAATCATTGGAGAATAGAATAAAGCTGAGGTTTGTGATGCTATCATTTGATAGATCTTTTTGGCCATTTTGTATTTTGATACAAGTATTATAATGATGCATGTATACCTATTTTGGATTCCTTATAGACACATGAATTGAAATATCATTATGGTATATGAGATTTTTTTTCATTGTATTATATATCTATATTTGTGTTTTATCTCCTATTCAGTTAATATTGTAGTTCCGCTAAGGTGAGTGACTAGTCCAATGGTCTTAATGTTTATACCTGCTACTTTTTCATTGTTTTATTTCATTCTCTATTTTTATGTATTATTGTTACCAATGTTTTACACTCATGTTTAGTGGTTATTGTCTCCCCATAGACACAAACTAGTCCCTTTTTACTATTTGGCATTGTCTGGAATTTGGGGAGATGTGCTTGAGGCCATGTGGCCAACAAGGTCTGGAGAACCATTAAGTGGAATTAGGGTTTGGGACATTACAATGTTGTATTAGAGTGTTCATTTCTTGTATTTATTATTTTGATAAAAAATATTATGGTTAGTATGCAATATGAATGTGGTAATAAGTTGTTCTAGGGAGTAGATAACCCATGTACATGAAAAATCTAAATGGCCTCAAATAGAAATTATAGTTTTCTAGATTTGACTATTAGAGATGATTTGATTTCACCATTTCATAATGACCTTGTGGATAAATGTTTTTTATTAAATAATTCTCTATTACGCAATGAGATGAGGTTTTCATCTCATCTATCATTTTTGTCACCTGCTAGAATTCAAATTCCATGCATCATGTCATTCCATAAAGGCTGCATTTCTTGACTGTATGAATTTTTGATGCATGCCTTGTGTGAAATACCTACTGCTATTATAAATATTTTATGCACTAGATTAAGAAACATGTTTGGTACATAGAGTTACGATCATAACATAAACAATGCTTTCTTTATTAGGCTACATTATACAGCATGAATAGCCAATGTTTGATGTTGATTCGTGGGCCATCGATTTCATGGACTGGAATGTGTTATGGTGTGAATTCGGTGGACACTATATTTTGGTACATGAGGAGTAAAACCCCTTGGTGATTGAAATTTTTGTAAAATCTAGCTCAACATATTAAAATGAAATGTGTAATAAATGTGAAATAAAATGGGACATTTAAATTATGAAATATAGATCTTGAAATAGCCCCAAATATTGAGTGGGTAGTAGGTATTCTCTATACTGATTTTTGTGACTGTTTATTTTACAAGTGGTATATTTAGGAGATGATTTTAAGATAATATCTTTTATATGAATATTTTTGGTAGTCTTATGCATCTAATTGTGAGTTTAATGCTTTTTATCCTTTTTGAGGAGTGTGGTTGGAATTGTAGAGACGTGCCACCATGAATACCTCCATCCATACATCAGGAGGGTGGAAACGAACATGATCCATAGGATGTGGGCCATGGTTTATTAATGGATCATTTTATAGTGGAATCTAAGGCACCACTATTCTTCCATACACAAGTGAGGTTGAACACTTTTAGGATATATTTATAATCATTACAAATGATTTTCTAAAAACCCCATAGCATGCCTTGTCTTTGGCTGAGCTGGAGTGTGTGTTCCAACAATAGAATCCTCGCACATTTTCGGGGATGGAGGACCACAATATTCAAATTTCTGGCTAGAGACTGCATTGTCAATATTTTTCAATCTGGGGACACATTCTAAGAGGAGAATGAAGATTGAAAAATACATACTTCGAGGAGCATAAAAGAAATCATGGTATATTTTGAACTAGGATGATGCACTGCATGACATTTTTATGGGATTTACAACCCTTAATTTTAATAGCACAATTTTATAATTGATAAATGGATATTTTATTTTTTTAATATATCATTAAGTCAATATATATATAATATATAAATTAGGATACGAGGATTCTAAAATTGATGATTCCTAGAAAATTATTTTTGACTCACTCAATGGAATTGGTTGTCACTCTTGATAAATTCTATATATTAATTGTGATGATAATTGTGTTGATCATAAAATGAATTCATGACAAGTTTTGATGGAGAAATAACCTTATATAAAAAAAGTGGAATATAATGGAAATTTTTATTTTTATTAAGTGAAGAATAAAATTTAAAGAATATGACCATGAAAAATGAATTTATATATATATAATCACGAAGAAGAATATCTGACGATTATTGAACTAATAATAAATCTCATGGACATGTGTCAATAGTGACAAATTGTTACTAAAATGAATAATTATTTACGTTAATCAAAATATTAATATTCATGTGGATTTAATTTTTGGAAAAGTAATATCCAAATATTTGGATTGAGTTATTGATGATGGGTTTTTATATCGAATGAGTTTTTACAATGTTAGGTTCCATGTGGGATTATCCAAAGCTCATTGAAATTATTGAAATTCTCTAAGTATGTATTTTTTCAAACAATATGAAATGTTTGTGAAGTTGATTTTTGAATAAAGTTTTCATGTAAATGAGGGTTAATGGTTTACATATAAAAATGAAACAGTTTTCTAAACATCAATAATGTAATTCCACAATATGTTATTTGAAATAGATCATTTGTTATATTCATGTAATGCAAAAATAAAAAATTTATCTTACATTTTATGGTGAATTGATGGGAAAGGAAATAAAGGATGATATAAAAAAATTGAGATTCCAAGGAACAGTACACTAAACATTAATAAATTGAATATACATTATGCTATTTGACATATATGATATTATATATTAATGTGATGTGAATATAAAATGTTTAGTATACTGTTTGAGGTACATTTGGTGGAAAATCTATAAAGGTTGATATAATACAATTGAGATGCCCATGGATAGTATTCTAAACATCAATAATGTGTTGACATAATCTGTTATTTTATATAGATTCTATGTTATATTTTGAAGATGTGGATTGGAAAAATTCAGTATACTATATGTTGAATATTTATTTGAGAAGCATCCTATATGAGAATTGATTATCTAAAATGTTGTGGTGCTATGTGAATGAAGAATTATTTTAAAATGATGTGTTTCACAAATTGTAAGGAATTGAAAACTACCATGAAATACACAGTGATGCTCCATTATGGGTTTCCTTGTAGTTCAAAGAGAAATATTTCTTCGTGGATGATGAGTAGCTTTGTGGGTGATGTCCATTTTGGATAGCCATGTCAATAGTGGATGTAAGGAGATGAACCACTGTAAACTACTTTTCATGATCATATAATCTTCATGCACTCAATGGTTTGATATCCTCAATTTATTGGATGTAAATACAAGGCCATCTTTCTCCCAAACGGTGATCAATAATTTGATAGAACTGTTCATTTTGATCATTAGATCATATTATGCTCCATTTGGATTCAAAAATGAAATTTTATATTTTATAGAAGGAAAAATGATATGTGAGGTTAAATAATAAGTTTTTCACTATGTAAAGTGCATTGATTCTCTTTGTTGTAAATAGATATACTATTTTTTTGTAGGAGAAGTTCAATGCAAACTTCAAAACACAATTTAAAGAATTTTCAAGAATCAGTTTTCAAATAATCAATAATTAAATCCAATATTATGTGAATTTTCCAATAGTCTATGCTATGATCATTTATTGATCATAGGAACAATTTTGAAAAATAATATATGAATATACTATTAATAGAAAAGTGAAGTTTTATATATATCAAGAAATAGTTTTGTAATAATCAATACATTTATCCAACAGTATGTGACTTATCGTATCTTCTATGATATAATCATTTAATGATTATGTGGACTAGTTTGAAAACTATTTTTAGAATGTATAATGAATATAGAAGTCAAGTATTATATGATGAAAGCATCAGTTTCATAAGAATCAATGAAGTGGACCTATAATAGGTTACATGCCATACATTCTATTCTATGATCATTTCATGACCATTGGAAAAACTTAGCATATTGTTTGATAAATATACAGTGAATAAAACATTTATGTGAAATATGATCAGATAATTTTTACGCAATGCATTAATGAATTAGAAAAATAGAATTCTACATATCATACAAGCTATGCTATGACATGTTATTGATCATTAGATCATTTTAGCATACTATTTGATCTATATATATGGAATAGAAAATATATGTGCAATATGATCCGACCATTAGTATGCTATGAATCAAATAAGTGGACCAAAAATACACCACATATCATACATTTTATGTTATGAGCATTTCATGGGAATGGGGTCAATTTAGTGTTCTATTTGAATTTCACATAATGGATTAGAAAATGGGAAGTCCATGAAAAACACAATATTGCCTGATGTATTTTATTGGAGATTCAGAGGACATATTATTCTGACTTATTCATGTCTCTATATTTCTTAATATAATACTGAAGAAATTATGTCCATCACATTCACACATTATTTTTGTTGGTTAATTCATCATAATAAAGAAGAATATTAGATTTATTATAAGTATAATAAATAGTTTATCATCGGTAGAGATCAAAAGAGGCTACATTGAATCTAGAATATACATGCAGTAGATGGATGACTTGTCTGAGAATTCATAAATCTATGATGATCTTGATAATTCAATATTTGGTGTGAATGAGTTTTAAGAACAAAGACATTATTTCAAGAACCTATTGAAGATCTAGAATTTCTATATGAGTATAATAGATCCAATACACTCTTGGAAGAAGATCAATTTCATGTTATTCTGGTGAAACTATAATAAAATTAATATATTTCAATTTTTGGATCTAGAAAATTTATAATAATGCTCTTTGAATAACGGTGTCTACCCAATTTCTAAAGAGGATTGAGGCTGGGTTGTCATACTAGTTTAGAATAAATAGAAGATAATATGGTCGGGGTGTATAATTTTGATCAATTGGATCATTGACTAATGGGGTGAATAACTAGTTATTTCCTTTTTCAATCCAATAACATTCTTAAATAGTGTATAATCCATGTTGGGTGGATTAAAAAACATTGAACGGAGTATGTATTTCTACATAACATTGTACATAATGTGTTCTATGATCCTATTGACAATTTTTACAAATAATGTGAGATTGTTAGATATAACTGAGTGGATCAAGTACTTTTACAAGTTCAAGAGGTTAAATTCAAAATAAAAATAAAATAAAATGTAAACCACTAACTCACCCTTTCTCCATCAGTGTTCAATATATCCTCGGGAAAAAGAATTGGTATCAGATCCCATATCCCTTTAAAGATCCATAAATTTTCCTAGATTGTTTTTAAAAGAAATTATGAAGTAAGGATTGAAGTAATGGTTTGAGTTATATCAAATGGATAGATACAAATTTAATCAAATGGATAAAAATATTTGGAGTTCTTATAAAATATAGACGAATAGGATGATATGAGTGGAAATAAAGATAAATAAGAATAAAAAATTTAATGGAGAAATATAAATGACTAATGTTAGTAATATTTTTATATGTAGTAATTACTATTATCATTATTATTAACCTAATCAAATGTTTTGGGGAGAATGAATCAAAAGGTGATCTTCATTTTGAATTATTATAACATCTGAAGATTGTTATTAAAGAAGTGGTTAAGTGTATTTTTGGTACTATCATGGGACATCCTTTTGATAAATCATTCCTATAAGTATAAGATGAGTAATTAGAGGATACACTAAGAAAAATTATTAGAATGTGAATCTATCTCACATACCAAGTTGAAGTAAGGGAAAAATACATTTTTCATGTTGAATAATAATTTCAAAGGTATAACTATAATATTGTTGCATTAGAGAATTTTTTTAAAGAATATATTCATGGACATGAAAAATTGGACTATGTTTTTATGGATGTAAATAATTCTCAACTCTATATGAAATCCAAGAGGATCAAGAAGCATGAATAATTATTTCAATAGATCACTGTATTGCATCATGTGGGTGTTGAAAATATGAGGAATGACTGTGAGGAGATTTTAGAATTTTATAAAGATCGTATGAATTTACTCATCATGAGA
The DNA here is from genome assembly GCA_963277665.1 of Viscum album. Classification (NCBI taxonomy): domain Eukaryota; kingdom Viridiplantae; phylum Streptophyta; class Magnoliopsida; order Santalales; family Viscaceae; genus Viscum; species Viscum album. Next base: position 823,572,878 of record OY728162.1, read on the forward strand.
TATCATGAATAAGAAATTAAACTGGGCATGTTTTTTAAAGATTTATGTTAAGACCTCATAATCCAAGAATTTTGTATCGACTTAAACACAATTATCTTCAATGTATTCTACTATTAAATCGTGTTTTTCAAATGGGAAAAATGCAACACCCCAAGATTTCATAGTGTGTTATTTCATCAAATAATTCAATAACTTTCTCTACACGCAACCCCGAGTTCAATTGCACCATGACTTACCAAATAATCCATTCAAAAGAGGTTATGAATAGTATTAACTAAATTTTAAACTAATATATCCTTATAATTTTAGAATCCATATTATGAGTTTCTTAGACATAATGAAAGAACAAATTCATTTTCAGTATTGAACTTTTATAAACTTTTAATAGTGAACCCTTTTTAAATACAATATTTTAAACTAAATTTGAAATGAAACATCCCAAGCTTCCACGGTATGCTTTCCATTGAATAATACACTAGCATGTGTTGTACGCAACTTCGAGTTTTAACACACACCACAACCGATCAAACTAGCCGTTATAAATAGTAATATCTACTTTTTGAAATTTTATCTCTCAAAATGGAATTCATTTTTGGATTCGTAATATCGAATTTATCCTAAGGTGAAATTTTGGTACTTTTCGGATAACTTTAATATTTTGATGAATAGTAAAAATTACTAAATCTTAATTAAAAACATCTTTTTTAATAAAAATAATTAAAATTGATAAATAATGAATTTGAGTGGTTTTAAAGTGTATTTAGAATATATTTTTACCATTTAATATGATGTTTTTCATTGGAGATAATTTTAAAATTAAACCGGACATAAACAAGTGTCAATCTTTTGATAGTTATTATCACTTAAAAAAATGCATTTTGTTTTAACAACGGGAATTAATTTTAAATTAATTTATGCCACTTATGTGTTTTGAATTTGAAAAAATGGATTCCATATTTGGAATCAGGATTTTAAAATTGTGTAAATAGGTAACTTTTATTTTTAGACATTTTGAATAATTATTTCGTTAAATATTTTATTTACCATGGTTATGGGTAAATCCGGTAAATAAGGGTTAAAATATAATATTATAATAATACTAAATTATCATAAAACGTGTCCTAGCCTTATTGGTTGATACATGTTCGACCATAGGCATCGTTGGGTCGATTTTGGGACCCCATGGTGCCACTTGTAGGTGATAGGGACACTTAATTTTAATTAAGTTAAAATGAATACAAAAATGACACAAGCATATATCTTAAAAAACAATTTTTACATAGGGTTATATTTTTTTTATTTTCGTCTATAAATATTAATTAGAAAGATAAAAAGATTTCTTACATAATGAAATTTTATTTAACATTTTTAGAGATTACATAAGTTAATTTATTTATGACACAATGATGATGCAGTAATTATCATAAAAGTGAAAATTTAAAATAATTGATATTATAAATACCCAAATAAATATAATTTGAGACTTTAAATGAATTAAAATACTTTTCTTGTATAATATTACATATTAGGATTGATTTAATTAACTTTTTTCTAATTAATAATTCTGTTATGAGTTTCCCAAAAATCAACTATTGAATAGTGTCAAAATTGTCATAAAAGTGTTTTTAAAACAAATATTATATTATTAATTGATATTAAATTCCTAAAAATCTAAGGTTCGGCCAAGAGACTTATCTAATAATAGGTGTATCATTAATGGACCACTTGGGTGTAACTTGGATGTATATAGTATGTTTATTAACCATATAATATAAAAATACAAAGAGACATTGTAAAAGTGAAACAAATTAACTTAGAGTTAATACTTAAAGATATTGTTAATATAAATACCCAGTCCTATCTAAATTCTATTGTCTGAGTGGTTTTAGACCTATACCCACCTTAAAATTTACTTAATCCACTTTGGAACCATTAGAAACCCAATATGAATTTATTATAAATTAATATTTCTAGCTTTTCCAAAGGTGCCCCTCACACCTCTTATGAAACGACACTCCTCCTTCTATTTTCTTCACACCTTAAAAGCCTTTGGGTTCGTCCAAAATCTTCTCCAATACTCTCCAAACATCCCTCACTACAACCTAGATGCCTTAGTTTGATCATAAATCCAACCTAAGGATCCCTTTTGATCAAATCAAAAGGAAGAACCCGAAGAAGAGGTAATGATTTCACCACCCTTTTCCAAGTTCCTTTCTTCTTCCACTTATTATTCCTTTGTTGTTACCATTCTAAAATAATAACTCCAGTATCATATATATACTGTGATGTTATTATAAATATGGTACAACTATATACAATATTCTATCCACCCTTTGAATAACATGTCACTATACGTGCGTACGTACGGCTTACCGTCTCCACGTCGTGGTGTAATTGTTATTCAATATATTATTATTTGGATGGGTATAATTATGATGTGTAACTCATGTAAATAATAAATATAACATGTTAATTAATCTGTATATATTATATACCATCCATTTATATATTATTTAAATATCAAAAGAATGATATTGTCACTCGTGCGTATGTACAGACTACCGTCTCCACGAACGCGATGAGATTCATTCTCCATCGTATCCATTCAAGTATAATTATCATTTGATGATTTAAAAATGATGTATAAGGACTTGAAATAATTGTGGATATGAATAATATACAACCTATCCATTACAAACATGTCTTACATAACAAAACATATAAAATAAAACTAGTAATTTAACACCCGAAACAACGATAATACTAAGATATTATTAACAAATCAATGTTAAAAGATCATATATGATATCATATTAATGTATACGATTCTTGCATAATTTAATAACAATTATTTCACCATTATAAAGGAGGTTAACCTACCCCAACCTTGGAAAAGTACAAGGTAAGGGTTTATTTTATAATCTCTTCATTATCCGAGGTTGTTTATACCTAATAATCTACTGGAATCTCTTTATCATCCACATCCAAGTTTCTTGAATGTGCATTTCAAAACATTCTTAATATTTTACAGAATATGGGTTAAAGTCATTTATAACCTTTTTTGACTTTTTAGAAGATTTTTATAAAGGAATCTTTCTGTCGTTTTCCAAACAAGGTCCTTTTTAACCTTTTCAACCGAATTAAGGTAAGAATGTTTTTTTAACTTATACGGTGGGTGCGGCTATTTTCCGCCGTTATAAAATTTTTAGAGCTCCCTTTACAAGCATATAAGGATATTTTCTAAGTAAATGTTTTATTTTATAATTATTTCACTTTTAAATGATTTCAAAAGGAATATTTTAAGAATTTTTTAAAGGTACTCTTTATCAAAATCCGAATTTTAATTGTTTTAAAGATTTATCTTTCTAAATCTTTTAATTAATTTCCATGTTTTCAAAATGATTTTAAGGATTTATTTATGTGGAAATGAATGTTTTGAAATGATATTTCTTTTCAAAAGTATCTAAGTGGTATGGAAAACCTTGATTAAAAAATCAATTTTAAATTACTTCCTTAATAAATGTGTGACTTTTAAATGATTTCAAATAAAGAGATATTTCTCTCAAATAGTTTTGATTTCATCAGTGTCAACATCCTTTGATGGATTTTAAGTTTATTTGAAGATGATTGATTATGATACAGAAATTTTGTATTGTGTTGAAGGTTTTTGTGATATGTTTAACTGTGGATGTGTTATTTTTATACCATTCATGGTTTATGAAGAAAGTATTGACATTTCGTATGCTAGTTTTAATATGAATGTTTATGTTATGTTTAAACCTTTTTATATGGGAATGCATTGGACTTAGTAAGTGACGGTTGTAGCCCACTATAGCTCCTCGATGCATCGGTAGCTCTCATGAGACAAACTAGTGTCTTGGCACAAGGCCTTGGAAAAATATTATTTGGAGTCTTGGCATGAGGCCTTGGCTATGCGGTTATGATAGTCTGGAATTATGCATTCCATCATTATGAAAGTGGTTATTGATATTGCATGTGATTATTTTATTAGTAGAATATTCATTTGAATAAGTAAATGGAATTATTTCATTGTAATTTTGCCATACTATGTTGATTTTCAGGTTTAAAAGGATTTTGTTTTAGTTATACATTGCCTTATATGTTTATTCTTATTTATGAAAGTTTCTGCTATATTGTTATCTTTACTGGGCATTTGAGCTGACCCCTTTTCTATGTTTTATTTTTCCCAGGATGTGAAGAAGTAAATTATGAATGACCATCAGGGATATTATGTCGGGATATGAGTGTGGAATATGGAGACAATATGTTGTTGTTGTAGTTTTTCACATTAAGATGTAATGTAAGACTTATGAATATATCTAGTGTTTCCAAGGCTACTAAACCAATCGGTCTTTTTAGATTTGATCTTTCTTGTGATCATGCCAATGTTATGTAATAATGCACCAACTCTAGGTAACTGGGGTCTGGGCGTTACAGTGGGTATCAGAGGAAGTTTAGTACAAACCATGGATGCTAGATTTAGATAAACTCTAATTAGAGCACATAGATCTAATATGGACTTTGAAGATTAGTATAGAATAAATTCCTAGAATTTTTGTATTGTAGAGATTTTGTGAGTTTTTCAACCAATACATCCCTGTCTGGATATGAGCAGGTAGAGGTGGCTCTGGCACAGATGTACCTAGGGGTAAAACTCGAAAACACCGCATTGAGCTAGACTCGAATGGGAACTGGTGCACGACAACGGGCCTTGCTGCACTCTTGGTTACGACACTCCTGGGGGATATGCTTAGGATAACTCTCATTTTCTTTACAAATCATTATGAAGGGTTTATGAGTATATACTTCCTCAAAGTAGAAATTTTTATGATTATGGATTATATCCATAAACTATATAATTTATGTTATGTGTTTTACAATTTTGGGGATTAGGTATTGTTACTCATAAACTAATCTAGTGTATACCATTGTTTAGAAATGGTGCCCAGTAGAAGGAATGAGAACTCCATAAATGTACATGATCCAAAGAGAAAGAAGGATCATATCTTTCATGGTCTTAAGCCAGAATTTATAAGAGAAATAGTCTCCCATGTATTATCATCGTATGAGAAATAATGTCATGTGTTGATAAGATAAGTAAAGAGTTTACTGAGTCCTATGGATTTGATGGGAATCAAGAGAAGATAAGGATGTAAGAGAGAAAGATGGGTAAAGGGAAGAGGGAAAAGAAGAATTTTCCCATATGTGATAACTATGGAAAGAAACACCCTGGAACTTGCCTGAAAGGAATGGGAGTTTGTTATAAGAGTGGAGGAAAAGGGCACAAAGTACGTGAGTACAAGGGTAAGAAAATGGTTTCGAATGTACACTGCTTCATTTTCAAGGAGTTTGGACACTACGCGAACCTATGTCCCAGTCATCAGACTATGCCACAAATGATGCTACTGTATAATAATGAAGTTATGATACTACCACAGATGAAAAGGAATGATTAGAGTTCTTATGTTGATTATGTCACTTGAGTGTTGTATCAACAACGTACTTGTTATAATAATTATGGAGTATATAAGGATTGTACTGCAGTACTATTTCATTATGGACTTGAGATTGTGTGGAACAAAGAAAAGTGACTCAATAGCAGGTTATTTTTTTTGGAAAATATATGGTTGAGAGAAAGATAAACCATAATATGGTTCTGATACCGAGGTAGTGATTTTAGAATAATACATGATTATTTTGGATAAATTATATTGGATATTCTTGACTACCTTGAAACTGATTAATGATTTTTATATTCCGTCATTTTTGGGGTTTACAACATTTTTAGATTGAAGGAGTATACCTATTATTCTATAAGGAATAAGGGATCATGAATGTAATCAATAAGGTTTTATAATATTTCAGGATGTTGCGGTATTTTAAAAGAATACATGATAAAGGTGATCACATGTTATTATGCGAAAAAAATATCTTCATTGTTTCTAACTTCCTTATAAATTTTGGACTAATGTATTTTGGATAGTTCTAGTATGGATTATTTTGGATTTCCATAAAAGGACAACCCGGAGGTCGGGCGGCAACCTGCCGCGTCCGGCAAGGCCGCGAGACATGAAACCACAACCGAAGGGCGACAAGGGTGTATCACCTACCACTGACCCATGTGATGTCTGGGATTAACTAATATAGTTTTTTTAAAATATCTGGTAGATGAATTATAAATTAGTTTTTTGGAACCCTATACGAATAAGATAAATGGAATATATTTTTTTCGTTCTATTATCTTTTAGAGTGAAAGATGAGTTTGTGGTAGAAATTAGTTAAAGGATAGAACTCTACTTGTCAAGAATATATTTTTCTTCTTCTCTTATTCTATGAAGAAATTAATTCTTATACTTTATTTAAGGAATCCTAAAACCAAAATGTGTTATCCTTAAACCCTATGTTTTGTTGAACCGATGGTATTTCAAATCATCATAGACTGATGAATTTAAGGACCTCAATTTTACACTTGTTTGTGACTGATGACCTCAATCACTACCTATAAATATTTACGTTTTTCCTCTAATTATATGTCTCTAATTTCCACCAATGTTCTCCTAATCGGGGTCATAATTTGGTGGTGACCCTTTCATTTCTCTTTTCCTCATATTGAGACTAAATTTTAGTAACCTAATTTCTTATGTGGGTTTTCCCACAAAGATATTTTCTATTTTCAACCTTTTATTTTCGAAGAACAATTTCAAATTGCGAGGATGCAATTTATTGAAGGAGGGGAGAATGTAACACCCCAAGATTTCATAGTGTGTTATTTCTTAAAATAATTCAATAACTTTCTCTACACGTAACACCGAGTTCAATCGCACCATGACTTACCAAATAAGCCATTCAAAAGATGTTATGAATAGTATTAACTAAATTTTAAATTAATATATCCTTATAATTTTAGAATCCATATTATGAGTTTCTTAGACATAATGAAAGAACAAATTCATTTTCAGTATTGAAATTTTATCATCTTTAATAATGAACCCTTTTTAAATACAATATTTTAAACTAAATTTAAAATGAAACATCCCAATCTTCCACGGTATGCTTTCCTTTGAATAATACACTAGCGTGTGTTGTACGCAACTTCGAGTTTTAACACACACCACAACCGATCAAACTAGCCATTATAAATAGTAATACCTACATTTTGAAATTTTATCTGCCAAAATGGAATTCATTTTGGGATTAGTAATATCAAATTTATCCTAAGGTGAAATTTTGGTACTTTTCGGATAACTTTAATATTTTGATGAATAGTGAAAATTACTAAATTTTAATTAAAAATAACTTTTTTAATCAAAATAATTAAAAGTTATAAATAATGAATTTGAGTGGTTTTAAAGTGTATTTAGAATATATTTTTATCATTTAATACGATGTTGGTCATTGGAGATAATTTTATAATTAAACCGGACATAAACAAGTGTCAATCTCTTGATAGTTATTATCTCTTAAAAACAAGCATTTTGTTTTAACAACGGGAATTAATTTTAAATTTATTTATGCCACTTCTGTGTTTTGAATTTGAAAAAATGGATTCAATATTTTGTATTAGGATTTTCAAATTTTATAAATAGGTAACTTTTATTTTTAGACATTTTGAATAATTACTTCGGTAAATATTTTATTTATCATCGTTAAGGGTAAATCCAGTAACTAAGGGTTAAAATATAATATTATAATAATACTAAATTACCCTAAAACGTCTCCCATCCTTATTGTGTGATACATGTTCGACCATAGGCATCTTTGGGTCGATTTCGGGACCCCATGGAGCCACATGTAGGTGATAGGGACACTTAATTTTAATTAAGTTAAAATGAATACAAAAATGACACAAGCATATATCTTTTAGAAAAACAATTTTTACATAGGGTTATATATGTTTTATTTTCGACTATAAATATTAATTAGAAATCAAAAAATATTTCCTACATAATGATATTTTATTTATAATTTTTAAGGATTACATAAGTAAATTTATTTATGACACAATGATGATGCAATAATTACCATAATTGTGAAAATTTAAAATAATTGATATTATAAATACCCAAATAAATATAATTTGAGACTTTTAATGAATTAAAATAATTTTATATGATAATATGACATATTAGGATTTATTTAATTAACTTTTTTCTAAGTAATAATTCTGTTATCAGTTTCAAAAAAATCAACTATTGAATAGTGTCAAAATTGACATAAAAGAGTTTTTAAAACAAATATTGTATTATTAATTGATATTAAATTCCTAAAAATATAATGTTCGGCCAAGAGACTTATCTCATAATAGGTGTGTCATTAATGGACCACTTGGGGGTCTCGTGGATGTATATATTAAGTTTATTAACCATATAATATAAAAATACAAAGAGACATTGTAAAAGTGAAACTAATTAACTTAGAGATAATACTTAAAGATAAGGTTAATATTAGTACCCAAACCTGTCTAAATTCAATTATTTGAGTGTATTTATACCCATACCCACCTTAAAATTTAAATAATCCACTTTTGAGCCATTAGAAACCGAATAGGAATTTATTATAAATTAATATTTCTAGCTTTTCCAAAGGTGCCCCTCACCCCTCTTATGAAAGGGCACTCCTCCTTCTCATTTCTTCACACCTTCAAAGCCTTTTGGGTCGGCCAAACTCTGCCCAAATGCTCTCCCAACATCCCTCACTACAACCTAGAGGCCTTAGTTTGATAATAAAGCCAACCTAAGGAACCCTTTTGATCAAATCAAAAGGAAGAACCCGAAGAAGAGGTAATGATTTCCCCACTTTTTTCCAAGTTCCATTCTTCTTCCACTTATTCTTCCTTTGTTGTTACCATTCTAAAATAATATCTCCAGTATCATATATATACTCTGATGTTATTACAAATATGGTAAAACCATATTAAGTATTCTATCCACCCTTTGAATAACATGTCACCATACGTGCGTACGTACGGCTAACTGTCTCCACGTCATGGTGTAATTGTTATTCAATATATTATTATTTGGATGGGTATAATAATGATGTGTAACTCATGTAAATAATAAATATAACATGTTAATTATTCTGTATATATTATATACCATCCATTTATATATTATTTCAATATCAAAAGAATGACATTGTCGCTCGTGCGTACGTACGAGCTACCGTCTCCACGAACGCGATGAGTTTCATTCTCCATCGTATCCATTCAAGTATAGTTATCATTTGATGATTTAAAAATGATTTATAAGGACTTGATATAATTGTGTATATGAATAATATACAACCTATCCATTACAAACATGGCTTACATAACAAAACATATAAAATAAAACTAGTGAGTTAACACCTGAAACAATGATAATACTAAGATATTATTATGAAATCAATGTTAAAAGATCATATATGATATCATATTAATGTATATGATTCTTGTATAATTTAATATCAATTATTTCACCATTATACAGGAGTTTAACCTACCCGAACCTAGGAAAAGTACAAGGTAAGGGTTTATTTCCCAATCTCTTCATTATCTGATGTTGTTTATATGTAATAATATACTGGGATCTCTTTATCATCCACATCCAAGTTTCTTGAAATTATATTTCAAAACATTCTAAATATTTTACAGAATATGGATTATAGTCATTTATAACCTTTTTTTTGACTTTTTATAAGATGTTTATAAAGGAATCTTTTTGTCGCTTTCCAAACAAAGTCCTTTTTAACCTTTTCAACCGAATTATGGTAACAATGTTTTTTAACTTATACGGCGGGTGCAGCTATTTTCCGCCGTTATAAAATTTTTAGAGCTTCCCTTACAAGCATATAAAGATATTTTAAAAGTAAATGTTTTATTTTATAATTATGTGACTTTTAAATGATTTCAAAATGAATATTTTAATAATTTTTTAAAGGTACTCTTTATCAAAATCTGAATTTTAAATGTTTTAAAGATTTATCTTTCTAAGTCTTTTAATTAATTTCCATGTTTTCAAAATGATTTTAATGATTTATTTATGTGGAAATGAATGTTTTGAAATGATATTTCATTTCAAAAGTATCGAAGTGGCATGTGAATCCTTGATTCAAAAATCTCTTTTAAATTATTTCCTTAATAAAAGTGTGACTTTTAAATGATTTCAAAAAAAGAGATATTTCTCTCAAATAGTTTTGATTTCATCTATGTCAACATCCTTTGATGAATTTTATGTTTATTTGAAGTTGATTTATTATGATACAGATATTTTGTATTGTATTGAAGGTTTTTGTGATATATTTAACTGTGGATGTTTTATTTTTACACCATTCATGGTATATGAAGAAAGTACTTACATTTCGTATACTAGTTTTAATGTGAATGTTTATGTTATGTTTAAACCTTTTTATATGGGAATTCATTGGACTTAGTAAGTGACAGCTGGATCCCACTATAGCTCCTCGATGCATCGGTAGGTCTCATGAGATAAACTACTGTCTTGGCACAAGGCCTTGGCAAAATCTTATTTGTAGTCTTGGCACGAGGCCTTGGCTATGTGGTTAAGATAGTCTGGCATTATGCATTCCATCATTATGAAAGTGGTTATTGATATTGAATGTGATTATTCTATTAGTAGAATAATCATGTGAATAAGTAAATGGCATTATTTCATTTTAATTTTTCTATACTATGTTGAAGTTCAGGTTTAAAAGGATTTTGTTTTAGTTATACATTTCCTTAAATGTTTATTCTTATTTATGAAAGTTTCTGCTATATTGTTATCCTTACTGGGCATTTGAGATCACCCCTTTTCAATGTTTTATTTTTCCTAGGATGTGAAGAAGTAAATTATGAATGACCTGCAGGGATATTATGTGGGGATATGAGTGTGGAATATGGAGACAATATGTTGTTGTAGTAGTTTTTCACATTAATATGTAATGTAAGACTTATGAATATATATAGTGTTTCCAAGGCTACTAAACCAATCGGTCTTTTGAGATTTTATCTTTATTGTGATCATTCCAATGTTATGTAATAATGCACTGACTCTAGGTAACTGGGGTCGGGGCGTTACAAAAAAGATCATTACATCATCTAATTATCCTTCCAATGAATATGTAGGGAAATATGTACCATATATACCCCAATGTAATAATTTATTTTAATATGTTTCTATAAAAAGTGAAGGTTAAAATTAAAACTCCTTAAAAATATGGATGATGATAAATAGAGAAGAACATACCACCATGTCAATGGTAGATATAAGAAGATTTATAATTGCTTCTTCCCACAGGATTCCTAGATGGTGGTGAAGAAGACCCAAAAAATTTATGATGGAAATACTTGAAAAAAATCATAAAATAAAATAATATCATGGTATGTGGTTCAATGTTGGTGATTAAATATTTTGTGCATATTTTTTATTATTGGTATAGGAGTTTAAATTACGAGGAACACAATAATCATATATAAATAGGAATAATTCCAGATATGATGATACAACATCAACAGACTATGAAAACAAAATTCGTTTTTATTAATTTGTAATTATTGGTTGTGAATATTATATTTTAAAATAAAGTGGTGAGAAAAGTGTTACATGTACATATCAAAATGTATTAAGAAACTATGCTCCACATGTGAAATAAATGACAATGTTGGGTTAAAATATATAAAATGAAAAAAATCAAATTTGCCCATATAATTTTTATGAGATGAAATCCATGGACTCAATACAAAATGAATATAAAAAAAACTAGATCTTGGAAGATGAAAATTAGTTATACATCTCAAAATATAGATATTAATAATGTCACTCATGTGATCCATGAGGAAACTCTAGTCAAGAAATAAATATTCGTAACAATATTCCTGTCATTTTTTCATCTGATTTGGAGAACTCTATAAAGTTAAAAGAAGAAAAACAAAAATCTCATGCTAATGATAAAATGATGATTCCACTTTAAGAGGGTTAATTTCATTATATTTTATCATAAATAGAAAACACCAATGTTGATAATGATATTTTTCTGAGAAGTAATAAATCAGTATATAATGCAAGTGGATACTTTACCATATTTCTAGCATAATAAGATGTCTTGGAGAGAATAGAGATTAAATTAAATGATATATAATAAATTAAGGATAAATAATGAATAAAAATATCCCATAGTTAATTGATATTTGTGATATGATCCATGTCACCAAAGGATAAATTGGCTTTGATAATTAGATGTGAAAGCATGAATTCTGGAGAAAGGGGAGTAACATGGTAGATAAAACAATCTCAAATTTTCGTTTCACGAGAACAGTATTTATGGAAATATCGTAAAACTTTGGTTACATATCTCTGTTTTCAACACATGGTTACCTGTTATAGACTAAGAGTTGATTAAAAAAATTCTCTTTTATAAAATAATAATATGAGATAATTCAACTATTTTATGTGATCATGAAATTTTCATATAAGGGATATGATAATATTTTTGAGAAAATTATGAGATGATAAGATCCACCACTTACCCTTATAATATATGTTTGATAATGAAAAGAAATATATTGAATTTGTAAAGTGTAGTAGTATCGAAATAAATTTCAAAGGATGGATTGAATATAACATGTTCATGATTGATGAATGAATTTTTTATTTTCTTATCCGTATATCATAATGTCAATATATGTTGAAGTCTTATATGAGGATATGGGGATTCTTGAAGTGGTGATTCCTGGATAATAGTTATGGAATATCTTGATAGATTATAATGTCATTATTTAGACATTACCCATATTAAAGTTGATGATTGTTGTGATGGTATTAAAAGTAATTCATGAAAAGTGTTTATGGTAAAGGAACATTATCAATCACAAGTTAAATACCATGAAAATGTTTATTTAATTGAAGTTTACTAGAAGAATTATAGATGATTTTTATGAAAAATATAGTTATATATATCATTATAAAGAATAAAATTTGACAATTTTTTAACCGGTCTTAAAGGTCAAGGACATGTGTCAATTGTGAGACATTGTTTGCAACATGGAATATTATTGATGTTATTAAAATTATTCATTTTCATATGTATTTGATTTTAAGGCCATGTAATATAATTATATTTTAAATGAGGTATATATTATGTGTTTTCATGAAAAATGATTTATTACAATGTAAGGTTCTATGAAGGATCATCCAAATGGAAATCAGATAAGTATGGATTTTAGTAAACTGTAAGAAAATGTTGCGATGTTGAGTTTTTGAATTGGTCTTCCATGTAAACAAGGGTTAATAGTTTTTATATAAAAATATAATAGATCACTAAACATCAATAAAATGATACCATATTATTCTATTTAACATAGATTCCATGTTATACTCATGTGACTGATTACAAACAATTTAGCACACAATTTTAGGTACATTATGTGGAAAATCAAAAAAAGTTAATAGAACACAATTGAAATTCCCATTCATAGTACTCTAATCATCAATAAATTGATGTTATAGTATGGTATTCTATATATATGCTCTGTTATATTCATGTGATGTGAATATAAGAAATTTAATATAATATTTTAGGTACATTGATTCCAAAATAAAATCTGGTTGATATAACACAATTAAGATGCCCATGCATAGTATGATAAATTTTAATAATGTGATTCCACAATATGTTTTTGGACATTTATGTTATGATATATACATGATATGTGTATTGTAAAATGTTAGCATACTATATGTGAAATATATAGCTGAGAAGATTAATATAATGGAATTGCTTCACTAAAAATCTATAGTGGTATGTAAATAAGGAATTCCCCAAAAATGACATACTTCATGGATAGTAAAGCTCTATGATCTACCATGATGTATGTGTTGATGGTCATTTTTGGGTATCTATGCATTTCAAAATGAATATTTATTCCTGAATGTTGTGATTATTTGAGGGTGAAGTCCATGGTGTAAATCCTTGCTGAGAATGGATATGAAGAGATAAATGTACATAAAAATCATTACAAAATTAAAAAACATTCATGTGTTAAATTGATTGATAATCGCTATTTGATACCTATTAATGCAAGGCTAACTCTCTCTCTAAATACAATCATTAATTTGGGATAAGTGTTTATTTTGATCAAAACTTATAATTGTGCTTCATTTGGGCTCTGTAAAGAAATTTGTACTTTTATCAAAGGATAAAATGTTGTGTGAGGTGCTATTCTAGTAGAGGCACTACACTAAGTTTATTTATTTTCTAAGTGGTGAAGTGATATGATATTTTCTATGTAGGTTATGTTCTATGAAACCATAAAGAATAATTCAAAGCATATTCAAGATTTAGTTCCATAAGAATCAATAAAGTCAATCAATCATACACAAAATTTCAAATATGCTATAATATTATCATTTCATGGCAGTTGGAAAAAATTGAAAACTACTTGAAGATTATACTGTGAATTCAAATGTGATGTTCTCGGAAATGCAAACATCATCTCACTATGCATCACTAAATTCAACCAAAATTATAAGACATATAATAAATGATATGTTGTGATCATTTAATCTTCATTATAGAAATTTAAAAAACTATTTAAAGAACGTATAGTTAATAGAAAAATAAAGTTATTTTGAATGAAATAATCACTTAAATTAGAATTAATGATGTGGAAAATTAGTATGATACATATCATACATTTAATGCTATCCTTATTTCATGATAATTGTAAAAATTAAGCATATGTTTTTAACAGTATAATGTGAACAAAAAAAATTTGTGCAATATGATTCAACCATTTATTTCACTAAGAATCATATAATTGGACCAAAAGTATGCTACGTATCATACATGGTATGCTATGATCATTTCACGATCAATGTAAAAATTAAGAATACTTATTGATCAATATATATTGAAAAGAAAAATTATGTGAAATATGATCGAGGAAACTGTAAACTAAGAATCAATGAAGTGACAAAACAATATGTGACATATCATACATGATATGTAATGATCATTTCATGTGTGTAGTAGCAATGCAGAATATTTCTTGATGTTTAAAAAGTGGATACAAAAATTGAATATCCATAAAATAAAGATGGTTTTAAGATGTATTTGAGTTAATATTTAGAAGAATGTATTAATATGATTTTTTAAAATCTATATCTTGTATAAAATAATATTGAAGAATTTTTTTCGCCACCTTAGAACATTATTTGAGGTCAGTAATTCATCATATGTAGGAAGAATCGTTTCCCAAGATGAAGCCTGAGAAAATTATAATCATCAGTAAAGATTATAATTTGAAGAGGTTGAATCTAGAATAAAAATTCATGAGATGGAAATCAGATCTAAGAATTCAATAGTCTAAGAAGATCTAGATAATTAACGATCTGGTGTCAATGGATGTCAATACCAACAAGCATAAATCCTGAAGTTTTTGATGATCTTTATGTACTACATGAGTATAACAGATTCAATAAACCCATGGAGGAAGACTTATTACAAGTGTTGTAGGAGAAACTAGAAGTAATCAATGATATGTTTATTTTTTCATTAAGAACATTAAGATAATGGAGGTTGGGACTAGGGTGTCAAAACAGTTACTAAAGAGGATCAGGAATGGTGTAATTATCCAGTCTAAAATAAGTATAAGAGCATATGGTAGTGATTTCTAACCATCCATGGAATAATATTTCGTTGATGGGGTGTAGAATCAGGATAAATTTTAAAATCGACTACTTGGGTGTTTGGAGTAGTGCACAATGATAGTTATGTAATATTCAACACACTTTACAAATCTGCAGTGTATATTATTTAGGAATAATGTTGATGAGTAATTAAGGATAAGATACTTAGAGTAAGGTCTCATACATGTTCTTCAATATCAATTTAATTTGATCATATTGACCACTATTAGTGAGATAGTAAGTCAGGAACTGATTACATAACAGAACATTAGAGTGGATGAGGGTGCATAGTAGAGTAATACAGTCTCCCAGTCTAGTGCTTCATCTTCAAATTGAAGGAACCAAAATTTTGAGGATTATTTCAAAATGAGCAGAATCCAGACCACTAGTATTGGTAGTGCAGTTTTATATCATCAGGTTGGTTGATGGGGACACATGAAGAATCATTGCTATCCAGACCCAGTGGAGTGTTGATCTTGTTGCAGTATTGGTCATGTGATACATTTCTATATGAACATACCTCCAGTAGTTAGTGGAAGAGGGTCATCCTCAACTCTAGGTTCAGGAGAAGGTTTCACAGCTCTGCATCAGGCATGGAGATATACTAGTATAGTCTTTTTGGTTGAGGTGGTGGTGGTTGTGGTTGAGGAATTCAAGCACCAGTTATACCAAGATAATATTGTGGGCATGATTTTAGTAGTGAGTTTATATCAAATGCTTGTGGTTTAGGCTAAATATAGTTTTCACATAATACCCACAAGGATCATGGGGTTGGACTATCTTGAGTGAGGGGTACGATCATAGTATCATTTACTCTCCTATGTGTACTTTTTTACAGATTTTCATCACATAGTTTCATATTTGTACATGTGATGGAATTCCTTAGTCTTTTCATTTAGTCTTCCAATGGAATTATAATTCTTAATACTCATTTTGGGATTATAAATTAGGATGTACCTTAGTTCAATGAGTTCCAAATTAGGATTATTTGGTTTCAAATAATCTTGGATTTTTTCCCATGAAATTATCGAGTTTGATGGAATACTTTTTCTAGATTGGATATTTTGTAATTGAGATACCAATAATTATTATCTTCATAGGGTGAAATTCACATCACCATAGTGTGTAGTGTTTATTCACAAGGATGAATGTTATTTCTAATAAATATGAGTTGGAACAAAATATCATGGGCTAGGTGGGAGGATATCCTAAATTGTATGCATTAATATAGATGATATGGATCGTGTTGGGTGGGATTTTCTCCAGTAGTTTATCATTTCAGGGATTATTTTTGAAATGTTTTTTTGGTTAAAATATTATAATAGAGTTTGAGTTCTCTATCGACCTAGATCCAGGGGAATCACCGATATACAGTCCTCTTTACATGATTGCTACTATGGACTTACAGGAGCTCAAGAGGTACCTAGAGGACTTGGAGGAAAAGGGGTTTATTCGGGCTAGTACTTCTCTATGAGGTTCACTAGTAAACTTTGAGAAAAATGAATATAATACCCTTAGACTATAATTGGTTTAAATGAAATTGAAAAAATATATGGTAAACAACTGGTATCTCATTCCATACATATATTTCTTTTTTGGTATGATATTAGGAGATCATGTGTTTTCAAAAATTTATTTGAGATCAAGATATCGTCAGGTACTTGTTCGACCTAAAGTCATACCTCTTATAAATTTTTGTAGCAGTAATGGTCTGTATGAATATCTAGTTATTACATTCTTCCTTAGGAACATGCCGGTTATTTTCAAGGAGCTAAGGAACCTAGTTTAGAAAATTTATATATATTCTTTTTTTGGTGGTATTCAGGGATGATATCATGGTGTATTCACACAATCAACATAAACCTGAAAAACATCATAAGATAAATTTGGATGAACCTAGAGAGAATAAGTTATATGATAAGATCAAAATGTGGCACATCTATAAGGATAAGTTCACAACCTATGTCATATTATCTTAGATACAATAGTATCAGTTGAACCACAAAAGGTGAGAGTTGTAGTTTCATGGGAGCAGCCCAAGAATGTCTTTGACATACATTGTTTCTTGGGTATAGTGGGATATTATAATCTCATGATTTAGTAATTTCAATTCCAATCATCGCCTCTTATAGGAATGAACATGAAGGGTGTAAAATTTGTTTGGATATATACCTGCGAGATATCCATTCAAGAACTTAATGTGAGACTACCCTCAACAGTAGTTTTGATTTCTCCAGATCACAATAAAAGCTACATAGTATTTTTTGATTCATCCTTCATCAGGATAGATTTATTTATGAATTAGGGTTATAGATTTAGGATGTATGGGTCTTGGTAGTTGGGGAATCATTAATTGAATTAATTGACACTTGATCTATAGTTTGATGCATTTTTATAAGGATTGCACTGTTATGGACTGTATTTACAAGGAAATCATTTTGTTGTGTAAAAAGAAAAGAAACGAATCAATAAATATCTTCATAATGTGATTTGAATTTTAGATAGTGAGGGTTAGTGGATAACCAATAGTATTTTAACTTTGAGTTTGACTACAATCATAAAAATGTTAATGTTGTAACCAATTCATTGAGAATGAGGACTCATATATAGGTGGTATTGTGGGATAATAGAAAGTGAAGTATTATGGATTTGATCTCCGATATGCACTTGGTCATGCAAGATATTCCGTGTATAATTTTTATCTATCGTTATTTGTGACCTATACCACTCATGATAGAGTAAGAATGAGATGCTATTTGATTTAGAGGGCCTAGTTCTATGAGAGTGTTTTGCAGGTGAAGAACCATATTCTAGTTGTAATGTAGTTTAGGATGATATCTTGTATATACATGGATGTGTGTGGGTTCTATTAGACATACGTAATGTTCTTCTGTAGGAGTTTCATGCCTCAGTTTGATAAGTTCACCATGGTGTTACCATGATGTATTGTGACATACGTTGTTAGTTCTGTTGGTTGAGTATGAAATGTGAGGTCTATAGTTTTGTTATGTGGTGTTCAACCTATAACCAGGTGAGTAAATAACATTAGTGACCATCCCAAATTTTACAGTAGATACCTATTCCCAAGTAGATATAGTATGATTTTGTGATGGATTTTGGGACTTCTTTGACAAGGTCTCTTAGAGGTAGTGATGTTGTATGGGTTTTTCTTGATAGGCTCAAAAATGATTCGCATTTCATTATGATCAATGAGACCTTTAGTGTAGATGATCTTGGATGGTAGTATATCTATGTGATAGTAAATCTTCATGGGTTCCCTTGAATTATCATTTTATATAGGGATTCCTAGTTAATGTATTTCTTATGGAAGAGTTTGCTCAGGGTTTTGGGTACGCATGTGTTTCCAATAACAATATACCACAAAACAACTAATGGACATTTAGAGCCTATGATACATGTGCTTGAGGACATTCATCATGCATGAATATTTGAGTTTTGGGGATATTAGTAGAGGCATATATAAATTGTTGAAATCTCAGACAATAAAATCCATCAAGTGATTATACAAATATAACCATATTTTTATTTATATGTTTATCCATGTTGATTTAAAATGTTAAGGTTAGAGGCTGGTGATGTAGCATTACATGGACCAAGTCTCAAGAAAGATACTTCTGAGAATGTCAATTTGACCTGAAAATGGATGGATACAACATAGTCCAGAAATAAATATTCAGATGATCATCATTGATGAACTATATAGTTTGAGGCAGGGTATCAGGTGTTATTATGTATCTCACCATGGTTGGGAAACAAATGTATTATTAGATAGGGTAAGATTTCACCATTATATTTCGATCCGTTTGAGATTATGGATAGATTCAGTATGGTTGCATGTGGGTTTCAATTACCTCAGGGGTACCATAACATGCACAACATCATCAATGTATCTCAGCTATTCCATTATCACTCAGACTCATCCCATGTTCTATAGTATAAGTATATGGAGTTATTGATTGATTAATCCTATGAGGTTCATCTTATTTATATCATTGATAGCAGCATAAAGGTTCTTTGAGACAGATTAAATCCTATAGTATGGGTTCTATGGTTGTATGACTATTTACAAGATGACACATGGGGTCTATAGTCTAACGTACATGCTCAGTGGCCGAAGTTATTCTTAGGCAATTCATGACATACCTTGAAAGGTAAATCATAGGAAAAATTTACTTAAGGTGAAATATTATAAGATCTCATGTTTTTATATGAGGTATAAATATTTTTTTTCTATTTATCTTAATTACATAATAATGTTAAGACACTTTGGTGTTATGGGGTTGTCAAGTTTGTATTAGGCTTGTTCAGAGCCTAGAACCCAAATCAAGGATAAAAATAAGCGGGTTACACTGTTAACAGTTTTTGTGTGACATAAGTTATAAGGATTTGTGATACCATGTGGTGTTGGTAAAAGGACTTCAGGATCCTGTAGATTTTGAGTGAACCATGCAAATGGAGGATAATGCCATTAAGATGACCTCTACAATTTCTGACAGAGGGCTAAGAAATGTTTTTCACATGGTTTTACAATCCATGTGTACTAACCTTAAATTTTTCCCCTTCATATAGTGAAGAGTGAAAAATTGGTGCATAGTCTGTAAAACCATGTATTCAAACCATGTGGCCCCTGGTTTTGATAGAAAACTACCATTCTTCCTTAAAAACTATCAAAACCTAAAACCTAATTTCTATTTCTCTATACAGTGGATAAAAATCATTTTAAATCTCCCCATTGGTAAATTTTTTATCATTTGATCTCCTTCATGAATCTGGAATCGGAATCTAGTGTCATTAGTCTTTTTGGATTCAAGCCAATGAGTAATCAATTCCTTTTGTTCATTTATTCGTTTTTCATTGTATCCGCATTGCTATTAATTGAAAGCTAATATGCCCTATTTTTTTTGATTTTCATTCTTTCTTCATTTTTTTCTAATCTGAGCCAAATAGAAATATGATACTATATTAGCACTCATTTACTGACCATTGATAGTTGTTTTATACATTTCCCTTGGGTTTGGTTCTTTATATGCCTATATTTCTGTTATTCTACATGATATAAATTTTGGTTTCTCCTCGATAATTAATTGAATATTTAAATTGATCATGATGGAACATGTTTGGGAACCCCTTTAGTTCATTGAGCTTAGTTAGAGGTTTTCTCCCCAACCTAGTCTGAAAATGTGGTGTTCCTTGTGATTGATTTTGTCTTTTCCTATTGATAAAAAACATAAGGAGTGATGTGTTGAGCATTCCTAGTTAGAGGAGGCCCAGTTATATGTGAACTAAATTAAAATGATTATAATGGAAATGTTCTTCCACCATCAATATGTTATACATGATGTGAATTGTTTAACTATTTAAATTTGAATTGTTATACGAGTGTGTAAACACATTGAATGTATTTGAATGGGAATTTTTATATTAGATGGAAAGAATCAATGATAGTGATGTTATGATATGATAATTGAATTGAGTGATGGATATTTCTATAGGATTCCAAGGATGTGATACCCCATTGGTCATTATATTGGTAGTAGATGCCTCAAATGAGACTCCTCCTTGCGTAGTTATTTTGTGGGATTCCTTGGGCTTCTATACGCATCAGATTTGGATTTATTGAGATTATAGTGGACATGGTATATTAAATTCTCCTTAGTCATAAATTCAAGACAAATATAGTTTCCATTGAGATGCTCCTATGACCCAAAATGGACGCCTTGGTTTACAATAACATGGATATTTCCCAATGGGGTATGACACTTATGTTATGCATCTCAGCTGTGGTAATTGTGGTATTGTTGAAATCACCATTTTTGATATAATATAATGGTAATATGGCATTTTTTTGGTTGGTATGAGATACTGGATATACATCTTGGTCATGGTGTTTATTTCTATTATGCCTTATAGTTGCCTTATTTGAGGATCTAGAACCTTGTTTTTTTTTTGGAATCCTGGCTAGGCTTGATAGTATAACCTTATAGTTGTTACTTTTTCAATTGAAAATTTACTTGTATTACTATCATATCTGTTATATATCATTCACAATTCTTATATTTTATTGAAAATCCAATATTTTTATAGAAAATGTTGGTGGTGGCCTACTTTTATTTTATGCCACACCCTGTCTTAGGATGCTATTAGGTACCCAAATAGAATTTATAAATTCATGATGTGATTGGTAAAAACACCAAAAGTGTTATTAATTAATTTTTTCATTTCTAATATTTGGGGAGCACAAGACCAAACTGTGGATTATGATGTTATAAGTAGATAATTCATTTTTTATTTTTTCTATTTTGATAAATGTATTATATCAATGTATATATACTTGTTTTAGTTTAATAGAAGTCATATGACATGATTTATCATTTTGGTATATGATATTTATTTTTTAATTGTTGTATATATATGTCTTTGAATGTTATCTCCAATTTAGTTATTAATGTACATATGCTAAGAAGTCTTTCTATTCCAGTGGTCTTAGTGCCTATTTATGCTTCTTAGTAATTTTTATATTGCTTTAATTATGGACATTCTTGATTACTACCACTGTGTTGTACTATTGTAATGTGGGATTTTCTCCCCACTGACACACCATTATCCCTCGCTTCTAGTCATCATCCTATGTTGTTCAGGACGATGGGCATGAGTCCTTGTGGCTAACCTGTCTTGGATAACTATTCATTGGTATCAGGGTCTGGGACATTACAATCCAAGAAATAGAAACTGACAAAACTCGCTATGCTCAATGGAATGAAATTTCAAAATAATTTTAAATAAATAGGACAATCACTTTACTCTTAAAATTTTAACTATAATCTTGAATAGCTTTGAAGTTAAATAATTCAAGAAGGTAAAATATCAACATCATTAAAAAAATACAATGTTTGGAAAAATAAATGAAATAAACAGTGAAATGAATAGACTCATAAGGTATTTCGAATTTATCGCAAATACCATT
Source organism: Viscum album (assembly GCA_963277665.1). Taxonomy (NCBI): domain Eukaryota; kingdom Viridiplantae; phylum Streptophyta; class Magnoliopsida; order Santalales; family Viscaceae; genus Viscum; species Viscum album. The sequence goes on from OY728162.1 coordinate 823,595,549, forward strand.
TTCTCCTGGGAGATTAGATAATCATTTCTAAATCAACTCACACATTATTACTCCTTTTATTTCTATAGTTACTCTATGATAATCCTCCATCCAGTACCACTTGATTGTGAACACATCATCGCCTCTAAAATTAAGATATAAATTTTCTATTTAAAATTAACCTTTATATTTATGAAACAAGAATGGGTAAGTGATTTTAAATGATTTCAATATTAAATCAATCCCGACCTGTCATCGGGACCTATGCTGTGACTACCTCAAGCCTGCCTTCCATAGGCCGGGGGCTGGCGACAAGCACCAAGGCGTAAATCCTGGTAAAAAGGGAAGGCATTAACTTTGTGAAGTAAACAAACACCACAGAGAAAGAAAACAGTAGAAGTAAAAATTATGTAAAAACTAAGTACAACAGTAACTGTGGAAAAGTAAGTGGGCCAGTATACAAACCGAAACTGAATGTAAAGTAAAACTGGAAAGGGAAAACAGCAACTGAAAAGAAAATGCGCATCGCCGAGCTGTCTACTGGAAATCCCACCTGAAGATGACCAAATATTGCCACTGATTCATCTAAGCCGTCAGACCCACAAAGGATCGATAGGTACTAACCCCTGCAATGACCCACAAAGGATCGGACCCACAAAATATTGATAGGTAACTAACCCCCGATATGACCCACAAAGGATCTGACCCACAAAGGATCGATAGGTAACTAACCCCCGCAAAGACCCACACAGGATCGGACCCACACAGGATCTGTAGGAGCTAGCCCACACAGGATCGTACCCACACAGGATCAGTAGCACTGACCCACAAAGGATCGTTGAGTGCGGTAGTCGTCGCCGTCGAATCCACTGGGGATCTCTGTACAGTCATCATCATCATAGTAGCAGTCGCAGCCAGCTCTAGGGTTCCCGCACACAGCATGCTCATTCGGGAGGGTCCGCTCCACGAGTCGAGAGGCTGATACATCAACTGACACATATTCCAGAGTTGATGTATCCAAAAGTTCCGTATTGTCAACAGGAACTCAACGTCGCAGACGGCACGTCAATCGGACGCCCGGTCTGAGAGTTATTGGCTTTTTCGTCCCAGGGGCCCGGTTGGTTTTTTAAGGAAAAACCAACCCGACCATACTCCACTTGCATCTAAACCTCAGGCGGAGTAAGCCAAAAGATCCATCTCACTTAGAGGAATTCAACAAAGTCGACGACACATCAATCGAAAGTTCGATGCTCAAGATATGAGTGTTTCCGCTCCGAGGGCCTAGTTGGTTGCGTGTACGAACCAACCCGGCCGAACCCAAAGTATTCCGAAACCATGAGTGTGATACAACGAAACTACTGCCTCGATCCAAGGATTGAATCTCCACTGACGGCGCGTCGTTCGAAGGCCCGTAGCTCAAGTTATGAGAAAAAGACCGAAAAGGTCTGGAAACGGGGGGTCTGGGCCCGGCCCGACCCCCCCTGAGTCGGTCCGAACCGGGACGACCCGGTTGGGCGCGACCTGGCCCGGCCTGGGCGCGACCCGGCCGGTAGGTCGGCGTGGCTCGGCTCGGCCGAGCTGCCGAGCAAGGGAAAATGCAGGGGGGCGTGCTGCCCCTGCGTGAGAACACTACGGCCCCGCGTGGGTCTGCCCTTGGTCAGCGGATGCAGCAGGGCCGCATCCCGTGTCTCGCCGGACCCACGCGGTCGCAGGTCAGCTGGCCACCGCCTCTGTGGCTGCAGCCGCGACGGCTCCGTCCGGCGGCACGCCGGGTCGCCACCGCCTCCGGCCGCTGGTGGAGTCTGCGGGCCACCAGAGTTGCTCTAGTGGTCCGATTTCATTTTCGTCTACATCGTAGCTCATCTCGGGTCCCATTCTTCAGTGCGGAATCAACAAATCATCTCCGCGACCCGTTTTGTTGTCTTCCGCCGTTCCACACACCAAGAACAAAAGGGCGGTGGGTTCGGACTTGTTCGTTGGTCCGCACCCACCACGTTAGCGGTTTGAAACAGGACCGTAAATCCAAGCAATTGATAAAACACGTCCCACAATAAAAATCCGCGGACCAACTTGTTAATTGGTTGGTCTTCATTCTTGATTTGGAGGAAAAAAACATGGATATTAACATTTTCAAAACGACCGCTACCTTCGTCGTCGTCGGACGCGAGTTCGTTATGGAATTGACCGTCGCGGAAGAAAAGGATCGTCGCGTTGCGGAAGGGCATCACTGTCGCACAGTACTCGACGTCGCATAGACAAACTCCGAGGATCAAGTACATACAGATTTAATTATAACAATTAAATCCATGTTGATGTTATAATCCAAAAACAATTAAAAATACCACAATCCCCAACCTCAAGTTGCCGATCAAAGATTGTCACGGGGAAAGAACGTCTCGGAAGAAGCGTCGGCGTCGTGGTACTCGGCGTCGAGTCTTCGATCTCTGAGGGATCAGTGTTCTTTGCGTTCTTCGTGTTCTTCGCGTTCTTCACGTTCTTCACGTTTTTCACGTTCTTCACGAAGGAGGATGAAGACCATTATAGATTCTCCAAAGGTTTAACACAACAACCACATAATAAAATAAGTTCTCATCTTATTTTATTTTCAACTATAGAATTTTAAAAACAAAAATATGTAAAGAACAATTAATTCATTGAATTAATTGCAATGAACTAACCTCCCAATTAATAGGGGTTTTAAGAATTTAGAAAACGCGTCAGTTGGCTTTCATTTAAAGAGGATTTTTCACGGATGCGTTACTTAGGGGAAAAGAAATGGTGGGGCTCGTGTGGGCCCCACCACACAAATATCCTACGAAGAGGGTAGGATATTTTGGGTTCCACCCTATCCGCTTCAACTCAGCTTAAACAACCTTAAGTGGATTTAATTGGCTTTAAGTGAAATAAAATAAATTTGTCGAACCACTTTATTTTATTTCTTAACTTAAAGCCCAAAAATTAAAAACCACACCCGAGAAAACGCAACTCCGGAAGAGGATTTTATAAGCCAGTACCGGCGCTGCGATTCCATTGGTGCCCTCGGAATTCAATTCTGAGCACCGGTTAAAATGTTAGAAAAACCCGCTCGTTCGTTCACTGAACGTACCCGAGCCAAGCTTCAGAAAATAATTCCGGGCACACCGGGCCTCGGAATCACGTGCTGTCAGAAACTGCGTTCTTGTAAAATTCCAAAAAAAATTAAGAGAAAAAATTCCATGAAATTTACGGGTCTTTACATCACTCCCACCTCAGGGCTTTACTTCCCCGTAAATATACATCATAATCTAGGGAAACAAATGTGGGCACCGAGCACGCATCTGAGCCTCCTGCTTCCAAGTGCACTCCTGGAGGTTCTCGTGCTTCCATCTGATGCGCACTAGAGGAATCGATCATCCACGTAGGACCCACTCTTATCGATCCTCGATCTCTATCGGGAACTCCACAAAAGTCTCCCCATCATCAACGTCTAGTTCCCCATGGTCAATGATATTCGTCGGGTCATGCATGTATCTCCTCAGATGAGATACGTGGAAGACGTCGTGCAGTCGGTGCAACTGAGGTGGTAGAGCCAGGTGCTAAGCCACCTCACCAATCCTGCTGAGGACCTGGAATGGTCCGATGAAGCGTGGAGACAACTTTCCGCCTCAACCAAATCTCCGTAATCCACGTCGAGGTGAGACACGCAAGAAGACGTGGTCGCCATCCTCGAAATATAGTGGCCTCCGCCTCTTATCAGCATAAGACGTCGTCCGGCTCTGAGTTGTCCTCATCTGCTCCTGGATGACCTGGACCATCTCTGTCATGGCCCGGACCATCTCTGGCCCCACAAGTGCTGACTCCCAAGGGTCTGTCCAGCACAACAAAGATCAGCAAGGTCTGCCATACGACGCCTCGTATGGTGCCATCCCGATGGTGGAGTTGTAGCTATTGTTGTACGCAAACTCCACCAAGGGTAGTTGGTCCTCCCAGCTTCGAACAAAGTCGAGGACACACGCGCGGAGCATGTCCATGAGAGACTTAATGGTCCTCTCTGTCTGACCATCCGTTTAAGGGTCAAAGGCAGTGCTCAGACGTAGCTGCGTCCCGAACGCCTCCTACAACCCCTTCCAAAGCTGGGATGTAAAGAGAGTGTCTCGATGGGAGACGATAGATGATGTCACCCCATGAAGCCGTATAATCTCCTGATCGTAGAGACGCCCCAAGCTCTCCACTGAGCCCTGCTCTCTGATGGGTAAGAAGTGAACCAACATGGTGAGTCGGTCGACAATCACCCAAATGGAGACGTTACCTCTGGATGTGCGTGGAAGTCCAGTCATGAAGTCCATAGATAACATGTCCCACTTCCACTCCGGGACCTCCAAAGGCTGTACGAAGCCAGCTGGTAACTGATGCTCTGCCTTCACCTACTGGCAGGTGAGGCATCGAGAAACAAACACTGCCACAACCTTCTTCACGCCCGGCCACCAGTGCTGTCGTCTGAGATCCTAGTACATCTTCGCCACTCCGGGATGTACCTCCAAAGGGGAAGTGTGAAATTATCTTAGCACCTCCTCTTATAAAGTGACTGGTACCAAGGTACATCCTCTAAAAAGGGTGTCGTGCTCTTCTCCCAAGGAGAAACCATCAGGTGGCTGTCCTAAGGATATCTGTGCACGCCGCATCTCACAGTCAGTGTCCCCATGTTGTGCCTCTCTGACCCACTATAGTAGTGGAGGAGAGACTGTGAGAGACTAAAGGAAGGCTGCGTTATCTCTATCCACAAAGGATATCTAAAAAGAGGCTAGCTTCTCTGCCGCCTCCTCAAGTAGCTGAATGCCCTTCCTTTTGCTGAGAGCATCAGCTACCATGTTCCCCTTTCCAGGAGTATAGACTATCTCAACCTCATAGTCCTGGAGGAACTCAAGCCATCGTCGTTGTATTAGGTTTAGGTCCGTCTGCGAGAAGATGTACCTGAGACTCTGATGGTCAAAAAAGACTGTAAAGCGCTCTCCCATCAGATAGTGTCGCAATTTATTCAAAGCGAAGACCGCTACTGCTAACTCCAGATCATGGGTAACATAGTTCTTCTCATGCGGCCTCAACTGACGTGATCCATAGGCAATCACTGCCCGATCCTACATCAGGAAACATCGGAGTCTAGTCCCTGATGCATCGCAGTAGACTACATACCCTACTCCCTCCTCAGGAAACCTCAAGATATGGGCGCTGGTCAATCTCTGTCTCAGCTCCTGGTAGCTCTGCTGACATCTGTATGACCACACGAATGGTTTCCCCTTCTTCGTCAAAGCTGAGAGTGGTTCCACAACTCTGGAGAAGTCTGGCACAAATCTTCGATAGTATCTAGCTAGTCCCAAGAAACTATGCACCTCTATCACGCTCTTGGGTGGCTCCCAAGCTAGCACTGCCTCGATCTTCGCAGGACCCACTGCAACTCCCGCCTCAGAGATGACGTATCCCAAGAATTGGACCTCACGTATCCAGAACTGACACTTCGAGATCTTTCCATAAAGCTGGTTCTCTCAGAGTGTGTCTAGTACAACCCATAAGTGGTAGGCATGCTCCTCATCAGTCGTCGAGTATATCAAAATTTCGTCGATGAAGACTACGAAAAATTGATCGAGGTATAGATGAAAGATCCTGTTCATGAGGCCCATGAACACTTCTGGAGCATTGGTTATGCCGAATGGCATAACCAAGAACTCATAGTGGCCATACTGACATCTGAAGGCTGTCTTCTGCACGCCCTCATCTCGAAAACTGAGCTGATGATAGCCTGACCTGAGGTCTATCTTCGAGAACCACCGTGCTCCCTTGAGCTGATCGAAGAGGTCATCAATCCTTGGTAGCAAATACTTGTTCCTCACTGTCACCTGGTTCAAGCGACGATAGTCGACACACAGTCGCAAGCTCCCATCCGCCTTCTTGGAGAACAATATCGGGGAAGCCCAGGGTGAAACAGTAGGTCGGATGAATCCTTTGCCCTGCAAGCCCTCCAACTATACCCGTAGCTCTCGAACCTCAGTGGGGGACATACGATATGCTGGAGTCGATATCGGGGTTTTCCCGGGGCACAGGTCAATATGAATGTCTACATCTCTGTGAGGAGGTAGCCCTGGGACGTCATCGGGAAAGACATGCGCATACTGATCCACCACTGTAGGAAAACTAGGACTTCGCACGTCAACTGCACCTTGGATTATGCTAGCCAAATGATGAGTGATGGGCTATCCTCTCCTCTGCAGAGGTCCATCCTGTGCTGCTTAGGATCCCTTCTCGCCGGTGAAGGTGAACCTGCTCCCGTCAGTGCGTACACATCGTACCTTGCACCTAATACAGTCAATCAATGCATGGACTGTAGATAACAAATCCGTGCCCAAGATGACGTCGTAAGGACTCGACGCCGCTACAAGAAGATCCCAGCCGAAGAACTCGCCTCCTAGAGTAAGCTCACACTGCCGGCACCAGTGCATAATTGTCGATTCTACTCCCGTAGGAGTATCTAGCCATAAGGATCGAGCCAACGACTCTGTCGGAATCTCCGAGCTCTGAACAAGGGTTGCGACTATGAAAGAGTGACTCGATCATGTGCCTATAAGAACTATAGAAAGGGTGGAATAGACACAGATCGTACCTCAAATCATCTCCGGTGCGCCGTGGTCGTAGGCCTCCGCTGCCTAGAGCTGTGCTTGTCTCTGCCCGCCATCTCCCTGTGGTTGGGGTGGACCTCCTGGTGGTGGTGGTGGTAGAGCCTCAAAGCATCGCCCACCACTTGCTGCTCGGCCATCTCCTCTACCTCGTCCGCCTCCTCCCTGCGGACTGCCACAGTCGACCCTCTACCTCTACCTGGGTGGCCCCTCAGCCGTCTGCTTCTCCTCAACACGGTGGGTCGGGCAGTCACGAGCCATGTGGCCCTGCCCGCTGCATGTATAGCACTGTCTGCCTCTCGAAAGACTGGCTCCACGTTGTGTGCCCCGCACTACTGAGCCAGTTTCCTAAGGCCGTCTGCGTGAGGGTCTGGTTTGCTTAGACCCCTGAGTCATCCGTCGACTGCCTGCTGCGAAAGACTCTACTATGTGCCGCCCCGCGGTAGGTCTCACCGCTGGAGAAGTCTCAGCAAGAAATCTCTCGATCAAAAGGCCACGCTCCAGTACTCCTTCCTGAGTCGGAATACTGAGGGAGATCAGCGATGCCCTGATTTTGTGTCTCAATCCCTTCTCAAAGGTCCGGGCCCAGACGAATGGGTCCCGTACCATGTCTGTAGAGTAGCGCGAGAGATTGGTAAATCTCGCCAAGTACTGGGCGACCGTCAAGATTCCCTACCGCAGTTGATGAAGCTCTTCGATGCGCACCGTGCGGAGGGTGGCCGGGATGAACTCTGAGCAGAAGAGGTCCTCAAAGTCTGTCCAGATGAGAGATGCCTCATCGTGCACATAGAGCATCAAGCTCCATCATCATCCCATTGCTGCATGCAGTAGGCTCGCTGCGAGGATCACCATGAGGTCTGCTGGTGTCCTCACTCGCCTGAAAACTCATACAACTGCCTCCAGCTAGTCCTCGGCTGCCTGGGGGTTCGTCTCCCCACGGAACCTAGGTGGTCGCTGGCGCTAGAACTCATGCAGTGCACTAAGGCGACGCACATCGTCAGCGGCTGGTGCTGGAAGCATCGGTGGCTCGGCGGGTAATGGTACCGCCGGTGCCTCAGCTATCAAAGGGCCATGTACCGAGGCCTCGTCGCTCGGTGGGATGTCATCATGCACAACTCTCAGAACCCTAACTAGCTTCCATCGTGGGGCCATCCTGAAAAGGAAACAGGTGCACCACGGTCAGAACAGTATACCTGGTGAGCTGATACAATGTAATCACAAAGAAAACATGAAACACACATGCAATCAATGTTTTCGTGCATTAAGTCAGAAATCAGAAGTCAGGGTCCTAGTGTACGGATACGTCGGCCTCCGCACCAACATTGGATTCCCTGGACGGATAACCACACCCAATATGCTTAACACTATTGCTTCCCATAGAAAAAGATCAGAGTCCCAAGTTCTGCGGTAGAACTGAACACCTCAGATACCAATTTGTCACGACTCGTCCTCGGGACCCGTACCGTGACTACCCCAAGCACTCCTTCCATAGGCCAGGGGCTGGCGACAAGAACCATAGTGTAAATCCCGGAAAAAATGGAAGTCATTGGCTTTATAATGTAAAAAACACCACAGAGCAAGAAAGCAGTATAAGTAAAAACTAAGTAAAAACTGAGTACAACAGTAAGTGTGGAAAAGTAAGTGGGCCAATATACAAACCCAAACTGAATGTAAAGTACAAATGGAAAGGGAAAACAACAACTGAAAAAGAAGCTGCATCGTTGAGCCGTCCACTGGAAATCCCACCTGAAGGGTGGGTACAGATAGCCTCCACTGCTCCTCGGGTCCAGCCGACCACTTCGAGTACGTCCCGCCCAGTGGTCCACCACCAGGTATCGTCCTGCTTCGTAAGCCTCAACCACGATCAGCGTTGTCCGTCGTCTGCAACCAATACAACGTAGTGCGGGCATAGCCCGTGCAGGGGTGTGTATAAGCTACTCAGTAGGGACCCCGAGACCCCCGAAGGTCTCCCAGAATCCACAAAGTATAATCCAAAAAGGAAAGATACAATCACGAAGTAACATCCGACATGGCTTAGGTATATGCCCATACATATACCTAAGTCATCAATTCTCGCTCGGCTCCAACATCTGAGCTCAAGTATAACCCTGTCCACACAGGAAAGAAAAACTTAAATCCACATAGGATACCACAACACAATCCACAAAGGAATGTAAACAGGATTCAGCTCACATAGGTATACTTCTTCATAAGACGATAAAGATGACCAGATATTTCCACTGATTCATCTAAGTCGTCAGACCCACAAAGGATCGATAGGTACTAACCCCCACAGTGACCCACAAAGGATCTGACCCACAATGGATCGATAGGTAACTAACCCCCGAAATGACCCACAAAATATCTGACCCACAAAGGATCGATAGGTAACTAACCCCCGCAAAGACCCACACAGGATTAGACCCACACAGGATCTGTAGGCGCTGGCCCACACAGGACCACTGAGTGCTGACCCACACAGGATCTGACCCATACAGGATCGGTAGCACTGACCCACAAAGAATCGCTGAGTGCTATAGTCGTCGTCGTCCAATCCACTGAGGATCTCTGTACAATCGTCGTCGTCATAGTAGCAGTCGCACCCAGCAGTAGGGTTCCCGCACACAGCAAGCTCGTTCGGGAGGGTCCGATCCACGAGATGAGAGGCTGATACATCAACTGACACATAGTCCAGAGTTGAAGTATCCAAAAGTTCCGTATTGTCAACAGGAACTCAACATCGCAGACGGCCCGTCAATCGGACGCCCGGTCTGAGAGTTATTGGCCTTTTCGTCCCAGGGGCCCGGTTGGTCTTTTAAGGAAAAACCAACCCGACCGTACTCCACCTTCGTCTAAACCTGGGGCTGAGTAAGACAAAAGATCCATCTCACTTACAGGAATTCAAAAAAGTCGATGGCACGTCAATCGGACGTCCGAAGCTCAAGATATGAGCGTTTCCGCTCTGACGGCCCGGTTGGTTTCATGTATGAACCAACCCGGTAGAACCCAAAGTATTCCGAAACCTTGACTGTGATATACTGAAACGAACATGTTGATCAAAGTATCGCATCTCCGCTGATGGCGCATCGTTCAGAGGCCCGTAGCTCAAGTTATGAGCAAAAGACCAAAAAGGTCCGGAAACGGGGGGTCTGGGCCAGGGACGACCCGACCTGACCCCGTTGTGTCGGCCCGAACCGGGTCAACCCGACCCGGGTCCAGGACCGACCCGGTTGGACGCGACCCAGCTCGTCCCGACCTGGGCGCGACCCAGCAGGCGGGTCGGCTTGGCTGGGCTCGGCCGAGCGGCCGAGCAAGGGAAACCGTGGGGGTGTGATGCCCCCTCGTGAGAACACAATGACCCCGCGTGGGGCCGCCCTTGGTCAGCGAACGTGGCAGGGCCGCGTCCTGTGTCTCGCCAGACCCGCGCGGTCGTAGGACGGCTGGCCGCCGACACAGCCGCGCCAGTGACCCGCGCCGCTGCTGGAGTCCGCGGGGCACCGGAGTTCCTCTGGTGGTCCGATTTCATTTTCTTATGCGTCGTAGCTCATCTCGGGTCCCGTTCTTCACTGCGGAATCAAAAAATCATATCTGTGGCATGTTTTGTCATTGTCCGCCATTCCTCACACCAAGAACAAAAGGTCGGTGGGTTAGTACTTGTTCGTTGGTCCCCACCCACCGCGTTAGTGGTTTGAAACAAGACCATAATTCCCAGCAATTGATAAACCATGTCCCACAATAAAAATCCACGGACCAACTTGTTAATTGGTTGGTCCGCATTCATTCCATAGAGGAAAAAAACATGGGTATTAACATTTTCAAGACGACCCCTACCTTCATCGTCGTCAGACGCGAGTTCGTCGTGGAATTGACCATCAAGGAAGAAAAGGATCATCGCGTCGCCGAAGGGCGTTGCTGTCGCGCGGTACTCAGCGTCGCGTAGAGAAACGCCGAGGATCAAGGACATACAGATTTAATTATAACAATTAAACCATGTTGATGTTATAATCCACAAAGAATTAAAAGGACCGCAATCCCATACCTCATGTTGCTGATCGAAGATTATATCGGGGAAATAATGTCGCGGAAGAAGCGTCAGCGTCGTGGTACTCGGCGTCGCGGCGTCGATCTCCGAGGGCTCGGTGTTCTTTGTGTTCTTTGCGTTCTTCGCATTCTTCGCATTCTTCACATTCTTCACGTTCTTCGTGAAGGAGGATGAAGACCATTAGATATTCTCCAAAGGTTTAACACAATAACCACATAATAAAATAAGTCCTCATTTTATTTTATTATCAACTAAAGAAATTGAAAAACAAAAATAAGTAACGAACAATTAATTCATTGAATTAATTGCAACGAACTAACCGCCCAATTAATAGGGGCATTTATAATTTAGAAAACTCGTCAGTTGACTTCCATTTAAAGAGGAGTTTTCATGGTTGTGTTACTTAGGGGAAAAGAAACGGTGGGGCTCGTGCGGGCCCCACCTCACAAATATCCTACCAAGAGGGTATGATATTTTTGGTTTCACCCTTTCTGCTTTAACTCAGATTAAACAGATTTAAGTTTCATTAAGTGGCTTTAAGTGAAATAAAATAAAGTTGTCGCACCACTTTATTTTATTTCTTAACATAAAGCCCAAAAATTAAAAACCACACCCGAGCAAAAACAACTCCGGAAGAGGGGTTTCTAAGCAAGTACCGGCACTGCGATTCCATCGGTGCCCTCGGAATTCGATTTCGAGCACCTGATAAAAAGTTATAAAAACCTGTTCATTCGTTCACTGATCTTACTCGAGCCAAACATCGGAAAATGATTCCGGGAAAACCGGGCCTCGGAATCACGTGCCGTTAGAAACTGCGTTCTTGTAAAATTCCAAAGAAAATTAAGAAATAAATTTCCTTGAAATTCATGGGTCTTTACAAAATCAATCATATTGAACCTCTATAAGAGTACAAAAAAATAAACATGATTTCTTCAAGGTGGTAGTAGTATAAATATCATTAATAATATGGGTGAAAATTTAATTCCATGCACTCCATTGTTTTATTTCCCATCTGATTCATCCCATGATAGTAAAATCATCATCTCCTATGTGAATGAATCCTTGTTTTGTGAAATAATTTGTGAAGTGTGGAGATTAAATGGTGACATCATCTTTTCTTTATACCCTTATGTAGTGAATGATCCATGTGTATATCCTTATCTCCCACGATCATAACACAATAGGCATTTTGAGTTCAATTCCTCCTATAGATTCACTATTTATTGAATTGAAATATTTCGTATGGATCATATAATTAATATTTCCTATGAATTTATAATTCAAATAAATGAAAACATCATATGATTTGGAAAAATTTCATAGAGGACATAGAAATATATTAAATTCTCTAAAAATTTCAGAGGGGGTAATATTTTTTTTTAAAGTTAAATATCCTATAAGATCTCTAAAATACCATATAATTCAAGAATTCAACCATGCAGCCACCAAGATTCATACTGTTAGTGAAAAATATCCTAGTGGGTAACATTTATGAAAAATAATTATCATATTGGTGCTCAAAAATTCTCATATGTGGGTCTCAGTGTCATACGAGATCAGAATTATCTTCCAATATCAATTTTTAGAACATTGAGTTTTCATACATAGGGTTAGTTATCCTATGAGGGGTATATTTACCTATTAAGAAGACCAAAATATCCTTCTAGGAAGGATATCTAAAAGTAAAACGTCATTTGAAATATTTTCATACGATGTAAAGAAAATTATCCTACATGATAAATTGTCTTATGAGATAGATTTTCTGATGGGCCAAACATAACAAAAATTTTGAATTTTGAGTTCAATAATAGGACACAACAATGAATTTTATATATTAAAAATAAAATTATGGATTTTTCAAATAATTTCATTAATCAAAAAAACATATAAAAAATTGATTTAATTCATTTTCATAATAATTCAATAACTATACTTCAAAACAAAAAATTGATGTGATTTTAATTAAAAAGTGTGTGGATTAAATCATTTAAATAAAAATGATATATCGTGAATATATCAACTATATCATGAAGGATAACATAATGTGGTTTTTTTTAAATGGTAGTGCTTAGGTCAAAGTCCAAGGAACAATTTATTGAGGATAGAAAAAAAGGTTACAAGAGTCGAAAGGATGGAAGTTTCCTACAATAATTGTCATAAAGCTGAAAAAGATCAAGAGAGAGTGCATCAATCCACGTCATCTCCTGATTAACTCCAATGTTTGCAAGCGCATCAGTAACTTTGTTAGATTCTCTAAAAACATGTTTGGCGATATGATTGAACTGCAGAAGACTGTCGAGTCACTTCATCCAGCGAGTAGTGAGAGGCCATGCAAGGTGAGTCATCCCCTTCCAGATTGCTTGAACGATGGTCGTCGAGTCACTTTCAATCCAAATCTTCCTCCATATTTTTTGGAGGGCATAGTTGAAAGCGTGGATCACATCCATCATTTCAGCTTCCAATGAAGAGACAGTGGCACAACTAGTGAAAAAACATCCATGGCATATACCAAGATGGTCTCTGAAGATCGCTCCGCAACCGAAAAGTCCTGGGATTCCCTTGGAGACACCATCAACGTTCACCATGATCCATCCTGGAAGCGGAGCCTTCTATAATAATTCAAAGGTGTGTTTGGGTTGCTTGAAGATGCCTTCAATGTGAAGTCTCTGAAGAATCTCGACGTCTCTAATAGTATTATTGCAGTGAGCCTTTTGGATAGAGGCAGCCTCACGCGTCGCAAGGAGGATACGAGCATTACCTTCATTAAGATTTGATGAAGATTTATTATGAATCATATTGTTTCTATCATACCAAATCACATGAAGAAGCTCATAAATGACATAGCGGAAAAGATTATTTATTTGTTGTGATTCCTCTTGATAAACACAAATTTCTAATTGAGATCCAATAGTATCATAAAGAATCCATCTGCAGCCAAATAAGTCAAGAGTATAATTCCAAAGAGCAGAAGTTGTAGAAAAAGACAGAAAGGGATGATTCGCATCATTCCTGTGTTGGTTTCTGAAGCAACATTTTAATCATAGTTGAATACCAAGAGATTGTATGTAAAATTTAGTAGGAATTCTATAATGTGAAATTTTCCAAATAAGTTTAAATCTTGAGGGTTTAATCCATGGTTTGTTAAAATGGACCAACCATTCAATGTTGGAGTCAGTGCTTATGAAATTATGCTCATAGTAACTTATTGAGTCCAGGATTCCATTATTATCAGGTTCCCAGATAAGGAAATCATCAGTAATGGAGAAAGTATAACTATCAATGAAATGGATAATGTTATCAGGGATATCACTATTGTGAGAGTGAATAACATCTTTAAAGGTACGATTGGCGTTTTCAATAGTTTCATTAGAAGATAGAATAGATATTAGGGGGGTTCCAGTCCAATTATCAAGACAAAAATTCATGGATGAATTATAATTGTCCATCCATCAGGAGTTCTTCATAATGTTGAAGTATGTGTATTTGATAGAGGTACAGATCGAATAGGTGATGTAATTTAAGTTACCCTTTTTAAGTTTGTGAAGAAATATCTTTTTAAGGAAATCCAAAGAATCTTAGTTGGTATGAATTATCCTCCAGGTAAGTTGATCTTGTTGCGCATCATTAAAGAGTCTGAGATTTTTAATTCCAAGCCCACGTTTTTCTAAGGGCTTACAGCAGGTGTCCCAAGGGATGGTAAAAATTTTTCATTCAAGAATACTTCCAGTCCAGACAAAATTTTTAATATAGGCATTGCGATTTTTATGAGTGTTAATAGGCCATTTATAAACCATCAGTGAGTAATCCATGTTAGAGATAATGGTAGATTTAACAGGATATATTCTGCCAGCCATGGAGAGGGATTTTCCATTCCAGGTGGAGAGTTGTTTAATAATTTCATCAACAATATAGGAAAAATAAATGGATGTTGGCCTTCCCCAGAAGATAGGAACACCAAGGTAGTTGAATGGGATGGATCCCTCTTTAATTCCTAATTAGTTGGTGATGGATACCTTTATGTGAGGGGAGAAATTTTTACCAAAAAATACAAAGGATTTATTCCAGCAGATCACTTGACCTGAGACCTTCTCATAGTGAGACAAAGATGTTTTTAAAACCCGAATATTCCTTTTGTCACCATTAATGAATAGAATTATGTCATCGGCATAAAGTAGATGGGTGGGGGCATTCATGTCCCAAGAAGCCTGGATGGGCTTGAGTTTACTTTTCTCGACTAGTCGGGTAAGTAATCTACTGAGGTAGTCTTCCACAATAACAAACAGAATGGCTAAAAGAGGATCTCCTTGTCTAACGCCTTTAGAGAATTTAAAATACCCCTTTTGGGATCCATTAATCAAGATATAAATAAAATCATAGTAAAATAATATTTTTATTCTCAAAATAAAAGTAACTTTGAAGCCAAAGATTTGCAGAACATAGAAAATGAATCTCCAAGCAATGGTATCAAAGGCTTTTCTAATGTCGAGTTTAATGGAATTATTTCCACCTCTTGCATTCCAACTAAGAATATTGTTTCATTCCGAAGTAAGGAAAATTTAGTCTTGTATGTATCTGACCTTTATAAAACTAAATTGGTTGCAAGATACAATTTTGTTGCAGATAGGGGAAAGCTGATTAGCGAGAATCGTGGTTATGATTTTATTGAGAGTATTAATAAGGGAAATAGGTCTAAACAGATAGATCACCGAAGCATTCTCCACTTTAGTAATTAATGTAAGGAATTGAGAATTTAGACCATAAGGGAGGACACCATCCGAGATGAAATATTTAACAAGTTTACAAACATCTAGGTGTATGATATCCTAGTGTTGTAGGAAAAAAGCATTATTAAAGCCATCGTGACCAGGAGCACTATCAGGCATTAAACTAAAGATAGTGTCCTTTATTTCATGGTCCAGGGGAGTGCTTAAAATATAATCGTTGTCCATGTCATCAACCATAGAGGGGATGACATCGATCATAAGATCCTTTTTGACCTCCGGATCATTGAAAGTATTATGAAAGTACGGGACAATATGATTGGAAATGGCCTCCTAATTGTCAATAATAATGGCATCATGAACACAGAAGGTAAGAGGTCTACTAATTTTCAGAATTCCCTAAAGGGAATTATAAAATTTGGTGTTTCTATCACCATTAGAGAGCCATTTTGTTTTAAAAACTTGTTTTCTCATGTTATCCATGAGGGTGATAAGTGATATTAGTTTTACAGAAGTACTGATTTCAGTTTGGGGTTCAAATGTGAACTCCAATCTAGTAGCATTGTTTTGAATGGGAGCTAGCTCGCTTTTAAGAAGGGAAATGTCATTGTCAATTTCATTAATTTTAGACCTACAACAATCTTTATGTGCATTCTAAAGATGTTTTAATTTAATATTACAATAAAAGGAATCTCTATGATGATTCATAGAATTCCAAATGTTTTTAATGAATGAGACACAATCAGAGTGTGAAGACCATGTATTGTTAAATCTGAAGAGAAAAATAGTTTCATAATTTTGGTGAGAAAATTGACAAGAATTGGGTGATGATCAGAGTTTATCATAGAAAGGGTAATGTTAGAAATGGTCTCCCGTTTATCAAGAGCTGTAACATTGGTAAAAGCTCTATCCAATTTTCTAGCAACAACCTTGTAGTAGTGCCTTCTATACCCGGTGTATTTAGCACCAGTGAGGTTAATTTATATTAGATTAGAGTCTTCAATAGAAGCCCTTAACTCACGAGATGATATGGAAGAATGCGATGGGACAACTTATTCACTAGAGTTATGAATAGCATTAAAGTCACCAAGGACAATACAGGGGACTTGGATACTAGGAGAAAAGACATTGAGATCAGTACAAAGAGGATGTATTTCTTGATATCTATTTGGGGTTATATTATAGTTTAGTAAAGATGTATGTTATCACATAAAAAGTCACAGGTGAAATATTGATCAGAAAAATCATAAGTGTTGACATTTTGTGAATATGAGTGGTAGAAGACCCATAAAGAGTCATCCACAGGTCCCTTCTTACAGGCCCTAAGGAAAAAATATCCATAAGAGTCTAGATTTTTAAAATTAGAAGAAAATTTTATTTTAGGTTCAGCAATAGAATATAATTTTGGTTTATGAGTTGTCAAGTATCTCTTGAGCACAACAAGTGTGTCAGGGTTAGCGATTCCTTGGAAATTCAAGAAACGAATATTCATTTGGACCTATGTTTAGGGTTAGAACCCCTTTTTTGAGTTACTTGATCCTTTAAACCTCTTTGATATTCTGATGGATTGATTGGAGGTTGTACTAGATTTCCTTTTCTGCTAACTAGAGGAGATGATATAAGAATTCCTAAAAGCAGAAGTATTTGTTGTATCATGTGCAATAGAGGGTGTTTTAGTGCATGTAGGGGATGATATAGGACATCCCTCAGCCTGCAGGGATGCCTTAGGGGTAGGTTATTGATTATTTTCGATCTTAGAAGGAGTAGAAGTCAAAGTTTTATGATGCAGTGGGATCAAGTTGGCATCTGATTCCACTGATTTCAAATCTGATTTGTTATCATTAACATAAGTAGAAGTTAATAAACTAGGAATATTAGGCTTACCAACCTAGAAGACCATATTAGCAGGATCAGTTTCACTGATATCTAATTTTTAGAGATCAGTAGGTAAAGAAATAGACATAGAGGGAGTTGAGGGATTGGCAGTACCTGTAATCTTCATGTTTGTTTCACTAACCTGTTTTTCCAGAGTGAAATCTGGAGTCATAGTATCTCCCTCAGTCGTTGTTTGAGGAGAGGCTGATCATGTGCACTTTAATTTATCATCACTAACCTTTATAGAAACATCTAATGTACTAAAATCTAAAATATTAGAATGAGCAGTTTTATCATCATGGTTATCCTATCTGCTGGCAGGTTCTGGAAATGGCCCAGATAGAGTGTTTCGAGGCAGAGTAGCAATAGCATTTATAGGAACATAAACCTCAATGTTACCTTGTGGAGAGGCACTATCAGGATATGCGGCAGCTATCATAGTTAAAGAGATAGAGTTTTCAGATCTCACCTGATTTTCTGGAGTGAGAACAGGGTTGGAGTTCTGTTGCACATTTGGAGAAACCATATTCTCCTTATTATCGGTTTTGGAGTCACCTATTTTCAAAGAAAGCTTCCCTACATAGATGGATTGAGAGTTGTTCCGGTCAGTGTCACCTTGTATTCATGTTTCATAAGCATTATAGGGTGAAGGTTCTAAAATAGGAGGCTGAGAAGCTGTGAGATATTGTGATTCATCATATAAATAATGGTCTTTTACCAGATTTTCCTCTTCCTCAACCATATCACCACAAGATCTACCTTTATTTAAGGGGTTATAGGCACTTGTTTTTTTAACCCAAATCTAATTTTTTTTTCTTAGTGATTTCCTGAGTTTCAAACAAGGGAGATTTTCCTTTTTTGTTCTCCTTAACCTATTTCCACTCATGCTCTAAAGTCTTAACAACTTGTTTTCTTACTACACAACAATTAGCATAGTTGTGACCTATGATTTTGCATACCTCACAAAAAGGAGGTATTTTCTCATATTCAATGGTAATTTTAGTTAAATAATCATGAGCACTAGAAATTTATAGAATTTTGGAGCATTGATTCATGGTTCACTTCCACCATAATTCTTGCAATGATTCCAATTTCAGCATTAAGGGTTCTCTGGTCAATTTTAACAGGAGAACCTATGAAAGATACAATATCATTTAGGATCTTAGGGTGCCAAAAGTACCATCTTAGACCATGTAGCCTAATACATATTTGATCTGTTCTATTTCTATGCGTGTATTGATTGAAAGTAAAGTCCTACTCAGATAATCGAACAAAAACAGGCTTCAAATTCAAATTTCCAATTTTCCAAATACGCGCAAGTTCATCCTATGAGTTAAACAGGATATGGAAATTTCCTCTTCCTATTGGAACTAATTTCTAGCTCTGTATGTTCCAGCATTGTTCAATCCTAGGTTTTATTTCAGTTAGAGGCCAAGGGTGATCTTCTTTAAGATATGAAACTCGATCTAGAACGACATACCTGCAATAATGAACTCTTTGATGGAGCGCATCAGCATCGGCCTCTACATGAAATCATCCATCATCTAACCTTTTAGATAGAGGTGGCTTCGTTTCCTTCGTGTTGCAGAGATTCGGTCCTTTGAGCACATCAAGAAAAGAGATATCCTTGGATCCCCCTACATAGGGTTGACTGTGTAAGCATTCAATCGGTAGCTAAGAATCTTCTTTGTCTTCCTTGGGAGGGATCTCGCATGCTGGATCAAAGCCCGTCATGAAGGGTCAATACATTAAAATGAACATATACTCAGAATAAAAAAATTCAATTAGTTGAATATAAACATGAAAATAATACTAACATATGAGAGTAAAAGTTATTTTATATATTCCCCACTAACTAATGATATTTGTCAAGAAGATTGTGAGTGTGAAAATTATTCCTATTTTATACACATGTATGATTCATTCAATGTTTAAATCATTATGTTATAATCAATGATATACCAATAATGGGTTTTCCATTTTTATGATAAACTTTTAGGTGTTTTAAATGATTTCTTATTATGTGAAATGTTTAATCCCCCTTTCATTATTAAAGATTATAGTTCCAATAAGATTCTAGAAATGGATCACAAATATGAAACTACACTATTTCCAGTAAAAGATATGGGAATGTTTTCATTGTTCATGAAATTTTGATGATGTAAATAATAGAAATAGAAATATATAATTGACAACTCCTACAAGATATTCTATAAGAATATTTATATATTATAGAGTTTAAATAAATATTTGTCTTTGTAGGACAATAAATGAGGCTTCAATAAGGGTCATTTTGAGTGTATCGTAACCAACAATTCCTCAATAATTATTTATATTGTATATATTTTTCCATAAACTCAAATTTTCTTGTACTAATATGATATATAGTGTTATTAAAAGGATAAATTACACCTATATTTTAATGGTGAGATATATTAGGAGTCTTGAAATAATTTTGTTATCCTTTTATGATATTATTTGAAAATAATATCATTAAAACCTATCCATATTCCATATAAAATTATATGTTGGATCTCATGGGAGTTAAAATATTAAATAAATACATCATTTCATAAGTTTGTGTGTTACAATGTAAATCAATTTTCAATGATAATTATATAAAAAACATGCACCATGAATACAATGAGTGTTATTGTGAGTTATCAAAATGTTACTAATGATATTATATAAATCCCTACGATGGAATCTAAAAATTAATAAGAGATATTGTTTTATATGAGAAAGTGAAAATCTATAATTTTGATTGTTGGAGAAATAAAGAATATTTTATTGTCAAGTCTTTATATGCATAGGATTTTGATATAGTAAAAATTTCAATAACTGTTCAAGAAAAAAAATGTTCTTAGGAAACATTATTTATAGGAATGTTTTTACAAAAGATAAATCGTTTATAATCAATATAATATGTGATATTGTATATATTGGAGATAATGAATCCTTATCCTTCATGAAAGGAGTAAATAGAAAAAAATATTTTAAATGGAAATTATTTATGAATTCATAAACAGATTACATATATGTAAATAATGTCAGTAATTTGGTAGAACATATGACTATTGAGAACCCAACTGGGTCCAAATGGCTTTTCAGTAATGTTCTCAAAATGGGTGGTAAATAATGAACCTATAAATGAATATTTTTTTATAAATGTTTTTTGATAAGTCAAGATGTCGGATCTAATGAAACATTTTCATTAGTAGAGATATTTTTATTTATTTACATTATAATTCTTGTAGAAGTGTACCATAATAATTTGTGACATTCTTCACATTATAGTTATGCCATATATTGGCCCACTTTTATATCTATTTTGGTTATACTATTTTGTAGGAGTTAGTGGTTGATATTTTGGATTATATGAGAACAAATAGAGGTTCATGATTTGTGCATGTTTAGTATTAATTGGGAGGGAACTGTGTGATATGAATTATTTGGATCCAGTGTATTTTTTCAGAGTTTGAGAATGGTTTGTCAAATTGTGAATATTTCTTGGAAACATGTGTGATGGGTTGTCTAGGGTTTATAGGTGGTTTCATGATGACTTTTTTAACCATGTGTTTATTTATAAGTAACAATGAACATCAATTTTCAAGGGACAATAGAGATGAGATTATTATCACATAATTTTTCTAATCATGCATACAAACCATTTGATCAATATGAATTTATTCCAAATGGAAAATGACCCCAATACGAATGGTTGTTTTGACCAAAATTTCACTATAATATCTAATTAGTATGACCCATAATTTCCTTAACACTCTAGGTAGTTCTCTCTTAGGTATCATATTTATTTTCTATTGATTTAGCTGTATCTATTTATGTTATGTGTAAATATCTTCTTCATTTTGAATCTGTTCTCTTGATTAAATCTCAATCTCTCATCCACTAGATTCCTTAGAACCAAAATGGTGTTTTAGAGGAAAATATAAGGATTAATGTGTGTAATAGATTTTTTTTATTATAGATCTAGAATTTCAAGGACTAGATGTCTTTATTTATGATTAATATTTTCAAAGGAAACATTGTTTTCTCTATTGGTGTTGTAGGTGTCTCTATATAATAGTTATTTTTCATGGACAATTTTATCAATATTTTTTTTATCCATTAGTTCTGCTAGTGTAATAGGTTTATTTGATATGTATTGGGGTTTATTTATTAAATTGAATATTTTTCATTGAAAATGTTTTAAAAGTGATTTTTCATTAATTTTTTTTTTTAAAAATCATTTTTTTTATCAAATATATCATCGATGACATGGATTATAAAATGGGTTTCCCATATTAGGAGTGGTAATGATTTTCATATTTTAATATTTTATTAAATTATGTGAATGATTTACATGTATGTCTTATAAAAACATATCACATGGTAACTGTAAGTACATCAGGTTATGTACATATGAAAACCTCAGTGAGTGTAGAAACACTAAGGGTTATATGTGTGATATTTATATACTATGGTAGGTTATGATATCATTAAGATTCCAATTATATTGTATTAGTGTATCTTGTTTGTCCTATATATTTATTTCCATATGACATATCCCAGTTGTGCATGGTTTTATTCATGATAGTGATGTTTCATTCTTTGATTCCTCAAATCAATACATTTTTAGTTAAGGAAACTCATCATTAAATCCATTTATGTAATCATTCAAATTTATTTCCATATTCTTAGGGATTTCAATATGGATTGTTTTAAAGTAAAATAAAAGTATTTTTAAATAAAATATTTTCAAATGAATTTATCTAGAAATTGTTTTTAAATAAATTAATAATGGTTACATAGATTATGGATTCATGGTTGTATACTTTTAGGAATTTACCTCACACATTCTACATTCCATTAGTAATAAACATACATTGATTTATTGTATCCAATTAATGGTACGATTTTCATGTATCTAGATATATTCTCTTGGTTGTTGTGTCTTCATGGTGATTTTGTAATGTCATGAGGGAAAGTCACATGGATGCATGGTTTTGGTCTTGGACCTATGTAGTTTCTTGGATTATCATTCTACCTTATTTTGTTTCATCTCATTGATTTTTACCACGTCATCAATTATATACAATTGTTTTATATCATTATATTATTATATATGACACATCATAAATTCTTTTTTCATATTCAAACCATTCCAATGAATGTTTTTTTGATATATAGGTTATTGTAACTAGTCCATGGCGATCAGAAACACTATTTGATGTTGTAGGCTTGCTTTGGTGACATGTCAAGTCGACCTAGGGTGTTTTGATGAAAAATTTCATCAATTGGAGGTTTATTTGGTGGTTTATTATATACTAGTTTTACTACCATCTAGACACAGGTGGTATGTGCATAAGGGTTCATCGTCCACTCAATTTCATATCTAACCATTCGTTACTATGATTGGTCGAGTATTTTCTCATCAATATTGTATGATTTATTTTGGTTTTACTTAAACGAACCTTATTAATTCTATCAATTGGTTTCTACTATTTTAAACATTACTTTTTTTCAAGGGATTTAATATGGATTAATGATGTTTATATTTAAATTCTGAGATGTAATACAATGATTATAAGGTGTTACCTCTTGTGATCAATATATAATGTCTCCAGAATATTTTCTTGGATTATAAGGGAATGACTAATTGGAAAAATCCAATATGAAACCAAATAATTCAACCTTTCCTTAGTGTAAATATAAATATAGGTTATTGAATCACATGGTGAATATGGTTGTGAAATCTGAGAATGGATGGTAGATTATCCTTTGTTGTTAACAATTAAAATTACACCAATATTCCTTGGTGAAAAAGGAATAAAAGAACCAGAGGAATATATTGAGATAATAGATCATAATTTCCACTTTTTAGGGGATCTAGATGACTATGTTTTGGGAAATTATATTAATGATGTTCCTAGAATTAAATGGTTGGATTCTATATTTCTAGATAAATTACACAAGGAAATAACATATACAAAAATCAAGAATTCCCCCAACAAGCAGTTATATCCTAAGACCTTACATGTGGAAAAGGCTTCAGAGTATGTCACCATGAATGAAAGAGACAATTAAATAATGGATTATGATAATCATTTCACTATGTTATTTCATATATCTTCAAAACATGGCACTAGTGGATATATAAAGGCTATATGGTCTCAGATGTGTCTGATTCTAGAGATTTTATTGATGCTTATTATCATGTTCTTGATTGCCTTTACCTATGTAGTTGATAATGTGGTTATAGCTGATGGAGACCTAGTTGTGAAAATTGGTCATAGTGGAGCATCTGCTATTATTGGGGGTAGTCAGGGTTTGTCACCTATACTAAAAAAGAATTATAGCAATGGTTCTTTGTTTTCGTTGGGATATATTAAAGAGGGGTCTTCAGTTAAAACTAGGTATTTTTCTTCCATTGTGGAATAACTAGACATTACAAAGCCTAATTATACTGTAACACCCAATATCTTCCATCACTATGGATAATATGGTCACCTTAAATCTTTTTTAGTAGAGTTTCATATAAAGGCAGAGATGGATACACCTCAATACAAGATTTAATTATTAGTTAGGGGATATAAAAAGGTGGTGGATATCATTATAATTTTATGGGGGATAATTAGTCTATAAAGAAAAACCAAATATGGGTTCAGTTTGGATTCCTTTAGATGACTAAGAATGCACCAGAGGAATCATAAGTGGTTCTAACTACTATGATATGTAAAATATTTATTACTTCCTCTATAGTATTAATATATTTGATACCAGTGCATCTCATTATTTTATATCATAAAATTTGATCAACATGTTGTGATAATTATTAGAGCTCATGTCATTATTTATGTATCAGTTTTCTCCCTTATAATGTTCTAAAGAGTATGGATTTAAATATTCTAGGTTCTAGGGTATGATCACCGACCATGAGGACATATGGAATTTTCTTTTTCTTGATCTTAATATCATTGAACACATAATTGAAATTGATTAGATGGTTTGTTTTAAGTCCCAGGTTGACTGTTATCATTTTCAACATTACTTTCAATCTCTCAATGTCATTACTTGTGACTTTCATGGTGAGTTGGATCTCATATATGGGCGAGTAGGGAATATTTTTCTTGGGTTAAGAATGATATCATATTAATTTTTAGAGATTTTTATTGAGTCCATTTATCATTAGTAAGTCATTATTCTTCCTAATATTAGTAATGGTCGGGATAAAGACCTTCATGGTAACATTTTGTTGGTCAATTACCCAAAGAGAAGATGAGTTTACTATTGTCAATATTTCTAGGATGATCTTTATCTCATAAAAATTTTATAATATGACATGTACTGATTAAAATTAATTTAATATTTAGATATGTTGATCTTGAGTCCAAAATATTTGTTTTTATGAGTGTTTCACCTTGTAATTTTCGGATTCTCTTCGTAAATTATTATATGGAAGACTTTAGTTGTGTTCTCACTACCAAAAGATTAATAAATTGTCTATATATATAGGATACCATATTCCTAGGATTTATGATATGTTTTATCAATATAGGGGATCCTAATCATTTTATAATATTGATTTTTGATAGGGGTACCATCAGGTAAGAGTCTGAAAGGTTGATTATCTGAAGACTACTTTGTAGAAAAGTTATAGAAATTATGAGTATTTGGATATTACATTTCCCTTGTTAACAATAATGTGGTGTTTTTATCTTTTATGAATTATATAATTTATAGGTTATTGGACACCTCGATGGTTGTTATTGTGGATGATATTGTTCTGTTTTTTAAGACTAAAGAAAACTCAAAGGTCATATTGATATTCTTCTCAGAACTGTGAGTTAACATCATATGAATTGAAAGATAACTAAATTACAGTTTTTATACGAAAAGTGAGTTTTCTAGGACATCATATATCTTAGTGACATATCTCATAGAATCATAAATAAGTTCAAGAAATGATTTCCTTGGATCAAACAATATTGTGTTTTAAATTGAGATCTTCTTAGCTTTGTATGGTTATTATAGAAATTCCATTCTAGATTTCTCCAAGACTCTATCTCATATGTTAGAGTTGAACTTTAAGGGTATTGATTTTGATTAGAATGATAATTAAAAATGATAATTTGAATAAATTAAATTGAGGATGAATTTATATCTAGATTTTGTTATTTTGGTTTTGGGTTTTTGTTACCACATATGTTTTGGTGCCTCAGCTATTGGATGAGGTTGTGTTCTGGTGT
Organism: Viscum album; assembly: GCA_963277665.1. NCBI lineage: Eukaryota > Viridiplantae > Streptophyta > Magnoliopsida > Santalales > Viscaceae > Viscum > Viscum album. Next base: position 823,621,059 of record OY728162.1, read on the forward strand.
AGGGGAAAATGAAGCGGCATATGGATGTTACTAATTAATCCCTCATGATGATAATTATCCAAACACTGATCATGAATTTTTTAACATTACTCATACTATTAATACTTGGAACCACTATCTATTATTATATTGTTTTAAAATATATTTTTATTAAAAGTGCCTGATGTATATTTCTTCCTAGAGGCATATAAACCTATTAAAAAGATTTTTGGTTGGGTATATTCAAAATATTGATATTTATATTTCATACACACCATGAAAATATAATGTGGTCACTAATTCCTTAAGAATGAATTCAACAAAACAAACCAAGAAGGAATCTATGGAAGAATGATTTTTGATGATTTTATTAAATGAGATGTGCATTGACGTGGAAGAATTTTATAGGAAGGATTGATTATATAATGTGAAATATGATTATTTATTTGATGATTTTATTCCTCATAGAAAATATGTAGAAACATATTTTCATCATTTTAGTTAAACAAACTCTGGAAAAGTGACCTCGGGTTATCAGACTGAGTCTCCTTATGTTGTTTTTAATTTTTGAGGTAGATTAGTCATTCGAATAACTTGTTTTCTGGAATAGGTGGATAGTGGAAATCAGTACAATTGTTCCATACACCTTGGGACTACCAAGATGAATCATTATTTGAGATTTTTTCATTAGTTGATGGTGATGAGGTAGTCAATTATGGATTTTTTTATCATGATTCCTTATCTAAAAAAGATTAATTTAAATCACCAAAGACCAGACAAATTGTTGTTTCCTTTAACAATTATAGTATATAAGTGGGATAAGATATGACATCGTTTTATGATTAACTTGGAATCCTATTAAGAAAATATTATTTTTTTGATCAATTATTTACATTCAAAATTATCTCATTTCCATTACATTAAGAAGACAATAGTGGTAGAAGAGCTTGGGATCCCAGATATATAAATGATAATGTTGCTTTATGAAGTTCCTTTTTCTTTTATTTATAATAATGATATGTGATTTAAATAATGGTTTTGGAACTGATTATAAGAGGTGATAGGTATCCAATTGATGTTAACAATAGTATATCATTCTCAGACTGATGGACACACTCATCAATCCATTCAGATTTTTTTGGATATGCTTTAGGCAATAATTCATTATTTTTATGGTTTATGGGAATGGAATTGGTCCATAGTTGAGTTTCCCTATAAAACGGTTATTTGTATTTTATAAAAATATAATGAATTGAATAATTTTATGGGTATCATTGAAAATATACATTATGATGGGAATATTTAAAAAAATTGTCTTTGGTTGGACCAAATCATATATAACAGATTAAAATGATTATTATGTTTATATGAAATATGTTAAAGATATATTCGAGTCAAAAAATCCTATTTGAACTATTTTCATTTCCAGCTTGGGTTTCCAATATTTTATTGGGGTTTTCTCAAGGATTCCACTTATTTGGGACATATTCATTTGGGATTATATGGAATGTTGGTTACTTGGTTTATTGTAAATTTCCAAATCGATAAACATATTTGGAATTTTGGTTACTCGATGGACTTACTATATAACATGACATCAATATGAGATGTGTTTCATGATTTCTAACCAAGGAGGTATCAACTAGACCATTATTAATTGTTAAAAAGGGACGATATTTATCATAATCCCAAAACCTTAGTGGATGAGATCCATGTTTAGATTATGGATCATCTGAATATGGATTTTTGTGGAAAAATGATTCCCATGATCCTTGTAATATAGAAGTGTGGATGGGATAGTCCCATTGTTTGGGAATATCATGTTTTGATGATGTAACAATTTACTTATCCTTTTCATGTTAATAATCATAAAATCATTCTAGGGAATGAAATTGGCACGGTGGGGAGAATTTTGACACCCACCGTGTCACATGTATGTTATTTTTTTGGCCTCTTTTTTCAATATAATGGTTCTAAATTTGTTTATAATTTTGGGATAAATATTTTCAATTTAGGGGAGAAAAAGGATTAGCATATGTATTGTGACCAATTATTAGTAAATATGAAATAATCATGAAATATGTATGTGTTGGATCTAATGAAAATTTTAATATTTTTACCATGATTTTTCTAACTGATAGTGAATTCTATGAAAACCATGAGAGTGGATTGGTTTGGATATAGAGGAAACATCACATCTTTCACACACATTTTTTAACATTGTTACTATTCTTAGGTAACCATACACATTCGTTTTAAATTGATAGTTATGACCACATGGTTAGTTCATGGATTTTCTAAATGTGAATCCAAACTATGTGACTCGTATGGGTTTTATAAAATTTGAAAAGTACCTAGACACCCTCTGTTTTTTTAACCCAAATTTTACCATATTCTCTTATTTTTTTGACTCATACATTCCTTGACACTCAATAAAGTTCTGCCATTTTTATCTAGGCGATTCCCTATCTATTTGGTTGATCTATTCAAGGTATGTGAGAATATACAGTTGATTCCTCATCATTTCTCAATATCTACCCTCATTATATCTTCCCCTTAACACATTATAACCCTTATGTGTCTTGATAACATGATCTAAGGTGTCAGGTGAGTAATTATTTTGTTTTTTTATAGTTGTAGGATAATGTGGAATAAATCATTTCATTTAAAATAAATTTTTTTGATGGTCACTATGTTTCATCCATTGGTGAGATAACAGACTCTGGATAATTTTAATTTCTCATTGCATTACATATAATTATTTTATTTTACTTTGGTTTGGATTATGGAAATATGTGTTTTGATATCAATCATGTCAAATTTATGCAGTTTCTTTGTTATTAGAACTAAATTTTTTTTAAGGGTTTTTAGTTAAAAATATTTTTACCCACTTCATGTGATTGATGAAATCCCTCAAATTTGGTATTGTATCTAAAATGGCTATTCAGGATTGGGACAAGTAATTTCTTACTTGTAGAAGTTTTTTATAAAATAATGGGCATGATTTACTTGAACATATTAAGAAAACATGGAACATGGGAACCACGTGTGCATCAGGTTATAGACATATGAAAAGGTTAGTAAGTGTGTCACCACTAGGGGTGTTGGTTATAGTACTAATATATTATGCAAGGAATCATTATCAAAAGGATTCACATTCTGTTATCTCACAATTAATTGTGTGTCCTAGTTACATAGTCTCATAGTATAGAGACCAATTATTCTTTGTTTTATTCAGTATAGTGATATTTCATTCTTTATATTCTTACATATTTCCCTTTGTATATTTGAAGGATATTGGTCAATTTGATAAATGTTATAATTCAAATCTATTTATGTATTCTTATGCAATTGAATATGGATTATTTTAATGGTAAACCAAACATTATTTTATGATAACTTTTTTCAAATATAATTATATATAATACCTATTTTGTATTTAATATAGAATTAATGGTTTAATTTTGATAGACATTGAATATATTCCTAGTGGTATCATACTAGGTATTTTCTCTCACACCTTACATATTTATTTGGGTGTATGCATATATAGTTATATAAGATCCCAATAAAGATATGATTATCATGTATTCTTATAACTTATCTTATAAAATTTCACTCCATGGTGGTTTTAGACAGTTATGCAGGATAGTAACATAGAGACTTAGTTTTGGTCTTTGATTTATGTAATATTTTGGGATTAGCATTTTTGATTGTTATGTAATGTATCATGGTTTCATATTGCTTCTTCCCTAACACACTCTAGTTTTTTACCTTTATCTTGTTATATATAATACATGTATTGTTGTTTTTAAGGGTAAATCATTCCAATTTTTGCATGTGTTGATACCCAGGTGTGTGTTTCCATCAAATGGTGATCTGGAACATGCTTCAGCCCTTAGGGCGGGACTTCTTGGGAGACGTATCTGTTCTAACTGGGTAAATTAATTACAATAATATATTTAATTGTTGAATATTAATAGAATATTTGTAAATTGAATCCTTTAAAATATTTTATAATATTCAACTATAAGTGTTTCAGGCCTAAAAATATTAAATATAATAAAAATGACACATAGATCCATTAAAGGATCCATGAAAATATTCAAACATCAGATGAATTTTTTTTCATGTGTCTGAAAGAGTTTAGTCAAAGAATCGTATTTTTCCATTTGATATATATTGATAAAATTTGAAAAAATAGTAGTCTTATAGTTCATACGTCTTAGTTGATTATACTTCATCATGAATGCCATAAAGTAACAGCCCATGTTTAAGGAAAAATTTATAATGAGATCAAACTATGGGTTTCTTGGACTAATTCAACATTTATAAATTGAAAAGGAATAGAAAAATAAAAGTATATCAAATTGGGGAATATTTTTTTAAAATATCACATGTCATAAATCATTCAATGGTTATGTATCCGAAGAAATATTTGGAGATTAATAAAATAAATAAAACTATATATCTTTTTGTGATGTAATTATAACACACTCTATATTATGTACCTGATTTTATATTTAATATGTATAAATCATGGTAAAAATATCAAAAAAAATAAATAGTAGAATTATATTGATTGGTAATTATAATTATCCAGTAGTATTTATGAAGTACAAGGAACATGTATACCATACATATAGAATAAGAAGAGAAAGTTATACATGGGTTATAATAACTACTATATAAATAGATCAATATGATGTAGTATTAGATTTAATAAATGTAAATGAGAAACATAAGATCATTATAGATAGTGGTTACAAATTTTATAGAATATGAGTATATTAAATTTTAAAATTCAGTAAAAGTAGTAGTATATATATGCGTCATTATTCTAGATCATGGAATTATACAACAAAATTATATTTTTTTCATCAATTTTATTATAATAATATTATAGTAGTGATACTGGACAAGAACTCAATGTTATGATAATGGTAATGAGTAATATACTTTCAAGATATCATCTCTTAAGGAATTTTACATTACAGGGTGACGTTACAGTTACTGACTTTACATATGAAAACATGATGTACCGAATTACTAACAGAATATCTTAGTAGAAACAATATTTTTCGTTGGAGTGTTAATACATTGTGAATAATAAATTTCTAGCTCTAGTGAAACTGGTGGTTTTATTAGCTTGTTTTCCTTTTACCAATAAAAAATTAAAAATTTTAATACTATGTAATTCATGGAGTATGAAAAATGCATAGTTTATATGTATGATGATAATAATAAAAAAAATAGATATTGTAATTCACATATATTAAATAATGTATACAGTATCCTTAAAAAACATATCTATAACGAGAACCCCATGAAAACATGACAATAATGTAAAAAATATGACGTATTATCTTGATTAAAAAATTTGATGGGAAAAAGATGATATATGACTTTAACTTGTTAGGTGATCATAACACTACATAAAAAATGGATTCTATAAGAAGTTTAAAACACCAAAAATTGATTCTAAAAGTTTTCTCAAACAACTTAGGTGCACTGAGTCAAATATTAATTAAAATATTTTTTTACTAATTGTGGTCTTCGAGGACTTTTATGAATATATAAATTGTTTATATAATGAATGTGGAAATTTAAATTTATTTATTTTTCGAATATTTAGTTGTAGTTATAACTATTGTGGAAATATTTTTATGGGGTTATCTAAATTATATAAATTTTAATACATTAAAGGACCTTATAATCATCATAAAAATATTACATGATGGTTTTGTAGGGCATAACATAAATTGGAGATTGTTTACCCATAGGTGGTGGATGTTAAAATAAATTCTCAATAAATAGCAACAAATTATTATTTACTGGTGGTTAAATCTATTTTTATACACTATAAATAATTAAATGATAATAAGTGAGATCTATATACACTAATATCATCAATTTAATGTCTATATATATCAATAACATATTTAATTTTTATGTATCAATAGTATAATAAAAAAGAATTTAATAATTATAAATATTATATAAGAAATTTTATTAGTTATATAAATATATTTTTATCAATGAAATAATATAAGGGAATCATATATATGTTTTAAAAGATAATATACAACACATGAATAGAGGGATCCAATATCAAATCTATCACGAAATGTTAGGTCGGCTTCCTGCATATGATCTACAATACTCATGTTCATGTCTACTAATAGACTTCGACACATAATATTCCCATGTTAAATAGAATTTGAAATATTAATTTGTTTTCATTACATATTGTGTATATAAAATAAATTTTTAAAAATTATCATAATAATATATACATATTAATATAAATGTTCCAGATTTAGTATAACCCATACCATGGTTGAAATTTCATGAGGAGTCCTCTTTATCCTGGCCAAAAATAGATATGAAAAATAATTAGACATTCATTTGATGGAAATATATTAAAAAATACACTATAAATATTTATTGTGACTATCATTTACTTGTTTATAAAAAATTATAATTCTTCTATGTGATTGGAATAATTTTTCGACAAAGTTATATGATGGCAATGGACATCATGTAACAATATAATTTCCCCTATATGTACTAGTACAACCCACTCGCATCATCTTCAATAACCCCATATATGTCAAATGGAAAAATATTTATAACTAATTTAAAAATTATTCATTAAAATTTAAATATTAATTCCAATAATTTCCATGCTTTAATACACTCTGGATTGTAATTATGACACCATTCTCTTAGTCAATGACCACAACAAAAATAAACTCCATCTAATCCCCCTGACATCCTTGAATTAAAATACATCAAAATAGTTCTATTTTTAAAAACATATCTTAGGATTAGATTTTGGTGAGTATATATTTATAGTCATTAAATAAAAATCACTAAGGGTAGATATAAATCCATTTTGTGAAAATTATAATACCTATGTATATAGTGGACTACTAAATTGAAATTTTCGTTTTTATTAAAATTTGTTAAAAATATCAAAAATTGATTGTTTGATTTTGAATTCAGATATTCTATTGGCATATTATCTTATCTAATGTAATTTAGGTTTAAATATACTGTATAATATATATTGTGTAGTCTTAATAGGTTGTTTAGAGAGGGAATTCGTATTTAGTTGATGATGGTGGAGATATGTAATGTGGTAAGTAAAACCTTATATTTTAGAGATCCAAAAGGTATATTGAATTATAGAAATTAGTTTTTAGGGTGTTATGAGAGTTATTTTTGATGAGGATTGTGGTTTATTGATCTTATTTGTAAATTTACTGGATTCATGCAATGAGAATAGAATCTCAATATAATGAAACTAAGGAGAATACCTAATGAAGGTGGGAGAATATAATATCAGTCTGATGACATATAATTTTTTAATTACATCATTTTATCATTTAGTTTTATGGTTTGTAGCATAAAGTTTTCCAAAAAAAATATAAAATAAGTTATAACATGATATACGATTAAAAAATGTAAAATATTTTTAAAATAATGGATAAAGATTAAATTACAGGAGGTAATCTATTGAAAAAAATAATATATAAGTTAATGGAGTACTAATAATATAATAAATTGATTCATAATCGAATATATTATTTTCATCCTATGTTATTAACATGATTTCATCATCTTTACCCTCCATTACAAGACTAACTACTTCAATATCATCATAGATAGATATAGAAATCTTATAATGCTAAAAAAGTTCATTATCATAAAAAAAAATCTTCAACTTTGTCACTAATATCATACATTTCCATTTGCTTGATGTGCACTCAAACACCCCCATAATGAATCTATTAAACACATTTTAGACAATTTTAGCATGTGAATCCAAAATATATGGATCATGTTATATATGCTCACATATATTGATCAATAAAGGTATGTTAACATAATTAAATTCTATTAAAGAACTCCTTATTCCCAAAAAAATATGGACTAGCTGGAATATTAATAACACAAATGAAAATTATCCACTATAATTTAATTCAATAATGAAAATAAATATTCTAGGGTATTCCAATCTTGAAAATTATATGAATTTTTTTCTATTTTTTTTAAAATCCTTCATCATTCAAAACTATATAACACGTGGAGGCATTAATATTTAATTCATAAATATCCTACACTTATTCAAAGGTTCTTAATAAAAATATTTCGAACCATCAAGAACTGTAGATCTATTACCAATAATCACGATCTATATATAAAAATATAAAATATCATTAGATACAGAAGATAATTTTATTTAAATACTATTATTATAAAATTGATTGTGATCTTAGAAAATGTGAAAAACAATCAATAATGTAGTTGTTAATGGATTTTGTTATCTATTTACGCATTTCTATTCAACATCAAATTCACATCACTGTTTTAATATCCAATTCTATAACAAATTGATTTAAAATATCCCTATTTAGTAGCACATGTCCATGTGACTATATAGTATCTATTTTTGTCAATGAAATTAATAATATTTTCCTCACAAGATGACAAAAAATTGGATTTTTTGTTGATATGTTGTAAGACTATAATTGATTAGTGTTGTCATAAACATGTCTAAATCAACTAAATCCGTTTTCAATATTATACATACATATTGAATAAAAGTTAAGACTCACTTTAGCTATATAACCATCAGAAATGGAGTCATATGGTTGCGATTTAATTATCATAAAATACATCAAATGACCTAAATACCTAATAGAAAAGTAATGTAGCATAGTAAACCATATATGTAATGAGTATGAAAATTTTAATATTGTAACAAATAATAAGTAAGATGAAAATAACACCCTATGATATACATCCATCGATAAAAAATGATTCCACTAACATTAACTTCCACAACCAAATACATAGTTATATGAATTTCAATAGGTACATTAACATTTTTCATTCATTAATGGAAAACATATATTTATTATTTTTTCAATGAAAAACTACATCAAAAGAATTTAAATTATCATTTTGACATAGATAATACTTTATATTCATTTCTTTTATGTTAGTATAATAATTATAATTAAATTTTTTTTTACAAAATAATTAAATATTATAAAAAATAATATAAATTTTTTTCAATGTTCATAAAATAAATATTATTATGTAATAGTTTAAATTCTCAAAAATGTTGTTGGAAAAAAATACTATGTTTATTTTTTTAAAAAACTATATCTGATGGGAAATTACACTTTTCCTATAAATATTCAACATATAAACATTACAAAATGTATCCTAAAAAATTAAAAATTGTGACTTAAAATGTTAACCTGAGAAGAATATTGGGGGAGGCCTCAATTAATTTCTTTAATTGATTCATAACGAATTAAACTGATATCTATCAGATATATCTAAGAATTTATGATGACACATGAAATAAATTTTTTTCTATATGGTAGTATTATAGGGTTGAATTCATATTTACCAACTGGACATGCTTGGCCAGTGTGAGTGTTCAAACTAAACATTTTCATAATACCATGAAATCAATAATCTTCTACATTAGAGCAAAAAATATTTTGAACATTATTGTTTTCGATGTATCATATATATCTACACCATAGTCATGTAACTATTGAAATGATATTATATGAGGGTTAAGGTATACATTGATGTCATTTCATGGAATTTTTTTTTGAATGATCATCAAAAAGATGAATGAATTTCTTTGAATACAAATCCACATAAGAATATATTAAGAGATCAGAATAACTAACCAACTATTATAGGTTGTAGATAGAGTTCTAAATAGATTAAATCCATTATTATAAAATATCAAACATACAATACTTGGATATAAAGATAAATTCAGATATGAATAATAAAATGATTTACATGATTTAAAATCAATTGGATGATGTGTAAACTTATGATTATTCATTTACATGGAACAAAATTTCATTTTTTATATGTTTAAAATATATAAACAATCCATAAAATCATGGTTCTAATGGAATGTAATATAAAACCATTATAGTAGTTTTATTTATATTATTATTTAAATTATATTAATTAATTATTAAATCATTATTCATTGACTTCCATATATAAGAATGGCATATTTTACACTCTTATATATCAGAATATTCCCCCTGATAAAGTAACCAGTCATTGGGACATGCATGTATCCTTTTGTAATTGAGAATGATATAGTTAATAACTTTCTCAATCATATAAAATTAATCATTAATCATATATTAAATAAATTAATCATGTAGGAACAACAATATCATTAATTTTTTTATTTATAATTACTTATATGCACTTAATATGGTAAAACATTATTAGAAGGAATAAATGAATATATTTTCTACATATTTCATAAAAATCCCCACATAGATCATCCTCAAATTCATAAACATCATTTTATTAATCAATACACCTATATATTGTATTAAACTCTAAATAATTAAAAATATACACCAGTAATACGATATAATCATTATTTTGTAATGCTTAGTGTCGAAGCATCATTAATAATGTCTAGATTTTCATTCTATACTCATAGGCCAATAGTTTCTTTATTCTATTGATGGAATCGATTCAATATTTATATAATCATCAATTCCCCATAAAAAATAAATATAGCATATCCAAAAGGAAATTGTTACAATATCAAGTTCTCGAGAACATCAAATATTGGAAAATGTTATTTGAAATAAAAATCAATATTCTGAAATCTTATTCATCCATCTACAAATCAATTTACAATTCCAAAATAAAAAACACTTACAATACCTTAATATAATTATTTGTGTTATAGGTAATTTAATCCTAATTTAATCCATCTTTATACTACTAATATAAATATCTTTAAAATATATAAAATGGCCTAATTAAAAAAACTCATGTTAAAAATAAGACATATCATAGAATAATATATAAGAATGTATAAGATTAAATTAAGAAAATTTATCAAATATAATATAATTAAAATCAATTGATTTTATAATTTCATATTATTTGATATAAATGTATCAAATAACATGTAGAAAAATATAATTGAAATAAAAAAATAATGACTAATATTAATTTATTCAGAATAAACTACAAAAAATCAAACATAATTTATAAATGCATAAAAAATTAAAATGGAAACAAAAACAAAAAAAATTCCCTAATAATCAACAAAAATTATCAGTATTTTATATAATTAATATAATTTACAATCAATTAAAAATGTATATATATCCCAACATCATTAATCAAGAAATCCAAAATTCATTATAATTTAAAACTCATATATCACAACAAGTCAAATAAACAATTTTAAATACCTCTATTAGTCCAATGGAGTTCATTAAAATCAAATAATAATAATAAAAATGTAGAAGTAGTTATTCTAGAAACACACCATGTAACCAGAATAAATGAACATATAAGGGTTATATATTTATGTGACATTTAATATAGAAGGATAAACCACTTATAGTAAACAGTTGTTATGGAAAATATTGGGAGGAGGAGATTGTAAAATAATAGAGGGGTTTATAAAAAGAAATAAAAGTGGATGGGATGTTCTATGTATTGAATGAGGAGTATAAGGGATGATGCGGTTGGGATTTATTTCCAAGGGGGGGAGGACCATAGGAACTCATGTGATAGAAACAATAGTTGGAGAGGTGGATTGACTATAATAAATGGGTTTAAATAAAAAATGTTTTTAAATAAATATTTATATAAAAATATTAGTTTTCGGTATTAAAATAATCAACCCTAATTTTTCATTACATGGTGATTGTAGAAAATTAATACTAATAAGTTTGTATGAAATGGTACGAGGCTCAGGTGTTTAATTAGTGTTTGTTTTTTGAATATATTTCTAATAAACCACCATATAGGTTGTTTTTCTCATTCTATAATTATTTAGTATTCTACTATTGATGTTTACAATTTTTGATCTTCAGTATTATGGATCATGAGTTAAATCCATCCAACTAGAACATCATATATTTTGGACAACACTTGATATTAGTAAATATATATCATTGATTATATACATTATATATAATGAAAACCACAAAATTGTATATATTTGGGTAGGTAATTTTCATTTATTGTGTTATTAGAAGTATGGAATTGAGTAAATGATAAAGAGGAGAATTATCATATATTTTTTTAGTAATATGATATCTCTCGGACATCGACTTGGAAGTCAGTGACTTGAATAAATTCATGAATGTCATAGATGAAGGAAATTGAATCATGTATGGTAAAATAATGGTAAATAAACAATTATAGGATAGTGAAACAAAACATCCATCTATATTTATGAGACATTATAAGATGAAGACATTATAACTGAAAGTATAGTTAATAGGAAGTTTTTATAGATATGAAAATATATCTATCACCTTATGGAAATTGGTTTTTTAGAAACACCTCTTTTTTTATGAGAAACACATAACATTATCCATATATGGTAAATGAGTTTCACAGAAAAATTTTATTGATATGTTTCAGTAATTCTGGTGAATTTGAGATTAGGATGATGTGGGTTTCATTTCTATCAGTCAGTTAATGACCTAGTTTGAATTATCATAAGTAAATCAATAAATAAATTATATTATATTTTATTCATGTTTAGAATAATTATAATTGAATATATTTATCAATGTAGTCATATGTAATGCAGTATTAAAGTAATCGATCTAGGAATTTATTTTTTTGAATTAATTTTAATTATTAAAGTTTTATTCTTTATGTTTGAGAGGAACAAGCAAATTTATTTTTACAAATTTCATCTATTTATATTTTAAATTATTACTTGTTACTAATAAAACAAATTTTATATTTTTGATTACTTAATAAGGTCATAAATGACATTTTAGGTCAGAATGGAGGATTATTCATATTAAAATATCATAAGACACTAAAATAAAACATAATCCCATTTTTAAAATTTTATTTAAGACCCATGAAGTTTTATTTATATAATTTTTGTGAATCTATTTTCTCTCATGACTTCAATCAAATAGAAGTGATAGAAACAAGAGAGAAAAATGATATCAGGTTACATCCTCCTCCGGGATAATGTTTGTATTCTTATTATTGTGGTATTTGTATCATAAAAAACATAATTTTTTTTGAAATAAAATAGTTGAATGATAATAAAATATAAATTTTTGGTATGTGTGTGGTATATTTTTATGGTTCATCATTTAGTTCCTTAAATCTGAAAAAATATGAAACCGAGTAGAGTTTAATGAGATTACATGAATAAATGCGGTATTCTTCATTTTTTGTTTATCATTAAAAAATTATATTTTATACATTGATGAATATGAGAATTATTATTCCCAATAATATTTTAAAAATATATCTAGTTAAAAAAAATTTAAAACATTGATACAAAACACATCCCTTTCCTAAAAAATGTAGTTAGATTACTATTTTGTTACAAACATTTAGAGAGATATATTTATATCATTATGTTTATCTCATCATTTATTATGAGGTAGGTGATATTTTAGAAATCATTCCAATATGTTATTACAAACACCAAGGACTTATACATGTAGTGTAGTGTTTGTATAACTGAATTTGAATCAATTAGAGTTTTATCTATGGTTGATTATGATATGAAGAGTATTTTGGGTCCATAGTTTGAGTAACGTCTCCTATAGTAATTATATAAGTATATTAAATTATATGACTTGGTTATTTTATGCTAACAAGGAATCAAATAAATTTATTTTTTATATTTTTATTGGAGTTCACCAATATAAAATTTTGGTTGATGATTATCTAAAAGGGATAATTTTTTTTATCATAAATTCACTTTTAAGGAGATTTCACAGTGGTTAACAGAGAGGTGAAACTATCTAATGGAAATTTATATTGTTTAATAATTCTTAGTATTCCAATTATAGATATAATACATGAGGTATTTTTTTATACATATTTTTTAAGAATGATGTAATTTTTAATAAGGGAATATGTTTTTTAAAGGTATAGTGAATACATGTGATATTCAGATATTCATAGAGTATAAAGATAATAAATTCAATTATTATTATCATGATTATTATTTATATTTTAATTATATTTGGGATGTAATAATGAATAAATGAACATGATTATGTTATATTATGTTAATATATCTCTGGTTTAACTATGTTTAATTCTTGGACCTAGACTAATTTGATCATGGTTAGTTAAATGTATTCAAGACCATCTATTTTTGATATAAATATATGTGTTCCTAAGATAGTGTCGACCATTATGAATGATAGTAGTTGGTGAAAGCAGTATTCCTAACATGTAAAGAACTAATTTATTATGGATTCTAAAGTTGAGAGATAATGCTTTAATTAATGATTATTTAGGTGTGACAAACTATTGGAAAAATAGAGGCAATAATATTTAATTTAATAGAGGTTTATATTGAGTGAAATTTATTTGGATTCATAATTTGTAAATTATTTTGTGATGACAAGGAAGAAATGATGTGGGAGTGGAGTAATTCAGTTTATTTAATTTTATAGGATTTTTATAATAACATCTTGACTAGTATATATATTCTTATTATATTATTGAATAGTAAATCAATATTATGATTATAATATTATTATGATCTAGAATTATTGTTTGATAATTATGATGATAATTATTATAGAGATAAAAACTTATGTTTTATAGAGTTTTACATTGAGAATTATGATTTGTTCACTCATATGAAAGGGTGAAATATATTTCAATTATAATATTGAGAGATAATATATGAAATGTGTAGTTTATTACAATGATGTAATGAAGTAGTGATAAAATAGTTGAAATGAAATTTTGATTATTTAATTAATCATATCCATAAAGAATGGAGTTATTCTAAAAAATTACATTAATTTTTCTCATGTGAAGTGAATCAATTATTTAGTTATCAATATTTAATCTGTGGTTTTGCAGTTATGGTATATGGTATCTCTTATTCCTTCAATAAACATAGAATTGAAATAGGAACAATAATTGATATTGAGGGTTTCATGTGATCAATTAATGAAATGGATTTGATATTGATCTATTGGGTTATCTTAATAAATTTCAATTAGTGGGATGTTTAATGAAAGGGAATATTGATTTTCTGTATGTTTTTTAGGGATTGACCTAGAGATATATAATTGTGTTCCAGATGAAGAGGTAATGAAAATTATGAAAATACCTAGTTTTTTATTGTTATGTTGTGTTGTGGTCGATTTTAATGTCTAAAATGGTTATATGTGAATATATTAAATTTTCACAGGTGAAATTCCCTGAATTTGTTCTTTAATATGGTAATCTTGACTCTCTTTTCTAAAAATAAATCGTGAAAATATGTGAGGAAAGTCTCCCACTTTCAGACAATGGAATTATGAAAATTAGGAAAATATAATTTGGATTTAATTCTTATTTTGTTTAATCTAGTTATGTATTTGTGTATTAATACCATGTTTCCTTTTCTATAATAAAATAAGTATGTTGTGAATTATTTTTAGATTGATGATCAATCACTTTCCATTCTATATCTAAAACAGAACTTTTTTAGTAATACTTGTGTGTCACACTAAAAAATCATTTTTTCCACTATGATATTATTTGAATTATTTATTTTTGAGTCTCTATTATTTCTATAAATTTCTGGACAAATTCCATTGATTTTTTATATTTTTCAGTTTGTAGTTCATATTGTAGAGTTCAACGGACAATTATTTCTTATATTGCTACAACCATGTGACAAGACTACATATTTTTTAAGTTCTAATGACATGGTTGACACATACATTGTCTAACCATACATCATAATCTAGGTGCTCTGATAAGGTATAAATGGTTTGGTCAATCAGGCCTCCACAACATGTGATATCCCCATGTTGTAATTTCTGGGAATCCATATTTTACCCCTAATTAAATTAAATCCTCGATCTCACACCTCATTCAATTATTCATATGATGAAGTACACATAGATCATTTATCATTCCTATTTCCATATTATATTATCTATACAATTGAAATTCCAAAGGATTTATTCATGATTTGAGAATGTATCTTCAAATTATGATCATCTTCCTCTTTAATTTCCTCCTTATTCACAATTTCGTCTTATTTCATCTTCTCCCTTGGTTATGTTCTTCTTTGGATCAGCCTTAATAATATGGTTCTTTTTAATTATTTACTTTTAATACCTAGGGCTTGTGAGGCTCTCTATGAAACATTTTCTATATAAATTCATCAAGGAATATTAGTTTATATTGATGAAGGTTGGTTTTCTATATTACATGAAACTTTTGAAAATTTATCCATTATTTCTTAGTTTAAAACAAACTTTTAAATGCCTACTGATAAGTAAAATATTATTGTATGAAAATTTTGAAAAGTGAAACCACATTTCACTTGGTTTCAAAGGAATGTTAAGGGCCATTCATTCAAAATATATGACTTAAATATCTTTTTCAATTACCACTCACAATTTTTTTTAAAATTCCACATAGTATTTTATTAATGGATTTCTTATTATAAAATGTTTTATACATTTTTAAACTAATTTTTAAAAGAAACACTTGTTTTTTAAGGGTGTTATTGTCCTTTAATGAATGTGGGTTGAGTTTTTTTATGTTGACATTTCATGTTAGTCATGAGTTTGGTTATAAAATATTTTTTTATACCATGGTTTCCAAAATTATGTTAGAAGGACTAGCTGGAAAATTTTTAAATAATATTTGAGGTCACCATGATTCATTGCCCTTTTTATGTTTTTGAAAATTCTTATGGATTAAATATTTATTTCCCTAATGTGTATATTTTATTATTGATTATTATTCCAAATGTAAGATAGGGGTTATTTTTTTGAATGGTGTTAAGAGGTGAGGGTGGGTTATTATTCTTGTTTGTGTCATTTATTAATTACTGACATTATTACCTAAATTAATATTTCAATAGATTAAATAGGGTTTTATGTTAAACCTAAAGTTATGAATGATACACTAGTTCATGATCAATATATATGTAATAAACCTTAGATAGACTATGCTCCATTTTTTATTGTATCCCTCAATTGGGATGGTTAGGGAAATGTTAAGTTTTATCGAAGGTTATTGTTATCTGGAATCAATCAAATTTATGATTATTTTGTCATGTCATATTTTATACCTGATGATCATAGCTTCCCATGAAAATTTTTATTTCAATTTTTATTCCAGTGTGATTATTTTTTCTTATAATAGAAATATTATATTTTTTCTAAAATTTCATTCATATTTATTAAACAATATTTTGTTCTAATTTTATTTAATTAAAACACCCTAGTTTAAATTGAATTTAATATCTATGATTATATTAAAATATTAATAGGAAAATAAAAAATTTCTAAGTGTTTGTTTCATTTAATAAAATGGAAGTGTATATTTTTTAAAATGGCATATACATGTTTCTTTTTTTCTTATGGTGGACTAATGAAAACTAATTTTTTGAAATCATTTTCAAAATAGATTGAAACGGTATTAATTTTTAACGATTATGAATAGGAAGTGGGGAGGATATATATTGGGTCTCCATTATCAAAACTATTGACAAGTTATGTTCTATTTTCGCCCTTTATTTCTGAAGGAGTAAGCTTGGGTTGTGGTTGTAAGGTTTCTTATGGAGTCAATTGGAAGTATGATTGTTATTTTTTTAATTTTGTTTTCATTTTTTCTTCCATGTGAGAATGCATGCCTATATTACTTCCTTTATTATAATGGTGATTTTTATTCAAGTGGTGTTATAGATGTTAAATAAATAGTTTTTTTGTATTAATGGCAGATAGAGGATATGCTGATTTTTTGTTTTTGATTTATGATCTCTTTATGACCGTTTATTTGATTCTTCATGAACATTTAATGTATATATGAATCATTATAGGATTTTCAGTTAATTTTATGCTATTAATTTAAGTTATTTTATGAAAGAAATCATCCCTAATTAGTATTTTTCATATTCACTATTTCTTATTTTCACCCTCGTGAACACCCATTGGTCCATTCCATGTTATATTTTGGGCATATAAATGATGTGAAATTTAGGTTGGTTCATAACAAAAAAGCATTAGATCATAGGTTATTATATGGGACTAGGTTCTTGGAGCCCCCTTTATTATTTGGTTGTATCAGTTAGATTATAGATAAATCTACTAGAACACCATCTATAAGTAAATAATGAGTCTATCCAGCTATTTTACATTTGATATCTTGATTTTTGAAGTGAATTAATGTTTTTAGTCTTGAGTTTTTTATTTATATCATTTTCATATGATATGTGATTTTTTGGTTATCATCTACTTTGGGTGATAGTTAGGGGAGTAAACTATGGGTACATTGTGCGATCCCGGGGATTGGAAAAGCATATGGATCCTGAGTGTAGGTTTCATTAAGAATCCAAGTACTAGTTGTGTAGTTGGCACATGGTCTACCAATCCATTTTTCCACTTACCAAATAGACTCTAGACCACCTTTTAATAATTTTATGGACTTATTTTGTTTTTAATTCATTATTCATCATGTCATTCTCATAATTTTTTTATATAAATAGAGTTTTAATTTTCAAATCAAGGTTATAAATGTTCAAGTTATTTTTTTTCAATGTTATAAATGAGTTTACCTAAATTTACTTAATGAAAAATCATTTGTTTGAATTTTTGAAGAAATGTTATCAATAAGAAGGTTGTTCCTTCATAAATAATTTGGTTTGGATACCCCTATTTTAATAATTGGTGTGTGTATTTGTAAAGGTTGTTAATGGTTTTTAAGTGGAAGGGTGGTTTCAATGATGAAATTTGGGTTTTGTAAATAATCATTCTTGGTTTCTTTTGGTGAGATGAAATGATTTTCATATTTTAGATGTTTTCATAAATTCAATGTAATGATTAATGTTTAAATGTAGTGAAGGGTTAGTTTTCCCAAAAAAAATCTTATTAATTTGGATAACTATAGTTTCTAAATAATTGGGCATTGGACTTTAAGTGTTGGAAGACGGTTTAAAAATCAATTACGTGAAATCATAATGATGTTTCAATATTTCTAGTAAATGTTTTTATTTAATTTTAAACTAATAATGTATTTTAAAATAATAAAATAAACATTAAAGTTGGTAATAAAAAATTTTAAAATGTTATGGAAGAATATTTTTATTTGAAATTTTAATAATAATTTCATTAATGGATTTAGGAAAATATTATGTTGGTTTTAAGTGGAAAAGTGGGGGATTAATTCAATGTGGTCATATGAAATTATTATTTTTATTTATAATTTAAAAAAATAAATTTGGGTATGTTTTTTATTTTAAAAGGTGGGAAGTTCTTCTATAGTTTTCATTTTTTTTGGAAACATGATTAAAATATTTAATATCAAATTTATGGGTTTTAAAATGAGAAGATATATTTTTTTGAAAAATGTTTTTTAAAATTCTGTATTTTTATTTTTAATAACATTTATTGATGTAATTATAATTTTTTTATTTTAGTTGATAAATATAGTTTATATGTGCATATTATATATGTTACTTTTCATTTCAGTCCAATAAGGATTTAGATTAATATTATGAGTGTCAAGTAGCAGAATGTCTTCCTTCAATTTTCTGTGTGTATTCTTGTTTTAGATTGGTGATGATTATCTATTTTGTTATTTTTTATGTTTATCCTTGGATTTCATGTATTTCGTAATGTGTTATTTGGATCATTATTCTCCTTGGTTTTTTACTTGCATTATCTTGGGGGAATGTTGATCATTTTAGAGTTATTTTTCTGTAGTGATCCAAGGTGACTTTTTTCCTACAAGGACGTTGGAATTGTAAACTTTTCCATTTTTGGGGGTTGTGATTTGGAAGCCTTAGGTGTGTTCTATGGTAGAAGGGATGAGTGTTACCGCTAGTGTAGGTTAAATTATAGCTAGTTCCATGGTTATTCAGATGTGTTCACTTGGTTTTTCAGATTCAAGAAAGGTTCCCCTGATTCTTCCACTTCAACCTCTATTATATGGATATGATTTTTTATCATCATATGAAAATTAATTTTTTGAGGTAATTATAGTCATTCCTTATATTTCCCTAAATAGTTTGGCTGTTTTTTCATGGATAATGTGATATATATCATTAGATATTTTTCATAGTGGAATATTTTGGGTCTAGTACATATGGATTTCTGTTGTGGTACTTCTAGATTTCAAAGCTGACCTTGGATATCATTCCCTTTTTTCTAGGAATATTTCATCCTATTTTGTTAATTTAATTTATCTCGTTTCCAGTAATGAATTGTTGTTATGGATAGTTTTTTTATTATTTGAATTATAATATTGTGGGGAGACATACATTGAAATTAATTTTTTGGGGTTTTAACCGTATTTTACAATGTATGTGGCTTTTATATTATAATGAATCCATTGAATTGGGTGGGGGTATGTGTTTTGATTCTTTAACAACAACTCCAATCAAAGGAAGGGTGTGGATAATTATTCTATTTTAGGATAATAGGTTGTTTCATCTGGATTTTTATTGTGTTTTTTGGATGGTACATCATGCCCTTTTTGTTGGGGTGTTCTGTGGGTTTCGAGGTTCTAGTTTATGAAGTCAGACTTTTTCCAACATTGTAGTGTCTTCCATTTCTTTGAGTCTTTTTTAAATTACATAAAAGTCCATTATTGTTAGATATTATTAGGGAATTAGACAATTTTGGTTTTTTCTATTTCAACATTGAGGATAGATTCATCAATAATTGGCAGTAATTTCATTTAATATTCCTGATTCTCAAATCATGAACTTAGTATGGTGGTGTGGCTCCATTTCATTTTGAATCAACGATTTAATTCCAGTCTCTCTAATGAAAAAATATTTATGGAGGGGAGAATATTCACAACATAACATTTATTTTCCTCTACTATTTTATTTGTTTCATTTATTTTTTAGACTCTATTATTTCCCTCTCTCTAGCATAAATTACCTTGAATTTTGATGTTTTTTGGTGTATAGTGCATGTTTTATGGTTTAGAACATAGTTAGTATTAACAATGAAAAAATTAGGTTGTAGGTCTAGGTCATTTAAATGTTCTAATTGTGCAGTTAGAAAATGGAATGTTTAACCCAGCATCTTTCTTATTATGCATGATCAAGGTCCCCCAGTGACACTTTCTATGTCTGAACATCGTTTTTATAACAATATGATATACAAAGATTTTAATTTTATTAGAATTCCTATGTTTAACCTATCAAATTAAATCCTCACCCTCCCCCTATTCATGTGATGTGACACCTAGGATATCCTCATATTCACCTATTCCCATTCGTTCATTTCCCACCAATAGTGATTCCATGGGATTTATTTATGATTTTATTCTCGATCATTAAGGCATAGTCATGTTTCTCATGTATTTCATTCTTATTCTTCATTTCTACTAGTTTCCTCTCCATCATATTGTTTCGTTACATTTTTCCTATGCCATAATTTTAAGGGGTGCTTCTTTGTAGTAATTGTTTACCTAGAACTTGGGAATCATTCCGTGAATCCTTTTTAGATGTAATTTTCAAGGGATATTATTTTATCTTGATTAAGGATGGTTTTATCCTTTGTATAACTATTAAAAATAATGATCCCTGATTTCTTTTCATTAACCCATGTTTTAAATCCCTACTCATTTATACTATATATGTCTATGGATATTTCAAATATTTAATCCAATTTTTACTTGGTATCTAAAGAATACCATGGGATTTTCTTTTAAAACAGATGTTATAAATATATTTTTCCTCTGTCGGGCACAAAAATTATTGATTAAAATCTCCATTGTATTTTATTAAGAGATTTAAATATATAAAAGATTGTTTAGATATATAAAATATTTTTAAATGGAAACTCTTAGATTCTATGGGTGTTATTGGACTATAAATAATGGGTTTTAGTGGTTTTGGATGTTGAGATCTCATGTTGGTTGTGTGTATGATTTTCAATGTGTCTACTAATAATTTGGTTTGTCATTCAATATTAAAATGCGTTATTGGAACTTTTTTGAATGGTTTTAATGGCCACCCTTGAAGCATTCCTTTTTTTGGTTTTGAAAAATGATATGGGTTATGAATAGATTTTCTCTAAGTTTTGAGGTACTATAAATTTAGGCTACATCCATAGACCAATAACAATGGTTTTATAGATTATTCTATATAAGATATTTATAGCCACGATTTAGTTATACGAGCATGGATAAAAATGTTCCGTACATTTTTTTCCAAAACGTGTCGAGCTCATCCTCCATCCTTCCTCGATCCGCGACCCTCTGAACCCTCTACCTCTATAATGGTGGAACTCTCATCCCTGATACCCTTTGTGTGTGACCCTCCTTCTCTAACCCATCACAACCTCTCCTATCCCCGATCCTCCTCCACCGACAATGCCCATCACTACCACCGAACAAGGAAACCCCACCGCGAGCTACTGTCACCGAACACAAGACACCTCACCTCCCCCCGATGACACTACTCCTAGGTGGAATCCCCACCTCCTCCGTCATGCCTTTGATGTGTCCAACCCCCTCTAAGTGATCTTAATCATCATATTTATGAACAATTATTTCTTCATTATTTTGTAATCAGTGCGTGTAGAGGTAAACAGAAATAGTTTCACATTTTTTTCATATGTTAATTAGTATTTTTTTAATAAGATACATTATTTTAATTATAATTGATATGAGTGGAGTGACGGAAAATTATTTTTCTATAAAGAGGAAATTAGACTTGATTTTGAATCTGAATAGTGGAGTTTTGGATAGTTGGAATCGATAAAAAGTGATGGTATAAAATATTGATGGATAAATTGGAAATTAGGGGATCATCTTAGTTGCTTATCAATGATTTTAATTATTATGGTTTGGAGTTTTTTTGACCCACACAATTATTGTGTTGGTAATTTCAAAGGATATTTGAATTTTTTTCCTAATGTATGGAGTTTTTTGGGAATTGGGATATAAATTGGAATTTCAAGAGTTTGTACATAATTGGGATGCTATTTCACATGATCCTAATTGTTATTTAGAGTTTTGGGTGGAAAATCATAATGTTTTTTCTAAGAAAACAATAGTAGTAGTCATTAGGTATTCGATTGGGAGGCACTTGGTGCCTCTTAATGGGGTTTTATAAAAATACATCATTTATGAGGTACACGATGGAGGGGTACCAGGTACTTGGTGGGATTTAATGTGTTGTGGACCTTTTATAAGGGAATTCAGGTACACAATGGTTATGGATTGGTTACCCAGTAAGGATGGGTGTGGTTTTTTATGGATAATATATAGTTATTATAGATTCCACCTTTAAAAATTTCTTATGTGGTTCTTCTCATTATAATGGCTAGAACTAGGAAAGTGGATCCCCCTTCTATTATATATTTTCTTTTCATTTTTGAGACTATGGAGATCCAAGATTGTTTCATTACTCAAAATAGTGTCAAACATTCCTCTTCTACAACCATTATTCATTCTTATTCATTCCATTTATAAATTTTTTTAGGGTATGGTTTATGTCATATGTCAAAAAAACTTGGTAAAATTGGACAATTATTATGGGTATTTATAGAGTGGTGGAATAAGTGTGTTTTTTAACATCCTCTCCTAGACCAAAACAACTATGTAATAATTATATCAGAGGATTAGGAACTGTGACCTCAGATAGTCCTCCGAAAAAGGCAAAGGCCATCCAACACCAAATAGGGTGATGTTTGAAGATTTATTCATCTATTGTCGTGTGAAAAATATTTTGGAAGATGGAAATATAGTTTTATTTTTATATTTATGTTAGATAATACAATTATTTAATATTTATTAAACCTATCCTTTTTGAAATCATTATATTGTCACCGGTCCCCCAAAGAATGTGGTTCAATGACATTAATCATCCATATTACCATCTTTTACCAAGATTTCATGTGATCTTATTATTTCTTATCATTTGATATATTTTCCCAAAAAAACATACCAATTGATATAGTATATGTTTACTATCATTCTTATTATTAATCATTGTTGGTTCCTTAAAAAAATATTCCAACAAAAATGTTTCTTATAGATTATATTTTAATACTATTCAAAAATTTCTTATATTTAGGTATGAGAATACATTACCAAGATGTTTATGAAAATAT
This sequence comes from Viscum album, assembly GCA_963277665.1. Classification (NCBI taxonomy): domain Eukaryota; kingdom Viridiplantae; phylum Streptophyta; class Magnoliopsida; order Santalales; family Viscaceae; genus Viscum; species Viscum album. The sequence goes on from OY728162.1 coordinate 823,645,169, forward strand.
TTTGGTGTTATATTAAAAAATATAGATGTTTTAAATTCATCCCCTAGATATCATTGATCTCATAGAATCTACAGCTCTATTATATAGAGATTAAATCAATTTTTAACCACTGATTATTCTTTAGTGTTTCATAATTATTAGATTAAATGTTATAAATAGTGATAATTAAGTTAACATCATTGAAGATACTTTTTAATTACTTGGGACCAATGATATTCTCTCCACTAGGATAATTTTAAATGTTTTGTCTCCCTATTTACCTCTAGTAATGAAAAATAATACTTTTTTTCTAAAAATAATAAGTAATTTCATAATTCTAAAACTAAACTTCTAAATATACCAGAGTGATTTGATGTTATTCAACATCTTCATTTTACTATTTTCATAAGTAATACAAAAAAAAGAATAGTGGAGACATGGAATTTTTATTATTTTTCATCCCCAAATTTATATGAATGCACAATTACTTTTCATTCTAACATACTAGTGAAATCATAACATCTTATTTAATATAGAATATTTTAAATGGTTGGATGTGATCCTCATAACCATATAATGATAATGACATACCAGAAGTTTATTCATGTATCCCAGTTATGATATTATAAACCTTCCAAATTTCATCAATATGTGGTGTTTCGTTTGTTAATGATGTATCCATTCATGAATAATTATTATATATTCACCCAATAACATATTATTTTCCCCCCTAAATGGATTAATTTTTCATTTATTTTTATAAATTATAATAATTCCCCCCTTTTATGAAATCTATAAAAGAGTGAAAACATATAATAGTAGCATCATTACATATATATGATTTAATATTTTAACCATATCCTTACTTTATAACTCTATCATTATTATTTAATTCTATTTAGACCATTATAATCTTACTATTTCTCTAGATTCTATACATCATTCTTATTTTTCATCAGTTTTGTGTTCACGAATCATCATAAATAACAATATTTAAATGTTTTCATTAATTATATGTTTTCTCATTTGTATTCATTATGTTTATCATAGTATTTTATTGGTAAAATAATGATATTTTAAGAATCACCATATAATAATTGAATGCTTTCATTAATTAATTATGTTCTCATTTTTATACATTATGTTTTTCAGGATTCTTCACTCCTTCCATTGATTTAGGTTCACAAGAAAATGAATATTTCAATGATCATGATAATGATGGTTTTGTTGGTGGTATTATAGAAGGTGATTATGATGTTTTTGTTTCTATAGGAGATGATGAGGGTCATGATAGTTTTGGTGATGCTGATATTGAGGTACATTTCAGATTCAAATTTTATTCTTGGTTTATAAAATTAATTTTATCAAATATTTATTTTTATTATGAGGATATTGATATTTAAATTTTATATTGTTTATATTGTATATAGTTTGGATTCTTGTGACATATATTGTATTATCATTGAATTTATATTTGTTTGGAAGGATGTGCTTTTTTTTCTTGTACCATGTTGATATGTGTACTGATATATGGTGAAACAATTATGCATTCATAATGTTATTAGGTATTTCTAGGTATGCATAAATTAACATGGTTATTAATGGTGTCTATAGGGTCTATTTTTCATTGTTTTAGATGTGTTATTGGGGACCAATATCCATGGTATAACATGGGTGTAGTTAAAAATTACCATTTTTAAGATCATGGATTTGTCTAATAATTTCCATGGGATTAATTTTAGTATTATACTCTAATATCAATGATTAAACCATGTAAAAACATGTACTAATTTCATATTTCAATACATATCTGCATATTTAATAATTCTATGGATTAAAACACCTATGTTGAAAACCCCTACTGAAACTGATTTTGCATCCAATGTTAGGGAAGCCATGGATATAACCTATTTCTATTGATTTTAACCTACTCACATATTTGAAAACCATAAATATAAGATATTTTACTAGTTATGATGTACAAGTTATCATTTTATCCTGTGGATGATAATCCACCACTAATTATTGGAAAATGTAAATCACTACCCTGCAATATTAGACTATATGAATGATGTCTCATTTTCATATGCAGGAAAAAACCAAAATATTTAAAAATATTAGTATTAGAAAATTATAAGAGACCTAATAATGGATAAATTGTCTTGTTAATTATATCCCAGATTAATATTTCCATAAACCTAGCACAAAGGTTTTAGGGACAACTGATAAATAATAAGTGTTTCTATTAGAAGAATCATGAAAGATTTCACCAATAAGGTAAATGGGATTTTTTGGATACAATATGTGTTATAGGGTGTCTGGTCACATGATCATATATTTATTTCACAGGAGTTATACATATTAATTTTATAAGAGACTAAGTTATATGGGAAAATATATGAAAGAGAGAACAAACTTGTTGTAAAAAAGATATAGGTTTCACAATAGAAGAACAAATTATCATTGAATGATAAATTATAAACTCATGAAAAATTATGTTAAACTGGAAACATATTTGGATACACATGTTATGAATTTTATTACACTCCAACCTTCCACCTAACTCATGATTATTATATTAATACTCCACAATAGTAGATGAAAATTTACAATGAAAGGAATGAAAAGTCATCCTTGGGAAAACATACAACTCCCCATAATCCAAAGAATGATTTAGAGGATATTCAATAATATTGATTTAATGAATACTAGAATGAATATTAAACTATTAAGATTAATTTGATCTAAGATTTCACAAAAAATATAATAATATGCTTCTATTGTGTTATTTAGTTCCTTTTATGCTTTATTATGATGTTTTAATTTGAGAAAAAAATTGTGAAAACATGTGTTAGTTCATGAAGATAATCCTTAATATAATAAATAACCCTAACAGATCATATTTTGTGATGTCCAAGGAGTTATGGAGGTCCTTATGGTGACCACCTTATAGGTTTTTTTAGGAAGAGTGATTGTGAAAAAAACACATTGAAAAACTATGTATTGATTTGTGAGGATAGTAATTGTTACAATAATTTGGCTCTAAAATATAATAATTTATGGTTATACGGTTAATAAAATATCGAGGAATGTTTTCATGATTGTTAAAAAGTATACTGTTTTACCCATCATAACGATATTTTCATGGATATCTCAGAATATATTTTACATTTTTCTAATTGGAATTTTATTTTCATCTCTTAAAATTCAGTTCCTACGTTATTTTGGTATATTTCATATTTATTTATGTTTTTTCATACATATAATTTCACTATTAAGTTTATATACACTATATTTATTAGGATAAAAATAACACGATCAATGAATAATTGAAAAAATAATTATCAGGGTGAGGTGGGGGCTGGGTGGGTGCTTGGGGTGTAGAGGGGGAAGGGGAAGGGTGGGAAGGGGGTGGGCAGGGAGTAGGGGGTGTGGATGGGGGAGGGGAATTGGACTGTGGGGATGGAGGTGTGGAGGGAATCGGGTGAGGGTGGGGGTGTGGGGCTAGGGTGTCCAGGGGGTAACATGAGTGTTGGTGAATGTGGGGTGTGCAGTGAGTAGGGGGTAGGGGTGAAAGGGACATAGGGTGGGTGAAAGGTGGGGTGAAAGGTGGTGGGGAAGGTGGGTGTGTAGGGGTAGATTGGGGGTGGGGGTGTCCATGGGGATTTGCAGTGAGGAGGGTGCAAGGGGTGAGAAGTGTAGGGGAGGGTTTAAGAGGCATGTGGAATGACAGGTGGAAGGTGTGATAGGGGTTTTCAGGGTGTATGGTGAGACGGGGGGTGTAGGGTGTAGGCTGAGGGTGGGGGAGGTGCATGTGGGATGTGTAGTGATGAGGGTAAGGGGTGAAAGGGGATGAGGGAAGGTGCAAGGGGGTGGGTACGTTGTTGTGTATGGTGGCAGGGTGGGGGTCGGGTGTGCAAGGGGGTGGGTAGAGATGAGGAAGAATGGGGTGCAATGGGATGGCAGAGGGGAGAAATAGGTAGGGGAGGGTAAAATGGGGTGAAAATGGGAGGGATGGGAAGGAAGGGGGGATAAAGGGGGGTGGGAATGAGTTTCTAGGGGGATGGGAGGAGGGGATGAAAGAGAGTTTTCAATGAGGAGGGTGAGGGAAAGGGTGGAATTTGGGTTAGGGGTGTTTGGGAGCATGGGGAGGGGGAATTGGTGCAGGGTGGGGGATGTGGGTAGGGAGAGGGGGCTTGTATAAGGGGATTTGGGAAGTTGGTATGGGGTTTTATTTCATGTTTGTAGTGGTTTAACCGTGTGTTAATGTGTTTTTGGGGATTATAGAGGATACCAGTTAAAGGAATCATTATTTATGATACACTAATGATTTTTAAAATTCTATTCCATTATTATATTGTTGTTATTTATAAATAGTATTTATTCAATATCCATATGAATTATTATATAAAAGATATTTTTGGTTTATATATTTTCAAGACCCCCTTCCAAATCTGTTTTGTGTATACATTTCTCGCATATTAATTTTGTTATGATGTTATCCCATCATTGCATATGATTATTCATATGTCTAGTTCTTTGATATTTATACATTTGATATCTTATCAAAGTAGACATGTTTCCTTCTACCACTATTAGGGGATTTATTCTTGTTTTAAATTTTAATCATACATAACTGAATTAGAAAATAATTTATCACTCCTTTGAAGACATTGATTACAATTACGATATATTGTCTTCATGTTTTCAAAATACAAGAGACTAGACTTCTCATAATATCATTCTAAATATTAAAATCCTTGGATAAGGTAAGATTATCATTCATTAATATTTTTTCGTATGAAATGTATAAATTATTTTAAATATTTTTCCTAACTTGCAACAATCATTGTGGGTTTCTGCATGATCATTAATTTTTTTCACAAAAATTCAATAGGCTAAATTTCTTAGAACATCATCCCGAATATAAAAATTATTGAAAAAGATATGATACTCCTGTCTTATTTTTTATTATAAAAGTTATGAATTTTTCATGAAAATTTTATTATTCTATCACACTTTGATATTAAGATTCTACAATTTTTTTCTCCTCAACTCTATTCTCATATTCTAAAATATTTTTTACCATGTGAAGGGGGAATGTACATAGTGGGGGGGTATGTCCTGGAGGGGGGGCTGTCATGGTGGGTATGTCTTGGGAGAGGTGTGTGTAGGGTGGGGGAGGTCTGTCCATGGAGTGGGATTGTGTGGAGAGGGGGATGTAGGGGGGTATCTGGGGATGATGAGTATACTAAATGTTTGAGTGTTTTTTCCATATATATATATTTTATGTAAAATGGTAGGCCGTTTCATTTTTATTGTTTCATATTACCTATAATTATTTTTTAATGATTTTTTTCCAAAAGTTTAATGTATCATTGTGGACCAGGAAGAGGTGTCCATTGGGGTTGAGGGAGTGCTTTGTAGTTGGAGGGGCTTCGGGAGGGTGGGTGTCCTTGATGGGCTGGTTTGTCCATGAGGGAGGGGGTGTGTATAAGGTTTGTCTTGGGAGGGGGGTTGTCCAGGGAGGGATGCCACGATTGGAGGGGCTGTCTAGGAGAGGGGCATTCACGGAGGGGGCTTACCAGGAGGGATGGTGAGTCAAAGAGGGATGGAGGTGTCTATCGTGGTGGATGTTTAGTTATCCAGGGGGTGTCTAGAAGGGGCTGGGGGTGTTCGGGAGGGGGGGTGTCCAGGTGGTGGTTATCCTTGAGGGGAGCGGGCACATTGAAGGGGGTGTCTCAGATGAGAAGGATTGGTTTGAAAATTATTGTATTTTTAACTCTAAAGGGAACGATATGATTGAAAACTAAATTATTGTAGCTTACTAGAATAGATGATGATCAAAGTTATGCCTAGGTTGGGTGATGCATGAAATTGTATCCCATTTATGAAGATATTGATTATTTGTGAAAGCTCTATCATGTTTACTATCTATAATCCTGTTATGGTGACTTCTATACAAAAATATAATATTCATTTGGACCTGCATATGCGGCTATGCCCCCTTTATTTTTACCTCAATAATTAATATTCCTTGTTGATTTCATGAGGGGTTTATTAGACTTATCCATACAATTTGGTGTGTCTTTATCCTATTCAGGCATAGGAATTTAAGGAGATACTATATTATCATTCAAACATGTGTTTTCGTCTATTTGACTCACTGGTTCATCCTCTCCAACTTGATTATTGAAGACATCTATATCAATGAACTTCTTGTCCTCTTCAATTTTGATATCTGTATTTATAACAATGTTATTTTTAGAATATTGTTTTCATTTCAATCTGGGTCAGAATATGTGGTCCTCGAAATATATTTATGAAGGGATTTAAAAGATGTATATGACCAATAAATAATTTCCATATTTTCCTAATTCCCCTTCATATATTGAACAAGATATGGTGTCATGTCTATTGAGAATTAATCATATATCTTCCACACATTCAGTCTGCACATCTATGCTCCTACAGAGGTGTCATTTCAGACAACATTTTTCATTATTACTTGAAAATTTATTTTTTGAATTCCATCATATTCACTGTCGTTAGCAGTATTAGACATATAATCGTGAATGAATTCTGTGTTTGCACAGAGATGTCTATTTTGAACTCGGTAGATTACTCCTTCAGTCTTTTCTTTTTAAGATCCAACAGAATCACTACCCATAACTCAAATGTTACCAGTGACATTAATGTTGACATTCTTTTCAGATTAAGTTTTCAATTATTCTGGAATACATCCATGATAAATCTTCATGGATCATTTATTTTTTTCTTTTAGTTGTCCATCACCTTGGTTATGTCTTTACTTGTATGAGCCTCTTGATGTCCATTCACTAAACCTTGGCATTTTGTTTAGTAGTGGTTCCCATATTGTCTAAACCAGTAAATTTTTCCAGTATGATTAACACACTACTGGTGTGTGCATCATCTGAGAGTTCGTGTTGATCATTCTTTAAAAAATATAATACATTTCTCTATTTCATTACCAATTTATGAATCCTCTATTTTATTATCACTATGTTCAACCAAGTCTACCCAGTATTTACTTGCATTGCCTGAGGAATTCTGTTTTTCTTGCTTTCTAACCCAAACACCATTACTCTTTTTGAGGGGTATATGTTTATCCATAGTCTCTTTACCATTTATCATCATTTTAACTCCATTACAATCCATTTTATTGGGTGGAATGAAATTTAACCAGACTACATTTTGAAAGAGTTTCCAATTATTTTTCACAAGTCACAAAAGGGAGTAGAGGTTGGGGAGGTTGTAGGGTATATCCAAGGGGGTGTCCATGAGGGAGGGGGTCCAAGATTGGGGGGTCCACTAGGGGGGGGGGGTACAAGTGGTAAGGTGTGTCAAGGAGAGGTGGTTCCAAATAGGGATGGGTTCTCTTGGAAAAGAGGGTTGGGGTCAAGGAGGGGGCTGTCCATGGATGTGTAATGGCAGCGGGATCCAAGAGGGAGGGGGTGTGTGGGGTATACACGGTGTGTGAAAGGGGTCTATAGGAGGTTTGTAGGGGGTATGCAGGGGGTGTGCGGGGGGGGGGGGGGGGGGGTGAAAGTGGGGTCTGGAGGGGAAAGGAGGGGGTCTATCCAGGGAGGGGTGGGGATTTTCCAGGGTGTAAGGGGGTTTGTCTTGGGAGTGGTGGGGTCTGTCCTGGGGTGTCTGTCCAAGGTGCAAGGGGGTCTGTCCGGGGTGGCTGTATGTCTAGGGTGAATGGGGGTCTGTCTAGGGTGAATGAGGGTCTATCTAGGAAGGGGGTCTATCGATTGTACAAGTGGGTGTGTCCTGCATGGGGGGACAAGGTGTGGTAGGGGGACTAGTAGGTGTGGTTTAGGTGGAGGACCATGGTGGGGGTGGGGGAACTAGGGGAAAGCATAGGGTGAAAAACCAGGTGGAAAGGAAGGGGTGGGGGACCAGATGGAACAAGTAGGACTATAGGCCAACTTTGTTATTTTATTGAAATTTAATCTATAGACACAGTTTCTAATTATGGATATAGGGCATGGTTCTATTTTTCCTAGAAATTGAAGATGTATCCTGGGGTCGAATCATGGATATGGGACTATAGACACGATTCAAACCATATATAAAGTTCTATATCCAGTGTTCAAGCCACGGTTATGGGCCATGTATGGCTTAATCGTTTACCATAGTTTCAAACTATTGATATATGGATTTACCTATTTTTTGAACCATGTATATATGGCTATAGCCATGGTATGAAATCGTGGTTATTGGCCTTACCATCTATCCACACCAATACTATCCACAATTCATTAAACCTTGGCTACAACATACATCTATAGTTTTTGGGCTTATATCCATGATTTCAAACCATGTCTATAGCCAAAATTTCTAGTAGTGTGGAAGTTTGTTTTTTATTCTTATTCCTAATGAAATATAAGGGGTAGTTTCTATGAAGTGTGTGAAGAGTTTCCAAGTAAATTGTTTTCATGTTTATGTTCTTTTTAATGATTTTTATGGGAACATATTTTTTGATTTCATGGGAATCCATTAGTTGATAGGAAGTAACTCTATGTAAATAGGATGTACAAGGTCCCAATTATGCTCTAACTAGTAACCCTTAGATAGAATATATTCATCTTGTGAGATTGTGCCACTCAATTAGGTCATGTAGAAAAACATCGGGTTTTAGTATAGGTGGTTGTTAATTGAATCCGGTCACGTTTTTTAGATTTATAGTTGTGCCCTACTTTATCCCAAATGATATTAAGTTCCCATGATAATTGGGGATGTCCTTTTTATACATGTGTGTGTATTTTTCTTATCCACAAATAATTACATATTTATAAAATACGATGACAATTTTTATAAAACATATTGTGAATTTCATTGTTTTAATTTATATCAAACTACTTTAATGTTAATTTAAAAATAATAAATCTGGTTTAAAGAAGTGAAGTTGAAGAAAATATTTTCAATGTGATTGTTTCATTTAATAAAAATGAAGTGGATGTTTTATATGATTTATTAATCTTGATATTTGTATCTCATGTCATCACCTTCTAAACAATTAATTTAATTATCTATTTTTAATCTAGAATGAAAAAGTTTTCCTTTTTAAATATTGTGTATAGGGATTTGGGATGATACATACTGAGACATTATGTCTGTACATAGTATCATTCCATGTTATTGTTAAATTATTGATTTTTCAGGGATAATTCATGTTTTCATGTTTTCTTTTGACACATATAGTCACGTGAAGGTATGTGGGTTATTTTATTTTATTTATTTTCCCTTATTTCATTATCCATCCTTGTTTTCCTTCCATTCCATTATGGGTAGTTTTTATGCATGTGGTTTTATGGATGTTGAATAATTGTGGTTGTTTATTGAAAGGGGGATAAATGTGAGTGTGAGTTTTTATTCATCGATTATTATTTATTTGAACATGTTTATTTTTGGGCAAGGAAATCCAATGTATATATGCATCATGGAAATGTTTTTGAAAAACTTTCCACTAAAATTTTATTTTATTTAATAGGAAAAATAATTCCCACTGAGTTTTTTAGGATTCATTTGTTCTTTTCACAAGCCCATATGGCATAGGACGCCCTATGAGCCTTTTAATTAGCTTTTTGGTGTGTTCGGTGGATGGAAACTCCGGTTGGTTCTCGAGAATGTGCCTCATAACCATAATATGTTTATGAATATTCCTTAGTATAAAATAATGACAATTTTGATCATTATAATATACTTTCTAATCGAACTTTAATTTAATTTTATAAATTAGTATTCAAATATGAGGATATGTTTGATATTGAATAAAGATATTGATTTGTTTAAGTGGGATGATTAATTTACACTTGATTCTTGGGAATATATGACTCTATCATATTTTTACTCTTATATTTATTAAGAATCCATTATTTTACATATATATATATATATATATGTAAATGGATATATTTCACGGGATGTTGTTTGACTGGTGGTTAATTGAATGTGTTTGTTTTTTTGGGAACAATTTATACGGGAGTATAGATTTAGATGAGTCATATAATAATCATGTGTGCCACTATATACCTATTTAGGGTAACCTAATTTTTTAATTCCAATACACCATGATTTTTTTTGAATGAGTTGGAATCCTTTTGTTTCACAATTACGATTGGTATCATAGTTTGATATATTTTAATTGAGATTGTGGAATGTTTTATACAAAATTTATTAATCTAATTTTCCTAGATATTAATTTATATTTATTTCTTTTATAGAAAAATAAAATTTATTTTTATTGTAAAATGAAAATTTGAATAATGAATATTTATCATTAAATATCATACTTGTTGTGGATTTTTGTTTCGGGATAAAATATATATCAAGGTGGTGCCGCTGTAATAATACAAAAATTCATTGTGGATAAAAAATCCTACAGTAAGGGTATGATGACAATTATATTATACTAAGTACATTTAATGATGTATTTATTTTTTAAATGGTAATTTCACTACTACAAAATGGGTATCCACAACTCCACCCTTTAAAAGTGCTAAAAAAGTGCTGATAAAATGTTAATTTTTACCGTGCATAAAAAATATCACTTAACATTACACATTTTCATAATTTCTTTAGTGGGGAGTAAATTTATTACCATTGATTACATTCATATTGATATTATGGCCTCGAAATATTATTGTTTTTCCCAAATTTATTGTTATTTATAATCAAATATATTGAAAATTATTCCTATTTTTTTATATCTTCACACATAAGAATTCAATTTTATATATAAATAAATAAATATATTTACATATAAAATATATTTCTGAATATATATGCCTTATAAAAATAAAAACTAATATCCATTATAATTAAAATATAATTATATGAATATTTATAAACCTAGATAATGTGTGTGTGGGTCTATTTGTGTGTGTAGGTATTAAAAAACTGAGATATATTATCTATATATTATAACATCAGTTTATACATATTAATATATAATATATGTTAATATATATAAATATGTACTATTATACTTACAGATACACATATATAATATGAGTGTGTGTTGTATATATGTATTTATCTACTTATAAACACACACAGAAAAAATATTTTATAAATATATTTAATAGTGGTCATATAAATATATATTAATATATGATTCATATACGGATACAAAAATATAACAAATATATATAAATAAATAGATATAAATAATTATTAATATAAAAATAAATATATTTATATATATATAAATATTAATATATATGTATATATATATGTAAATATATATATATAACTACATATATATTGATCTAAATTTATTTATAAGAACATGTGTTTTATTTATTTCAGATGGTATCACCGAAAACGTGTTTTTGGTTCATTTAAAACATATATCCTTTGATTATTTTAAATAAAGTCATTATAAATTATATTTTATATATTTAAATGATTTATATATTCCATGATTATTTTTTATGAAACACATAACATATAATAAGAGACGTTTATCAAAACATTAATTAAGTGTTAAAACATATATCCTTTGAGCTAATTTTATGTCTTTAAAATTTTCTTTCTCATACCTTTTATATTTTATGACTTTTGACATGAAATGAATGTCAAGAAAATATTGAATAGTGATGAATCTAACCAAATCAGATTAAATCAAACCAATTTATAGATTGAGGTTATTCATAAATTGCATTTATTTAATCTAACACTTCTCCATCTTATTTTATGTCCATAGAAATATATTCAAATGAAATGTATTATTTTTTTAGAATCATTATTTAAAGGGGTTTCACTAGACATATTATATTTAATTTATTGAATTCATGTTCGGAATAGAATCCAGAGAGAGGTTTTGTCATTATTTTTAATACATTTTACACACATCAAACCATGAAGAATAAAATTTAAAATAATATATCATTATTTAAATTAACAATATATGATTCCAATGAAAATATAAATGGAACAATCCCATGTAAAACTTTCAAAATATTGACAAGATAAATTATTGTGAATTACACTATCTGTCATAATTTATTAGACCATAATAAATCATTTTGAGGATAAATTTAATATTATTTAAATTCTTATTTCATGAAAAATCTAACAGTTTTTTAAAAAAAAAGTAAAAGCGACAATTGAATTCGTGCTTCACTAACCCAAATTCCTAAATATAAAAATTGGACACCCCTTTAACTAATAAAATTAAATAACCCAACCTGGTAAAAGTTCCTCTATAAGATTGTAAGGATATACAAATAATGAAAATGAAATGGATTATATTTATAGAATCTATATTTAATGATATTTAAATAGGAATTTTATTTATAATTTTATAATTCAAGATTGGATGAGAATTTAGTGAGAGGTTTTATAATTATATTTTCTTAACATTTTACACACATCAAACAATGAGGAATAAAATTTAAAATAATATATCATTATTTATATTGAAAATAAATGAGTCGATCATTATTTTACTTTTAAAATTCATTCGATTAGTGTTAAAATACCCAAATAAAATGTTTTAAATAGAATATAATCATTTATAATATCACTAAAATTTTATATTCATATAAACGAGTTATGGAACACTCTAACTAAATAAAATTACATTACATTTAGAATTCATAAAATCATTAATTTTGTTTTTCTAATCATTGAATAAATATTACGATACTAATTTATAATAAATGAAGGTAATTTTATAATTTATGAAAATTTTAAATAAATTTATTTTAGGAAAATAATATTATTATTCTAAAAATAAACAATTATATTCATTCATTGATTTATTTTTTCCCTATGTGTACAAATAAGTGATATTTAAAACAATGAGAGTCACATTTTGTAACTTCCATTACATTAAATATTATATATGTCATATTCTTTGAAATGTGTCCATTAAACAAATCAAATTAATATATAATTTGATAATTGTAGAATATAATTTATACATTTATTATTATTATGAAATAATATATCCTAATCAATTAGTTTTAACCTAGATTATCTTTATTGACCCTTTACTATGGTGATAATTTTTACCATGATTATGATTGATAATGACCAAAAATAAAAGGGTTATATTTAAAAAGTAGGAATAAATTGATTAAAAAATGTAATGAAGTTTATAAAATTCATTTTCCAAATTTGGATGAACTTAATTTTAAAATAAGCATGAAACATAAGAAAAAACAGTTTTAAAAAAAATACATTTTTAAGCATAACACTGGGTATTTTCTTATCTCATGTCCAAAAAAATATTAATTAAATATTAAAAAATTGAATAAATAATAAATATATCGCATTCAAATAATTCACTAGTATTTAATAGTTTAATTTATCAATTAAAAAATTTATTACACATATAAAAATAGTTTTTTAGAAAAATGCCTTTTACATATAAATTTTTTTTTTTGGAAATTCATTCATAAAATTTATTCCAATGTATGTAATTTTATTATTAAAAACATAAGATAACAAGTGTTAATTTTATCCATTTTATAAAAAAATATGAATGTGTACTTGATTGAAATGAGAATATAGTTTTCAATAAAAATATATACTTTTTACAGTTCATTGAAAAATCATATTTTTTTCAATATTATAAAAAATCAACCAAAGATATTTGTTACACAGTCAAATAAAAAATGACATCCTTTTAATTCTATATTATTTCTAAATTCTATAGAAATTATTTTTAATATTTTCTCTAAAAGAGAAAGAATAATCATTTTTTAAGAAAGTGTTTCTTTCAAGAATAAAAATAATTTATTAAATATTTAGTTATTATTCACTAAATATTAATAAATAAATTAATATTTAACATGAAATTTATACATATTTCATATATTATATAATATTTTAGATAGATAATAATTTAATGGACATGTTACCATAATAATATTTAAATAATAATATTATATGATTTTTTTAGTCTTGGTGTTTCATATATTGTAAACTATTGAACATAGTGTTCATTAAAAAAAGTGGTGTGTGATGATTTTCATATTTGGAATTATATTTAAAAACATAGTATATAATTGAGGAAATATTTATGTTTCTTGAAGAGTCATTATATTTCTTCTTTTTAGAGGATTTATCTAATCACCAATGATATTTTATTCATTTACTTCATAACTACTTATTTCCTTTATTATATATATTGATCCTACTTTTTCTACCATATAATCATTTTCTTACTATGAGTGTATTTTATCCCTATGTGCCCCCCTAGGAATATAAATTAATAATATCATCAGTATTTGATTCCTATAAATGTTTATCAATATTTTTCTTTGAAAACTCCTCATTTGATTGATATTTCTTCTCATTTTAAAAAAAAAAATGGATCCCGAATTTTAAGGACCTTTCATGAATTTTATTATAATTTATTTTCCATGATTTTAGAATAATTCCAAAGGAAAATTCCATCATCCCCATGAATTTTCAATCTTTATGTTCTTCTCCTTATTAAGAAATAACAATTTACCGCCCATAATTCAAATGTATTCCGATGTGGGATACATCCCATACCATATCATGTATGGTGTGTTAACCTCATTTAGACATAACAGTCCCATTTTGTATGTATAAACTAAATTAACCACTATTTCAATTTAATTTTTTTAATCTTGGGTAATTATCACTAATTTATTGGGATGTTCTTCTACCAAATTGATAGCTAATTAAATACAATTTTCAATCTGTATCTTTTGGATACTTATCCCTTAAAACATATCTACTAATATCATATAATATTCAATACACATAAACACTATATATTTGATGTATCTGTTCATAAACCATTTTATCCTACCATAATCAGCAATAAATAGTGCGTAATAACATTACTTATACATGGACATTAGGCAAAATTGGCCCCAACACATACACTGTCACTAACTCAATACATCTCATTGATATTTTTCCTTAATCTTGTAAGTATTTAAAATGATTTTCCATTTTTAAAATGAATCATAGTATTTTTGTCATCATGATAATGATTTTGGATATCATGAGCTCATTCATTCTGCCCCACATCTTAAATGCACTTTTGGATTATGTGGCCAAGAATTTTTTTCCAAATAATTTTATATTATTCCTTGGATATAATGTACCTATATTATTCCCCAATAATTAGTTAGAAATTAGATGACTTAATTTTATTAATCATTGTGGAGTCCATCCCTTTACAAGACTTTTTTCAAATACTTGATAATGAATAAGATATGTATTAGAGATTTAATGTTATTTCTAATAAAATTTCTATCCCTAAATGAAATTTATAGATAATATAAACACTCATAATTTTACACTTTTCCCACACCTCTTATGATGTGAGGTGATAATGGTTTAGGGAAGACCAATCATGTTTAATTTTTCTATTATAGGATGTGAGTAATAATAGTGAAATAATAGTATAATAATTAAAAGATATCGACAAATAAAATTATATACATTTATTAAATATTTTAATAATAAATGTGAACTTCTAGAATGAAAATGATTATAATAGGGTCCATGGATCAAATAAAATTCAATTTATAGGATAATAATTCCAAAAAATTTGATGGAATATCCAATTTATATAATTCAACTTCATCATGTCATACTTTTTATCATTTTGTAAATAAGTTATATAACATACATATAAACCCTCATATATTTCTCATAGGTCACATCATTATGGTTCAAGGGATGGTTTTGGTGTCCCATGGTTACATATTTCTCCTTCATAATAAAAATCTCTCATGGTTCATGTAATAACAGTCCAATTACTTCATAATTAACTTTTTATTCCCTTATATTTCTAATATTCATTATATCTTGAAGTGGATAATATTATTGTATAATTATTAAGGAATGGAATAACAATATTATGTCAAAAAGAAATAGAATAATGGTCATATGTTATAAAATTAACTTCTATATCTCCTCAAAGGGGTATCAATATTTAAAGTCAACATGATGTGGATACATCTGTAATAGCATTTAATTATTTCACTATTAGATCCCATGAGACTCATCCCACATTATTGATTTACACTATTGGTATCCTCTTTCATAAGCATGAGTTCTCTTACAATCATATATGGTTTTCTCCTAGTTTTTAATGATACCACAACCCGTTCTCCTCTAGTCGTCCTAAAATGGTGTCCCTTCAACCCACACATCCTCCTTGAGCATTAAAAAATTTCATGTCCTAGTGCTCTTTTTACTATATCAATGACATGCTACAACAATTGTGTGAATCCATTCAAAGGAGTATTTATGGAATTTTTTTTCTGCTTTTACTTTTTACCTAAAATGTATTATAGAATAGCATAAAATACTAACATATTATATCCTTTTAGGGAAATCATATTTACCATCTTTGGTGTAATGTTTTGGTTTGAGGTACCTTATTGTGTTTATATATCTTCAAAATAAATAAAAATACATACCTATTAAACAAATGCATCAATAATAGTTATAAAATTTCCCACAATTTATGATTCTATTTATCCTTAAGAAAAATATATTTAAAAGATTTAAAATATTATCAATCCATTAAATAAAGAAAAGTAGTAGATAAAGTCAATAAAATAAAAATATTAGTTGAATATTTTCAAATTATAATATAATCATCTTCCATAAATAATTATACATACTTATTTAGATTATACTGCAATTAATATTCTAATCCATAATTATTTTTCAACCATTACTTAGACATCCATACCAATACAATGATATTCCAATTTAGAAAACTTCAATTCAACACTCAAAAATAATGTAAAACTAGATTCATGCTAATTGTAAATTTTATGTATTCAATTTATAGGCTTATATAATATGTCAAATCACATTATATAAATATAACCAGAGAAACAAATTGTAAATCCTAAAAGGGTTCAAATGTATTTGAGGATAGAGGTGGGTAGTTCATGATGTAATCATTATAAATTAGGGCTTGAAATATGTGGATAAACTATTTAAGTACAAATAAAGAATATTTATTTAATATCTATGAAAATTAGACCTACTTATCCACTTCAAAGTCATAATAACCCATAAATATCTACTTTTATTAATGAACTCCATCATTAAAATTCACAAATAATGACATAATTTTTAATCATATCATTTTGTACGTTTCCTTTTGTTTCAAAGGAAATTTCACAAGGATAAAGTAAAACACCCATAAAACTACCTTTTTTTGATCGCCTCTTGGAACAAATTCTAATATTTATAATAATATCATAGATCATGTATGAGTGATCATAAAAATGTACATGATATGTTCTATTATTTATATTTATTTAAAAAAATAATATATCAATCAGGTAATAATGATATAAAATATATTGGAATCAAAATTCAAATCAGTAATTACAATTATACCACTATATCATACATGGTATTCTCTCATGGTAGTTCCATGAATCCCCAATTACCTTTTTTAAACTCAAAAGAAAAAAGTAATGTATTAGTACTAATTAATGTCTTGTATTAAGGATAAATTATCCTCTAATATGGATTACATATATTGAAATTTCATCGATATTTCAATATTAAAATAGGGTTTGTTGTAGATTAGATCCAAATGTAAAAAGGGTTAAAAATATCCTCAATCATATTAGTGTTGTTTAAAAAAATTAAATTTTTGAAAATGATCAAAGAGAATGGGAATATAGTAATGATTTTCTAGACTTCTCTTATGAAATTCTTTATTAGAACTAATATAAAATTTAGTTTAAAACACCTCTCAATAATAGTATTTCAAAATAGTAAATAATCACTCAAAACATGAACGTTATGTAATAATCGAATAAACTATATATTTATAAATTTTATATTAGACGCCAAAATAATTATATAATTATATTGGATATCATATTAAGAAATAACATGTGATTTATTTTCAATAATTCCAAGTTGAATTTTTTTTGTTTATTTACTTTTTTGTTTATAATTTTCTTATGCCAAGAGATGTCTCCAAAAATATGTGTCTTTATCCATTGATGTCAAGAAGAAATTCACGTGTTTCTAATAATCCCTCGACCACACTTAATTTTAGATACCATATCCTTTATTTAAAATCATGGTTAGATAGTTGAAAATGAATATTTTTTTAAATACATCATAGTTAATTATCAAAAGTAAAGAATGAATTAAGAACCACCACGATTCATGTATGATTTTTTCCATGATTACTGGATGGAATTTACTATATGAAAATCCTCTACTTTTATATATTGTGGTGGATTATGTTTCCTAAAATGAAATCATGGAACTAGATAACATGATATTATGAAAATATTTTCTTTTTATGGATAAGAATAAATTGAAGAAAATAAATAATATTTTTCTGTTTTCCTTCAACATGTTATATAAAGGATAGATAATTAACACAAAAGGAATGTAAATATATGAATTTCCAAAAAATATTATAAAGTAAATGAAAAATATAAGGCATTAAAAAAAATTTGTAGGGGGGGATCTGATGACACATTGGTTCCATCACCCATATACCCATTGGGATCCACCTCTATTTTGGTTGTAGTCAATGAAATCAACAAATCCCAATGGGACAAAACCTACCAACATTGAATCAAATAGTAATAGTACAAAATAATTTACTCAAAAACTATTGTTTTACAAGGGAAGGTAGAGTAGTCTAAATATATTTTGTGTAAGAAACTCCCTCTATCACACCATATAAATGAGGAATGATAGATAATGTTGTTGTTAAAAACTATTGAGATCAATTATATATCATGTATATTCTTTAATTAGATGACTGAGTGTATGATAATGGTACATATGTAGTAATTTTGGTATATGGTTCCCCACTAGGTAGGGAATATTCATATTTGTTTCCCTAAGAATGTTCAGTGTTTACAAGAGGATTAACTAGAATATAGATACCTGTATTTTTAGTTTTAATTTTATAATTACTTGGATGGGATATTATAGTGACTATACCAGTATTTAGTGTCAGTGGATGATAATTTTATTGAGTTTGTATCACCATGATCCTTATGGAGGTCATGTGGTTATCAACTAAGTCAATAATGGAAACCTACATTGTAGCGTAATTTATCAAATTCTTTCCAACTTTTTTTGGAATCCAACTCAAACTAAAATCATTCATCATTATCCATAAGATAAATGACATCCCATGTGTCAAAATCTAAATAGGGGTGGGTTGGAAATGATATAAATTCCCAATTTAGGCTGGTATAATAGAAACAAAATATTTTTATGGTTTATTAGGTTAAAATTATTGAGTTTGGATGAACCTAACATGTACTCACTAGGGAGGATATAGTATAAAAAATGGGTGATGGGTTATGTCATGTTGTAGAATGTGAGGTGGATCAAATTCTGTCTCCATCGTATAATATAAATGGTGCATGATCCCTTGAATAAAGTGAATAAAATTTGAAAATAAAAATTCTACACTCTGTGAGGAATGGGTGGTGGGTGTTCCTAAGCATGTGGAACTTCTATTCATCCTCTCAGTGTTAGTGTTGATTGGGAAGTGAAGGCGACATGTGATTTTCCCTCAATAGAATCCTAATCCACCATTAAATATTTATAATTTTAATCCCATTCATTTCCTTTCCTTCTATCATTAATGGGCCCATTATTATAAAAATAATATGTCAAACAACATAATCTACACCAATGAGGATTGGGGAAATGATTAGTCTAAAACTCAAAAATTCTTTGATTGTTAAGAAGTAAAATTACCACCCATAATAAAACCCTTGGGCTTGTTCAAAATTCACCCTCAATATAATGAAAATGATTTAGTCATGTTGATTGTTAACTACCATATAGAAATGATTGAATGAAAAAAGAAAATATAATCTGATCACAAATCCATATGAAGATCCCTTAACAAACCATTCTTGAAGGATTTACCCATGTATAATCCTCAAGAGATAAGTTCTGAACTAATTTCTTTTAGTTTTTTAGGTTTTCTCCTTCTATGTGGGTAAATAGTTATTTTCATATACTACTTATGGATTGTGTACTTACAGTGCTCTAGTATAATATAATTATAATCCACTCTCTCTATAAACTCATAGTTTTTGATGAATTATCCTTCTCTAATCTCTACAAAAAAACGGTTCCAATTATGTTGAACAGTTTTTAACATAATATACTACTATGTCAAGTCCAATACTAACAATAAATCTAATATCTAATATATAGAATCCTCGTCCAATACATGAGTAATACGTTATAAATTCAAATATTTGAATAAATATATAATTTATTGGGTATATCTAGATATTATATAATAATCATGGAAAAATTTATTTTTTATGAATTTTTGACAATTAATTTCTCACTAGACATTTCTAGTGTTTGGGATCAGTGAACCATATAAAATAATAAAGGTTATATAAAGATAAATCCCCACACAGAGCTGATTGGTGGGTTGTTTGGTTTTTTTGGATTAGGTTGGGTTACAGAGATATGAATTGGTTAGGTGAAATGCATAGTAAGGGAACATGCGATTGTGATGGTAAATTATCCATTTTTTATTTTTTGCGTCTCGTAGGTATATTATTCTTTATTTTTCTTAATGGTTATTTATATTTGTACTTTTTGTTATCAATATTAGATTGATCCATTGTGGGAGGGATATGGATATGTATGGGTAATGGATCAAGATGGATTCATGTGGTGTTTTAAATGGGTTGTTTTCATGGTTTGTAAATTCTTTTATGTTTAGATGGGTATGGTGAATTTTCATAGTGTGGGTTTGGAAAAAGTGTAGTGGATATTATGAAATAGGTATGAGGAGGTGCGAAATTCTAGAATGAGATGTTCTATATGTGTAACTTTACTGCTTAAAGGTGACCAAAATCGAATCAAATTACTAAGAAAATAAATGTAGAGAGAACTGATAGATGGGAAGAGGGATACTAATAGAATAATTTAGGTTTTGGTGATTAGAAATAAATTTATTTGAATTCATTGTGACATGAAACAAGTCAATACAGCATGACATCATTAGTTCTAAACCCATGGTATTTTTAAAAAATTAGTCCTCTAGAGTTTCAATGCCATGGGGGAAGACACCATATAATAACCATGTCTGTTTATCCCTATGTGATTTATTTCTGGTCAAAATCAAGACCTGAAGCCTACCCTATAAAAATAATGGTTTCTTTTTTTTCTATCTTGAATCATTATAGAATGAGAAATTACTTCCCATCATAGCCTTATTTGTCACTCCATATTATGATATTTTTGGGTTGGGTTATAGTGGACAAACACCATATTATGGTAAGGAACTTTTATATCAAAGAGTAGAATATTATTATAGTGTACTAATTTATTGTGTTCTTTATGTCTAGAGTTATGAATTTGGGGAATAGTGTTTTATGACATGATATATCTCACGGTACCTTAAAAATGATTCCTTAATATGTTTTTTAGTTCTCCTATCAAATTTTATGTTTTATCAATTAGATCATCTCTATGTGAGTATGGTAGAGTTCCCTAGAATCTATAAAATAAATTATCCTAATAATTTCTTAAAAATATAATTTTCAATTTTAATCCCAAAAAAGAAAACATACCTAGGTTTTTACACACATAGTTCTTTAATTAAAGTCAATATCGGGATTTAACTTTGTATTTTTAGTAAACTTTGAGAGATATAATGAATTAATAATGGAGATTTTCCATGTATAGGTTCATCGTTTTTATTAAACATGAATGAAGGTTCATTCCCTCTTTAATTGTAAATTGATCTATGTAAACATGCATTTATACCATTATAGGTTGTATACAATTTGATTGTTGTTTTCTTGGAAACAATCTCAAACACGATTTAAACAAAATTATTACATATCCTATTATGAATATTAAATGGTTTATTCATAAATTAGGTAACTTATTGATTTTATATTTATAGAACATTTAATTCTTACATCTATCTCTTTCAGTATATTATATCTTTTCTATATATAGAAGTATCTTTCTCTCTTGATGTAATTCCAAAGACACTTTCATCATAGTCCTATTTTATCGATGCTCGAGATCCACCAATAAATGGCCTAGTTTCTCATCGATAAGACAATATGGGGTTATACTATTCGTCATTTTAAAATATATCATTTATTACTATAAATTATTATATGGAGTTTTTTCTATAATCATTCCATATTGAAATTTATGTTTTATCTGATATATTTATAATCAATTAGTTGGTTAATTCTACATTCACATAGGTTTTTGGGTTGTTATGGGATATGTTAATTTATCATACTCATTAATTTTCTAGCGTAAACAAAGTTATATAATTGTTTGAATTGGTTCCTAAAGAAATTATTATAATCCAAGGCATACCAACAAGATCAAATAAGTTATTTCATAAAAATATCATCCCTAAATTGGATATATTTTCCATTTTGGCTCATATTCTACCCATTTAGTGATGTAAATAAAATACAAAGTATGTATGAGTTTCTCATTGAGAATGGGAAGGGCCACATAAAATCAGTTTTACATACCTCAAACACCACAAGATTTAGAATTTGTTTTTTTGAATCTAAATTATTTTCCCAATGTTATCCATTTATTCGCATCAATCATAGCCTCAAATGAAATCTCATGCATCTTTGTGGAAAAAAATGAGCCACATTATATTATCATGGACCTTATTATAACATTTAAATTGTGTCCTCTTTTTGGTGGTGAATATAAAAATTGTAGAATGATCTTCTCCTGCGATTTGGGAACAGATTACACAATTAATTATTCACTAAATTTCATGAATAATAAGTGATTATAAAAAATGTTTTTAATTATCTACAAATATTATTTATTACTGATATAAAAAACATGATTGTGGTCTCATTTTTGAAATAATCTATAATGTTGAAAACCCATGGAAGATATTTTAAATCAGTTCCAAAAATATTCTCATCCAAGAACACATAATCAATTTCTCTTTCCTTGTCCTCTTTTATATTTTTTCAAAGTAATCTCAAAAAATGGCCAGCCACTATAATATCTAATCCCCTTTTTATATGTTAAACCTAATAAACTATTTTATGAAGATGATACACCAAATCCAGAATTAATTTTAATCCTTTTTTATAAAATAACTCCAGAGGTGTGATCAATGTAGACAATCACCTCAAAGATTAGTATATATGTTTTGAAAATATCAAAATAAAAAACTATGGTTAAATGTTTTTTGGTCAGTGATAGTTTAATTTTTTTGGGATTTATTATGGAAATGGTTTTCATAATATATAGGTTTAAAAATATTATCTACCTACTGTCTTAGACTATATCCTAGGTTAGAATCCCTTGGATATCAGATTACGGTGAAATGTTTCTACTAATTTTGAAATAATTTGATTGGTGTGGCTAGTAAATTCTTTTTCAAAGAAATAAAGACTTATATACATATTGATTCAAATATATACAAATCATAATTTGATAAAATATGACCGAGTGGCCAAGATATCATCAAAGATTCATTTATAAAGTGGTGGAAAAATCCATCATGTCCATGATATATTTAAATCCCCTTAATTGTATAATGATCAGGGAGATATTGTAAGAATGTTTTCATTACTAGATCAGCCTTTAGTAGATGCTTAGATATTCCATTAGCTATAGTGACTCGTTTTAGAACTATGAATTGGTACTTTTCCAAATTCAGAACTAAATGTTTTTCTTCAAACATTATAAGTACCAAATCATGCCTCTATTGGAATACTTCAATGGATATCCCATATACTGTGAAATCCTCCATGAAATTATCAACAAATTCATCAACTATTTTATGAAAAATATGTGGCACACACTCTAAAAAAGTCACCACTTCATTAAATATTCCAAAATAGATGAGATGATTGGATAATGATTGATATGGGTAAGTAAAAAAAAATTTCTCTTTGTTATTTAGATAATAATTTTTTTGGGTGTATCTACAATGTCAATATAAAATAAAAAATGAACTTATATTGAGATAACATACTAATAATGGATCCATGATTAATAATGGAATGTTTTTCATTCTTATCTATATATCTAGTATTTGATAATCTATGCATACTCAATATCATGTAACTATCATTTTAGGTATCGTCTCAATATCATCATTCATTATCATAGTCTTCCACAATTATTCAGAATTACATTCAATGGGGTCACCCATTAAATTTTTTATATAGAAATGATGATCCCATCATCAAATATTTTAATAACATTTTTCATTGAAAATTATTTTATAGTTTTTATTGTCTCACCTAGAGTAAGAATATTAGTTTTCTCATATCTTCAAAAAGTGATATTTTTGTTAAAATGGTAAGATTAATTCAATTTATAGTGGAATGAATTTATGTGAGTTATCCCATATTTTTCTCAATGAGGTATTTCTCATTTTTTCCATTATCATAGTGTTAACCCTTCTTTTAGATGAATGTTTTTTGAAAAAATAACAGGATTAATTAATTTTATGATTTAAAAACAAAATGTATCATATTTGTTCCATTTACATAAAACATATAACAATTTTATTCCTATTAATTTCATAATCATGCATTAATAATCATTGTAAAATATTTATTTTCGCCCAAGAATAAGTACCATAGTGTTTGTATAAAAAGATTAAACTAAATCATTAGTATTTTTATGATTGAGGAAATTAATTATGGATAAGATTATATTTACAATCGCTTTCTCCATTTTATAACTTCTTCTACTTCACCCTCTGGTTATAAATTATCCTCCTTATTTTCCACCATATCATTAATTAGTTGTATTATATTACCTCCTATACTATTTATAGGCTCATGGTGGATGGGTGTTCTTTAGTATAATATATTATATATAAATTCTATGATTTTATTTCAGGATTAATAGTTTTAATATGATAAAATAAGACTTATTAATCACAAACACTAAAAATAATTCATCATTGGATGACATTTATAATTGATTTTTTTGTTTCCATGAATTGGATTCCAAGGAATATGTGAATATTTAGTTCTTATTCTATAACGAGGATAAAAAAATATGTGTGGCATTTAAATTTATCCACCAAGGAAAGACACATTAAAATATCCTTAGGGGTACTTCATCGATATACTAATAAGTTAGAGTGAAAATAATATCATATTTTGATTATCCAATCACATATTAACAAACACACATAGGGGAATAACATTTTTACATCATTACTATGTCACAATGTGTATTCATGAATGTGTATGAACAAATGGTGAATATGATGAAAAATATTCCAAGATCTCTCATCTTGGGGGTATATTTTTTTGAAATTTTATTGAACACTCTTTGCATAGAAAAATGACACCACAAAAATATAAAATTATCTTTTTTATAGTAATTCATTTAAACCATTATCATAATCAACTATTTTTGAAATGGAATAACTAAAGGATATTTCAATATAAAGTTGTATGAAACCATATAAAACTTCTTGAATTTCTTTGAAAAATTAATTTACTAATCCTCACTAGGATGTGAAGAGGGGGTCTATATTGTTTAGTCTTTTTATTTTATTCTTCTCCATAAAAACATATTTTCAATATTTTCCAATCTTATAATTTTTTTCCTTTTTTTCTTTGACCATTATTCTAAGATAATTTTTTTTATTTCACCCTTAATTTTTATTATTCCATTTACAAAAAATTTAATTTCTATTTTTCTTATTTTCTTTCACCTCTTAGGTAAAAAAGTTTCATAAACATATCTTTCTCTCTTGGGTTTCCTCCATGTTACTCAGTGGAGTATTGAGTAGTAACACAAATATTTTTTGATATATTTTTCCTCACTTAGTTTTAGAGATGTAGGTAGAGGATGATTGATTCATTATAGATATCTATTCTTTATAATCTACTGAGAATACATTTCTATAAGGTTTCTGAACATACAATTTTGTTTTTAATGGGATATTATGGTAAATTTGGATTGATTTTATGTGGAGGATGATTGGTTTATAGTTAAGGGGTGGTACCAATTTTAATACCCTTAAGGGTTGTGATTGAAGTGAATATTTTGGTATAAATTTTTTTACTTGAAAATCAATACACATTTCCAATAGTTATAAAATGGTTTTAGTTGTGGATTGTGTTGGATTCACCTCAATTGGTTATTGGTATTTTTGAATTGTTTTGGGGATTAATTAAAACTAACACAGTTTCAATCAAAAGGATTATTACCAAGTGAACCCTACATAATCCTTGGTATATGTGGGGTCCTCTTCACATCTCATGATATTATAAAATGGTTTTGATTGTTTGTGGTTGTAAATAAAATTATTGAGTCAACACCACTATAAATTATAAATTATTTAATTTATTTATAAATGAATCTAATTATTTATCCGAGAATGTGATCTCATCAAATTAATATATTTCACTCCTCAGTTGACTCAAATCACTTTTTCATAATTTAGTATTATGAGGAATATCAAAGAGAATTTATTTTTCAACATCAAATGTTTTCAAAATTTATCATTTAGTGAATAGGTCATCGATTGTTTCTCAAGTAGTAGGATGTAAAAATTAAATAATTGAATCATTTATAGGAAAACATTGATTCTCATATCTAAAATATTCTGATAAATTTATTTATTTTATCCAATGATTCAAATATTTATTATTAATCAACTTGTGAAACAACTGAGATTTCATTTATGAACTTTTATATCCTCCATCATGGAATATATTTGTCTAATACTAATTTTTATATGTTATACTATGTTTTCATGTAACCATAGAGTTAACTCTTTTAAAAATCTATTTCTCATAAATATATATAGAATTAGAATACCCTAAATCATCTAGAATTTGATGTTACTCAATTATTGTTGAATTTGTCAAATATTTCACTGAGAATAGTAAAAAATCAATGTATATCTTCATTTTTATTTCCAATAAATCATCCCATGTTTTTGAATTGGTATTATTCAAGGTTTAATCATAAAATTATTCACCTAAATAAAAATATGAACAAAACTAATGGAAAAACAATAAATATATGATAAATCGTAGTCCATTGTGGCTCTAGCCTTGGGAATTTGTTGTTCTATATTATATTGGTTCTCATTAAAGATTATTCATTTATGTACATTGGGTGTAGTTTAGAGAATGTTCTTTAGGATGGTAAATCATTTGTATGTACATAGGAACCTCTTTTTATATCATTATAATCAGTCATTTCTCATGAATCAAGTCTCTTTGATCATGTTTTTTTGGAATAATAGTTATTCATTATGTTACCTTATATTAAAAAAACATATTCACATAAAGGGGAATAAAATAAAAATGTATAAAAAAAATTATGAATACAATTTGATTATAAAAAAAGTTTTATTATACTCCGATGCTCACCATTGATGACAACCAATAGTGCCAAAATCATTATCCATCCCACTAGAATTACAAATTCTAGTGGGTAATCATGAATAAAAATTAAGTGGTCGTTATTTTTATTATTATACTAAGACATATAATAGTGAAGGTCCAAGTTCTGTCCCATGAGTGATACATATAATCCACAAGATAAAGAAACAAGCCTCACTATTCAGTAGATATATATGAATTTAGATGGATGAAAAAAATTGAAACAAAATTCCAATGGTTTTAAAATAATAATAATAATTCAAAGTATAAATTTCAAGGTATATTTTTTAACACAGTACCAACCTCTTTAATTCATTAATTTGGTTTAATAAATCAGTTTCATGATTTTTTTTTTAATTTTAACAGTTCTTTAATTTTAATTGTTTTATTTAAACTGTACAAAACTAAATATATTGGTCAAATAGTTTGATCAAAGTAATTTAATTATGTTCAATATTTAAATTAAATTATAAATACAAGATATTTTTAATTTCTTAATTTAATAAACAAGTTATTATTTCCATTCATTGTATGCCCTTTTTAAAAATAATATCTAATAAATATGATTAGAATTATTGAGTCAAATTTATTCCAAATTGAAATGAAAATTCATTTATAAAATTGATAGATAAATTAAACACACATATTCCTACTCTTAATCTCGTACCTCCTAAGTGAATTTCTAAAAATGGTTGAGGGAAGATCATCCATATTTTACATGAATATATTTTAAATTGAGTAAATATTGTAAATTAATACTAATTCATATGGAAATATAATTTGGTATTTCATTCAATAATAATCAACGTTAAGTAAGAACTCTATGTCCTATAAGTGAGTTAGATAGGGGGTGTTGCTAAAAGATATGAAGCAACAAAAGATGGTTTTCTGATTTTTTGTAAATCAATTTAGAGAATTTATTTTGTAAATATCTTAAAACATTATTTTATTTATTTCAAAATCAAAAATGTTTCCAATAATAAACATTTTATTTTCATGTTTTTATTTATTTATGGGAACTCATTATAATTCATGCATTTATTTCTTTTCAAGTTTCTACATAAGAAAGTGATTTGTTTCAAAACTATTTATCTGCAAGATAATTATTTTTTTTGAAAATAATATCTTCTCAAATGATTCATGTGGGTCTTGTATATTATTTATATGTCATTTTTTCTTAGTGGTTTACTAATATTAATTTTTTATATAAATAAATAATTTTTAATTATAAATTTATAATATAAAGGGGAAATTTTTTAAATATTTTAAACAATTTCTAGATTTAATATTTTCATATTCAAAATTTGATTTACTACATCAATATTTTATAACAATATTTCAATTGTTTTTTATAATGGTAAGGGGTCATTTTGAGTTTATGAAACATTTCTTCCACAACGTTTCATGAGATTTATTTTATTGAAATTATTTTTTAAAAAATAATTTTAACTCTTCACTAATATATATAAATGGAATTTTATTCTATTGTCAAAATTATTTTTTAATAATTATATTTAAAATGTATGTATATATCTACATATTTGAATTTTAAAAATCATTTTGTCCGACATTATTCTCTTTATAAAGTTATTTTCATGACTATGCCATTTTATTTGCAAGCGATGTTATCGTCATTTTCAAAATTTATGTTTAGTTTTAAATTATTTGTAATAAGAATATGTGTATATATATACACCTAAATATATATTTTCTCACGAATTTTTTTTTAAAACATGTCAACATTTTTCTCTACAAACGTATTATTTTAGGATGAAACGGAATTTTAATCTAAGATCAATAGATACATCTATATATCAATGTATTTATATTCATATCAATTTATGTAAAACTATTTATATCATATTTGTATGTAAATAAATGAATTTATATATATATATATATTATATATATGAATAATTATTCTTAACAATACATATATTTCTTGATATGTAATAAGGTTTTATTCTAATATATTTGTAAACAAATGTAACTATATGTGTTTCTTTTTATGTAAAAAAATTATATATGTATATATATATATGATTGTATATTTTAAAATTTAATTTCCTGAAAAACAACCTTTATCATGGAACATGTATATCAATGTAATATACCTTTTTTGGAAATGGATATTGAAGCTCATGATTTTATAAGATATGTCATGGTTTTAACGATTTAAAATAAAAGTTTTAATGTTCTTATTTCCAATTAATCATACTTGTATATTAGGTCAATGAATGCATGCTATGGGGAGTCAACCCAAACCCTTTTGGGACTTTTATCCCATCATGTGATGGATGTGCCCTGAATTATATAGTGCTCTTATTCATTGGGTAATGTTGAAATATAATGAGATGTTATGTATGACATGCGAGACTTGTGTCCCAAGAAACCATTGGATTTGAGAGTTAGCCCAATCCATTATAGGATTATGTCCATAATGTTATGCTTTCTCTAGAGTGAACCATGACATCATTTTATGATCCAAGGTGCTTTTGATAACTATTTATCAAAGATTAACTACTTATCAAGAGAAATTTTTATTATTTCAAAAATTAATGAAATGTATTTTTCCAATTGTTACATATGTTGAAACCTTTTTAGAAATAAAAATTAATATTTTCAAATCAAATAATTATTTAATAAATTTAGAATTATGAATATGAATCACATGTTATACATTTTATGTCCAAGTGAAATAAACTTGATACGTTTACACATGTTTTGAAAAACTGTTCTAATCAATTTTTTTTTCTCACCCTATACTTTTCTAACCGCTTTTCATAGGGAAGGACACATAGAAGTGAGTGACTTGAAAATACTCCTTTATAGTGTTTACCCATTATTATGAATAATAATAGTTTTCATGTCCTTTATTTTTCTGGAGTGGTAATTAGAATTATCCAATGTATCAAAATTGTCAAAAACACCAAACCTTTGCGGTCTCAGATTTTTAAGTAATAAATGAATTATAAAAAAATTGGAACATGTGTTGGGTCATCGTAGTTGGTATAATAGATGAGGTTTATAAAACAGTAGAGGTAAATATATAAAAAAACACTTAGAACATATAGAGTCCTTCTGTAAAATTTATAAGATTTTAATTTAAGGATAAATATAGATCTTCATGATTTCATAATTCTGAATGGTTAAATTCATAATTTCTATAGGTACGGTAATAAAATTTCAAGGTTGAAATTATTTTAATGGTTTATAATGTAAAATCACCTATATTAATATGTTATTTGTTTTAAATAAATAAAATTATTTTTTTGTCATATGTTAAGATTAAATATGTCAAATTAAATAATAATACAAGAAAAATATGTATAATATTATTCAAAAAAATTAATTATAATAATTTATTTATGAAAATTAATAATTTATTAAATTGTTTATTTAATTATACTTTTATTTATAATATTTTATAATTTATTAAATAAATTATTATAAGATTTGATTTTAAATTATAAATAGATTTTGTTTTATAGTTTGCTAGAATATTCTAATAGAAATTTTTTATTTTTTTTAGAAAACATATGTTTTGTAAGAAAAAATAAAAATAGTACTTGAAAGGTAAAATAATTATGAAATTATTATCAATAATAATGTCTAATTACATATTGAATTGGAAACTATAATATGTTTTATTGAAAATTTTTTAAAACTTAATTTTTTTCCAATTATAAAATTTGGATAAAATATATTTTTATAAAAATATTTTTTTATTAATGAAATAATATGTGGTTTTAGAAAATATGTTATAATAATTACAATTAAAAAAATGGTGGTACTAAAATTCATTAATTAATTTTCCAAATCAATTATAGTAGTATATTTTTTATCTATTATAAAATTATATGTTTTT
Organism: Viscum album; assembly: GCA_963277665.1. Lineage (NCBI taxonomy): Eukaryota > Viridiplantae > Streptophyta > Magnoliopsida > Santalales > Viscaceae > Viscum > Viscum album. The sequence goes on from OY728162.1 coordinate 823,676,417, forward strand.
TATGAATTATGAGTATAAATATATTTATATGAAATTATGAATTAAATTTAATATGATAAATATAAAACAATTATTAAATTTAAAAAAATTATATGAAAAAACTGTTAAATTAAATAATAATAATAAAGAGGTAAAATGTTTATGACCAAAACATGGTGTGATTTGTAAAAAAATTAATCAAAATGATAAAAACAGAGATATAAGATGATAATAGGGGTGGGCGTGGAGTCGATTGAGAAAATAAATTGGTTAAGGGGAAAAATAGTTCGGTCGTCGAGTCCGTCTGAAGGATATGGATTGATCCAACAATGATGGAAGTCGAGTAACCGAGTGGGGTTTTGACCTATGGATGCAAAATTAATGTGATAAATCCACGAAGTCCTTGAAGACCTTTTAGATCTCCCAATGGTTGAGCATTGTCATAAGGGAATCAACTACGAGTTATGTTTTCTTTTCTATTTGAGATCTAATTTGTTGATGTTTCGATGAGAATTAACCTAACCATGGTAGGTTTTTTGTGTTATGATATAGACATCGAATATTTATGTACAACCTCTTTCATGAATCCTTTTGGCATAGGATGACCATTGTTTCCTTTTGTCCTCAATCGTATTCAGCTATTCCCTATTGATATTTTTTTTATTTTTTTGATATATTCTATGAGTAGGCCAGATTTTAGAAATGATTCAGAATAATTTCATATTTTATCTAGTTTCTGACTCTATTTTTTATTTTTTGGTTGTAATCCACATTTCAATCACCCTTTTATTTTCATCCTCTTTTTTGACTATTGGTTTTGAATAAATGCCTATATATATATATAATACTATTGTCTCTTTTGTTGATATTGATTTTCCACCATCATTCATCTTATATTGAAATATACTATAATATAATTATTAAAATGTATATTTTATGGATTTAAAATGTGTATGAATGTGTTATATATGAACATATTCTCGTTTATGAAAATACTCCCTAAATATTCCACACGATGTAAGATATTTGAGTAAGAATGGGGGAGTTTTTTCAATATTTAATTTAATAGAATATGTTTTTCTTATTTTCTATAAATCATGTAAGGGAACATATTTTTACAATATATTTAAACATTTCAATTTTACTTAATTTCAAAATAAAACATGTTTTCAATTTTATTTATTTCTATTTTCAATTTATATTAATGTACTTGAACTACTTATTTGACTAGAATTTATTTCTTTTCATGATTATTAATATGATGGTGATTTGTTTCAAATCTATTGATGTGCAAGAGTATTTTTCTTTTCATTATGTAAATAATATATGCCCAATTAATTCATGTGGCATATCCATATCCTATGTTATGTCAATTTATTTTACTTGTTTTCTAATATTTATTTTCATTATACCTAAATAATTTTGAATTAATTTTTTATGATTATAAGGGGAAATTTGGTAAAATATTTAATAATTTTTTTAAATTTATGAATTTTATAAGAAAAATTTTCATTATTCAATCTGTATTATCTAATGGGATTTTAATTGTTTTTTATATTGTTAAGGGGTTTATTTTGAATTTATAGAACTGTTCTTCCAAAACAATTCATGAGATATATTTTCATGAAAATATTTTTTTAAAACCTTAAGTTGTCTCCTATGTATATAAATGGGAAGTTAATCTATTTAAATGTTTTTTAATAATAATTTTACAAATATATGTATATATATATATACACCAATTTTCATGTTAAATATCTTTTTCTCCCATTGTTTTCTTTTCATAAAAGTATTTTCTTTATTTTTCCACTTTAACCCTAAGTAAAGTTATCGAATTTTAGAAAATTTATGCTTAAGATAAAAATTCATTATTTTCAAACAATTGTATGTGTATATATATTTTCATAAATATATAGTTTAATATGAGACATTTTTTATAATATGTATATATATGTATCTAAAAACTTATTGTTTTAGGGTGAAAAATAATTTTAATCTCACATAAATAGATACGTATATATATACTTTTATTTATATATTTTTCAATTTCGGTAATACTATTTATTTCCAATATGAATGTAAATAAATGAACTTATAATTATATTTTTCATTATTCGTACCTATACATATGTGTGTGGACATGCAATCATGTTTTAGTCCAATATATATATTTATATATATATATATGTTTATATATGTGTGTATCTTTTTATGTAAAACTATTATATACGTATATATGTATATAAATGTATATTTACATATTTAATTTCATGAAAAGCTACATTTATAATGAAACATGTATAACCAAGTAATTTACTTGTTCATGAAATGTATATCAGAGCTCATTATCTTTAATGAAACATTGAGGACCTTACGATATAAAATATGAGGTGTAATGTTTTTAATTCTAAATAATCACATGTGGATATTATGTGAATGAAGGCATAGAATGGGGAATGAAACCAAACCCTTATGGTAATTTTGTTTAATCATGTAATGGGTACACCCAGAAATATATAGCACTCTAATACATTGGGTAATGTTGAAATATGAAGTGATGACATGTATGGTGTGTGAGAGGTCTATCCCAAGCTCACTATGGGATTAGAGAGTGAACCTAATCTATAACGGTTCTATGTACATTTTTTTATGTTGTCATTGGAGTGAATTTTGAATTCATGTTATGATCCAAGGTTACTTTTAGAACTATTTATGAATTTTTAGGAGTTATCAAGAGAAATTTAAATTATTTCATCAATGAATGACACGGATTTTCAAATGGTTACATATGATGAATCCTAGTTAGAAATAAATATTATTATTTTAAAAAGTACTCATGATTTTATGAAATCAAATTTCTCAAGTTTTATATCATGTTTTACATTTTCTGTTGAAGTAAAAAAATGATTGGTTTCCACATGTCTTCAAACCCCTTATTAAATTTTTTTCAGTTACCCTTTTTTTAAAACCACTTTTCAAAGGGAATAAGGACTCATATAAGCTAGTGAGTGGTTGATTCCGCTTTATGGTGTTTTTCACAACCTTTCCAGTGGGGCCTATGCCGCAACTACTCAAGCTCTCCTCCAATAATCTAGGGGCTGGTGAATAGCACTGAGTAGGCATGTCAATAACCTAGGAGGAATTTTCTATGTACATCTACACACACACACATCTCCAATCCCAAAAATGCTAAAATGTAAAAACCACTATGAAAATAATTCAACCATACAACTAAACCCAACCACTAGAGTAAAATGGAAGTAGTGTGTGGAAAGTAAAACTACACCAAAATATATTCCCACCAAAAACAAGAGTCGGACAACTACAAAGTCCTACCTATATGAACAAAGAAGTATTGGGACTACTGCTCATGTCCTTAGGAACACCTTGGTCAGTAGGGAAATCAGAAATATCTTTCTGGACCTAGCTCACCATGGACTCCATCAATAGTTCACTCCTCTGGACAAGATAGGTCATGTACGGGAAAATCCCAAGTAGGGGTGAGTATAACAATAGTCAGTAGTGGACTCCAAAAACCAAAATGCAACACACAAGGGAAAAGGTACAATCATCTCTACAGAATATATGTCTACCAAACATATAACAAGAGATGAAACTCCAAATATACTCAAAAATCAGACTTGTAGTCTAGAGAAAAGTATGAAAACAGCATACCCCAACTAGGGATTTAGTTCAAAGATTCCTCAAAGCACTTGTCTGGGAGAACTCACTCCATGAGTTTGATAGCTTTGATGTCGTCTTTTTGAGAAGTACTGATCGATGGAAAATCCATGAGATATAGATATAAGTTTTCCAGGAGAACACACTACTGAGTGTTGAGAGATCATGATACACAGATGATGATCATAGATAGGGACTTTTAAGATAGAGAGACTCGCCTGGATACACCTACTAAGTAGAGAATCAACATCCTATAATAGTTGTCACGTCGATACCTAACTCTACCTAGGGTCATAATTGTATAAAGGATCTTGATCTAGGCCTCTTGGAGGGATACCCGACTCTATATCGGAATGTACTGCTGATGATATCATACTCTTAAGGATTGAAATGATACATTACCATTAGAGGAACAAAAAAGGGTGGTACTAACCGAAACAAAACATGTCCGAGATATAGTAGACAAGAGACTCAATCCATGTTACAGGATATACATAGGGTGTGGAAGTGTAATGTGTTGTGTCTCTCGACTCTGGGTACTACATGAGTAAAACAACCTGAGTTCAATGTACATGCTATATAGAAAACTAAGTGCATGACTATCGCACGGACCACACATCGTGTCTGATTAATCGGGGTTTCCTCTGTGTATGCATTCATGTGCCTATACACGATTTCAAACATCTCGTTCTATCTTGTCTAACCGGTACACATGTTAGCCCGTGCAGGTGGCCTGGTAGAGTCATGTGGTGGAGTACATGAACGTGTACCCATCCCATGTTCGTGTACCCTGCAAGACCCATTCCATGTCCGTGTAAGGACACACAGGCCGTGTGACAATGGTCAGACACCATGTTAGTGCTTCCCATCACCCAGAACGCCATCCACCACTAGGTGGGGCCAAAATGTTGTGTCTCCCCAGAGGCACATCATGTTCTTTATCGTGTGTCAGATGCAAACCCTAGCCTCTACAGCCGGTACCACAAGGGGTGTTCCTCGGGATACATGTCGTGTGTTCTAGAAAAATTCCAGAAATGTGAACCAGCTCTGTCGTACCTATTTTTTGCTCTAATATTTGTTCTAAAGATATTTTTTCAAATAAATGTGAATTTTAATGTCACCCTGACATCCTGAAGTATTCTCCTTTGTTTTCAGGCTTCTAATAGGCCCTAAAAACGTGTATTGATCCACCCACATGAAGAACCGTTGAAGAATGTTCTCTACTAATCCAAGATGATTCGTCATCCTCCATTGTCATAGAACCTCCTCTTGTTCATCGCGATGTCAGATCTTCAATTTGGTATCGTTTCGTTGAAAAATATATGTGCAACAATCTATTGTTCATAACCCCGTGTAGAACGCAAATAAAGTGGGGTTAAAAAGGGATGGAGAAATTAACAAAAAAAAGAGGTACAAACCTCCACTTTCATTATTCATGGTGTCTATTCACTCCCATTAGAAGTATTGAGGAAGCTGAATTAATAGATAATCCATGAATTATCACGAAATCAGTTCTCGACTAAAAACCCCAAAAGGAATGAAAAATAATACCCTCCCACAAGATCGTTCGATCTTCCAATCAACCTATTCTTGGGTTGACCCGTGTTCTTTGTTTAATAAAAGAATGAGGAAGTACTAGATAAAAATAATAACCCCTACCACAATTCAATTGAATAATGATCTCTGCATCACATTCATTGGTGAGGTTCATCGAATCAGAGATGGGTCCTCATGTGATGTCTCCCACATCATGATCATTGTACCTGACATCAACTCCCTGACATCGAGGTCTCTACACATGTATTTCTACATTTGACTGTCGTCATCTATCTCTTCTCTACCAAGAAGCTCTTGATTACCAGGGTCCACTCGAGCACAATAGCATAAGTCAAAATGTAAAGAGGAACAACACTATTTCGGATGTCCCGTCATACACATATATTGATAGTATGAGATCTGAAATATTGATCCATGACCATATCCATAGAGTACATAGTGAGGATGGTGATCCTCAATGAATAGTCATCGACCATCAAACTTCCCTGATGGAGATGAGTAAGATACTAGATACACACTTATCTCAGCATAACTAGAGAGAATTCCTCACTACAGTGTCACTCAAACTTCGTCCATGAATGAGTATCCTCATTCTGAGTCGGTGTGGTAAGACTCCACCATTGTCTCACCGAACCCTGAAGAATTGTAGCTCTTATGATCATTATCTGGTTTGTTGGTATCCTCACAAGATGGAAAAATCTAGTCATCGCATCATGATAGTACTCAGCTTCTGGAGGGTAGGACTCGTCGTTGAACCTGAGGGGTCTCCATCTATGGAACTCAAAGAGAATGCTTAGACTATGACCCTTGTCTGTTGGTCCTATAAGCACCACCGACTTCTCCACTGGTGGTGGTATAGAAGGTTAACCACTTGGAGGTAATTCCTGGGAACTTTTCCATGTATAGAAGCCTCATCATTGAGGGGGTAATCTTCGTGATCGCGCTGCTAAATCCTAGAAGGTATGTGTCACAGAGGAATATTCTGAGGAATCATGATTAACCAAGGTTAATGAGTACATCTAGATTGCTGACACAAAGGACATAGAAGAAACAACCCATTCCTATGTGATGCATGTACCATTATTGTACTACCTTGTAACTATTGTTTTCATGTACCGAGTCAAAAAGTAGGTTATCCGATTGCTGGTATGTTGATAAGTCGGCCGCCCGCACCATCGCTATAGCCTTTTGCCTGAAACTGGAGATCGACACACTTAATATTGTTTCCCCCACACAAATCTCATAGACTCTTGGTCCTAAGGTAAAACTGACATCTGTTGATACCACTCTGTCATGACCCATCCCTGTGGGGCCCGCGCTGTGACTCTTCATTATCACCATAAATATCCCAAGGGCGGGGGAAGAACACTAAGTAGGCATACCACTACCCTTGAAGGAATTTCCTATGTTATTATACAAACCACACATCTCCAAGCCGAAAAATGATGAACTCTAGAAACCAATAAAGAAAAAAAATGCATGCAAACAACTAAACCAACCATCAGTGTAAAAAAGAAGTATAATGTGGAATGTAATATGAGGCTTTAATAGAAACACACAAAAAACATGAGTATGCAAACTATAAAGTCCATCCTGTAAACAAAAATAAGTACTGGGACTATTGATCGTAGTCGTAGGAAGTCCTTAGCCTATAGTAAACTCAAAAAACACAGTTCGGTTGTGGTCCACCATAGACTCCATCAAAACGTTGCTCGTCTGCACAAGACAAGACATGTGTGGAAAAAACACGTGCAGGGTGAGTATAAAAATATTCAGAAGAGGTCCATGAAATCCACAAAGTAACCCACACAAAAGAATAGGTATAATCATATCTACATAATATATGTATATTGAACATATTATAATAGAAACACCACCATATATACTCAAAACCCAAACTCGTATTCAAGAGTCAAATCACACAACCGCATACCCCCTCTAGGGTATTAGTTCAAAGATTCCAAGAAGAACTCATCCAAGAGAACTCACTCTATAAGTATGATATCTTTTTTGTCATCCATATGAGAAGTACTGATCATAGGGAAAATGCATAAGAGATAGATACAATAATTTATGGAGAACACAATCCTGAGAGATGAGAGGTCACGATACATAGACAATGATCACTACCAGGTCCTTGGTGGATTTTATGACTCATCCGAATTTACCTGCTATGTATAGGATCAGCATCCTGTAGGAGTAGTCCCATCGATAACTGACTCTACATTGGGTCAATAATTGATTGAGGATCTTGCTCCAGGATTCTGTGATAGATACATGACTCTATCTCAAAAATTCATACTAAAGAGATCATACTCCTTTGGATCAAAACGATATATGACATTCAAGGGAATAAATTTGGGGTACTAACATAAAAAAACATTTCCATGATATGGTGGACATGAGGATCAAGCCATGTTACAGGATATACATGGTATGTAGAAGGGTCACACGTAGTGTCTATCGACTTTGAGTACTAACCGTGTAAAATAGACCAATTCTGAAGAATATACCATGTAGAAATGTAACTACACAACATGTCATATATACTACATGTCATGTTCGAGTAACCAGGGTTCCCTCTTTGTACTTGTTAATTTGATCGTACACGGTTTCAAACTGTGTCTTCCATCCAATGTAATGGGTACATGGGTTAGCCTATGTAGCTAGGCCGGTCTAGCTATGTAGTAAAGTAAATGACCATGTACCCATCTTGTGGTCTTGTATCCACTATGAAACAAGTGAAGTCCGTGTAAGGACACACACACCATGTGAAAATGGTCACATGTCGTGTTCATGCTTCCCGTTAGCGAGAAATTGAGCTGCCACTGGGTGGGTCCCATGCACCGTGTCCCCTAGGAGGCACGCCATGTTCTTCATTAGGTGCCACATGAAAACCCGAGCTATAACTACTAGTACCACACAACCAGTTTATTGGGATACACATCAGGTGTTTTGGAAAATTCTAGAAATTATAACCTACTCTACCACGCCTCATCTTCCATCATTATTGCACCACCTATATGTCTTCATGATATATGGTATCAAATTTGTGATCATTGAATTCCAAAATATACGTGCAACGATCCGTTGTTCATACCCCACGAAGAACGTGAATAACACAGGGATAAAAAGGGAGGATGAAATCAGTATACACAAGTGGAATGCGTCTCCTCCTTCATTCGTCACAGCGTCAATTTTCACCCAGTATAACGATTAAAAAAGATGAATCAAAATAAAATACATAAATTATCATGAAATCAATTCGGGAATCAAAATCCCAATTAGAAACGAAAAATAATTCCCTCCCACAAAAAACACACGATCCGAGGATCAACCTATTCATGGGTTGATCCACGTTCTAAATGTAATCAATGAATGGAGTATAACTAAATCAAAAGAAAAACCCCATTCTCAATTTGGTTGAAGAAATATCATCGTGTCATGTTCGTTTTGAGGTTAGTCAAATTCAAGATGCATCGACTGATTGAATGGTGAGCTCTTAGTCCTAATTTATTTTCTGGAGTTTGCGAAGGTGGTTTTGCAGCTGGATCTAATCCTTCTTGCATGATTTGGCAATAATTGACCATTATTTGATAGCTTTCACAGGTTTTTTTCCTCCTTCATAAAGCATAATGAAAAGGAGCATGTTGGGATTTAAGATTCGATGCATTTTCAAATCTGTTTCTCTTAGGAAGATGACTTAACTTTTTCCTGGTGTTCTTCTCAGAGAGTGGTTAATGGGTTTAGATTCTACTTTTTTCCTTCCTTTGATTTTCAACTCCATTGTGATCCTCTAACCACTGATTTATGGGTCGTTCTTCTTGTCCTTGCTTTACCTTTCTAGATCCCTGCATTTCTATGTGTTATAGGTAATATTATTGAACGCTTCTTCTGTATGGACTTGTGGACCCGTGTTTCTTTCCACCCAAATACTCTGTTATTTTTCATTGAAGTTGATTTTTCATAAGAACTGGTTGAATATGTTTGCGTTCAGGTTGAGGATGAGATCAGGTGGAATCAACGTGTCTGCTTCGAGTCATGGACACCCTACTGTGTGACCTGTTTTTGCATTGGTCACTCGGATCTCCTCTATCGCCACAATTCTCACTGTAGATAGGATCTTGTTCTGCAGCCTCCTAATGCTCCTAGTCAATATAATGCACTAGATACATGTGAATCAAGGGATACTTCCATCACTGTAGCTTCTGGGGATGCAGGCGTTGAGGGCCCGAATGGTGCTACTGATGTCCAGATGAAGGAGTCCAATGGGTGTGTCAATCCATCAGTTAGAGTTATTGTTTATAGAATGAAGAAAGATCTCAAATAGAATGTTGTAGTTGAGTCAAGTTGGTTTAATGAGGTTTTAGATGATGAATCTGGCAATGGGCTGTCGATTAATGGGAACTGTGATACTGGTCTGAAGGAAATAAGTATCATATCTCCTAGTAATCGATTTGCATGATTGTCTGATCTAGATCCTAATTCACATGAAACACAATACCCACATCATGACATGGTTGTATCTGGCTATGATAAGTCTGTTCTAGTGGTAATAGGGGAATGGGGGAGGTTTCTGGGGATCTTTTTGTCCTTATGCAGGAGGTACCTAGTGAGGGATGTAGTGGGTCACAGAAGAATGAAGTTCTGAATCTTGTGATGGAGTTTTTGGGAACTGAAGTTGGAAAATTTTATGGGAAAGTGATTAATGAAATTATTACCATGGAGCAACAAGATGTTAGGGAGATGTCTTTGGATAGGCAGGAATGCTTAAAGGCAAGATATAGGGATCAAGCTAATGGGGAGAATTCTATATGTTTGACACCTATATATGGTAACAAGGAATCTTCACAGGACACAACCTCCTCAGTGCATGGGGGCTCTCAAATGGTGTATGAACCTTCCATCCTTTCAAATAAGTGGGTGGATTCTTCCCATTATGGGAAGGAGAACCAACAATGTAGTTCTATGTGTCACATGAAGGAATCCTACAGTGACATTCTCAAGAATTGGGTAAAAAGGAATGAAAGTAGGGGAGAGTCCACCACTCCACCAAAGAGGAATCCAAAGAAAGATTACTTCCACATGCTAAAGACCGTATCCACCAGGTCATCTACCAAAAGTAAAAATTGAAAGACATTGACCAAAAGAGGGGACGAAGCAAGACCAATGAGACTATGTATCTAGTGTAGTTACGTATGAGGGAGAAATACATCCAAATTCTATGTCAATATTCCCTGCAATCAGAATTGGAGTTGGCTGATCCGAATGAGTTCTCAGAAGGTGGTTGTGGTGAATAAATTGATGCTTTATGATATATAATGTTTTGAGGTATTCTTTTGATTTTATTTCTTTCCATTGTAATATCTACTGTCTTTTTTCTTTAAGAAATTTTTGGGGGACTGAGCACTCTTCCTATTCCCGCACATTCCTTAGTATTTTATATCGTTTAAAAAAATTCCCAAAAATTAAATTTTACAGCTGACCCAAGACAGTCGATGTTAAAAAATTCCTATGGTATTTTCGCAACTCTGAATTCAACTGCCCCCTAAGATTTAGGATTTGGGAACTCACTTAAATGTTAATCCACTTTTTTGGAAAACTGCTCATGCACGCTTTTTAAAAGTTCAATGTATTAAAGTCATTTATTATGAGCCCTTTGGGCCTTTGAATCTCACGCCACCATAAAACACGGTCTCTAAATAACTACATATAATATTTAAAAGTAATACATAAAAAATTTAAGTCATTGTAATGTTTAACCCTTATAATCATTAGAATGGTTTTCTAGTCCATTATTTTTTTGGAGAGTTGTAAATAGAAATATTCAATGTATTCAGACTCTCTAAAACTATAATCCTTTGGGATATCGGGTTTTTAAATCATAAATTAATTATAATATATGAAAAACTCTAATTGGTTTAGGGTATTCATAGGGTCAGCGTTGGATTCAGAGATTGGGGATGTTATTGCCAAGGTGAGTTGGACCTTTTGTGTTTATGGAGAGAATTGATCTAGTGGCATACCAATTTCTTTTTGCATTGAGGTATAGTGAAATGAACAATGTTTTTCATGTGTCACAACTTTTTAAGTATCACCCTGAGCCTTCTAATTTGATCGATGTTGATTATGTTAAGTTTGAGATAGATGTATCATTTTAGAATCATAGGATATGTGTTATTGATCAATGTAAGAATGTGATGCGGGGAAGGATCATACAGATAATTCATGTAAGTGTAAATATTTATGTGTTCAGGTAGAAATGTGGGAGAGATAAGCTGATATGTGGGCTCATAGGAATGATATTTTTACCTCGTATTTTAGTGATGTTTGGGAGTATGGTTTGAGGACGTGATGTTATAAGGTGGGGAGATTGTAAGTTCTCAACCGTTTTGGAGCTGCCTCATAATCATTTATATGTACTCTTTTAACTTATTTTGGTATATATTTGGTTGGTTTATTGGATATTTCAAGTGTAATTTTATAATTTTGGATGAAAAATGGGTACTGCATGGTTATCTCATAATTTTCCCACATGCTGCACTTCACCCAAGACAACCATGTAATCCCAAAGTGTGTGAAATTTCACATTTGGATCATCGTTTTTCAAACCATGATTCCACTTAGTATAAGTCATGATCCCCTAGGACAAGGAGCATGGTTATATTGAATAGTTTGGAAAACCATTCATCCCTACCTTGGAAACCATTTGTGTGGATTTTAATTACCCAAAAATTCATATAAAATTCCCACCCCTGGTGTTAACATTGAATAGACCTATTATGAACCTAAAATAATTTCTCTAGATTTTGAAACTCTTGATAGGGTTCTAAGGTTCCTTGAACCTAATTCGTAATGATTCAGTGATCCAATCGAAGGATCATAAATCCTCTATTATTTAATTTCTTCCCTATTTTCATTCCTCTATATTTTCTATCTTTCATGATTAAGTGGAATGATTTATACTCTTCTAGAAATGGTTTAGATTTACCATTTCTTGAATGTTAATATATTTGATATGGATATCAGGTTTTTGTGGTAGATCTTCCATGAAATTGTGATCTGGAATGTTTCTCTTCAATTTGGACATTTCAAGATTACTGTATGTCCATAAAAATTCATTAGGTATGTGGTTTAAATATCAATTCACATAGTCCGGAATGATAAATTTTTGTATGTAATTTTCGAAATTCAATTACCACATTTGGAAAGTAAAGGAAAAATAATCAGAATGGATCTCTACTCTTGGATCCTGGTGACTCAATTATTACCTAGGTAGTGATGGATGACACCTCCTCCCCACCCCCATTGTCTGGGGAGGGGGTTACTCTTCCCCTACAATGGAAAATCCTTATTACTCTTCCTCAACTTCCTTTTCTTCTTCTTTTCTTCCTTACTCTATGATTTCCATTTTTCCTATGGTCCTATAACTCCACAACGGCTAACCTCTGCTCGATCTTTCGAAAAAAAAATTATTGATGCTTCTACTCTCCTCTTCATGGCATTGGTGTATAAGTACATTTTTTTATGAACATCGGTCAATGTCTTCAAGATTTTTTTTAATCAATGGAGTTGTTTTGAACCCACATTTTCCTAGCTACTTAGAAAAAGACACATCACAATTCGATTATACTCCTTAGAAGATCTGATCACCTCATGGTTTGGGAATCCATGATCCTACACCGGCAGTAAATTTCATTTACTGAAATGGTCCTTCGATCTTAATATGAAGTGGTACACCCTGACAACAGCTTTGTGGGTATACTTTCCTGACCTCGGCCTCTCATTTCAGAACCCATCTAACATCAGAATGCTCGGGAACTTGGTATGGTGTTTTCTCTGTTCTGATTTGAGAACAAGTTCATTATGCCACCGAATCTCTCCACACAACTGTGTAAAATTCGATGTGTCATGACCCCCAGTCGAATGGATTTGTATTTAGGTAGGAGATGAGTTCATTGGAAGAAACCTATTTTTTGGAGTCTGGGACTCACTTTTTTTCTATGTGTCTCCACCTTGGGCACCAGTCCCATTCCTACTATCATGACCTGTCCCCCAAGGCCCATGTCGTGACTACCCCAAGCCCGCCTTCCAAATTCCAGGGGCTGGCGGCTAGCATTGAAAGGCGTATTTCTTATAACCGAGAAGGAATTGATATTATAACCTATAAACACTCACAACCAAGAACACAAAAAGATACGAACACAACTCAATTGTATAGAACAAAGAGTACTGAAAGTAAAAAGGTACAAAATACAAGCCTAACTATAAATAGTAATTTACAATAGAAATGAAATACAACAGAAGAAAGAGAAATTAATCTATTGGGTCATCCTCTAGGGTTCCTACCTAAAGGGTATGTACAAATCCCCTCTTTATCACTCCACAACCACTCGTCTCCTCAGTGTACCGACAGGCTGTATGGTACACCACTATGAATCGTTCAGACCTGGTAATCTTGGCCTCAGTCAACGTTGTTCATCATCTGCATCCAATACAACATGGTGCGGGCATAGCCCATTCAAGTGTGAGTATATCGATTCAAAGTAAGGACCCTGATACCCTAATGGTCTCACAAAATCCACCAAGGATCAACCAAAAATAAAGAAACCACTGATAATCCTACATACGTATATGCCCATACATATACCGAAGTTATCAAGTAAATCCATCACAATCATGAGGTAAAATATAGAGTCCAACTCCAATACCCTAGGCTCTAATGTTCCACAAAGGAAGAAATTCCACAAAGGCAAGTACCACACAGGTACACCACACAGAAGAATACCACCAAGGTGTTACCGACACGGAAACTACCGCACAGGTACAGACTCATCTCACACTAGGTATAACAAAGGTATGGTAGTAGATATGATTATATATAACTAATAAATCATCTTACTCTGTAAAATGAAGACCCACACAGGCTCACTCGATGCTAACTCACATAGGTTTGCTCTAGGTGCTGACCCACACATTATCATTCGGTGCAGAACCACACAAGATCACTCAATGTGCTGGCCCACACAGGATCACTCTAGGTGTTGAACCACACTTGATTTCTTGTTGTTGACCCACACATGATAACTCTAGGTGTTGACCCACACATGATCACTCTACGTGCTGACCCACACATGATCGCTTGGTGCTGACCCACACAAGATCGTTCTAAGTGCAGAACCACACAAGATCCCTCTAGTACATCATCAGACCCACACAGGATCCTAGTACATAGTCAGTACATCTTCAAAACCACACAATATCCTAGTACATCATCATAACGTCATTAGACCCACACAGGATCCTAGTACATCGTCACTTTTAGCTACAGGGATCATGTAATACTTTCACTTGTATATGGGAGGGTTCTCTTAAAAAATCACTGATTGATACCACAATTGCGATGAGGTCCCATGAATAAGTATCTCAAAGGAACATCACATCATAGGGGTCTCAACGCAAAAGACGGTGCATCAATTAGTCGCTCGGTCTATGAGTTATTAGCCTTTTAGACCTGGGGGCCCGGTTGGATTCATACTTGATCCAACCTGGCCATACTCCATGTTATTCCAAATCTCAAGTGGGGTATACACAAATGAACCCTCTTTCTCCAAGATTTCCAGCGCCGCTGAATTTTCATCAAATGGATTTTCGGTGCCAAAGTAATGGAAAAAAGAGTGTAAATGGGTCGTTGTGGGTCCAGGTCTGGTCTGACCTGGTCGGACCGTCCCTGCCCGACCCGGACTGAGCCGACTTGGTATGGGTTGACCTGGCCTAACCTGCCGTGTCAGGTCCGGCCCGCTGGGTGGCCCGACATCCCGCGAGGGCTGCATTGGGTTGAGAGGCTGTGGGATGGTGCAGAAACCCGCTGGGAGGGGCAGTGAGGCCACGGGTCAAGGAGGGCAGCTCGGCCACTGGGCGGGGCAGTGAGGATGTGGGTCTGTGAGGGTAGCTCGGTGAGGTCGTGGGGTTGCGGGGTGAGGCCGCAGGTCTATGAGGGAAGCTCTACTACTAGGAGGGTTGGTCGCGGACAGCACATGGCCACACTACGGCTCAGCTGTGGGGGGTGTTTCGAGGTTGTGGGGCGACTCGACCGTGGGCAGTGAGAGGTCGTGGGCTGTCTCAGCCCCAGTGGGTGCGAGGTCGTGAGCTAGCTCAACTACGGGGGGGAGGCTGGAGGGCATCTTGACCTCGGGGGTTCCTCGAGGGCACAAGGGCCGAAGACCAAGAAGGCCATGACAGCGTGGGCCACGGAAGGCGGTGGCCGAATATGGTGGAGGCTGAGGGTGGCAGAATCCGTGGGCGGTGGTGGCCGTGGGGCAGCGCCATTGCGCCCACACCTTTGTTGCGGCCGTCGGTGGTGATGGCCGCCCTGCTCGTGCCCCACGGGGGTTGATAGCCATCCTCCTCCATCGTGAAGAACACTAGTATAATCCCATGAAATCTATAGGGGATGGTCCATGTCTGTTTGGCCTGTACTCTCTGCATTTGAGTGGTATCAAGTGAATATAATACTTGAATCACAAAAAAATCAAGAACGGGTATGGAAAAAAAATTCAAACACACTCCCTTACTTGATTTCTCGTTGGCTATTTCTTGTGGTTGAGATGGTTTGGAATTTGTCGATCACGCAACAAGTCTCCTCCAACAGCGTCGGTGAGGAGAGCAAAAGATGAAGTCGGTGACAACGACATTTCCTTAGTCATTGGTTCGTATGTCATTGGAGAACCTTTGATGGAGTTTATAGAGAATCTCATCAAAGGTGAAGAGTTTTTCGTTGGTGTTCTTGGTTGGAGGATGTGTTCCTCTATGTTCTCCCAAGCTCCCATCTCGGCCAATGATTAATTTACCCCAACCCACCAAAAATAAAAGGGTAGCCAATATAATAGAATTCAAATTGGCATAGAATTGGTTTTCTTAATTAATTAGGGGTGGGTTGGCCTAATGAATTAAAGGAGGGGAGTTGGAATAGTTAATTAGGGAAGCTCAAGAGGTTTCTCCCTATTAAGTGGGAGTTCAAAGGGGTTCAAGGGGTTTATGACCCGGTTGGTCCCCACCACAATAACCTCTCATTTGAGGATAGGATTAGTGTCCCCAAATCTATAACCTCTCATAGGATCTTTTAGTTCATGTGGTCCCCACTTTTGAAATATCCACATGGGAGGTTTCAAAATAGAATACAAGTAAAACGTTACACAACTTAATTTCATTTTATTTCTTCCTGAAAAATGAAAATTCTATCTTTCACTCTTTACCCAGTATGGTCGAGGGGAAGGTCTCCATAAGAAAAGGCTAGAACTGTGAGTTCAACGGTGTCCTCATATTTCAATTCCAAGCACCATTTCAAATGATAGAAAAACCTGCTCATACATTTACTAAACTAACCCAAATAAAAGTTCAGAAATTCATTCATGGGACTGTAGGCCTCAGAATCATGCACTGTCAATATTGGTGGACTCATAAAATTCCCATATATTTAAAAAAAATTAAATTGAAATTTCGGGTCGTTACATTATCCCCACCTCAATGCTTTACGTCCCTGTAAGCCACAACTAAAACTAGGTAAACAATTGTGGGTACTGAGGACACATTTGTGCCTCCCGGTCCCATGTACTCTTCTGGAGGTTCCTAGGCTAACAATGAATGTGCACCAAAGTTATCAACCGCCCACAAAGAACCCACTCCTATTTATCCTCAATCTCAACTAAAACCTCTATAAAATTCACCCCATCGTCGACGTCTAGCTCTCTATGGTCGATGACGTGGGAAGGGTCATGCATGTATCTCCTCAGCCGGGATACATTGAAAACTTCATGCACCCAGTACAACTGAAGTAGAAGAGATAAGTGGTAAGACACCTCTCCAACTCTATTGAGGACTTGGAAGGGTCCAACGAACCTCAATGATAACTTGCTGCCTCGGAGAAATCTCCACAAACCACGTCAAGGTGAGACCCATAGAAAATGGTCGCCATCCTAGAACTCTAGAGGTATCCGTCTCCTATCAGCATATGACTTCTGCCTACTCTATGTTGTCTTCATCCACTCATGGATGATCTAAACTTTCTATGTGGTAGTTTATACCATCTCCTAGCTAATACCAATGTCAAGGAAACATGCATGTAGCATGTCCTCGAGGGTCAAAAAGCTCCACTTAGTCTATCCATCAATCTTAGGATGGATGGTGGGGATCAAACAATGTTGTGTACCAAAACCCTCATGCAACCCCTGCAATATTCAGTAAGTTAAACTTGAATCACAATTGGAAACAATCATGTAGGGTACTCCATGTGACCACACAATATCCTAGACAAATAGGCGTCCCATGATCTATCCTGAACCCTACTCTCTGATCGGTAGGAAGTAGGCCAAAATGATGAGTCGTTCAATGATTACCCAAATTGAGTCATGACCCCTGGATGTATGTTGAAGTCTTGTCACGAAATCCTTGGATATACCATCCCACTTCCACTAAGGAACATCTAAATAGTAAACCAATCCAACTTGTACCTAATGCTTTTCATTCACTTGGTGACAAATGAGGCATCATGAGATAAAATTTTCTACTACTTTCTTCATTCTCGGCCACCAATGTTGTAATTGGTGATCCTGGTTCATCTTCACCACTATAGGATGTACCTCTAGAGGGTATGTTTTAAAATCTCTTAAAACATTATTATAAAATGACATTGGTTCCATGATACATCATCTGAAGAGGATGTCGTGATCCCTACCATTAGAAAATCCATCCGGTGCATGTCCTGTGGATATCTGTGCACGTCGAGTCTTGCAGTGAACATCCCCACATTGAGCCTCCCTACCTCGTTGAAAATGTGGGGGAGTTACTGTACAAGACTGAAGAAAAGAAGCTCCATCCTAATCCACAAAAGATATTTGAAATGTGGCCATCTTCTCTATCACCTCACCTAGTAGCTGACAACCAGACCTCATTATGAGTGCCTCTTCTACAACGTTCCCATTCGCAGGACTATAGACTATCTCGAATTCATAGTCCTAGAGAAACTCAAGACAATGTTGTTGTCTCAGTTTCAGGTCCTTCTAAGAGAAGATATACTTGAGACACATGTGATCCTAGTAGACTGTAAAATGTTCCCCCCATCAAGTAATGATGCCTCATATTCAAGGTGATGACCACTGCTGCTAACACCAAGTCATGGGTAGCATAGTTTTGCTAATGCTGTATCAGCTGTTGAGAAACATATGCAATCAATACTCTCTCCTACATCAGGACACATCCGACCTCGGTCCCTAATGTGTCACTATAGAATACGTACCCTACTCCCTCCTCTAGAAGCCTCAAGATGGAGGCACTAGTCAACCTCTGCCACATCTCCTGAAAACTCATATGGAATCCCTCCAACCATTCGAAGGGTTTACCATTCGTTTTCAATGCATATTGATGTGCCGAAACTCTAGAGAAATCAGGCACAAAACTTAGGTATTATTTTCCCAATCCCAGGAAACTCTATACCTCTGTCACACTTCTGGGTGGCTCCCAAGAAAGTACCACAACAATCTTCACTTGATACACTGCAACTACAACCTCCGAGATGAAATGTCCGAAAATGTGAACATATCAGATCCATTACTGGCATTTCAATAGAATAAAATAATGATAGTGCTCACAGAGTGTGTCTAAAACAATCTGCAAATGACAGTCATGATCCTCCTCAGCAGTCGAGTAGATTAGAATGTCGTCGATGGAGACTACTACAAAGAAATCTTGGTATGGCTCAATGATCCTGTTAATGAGTCCCATGAACACTACTGGAGCATTTTTCATGAATAAAGGAACATCCAAGAACTCATAATGGTCGAAAAAACATCCGAAATAAGTCTTCTACACATCCTCGTTTCGCACTCTGAGTTGGTGTTAGCATGATCTAAGGTATATCTTCTAGAACCACCATGCTCCCTTCAGCTGATCAAGGAGATCGACAATCCTCATAAGCGGGTGCATGTTCATCACGATCACCTGGTTCAGACACCGATAGTCAACTCCTTGTTGGTGAACTAAATGAATACTGCCCAAGGAGAAACACAGGGCCTAATGAATCCATTCCCCTATAAGTATTTCAGATGTACCTGCAACTCACGATGCTCCGTGGGAGCCCACTGATATGATAGTGTAGATATCGGTTTCTTAACTACGTGAAAGTCAATGTAAAATTCACCTCTATATGAGGAGGTATACCCAAACCATCATTATTGAAGACATCTACATACTAGTCCACCACTACAGGATAGCTCAGACTCAATACATCAACTACTCTGAGGGTATGGCTAGCCAACTGATGCGTGATTGGCTGCACTCTCCTATGGGTAAGTCCATCCTGTGCTGTGAAGGCTCCCTTTTCACTAGTGTAGATAAACCAGGTTCCATAAATGTGGAAACACCACAATTTTCACCTAATATAGTCATTCGGAGCATGGAATGTAGATAAACAGTCCATACCAATGATGACATCGTAAGGCCTCGATGCTGCTATTAGGAGATCCCAACCGAACCTTTCTCCACCTAGAGTAAGGTCGCACTGTCAGAACCTGTGCGTAATCATTGAATCTGCTCCTGTAAGAGTATACAGTAGTAAGGATCGAGCCAACAACACCATCAGAAATTCAGTTCTCTGAACGAGGGTAGTGGAAATAAAAGAATAAATGGAACATGTGTCTATAAGTACTACAAATAAGGTGGAATAGACACATATCGTCCCTCGTATCATATCCAGAGCACCGTGATCGTAGGCCTCAGCTGCCTGGAAAGGATCATGATCCTGTCCACCTACTCCCTATGGTCGCGGTGGACCTCCTGGTGGTAGTGGCAGTAACATATCAAATTGTCTCCTACCACAATCTACATGACCTTCTCCTCAACAATGTTTTGTTGCTGGTGAATCCTCATCAAAGAAACTATCCACTAAGAGGGCTCACTCAATCACCCCCACATTCATTGGGATTCTGAGTGAGATCATCAAAGTCCTAATATCTCTCCTAATCCTTTACATGAAGGTTCAGGCCCTAAATAATGTGTCTCGTACCTTATCTGTGGATCAGTGTGAGAGTTTAGTGATCCTGGTTGAGTACTAAGCTAAAATCATGCTTCCCTGCTATAGATGAAGAATCTCATGTATGTGCACTGCACGAAGAGTCCCTGGAACAAACTCAGCCTGAAACAGGCTCTTGAAGTTTTCCTAGAGATGTGTTACCTCGTCGTGAACCTGGATCATCATGCTCCACCATATCTATGCTACAGCATGAAGAATATGTGCAGAAAGGATCACCATGAGATCAGAAGCTGTCCTTACTAGTTGAAAAACTCTCACCATGACCTCCAGCCAATCCTCATCCACCTATGGGTTCATTTATCCCCTAAACCTGGGTGGCCTCTGGCACTGGTACTCATGGAATTCACCCAAGAAACGTGCACCTTCTTATACCAGGACTAGTGGAATCAGTGGCCCAATGGGTAATGTTGCAACTAGTTCCTCTACTGGTGCCTCTTCTAGAAAAGGTCTTTTCATCGAGGTATCGATGCTCGGTGGGATATTAGTGAGTACTAATCTCAAAACCATAGCTAGCTATCTTTGAGGAGGCATCCTGAAAAGAAACAGGTGTTCCACAGTCAATATGTTATACCAGGTGAGATGACTCAAGAGATCACCAGGAAAACATATGGAAACACACACGCAATCAGTTTCTTCATGCACTGAGTCGGAAATCTCAAGTCATGGTCTTGGTGTATGGAAATTTCGGCCTCCAAACCAAAACTGGATTCCCATAACCAATAACTGCACTCACAACACATAACACTATTGTCGTTACAAAGATCAGAGTCCTATGTTCTTCGGTAGAACTGATTCCTCTGATACAAATTTTCCATATCTCGTCCCCTGGGCCCCGTGTCATGACTACACCAAGAAATCCTTCCCTAGGAAAGTGGCTGATGACTAGCACCGAAAGGCGTATTCCCTTTAACTAGGATGGCATTGCCTTTATAACCTGTAAACACATGCAACCAAGCCCACAATAAGATACAAACCCAAGTCAACTGTATTGCTAAAGGAATGATGAAAGTAAAAAAGGAGCCAGAATACAATCTCAACTGTAAAGATTCATGTACAAATGAAATTAAATTCAACAGAAGAATGGTAAAGATATCTATTGGGTCACCCTCTGAGGTTCCTACCTAAAGGGTAGGTACAAATCGCCTCCTCAGGACTCCACATCCACCCATCTCCTCTGCGTACTGACATGCCATGTGGTTCACGCATGAGCACTGTCCATAACTGGTACTGTCATCCTCAGTCAGTGATTTCTATCATCTGCATCTAACACAACAATATGCAGGCATAGACCCTGTAGGCGTGAGTATAACGATGCTCAGTAGGGACCCTGAGACCCTCAAGGTCTCAAAAAATACACCAAGTATCAACCAAAAAGAAAGAAAAAACAGATAATCCTATGTAGGAATATTCCTATACATATACAGAAGTTATCATGTAAACCCATATCAATCATGAGGTAAAACTAAGAGTAAAACTCCAAAGCCACAGTCTCAATTGTTCCACAAATTATGAAATACCATAAAGGAAAGTACCAAAAAGGTACACCACATAGAAGAGTACCACCAATGTATTACCATGAAAGAAAGTACCACACAGGTACAAAATATTCTCACATCAGGTATAAATGAGTTATAGTAGTAATGATGATTAGATATAAATACAAAATCATCTTAATCTATAAAAACACAGACCCATAGAGGATCACTCGGTGCTGACCCACACATGGTCGCTCTAGGTGCTGAACCACACAGGATCACTCAGTGTTGTCCCACATAGGTTCACTATAGGGGATGACCCACATATGATCACACTAGATGCTAACCATCATAGGATCACTCAATGATGACCCACATAGGATCGATCTAGGTGTTGAACCACACATGATCTCTCTAAGTGTTGACCCCTACATGATCACTCGGTGCCGACCCACATATGATCACTCTAATTGCCGACCCACATAGGATCACTCAAGTACATTATCAGACCCACACATGATCCAATTACATCGTCAGTACATCATCATACCCACACTGGATCCTAGTACAGCTTTAGTACATCGTAAGACCCACACATGATCCTAGTACATCGTCACAACCAGTAATAGGGTTCCCGCACAATGCTCGCTTGGCTCTGGGAGGGTCTGCTCTACAAGCCACTGGTCGATACTCTAATTTCCATGAGGCCCCATGATGAATTATCTCAAAGGATAGCCATGTCATTGGATTCCCAATTCAATAGACGATGTTTCAATTAGATGCCAAATCTGTGAGTTGTTAGCCTTTTAGTACTGGGGGCCCTTATGGATTTGTGCTTGATCCAACCTCATGGTTCTCCATCATGATCGAAATATCCAATGGGGTATACTCAAAGGGACTTTCTTGCTCCATGATTTCCAGTGCCACTAACGGTTCCCCAAATGAACTTCCAATTCCAAAGTAATGCACAAAAGAGTGTAAATGGGTCATAGTGGGTATGGGTGAGGTCACACCCAGTCGGACTGACCTGGCCCGACCCCACCTGGGCCTACCTAGTCTAGGTAGACATGAACTGACCAGTTGGGTTTGGCCCACCTCACTAGGTGGCCCGGATGGTCGTGAGGGTCTCGAGGGGCTGCTATGTTATGCAGGTGGTCGCGAGCCTGTGGAGGGTCGTGAGGCCTTGGGTGGTGCAGAAGGCCACGGGGCAGAGCGACAAGGAAGTGGGTCTATGAGGGCGGCTCGACCGCGGTGCAGGGCGGTGAGGTCGCGACTCAGTAAGTGCGGCTCAGCCGCGGGTCCATGAGGGTGACTAAGACCGCTGACGGTGAGAGGTCACGGGGTGGATCGGCCACAAGGTGTTCCATGAGGCCGCAGGGTGGTCATCTACGGGAGGCGCGAGGCCGAGAGATGTCTTGACCATAGTGGGTGGCGATGCCGCGGGGATGCTCGGCCGTGGGGGTGATTTGAGGGTGCGGAATCTGCGAACGGTAGAGGACGCGACAACGGTGGCTTCAGATAGTGGTGGTCGCAGATGGTGGAGGCCATAGGTGGCATTGGCTATGGGGTGACCCCCTTTTTGTCATCACCTTCATTGCGGCAAGTAGCGGTTCCTTCCGCCATTATCAGGCCCCACCGGGGATCATATCCATCCTCATCCATCTTGAAGAACACAAGTATAATCAAAATATATTCAGAGAGGATGAGAAATGTTTGTTTCTCCCACACGCTTTGTATTATATTGGTCGCAAATGACTATAATATTTGAATGAAATGAATATCAAGAATGGGTAGGGTAAATAATTCAGCATCCCACCTAACATGATTTCTCATTGACGATTTCCTACGGTTGAGACAGCTTGGCGTTTATCGATCCCGCAAAATGTCTCCTCCAACAACATCGGTGAGGAGTGGAAAAGATGATGTCGGTGACGATGGTGTTTCCTCAGTCATTTGATCGTTCCTTATTGGAGATCCTTTGATGGAGTTTGGAGAGAAGTTTTTTAAAGGGTAAGAGTTCTTCAATGGTGTTATTCATTGGAAGATGTATTCCATCAAGTTCTCCTGAGATCCCACCTCCGCCAACTATTAATTTCACCCAACCCACAAAAAATAAAAGGGTAACCAATATAATAGAATTCAAATTAGCTCATAATAGGTTAGCATAATTAATTAGGGGAGGGTTGTCTTAATTAATTATAGGGGGCGTTGACATAATTAATTGGGGAAACTCAAGACGTTTCTCCCCATTAAGAGGGAGTTCAATGGGGTTCAAGGGGTTTAAGCCCCGGGTGGTCACCACCACTATACCCTTTCATGGGAGGTTAGGCTCAGTGGACCCTCCTCCATAACCTCTCATTGGAGGTTTTAGTTCAGGTGGTCTCCACGTGGGAAATATCTATATGGGTTGTTTCAAAATAAAATAAAAATAAAATGCAACACCATTTTATTTTATTTTATTACTTCATAAAAAACCCAAATTCAATCTTTCACACTCGACCCATTGTGGTTGAAGTGATGGTCTCCTTAAGAGAGTATCAGAGTTGTATTTTAGCGGTGTCGTCATATTTCAATTCTGAGCACCGAATCAAAATTTAGAAAAACATGCTCATACATTTACTAAACATACCCAAATAAATGTTCAAAAATTCATTCTGGTAACTCTGGGCCTCATAATCACACAACTTCAATTTTCATAAACATATAAAATTCCCATAAATTTAAAAAAAATTACAAGAAAATTTTGGGTCTTTACACCTACCGGAATTGAGGGAGGAATTTACAAGGGGTCATAGTGCCAGTGACCCTCCCCCAGGGAAGGATATGATCTAGGATGGTTCTATAGATGATTAAGGTGGTCCATATTTAGAGGCTGACCACACTATCTCTCTTTCTCCTAGGATGCTATGTGAGGATGATTCTGATCAGCATAATTTTTCTCTATTTTCTCAAGAAACCCCATGAGTCAATGATATTCACTATCATCTAAAATGTGATCTTTGAGTGTCATGATTGTTTGAGGAATTTGTTGTCGTTATGTGTGACAGTGGGGTTCTTACGGGATATGACCATGAATGGGTTGTGAGGGATTAAATGGAGGTCATCTTCGATGGTTCTCAAGAATGCCAGATGGATCCTCTAAATCCATAAAATTATAATTCAGTGAATGAGGAAGTCCGTAGGAATGATTACTGTTGTGTGTATTCCATGTGTCCAGTTCTAGCAGACATATTAATGCTTTTCCAATTCATGGTTCAATGCTTTTACCATGTAGGAGCTCTAGACAAGATACAATAGGTCACGTAGGCTATAATTTCTTATGATGAGAATGTTAATTCTAGAGGACAGTTTTTGAATTCTCCAAACAATTTTTGTAGTGTTGGTAGAATATTATGGCCATTCTAGTTGGGATCCTAAATAGGTGGAGGTCACACACAAAGAGGATTCCTTGGTGGAAGTGGTTTTTTATCAAGAGTACATGGGTGGTGTTTTTGATACCACTGAGTCTAGGGAACTGGCCATTGTATAGGAATATCTTATATCCTCTTTGCGGAAGGTAAAGAACACTATTGTGGTATCTGACAGTTACATTACGAAAAACCAGAGGGCACAACCGATGAGTGATTACCCATAACTACATATTCCTCATGTCACTAGATCTACATGCAAGGGTAAGCTACTTCAAAAGGATCCTACAATTGTTGGCATCATTGACTTGAGAAAGTGCAATGCTGATAAGAATGAGGTGGATGAAACATCCATAGACCCTGTGCCTACAGAATGCAAGGCTCATTGTCCATTTATCCCCATGGGTGATAAGGAAATGGTTGATTGAAGAATTCAGTGCTAGACACGCCACAATTAAGAAATGGCTGATGAAGATCTTGATATTATGGGGTCGATGAAGAAGGGGGAGGTCCCGGTCAATTATACATGGGATGTTATCATTAATTCTGAGGAAGAAATGTTGGTGAAATTGATACAATTTTATACCTCAAAATATGATCGGGTTAAGATGTATTAGAGAGAACTTAATGTGGAATCTAGTTGGATGTAGACATAGTGGATTGAAAAACAAGATCATATTTTTCAAGAGGTTTTAATGTAGGGAAGTTAAACATGGGAGAGTTCAAACAGATGTGGGAGAACTAAGCTATTTTTTTCGAGGACCTCATCAAAGATGATACAATGTTATAAGTAAATGGAATTCTCCAGAAACTAATTAGGAATAATTCATCCAAAATTCTTATTTATGATTTCGATGGATTTTCTATCTACTTCTTTGTTTGATGTTGTGGTTTTCTATACAAAAGAGGTTTCTCATATTCCATTAAAAGTCATATAAATTAATAAAATGTAATATTAAAATTCAATTGCCACATTTGGTAATTGAATCCTGAAATTGAATTATTTATTTATTTATTTACTTATTTAATGGGTTTATGGAGTTTCTAGAATAATGTGATTATTGAATTACTCAAAGTAGTTATTATGGAATTAGTGTTTATGGAAATATTTGGTAATTAGAATGCAAGGGTTTCATTTCTCAACCTTAAAGGGTTAATGGATGTTATGAATAAATCTTGATCCACGGTTTAATAGTGAATTTTTTATATTACTCTATGTGATTTAAATAATCATCCACTATTTTTTGGGATAAAATGAAATTGTGAACAATAATGATAACGTTTGATAAGATGTTTAATGATTATTAACCTTGATAAATGTGATATTTATGAGATATGTGATATATTGAGATATATGTGTTAATGAGTGTAGGATACATAATTATGCTCCCAATACCAATTTGTGATAACGAGTGTGTGACAAGGAATGATGCTTCAAACCAACAAATTTCATAACAATTAAAATTTGGATAGGGACCGATGCTCCAAATATCCACAGGGTTCTAGGCATGATGTTCTAGGCCCATGAAGTTTTCACTGGAGTAGAGTTCCTATTAGACATGACATGAACATTAGAATTAAATTATTATTTAATTATCATGATATAATGAATTATTATTCCCTATGATATATGATATTGATTTTATAATAGGTTTAATTTGGTATTGATTGTATGGGTGTCCACTTGATCAGGGGTAATTATGTCGTTAATTAAAGAATAATGAATTTTTGAAAATTTTTACTTTTTTTAGTATATATTATTCATTCTAAAATAGTATACAGTGCTATATACTAGATAATGGTTAGACACTAATTGTGGTGTCTTACTGAATTGTATTAACATCCTACTATGGCAACCTGGTTAGTATCCAAATTGAATTCAATTTTATAGGAAAGGATAAGTGAAATAGAACAAATTTATTTGGATGATTTGGGGTGGAACATGGATGAGGGAAGTAGGCATGATTTCATAACTAACTTGGGAGTTGTTAGTGTCTTTATTTTTTTTCATATTGACACTTAACAAATATTGAAATGAAATATATACTACTATAGTTATGGTTAGTAATCCATGTTTTGGGATTATCATGTGATGTTGGTATTTATTGTTAATGGAATTATTATAATCATTTTTTAATACAATTTGGATATTATTATTTATTTATGTATTTTAATCTGATTGATAGGGTATTGTTACCCCATGGTTTATATTAGACCCTCGCTACTAGACGAAAGACTATGGAATACGTGGAGGCATGCCTGAGGTCATGTAGACAACGGGCTTGAGGCACATGTATGGGGTATCGGGCGTCATCAAATACATTTATAATCAAAAATAATTTCCAAATGTTCAATAAATTAATTATAATATGTTATTTCAAAAAACAAAAAAACATATTTTTTGATGAAAAAATCTTATTAATGAATAAAATGACTATTAATAATTGAGTGATTATTTAATAATAATTTACCAATACATTTATATTTAATATAAAAATTATATATATTTCATAATGTAGTTAATTATTAGGTCCACTAGGTTAGATACTCTGAGAGGGGGGTGAATCAGGGTATGACTGATTAATACAAATTCCCCTATTGATCTTGTCTCGCTATTAATCAAGGCTCTCTTCTCTCTCATTCCTGCAGAAATGTATAAAAAACTAAAGCATGAACATGAGACAACGATTTTTACTTGGTTCACCCACACTGGGATACATCCAAGGAGCATACACCGGTGATGTGCCGATGTACCAAATCCATTAAAATCCCACTGATGATTACAATGTTCGAGATAGATCACTTCGATTCCCTGGCTCACTGTCTTTACAATGATTAGGGTCAGCTAACTGCTTTACCAAGGGTCACTCCCTATTTATCTCTCTCTAGATCACTGTCGGTGGAGAGGATCACATTCTTCATCTTCCATTCCTCACTTCTCTAGAAAGGATCTACTCCTAGTTTATAGACCAATAGGTCTCATCATTATCACTAATGAATACATCCTATGTTGTATGTTGATGCTTTGTTCTATTCCCTATTTCACCTGAAGATGAATTTCACTTTCCACCAAACGTTTCGGGCAATCATCCAGCTTTAGAGAAGCCCAAAAAAGACTGGAATGCTCCTACCAAAACTGACATGCTTTTCGAAGATGGTGCGCAGGTTCACCTCTACCACTTTCACGATACCTGCTTCTTCAACTATAAACATGCATGACTCACACCCTTTTACGCCCAAACAGAATTTGGCACACAACATTCAACTACCATGATTCTTCAAATCCTGGAATGAAAGTGTCAGTAAACCACCAGCATGCCACCTCCTTCAAAAACTCCAAACATTGGTGACATACAAACTTTCTCACCTAAACCACTTTGGATTTGCATCTATCAACCGGAACACAACTTCCTCTTGCGCGACCACACCACCACTTGCACGACCACAACAGCTGCGCGACGGGAGCTATGACTTTCCCTAAGTGTTGAACTCACTATAAAATGAGGAGGGTGGTCCTCAATTTATAGGAATTCTAGACACCCTGTGTGAAGGCACGTAAGTCTCCTCTCTGCATGC
Organism: Viscum album; assembly: GCA_963277665.1. Classification (NCBI taxonomy): domain Eukaryota; kingdom Viridiplantae; phylum Streptophyta; class Magnoliopsida; order Santalales; family Viscaceae; genus Viscum; species Viscum album. The sequence continues at coordinate 823,705,177 of OY728162.1, forward strand.
ATATTCTGGCCCGCTAGTCTCTGTCGCCCTAGTCACTTGCACGACCAACCCAAAACATGGGTGCCCCTTATTTCTTTTCCATATTTTGATTCTATGATCTTGAAAAACATATGGCACACAATTTTCCTATCTTTCAAGACATCGGTATGCAAGTCCCTTATCATCATTCTTGAATCAATCATGGATCGTAAACAACATCCCTTGAACTAGACATGCCACCATGAAATTCCCTTTGTCAAAAAATTTGTATGTCATGGTTTTCTATGTCAACAAACACAACACCTAGGCCCACTTTTTCAACAAACACAATCACCTCAAAATTGATTCAATGATACCTTGAGGGATTTTTGTCCAAAAATATCTCCCTTTATGTTTGTTGTAATATTATCCATAAAAATGTACATCATTAATTCTTCATCATCGATTATCCTATTGCAATTCAGATAGCGATCAAGGATTTAATCAACACATAATCAAAGCCCACATGACTAATGCTCGGCATAAGAATCAAGAGTAAATGAAAAGATAATCAATGAATCACTTTAACTCTCACACCCATTGTTCATAAAAAACAAATACCAATTATTTTAAATATTCTTATTGCATTCCAACTCCACTCTTCTGCTTTTATCATGATCCACAACTATTGTGATATCTAGTCTTTGATCAATCACTTCTAGCATCATCATATTTAAAACTCTCCCCCTTGGTCATTTCTCTCCCTATCTCGCTACTCCACTGGTCATCTTCTCCCCATATCATTCATGTTTACCCAAATAGCCACACTGTCTCCCCCTTGAACAGACTGTCTCCCACTTGAACAATCACTATTTTCTCCCCCTTTGTCAATTATCCCAATGGGAACCCCTTTGCAGTCTGTAAGAGGGTAAAATACAAATTAGTACATTATGGTAAAACACACCATACCTAAGGGAGAGGGGGGAGGCCCACATCCACACTTGTTCAAGTGCGGGGAGTTGACTGAACTCATAGAGCCAGTCGATGCCTCTCAAATGCTTCCTTGGGTAAGGCCTTTGTCAGAATGTCTGCAACATGTAGCTCTATTGGCACATAATACAACTTTACCATTCTCTGATCAACATTATACTTGAAAAATTGATACTTTTTATCAATGTTAATTGTAATTAAATGATTTATGTGATTTTTGCTAATATTTATAGAACTTGATTTGTCACACTGGATTCTGATCAGAGACATCACTTTAACTCCCATATCATCAAGCTATTGATTCATCCACAATAACTGTGTGAATGCTTGAGTGGCCACAATATTCCCAGCTTCTATGGTGCTTAAAGAAAATCCAATATATCTTTTTACATAGAAAATCAAAACACAATTCAACAAGATAGAAAGAACCATCAGACATTGATTTCATATCATCTATTAAACTGACCTAGTCTGCATCAGTATATCCCAATAACTCTATCTGATATTTGTCATTATATGTCAAGATGAAGTCCACTATGCCTTTGATATACAGAAGAATTCCTTTCACGGCAGGAATGTGACTCTCAGCAGGATTACTCAGATATCTCACTACTTGTCATGTGGTGAATACAATGTATGGCCTTGTTGTGGTCAATTAAAATAAACATCCAATAATTTTCCTTTATTCTGTGATATTAACTTTCATTCCATCCTCATCTTTGGACTGTTTCTTCTGGGTAGAAACAAGAGTCTTCATCTCCAAATAATTTTCCATTCCAAACCTTTTTGAAACCTCCATGTCATATTTGGATTGAGAAATGAATGTTCCATTCCTTCCATGTGTCACCTGTAGTCCTAGGAAAAACATTAGCTCTCCAATCATTGAAATTTCCAAATCACTTTTCATTATTTCAGAAAACTGTCTTCACTGAGCTTCATCTGATCCACCAAATATTATGTCATCGACATAAACCAACACTATTATCCTTTGATTATTGTCATTACTAAAATAGAGATCATAATCAACTCCCCACCGCTGAAAACCATGATTCTTCAAGTACAGATCAAGCCTTGAGTACCATGCTCTTGGTGCTTGTTTTAGCCCAGACAACGCCTTCTTTAGTCTAAAATCCTTGTTATCATCCTCATGAATGGGAAAAACAACTGGCTTTTCAATATACAATTTCTCTTCTAGAACCCCATTCATGAATGCTGATTGGACATCCATCTGGAACACTTTGAATTTCAGTTGGCCTACAATGGCTAGGAATAATCTTATTGTCCTTATCCTTGCAACTAGTGAAAATGTCTCATCAACATCAATTCCCTCTATCTGGGAGTATCTTTTTCACACTAGTCATGATTTTTTTAAACCACTGTGTCATCTTCATTCATCTTGATATGATAGACCCCTTTAGTCCCGATTACATTCTTATCATCTGGTCTCGAAACAATCTCCCATGTTTGGTTCTTCTCAATCTGATCAATCTCTTCATTAATAGATTGAACCCAGTTTTCATCTTCAGTTGCGTCAATTAAGAATTTTTTCTCTACCTGAGAGAAGAAAGATATCTACAGCAGTGACATCATTCTTCTTGTCTGAACTGGAGCTCTCTGAACACCGGTCATATTATTCCTATCCATTTCAGATCGACTCTTTGGCTTCCTTACAGACATAGACATGACACTCTCTTTCTCATCATTAGTGTCTTATTCTGAGTCATCAACTGCACTTTTTCTCCTCCTGTGTTACTTTCCTCTTCATCACTTTCATCAAGAACTGTTCAATGTGCTATTTAATTTTCAATTCATTTTCCACAATAGTTACATCATTTCTCTCAACTAATTTTCCCAGCCTCTAGTTAAAGCATTTGTATGCTTTTATTTTTATTTAGTAGCCCAAAACTATTCCCTTATCTCCACATAATTCATAATTCCTATACATTTCTTTGTTGATAATGAATCACATACTTCAAAATATTGGAAATTATTTCACGGTTGGCTTCATTCCGTACCACATTTCATACGGATTCTTTGTTTCTTTCAGACACAAAAAATCCCCATTAGAAATTTAGACTTATGTAAATACTTCTTCCTTCCAAAACATATATGGTAGGACTTTTTCTATATGCACTATTCTGGCCATGTTGTTGATGATCCTATTTCTTCTTTCAGCCACTTTATTCTGTTAAGGAGTTCTCATTAAAGATACTTGATGCCTTATCTTATGTTTCTCGAGATACTATTCCACCTAATTGTTTGTTAATTCAGTACCATTGTGTGTACAAAACATCATAATATTCTATCCAATTATCCGTTTAGATTACCTTCGGTACAGTTTTAAGCAGATGAACACATCAAACTTATGGCCAATAACAAATACCCATGTCATTCTGCTATAGTCAACAATGAAAAGAGTGTAGTACCTCTTTCTGTCAATTCCTCTTGGTGTGATGGGACCACAAATATCCACATGCACCAATTCTAGTACTATTGTTGACTTATTGTCATTTTTTTTGTACATCTTTCTGACGATCTTCCCTTGTTGACAGGCGTCGCATGTATGTTTACGATCATGTGATAGCTTAGGGAGGTCCCTTACTGCTTCACAATTTACCAGATCTTCTAGAGATGGTCGACACAGATGACCATGTCATTTATTCCGTAATTTTTTTTCTTCATCTCTGGATAAAAAGAACATGTCATCTTCTCCAATTACAAGGTAAATATTTCCTTTTTTTATTTTTCCTTGTAGAACCACTTCCCCATCTCTTCTTTTGTTGATGCATATCTTTTTAGTGAACCTTATAGAATGTCCTGAGTCAAATAGTTGACTTATGCTGAGCAAATTATGACTGAGGACTTCTACTACCAATACATCAGCACGCCTTATTTATTTTCCCCTTAAACTGGCCTTTCCTAATCCAATAATCATCAGGAATTCATCGTTTCCAAACTTGACAACTCCTTCTTTGTAATATTTTATTCATGTAGCAAAATTCTTATTAGATGTCATGTGTGACGTGCAACCGCTGTCAAGGATCCAAATACCAGTAATGTATGATGCTTTAAGGGAAATTTCATCAACCAATTCCTTCTTTGATCTCTTCTTCTTGGTACATATTTTTTGTACTCACACTCGGAAAAGATTAAGACTTCTGATATTTCTCAGAATATAATGGACTAGCGTCAACTTGTAATGCTGCAAATTTATTTTTCATTTTCAACTCACATGTTGGTTCATTGATCTACTGCTTATGAAAATTATGGTTCTGCTTGGGAACATTCTTATATATGGTTGAAGTTCAGTATCTGGACATGTTCCCAAATCCTCTTCCCCAAAAATAGTGTACTTAAAAACATATTCTAGAGAACCGTTCTCCGTTTGGATTCCACCTCTGTTCTTGTTCCCTTTGATATCTCTTGTCTATGGAACACAAATAATGTGAATTCCCCATCTTTCGACAACAATAACACCTGATATATGTTGAATTTTTTCATATCAATTTTCCACTTCTAGTTTCTCCTTGTGATCTTTGAATATTCTGATTCTGCTTTCTGCCCAAATCAACCTTCAATTTAAGAATGGGTTCTTGCGGTCTCACATCAATATTTACAGCTTTTTGTTTTCAATCAAGCCCCAATTCAGTCATAGCATATGATCTTGATTTCTAATTATTTCCTGTTGAACTACTAGCCAACTCTTTCATATTTTCTTTCTTCTAAATTACCTACATTCCTGATGTCAGATTAGGGGTCATGATTTTTTCTTGATCCTTAATTTTTTGTCAATGACTGACCAATTCTTTTGAAGTTCTTCGATACATTTGACTCGATCTTTCACTTTTCTATTCAATCCATCTATCTCCATTTCTTATCCTTCAATCATGATCTTATGCTCATCATCCTTTTATGATCTCTCTATCCTAGAAGGCTTATGATTTTCAATTTCTTTCACTAGATCAGACTTCACTTCATCCTTCTATTTCATGTAGAGTTTGGCATCAGGTACAACCTTGTTGGTTTTTTTGTTTTTTCTATCCAAACATATATCTCTTCATGAGGAGTTTCTAATTCAACTTCCATGTCAACTATCCCTTCATTCTCTTCTTCTTCCTCATGATCGTCGGTTTCTTACTTTTCTTGATCACTATTGACAATATCCAACATTGCATTTTCTCCACGATCTTTAAAATTTTCAATCTTCTTAACCTCTTCACCCTCAAAATCATCTGAACTATCTATTTTTTATGAAAGAAGATTCTTCTTCTTGATTAAATTTCTCTTGAACTGCTTCTTCACTTTCACATTGGCTAAAGATTTCATCTTGGGATTTTCAACTTCATCTTCATCATTTTCTTCTTGAAATTTATTGGGGAACCTTCTGAAAAGATAACCAACTTTTCCAAATCTAAATAAAGAAAGTTGAAGTTTCCCTTTGAATATTCCTTTTCCACATTAAAGATTTGAGGAAAGGAATTACATTACCTCGTTTGTCTCTTCTTCTTCATGAGAATCTTCAATGGTGAGCTTCTTCATGGCCTTAAATTTCACCTCTTTGGATTTCCCCTTTTCCACAGCCTCATTATCATCGTTCTTCTTTTCCTAGGCAACCAAGGTACTATGAAAATTGTCCACTGTCATCTATTTTGGATATTTATCTTCTAGAACTGAAACTTTCGGATTTAACTGATGTGAAAGATTCCTCATGATACGCTTTATGATCATTATGACTCCAATGACTTCTCCAAGACCTCCATATGTTCCACAAAAATATTTTTGTTGTCAAATAATGCATCAACAGACTCATTTGGGTTCATTTTTAGATCTTCATATTTATTCAATATTACTTATAGCTTTGCCTCTCTGACCTTTGTATCTCCTTCATATATATTCAAAATCTTTTCCCACATGACATCACCTTCGTATAGATAACATTAGATAGGGCACCCCCGAAAGCACTTATTCCATTGGCGTCTGAATCCAATTCTCTTCGCTCGGCTTCCGATAATGCCCCACTATTGATGTCAGCTGTTATACCATGCATTGATGCTGTGAATACATCCATTTCCAAAAGATTGGAAGTAGTGTTGCATCAGATTAGTCCATAGCAAAAAAATCTTCCCGTCAAAGATCAGAATCCATTTATGATTTGTGACCTCAATTTAATAAAGAACCACTGATATAAACCTTTACCTCTGATACCAATTGTTAGGTCCAATAGGATAGATACCCTGAGAGGGGGGGGGGTGAATCGGGGTATGACAGATTAATATATCTTCCCCTATTGATATTGTCTCACTGTTATGCAAGACTCTCTTCTCTCTCATTCCTACAGAAAATTATAAACAAAAACTAAAGTATGCACATTACACATCAATTTTTTACTTTGTTCACCCTCACTCGGATACGTCCAAGGAGAACACACTAGCGATGTGCTGATGTACCAAAACCATTAAAAGTGCACTGCTGTTTACAATGTTTGGGATATATCACTTCTATTCCTAGGCTCATTGTCTTTATAATTATTAGGGTCAGCTCACAGTTTTCCAAAGGTTCACACCTTGTTTCTCTCTCTCTGGCTCACTGTCGGTGGAGAGGATCACCTTATTCCTCTTCCTTTTCTCACTACTCTAGAATGGATCCACTCATAGTTTATAGACCTGTAGGTCTCTTCCTTATCACTAATGAATACATCCAATGTTGTATGTAGATTCTCTGTTGAAATCTAACATTCACCCAAAGATGAATCTCACTTTTCACTGAATGTATAGGGCAATCTTCCAGATTTCGCACAGCCCAAAATGGACTGGAGTGCTCCCACCACACTTGGCATGCTTCTCCAAGACGACATGAAAGTTTCAAGATGGCAGGAAGGTTCTCCTATACCACTTGCTCGATATATACTTCTTGAACTCCAAACATGCATGACTCACACCCTTTTCGCCCAAATAGATTTTGGCGTGTAACTATCAACTATCGCTCTTCTTCAAATCCTAGTGCGAAAGTGTAACCAAACCACTTACGTGACACCTCCTTGGCCAACTCCAACTTGTGAGAATTACACACTTTCTCTCCCAACCCACTATGGACGTGCAGCTATCTACTGGCGCACAACTTCTACTTGCGTGACCACACAAAAAATTTGAGCGACCAAAACATCTTCATGAATGGAGATTTTATTTTCTATAAGTGTTGAACTATCTAAAAAATTAGGAGGAGTGTTCCTCTATTTATAGGAATTACGGACACCCTGCACGACGGCGTGCAAGTCTCCTCTCGGAGCGCATATTCCAGTGCGCTAGTATCTGTCGCCCTAGTCACATGCATGACCAACCCAAATCTTGGGATCCCCTTCTTCCATTGTCATATTTTGATGCTCTGATCTTGAAAAAAATATAGTATTCAAGTTTCCTATCTTCCAATACATCGGTGTGCATGTCCCTTTACCAAAAACACTTTTCTACATTTTTCAATTTTGAGGTCCGGAATTTTGGCGAACACTAGAAAACGGTGCCACCTTGTATCCGCTCTTTTTTAACCACCTCCGCAGATACCAATCCTTTGTCTTTGTTCTTGAATCAATCATGGATCGTTTACAATATCCCTTGAACTAGACATTCCACCATGAAATCCCATTTTTCATAAAATTTGTACGACTTGGTTTTCTTTGTCAACAAACACAACATGGAGGCCCACATTTTCCACAAACACAATAACCTCAAAAATGCTTCAATGATACCTTGAGGTATTTTCTCCAAACATTAATCCTATTTATAACCTCCAATTTAAAATATAAGATATAATTTTTATATTGAAAAAAATATTTCATGGTTAATTAAGGCCCAATGTTTCATATATTGTATGATGTCTAACATAGAGATTATTTAAAATCAAAATTCATTACATTCTCTTCTAATTAAAAAACTGAATCCTCAAAATTTTAACTTGATTTCCCCTAATTAATAAATTTTATTCTTCCAATGTTATCATTCATGGTTAATCATTTATTAAACCTATGTTTTATTGATACATAATCAAAATGAAACATCTCCCAAATATCAATAATCACCATGATAAATAAATATATACTCTTTAAATATATTTAAATTCACCATAATATCATGAATCAGTTTTACATGTGAACCTAAAAGGTAATACATAACACTAACAGAAGTATATTTGATGATATCAACATATCAATGAGTCATATTTCATCATTAAATATTATTTTTATTCCAAAATATATTAAAGAATAATGAACATCAAATAATAAACTATCCCCAAATTTTATTTAATACTCAATAGATTTTTCTACCTAATTCCCAAAAAAGACACAAATGAATTCAAAATCACACAACATAAATAATAAAAAATGTATTGATGATGCCTTTTAACTTTTGGATAACTATAAACATATACACCCATGATGGTATCCATAACTACTATGCTAAAATCAAATGAGAATAGATATTCATCAAAAAATTAACACAATCCTTATTCCTTAAATATGTTCACAATCTATTGAATATATTCCATAAATCCAAAAAATTCAATATCTTCAAATTTCACAGAAGTCAATATCTAATAAACTAAAAAATTTCAATTTCACCAATATTATCATACCAATGGAAATCATCTATTTATTCTATCTAAACAAAAGTTTTCAAATTATACTGTAGAATAATACTTAGATGTTCCATGATCCTTGTATCCAAAAAATAATTGATATAAAACTTCCCTAAAATTATTCCTGAATCATAATAAATAAATAATTTAAACCTTTCACTTTATAGGTCTTTCCCCGGTATATTGTTAACACTATAATAAGGAAATTGGCTCTTATAATCCTTATATTCCCTACACATAATACATTGAACTATAAATGTTACCTTAGGATGGTCTTCCATTACCTAAAATGAACAATGACTTTTTTCTTAGAATTTACATCCCCTATACCCTTTATTTACACATAAATATCATATTTTTTTTACTTTTAAATAATCACATGATTTCTTATTCCAACATTCCCTAAAAAATGAAAACCGAATCTTCTTTTTGTCATAATCTCCACAACTAGAGGTCTTGGTGAAATATATTCTTCAGTTCATTAGGGATTTTATGATTTTGTTGAGGTGAAATATATGAATGATATATGAGGACAACTGGTTTAGAATAATCAAAAGGTTTTTCATTATATCTCCTATTTCATTTTCATAATCATGAGGATAATATTTCCATTTTTGGTCAGTGTTAATACGAGACCCCCGTGTTCCAAACATTGAGTAAAACCAAAAATCATATTATGAGAAATAATAGTCATTGTGAGGAACCATGAAAAATTATTTATTGGATGTATCAATCTTTAAAAATCCTTTTCAGTCTATGAAACCATATATTTAACCCAGTTTATCCATAATAGTTGCCAAATTTTATTTATGTTATCATATAATTAGACTCATACCTATGGTTTTCTGTAACGTTTTCTCATCCTAGTTTACAAAAGGATAACTAAAACATATATGATACAAACTACATTTTCACATACATTTTATACATATTCATCACATCTTAAAAGGTAATTATCCTTTACTTTACATAACAATCCATACCAAATTTTTCCATTTCTAGTGCCTTTATACAATTAGAAACATAAAACAGTTTTTTAAAAATGATTTAAACCATCTACCACTATATTATCGATAACTATAATACTTCTTAGAAATATCATACATAAAATTGTCTTCTTAACCTAGTGAAAAGGAAACATAATAATGGATGAGCTTAGATTCTCATCAATGGAAAAAATGGATATTAAAATGATCACTTGATCTCAATATGATAATAAGGTTATGAGAACATGATCATAACAATATAATATAACAAACTATATATCAAAGAGAATAATAGTAAGTAATGGAATAAATTTTAGAATTTCATAAGACATGAATAATAAAGGAATAAATGAAGAATAGACAAGAGAGAATGACATATGCATAATACATAGTTGTAAGACATAAAAATAATCATAGAAAATAATTTCATTATTTGAAAAGGATAATTGTGATGAATATCCTAGTAGAATATAATTTCTCCCCAAACCATCATAGAAGTCATGGTTCAATCCCAAGACTATCATAGTTGACAAAGTTTCATAAAAAATTGGATTCACTCTTCATTATAGTCATGTTTATCTTATAGGATATCAATATTTACCCAATAAATTTGAGGGAGATATAGGTCTCAACCATTAAATATAGAAAATCATTCATATTTTCTCTATATGATCATAAAATATTCATTATATCATAACACAATAAAATAATGGTATTAATAATCATTTCATTATTTAATCAAAGAATAACCCATGGAAAAGGATTACGTTTCATGAATATATTTTCATCATAAATATAAAACATATTGATAAATATGATGGTTTGTATCATTCGATAATATACATCATAAAGTATAGTTGAAATCTAGGGTTTTTATTACCGATGATTATAAATTCCATTATAATATCAATAAAAGTTTATTAGGGAAAATATCTTTTCGATTTCAAATATACATATTTAAAATATGAAAATGATAAAAATTTAATGGAAAAAATTTTATTTGAAAATATCCGTTGAATCTTATAATGGAAACTTCAAATAATTTAGTGGTCATTATGGTGTGAATTCTTTTTTCAGTCTTAGAAATATAAAAAAATTACTTTCAATCTTGTAAGAAAACAAAAAAGGTACCTCATTTGAAAAATGAAATCAATATAACTTTTGAAATAATTTTTTTTTAAATAAAACATTTATAAAAATGACTTTACAAAATAAAATTATAATATGAGAAACATTATATCAAACATATATAAGAAAGAAATAGTTTTTTTGGTCAAAGTGATAAATAAAGTTGATTTTATGTAAAATAATTATTCTTGTATATTGAGTACATAAAGAGAGAAAATGTAATGATAATTTTAATATCTATAAATAACCATAGGATAAGAAAGTACATGATATTATATAATTTTATATCATACAATTTCATCATCATAACTTAATCATAGACAATCCCGATAAAAAATGATATTATAACATAAAAGCCTTACTGATTTATTAACAATTGAATTGTATGTCCCATGAAATGAAAAACCATCAAATTATATTTATACCCCAACAAATTTTATAATAATAATCATCATAAAATACATTCATAGTTACTATATATATCACCCAAATGAAAGAATTGGTTAAAATGGAATGTTTCCCCCAGAAATAATAATGAGATGAAAAACCATTACCCTATGTATGCCTTCCTTTGTGGGAATTGGAACCTTATATATAATAAATATATATTTATTATAAATATACTATAAATACATAAACACATATATAATCCCATATATTATTTACATAATACATTTTATCACACATTTTTTACCAAATCCTTAAAAAAAGTCATTGTTCTAGGTGATATATGATCTGTTTTTCATGTATGTTTTTCTATGGTGGTGTTGGTCCATTTAATTTGATTATGGTTATATAACATATATATTGTTAATAATAATATAAATATCTTATATATTCATTTTATAATAATTTATATTCATCTATATAAGTATATATATAAAAATGAATTATACCTTTCATGGATATGGTGGGTCGTACGTACGTATTAATGATGTTTTCATTTCTAGATAGATGAAAAAAGAGAAAGGAAAATAATAAATAATATTTCCATAATAATTAATATATAATATATTTATTATATATTAAATAAATCTATCCTTATTACCATCCAATTAATATAGAAATGTAGAATGTATCACATTGCTTCATGGAGGTGGCAACCCACACGTACTCACAAGCGATGTTATTATTTTCCAATTATTTGGAAGTTAAGAATGTATATATGATATTATAAAAAAAATTTAAATTTTTAATATTTATAATATAAAAATATTAAACCCCTCACAATACTCATCCATAAAATTTGGTGATGATAAATAAATTGCATCGGTACGTGGAGATGGTAAGTCGTAAGTACACCAGAGCGAAACATTCACTGCACATTTAATGGATAGATGGTGAATAAATTTGATTTAATAATTTTAATAAAATTTTATTATATTTAATATAATGGATATAATAATTTATTATAAAATTAAAATATTTATTACAGATAAAATAAAATTTAAAAATGTGATCTGTTAAGGCAATTGATACTTTTTTAAAGTAACTCCTTCAAATCTCCCCATAATGACCAAAGAATAAGTCATTTAAGAGTACCATCACATATATAATGTGTATAAGTATGTTTATAAGGTGATTTTTATGTTTATGGTCGATATATAATGTAAAAAAAATTCTGAATAAGTGATAGGAGGTGTTTCCCTTTTATAAATGATGTACGAGGGACCTTTTGGAATTTCGTAAAATATTAATATATAAAAAGTCAATATCAATCCCAAATGAAACCAAAATCCAAATAAATATAATTTAATATAATATTATGTTTTAAAAAATATCCATTAACATTTTTACCTGTTTAAGTGGTGTTTTATACATCATTATTTTCTATAAACCATTAATTAACTCATTTTAACATTAATCATCGTATAACATTTTTCACATAAAAATGATTATAATTTTACATGTGAAGTGAAAATTGGATAATAAATGGACAATGAAATATATTTTAGAAAATATATTATCTTTTTTTCATATTATAATATATTTAAATAAATTATTATAAAATTATGAAATAATATTTTGATAAAATATCATAAATGTCTATTATGAAAATATTCATTTGATTAGATTCAATATATATAAATAATAAGTTTTAAATAGAATATAATCATTTAACATAAAATTAATATGCCATATTCATCTAGAATAATCATGGAACACTATAAATATCTAAAATTATATTAATTTTAGATTTATTAAAATCTAATATTTTATTTTTATAATAATTGAATAAATACTATGATAGAATTGTATAAGAATATAAGGTAATTTTATAATTTATGAAAATTATAATTGAATTTATTTTTAGAATATAATTTAATTAATCTCAAAATAAACATTTATCTTCATTCATTGATTTATTTTGAACTTAAGTGTACATATAAGATGTATTTTAAATTAAGAGAATGATATTTTGTAACTTGAATTATTGTAATTATTATATATGTCATATTCATGAATCAATGTCCATTAAAAAATAAATTAATAATATATGTTGAAAATTGTAGAATATCCTTCATCTATAAAATATTATTGTGAAAAAATATATACTAATCACTTAGGTTTAACGAAGATATTTTGATTTACCCTTTACCATGGTGATAATTTTTACGATGATTATGATTTATATTGACAAACAATTAATGGAAAATATTTAAAAAATATGAATAGATTGATTACAAAATATGGAATCATGTTTATAAAATTCATTTTCTATATTTGGAAGAAATTAATTTTTAAATAAGCATGAAAAATGCAAACAAAACCACTTTTAGGAAAATAAACATTTAAGCATAACACTAGGGATTTCTTATCTAATGTATATAAAAATATTAAATAAATATTAAAAACAATTATTGACTTTATAATATATATATTTTAAAAAAATAATTCACCAATATTGAATAGTTTATGTTATTGTGAAAAAACTTCATTACATGCATAAAAATAGTTATAGAGAAAAATGACTTTCACATATAAAAATGTTTTTTCAAATTCATTCATAAAATTGATTCCAATAAATTTTATTGGATTAATTAAAACATAGGAGAACTAATTTTCAATTTGAACCATTTAAAAAAATAAATCTTTGTACATGATTGAAATGAAAATATGGATTTCAATAAAATTCTATACTATTTATTTTTCATTGAAAAATTATACTTTTAAAAAAATTATCAAAAAAATAATCCTTAGATAATTTTTACATGGTGAATAAAAAAAATTAAATAATTTTTAAAAAATATAAAATATAAATTATGGAGATATTATTTCTTAAATTTTCTAAAAAAGGTAAATACAAATCATCTTTTATGAAAGTGTTACTTTGAAGAATAAAAGTACTTTACTGAAACATTTCTGATTATTTTCTAAATATTTATCAAAAAATTTATATATGTTATGAAATTTTTATATATTTCATAGATTATTCAATATTTTTGATAAATTATAATTTAAGTGATATGTTATCATGATCATATTTAACTAATAATATTTCATAATTTATTTAGGCCTGGTCTTTCATATTGTGGAGACTATTGACCATATTGTTCATTAAAAAAATGGTGTGTGACGATTTTCATATTTTGAAGACCATTTAAAACACATTGTATCTACATGAGATAAGATAGATATTTTTTGAAGATTCTTCATCCTTTTTTTTAACAGGAGTTATTCAATCAACAATGATATTTTATTCATTGACTTCATCCCTACATCCTACCTTTCTTCCATATATTGATCATAATTTAACTACCACATAATGTTTTTCTTCATAAGAGTATAATTCATCCCCATGTGCTGCCCCTAGGTAAATATCTTCATCATCTCTTAAGTAATGCATTCCCCTAATTTTTTTCCACCATTTCTCTATGACAACTAAAAATTTGATTGATATATTTTTTATATTTTCACAAAAAAGTTCTTCAATTTTATGGACCTTTCAATAATTTTATAAGAATTTTTTTTCCATGATTTTAGCTGAATGGAAAAAAAATTCTATCATCCCCATGAGTATCAATCATTCATTTCTTCACCTTAATGAAGATAAAAAATATACCCCCAAAATTTCTAAAGTATTCCAATGTGGGATACCTCCCATAACATATTTCATATAGTTTGTTCTTTTCATTTTTAATTTATAATTCCCTTTTTTATATTCAAACTAAACTAAGAAGGATTTTGTTTTAATTTTACATTTAATCTTCGTGTATTATCATTTATTTTATGAGATTTTCCTCTTATAGATTTTTAGTTAATTAAATGCTATTTTCAATCAATATCTTCTAGATATTAACCCATAATATCTGATATACTAATATCATGTAGTATTTAATAAACATTAGCACTATATATTTGAACGAAATGTTCATAAACAATGTCATCATACCATAATCATAAATAAATAGAGAGTAATATCTTTATTCATCCAAATACAAGGGTGAAATTAACCCTAATAGATCGACCTTCAAAAACTAAATACATAACATTTAGAATTTTTCCTTAATCATATAATTATTTAAAATTATAATCCATTATTAAAATGAATCCTTGTTTTAGTTTCGTCATGAGAATAGTTTAGGATATTATGATCTCCTTCATTTTCCATAACATCTTATACGAAATTTTCTACTATGTGGAAAATAATTTTATTCCATATCCATTTATGGTATTTATTGGATATAATGTTTCTATTTTATTCCCCACTAATGAGTTAGACATTGTATGGATTAATTTTCACAACCATTGTGGAGTCTATCACTTCACAAGTCCTTTTTCAAAGACATTACAACCAAGAAGATATAAATTAGAGATTTAATTTGATTCTAAGAAAATTATCCATGAAAGAAATTTATAGATAATATAAACACTCATTGTTTTACGAATGATACCTCCCTTATTGAGTGATGAGGTGATAATTGTTGAGGGAAGCTAAATCTTGTTTTATTTTACAATATTAATACGTGAGTGAAAATTGTAAAAGATTAAATGATGAATCAAATTATATTGAAAAATAATATTACTTATTTAATTTATTATTTGAACAATAAATTTTAAATTCATGGATGAAAAATTGTATAATTGGGTCCAAGTATTTAATAAAATTCAATATAATTGATAATAATTCCATAAATTTGGATGGAATATCCTTTTTATAGACTTCATCATCATCAAGAATTTTTTTATTGTGGAATGAAGTTATATACCTTAGATATTAAACATTGTCTATTCCTCATAGGTTACATCATTTTTGTCTAACGGATGGTGTTGGTATACCATTGATAAAACTTTCGCCTTCAAAATCAAAATATTCCAAGGGTCATGAAATAACTTTTCATGTACTTATAATATGACTTTATATTCTCTTATATTTCTCAGTATCATTATATACATCAGTGCAAAATATTATTGTTTAATTATAAAGGTATTCTATATCAATATTACTTCATATTGTCTTGTAATAATGGTCATATGTTATAAAATTAGCTTTTACATCTCATCAAAAGGGTATCAATATTTAAATTCAATATGATGTGGAAATTTTTTTAATAGAACTACATTATTTATCTATTAGATCTCATTGGAATCATCCCACAATAAATATTTATGTTATTGGTATCCTATTTCATAACTATGAGTTTTCTTTCAATCTTATATGGTTCTCCCCTAGTGTTGAATGATACCAAAACTCTTTCTCCTCTACTCATCATATAATGTTTTCCCTTAAACCACATTTCATCCTTGATAATTAAATTATTTCTTATCTTAAAGGTCATTTAACTACCTCAATGACTGGATACAGCCTTTGTTTTAATCAATTCATAGTAGGATTTGGTGGTATTTTTTTTACTTCTTTTACTTTTTATATAAAATGTATTATAGAAGAGTATTAAATCAAAACAACATAATTACTAATTAGGAAATCATATGTATCGTATTTTGTGTCATGTTTTAGAGTGAGATCCCATATTTTGGTGGAATATATTTCAAATCACTTTCATCCACACCATGTCACAATTTTGATGAATTTTTTCATTATAGGTCTACCATTTCAACTTTTTTACAACTAACTACATAATGAAAAAACTTTTTTTCGACTAATCTATCTGCAGTTAATCTAAAAACATCAAGGTAGTATCTAAAAACTTCATTAATATCTATACTTCATTAAATTAATAAAATTACAAACACTTTGTATCATTATGTAACATAATAAATGAAAAGAATGATAAAAACTTTTGGATCAATAATATTTATCAAATTCAACCACAATTGGACATTTTCTTATCCTTATGAAAAATATAATTATAATGATTTTAAATATGTTGAATCTTTTAACTAAAGAAAAGAAGTAGAGAACATGTCAATAAAACAAAACGTTAGGTGAAAATTTTCAAATTCTAATGTAATAACCCTCTCTATGTAATCATACATCATTATTAATATTATATTCCAATTATTATTCTCATCAATAATTATTCTTCAATCAATCCTTATACATCTATACCTATACAATGATAAACATATTTTTTAAATTTCTTATTCAACACTCGGGAATAATTTTAAACTAGAGTTATTCCCTTTATATATTTCATGTATTCTATTTATAGGCATGCATAATATCTTAAATTAATTTATTAAAATATAGCTGGAAAAATCAAGATGAAATCCAAAAAATCTTATAATGTCTTTTAGGATGGAGATGGGTATTTAATTACGTAATCATTAAAAATTATGTTATTAAAAATGGGGATAAATTATTTATGTACAAATAAGGAATATTTTTTTAATCACAATGAAAAGGGGACCTACTTATACACTTAATATTCATAATCTCCCGTCAATCTCTACTTCTCTTAATGATTCACATAATTAATATTCTATAATAATGACACAATTTATCATCATATTTTTCTTTCCATTTCATTTTTTATGAAAATATTACATCAGGATCAAGTATCACAACCATAAAATGACATTTATTTGAACAGATGATGGAACAAATTCTAATTTTTATAAAAATATCATAGATCATGTATGGGTGATCATTAAAATTTTAATGATATGATATTTTATTTCGATTTTTTCCAATATAATATAGGAATAATGTATTAATAAACTAAAATATCTTGTAATCAACTACCAAATCACAAATTAGAATTATACCACATTATCTTAAATTGTATTTTCACATTGTAGTTCCACGGATCACCAATCCCCCTTTTTAAACTCAAAAGGAAAAACAAGTATTTGTACTAAATAATGTCTTGTGTGAAGGATAAATTAGCCTATAATTTTGATTACTTAACTAGAAATTTCATAGATATTAAAATATTAAAATAAGTTTAGGTTTATTATAGGTGTAAATGTAAAAAAGGTTCTAAAATATCTTTAATCATATTAGTGTAGTTTGAAAAAAAAACTCTTTTTTTGAAAAAGATCAAAACGAATGTTAAAATAGTAATATTTCTTCTGGATTCTCTTATGAAAAATGTTTTCAAAAATAAAATAACAATATAGTTTAAAACACCTAACAAGAATTGAATATAAAAATATTTAAAAATCATAGATAAAATAAATACTATATAATAATCGAACAAACAAAAAATGTATAAATTTTAAATTAGAAGCCAAAATAATTCTGTTATTATATTTGATATCTTATTAATAATTAAAATGTAACTTATTTTCAATAATTCCAAATAATTTTTTTTTCATTTATTTACTTTTCTGTTTATTATTTTCTTAATTCAAGTGATGTCTCTAAATAAAATATCACAATGTCCATTGATTAAAAAAATATATGTTTCCAATAATCCCTTCACCACACATAATTTCAAAAACCATAACATTTATAAAAAATCATTTTGATATAGATAACGATGAATATTCATTTAAATAAATCAATGTAAATTACCAAAATTTAGAATTAATTAAGCATAATAACCTAGCCTAGTTAGTGAGGACTCGACAAGTGAATCCAAGAGACCTGAGTTCACAACCTGGTGGAGAAAAATTTTTGGGGTACTATAGTAGTTAGAACTATCCATCTAGTTTGTATTTCGGGCCATCAGTATGGTCCTTAGGTCCTTCAAGGCAATCAGGCCACCCAAGGCCTTTGGGGCAGTCTAGATTTCAGGCCACCTCAAGGCCTTTGTGCCACCTTAAGGCCTTCATACCAACTCAAGGATGTTGGGACACCTGAAATTTTGTTTAACAGAACAGGTAGACTCTATAAGGAGAATAATTCGGATGAGGATTCAGAGAAGTTGTATTCACCAGAGAAGAATCTAAAGGATGTGGGAGAATAAAAGGGTATGACACTACCATCAGGACCAGCTTGTGAAAGTATGGGAAGCCTAGTTGATCATCAATTTGAAGGTGGAGCGATGATATCAAGATGTAGATATTGGGGAGGAGTAGTTCTATGTCGTTATTTTCTGGATATTTTCTATAAGACCTATGGGTCATGTATCATATATGCCTACCGGACTTTTAAAGGTTCCCCTCATCCCTTTAAATGGATATTATCAAAAATAAATAATAAGTAGTCATTTGGGACATTCGAGCAAGAAAGAATTAAGGACCTCCCAGATTTATGTAACATTTTATCGATGATAACTGGATGGAATATAATGTATGAAAATTCTATGCAATGATAGATTGTGGTGGATTTGAATCACTATAATTAAAAACATTGAACTAAGTAACATGATAGTGTGAAATGGTTATATTAATTATTTTTAAAATGAAATTGATGAAAAATGTAATTTTTTATTTGTTTCAATCAACATGTTATATAAAGGATAGATAATGAAACAAAAAGGAATGTAATAATAGTATATTCTAAAAAATATGATAATGCAAAACATAAATAGAAGGAATTAAAAAAATCTAAGGGGTAGAAAATCCTATTACTCCTTGGTTCCATCCCCCATCTCCCTATTGGTATCTACCTCCGCTATGGTTGTAGTCAATGAATTCAATAAATCCCTAAAAGACTTCACGTACAAGAATTGAATCACCTAATACTTCTCTAATATAATTTCCTCGACGTTAAATGTTTTATATGGTACGGTAGAGTAGTCTAAATCAAGGTTGTGATAGAATCTTCCTCTATCTCCACCTATAAATGATGAATGGCTATCAATGATAGTGTTTAAAAATACTAAGATGAATGATTAAATAATGATATTTCTAAATTAAATTTCCATGAGTTCGCTAATGGAACTTATGTAATAATTTGGGTACACACTTACCCTCTAGGTATGGTAGACTAATATCCATGACCCTATGAATGTTCTATGATAACAATATTATTAACTTGAATATAGATATCAGTATTGATATTTTTAATTTGCGTATCAAAATGAAGGGATATTATGGTGACTATGCTATAGTGTCATTCAGTGGATGATCATTCTATTGAGTTGGTATCTCCCTTATTCATAGGGAGGTCATGTGGTGATCAACTAGGTTAATAAAATGAACATCCATTATATGGTAATTCATCAATATCCATATGATAAATAGTGTCACATGTGTCATATTATGAATAGGGGTTAGTTGGGGATGGTATAAATGCTCAATTTTGGGTGGTCCAATACAAACAAAATATGTTTATGTATGAGTGGGATTAAAATTTTGAGATTGGATGATCCTATCATGTTCTTTCTATGGTGGATAAAGTATAAAAAATGGGTGTTGTGTTATGTCATGTGGTAGAATGAGAGGTGGAACAAATTATTCCTCGATCTTATTATATAAATGGTTCTAGAAAAAAAAATTGAATAAATTGAAAAGACTAATTATACTCCCTATGAGGAAAGGGTGAGGGCTGTTCCTAGGAATGTGAATATTCTATTAATCCTCTCGGTGTTGGGTTTTATTATGATGTGAAATAAGCATGTGAGTGTCCCATAATGGAATAATAAACCCCATTAAATAAGTATATTTGTATTCCATTCATTACATTTCCCTCTAATATTAATGGGACCATATTTCCAAAAAATTGGAGGTCAGAAAACACAATCTACCCCAATGATTATAGGTGAAATGATTAGTAAAAAACTCCCAAGTGATTTAATTGTTATGTATTTAAATTACATCACATAATAATACCCATTTCCTTGTTAAAAATTTACCTTTATATAATAAAATTTATTTAGTCATCTATATTCTTAACTACGTTATATAAATGCTAGAACAATGAATAAAATATAATATAATAAGAAATCCTTATGATGATCCCTTATAAACCCATGCATGTGATATTTCCCAATGTATAATCCTTTGGATATAACATATCATCTAATTTATCTTAGTTTTCTTAGGTTTTTTCCTTCTCAATTGGTAAAATTTTGTTTTTATCTACTACTTATGTATTTTGTTCTTGCAGTGCTCTAGTATAAAAACATTATAATCCAATATCCCTATAAATTTGTAGTTTTTGACAAATTTTCCTCCTCCAAACTCTATAAACCAAAGGATCCAATTATGTTGGATAATTTTTAAATTAATGTATTCTAGTTTCATATCCAATGCTACTAGTAACTCTAAGATCCACTTTATAGAATCATCATCCAATACATGAGTAATATGTTATAAATTCATAGCATTGAATGATAATATAACATGATTGGCTATATCATCATATTCCATAATATGCATGACAAAATTCATTTTTTAAAAATTCATAACATTTAAAGTCTCTCCAGAACCATCTAGTGTTTGGGTTCAGTGAACCATATTAAAAAGATATGGTGATTTTGGAATAAATACACACAAAAAGCAGAGTGGTGGGTTGTTTGGTTGGTTTTTATTAGTTTAGGAAACATAGATGTGAGTTGGTTAGGTTAAAGGATTAGTAAGGGATCAGGTGGTTGTGTAGGTCGTTTATCCATTTTATATTTTTTGGGTCTCGTAGGTATAATATTTTTTATTTGTGTTAATTAGTATTTATCTTTGTATTTTTTGTAAACAGTCTTAGTTTGATCCATTGTGGCAGAGATAGGGATATGTATATGTAATACCTCGAGATGGATTTATAGGGGGTTTTTAATGGGCTGTTTTAATGGGTTTGAATAGTTTTTATGTTTAGATGCATATGGTGAATCTTTATATTGTTTTTTGGGAAACAATACAATGAGTAGGTTTGAATAGGTATGAGGAGGTATCAATAGGGACTGGAATAGAAAAATAATGGTTTTTGTGTTTAGAATTAAATGTATCTGAATACATTATGACATGACCCAAGTAATTACAGCATGATTTCACCAGTTCTAAAACCATGGTATTTTTCAAACAAAGTCCTCTAGAGTTACAAATCCATTGGAGAATCCATGATTGAAAAACCATGTCATTTTATCCCTATGTGATTTATTTCAGGTTGAAATGAATATATGAATCCTAGTTAAATACAATCACAAGGTAATGAAATATTTGTCTAGATTAATATTATACCAAAAAATAATATTTTAATATAAATAGTTATTTAAAATAATTGTTATTCAAACCCATTTATCATTGTCACAATGCCTCTAATTCACTTTGTTTTATCACATAAATCCCTATGGTATTCCATACCATGGGAAAAAATCCTCACCACGTTATCCCCTACCCTCCGCCATCCACCCCATTTACCTCACATCCCCTTTTCCTTCTTCCTATAAAAAACTCTTATATTTCTCAATCTCCTCTATCCATTATTTTCCATAAAAAATCTTTATTCGATGTGGCTTATCCTTCTATATCATATGTCACATGAATCTAATACCCTTATCTGTAGATTTATTCAGGGTAAAAGGTATGTTTCTATAAGAACTAATCATAAATTTTATTTATTATTATATGATTTCAACAAACTCTATTGGATTTGCATAGGTATTTAAAATTTTGGATTTGACTTATTGGGATATAATTTTTTTGATTTACAATGAATTTGTTATTTAATGATTTATCATGTTTGGATATATATTCATTTTTAATTTATAGTTATTTTTATTTATTGAATAAAATATATATAATTTTTTGTTCAATATTACTATAATTGTTTTTGTATGTCTTGCCTTTTTGAGTTTTTTATGCATTTATAAATTATTTTTTGTTTTTTGAAGTCTATTTCATAATACGTTGTAGATTAGTCATTATTTTATTATTTTACAAGTATTTGTATACATGTAATTTGAAATATTTATATAATAGAATGTAAAATTATAAAATAAATTGATTTTAATTATATTGTTTTTGAATAATTTTACATAATTAAATTTTATAAAATATTATATATTATTCAATGATATGTTTTATTATTAACATGAATTTAATTAATTAGGGTGTGATATATTTTTTTAGAGGTATTTATGAATAGGGTACAAAGGAATTAAATCAGGATTACATTACCTAGAATAAAAATAGGTATATTGAATATTTGAGGTGATTTTTTTATTTTGAAATTGTAAATTGATTTTCATTGATGGAAGAATAAGTTTTCTACATTCTGATTGTAATTTCAGACAACAGATGAAAATACATGATGGTTTTGATAACATAATATTGCAACAATTTTCTATTGGATATGATAGATATATGTTTCATGGTTAATTTATGATTATATAAATATTGAATTTCTTCCATCAATAGAATAAACAAATTGTTTTCCTAATAAAATAAAATGAAATTAAAAACATTATTAATGATGGTTTGACAGTATGGATAAAAATATAACGATTGTATCACATTAATGATGTATTTTTTTGATATTAATAAAATAGAGAAGTGTGATGAATTATCAAATGAATTTTATGAATTTTTGGATGATCAATGTGAGTATTTTTATGAAAAATATAGATAATATACACAGTTGTCCCTTCTAATGAATATTTATCATACCATATGTTTATACAGAATTAAAAATAATGATATTTTGATGATATTTGTGTTCCTACATAATTCAATTATTGAAGATATGATTTATTATATATTTTATAAGATGAATAATGTTGTTGACAATATCTTTATCAATTACACCAGGATACATGCATGTCCCAATGAGTGGTTGTTTTATCACAGGTAAGATTCTAATAAAGAATAGTGTAAAAGATGTCATAAGTCTAGTTGGGAGCCGAGGAATAACCGTAAAAGTTTGAGTTAATATAATTAAAATAATAATATAAATAAAACTACTATAATGGTTTTACATATAATTCCATTAGAAGAATGATTTAATGGATTGTTTATGTATAAATAAACTGTAAATAAAATTATGTGTCATTCCGTGTAAAAAAATATTGGCAAGTTTACACATCATCCAATATATTTTACTTCATATAAATAATTTGATTATTCGTATAAAAATTTATCTTTATATAATTTTAATGTTGTTTTTCATTTTGTTCTAATGGATTTAATATATTTAGGACACTTTGTACAATCAATATGATATGGTTTGTAATTTTGATCTCTTACAATCTTCTTAATAGGATGTGTATGAAAAAAAGTATTTCATTTTTTTATGATAATTCCAAGAATAATATTCCTAGAAATAAAATCAATATATATCTACAAACACTTATTAAATAATTTCAAGAGTTACGGTACACTAGTGTAGATACATATGATTCATTGAAAACATAAATGTTCAAAATATTAGTTGCTCTAATGTGGATGATTACTGATTTCCTGGGATAATAAAAATGTATTGATTGAACACTCAAATTATCCATGCATGTCCTATATATAATTATTAATTTAACCCTTGAATACTACCATATAGAAGAAAATGGTGTTTCATGGGTCATAATTATTTCATTGATTTGTCTCATAATTATTAGTTTAATAAGTCATG
This sequence comes from Viscum album, assembly GCA_963277665.1. Lineage (NCBI taxonomy): Eukaryota > Viridiplantae > Streptophyta > Magnoliopsida > Santalales > Viscaceae > Viscum > Viscum album. The sequence goes on from OY728162.1 coordinate 823,729,717, forward strand.
AATTGATGAATGAAATTATTTGTGGCCACCACAAATTTTTTTCACATGTACAAATTCCAATTCCGAATTACTAATTTATGATGAAAAATTTAGTAATGTTTATAATTTTAACATTTCTAGGGAATTATTCACATCTAATATGTTTTAATTGATAAAAAATAGAAGAAACACAATATTTTTTTCAACGCACAAAATTGTGAATATCAATTTTAAAATCATAATATTGAATTTATGCACATTAAAAATAATAAATGTAAAAATTTGGTATATATAATATTGATTGAATATGTAAAATAAAAATATAATCATAATTATCATAAAGACAAAGAAGAAATGAATATACCACACGATCTATGTAAAATGTTAATATATAGTGTTTTGAAGTATTTTTTTCATTTAAATTTTTTTAAAATTATGTTTTTCATTTAAGACTAAAAACATGTGATAGTACCTCATATATATTAAAGAAAAAATCCAATATGAATTTACTAAAAAACAATATATATTAACTTCTATTAAAATTGAATACTCACATAATATTTTTGATATATTTACACCTTTGGTATTGAATAAATGGTTACCTTATAAAATGATATCATTTAAACTTTATTTTTTCAGATTCTCCAAGTAGAATTCTGTAAAAAAATGAAACCCCATTAAATATGAAAATCACCAAGATAATTTTTTAATGTTTTTTTCAAATATGGATTTTATATCATCTCTATCAACTTTCACTGTGACTGTTCATCTATAAATGAATATGGTTGAGGATGCTAATGTTAGATGGCTCAATATTTATCAATGGATGCACACCATAGGGTTGTATTTTAATATTACTTATAAATAATTACAAAATTTTAATTTTAATAATCATTACATATATGGTTTATTATGCGATGTTACTATTTTGGATTAGGTATTTAGTTCATTTGATGTATTTTATAAGAAATAAATTTCAACCATATGGTTGCATTACTGATTTTTATATGGTTTAAGGGAGTCTTACCTTTTGTTCAAGGTGTTTGGATAATTTTGAAAAATGATTCAATTTAGTTAGACACAATTACGATAACATAAATCAATTTTAGTCCTATAACATGTCAACAAAAAAAAGTTACTTCATATTATTAGGATAATATCCTTAATTTCATTTACACAAATAGTGACCATATAAGAACTTATATATGTGATTTTCAGTAGGGATATTATATATCATTTCATTACAGAATTGAATTTGAAAACAAAATATGAATTTGAATTTTAACACTAATGTACAAAGATACAATAAAATATGTTATCAAATACATTATTGATTGTTTTCATATCTTCAAATATCATAATCAAATTTATATTCATAATATTTCAAAAAAATTATCTTCTATATCTAAAAATATTTTATAATTATTAAAATAGATAAGGATTACTAGTAATCTATCTATAGTGCTTGATGGTCTGAAGTATTTGGATTGAGGACCTTTGAAGATGTGTAGGATATTTTATGATTATAAAATTAATGACTCCATGTGTTATATAGTTTTTCATGATGATGTTTTTAAAACAAAAATTAGTGTAATGTTCAATTAATTCTCAAGGTTGGTATACTATAGAATTTTGATTGTCATTGGTGAATTAAATTATCATGGAAAATTTTTATTTGTGTTATTAAAAAACCAATTTGATGATAACATGTGGTCGTTATCAATTCATATGTCATCAAGCCCATGTGATATTCTCCCACCTTTATCAAGTATGATCATTACTTTAATTATATCGATATTATATTTTCATTACATTACTAAAATAAATTTAAATATAAAATAAAAACTCACCACTCTTCAGAAAAATAACTCTCATTACACCCTAATAAATAATTTTCATAATTTACTCTACATTATGGATATCTATACTATAAGGATTCACATACCAAAATATATAGACTAATTATCATCAACTAAATACTAATTACCACTCTTAACATCTAATTAAGACTATAATATGAAAATTATACAAAATATTTCAACTAACATTACATAACATAGGATAATATTCCAATTTAATATCTCAATTTCAAATAAAACAATCAATTTTAGATATTTGTAACGAATTCTAATAAAAAATAAAAATTTCAATATAGTTGGTATCTATTGACACATGTAATATAATTTATATGAAAATAGAATTATATCTACCATTAGTGAATTTTAATTTATGGTGATAAATATTTACTCACCAAAATTCAATCCTATGTAATTTTTTTAAAATTCCCACTATATTGATGTATTTGGATTCAAGGATGTTAGGGGGATTAGATAGAGTATATTTGGAGTGGTCATAGACTGAGAATATGGTGTCATAATATCTGTCAAGAAGGTATTAGAGAATGACCGTGATTGGTATGAAAATATTAACATGAAACATCTTTTTCAATTTTATATATATGGGGTTCTTGCAGATGAATCTAGAAGATTATACTATTAGATATAGTGTAAATTAAGTTGTTACAGGATGCCCATTTCCATTATATATCTTGATTGGAGTAATATTCGAATTTCTTAGAAGAATTATATTTATTAAAAACAAGTAAATGTAAGACAAAATAAAAATTTATATTGTATTTTACTTCATATTTCTATCAAATATATGTCTAATTATTTTCCATATCTACTTCATGGTAGGAAAAATAGATGTCCTGCTAAAATTTAAACCTTGAAATGGGTGGTACTAAATATGGTAAATTTATATTTATATGTTTATATTATTGTGATAGTTTTTATAATATTATCTTTTATATATAATATGTAATGAAAAATAATTTATATTTTAAATTCAATTTAACATTGGTATGAGATGTGTCAAGGGCTATTAGTCAACATGAACATGAGTAGTGTCGTGCATTTGGGGGAATCCATGATAACTTTTGGTGATAGAGTTAATATTGGATCCCTCTATTCTGGTGTTTAATATTTCTCTTAAAATTGAAATATGATCACTTTGTAGTATTTCAATGAAAAAATATATTAATGTTTTTATAATTTTTTCTTCTATAATGTTTATAATTATTAAATATTTTTTGATTTATTAAACTTATGAAAGGAAAAAAAAATTATTTTTTATAGATATTTTCACAAATTAAATTGATGGTAGTACCATATATAGATCTCCCTTAATTCGTTTTAAATTAGTATAGTGTATTAAAAAAGATTAAATAAACTTGAAATAAAAACTTTTTGCAATTTTTTTAGCACTAGATTTTACCACCACTACCTACTGCTAAACCATATCCAATTTATGGTATGCACTACCAAATAATCATGAAATATTTTCATGGTTGTCATAAGGGACATTAATATATTAAAATATATATATTTGATATAACCCCAAGGAAATATTTCCACAACAGTTATAACTACCAATAAATTATTATAAATATACAATTATTTAAATTTACTCATTCAGTACAAATACATTTTATAGACTCATAAATGTTCTCCACGGCCACAATTAGTAAAAAATTGATTTTAATTAATATTAGACTCAGTATACCCCATTGGATTGAGAAAATTAAGATAACCAATTATTGGTATTTTGAAACACTTATATAATCCATTTCTCATGTACTTTTATGATCCCCCAACAAGTGAAAGTGATTCACGATCGTTGTACCATTATGTATTTTAATCTAGATAATAGGACATATGTTTAATATTACTCTCATGATTTCATTGGGTTCTCATTATAGTTATGATTTCTATAAATATTTTATACAACATGTAATATACGTTCTTGACCATATATATTACAAAATTAAGTTGTGTTATTCTCATGGTATATATAAATTATTTATATATCATACTTCATGTATTACATAGTAAATTGTTTTTTCATTTTTTTGATGGGTAATGGAAAATAATCTTACAGAACCACCACTTTTACTGTAGAAAATAATTAACTATTAAAAATTTATTAACTATACAATGGAAAATATTGTTTTCACTATAATATATTATTAGTCATTCAATATACCTTGTTTTCATATTTATAGTACACTAGCTATACCTTTACCTTATTATGTAAAATAACTCAAGATATGGTATCTGTAAATTATATAACTCTCGACCGTAATCATAACCTAATGTTCTTGTATTGTATCACTAATATAATATTAATATAATATAAATAATGAAAAAATATACATCCTTGGTATAATACTTTGATCTATGATAAAGATGCATATTTATAATAGTACATTAACTGAATTAGAAAATATAATATACGCATATTATATAAAATTGGTTTCCAAAATCTATAACGATCTTTTGATTCTCAATTAATTTTCTTTATTATAATATTAGCTCATATTTATATATATGGAGGGTAGTTATTATATCATACTGATGACATTTTCTTATTTTTCTATATGATCCATAAACACATCGCTTGTACTTATTATGTATTATTGGATAGTTATAATTACCAATCTGTGGAATTCTAATGGATTTATTATAGTTTTTCGTATGATTTAAAGATGGGAAATATAAAACCTAGTGTATAATATGGCATATGTGATAATTCAATGACTAAAGAATATATAGTTTTATGTATTTTCTAAATCTCTACATATTTATTCTGATATATCACAATGGAATGATTTATGACAAGTGAAAATTTCAAAATATATACCCCAATTGCTTCAACATTCATTTTTCAGTACATTTTCAATTTATGAATGTTTAATTTGTCAAATAAACTTGAATGTAGATCCTAGTAAATCATATTCCCTAAGCATGTGTTGTTAATTTAAGTCATTCTTGTGGATATATTTTCAACCAAGCCTTAATGAACTATAATACTACTCTTTTTTCCATATGTTATAAATATATATCACATATAAAACTATAATTCTACCACTAAACTATTTTAGACACATATATAATTAATCATTCAATGATTGAATATTTTCTTTTATCCTTTAATGGATCTTTTTATCTTCTTTAATATATTGATGATTTTTTGGTCATAAACAGTTATAGTTATATATTATAATATATTTTAAAGGATTCCATTTAAAAATATTATTTTTACTTTCGACCATAAAATATATTAATGTAATGAACCAACCTAGGTAGACATGAAAAGTCAGCCAATATGGCCCTCCAAAAGGCCAAAATCATGCTCTAGATCACCATTGGCTGGAAAAATGCTCCTTGGTATCAACACATTAAATAATGGGAATGATTTCACCCTAAAAAACATCAGGTCTCATATGTAATAAGTTAATGGTAAAAACAATAGTGTTTCATGGAATATAATGTATGAAAACATGATACATAACATAACAATTCAAAAGGATAATCCCAGAAACAACATAAATCAAAGACCAAAACTAAGTCTCTACGTGACCTTCCTCCATGACTATCTATATCCACCAAGAAGTGAAATTTTATAAGATAAGTTAATATAATATATGATAAACATCCATTTTTATGGATCCTACAAAACTATTTATGTATTCATTCAATGGAATATGCAGGGTGTGAGGGAAACACCTAGTAGGACACCACCATGAATATATACAAAGACTATCAAAATGAATCCATTAGTTATATATTTAATAAAAAAATTGTTTTATAAAGAATTCTATTTGAAATAATTTATCATTTTACAAACTTTGGGTTTAATTTTAAACCAAAAATATTAAATTTTATATGAATATGGAAATAAATATGAATTATAACATATATAAAATTTATCAAGATCCTTCATAACTCAAAAGAGAAACATGTATGTATTTAAATCATGATACATCACTATCATGAATAAAACCACGAATAATTGGGTTTTGTACAATGATAATACATAACCAGGAATCACAAGTAATAGTAAGATGACATAATGTGAATCCTAGTGATACAGATTCCTTCCATAATATATCAGTACCATAACCACAACCCCTAGTTGTTACATACTTACAATGAATTCCATATGTCTATAACCCAATGCACACGAGGTCCCCATGTCCCATGTTTTCTTATGAAGATCGTGTATATCATGACCAAAATTTTATAAAAAACATTTAAACGTATTAAATTATCTCTCCCATTATAAAAGAACCATTATAGAGTCAATACCATATTTGAGTGATTTCATCAAACACGTAAATATTTTGAGACTATTTTTAAATAAAATCCATTTTAATTCATTTTCCATGCCATTAAATATAGAACAATATATATTAGACATGATTGATATCAAACCAAAACCTTCAATAATCCAAATAAATGGAAAAAAACTAATTATAATTTGATCACTGGGAAATAACCATTATCTAGAGACCCTTATCTCAGTAATGGATGAAATATAGTCACCTACAAAAAAAATTATTGTAAATGAAGAGATCCAATCCTCACAATCCATGATGTATATTGAAAACATTAATTCCTCACCCATTACATAAGATGTTATTTTCAAACCACATTAGTGTTTTAATGAGTAAAAATGAATATAGAATGAGGGTAGATCTAGAGAATATAAAAGGAATCGATTGTATATTCTTTAGTACCTTGAAGAAATCGACCCAAATAAATAAAGAATCACCATGATAAAAAGGGTAGTACTTTATATAGTGTCAAGGAAAGTATGGGTAAAATGAATTTGGGAATTAGGAATCATTTGGGTTATAAAAAAGAAATGTTTTCAAGGTATCTTGTAAATTTTATAAAACCCGTATGAGTCACATAATTTGGATTCACGGTTAGACAATACACGAATTAACCCTGTGGTCACAACTATAACTTATAAACTAAAGTGTATGGATTCAGAGGAATAGTCACATAGTTATAAAAATTGTGATAAGTCCATGAAGTTTCTACAATATCCCAACCATTCCTCTCACATGGTTTTCCTAGAATTCTTTATTAGTTATAAAATACCTTCTAAAAATATTCAATATTTATTTGGAACCAACAAATAAATATTTCATGAATATCCCATAGTTACTACTAACTATTTATAAGCCATGTTCCAATATGCTTTCTCCAATAAATAAACAATATTGATCCATAACTTCTGAAAACTTTTAGAACCATGATATTGACAAAAGAGGACCAAAACATAGCATACATGTGACCTAGATGGTGCCAAAATCCCCCCCCCCTGTCAATTTATTTCCATAGAATGATATTATTATTCGGAAATCACAAAGACATATGGAAACATCTACTTCATCAACACATCAGGTACCCACATCATGTTTATATCCCATCCACACTACCATATTAAATCGATCAAGGGAAATATGTTATCAAAAAATACGTATTCAAATGATCTATAATCTAAAATGGGATCTTATCCACTAAAAAGTTTCGATTGAGATTAACATCATATATTTCTATCAATTATAATGTTTCTGGTTGATACCTATTTAGTTGGGAAACATGAAAGACATCACAAGTTGTTGTAAAGTTAGATAGTAAGTCAAAATAATATTAAACCTTTCCAATCTGTTTATTGATTTTAAAGTTTCAATAAACCTTGTTACGAACTTGAAATAACTTCTCAAATGAATATATACCAAATGAGTTAAATCCTTGAAATAAATTGGATCACATAATATAAACTCTAGTGGGAAATTATGATAATACACATAGGATTTCTATTGACTCTAAGCTATATGTAACAAATTTCTTATAAACTAAAAAATATTCATAAACTGTTGAACAAATTTGGTCCAACCAATGACTATTTTCCCAAATCATCCCAAAATTAATTATATTAGGAAAGATAACCATAAAATTATACAAATTCTTATAATTTAATCCTAGAATGATATCTATTTTATAGGAAAACTCAACTAAGGACCAATTAATTTCCCACGAACCATCAAATAATGAATACATACCTGAAGCATATCCTAAAGAATCCAACTGCATCACTCAATATTTCCATCATTCTGAGCATGAAATACTATGGTTAACATCAATTGGGTACTATATCCACTTATAAACCATTAAAACCCCATCCTTTATTCAAATATATCAATTATTAATAATAACAGAATATACATCATAGAGATTCATGATCCTTTAGATATATATTTTTCCAAGATCTTCTACCTTTTTTCTCCTAATTGTGAAGGAAATGATATGACATTGAATTTAAATCAATGATAACACAAAAAATATTTCTACCAATAGAATTCCATGGTAAACATAAAATAAAGTCTATTGATATCTCATACCACCTTCATACGCGAATTGGTAAAGGAAACAAAAAACAATATAGTTCTTGGTTATCTAACATAATATTTTTTAGGTAAGGAATCATGACACAATATCCCTAATCTACTTATTCAACCCCTAAAACTAATTCCAACATCTCAAATCATGATTCATCTTGTAATTACTAGGTTTTATGGAACAAATGTATTGATTTCCACTATATATCATGTTCCGCAACAATTGTATTAGAATGATCAATCTACCTATGAAATGGAAAACAACATAAGGAGACTGAGTTAAATCAACCATGGTCACTTAACCATATATTATATAACAAAAATGATGAAAATAAGTGTTTATTTTTTTTCCAAGAGGAATAAATTCATCAAATAAAAAATCATCATTCACACAAGATAATAACTACTTCTCATCAACTTCTCCCACACCCAAGAACATTTTTAATAAAATCATAAAATATCATTCTTACATAGATTCGTTATTTGTTTGTTTATTTGAATTATTTCTCAATGAACTGTTTACCATGTAGTATTTTCTAGGTGTGTATGAAATATTGAAATAAAAATTTTGAAGATACCAAAACAAACATCTCCGTTATATGTTCGGATGACTCTAACAAAAAATATAATTTTGGAAAATATAATCCAAATATATAGTAAACCTATCTATGAAGAGATAGTTGTTCTATGTATTTATACCATGAATCATGATTGGAAATTCAAGATCCCTATTAGGATAATTATTATTATGAGGGTGTAATTATAAGATTCCATATGACACTACCTATTTTTTATACATTAGAATATATCCTAATCATGTAGTTGAGGCAGAAAAAAATATGTGGTAACCAAAACCCAATTCCAAAACAATTAAAACAAGATATAATGTCATCCCCTCTTATATTTAATAAAATTATTGTTGAGAATTATCATTCCATTCAATCTCAATAACCTTATGGTTCAAATCGAACATATGAGATAGAATCTTAGAGAAATCACGAATGAAATTTGTATAATATCCATACAAAACCAAAATGATCTAAATCTCACACACATTCTTGGTTGATCCAAGGAAAACATTGCCTGAACTTGTTTATGATTCTCTAATCCACCTCTCTCAGATATAAAATGTTCCAGTAAACATACTTTATATATCCAAAACATTAATATAGTTATCATTCAATTTATATGACGTTCATTCAGAGATCTGAGAACAATATCACGATGATCTGTTAGTTCTTATTTATTCATTAAAATCACCAAAAATATCATCCACAATAACAACCATAAAGGAGTCCAATAAAAAATTAATCATCTAATTATTATAATCTATAAATACCACATGTGTGTTAACAAGACCAAATGCTATATCCAAATACTCATAATTTCCATACATTTTTAGGAATGTATTCCTTGGAATATCCTCCTCTCAGACTCTTAACTGATGTTACCCTTATCATAAATCAATATTCGATAATTATAAGGATCCCCTAATTTTATCAAACATATCATCAATCCTAAAAATAAGTTACCCTTTAAAATTTGTCATTTGATTATACTTCTAGTAGTTATCACAAAATTGATGTCTTGAATATACTTATTTATCAATTGAATCAGAGAAGTGATAGGTGAACCACTGGTACAAACAAATATTTTTTGACTCAATATCCGGAAGATGAACATTAATTTCATTTTTCTCAGTGGGTTTCATATAATAAAATTGTTACGATATAAAGATCATCCAAGCATGCAGGTAAATATTAAACCCGACTTATCATTACCGAATTTACCTAGAATATGTTACTAGAAAAATATTTATGTTACACATTCAAAATAATAGGAAGAAGAACTATTTACTAATGATAAATGACATCAATAAACATATCTAAAAATATTCATGAGATCATTCCAACCGTGGGAAAAAATATCCCTACTCACCCAGATATAGGATCCCACTAACCTTGAAATACTCAAGTAACCTGATTTGGAGATTAAAACTATATATAAAAATTATTAAAATTTACCTTGTACATAAATTTACCCATCAATCCATTTCAATGATTTGTTCAAAGATATTATTATCAAGAACCATGAAATTCCATTTTACCTCATGGTTGGCGATCATACCCCGGCACATGGAATATTTAAAAACCTTCTCTTTTCCCCTTTATGTGGGAGTAGAATGAACCCTAAATAATGACATGATATTCAAGAATAGTCCCAACACATTGAAAAAATATGATGATATAAAATAATTAGATAAACCTGTATCAAATAGATCTAAGACTATAGAGGAATTACTAAACATTGTACATCTCATAGTAGTTAGAACCACTTCAGATTCCTTTAGTGCATAATCTGCAATATAATGTCATCCAAACTGAACCCATATATAAGATGTATTCATTTTTTAATTATCCACTTTAACATTAGAATGAGATACACCACCTTTTAATATCATCTAGTTGATCATAGGATATATTGGTAAGGTGGATCCAACTCTACTTCTATATGTAAATATTAAAAAAAATAAGGTGACCAGATTGTCCACAGTGATGGAAGATACTGGGTGTTACTATACAAGTAGGATTAGTGATGTCTATGTCAAACACAATGGTCGAAAACCATCTGATATTTTTCTAATGAACCTTCTTTAATATATACTAATAAAAATTAGAATAAGGACAATGCTTCCTTTTTAAGATAGGTAACACAGCTTGATTGTCCCCTATAATAATAGATACTACATTAAGACCTATTTTTTTTGACTAAGTCAGCATCAACAATAGACTCATTATCAACTAAATTGGTACATTTCATCAATCTCGTGATAATAAGATCAATAAAATATATAACGATATACCCATATAAAACCATATAGCATTTAAGTAGTTATTAGTAACATGTTTTGGAGATAGATTTGTGAAACGAGTATCATACTCCATCACTAAATGGTATCCTGAACAATGGTGGAAAACTCCAATGCTTTTTCAACATGTAAGGTCATAGGATATAACTCATTATTTAAATCCTTCTTGAGTGTATTCTATGTATGTTTATTGTTTAATTTATCTTGCATGATGGAATACAACCATTTAATTATTCGAAAATGAAACATATATGATGAAATTCCAAACATATAGTCTTTTAGAACCCCATAAAAGTGGACAAAATGTTTTATAATCTTAATCAATTTCTCAGGTTCCTTGGTATATTGGTCAACATGGAATAATGGTGTAATTTTCATAGTAAAATATAAAGGATAATTCAACATCCATAATCAGTTTCCACAACCATATTGAGCTTTTGAATGAACAACCTAGATTACTATTTCCACTAAAGAAAGGTTCAATGAAGGGTTACATATGAAATTTCTACAATATGTCATTTCCTTATAATCAAATATAACCTTATAGAGGCATCATTAATTAAACAAAAGAGGTATAATATTATTATCATTGGAATAATTATCTAAATTAAAATATAAAATTTTGAATCCTTATTAAGTACCTTAAAAAACATGGATTGAAGACAATAATATAAAGAAATAGAGAAAAATGAAAAGGGTCATTTAAATAAACCCAATATCAATCATGGAATCATGATGAGAAAATCCTTGACCAATCATGGTAACTGATGGTCGGATATGAAATTGAGTTGACCAGGAACACATCTCTAGTTACCACCTGAGAATAAATGGTCGTAACTCTAGTATATAATAAACCACCAATGAAACCTAATATTGATGAAATTTTGTAAAAAAACCAACCTGGGTCGACTGACATGTCACCTAAGTGAGCCTACCACATCAGGATAGTGTTTTTGATCACCATGGATTAATTACAAGCACCTCGGTATCAACACATACAACCATTAGAATGGTTTGAACATGAAATAACAATTTAACATCTATCATATATAGTATGATAACAATATTGAACCATTTTCAATAATTTAATATGAGATACAAACCTATTAGGCAAAACAAAAATAGGAAAAAGGATAATCCAAGAAACTACTTATGTCCAATACCAAAACCAAAAATCCATTCGACCATCCCTGAAGACGTTACAAAATCACCCTGAAGAGACATCATCCAAGAGAATTCATCTTCATAAATGGAAACCATATCATTACATGGATACTATAAACCCATATATGTATATTATTGATGAAATATACAGGGTGTGAGATAAATTATTAATAGTATAGCACCATGAATACATACAATATCCATTTCTATATAACCATTAGATCTTTAATTAAAACAAAAAAATTTATAAATAGTTTCATTTGAAAATATGTCCCAATAAAATAATTTCATTTTCCATTAAAACAATACTTATACAAATACATAATAATATGGAAATAAATATGAATGATTTCATATAGGGATGTAATGAAGACATTATATACATAAAAATGTAAACATATGAGGAATTAAATCATTAAACATCACTATCATGAATAAAAACATGCACAATTGGGCTATATCCTTTGGGATTACAAATCCAGGACAGACAAGAAACACTATTCTAAAATAATTTTAATCATAATGATAAAAAAACCAACCATAGTCTATCATTATTACATGTGTAACCCTTAGTGGTTTTACACTCACTAAGGTTTTCATAGGTCCATTACCTAATGTAAATGTGGTTCCTATGTGATATGTTTTCATAAGAAATGAAATAAAATAATTCCCACAATTTAATAAAATATTTCGAAGAGAAAATAATTACCACTCTAATTACGAAAATCCATTTTTATACTCTAAACCATCAATTTGAAATTTCATTAAAACCATGAAGTTTATAAATATATTTTTATTGAAAGCCCACTTTTAAACCATTATCCATGAAATATATTCAATTTCATAAATCAACCCAAATATATATCAAATAAGACTTTTCCTCTAGAGGAACGTAAGGAAAAAAAATATTGATAATCTGTTCCATAATAAATTACCATTAGATAGAGACACCTACAACACCAACAGAGTAAATGCAATTTCCTTTTAAAATATTGATCGTAAATTATGACACCTAGTCCTCATAATTATAAAACCATAGTAAAAACAATCAATTCTACAAATTAAACAATATATTTTCACATAAAAACCCATTTGGGTTTCAACGAATCAGGGGGATGAATGATAGAGAGGAAATATAGAGATTAGAGGTTGAATGAAGAAGATATATAAACATAACTTAAATAGATAAACCAAAATCGATATAAAATCACCATTACACCCAATGTAGAACCTCCTAGAGTGTTATGTAAAATTTTACTCAGGATAATGAAATATTAAGCTGAAATTTGGGTCAATCACTAAAAAGGGTATTAGGGAAATTTTCCAAATTTAAGAAATTCATATTGATCAAATGGTTTGAATGCATGTCTAGAAAAATTGTGTGCTAACCTTGTGGAATCTACTTTCCATTGAAAACAGAATTGCAGGCTTACCTAGAAATAACAACATGGTTAAAAAATTCAAGAGTAAGTCATGAAACATCCTTTAGAACCAAACCTAACCAATCACATGGGTTTTTATGAAATATTTCACAATTATAAAACCCATTGAAAAACTGTTGACAAATACACTAAAACCAAATCATCTATATCAGAAAATTACAAACCAGTTACTACTAAACTAGTACATGTCATACCCTTGTATGTTTTCTCCTATAATCCAAAATCTCAAACCCTAACAAATAAAAAACTATATATCCAAAATTGAGATAAAGGTGGCCCAAAGTATATCCTACCTATGATGTCTAGGGTGTCACAAATTATCATGTTACACTTCTATAATAATTATAATTTTAATAAATAACAACATATATACTGATTAAAATGTTTTATTAGATATAACATCTTGAATTATAATAAAAAATGTATCAATCTATATTTATTTATAAAAATTTTATTTTACATCTTTTTTCAGAATATTCTATAAAACCAATTTAGACCTTCTGTGTTTCATAATAGTAATATGTTATACCAAAATACTTACTTTATTTTCATATAAAGAATCAATTTATTAACTCATTACTACATTTTAATTTACAAGATTATTTCATATTTACTACATCCTTGATGTATAAGTATTAATTATCCCCAATAAATATAATATCCTCTAACATAGTTATTATAAACCATTTATCATTGGTTCTATCTTTCTTATAAACAAAGTGTCTCAATAAGATTATTTTCTATGAATTATTATGGTACCTCTTAATATTTCAAAATCTTATGAATATTAATACTTGAAATCAATATATTATTTATTTATCCTACTATAAAATATATATATATTAATTTTATCATATAAAAAAGTTCTATCATTTTAATGTTTGTTTTCCACTATAGGTATTTATAGATATCAATAGTAAAAATTTGATAATTCACAATATCTCACTTTGTATTCCTGATGCATGTTTTTTATATATTTAACCTTGAAAAATGACTCAGATCGTAACACACAAACATGTGACAAGATGTATTTATATAATATTATAACTCCTATGAGATATAATCTGTCATTTTATTTCGTATATGATTAGGTTTTAAGGTAATTATTCGTAAATAATATCCTAAAGTGATAATAAAATTATTTCAAGATTGATAAACAATATCTCCATGAAACAAAATGAGTAATTTGTAATTTTCATAAAACTATAAATAAAATATGGATTAGGAAATGTGAGTTTAGAAAAAATATATACTAAATATTTAATAATTGATGAATTAATTATTAATATATTCTCAACATCACCCTTATTGAAGCCTCTTTTATCCTATGTCAACATAAATCATTATTTAAGTACAATAATATATAAATTATTTAATGGAATATAATGTATTTATTATCAACTATATTTCTCTATTTATACTAGTTACATCATCAAAATGTCATGAACAATGAAATTTTACCCTTATCTTCTTCTTGAAATAGTTTAGATTCATTTTTGTGATATATTTCTAGAAGTTTATGGAACTATAACCTTTAATAATTAATGTAGTATTAAAAATGATACATAAAAAATAAATAATGTGAAATACATCATAGTATTATCTTATAAAGAAAAAAACAATTATTGGTATATCATCGATGATAACATAATCCTGTAAACATTGAATTCATCATATTTGTTTCTACAATAGGAATAATTTTCAGACTGACTAGCATATTGAGGTGGATCATTATGTAGTGAGGAATACAACACATAATATTTACTCTCACATTATAATAAAAGCTTCAAGTTCATGTACCACGCATGGAAATTATTTTAGCGCGGATATATTTGTTTTCAGGTATTGATTTTTGTGATTTCCTAATATCACATTCAACAATATACAAAGAAAAACTTATATTCCAAGTATATTTATTGTAATGAACCATCTTATGATAACCTTATCGATACAGATTATATATTCATGATCTATAATTTTTATTTAAATTATTTATTCTGCACTACTTTTATATAAAATCACGTCATTTTTTCATTCCAAGTATAGTTTTAGAATTATTATGAAAAATGGATTAAGTCAATGTTTTTATGTGTTTTATTCGTTTATGAAATTATTTGATAAAGCCATAATTTTATTGTTAATGTAGTAAATTACTTTTTATGTCCTATTGATGATCTCAAAATATGAAAATATTGATTATATTTTTTCCATAAGATAATATATCTCATAAGAAAATTTATCATATAGGTTAATTTTTTCTACTTTGTAAGATAATATTTCTTATGATGTTTTACTTTTATATATGCTACCATGAATGATATTTCAATCTTCTATAATGGTAAATTGACCATCCATAGGATAATTTATCCCATGTAGGATAATTTACTTTGCTAAAATCTATTTTTGGAACATAATAATGACCCCATATGACTTTTGTGACCAACATAAGAGAATTATTTTTTCACAAATATGATATATAATTTTACTAAATTTTAACCCCATAGGATATTTTTCACAAACAATATTACTCTTGGTGGATGAATGGGACAATTGTGGTCCTATTTTATATTTTAGATATCATATATGATTTCTTCTTATAAAAAAACAATATGATCCCCTATGATAATGTTAGAGAATCTATGATATTTATGAGTCATATAAGAACATTATGTTGATCATATGATATTTTTAATTATGTGAATTATAAATTAATATGGAATTGAAATAATATGATGCAGATGAAGTATTAAGATTCAATAAATTTTTAATATTTTGAGAAATTAAACTAAAAATGGACACTGTGTTAAGTTAATGGGAGATAAGGGCAGACTCATGGATCATTCAGTACATAAGGGTATGAAGAAAAGATAATTTCACCATTTAATCTCAATACATCACAATTTATTCTGATCAAAATAGATTCATTCAAGGAATATATGATGGTTTTATGATCATATGATTATTCAAAGGTGAAATAAAACATTTGTGTATATGCAATTAATTTTTCACCAATGTGATTAACGAAATTTATACTACTACCACCTGTAAGAAATCATGATTATTTTTGTGTACTCTCTTTGGAGGTTCAATATGGTTGATTGAATATAGAAATAATTTAAAATCATTTACTTATTATTTTTTCATAAATATGAAGTTATAATTCAATTAGAAAAAATTATATCATAATTTTTGAGGTGATGGTGTGGTTCTTGATTATGTGGTACTGGAAAGAGGATTCTTATAGAGTTACTATAAAAAATAAAGGAGGAATAATATGTGAGTTTATTTATAAATACTTAGATAAACTCCCAAGATCCTATGATAGTGGATATCAATGGGAAAACCCTTCTTATACCATTCATTTCACACCATATTTCATTTATTTTTATATTAATTTTCTTACTGAAGAAGATATTTTCCTCTTGAATGATTATTCTTCTAATCTATTAATGATTATAGATAAAAAATTTACAGTAATGTGAATTTTATAATTATTTAAAATTATTTTAGATGGGTATTACTTTGATCATTGTGAGTTTATTCAATTTTAATTTCTTAGAGTGTAGCATCACGAACCCCGATGGCACTGAATGTTGCTAAGAGACTAGTTAGCCACATTGCATCAAGCACATCTCCACAAATACCATAGGATGCTGACTAGAATATAGGTCCAAGGGTTTGTCAATGGGGATATAATACCTACTTGATGTTGTAAAACATATTGGAATCAATAATATATGTCTATAGTGTAAACAATATAACAATGAAGCAGAATCATGAATATCCACTAAGACCATTGGACTAGAATCCCGCCATAGTGGAAGTACATAAATAACTGAATATGAGAAATCATTGAAAGATAAATATATTCAAAAATTAAAAAATAAATATTATATTAAAAAATAATACATATGATGTCATGTGCCTACAAATAATCTAAAACAGGTTTATTGGCATTGATACAATACATGTATCAAAATTGAATGTCTTAACACAATTCCAAAAATTTTAGAGGCCATCACAATGATGTTCTCCTCTGCCTGCATGGTTCACTCAAACCGTACGGGCTCCTGTAGTCCATTGTCCAGCACTGCATGGTTTCACACACCCTTATGGATTGTGTAACATTGTTACTAATAACCGTGTAACCCATATATTTTTTCATGGATATGGGTTTGAGTCCCTCAATAGCCCATGGAAACCCCCAAAAGGCCCATGACACCAAATTATCTTCACATTAGGATGTAATTAAGCATTTAAATAGAAAAAAAATATTTATAACTGATATGAAAACATGTGATCTTATAATCGTCACCCTTAAATATATTTTTCATCATATTTCCCTTTCAAGGGTATCATGAATTTCCTGAGAATAACTCTGGCCACTAATCTTGTAAATTAGCCTCAAAGTCCCTGGCCTCATCTTATAAATGGACATACTTCCCTTGCACCCATACTAGATGATCTAACCATTCCCTGAGAACATTTATGCTCCTATGAATTATATGAATATGATGATCCTCAAAGGATGAATCATCCGATAACTCCACTTCCTTATCCTGCAGAACATGTGATGGGTCTGAGTGATTATGGGATAGTGGGGATAAATCGATTATGTTGTGCATTTTATAGTAAGAATGAGTTAACTAAAATTGAAAATATACACAACTAAATCTCTCAAAAAATCCTAAATGTCCTAATATTTCATGGTGAAATTGTACCATATATATTAATATATCATTCTCCCAGCCTTGGTGAGATACATAAAAACACACAATACATAACATTAAACTCTAGAGGACATCAACAATGATAAAAATAATATTTATGTACATAATTTGTAGTATAAATTCATTTAATGATCATCTAGACATTCTCAGAAGAATCTTTCTGGAGATGTGGTCCTAGTAAAGCATCCTCATCAGCTTATAACAATCACAAAAGTCATAAGAGTCTTTTTATCAATGTTCATGATCTATAAATAGAAAGATCAATGTTTGATTCTGGTTTCTCTAGAAACACATGACATAGATCATCTTAAATGGGAGTACTAGATCTGTTATACTCATCTATTTATTCCTGATCTTCATCAAATTTTTGAAATGTGATTTTTTGTCTTAGAATACATTCACGCTATATCTTGAATTATATGAATCTTCTTAGATTATTGATACCTTCTCCAGAAATTATTTTCTGAATTCAATCTCTTTAACATCTAATCTTTAATATTGATTAGATATTTATAATATTTATTCTTGGAAATTTATTCCGTCTTCTTATGATGAAGTACTGAACACAAATAATGTTTTTGTGTGGTGCAAAAAAATTCATCAATATATTTTTATGCAATATATTGACTTGAAAATATCAGAATAATATATTTTTATGAGTCTCTGATAAAATAATCAAAAAACCATGTGTTTCTCATGTATATTCCATTTTATTAACTAATTTGTAAACCTAAAAAAATTCTAAATTGATCCCAAACACATGAAATTATCATAAAATAGAATGTATGATATGTCACATATTGTTGGTCACTACTTTGAAGCTTAGTTCACTTATTCTTGGATCATATTCCTCATAAGTTTTTAATCACTATATATTTATCAATAAATACGCTAAATTTATCAACTGATCATGAAATCATCATAGAATATCATGTATGATATGTAGCATATTTTTGGTCGAATTCCTTGAAGCTTAGTGTACTGATTCATGAATCATATTTCACATCTCTTTTTAATTCACATTAAATTGATTAAAAAAATGCTAAATTTTATCAATGATAATGAAATGATCATAGCATATCATGAATGATATATAGAATACTATTGGTCTACTTCATTGATTCTTACCATACTAATTCTTCCGTCACATAGAAAATTACATTTCTATTCACTATATATTCATCAAACTGTTGGCTAAATTTTTCTTATTATAATTAAATTATTACAACATACCATATATGAAATGTCACATAAATTGTTTTTCTTTCTTGATGAATAGTGAGATAATGTTTTCATCATATATAAATTCATTTTCATTTCACATTATACTCTTCAAATAGTTGTTAACATTTTTTTAATGATCATGAAATGATCATAGAATAGAATATATGAATATTTATGTAATGTGTGTTAACATTATTGATTCTTAGTGAACTAATTATTGAATTTTCATTGAATATTTTTTGAAAAGATCATAGAACATACCCTGAATAGAAAATTTCATAGAATATCACCACTTTAAAAAGAAATACACTTATATTTGTGCCTCTCTTAGAACAATACCTCACAGAAAATTGTATCCTTTTCTCAAAAAAATTATTTTAAAGAACCCAAATGGAGTAGAATATTAACATCCAATCAAAATAAACACTTTCCAAATTATTGATCGCATTTTGTGAGGGAGTTAGCCTTGTATTTAGAGGAAAAAAGTGTGATTATTGAGCCTTTTAGCTCTTGAATATTTTTTAATCAAGTAATGAATTTTAAGAAGGTTCATATCAACATATATTTGATAAGAATGGATGTATGCAATGGAAATCACCCAAAAATAATATCATAATTCATGAATAAATATTTATCTGTGAAATTCATAGAAACCTACAAAGAACCATCACCACATACTATATGGAATTTAATAAATCTGTACTTTCCATGAAGCATGTCATTTGTGAGGAATTCTTCTTTCGCGTGCCACCATAGCATATTAGTGAAGAAATATCCTTGTAGAACACTTATCAACTATAAAATTAACATGTTTTATTATAAATTCTTCCAATAAACATCTCATGACTATATCATATCATCTATGTCCAACATTATATTGTGGAATGACATTATTAATGTTTCCAAAACTCTTCGTGGGAAAATCAATTTTGTTCTATCAACCTGATTTTATTTTCCAATCTATGTACCTCAAATAGTTTATTAAATTTCTTATATTCACATCACATGAATATAGAATATCATATATATAAAATACCATACTAAAAAATCACGTTATTGATGATTAACGTACTATGAATGGGAATCTTATCTGTGTTTTATCAACCGGATTTTATTTTCCACTAAATGTACCTAAAATAGTACGTTAAATTATTTTTAATCACACACATGAATATAACATGTAATCTATGTCAAATAAAATAGTATGGTATCACTCTATTGATGTTTACTGAACTGTTGTATTTTTATTCGGAAACCATGAACCCTTAATTACATGGAATCCTCATTCACAAACTCAACATCGCAAAATTTTCATATAGTTTCCAGAAATCCATACATGTATTATTTTCATAAATCCAATGAGCATTGGATGTTCTATCATGGAACCCATATTTTTAAAAACTCATTCGACATGGAATCCCATCATCAACAACTCATTTCAAATATAGGGATATTACATGGCCTTCAAATCAAATCCGCATCAAAATGAATATTTTCATGATCTTCAATAATCATTCATGTTGCAAAAAAGTCTCATTATTTACGCAAGGCCTTGAGGTTTAACATCACATAAAATAATACAGATTTAATTATTATCCATGGAAAATATATTCATACATTTTTATGTGCATCTCCTTAAATTCTTATTCTTAGCTTCATGAAAATAAACATTTTCACATTCATTCATAAGTCATAGTTTGTGTTCATTCACCATAAACATTTTTCTTGAATTCCTTTTAATACCATCACTACAAAAATCAAAATTATTATGGAAAATCACTCAATCAGGAAATCCAATTCCATTAAATGATTCCATAACAAATATCCATGCATCTCCACTTTAATCACCCCCAACTCCCTACATATGTATTCAATATATATTGACTTTATGATATACTAACAAAAAATAAAAAATTAATTCATCAAAAAAGAACATATATTCTTTAATCCACACATTGAATTTGTTTTCTATACTTCTACACTTTACAAAGTAATTATTTTCCCCCTTATCAAAAATAAATGCAAAGGGTAAGTGTTTGATTTTCTAATATCTCATTTTTATCAAAATCATGATCATCTCCCTTATATGATAATTTCATGATAAAATTAAATTGATGAATTATATCGTATTATTCTCTTAGAAATTAGACTTATTTAATAAAATATAGGTCTACATAATCTAACCTAGTGTAGAAAATAAGAGAGATGCAACCAATGTTTTACAATCTACCCATGAATTTCATTAATGTGAAATCATGCCCAGAAATCCTTAAATCATATTATTGGGCTTAGAAATAATCAAATTAATCAATGAAATATTATATCATGCACAGAATTCAATAGACACATTATAAAATACGGGTTAAATTGATAAAGACCCCACTTTTTCTTATCATAACAGCAATCAAGAACTCCCAATTAATTAATATTATCAATATAATTAGGAATTAGGGATAAAAGTCTGATTGATATTCCACAACATAAAATTTTATAAATTTCTTTATTTGTACCACATTAACTATGAAATTAAGATTTAACAGTTTCATCTCATATATGCTCTCCCATAAGGGATAAACTATTTTCTTTCATTTCATGGAAGTCAGTAAACTCCATAAAGTAAAATATCATCATTATATCTATAATTCATAGACTCAATTATCTCCTTTAATTCAAACAATTTTTAGATAAATACATAATAATATATAAGAGAATAAGGAGTGGTCATTAGTTCCACAGTGTGAAAATAAATGATGAGATAGTCTTCACAAAAAAATTTCTCCACATTCACCAGAATTCATGCTTCCACTTCTAATTTTCAAATCTAATTTATCCTTTTGTGAAATGGATCATATAACACATATCATTTAATTATGTGGGATGGTTCTTAATTCTATGTCCTTAATTTATTATATATCTTCTGAATCATTATTAATTACCCTAATGACTTCTTATTTTGATGGAAATGTTGTGAAGAATAATCATTCAATATATCCAGATTTATTTCATATCTCACAATGAACATTATCAAAAAATGAGTTTTTTATTTATGAAAACCTCTCATAAATCATCATTCTTCAATTAGAATATTCATTTTAATTTATCATGATCTTTTTCATGATATTATTTTAATATTCTATATTTATCTAAATCAGTAGAAAATATAAAATGAATATCATTAGGAGTATTTATAGATTGTTGGATTTTACACATGGATTCACATGGGTTAATATATTAATATCTATATTCTCAGATGTATTACTCATATTAATCTTCATGGATATGGTTTTTTGGATCATTCTTATGTATTGAGTCCATGGTTTTCATATCATGAAACGTCTTAGGAAAAATCTGATTTTCATCAGTTTCCAAATTTCTACCCAAGGTTTTCATTTATTTTCCTAAGAGTCCATAGATTATTAATAGGTTTTGAGATGTATATTTATCACTTTTCTGGCCAATTTTAATGAAGACATAATAGACATAACCATGAAATTCGAATTTGTTTTAACATGCAAATTTTTTATTAGTATATAAATTTTGTTGCATCGTCTCTCAAATTATTTCCCTTTATAAAGTATTATTTTTGGATTTATATCTTAATGTTTTATACCAATATTCCAAAAAAATGTCAAAATCTATTGTAGCACTATCATTGAACCAAAAACCAAGATATTATTTTATTGTATGATGGTTTTCCTATATTTCCATCATAATGTTTTTGGGTCTTCTTCACCACCTAATAGGATTACTTTGGGGAACTAGAACTTATAAATCTTCTTATATCCACCATTTACATGGTGGTAGGATCATCACCATTTCATATCATCCATACTATTAATGAGTTTTTATTTTAATCAAAATTTCTTATGGATACAGTTTAAAAAAATTATCAGAATAGGGTATGGATGGTACCTCTTTCATTACAAATTCATTGGTAAGATCATTAGATGATTTAATGATAATATTCCTATGTGATGAAGATTATTTAATATTATAATCAATGAATGATAATTGTGTTGAAGTAGATATATACATATATTAGCATGAAGTCTCAACATAAGAATTTCCAAAATGTACTATTTATTTTTCAATTCAAAATATGAAATGTTGAGGTAATTCTTATAATCATAAAAAATTCCACTTTATCTTTACAATCATTCCTCATATTCTCAACACCCACTTGATGAAATAAAATTTTCTCTTGCAATAATGAGTCAAGATCAATGATCCTCTTGGATTTTATATTCAGTTGAGAATTATTGACATCCATAGAAACTACATTCAATTTTTCTTTTCCATTAAAGGACTATTTAAAATTAATATCAAATACATCATTATTACAGTTATACTTCTGAAATTATTTTTTATGAAAAATGGATTGTTCCCATACTTCCACTAGTTCTGTGAGAGTAATTCACTTTTTAATCATCTTACATAGTTCATCCACTAATTCTTCAACATGCACTTCTAGACAGGATTTATAAAAAATGATTCTCATGTTAGTGTCAAAAATAAATTAAAACAATTCATTAGAAACATTCTTCAGATGATATTTTATTTCAAAATGATGATCACCTGGAGATTTTATTTCCCCACAACAGATCATTAGAATAATAATAATCATAAAAATAATTATTCCTTGTACAAATATAATTTATATTAGTCAGTGGTATTTCTCCATTAACTTTTTGATTCTTTTTTATCTTCATTGAAACACTTGTCATTATATTTTATTTTGTTTTTGAAGAACACCAAATAATTTTATCCTTAAGAGTAAATTATTATCACTCTATTTGATGTAAATCAAACATTAATTAACATCTTCACATCATAATTTATTTTAAAAAAAATACATGAAATATTTTGGATGTTTAGAGGAACCTGGGATCTGATACCAATTGTAGTTCCCTAGTATGGATTGAACGCCGAGAAAGGTGGTAAATCAGTGGTTTACATTTTTAATATTTTTCTTTTTAATTTAACATCATGAACCTGTAATTGTTAACAATACATTCTGTTATATATAAAAACCTCACATCAAATGTATAAAAAATCAATGGGATCATAAAATGCAATATTTAAATGGTTTGGTAAAAACTCATAATTTGTTCCATGTTGGTTAATCCCCCTAACATGGATTCTACACTATATAATAAGCTGATTACAACGATCAATGCAACAATAGATTATACACCCCAATATTCCATCCTCTAATTGATCATAGTTATACACCCAAATAATTTTCTCTACTCTTTATTCTAGACTGGTTAGACACCCCAGCCTGAAGCCTCTTTAGTAACTCGGTAGAAACCATAGTATGAAAACCCTTCTTCTAAATGATTTTTATCCACAAATAGAAATATATATGTTTTCATCAAGTTTCTCATAAAACATGTTAAATATATCTTCTTTTATGAGTGTACTTGGTTTTTGATTCTCATGTAGAAATTAAATATCTTCAAATGGTTATTGAAATAATATTGTTGGTCTTGAAACCCATTCACACCAGAGCTTGAATAATCATGATATTCTCAGATTATTGAATGCTTAGACCAGGATTCCTTCCCCTGCAAGAATATTCTAGATTCAATGTATTCACATTCCGATCTCCATTAATGATCAAATATTTCAAATATATTGAATTTATCATTGATTAGTCCTTTTTATGATGAATTCTTTAACTGAAATAATGAGTGTTTGTGATGCACAAAATTTCTTCAATATTATATAAGGAAAATAGAGACTTTCACAACTCAAGATAATGTGTCCTATGAATATCAATTGTGTCACGAACCAACCCGGGTCGACCCTGAACCAGTCACCCAAGTCGGTCCGCGACAAGGCCCGAGAGGCGTTCCCGATCCTCCCAGGCTGGTGACAAGCGCTAGGGCATTAATAGAGGTTGTGGGAACGATTTGTTCCCAATATAAATAAATAAGACAATGAAAAGAAAATAGAGCAGTGTAGAAAAGACAAACCAAATAATGTGACTAAACATGATAAAAGAAAAAGAATGAAACTGACCAAACACGACGTTCGAACAAACTTCGTGCGACCTCGCGGGTCGCCCTCCAACTCATCGATCAAGCGTCTCCCTAGGCGAGCGCACTCAAGCTATAGCCTGCACAAACACTAAAAACAGAAAATAACAATAGGTGTGAGTATTGAAACTCAGTAGGCTAGCCTGATATCTATTCCCAATGAACTACCTTTAAAATAAAAGAAACATCATTTCATGTTTGAACTACAATTTATAAAAGTATTTTTTTATAAATATTCTACTTAATAACAATGTACGAACCATTTCCCTTAGCCAATACCAAATTTGGGTTCATTTCATTAGTGACAATGACATTTCAGGAAAGGGGAAAGTGATGTTTAAATTTTCAAATTTGTACAAAAGGGATTAAACACATTCTTTTGAAAACAATTTTTTTAAAGCTAATCAAAAGCAATTTATCACTTTCCATGAAAAACAATACACCAGAATGCACA
Source organism: Viscum album (assembly GCA_963277665.1). Taxonomy (NCBI): domain Eukaryota; kingdom Viridiplantae; phylum Streptophyta; class Magnoliopsida; order Santalales; family Viscaceae; genus Viscum; species Viscum album. Next base: position 823,755,874 of record OY728162.1, read on the forward strand.
AAGTAAAACACACAGCAAGGGAAATGTAGGTATGCATGTGAGCATCATAATCAGTACTGCAAGAAACAAAAGCTGAATAGACATGGGTGATCCTAGGAGATCGAGAATAAACCAGAAGACACCAATACATGAGAAATCATCCTTATCGACATGTCACGATGAAATAAAAAATGCACAATACGCTCAACCATCCTCTCTCAGGCAGTTTGAGGGAAAATCCCATAGTAATAAACCCAATATATCCACCTACTATGGGCCACTGGTCAGTACCATAACCTACCAGTTCAGCAATCATTCTTAGAATATTCTCTCAATATGCCAGATTCCCATGTCTCAAGTGCTTGAAAAAGGGGTGATCCAACTGATCCCAACCGAGCATTCAATCATATACATATATATATCAAGCACAACAAGCATCACCCCGAGCCACTCCGTGGAACAACCTCATGCATTTAACTACTCAAGTACATGGGAGCCTCTATGTGCGGCCTCCCAAACAATCAATTACAACCAAGGCATGAGAGTCATCCTAAGAGGGTTTTTTATCAAGACATTTTCATCTCTTTTCATAAAGTGCCAAACGGGAATTTAATACATTTCACAAACACCACTCAACGAAAGGTACAACTTCTTTATGAGACAAAACCCAGTTTAAAACCATTTAAAGAACCCCAAAAACACTACGTCACATGCTAACAATATTTTTATAAACCAAACCCAAAAAAAATCATTTTTATTTTTCCAAATTACCTTTAAAAGCCAACCAGACAACTTCTTAAAAGAACCAAATTACTTGTTCACGCTTCAAAAGAAATCATTTCTCATTAAACCAGAACTGTATTTTATATTCCGTAAATTATGTCTAATAGCCGAACGGGCATTCTTTCATTATTGGGTGTCCGCTCGTCAAAATGATGTTTCATGTGTCGTGTATAAAATAAACGGCTCCTTTTTACACTAAATAACCAATTGAAAATTAACTATCTTATATGAAAAATTAATTATCGTATATTATCTCATATTTATTAAAATTAATAAAATATTTATTTTGAACAATTAGGGTGCGCAAGAAGCATGAAATAATATAACTTAATCTTTAAAAGCAGTGCAAAGGGAACCGACCTCAAGATCAAGTGCGACGACAAAACAACCTCGGAACCAAGGCGCGATGACACAACGTGTGTCCGAAACCACGTGATAAGGTCCAACACTCTGTATAAACAATATCGAGGACTCAGACACATAAAAAAACTCACTAGAGCATTCGAAACCAAGCGGCGGGAATAAACACTCACCTTGAAACTAAAGCGCTGCGACGAAGGAACCTCGGAAACAAGGCGCAGCGGTGGTGCTCACTTGTAAATGCCCTGCGCAGGTCTAAAACAATAATCCTACCAAAAAGAAACATAAATTGATAACCCTCTACAAAGAAAAGGCTAAAGTAAGAATAATAATGATAATAATGATAATAATAATAACAATAATAATAATAATTGTAATAATAATATCAATACTAATTATAATATTAGTAATAATAATAACAATAATAATAATAACAAGATTAATAATAATAATAATAATAATAACAACAAAAATAATAATAATAGTAATAATAATAATAATAATACTTGTAATAATAATATCAATAATAATAATAAATATTAATAATAAATCATATTTAATAACGATCATACTATTATCCTTAACATTAACAACTTCATTAATTATTTATTTATAACACAATGATAAAAATAACAATGATTATGATAATCATTGTGATAAAAATACAAATGATAAAAATATTCATTTCGTCTTAAATAATAAAAATAATTATTAAATTATAATAATAGATGTGCGTGTTAAATATAAAGACTCTCTATTTAAAATTTTTCAAACACAACGGGATGCGCAAATATGCCGGGCAGGGACGCGCGGGGCTTCCAGAACAGGCTCCGCTCACGCGCCCAACGATGTCGCGTCAAAAAGCGCACTCATTAATAAAAACTCAAGAACCTAGTCCGATACTGAACACGAACCGCAACAAAAGATAATTCAAAGCTAAAGAAAACATAAAATAAACTAACTGCACGGGTCGGGGTGTGACAAATTGAAATACATCATGCAATCGTGTGTATTTCATGTACATCCCATTTTCTTATCCACTTAGTAAAATTCAAACAGTAGTCAAAATTTACCCTATACACATGAAATGATCATAACATAGAATGTATTATATAAGATGTATTGTTGCTCCACTTATTTGATGATTAGTGTACTGGGGTTCAAACCATATTTCACAGAAATTTTATATTCGTTATATATATATCAATTAATATTCTAAAATTTTCCAAAGATCATGAAATTTACATAGCATATCAAGTATGATATGTTGCATACTGTTGGTCCACTTATTTTATGCATAAAGTACTGATGCATGGATCATATTTCACATAAATCATTTATTCTCAATATATTGATCAAATATTATGTTAAATCACTCCAATGATCATGAAATGATCATAACATAACATGTATAACATGTATCCTACCATTGGTCTACTTCAATGATTCTTAATAAATTGATGCATGCATCGTATAACACATAAATTTTATATTCACTGTACATCATTCAAATAGTTTTCCACATTTTCTATATGGACATGAAATGATCAAAGAATAGAATATATGATATGTCACATACTATAGGATGGATTTATAGACTCTTAGAAAACTAGTTCTTTCATTATACTACACGTAACTTTTCTATTCATAATGTATTATTCCAACAGTTTCTTAAATTGTTCTTATGATCATAAAATGATCTTAAAATAGCCTATAAGAAAATTCAAGTACTATTAGTTGAATTTATTGATTATTAGAAAACTGATGCTTCATTATTCGTTAAATTATTTATTATCTTCACATTTCACTTCACCTAAAAATAAAATATCATAGTAGTTGACCACATAGATAATCAATACCCTTAGCATAGAGGACCACCTAGAAATAAAACTAACATAAAATTTTATACTTCGCTAATATAAAATTTTGCTGTGAGAAATCCAAATGGAGAATAATAAGATCTTATAAATAAAATTAAAACTTCTCTAAACTTATTGATCACTTTTAGAGGTAGATTTGGCCTTGTATTTATAGACAAAAAATATAGGTTATCAAACCATTGAAAAAATAAATTTTATGGGATAATTAAAATTAGTTTACATTGGTTTATCTCCTCATATCCACTATTGAAAAGGATCCCTACAAAAGTCACCACCCAAAAATATACTCATTATCAATGAAAAAATATTCATCCATGAACTACATGGAATCCCATAATGGAGCATCACTGCATACTGTATGGATGTTCTCAAAGCATTACAATCCACAAAGAATATAATTTGATAAGAATTATTCACTCATGAAGCACCATATGATTTTAGAAATTCAATTCCCATATAGTATGTATCTCATAAATAAATTGGACTAATAGTATGCTAAATATTTCCAATCCACATCACAAGATTATATCATAGAATCTATGTCAAATAGCATATATTGGCATCAAATTATTGATGTTTATAATAATGTGAATTGGAATATCAATTTTATTCTATCAATATTAATTTATTTTTTATTAAATTTACCTCAAATAGTATTCTAAACATTTTATATTCACGTCACATGAATATAGCATACCATATATATATATATATATATATATCATATAGCATATTGTAGCATTAGTTTATTGTTATTTACTGTACTGAATGTGAGAATATCAATTGTGTTTTATCAACCATATTTTATATTCCCATGAATTTAACATAAAAAGTATGATAAAATATTTATATTAACTTCACCGGAATATAACATAGGATCTATTTCAAATAGTGTAACGTGGCATTACAATATTGATGTTTAGAAATTTTTTTAATTTTTATATGCAAACCATGAACCCTCATTTACATGAAAACCTCATTCTCAAACTCAAGTTCACAAAAATTTCATATAATTTGAATAAAACCATACATAGCTAATTTATATAATTCCAATGTGATTTTGATGATCCCACATAGCACCTGACATTGTACATACTCGTTTGACACAAAAATCCATCATCAATACCTCATGTTTAATAAGAGGGTATTACATGGAATTCTAATGAAATCCACATGAAAATTAATATTTTCATTAACATAAATTATCTACCATGTTAGAAATAGTTTGTTACTATTATCACAAGTTCTAGTTCATTATGATTAAATCAATTATCATCAAATTTTATTCTTATTCTTGGTATATATATACATAATTTTTTCATGGTCATCTTCATTAATTCATCATATTCACTTCATGAAAATAAAAAATTTCATGGTATAACAAATTTTATAGACAATGTTCCTTCACCATAAACACTTTTATTGATTTTCATCTATGATCATCACATTTATCATTTTAATTAATATGTATAATTTACCAATAGTAGCATCCAATGCCATCATGTGAGTCCATAAAAATTATCCAGGAATCATCACATCAAGAATACAGATATCCTCATAAATTTATTCCATATATATTGACATAATTATATATTAATAATAAATAAAATATCCAATAATCCATTATGAATGTGTTTCCTTCAGAATCATGTTTGTAAATATTACCAAACCATGTCACATAGTGCATCATCCTAGTTCAAAAAATCCCATGAGTGATTTTATGCTCCCTAAAGAATGTATGTTGCAAGGCACCCTATCCTCTTAGAAAGTGTCTCTATATAGTCAAATATTGCCCTTGAAATCTATGGATACAAATATGAATCCTATACATATCCATAACCTGAAAAAATGGGAGGATACATCTGCTGGAACATACACTCCAGCTCATCCATATATGAGTCATGCTATGGTTATTATGGAAGGTACTTATAAAGCATGTAAATATCTCAAATAATTGTTCCTCAGCACTTATGTCTGGAACTAATATTGGTTCTTAAAAAGAACTATAAATGTTTCCACTGATATACCATGTCCCACCACCTTGGGATCAAGTTCATTTCCACCCACATGGTTTATGACTGGAGGTCTTCATGGTGGAATGTATCTACAATACTAATCACACACCAAAAATGGAATCAAAATCATGAAATTCATATCTAGAAGAATAAGAATAGAAAAAACCTTCCTATAAAAGATCATACCATAGAATATTCTCTGAAATCATGGACTGTTAAAATAAATAGTAATAAAATTCACTAGAGAGACTGCATTCAACCAACTCAAATGTTGGGGCTTTGAAATGATATATATTTTATCATTTCAAATTTAAATTTTATTTCAAAATTATTACAATTTCATTTTATTATATTTAACTAAATGGATAAAAAATTAAGATCCAAAAGGGCACATATTCAACATGGAACAAAATATTGTCTCCACCTACTTCACACCATAACACATTCTAGTCAATGCAATCGATGGTCAATTAATCAATGATCCACAATTGGCTATTCAGGGTGTCTAATATGGACTAATGAGGAAAAAATTGTTTAATTTATGATTAAAACTCTAGTTACAAACCAATTTTCCTAATCCCCTGCACAAAATATATATATAAACATTAGGTATATCACAGAAGGAACATATAACAAAGTCATGCAGTCAAGTAATGAATCCTATATTGAATGACATGATGCATGGAATTTGAATTCTTAATAGTGTCTAAAATGATGAAGAAGTTGAAATAATCATATCATCGAGAAATATAAAAAATCCAATATCAGAATAAACATCATACACATGTTCATTATAAAATGGTGGAATCAAATTAACTCTACTAGTCAAATACAAAAAAAAATTCCATTTGAGGCAACTTGAATTTTTCATGTACATAGGTTAGCTACTCCCTAGAAAAACTCATTACCAAATAAATATTATTTCCAAACCACCATATGTTTTCTCAATATAATAAATCCAAGAAATTATGTCCATGATACAACTTTTTAATGTACCAAACCCAAATCCCATTGAATTGTGCTCCAAGCCTGGTCGACAACATAGATGCAAGTGGATCACCCCAAACACCAAAGGATACCAAATTGTAGAGAGGGCATAGGGTGTGTCTATGGGGAGAATATTACTTCTTATAGTTGTATAAAAAAAGGTAAAAATTGTAAACATCAATAGTTAATGAAAAAAACAATAAATAATTTTAAGGAAAAGACGCTGAGATCACTGGACTATTACTCGCCTAGGGGAGCACAACAATTAAAAATAAGTGGATAGCACCCATAGACAGATATATATAAAATTAAAAAATATATATCATATAACGCAAAGATATTTCATTTCTAATGTCTATGAGTCATCCAAAATAGGTATACATGCATCATTATAATACATGTATCATAATATCAAAAAGGATAAAAAAGAAATATATAACGATATCATCATGATCCTCAAGTCCATCCTATGATCTCATGCTTCTATTCGGGAAAAAAATCTACAATAAAGATGTGAAAACCATCCCCAATCCATACCTATATCCATAATGTATGTCTAGGTACCAAATAACTTTCTGAGATAGGGTGTGAGATAAAATCATAGTAGGCCACCAACAATGAAGTGTATAACAATCTAGGACGTACAATACAATATAACTAGTGGGAAAGGAATATAATAAATTTGAATGTAAATCATGTAAAATCGACAATGGAAATTTAATAATTGTAAGGTGATACATTCAATAGTAATAAGGCATCCAGCAAAGCAAGGTTCATGTTTTTCAAACATGGAATCATTAAATCATAAATAAAACAAACACCACTACCCTAATGAATATCTAGTATCTTATAAAAACCATGTATATGACGTATATATTTTATATAATATCAAAAATGTCGATGATATATAATTATGAATGTTATAATTTCAATAGTTGGTCCCTATAACAAAAGTTTCATACCCCATGGGGTCGTATACAATGTATATTGGACCAAGGCTTCATCAATGACTCCCCGGAAAATCTCGATAGAAAATCATCTAGACATGGACGCAGGTCTAAGGAACATGTAAACAGAACATGGATACTTCCATCTTAGTCAATATGAATCCATGTAGTATCAAGGCCCAAGGTATCCCATGGAATTAATATCCAATGATCTGTTTCATCCAAGACGTCACTACCGCTATAATGGCCTATAGTTTAGCACATCTATGGAATCTTATGGAAATGTCCATCATTACATTCAATTATAACATAATTCCATAACAAGCCATGATATCTTCCATATAATATAGAAATTAACACTCTAATACATTTAATGAGTTTACCAACTCATATAATAATTAAAATTTATGATGTTAAATAAATCACATTAGATATAACTTGGAAAAGGAGGAAGACCATTTCATAAATTATAAACTAAATCCAAATCAAGAGTAGTAGTTCTTCCTCTAACTAGATAAGATCATCCTATCACCCATTGGGTGGTCCAAAAATATTAAAAGGAAATTTAAATCACAAGTCAGACACCACGGGTGGACTTTGTTAGGAAAACAACCTCTGACTCCCTCAAAGAGCTATAGGTAATAACTAAAATTTTCAAACATATTATATTAAAATATACAATTAATTATCTGGGTAACTCCAAAATGTCTGACCTAGGGCATAATTACAACTTGGAATATAAATCCCTCAACCCCAAGGGATTTGTATAAACCACCTACCATGGGTCTGTAGTAGAGTAATCATCCAGTATAACATTTGGATTCATCTTAGATCAGAAGATAAATGAATGAAGGATGAAAACCCATGAAATAATGAATATTATATTTCTCCTGAATAGATTTGCTAATACTAAGAAAAAATAATGACAACACAAAAAGAAATGAGTAGTCACCGGTGTTAATCCCAAAAGACTAATGACACTCGATTCTGAGTTTGGATGGAAAAAATGATCAAAATATACCAAATTGACTAAACATGGAGCTCTCAAATGAATTCTATTTGTAGGAATGTGAAATAGAAATTTTTCATTAGGTTTAATAATTTTTATTGGAATATATGAAAGTTTCCCTCAAAATACATAACCTCATGGTATGGCTGCCCTGTTTTCCAAAGCATTCACTAATTGTGAACCCTTCATTGTACAGAGGGGAACCTCACATGGTTTTTGTGTATATTTTTTGAAACTATGAACAAACCATGTGTCAATCCACTGTAAAATTTTTTATAGGTCATCATACAAGAGTGGGACTCTATCCATATAGTTAACTCAAACATTGTGGGTTCTTATATCCATATATCCAGCACTACATGATCTCACCAAACCATGTGTCTTTAGTGTATAGTAAATCATATCCCTGATGTACAACAATTTTTCTACAACATTTGGGTTCAAGGCTCTAAAAAATATATGTAAACCATCATTAACCCATGAACATAAAGGGTATTCATATTAGCTATAAATAATAATTTAAATAAAAAAATATCCTTATATCATAGGAAATCATGAGTTCTTACATGGAGTTCTTTGAGTATTTGAAAAACATTAATAACAGGAAAACCTCAATATCTATGAATTTATAAGGTATCAAGGATTATTTAGATGTGAAGGAAGATATATCTATGTGTTCATTGAGAAATAAAACTAGATAATTAATGTAATCATGTAAGAAGTGAGTGTCCAACAAATCAACACTTTTCTAATGTTGCTGTTTATTATTAAAAAAATTCACTCACATTTTTAATAAGTATTTTTTTCATATTTTCATAAAATTATATCGTTATGTTTAATTATTTTTGTTTCCATTATATTTTCTTGAAAAATTTAAAAAATCTAATTTTAGTTATAGATTATATATATTAAAAAAAAATCAATGTGATAGGTTAAAACATAAGTCCAACCTCTTCCTTGAAAGACAACACAAGGAAATTATCTTCTATATTATAATTGGGGATAACATTATTGATAAGGTATATCATGTAATATCTCTATCATTAGTACTAAACCCCTAACCCAAATGGTTATATAATACAAATAATATTTGGATATCCGTATGATGACAACAACTGACAAGGGTATTGAACACATACCTTTGAAAAACATTTCAACATAAAAATACACTATATCAAACAAAAAATCATTATATAATGTATTAAAACATTGATTTATCATGATAAAAACATAAATACTTACAAAAAAAATTCCCCCAAATAAGGATAAATTAAAAAATGGACATCCAAAAATGCCTCAATTTGGAAAATATACAAGTTTATACATTAAATAAATAATACAAGAGAGTTATAAAAGAGGATAGAATAGTTATACCAATGCATATACATCCAATGATTAATCAATATTCTCAAAAGATTGAAACAAACCATCTCTATGTGACCCATGGTCACCACCTAATCATCATTCCATTAAATAATTATGAAAGTGTATAATATACACCACCAAATGAAGTAACTCTATTCACTTTAATTGTATCATCCATAACATGGCTACATGTACAAAAACATGTTTATGTATGTTGTGAAATAATACCTAGTATGATACATCAAATAATTAATGTAACTCTATTATTAAGATATACTCCAAATTAGTTTTTGAACTATAATTAGATTGTATACATTAATCTATATATTTAAAATAAATCCAAATATAGTTATTTAATTTTTATTAAAAAATAATTTTTATTAAAAATCATTTGACATAATATAAAAATAATATCCCATAGAAAACATATAGCACTAGGGACAATGACATTCAATACATAAAAAAGATAAAAACATAAATAAATATATCATGGAATGGAAATATATTTTCTATTTGAGATAACATAAATTATCTTATGGATCATAAAAAGCAATAAATATAATCCTAAAAGTCTCAAACCATTAATTACCCCCATTTACTCATGTATATGAAACCCCTTGGAAGAGATAATTATAATGGAAGCTGTGTGGCTAGAGAAAAATAAAAACGAAGGTAACACTCATCCTTGATTTAATACTGAGCCCCCAAGGATATCGTGTAATCCTTATATCCAAATAAAATAATTCATTAAATAATATAAAACAAAATAATTCAGATATAAAACAAATAACCCTCAACACCGTATCACCCATTTATCAATTCCTTAACAATGTAACTAACATGAGAAAATTGATATTTATAACAAAACTCATCTAGGGTCATATCCTACATAGGAAATCTATAATAAAAAACAATAATCATATTCAATTCATAGCCTTTAAATTTATTAAATAGTAAATAATCATAAGACATAATTATATAAAATTTATCACTTGTTATTTTTTGTATATTCATCTAAACTAAAAAAATTATTAAAAACACTTTATTAAACACCTTTTAGAAATAAATATTTCTATATATTGAATATCTATTTTAAACCATGGAAAAAAATAATTCCATGTTTTAAAATACAAAACACATTAGTGAAATCTTGAATATACCAAAATTATACTTTTAAGGATTCTAATTTACCATCAAAACACAGAAATATAAAATCACAAGGTTTTATAAAATAAAATGATGCTATAATAAAAAACATTTTTAAATCAATTGAAAGATAAATTAATTCAAAAAATAAAGATATATTTTGATTAAATAAGGTCCCCACAATCCCACGAAATGACACATTTCAATAATTTGATAGAGCAGAAAACTCGGGATTGAAACCATGCCCAGTGAGAAAAACTACATGGATGATCATGGAAGGAGGAGTGAAAATGATAAAAGGAGATGAATTAATGAAAGATAAACATAAAATTTACCTTTTATATTCAAATTATATGAATATTGAAATAACTAATTGGAATAGATGAGAATATTACATTTGATGGAGAAGCTCTTGGGGATCTCAATTGAAATGGAGGGGGGAAATGGGAAAACCCCATATTAGGATAAAAACTGATTGAAGTTTATTTTTTGTGAATCACATGGTATGGATACACATTTTTGGGAAAAATGTACCAACTGGGATAAAAATTCAATAATATAGGGATACCCCATACTTATTATGGATATATATTCAATTAATCTATGCAACGACCATGAAAATATATCTAGAATAAAACATACCCTTTAAATCATTGAGTAGTATGATTAGGGTTGACTTTATATTATTTATGGATACATACCTATCACATAATTTCAATACATTATAATTTTACACTTCTAAATCATTAAATATAATCAAAATAATCTAAATAATACCGACCTTTGATTACATGGTTGTCACAATTCACATTTCCATTCAACATTCTACCCTAATAATGTCATAAAATTTAATTATTGGAAAACATGTGAGGATATTTCACCATATCAATTCCTTATGATTTAGATTCACATGGATATATTTTCCATGATATCCCAGAACAATCCCATGAGGGAGAAATTATCACAATAAAAAAATTATTTTTATCATCAATGTTACACAGTGTTTTCATCACTACAATGTAATTGAGTTCCAAATCTAGATATTTTCATTTAATCACAAGAAAGGGATTCAGAAAATATTTCAATAAATTATATACATGAAATTCATCGTGTATAGATATCATTTTTTTTGTAATAATGGAAGGTATAATATTTTCCTAGCATATTTCTCTATTTCCAATGGTCTTCCATATTAAAAAGATGTTTTACATTATATATCAATCTACGATTTACCATATGAAAGGAGACTTTATAAAACACCATATCCCACAAAAAAATGTAATGTACCATCTCATGTACCCATATCCATACTTGAGTGGGAGTCACTAAATGGCATCTGGTTCATCTAGCCATACACAAAAGGATATTGAATAATATCAACTGTTTGATATAGTAATGGGGGGAAAATTCCCACAAAATAAAATCCCACAGATCATTATCGATTGTACCAATAATTTTGCACGATCCATATTTATAACATATTAACCCAAAACCTATTCTCCTTAAATATAGATCCAATTAGACTCCGAATCCCATAATATATTAGTAATAAAATAACCATAATATGTGTTAACATATAAATGAGAATAAAAAATATAATGTGAATAATTTAAACTAATGAATAATATAATAAAAGGGTGGAAAGGTTTGTATTGGGAAAATATAATTCAGGTATAGAGTATGATACATATAAAATAAAAATCAAAAAGAAATATAGTGGCCTATGTCCTAATTCAAATAAACAACATTCTGAGTATTTGACATCCAATAACATATTAGTCTCAATACACACATTTATATTTAATAAAACACATATAAATGAAATAAAAAATCATGGTCTACCAATTTACATCGAAACTTCTGTTTTGTATATTGGTTAGGGTAAGTCTAATGACCCCATATGATTTCCTACTAACATTTTATGATCGGTTAATTTTTATTCATGTGTATATGCATGAATGTATTCTGAGAGTGTGGAATTGGATACCCAATGTAACTATACCACCTATAAACATAACTAAAAGTGCACATAGCATACAAACCTAAACATATGTGTTTAGAAAATACATGAACTATGATAACACAAACTGATACTTCCCATGTTAGGCCATGTACCGCCTTTTTGAATATGATGATTTGTATATATTCAGGATATAATAATTTATACCACATTGAACTCTTTCAAATATTGATAACCATTATGCAGTCTCCAAAAATCTACTAGGATCTCTCCCAGATGTCCCATCTAACCCATCACTCATTCCATTATCTATCAATAATGAAAATCCAAAAATATCATATGATATAATGATAAAAAAAGGGATATAAATAATATAAAACATTATAGAGACAAATAATCAATCATATGCGAAACAATAAACAAAAAAATGTTCATGAAATGAGGAAACATAGAATAAAATAACACTAAAACCATTAAAAACTCATATGAAAAAGAATGGGTCTGAACCACATGAAATAACATAACCCATATTTAAAAACCGTCTCACCTCATCATGCCAATAATTTATATATCTTATACAAGACTAACCATAAATCATTACTCGATTGTTCACAAATATCAAAATTCATTACTTATGAGGGATCTAACACCACAATGATATAACTATTAATATATTCCACAATCATGTATTTGAAAAAAAAACTACCATCAATTTTAAATAGTATGATTTATGGCCATGAGATAAACTCTCATGGGTAATTTGGAAGATGTGATTATGATCTATCCCATATATCCTTACATCACCTCAAAAATATTCATTTCAATCTCTCATAGTTCCAATTTTTTCATTTATATGCCTCTCAATTCATATGGGGGAGCTCATATAAAAAAATTTGTATCAAAATTTATCAAATCAATATTATCCAAAACAATGAAACAAAACTAATTAATTTACTCAAACATAAAATTTCTCTTTAGTGTCATCATAGTTATCACCACCCATGGATATTGACATGTTATCAAGGTATCTACCTCAAAATATTAAATGCCTATTATGATACATGTCCCATCAATTTATCTCATGCATGGTATAAGGTATTTTTATCAAGGATGACCAAATATAGAAGGTATGTTTACTTCCATCAATTATGCATTATATATAAACAAAGTATCATTATAACACATTGAAAAAACCCCATGGAAGTATTTTAATAGTGTATACACAGACCATAGGGAGTAACTCAAAAATCAACTATTGAGGCCAAATCACAAGGCACCCTTATTAAAAATATAGTATGACCACCCATCGTCATAAAAATCCCAAGTATTTACCAACTTAAAATGATTAACAATTCACCCATTAATTAGTCTCAATTATATAATCAAACTCATAAATAAGTATTCAAAGGTTTTATGGACATATTCCCCAATAAATCCCAATGAAAAGATCTACATAGTCCAATATAGTATTTTTATGAAAATTGGATTCTCCTATGGTTCATATTGAATCTTACAACATTGGATAACCTAAGATAAAATATACAAAATAAACATATATTTTCATAAAATCAATAAACAATATGGTGTATCCCACAGGAGGTAAAATAGAGAAAACCATTTATAAAAAAACATCTTAGATTTCCATTTTAAAAATAAGTAAAAATCTACATTTATCAATATTAAAATATAATACCAAAAAATCTATAATATCTGTAAATGGAACCTCATGCCATTTTTCCCAAACTAGGACCCTTATAAAATTCCACCCCAATCTCTTATAATTAGAAAACAATTTTTTTGAAAAAAAAATTAAAAAACACTCAAATCAACAAAAATATTTTATATAAAAAACCATCACTCATTCGACCAGTGAATCACCAATGATACCTTTAGAAAGCTTTATGATACATGAAAACTATTTTTTGATCCGAGACCATCCCATAATAAAATATCTGATCAAACAAAATCATTAAATTTTCCAAAAACAGTAATAATGATCCAAATAACCATGGAATAATACAATAAATAAATAGAAAAACTAATGTAAAGGCCACCCAACTAAACTGTAGATCTATAATAATCATCCTAGCTTGTACCAACCTCCATTGATCTCACTATCACCTATCATATCCATAATCCTCATCAAATATAAAACAATTAGAAAAAACATTTGTGAAATATTTCTTGGTTATGTTTACTGATATTGATGTTGGAATACATCAAAATTATCCTACAAATTTGTAGAGAAAAGTTAAATGAGTTTTGAAAATATATTGAATTAGTTTTTTTATAATGGTCAAATGTCATACCATGAAACCAATTGTAATTTAATTATGCACATTTTTAGAAAATGAAAAAATGTTAGCGCTATTTTCATATGCAAGGTATATAAAATTTTATGAATGATCCATTGAAAACATGCAAGGATTTATTGTAATTTTCCATAAGGATAAGAAAATTAAACATTCCATGACACATTTGGTAAAAAAATTACCCATCTGTGGTAGATGATATAACACTGATAATTGGAATCATGGGTAAGAATAACATTATGATAGTCCCTCAGCTGAATTAGGATTATAGTTATTTAAATAAAATTAATAATGATACACCATGGGAGAATATCTCACATCATGAGGGTACATACAGATGAAAATATTTAAATTTACCTTAATACAAGAGAGTCTTCTAATGAGGATTGGATCATATGAAAAAGTACTTAATTTTTTTTAAAACGTAAAATAAATTTTTTATTATGTGGGAGGTACGACCAGGAAATGACTTGATTTTGGTTTATTTTTTGTTTGTTCTATAAATTTAATGTGACTATTGTGTGGATTTGGATCATTAAATAAAGACTCAATTTATAGGAGATGATATTTTTTGTGTTCAAGTTGCTGAATTATGGAATGGATGTGGATTTACATGGTAGTTTCTGTGAAGTAATTGGTTCTACTTCATGGTTTCAAAATGGATTGCGAATAAATGTATGGAGAATGAGTCACACTATGAACTGGACATTTCTAAAAGAAGGAAAAAATTTAAAATAAGTAAAAATGGGTGATGTTAATGAAGTTCACACAACCCATTAAGGGAATTTATAAAATTTTGTGAATAGTTTTAATTAAATAAATGGATATTGAATGAGGATTCCAAAAAACAGATTATATATTTACTGAAAATTTTGATAATATAGTGGATCACATAATAGAAAAACATCATTGAATTAGTGATGGATTTCTATTATATATGTTGGATGGAAAAATAGAGAATAAGGAGTATTCTAGGTTGACTGTTAAAATTTTAAAGGGTAAAAGAAAAGGGATATACATGAAAATATCTAACTAGAAGATCATGTAGTTCATCACATTGATAAAACTACAGATGATTTATATTCAATCCATGGTTTAATTTCTATTTACTATTCATATAATGGAAAACAAATCATAAGTGGAGTAGGTTGATCATTATTGCAGAGAGACTAGTGAGTTATTTATTTTCTTGTGATGTTTACAAAAAAAAGGTGTTTGTATCGTAGTTTAAAACTGAAAAAAATGTTTTATTAATACTGTATTAGGTGCATCAACTCATCACCATTTCATTCTCTTTAGATTATCCTAGTTTGGATGAACTAGGTAAAATCATTTATTCCCTATTTCATTTAATTTATCACATAAAATAAATTGTGTGGGAGTATTATTATTAATAATTTTGAAACTATATAATTGGATATGGTATTTTAATGAAATTGATAAACCTTGATTCGTCCCTTATCAGGATATTGACATTTGTTTGGGAAAAAAGTTGTATAAGAACTATATATATTTGTGTGAAATATTTTCTATTTTAATTGACATCAAATGAAATAAACCACAAGGAAATTATAATAACTGTGATAGTAACATCCAAATATTGATGAATAAAATAAGAAACTATTTTTATATAATTTTCAATGTATGTCTACATGGATAACATGAATGGGATTTTAGAACTAATGAAGTATAGAGATTTATTATAAAAATATTGTAGAGGGATTGATACCAAAGAAAAAAGAGTCGATGTAATGGATAAAAAATTAACTAATGAAATATATGTGAATACGAATTCATTTATATACTCAAATTACAGGTGGAAAACTGACAACATTTATGATGGTGATTCCACGTTATGTGAAGATAAATTTATGTTGTTATAGAACCAATATAAAAAATTAAGAATGAATCCAAATGAGTTATTTAATGAAATTATTGAACATTTGAGCATTCATGTGGCTGTAATAATAAAACTCAAGGAATTCAATGATTATTTCAAAATAAAAAACATTATCCTAATAATATTATGATCATGTTTCAATGAAATGATCATGGTTCATGAAGACAAGGACCCCAAATGGGTGGTGTTAGTTATTATTAACAACACTCGCATATCTTATAAGATTAGAAAAAAAACTAATGTGTTCTTAATAACGGATAATTCATAGGAAGTTGAATTCAATGAAATTAAGAAACTATCCATAGAGGATGAATATAAAGGTATAGAAGTTAATGAGTAAATTCTTATCTTTTCATCAAACATTAAAAATGAAAAAGAAATATTAAAAGGTAATCATTCGCATGCCTATTTTAATTTTGGAAAATTGGGGCCTTGTGCTTCTAGGTTTCAAAATAAATTTTGAGATGAAAATAAAGATAAAGAACCTATGAAGAATTTGTTTATCGGTGTGGTATGAAAGATCTATTCCTATAATAAATTTTCATAAAATAAGAAATTTCACACATAAGAAATCTATATATTAGAGAATAATAAAGTGGAGTAAATTGAGGATTGTTTTGCACTAAATAAGGAGGTGTTTAAGGATTAAATAGATAATCAGTTAGTGGAAAATAGTGATGAAATCACTAATGTTATGGAGTAATTATACATCAAGGATGGGATAGGATCCACACTCAAATAAATTGTTTCTTTGAGGGATAAGTGACTAAATTCTATGTAGTGGTAGATGATTCCAACCTATATATTTTAGAGAAAAAAATCATAGTTAGAGGGTGATATTGAAACAATCATGTATGAAAATACAGGAAACTAGTAGAAGGAAATTGAGATCTATATCAAAATCGATGATAAATATCATATAATTGAATTATTAACTGATTTGGTTAAAATAAAGTAGAAATAATTGAATATCTCAATGTGAAATTCCTAAATATATGAAAAAATATTGATGATCATGAGGGAAATCTATCTCCCAATATGACATCATGGAATTGTGTTGTGTGGGATACTAAAGACGATAAGGAAGAAAACATGGATATAATGGGAATATGATACCCTTAATCACATGTACATTGTCTTAAAGGTAATTAAAATATATTTAGGGTATTTATTATAAGGAAAATATAGTGGCGGCTAATGTGAAATCACAATATCTTATATCCAAGAAGAAGGATCATTTAGGTGATTTTTAAAGGCCTCAAAAAGATATAAGAAGATTATAAAAGAAAAGAAATAATATACCCTGAATATGGTTTTACTAATTTAGAAAAATGGGATAAAATAAGTGTTTCCTATTGAAAAAATACATTTCAATTCACCATAGTAACAAAAAAAGATTAGTTTAATTTCCTAATATTGTTATATTTTAATAGGATACGATTTTTTGTTTGAATAATGTTTACAAAAATCAATAAATTTTTATTAAATTTAATAAATAAATGTGGTATAATAGATCCATAAGAAGTGATCGTAGTAGCTGAAAACATCGTTTTTCAGGTTATGAATTCATAATAAATTCACAGTCATGAAAGATGAGTATGATTCAATAGTTCATGAGGTGGAAGTTAATTGAACACTAAATTAAGGAAATTGACTAACATAGAAAGATAATGTAATTTAATGGAAGGTTAATGTTGTAGAAATCTCATTGATAGAATGAGATCAAGTTGGAGTATAGATTCAACATAATGGATATACATCATAGGTGATGGGAAGAAAATATCATTTCATGATCATCACGTATGTACTAATGATATTGTTCTCTTTGTTAATAGTGAAGGATTGAATATTATTATCTTTATAAAATCCTAAATCCGCGGTGAATTACTAAGCTTCATGGATTTATTGGTTTTTGAAGACATTAGTCTCAAATATTTTCAGTATGAGAAAAATATTTGACTCATGGCATAGTGAAAATTTCAGCAAGAAGGGATAAATCATGAAAGGAAGATATAGAACAAAAATTATTCAAGGTAATCACATAATAATCAATTTCTAACTCATTAGTAGGCAATATTATAGGAATATTCTATCCATGAAATTATTGAAATGGATATGGAAAAAAATTACTAGCCACTTAATCCAGAATTGCATGTAAGATGTGGTGTAGAATTAAGGATATTAAAATATTTTAAAATATTCTCATGGTGACACTCATACTATTATTATTCTGAAAATTGGATAATCAATTAAATGAAATACAATATTAAAGAAAAATTTTTAATGAGATAGCTTGATTTACTAAAGGGGGATGTTTGGGGGATTATTTCACCCAATTCCACAGAAGAATAATGTTATTACACACTTTTTAGTGATGATTATGCTCCATTGACATGGTTTATAAACATATCCTTCAAATATAGAGTGTTTTAGTGTATTAAATATTAGTTGATATTAGTAGAGAAGATACTAGGGATAAATATATAGATTTTATAGATTGAAAATGTTATTTAATTATCTATGAATCATGTAGAGGAATATCCCATGAATTAAATTACAATAAACAAATATTTAGTGATAAAATAAAAGGAAATAGTGATTAATATACTTTATAGATACAAAATATAATTGAAATGTCCAAATGAATAGAACAAACCATATAAAATATAGTATGGGATGAATCCCTCATTGGAATACTTTTGAGTTTCAGTGGGTAAATGTTTTATTATAAAAATATAGAAGAATTGAAAAATTGAATCTCATGGAGTTGATCATTTTTTGATGGGCATTCATCTAAAATCATGGAATACACATTCTAAAATAATTCATAAATAGTCCTCAAAATTGAAGATCCATTATTGTGAAAATGAGCAGAAATCTCAATCAAATAAAGAGTTATCATTGTAATATAGTTAAAAAAGTTTAGAGGAATGCAATACTGAATAAGTGCTTAAGTGAGAAGCCTAGGGGGAGCATATGGTGGTGGAATATACTCATACGAAGAAAAACGTATGAGGTAGTTAGAGTAGGTTCAATATCTTTAATATAAGAATGAAGCAGGGATGAAGTCAATGAGGCAAATATCATTGGTGATTAGATAGTTCCTATACTAACAAGAAGGAAAAAGACTCTACAAAAACAACTATCTTCTCTCAACTAGATAGTATGTTTTTTAAATTCCCTTCCAAATATGAAAATATTCACATCCCAATATTTTTAATGATCATTATGTCCAATAGTGTGCATGATATGAAACAATGATCCAAAAAATTCATCAAAAATTATTATATAAATATGATCAGTATAACCTATCATTAAATTATAATTTAGGAAAAATAATAAATAATTTATAATATATATATAATATTCATAAAATATATAAATTTATTGCTAAATACTTATTAAATAATAACTAATATTTTAGTAAAGTATTTTAATTCTACAAGGAAATGATTTCTTAAAAAAGGGTTTTTATTACATTTTTTTTGAAAATATTAAAAGTAATTTATTGAAAATTTATAAATTATATTTTATTAAAAGGGTATATTTTTTTAATTCATCATTTAAAAATTATCTAAGTATTAATTTTTTATAATATTTTCAAATGTATGTTTTTAAATGAATATTAAAAAGTATACATTTTTATTGAAAACTACATTTTCATTTCAATAATGTATAGAGTTACAATTTTTTATAAAATGGCTTCAAATTAATATTATTTACCATATGTTTTAAATAATCAAATTACATTTATTTCCATCAATTTTATGAATGAATTAAAAAAAATTATATGTAAAAGGCATTTTTCTAAAAAATAGTTTTTTATGCATTAAATGAATTTTTTTCTTAATAATTTATACTATCATATATTATTGAATGATTTTAATGAAATATATTTATTATATAGTAATTAATATTTATAATACTTATTATATATTTTTCTTGGCATGAGGTAAAAATTCTTGTGTTATGCTAAAAAATGTATTTGTTTAAAAAGTAATTTTCTTTGCATGTTTCATGCTTATTTTAAAATTAATTTCATCCACATATATAAATTGAAATTTATAAACTTGATTCCATATTTTTTAATCATTCTATTTAAATTTTTTAAAAATCCACCCTCTATTTTTTATCAATTTCAATAATAATCATGGTAAAAATTATCACCACTGTAAAGTGTAAAGATGGTTAATCTTGGATAAATCTAAGTCAAATGGCAATACTTTTTCATAATAATTATTTTTGGATGAACTATATTCATCTATTATCAACTTATCTTTGAACATTAATTGTTTAATGTACATCCTTCAAAAAATATGACATATATAATATTTAATGCAATTAAAGTTATTATTTTCCAACCTCTATGTTTTAAATATCTCTTATATGTACACATAGGGAAAAATTAAATCTATGAATAAATATAATTTTTTATTTTGATATTAATTAAATTATTATACATAAATTAATTTATTTATATCTTTAAAATATTATAATATTACCTTAAATTCTTATACATTGTTATCTTATTTTTAATTCAACGATTTGAAAAATAAAATAAATTCTTTTAAGAATTATAAACGTAATATAATTTTAGTGGGTTGTATTGTTACATGACTCTATTATATGAATATTAATTATTTTTTTGTGTTAAATTATTATATAATATTTAAAAAAATATGAATTTTAAATCTAATAAAATGAATAGTTTCAGAGCTGGCATTAATGATATTTTATCAATAAATATTTCATTAAATTAAATAAAAATTATAAGAAATAATTAAATATGAAAAATAGAATAATATATTGTCTAAAATATAATCCCATGGCCATTTAATTTCCAATTTTCACCTTACATGTAAAATTATAATCCTTTTTATGTGAAAAATAGGATACAATGATTATTGTTAAAATGAGTTAATTAATGTGTCAAAACAAATGAAAAGGTTTAAAACACGACATAAACTTTTAAAAATGTTTTTAGATATTTTCATTTAAACACCATAATATATTAAATAATAAATCCTTGTATTTTTTTTGGAATTTGGGATAGATAACTATTTTGTTATATTTTAATCTTTAAAGAAATTCCAAAAGATCCCCCTTACCTAAATTATAAAAGGAAAACTTCTCCCTTCACATATTTAGATTGTTTCACATTATATATCGACCATAACCTCTAAAAAATACCCTATAAACTTACTAATTCACATTAAATAATTTATAATCTTCCTTAAAGACAAACCACGGTGTCTTTAAGGTGAGATTTAACAGAATTATTTCAAAAAAGAGTCAATCGTGTTTATAAATAACATTCTTTTTAATTATTTTATATCTTCCTAAAATATTTTATCTTTTTCATAAAATAATAAATCAACTATACTCAATATTATTAAATTTTATTAAAATTTTGAAACCACATTTATTCACCATCTATCTATGAAACTTGAATTGAATATTTTTCTCTTGCGTATGTATGACTTATTGTCTGCATGTAGCGATACAATTCATTTCTCATTGTCAGATTTTATGTTTTGGTATTGTGATGGGATTAATTTTCATATATTATTAATATAAAATATTTGAAAATTATTATTTATAATATCATATATATCTTCTTATCTTCCAAACAAAAAGAATATAATAACATCGCTTGTTAGTACGTGTGGACTACCACCTCCACAATGAAACGTGACTTATTTTACATTTCAATTTTAATTAAATGGTAATAAGGATGTATTTTATGAATATATAATTAATATGTTGTATAATAAATATTATTTAATGATTATTTAGTATTTACCCCTCTCTTATATCATTGGTCAAAAAATTAAAACACCATTCATATATAGGTACGACCCACCATCTCCATGAATGGTGTGATTCATTTTTCTATATCTAATTTTATGGATAAATATAAATAATTATAAAATGAATATATAATATATTTATATCATGATAAATATTATATATTTTATTTAATAATGATCATATTAAATAGACCTTAACTACCGTACCAAAACATAAATTGGAAATGAAGTAGATTTCACCCAGAATAATGATTTTATAAAATATTTGTTAAAAATTAGATGATAAAAAAAATAAGTAAATAATATATTTGATCATATATATTATTATTTTTATTATATTTTTAATAAATCTACATTTATTATATATAAGTTTCTAATGCTGATGATGGATGACATACCTATGGTAAGGGATTTTCATTTCATTTTTATTTCTAGGGGACACATTCTATATTAACCAATTGTTTATTTGGTGTGGTCTATATAGTACCAATATACTAAAAGAATTCCTTTAAATAAAATAAACTTCATTTTTCTCTTCGAACCAAAAAACTATTTCTTCCATATCATTGTTTTAAATAAGGTTTTTAGTATTTAAATTCGATTATTTATAGTTATTTTTATGAATGTATAATTTTTTTAATAATTGATTCAAAATTATTATTGTTTTCATTTTCCAAATGAGGTACATTTTTTCTTTTTATTTGAATGAAAGGAATGTTTTTTTACATGAATGACTGAGAAAAAATTTCCCACCATCATGAACACTCAATGTATTAATGTTTCCTTTATATGTTTCAATGGAAATTTTCCAATAAAATTTTTTCCATAATATTTTTATCTTTTTTATATATTAAATATTTCTTTTTAAAATGGAGATGAAATTTTCCTTAATAAATTTTTAATGTTATTTTCATGGTATTTATAATAATCATTGACAACAACCCTTGATTTCACAAATACATTACTGGATATATGACAAATGAATCCAAATTTATTCTTTATCTATAAGGTTTATGTTTATGATGAAAATACTACTATGAAACTTGTTTCTTTTAGATGGGTTATTCTAAGATTAAATGATGAAATGTTTATGAAACCAATTATTTTTATTGGGTAATGATATGATTAATTTTTTATGATATTATGTTGATGATATTTATTATTCTCATTATTTAATGTATGAGACCTATATCACACTCCAATGCATTAAGGAATGATTCATATCCCATGAGATAAACATGAATGTAATTTGTGGTGAACCCTATTTAGCAAGGGAATTTTTCAACTATGATATTCTTGAGATTGAACCATGACTTCAATGAGGGTTTTAGGAGAAAATAAATTCACTATGATACTCTTTTCAAAGATCCTTTACAACCAAGGAAAATATTTTATATGATTATTTGTCTGACATAAATATATGTATTATTAATATGTCATTATCTCTTGGTTCATGTTAATATATTCCTTTATGATTAATGACTTATTAAATTACAAAATTTATTCGATGACGTACTATTATGATATATTATATATAGGATATTATATTCTAATGTTATGATAATGTTCTCATAACCCTATGCTCATGTTGATATCAAGTGATCATTTAAATATTCGTTGTTTTCCAATTCCTAGCATCTGAGCTCACCCATTCTTTTGTTTCCCTTTCTTCAGGTTTAGAAGATAATTTTTGGTACGATGTTTCTAATTAGGATTATAGATATGATGAATATAGTGGTATAAGATGTTGATATTATATTAGAAACTTGTTCATGTGTATATTTTTCCCAAGGAATATGATCTATATAATTCTAGCATGGATTGTGTTGTTATGTAATGGATATTAACCTTTTAATATATGATATCTATGAATTAAATGTATGGGGAAATGAAGATTGTATCATAGAAAATTTTATTTATCCTTTGGAAAATAGGATGAGAAAAATTTAATGAATAACTTATGTATGAGTATAATTATATGATAACATACAAAAAATTTGTTAATGATTGTGGATGAATCAGGTTAAATATAACGTGTCATAGATTTAAAATGATTTTTTCATGATTTAGTCATCCTTTAATTTATTTTTCATGGTTCCTAACTACGACTATTGTTTTTCATAATATTCTTTTTGATTTTAGTTAATGGATAAACCTTAGAGGTCTTGTGTTAACGGTAATAGAAAATGGAATTATTATCCTCGTGATTAACCTAATGAAATGGGAGTTATAATGTGAGAAAATGGGATTATTCCTAATCAGTTACGATTACATAAGATTTATATCTTTCACCTTAACTACTTCTCAAAATCTCAAATAAAGAGATGGATAGAGTTCACCAAGAGATCATTTGGTGGTGGATATGATGGAAAGAAGATTTAAATTCCTTTTTGTAGAAAATGTTTGATGAGAAACTCATGTTTTGTATCAAGTTATCAAAAAAATTATTTTTTATTCATAAATGAAGGGTATAAAGCATGTAATTACAATGGAAACATCAAAAGTTAGATAGAGGGAAATAATGATCATTCTAAAGTAACAATTACAGTTCAATATATTATTTGTAGTTAATATAGGTATTATTCGACCCAATTGAAAAATCTATGGGTTAACATCTTGAACAAAGAAATACCTATGAAGTTAAAGGTTTAAATTATTTTTGCATTATGAATTTAGAATTATGTTATGGAAGTTTAATATTAATTTTGTTTTGTATATATGGGTCATGAAACATATAATGATTGTTCCAAAGAAGAATTTGAATATATATACGTAGTTGGAAAAAAGAGATGATTGATATTAATATAATAGTATTGGTTTATTTGAAAAATGTTAGTTGATAACATATTGATTTAGTTCATTTTTTTGATATCAAATTTTTGGGGTTATAGAATATATTAAATAGTTTATGAACTTATTTAAGGAATAAAGACTGTGTTAATTTTTTTTGAATCATATAGGATTTCATTTGAAGTTATCATAAAAGTTATGGATACTATAAACGTTGTATGTGATTATAGTTAATCCTAAGTTTGAAGGCATAAAAATCATTTTATGTTTTAAGTGATGTTATTTTAAATTTTTTTGAATCTTTTATTGGAAATTATTTAAACTCTCTATTTATTTTTGAATAAAACATTGGGGTTATTATATTATTTGATGTTGAATATTAATTAATATATTGTGGAATATAAATAATATTTAGGGTTGAAATGTGATTCATTGATATGTTGATATCTTCATAGATAGTTTTGGTAATTTTACGTATTACCTTTTTGGTTAATATATAAATTGGACTCCTGATATTTTGGGAAAGTACACTATAATAAAAGAGTAGATATTTATTTATCATGGTGATTATTGAAATTTGGGAGATGATTCAATTCGATGAGGTATATGTAACCCTTATGTTTAATAATTGATTTACAATGAAATATAAATTGGCAAGAATGAAACCAAAATTTTAAATATTTATGAGGAAGGGTATGATATTGTAACACCCCGACCCCAGTTACCTAGAGCCGATGCATTATTACGTATCATTTTTAATGATAAGGAAATATCATGTCTCAAAATATAGATTAGTTTTGTATCTTTGGAAACACTAGATACATTCATAAAGTTTACATTAAATCTTGAAATAGAAACAACAACAATATCTTGTATCCATAGAACACACTCATATCCCCTCATAATACCCCTGTAAGTCAGTCATAAAATACTTCTGCTCATCCTGGGAAAAATAATACATAGAAAGGGGTGAGCTCAGATTCTCAGTAAGGATAAAAATTTAGTAGAAAAGTTAATAAATAATCATGAACATTTATGGAAATGTATAACTAAATCCAAATCCTTTTAAACTTGAACTTCATAATAATATGGAGAAGATAAAATGATATAATGCTAGTCACTTATTCACTAGGATAATCTACAAGTCGAATAATCACATGCAATTACAAATAAAAACATTCATAATAATTGAATGCATAATTCCATACAATCAAAACCACATAGTCAAGTCTATGTGCCAAGAATACAAATAATATTTTGTCAAGACATTGTGTCAGGACAGTAGTTTGTCTCATGAGACCTACCAATGCATCGAGGATCTATAGCAGGCTCCACAAGTCACATACTTTGTCCAATGCATTCATCATATGAAAAGGGTTAAACATAACATAAACATTCGTATTATAAATAGCATACGAAATATCAATAATATGTCCATAAACCATTAATGGTATTAAATAACACATATAATGTCAAACATATCACAAAACCTTTAATAAAATATGGATGTTTTCTATCATAATAAATCAACTTCAAACGAACTTAAAATATATTAAAGGATGTAGACATAGATGAAATCAAAACTATTTCAGAGAAATATCAATTTTTTGAAATAATAAATAAGTCACATAATTATAAAAAAACGTTTATTTTTAAAATCATCTTATAATATCTTAAGGTAAGCTTTGATGATTTTATAATGTCTGAAAATAGCCACACCTGTCGTATAAGTTAATAAATACATTCTTACCTTAAATTTGTCAAAAGGACAAAATGTACATTGTTTGGAAAATGACAGAAAGATTCTTTTCAAAAACTTATAAGTTAAAACAAGGGTATAAATGACTTTATCCCATTGTATATTAAATAGTAAAAATGTTTTTAATGACATATTTATGAAACATGGATGTGGATGATATAGGGTCCAAGTAGATAATTACATATGAACAATCTCAGGTAATGATGAGATTGTAGAATTAACACTTACCTTGTAATTTTCCTTGGTCGAGGGTATGATAACCTCCTGTATAAAGGTTAAATAATTGTAATTAAATTATAAAAAAACCATATACATAATTATGATATCAAATATGATCTTTTAATAATGCTTTGTTAATAATATTTTCTTATTATATTTGTTTTGTGTGTCAACCGAATCGTTTTCCGTTATATGATTTGTTATTTAAGTAATGTTTATTATGGATATGATGTATCATATTTATATTAAGAATGATATTAAGTATATAAACATTATTTTTAATCATCTAATGAAAATTAGTCTTGAATGGATGCGATGGGGAATGAATCTCGTCCCGTTCATGCGGACGGTAGTCCGTACGTATGCACGAGCAACAATATCTTTATTTTGATAATAAAATAATATATAATTGGATGGTATATCATATATATAGAATAATTATCATGTTATATTTATTATTTACATCAACTACACATCATTATCATACCCATCAAAATAATAAAGTTTTGAATAACAATTTTACAATAACGTGGAGACGGTAAGCCGTACGTACACACGTATGATGACATGTCATTCAAAGGATGGATAGAATACTGAATATGGATGTACAATATTTATAATAACATCACATTATATAGAAGGTATTGGAGTTAATATTTAATAATTTAAATAACATGGAATGAACAAGTGGAAGAAGAAAGGAAGTTAGAAGAGGGTGGTGAAATCATTACCTCTTCTTCGGGTTCTTCCTTTTGATTTGATCAAAAGGGCTCCTTAGGATGGAATTATGACTAAAGGAGGGCCTATAGGATGAAGTGAGGATAGTTGGGATGGTATTTGGGGTGGGTTTTTCCAATTCAAAAGGCATTGATGGTGTGAATTAGAGAGAAGGGGGAGTCCCCTTTTATAAGAGGGGTGAGGAGAACCATAAAAAAATATAGAAATATTATTTTATAATAAATTCATATTTGGTTACTAATGGATCCAAACTGATTTATTTCTAGGATAATGTGAGGATGGATCAAAAACCACTCAAAAAATAGGTTTTAGACCGGTTTGGGTCACTATAATAAACTTATTCTTTAGATATAACTCTTAGTTAATTAGTTTGAAATTTACAATGTCACTTTCTATTTTGTATTATATGGTAAATAAAATTACTAAATACTTCCAATATAACCCCAAGTGGTTCATTAATGACACAGCTATCATTATATAAGTCTTTTGGCCGAACCTTAGATTTTTTAGAATATAATATCAATTAATAATATAAAATTTATTTAAAACACTCATTTATAAATATCCATTAGGTATAAATTCTTTTTATCTTTCTAATGAATATTTAAAATCGACTTTATCTTATGTGAATCCCGATATTAAAAATGGTTTAGTTAGTAAACTTTGAATTTAACACTTTTAACTCTTCATTGAATTAAATAATAATAAATGTCCTAATCTAATCCAAGTGGACGAAAGTGGTTCATATTTTATTCATAAGGTTATTTTTGGTCTAATTATACTTATCTAATAGAATTATGACATTTTTTAGGGTAAAAATAATATCATTTTTACCTTTAATTACGCAATTTACTTTTAAACGTTTTAAATAAATGTAAAAAGTTACTATTCACCAAAATTTAATATCATCTCATTAAAACAAATTTTAATTACTGGTATCAACCGTGTCTCTTGGTTTTTTGTAATTTAATTGATAGAAGTGGTAATATTCAGTTTTATACAAATTTCCAAAAGCTCCTAGGAGGTGGGTAAAAGAAGAGAAAAAGTTCAATAAAATCATAATATATCTAAAATTAATATAAATTGACTCTAATTAATTACATTGAACATATATAGGTATTATGTATCTATTTTGACCAAAAATAAATTTAAATAAAATAAATATTGATTTGAATAAAAAGTCGGTTTTTAAATAATAACTCAGTGTTATTCACTATTCATTAAAAATTAGAAGTTCTTATAAAAATTCATAAAATTCACCCTAAAATAATTTTGAAATTAAGAATTCAAAAATTAAGTCTATTTTCACAAATTAAAAACATAGATGGTTTATTTATTTATTTAAAATTAATTCCCATTGTCAATACCAAAAAAACAGGTTTTCTAAAAAGTAAAAACTATCAAAACTTTTCCATGTGTTTATGTCTAATTTTAAAGTGAAGATACCTAAAATGACCAATAATGAATTAAATTTTAAAAATATAATCTAATTATACATCCAAACTATAAAAATTTATCATTGAACATTAAAAATTACTTTGTTTAAAAAAAATTGTTTTCAGTGAAAATATAGTATTTTTCACTATTCACCCAAATATGAAATTTATCAGAAAAACACAAAGAATTTGTTGAAACTAAATTTTTATGTCATGATTATAAATAAGAAGTTTATTTTGTCAAAATGATTCTATAAAAGTATCAATATTGGATTTAAAATGGTACACCGTCAAAAGGCGATAAAATTGCATTGTTTTTAAAAAATACGTTTATAATATGAAAAAAAAAATTGAAATTGTTCTTAAATTATGTCTAATAAACTCATAATATGGATTCTAAAATTATAAGGATTATATAATGTTCAAAATTCAGATAATACTATTCATAATCGCTTTTGAATAGCTAGTTTGGTATGTTGTGGTGCACTTGAATTCGGTGTTCCGTGTAGCGTAATTTATTGAATTACATTGAAGAGATAGCGTACTTTGATATCATGGGGTATTAAATTCTCCCCTACTTAAATAAATTACTTCCTCTCAATTTGAAATTTTTTTTCTAAAATAAATGGTATAGAAAAAATAGAAAAATACCTTTGTGGAAAACCAACATCATAAATTGGGTTACAAATATTTATTCTTAATAAGAGGGAAAGGGAAATGAAAAAGTCACCACCAAATTATGATGCGCCCATAAGGGGATCTGAGCGGCGAGTTATCCTCCCATCGTCGCCTTCCTCTCCCCGTAGAGAGACAACCTCGTTTTCCCTATTTTCGCTCCTCCGCAGCTAGGTCAGGCTTGGGATCCTCCTCTAGGCCCTGGGATTCCATGACGCTGTCGGATCTGGACCCATGAGCTTAAGACCAGGTTGCAACGAGGTTGCTAGAAGTTCTAGCATACGCCATGAGTGGGTTGGTGGGTTCGTGGTCCCCGCGCTGCAGAGCTAGCCCTGAGTCGAGATTTCTCTGTTGTTTGGGGTTGCAGCTTCGATCTGGGGTGGATGTGTGTGATTTGAGTGTTTTCAGGGTCTTCTCCAGTGGGGCTGAAGGTGGAGACGGGCTCTTATTCCTTTTAGGTTTTTTTGTATTTAGTTTTTGTGGTTGGTTCTGGTGGTTTTTTGCCGAGGGTTTCTACCTCGTTGTTAACAGGGAAGAGAGTTTCTGCCTCGTTGTATTCGGTGAAGGGTTCCACCGGTGGTGACGTGCTATTTCTCGTCGCCGACGTGGGTGAATGCGTGATGATGGGCGTCAGTGAAGTTCATCACCGTTCTGGTGTTGGGACGATTTTTGAAAGGTGTAGATCCGGGGTTATTCGACCATGACGATGGATGGTGATGGCCGGGTTCTCTCACCGGTGACATGATATCCATCATTTTCGATGACGTCGATGGAGGCAGATGGCCAGAATCTCTCGCCGGCGACATGGATGGCGGCGGTTGGATTTTCGTCGACTCTCTTCTCGAGGTGGCGTGCAGCTCAAGGTGACACAAATCTAGGTGGCGTGCGGCTCAAGGAGGCGCGTGGTTCAATTAATGTTTGAATTTGAATTTGATTCACTGTTTTTTGTATCCTGCTTATGCTGGTTTGATGCTGGAATGTTGTGAGGTTTCCGGTTTTCCACAAACCGGGCTGCAAGGGAACCGACTACCCTCAAACCGGCCATTAGAAAATAAAAAAAATGATTTGCAGTAACCACCAAATTATGATCTATATTAGGAGAACATTGGTGGAATGTAGAGAATCATATTTCGAGAAAAACCATAAATTTTTATTGGGATTGATTGAGGTCATCAATCACAAACAATTGTACAATTGAGGGCCTCAAATCCATCGATCTATGATGATATAAAATATCATCAGTTCAACAAAACATAATTTATTATAATAATACATTTTTGGGTTTAATATCCCTTCCTTAAAGTTTAAAGATTAATTTCCTCATATAATAAGAGAAAAAAATATATACCTGACAAGTAAAGTTACATCCTATAACTAATTTCTACTATAAACTCATCTTTCACTCTAATAGATAATAGACATTAAAAAAACTCTATTTATCCTAATCGTATAGGGTTAAAAAAAATTAGAATTTATAATTCATCTAGGAGAACATTCAAAAAACTATAATATACAATCCAGGACATCATGTTGGCCAGTGATAGGTGATACACCGTTGTCACCCTTCGGTTGTGGGTTCAAGTCACGCGGCCTTGCCTGACGCAATGGATTGTCGACGGACCTCCGGGATGTTATTTTAATAACAATCCAAAAAAAATAGTCTTATGAAGTGCATTAAACTTACAAATAATATCCAATGTAAAATATTATCCATTTCAAACATTAGACTTATCCAAATACTTCTATCCAAACACTCAGTCAAAAAATTATATGGAAGGTAAACATAATGAAGATCCTTTTTTCCACGTAATAACGTGTGAATACATTCATCATGTATTCTTTTAAAACATGATAAAACCCTGAATTACCAAAAAAACTTATTGATTACATTCATATTCCCTTATTCCTTATAGAATACTATATATATTCCTTATATCCAAAAACATTTAATACTCTAACAATGATGAAATAAACAAACCATTAATCAGATCAAGGGTATTTAAGAATATCGAATATAATTTATCCATCTCAACCATCTCTTATTCCAAAATTACTACTTCAGTATCATGACCATATTAAGGATTAACATTCCTTCAAATATAAATTTTAGAAAATCTTTTACTTACTATTGAGTCACTTTTCATAGTACCATATAATATCAATTCCTCAATGAAATAGTTCTGCAGTACAATCCTTATTTATTTCAATAATTCATATAACTGATACATCATCGATACAACACTGAAATGACATAATTCATTAATAACAACATAAGAACACCAATCATTCCTCTTCATCCATGTTAGTATCATAACATGATTATAATCCAATAGCATCATATGCGACATACTCTGATGACATAGTTATTGATTCGGGTAGTGTCCTAACTCCTTCCAGATGAAGCATTGTACTTTTGAAACCTTTTTCTTACCCTTGTAATCACGTACATAGTGACCTTTTTCTCCATACTTATAACAGTCTCATTACATTAAATAATTTTCCAAGGTGATTATTTCCAAAGTTGTCACATATGAGAAAATACTTCTTTCCCTTATTCCCCTTATCCATCTTTCTCTCTTCCATCATGTTCTTCTCTTGATTCTCTTCAAATCCATAGGACTTAGAGAATTCATTACATTTCTTATTAACACATGATTCTATTTCCTCATATCATGAGAATACATTGGAGGAAATTTCTCTTTTAAATGTTGGTTTAATACCATGAAATATATGATCCTTCTTACTGTTTAGATCATACATATTGTTGGAGTTCTCACTCCTTCTATTGGGCACCATTTCTGAACAATGGCATTCATTAGGTCAGTTTATGAATCAAAATTCATAATTCCAAACTCATAAAATACCTAATATAGATTGAACAGTTGATGAATATAATCCATAATCATACAAATGTTTTCTTTGAGGAAATATTTACTCCTAAATTCTTCATAATGGATTGTAATGAAAATATGAATTATCCTAAGAATATTCCCCAGGAGTGTCATAACTAAGAGTACAGCAAGGCCCATTTTAATGCATTAGTTCCTGTTCGAGTCTAGCTCAAAGTGGTGTTTTTGGGTTTTGACCCTAGGTACATTTGTGCTAGAGCCGCCTCTACCTGCTTGTATATAGACATGGATATATTGCTTAGAAAATACAGAAAATCTCTAAATTACAATAATTCTAGTAAGTTATTAAATACTAATCCCCAATGTCTATCTGAAGGTAATGTTTTATAATTAGAGTGTATCTAAATCTATCTTCCATGGGTTGTACAAAATTTCCTCCGATACCAACTGTAACGCCCTGACCCCAGTTACCCAAAGCTGATGAATTATTACGTATCATTGGCATGATCACAGAAGATAATGAAACACTAGATAATGTTTACATTACATAATGAAATAAAAAAACAACATCGTGATTCCATATACCACACTTATATCCCCTGATAATACCCCTATAGGTCTGTCATAAAATACTTCTTCACATCCCTAGAAACATAAAACATATAAAGGGGTGAGCTTAGATGCTCAGTAAGGAAAAAAATAGAAGAAATGTTAAAAAATAAGGATCAACATTGAAGGGCTTGTATAAATAGAACAAAAGGCATTTATACATGAACATGAGAATAATATGGAAAAGATAAAATGAAATAATTCCATTCACTTAATCACATAGATATTCTACTAGCCGAATAATTGTAACACCCCAAGATTTTATGAAAAATATTCTTTTAATTTCATTAATGTCTTGTGTTGTATTCTACACCAAGATTACCTTGCGCTATACGCAACACCGTATTAGCTTGCAGTATACGCAACACTATTCATGGATCCTGTTACACACAATTTTGATAATAGTTATTCTACGCAACATTGAGTATATCTATATATATATATTCAATGTATAAATGAAATATGGTTGGATTCTGTTATACAAAAACACGAATGATTCTTGCACAACACGCATCCCTGACTTGGCTTGCATTACACGCAATCACGACCTTCCTTGATAGCATGTTTTGTACGCAATACCAGGTGTTACTAAACAACGAAATATTATTATAATATTATTATGAACTAGCCGTTATGAATAGTATTAACTAAATTTAAATTTTATAACATTATTTTTCATCTTACACATTTTCTAGAACATGTTATAAGAACAAAATAAATTTATCTGGTAAAATAAGTATTTTTAAAAAAATGCAGTTTTGCTGCCTTTTGATGGCGCACGAACATTAAATCTAGTTTTTAACATTTTAATAATGTCAATTTGACAAAATAAAATTCTTCTTTGGAATCATGAAATAAAAATATACTTTGGATAAATTTTTCATATTATTCTAGTAACTTTCATATTTTGATGAATAGTAAAAACACGCTATATTTTAATTAAAAACAACTTTTTTTCATCGCTATAATTTATATGGTTAAATTATAATATTGAATGGTTTTAAAGTATAAATATTATATATTTTTACCATTTAATATAATTTATGTCATTAGCATTTATTCTACCTTAAATTTGTAGGATAAATCAATTCAATCTTTTGCAATGTTTTAATGAAAAGCACGTTTTCTTTCGACAACGATATTAATTTTAATTTAATTTCTGAAACTGTTGTGCATTGAATTTGAAAAAATGGATTCCATATTTGTAATCAGTGGATCCAAATTATGTTAATAAGCTAATTTTTATTTATGGGAATTATGAATAGTAACTACGGTAAATTTTATTTACCATAGCTAAAGGTAAATTGGGTAATTAAGGGTAAATATAATATTATAAAATTACGCTAACACATGTAAAAATCCTATTGGATGACTAAAAGTCAACCCATATCACCTAAGGGTCGGATTAGATTCATTTAATGGACATTTTTCCTTGAAAATAATTTAATTATTATTAAAACCAAAGAATGTGACAACATATAACTTTCTTAAATCTTATAAGTATAATAAATTTAATTTAGTGATACACTTCATGAAACATCAAACATGAATAGTCTCCAGAAATCTAATACAATTATCTACATCATAAGAATTTATTTAGAATTTTTAGGGATTAAATAATTATTATTTATTATGACACAATGATGATGGAGTAATTGACTTATTAATGAAATATTGACATAATTGATGTTATAAATACAAAAATAAATGTAATTTAAGACTTTTTATGAATTAAACTAATTTTATAGGTTAATATGACATTTTATTATTGATTTAATTAACTTTTTTTGAACTAATCATTCTGTTATTATTTTCACAAAAATCAATTACTAAATAGTGTCAAAATTGACATAAAATCATTTTTAAAACAAATATTATATTATTAATTTTTATTTTATTCCTAAAAATATAAGGATCGTCCAAATGACTTAGATACGGTTATATATATTAATAATAACCAACTTGGGTTTCGTTTGGCTTGATATAGTAAGTTTATTAACATTATAGTGCAAGAAAACAAGAAAAACGGTAAAAGAAAAATTATATAACTTAAAGTTAAATATAAATGATAAGGTTAAAATAGGAACCTAAACTTGCCTAATTCTATTGGATGAAAGGATTTCGACCCATCCCCACCTTGGTTTCGAAATAAATCAATTTGTAGCTATTTAAAACCGAATTTGGCTTTATAATAAAATAATATTTTTAGTTATTCCAAAGGTGCCCCTCTCCTCCCTTATAAAAGGGAACCCCCTCCCTCTCTTCCTCACACCTCTTTGAGCCTTCAAGCTCGGCCCAACCCTGCCGAATTAACTTTTAAACTTATCTAGAAACATCCTAGAGGTTCTGGTCTTCCTCAAAGACCAATTTTAGTACCCTAAGAGGAGGACTCAAAGAGGCGCTTCAAAGAAGAGGTAATGTCTGTTACCGATTCTTTCAACTTTATTTATTTTTCCACTTATTCTTATTAGGTTGTTTCATTATGAAGTAATAACATCAGTATCAATCATATACTGATATGTTATTATAAGTATGAAACAACCCTATTTCACCATATATTCATCCTACGGAAAATGAAATCACCGCGCGTGCGTTCGTACAGAATACCGTCTCCACCCCGTGGTGTAATCTATTTTCCACCACCACCTTACTTGGATGGGTATAATGGTGTAAATAATAACAATATATGATTATTGTAAAGTGATATTGATTCTTAAATAGTATACGTACACTACAATAAAATTCAACGATCATGAGAACGATATCATTGCTCGTGCGTACGTACGGACTACCGTCTCCACGACGCGATGAGATTCATTCTCCACATTAACCATTCATGAATGATTATAATGTATATATAATAAGTAGTCATGAAATATATGACATAATAATACTAATGGATTTATGTATATATCTATTTATTTCACCTACTTAATTCCACTCAATTCAATAAGGAAACGAAAACAGCGTTCATGCGTACGTACGGCCTACCGTCTCCATGAACGATGTATTTCATTCCATTTATCCATCCATTATATATATGTACATTCTGAATATATATTTTATATAAATCATGTTTTTTATTCTAGAATTATGTAATCATGATCTATGTAATCATATGAATAATTAAAAATTAAAACACGAATGAAAAATGAGACGATTTTACCCAAAACGCTATTTAACACGAATTTACAAATGAATGGGTAATACAAAGTCATAAGTGAACCATATATGATATAATAACAATGAATATGATTCTGTAATAAGTCAATGACATTATTTAAATCATTATACAGAAGGTTCGGACACTTACGAAGAAAATCGGCCTAAGGTAAGGGAAATATCACAATCTCATTTTTATCCGAGATTGTTTATACTTTGGCATTTACTGGGGTGTATTTTATCATCCAAATCCATGTTTTCTCAATATTTAATATTATTTCCATTCACCTAAAATTTTTTAAATCCTATTTTACCCTTCATTGAATTTTTAGTAAAATATATGAAAGGAATCTTTTGTCGTTTTTCGTACGAGGTACTTTTTTTGACTTTTCTGACAAAAGTACGAGAAAAATGTTTTTTTCTAACTTATACGGCATGAATGGATTTTTAAAACATTATTTCCACGAATATTCCTTTACAAGTTTTCATGTTTATTTTTCATCAACTTCTTTTAGTTTAAAATTGTAAGACACGTTATGAAAGGGAAAATGTTTTTGAAGTAGAAATGATATTTTCCTCAAGAATGGAGTTCAAGTGTTTTATCAAAATTATTTTCCATCTAAGATAATAAAGGGTTCTATTTCTAACCCTATTATTACATTGATTTGATTATGTTTTGATGGAATTATTTTTATGAATTCCTTTATCTTATATGAATTGTTTTATGATGTCACGATGTTTAAGAATCCCATTTTTATTACATGGGTTATGCTATGATGTATGGTCTATGATTTTATGGAACACATAAGAATGGTATCATTATTAGATGGGTGGGACCTATATCTCCCTCCAATGCATTGGGTAAAGATTTTATATCTAATGAGATAGACATGGCTGGAACGGTAGGTTATACCGGTTCAGTGAAACAGGACTGAAACGAGGGTGACTCGGTTCAGAAATGGACTTTGTCCACTAAGATAGTCTTGGCAATGAGTCTAGACTAATAAGATATGATTCTCTATGATTATGTGTGTATTCCAGAAAGTATGATGTTTTACGTTATGATTATTGGGATTTCGTTTCCCTACTATGATTTATCCCATGTTATGAAATTATGCTCTCTTTTGCTGGTTAGGATTTCCAAAATGTTATGTTCTTATGAATATGATGTGGTTGATATTTCTTTTGTTTACCCTTACTTAGCATTTGAGCTCACCCTTTTATGTTTTCTTTTCCCCGTGATATAAAGAAAGGTTTTAGGTAAAAAAAGGAATATCTTTATGGGAGACGTTAAAGATCTTTCACCACGATTAGAAGATTATATTCCGAGTTTCCAAAGACACTAAACTATTACGATCCTTATGTGTGTGTTTTTGTTATGTACTAATTATTTCGAAAAATTAATGTAATGCCCATGTACGTCATGTTTCGGGTCTCTACAGTTGGTATCAGAGGAAATGTTTAGTCAACCTTTGGAAACTAGGATGTGAAAACGTTTGTGAGATCCCTAGAGATATTTCTAAGGTATGTCTAGGAATGTCCCTAAGGTTAAGTATACTTATAGGTTATAGTACTAGACTTACTCTAACAATCATATAATTAAACTTAAGATGTTAGATATTGAAGGTACTTCTCCTTTATTATGTTGTTATCCCTAGCATGATTTTTTCCTCTCACACAATTCTTTTTGGGTTTTAGACGATGGATGGAACCCAAAGGAACCGTTTTGATCAATGCAATGGACAATGCAATGATTGTCCTCCTGAACAAACAAATGTTATGGGAGATGAAGTGGAAAATCTTATTTCTATACTTACACTAGCTATGAATCATTCTGGACTTCCAAATGAGCAGAGAAGGGAACAATATTCTATTGAGTCCTTCATGAGGCAACGTCCACCTTCTTTCAGTGGGTCTTCTGATCCACTTGTTGCTGAACAATGTATCAGTACCATTGAAAAGATATTTTCAGTTATTCAATGTTCTGAACATGATAAATTCATCTTAGCAGTAAATCGTTTGGTAGGTGAAGCTGGTCAATGGTGGAATCATATCAAGAATATGAGGCAAAGAGATGAAATTGAGTCCATGGAATGGGACGAGTTCAAGAACTTATTTTTCAATAAGTACTTCCCTCGTATTCTTCGAACAAAGATGGAGAAGGAGTTTCTTGAACTAAAGCAAAAGGATGATGAATCTATTGGTATATACGAAGCAAATTTTACAAGGCTTGCAAGGTATGCATCTGGATTTATCATCCAACCTGAAAGTAAAGTTGATCGATTCTTCAGTGGCTTAAAACCAAATCATCAAAGGGCATTAGCTATAAGAGACTTCAGTAGCTATGAAGAAATTGTGCAATGTGCTATCAAGGTAGAAATGGAAGTTGGTGTTACTTATCCATCTCATATTTTTGACAGGAAACGAAAGATGGAGTTCAAGGATAAATCTCATAATAATGGTGAAAAGAAGACGAATGTTTCCTTATGCTCAAAGTGTGGAAAGAAGCATGGTGGAGATTGCCTTAAAGGGATAAGTAAATGTTTCAAATGTGGAATGGAAGTTTATCGGGCATTTGAATGCCGCAATGATGGAAAGAAGATGTCTAATGATGCAAAAAAAGGAAGGGATACATATAATGAACCTAATACACTTCAATGCTTCAAGTTCAAGGAAATGGGGAGTTATTCTAATAAATTCCCTAATCCAAGGGGTAGTGATGATCGACATGAGCAACCACTTAAGGAAAAGGACAAAGGAAGTCGCATGTGATCACCATTGGCGATGTTGAATATGACAACGATGTGGTGGAATGATTAAGTGTTTATGTAATGGGGTTCCAAAATAATGTTGTATATAGTATCGTGGAATATTGGAATATTTATGTTTTGGTCTATTGTGGTATTCAATAATTTTATGCCATCGGTAACCATGAAATGTGATTGAAATGTTTTTGGAAAGCAGATGATATGCACATAATGAAGGGATAAAGAGAATCTAATATGTTTGATAGTATTCATGAGCTCATGATTGATATAAGGACTAAGTGATATCATGGTTTGAGTATATAGAATTTTGAGGATTTTGGTATGTGTAAAGTGTTAACTTTTAACTACATTCATGTTTTCATTAAGGTTCAATGGGTATTCAAGACAATACATGATTAAGGCCTTTGAATGTTTCGAATGTGTCCAACAAGACATCTCTTATGATATATGGGGATCAACGATGGTATTAAATCTCTGGTAATCGTTTTCACTCTATTATGAGAATGGACTATAGTATTATGGATAATCCTAATGATTGGAATGGATTATGATGGACATAAGTTAGTATTGTTTAATGATAGAAGTTTTTTTCGATATTATTAATGGGATGTTATAGTAATATAGTTTTAGAAAAAGGACAACCTACAGGACGGGCGACAGCCCATCGTGTTGGACAAGGTCGTGGGAATCGAACCCACAACCGAAGTGCGACTGGCCTTTATCGCCTACCACTAGCCTACAGGAAGTCACTGTTTAGTAGAAACTAGTTTTATTTTATTAAGCGGTATGATATATGAAGTATAAGTTCATTTTAGGAACCATGTATGATTACTTTCACTATACATGGACTTATGTATTTTTTGATAACTTTTTGAACCTTTTGTTTGAGACAGATGAAATGACCCATCATTCTATCACATGATCTGCTAACACATCACAAATGACAAATTCAACTTTATTTCTTTAAGAGATGAAGTGGAAATTGTCCAAAGAATACCAAACGGTGAGACTATACCAAAATCATGAAAGTATTTCTTCTAATTCCAATTTCATAAACTTTAGGGAAATGATCTTGAAAACCAAAAATGTTGTCCTAGTGCTCTTATATCTGATGAATCAGATCGTACCTTAGATCGTCACAAATTTATGGCTTTGTGATAGTTGGATTTTCCATAGCCATGTTGTCTACCACTCTCCTTCAGAACTTGATGGTTAGATTTTTCTTCCATATCCATATTTTCACCTATGTTCTCCTACGTGGAAACCCAGTGATGAGTTAATTTGGGTAACCGTTACATTTAATACTTTAGTTTTTAAAGCCATGTTTTTGTATTCATTTTTACGATGTGGGTTTCTATTAAACAAACTTTCGAATAGTAAACCATTTATAACCACGATGAATTTCGAGGGAGAAATTAATTTTAAGGGGGGTAGAATGTAACACCCCAAGATTTTATGAAACATATTCTTTTAATTTCATTAATGTCTTGTGTTGTATGTTACACCAACATTACCTTGCGCTATACGCAACACCGTATTAGCTTGCAGTATATGCAACACTATTCTTAGAACGTGTTACACACAATTCTGATAATAGTTATTCTACGCAACATTGAGTATATATATATATATATTCAATGTATAAATGAAATATGGTTGGATTCTATTATACAAAACAACAAAGGATTCTTGCACAACACGCAACCCTGACTTGGCTTGCATTACACGCAATCACGACCTTCCTCGATAGCGTGTGTTGTACGCAATACCGGTTGTTACTAAACCACAATATATTATTATAATATTATTATGAACTAGCCTTTATGAATAGTATTAACTAAATTTTGAATTTTATAACATTATTATTCATCTTACACATTTTCTAGAACATGTTATAAGAACAAAATAAATTTTTCTGGTAAAATAAGTATTTTTTAAAAAATGCAGTTTTGCCGCCTTTTGATGGTGCACCAACTTTAAATCTAGTTTTTTACAAGTTTATAAGTTCAATTTGACGAAATAAAATTCTTCTTTGGAATCATGAAATAAAAATTTACTTTGGATAAATGTTTCATATTATTCTGGTAACTTTCATATTTTGATGAATATTAAAAACACGCTATATTTTAATTAAAAACAACTTTTTTTCATTGCAATAATTTAAATGGTTAAATTATAATATTGAATGATTTTAAACTATAAATAGAATATATTTTTACCATTTATTATAATTTATGTCATTAGCATTGATTCTACCTTGAATTCGTAGGATTAATCAATTCAATCATTTGCAATGTTTTAAAGAAAACCCCGTTTTCATTCGACAACGGGATTAATTTTAATTTAATTTCTGAAACTTTTGTGTATTGAATTTGGAAAAATGGATTCCATATTTGGAATAAGTGGATCCAAATTATGTTGATAAGCTACTTTTAATTTTTGGGAATTATGAATAGTAACTACGGTAAATTTTATTTACCATAGTTAAAGGTAAATCGGGTAATTATGGGTAAATATAATATTATAAAATTACCCTAACACATGTAAAAATCCTATTGGATGACTATAAGTCGACCAATATCACCTAAGTGTCGTATTAGATTCATTTAATGGACTTTTGTAAATGAAAAAGATTTAATTATTATTAAAACCAAAGAATGTGACAACATGTAACATTCTTAAATCTTATAAGTATAATAATTTTAATTTAGTGATAAACTTCATGAAACTTAGAACATGAATAGTCTCCAGAAAAAAAATACAATTATCTACATAATAGGAATTTATTTAGAATTTTTAGGGATTAAATAATTATTATTTATTATGACACAAAGATGATGCAGTAATTGTCTTATTAATGAAATATTGACATAATTGATGTTATAAATACCCAAATAAATGTAATTTAAGACTTTTTATGAATTAAACTAATTTTATAGGTTAATATGACATGTTATTATTGATTTAATTATCTATTTTAGAACTAATCATTCTGTTATGAGTTTCACAAAAATCAATTACTAAATAGTGTCAAAATTGACATAAAATAGTATTTAAAAAATATATTATATTATTAATTGTTATTTTATTCATAAAAATCTACGGTTCGGCCAAATGACTTAGATAAGGTTATATATATTAATAATAAATAAATTGGGTTTCGTTTGGCTTGATATAATAAGTTTATTAACCTTATAGTGTAAGAAAACAAGAAGACACAGTAAAAGTAAAATTATCTAACTTAAAGTTAAATATAAATGATAAGGCTAAAATAGGAAACTAAACATGTCTAAATTCTATTGGATGAAATGCTTTAGACCCGTCCCCACCTTAGCTTAGAAATAAATCAATTTGGAGCTATTTAAAACAGAATTTGGCTTTATAATAAAATTATATTTTTAGTTATTCCAAAGGAGCCCCTCTCCTCCCATAAAAAAGGGCACCCCCTCCCTCTCTTACTGACACCACATTGAGCCTTCAAGCTCGGAAAACCCCTAACAAATTATCTTCTACACTTCCCTAGAAACATCCTAGCGGTTCTTTTCTTCCTCAAAGACAAATTTTAGTACCCTAAGAGGAGGACTCAAAGAGGTGCTTCAAAGAAGAGGTAATGTCCGTTACCGATTCTTTCAACTTTATTTCTTCTTCCACTTCTTCTTCTTAGGTTGTTTCATTATAAGTAATAAAATCAGTATCACTCATATACTGATATGTTATTATAAGTATGAAACAACCCTATTTCACCATCTATCCATCCTACGAAAAATGAAATCATTGTGCGTGCGTATGTACGGAATACCGTCTCCACGCCGTAGTGTAATCTATTTTCCACCACCACCTTACTTGGATGGGTATAATGGTATAAATAATATCTATATATGATTATTGTAATGTGATATTGATTCTTAGATAGTATACATAAACTAAAATACAATTCAATGATCATGAGAACGATATCATCGCTCGTGCGTACGTACGGACTACCGTCTCCACGACGCGATGAGATTCATTCTCCACGTTAACCATTCATTAATGATTATAAAGTATATATAATAAGTAGTCATGAAATATATGACATAATAATACTACTGGATTTATGTATATATATATATTTATGTCATCTACTTAATTCCACTCATTTCAATAAGGAAACAAAAACAGCGTTCATGCGTACGTACGGCCTACCGTCTCCATCAACGGTGTATTTATTTCCTTTTATAGATCCATTATATATATGTATATTCTGAAAATATATTATATATAAATCATGTTTTATATTCTGGAATTATGTATTCATGATCTACGTAATCATATGAATAATTACAAGTTAAAACATGAATGACAAATGAGACGATTTTACCCAAAATGCTACTTTAACGTGAATTTACAAAAGAACATGTAATATAAAGTCATAAGTGAACCATATATGATATAATAACAATGAATATTTTTCTGTAATAAGTCAATGACATTATTTAAATCATTATACAGGAGGTTCAGACACTTACGAAGCAAATCAGACCTAAGGTAAGGGAAATATCACAATCTCATTTTTATCCGAGATTGTTTATACATTGGCATTTACTGGGGTGTATTTTATCATCCACATCGATGTTTACTCAACATGAAATATTATATCCATTCACCTAAAATTTTTTAAATCCTATTTTACCCTTCAGTGAGTTTTTAGTAAAAGATATGAAAGGAATCTTTTGTTGTTTTTCGTACAATGTACTTTTTTTGACTTTTCCGACAAAAGTACGAGAAGAATGTTTTTTCTAACTTATACGGAATGAATGG
This sequence comes from Viscum album, assembly GCA_963277665.1. Taxonomy (NCBI): domain Eukaryota; kingdom Viridiplantae; phylum Streptophyta; class Magnoliopsida; order Santalales; family Viscaceae; genus Viscum; species Viscum album. The sequence continues at coordinate 823,800,132 of OY728162.1, forward strand.
ATTTTTAAAAAATTATTTCCAAGAAGCTTACTTTACATGTTTTAATGTTTATTTTTAATCAACTTATTTTAGTTTAAAATTGTAAGACACGTTAAGAAAGGTAAAAAAAATTTAAGTAGAAAGGATATTTTCCTCAAGAATGGAGTTCAAGTGTTTTATCAAAATTATTTTCCATATAAGATAATAAAGGGTTCTGTTCATATCCCTATTATTATATTTATTTGATTATGTTGTGATGGAATTATTTTTATGAATTCTTTTATCTTATATGAATTGTTTTATGATGTCACGAAGTTTAAGAATCCCATTTTTATTACATGGGTTATGCTATGATGTACGGTTTATGATTTTTTGGCACACATAAGAATGGTATCATTATGAGATGGGGGGACCTATATCTCCCTCCAATGCATTGGGTAATGATTTTATATCTAATGAGATAGACATGGCTAGAACGGTAGGTTATACCGGTTCAGTTAAACAGGACTGAAACGAGGGTGAATCGGTTCAGAAATGGACTTTGTCCACTAAGATAGTCATAGCAATGAGTCTTGACTAATAAGATATGATTCTCTATGATTATGTGTGTATTCCACAAGGTTTCATGTTTTATGTTATGATTATTGGGATTTCATTTCACTACTGTGATTTATCCCATGTTATGAAATTATGCTCTCTTTTGCAGGTTAAGATTTCCAAAATGTTGTGTTCTTATGTATATGATGTGATTGATATTTACTTTGTTTACCCTTACAGAGCATTTGAGATCACGCTTTTATGTTTTCTTTTCCCAATGATATAATGAAAGTTTTTATGTAAAAAAAGTAAGATCTTCATGGGAGATGTTGAAGATCGTTCACCACGATTAGAAGATTATATTCCGAGTTTCCAAAGACACTAAACTATTATGATCCGTGTGTGTGTGTTTTTTTTATGTACTAAGTATTCCGCCCAAGTAATGTAATATCCATGTACGTCAAGCTTCGTGTCTCTACAATAATTACATGCAATATCAAATAATCACATTCATAATAATGGAATGCATAATTTTATACATTCATAACCACATAGTCAAGGCCTTGTGTGAAGACTACAAATAAGATTTTGTCAAGGCATCTTTTCAAGACACTAGATTGCCTCATGAGACCTACAGATTCATCAAAGACCTATAGTGGGCTCCACCCGTCACATACTATGTCCAATTAATTCCTCATATGAAAATATTTAAACATAACATAACCATTCATTTTAAAAATAGCATACAAAATGTCAATACATTATACATAAACCATGAGTTGTATAAAATAACAAATCCACAGTAAAAAATATCACAAATCCTTCAATACAATATAGACATTTTGTATTATAATAAATCAACTTCAAACAAACTTACAATCCATCAAAGGATGTTGGCATAGTTGAAATCAAAACTATTTGAGAGAAATATCTATTTTTTAGAATCATTTAAAATTCACATAATTAGAAAAGAAAACCTTTAATTTGAAAATATTCTTATAATATTTTAAGGGAATGTTTGACAATTTTATAATGGTGTAAAATATATGCATTCGTTGTATATGTTAAAAAACATTCTTACATAAATATTTTCGAAATGTCAAAAAGTACCTTGTTTGGAAAACGACAGAAAGATTCATTTCAAAAATGTATAACGTCAAATAAGGGAATAAATTAATTTTACCCATTTTATATTAAATAGTAATTTTTTTTTGAAAGACATCTTTATGAAACATATATGTGGATGATAAAGAGGTCCTAGTAGATAATTACATATGAAAAATCTTGGATAATGAAGAGATTATAGAATTCACCCTTACCTTGTACTTTACCTTGGTCTAGGGTATGTTAACCTCATGTATAATAGTTAAATCTTTGTTATTAAATTATAAAAAAACCATAAACATAATTATGATATCATATATGATCTTCTAATAATAGTTTGTTAGTAATATTTTAGTATTATCATCGTTTCAGGTGTTAACAGAATCATTTTCCTGTATATGATTTGTTACATAAGTAATTATTATTATGGATAGATTGTATCTTTTTAAAATTCAAAATTATATTAATACTATAAACATTATTTTTAATCATCAAATGAAAATTAGTCTTGAATGGATAAGATGGGAAATGAATCTCATCGCATTCGTAGAGATGGTAGTCCGTACGTAAGGACGAGCGACAATATCATTTTTTTTATATTAAAATAATATATATTTGGTTTTTATATCATATATACAGAATAATTATCATGTTATATTCATTTTTTACATAAAGTACACATCATTATCATACCCATCCAAATATTAATGTTTTGAATAACAATTACACCATTACGTGGATACGGTAAGTCGTACGTAGACACGTATGGTGACATGTCATTAAAAGGATAGATAGAATACTGAATATGGTTGTACAATATTTAGAATAAAATCAATGTATATATAAGATATTGGAGTTATTATTTTATAATGTAAATAACTAGAAATGAATAAGTTGAAAAAGAAAGGAACTTGAAAGAGGGTGGTGAGATCATTATCTCTTCATCGAGTTCTTACTCTTGATTTGATAAAAAAAGCTCTATAGGATGGATTTATGACTAAATAAGGGCGTATAGGATGAAGGTAGTATAGTTTATAGGGTATTTGGGTAGGGTTTCACCGAGAATAAAGGCTTTAAAGGTGTGAATTAGAGAGAACGGTGAGTGCACTTTTATAAGAGGGGTGAGGGGCACCAAAGAAAAAGCAAGAAATATTATTTTATAATTAATTAATATTCAGTTTTTAATGGCTCCAAACTAATTTATTTAGAGGATAAGGTGTGTATGGGTATAAAACCACTCAACCAATAGGTTTTATATAGGTTTGGGTAATTATATTAACCTTTTCTTTTAGATTTAACTCTTAGTTAATTAGGTTGACATTTACCCTGTCTCTTTGTATTTTTTTTATTATATAGTAAATAAACAAACTATATACTTCCAATAGAACCTCAAGTGGTTCATTAATTATACACATATAATTATAGAAGCCTTTTTTCTGATCCATAGATATTTAGGAATAGAATATCAATTAATAATATAATATTTGTTTTAATACCTCTTTTATCTCAATTTTGACAGTATTTGGTATTTTGATTTTTGTGCAAATCTTAACAGTGCGACTACATTGAGAAAAGTAAATTAAATCAATCCTAACATGTCATATTATCCTATACATTTTGTGTAATTCATAAAAAGTTTCAAATTATATTTATTTGGGTATTTAAAATATCAATTATTTTAATATTTCATTAATAAGGTAATTACTACATCACCAGTGTGTCATAAATAAATTAAATTATTCAATTTCTAAAAAGAATAAATAAATTCCAATTATGTATGAAATCATTATAAATTTCTAATTAATATTTATAATAGAATTTATCTTATTTTTATACCTATATTAAAAATGATTATGTTATTAATCATTGAATTTAACACTTTTAACTCTTATTGGAATTAAATAATAATAAAAGTCGTAATCTAATCCAAGTAGAACAATGAGGTTCATATTTTATCCATAAGATTGTATTTGGTCTAGTTATACACATACAATAGAATTAAGACATGTTTTAGTGTAAAAATAATATCATTTTTACCTTTAATTACCCTATTTACTTGTATCCGTGGTAAATAAAAGTAAAATGTTACTATTCACCAAAAATTATTTTTATCACATTGAACCCAATTTTACTTTTTGATATCAACCATGTCTCTTGTATTTCGGAAATTCAATTCATAGAAGGGGTAAAATTATCTTTTATTCAAATTTGCATAAGCTCCTAGGAGGTGGGTAAAGGATGGTAAAAAGTTTAATAAAATTATTATGTATCTAAAATTAATATAAATTGACTCCAATGAATAAAATTGAACATATATAGGTATTTGGTATCTATTAAGGAAAAAAATAAATATAATAAAATAAATAATTATTTATATAAAATGTTTGTTTTTGACTAATAACTTATTGTTTTTCACTATTCATCTAAAATTGGAACATCTCAAAAAAAATACCCAAAATTCACCCTAAGCTAATGTTGATATTAAAGATTCAAAAAATAAGTCTATTTTACTAAATTAAAAACAAATATTATTCATTTATTAATTTAAACTTAATTCTCATTGTCAAAACCAAAAAAGTGGGATTTTAAAAAAAGTAAAAACTATCAAAAGATTATCATGTTTTTATGTCCAATTTCAAAATGAAATTACTTGAAATAAACAAAATTTTATTAAATGGTAAAAATATAATCTAATTATACATTCAAACAATAAAAATTTATAATTGAGCACTATAAATAATTTTGATTAAAAAAGTTGTTTTCATTTAAAATATAATATTTTCCACTATTCACCCAAATATGAAAGTTAAGAGAAAAACCCCAAAAAATTATTAAAACTAAATTTTTATGTACCTATTCTAAATATGTAGTTTATTTTTTCTAATTGATTATATAATGTTTTCAAATATTGTATTTAAAAAGGATTCTCTATTAAAAGGCGATAAAAATGCATTTTTTGAAAAATACTTCTTTTATCTGAAAAAAATGAATGTATTCTTACATTATGTTTAAGATACTCATAATATTTATTATAAAATTATAAGGATTATATAAAGTTCAATATTCAGTTTATACTATTTCTAACCGCTTTTGAAAGGCTTGTTGGGTATGTTGTGGTGCGCTTGAACTTAGTGTTTCGTGTAGCGCATGTTATTGAATTACATTGAAGAGATAACATACTATGAAATATTAGGGTGTTATAGAAATAACATTTGAGATAAAAATATTATTTGATGTTGTGTTTATTGAGATAATTAATGATTTGATAATTTTTTTGTATTTCCTAGTTTTATGGATTATTCATTTTGATAATTATCTTGTGCTAACCATTTCTGGTTTTAGTTACTTCCTAAAGATGGGAGAAATATATTGACAAATTTTTTTTATCTATTAGATTTTTATTTTAGTTATTTATTCTTAAAAAAATTCATTATGAAAACTCATAATTTGGATTGATATAATAGATTCTTCTGGAAAGATATAAAATGATGAGAATCTACATTCCACATTTTTATATTTCCTTATATTCTTAGTCTATATTGTAAAATATTTCCATAACATTATAAAAAGTGGTTGAAGACCAAAAAAATCAATATCCATAAATTGTGATGAATTTATGGTATTTTAAACCCCTCATTGATTTATGGATCGGTGGTTGATACCTTTTTCCTATATCATCCTCAATTAGTCCTTTGGAATTTATTTTCTTTTACATGTACATATTTTCAATTATCTCTAATGTTATACTATTTTGAAACCAAGTAATGTATTATTAAAATTAAAATTTATATTTTATCTTCCCTCATATCAAGATGATTTTTTATTGTCCTGTTTTATGAAGGGCTTTTCAACAAAAAATTTATAAATAACAAAACCTTGATTACTTTAAAGAAGAAAAAATTTTGAGGATAAAATTTAATAATTATGATAGAATGTAATACAATAAGATTTTATATAAACCCTATGTTCGTTAGAGTACAAGATAAGAAACAACAAGCCTTCATGAACCAATAGATATTTTTATTTTTATATGATAATTATAACCTATCTATTAAATTGGAGTTTATTAATATGATTTACTTCTTTATAAAATATATATAATGTTCATAATCAATATAAATGTATTGATAAATTATTAATAAATAATATCTCTACTTTTAATAAAGTCATTTTATTCTAAAAATAAATATTTTCATAAAAAACTATGATTTATTGATTTTGGAAATAACATATTACAATCAATTTCTATAACATTTTGAAATTATTTTTTGATTAATTGTGTATTTCCCTACCATAGGTACCCCACATCGGTGCCCTAATATTGTTGGTTAAATGACCTCAAGAACACCTCCCCATATCCCAGAGGCTTCCGACTAGTAGCGAGGGCCTAATATAAACTGTGGGGAGGCTATACCCTATCAATCATATTATAAAAAAGCAGATATAAATATACAAAAAAAATTAATATATATTTATTATAATTATTCCATTATCAATAAAGACCAACATCGCATGATAATTTAAAACATGGATAACATTCCATAACAAAAAAAAACAGATATGTTATTTCTATATGTGTTAAGTTTCAGTATGAAAAATCAAGAATATAGGCACTGCCAACTCCCAAGTGGGTCCAAAAATCATGTCTTTCTCCCTCATCCATGTTCCATCCCAAGTAATCCATATAACAATGTGCTCTTGCCCTTATCAATTTTTACTAAAATGAAGTCAATTTGGGTACCGATCAAGAAGCTCAAGTAGTTTGTGGATAAAAATCAGTTGGACACCACCAACAGTGTCTTTGTATTATCTAGTCTGTAACACTATATGCAGTTTTATAATGAAAAAATAAAAAATCAAGTAAATTTTTTCAAAATTATTTATTCTTTAATTAAATACATAATTACCCATGTAAAATATGTCATCCAAACAATATATACCTACTTTTTCTATGATGGATTCAAAACCATATACCACAGGGAATCACAATTCATTATATAATATGTTTTAATGATCATTTAATTCTAATTTTCATACCATGGCTAATAGAAACACCAATACAATAATAAATATTTTGGACTAGAACATAATTTCTAACACCCTATTGATATTTGGATCATTGGTCCCTATCCCAACCCTCATTCTTATCACATATGGGTGTTTAAAGTATCAGTCCTTGTCAAACACTTGTTATCACATATGGGTATTTTGAGCATCAGTCAGTATCCTACACTCTATATCACATATATAAAAAAATAGCACAAATCTCATAAATATAACATTTACCAAGGTTATTAATAATTAAAAATCTTATCAAACATTCTCATCATGGTACACAATTTCATTTTATCCCAAAAATCATGGTTCTTTAATTAAATCACATGGAATAATTTCAAATTTTCATTGTTAAAAAATTTATCAAAATTTAATCATAATATCCTTTAACCCTTCAAGTTTATGCCTACAAACCATTTAATTCAAATTACCGATCTATCCCATAATCACCAATTCATAAATCGCTTCATTCAGCAATGAAATAATCATATTATTATATTAACACCATAAATAAATAAATAAATTAATTAATTCAATTTAATGATTTAATTACCAAATGTGGAAATTGAAATTCCAAAATTTCATACAAACAATTATAATTCAATAATATGGGAATTGATATTAAAACCACATACCTCATGACTTGTTATATAGGTACTCTAAACAGAAAATCCACATATTGAAGATGATCATTCATGATCTCAATGAAATGGAAGATCTAATAACAAAACCTGAGATCAAGAACACATAGCTTAAGATCCATGAAAATGTTAATATAAACCATTTATATAAGAGTATAAAACATTCCTATTTATCTAGAAAGAGAGATGGAAGATAGAGGAATCGAAATGGGGATGAAATCAGATACTGATGGAGAGATGGTCCATCAATTGGATATTTTATTCTTTAGGTATGAGGTTCGAGGGGACTTAGAACCCTCTATGGAGTATCGAAATTTGGTGGAATTGGTTTAGGGTTACATGAGGCCTTTTTGAGTTTAATATCAGGAATGTATGATTTTTTTATAAATTTCTAGCTAATTAAAATCCACATGGATAGTTTCCCTGGTAGGGTTGCATGCTTTTCCAAACCACGCTCTCTAACCATGTTCATCATTGTATGTTTTCATGATTTCTACTAATTAGACACATGTTTTTAATACCCATGTACCAACTATTAAATTAACCTCTATTTGAGACTAAATGTTTTTCTTATGGTAGGGGCACGGTTTGGGAAAACCACTCTAACCATGAACTACCCCTTTTTCTTCCATAATTACAAAATTCCACTTGAAAAAACCTAAAACAAATCCCTCAAAATATACACCATAATAAGGTTAAATGAGTACCTAAAAATGATCACGAGACATCTTCAAAAAGGTTGACATCATAAAATCTCTCCACCTTATAACTTCGCATCTTTAACCACATTCTCTCAAGAATCTCTAAGATTATGAGTTAAAAATATCTGGCCAATGATCACATATATCTACTTATCTCTCCAAATTTTCCACCTAAACACAAAAATGTTTCCACAATACTTTAATTATCATCATGATCCTTCCATACAACACATTATCACTACAATCAATTACATGTATAAGATGATTCTCAAATTATACATTAGTCTAAAGCTTAACATAATCAACATTGATCACATTATACGTCTTAGAGTGATACATCCAATTTGTGACACATGAAACACATATTTCATTTCACTATATATCCATGGAAGAGAAAATTGGTTTTCCAACAGATCAATTCTCTCCACAAACATAAAAGGTCCATCAAACCAGGACACTATCCACCCATGTCTCTGAATCATACGGTGACCCTATGACATCCCAAAACCTATTCAATATATATATATATATATATATATATATTATAATTTATTTTTTATTTAACCACCCATGTTCCCAAAGGATTATTATTTTAGATAGTCCAGATATATTGATGAATTCTAATTAATACTCTCAAAAAAATATTGGACAATAAAACTATTCTGATGTTTGCAATAAATAAACACCATAAAAGGGACTCTACCACTCCCTAAATTATATTTGTACATATTACTTATTAAAATTGGTTTTATGAAAAAGGATGAGTGAAAAAAATATCAGTATGGTGTTTTCAAAAAAGTGGAAACCAATAATTTTTTTATATCAATAGAAAATATAAAATATGGGATACAACATGAGGATTTCTAATTCATTAAATCATGAGTAATTTGGAAAATAATAATATCTATTTCTAAATAATATTAAACATTTTTAAACATTTTTAAAATCCATTTCATTCATTTAAAAAATAATAAAAATTTCTCTTGATAACTCATAAACTTTCATAAATACTTCGGAAATGCACCTTTTATCATAACATGAATTCACAGTTCACTCCTTAGATTGTATAACTTAATAGACATAGTCACATTATGGATTATGTGCACTCCATAATTCCATATTTTTCATGGGATACACCTATGATGCACCATACATAACATAACATGAGATTTCAACATTAACCTATTAATTGGAGGACTATATAATTATAGACATACCCATTACGTGATTGAAAAGATATACCATAACGGTTTGGTTTCACTCCCCATTCCATTCCATCATTCACATAATATCATAGTTTGATTGATTGGAATTAAAACAAAAAAAACATTTATTTTATATCATAATGTCCACAAAGAGTCCATAGAGATCATGAGCTTTGATATCAATTTCGTGAAAAAGGAAAACTACTTGGTTATATATGTTTCGAGAAAAAATTAGTTATTCTGGAAAAGAAATTTGTAAATATACATTCATATACATATATTCATAAATAACAGTTTTACATAAAATGATACATATATATAATCATATTTTTACATATATGTTTGAATAAAACATGATTTCGTATCGACAGACTTATGTATATGTTTGAATAATGACATATATACATATACATCAATTTATTTACATACATATTGGAAAAATATATTTTTACAATTATTCATACATATATAAATACTTATATATATATATATAGTTATTGATGTTAGATTAAAATTTTGTTTCACCCCAAAATAATACATATGTTGATACATATATATACATGTTATAAAAAAATTATTTCATATTAAATTAACTATTTATGAATATATATATACACATATAATTTTTCAAATTTAAAATTTTTTTAACTTAAGAATAAATTTTGAAAAATTTGATAACTTCACTTGCATTAAAGTTGCATAAACAAGAAAATATTTCTATGAAGATAAAACAATGGGATAACATGATTTTTAGTTTTCAAAGAGGTAATATATATATATATATATACATGCATTTTAATCATTATTATTAAAAAAATAATTTTGAAAATCAAATAACATACCATGTATATACATAAGAAACAAATTAGTGTTAAAAAAAGGTAATAAATTACATGATTTGTTTTTGAAGAATAGTTTTATAAACTCAAAATAACCCCCTTCACATTAAAAAAACACATAAAATACCATTAGTCAAAACTGATGGACGAAAAAAATTATTTAATATAAAAATCATAAATTCAGAAAAATAGTTAATGATTTAACCACATTTACCATTACTATCAAACTGATACAAATTAAATTTAATTGAAAAAATATAAAATAAATAGTTTGAAACCACAAATTGTATTACATAAAATGTAAAATAGATAACCCCGTTGAATAATTTGAGTATATATTATTTTCAAAATGAAAAGAAAAATTCTCTTTCACATCAATTGTTTTGAACCAAATCACCTTCATATGAAAAATATTTAAAAGAATTAAATCTATGAAAAATAAGTAGTTCCCTTACATAAATATAGACAAGAAATGAAAAAAAATCTAAAATTGAAAATATGTTTGATTTTGAAAAAAACAAACAAAAAAATGTTTTATGATATTTTAAAAACAATTTACATTACATGATTTAAAGAAAATACGAATACTATTTTCTAATACTTAATATTTAGCAACAAGTACCCATATATAAATTACTTCTCATAAAGAGGGTGTAGTACATAGATATGATTCTCAAAAAAGGTAATATATACATATATATCCAGTTCATACATTATTTATATTCATAAAATATATATTTCTATATTAATATTGTAGTCGGTTAATATGTAAGCCAAGTGGAGGTGGAGAAATAACTGCATGAAAATAGACCACGTTATTTTATATATCTATATGTATTTTTTTCAAAAGAAACAGTGCAAACTAGTGGAAAAAGGAAAATTGAAGGGTGGATGAAATGTGGATTACAACCAAAAATAAATATCAGAGTCAATAACCAAATAAAATATGAAATTAATCTGAATCCATTATTAAATATGGAATACTCATCAAAGACACCCAAAAAAATAAATGATCAATAGGTCATAGCCAATTACAATGGATGTAGAATGGACATAAAGGTCATCCCATGTGAACAGGATTAATGGAAAATGGTCTACATAAATTTTTTACATCAAAAAAATAAAACAAAAACCATCCATGGTTAGTTTTAAGTAGATCAAAACATTATCTAATTAGATCTCACAAGGAAATGAAACACTAACTCACGGTTAAAACCCTTTTGAAAATACTTGACCTTCAAGATCCCTCATCGGTGGTCAATGATTTCTCAAACTCATTGACGTCATTTGGTCTTCCTATGTCAAAACCCCCCTCAGTGACTCAACCACCATCAATCTTGGATCGATCCCACTCACTCATATGCACTCAAAGACTGATTCAATTTTCCCCATACCCAAGTACCTTTTTCAATTGATGCATCCCCCACCCCTATTACCATGTTTTCAATCTTTTTTATCGTTTTTTATAATATTTTTTAACAAATCATAACACATTATCTTCAAAAAAATTTATTAGTATATTATTATTTGTTTTTTAGAAATATTTAATATAATATTTTTCTAATTTTAATAATTGTTTTATCTTTATCATATTAAATTTAATTCATAATTTCATATAAATAGATTTGTAATAATAATTCATAAAAAACAAATAAAATTATAATAGTTAAAAAATACATTGCTACAATTTATTTAGATTGTTAATTATATTTCAACATTATTATGGATAACAATTTTATAATTTAATATAAATATATTCTGACATGATTAAAGATAAAAATTTCATAATTATTTTACGATTCAAATAAACTGTCTATATTATCGTAAAAAACATATGTTTTTGTAAAAATAATCAATTAAAAATATTTATATTAAAATATTCTTTTAAACTATAAAACATCATTTTTTAGAATTTAAAACAAAATCATATAATAATTTATTTAAAAATTTACAAAATATTATAAATATAAGTATATTTGATAAACCAATTTAATAAATTATCTCTTATAATAATGTTATTTTTATTATTTTTATTTATTAATAATATAAATATTCACATGTATTATTATTTGATTTCACATATTTAATCTTAAAATATGAAAAAAAATTATTTTTTTATTTAAAACATTGAATTTATTAATATTGGTGATATTATAATATTTACCCTTAAAATTATTTTCATCCTTGAAATTATATTACCATACCTACAGAAATTATGAATTTCACTATTCAGAATTACGAAAACTAGGAGTGCATGATTTTTCCTTAAATTAATATCCATTAAAATTTACAAAAGGACTCTCATTGTCCGAAGGGTTTATCCGTATATTTTCCTCTATTGTTTTCTAAAACTCATATATGACACCGTCTATGATGACCCAAGACCTATTCCATTTTTTATAATTCATTTATTATTTAGCAACCTCAGATTGCAGTAGTTTAGAGTTTTAGACGGCCTGGATACATCATTGAATTCTAATTAGAACTCAAAAAAGAAAGGAAAATATTACTATTCTTATGATTTATAATTTTTAAACACCATAAAGGGTCCTTTTCCATTCACTCACTTCTGTATGTCTTTATTCCATAAGAAAATATAATTTGGGAAACACAGGGTGATACAAAAATGTTTAGTAAGGGGATTCAAAACATGAGGAAATGTATCTGGATTTTTTCAATTAAACATAAAATGTAAAACATGTGATACTTATTTAGAATTCCAAATTTATAAAATCATTTATTGATATGAAAATAATCATATTTATTCCTATATATTTTTTAAAATATGTAAACATTATAAAAATTCATTTCATTCATTTATGAAATAATAAAAATTTAATTTGATAACTCGTAAACATTCATTAATAGTTATTAAAAACACAATGGTTTAGAACACAATGTCATAGTTCACTCCAGATATAATAGAACATGATGGATGTAGTCTGATGATGAATTAGGTTCACTATCTAATCCCATAGCATGCTTGGGATACACGTCTCACACACTATACATGACATCTCATGAGATTTCAACATTACCCAATTAATTATAGAGTTATATAATTCAAAACACACCCTTCACATGATTGAAAAAAATTTGAAAAATTGTTTGGGTTCACTCCCCATTACATTCATTCCTTGACATAATATTCAAGTGTGATTATTTGGAATTAAAAACATTAAAACATGTATTTTATATCATAAGGAACATGAAATTTGCTAAAAAACCATCAACTTCGATATCCATTTCATAAAAAGTGAAATTACTTGCTTATACATGTTTCATGATAATAGTAGTCTTTCATGAATTGAAATTTTTAAGTACACATTCATATACATATATACATATATAACAATTTTACATAAAAAGATACACCCATATAAAAACGTGTTTACAAATATATTAGAATCAAACATTATTTCTTCTCCACACAAATATGTATATGTATGAATAATTATTCATATAATATATATGTACATGAATATATTTACATACATATAGAAAATAAAAATATTAACATAAATTTTTACATATACAAAAACATTTATATATAAAAATATCAATTGATGTCAGATTATAATTCTATTTAACCCTAAAATAATACACATCTAAATACATATGTATAAATATTTTTAAAAATGTTTTATATGAAATGATATATTTATGTGTGTAGGTATATATAGATACTCTAATTCAAATATAAAATAATTTTAAATTAAACATATATTTTAAAAAAATCGATAACATCACTTGAACATAATGTGGCCTAATCAAGAAAATAATTATATAAAGAGAAAACTGTTGGAGGACATGATTTTTAACATTCAAATCCATATATATATATATATACATACCTTTACAATATTATTTTTAAAAATATAATTTTTACAACTTAATAACATGCCATGTATATATATTAGAGGACAATAAATGTTATTTTTGAAAAAAGAATCAATAATATAAATATCTTGATTCGATGTGGAAGGAAAGTTTTATAAACTCAAAATGACCACCTCAACATTATAAAAATAAAAATGAAACTCTATTATACAACATCTATGGACTAAAACAAATTTTTTTTATTTGAAAATCATTAATCTATAAATAGAATTAAAAAATTTAGCAAATTTCCGATAAGATATGTTTACAGCTTTGACATAGAACATGTCTATTTTTATAATCTGATACATTTTTATAGTTTTATATAGTGAACATTTTTGGGTTTTTCTAGAGGTTGATTCTTGATTCATAGGGGTATTGGGTCCGATTGGCCTTTATATGAAAATTTTTCCATGTAGAATGAAAAAAATAAAACAAACCAAATGGAACATGTACCTCTCTAAATAAAACTGACATACACAAACCCATTCTAACCTGGCATGAACTGATTAGAACCAATATTTATTGAATTGAATCAAATCTAATCAATATAACCTAATCCAAAATAGATTGAATAAAACCAAATAAAAAATAGAAATAAAATTTTAAATATATATATATATATATATAACATGTTGTAACTATTGAAATGGTTGATTAGATGTTATTATAATTTTTTTTACTAAATGTGGTCTTAATGTTCTTATTCACATCTTAGATAAATCTCATCATACTGGTATAATAGTTAATTTTGGATATAAAATCATCAAAATAATTTCTAATATTGAACATAAAAATAGTTATAATTGATGAGTATTGGAGAATAAATTATATTTATATATGTAGAGCATGATCTCAACCTATTTTTTTAAGCATAATTGTTGATAGAGACTATAATTATATCCTATGAATGGATACTGTGTAAATAGATTTGTAAATACAGCAGAAGGGGAGAATATATTTTATTTATATAAAATATAAAATGGTGTGTTAGCAAATGATGTATATGGTTGAATGAGATATGTATTAAACCATGTCTATATATACCCCTTTTCCATTTTCACCAATGGGATGGGACCCTGGAGTACACAATCTAGTATACACATTCACCTATCTATGTGATGGAGCTCTTCTCCAAACCGCCATAGGTATAATATACATACACATGGTTTTTGAGGATGGGTGATTTATTTGGCCTACCCCAATCATCTCAGATTCCTTGTGTTAGCCTAAATCAGATAATATTTGTGTGGGCCCTTTTAGTACTGTGTGTTATTATTTATTGCTAGTTTTTTATATAAATACCTTTGTTGTTTACCATTATTATTCTAGCATTGTAATCTTTTTATAAAGTTGTTGTATTATATTTTTATAACTAACTAGACATGATCATGCGTACACTTGTTTATTCACCACTGTGTTGAGATATCATTGGTGGTTTCCTACATACTATGTTTATACTCATACAATTAATAGGAACTATAATAGACATAAATTATAGATACTCTAGATAGGGATGTTGTCAGGAATTAGATTTATGTAGCCGAATTGATCCTGATTGTTGTTAGGTACATATTTTATGGAGTCTAGTTGGTGTATTTTTGTTTACATGATAGTCACATAGAACAAGTGCAATGGGGATATATTGGGTTGATCCGGAGGTGTCTCTACATGTTGTAAATACATTTTTAGAAATTTATGTCATGTTTGGTTTATGAATTTCTAATACGTGTGGAGTTTATTTAGTTTCTCATATTTTATAGATTTATAAATTATTTGAAACATTTTTTACGGTCCATGCATGATCATATTGGTTATATATTTATTATAGTCTTGAAATTATATAGAATGATTTTCTTTGATGTTACCAACTTCTCTGGAAGTCTTGTTGAATTCTCATCATGGCTTATATTTTTTATTTGAAACTCATTCTAGGTAAAACACATCCCACTATTTAGTTTTTAATCCTTTTAATTTCATCCAATATATAGTGATATGGAGGTGTTGCTGAGGTGATTTGGTGTATCTTTTGGGAATTAGAATATGGGGATTACTGAGATAGTCATTCATTTGAGGTTTATATATAGTGTATAGTGAATTCTTTAAACATGTCTTATAGGTTGGTTCAACCTTTGTGTAGTAGGATATATTGGTGGTTGGTGAAGTTTATTTGTTTGGAAGTCATATAGTGTAGCATGGTGTGTTCTTGGGTTTTTATTTGTATGTTAGTTGTCTGTGCGTCTGTGAAGTCAAATATATTGTGTAATTTTATGAGTTAATATGGTGTTGTGATTTTTTTCATTATAGGTCTATATGGACTCCTCGTCCTCAGCCTTGACTTTGACCTAGACCTCGAATTGTTGAGTCAATATGGTGTTTGGTGTTTTCTATTATAGGTTTATACTGAAACCTTGGCCGCAGCCTCACCCTGAACCTCAATCTCGACCTCCCAACCTCTGACTCTGCCTCTTCCTCCAACCCTCCACAACATCTTGGCCTCTGTGTCCCATCCCCCATGTCTCATCCTCCACGTTCTCCCCCCCAACCCCCTCCCCCCTCCCTCTACCTCAAACTACTGGCCTCCAACTCTCAGCCTCCCCCTTCACATGTTTCCCCTTCCCCACAAGTCCATTTCCCTCTCGCCCATATGTCGAATGATTATTTCACATGATCAACGACCAACCTTATCCTCCTTCGGCATGATCCCATGATTTGATATGTTGATGTGCATCCCATAATTAATCTCATGTTCATTGAGGAACACCCCTATAGGCCAAAGCATGTTTCTGTTCGTCATGGGGAATCTCCTGTTTGTCCAACATTCTCCTTTGATTGGGTGTTTTTGTGATTCTGGCCTTGTTTGAGAGTGAGTTCATAATGACTCTATATCCACTATTTTTGAAACCGTAGGACACATTAATTTGATATAGATTACATCTATGTTTTTTTAATTTCCTTATGTAAAGACTATTATTTCTGATTCCATATTCTATTGAACTATATGATTCATATATTTTATATAGAGTAATGTAATAGAGATAAATTAATTTCATAAAATTTAATAACTACTTCAAATTTTCTAATATCGATGACTTAGATATGTTTCTCTAAATTTATCTTAGTGAAATATTTAGTTATTATTTTTCTTCTTATGATGTATCATATAAATAAGAAGTTCTCATAATAAAAATTTTGGATCTTTTAATGAATTCATTTTGAAATTTAACAATGATGTTAGAGGTTATGAGTTCATATAAAATATGAATGCGATGAATCTTAGTTGTAAATATTATTGAATCCTACATTATCCCGTCACTATTATTTTTATGAAAGTATTTTTATGATTTATTATATTTTCCCAAGAGATTCAATGATATGAATTATCATTGTAAACACAATTTGTTTTCTTTTATAATGAAATTTTATGATCCTATATGATAGAATATTTTTCAAGGCTAGTAGACAGAATCAAATAAATGTTTATTTATGAGGTCTTGTATTGTAAAATATAGATCATGTAGAAAGAAGATGATTACTTGACGACACAGGATATCATGGATTCCACCCCTCTTAAACCAGTTTCCTGGATTATTATCTAGGTATCACTAACCATCCACTATTGTCCCTTATATGTATTTATTTTTTCAAATTGTGTAGGCATGATTCGATGTTATTGTATTATTGTTTAATATTTTTCCAACTATCCAATTTTCATTATTAATTTTAATATTTAAATTTATTTTATTTCATGTTCAAGTAAAATTACTATTGATTGTGGAATTCGATCATCTAGTGTGGATGAATCAATAACACATGCCTGTTTTGATTTCAATTTTGTATAAGAAACACAATCATTACATTTACAAAAACACATTGATTCTAGTTCTCTTTAATGTAATATTACAACTTCCTGTGAATGTGCCGTTATATAAAATAATATTTTTTTGTGTATCAAGTTTAAAAAATTAAATATATAAAGATGTTCTATATATTGAATACTTGAAACATTAATACGTTGTTTGGGTGATGATTATTGCCTTTTATTTTCTTCAGTTTTGGATAATAGTTTTGGTAAAAAAATTATATTTACCATCCCTTATTTATTTTCCTTTTCCTGTTCTCTCCAATTATCATTTATGATTTTGGATTTTCTAATTTGTAAAGTTTTCCTATGATATAAATAATGGAATATTTGAAATTCATTCTTCTTACATTTTATTGAGATCAAGGAAATGAGTCTGCTCATCATTGTTTCATTAGGAAGGAGAATATTTAGGTAATTTTAAATATTTAAAAGTCATTAATATTTTTTGTAAAAATAGTTATTCTAAAATGATTTCATTTATGATATTATGTGAATTTCATCCTGAAATGTCTTGCATTTTGATTATGTTTTTAGGAGGGGTATAACATGGGAATTATTTTGTATGTTAAACCACTCTGAACAATAGTGTTATGGTGTGAATTTATTCGATTATTCAAGGTCATTAATTTTGAGTGATTGAAATCATCATCAATTGGAATATCTATGACATGTGTTTTGATTCTATCTGGATAATAGTTTTTCAAACAATCATCAAACCAACATGATTTATTTAATTATAAACTCATGTAAACATATATATTTTTATGACTAAAGGATCCCCTTTTCTACTAATAAATGTATTTTTTACATTAAATTTTTTTATTATTAATATCTATTCTTCATAGGAGGATGTCTACAATCTCATTGTAGTGGTATTATATGAAATTTAATTCTTCTAAATAGTCATACAAAACTGATTACTCTAATTATATGTTGTATTATTATATGTGGATATTTTTCATCCAATTATATTGTGTCCTGCATCCATTGGTCTTCATCTGTTCTTTTATTCCTCTATTGGATTTATCTTCAAAATCCTTTACATCACCCATTTCATTCCCCTAATCTATGGATGTATAACTGAGATCATCCACTATATTGTGGAAGGTATTATTGTATTTTGAAGTACATCAGTGCTCGCCTCAACCATCACCTTCAGGACTATGATCATTTTGATAATTCCATGAAATGTGATTATGGTTTTCATGACCAATATTATCTTCATGATTTTGTGGGAACCCATTGGATCCTTCCCTCATACCATTATCTTGATATCCCAAGCCATGATATACCGCAAGATATTGGATCATTACATGACCTGTGCTGATTTGTATCAAGGATCAATAGAGAGTGTGGAGAATTGGGACGGTTCCATCACCATCGATGTCAAAAAATGATCTTTTAGCTTGGATAATGATGATGAAGAACCCAGTTTTAGGAATTTATACCTATAGATTCATAGGGGGAGCTTGCATCCCTAGTTGGGACTGCTGGATTGAGAAAGTCTTATCTATTGGATTCAATTCATGGTTAAATGCACAAAACAAATTGGAAGGCATGTATATGTCTAGTGACTAAATGTTTATTTATTAGTTCATTACTTTAATATATTTATTATTCCATATATTTTTATGATTTAAATTCTTTCAGCAGGTCATGATTGTTGGCACAACTAAAAATGATTCCAAAACATCATGGTTGTGTTTTTAATCAAATTGACATGGAATACACTACAATTGAAGAATTGATGATTTTGAGTTTACTCCTGAGTGTGCAATATTCTATCATTTGGACATTTCTTTGTATCATTGTTTGACAGTTGACCCCATGTATTCTCTTTTAGAACTTGTACATTTATATTTTTTTAGAACAAATATTATATACATTATCTCACCTTATAGTTTATCTTTTTACACCTTCTTCTTTCTTTTTCTTAATAAGAATCATTCCATGTATATTCATGCATGGGGGTGTTTAGGGGGTTTCCATGGGGTGTCTAGGGGAAGGGGATGTCAATGGGGGGTGTCTAGGGGTGTCCAGGGGGTAGGGGGAGGTGGTGTAGTGCGGTTTTCCGGGGGGGGGGGTCCAAGGGGGTGTCTAGGGGGTCCAGTGGAAGTGTCTAGGGGGTGTCCAAGTGGGGTCCAGTGGGGGTGTCTAGGGGGTCCAGTGGGGGATGTCCTGGGGGGGTGGAAGGGGGTTATATCTTAGGGAGTCAGCAAGGGGGTTCTTTCCAGGGGGATAGTGGGGGTGTGCAAGAGGGAGGGTTTGTGATGGGGGGTCTATCCAGTGGGGAGGGAGAGGCTGTAGGTGGTGTCCATGAGGAGAGTGGGGGTGTGAATGGGGGGAGGGGGTGTGCTTGGGGTCGGTCTAGGGGGGAAGGGAGGGGCTTCAGGGGGTGTCTATGGGTTGTCCAGTAGGGGGGTGTCCAGTGGGGTTGTCTATGGGGTGTGCAACATGGTTCTATCTACCCGGGTGTGAAAGTTGGTTCAGTCCATGGGGGAGTGAGGGTGTGCATGATGGGATAGGGTATGATGGGGGTTTATATATGGGGGAAGGGAGTGGCTGTAGGTGGGGTATAGGGGGGAGATTGTTGGTGTGCAAGGGGGTAGGGGTGTTCTAGGGGGGGTTCTGTCCAAGGGGGGAGGGAGGGGTTGTGGGAAATGTCTAGGGGGATATTAGGGTGTATGAAAGGGGGGAGGGGAGTGATGCGTGGTCAGTACAGGGGGGAGGTAGGGGCTTCAGGTGGTTTCTAGGGGGACAATGGGGTTGTGAAAGGGGGTAAGGGTGTGGTTTCATAGTCATTTTCTTTCTGGTTTGAAGGAGTAAGGGTAATACAATGTGGGAAGCTGTTATTTCTTGGAAAACCATCTGTAAACAAGGTTTGAAAAATCGTATTTATATATGCTACTACAGAACTATCTATACCCATATTTTTTTGAACCATTGGTATGTGTGCTTTGATGATACCTTTATACACCAACAGTTTCTACAAAACAGTTGGTGTATGGAAATCCTCAATCCTCGGGAGCCCATGATTCATCAAACTGTGGGTATAGCATATACCCACAATTTGATGGTCTGCACCCACGGTTTCAAACCATTGGTATAAGGAAATTTTATAGTATTGAAACACAATACCCCATGGTTAAACCACCTCAAACATGAAATATATCCCTTTCCCCTCTACACACAACCCCACTGTACCAACCTGCCTCCCCTACCCAATGCCACCAATCCTGCACTAGCACCCCCACCCCCTTCTCATTCACACCCCACCCCCTTGCACCCTGTAACACCCCCTACTCATTGCACACACCCTTTCAACCCCTCCAAATTCATGCTTCCCATAGACACCCCCTGCCCCCCCCCCTTCACCCCCTCCATCCCCACCCCTCCCCCTTTCAACCCACTTGCACCTTGCACTACCTATTACACCCTCCCCTACCATTGCACCCCTTTACCCCTCCTTGATGGACACCCCCTTGCACACCCCTTCCCCACCCTTCCCCATTCACACCCACCTTACCCAAACCCTTCCACCCTCCCTCTTCCCCTTACACCCCCTTCCCCCTCTATACTGCACACCCCACTAGATCCCCCCACACCCTGCCCCCTCTCCCCCTCGCCCTACTCATGCACACCACCCTGCCCTTAACCTTCCCCCACCTCTTTCACCACTCCCCCGACCTTTTTCACCCTCTTCCCCCTCCTCAATTCACAACCCCTTGAACACCTCCACCCCCACCTTGGTGAATGACCACCCATCAATCCAAAACCATTCACTACACATGAACCCTCTCTCTGTCCCTTGCACACCTACCCCCTCCTCACTACACACCCCTCCTTCACCACCGCTCACCCAACCGCTGGACACCCCACAACAGCCTCACCATGTCCCATATACCCCCCCAGCATACCCTGATCCTTACACATCCCCCTACACACCCCCTTCCACTCCCCCAAAAACACCCCCTGCACCCCAACCCCTCACCCCGCCTCCTATACACCCCAGCACCCACCCAGACCCCCACCACCGTTGCTAATTATTTTTGACATTATTTATTGATCGTGAGATCATTATCCTCATTCAATAGAGTGTAAATAAAATTCCTTATGACATATAATGAATGAAAAAACATAAATGCATATGCAATACTCAAAAATAACATAGGAACAGTATTTTAAGAGAAAAAATTAACATTCAAATTACAAAAAAAGGTAAAATATATTCTGAGATGTCATTGAATATAATGATAATATGTGTAAAAAAATATATGTTTTACCAATCATGACCACTTTACTCAGTATATGATTAATCAGCTTACCATGAATTATTATCATTTAGAGCCAACAAATTAGAATTATTATTATCCTAAAAAATATGTACATATTTTTTCAATGTATTTTGTTTACACTAAAATGTACTAAAAAAACCTCCAAGGAGGTCACCATATGGACCTCTATAACAACTTGGACATCATAAACTGTGATCTATTAGGGTTACTTATTAGATGAATTATTATCATCACAAACTCAAACATGGTTTCACAGCGTTTTTTCAACATTGAAACTTCCTCTGAAATCATGAAAGGAACTAACTAACAAAATGAAATCATATTGTTATATTTTTTGTGAAATACTCATTAGAATTATTAAATATTGTTTAAAAATTATTTCATGTATTCATTACATAATGTTTATTGATGATCCTAAAAATCCTTCGATGTATTTTGGGGAGTTGTATGCTATCCCATGGAATACATTTCATTACTCCAAATTTTATTTTTCATTTACTATTATGGACTCTTTATATTATAATGAACAGTAATTTTGATGGTTGGAACCTACAAAAATTAATCATATATGTTTCCATACATGTTTATAGTTTCAGAGAAATTTTCATGAATTTATAATTTATCCTTAAAAGATAATGTATTCTTATTTTGTGAAACCTGTATCTTTTTTACAACATGTTTGTTCTCTCCTTCATATTTTATCCCCTATATCTTGGTCTCCAATAATATTATTATTTTTACATGATGTGAAAAATATCTATGATCACGTGACAAGACCTCCAATAACACATATAGTAGCCTACAAATACCTTTAACCTTATTGATGAAATCTGTCATAGTTTTTCTAATAGAGACACTTACTATTTTTCAGTTGTCCCTTTAAGATTTTGTGATCAGTTTATGGAAATATTAATATGTGATATAATCACCTAAACAATTTATCAATTAATGGGTTTCATATAATTTTATGATACTCATATTTTTTAAAATATTATTTTTTTTTCAAAAGAAAATGAGACATCATTCAAACAGTCAAATATTTTAGGGTAGTGAGTTACATTTTCAAATAATTAGGGGTGGATTTTCTTCTACATGATATCATGATCCCATTTCCCTAGTAACTCAAAAAATTACATATATTTATTATCTGTTAAAGTGATATTTGGGGAAAAGTACATTGAAATATGTTATATCCTAGGTTTTCCTTATTGTGGCTGCTAAAGCTGTTGTAGTAGGGGTTTTCAACATATGTGTTTTAATCCATGGAATTATTCCATATATAAAAATGGTTTCAAATATGTATGTAGTACATGAATGTTCATGGATTATCCTTGTAAATTAGATTGTAATACCACAGTTATTCACATATAAATTATAGGATAAATCCATGATAATAACAAATGTAATGTTTAACTACACACCAGGTTAAACCATATACATTTCTTCCTAATAACACTTTCAATAACCATGGGAACTAAGACCTACTACCATAGTTATTAACCATATAAACTTATTTTTATCTAGCTATAGATAATCACTAAATGCTTCCATAATAGTTTAACCTTATAGAATTACTCACATCCTCTTGTTATG
Organism: Viscum album; assembly: GCA_963277665.1. NCBI lineage: Eukaryota > Viridiplantae > Streptophyta > Magnoliopsida > Santalales > Viscaceae > Viscum > Viscum album. Next base: position 823,823,825 of record OY728162.1, read on the forward strand.
ACAAAAAAACCACACAAAACCCTCTAAATAAAAATAAACTAAAACATAATAAAATATATAAAATAGGAATTCAGATGATCTCCAATATAATCATTTTAAGATTTCAATATCAATATCAATATAATAATTATAAAAAGAACTATTTTATAAAATTAAATGTATTAACCAAGAATAGAATTTATATCTCATATGTTCCTCAATATAAGCATCACCAGAACCATCATAACCCTCATCATCTCCTATAAAATCATCAACATCATTATCACCTACTCTCATAGAACCACCACCATCATCATCATGATAATCATTGAAAAATTCATTGGATTATTCACCTAAATCAATAAATTGAGAGAAATATCATGATAAACATAATGCATAGAGATGATAACACATTTAATTAATGAAAAAATTCAATGATTATATGGTGATTCATGTTATATCATTTTGTTACAAATAAATTACTCTGATAAACCTAATTCATACAAATTAGAACACATTTAATTAATGAAAACATTGAAATACTCTTGTGTATGATGATTCATGAACATAAAATTGAAGATAAATAAGATGGATGATTAGAATATAGAGATATAAGATGAGTCTAATGGTATAAATAGAAAAAATAAGAATTATAGAGTAATAATTTTTGGATATGGTTAAAATAATAAATTATTTTTATTTAATAATGATATTATTCTATATGTTAACTTATTTATATATTTCATGGAAGGTAAAAATTATTATAATTCATAAAATAAATGAAAAATTAGTCCATATAGGGGTAACACGATATGTTATTGGGTGAATATCTAATGGTTATTCATTAATGGATTCATTATTAACTTATGGAACACAAAATGGTGTTGAAAATTGGAAGGATTGTTATATCATAGTTGGGATAAATGTATAAACTGGTGGGATGTAATTATCATTATATGGTTAAAAGGATCAAGTCAAAACCGTTTATAATATTATATATAAAATATGTGGATAAGATTTTACTTGTAGCTTATAATGAAATGTAATAATGCTGTATTACGTATTAAGAGAGGAAATTTACTAAAAATACCATGTATCTACTTAGTTTTTCAGTATGATTTATGAATGTAGTAAATTGATCATGTTGAAGAAAATCAATTCACACTGGCTTGTTTAGAGTTGTAGATTAATAATTAAGAAATAACTTATTGTTTTGGGGGAAAAATTATTTTTGATAATTGGAGGTAAAGAGGATGATGTAACATTTAATATTATCCTAGTGGGGAGAATATAATTGTCCCATGTAATTAAAAATTCGATTCAACGATGGAAACGTGCTTATCACTGTTGAGAATTTTTAATGTAATAATGATGATCCACTAAAGAATAATCGATTTGGTCACTGTAGGATAGATCTGTAGATTCCCTGAGCTCATCATTAACTTAAGAATGATTCCAGAATATCTATACATTAAAATATAACACCAAAATTTGATCATGATACATCTTGTTCATGTTATCTCATACCTTAATACAAAAAAATATTATAAAATTATTAAAATATAACCAATAAGAAAATATATTGTTTGAATACTTATGTAGGAAATCAACCATGGTGAATAATAATCATGATAGTAAAAATATACTATATAAATGGTTATGTTTGTTAGATAAAAGTTATCAAATAATAAGAAATAATATTATCACATGAAATCTTGGCTAAATAAGAGATTGTGAAATATTAATGTCATTGCACTACATTATATGAGAGAATTGTTACAATGTAATGATTTCCTAAAGGATAGATTTAATAAATAAGATTGAATTGGAGTATCTAACATAATGTGGAAAAAATTTATGTTTCCATGTTCCACAATAATTTTTACACATCAATATATAAATAAATCATAGAAATATTTCCCTATTTGGTGATAGATGGCCTTTGGCATACATAGAGAACCATATGAGGTCACAGTTACTAATCCTCTATTTTGGGCATTAATTAGTTTATCTAGTCTGAGGGAGGATGTTAAAAAACAAACTTATTTGACCACTCTTGGAAGAAGCATAAAAAATATCACAAAGTCCTTATGAAATCTTACATAAACCATAATGTAAAAACATAATATTAAATAATATGAATAATAAGGAATAATGGACATAGAGATGAATATTTACCTCGATCATGCATGATGAAAAATTCATGGATATACACAATCTCATAAAGGAAATAAAAAAATGATAGGTGAAGGGAGATCCCCTCCCATAGCTCTAGCTATTTAAATGAGAAGAACCATATAAGGCATTTTTAAAGGTGGAATCTATAATAGTTGTTCTATTATACTTAAAAAACAACACACATCCCTATTTGGTAACCAATAAACCTCTATTTCATACCCAATGTCCCTTATTAAAGATACTATACACTTTCCTGCCCACCAAGTACCTGGTACCCCTCTATTGGGTACCATATAAAGGTTGTAATTTTTTAATAATTTATTAAGAGGCACATAATGTCTCCCAATCAAATATCCAATGACTACTATAAAGTTTTTATGTTAGACACCCCCATACTAATTGGAACTCAAAACTCTAAATAACAATTATGATCCTGTGAAAACATATCCTAGAGATGTACTAAATCTTGAAATTCCAATTCATATCCCAATTCTCAAAAATCTATCTGCTTATGGAAAAAAAATTCAATTTTCATTTAAAATTATAAACACAATAATTGTGTTGGTCTTTAAAAACTCCCAAAAATGAGAATAAAAATCTTTTATAATCATCTATAATGACCCATGATTTCTAATTTAACCATGAAAATTTGATACCATCACTTTTTATCAATTCTAATTATCCACAACTCCACCATTCAAATTCCCAATATAGACTAATTTCTTCTTCACTAAAAACTAATTTTCTCTCACTCCATGATAATCAATTATAATTGGAATAATGTATTATATTCAAAAACCACTTTACCAAACTCAAAAATGTGAAACTTTCGTAGCTTACTTCTATATACACTGATAAAAATATAATGAACACATAATTTTTCATAAAAAGAGGAGGAGGATCAATTGTAGGTGTTTGACCATATAAGAGGCACTCCAGATGAGGTGGGGTAGCCTCCTAAGAGAAGAAACCTTGGGGGAGGTGTGTTGTCCCACGTTAAGTGGCAGCGACTCTGGGTGGGGTTTCCTTGTTCAGTAGAAGTTAAGGGCACTATCAGTGGAAGAGGATCAGGGACAGGAGAGGTCGTGATGGATTGTGGAATGAGTGTTGCATGCAGAGGGTATTAGGGAATAGGTTGTCTCCATTAGGGAGGTTGAGGGTTCGAATGTTCTTGGAATTGGGAAGGATCGAGGAGGTGCCCTACCATTATTGATGAAAAAAAATATGAAATTTTTTTTGACGTGGCCATATAAATGAATTGTTGCAATAAAAATCTTATAGCCAAAAATCTATAAAAAATGGTTATAATAGAGATATAGCCGAATTTTCTATTAGTTCCACTCTTAGAGGAAATCAATTCATAACCCAGATCAATTTTTTTTAAAAAAAATTGAATGCTTCAAGTTTGACCATTAAAACCATTCAAAAAGGTTCAAATAATGCATTTTAATATTTCATGTGAAACAAATTATTATTACACACTTTGAAACTCATACACACAACCAAATTACATATCAACAACCAAACCGACTAAATCCCATTATTTATAGTCCTAAACACCAATAGAAACTATGAGTTTCCATTGAAAAATATTTTATATATCTGAAAAATCATTTTTAAATTGAAATCACTTAATAAAATACAATGGAGTTTTTTATCAAACATTTGGTGTGACCGACAGTGGAATAAGATATTTATAACAAGTATATTAAAAGAAATGACCATGTTATTATTTGTAAAAAAAGGTAAAAATTGGTCTCCATTTTAAAAATAATCATAGACATATATAGTATAACATGGTAGGGATTTAAATCATGGGTTAAAGAGACAAAATTATAGTTCAATAATTTTGAATAGTTATAAAAAAGAGAAAATTGACCGTAATAAAGATAAATTTATATCCCTTGAAAAATACCTCTAGAATGGGATCAATGAAGGTGTATCATGTTCTAGGAAAAAAAATCACTATTAAGAAACAACCTTTCCAATTAGGGATTAGTCAAAATGTTACAAAACAATAGGAGGACAAGGAAACTAGTAGAAACAAGGAAGAAGAATGAAATTGATGAGAATTGAGATTATACATTAATGATCTAGAGTAAAATCATAAATAAATCTCATGGAGTCACTATGATAGGTAAATTAATGATTGGGAACCAGTGACTTTGGGTATACGCTTGGTGGAACATAACATGAATAGGGGGGGTAATGATTCAATTTAAGAGGGTAAAAATAGAAATTCACAAAAATTAAAATCATGGTATATCGCACTATTAGAAAACCATGTTCCAGCATAGAATGTGTCACCGGAGGACCTTGATCATGGATATTAGGAAAGTCACATGGTTAAACTTAACATTTGATAAATTTTCAATTATAAATTTTTAATGTCATATACATATCACCTAATTTCTACATTGTTAATACGAACTATGCACCAAACCATGAAACAAGCACTATACACCAAAAAACATCAAAATTCAATTTATGTTATCCTTGAGAGAGAAGGAAACAATAGAGACTAAAAAAATAATTAATACAAATAATATAATAGATTAAAACCAGTGTCAAGGTGTGACAATCCTCTTCACCATAATGATTTTTTCATTAGAGATAGTCGAATAATATGATTGATTAAAAAATAAATGGAGAAAAACCCCAATATTATTGTGATGATTTGATAAAGATGAAAATTAAAATAGATTAATACCAATGATTGATTACTTTATCCTCAATGTTGAAATGGGAAAAACCAAAATTGACTAATTCTTTCATCATAGGTAACCATAATGGTCATTAATAGAATTAAAAAAAATAAAAACAAATTGATGGAACTCCAAAGTTGAAAAAATGTTGACTTCATAAACCACAACCTCAAAACCCATGGAACACCCCAACTCAATGGGCATGATGTACCAAACAAAAATAAACAAAAAAAGTAGATGAAACAACCCAAGACCCAAACAAAGACCAATGATCAACAACATTCCTTTTATGGGAGTTGTTGGTAACGAATCAAAACACATGCCCCACCCAATACCATAGCTTCAAAATAATATGAAAGGAACATATTGGGTATGATACAGTCAAAACCCCACAAATGTTTCATAAATAGAGGTCTCCCCAGCAAATTATAATTTTAATAACACTCTAAATCTCTAAAACAACAATTCATTCAGATAAATGTGAATGATTAATATCACTACAAGGGATGAAATATTCCCATAAAATTGGAATGATTACCATGGACCACATTGAAATTTAGAAGTAATGAAATACAAATCCATAAGTACTATATCTCAAATATTCCTCAATAAAAAAGATCTCATGATATATATGACCATAACCATGGAAATCCAAGCCAAACGATTTGGGATAATACAAAATATGACTATAATTACATCAAAAAGTAAATTTCCAGATGGGAATAATATATTATATCTGTATAATAGAGGTTTAAGTGGAAGTAACATTGTGAATATTTCCCAAAACACCAAAACCAAGTGAACCCATTTGAATAACCAATGCATCACATTGGATGTAACTTACAATAGGGGTAACACTCATCCGTGTCACAACACAACCTATCTTTTATTTTATTATATAATTTTCTATGGATTTTAAATTTTTTTGGGTCTGGGTTGAGTCTCGGACATAAAACATTTGAGTTATTTCAAAAAGTGTGAATTTTTCAGCTGATTTTGTTGGGAGCATGGGTGGAGTGCATGTTGGAAACACTACCTGGCTTTTCATAGGCATTGGCATGATTCACCTACTTTCAGAAAATTTAAAATGAGTAAAGATTTTGATTTATTGTGTTACATAAATTTTTTATTTTTGTTAATATTTTTATAATTATTATTTATTATTAAATGAAAAATATACTAATAATAAATATTATTGTTTTTATTATTATTTAAGGATGGTGGGTGGGCACCACATGACAAGTGGAAGTCATACGGTTTGTCAGGGTACCATACAACTACAGTATTTGAAGTGAACAAATAAAAATAAATTGGATTACTTGTAAATTTCAATTTTTGTTTAATAACTTACATTTAGAGTAAGGATAATTATGTTTGTCAAGAATAATAATATTGGATTATTATTAAAATGATGTCAGTATTTGAGTTATTATTTCTATAATTTCTATATTTTTACTAAAGTTATGATTATTTGGTGTATTATTAATATTATGATTACTTGAGTTTTCATTAGTATATATTAATGTTTTTGTTATTTATTATTATTATAATTTTTTCTTTATTCATTTAGTTTCCCTATAAATTTTTATTTCCCTTCTAACCCTTGTGGCTCCCACATTTTATTCCTTCTCTCTTCTCACTCGTCCCGCTGCCTCTCCCATCTCTCTGTTCTCCTTCCCCCAGGCAACACACCCTCCCGCATCACCTCTCCACACACCGCCCTACTTGCTTGCACCTCGGCCCACCCTACAGGCCGCACTAATCCTTTGGCCTCGCCTCCTCAGCACACCAAACTGCCACCTCACAGCTTAGCAGCGACCCTCGCCGGTGTCTGTTCCTACATGCACCACATGACCCGCGACTCCTCATGCCGACCATCTCTGATGTCCTGCGACAATGCCTCCCCCCATTGTGAACACACCAACAGCCATGTGCCCTCTATCCATCCACACACTTCAATGGAACACCCATTTTTTTCTGACCCTCTTTCCGGTGTGACTCCTTGATAGGTCATACTCCATCTCTAGGACCGTCCACTTCCAATCGGGGCGCAACACAGCAAGCAAAACCCTTCCTGGTCGTGCAACCCTCTCTCTTGACAAGTTCTCCGACCTCCCCAACACCTCACCATCCTTCTCGGGCATGGCTACCAATCCCATCACCCCCACCCCCTTCCTCATTTATTCACACCACTAGCCACATGCCTCATAGATTGGGGTGAGATGGCTTGCTTGGTCAGTTTGTCTTCAATTTTCGACACCCACCGCCAAGGGCGAGTGGTTCGGGATCGTACCGACCTTCCAGCCACTATGTCAAGGTGAGTTTGTGCTTCATTTTTTTATTTATTTTAAATCAACATTTTTATTATTTTTATATTCCTTGCACATTGCCTTTAAATTCATGATTTCATTGGTTCCTTTTTTTCACTTCCTTTGTTATTAAATTTGTAATGTACAATTTTTATAGTATTTCTTCTAAGTGATATGAAGTGTTCTTATAAAATTTCATTGATTGTGTGATGTGGTTTTAATGAATGAAACACACCTCATATTTGTTTGATACTATGTTTGGCTATTGAAAATGGTTATAATTTATAGAATCATGTTTTGGTCTTAAAAATATATTTTTAATGTTTAAAAAAATGCTTATTGAAATTTTCTAAAATAAATTTGTTATGTTTTTTGGGTTAAAATTCACCTCTTGAACTTATTTATGAAATTATTTGGTTTAAGGAAGACATGTAAAGACCAATTGGAAATTTTCATTCACTCTTCTTGTGCTGTGCAAAATAAGGGTTTACCAAATTTCTGATTGACTCTTGCAAATGTTTTTATGGATTTAATGAGGTGGTCAGTTTTCCATAAATAGGTTTCCAAGTAGGTCTTTTGTTATTCAAGGTGAGTTTTTATGGTTTTAAAAGTTGATATTTGACGTGTGGTTTATTTTTATTATGTTGAAAATTAATTTATTCGATGGTGTAGGTAATAATATTTCTATTTATGTATGTTGGGGATCTACAATTGGACATAATAGAGTGTTTGAAGTGGATTATGAATGTGTAATGATATGATATACTTTATGAAAAAGAAATTTTTCATAAATATTAATGTGTTTTTTGAGATAATGTAAATGGAACGATGTATTTTGAAAAAACATGTAGAGGTTTTTTTACAATGTTTATTCATTTTTATTGTCTTAAGTGAGGGGTTATGGATTTTTATTAGTTGTGTGTTTGTTGCAGCATATTGGAGAAGTAATTCCATGAAACTATTGATGTCATCTTGTGCATGCTTTTGCATCTGTGCAAGGCGTGACACGCTATTGTGTTTGGACTGTGAACTGAGGTAGGTCCCCCTCTGCACATGCCTTTAAATTTAGAATTTATTAATTTCAAGATATTTTAATAATTTTAATAAAAAATAAAGAGTATTAGATAATCAATTTTGGAATGATCACCCGATGTAAAAGGATCCCTTGATTTTATACACATCACTTGAAAATTTTTCGTCGTAATTAACACACAATAGTGAAAGAATTCCCATTTTTCCATTGAACATAATTCACATAAATTCATGCATAGATCTAGATTTATGATAACTGACTTATTCTGATGTGTTAACAAGTGTTTTCTTTCTATTAATAAATAAGTTTTTTCTTTAAAGTTTGGATACGGCCTATTAGGAACTTAGATAAAAAACATTTCTGTAAAAATATATTTGAGCCGACTCATGGGTGATTCATTTCTATAAGTTGGTTGCGTGTGTTGTGTGTGATGATAGTGCAAAGTTGTTGGTTACATGATTGACTTTGTTGATTCACCCCATTTTTATTACACGTGTTGACATGGGAACCTGGAATAGTATGTGAATCTTGTGATAATGATTGTTTCAATCTACAGATAACTATTGATGTACTAGTTTAGGGAATCTTATGGATTGTTCAAGAGCTCCTAGGTTCTACCCAGGTTTATTTTTGTGATTTTTTGTATGTGGTTGATGATTGAGAGGTCGATTTCGGTTGATGTCCCATGTGTGACAATTTCTCCATTACCATTAGTGTGTGTTGTGTGTTGTGTGTTGTTTTCCTTTTGACTAAAAACTAATGTTTGTATTTCGAAATTGTTCACAAAAATGTTTTAAAATGCAATGAACTTATTTCTTTCAACATTAGAAATTTTTTAAATTAAAAAGGGCAATGGAATGTTACTTGTTTTAGAAATGAATGTGTTTTTGGAAACCAATATTTTATATAATTTAGTTAAAACCTGAAATTGGAAAATTTTTATTTAATGTTAGTGCATTGGGAATTGTTTTTTGGGTGTTCCTACAGAGTTTTAATACTTATTTCTAAGGTGTTTTTTGGTTTTTAGTTTCTGTTGTACGTTTTACTCGAGCTTTATTTCCATGGGCGGGAGTTCGATGTGGTTTGGTGGGAGGATATCGGGGTCGCGAGGAGTTTTGTCCGTGGTGAGATTAGTTTCTTGTTGTTGGTAGTTCTTCTTTTTGTACCATTTATTTGTTTTGTGTTGTTATATTTTTCATCCTAATGCCTTATTTATATTTATTGGGTGAAATCGTTCCCTTGTTTTCCTCTATTTATTCCCTCATGCATGTTTCTATCCCAGGAGGAGCGGGTATTCTTCTTGGTCTATGTCATGGACCGAATCGGGTGACTGGTTCAGGGTTGACGTAGCTTGTTTCATGAAAAAATGTTATCAGACGCAGGTTTTCTTTTGAGTGGACCTTATTTTTCCAAACGCCCATTTTTATTTGGGGTTTACATAGTATGAGGTTTATAATTTTTAGGAATCGAGGTGTACGGGCGACAAGGGCATCATGTACCCTTGCTCATTCTAAACATTGGGTTACCATGGGATGTTCCGGTTGATAGTGCCTTGTGGTTGATTTGAATTGATTTAAGTTCGGAAATGAAATTGGAACCATGAATGTGACCTCTGTGAGCTTGCATGGTCTGGAAAGCAGTGTGGAGGTGGGTACACTAACCTAGATTTCTCGTTGTGATGGTGGTGTGATTGGAATATGTCCACCAAAAATATCTCTAAGTCACCCATCCGTACTAGTTTCTCCTTGTGGTTTGTCTGGGTGTTCTTTACTTTTATGAATTGGTTTGAAATGTTTTATTTTGGAAATTTTGAAATGTATAATTTGAAATGGAAATGAAAATGTTTTGATCTTTCTCCTTGTTTTCTTGTTCCATAGTGTTCGCCCCCATGAAGGATCAATGGATGAACAAGGTGTAGCATCGGGTGGTGCATCTGTAGCAAATCCAATAGTTGATATGCCCATAGATTACGTCCTCGAGTTTTGGAAATTGAACCCTCGTCTCTTTTATGGACAAGAAGTGCCTCATGGGTCAGAGGAGTGATTATAATAGATTGAGAGGAACATCAGTTTCCTTGGGTTTCCATAGTCTTTAATGGTGAATTTGGCTACCTTTATGCTTGAAGGTCCAACAAGGAAAAAGTGGAAGTCTGCGTCTTGTAATAATCCTACGAAAGATCTTACAACATATTTTTTTAAGTCATCGTTCATCCAACAACACTTATTTTAGTTGAAAAAGATGAGGAAGAAGATAGAGTATTATTTTCGTCAGTAGGGGGTTGTATAGATATTGGAATTCTATCGAAGATTCATAGACATAGATCTTTATAAATAGTGGATTGTTGTGAATGATCCCAGGAAGGCATGGTAATTTGAGACTGGACTCCGACCAGAACTGATGTCCAAAGTGGAAAAGATAAAGCTAATTACCTTCTCTGATGTTGTGGAGAAGGCCTTTTTTGCCGATTCGTGGTTTGTAAGAGGTCGTGAGAGGGGAATCCTCCATCATTGTGAAGTAGTGTAGAGGATGGTGATAAGAAGAATGAGAAGTGACCTGATGCTGGTAGTGCTAGTAGAGGGACCAAGAGGTCTTCAGACCATCAATCACCTTCTTCACAGAGCAATGTCGTGATCTGTCCCCAGTGTGGAAGGCAAGGTCCCAATAGGCTGACATGCCCATGTGCTCCGAGACCTAGCCACACCTATGGACGTCAAGGTCATTTGAAACAATTTTGTCGAGGTGTTTCCAAGAATTGCACTGAAGCCAGTACTGGATCATTAAAGGCCATATCATCACGTCAACAGGGGTAGGGTGATGTTTGGGGAGTGGTTTGAGGGGTTATCTTTGTAGTGTTTCTTGGATTTATTAGTCATCACCTATGGCATTTGTGGTGATTTTGTTCCTACAGTTGTAACAATGGTTATTGTTGAACCTCCATGAAACCTTTATTTTGAATAGAAGTGTGATTGGTAAAATTCAGGATTGTGTGTGGTGTTTGGGGGTTTCTGAATCTTGAATGTGAGGTAGTATATGCTTAAATAATCATCGATCTATCCTTAGGTTACAAAGTGAATATGACGCATACTCAAGAGAACCCCATTACTGTCAAAAAGTTCTTTATTTAATCCCTTTGTTTAGTGTGTCATGGTTCGGGTTCATTCGAGGGTGTGATGTTGTTAGTGAAGTGATGGCGGTATATTTGATACTATATCGGTTGAGCCCTACCCTTCCTACCCATCCCATTATGGTGGGGTTTCTGGATCTTGTAGAAGTCTCCGTGTTTGATTAATCTCACCAGTTCTTATGGTGGGGAGAACCACAATCAGTATTGGAGAGTTACACAGGAAGTAATTTAGAGTTATCCTGACCCATATGGTGGGGAGTCCCTTCAGGACTCCCCATGTTAGTATCATTGTTTATTTTCATTTATCATTTCGTTGGAGGTGGTCTCGTGCGGAACCACATAATACTATGTTCTTCCTCTTTAGTAAATGTTGATATTGGAGTATACCCCACCGTTTCGTTGGCCTAGGATTATGGGCATAAATGTTAGAGTTTGTTTATGTTCATTCATTCAATTGTTGAAATATTTGGTTTGGGTTCTTCTTTGTGACAATTAAGGTAATTGTGTTTTAAAGGATGATTTGTGTGTCATGGGTTTTCGGTGCCAATTTGGATCGATCAGTTAGAAGCGCAAAAACTATTGGTGGTGTGTGACACTAGATATGTTTTATCTATGGTTTTAGAACTTGTAGTTTCTTTCTAAGGATGGAAAGAGTTGTGGTGGGGGGAATTGTCACACCCCAACCTATCATTAATGTTATTTAATAATTATCATTGGATTTTAAATTTTTTAGGGTCCACGATGAGTCCCGGATGAATAACTTTTGTGTTATGTTAAAAAGTGTGCCTTTTTTAGATGACGTTGCTGAGTGCATGGCCAGAGCGCGTGTTGGAAACCCCATGTGGCTCCTATTAGGCATTGGCACAATTCACCTGCATTCGAAAAAATGAAAATCAGTAAAGATTATGATTTATTATGTTATATAAATTTTTAATTGATGTTAATAATTTCATAATAATTATTTAAGGTGAAATGATAATAATAATAATAATAATAATTAATATTATTATTATTATTATTATTATTATTATTGTAGGTCAGTCTGCGGGCAACACACGACAAGAAGAAGTCATGTGGTTTTTATGGGTATCCTACGACTATGATATTTGACGCGAACAAATAAAAATAAATTGTATTAGTTGCAAATTAATTTTTTTAAATAAATTACTTATGGAGTAAGGATAATACCATTTGTCATGAATAATAATATTAGATTACTATTAAAGATTTTTTATTATTAAAGTTATTATTTTTATCATTTATGTATTGTAATTAATGTTTTTATTATTATTGGTATATTATTAATATTATTATTATTAGGGTTATCATTAGAATATATTAAAGATATTGTTATTTGTTATTATTATTGGTATATTATTAATAATAATATAATTAGGGTTATAATTATAATATATTAAAGTTATTGTTATTTATTATTATTATTATTTTTGTTTTCTTTATTGTTTTTTTTCTTCATTTTTTTACTTTTTTCCTCTCTAACACTAGCTCCCCCTCGTATTTTTTCTTCTCTCTTATCACTCGACTCACCGCCTCTCCCAAATCTCCCTTCTCCTTCCCCCATGCAACACACCATCCCAAAACACCTCTCCTTATTCTGCCCTCCTTGCATACACCTTCTCCTTCCTAATAGGTCATGTTGCACCTCTGGCCTTGCCTCCTAATCTCACCAGACCGCTATCTCCCGGATCAGCCGTGCCCCTCGCCGATTCATGTTCTGACATGAAATTCATGACTCGCAGCTCCTCCTGTCTGCCATCTCCGACATCCTGTGGTGATTCCCCCCCTTGCAGACACCCCGGTAGCCGTGCACCATCCATCCAGCCATGTGCTTCTATGACAAACCCATGTTCGGCTGACCCTCTTTTTAGTGTGACTCCCGGCAAGCTCGAACTACCTCTCCAGGACTGTCCTCTTCCATCAGGGGTGCAACTTAGCCCTCTCAACCCTTCTCGGCCACGCAGCTGCCTCTTCAGACGAGTCCTCCAACGTTCGCGACACCTCACTGACCTACCATGTCATGGAGACTAGTCCCATTACCCCCTTCCTCTTTTTTCACATCACATCCCATGTGCCTCCTTGATTGGGGGTGAGATGGCTTGTTGGGTCAAATTGTCTTATGTTTCATCACCCACTGCCGAGGGTGAGTGGTTTCGGTTTGTTCTGACCCGCCTGCTGTTGTGTCAATGTGAGTTTGTTCTTTATTGTTTTGGTTATTTTAAATCAAATTTTTTATGATTTTAGCTGCCTTGAACATTTCCTTTAAATTTAATATTTCAACGGTTCCTTGTTTTTTGCACATACATGTTTATTAAATTATTAATGTTCTATTTTTATAGTCTTAGTTCTATGTGAAATGAATTGTTCTATCTAATTTCATTGATTGTGTGACGTGGGTTTGAAGAATGGTACATGCCTCATGATAGGTTGATTCAATGTTTGGATATTTCAAATGGTTAAAATTTTTAGAATCATTTTTGGTCATAAAAATATATTTTTGAGGTTTTGGAAAATGGTTATTGAAATTTTCACAATTTGATTTCTAATGTGTTTTGGGTTAAAATTGGATTCTTTCACTTATATATGAACGTTGTTTGTTTCCAGAAGATATGTAAATCCCATTTGGAAAATTTGAAGTTGTCTTCTTGTGCTATGAAAACTAAGTGTATACCAAATGCCTTATTGACAATTATAAATGTTTTCTGTATTTAAAGAGGTGGTTGGTTTTCCATAAATGGGTTTCTATTTAAGTCTTTTCTCATTCAAAATGGGTGCGTATGGTTTTAAAAATGGATTTTTGTTGTCTGGTGTATTTTTATTAGATTGTCCAATTATTTTTTCGATGCTATTTGTCAAGAATTTTTTGTTTAGGTATGTTGGGGATCTATGATTGGTTATAAAAGATGATTTTATGGGGTTTTTGAGTGTGTAAAGCGGTGAGATTCATTTTGAAAAAAAAATTTAAATTTTAAAGTGTTTTAGGAAATAATCTAAATTGTAGGATGTATGTTTTAAAAACTTGTCGAGTTGGTTTTTACGCCGTTTGTTCATTTGGATTGTCTTAAGTCAGTGGTAATGAGTTTTTAGTTGTTTTGTTTTTGTTGCATAACATTGAGGAGGTAATTCTGCGAAACATTGGTCATCACCTTGCATGTTCTGGTTCGTATGTGTGAGGAGTGACACGCCATTGTGTTTGGACTGCGAGCCGAGGTAAGTCCCCCACTAAAATCACTTTTAAATTTAGAATTTATTAATTCATTGATATTTTATTAATTTTAATAAATATTAAATAGTATAATATAATCAATATTGAAATTATCACTCGATTTAAAAAAGATATATTTATTTAATACATGTGACATGAAATATTTTGGTTATTAATTGACGCACAATAGTCAAAGAATTCCCATATGGCCTTTGAACATAATTCAAAAAAATTCATGTGTCGATATGGTTTGATTGTAAATGACTTCTTCTGATACGTGAACATGTGTTTTGGTTCCCTTGAGAAATGAGATTTTTCTTTAAAGTTGGTTAAGGCCCTTCTGGCACATTGATAAGATTAATTATTTTGGAAAACATACTTTGAGGTGACATAGGGTTGATTATTTTCAGTACTCAGGTTTCAGGAGTTGTGTGTGATGTTTGTGTAGCATTACTGGATACATTATTTTAATTTTTTGATTAAACCCCTTTTTATTACACATGTTGACATGGGAACCTGACATAGTCAGTGAATCTTCAGAGAACTATTGTTGGACTAGTTTTTATTACGCACTGGCTAGTGGCCCTTATTACATATTATACTCTGCTAGGGGATTTGGCCCCTTGGTAAGGCCATATAGGGATATACTGAGCATTTGGATGTTATGAAATCATCGAGAGTAGGCATCCGTTCAGGTTGAGTCGCATCTATAGTACAATCTGGATTGTTCACGAGCTCCTAGGTTCAACCCATGTTTCTTTTGGTGCTTATTTTTTTAGGATGATTGTGAGGATGAGTTCAGTTTGCTGGCCAATGTATGCCACTTTTTCCATTTCCCTTAGTGTGTGTTGTGTGTTGTGTGTGGTTTTCCTTTTGAATAACTACTAATGTTTTTATTTCTAAATTTTTCACAAAAAATGTTTTAAAATTCTATTTAACTATTTCATTCCTCATTAGAATTGTTTTTTTAATTAAAAGGGAAATGGACTGTTACTTGTTTTATAAATGAATGTTTTTGTGGAAACCAATATTTTATATAATTTATTTCAAGAATGAAATTGGTAAATTAATTATTTAATGGTAGAGCATTGAAAAAAGTTTATTGGGTGATCCTATTTAGTTTTAATACTAATGCCTATAGTGTTTTCCTATTTTTAGTTTTTTTGTAGGTTTTACTTGAGATTGCTCTCCATGGGAGAGATTTGGTTGTGGTTTGGTGAGAGACTCTCGGGGTCACGAGGTGTTTTGGACGTGGTCAGGTTAGTTTGTGGGTTTTGGTTGTTCTTCCTTTTCATGTCCATTATTTGTTTTGTGTTGTTCTATTTTCTTCATGCTTATTTATTTATTTTTATTGGGAAAAATCATTCCCATGTTTTCCACTATTGATGCCCTGGTGCTTGTCGCTAGCCCCGGAGGACCTGGAACGCCTATTTGGGTATTTCGTAGACCGACTCAGGTGACCGGTTTAGGGTCAAACCAGGTTGGTTCGTGGCAATACCTACTACTGTAGAACACTCCCAAGGATTCAAAATAATAACCCCTCACAAATGAGAAAATAAGAAATGTAATATCCTTGTTGGAAAAAGGCACCTTAGACCAATAAAGAATAATATCCGCAAAATGATCAAAATTCCACCAAGATAATTCTTGTAAAAATATAATGAGAATAATGAACCAAATACCACATTATAAAATCCAAAATATCCATGGATCAACTTCAAAATATAACAAAATAGTTAAGAATATCCACACTAAAATAAGAGTAAACCAAGAAATGGAACGAATGCATTCTTTTTGTATGACACTGAACCTATTAATCTAAACCGTGTGGGAGTGAAATGAAATGTAACACATGGAATAGGCCCAAATAATCTATATTTATTAATTAAAAAACAAATCAAATTATATCAATAGATGTATTTAGAAATACACATACCAAATATCAAAACAATATTGTCAAAATTTCCCTTTCCCCTTTTTAAAACACATAAAATACCTATCAAATGTTTGAAACATGATTCCAAAAACATGAACACCATAAAATAAATTCCCCCATTTTAAAATAAAAAACCCACCCTATGTTACTTTTTTCAATTATAAATCCAAGAATAATAATTTCATATAACTAATATAAATTAATCCCATACATTCTCACTTAAAAACCAACATATTATATTTCCAAATACTTTATTAAAACATTACCTAGAATTTCAAATAAAAATGACTATTCTATTAAAATTTTAAGGTTATGATTACAGACATTAATATTTCATTATTTATATTAAAAATCATTTATTATTTAAAATTCAATAAAAAGAATAAGTTAAAAAAATTAAAACGTCATTAAAATTTCATAAAATTAATTTTTAAAACTCCTTCCATCACTTAAAATCTAATACCAATTTTTTTTAAAACTGTTTTTATCAAAAAGAATATCAATTCTTTTGGGAAAACCTACCCTATGATACCATTAAACATCAATCATTACTTTAAATTTTTAAAAATATTTAAAATATGAAAATAATTTCATCTCACCTACAGGAACAAAAAAATGATTTCCAAACCCCAAATGTCTACATTAAAACCACCCGTCCACATAAAAACTATTAACAACATTTTCACAAACAAGAATCAATTATTAAAATAGGATTCCTACAACCAAATTATTTATGAAGGAACTCCATTCATATCAAAACCATTTTTTCATAATTTAACTCACCCATTTTTTCACTAAATTAATTTCGGTAAACCCATTAATTATATTGAGAAATAATAACTAGAACATTTAGAACAATGATTTGAAAATTAAAACTATAGTTATATTGAAAAAACATGACAATGACATGATAAAAAATGAATTAAAACAAAATAACTCAAATAAATAATTGATAGGTGGATTAGTGTCTATGTTCTACATGGAATCATGGATTGGTGGACCATGTGACAACTAAAGAACTAGTACTATGATTTATAATGAATCTTCTCTCAGGATATATATCCATTTCCAAGCCCTAGTATCACACTATGATCCCCCAGTTCACCCCCATATCATCCCCCAAAACTGAAGATAACAAAAAGAAATCACATATTATAATTAAATGATAGAAACATAAAAACTAAGACTAAAGACATGAATTTCCTTCAAATATAAAGCCATAAAATATAAACGTGTTAGACATACTCATTATTTTCTTACATATAATGTTCCAATTGTCCAATATATAGTCTAGCAGATACTCCCAGATAATAAAGGGTGCTCCAAAAACATAGTTTCATATAAGAACCTATTCTCTAATACTATATTTTTATAAACCATCATGAATTTCTCAACTTTAAGATGTAAAAAAGGAATCCCAAGGAAGGGCCCAAGGGGTGTTCACGATCCACGTAGGATAAAAATAAGCACTAGGGAATCCAAAAAAACTTATTGGGGATGATATCTTCAATAAAATATGTTAAATTAAAAGCATAAAATTTACTCAATATTCTAGAATGATTAATATGTACACTGGATGCTCATGAAAAATAAAATAAAGGGGAATAATTAGTAAATAAATCGCAATAAAAAATCACCACATCCTCCAACACCCTTTAAAGAAAAAATAAATTTATTGAACATCTATAACACCACATGTATAAAAACCAACCATAAGATAAAAGAAGGAATATAGTAATGGATTATCTCATCGATGAAACAATGGAAACTAAATAAATAAACAAACATACGTCCAAGTGACTCCATGAGTAACCATCAAACTAGAACTCAAGAATTCTCCTTGATAAATCAATGGTTTTAATAGATTATAAAATGTCAATAGGTTTGAGCATTTAGGCCCAATAGGTATCCTCCAAAAGCACTATTAATTATCATTAAAAATTGAAAACCATTGCATTCTAGTTTTAAAATAAATTTATATAATCATTTTTGGATGATAAGCATAAGAAGAATAAATATCAAGTATATTCCATTTTATAAAACTTGCACTTCCATTTTATTATATGAAAGAATCACTTATAAAATTTTTGACCATCCTATGAATATTTTTGTATAATCATTGATATTAATTACAATTTAGTGGAGATATTTTTACCGAAATAAAATTAGTTCAAAATATTGTTTAAAAAATCCTCATGGAATTTAAAAAAAAGAATATTTATATAATAAGAAAATCACACCGATTATCATTAAAAGTAAAATAAAATTTATCATAGGAATCTAATATCAGAGGGGATAATATATGAAATGACAATAGAAATAATAAATATGATTGAATCTAGATAACAACAAAAATTGATAAAAACCATCATTTCCTTACCCATCATAATTGCGGGATAAAATAATAAAATGTGGAGATTAGTTTATCGCATGGTTAGTACGTTGATCGTGATATTGAACTAGTGTAGCATTCTCAATTGGTGGTGCCACCTAACAACCCATTGATTATTATGAAATAAAAATAGAGGTAAGAATGTAAGTCCTTAAAAAAACAATTACAATAACAATAACTCACCCTCACCTCTGAACACCATTCACAGAAACAACCCCTCTATTTCATTTAGAATAATAACCAACATTAAAATATCCCCTTTAAGTAAATAAATATCTAATCCATAACAATTTTCAAAAACATATAAAAGGGAATTCATCTTGGTGACCTTTAATATTATTTAAGAAAGCTCCAATTGTTCCTTATAATATAATTTGGGAAAATGGGTTATAAATAAACATTTGAAAAAAACAACTAACACGAAATATCAACATAAAAAATTCAATCCATATTCATTAAAGGATAATAACACCCTTAAAAACAATTAGTTTCTTATAAAAATGAGTTCAAATAACTATAAAACCTTTTATAATATGAAATCCATTAATAAAATCCTTTAGGGAATTTAAAAAAATATCGTGAGTGTTAGTTGGTAAATATTTTTAATTGACATATTTTAATTGAAAGGATCTTATAATTCCATTAAAAAAAGTGAAATGTGATTTTCCTTTTAAAAAGATTCATAGACATATATTTTACTTATCATTAGGAATTTAAAATATGGTTTAACACCATGAAATCAAGATTTAATATTTTCAAATGATATATGTAATAGAGAAAACATACCATCATCATGATAATATCATATTACTTGATGAATTTCAATAGAAATTGATTCATAGAGAGCCTTACAGTCCCAATGTTGTAAAAGTAACTAATTAAAAAACATTCTTATTAAGGATAATCCAAATAAAAACATAACAAGGGGGATGAGGTGAAATATGAAGAAATATGGAATGAATAGGAAATTAACATGAATAGAGTTCATAATTTGACAATAAAAACTCAAATCACGAATAAACCCTACAGAATTTCCATCATAGATAGATGAATGTAGGGAAATAGGAACGATCCAGAATCTGTGGATGGTTCAACATGGGAATAAGTGAATGAGGTCTGAGTTTGAGGATTTAATTTGAGTTGGTGTAGATTAGGGATTCCTAAAAATTAAAACATGGGGATATCACATGTTGTGGAAGAGTTATTGACCAAACCATGCATGCCTCACCGAAGTACCTAGTGTTTGATGAATGGTTAGAGCAATTATGTTCCAACCATTTGATTGGATCTTCAGAAATATGTAGTAATTCCCCATGTTTGCTATATTAATAGTGTTAATTATCTTCAAAACTATAGAATATGAACTAGACACCCAAAAATATAAAAATTCAATTGAATATGGCCCATAGGGAGAGAGAAACAATAGAACTGAAAAATTAATATTGCAAATAAAATAGTAGAGGAAAAACAAGTTTATAGTGTGACAAGGAAACATTTTATTAATAAAACAATACACACCATTCTCAATCATCATAATACTTCAATCCAAATTACATTTTAATATTTTTCATAATTCCACAATTTGAAAGTGGGATGCTTTCTTCACATTGTTTTCTCAATTTATCTGTAGAAAATAGAATCAAGATTCTAAAATTAACGAATTAAATAAAGGAATTTCAGCTGAAAACATTTAATCTGTTCACATATAATCATTTGAGATATTATAACAGATCTAAAAGAACATAACAATAAAAAATCTAGCCATTATATTGCATTTCATAACCTCACCATCTGGAACAAAAGAACATCTCTCTATGTCAAGCCCTAAAAAATCATTCAACAAATCAATATTCTCTTTGATTAAACTAACGACTAATTGAAATTCTTTAAGATAACCCAATAAATCAATATCAATTCAATTTCACTAATTAATCACATGAAACCCTCAATATCACTGGTAGTTCCCTTTTGAAATGAATTTTTTTTGAAATAACAATAGATACCATATAACATAAATGTAAAAACACTGACCAATGAATGATAACTAAATAAATAATTCACTTCATATAACCAATGTTAGTGTAAATATTTTCTATAATATATAAATTCTATATTGAGATGATTAATTAAACAATCATGTGTCATTTCAACTATTCTATCAATACTTCATTACATTATTGTAAATAACAACACATTTTATGGGTTATCTATACATATTATAGTTAAAATAACACTAGTGCAGAAAACATTTTTTACGTCGGTTATTTTTCATTATTTACGTCGGTTTTTAGGCGACGTTAATACGGACGACGTTATAAATAACGTTTTTTACGTCGGTTATTTAAAACCCGACGTGACATCCCTAACATCACGGTGTTTATCATGTCGGTTCATTAATAACCGACGTGATAAATATGCGTGGGGGGGGGGTTTATCACGTCGGTTATTTTCTAAACCGACGTGATAAAACGCCTGGGATATCGTTTATCACGTCGGTTATGACATAACCGATGTGATTAACCCTTCCACGGGCCTATTATCACGTCGGTTTCTTAAATAACCGACCTGATAAAAAGGCCTGGGAAACGTTTTAGCACGTCGGTTATCCAATAACCGACGTGGTAAATCGATTCCCAGGACTTTTATCACGTCGGTTATATTAAGAACGGATGTGATAAAAGGCCCGGGAACGGTTTATCCCATCGGTTCTCAAAAAAACCGACGTGATAAACCCCTACCGATTTATTTACCACGTCGGTTATTTTATAACCGACGTGAAAGAGGTATTTTTTTTAAATAATTTCACTGCTCTCACCAAAAAGTAACCAGAAACCAAATAAAAATAACCATGCCAGCCCTCCCCCAAGCCCCAACTAAACCCCACCCTCATCTATACCCACCTAACAACCTGGCCAGCCCTCCCCCACCACATTGGAGCCCCACCACAACCCTTGGACACCCCCACCCCTTGGACAGCCCCCCCCCCCCCCCCCCACCCTCATTTACACCCCCACGACCCCTAGTACAGCCTCAAACACCCATTGGACACCCCTCCCATATCCCTTGGACACCCCCACCCCTTGGACACCCCCCCACCCTCATTTACACCCCTAAGACCCCTAGTACAGCCTCAAACACCCATTGGACACCCCCCCCCCCCCACACACACCTTGACAGCCCTCCCAGACCCCTTGGACACCCCCCCGACCCCTGGACACCCCCCCGAGCCCTTGGACAGCCCCAAACACCCATTGGACACCCCTCCCATATTTCTTGGACTCCCCCCCACCCCTTGGACACCCCCCCACCCCTTGGACAGCCCCCCACCCTCATTTACACCCAACCGGCCCCTTGGACAAAACTCCCAGACACCTTGGACACCACTCCCATATCCATTGGACACCCCCCCACCCCTTGGACACCCCCCCCCCACCCCTTCGACATCCCCCCCACCCTCATTTACACCCCTCGAACACTAGGACAGCCCCAAACACCCCTTGGACACCCCTCCCATATCCCTTGGACACCCCCCACCCCTTTGACACCCCCCACCCCTTGGACAGCCCCTCGCCCCCACCCCCTGGACACCCCCTGACCCCTTGGAAACCCCCCCTACCCCTTGGAAACCCCCCCCCCATCCCCTTGGACAGCCCCAAACACCCCATGGACACTCCTCCTATATCCCTTGGACACCCCCCACCACTTGGACACCCCCCCCACCCCTTGGACAGCCCCCCCCCCCCCCCCCACCCTCATTTACACCCAACCGACTCCTTGGACAACCCCAAACACACCTTGGACACCCCTCCCATATCCCTTGGACACCTCCCAAACACCCACCCACCCACCCCCTTGGAACCTCTCCCCCCATACCAAAATCCAGACCAGAAAAACCATTAACAGTAGACCAAAACAAGAAGTAGAGAAAAATTAAACATTCACTTCTATAACATTCAAAACTTACACTGTCAAATTAAAAAAAAACTAAATCCATCCTAAACGACTACGAAATACACAATTACATTGACAATATTCAAAATTACATTTTACATTACAAACAACTAAAAGTCAATCAAACCTGTAAAATAATTTGACCACTCCACATGTAAGTGTTTGATATATTCAGCAGTAAAGGGTTGAGGGTCATCAAAAAGCTACAAAGGAAAAGGATAGTAGTCAACGTGTATAATGAATAAATCAAATTGAAATATTATGAGAAAGAGGAAATCTTACCAGGTCAAAACTCAGAACTGTCCCAGTTGTTATTATTTCATACATAAATCTTAACATGTAATATCCGCATTCGATGATGCCTTGTTGATCATGACATTTCTGTTTGAATGAGTGTAAATTCAATATATTATTTTTATGTAATAAATCAAAATGTACAAATTATAAATGGATATTTACCTTCGCATGTACATATTTGATCTTGAAATTCCTTTTCTTTGCGCTTTTTCGAAAGTGGACCCATGCCCTGTTAGAAAATAATACGAATGGGGTAAATTTAAAATTCATTATAATATATAAAACTACTGTGAAATTGAAACTTATGTTCCCAATATATTCTTAAAACTTTCTCGCACATCATCATGGAGAGAGCATATCCAATAAAGTGTTTTCTCCCTAGGGCAAAAAACCCCTAACATCCAATGATCCCTGATAAAAGGAAATTTAACGTTAGTGGTTTTTTATGTTATATGATAATTAACTCTTTGAGAGGGATGTGTTTCATACCTCTCACAAAAAGGCATCATCCAACACTGTGTGATTACATTCTTTTCAAATCTATCAGCAATATAAAGCATTCTTTGTTCCTCATCCAATGCACATGCTTCAGGGGAAATCAATTGTGGGTCCACGAATCCATATACATCTATCAGCTCATTCCTCTCACAAATTTTATACAGATACCTAATACAAAGCAGACATAAGTATACATTTTTAATAAATATAACGCAAGGAAAAGGTGTTAAGACTTACAAGATAAAAATTTGCACCACGTTGATGCCCAACTTATCTCCAGTGACAAACTCCATGATATCAGTTTTCATAATCCCCACACTTAGTTCACGTCCACAGACATGAGCTTCCATTGTAAAGTCATAATGATCCGCCAACAAATTTGAATATCTTGACAATTTGTCAAGACTGCTAGTATCTGCATCTGATGTCATAGCTATCTGTCTTTGTTGTTGTCTATACAGTATTTCTTTACCTTTGAAGTATTCCTGTAAAAATAAATTGAAAAATATATTAGTTTTCAAATGATAAAACATTAATAAAAATATAAAATAAAAGATATAACATCCATACCTCTATGGTAATGAGTCGAAGAAGTCTGGATGGCCAAAGTAAAAAATGGCCGACACTATGTCCAACTGTCGTCACCTCATCTGTAGGTTATGGTATCCGAGCTGATCTATCTATAATATCCTGTACAGTGACCCTCTGATTCTCTACCTCTAACTGTTGATGATGAACTGTATCTCCTATACAATATACCATCCCATATGCAACTATATGATGTTGAGGATCATCAACATACAACTCACAATAAGTAGGTAGCTGCGGTGGAGGAGGAGGATCAAAAATGGGGTCCGCAGGATGAGGTGGGGGAGTGGGAGCTACTGGGAGAGGTGGAGTGGGAGCTGCACCCTGAAATTGTCTTTGCAAGTCTGCAAACATAATCTGTACTGATGCTCTAATCTTGTCCTCCATTGGCGCATTAATATTATGGACTTCAGCCTCCAAGGATTCTATTTTTTTTATAAACTCCCTCAACGTTAGAAGTTGAGGAACGTGGAAACACTTTTCTTACCGATACACCTGCCGGATATCCCCTTACACGGCCAGGATGTTCGGGCTTTCCCAATGCCATAGATAAAATATCTTCCCTCCCAGATGGTGTAAATGTCCCCTATGAACTCTGCTCCTCAAGAGAGTCCTGTAATAATTAATTGAACATTTCTATAATGATTGGAAATATATGAAGAAAATAGTAAACGTAAATAAATAAAATAGATATCTTACTATCCTCTCATCTACGAGTCTCGATTCTTCCGAAAGATATTGTCCTTTTTTTCCCTTCCGAGCTCTTTTCCATTTCTCATGTCTAGATGGAGGGGATGGAGGGGCCACCTCTCCAGAGCTTGAAGACTCAGCTCTTAGTTGTTGAAATTTTTTTGCCATCATTTGTTCTTCCTATAATGCATACCCTCCCCGAGATAAACTATGAGGGTATACATTTTTAGATTGGATCTCTTGATGAGCTTTCCTTGTTTGCTGTAAATTAAGAATAAGTAATCATTAACAAAACAATAATAATATCATTTATATAAGAAAGCTTATAAAAGTTTACATTTCCCTTACCAAAAATGATTCTTTTCTTCTACTTTCAAAAAATTGTCTCCATGTGTCTTCATCAATAAAAGGATATATACGACATGGATTCTCACGACTCCTATGACCATAAATGAAATCAGATGAGAGGGTTGATTTGAAATCCCTCCATCTCCTAGCAGCCAACGATAATCATTTCTTCCTGACTCCTCCAGTGTCAGGAATATCAAATGTCATCTGATAAAAAAGAGGTTAAAAATATTATATATACTAGAAACATTTAAAGAACAGTCAAACAATAGCAAAAGATCTTACCAAAATGGTCTCCCACAGCTGAGAAATTATCGCCTTATCCACACTTCTCCAATCATCATAGAGAATGCTTACTTTTCTCTTAGCCTGAGTTGCTACAAAACCCTTAAAATCTTTAGCATTTGGACCTCTAGGAAGATCATCATCATCAAACTCCACGACTATCCTCTCCTCCTTCATACAGGCAAGTGATAATTTTGGTAAACGTGTGCACCCACGCTTACCAACCTTTGAACTCTTTTTCGTAATAGGAGCATGTGAATGTTCCTCCCCAGATGTATGACCAATATGCTCATCTCCAGAATCATGTGGCTGATCAACTGATTGATCTGTCATTTTCCTTCAAATCAAAAAAACCAACATTAGTTCACAAATATACAAATTCAAATATTGTAATACTACTTAATCAGAAAATAGAAAAGTGTACTAAATTACATAATAGTAAACATTGCTAATATGGTAAGCATGTTAAACAATGATAAACATGGTAAACACAGGCAAAAGGTTGCCAAGGAGTTGGCCCAAGAAAGCTGAAAAGTGGACTCACTGAGTCCACCGGTCAGCCGGTGTGAGCTCACCGGCCAGCTGGAGGAACCAGGCAGTAGACTTGCCCACTGCCTGGTGCCACCGGCCGGCCGCTGGCTCACCACTGGCCGGCCGCTGGATCACCACCGGCCGGTCGGTGGACCAGACAGAGAGCCTTCCTCTTTGTCTGGACCACCGGCCGGCCGCTGGCTCACCACCGGCCGGCCGGTGGACCAGACAGAGCTTTGCTCTGGACCACCGGCCAACCGGTGATCCACCACCAGCCAGCCGGTGCACCCAGGACTTCTCCTCTTTACGGTTTTTATTGTTTTATCTTTTTGGTTTGATACATGTTTTAATAAGTAAAAAATTTACAATATCTAACATTATATGAAAAAACTAAATGTAAACAAGAAATAAACATGTGTTACCTGTAATTTTAGGAATGTACAGTTGGATTGTTTTCCCAAATTCCTTCATCGTGATCGTTCCTTATGGCACAAACCATGTCTTCAACATACTCATCATTATGTTCTGTTAATCTTTCCATGGAAGTAGGGATCTCACATAAATCAGCATCTTCATCAAATTCATCCTCACCAACATATTGTTTTTTCCCTTGTAAAACAACAGACCACTGCATATCTGATTGATCTACTACATAGAAAATTTATTTGGCATGTGTTGCCATTATAAAAGAATCAGTTGTGTCTTCCAATCTATTCAGATTAACAAGTGTCATTCCAAATTCATCGTGTCTGACACTGTTGTTACCGATAAACCATTTACAGTTAAAAACAGGAACTTTAATTTTAAAGTAATCAGCCTCCCATATGTCTTCAATCACTCCATAATATGCACTTGATGCCGAAATTGGGTTTCTGTCCTTAGCACTCGAAAAATGCATCGCTTCTGCAAACACCAATACACCACTATTCTGAACTGCACTTCTGTTGTCCAGAGCTTTCGTATGAAATGTATAGCCATTAATGTCATAAGAGGACCATGTTATCACATTTAAAGATGGACCACCCACTATCCATTTTAATGTCTCTGATACATCTGATCTACCAAGCAAGGTCTTTTTAAACCATGGCAAAAATGTTTTGTTGTGATCATTCAAAATCCACATTTCTTTCTTCTTTGGATGACATTGTTTCAACTCATTAATATGCAATGTGATATACGGTTGAACATCAGCTATGTTATTCAAGATGTATGATTCTAACTTCTTTATATGTTCAGCTGACAGTGATTTGACTTTCAAGCCATGAATCCCCTTTCCCTCATTATTAACCCGTTCATGGCGAGATGGAGGCAAACCTATGTGTTGCGCCGTAGCCAAGTAGCTCGTACAAAACTCTGCTACCTCCTTAGAAATATACATTTCAATAATGGAGGCTTCAGGTCGATATGGATTTTTAACATATCCCTTTAATACTTTCATATACCTTTCAAAAGGATACATCCAACGAAGATATACAGGTCCACAAAGCTTTATTTCTCGAACCAGATGAATCATTAAATGCACCATCATATCAAAAAAAGATGGAGGAAAATACATTTCCAAATGACAAAGTATAAAAATTGCATCCTTTTCCAAAATGTTTAAAGCATTCACATCAATAACCTTGTTACAAATTGAATTGAAAAAATATCACAACCTCATTATAGTCTTTCTGACACGGATGGGCAATATTCCACGCAGTGAAACTGGTAGAATTTGTTGCATCATGATGTGACAATCATGTGATTTCATACCTATCAACTTCAAGTCTTTCAATGAGACAAAATTTTTTACATTTGAAGAATAACCTTGAGGCACTTTGATATCATGAAGACACTGACAGAAGCTACTTTTCTCCCTCTTCGATAATGTATGACAAGCCGGGGGAAGAAATGTTTGTCTTCCTTTAGGAGTGGGAGCTAACTCCAAACGTATTCCCATTGATAGTAGGTCTAACCTTTCATTCAACCCATCTTTTGTATTTCCTTTAATATCTAGAAATGTTCCGATCAATGAATCACAGATATTCTTCTCCACGTGCATGACATCAATATTATGTTTGACTTCATGATACCTCCAATATGGTAGCTCAAAAAATATTGACCTTTTCTTCCAATTATGTCTGTCATTACCAGATTTTTGTGTCTTTCCCAATGTCACATCAAGGTTTTTCACCCTCTCAAAATACAAATCTGGGGATAAAGGTTTTGGAGCAGTATCAAATTCTTGTGAGCCATTGAATGCCTTTTTTAGTCTTCTATAAGGGTGATCCATAGGAAAAAACTTTCGATGACCCATGTACACTGTTTTCCTCCCATGATGCAATTGACAATATGACGTCTCTTGTTCGCAAATTGGACATGCTTTATGCCCTTTAACACTGTATCCAGACAAATTTCCATATGCTGGGAAGTCATTTATAGTGAATAGAAGCACTCCATGTAGTTGAAAATATTCCATTTTATAAGAATCATACACCCTAATACCATCAGCCCATAACAGTTTCAAATCATCAATCAGAGGTGACAAGTATACATCAATATCATTGCCGGGTTGCTTTGGACCAGAGATCATGATACTCAACATGACATATTTGCGCTTCATACAAACTTTAGGAGAGAGGTTGTAAATTACCAATAAAATAGGCCATGAACTATGTGTGCTACTGAGGGTTCGGTATGGATTCATTCCATCTGTGCACAAGCCTAGTCTCAGATTTCTAATTTCATTTCCAAATGTAGGGTACTGGGCATCAATTTTCTTCCATTGTGGACAATCAGCTGGATGATGTATTTTTCCATTACATACCCGCTCATCAGCATGCCATCTTAACCTTTTTGCATCATGTGAATTAGCAAATAAACGTTTGAAACGAGGAATTATAGAAAGATACCAAAATACCTTTGAAGGGAGCTTTGTAATTTCTACATCAGCTTGTGATTTTTCTTTCACCTTATACCGTGATGTCCCACATTTAGGACACTCTTTCAGAAATTCATATTCCTTCCTATATATAATGCAGTCATTCGGACAGGCATGTATTTTCCTGTATCCCAATCCCATCGGGCATAATATTTTTTTGGCCTTATAATGTGAATCTGGAAGATCGTTATCTTTTGGAAGAATGTCTTTCATCAATTGTAGATGCTCTGTAAAACTTCTGTCACTCCATCCATGTTTCGCCTTCAGGTTAATCAATCTTAACACCACCGACAAAACTGTAAAATCTGTACAACCAGGATATAATGGTTTTTCGGCATCACCATATAGATGTGAAACTGTCGGTTCTATCTCAATTTGTTCTGCTACAATATCGCGAATCATTTCTTCAATTCCATCGGAGTTACCATCTTGCGATTCATTATCATCAGTGACATTCTATCCAGTTTCGCCATGCCAAATCCAAGGGTTGTAACTCGGATTGAAACCATGAAAAATCAGATGATCTTTTATCTCTCTACTTATCAACTTCTTCATATCCAGACATTTCAGGCATGGACAGAAAAAAATGTCACTACTTGGAACATTTCATTTAGCAAATTCCAAAAAGGCATCAACACCTTCCTCATATTCATTGCTCATTCGATGTGCCGTAATCCAACTTCGACTCATTATTACCCATAACAAATAGAAAAAATATATATATTTTTTAGATAAGACAAATATATGTTTATATGAAAAAAATCATAATTTGAATGTAAACAATTTTGAAATATAAAACAAATCGATGTGTATTTAAAAAAATATGCTTGAATATTATTTTTTAAACAAAATATAGTAAGATATAACACCCCCCTGGACACCACCCCCACCCCCTACCCCCTTGGACACCCCCCTGGACACCCCCCAACACCCACCCACACCCTTGGACAGCCCCCCACACCCACCAACCCCCTTGTAAACCCCCCCTGGACACCCCCCGACCCCTCTGGACAGCCCCCCGCCCCTCCTGGACACCACCCCCCACCCCCTACCCCCTTGGACACCCCCCTGGACATCCCCCAACCCTCTGGACAGTCCCCCCACCCACCCGGACAACCCCAAATACCCTCTGGAGAGGCCGCCACCCACTTGGACAACCCCCCACACCCATCCAACCCCTTGGACACCCCCTGGACACCCCACCGACCCCTCTGGACAGGCCGCCACCCCCTTGGACAGCCTCCCACACCCACCCATCCCCTTGGACACCACCCTGGACACCCCCCGACCCCTCTGAACAGCCCCCGACCCCTCTAGAAAGCACCCCCACCCCTCCTGGACACAACCCCCCACCCCCGACCTGCTTGGACACCCCCGGAACACCCCCCAACCCTCTGGACAGCCCCCCCACCCCTCCTAAACAACACCCCCCACCCCATACCCCCCTTGGACACCCCCCTGGACACCCCCCAACACCCCCCAACACCCACCCACCCAGACAACCCCAAATACCCTCTGGAGAGGCCGCCACCCACTTGGACAGCCCCCCACACCCACCCACACCCTTGGACACCCGCCTGGACACCCCACCGACCCCTCTGGAGAGGCTGCCACCCCCTTTGACAGCCCCCCACACCCACCCATCCCCTTGGACACCACCCTGGACACCCCCCGACCCCTCTGGACACCCCCTGACCCCTCTATAAAGCACCCCCACCCCTCCTGGACACAACCCCACCCCCGACCTGCTTGGACACCCCCCTGGACACCACCCAACCCTCTGGACAGCCCCCCACCCCTCCTAAACACCACCCCCCACCCCCTACCCCCCTTGGACACCCCCCTGAACACCCCCCAACACCCACCCACACCCTTGGACAGCCCCCCACACTCACCCACCCCCTTGTAAACCCCCCTGGACACCCCCCGACCCCTCTGGACAGCCCCCCGCCCCTCCTGGACACCACCCCCACCCCCTACCCCCATGGACACCCCCCTGGACATCCCCCAACCCTCTGGACAGCCCCCCACCCACCCGGACAACCCCAAATACCCTCTGGAGAGGCCGCCACCCACTTGGACAGCCCCCCACACCCATCCAACCCCTTGGACACCCCCCTGGACACCCCACAGACCCCTCTGGACAGGCCGCCACTGCCTTGGACAGCCCCCCACACCCACCCATCCCCTTGGACACCATCCTGGACACCCCCCGACCCCTCTGGACAGCCACCGAACCCTCTAGAAAGCACCCCCACCCCTCCTGGACACAACCCCCCACCCCCAACCTGCTTGGACACCCCCCTGGACACCCCCAACCCTCTGGACAGCACCCCCACCCCTCCCAAACACCACCCCCACCCCCTACCCCCCTTGGACACACCCTGGACACCCCCCAACACCCACCCACACCCTTGGACAGCCCCCCACACCCACCCACCCCCTTGTAAACCCCCCTGGACACGCCCCAACCCTCTCAGGGATTTATAGAAAACGATGAAATTTTAGTGAAATCATAAAATTAGTCAATATTGCAAGTCGAACTAATAGATCTAGGGATGATAAATAAGATTATGGTGCCAAAACGAGTTAAAAGGGTTCGCAATCGAAGAATCTTAGCTAGATTCAACAAAAAAATCACAACACATATATATATACTATCCGCGAAAAAAAAAACGAACGAGTGGGAGGATTACCTGAGTGCTACGAGTTTAGATGATTGATCCGAGGAGATTAAATATGAGAAACGATGATCGCAAAACGAATCTAAACTCACGAAATGGATGAGCCGATTCGGGTTTACGCGCGAGAGAGACGAGTCGCGACTGTCGAAGGTAAACTCGCGAATGACAATCCACGGGTCTGGGTAAATTTTTAAATGAGTTATCACGTCGGTTATTCAATAACCGACGTGATAATTTTTTTAAAAACATTTATAACGTCGGTTATTTCAATAACCGACGTAAAAACCTTCCTCCGATTCTTTTTTTACGTCGGTTATTTTATAACCGACGTTATAAAGGGCTCAAAATCCGCGTTTTATTACGTCGGTTATTCCATAACCGACGTCAAAAACATCTGCGGACTCTTTTTTTACGTCGGTTATTTTATAACCGACGTAAAAAGGCCTTCAAAAACTGCCTTTTTTACATCGGTTATTGAATAACCGACGTAAAAAAGGCCCCCCGCTTCTGTTTTTTACGGCGGTTAATGTATAACCGACGTAAAAAACGAAGCCGCACGATTAATAACGACGGTTATAAAAATAACCGATGTTAAAGGTGTACTAAACACAGGTTTTTACGTCGGTTATTAAATAACCGACGTAAAAAACCTCGTTTTAAATATTATGACGTCGGTTTTATATAACCGACGTAAAAAATGGTGACGTAAAAAACGTTTTCTGCACTAGTGTAAACTTACCTTTCTAATATACGTGAATACATCATAAAAATAAATGTATAACTCTAAAAAACCTAGGTTTTTATCTATTTCATAATTATCATCATCATTTTCTAATAATAATTCTAGATTATAAGAATATTCTAATAATATTATTGAAATAAAATATCCATAATATAATAGTAATTTATATACTAATATTGATGTTCTTATAAACATAATATAATATTCGATAAAGTGAAATACCCCAAATCATTTGATCTATGTCATCACATAATAATTTACGAATTATGATTCCAAATAAATTTCATTCAACATAAACCTCTATTCTATTAATCATTATTTTCTCTAGTTTTCCATGATTTTATCAAACCACAAAAATGAACTAATAAAGACACTATCGTTTATCTTTAGAATACATAATAATGTAGGTATTTAAATGTTAGGAATTCAACTACCTCTCACAATTGTCTTTCATAATGTTTGAAAGTATATTATGAAGCTATACCTTAATATCATAAGAATATGGTCTTGAATACATGTAATAGAACATGATCAAATTAGTCCAGGCCCATGAATGAAAACTAATGAAACTATAGAGACATCTATATCATATATCATAATCACATTCAACTATTCCTTATTTCAACACAATGATCATAAAAATAGACATAATAAACATTATAATAATAATTCAATTTCTTATCTATAAAATATATAATGTTATGAATATCACAATTATTCACTATACCTTTTCAAAAATTTACATAATGACATATAAAAAAATACCCCATTCACAAACAAGAAGTCTAACAACAAACCTCATGTAGTATCCGTATAATTAGAATACAAAGAATAATTATACTATAATCATCTCTATTATATTGTTTCACCTCTCTGTTAACCAACATGAAATATCATCTAAAAGGAATTCATGATAATTTTATTTTTTTTATGATAAAATCATCCACCTAAATCTTAAATGGGTGAATTCCATTACATATTTCAAAAATAAATTTATTTGATGTCTTATCAAAACAACATATCCAAGTCATATATTGTAACATACATATAGAATGGTTATAGGTGAAAATACTCAAACTATGTACCCAAAATATTAATCATATCATAATAAACAACATATAATACTATAATTGATTGAAATTATATTATATAAACACTAAAATACATGTAGAAGTCCATGATTTTTGGAATAACACATTTTCATGATTTCTAAATTATTACATAATTCAAATTAAGGAGATGGGATAAACATAATGATATAATGACATATCTATATATGTATGTATGAACTTAGTAACAAAAATATATTTTTTATAAAAGGTAAGGGTTCTATATCAATGTTTTAATTTATTTGAACTTGATATATGTTTAAAATAAGACTGATTATTATAATTCAAAAATTCATCAATGGATCACATATTAATAATTTATCTATGATAAACATAAAATGATGTATACTTTATCCATTTATGTAATCCAAACATACTGTTCATGGATTCAAATTATTCTAGATTGAAGGAACCAATTGATGAACCCTATAAAATGTCCACACACATAGAATAAATTTCTATTTTATTATTCTTACACTTGTTATTTTTTTAATAACAAATATGTGTTTTATGATACATAAACAATAATCCTAAGAATAAAATCATTATCCAAGAGGAGGAAGTAACAAGATGACATTTCACTTTTCTTGTCTCCCTTTAAAGCTTGAGAGATGTCCTAGATGGATTCTAATTCAATGAAATTATCTAAATAAAAATTCAATGGTACCTTAAATAATTTTATGTAAATGGGAATATGTTTTCTTTGGGTGGATTAAAATATTTTATGATGATTAATCATTACTACTATACCATAATGTCATTTATGACTTTATTAACATATCTTAAATGTTAAATTTATTTCACTAGTAACATGTGATAATTAAAATATATTATGTGAAGAAATTCTTACAACTAACTTAGCATTCTCATCTAAAATATACATAATAAAACATGGATAATCAATATTAATTCAAAAAATGATTTTCCTAGATCCACTAATTTATTACCGAATAACTTATGAATAAATTGATAAATATATTCAATTATAATTATTCAAAACATAAATAATAGATTATTGAATTTATTTATTTATTTACTTATGATAATTCAAAATTTTCCATTAACCGACTTATATACATCAAACCCACATCTTCCTAAACTCAAATTCATCGAAATTACTGAAACATATCGATACACTTTGATTTTGAAATTCTTGTACGTTATATAAATCGTCTTTAGTGTTTCTCATAGACTAAGAGGTGTTTATAAAAAAACCAAGGCCCTAAAAAGATATATATTTTTTCATATCTATAAAAACGTAGTATTAAATCTTACTTTCTATTATAATTTCATTATCTGACAATATCTCATAATGAAGGATGGTTGATTTGTTTAACTATCATATCTTTGTTTATTTATAAATATTTGATCATAATTGATTCTCATTACTTCGTCTATAATGGACATGTATTCATTCAAGGCTCTGGCATCCTAGTAGAAGTGTTAGAGATATCATATTATTATAAAAAGATATGATAAATCTCATCATGATCATTCAATCAATTTCATAATTTTAATAAAAAACAAAATTAAAAATTCCAACCCAACATAATAAAATGGTTTGGTCTTCATGATATATCAATGTATATAATCAAAAATGTAAATTTATAATTATGTCACATTAAGAGATAAATATGAATTATCATATATCAGAATATATAGCGACACCCAAAATATGTGAAGTTCCTATTGGATGTATTTTCCTCAAGATCTATAATACTCAAGAACAAAAACTGTGAACTTCAGGATTAGAATACTTAATGAATACACTATAAGAAAAAACATCCTTTGTGTTGGTTTATTAGCAGAAGTTTCAAAAAACCCATGACTAATTAAACACCTGATTCTCTTACATTTCGTCCATATCTATTAGTGGTAGTTAACTATAATCATCAGGAAATGAAATTTTAATGGAAATTATTTTAAAGTAGACAACAAATATTTTTATATCAGTAGTTATTAAAAAACAATTTTTTAACAGATTTATTATTTTCACACCACCTCTCCTTTTCTTTTTTCCACCACATGAATCCCAATGGTCCACCATCCCGTGGAATGAAATCCCCAACATATCATCCCATATCCTCCTCCTTTAATTACATGAACCTGCAATCCCCTTTTTCTTCTTTATATATACCCATTTTATGTTTCTCAATCTCCTCCTCTAATTATTTTCCAAAAAAACTCTTTATTCTATGTGATTTATCCTTCTATATCATATTTTATAGGAACCTATTACCCTTATCTATACATTTATTCTGGGTACTTGGATTCTTTTTGGAATAACTACTCTTATCTTTTCATTATTTTAATTTGATTTCGATTAAATTCTTTGGATTTCTAGAGGTATTTAAAATTGTTGATTTGAATTTTTGGGATATAAAAGTTAGAATTTATAGTAAATTGAGTATTTCATGATTTACGATGTTGAGGTATATATACGTTTTTAAATATTTATAAATTTTATTGATTATATAATTTATAGATAAATTTTAGTAGATTTTTAAGGTAATTTTTTTGGTTTAGTTTCCTTTAAAAAAAATTATTTACAAATTTTGTTAGATTTTTTTTAGTTTATTTGTTAATACATTTTAGATTATTCATTATTTTATTATTTTACATATATTTATCTAAATGTTATTTGATATATTTATATCGTATAATATGAAATTATAAAATAAACTGATTGTAATTTTATTATATTTGATGAATATTTCTTAATTAAAATTTAGAAATTCTTATATATTATTCTTTGATATGTTTTATTTTTAACATGAATTTATTTAATTTCGGTGTGTTAAATTTTTTTAGAGATATTTATTCATAGGTTAATATTTTTGTTCCTACATGATTCATTAATTGAATATATGATTCATTATTTTATTTTTTAAGATGTAGAATATTATCAACAATATCTTTCTCAATTACAAAAGGATACATGCATTTCCCAATGACTAGTTGTTTTATTGGGTAAAATATTTTGATAGAGATGTGTGTAAAATCTGTCATAATTCTAGATGGATGTTGATGAATAATGATGAATGTTTGAATTAATATAATTAAAATAAAAAAATAAATAAAAAAACTATAAATTATTTACATTACATTCCATTAGAACCATGATTAGAAGTACTATTTATGTCTTTTAAAACTATAAATAAATTGATGTTTCATTATATGTAAAACAATAATGATAAGTCTACACATCATCAAAGTGATTTTGAAGCCTATAAATCATTTTATTATTCATATCAAATTTTATATTTATATCCTAGTAATGTATGTTTGGTATTTTATAATAACATATTTACTCTATTCAGGAAGCAATATACAACCTATAATAGGTGGATAATTATTTTGATCTATTACAGTCTTCATAAGAGGATGTGTATTCAAAAAATATCTTTTTTTATGATCATTCTAGGAAAATAAATACCATGAAATAAAATCAATTTATACCTTCATCCTCTTATAAAATATTTTCAAGAGTTACAGGACAATGGTATAGATACATATGATTCATCAAAAACAAAAATGTTAATAATATTTGTTTCTCTAATGTGGAAGATTTATGATTTCCTGGGACTAAAAAAATGACATGTTTGAAGACTCACACTTGCCAGACATGACTATTTTGTAAATTTGAATTCAACCATAGAATAATTCCTTATAGAAGAAATTGTTGTTTCATCATTCAACATAAATTCATATATGTATCTCATTCATATCAGTCTAAAATTTCATTAATCAATGAATGATATTGTTTCTATCCTCCACTAAAATTGTTCTCAAGTTCAAATTTCAAGTCACAATTATTAATTTTTTATGAAAAATTTTGTAAAGTGTATAATTTGAACATTTCTTGTAAATGAACCACTTGTCTTCATATTTAGTTGGTAAAAAAAGGAAGAAACATAATATATATTCTTTCAAACAACCTTTTTGTGTATTTCAATATTTAACATCGTAATCATGATTTTATGAACATTGAATAAAATGTATGTGGAAATTTTGTTTTTATAATATTGAATGACTTGGAAAAAGAAAAAATATAATCATAATAATCATAAATATTTATAATATATGAATAAAAATCATGATATATGTTAAAATTATAATGTAATGTATTTTCAAGTACTTTTTCATTTAATTTATAATAAAAGTATGTTTTCTATTAATGATTGAATATTGTGGAAGTACCTCGTTATTTTAGTAACATATCCATATAAATTTATTCAAAAATAACAATTTTTACATTGCCTTTAATGTGAATTCTCACATAATTTTATAGAGAAGTTTATGCCTTTGGTATCGTATAAACTGTTACTGACCAAAATAATAGATGTTTTAAATGAGTTTTTCAGATTCTATAAATAGTCTTTTATGAAAAAATTAAACCCCATTGAGAATGAAAAACATTAAGAACTTTTATTAATAATTATTTATAATTTTGATATTATATTAACTCTATCATTTTTCACTGTGGTGGTTCAATGTTACAATGGATTTGGTTTATAAAGTTAATGTTATATAGCTCATTCTTTATCGATGGATGAATACCATAGTGTGGTATTTTAATCATACTTATTAATAATTAGAATATTCAAATTTTCATACTCCTTTCCTATATGGTTTATTATGATATGTTAATTTTTCAGTAGGTTTTTAGGTTATTTTATGTATTTTATAAGAAATAATTCTCAACCATATGGCTCTATTGTTGAAGGATATATAGATGAAAGGAGTCTTATCTTCTGATCAAGGAATTTGGATAATATTGAAACATGATTTAGTTGAGTGATATATGTTTCTGATAACAAAAATAAAATATACTCCTAAAACATGTCAAAAAAAATCCAATGTTATATACTCTTGTTATGAAAATATTGTTAATTTCATTGACACAAATAGAAAATATATAAGAACATAGATATGTGCTACTCAATAGAGATATTTTAAATCCTTTTGTTCAAGAACTTATTTGGAAAACTATGATATGAATTTTAAGTTGAACACTAATAGATAATTAGATAATAAAATCCATTAAAAATACTTTATTGATAGTTTCTAAAATCTTCCAAGATCCTAATCAAATTTATATTCACAAGTTTTTAATAAAATTATCTTGTGTATCTAAAAATATTTTATATTTATAAATATATATCTTGATTATTTTTAATCAAGTAATATTGCTTTATGGTTGGAATATTTATATTGAGGACCTTTTGAAGATGATTAGGATATTTTATGATTAAAATATTAATGGATTCAAGTTTTATATAGGTCTGAATGATGAAGGTTTTAAAAAAATATTAAAATTTTCATAGAATTCCCAATGTTGGAATACTTCTGAATGTTGATTTTAATTATTGAATTAAATTATAATGGAAAAGTTTCATTTGGGCTATTAAAATTCAAGAGAGTCAATATTTATTGGGGAATAAGGATTTATTTGATACTATTTAATAATGTTAACATACCAATGATAGTTTATATGGATGATGTTAATCAATATAGATGAGAATATATAACATGATCCATATATTTTGGCTTCACATGCTAAAATATTTGAATATGTGGATAATAGAGTCAAGAAGGTGGGAGTGTTGGAGTGCATGTCAAGCTAATAGAAATGTATGATACATGTGATAAAAGATAATTTTTTATATTACAATGACACATATCAACAACAAATGATTGATCTATATGTCTTTGATTTTATTGAAGTAGTTAGTCATGGGAGGGAGGGTGTAGATGATGAAATCATGTTAATGACAAAGGATGAACATAATATGTTCCATGGTGAATCAATTTATTGTATTCTTAGTTCTCCATTAACATATATATTATTTTCTTCTTTAGAATATGTCATGTAATATAATATTTATAAACAATTTTAAAATAATATTCCATTTTTATGATGTATATCATGTTATAACTTATATTATATTATTTTTGGATACAAGTATTCTAAAAACCATATAATATGATGATAACATGAAGTCGTTAAAAAATACATTGACATCAGACACATATTATATTCTCCCTCCATCATCAGTTATTGTAAATGGGTTAATAATATAGAGATTCTATTTTCATTACATGACTCCAATAAATGTACAAATAAGATCAAAAGGAACCATTCCTCATCAAAATAACTCTCATAACAACCTAATAACTGATTTTAATAATTCAATCTTCCTTATGGATCTCTACACATTAAGGTTTAACTTATCACATTATATATCCCCACTATCATAAACTAAATACTAATTTACACTCTAAACACCCTATTAATACTATCCACAAGAAATTTATACCAAATATTTCAACATAAATATCTTATCATGGGATAATATGATAAAAAAATATCTTAATTCAAAATCAAACAATAAATATTTTAAATTTCTAACAAATTATAATAAAAATAGTAATTTCCATATAGTTGGACAGTATAGACATATGTATTATAATTTTTCGAAAAATGGTTTTATATCTACCATTAGTGAATTTTAATTTATTATTATAAACACGTTCTATACAAAATCCAATCCTAGGATAATTTTTTAAAAATATTACTATTTTGATGTATTTTGATTCAAGGATGTCAGTGGAATTAGATGGAGTTTATATTGAGTGTTCATTATCTAATAATATGGTGTCATAATTAACATCATGAGGGTATTATAGCATGGACATGATTGGTATGAAAATTTTAATGTGAAAGAATAATTTTTTACATACCAATATTAATTTTTTCCATTTTACATATATTGGGTTACTGTAGATGATGCTAGAGGATTTTACTACTAAATATAGTGGAAATTAGATTGTGACATGATTTCCATTGCCA
Organism: Viscum album; assembly: GCA_963277665.1. Classification (NCBI taxonomy): domain Eukaryota; kingdom Viridiplantae; phylum Streptophyta; class Magnoliopsida; order Santalales; family Viscaceae; genus Viscum; species Viscum album. Next base: position 823,864,200 of record OY728162.1, read on the forward strand.
TCAAATATGATGATCAGAGTAACGTTATAATCTCTTAGAAGAATTATATTTTTTATAAACAAGTAAATGTATGTCAAAATAAATATATATAGTGTATTTTATTTTATATATCACTTAAATGTATGTCTAATTATTTTTCATATGTATTTCTGGGTAAGAAAAAAAATCCTCCTGAAATTTAACCTTAAAATGGGTGGAACTAAAACCGGTACATTTATATTAATTCTTTTATATTATTTTGATTATTTTTATAAATTCAGTTTTTTTTACACAATATGTAATGAAAACTAATTTATATTTCAAATTCTATTTAACATAAGAATCTGATGTTTTGATTGCTATTTGTCAATGGAAACATGAGTAGTGTAGATCCTATTGGCATTCAGGCCTAGAATTTGGGGATATAGTTGATATTTGATCCCTCTATTCATGTGTTGTATTTTTTTAAAACTTATATACGAATCCTTTTTTTGTATTTCCCTGATAAATATATATTTATGTATTGAAAATGTTTTCTTATATAATGTTTATAATTATTAAATAATTTTTTGTGTTATGAAGCTATTTAAAGTAAAAAAAATAAATATGTTATAGATATATTTTCACTTTATATTGATGACATTCCTGTATGTAGATCACCCTTATTTGATATTAAATTTCTATATTGTATAAAAATTTATTGAACAACCACAAAATAAAAAAGTGTTTCTTTTTATTTAGATTTTGTTTTGACCACCACTTCCAAATGCTAAACCATTTCCAATTTATGGTATGCACTACTAAACCATCTTGAAATATTTTCATGGTCTTTATAATGGCTATTAATATATTAATATATATATATATATAAATAATTTAGATAACCCATGGAAATATTTTAACAATAGTTATAACTACCACTAAATATTCTAAACATAAAATAAATTAAATTTCCACATTCTATATAGAAGCGATTTATATATTCATAAATTTTCTCCAAGAAAACAATTAGTAAATGAAATTTATTATTTATTATCTGAATTAGTACAACACATTGTTTTGAGAAAATTAGGAGAACCAATTACCGGTTTTTTATACTGCTTCAAGAATCCATTTCTAATGTACTGTTTTCATCCCCCAAAAAGTGAAAGTCATATATTATCTTTGTCCCGTCATATTTTTTAATCTAGATAATAGGTCATATGTTTAATATTACTCTCATGTTTTCATGGGGTTCTCATTATAGATTTTTGTTTCTATAAATATTTTATACAAAATGTAATATATGTGCATTACCAAATCTATTACATAAAAAGGTTTTTTTGTTCTCATGAAACAAATAAATTGTTAATATATCATACTCCATGCATTATTTAGAAATAAAAATTAAAATTTTATTGTTGGATAAATGAAAAAAGCTAATAAATCAATTACTTTTACTAGAGCCAAAAAAATAACTACTAAAAACATATTAACTCTCCCATGAAAAATAATGTTTCTACTAAGATATACTGTTATTAATTAGGTATACAACATTTTCATATGTATAGTTCCCTAACTGGAACTTCAAATTCATATGTATAATACTATAAGAGATAATATCTCAAGAAGTATATTACTCTTGAAAATTATCATAACAAGGAGTTCTCTTCCAGTATCACTACTATAATATTATTATAATAAACATGATGAAAAAATATACTTCTTTTGTATAATTCCATGATCTAGAATAAAGATACATATTTATCATCCTTCATTAATTAAATTAGAAAATGTAATATACTCATATTATATATAATTGTTGACCACTATCTATAATGATCATATGATTCTCATTTGCTTTTCTTAAATATAATAATATTTCTTATTGATCTATTTGGATGGTAATTATTATTCCCCCTTGATAACTTGATCTTATTATTATATATGTACCATAAACATGTCCCTTGTACTTCATAAGTACTAATTGATAATTATAATTACATGTCAATGGAATTATCATGGATTTTTTTTATATTTTATACCATGATTAAAACATAGGAAATAGGAAATCGGGTATATAATATAGACTATTTGATAATTCCATCACTAAATGATATATTGTTTTATTTATTTTCATAATCTCTTGATATTTCATATGAAATATCACTTGGTAATGACTTGTGACAGGTGAAATTTTCAAAAAATACCCCCAATTGCTTCAACTATTATTTTTCAATACCCTCTCAATTTATGAATATTGAATTAGTCCAATTAACCCAATAAATAAATATTAGTAAATCTTGTTCCCTACCCAAGGGGATGTTACTTTAATTTATACATGATGACATATTTTCATCCAAGCCTTACCGAGCTATAAGAATACTTTTTTTCATATGTTATAACTACATATCACATGGAAAACTATGATTCTCCCTCTAAAATCATGTAGACACATGAAAAACATTTCATTCCATGACTGAATATTTTCTTTGATCCTTAATGGATTTCTGTTTATTTTTTAATATGTTGAATATTTTGAGGTCATAAACCCTTATAGTTGTATATTATAATATATTTTAAAGGTTTCCATTTTAAAATATTCTTTTTACATTCAACCTTAAAATATATTAATGTAATGAATCAACATCGGTAGACCTATCACATCTCCCAAGATGGCCTACCACAATACCTAGTGCGCATTCATGCTAACCATTATATGGAAACACACACCTGGGTATCAACACATAAACTATTTGGAATGATATCACCCTATAAAACAAAATAAAATGACTTGTATATTACAAGATAAAGTTAAAAAACTAATGAATGTCAGGGAAGAAGCAATATGAAACCATGAGACATAACATAATAATCCAAAAGGCTAATCCATGAAATGACCTAAATCAAATAACAAAACTATGTTTCTTTGTGACCATCCTCTACAGAAATCATAAACAACCATGGACTGAAATTGTATAAGATTAGTTATAAAAATACATGACAACCATCCCTTTATCTGGATCCTATATAACTATATATGCTTATACCAAATGCAATATGTAGGGTCTGAGGGAAATACCTAGTAGGATACAACCACGAATCTATTTAATGACTATTAAAATGAAACCATTAGTTCTAGATTCATTACAAAATATGGTTTATAAGAAATTTTATTTAAAAACATTTATCATAATTATCCCTTTGGTTTTACCTTAAAATAATCCATATGCAATTTCATAAGATTATGAAAATATATATGACTGATAAAATAGTTCAAATCGATAAGGATCCTTCATATATAAAAAAAGAATTATTTAATAATTTGAAGTATAAAACATCAATATCATGAATAAAACCATGAATAATTGGGATCTAGACTTTGAGAATGAATAACTAGGTCACACAAGTAAAAATAAAATGATAAATATAAATCCTAATGATACTAATTCCATCCACAATATACCATTACTATAACCATAACCCCTAGTGGTGACACACTTACTATGGTTTTCATATGTCCAAAACCAGATGCACATGAAGTCCCCATGTCCCATGTCTTCCCATGATGTTCAAGTAAATCATGCACATAATTTTATAAAAAACCTCTACATGAAATAAATTACCACTCCCATTCATTAATATAAATTTTATATTAAATATCATATTTGAGGGATTTCATAAAACACATGAAGTGTGTAAAAATATTTTTAAATAAAACCACTTTTAAACCATTTTCCATTGTATGAAATATGTCATTTTATAAAATAGATTTGGTTGATATCAAACCTCACATTTCCATATTCCAAACCAAAGGAAAATAGAATATTTATAATTTGTGCAATGAGAAATAACAATTATCTAGAGACACCTATCTCACAAATGGATGAAACATAATCACCATAAAAAAATTGATTTTGTAAATATAGAGATCCAGTCCTCACAAGCATAGATCTATATGAAAAATAATTAATTCCTCACCCAACAACATTGATATTATTGTCAAGCTACATGATTATTCTAATGAGTTAAAGGGAAGAGAGAATGAGTGTAGATCTTGAGAAAATATAAGAAATAAAGTGGGTATTCTTGTATACCATGAAGATATCAACCTAAATATATATAGAATCACCAAGATAAAAGAGGAGAAATTTTTTTATTTTCATGGAATGTATGAGTCAAACTAATGGGAAAATATTGTAAAATTTGGGGAAAAACTGACGGGGTCTGGGTAATTTTATAATTTTATAAAACTAGTATGAGTCAATAAATATGGAATCACTTTTAGAAAATCTATAAACAAACCATGTGGTCACAACTATACATTAAAAACTAATGTGTATTGTTACCTAGGAATAGTCACATAGAAATAATAATTGTAGGAAAGTTGTGATGTTTCCTCTATATCCAAACAAATCAACTCACATGGTTTTCCAATAATTTTCTTTCAGTTATAAAAACATTGTTAAATATATTCAAAATTTTATTAGATCCATCAAATATTTATTTCATGATTATCACATAGTTACTATTAATTTTTTACAAGACATATGCCTATCCTTTTTCTCCCAAAAACTGAAAACATTGATCCCTAACTTCGAAACACACTTAGAAGAATGATAGTGAAAAAAGGTCAAAACATAACATAAATGTGACCCAAAGGGTGTCAAAATTATCCACACCATGCCCATTTCATTCCCTAGAATGATCTTATGATTCTGAAATGTCAATGGAAAAGGCCATTATAGCATCATCAACATTTCATGTTCCCAAACCATGTGTCTATCCAATCAATACTGTCATATTACATGGATCATGGGAATTATTTTTCAACACTAAACCTTATTTAGATGATCCATAATCTAAATTGGGATATCATAAACTAATTTATTGGCATTAAGAACAAAATAAACCATTTTTAAAATTAATAATGTTTTGATTCATAACTCCTTTTTTGGTAAACCAAAAACACATATCATATTGATGTCATGTGAGATAGAAAGTCCAACTAATATCCCACTTTTAGAATATGTTTATTGAGATTATAATATTCAATAAACATTGTTACCAAAATTTCATATCATCCAAAAAGAATATTTCCCAAATGAGATGAATCATTGAGATAAAACTGATCAAATATTGAAAATTAAAGAGGGAAATTACAATAGTATACATAGGATTTCTGTTGACTCTATGCCATCATTAACATATTTCATATAAACTCATAAAAATTCATAATTTATTGATTTTTTTTCCCAACAAAAGAATATTTTCTTTAATCTTCCCAACATAATTTATATTTTCAAAGATACCCATAAAAATATTTAAAGGGTAATATTTTAATCAAACACTAATAATAGTTTTATAAGGAAACTCATCTAAGGACCAACTATTTTCCCAAGAACCATCAAAATAAAGAATTCTTGCCTAAACCATATCCTAAATAATTCAACTGGATTTCTCAGTTTATTCATCATTATGATCATTATATACTATAGGTAACATCAATTGGATACATATCACCTCTTATTAACCTTCCCAAAACGAATATTTAAAATACATATCTCTATTATAAATAATAATAAAAGGTATTGCATAGAGATTTATGATAATTCAGATATATGTGTTCCCCACTATTCTACCTCTTTTTTATCCCTATTGTAAACTAAATGGGACGATTTTTAATGTAAATGACTGATCACCCAAATAATATTTAACTAATATGATTCTATGTTATTCTTATAGTGACATCAAATCTCATCCCACTTACATAATATAATATGTAAACAAAACAATAATATGTCTTCTCTATGGTAATCTAACTTAATATTTTTTAGATAATGAATCATTATAGAAAATACCGAATCGACTAACTCATCCCCAAAAACTAATACCAAACTCTCAATTCATGATTCATTTGGTAGTCCTAGGGTGTATGGAAAAATTGGACTTTCTTCCACTATCCATCAATTTCTGTAGAAATATTATTTGAATGACCAAACAACATCATAAACTAGAAACAACATAATGAAACTCACTCTAATAACCCATGGTCAAATTAACATAGAATATTTAACTAAAATGATGAAAATAATTGTGTGTTCTATTTTTACGAGGAATCAAATCATCAAATAAAGGCTCATATTTCAGACAATATTAACACTCATTCCCATCAACTTCCACATAAAAGAACATATCAGTTAATAAAATCATCACAAATAATTCATCCATAGACACTTTCTTGGTATTTTGTGTTAAATTATTTCATAATGAATTAGTGACCACATTCAATTTAAATTTCTATATGAAATATCAAAAAACAAATGTGAAGATAACCAACCAAACAACTTTTTTATAGGTTCGTATGCAAATAGGAAGAAATATACTTTAGGCCCATATAATCCAAATATATATTAACACTAACTATGAAGAGATAGTGGTTCCAATAATTTTTACAATGAATCATGGTAAAAAATACAAAATCATTGTTTGGATATTTATTATCATGGTTGATTAATTAGTAAGATCAATATACCACTTCCTTTTCACACTATATTATAACACATCCCAATCCATTTGCCATGGAATCAAAAAATATATTGTAACCAAAACCGGATTCCAAAAGAATAAAAAAAGGAAATAAATTCAATCTCACTTTAATTTTTTCAAATGATCATTGAGAATTGTCATTCCATTAAAACTCAACAACCTTACTATATAATTCTAACATATGACATAAAATCATCAAGAAATTTGGAATGGAATTTCTATAATAAACAAACAAAAAAAAGATGATAAAAATATCAAACATATTTTTGGTTGATCCAAAGAAGTCATTTCCTGAACCTTTTTATGATTCTATGAGATAAATCTCAAAAACATAACGTAGCCCAAAACCCACACTTTTCAGATAGAAAATAAAAATTTAGTTATCATTGAATACATATGATGTTAATTCATAATTTTTTGAACAACTTTAATATGATATATAAATTCTTACATAGTCTTTAAAATCAACAAGATATTATCTACAATAACAACCATGTAGCGGTCCAATAACCAATAAATGATAAAATTCATCAAATATATAAACACCAAATGATTGTTAACAAGACCAAATGGAATATAGAAATACCCAAAATTTCTATTCCATTTTTGGAATGAAGTCTTCAGAATATCCTCCTCTCAAACTCTTAAATGATGGTACAACTATCAAAAATCAATATTAGAAAATGACTAGGATCCCCTAAGTTGATCAAACATATCATCAACTATAAGAAAAGTGTACCCCTATTGAATAATCAATTTAATAAATTTTTTATTCTCAATGAAAAACGGAATGCTCCCATATAATTATTTTTTATGATAATCAGAGAAGTACAATGGGACACACTCATATAAACAAATATTATGGACTCAAGATCCTAAATCTGAACATTAATTTCATTTTACTTAGTGGATTTCATTTTATAAAATGTTGAGGAGATTAGGATCATCCCCTGAAGCGTGTCAATAGTAAACTCAACTTCTCTTTGGGAAATTAACATAGAAAATGTTACTAGGAGAATCCTAATGTTACCCATCCATAATAGTTGGAAACATAACACCATACTAATGATAAATGGACTCAATAAACATCTCTAAAAATTGACATCATATCATTATAACCTCATGAATAATATTTCATAATCACTTAGATTTTGGATTCCACTCACCATTAATTATATAAATAAACCCATTGGTAGATACAAACTAAAGATGAAAATGATAACAATCAACATTGGACATAAAATGAACCATCTAATAGATTTAAATTATATGTTCAATGATATTAATATTAAGGACTATGAAATTCCATATGACCTCATGGTTGGTGATCATACTGAGGCACATGGAATATTGAAAATCATATTATTTACACCATCATAAAGGAGTAAAATGATCAATAAAAATTGACATAAGATTTGATCATGATCCCATCACATTTTTAAATATTAATGATATAAAATAATGGGATGGAAAGTTATCAAACGGATCTAAGAATATAGATTATGTAATAAGAATTATAAATATCATAGTAGTCAGACCCACATTAGATTCCAATGGTGAATACTCTTCTATATAAATTAATAAAAACTAAACCATTATATTATTTTTTTATTGCCGAATCACCCCCCCATAACAGTATAATGAGATCCACCACATTTTCATAGCCCTTAACTGGTCATAGGATCTTTTGATAAGGTGTATCCAACTCTACATATATATGAAACCCTTATAAAAAACATTTATGGTTACCAGATTGAAAAAAATGATGGAAGATATTGGGTGTTACTATATAGTTAGGCTTATTAATGGCTAGGTATTCCATAATGGAAAAAAACTACCTCATATTTTACTGAAGAACCCTCTCTGATAGATCCTTATGAATATAAATAACCATTATTATTCTTCATTTTTAGAATAGGTGGAACTCCATAACTACCCCCTATAGTAATATATTCTCCACAAAGAACTATTTTACCAACAATTTCTACATATGCTATAACCACATTATAAACTACATCTGTAAAGGTTATCAAGAACATGATCATAAGTATCAATAAAGTTGTTAGCATCAGACACATGTGAAACCATCTAGCATTGAGGTATCTATTATTGATGTGTTTTGGAGATAGATGGAATAACATTGAGAAATAAGTATAATACTCCATCAATAATTGGTATCATTGATCCATGGTGAAAAACTCCCATGTCTTTTATACAAGTAAGGTAATAGGACATATCTGCTTGTTGAAATACTTACTGAAAGTTGTCTATTTGAGTTCCTTGTGTAATTTAGCTATCATGATGGAATCCAACCATTTAATAATATGAATTTCAATAATATAAGTGGAAATTCCAACCATAAAGTACTCTAGAGCCCCTAAAACTATAAAATATGTTCTATTCTATCAATTTAATCCTCAGGTTCTTTGGTTACTTTTTCGCCAAGGAAAATTGGTTTAATTTTCTTGGTAAACATAAAAGGGTAATTCAATATCCATTATAAATTTCCAAAACCATATTGAAAATGTGAATGAGTATCCTAGATTACTGTTTACACTAATGAAATGTTTAATTAAGGGGGATTGTATGGGAGTTTTTTAATTGCTCATTCCTGTAGAACCAAAGAGAAAATTCTGGAGACATTATCTATTAAATACAATAGGTAACACCTTATTAAAAATGGAAGACATCTCTGAATTAAAATATAAAAATCCAGAATCAATATTAAAACCCTTAAACAACGAAGATAGAAGAAAATATTTGAATCTAATAGAAAAAATTGATAAGGATCATTTAAATAAAACCAAATTCATTCTTAAAATTTAGAGGATAGAATCCTTGTCCACTAATGGTTACTAAAGATTAGATTTAAAATTAAGTTGACCAGGAACCCTTACACACTAAGAAACTGCATCTAGATGGATGCAAATATAGTATATAATATACCACCAGAGAAAATTCCAATTGACGTAGTTTTGTAACAACCCACCATGTGTCGACTTGACATGTCACCTAAGCAAGCCTGACACATTGGAAGAATGTTTTTTATCACCATGGACTAGTTACAAAAAACTATGTATCAACATAGACTATAAGGACCTGGCCTTAATCATTACCTAATATTGAATAAATTGAATTTTTATCATTGAGGATCTTTTCATGTTTAGAGTTTTAGAGAATTAGGACATAACAATTACATCTCAAAAGATTAAAAAGTAGACACTTCTACTATGTTTACATTTTTTTATATAACATAATAACTCTTGAAAAAAAATCCATTTTCTAGATCCATGTTTTAGACATAATGATTTTCCCTTGATCCCATACTTGACCCTATTCCACATTATGTCCTGTGAAAAACATTTCAAAAATGTGGGATGAGCATAAAAATCATAGTAAGGGTTTTAAAACAAAAAAAAAAGAACACATTAGATCATAAATACATATAAAACATAAACTCAATTACTTACCTCATGAAATAATAAGATTTATGAATAACACATTGATATCATAAATCATAAAGGTATCTTATGAAATCCATTACATTCTTACATTATAGCTATCACAAATACATAAGGAGTCACTATGGAATACCCATCACAGTATATTCACTAAATCTCATAGGATAAACATTCACGTTTACCTCCATCACATTACCCAATGCATTAGAGAGCTACCTCGAGCTCACATTCCCTGTGATTATCATAGAACCACGCGTATACGTAAACAATTACCAAGGACCATAACATATTCATAACACATAACACAAGTATAAAGGAAAGATAACATTTCCACATATCAATCACAATATATAATTTCAATATATCAAACAAGATATTGAAATAAGGAATCCATTATCAACCCCATTTTCAATACCAAATATTTAAAAGCATATATGAAAATTTTTTTCCTTTTAAAAACATTACGGCTTGTTAAGGAAGCCAAAGATCAAATAATACTCGCAGTTGTGGAAAATGGTCATTATCACTACTGAAGTTAAAATAACATCACTTTTTTAATTTAGAAAAAAACATCATAGAAAAATATTACATTTGAATGAAGTTAAATGTATAATTTGTTTATACAACGTATAAAATAATTCTGTGTATTAAATCCAAATATGCCTCAATGAATGGAGATAGAGACGAAGTCCCTTACCTTGTGTTTGACATTACTCGTTCATTCCTTAACATGCTAAAAAATAAACTAAAGTTAATTTATAATTACTTCAAAGACATTTTCAAGTTTATTATTCCTCTTATATCACTTATTACCATTTTATAGACATTACAAAGTCAAATATGTTAATAATGGTCATTTTGTCGATATTTGTTACTTGAGTAAAACATGAATACTTTATAATTACAAGTTGTTCATTTGGTACGATATCCATTATCTTTAGAATGATATAAATGGTTTAGATATAATATATATCATATATATCTAGTGTATACATGTATTTATAATAGTATAAAACATTTATAGGTAAGAAATGAAATGCAACGTTCATTGAGACGGTAAGCCGTACGTACGCATGAACTCTACATCCATTTCTATTTCTTATTTTAATGGAATTAAACCATAATGATACCTAGTTATATTATAATTTTAGTATATTATCATATATAATATTAGTAAATTCATCCTTTATATGTCCAACATAATTAATTAACGTGTCATATCACTTTGAGGGGGCGGTAGTCCGCACATCCTCTAATGAGATTATAGTATTTACCCACTATTAAAACCATAAAGGAATTATATAAATGGAAAATATAGGAGAAGAAAGAAAAAATAAACATAATATATATATTATATAAATATAGTTCCATCATAATGGCCACCATGAGAGGTGGTAGGAGATAATTGAAAAATCATCGTTTCATGACACATTTGGTTGCCATCCACAGAAACATTATGTTCTTCACTAATTAGATGTTGGTGTCTGTAAGTGTTTTTCTAATACCTATCATAAAAACATCCTAGTATATTTCGAATACTGTTTTTGTGACAAAAGAAAGTAATAAAAATAGTTTAGGGGTTGGGGAAGTAAAATAAAAGAAAATAAGTTAAGAGAACATTTTATTTGGGTAACTCCCTTTGGATTGAACCAAAAGTAATCTTGAGGAGCCTTCTGCCTAAGGTAAGGATTATAAGAGGAGGATAGGGATGTAGGGATCTTATTTGGAAATAATTCGGATGATCCAAAAGGATTAAGAGGTGTGAATAGTTGGTTAGAAGTGGTCTTCTTTTATAAGGGACAGGAGGGGCCTTTTAGGAAAGTGTGAAAACATTATTTTATTTTAAACTTATGTTCGGTTTCAAAAGGCCCAACAAACGTTAAAGTAAAATATACGATGACTAATATTCGAAATAAAATCATCCAAAAAAAATTGGACATGTTTTGGATAATATTTTAATAATTTGAATATTAAATAATTTAATCATTTGTTAATGAGGTAAACACTGCATCATTATTGTGTCATAAATAATTTAATCTATTAGATGTCTAAAAATTAATAAAAATTTAACATGATGTAGGAAATATTTTTATCATTGTAATTAATATTTATATTCTAAATTATTACTTATGTAACCATATGTAAAAATTAATTTACTAAAAGATATTAGTTTATGTCATTTTTGTCTTTACTTTAAATTAATTAATCTAATGTGTTATTATCACTCCCATTTGGCTCCATGGGGTCCTAAAACTGACCCAAGGATTCCATGGGTCGTCCATGACTCATCAAATATGGTTAGAACAAGTGTTAATGTAAATTTGAATAATTATAATAATCTTTTTACCTTAAATTACCCTATTTACCTTTAAACGTGGTAAATAAATATCAAAAGTTACTATTAAAAAATTATTTTCATCTCATTGAACGACATTTTACTAATTAATAACAACCATGTATGTCTTATTTTTTGAAATTCAATTCACAGAAGTAGGAAAATTTTATTTCAATGAAAAATTCATTTTTTTAACTACCACTTAATGGTTTCACTATTCATAAAAAATTGTAGCTTTTCAAAAAAATACCAAAAATTCAGCATAAGATATATTTGATATTCAAAATTAAAAAATGATGTCTATTTCTGACAAATTAAATACATACAAGATTCATTAATTATTTTAAAATTAATTTCCGTTGTTAAAACAAATACCGTGTTTTTCAGAAACAATAACAATCAAAAGGCTAACACTTTTTTATGTCCAATTTCAATGTGAAATTATTTACAATGACCGATGTTAGATTTAATGGTAAAAATATATTATAATTACACTTTAAAACAAATTAAAAATATAATCTCACCATATAAATAAATTAGATTAAAACAAACTTTTGAATTGAAATACAATATTTTTCACTATTCATTATAAAATGAACTTTATCAGAGAAATTCCAAAAATTTACTCAAAGTAAATTTTTATGTCCCCATTGAAATGGAAGATTTTATTTTTTCAAATAGAACACATAAAAGTGAACAAAAAAATATTTAAAAAGGATGTTCCATAAAAAGGCAATAAATCGGACTTTAAAAGTAAATTATGCTTAAAATTAGATCATTCACATTTTAAGCCACTAAATTTTATTGGATAAATGTAAAAACATTTAGAAAAAAATTATAATAATATTTTAGATATTTATTTCCATTACCACCTATAAAATGACTAGTCGTTAACTACGATTAAGAATAATAATATAATATTATTAGTGTGCAACAAATGATTTCAAGGAAACACGTTATGGTGTATCGGGTATGCTATCGAACAAAGCAGCCCCTTTAGAGAAAAATTAATATTTTATTCAATAATATAAATAAATATGAAAAATGTATTATTATTTATTTATCTGGGATGTTACATCCTTCCCCCATTTTCAAAATTGTGTCCTAATAATTTTATTCACTTATCAAATATGTGGGGGTATTTATCCCACATAGCATTTTCAGATTTCCATGTTTCCTCTTCAACCATGTGGTCTTTTCACAAAACCATTACCTGGTGAATTACCTTATTCCACAACATGTTCTCTCTTTGGTCAAAAATATGGAATGTTTTTTCTTTATAAGAGATATCCTCTTCCAACTGAACTACCTGAAGTCATAAAACATGATAAGGATCTGGCATGTACTTTCTCAACATCAAAACATGAAAAAAATTGTGTACGTGGGACAAATGTGGAGGTAATGCCACTTTGTAAACAACTGATCCAACATTCTCTATGATTTAATAAGATCCCATAAACCTCATACTCAACATTCCCTTCTTACAAAAATGCATCATACATTTCCATAGAGAATCTTTAAAAAAACAGATCACTTACCTCAAAAAAGAGATCCTTCCTCCGGTTATCCGCATAAGTTTTCTGTCTGCTCTGAGCTGTTCTCATGTGCTTCTGAATCAACTAATCATTTTCGACCATTTCTTCTACCAATTCTGGTCCCATCAGTTTCCTTTCACCTACTTCATCCCAAAAATCTGAAGTTTGACACCACATCCCATATATTTCCTCGAATGGTTCCATCTATATACTGGAATGAAAACTACTATTATAGGAAAATTCAAACAAAGAAAGATATTGTTCCCATCATCCCTTGTAATCCAATGAAAAATCATGTATCATATCTTCCATGTTATGTATTGTACATTCTGATTGCCCACTTGATTCAGGATGAAAAGTTGTACTAAAAATTAATCCAGTACCCAATGAATTCTGAATGCCATTGAAAAAGTTAGATGTAAAACTGGGATCACTATCAGATACAATGGAATGGGAAACACCATGAAACCTGACTATCTCTTTATCATACAACCGAGATAGTTGATCGAGAGGAAAAGAATCTCGAATATGAAATAAATTAGAAGATTTAGTCAACCAATCAACAATAACCCAGATTTGATTGTTACCTCGAGATGTCTTCGGTTATCCCACAACGATGTCCTTTGATATATTTTCACATTTCCACTCTCAAACTGGTAAAAAATAAAGAATCCCTTTTGGTAATTGTTGCTCTTCTTTAAGCTGATGACAAGTCAAACACTTCATAGTAAAATCCGCAATACCTATTTTCATTCCATCGAACAAGTAATACTCCGAAAGATCCATGTACATTTTAGTATTGCTAGGATGATCTGAAAATAGAGAACTATGAGCTTCACATAACAACTCATTCATCAAATGTAAATTTCAAGGCACACATAATATTATCCCAACCTCAAAACACATTAATTATAATCATTGAAATCAGGCAACTTACCCTTCTCAACCAACTCTACCTTTTTCAAGAACTAATTATCTTCCTTCTGTGATATCATAATTATATCTGAGATAGATGATTTCACTAAAACCTAAAAAAATTGAAGAACTTCCAGCACCAACAACTTCTATTACAAAGTTTATCAAATCAAAAACCAAATAATCTCATTTCAAACATAACATGGTTAATGAAGCATTTCTTTTTCGACTCAAAGCATCAGTCTCTATATTTTCTTTTCCCGGGTGGTAATGAATTGTACAATAATAATCATTGATTAATTCCATCCATCTCCTCTAAATCATGTTCAATTATTTTTGGAGTGATTATATATGTAAATTTTTTTTGATCAGTATATAATTTACACTATACTCCATAAAAATGATGCCGCACAAATTTTAAATCAAAAGCAACAATAGCTAATTATAATTCATGTGTAGGATAATTTAACTCATGAGGTTTCAACTGACATGAAGCAAATTAAATTACCTTATCATTCTACATAAGTACATAACCATGTCCTTTCAACGAAGCATCAATGTAGATGACAAATTCACCATTTCTAGAAGGTAATGCCAAAACTGGAGCATTCACCAATCTTCTTTCAATTCTTGAAAACAATCATCAAATTCTTTTGTCCAAATAAACATAAAACCTTATCAATTTAACTTAATCATTGGGCTAGATAAACATGAAAATATTTTCAACAATACTCCGGTAATAACCCACCAAATCATGAAAACTACGGATCTTAGTTATATTTGTGGGTCTTGGCCATTCTTCAATTAATTTTGTTTTAGAAGGATAAATAGTTATGCCATTTTTTTAAAATAATGTAAACAAGGAAAGAAATTGTTTGTAACCAAAATTCACAATTGATAAATTTCCCAAATAGTTTCTTTTCTTTTTAGGTTTGCAAGAAAACCCATAAAATACTATCATTCTCCTCTTTACTTTTAGAATAAACCAAAATATCCTCAATGACCACAAGCACAAACATATCCAAGAACTCATGGAAAATTCTATTCATAACATCGCAGAATACAGAATGTGAATTGGTTATCCAAAAATGCATCACTACCAATTCATAATGGCCATATCTACTAAGAAACGCAGTCTATGGAATGTCTGCTTCCTTTACTTCCAACTGAGGGTACCCCAACCTCAAATGAATCATCAAAAAATACTGAGCTCTATGGAGCTGATCATAAAAATCATCAATATGAGGGAAAGGATGAATGTTCTTAACAGTGATGTTATTCAATTCTCTATAATCAATTCATAGTCTCATTGCACTATCTTTATTTTTAACAAACAAGAAAGGAGCACCACATAGTGATGTTCTAAGTTGAATGAAGCCTTTATCTTATAACTCAGATAATTTATTCATTAACTCTAAAAGTTCAATTTTAGCCATTCGATAAGGGGATTAGAAATTGGATTAGAATTAGGAATTAAGTCAATAGTAAATTTAACATCTAGATATTGTATATTACCATGAAACTCATCAGGAAAATCATCAAGATACTCATTTACCACTGCAAATAAATAATCTAAATAGTTCCTTTATTTTAAACAATATGTGCAAGGTAACATTGATTTACATCTTTTACTATTTTCTCAACTTCCTGATATGTTATCAAAAGTAAGGGTTCATTATTGTACTCAAACTATAAATCATTCTAAAATGAATCCTTTATAGCTCTACATTCAATCTTTGCATGATAAAAAGACAACTAATCCATGCCCAAAATAATATCAATCTCTAACGGAGGCAAAAAAATAAGGTTTGTAGGTAGATTCTTTCCACACACAAGTAAAGGAAGGTTCTTATAATTTATTTTTGTCTCACCATTTTACTCCTGGTGTTTTTACCATAAGTTCAGTATTCATATCATGAGTTAGAATTCCAAATTTACTAGAATACTTCTCAGAAATCTAATATTGTGTTGACCCTGAATCAAAAAACCCATTGGCATAATATAAACAATAAAATATTTTACCTGATAGTACTTCATTTGATGGAACAACATCTTCTGATGTAGTTGAAAATGATTTCACAACCCCGTTCTGCTTGTACTCTGGCTGTTTTCCCTCAGTTGAGTTCTTCATCGGACACTTATTTGCATAATCACCCGTTTCTATTCACTTAAAACATTTTACTAACTGTAAATCATATTTTTTCTAAACATTACATTGATCTCTTTCAGTGCAATTTTGAGCCTTATGTCCCATTTTACCACATTGGTTGCACTTACCATAATTCAAAAGACATTCCTCATCATGTTTTTTACCACAATATTCATTAACTGTAAACATAATTTGCTTACCATCAGAATTTTTTGAAGAATTCATCCCTTTCGGCTACCATATCGACCTATTATTATGTTGTTTGTCAAAGAAATCTTGATCATCGACAAACACCATTTCCACCTTCTCCGCACATCGAAAATGTTTTTCATAACTTTTGAACTCACGAGAAACCAATTCCCTTCGATACATTGGATTTAATCCTGAGTCAAAACTGTTGATTTTACTCTCAAGATATTGTATGTAATTTGGAGCATACATTGATAGTCATTTTCATCCTACTTCATAAGAATCCACTGATTCATCCTCATGCCTCAATTCTAGAAATTTTTTTTATCCTACGACGAACCACCTTAGGAAAATATTTCTCAAGAAACATAACTATTAATTCATCCCAATCAAGAGCATCAATCTCCACACTATCCATGATATTTTTTACCATCGACCACTATTAATCAACTTCACATTCAAATCGGAAAATAGAAAGACTATCCTTTTGATGTTCTGAACACCCCATATCATCAAAAATCTTCTCTAGTTCTTTAATCCATCCTTCTACTAGAAAGGGCCAGATAATCCTCTAAATGATGGAGGATGTTACCCCATGAAATTCTCCACTACATACATGTTCCTCTATGGTAGATCTGGCTGATATTTCGCATAGATACCACCACCATTTATATCCTAAGTCAATTGTGCCATCACTGCAACAAACTGTTCAGTTCCAACACTGACCATCTCTGATCGCTGATTTGAAAGGTTGTTTTCGCCTTGATTTCATCCCAATATTGATACCATGTTTCCTCCGTAGAAAACCCTTATGAACATAGAAATTTCGTAGGTGAAGCCACATGGTAATCTTTAAATGCTATATTATTAACATAAATTAATTTATGGATATGAATTTAACAATACCCTAACTCCTAGTTTAATCAAACCCAACCTCTGATACCAACTATAAGGCCCTAACCTTAATCATTACATAATATTGAATTAATTGAATAACTCACATTGAGTATATTTTATGTTTTAGTGTTTTAGAGAATTATGACATAACTATTACATCTCAAAAGATTAAAAAGTAGACACTTCTACTTGGTTTCCATTTTATTCCTAAAATAAAAACTCTTCAAAACAAAATCATGTCCAGTTCCATGTTTTTTATATCATGATTTCCCATGATCCCATTCTTGATCCTATTTAACTTTATGTCCTATAAAAAACATTTCCAATACTTGGGATGGGCATAAAAAGTTCAGTAAGGGTTATAAAACAAAGAAAGGAAACATTATTTCATAAATATATACAAAAAATAACCTCTATTACTTACCTCATGACATCATAATATTTATTAATAACACATAGAAATCATAAATCATAAAGGTACCTTGTGGCATCTATTAAATACTTACATTGTAGCTATCACAGCTACATAGGGAGTTACTTTGGAATACCAATCACAGTATATTCTCTAAATCTTTTAACAGAAACATTCATGTTTATGTCTATCAGGTCTCCCAATTCATTGGAGAGCTATCTCGGGCTCACCCTCCCTAGGTTTATCATTGAACCACCCGCATACATAAACAATGACCATGAACCATAACCTAGTCAGAACAAATTACACAAGTATAAATGAAATTTAACATTTCCACATATCAATCAAAATATATCATTTCAAGATATCGAACAAGATATTGGAAAAATAAATCCATTCTCAAAATCATTTTCTATACCAAATACATCAAACAGTATATGGTATTTATTTTCCTTTTAAAAATTACGAATTGTTAAGGAATCCAAAGATCGAATAATACTCGCGGTAGCAGAAAAACGAAGTTGTCACCACTTACGCTAAAAATAAATATTCTTATATTGTTGTTTAGTAAAAAGCTTCGTAGAAAAAGAATACCTTTGAATGAAGTAAATATTAAAATGTTTTTATATGGAGTATAAAATAATTTCATGTATTAAAACAAAATATGCCTCAAAGAAAGGAGATTGAGACGAAGTCCCTTACCTCCTGTTGACATTACCCGTTTGTTCTTTAATGACCTGAATAATAAACTAATGTAAATTTATAATTTCTTAAAATAGTTTTTCAATTGTATTATTCAACTTTTAACAATTATTACAATGTTATAAACATTACAAATTCATTTATGTTAATAACGGTCGTTTTGTCGATATTTGGTACTTGAGTAAAAAATGAACCCCTTATAATTACAAGTTGTTCATGTGGTAAAATATCCATTATCTTCAGAATGATATTATGGATTTGATATCATATATATCATATAGATCTAGTATATTCATTTATTTATAATATTACTTAACATTTAGAGGTAATAAATGAAATGCACCGTTCATGGAAATGGTAAGTCGTACGTACGCATGAACGCTACTTCCATTTCTATTTCTTATTTTAATAGAATTAAAACATAATGATACATAATTATATTATAATTACCCTATAATATCATATATAATATTATTAACTCCATCCTTTATTATTTCCACATAACGCATTAACGAGTCATATCACTTTGAGGGAGTAGTAGTCCATAGTTCCTCTAATGAGATTTTTATATTTACCCACTATGGAAACCATAATGGAATTATATAAATGGAAAATAAAGAATCATAAAGAAAAGATGAACATAATATATATCATATATAAATATTTTTCCATAATAATTTCTACCATGAGAGGCGGTAAGAGATAATTGAACAATCACCGTTTCGTGAGGCATTTGGTTTACATCCACAAAAACATTATTTTCTTCACCGATTAGATGGAGGTGTGTGTAAGTTTAGTTCGAATAATTTTCATAAAAAATCCTATTATATATTTTGGATAATTTTTTTGTTAAGCAAAAAATGAATATAAACATTTTAGGGGTTGGAGAAGTAAAATAAAAGAAAAGAAGTTAAGAGAAACGGTTACCTTTAATTTATCCAACACCCTTTGGTTTGAACCAAAAGGACTCTTGAAGTGCCTTCCTCTTAAATTTAGGCTTCTAAGAGGAGGATATATATGTAGGGAGATTAATTGGGATGAGTTTTGAAGAGGAAAAATGTTTAGGAGGTGTGAGGAATTGGTTATAAGTTGTCTTCTTTTATAAGGGAGAGAAGGGGCTCTTTAAAAAAGTGTGAAACAATTATTTTTTTATAAACTTATCTTCAGTTTAAAAAGGTCCAAAAACACATTAATGTCTATCATAAGATGATTCATATTCGAAATAAAATAATTCAATAAGAATTGGACATGTTTTGGATAATATTTTATTCTTTATAATCTTATATATTTAAATCATTTATTAATGAGGTAAGCACCACATCATTATTGTGTCATCAATAATTTAATATATTTTTTGTCAAAAAATTATAAAAAATTTAAAATGATGTAGGAAATATTTTTTTCATACTATGAATATTTATAGTCTAAATGATTACAAATAGAACCTTAATTAAATAATCATAAACTAAATGATATTATTTTATGTCATTTTGTCTTTACATTAAATTAATTAATCTGTCGTGTTATTATCACTCCCTAGTGGCTCAATGGGGTCCCAAAATCAACACAAGTATGCCCTTGGTCGGCCATGACTCATCCAATATGGTTAGGACAGGTTTTAAGATAATTTGTAATAATTATAATAATATTTTTACCTTGAATTACTCTATTTAACTTTATCAGTGGTTAATAAAAGACAAAAGTTATTATTCACCAAATATTATTTTCATCTCATTGAACCAAATTTTACTTATTAATAACAACCATGTATGTATGATATTTTAAATTTAATTCACAGAGTCGTTAGAATTTCATTTAAATGAAAAAGTCCGTTTTTTAACTACCACTTAGTGGTTTCACTATTCATAAAAATTTGTTGTTTTTTAGAAAAATACCAAAAATTAATCCTAACCTATATTTGATATTACATATTAAAAAATTATGTCTATTTCTCCAATTTAATAACAGAGAATTTTCATTTATTAATTTAATATTAATTCTCGTTGTTAAAACAACTAGCGTGTTTTTAAAAAACAATAACTATCAAAAGATTGACACATGTTTATGTCCAATTCAATGTGAAATTTATTACAATGACCAACATTGGATTACATGGTAAAAATATATTCCAATGAAAATTTAAAAAAAATTAATATTATATTCTATCCATATAAATAATTTATATTAAAACACTATTTTGAATTAAAATACAATATTTGTCACTATTAATTAAAAATGAACTTTATCGGAAAAATTCCAAAAAATTACACAAAGTAAATTTTGATGTCCCCATTCTAAAAAAAGCTTTTTTTGGTAAAATAGATGATATAAAAGTGTCCAAAACTAGATTTAAAAGAGGATTTCCATCAAAAGGCAATAAATCAACCATTTAATGTAAATTAAAGTTAAAATTAGATTCATTCACATTTTAAGGCAATAAATTTTATTGGATAAATGTAAAGACATTTAGAAAAAATGTATAATCATATTTTAGATAGTTATTTCCATTCTCACCTATACAATGGCTGGTCATTAACTACCATTACAACGACTAGTTGTTAACTACCATTTAAAGTAATAATATTATATTATTAATGTGCAATGTAAGATTTCAAAGAAACCTGTTGTTGTGTATCATGTACGGTATTGAACATAACAACCCCTTTAAACTAAAATTAATATTTAATTCTCAAATATTAATAAATATGAATAATGTCTTATTCTTTATTTATCTTTGATGTTACACATACAATCATTGGAATGGTTTGAACATGAAATAACAATTTATCATGTATCACATTTAAAAATATAATTATATATAACCATTGAATATAATTGAAGAAGAGGTAAAAAACCATGAGACAGAAAAAAAATGAAGAAGGATAGTCCCATAAACTACTTAAGTCCATGGCCAAAACCAATCATCCATGTGACTATCCCTCACGACATTACAAAATATCTATTAAGAGGTATCCACCAAGAGAATTAATCTAGATACATGACAAGGATACCTCTATCTGGATCCTTAAAATCCAAGAATGTATATTGCTAATATAATATACAAGGAGCGAGTAAAATTCTTAATAGTATACCATAATGAATCCATAGGCTATGTAACCATTATTTCTTTCTCTAAAAACAATTATCTAAATAATTTTGTTAGGAATCAATTTTATTAAAAACTACATATATTTTACTTTAAAAACAACATATTCAAATACATAATAATATGGAAATGAATATGAATGATTTCATAAACGGATGTAATGAAGATTTTTCATACCTAAAATTATAATCATTTGAGGAATCAAAACATGAAACATCACTATCATGAATAGAACCACGCACAACATGGATCTATCATATGGGAATACATATCTAGGATACACAAGAAAAACTAATAAACTATAATTTTAATCATAATGATATAAAAACCTACCACAATATATCAGTATCACACTCGTAACCCTAAGTGGTTCCACACACACTGAGGTTTTCATTTGTCCATAACCTGATGTACCTAAGGCTCCTATGTGATATGTTTTCATTAGACATTAAAGTAAATAATTCCCATAATTTAATAAAATATTTCAATAAAAAATCATTACCACTCCCATGATGGAAATCCCATTTTATACTCCAAACCATCAATGAGAAATTTCATCAAAAAAATTATGTGTATTAACCTATTGGTAATGAATAACCAATTTAAAAACATTTTCCCCAAAAAATATTCAATTTCGTAAATCAACCATAATAGATATCAATAAAATAATTTCGCCTAGTAGAACTAAAGGAAAAAAAACATTGATATATTGTTCCATGAAAATTAACTATTAAATAGAGACACCTACAACACCAACAGAGTAAACCCAGTTTCATTTGAAAATATTAATCATAAATAAATACATATAGTTCTCACAATTCTATATCCATAATAAAAATAATCAATTCCTCACATAAAAACCTATCTTTTCCCATCACAACCCATTTGGGTTCCAATAAATGTAGGGGACAAGAGACTTAGATAAAATCTAGAGAACAAATTAGGAACGAATAATCTATTTAAACATACCTTAAATTGATACACCGAAATCTATTGAAAATCACTATGATACCCAAGGTAGAAAATTTTATAGTGATAAGGAATGTTTGGATTATACTAATGAGATATATGGGTGAAATTTGGGTCAAAATGACCATTGGTATTGATATAATTTTCCATTTCTAATAAACTCATATATATCAAATGGTTTGTATGCATGGTAAGAAAAATTATGTGCTAACCTTGTGGTCTATACCATCCCTTGAAAACTAAAGTTCATTATTACCTTGAAATAACAACATGGTAAGAAAAGTCATGAGAAATCCATGCAACCACCTATAGGCGCAACCCTGACCTATCAATTGGTTTCCCTTGAAATATTCACAATTTGACAAACCAATCTCAAACTGTGAAAAAATCCATTGGAACCAAATAATCCATATCACATAGTTACATCCTAGTTAATACTAAACATGTATAAACCATGGACCATTATTTTTTCTGCTATAATCCAAAATTTTAAAGCCTAACTGCTGAAAACCTATAGAACCAAAATATGGATAAAATAGGGGAAAATTATGTTATACCTATGATGTGATGCATGTCACAAATTATCATGGTAGACACTTATAATAATAATAATTTTAATAAATTATAATATATCTATTGATGAAAATGATTCATTAGATCCAACATCGTGAATTATCTTAAAACATTTATCAAACAATATTTATTTATAGTTATTTGTTTACCATCCTTGTTGAGAGCATTATTGAAAACCCATTTTGACCTTATGGTATTCAAAATAGTAGTAAGTTATACCAAAATACTAACTTTGTTTTCTTTCAAGGAATCTAATTATGAATTCATATCTACATTCCATTTATATGATTATTTTTTATCTAATACATCATTTCAGGATAAATATTAATTATCATCACAAAATAAAATATAACCAAACATAGTATTTCAAAAAAACTCTTTGGTTCTGATTTTCCTATAAAACATTTCCTCAAGAACATTATTTTCCATTTACTAGTATGGAAATTATAAGTATTTATAAATATTTTTCATCTTAACACTTGACTTTAACAAATTATATATGTCTCCCTCTATTAAAATTATAGAGGATACCATTATAATATAAAAAATAATCTCTCATTTCAATGTTTAGTTTCCATCTTAGGGATTTATAGAATATTGTTACCATCATTTTGATAACTCACAATAACAAACATGGTATTCCTAATTCGTGTTTTTTTATAATATTATCCATGAAAACTAATTCACATCGTAACAAAAAAACATATGACATGATGTATTTATTTAATATTATAAATACAATGTGGTCAAATATATCATTTTCTTTGTAATATGGATAGGATTTAATGATATTATATTCGAATAATATCTAAAAAGAATAGTAAAATTATTTCAAGACCTATAATCAATATCACCATGAAAATAAATCTTTAATTTATACATTTAATAACACTATAAATAATATGTGTACAAGAAAGTTTTAGTTTAGGATA
Organism: Viscum album; assembly: GCA_963277665.1. Lineage (NCBI taxonomy): Eukaryota > Viridiplantae > Streptophyta > Magnoliopsida > Santalales > Viscaceae > Viscum > Viscum album. The sequence goes on from OY728162.1 coordinate 823,888,882, forward strand.
ATATATACTATAAACTTAATTATTAACAAATTCATGGTTATGATACTCTCAAACTCACCCTGATTGAAGCCCCATTTATCATCCTACAAGGATCAATATTTATTTATCTTTTATAATACATAAATATTGTAATGTAATATAATAAATGAGTTATCAATTATATATTTCTATTTATACTATTCATGTCATTAAAATGTCATGAACAATGAAAATTTACCCCTATCTTCTACTTGAAATAGTTTTGTTTCATCTTTGTGATCTATTTATAGATTCTTTTTGGTGCTATATCATTTAATAATAAATAGAGGATTAAACATTTTACCTAATAAGAAATCATGTAAAACACCTAATAGATTTAACATTGAAATGAAAAATCCATTATAGGTATATCTTTAATGATAAAATAATGATGTAAACATTGAATGAATTATCCATGTTCCTATAATAGTAATGATTTTCACACTCACTAGTTTTTGAAGGTGGATCATTAGGTTATTTGGAACCAAACACATTATATTTACTCTCATATGTTAGTACTATGTTCATGTTTCTATGCCAGTCATGGAAATATTTCTTATTGAGGACATGTTCATTTTGAAGTATTGTTTTTAGTAATTTACTAATATCAAATTCCACATTATACAAAATAAAATGTAGATTATATGTATATTTATTTTAATAAACCTACATATGTTAACCTTCTTAATATACCTAACATATTCATGATCTATAATTTGTATTGAACTGATTTAAACCACACTAATTTTATATAAAATCACATCATTTTTTGTTTATGTGTATATTTTTTGAATTCTTATGAAAATGGATTGATTCAATGTTTTTATGTGTTTTTATCATTTATGAAATCATTTGACAAAGCCATAATTTTATTGTTAATGTTGAAAATTCCTTGTTATTTCATATTATTGAACATAAAATGTGAAAATTTTGGTTATGTTTGTCACATAAGATAATTTATCTCATATGAAAATTTATAATGAAGGATAATATTCTCTACATCCTAATATAATTTTAATATTATGTTTTATTTTTATATATGATTCCTTGAAGTATATTTGATTCTTATATAGAGTTAAATTTACCCTTCATATGATAATTTACCCAATGTATGATAATTTTCATTGCTAAAATCGAGTTTTGGAGGATAGTTCTAATCTCATATGACTTTTGAGACCCACATAAGAGAACATTGAACACCAATCTGATAATTATTTTTTCGAAATTTTAACCCCTATGACACTATTCACTAATAGTACGACTCTTTGTGGCTGCATAGGATAATTCTAGACTTCTTTGTAGTATATAGATCTTATAGGATACTTTCCTTTAAAAAAATGTGATCCCTTGTAACATTTTTTGATCAGGTAAGATATGTTTGATTCATATATGAACTTTATCCTAATCATATGATTTTATCATTTAAATGAATTATAAATTCATATTAAATGGAAATTTTATTATGGATAATATTTCATACAATTCAATAAATTGTGAATCATTAAGAGGAATTAAACTCAAAATTTCCACATTGTTTATGTCATGGGAGATAAGGAGAGACCCATGGATCATTCACTGCATAAGGCTGTGAAGAAAAGAATATGTCACTAAATAATCTCCACACATAAAAATTTATTCCAATTAACAAGGATTCATTCAAATAGGAGGAGATGATTTTGGGATCCTAGGATGATTATTATAGGAAATAAAACATTAGATTGCATTTAATCAATTCATCACCCAGTTTATTAATGAAATTTATAGTACTACCACCTTGAATAAATCATGATTCATGTTTTGTACTCTCGTGGATGTTCAATATGATTAATTGAATATTAAAATCATTTAAAATCATTTTTCAATTATTGTTTCAAAAATATGAATGGAAATTTTAATTATAAAAAATTATATCATATTTTTAGAGGTGATGTCATGGTTCATGATCAAGTGGTACTGGATGGAGGATTATTATATTTCTAATATAGAAATGGGAAGAGGAATAATATGTGAGTCCATTAAGACATGATGAGATAAACTCCCATGAGACAATGGTAGTGCAGATCAATAGGAAAAACCTTATAAATCCAATCATTTCATTGTATATTTCATTTATTTTTCTACAGGTTTAATTTTTTTAATGATGAAGATACTATTCCTTCTTGAATGATTTTTCTAATAATATATTCATGTTTATAGTTAATATTTTAACATTAAAGTGATTGTTTTAATTTTTTAAAATTATCTGGAATGGTCATTCCATTTAGCATATTTAATTTAGTCAGTTTTAAATTCTTGGAGGGTAACATCCCGGACCCTGATGCCACTGAACGGTGCCCCGAGACTAGTTAGCCACATGGTCTCAAGTGCATCATCTAGAACACAAGAAGATGATATCTATAAGAAAGGGATGATGCGGCATCATTAGGGAGATAATCCCCATACTATAGTATGACACGATTATAGTAATGAAATAGTTAAATAATGGAAGCAATATAGCAATTCATAAGAAGGAAAAAGAGACACTAAGAACACTAGACTAGAAACCCGCCTTAGTGGAAGTACATTAATTATTGAATAAGAGATAACTTCCAGATATAGATATATACTAGAATTAGAAAAAGAAAAATCATATACCAATATGATATATTATGACATGTTCCAAAAAATAATCTAACGCTGGTATATAGGCATCGATATAATACATGTATCAAAAGAGAAAAAATAGAAACTGAAATATATCCTAATAACATCATAATCCACATTTTGGACTTGTTCTTTTCTACACTTAGACCTAAAAAAAAATTATTGATTAAATAGTTAGGTGTTTTTACCAATCCCATCCTGCATTTATAAAGTCATATGGGTACCGAATGGAGGCCCGACATTAGGTGTGATATAAAATAACAATAGGCCACCACCAATAGTGCCTATAACAATCGAGGATGTATAATTAAATATAAGAAGTGTTCAAGGTACATAATATATATTATTGTAATACGAGTAAAATTTAAATGGAATAAGTAATAACTATAAGGTGATACTATCAGTTCTAGTAAGGATTTCTACAAAACAAGGGTCAAGATCATCAAACAATGATGCAATAAGTCACAATAGAAATAAAAACCATGCCCAAGCCCTATATCTGTTATCACATAACAACCAAAACCATTCCATATAACCTTTATATTTTATCAATCATGACCATGTTGTATAATCAATAATACCACAATCCCTATAGTTGAGCTGTATAACATAAGTGTCTGACACTATGGGGCCAGATCAACGGTATAGTAGACCCAGGCATCCTTGTTGAGTCCTAGGATAATTTCAATGGAAACTCTATTAGTCTTGGATTTGAGTCCAAGGATAATATCAAAATACCATGTCAACTATAATCCCATTAAATCAAAATACAAGGTGTATAAAGGCCCACAAAATCCCACAAAATCAAGTCCCAATGAGAAGTCTCATTTGAGTCATCTACTACAAATATCCTGACCCTTGGTGTATCACTCCCATGGAATCCTGTATAAATATCTGTCATTCATTTCAATTACCATGTCCTAACCACACAATCTTCAAGTACATCAAACTCATATAAAAATTCCCATCCAAATACATTCAATGAGATTACCCACTCATACAAATATTCAAATTTAAATATTTAAACAATTCACATCATGTATAATATAGAGAAGGAGGCAAACCATTCCCTAAATAACAAATTAAATTCAATTCACAAATAATAGGTATTCATGAATTCTCAACCACTCACCCCTTATGATGTTTATCACAATAAATTAAAAATATATCACAAGACAGACCCCATTTGTGCGCTAGGTTTGGGAGAAAACAACCATCTAAGATCAAGGAACAAAAGGGAATCCCTAACATGTTCCAACAAGTTCAATTTCATAATTAAATTACTAATGAGGGAGAAACCAAAAGGTGTGTCGTGTAGAATATAAAAAAATGAATATAATGCACCAAAACCAAAGGTAAATGTATTGAACCCCTAGGTCTTTAATTGAGTTCTCATATATTATCATATTTTTATTCAAATCATATTAGAAGAAAATATTAGACTAAATGAAAATGATAAAAATATGGAATATTATCTTGCGCTTAATATCATAGATGATACCAAGACAGATGAATAAAGGAACAAATGGAAATGAGTAAACATTGGTGTTCATTCAGCAAGACTAAGGACACTAGAATCCGAGTTTGGATTCAATAATGTGATTAAAAAATACAAAATTTGATAATGGGGGAGATCTAAAATGAGTTTTTTCCTATGTAAAGAGAAATATAAATTAGGTATCAGTTTTTGATTATTTTTAAGGAAATAAAGTTATTTTTCTATCAAAACACATGTCCACATGGTTTCCCAAACTATGCACCAACTATGATACCTTTAATATATGGATGGGAACCACACACGATTAGTGAACATAGATTGTCAAACCATGCACAAAAAGTGTCTCAACCCTCTTTGAGAAATTGAAGATATCATCGCAATGGAGTTATCCATCATGTGGATGGTCCACTAAAACTATACAGGATCCTACATTCCTTTTCCCAGCACCACATGCATCCACCAAACCATATGTCTTAGGTACCACTATTACTCCTATCCATTTAACCTGCATATGTTTCTCCAAGATTTGGGTTCTGGGATCTATAGAAGCCATGGACACCCCCAATAACCCCATGACACTAATGTGTATTAACATTGTAATGTAATTAATCATTTAAATATATAAATATATATAGACCTCATAGTAAAATACAATATCTTATAATCTACCCCCTTAATTAAATTTTTCATCAGATTTCTATTTCAAGGGTGGTCAAGAATTGCCTGAGAATAACCCCGTCCACTAAGCATGTATCTTAGCCTCTAGCTCCCAACTCTCATATTGTAAATGGTCATACTTCCATGGAACCCATACTATAGGATCTAACAAGTCTTAGAGAACCTTGATGATCATATCAGTGATATGTATTAGATTATCCTCAAAGGATGGATCTATATATAACTCCACATACATAGGCTATAAAACATGAGATGAGTCTGAGCGATAATGGAATTATTGAGATACATTAATGTCATTTTTCATGTTCTCATGCCCCATATGCAACTGAAACCAATTGGATACTGCCCCAAATAAATCCTAAATCTTGAATGGCACCAAAAATCATTTTGAAAGCTTACCATATCACTTAATACACTTATTTCCAACCCATGGTGATTTATGACATTACATCAGATACCTGACATCAAACACTATAGGTCATATATGATGATAAATATGGGATTTTTGTGTATACTATTCAATTTACATCCATTTCATGATCCGTTAGACTATAATAGAAGTCTCTTGTGTGAGACGTGATCCTAGTAAAGGCGCCTCACCTACCTTTGAACAACACATGGGTGATCAACATTGATGGACATATCAATCCTCATAATGTTCCATATGAATATTCACTGGATGGATATTATTGTAGTAGAAGTAAATTATTCTAATATGCCTCTCATCATATCCAAAAAACACAAATATTCATGCTTGAATCGTGTACTAAAGCACATGTATCATATGTTTTTACTACCCCTAGTTTGATGGTGGTATATTGTTCTCTAAAGAACTTGTGTACCCAATGACCTCTGCAAACTCTGCCATAATAATATCAAAATTTGTGTATCCCTATCTAATATGATAATAAAGGAGACCCCATGAGGTTTTAATATCACACAGATATAGAATCTACCAATATCTTCTACACTGAAGGTCTCTATGATCCATAGGAAATGAGAAACCTTTCTGAGCCTATAAAAAACCCATACAACGTAACTACCTCGAATAGAACTTTTCAAACATGTCATTAAATCCATTGCGAAATCATCACATCACTACATGGGAATAGTTAACTACTGAAATAATCCTGATGGCCACTTATGTTCTTCACTCAACTGGTGACATGTGGAACACAACATAACAAAACTATTAACCTCGTGTTTCATCCCGACCACTGTAAATGAAGACATATGTCCCAATACACCTTGTTAACACCTCGATGAACATACCCAACAATTTCATGAAACTCTTATATCAGATCCTCACATGTGTCTTCTAGAACCCATATGCGTCCATGTATATGTAGGATATCATCCAAAACTATAGACCAACAAGGATCTAGGACGTCATCTACCACACTCTCCCATACAACTAGGCCCTCTAAATCCAATAGTATCTCATTCTTACTATATCATGAGGGTTATAGGTCACAAATAATGATAAATGAAAATTATACCCTAAATATCCTTCACATCCAAGTGCATCTCATAGATCAAATCCATAAGCTTCCACTTGGTATTAGCCTAATATACCACCTATATATGTGTCCTCATTCTCAATGCATCGGTAATCACATTACTATATTCAGGAATGTAGTCTAGCATGATTTTAAAATAATATAGGGACTCCATCAAAGTTCAATACCTAAAATTCATATCATGTTATGAAAATATGTACTTGATGCATTTCTGGTCTTTTTACACCAAGAAATGATCTCCTAGTAAATAGTCTTTATAAAAGTGTAATCCATGTAGAAATGCATGTAACTCTATATCAAGAGCTAGTTAATTATTTTCATATGTCCTCAAATATCGAGACCTATACATATTTTCTCTATTACCTATAAATATAACTACTTATATCCCGATAACTGATGAATCAAAATACACAATTTGGATTCTTCCCTGATCGGGAGGATTCAACATCGGTGTTCTGGTTAGTCTCCCTTTCAGTTCGTGAAAGGCTATCTCACTGTTTTCTATCCATAAAAACATATGACCCTTCTTTTTCATTCCTATAATAGGTAATTATAGTAATGGGAATTAATATATGAAATTATTATAATATCTCGCTGTCTTCATGGAACTAATTATTTCAAAGAAATGCATGGGCAACTCCCAAGAAATTAAAACTCTAACATTCTATGGGTCATCTAATATTATTGTATCTAAGATAATTTGACATAGTTTGTGAATATTATCCATATATAAGTGGAATATTGTGATGTTATCATATATATTATTCTCTCTAGGTGCATCCAAAATGATATTAATATTTTTTCCATGGTCATGTAGATTATTAGAATACACCAACTTATCATCCACGAAAACCAAAAAAAATTAATCCTGATAAATTTGAAAATATATGATCATGAGCTCCCTAAAAATAATTGGAATGTTCATGAAGATGAATGAAATAACCAGATAGTAATATATACCATATATACTACAAAAAGTTATATGACGTATTTCTTCAGGTCAAACACTTACCTGGTGATATCCTAATCTCAAATCAATTTTTGAGAACATCTAATAAACTCAAATCTTATAAAAAAAAGTAAAATATATATGGAAATAGATACCAATTATTGACAATATGTTGGTTCAATTTCTGGTAACCCATATATAGACTATGTGTGTTATCTACTTATTTCTCAAAAAGTACTTGTGATCCCCATAGAGATGTATAGGAACAAAGAATCCCCTTTGGCTCCATGTCCTCTATCTACCTCTTGAGATCTTGTATGTCCATAGTAGCCATTCTGTAGGGAGGAATGGATATAAGTGATTCTCCTAGAACTAGGAAAAATGATAACTCAACTACTTTATAGGTGGTAAACCAGAAATGTATTTTGAGAACGAATCCATGAAATGATAAATTGATAGTGGTAATTCCACCTAACATGATACATATCATCCATATAAATAATTGCAATATGGGATCCTCTCTTTACCATCCTATGATGATTTGGTCCAACTCAGATTTACTGGACATCCCATTCACCCTTTTGAATAATCATTGTACCCTCTAGTGGTGTGAATATCACCCTATTGTGGTAAAAATCAATGGTATCTCGATTGTAAAATATCCAATCCATACCAAGTATGCCATCAAATCGGTAATCTCAAGGTAAAAAAGATCCTAAAATAATGTGACACCCACCAATCATAAGGAGTAACTCCCTAAACTGACATAAATCCTCTATTGTAACCTAAAATGGGGCATTAATCCTTATAATTCCCTTGGAAAACTAAACAAACAACCTATGAAATTCTACCAGATGTACAAATATGAAATTATCTGATGCAACTATGTAAAAAAAGTATATATACCAGAGTAGAGGCTCCTAATATCATACCTCTAACTCTAGATAGTCCAACACACTTCCCCCTAAGGGAAAGATGTGATAAATATATTTATCCTAAACCACAAAAATGTGATATAACCTCACTACTCAATGAAATCCCATTATGTTGTCTAGGTATAAATGGTTCCCGAATTCCTCAACCACCACTACCACCACCAAGACCGAAAATACTGTACTACTATAGATCCCTACCTAATACAAAGATGTGAAACCTTATCTTAAACCTAAGGTTGAGGTTGACCCACTTCCATTCTCTATTTTAGGTATGTTCCTATATAAATGTTTCACATGGCCCATCCTATCACAAGCGCATCACTCCACTGGGACACGATCACATTGATTACTCATGTTTCCCTGTATGCCACACTGATGAAAGAAATGTGAACTACAAATAATAGTGGTATGGACGTTGCTATTCTCACGATAATCCTCAAATCGTTTCTTTCTTCCATTGGATGTTGAACCATTGGGCTGGGAGACTGTAAAACTCTACTCCTCACCCCCAACAACTCTCAGGCTCTCCTATGTAATCATTTCTTTATTCATGTAATCTATAATCGTTAATATGAACTCATTGAGTTTATATTGAAAAAAATTTATGATACCATCCTTGAATAATAGTACCCTCAACACCTAGTTAAGAAGTTACATCAGTGAAAAACTCTCCAAATTTTTATTTTGTGTTGAATATTACATAACTATAATCGTGCCATACTCCAAACACCCCAGTAGATGATTCTCTGATTGATCTTGATTCAACAACCCATCATCCAATAAGTTTTCATTGGTTGGTTAGACACCACATTCATATTCTATTATCTGTATTCTAGATAGGTTAGACACCCAAGACCTGAGACTCTTCAGTTACTGGACAGACACCCCGGTCCCAAGCTCCTTTATATAAATGTACTTGATTAACAGATAGAGACATCATTGATTTCTTCTAGTTTCTCCTGCAAAACAAGAAATAGGTCATCATCTATTAGTTTATTAGATATGTTATACTCATTCAGTACATCATTATCATCAAAAACTTTTTGAAATAAGCTTGTTGGTCTCAAAATCCATTCACATGAGATCTTTAATTATCCAAATATTCCTATATAATTGAGTGCTGAGACCGGGTTTCCTTCTCCTGGATGTATATTCTAGATTCAACCTCTTCAAATTATATACTTTACTGATGATTTTAAATTTCTGAGGTTTCATCTTTGGAAATTATTATTCCTTCTTATGATGAAGTCCATTCCTCATATAATGTGTGTATGTGGTGAAAAAAACTTCTTCAATATAATACTACACATGATATAGACCTGAAAACAAATAATAATATATTTTTCTAAATATAAACTCCAATAAATCATAAAACCATTTGTATTTCATGGAAAACCCATTTTCGAATACACTTTGTTAACATCAAACAATATTCTAAACTGATCCTACACACACGAAATGATCATAAAAAATCATTTATGGTGTGTCACATACTATAGGTCTACTTATTTAATTCTTATTTTACTAATTATTGAATCATATTACACATAATTTTTCTATTCACTGTATATTGATTAATCAATATGAAAAAAAATTCCACGATCATACCATATCATGTATGATATGTAGCACACTGTTGGTCCAATTTGGTGATTCTTAGTGTAATGATGCTATAATCATATTTCACATATTCTATTCTATTTTGTTTATATAGTTCAATAAATATTATAATTGTATTACATGATCATTAAATGATCGTAGAATATTGTATGTAGCATTCAACTGATCCACTTTGATTCTTATCGAACTGATTCAATCATCGCATAGAAATTAACTTTTCTATTAACTATACATTATTCAAATAGTTTGATAAATTTTTCTTATGACCATTAAATGATCACAACATAGCATATATGATATGTAACAGATTTTTTCTGGACTTTTTTTATTCATAGTTAGCTTATGTTTTCATCACAGAGAACATCACTTTCCTATTCAAATTATACTCTTCAAATAGTATTCAAAATTTTTCTTATGATCATGAAATGATCATAGAATATAATATATGAATATTTTCATACTATTGGTTAATTTTATTAATTCTTTGGGAACTGATTCTTGAGTATGCATTGAATTCTATTTGACGTTTTCATATAAATTCAACTGCATAGAAAATACCATAGCACTACACCACTCATATAAGTAATACAATTAGTGTAGTGACTCAATTAGAATAGCACATCACATAACATTTTATCCCTCTTTAAAAGAAAAATTTTCTTTATAGAACCCAAATAAAGTAGAATAATAAATTATTCTCAAAATAAACACTTCTTCGAAATTATTGATTTTCTTTACTGAGAGTTTTATCCTTGTATTTATAGGCAACAAATAGCGATTACAAATCCATTTAGCACATGAAGATTTTATAATCATGCAATGATGATTAAATATGTTCATCTCTCCATATTAACCATCAGCATGGATATCTGCAAAGGACATAAATCACAAAGAATCTCATCATTAGTGAAGAAATATTCACCTGTGAACTTCATGGAAACCCACAATGGACCATCACCACATATTGCATGGTAGTTCATAATTATTTACAATCCATGAAGCATGTCATTTGTGGGACATTCTTCATTCACGTACCACCAAAGAATTTTATTGAAGATATTCCCTTGTAGTACACTTCTAAAAAATATATTTCACATGTATTATTATAAAGTTTTCCAATCCAAATCTCATGAATATAAAAAAGAATATATGTAAAAAAGCATATTGTGGAATCACATTATTAATGTTTAGCATACAGTACCTGGGAATCTCAATTGTGTTCTGTCAACCTGATTTTATTTTCCAATCAATGTACCTCAAATATAATATTTAATTTATTATATTCACATAACATGAATATTTCATAGCCTATATGTACTATAATATACTATAACATCACTTTATTAATGATTAGCGTACTATGCATGGGAATCCAATTGTATTCTATTAGCATGATTTGATTTTCCACATAATGTACCTAAAATAGTATGCTAAATTGTTTATAATAAATATCATGAATATAACAAGGAATTTATGTCAAATATAATACTATTGTATCATTTTATTGATTTTTAGTGAAATAATAAATTTTCATATGCAAACAATGAACCCCCATTTACATTAAAGACTCATTCACAAAATAAACTTCACAAAATTTTCTTTCTGTTTCCAGAAATCCATACAAATCTTATTTCTGTAATTATAGTGAGTTTTGGATGATACCTCATAGAATCAGTAATTGTAAAAAATCATTTTATAGTAAAACCCATCATAAATACATCATCCCAAATATATGTATATTACATGGCCTTCAAATCAAATCCACACGAAAATGAATATTTTCAGAAAAATCAATAACCATCTATGTGGAAAACAATATCTCACTATAGACACTGGTCGTTGATATTTAGGATCAGTTAAACCATTTCCAAATTTTATTCTTTTTCATGACATATATATAGATACATTTCTAATGTGCATATTCTTTAATTACTCTTCTTAACATCATGCAAATATACATTTTCATGGTATTTCACTTTTTGTAGATAATCTTCCTTCACCATCAACACATTTTCTAATTTCATTTTAATACCATAAGAACAATCAGCATAATTAATATGGATAACATCTAAATAATGGAATTACTTTCCATTATGTGGTTCCTTAAAAATTCTCCAGGTATCACCACTTCAAGTATGCACAACTCCTCAAATAATTCTTAATCATATATTGACAATATGATATACTAACAAAAAATAAAAAAATCACTCATCGATCATGATATTGTTTTATTCAATCCCTGCATTGATTTTTTAATCAATAATGCTAAACTTTACAAAGTCAATATATTTATCCCCCTTTTCAAAAATAAATGTAATGGTTATGTGGTGGATCTTCTCATCTCACCATTTTTCAAAAACATGATCATCTCCCTTATATGAAAATTTCTTTATCACATAATATAGAGGAATTATATCATAATCTTCTATTATAAAATAGTCTTTATTTAATCAAGTATGTTTCTTCATTGGCTATCCTTGTGTGGGAAACATGAGAGATGCAACCATGATTTAAAATTCATTCCATAAATTCATGCATGTTAAATAAAGCACATAAATCTTTATCTCTTTTTGTAGTGTTTATAAATAATCTAATTCATCAATGATATTCTATATCCATCCCATACATCAACAAATAAATCAAAAATACAAATTGAAAATGATATATACCCCCCCCCCCCCTTTTCTTATATTAACATCAATCAATCAATCCCAATTAATTGATATTTATAATATAATTAGGGATAAGGGATAAAATTGTTATTGGGATACCACAAATTAAAACATTATAATGTTTTTTAGATTCACCACATTCACTATGAAATGAATATTTAATAGTTTCATCCCATCGATTATCCCCCTCAAGGGATACATAGTTTTCTTCCACTTCATTTAAGTCAGTAAACTCCATGACGCACAATATTAAAATTATATCTAGAAGTCATAGCCACAAATATATCCTTAAAATAAATTAATTTTTCTTTCAAAACACATAAATATATAATGGAATAAGGATGGGACACTTGTTCCTCAATGGGAAAAGCAAATTTGAGATAGTTTTCTCAACAATGATTCTCTAGATTCTCCAGAATTCATGCTTCCACATCTAATTTTCAAATTTGATTTATCTTTTTGTGACATGGATCATATAACAATTATAATTTCATTGGGGGATATATTACTTATTTTTTTATCCTTAATTAATTAAACATCATCTAATGAAAGATTAATTATCTTAAAGACTTCTTATTGTGCTAGAAATATGGTGAAGAATCCCCTTTCATTATGTCCATATTTATAACATCTCTCACAATGAATATTATCAACACATGATTTTTCTAATTATGAAATCATGTCACGAAATTATCCTTCTTAATGTGAACTATTCATTTTAACTTCAGCATGAGCTTTTCCTTACGCTTATTCAAACATTATAGCATTCTCCAAATCATCCAATCAAATCCCAGTAATATCTATAGAAATATATATTGTTTTTTCAGAGTTTATACATGGATAACATTAGTGACATTACTAAAATCTCTATTCTGATTCATGTGCCTAGTTTTCTTATCTTCTCTATGTATTGAGTCCATTAATATGATCTCATGAAAATTATTAGGAATAATCTTATTTTTATCATTTTATATATTTCTACCCAAGTTATTAAATTTTTTCTCATGTGGTCCATAGTTTCTTAATAAATTTAGAGATGTAAATATATCACAATTTTCGCCAATTATATTGAAAACATAATTGAAATAACCAAGAAATTAAATTCACTTTGAACGTGAAATGTTTTTCTTTTTTTTAAAAAGTTGTGGCATCAAATCTGGAATTAATACCCTTTGAATATGATTTTTTGTGCCTCAAAAGATAAATTATTGTACCAAAATTCCACAATACATGTACAAATATAGTGCATCACCGATATTGAACCACATACCATGATCATATTTCATTTTCTACTTTTTTTTTCAAAATTTCCATAATAATTATTATGGGTCTTCATCAACACCTTATAGAATTCTTGTTGAGAAGAAGCAGGTATACATCTTCTAATATCAACCATTATCATGGTGGTAGGTTATTCTCCATTTCACATCATTAATATCTTTAATGATTTTTATTTAATAATCCACTTTTTATAAAAATAGATTAATAAAAATTATTACATTGGTATATAAATGGTTCCTATTTCATTATCAAATATTTGTAACGATCAATAGATGATGTAATGATCTTCATCCCATGTGATGAAGATTATTTAATAGTATAATACAAGAAATATAATTGTGTTAAGGTATACACATACTCCTTTGATTTTGTAGTCTCTAAATAAGTCATTCAAAATTGGCCAATTTAATTTTCAATTCATGATATCTAATGATGAAGGAATTAATATGATCTTTATAAAATGACACATTATTTCACAGTCATTCCACATATTCTCAACACCCACTTGATGTAATACAATCTTCTCTTACATAAATGATACAATCTCCATGATCCACATTGATTTGATATCTAGTTGAGAATTTATCATACAAATATATACCATTTTCAAATTTTCATGTCTATGAACGTATTCCATAAAAATAGTCTCAAATAAAACTTTCTTAAAATTATACTGTTGAAATTATTCCTCAATATAAAAATGGATATTACCCTACTTCCACTGGGTATATGAGAGTGATGCACAGTCTAAAATTCTTATGTAGTGCATCCTCTAATTAGTCAACATACACTTATAGATGTGTTGTATCAAGAAGGAGTCCCTTGATAGTGTTAAAAATTCACAAAACCACCTCTTTAGAAATATTTTCTAGATTTTATATTAATTCAAAATTAAGGTCACCATGTGATTCATTTTCCCCATAGTACTTTTTTAGAAGAATCACAATAATATTTATAATTACTACATTCTAAAAATAGAATTACCATTAGTCCGTGGTATTTATCCATTTTCTTTTGGATTATTCTTTGACATCATTTCCACTCTTATCATCCTACTCTTCTCAGTTTTGTAAGAAATCCATACATAATCGTCCCTAGGATTAAATTGGTTTCTATCCATTTGAGGTAACTAAAACACTTCCTGAAATCATCACTTCCGATTGGATTTTATAAAAAATACAATAAAACTTTTCGATCTTAAGAGGGACATGGGATATGATACCAACTGTAGTGCACCACGATAGATTAACCACTATGGGGAGAGGGAGTGAATCAGTTGTCTCCTTTATAGTTTTTTCATTAGAATTCAACCTCATGAACTTGTAAAGGTTCTCAATACACTCATTTATATTTAAAAATCTCACTCTATTTATAGAAATAATCAATATGATCAAATAACATAATATGTACAAGGTTTTGTAAAAATTCATACACCGTTCCATGTTGGGTAATCAACAAAACATAGATTCTACAATTATTAAGAAGTTGATTGGCATGAATAAGGAAACAACTAGTTATACACCCCAAAATTGAATTCTATAATTGACCATAGTTATACACCCCAACCATATTCAATTATCTATATTGTAGATTGGTTAGACACCACAACCTAAAGCCTCTTTAGTAACTCGGATGACACTATAGTTCGGAGACAATTCGTCCAAATTTTCGTGATATACAAATAGAAATATATCCATATTCTTCTAGTTTCTCAAAATACACCTGAAATAGATCATCTACTATGAGTGAACTGTATATATTATACTCATATATAAATTAATGATCTTAAAAGGTTCTTGAAATAATCATTTTGTTTCATGAAACCCATTCACACCAGATCATGAATTATCTATATCTTCTAAGATTACTGATTTCCTAGACCTGGATGTCTTCTCCATCATGTATATTCTAGCTTCAATCTCTTCAACTTCTGATAACTAGTGATTATAAACTATTTCTTATATTTCTCCACATTCAATGGTTCTTCCTTATTATGTTGAATTCTCGAAACCAAGTAATGTGTGCATGTGATGCACACAATTTCATCAATATTATATTTTGAATGATAGAGACTTGAACAAGTCAGGATAATATTTCCCATGAATCTCCACTAAAATACATCTTACAATCATGTGTTTCTTAGGGACTTCCAATTTTGATACACACTTTTTCAAATTCAAATAGTACACTTAACCGACCCCGTACACATGAAATAATCATAAAATAGAATGTATGATATGCGGTGAATTTTTTGTCCAATTATTTGATTCTTACCATACTGATTCTCGAGTCATATTTACACATATATTTTATATTACGTATATATTGATCAAATAGTATTATAAACTGTTCTATTGATCATGAATCTATCATATCATAGCTTGTAATATATGTAGAATATTATTGTTCCACTTCATTGATTCATAGCTAGTATGATATATAGAATACTATTCATTTTATATTGATCAAAAAGTATAATAAATTGTTACAATGATCATTAAATGGTCATAGAATAAAATGTATAATATGTAACATACTATCAGTCCACTTCATTGAATCTTATGAAACTGATGCTTTCATAATATAACACTTCACTTTTCTATTCACTAGACATTCTTCAAATAGTTTTCCAAATTTCCCATATAATCATGAAATGATAATAGCATATCATATATGATCAGTCAATTACATTTAGATCAGTGTATTCGTTCTTAGAAAACTAGTTCTTCTATTATATAACACTTCACTTTTCTATTAATTTTTTATTCTTCCAATAGTTTGATAAATTGTTCCTATGATCATGAAATGATCATTGCATAGAATTTAAGAAAATTTAAATACTATTGGTTGACATTATTGATCTTTAGAAAACTAATTCTGGAATATTATTGAAATTATTATTGATGTTCACATTTCAATTCTCTAGCAAAGAAAAATAGCATAGAAGCTGACCACAATGAGAATCAATACCCTTAGTATAGTTAAAAACATACAATTGAACCTAACATACCATTTTAACATTCAATAAAAGATAAAATTTCGTTGTTGAATCCAAATGGAGAATAATAATATATTATGAAAAAATGAACACTTCTATCAAATTATTGATCACCTTTAGAGAATGAGTTGGCCTTGAATTTATAGCCAATTAATAGAGGTTATCTAAAAATTGAGCGCATGAATATTATGAAATCAAGAAATGTAGTTTACAGTGGATTATGTCCTCTTATCCACTATCGACGTGGATATCGACAATAGACATCATCCAAAATTCTAATCATCATCCATGAATAAATATTCATTTTCGAACTACATGGAAGCCAATAATGGACCATCGCTATGTACTTCAAGGAAGTTCTAAAGCATTAAAATCCATGAAGAACTTCATTTCAAAAGGTATCTTCATTCATGTTGTGCCATAGAATTTTTTATAATCAATTCCAATAAATTTCTCTTCACAAATTAATATTGGATATATAGTATGATAAATTTTTCCAATCCACATCTCTGGAATATGGCATTCAATCTATGTAAAATAGCACACTATGGAATAAATTTATTGATTATTAGCACACTGTGAATGGGAATATCAATTTTATTCTATCAACCAGTATTTATGTTTTACTAAATGTACCTCGTAGAGATGAAAAACATTTGAAATTCACTAAAAATTAATATAACATAGCATATATGTCAAATGGCATAATTTAGCTTCACCTTACTAATGTTTATTTCACTATGCACATGAATCCCAATTGTGGTCTATCAACCTTATATTCCTTTCCCATTAATTCACCATAAAAATTATAGAAAATTGGATATATTCACAGCACATTAATATAACATATGATCTATTTCTAATACATTACTATAGAATCATATTATTTTTTTTTAAAAAACTCTTTAAACATTATATATAAACCATGAACCCTCGTTTACATCAAAACCACATTAAAAATATCAATATCAAAAACATTTCATACAGTTTTCAAAAATCCATACATATCTGATATCAATAATTCCAATGATCTTTGGATGATCCCATAAGGAACCTGAAATTGTACAGACTTGTTCAACGTGAAACCCCATCATCAATACCTCATTCAAAATATGGAGAAATTACTTTTCATTCAAATGAAATACACATGAATTTGAATGTTTTCATGCCCATGAATAATCATCCATTTTATAAAAAATGTGTCACTATTGAAACAAGTCCTTGAGATTTATGATTAGTTAAATAATATATATATTTTCTTTTTCATCTTTATATTTATCAACTCACATTTTTAATGTCCATATTCATTAATTCTTATTCTTCACTTCATGGAAATAAAAAATTTCATGGTATTACAGCTTTTGAAGAAAATATTCCTTTTCAATCAACACTTGTATTGATTTAATTTTTTTATTAGAATAATCATCATCACAATTAATATGTAGAATTTATCTATAGTTACATCCAATGTCATAAAGTGGGTGCATAATAAATCTCCAGGAATCATCACATTAAGAATCCCCATAAACTTATATATGTATTCTATATATATTGACTTAATGATATACTTACAACAATGAAAAAATCATTTCCTAAATAATAAAATCTTTCTATTCATAATAAGGTTTTTGATTGTCACCAAACCATGTAACGAAATGAATCATCATGATTCAAAACATCCCATGAGGACATTTCTCCTCCCCAAATCATGTCTATTACAAGATTCATCCTTCTCTTAGAATGTTTCACCAGATAGAAAAATATTGACAGAGTAGTCTGAAGCCACAAATCTGATTCATATGGACCACCATTCTCGGAAAATTTGGGAGGATGTTGCTGGTGGAACACACACTCCATTTCAACAATAGTTAATTCATGTTATTGTGTTTTTAGAAAAGTATTTATATAGAATGTAAAAATCTCATAAAAGTGTTCCACAAAACCTGTGTCTAAAAAAATTGGTTCCTTAGATGGAAGTATAAAATGATCCACTAATAGACCAAGGACCACCACCTCAAAATCATGTTTGTTTCCACCCTCCTGGTGTATGACTAGAGGACTTCATGGTGGCCTATCTATACAATTCAAGTAACACTCCCTAAAGCGAATCAAATGCATGAAATTCATATCTAGAAGCATAAAAGTAGTCCAAACATTCTAATAAAATATAATACCTCAAATTATTCTCCTAAATCTAGGACTGGTAAAAAAACAGTCACAAAAATCACTAGAGAGACTAGCTACTACCCACTCAAATGTCAGGGCTATGTCAAGATCTATATTTTATCATTCCAATTTCTCATATTATTTTACATTTATTCGACATTAAATTTTAATTTGTTGAAATAAATGATTCGACAATTATGATCCCCGGGTGACTGTAATCCTCATGATCCAAAATATATTGTCCACTTAATTCAAACCATAGCAAATTCATTTCCATGAAATTTAATATCCATGAATTAATGTGCCAAAATTGGCTACTCTGTGTGTATACTATAGCCTAATATGGAAAACATTATTTATGTTATGATAGTAACTCTATGTAAAAAACATTTATTTGAATCCCCTACACCAAATATCTATAAAAAAATTTGGTATTTCACAAGAGATACATATCTCACAGTCATGTAGTCCAACAATGTAGCCTATATGGAATGACATGATGCATGGAGTGTGAATTCTAGTAGATTCCTAAAATGATCTATGAGTTGAAACCGTCATCACATTGGAAAATAAAAAAATAAATAATGCGAATAAACATTGAACCAAGAGTGCATTACCCAATGGTGGAACCAAATAAACTATAATAGTCAACTCCATAAAACAATAATTTCCATTCAAGGAAATTTGGATTTTTCTAGTTCATGGGTTAACTACTCCTAGGAAAAACTCATTATCAAATTAATATTCCATCCAAAACCTAATATATTGTCTCATTGTAGTAAATTCCTGAAATTGAGGATCTAATACCACATTGTAATGCCCCAAATACAAATTCCACTGAATAGTGCTCTGGGCCAGGTTAGCCACATATCCTCAGGCCCATCTCCCCATAAACTAGAGACTTCCAAATAGTAGCGACGACCTAGGGTGTTTCTATGGGGAGACAAATATCACTTACTAGTGTGTAAAACAATGGTAATAACCATAAAAATAAATAGGGACAGAAATGAAACAATGAATAAATAGCAAGAATAAACACTAAGACCACTAGACTAGTAACCCACCTTAGAAGAAGCACAATAATAACTAAAAAAGAGATAGCACCCAAAGGCCGATATATACAATAATGAAAAAATAAAACTCATATACCATAATGATATTTCAATTAGTATGACTATAAATCATCCAAAATTGGTATATATACATCATTAAACTATATGTATCAAAATACAAAAAACATCCAAAAGAACTATCTAAGGATAGCATCACGAACATATGATCTATCATATAATCCCATTCATCTATTCATGGAGAAAACTCTACAATAAAACTATGTGAAATATCCTCGATCCCAATGTATATCCATATTGTTTTTCTAAGTACCCAACAACTGCCTGAGACAGGGTGTGTGATAGAATCTCAATAGGCCACAACCAATAATGTCTATAACAATATAGGATTTGAAATATAAGATAATTAGTGTGAAAGGTATATAATCTACATGAATGTAACCCATTTAAAATCCACATGGAACAAGTAATAATTGTAATGTGATACTTTCAATCCTATCAACGCTTCATTCAAAACAAGGGTCACACTTTTCACACAAGGAAACTTTAATGCACAATTGAAACAAAAACCATGGCTAAGATATATATAAAGTATCATATACCAACCACAGATATGACTTATATCTTGAATATCATATCATAAAAAACCATTACATAGTATCAAGAATATTAAATTATCAATTGTTGAGACATATAATAGATGTTCCAAACCCCACGAGGCTGGATCCAAGGTATACTGGACAAATTCATTATCATCGAGTCCTAGGAGTATCTCAATGGGAACTCATCTAGACATGTATCCATTTCCAAGGAGCATGTAAACCAACCATATGTAATATAATCATAATAAAGATGAATCCAAGGGGTATCAATTCCTATGGTATCCCATGGAATCCAGACCCAAGGATCTATATCATCCAAGACGTACACTACCATTATTATGAGCTACAGTTTAGCACACCCATCGAATCATATAGATACATCCATAATTTAATTCAATTATCATTTCATACAATGACATTACAAAATTCATTACAAATTATATAGAAATTCCAATTCAAATACATTCAACATGTTTAACCACTCATATAACTATTAAAATTTAAGAAGTTGAATAAATCACATCAAGCATAACATGGAAAAATATGAATACAATTTACTAAACAATAAATTAAATTCAAATCATGTATAACAATGATACCTCTAACTAAGAAATCTCAACCAATCACCCATTGAGTGGTCAATCAATAGGAAAAGGAAAAGGAAATCACAAGGCACACCCCATGGATGGCCTTGTTTAAGGAACAAACATCCAACTAAGCTCAAGGAAATAAAGTTAATCCGTATGATTTTCCAAAAAATATTCATTTAAATTATTCAATTATTTTTCCTTCAAATGTCTAACATGAAGCACAATGAAATGATTTCATATAAATCATCAAACACCAATGGAATGGCATAGAGCACATACCATTGGTCTTTAGTAGAGTGATTGTTTTCTATAAAACCTTGATTCATCTTAGATCAAAATAAAAATGAATAATGGATTAATAAAATAGAAATAAATATTATTAGATTTCACCTACATATCTTAGAAAATATTAAGAAAAAACTAATTATGACAAAATAGGAAAACAGTACTCACTGGTGTGAATCCAACAGGATAAATGATACTCGAGTCCGTGTTCATTTCAAATAAAGAGATCAAAAGATTCCAAATTGGATCAATGGGGAGCTCTCAAATGAGTTCTATCTATAGGAATGACAAAAAAAATATGTTTTAATAGTTTATAGTGGTGAAAATTTATTTTTCCCTCAAAATACATAGCCTCACGGTTTGGATAATTGGTTGGCCAAACCTGTATCTAATCATTTTCCACTTATTTAACGGAGGGCTACCTCGCATGGTTAGTGTGCACGATATTCTAAACCACGATAAACCCATGTATCAATCCACTATCCAAATTTATAGAGGCTATAATATAAGAGTGGGCCTCTATCTACCTAGTTTAATGAAACTATGTGGGCTCCTTAATCCCTTTACCCAACACAACATGATCTCACCAAAACCATGTGCCTTGTGTGTATTGTAACTCCATTGGTTCTAGTCCATCTATTTTTAATCATAAATTGGGTTTTGGGCTCAGAAAAATACATAGACACCCTTGACGCACCCATTACCATGAAGGGTATTCATATCAATCAATAATTAATCAATTAAAAGGATTCCTTACATCATTGGAAAACCTTAGATATTACATGGAGTTTTTTGAGTATTTAAAACACTTTTTTAAGAGGATCAAACTCAATATCGATGAATTGGTATTGTATCATGGAATATTTAGGTGTTAGGATAGATACCTATAGTTTTGTGTTTAGTAATACAATTAGATAATTAATGTAAATAAAGAATAAGTGAGTGTCCAAAAAATCAACACTTATCTAATGTTCATATTTTGTCAAAAACATTTTCACACGCATTTTTAATGACAATTTTTCATATTTTCATAAAATTATATTGTTTTAAATTAGTTTAGTTTCTTTTAATGTTTCTTGAAAAACATAAAAATCTCTATTTTAGTTATATTTTCAAGCTATAAAAACAACATGATAGGTTGAAACATAATTCTAACAACCTCCCTAAGAGACAACCTAAGGGAATTATTTTATAAATTCTTAATGGGGATAATATTATTGACAATGGATATCATTTAATATCTCTCTCATAACAAATAATTCCCATGAAATAATAAGTAATATAATACAATTAATATTCATGATATCCATGGGATGAAAATAAGTGATAAGGGTACTGAACACATATATTTGTGAAATATTTCACCATCAAAATAAAATAATCCTAAAAAATATTTATATAAAGTTTCAACACATTGAATAATCATAAAAATAAAATAAATACTTATGAAAGAAAATTCATCCAAAGAAGGAAAAATAATAAAAACCCAAAATGGAGTTCCAAATATTCCTCCATAAGAAAAATATATAAGTTAATAGATTAAATATATAATACGATATATATCAAAAATATGATAGAATAACGAGACCAAAAAATAACCTCCAATGATAAACAAATTGTCACAAAATTTTGAAACAAATCATACCCACCTGACCCCTGATCACTACCTAATCAACTTTCCATTAAATCATTAAAAAAGTGTCTAAGGTATACCAAGAATGGATGTAACTCCCTTCACATTAATTGTATCTTCCATAAAAAGACTTCATGAACAAAAACATGTGAATGTAGGGTGTGATCTAATATTCAATAGTATACTTCCATGAATAAATGTTACTCTTTTATTAAGATATACTCTAAAAGATAATTGGGATATTAATTATATTTTACACATTTATGTATAATTTTTAAAATAAATCCAAATAAAATAATTTATATTTTTATTAAAAAATTTATAAAAAAGTATTATGAATTAATAATAAAAAAATAATATCACATATCAAACATTATATCACTTGGCACATTGAAAATAGATACATAAAAAAAGTAACAAAATAAAAAAATATAACATGGAAGGAAATTATAATGTCTATTGTAGATATCCTTGAACTCTCTTTTGGATCAACTGGAAGCCAAAAATGTAATCCTAAACGTCTCAAAACCAAGATTACCCCCATTTACTCAGTGGGAAGAAATACCTAACTAGAGATAGCTGATAACCGAGGACCTGTGGGTAGTGAAAAATATGAATGAAGGTAAAACTCATCCTTAATTTCATTCTTATCTCCCGTGTCTCTCATGTAAACCATTATATCCAAATAAAATAAGATATGAAATAATATACAAAAAATACCTAAGATATAATACAACGAACCCTCAACCCAATATCCCCCTCTTATCAATTCCATAACAAAGTAACTAACATGAAATTTTTTATATTTATAACAAAACTCAAACAGGGGTATATCGTAGATAGGAAATAAATAATAAAAAACAATAATCATATACAAATCACAACCTTTAATGTCATAAAATTGTAAATAATCATAAAACCACCTTTATTTTAAATTAATAACTTGTTTTTAATTCATTTAAACTAAAACAATTATTAGAAACACATTATCCAACACCTTATGGGAATTAGTATTCATATTAAAGGAATAGACTTTTAAACCCATAGAAAAAACATTATTCCTTAGATTAAAAAACAAAAAACATTATATAAATAATGAATATACAATAATTATACTTTTATTGATTCTAATTACCCTTGGAAATACTAAATGAAAAAATCACCAAAGTTTTTGTAAAATAAATTAAAGTAAGACCAAAAATCCATTGTAGATCCATCACAAGATAAATTACTTCTTAAGATAAAGATATGTTAGAATGGAATAAATTCCCCACAATCCCAATAAATGACACATTTCAATATTTAGATAGAGCACAAAACTATGGTTTGATACCATGGACACTGAGAAAATGAACATGGAAGATCATGGAAGGAAGAGGGAAAAGGATAATAAGGAGAATAAGGAATGGATGTTAAATACCAGATTTAACTTGTATATTCACATGATATAAATAATGGCATAACTAATGTGAATGTATGATAAAATGACATTTCATGGAGATTATCTTAGAGATATCAAGTAAAATGGTGGAAGAATAATTGGAAAACCCCATATAAGGATAAAAATAAATTGATAGAAGTTTATTTTGTAGTTAATCGTATGGTTTGGCTACACATTTTGTGAAATAGTGTGCCAAATTGGAGATAACTTATTTAGTAAAGAAACACCCACAACTTATTATAGATTTATATTAATTGAATATATGCACCAACCATGAAAATAAATATAGAATCGAACCTCCATTTTTAATGGTTGAGATTTGTGATTAGTTTTTTATTTGTGCTCGTCATATATCAATAGATATCACGTTATATCAATAATTTATAATTTTATTCTCCAAAATAATAAAAAATAATTTAAATAATATTATTAATACCAACCTTTGAATACATGGGTGTCACCATTCTCCTCACCATTCAACATTCTACCAAATGAATGAAATAAAATTTCTTTATTGGAAAATATGTGAGGCTATTTCACCATATCATTTCATTATGATTTCGAGTCACATGGATATATTTTCAGTGATATCATAGAAAAAAAATTGAAGGAAAAATTTTCACAACAAAACATCATTTTCATGATCAAGGAAACACATTATTTTCTTCACTATTGTGTAATTGACTTCTACCTCTAGATCTAATCATTCAATCAAAAATATAGATTTGAAATTTGTTTTAAATGAGCTACATGAAATAAATCATGTATACATATCAATTTTTATTGTAATAATTGATTGTATAACATTTTCTTGAGGTATTCCTCTATTTAAAATAGTCTGAAATACCAATGAAAATTTTTAACATTATTTACCAATCTATTATTTCCAACTTGAAAAGGGACTTTATGAAACACCATCTCCCACTAAAAATCTAATGTACCATCTTAGGTCACCTAATCCATACTCAAGTGGGAGTCACTATATGGAATCATGCATATATCCCATACGCCAGAGGCTATTGAATAAAATCAAGAGTTTGTTAAAGTAATGCGGAGTATATTCCTACAAAATAAAATTCCATAGATTATTCATGTATCTACCAACAATTTTATATGATCTATTTGTGTAAAATATGTACCCATAACCTAGTGATAATAAGTAGGGATCCAAAATGATCTATGAATCCCATAATATATTAGTAGTAAAACAACCACATTATGTGTTAACATATAAATGAGCATAAGTAATAGAACATGAATGACTGTATGTAATGTATAATATAATGAAAGGACCAAAAGGTGGTATAGGTAAGAAAAAATATAATCTTGTACAATGATATCAATGAAATTAAAATGAAATATAAATACAGTGGCATCATTCCCAATTCATATAAACCATATTCAACATTCAATAACTAATTATTCTCAAACCACACATCATGATTTATTCAAAAAAATATAAATCAAATAAAATATGATGGTCTACCCATGTAAATTAAAAATCATGTTCTTTATATATGTTGGAATGAGTCTAATGAACCCATAGAATTTTCTACTCACCTTTATACACTGAGTGATTTTTTTTCAAGTTTATATGCATGAAATTATCGGGAGAGTCTGAAATTAAATACCCAATGTAACTCTCCCAAATAGAAACATAACATCAAAATCACATACCATACAAATCTAAACTTGTGTGTCTAGAAGACACATAAACATTGATAACACAAACTGATCCTTCCCAACTCAGGCCTTGTACCACTTTCATTCATATGATGATTTGTATACCTACATGACATAATAATTTATACTAAATTGAACTCTGGATAACAGTTATAACCATTATGAGGTATCTCAAAATCCACTAGGCTACCTCTTTAAGGTACCATTTAACCCATTAGTCATCCCACTACCATCAATAATGAAAAACCAAAAATATGAAAGGATATAAAGATAAAAAAAAAGAATATAAAAAATATTCAATTATATAGGGGAAAATAATCAATCACATGATAATGAATAAAGAAAAAATAATTATTAGGTGAAGAGGGCCCAAAGAATTAAATAACAGTAAATAAAAATTCCACATTACGAATATAATAAGAAAAACAATGGGTCCCAACCACATGATATAACATAAACTTCATTCACAACCTTCTAAAATCATTATGCCAATAATTTATGTAACTTTTTCTAGACTAAAAAAAGATAATAACTGGATTGATCACATATTTCATAAGTCACCAATGATGATGGATATTTATCCATAATGATACAACACTTTAGATATAGCCCAATCACATAGATGATACAAAAAAACCATAAATGTTAAATCGTATGTCTTATGGACCTGTCCTGACCACACATGGGTGATTAGGATGATTTGATTTAGATATATCCCATAGATCCCTCCATCGCCTCAATAAGTTAGATCACCATCTATCATAGTGTGAATTTTCTATTTCTATATATCTAAATTCATATAGGAGATATATTATCTAAAATAAGTTGTATCATAATTTGGAAAATAAATATAATACAAAAAATGAATCAAAATTACAGAATATCCTCAAACATAAAATTTCACATTACGGTATTCTGAATTATAACCATCCATAGGAATTAAAATGTTACCAATAGATCTACCAAAAAAGTCTCAATGCCTATTTGGCTACATTACCAATCACATTATCTAATAAATCATATAATTTATTGTTATCCAGGATGACCACATAGTGAATGAACCTATAATTCCATCAATTATCCATTAGATTTAGACCAAGGATCATTATAACATATGGATAAAAAGACATGGTAATATTTTAATCTATAAAACACATAATTTTTGGAGTAACTCAAACTTCAACTATTGGGGTTAAATGACAAGGAACCATTATAAGTAACCTATTACAACCACCCATCATCATAAAAATGTCAATAATTTCCCAAATAGAATGATGAAAAACTCACCAATCAATCAATCACAATTATATAATCATACACATAAATAAGTATTACAATTTTTTAGGGGACTATTCTTCGATTAAAACCAATGAAAATATCAACATAGTCCCATAATCCCTATATAATATTAAATATTTCTTTCATTGTTCATATTGTATCACACAACATGGGATAACATAATATTAAAATTAAAAAATAAACATATAGACACATAAAATCATTGAAAAATAGGGTGTCACCCACATGAGGTAAAATAGAGAAATACATTAAAAAAAAGAAAACTTGTATTTTTTTTTAAAATGTCAAAATAATCAATTATCTAAATTAAAATATTAAAAACAAAAAAATATATAATATCTGAAAATGGAACCCCATGTCATTTTTCACAAACTAGGCCACTTAATAAAATTCCCACAACAAACTTGTTTAAATGGAAAATCATTTGATGCAAAAATATTTCAAAACCAATAATATATATAAAATAATAATAAAAAGGAAAACCAACACTCATTCGACCACAGAAAGTCAAACGATCCATTTAAAATCCTCTATGAAACATGAAGGCTAATAGTTTATCCAATCCCATCCCATTATATACTAGGAGATCAAATGAATTCCTAAAATATTAATAAAAGAGTAAAAAAATTCAATATAATAATACAAATAGTAAATAGAATTGATAATGTAAAGGCCATCCACCGAAACTGGAGATCTATAATAATCATCCTAGCTTCTACCAACCTCTATTGATCTCACTACGACCTATCACATCTATAAAACTCATCAAATATAAAACAATTAGAAATAAAATCAATGAATTATTTTTTGTTATGTTTTCTGATATGGATGGTTAAATAGATCAAAATTATCCCACAAAGTCACAGATAAATTAGATAAGTGATTTGGAACAATATTGAATATGATTTTTATAAAGGTAAAAAGTCACACCATGAAAGCAATGGTCATGTCATGATGCATATTTTTATTAAAATGAAAATGGATAGATTTATTTTCATATATAAGGGTTTTAAAATAGTATTATTGTTATATTGGACACATTCTTCGAGTTTTATAATTCACAAAAAGGAGAAGAAAATGGGACATTCTATGAAACATTTGGTAACATTTTTACCCATATGTGGTAGAGGATCTATCACTGAACATTGGAATGGTGGGGTAGAATAACATTATTATAGGACCATAGGTGAATTAGGATTTGAGATATTTTAATCCAATTAATTAGGTTACACCATGAGAGAAAATTTCATGTCATGAGGGGACATACATATAAAAATATGGAAACATTCCCTTAATATGAAAGAGTCTTCTGCTGAGGATTGAATTATAAGAAAAATTATTTACTTTAAGAATGGGAAATAATTGAGTTATTATGTGGGAGTTATGGCCATGAAATGACTTGATTTATGTGGATTTTTTGTTCTACCATTTAATTGTCTCTACTATATGGATTTGGATCATGCCGTTGAGACCTAGTTTATAGGAGATAATATTTTTGGCATTCAAGTGACCATATTGTGGCTTAGAGTTTGATTTAGAAGGTAGTTTCTATGATTGAAATGGTTATAATTTATTGTTTCAAAATAGAATTAGATCAAACAATGGAGAAAGAGTAACACTATAAACTAGTCAATTTTTGATGTGAGAGAATATTTAAAATAAAAAGAAATGTGTGAACATCCACGAACTGTAAACAACCATTTAATGGACTTTTAAAAAAATGATATCAATAGTTATAAATAAATAAATGGATTGTGTAGAAGGATTCCAAAAATATATAAGATATATTTATTTAAAATAAGGAGAAGATAGTGGATCACATAACAAAATAACATTAATGAATAAGTGGGGGATTAATAATGTATATGTTGGAAGGAAAATATAGAATAATATGTATTCTAGGACTACTGTTAGAAAGAGATAAGTAAAAAAGAATATGGTTATACATGAGAATATGTAACTTGAATATCATGTATATCATCACATTGATAAAACAAGAGAATATTTATGTACAATCATTGAAATAATTTCTATATACTATTCATATAATGAAAAAAATTTCATAAGAGGAGTGATCAGATCCTTCGTGTAGGGATAATAGTGATTTATCAATTTTCATGTGATGGTTATAAAAATAAAGGGTTTGTTTGGATGCATAAAATTTTAAAAAAAGTGGTATTATTAATGTTTTAGGTGCATCGCTGTATCACCATTTCATTCATTAATGATTAACCTAGTTTGGATGAACTATGTAAAATCATTTATATCCCTATTTCATTTACATTGTCACATCATATAAATTGTAAGGTATAGATTCGTCTTAGTAATTGTGAAACTAGCTCAATGGATATGGTTATTTACGGAAATTGATAACCCATTATTCACCCCCTCTCATGGTATTGAACTTTCTTGGGACAAAAAAGTGTTATCAAATCTATATATTTTTTGTGACATTTTTTTTATTTGAAGAGACATCAACTATAATAAAACACAAATTAATTCTAATATTTGTTGATATTAAATTCCAAATATGCAAGAATAAAATAAATTTTTTTACTTTGGAAATATATGTCTACATGGATAACATTTATGGGATTTTAGAATGCATGAATTGTAGATAATATTTATAAAAATATTGAAGATGGATTGATACTAAAGAAAAAAGTTTCAATGAAATGGGATGATCATTATCCAATTAAATATATATATGAATACTAATTCATTTAAATAATCCCAATACATTTGACAATACCTCTATACATTTATTATGGTGATTCTATGGTATGTGAAGATAATTTTTTTGTTTCTATGGAAAAAGAATGTGGATTTAAGAATGAATCCAAATGAGTTCTCTTATAAAATAATTGATCAAGTGAGTATTGTTATGTATGGAATGGTTAAACTCAATGAATTTTTTTATTATTTAAAAAACATAACATTTATCGTGTAATATTACTAAGAATTTTAAGGAAATGTATATGGTACTTGAAGACAAGAACCCCTCAATGGTGGTGTTAAATATTATTTACAACACTCTCATCTACTATAAGATGATGAAAAATGACAATGTTTCCTTTATAGAGGATAATTATTAGGATGTGGAATTCAAGGAGAATAACAATCTAAACATATATAATGTTCTTGATGATGTGAATGTTGATGAGGCGAGGTTTATATTTTTTTAAACAATAAAATGGAAAAATAATTATTCGAAGTCAATCTGTTACTTGTATATTTTCATTGTGTAAATGAGGGGTATTATGCTGTTGGGATTCAAAATAAATTTTGAGATGAAAATAAAGATAAATAACCCATGAGGAAACAATTTAGGGTTGTGGTAAGTAATATCTATTCATAGAAAAATTTATCTAAAAATAATAAATTTCTTTAATGAAAAACTTATATATTAGAGGATAATAAAGTGTAGTAAATTAAGGATTGTTTCAACCTAAATGAGGAGGTCCTCAATAAAGAAAGAGATAATCAATTGGTGAAAAATGAAGACGAAATGAATAAATTTAAGGAATGATTATACATAAATGCTATTCTAGAATCTACAATTGATGAAATTGTTGTTTTTATGGATAAGTGATGAAATTCAATTTAGCAATACAACAATCAAAACAATATATGTTAGAACAAAAAGAATAAAAATATAATTTAATGGGTGATATTGAAATAATAATGTATAGAAATACTAGAAAATTGAATAAGGAAATTGACTACAATAAAAAAATTTAAGATCAAATAAAAATAATAAACATCATGACAGATTTGGTTAAATATCATGTCAATATAATTTAAAATATCAAAGTCAAAGTCTTAAATATTTTTTTAAATATTGATGATAATGAGGGACATATATCTCCCAACATGACATCATGGAGTTTTATTGTGTGGGATACTGAAGAATATAAGGAGGAACACATGGATATAATGGAACAATTATACCCATATACACATGCACAATGTTTCAAAGGTAAAAAATATATATTTAGGGTATTGATTATTGGAGAAAAATAGTGGTGGATAATGTGAAATTATAATATTCCAAAACCCAGAAGAATGCTGATTAGGGTGATTCACAAAGGACACATAAGGATATAAGTGGAGTGGAAAAGATATAAAATAATATACCATGATCCTGGTTTTATTATTTTAGTAATATGGGAAAAGTATGTGTGTTTTATTAACTTAATACATTTCAAGTCTCAATAGTAACAAAAATCGATGAGACGAATTTTATACAATTTGTATATTTTAAAAGGCTATTCTTTTTTGTATGAAGGTTATAAACACAATTAAATAAATTTATCTTAAATTAAATAAATAAATATGCTAAAATAGATCCATTATTGCTGACAATATTAGCTAAAAACATCATTAGTCGATAAAAAATTTGATACTAAATTCACGGTCATGAATGATGAGGATGATTCAATAGCTCATGAGGTAGAAATTAATTGAACACCAAATTATAGAAAACATTTTACATGGACCAAGAATATAATTTCTATGAAGTTTAATGTCGTATAAATTTCATTTCGAGAAACAGATCAAGTTGGAGTATGGATTCAACATTGTGGACATACATCATACATGATGGGAAAAAACACAATTCCATGATCATCACATATGCACTAACTATATAGTTCACTTTGATAATTGTTAATGTTATCAAATTAATAGCTTTAGAAAATCCCAAATCATTTTTTAATAACTATGGTACAAGGATTACTTGATTTTTGAAGCCAGTAGTCACAATATTCTTCGTATGAGATAACTATGTGACTATGGGGTAAATTAAATTTTAGAAAAAAGGATTAAACCTAGAAATAAAGAGATGAAATAATAGTGATTTAAGGTAATCACATAAAATTATATGTCTTAATCATTAGTGGGTAATAAGATAGGCACTTTATAAACAAGGATGAATATAAAAGGATGTTGAAAAAAATTCATGGCCACATAATCCAAAAGTCATTGTAAGATGCGGTGGAGAATGAAGGAGCTCATAATATCCTATAACATTCTCATGATGACATGAATAATATGATTAAAAAATATATATATAATCATTTTAATTATTTACTTTATTATGGAATAATTGTCAACAATATGGAATGAGTTAGTGAGGGTGGATGCATGGTGGACAATTTCACCAAAGTCTATGGTTGAATAATGTAATTACGCTCTAAATAATAAAGATTATGGTAGTATGAAATTGTTTCAAAACATATCCATCAAAATATAGTGTTTAATTTAATTTAATATTATTTTATATTATTAGAGATGATACAAGGAAGAAAAATAAATAAGTTATGGATTGAAAATGGTATTTCATTAAATAAAAATCAGGTGGAGGAGCATCACAATAAAGAAATTATAATGGAAAATGATTAAAAATAATAATATAAAATAGTGGTTAATTTAGATTATATCTATAAAATGGTATTGTGATGTCAAGATGAAGAGGATACACCATAAGAAATATGGTATGGGAAGAATCCCTCATTTGAATACATTTCAATTTTGAGGGGGGTTAATTGTTTATTCTATACATGGTAAAGAGATGAAAGAATAAAACTGATGGGGATGATGGAATTTTACCTGGGCTTTCATCTAAAACCATCGAACACATATTCTATCAATATTCATTAATGGTCCTTAAAATTCAAGATCGCTTTTTTAAAAAATGAATAGAAATCTCATTAAATTGAGGAGTTGTCATAGATAAATAATGAAAAATATTTAGTGGAATGAAATACTGAAGATGACTATGTGAAATGCCTAGGGGGAGATCCTAATGATGGACTATACTCATAGGAAGGAAAAAATTATGATGGAGTTAAAGTAGTACCAATATCCCATATAAAGGAAATAGTTTGGGATGAGGTCAATGAATAAAATTTCATTGGTGATTGGATAACTCCTGTACAAAAAATAAGGATAAAGACTCTTCAAAAAACATAGATTATATCATTTAGATACATTATTTTTTAAATAGTCTTCCAAATATGAAATTCGTCACACCCCAATATTTTTAAGGAACCCTATATTCAGTACTGTACACGCTATGAAACACCATGCCTAAAAAAATCATGAAATATTATTATTTAAATATGATCATTATAAAATATCCCATACATTATAGTTTATTAAAGATATTAAATAATATATGAAAAAAATATAATGTTAATAATAGATAAAAATTTATTTAGAAATATTTACTAACTAATCACTATATTTTTAGTAATGTATATCTATTCGTTAAATTTTCACCTTCATAAAAAACAATATTAATTTATTTTTTTGAGGACATATTAAAAATAAATTAAAGAATATTTAAAAATTATATTTGATTAAAATTATATCAATTTTTAATTAATCATATAAAAAATATGTATGTATAAAGTTTTGGAGATTGTTCTGAAAAGTATGATTTTTCCATGAACAGTAAAAAGTATTGATTTTTATTAAAAACTAAATTTTAATTTTAATCATGTACATAGTTATTTTTTATAAAATATTTTAAAAGTAATATTAGTTCTTATATGTTTTATATAATCATGTTACATTCATTGGAATAAATTTTATGAATGATTTTTAAAAAATATTTTTATAAGTAAAAGAAATTTTGTTGAAAAACTGTTTTTATGTGTGCAGTGCATTTGTTTCATAATAAGTTAAACAATTCACTACTGGTAAATGATTACAATTAAATATATTTAATATATATTCAATAGTTTTTTTAATATTTATTCAATATTTTTTTGACCAAATATAAGAAAAAACCAGTGTTATTCTTAAAAATGTATTTATCTAAAAAGCAGTTTTCTTCGCATGTTTCATGCTTATTTTAAAATAAATTATCCAAAAATAGAAATTTAATATAATAAAAATTATTCCATAATTTTGAATCTATCTATTCAATTTTTTTTAAATATTTCCCTTTTATTTTTGGTCAATATCAATCATAACCGTAGAAAAAATTATCATCATGTTAAAGGGCATGTCAAGTTATTATAGGTTAAAAATAATTGATAATGAAATGTTTTTCATCATTATAATTATTAGATTAACTATATTATACAAATATAAAATTATCATTTAAGCAAAATTTTTTAAAGTTTAAATTTAAATAATATGAGATATATAATATTTAATGTAATGAAAGTTACAGAATGTCACACTCTTAGGTATAATTATCTCTTATATGTACATAGAGAGACAAAATATATATATAAATAAAGATAATTTTTTATTTGGAGATTAATTAAATTTTTTCCCTAAAATAAATTTATTTATAATTTTAATAATTTTCAGAATTACTTTAAATTCTTATACAATTCTATCATAGTATTTATTCCCTGATCAGGAAAATAAAATAATGATTTTAAGAATTATAAAAGTAATAAAATTTTAGTGACATATAGTGTTCCATGATTAATTTATATGAACATTACATATTATTATTATGTTAAATGATTATATTCTACTCAAAAAAATTTATTTATATATTTTAAATATAATCAAATGAATAGTGTCAGAATTGACACTAATGATATTTTTTTAAAATAATATTCCGTAATTTTTTTAATATTTTAACAAAATGTATTTAAATATGAAAAATAGCATAAAATATTGTCTAAAATATTATCGCTTGGCCATTTATTATCAAATTTTCATGTTACATGTAAAATTATTATCCTTTTTCTATGAAAATATTTATACCATGATTAGTGTTAAAATTATTTAATTAATGTGTTAAACCAAATGATAAGGTTTAAAAAAACACTTAAAATTGAAAAAATGTTATTGAATGTTTTTATTAAAACATAATAATATATTAAATTATAATCCCTAAGTTTTGGTGTCAATTGGGATAGATAATGACTTTTTTATATGTTAATATTTTATGAAACTTTAAAAGTCCCCCCTTAATAAAATTATAAATGGGAACCTCCTCTCATTAATTATTTAAAAGATTCATTATATATCTACAATAACCTCGAAAAATACCTTATAAAGATACATATTCACATTCTATAAGTGACAGTATTCATAAAGGACAAACCATTTTGTCTTTATGGGGTGATTCTAAATTGTTATTTGAAAAAACGAGTCAAACACCATAACAGATCACTTTTTTTATTAATTTATTACCGACAATAAATATTTATATTTTTTAATAAAATAATTAATCAATAATCCTAAATATAATTATTTTTTATATTTTTAAATGACATTTGTTCACCACATATCCATTAAATGGGAAGTGAATGTTTTTCTTTTGCGTACGTATGACTCACCATCTCCATATAGTGATACAATTCATTTCACATAACCAAATTTTATTGATGGGTATTATGATGAGATTTATTTTTATATATTATTATTATTATTAAATATTTAAAAATTATTAATTATAATATCTTATATACCTTCTTACCTTCCAAACCATTGTAAATGATTACATCACTTGTGAATACATGTGGACAGCCACACCCGTGAAAAAATGTGATTTATTTTACATTTTTGTTCTAATTGGACGTTAATATGGATTGATTTATTGAATATATTATAAATATATAATAAAATAATTATTCTGGTAAAATTAATTTTTATTAACTTTTCTCTTATGAAATCCATTGAGAAATGTAAACATTTTTCATACGTATGTACGACCCACTGTATCAATGAACGATGTAATTAATTTTTCTATATATACATTTACGGTGAATATAAATAGATATAAAATGAAAATATATGATATTTATATTATTATTAATATTATATATGTTATATAACCATGGTTAAATTAATTGGACTAGGACTACCGTACCCAAACATACATGAAAAACAAAGCAGATATCACCCAGAACAATGGTTTTAATAAATATTTGTTATCAAATGGGTGATAAAAGGTAATAATTAAATAATATATGGTTATATATATATATTATTATGTTTCTATAGTATATTTATAATAAATATATTTTCATTATACAGAAGGGTATAATTCCCACAAAGGAAGACAAACCTAGTGTAATGGATTTTCATATCATTTTTATTTCTAGTGGAAAAATTCAATATTAACCAATTTTTTATTTTTTGTGGTGTATATAGTAACCATGAATATATTTTAAGATTATTAATATGAAATTTATGGGGGTATAAAAATAATTTTATTGTCTTGTATTTCATGGGGCTTACGATTAACATGTTACTAATGTAGAAAGGCTTTTATGTTATAATCTCATTATTTATCGGGATTGTATATGATTATGTTTTGAGGATGAAATTGTATGATGTAACTTTATATAATATCATGGATTTTATTCTCCCCTTTTTATTTCCTCAGAGTACATATTTCATTAAAATTTCCTCTCTTGAAAAAGTTAATATACTAAAATAATTATTTTAAATAAATTCGTCTTTTTTATGACTTCAATGAAAAAAATGTTTTCATGCATATAAATGTTATAAATAATGTATTAAAATTATAATTTAATTTTTAAATGTCATTTTTTTCATGTTTTAATTTTTACAAAATTATTTCAAAAGTAATATTGTTCTCATTTTTCAAATGTGGTATTTTTTTTTATCTTTTTAAAAATATTAAGGGATTATTTTTTAATTTATTTTATTGAAACTAAATATCACACTATCATGACCACTCTTTTATTTGAATATTACATTATAATATTCCATGGATAATTTCATATAAAAATTTTTCTATAATATTTTTAACATTTTTATATTTTAAATATGTAATTTCAAATTGGAAACATTATTTTCCGCAATATAAGTTTAATGATATTTTGATGATATTTATAACCATCAATGATAATAACCATTGTTTTCACGTAGAATTTAGTGGGGATTTGATCAATGATACCAAACTTATTCTTTATACGTAAGGTTTATATTAATCATCATAATATGTTTATTAACCTTTTCCTTTTCTAGGGTTATGGTATGATTAAATGGTGAAATATTTATGAAACCCATTCATTTTATTGGGAAACGATATGATAAATGTTTTATAATTTTATAAAGAACATATTTATGATTTTAATTATTTAATGGTTCATACCTCTATATCCCTCCAATTAATTGGGTAATGATTTATATCCCATGAGATGAAAATTACTAGAATGAGGAGTGAATCCAATTTAGTAAGGGACTTTCTCAACTATAATGGTCTTGTGATTATACCAAGACTTCTATGATAGTTTGGGGATAAAATTCATTCTACTATGATAGTCATCACAATGATCCATTACTAATAAGGAGATTATTTTCTATGATTATGTGTATTCCTTGCAACCATGGCTTATGCATAGGTAATTCTATCATGGATCATGTTTATTTATTCCTTTTTGATTCATGTATTATGAAATTCCAAAATTTATTCCATAACATACTGTTACAATCTATGATATGTATGGTTTTATTTTATAATGTTGTAATCATGTTCTCATAACCATATTCTCATATTCAGATCAAGTGATCATTAAAATATCAACTGTTTTCCATTTATGAGCATCTAATAACACTTTATCTTTTTTTTTACTTTTCAGTGGTTTAAAAAAAAGTTGTATATATGATTCTTCTAAGAATGATTATAGTTATGAAGATTATTGTGGGAGATAAGTTATATCATTAACTATCAACTTGTTTATTTGTCAAAGTGTCTAAAAGAAGTATACTTATAAAATTTTGGAAATAATTGTTATGTAATGTAATGAATATTAACCTATTAAGATGTCGTAACTATGTATTAAATGAATGGGTAAATGAATTTTTTATCCAAGAATGATTTAGTCATCCATTGGAATATTGGATGAGAAAAATTTATTGAAAACTTTATCTATGAGTATAATAATATGATAACCTGAAAAAAAAATTGTAATGATTATGGATAGCCTGGTTAAATATAAGGTGTCATAGATTGAAAAAGAAATTTTAATGATTTATAAATCCTATAAATGATTTTTCATGGTTCTTCACTATGAATATTATTTCTCATAATACGATTTTTGTTTTTATTCAATGGTTAGAACGTGGAGGTCTTGTGTAACACAGACCGATAATGGAATTATTATCCTCATTATTATCGAAATGAAATTGGAGATATATTGAAAAATGTTGGGATTATTCATAATTTGTTGTCTGGATATATTATTAATATCTTTCACATTAAGCAACTCTCATACTCCCCAATGAAGATAATTATAGAGTTAACTAAGATCTCTAGTGGTGGGGATTATAAATGAAATAAGATTCGATTTCATTTATGTATAAAATGATGGAAGAACCACTCAAGTGAATGAATAAAAGTAACAAAAACAAGATTTTTATTTGTAAATGAAGTGTATAGACCTTTTAATTTCTTAGGAAACATTCATTGTCCAATAATGGTAAATGAAGATCACACAAAGGTGACATAGATAGTTCAATGTTTTTTTGTAGGGAGTATTTGTTTTATCCAGGCCAATTTCCTTATCCAAGTGTTAAATAATATAAAAAATAATTACCTACAAAGGGAATGGTTTAAAGTA
Source organism: Viscum album (assembly GCA_963277665.1). Taxonomy (NCBI): domain Eukaryota; kingdom Viridiplantae; phylum Streptophyta; class Magnoliopsida; order Santalales; family Viscaceae; genus Viscum; species Viscum album. The sequence goes on from OY728162.1 coordinate 823,928,030, forward strand.
TTTATGCATTATAATTTTGTAATTATTTTATGGAATCATTATATCAATTATTTTTTGCATACAATGATCATGGAACATATTACGATTATTCCACTATAGAATTTGAAAACATATGTTTATTTGAAATAAAGAGATGCTTGAAACTGGTATTTTAGTATTGGTGAATTTAAAAATGGTTAGTTGATGAAATGTTGATTTATGTAATCTTTGATGATATTGAATTTTTAAATTTAGGCAATATATTCAATAGTTTGTGAACTTATTTAAGGAATAAGGACAGTGTTAATTTTTTGAAGAATATATGTTTTCATTTGATGTCAACATAAATGTTATGGATAACGACAAGGGTGTATAATTTTATATTTAATAAAATGTTCTAAGGAATCAAAAACCCATTTTTATTATTTAAGTGACGTGATTTAAATTGATTAAAATCTTTTTATGGGAATTAGGATGAAAAATCTATTATTTTTTAAATAAACCTTTCGAGTTAGTATATTATTTGATGTAATTTAGTTTTAATATAATGTCGAATATAAATAATCATGATGGATGAATTGTGATTCATTGATATGTTGATATCTTCAATGATAGTTATGGTAATGTTATGTATTACCGTTTTTGTTGATATTTGAATATGATACATGATATTTTGGAAAATTTCAATATATTGAATGTGTATATATTTATCCCTCATTGTGATTATTATTATTTGGTAGATGTTTCATTGGGATAAGATATATATAAAGCATAGGTCTAATAATTGATTTACCATGAAAGATAATTTGGGATGAATGCAATTTATTAATTAAGAGAGAACAAGTTAAAATAATGAGGATTCAATTTATTAATTACGAGAGAATGTAATACATTGTGATTTCAAGAAATACATTGTTCAATATCATACAAGATATGTAACGCCGATCCTTAATGAACCATGATATATTTTTATTTTAATATGAAAATTATAACCTTTCTTTTATGTTGGAGGTTATGAATAGGATAAACTACATTATGAAATGTTTATAATTTTCATACGCAATATAAATTTATTGTTAAATGATTAGTAAATAATATATAAAATTTTTGTGAAATCCTTTTATTATTTAAAGAAACGTTTTCATCAAAAATATTAGTTTTATTGATTTTTGAAAGAACATTTTGAAATTATTTTTGATTAACAGTTTATTTCCCAACCCTAGGTACCCCACATTGTTGTCCTGAGCTAGTTGGTAACATAAAATCAGGCATTCCTCGTTGTATTACATAGTCTTCCGACTAGTAGCAAGGCTCTAATATAAACCATGTGGAGACAATACCCTCTCTATCATATTAAAAATTCATAATTAAATTAATAATAAAAAAATAGTAATAAAAATAATTATAATAACTCAATTACCATTAAATACCAACATCACATGATAATACCAAAACCTGGATAACTGGACATTAATAAAATAATAGATATTTCATTTCATTATGTGTCATGTCTAAATATGAAAAATAAATAATAGAGACACTGACAACTCCCAAATAAGTATTTAAATCATGTCGGGTTCCCTCATCCATGTTCCATCCCAATTCATCCATATAACATTATTCTCTTGCCCTTATAATTTCATATAAAAATTAAGTCAATTTGGGTACTAATCAGGCAGCCCGAGTAGGGTGTGAATACAAATCATTTAGTACCACCAACCGTGTCTAAATATAATCGATTCTATAACACTGTATGCATTTTCATAATTAATTAACTACAATAAATAAAGTAAAAAAAATTAAAAATTCATTATTATTTAATTAACCACATAATTACCCATGTTCATGATAACACCAAAACAATCAATACCAACATCAGCTTATGATGGAGTATGAACCAATTAACATAGAGAATCAAAATTCATTATATCTTGTTCTTTAACAAATAATTTAATTACAATATTAATAGCATGTCTAAAAATTAATCCAATCTAATTCTACTGTGTTGGGCCTAGAACATCATATCTAGCACCCTAATGATATTTAGAGCATCTTTACCTATCCCAAACCTCATTTTAATCACATATATGTGTGTGAGGCACTCATCATTGACATACGCTCAATATCACATATGTGTATTGGGAGCATCTGTTTTTATCCCAAACTCTTTATCACTTATATCACAATATATCACATTCTCATAAATATCACATTTATCAAGGTTAATCATCATTAACCATATTACAAAACATTCTAATCATGGTACACGATTTGCTTTTATCCCCAAAATCATGGTTCTTTATTTAAATCACATGGAATAATCTAAAAAATTCTGTGTTAAACCAATTATCAATAATTAATCATAATATCGTTTTACCCTTCATGGTTAATCCAACAAACTATTTAATTCTAATTACCAATCAATTGCCTAAACACTAATTCCTTAATCAATACTTTATGTAATTCAGTAATCACATTATTCTACCAACTCCATAAACCAATTAATTAATTAATTAATGATTTCAATTTGAAAATTCAATTAACAATTATGGTAATTGGAAATCCAAAAATTACGTACACACAATTATCATTCAAGACTATTTAAATTTATATTTAAACCTCATACCTCATTATTTTTATGGATGTACGGTAAACCAAAAATCCCCAAATTTAAGTGAAACATTAAATATCACAATGTCATAAATTATCTAGCCCAAAAACATATGATCAAGATCAGATACATTAGGATCCATGAAAAGGTCAATCTAAACCATTTCCAAAAGAGTATTAATCATTCCTCTAGATTAAGAAAGAGAGACGAATGTTATAGGAATCCAAATGGGGAATAAATCACATACAGGATGAAGAGTTGATCCATTGATTGGATCACTAATACATTAAAAAGTGGTTTAATGAAGACATAGAACCCTCTCAAAGTGTTTCAAAATTTATATTAATTAGTTTATGTTCGTACCCAGTTCGATTTGAGTTTAATACTGGGGGTAGGTTATTTTTATAAATGTTAGTGTAATTTTAAAATCCACACGGATGGTTTCCTATGTAGGGATGCTTGGTTTTCAAATCCATTCACTATAACCATGAAACTCATCCTAGGGGTGCATGATTTGTACTTTGGGGAAACACTGTTTAAAAACATCCAACTTTGAAATTACCATCTCATTGTGATTACATGGGTTTCATGGGGAGGGTGTACTATTTGGAAAAAAATATGCACTAACCACGCAGTAACCCCTTTTGTTCCAAAATTACAAAAATTCCACTTCAAATAATAAAAAACCCCAACAATTATATACACATAAAAGGTTAAAAGAGTACATGAAAAAATATTATGAGACAACTCTAATAAGGTCAAGATCATAAAATCTCCCCACCTTATAATATAAAGTTCATAACATATACTCCCAAGAATCTCCTTGATTCTGAGGTAATAATATTGGGCCAATGTGGAAACATATATACTTATCTCTCCGACATTTTCACCAGAACACAACAGTATTTCAACGATACCTGATTTATCATCATGATCCTTCCCTACAACACATTCTCACTATGATCAATAACATGTATCATATGATTCTAAAATGATGCAACTATCTAAAAATCATCATAATCAACATTGATCACATTAGAAGGCTCACTGTGATACATCCAAAGATGTGACAAATGAAAAACATCGTCGCATTTTAACTATTCCTCTACTGAAGATAAAATCGGTATGACACCAAATCTATTCTATCCACAAAAAATAAAGGTCCAATAAAACTAGGAACTAACATCCTCCTATCTCTGAATCATATGGTGACCATATGAGGGCTCAAAACCTATTCCATTTTTTATATATTATAATTCATTTATTATTTGACAACCCAAGATCCCATTATTTTATTATTTTAGAGATTCCGTATACATTGAAGAATTCTAATTACAACCCTCAAAAAATCAAAGGACATGAAAACTAATTTGTTGTTTATAAGGTTGATCCAAATAAAAGGGAATCATTGAAACACTTGTTTCAATGATTCCTTATTTCATATGAAATGAGGTTTTAAAAAGAGTGTGAGAAACAAAAAAATTAGTAATGGGATTGAAAACATGTGTAAACTAATAAATTATTATTACATCAACAGAAATTGTAAAAAATCAGATACTAATTGGGAATTTTGAATTTATAACATCATAATTACTTTTAAAATTAATTATATTTTATTCTAAATAGGATTCAAAAATATGTAACCATTTGGAAAATTTATGTCATTCATTTCTTAAATAATATAATATTTCACATGATAACTCATAAAAATTCATAAATTGTTCTCAAAGGCACCTTGAATCATAACATGATTTCTTAGTAAAATCCTCAGACAACCTAACATAATTTACATTGTGAACATGATGGATTAAGATAACTTTCTAATTTCATTGTGTTCTAGGATTCACGGCTTTTTCACTATACATGACATCACATGAGATTTTCATCATTACCCAATTCATTGGAGTTTCTATATATTTCTATGTGAACCCATCAAATGGAATAGAAAAAGTTACCAGAAAAGATTGGTTACACTCTACATACCAAGCCGTCATTCACATAATATCCATGTGTCCTTATTTAGAATTAAAAATATAAAAACCTTTTATTTTATATCATAAGGACCACAATGTTTATTTAAAGGTAATGATCTTTGATATAAATTTCATAAAAAAGTAAATTACTTGGTTATACATTTTTCTTGATAAGAATATATTGTCATGAAATAACATGTGTAAATACACAATCAAATACATATACACAAATCTAATAGTTTCACATTAAATGAAACATATATATATAAGAACATGTTTTTATTTTTATATTGAAAAAAAACATGATTGAATATCAACACTCTTATGTATTGGAATGAATAATGAATCATATATATATAAGTATTAATTTAAATACTTATAGTAAATAAAAAATTAGTTTAAAAATTGAATCATATAATATATATATATATATATTGATGTGATATTAAAATTCTGTTTCACCAAAAAAATAATATGTATCTAGATACATATATATACATGTTATTAAAAAATGATTTATATTAAATCATCTATTAATGAATATACATGCAGAAATATAATTGTTCAAAAATAAAACAATTTTAATTTAATAATACATTTGGGAAACATTCCATAACATCACTTTCACCTAAAGGTCCAAAATCTAGAAAATAATTTTATGAAGAGAAAACCTTTGGGGAACATGATTTTTAATATAAAAAGAGATATATATATATATATACAAATTGTAAAATTATTATTAGAAAATATTTTATCATATCTAATAACATCCCATGTATATACATAAGAGACACATTACAGTTTTTAAAAAAAATTAAAAAAAATAAATCTCAAGAATTTTTTTGGTAGAAAAATTTTATAAACTCAAAATAACCCTATTAACATTATAAAAACCTATTAAAATACCATTAGGCAATACTAATGGAATGTAGAAATTATATCATATTAAAAATAATAAATTTAGAAATAGTTTTAATTATTTAACCAAATTTTCCCTTGCTATCATAAATATAATATTCTAAATTATTTTAGATAGAAAAAAAATATATATTAGTAAATTACTAAAAGAAATTGACATAAAATCTGAAATAGAGAACCCCACACGAATATTTTGATCATATATAATTTTAACAATGAAAAGGTAAATTATCATGGACATCATTAGTTTTGAAACAAATCAGCTTCGTATGAAAATCATGAAACAAATAAATACATAAAAAATAAGTAGTTCAATTACATAAATATAAACATGAAATTACAATATTTAAAAATGGAAAATTTTTTGTTTTCAAATTAACAAAAAAAATGTTAAAATTTATTATAAAAATAATTTCCCAAACTTGACTGATAGAAAATAAGAAACCTAATTATACTACCTTAAAGATTGAAAAAACTCTGTATATCTTACTTTCTCTTCTCTTACATCGGGTGCAATATTTAGGGATGTTTCTAAAAAGGGAATAGGTTCATATATATCAAGTTCATACATTATTTAAATCCATAAAATCTACATTTCTATAGTTTCATTATATTTGATTTCTATATGAGCTTAGTTGAGGTGGATTATCAACAAAAACAGAATAGACCATTAGAATTTATATATCTATATGAAATTTTTCTAAACCAACAGTCCATAATGGTTAAAAAAAGTAATCGAAGGATGAATGAAATGTGAATTACAAAAAAAATTTAAAAAATAGATTCAATAGCCAGATAATGTATGAAATTAATCAGAATCATTTCTTTAATCTGCCATGTTAACTGAATAGATCTAAAAAAGAAAAAATTTACCTATAGGGCATAGATGAATAAGATTAATGAAGAAAGGAGACAACATGTCATCCTATTCAAAAATCTATCACGAAAACAGGTCTACATTAATATTCGGCATCTTTAAAATATCACAAAAACCTATAATGGTTATGTTTATGTAGATTGAATAATAATCCAATTAGATCTCACACAGAAATGAAACCCTAAACTCATAGTTGAACCCCTTATGAGAATTCATGACCTTTAGGTTCCCTCATCATGGTCAAAGAATGCTCAGATTTCCTAATATTCATTAGGACTCTCTATTTTAAAACCCCCTTGGTTACTTGACCTCCTATCGTGATTGGATCAATCACCCCTCCTTTAGATGCACTCGGAGACCGAACCCTTTTTTCCCTTACCAATTTTCCTTTCACAATTGACACCTCCCCCCACCCTGTTATCATGTTATCTCTCTCTTTTTATCATTTTTTTATTTTATTTAACAAATCAGACGACATTTTTTACAAAAACAAATTATCTCTTTATTATTATTATTTGTATTAAATTTTTTAACAATAGATTTTAATAATTTTAATAATTTTTTTTTATATTTAGCACATTAAATTTAATTCATAATTTCATATAAATATATTAAAACACATTATTCATAAAAAACATATAAATTTATAATAGGTAAAAAATATATTTCTATAATGTATTTAGAAGAATAATTATTTAATTTACGTACCATTATTAGTTTATGTTAAATTGTAATAATTATAATTTATTTATTAAAACGACATATTATTTTCATGAATAAACAATAATTTTTTAAAAAATTATATGTTAACCAATTATGATTATTGAAAAACATTTTAGTTGAAAATTTGTTTTATTAAAACAAATTTTTCATACCAATTTAACAAGTAATTCAACATGATTATTGATAATAATTTCCGAATTATTTTTACCTTTCAATTATAATATTTTGGATTTATTCAAACAAAACATATGTTTTTACAAAAATAAATCATTTAAAAATATTTATGTTAAAAATGTTCTTTTAAAACTATATAACATCAGTTTTTTATAATTTTAAAATCAAATCAATAAATTATTTTATTAAAAAATATTAAATATTATAAAGAATAGTATATGTCATGACCCGTTTCCCGGGGCCCGGGCCGTGACTACCCCATGTTCGCCTTCCATAGGAAAGGGTTTGGTGACTAGCACCAAAGGCGTATTCCCTAAAACTAGGAAGGTATTTCCTTTATAACCAGTAACACACACAACCAATCACACAGTAAGACACAAACTCAAGTAAACATGAATAGTAAAAAAATCAAATATAGTAAGTAAACGAGGCCAAAATATAAGCCCAACAGGAATGTACAAGGAAAACTGAAATAGAAAGCCACTGAAGAATGAGAAAGGAAGCCACCGGGTTGTCCTTCGAGGTTCCTACTTGAAGGGTATGTACAAATCGCCACCTCATCACTCCACATCCACTCGTCTCTACTACATACCCGACACACCGTATGGTCCACCTCCAGCACCGTCTAGTCCTGGAAACTCTCAAACTCAATCCACATTGTCCGTTATTTTCATCCAATGCAACGAGGTATGGGCATAGACCATGTAGGGTAGAGTATAATGATACTCAGTAGGACCCTGAGACACTCAAGGTCACAAAAAATCCACAACGGATAAACGATAAACCAAAATGTTTGAAAACGACAGATAAACCCTCATAGGTATATACACTTACATACACCTAAGATATCAACTAATTTATCTCAATCATGAAGAAGCATAGAGGTTCTGACTCAGCTCACACAGATATAACATCATTACTATTGTAGAGATGATTAGATGTAACTGTTGAATCATCTTACTCTGTAAATAAGTAGACCCACACATGATCGCAATCGTAGAAGCTGACCCACACAGGATCTCTAGGTACATACCAACATAGGATCACAATCATATGAGATGACCCACAAAGGATCTCTAGGTGCTTCTCACACAAGATCACAAGGTTATGAGACAACCCACATATGAACGCTAGGAGATGACCGACACAGGATCACTAGGAGTGGACCCACACATGATCACAAGGATAGGAGCTGACCCACTAAGGATTTCTAGGCGCTTACCCACATAGGATCACAATCATTCTTCAGTAAGTCATCAGACCCCACAGGATCCTAGTAAATCATCTTTACGTCGTCAGAATCACACAGGATCATATTACATCGTCACAAACAGCTTCAGGGTTCTGGAACAATGCTCACTTGTCTTCGATAGGATCCTCTCCACAATCCACTAGTCAATAATCCAACTACCATGATGTCCCATGAAGAAGTATCTCAATATAGTGCTACATCATACGGGTATCAACACAACTGATGGCGGGTTAATCATATTCTCAGTCTCTGAGTTATTAATCATTTAGTCTCAGGGGACCAGTTGGATTCGAGCTCAATCTATCCTGACTGTACACCAAATTATTCCAAATCTCTAGAGGGGTATACTCAAAGGGACTATCTCACTCCATGATTTATAGTTCAGGTGGCAGTTCATCAAAACGACGTCCAGATGAAAAGTTATGGACTATGTAATTTATAGGGTCATTAATGGTCTGGGTCTGGTCCGACCCGGTCAGACCAACCCCACCCGACCTGACCTGGGTCGACCCGGTTCAGGTAATCCCAGCCCAACCCGCTGTGTCTGACATGGCCAGCTTGATTCGGCTTGGACTTCTTGGCGGCCTAGCCTGCTAGGTTTAACCAGGTAGGCCATGAGGGGTCGCGGAGCGCTGCTGGTGGCCGTGATGGTGCGAGGCCATGGATTGGCTCGACCGGGGGTTGACGCGAGGGAACAAGTAGGTGGGTGGCATCGCCGGGGCATCATAGAGGGGAAGAGGTTTGAGCGGCCATGGTGGCGAAGAAGTCCACGGGGGGTGTAGATGGGGCTATCGGAGGGCCAAAGGGGGCACGGATCTGGAAGCTCGGAGGGCTGTGGGTGGTGTGGTGAGGAAAGTGAGGCCACGCTGGCGTGCTGAAGTCGTAGGCAGCACAGTCAGATGCGGGGCAGCATGGAAAACCACGGGGCGGCACGGTGGGGCCGCAGACACTGCGGCGGCGCCTTGGGCGGAAGAGTCTAGGGGCATCAAGGTGGGGTCGCGGGGCGGAGGTGGCCACGAGGGGGAGGGGGTTGCGTGGTGGCATCTTGCGCTATCACCTTTGCCTCAACCATTAGATTAGTCAACCATCATTCTTGTGCTTCATTGGTTCCTAAAAAACCCTCTTCCATTGCAGTCCTCCTTCCTCACAAGTTTCATCATTCAATCACATGTTTTTTGGAGAGGTCATTCCATCTTTGTTTGGCCTTCACTCTCTGCATTAGAGCGGTAGAAAGTGGTTCAAAAATAAAGAATCATGAACGTGTATGGAAGATTTTAAAAAAAAATCACACAACCATCGTCTATCTCTATTCCCAATCCCAAAAAATAATTTGAAGGGGAGAACATGTGATGTGTTAATCAATGTAAACAAATACCTTGGTCATATTGCTGACGTCAACGAGGATGGAATAAGGTGAAGTTGTTGACATTCATCTCATCCACCGCACACCTCCAATTTCGGGGTCATTCATTGGTTCGTCATAGTGGAAGATTTTCCTCCCTGAAGGGAATCCTGAGGAATATGTCGAAATCGCCAATCATCCTCGGTGGAGCATTCTTCGTGGAATAAGTTCTTCATTAGAGTTCTTCATTGGAGTGATTTCTCCCCCCAAGAGCTCTCCCCTTTTCCAACAAATAACTCTCAAACGAAATGACAACCCAAAATAAAAAGTGTTTCCCAATTTTTAATTGTTCGCAAAATTATAAATTGTATTATATTAATTACATGAGTTGGCATAATAAATGGATTTCTGTCGGCATATTTAATGTGGAGGAAGTCAAGAGGCTTGTCCACATTAAAGAGGGATTTGATAGGTTTAAGTCTCGGTGGGTCCCCACCACCATAAACTCTCATGGGAGGTTTTAGGTTCGGGTGGCCCGCACCAACATAACCTATCATGGGATTCTTAAGTCTGGTGGTCACCACTTCTCAACATCCACATTAAAGGATAAAATTAAAATATTACACATTTTTATTTTATTTTATTCTACCATGAAAGAAACAAAAACTATATTTCACTCTTGTCCCACTGTAGTAGAGGTGATGGTCTCCTTATGAAAATAATGGCATTGCGAGTTCAACAGTACCGTCTGATTTAAATTTTGATCACTAGTTGAAATGTATAAAAAACCCACACAAAAATTTATTGAACGTACACGAACATTAGTTCATAAATTCATTATGGGCTCTTCGGCCTTGGAATCATTAGCCGTCATTTTTCGAGGACTCAAAAATTTCCCATATATTTAAAAATATTACATGGAAATTCTTGGACTTTACATTCTCCCCATAATAGAGAATTTCATCCCCATAAGGTACATCTCAAACTAAGGGGAAAATGGGGGTATTGAGCATGCATCTGAGCCTTCCACTCCCATGTTCTCTCATGGAGGTTCCCCTACATCAACTAAATTCGCACCAGAGGTATCGACCTCCCACAAAGGACCCACTCCAGTTGATCCCCAATATCATCTAGAATCCCTGTCAATGTCACCCCATCATCGTCATCCATCTCTCTACGGTTGATGACGTGGGAAGGGTCATGTACGTATCCCCTCAGCTGAATACATGGATGAAGTCATGCACCCGATGCGACTGAGGTGGAAGAGATAAGTGGTATGCCACCTTGCCAACTCTACTGAGGAACAGGAAAGGTCTAATGAACCTTGGGGATTAATTACCACCACAAACAAATCTCTGCAAACCTCTTGGAGGCGAGACTCGTAGAAAGATGTGGTCGCCATCCTCGAACTCTAGAAGTCTCCTTCTCCTGTCGAAATATGAATTCTGCCAAATTTTTGCAGTCTTCACCAACACATGGATTATCTTCACCTTCTCTGTGGTATCCCACAATATCTCTCGTCCCACGAGTGCTGACTCCCTTGGGTCATTCCAGCACAATGGTGATCTGTACGGTCGCCTGTATAACGCCTCAAAATATTTCATCCTAATGGTGGGGTGATAGATATTGTTTTATGAAAACTCCATCAAAGTAAAGAGATACTCCCAGCTATGACTGAAGTCTAGTACACAATCATGTATCATGTCCTCGAGGGTTTGAATGGTCTGCTCAGTCTAGCCATCCGTCTGAGGATGGAAGGAGGTGCTCAAACGAAGCTACATCTCGAAAGCCTCCTTTATCCCCTTCCATATCCAGGATGTAAAACATTCATCATGATTGGAGAAAATAGCTGATGGTACTCCACATAACCGTACAATATCATATACATTGAGGCATCTCAGGCTCCCTAATAAACTCTACTCTCAGATCGGTAGGAAGTGGGCCGACTTGGTGTGTTGGTCGATGATCACCCATATAGAGTCATGTCCCATGGATGTGTGTGGAAGCCCCGTCACAAAGTATATGTATATCCCATCCCACTTCCAATATGGGACCTCGAAAGGCTCAACGATGCTTTGTGGTACATGATGATCTTCTTTCACTTGCTGATATGTGAGCCATCGAGAGACAAACTCTACTACTGATTTCTTCATTCATGTCTGTTATTGCTATCATCAGAGATCCTGGTACATCTTCTCCACTTGGGGATTACCACTAGAGGGAATGTATTAAATTACCGTAACACTTCCTCCAGACGAAACACTGGTACCATGGTATGTTATCTTAAGAGGATGACATTCTCCCTACCTTTGGAAAATTCATCGCGTGCCTGCCCTGTGAATATCTAAGCACGTGGAGCCTTGTTCTCAGTGTCCCCACACTATGCCTCCTTTACTCGCTGAAGAAGTGGGGGAGTAACTGTAAGAGACTGTAGAAAACTTCTCCATCCTGGACCACAATGGTTATCTGCAAAGAGGCCAGCTGCTTCGTCGACTCTCCTAGAAAATGTATTCCAGATGTCCTTCTGGGTGCATCTTGTACAACGTTCCCTTTACCATGAGTGTAGGTTTGTCCATAAGATAGTGTCACTGCATCGCCTCTACCTCAGATCCTGAGAAATTTGCTATAATTTCTTTGACCACATGAAGGGTTTCCCCTTCTTTGTCAACACTGATAGTGGTGCTGCATCTCTGAAGAAATATGGAACAAATATGTGATAGTATCTGTCCAATCCTTAGAAACTATATTCCTCCATCACACACCTGTGTGGCTCCCCAGAATGTATTTCCTCAATCTTCCTGTGATCTACAACAAATCAATCCTTAATGACGACATGTCCTATAAGGTGAACCTCTTGGATCCCGAACTAGCACTTTGAGAGATTACTGTAATTCTAGTGCTCTCGGAGTGTGACCATTACTACCCAGAAATGGTAGGCATGGTTGTACTCAATTGTCGAGTACATCGGAATGTCATCGATAAATACTATGACAAAGCAATCAAGATATGGTGGAAATACCATGTTCATGATTCCCATGAACACTGCTGGATCGTTGGTCATGCCGTATGGCATAACCATGAAATCATAATGGCCATACAGACAGCTAAAATCCATCTTCTGTACATCCTTGTCTCACACTCTAAGCTGGTGATAGCCTGGTCTAAGGTATATCTTATAGAACCACTATCCCCATTTAGCTGATCAAAGAGGTCGCCAATCCTCGGAAGTGGTTACTTGTTCTTCACAGTCACCTGATTCAAGCACCGATAGTCGACACAAAGACTCAAAATCTCATACACCATTTTGTGAATAAATTTACTGTAATGACCCGTAAATTTCAAAGAAATTTTTTTCTTAATATTATTTAGAATTTTACAAGAGTGCAGTTTCTGACGGCACCTGATTCCGAGGCCCGGTGTGCCGGGAATCATTTTCCGAAGATTGGCTCGGGTACGTTCAGTGAACGGGCGAGCGAGTTTTTCTAACTTTTGAACCGGTGCCCGGAATCAAATTCTGAGGGCACCAATGAAATCGCAGCGCCGGTTTTCTCTTAGAAATGCCTCTTCCGGAGTTGTGTTTGCTCGGGTGTGGTTTTTAATTTTTGGGCATAAAGTTAAGAAATAAAATAATTTTGCGACAACATTATTTTATTTCACTTAAGCCCCTTGGAAGCCACTTGAATCCACTTAAAGGCGGCTTGAACTGAGTTGAACTGGATAGGATGCTATCCAGAAATATCCTACCCCCTTGGTAGGATATTTTTGAGGTGGGGCCCGCACGAGCCCCGCCGTTTCTTTCCGCTAAGAAACGCACCCGTGAAAACTCGTCTTAATGAAAGTCAACTGACGCATTTTCTAAATTCTTAACAGACCATTTAATTGGGCGGTTTATTTTGTGAATTAAATGGCATGTTTCTTTCGTTGAATTAATTCAACGAATTAATTCAATCGTTTCTTAACATGTTTTCGTGTGTTGGCATATTAATAAAATAAGACCAACCCAAAATCTTTTGAGAAGATTTGAGAGGATCCTTGTTTCTTCTTCTCCCTCGCGAAGAACGCGAAGAACGCGAAGAACGCCGAACCCGGAAATCGACGATGCGACGCCTTGATCCGCATCGCCGACAAAGTTCTTCTGCAACGTCTCTTCCTCCGCGACGGATCTTCGATCGGCTTCTTGAGGTAAGAGTCTCAGTCCTTCCTTTTTATCTCCTTCGTGATTCTTAACCAAAAACAAGGATTTTATTAATTAAATTAAATCTACTGTTTCATGGTGCATTGAGTTCGCAGACTCAACACCGGATTCCGCGACGACGCGACGCCTCCCCTCGACGACGCGACGATCCCTCTCTTCCGCGACGAGCTTTTCCGCGAAGAACGCCCGCGCACGGCGATCAACGAGGTAGGGATTTATTTTGGGAATTACCCCCTTTTCTTTTTATATTCCCGTAATTGTTTCTTTATGTAAAGAATTGGCTTTTTGAACAATTTTAAAATTTATTATTTTTTTTTCCGTTCAAATGAGGAACCCGTTAATGAAACAATTTTATTTCATTAAAAATTGTTTCGGATATGCGTTCATGTGTTGAACTTAAATTTCTCCCGTTTGTTTATCTCTAACGCGGAGGGTGCGGGACAAACGAACACGACCCGACAACCCTCCGTCGTTCTTCATTTTGTGCGGAATTGACGGGCGACGACGGAACGTGCCGCAATGGATGTTTGATGATTCCGCAGTGAAGGATGAGTCCCGGGAGGAGCAGCGGCGCAGGCGGAAACAAAATCGGACCACCAGAGCAATCCCGGTGGCCCGCGGAACGCGCCGGCGGCGCGGGTCGCCGGCGCGGCGGCACCGGAAGCCGGGAGCGGCGGCGCCCCGGCGCACCGCCGCGACTCAGCGCGGCAGCGGCGGCACCCGCGGACACGCGGCCGCGTGGGTCCGGTGCCCTCGGACGCGGCTGAAGCCGCGTCCCGACTCAGCGCGGCCCCACGCGGGGGGCCGCGACACCACCAGGCCACGGGGGCGGTGCCCCGCCGCGCCTTGGCCGTTCGGCCGACTCCCGGGGGGGGTCGGCCCGGGTCGGCCCGGGCCCGGACCCCCGTCTTTGGACGGTTTTCGTTCAACCGCCCGTAACATGAGCTACGGGCCTCCGAACGACGCGACGTCAACGGCAACACGATCCTTGGATCGAGACGGTCGTTTCGGTATTCTATACTCAAGGTGCACCTTTCTTTTCGGGAGCCTACGTAGTTAAAACTCCGTAGTTAAGCGTGCTTGGCCTAGAGCAGTGATCAGGATGGGTGACCTCCTGGGAAGATTCCCAGGGTGGGTGTGAGACGGAAAGGCCAATAACTAATAGACCGGGCGTCCGATTGACGCGCCGTCTGTTTCGTTGAATTCCTCTAAGTGAGACGGATCTTTTGGCATACTCCGCCCGAGGTTTGGACGTAGGTGGAGTACGGTCGGGTTGGTTTTGCCTTAAAAACCAACCGGGCCACTGGCACGAAAAAGCCGATAACTCTCAGACCGGGCGTCCGACTGACGCGCAGTCTGCGACGTTGAGTTCCTATTGTCGGTACGGAACTTTTGGATACATCAACTTTGGAATTTGTGTCAGTTGATGTATTAGCCTCTAGGCTCGTCGAGCGGACCCTCCCGAACGAGCTTGTTGTGTGCGGGAACCCTAGTGTTGGCTGCGACTGCTTCCTCGACGGCGACGACTGTGCAGAGATCCTCCGTGGACTCCGACGACGACCGTGCAGAGATCCTCCGGGGACTCCAACGACGACCGTGCAGAGATCCTCAGCGGACTGCGACGACTACTGCACTCAGCGATCCTACGTGGATCAGTGCTACAGGTCCTGCGTGGGCCCAGTCTTGTGTGGGCCCGATCATGTACGGATCCGATCCTGTGTGGGTCAACACTCAGCGGTTCTGTGTGAGCCAACTCCTACAGGTCCTGCATGGGCCCGATCCTGTGTGGGTCCGATCCTGTGTGGGTCACTGCAGTGATTAGTTACCTATCGATCCTTCGTGGGTCCGATGACTTATATGGATCAGAGATCATCTTTTCGTCATCCGAAGAAGTATACCTGTGTGAGCTGAATCTTGTGTTTCTCTCCTTTGTGGATTGTGTTGAGCCATCCTATGTGGATTTACTGTTTACTCTCCTTTGTGGATTGTGTTGTTCTATCCTGTGTGGGTATGCGTTTTGCTTTCCTGTGTGGACTGGGTTGTGCTAGGGCTCGGACGTTGGAGCCGATGGGGGAATTGATGACTTAGGTATATGTATGAGCATATACCTAAGCCGTGTCAGATGTTACTTCGTGATTGTATCTCTCCTTCATGGATTATCCTTGTGGATTTCGGGAGACCTTCGGGGGTCTCGGGGTCCCTACTGAGTAGCTTATACTCACCCCTGCACGGGCTATGCCCGCACTTCGTGGTGTTGGTTGCAGACGACGGACATCGCTGATCGTGGAGGAGGCGTGCGGAGCAGGACAATACCTGGAGGTGGACCACTGGGCGGGACGTACTCGGAGCGGTTAGGTGGACCGGAGGAGCAGTGGAGGATATCTGTACCCACCATTGAGGTGGGACTTCCAGAGGACGGCTCGACGCTGCAGTTTTTCCTTTCAGTTGCTGTTTTTCCTTTCAGTTGTACTTTACAGTTAGTCTTGTATTTCCGGCCCCTTTTACTTTTAGCACAGCTTGTACAGTTTTTACTTAGTGTTTACTTTTCCGCTTTCTTACTCTGTGGTGCTTGTTTACTTTTCAAAGGAAATGCCTTCCCTTTTTGTTGGGATTTACGCCTTGGTGCTAGTCGCCAGCCCCTGGCCTATGGAAGGCGGGCTTGGGGTAGTCACGGCACGGGCCCCAAGGACGGGTCGTGACAAATTGGTATCAGAGGCGGTCGGTTCTACCGCAGACTCTGATCTTTCTTCTATGTGAAGCAATAGTGTTTAGCGTATTAGGTGTGGTTATCAGTCCAGGGAGTCCAGTGTTGGTGCGGCGGCCGACGTATCCATACACCAGGACCCTGACTTTTGGTTTCCGACATAATGCACGAAAACATCGATTGCATGTTTGTTTCAAGTTTTCTTTTGATTACTTGTGTCAGCTCACCAGGTATACTGTTCTGGCCATGGTTCACTTGTTTCCTTTTAAGGATGGCACGACGACAGCAGCCAGCTAGGGTTCTTAGAGTAGTGCGCGACGACAGCCCGCCGATCGACGAGGCCTCTGTACAGGGCCCGTTGACAGCAGAGGCAACGGCGGTACCTTTACCCGCCGAGCCCCCGATGCTTCCAGCACTGGCAGCTGACGACGCACGACCCCTCGGAGCTCTGGACGAGTTCCAGCGCCAGCGACCACCCAGGTTCCGTGGGGAGTCGGACCCCCAGGCAGCCGAGGACTGGCTGGAGGCGGTCGTCCGAGTTTTCAGGCTAGGGAGGACACCAGCAGACCTCATGGTGATCCTCGCGGCGAGCCTACTGCACGCAGCATCCGGACGATGGTGGAGCCTGATCCTCCAGGTACACGATGTGGCCACCCTCATCTGGACGGACTTCGAGAGCCTCTTCCGCTCAGAGTTTGTCTCGGCCACCCTCCGTGCGGTGCGCATCCACGAGATTCTTCAGCTGCGGCAGGGCAGCTTGACGGTCGCTCAGTACGCGGCGAGGTTCACCGACCTTTCTCGGTACTCGACAGACATGGTACATGACCCCTTCTTCCGGGCCCGGACCTTCGAGAAGGGTTTGAGACACGAGATCAGGGCATCGCTGAACTCCCTCAGAATCCCGACCCAGAGAGGAGTACTGGAGCGAGCCCTCCTGATCGAGAGCTTCCTGGCTGATTCCACAGCGAGACCTACCGTAGGGCGGCAGATAGCGGAGTCTTCGGCAGCTGGTAGCCGGCGGATGACTCAGGGTTCCAGGCGGACCAGACCTTCCGGCAGGCGACCTCGGGACACTGGCTCAGCAGTGCAGGGCACCCAGACCGGAGCCAGTCTTCCGAGAGGCAGGCAGTGCTACGAGTGCGGCGGGCGGGGCCACATAGCTCGTTACTGCCCGACCCGTCGTACCGAGGGTCAGCAGATGGTGGAGGGACCACCCAGGAAGAGGCAGAGGGTCGACCATGGCGGTCCGCAGGGAGGAGGCGGATGAGGCAGAGGAGCTGGCCGAGCAGCAGGTGGTGGGCGACGCTTTGAGGCTCTGCCACCACCACCACCAGGAGGCCCGCCCCGACCACAGGGAGCTGGCGGGTAGAGACAGGCTCAGCTCCAGGCAGCGGAGGCCTAAGACCACGGTGCGCCAAAGATGATTCGAGGTACGATCTGTGTCTATTCCACCCTTGCTGCAGTTCTGATAGACATAGGAGCGAGTCACTCTTTCATAGCCACTGCTCTTGTTCGGAGGTCGGAGATTCTGACAGAGCCGTTGGCTCGATCCTTACGGCTAGAGACTCTTACGGGAGAAGACTCGACGATTACGCACTGGTTCTGGCAGTGTGAGATTACTCTAGGAGGAGAGAGCTTTGGCTGGGATCTTCTTGTAGCGGCGTAGAGGCCTTACGACGTCATCTCGGGCATGGATTGGTTATCTACGGTCCATGCTCAGATTGACTGCATTAGGCACAAGGTGCGATGTGTGCGCACCGACGGGAGCAGGTTCACCTTCACCGGCGAGAAGGGAGCCTTAGAAGCACAGGATGGACTCACGCAGAGGAGAGGTCAGCCCATCACTCATCAGTTGGCTAGTCTCATCCTGGGAGCAGTTGACGTGCGGAGTCCCTGTTTTCCTGCAGTGGTGGATCAGTACGCGAACGTCTTTCCCAACGACGTTCCAGGACTACCTCCTCGCAGAGAGGTAGACTTTTATATTTACCTGTATCCCGGGACATCCCCTATATCCACTCCAGCATATCGGATGGCCTCCGCTGATCTTCAAGAGCTGCGGGAACAGTTGGAGGACTTGCAGGGCAAGGGGTTTATCCGACCCAGTGTTTCGCCCTGGTCTTCCCCGATTTTGTTCGCCAAGAAGGCAGACGGGAGCTTGAGACTGTGTGTCAATTATCGTCGCCTGAATCAGGTGACAGTGAGGAACAAGTATCCACTACCCAGGATTGATGACCTCTTCGACCAGCTCAAGGGAGCACAGTGGTTCTCAAAGATAGACCTCAGGTCAGGCTATCATCAGCTTAGAGTTCGAGATGAGGATGTGCAGAAGACGACCTTCAGGTGTCGGTATGGCCACTATGAGTTCTTGGTTATGCCTTTCGGCGTGACCAACGCTCCAGCAGTGTTCATGAGCCTCATGAACAGGATCTTCCAGCCATACCTCGATCGATTTTTCGTGGTCTTCATCGATGACATTTTGGTGTACTCGACGACGGAGGAGGAGCACGCCTACCACATACATGTTGTACTAGACACACTCCGAGAGCACCAGCTTTATGGAAAGCTCTCGAAGTGCCAGTTCTGGTTACGTGAGGTCCACTTCTTGGGGCACGTCATTTCTGAGGCGGGAGTTGCAGTGGATCCCGCGAAGATCGAGGCAGTGCTAGCTTGGGAGCCACCCAAGAGCGTGACAGAGGTACGGAGTTTCATGGGCCTAGCAGGATACTATCAGAGATTTGTGTCGGACTTCTCCAGAGTTGCGGCCCCACTCTCAGAATTGACAAAGAATGGGAAACCCTTCGTGTGGTCAGACAGATGTCAGCAGAGCTTCCAGGAGCTGAGGCAGAGGTTGACCAGCGCACCTATCTTGAGGTTGCCTGAGGAGGGAGTTGGATACGTAGTCTACTGCGATGCATCAGGGACCGGACTCGGGTGTGTCCTAATGCAGGAGAAGGCCGTGATTGCCTATGGATCACATCAGTTGAGGCCTCATGAGAAGAACTAAGCTACCCATGACTTGGAGTTGGCAGCAGTGGTCTTCGCCCTGAAGACATGGCGGCACTATCTGATGGGCGAGCACTTCACAGTCTTTTCTGACCACCAGAGTCTCAGGTACATCTTCTCTCAGAAGGACCTGAACCTGAGACAACGGCAATGGATCGATTTCCTCCAGGACTATGACTTTGAGATAGTCTATACTCCTGGAAAGGGGAACGTGGTTGCCGATGCCCTCAGCAGGAGGACGGACATCCAGCTGCTTGAGGAGGCGACAGAGAAGCTAGCCGCCATGCAGATATCCTTCGTGGATAGAGACGGAGCAGCCTTCCTTCAGTCTCTCACAGTCTCTCCTCCACTTCTACAGTGGGTCAGATAGGCACAGCGTGTGGACATTGATTGTGAGACACGGCGTGCACAGATATCCTCGGGACAGGAACTTGATGGTTTCCCCCACGGAGCAGAGCACGATGTCCTTTTCAGAGGACGTACCTTGGTACCAGTCGCTTTACGAGAGGAGGTTCTAAGAGAGTTCCACACATCTCCTTTGGCGGTAAATCCTGGAGTGGCGAAGATGTACCAGGATCTCAGACGTCAGCACTGGTGGTCGGGCATGAAGAAGGCTGTGGCAGAGTTCGTTTCTCGGTGCCTCACCTGCCAGCAGTTGAAGGCAGAGCATCAGGTACCAGTAGGCTTGGTACAACCCTTGGAGGTCCCGGAGTGGAAGTGGGATGGGATATCTATGGACTTCGTGACTGGACTTCCACGCACTTCCAGAGGTCACGACTCCATTTGGGTGATTGTTGACCGACTCACTAAGTCGGCACACTTCTTACCCATCCGAGAGCAGGGCTCAGTGGAGAGCTTGGGGCGTCTCTACGTTCAGGAGATTGTACGGCTTCACGGTGTGCCATCTACTATCGTCTCCGATCGAGACACTCGCTTTACTTACCGGCTTTGGAAGGGGTTTCAGGAGGCGTTCGGGACGCGGCTACGTCTGAGCACCGCCTTTCACCCACAGACGGATGGTCAGATGGAGAGGACCATTCAGACTCTCGAGGACATGCTCCGTGCATGTGTCCTCGACTTTGGTCGCAGCTGGGAGGACCACCTACCCTTGGTGGTTTTCTCATACAACAACAGCTACCACTCCACCATCGGGATGGAACCCAACGAGGTGTTGTACGACAGGCCTTGCAGATCTCCTTTGTGCTGGACAGACCCTGGGGAGTCAGCACTTGTGGGACCAGAGATGGTCCGGGCCACGACAGAGAAGGTCCAGGTCATCCAGGAGCGGATGAGGACATCACAGAGCCGGCAGAAGTCATATGCTGACAGGAGGCGGAGGCCACTAGAGTTCGAGGATGGCGACCACGTCTTCTTGCAGGTCTCACCTCGACGTGGTTTGAGGAGATTTGGCCGAGGCGGAAAGTTGTCTCCACGCTTCATCGGACCCTTCCAGGTCCTCAGCAGGGTTGGCGAGGTGGCTTATCATTTGGCTCTGCCATCTCAGTTGCACCGGGTGCACGACGTCTTCCATGTATCCTAGCTGAGGAGATACGTGCACGACCCGACGCACATCATTGACTATGGGGAGCTAGACGTGGATGATGGGGCGACTTTTGTGGAGGTCCCAGTGGAGATAGAGGATCGACATGAGCGGGTCCTACGTGGGCGATCGATTCCTCTTGTGCCTATCAGATGGTAGCACGGGAACCTCCAGGAGAGCACTTGGGAGCGGGAGGCTCAGATGCGTGCTCAGTACCCACATCTGTTTCCCTAGTTTTTGATGTATCATTACGGGGACGTAAAGTCCTGAGGTGGGAGTAATGTAAAGACCCGTAAATTTCCAGGGAATTTTTTTATTAATTTTCTATGGAATTTTACAAGAGCGCAGTTTCTGACGGCACCTGATTCCGAGGCCCGTTGTGCCCGGAATCATTTTCCGAAGATTGGCTCGGGTACGTTCAGTGAACGGGCGAGCGGGTTTTTCTAACATTTGAACCGGTGCCCGGAATCGAATTCTGAGGGCACCAATGAAATCCCAGCGCCGGTTTTCTCTTAGAAACGCCTCTTTCGGAGTTGCGTTTGCTCGGGTGTGGTTTTTAATTTTCGGGCTTAAAGTTAAGAAATAAAATAATTTTGCGACAACTTTATTTTATTTCACTTAAGCCACTTGGAAGCCACTTGAAGCCACTTAAAGGCGGCTTGAACTGAGTTGAACTGGGTAGGATGTTATCCAGAAATATCCTACCCCCTTGGTAGGTTATTTGTGAGGTGGGGCCCGCACGAGCCCCGCCGTTTCTTTCCGCTAAGAAACGCACCCGTGAAAACCCGTCTTAAATAAAGTCAACTGACGCGTTTTCTACATTCTTAACAGACCATTTAATTGGGCGGTTTATTTCGTGAATTAAATGGCATGTTTCTTTCGTTGAATTAATTCAACGAATTAATTCAATCGTTTCTTAACCCGTTTTCGTGTGTGGGCATATTAATAAAATAAGACCAACCCAAAATCTTTTGAGAAGATTTGAGATGATCCTTGTTTCTTCTTCTCCCTCGCGAAGAACGCGAAGAACGCGAAGAACGCGAAGAACGTGAAGAACGCCGAACCCGGAAATCGACGACACGACGCCTTGATCCGCATCGCCGACAACGTTCTTCTGCGACGTCTCTTCCTCCGCGACGGATCTTCGATCGGCTTCTTGAGGTAAGAGTCTCGGACCTTCCTTTTTATCTCCTTCGTGGTTCTTAACCAAAAACACAAATTTAATTAATTAAATTAAATCTGATGTTTCATGGTGCGTTGAGTTCGCCGACTCAACACCGGATTCCGCAACGACGCGACGCCTCCCCGTGACGACGCGACGGTCACTCTCTTCCGCGACGAGCTTTTCCGCGAAGAACGCCCGTGCGCGACGATCAATGAGGTAGGGATTTATTTTGGGAATTACCCCCTTTTCTTTTTATATTCCCATAATTGTTTCTTTAAGTAAAGAATTGGCGTTGTGAACAATTTTAAAATTTATTAAAATTGTTTTTTTCCGTTCAAATGAGGAACCCGTTAATGAAACAATTTTATTTCATTAAAAATTGTTTCGGATATGCGTTCATGTGTTGAACTTAAATTTATCCCGTTTGTTTATCTCTAACGCGGAGGGTGAGGGACAAACGAACACGGCCCGATGACCCTCCGTCGTTCTTCATTTTGTGCGGAATTGACGGGCGACGACGGAACGTGCCGCAACAGATGTTTGATGATTCCGCAGTGAAGGACGAGTCCCGGGAGGAGCAGCGGCGCAACCGGAAACCAAATCGGACCACCGAAGCGATCCTGGTGGCCCGCGGAACTCGCCGGCGGCGCGGGTCGCCGGCGCGGCAGCGCCAGCAGCCGGGAGCAGCGGCGCCCCGGTGTACCGCCGCGACTCAGCACGGCGGCGGTGGCACCCGCGACCGCGCGGGTCCGGTGCCCTCGGACGCGGCTGAAGCCGCGTCCCAGCTCAGCGCGGCCCCACGCGGGGGGCCGCGGGGGCGGTGCCTTGCGGCGCCTTGGCCGTGCGACCGACTCCCGGGGGGGGGGGGGGTCGGGCCGGTTCGGCCCAGGCCCGAACCCCTGTCTTCGGACTGTTTTCGTTCAAACGCCCACAATTTGAGCTACGGGCCTCCGAACGACGCGCCGTCAACGGCAACGCAATCCTTGGATCGAGACGGTCGTTTCTGTATACTATACTCAAGGTTCACTTTCCTTTTCGGGAGCATACGTAGTTAAAACTCCGTAGTTAAGCGTGCATGGCCTAGAGCAGTGATCAGGATGGGTGACCTCCTGGGAAGTTTCCCATGGTGGGTGTGAGACGGAAAGGCCAATAACTAACAGATCGGGCGTCCGATTGACGCGTCGTCTGTTTCTTTGAATTCCTCATAGTGAGACAGATCTTTTGGCATACTCCGCCCGAGGTTTGGACGCAGGTGGAGTACGGTCGGGTTGGTTTTGCCTTAAAAACCAACCTGGCCCCTGGCACGAAAAAGCCAATAACTCTCAGACCGGGCGTCCGATTGACGCGCCGTCTGTGACGTTGAGTTCCTGTTGTCTATACGGAACTTTTGGATACATCAACTTCGGACTTTGTGTCAGTTGATGTATCAGCCTCTCGGCTCGTGGAGCGGACCCTCCCGAACGAGCTTGTTGTGTGCGGGAACCCTAGTGCTGGCTGCGACTGCTTCCTCGATGACGACGACTGTGCAGAGATCCTCTGTGGACTCCGACGACGACCGTGCAGAGATCCTCAGGGGACTGCGGCGATGACTGTGCAGAGATCCTCAGCGGACTGCGACGACTACTGCACTCGGCGATCCTACGTGGATCAGTGCTACAGGTCCAGCGTGGGCCCGGTCCTGTGTGGGCCCGATCCAGTACGGATCCGATCCAGTGTGGGTCAACACTCAGCGGTTCTGTGTGAGCCAACTCCTACAGGTCCTGCATGGGCCCGATCCTGTGTGGGTCACTACAGAGATTAGTTATCTATCGATCCTTCGTGGGTCCGACGACTTATATGGATCAGAGATCATCTTTTCGTCATCCGAAGAAGTATACCTGTGTGACCTGAATCTTTTGTTTCTCTCCTTTGTGGATTGTGTTGAGCGATCCTGTGTGGATTTACTGTTTACTCTCCTTTGTGGATTGTGTTGTTCTATCCTGCGTGGGTATGCGTTTTGCTTTCCTGTGTGGACTGGGTTGTGCTAGGGCTCAGACGTTGGAGCCGATCGGGGAATTGATGACTTAGGTATATGTATGGGCATATGCCTAAGCCGTGTCAGATGTTACTTCGTGATTGTATCTCTCCTTCGTGGCTTATCCTTGTAGATTTCGGGAGACCTTCGGGGGTCTCGTGGTCCCTACTGAGTAGCTTATACTCACCCCTGCACGGGCTATGCCCGCACTTCGTGGTGTTGGTTGCAGACGACGGACATCGCTGATCGTGGAGGAGGCGTGCAGAGTAGGACAGTACCTGGAGGTGGACCACTGGGCGGGACGTACTCAGAGCGGTTAGGTGGACCCGAGGAGCAGTGGAGGCTATCTGTACCCACCCTTCAAGTGGGACTTCCAGAGGACGGCTCGACGCTGCAGTTTTTCCTTTCAGTTGCTGTTTTTCCTTTCAGTTGTACTTTACAGTTGGGCTTGTATTTCCGGCCCCTTTTACTTTCAGCACAGCTTGTACAGTTTTTAATTAGTGTTTACTTTTCCGCTTGCTTACTCTGTGGTGCTTGTTTACTTTTCAAAGGCAATGCCTTCCCTTTTTGTTGGGATTTACGCCTTGTTGCTAGTCGCCAGCCCCTGGCCTATGGAAGGCGGGCTTGGGGTAGTCACAGCATGGGCCCCGAGGACGGGTCGTGACATTTACGGCTTCCCAAGGAGAAATAATGGCTCGGATGAATCCCTTTCCCTGCAAGTCAACTAGCTATTTCCGCATCTCACAAAGCTCCGTGGGAGCCATCTAATACGCTGGTGTAGATATCGATGTCATCATGGGGTACAAGTCTATGTAAATGTATACCTCTCTCAGAGGAGGTAGAACTATAAAAACATCAGGTAAGACATCCTCATACTGGTCCACCTCTACAGAATAACTCAGAATATCCACATCAACCATTTTGATGGCATGGATATCCAACTGATGAGTGATCAACTATACTCTCCTCCGGGTAAGTCCATCATGTGCTGCAAAGGTTCGTTTCTCACCGGTGAAGGTAAACCTAGTCCCATCCGTGTGGACACACCAAACTATGCACCTAATATAGTAAATCTGAGAAAGAACTGTAGATAACTAGTCCATATAGATGATGAAATCGTAAGGCCTCTATGATGATAATAGGTGATCACAACCGAAGCTCTCACCTCCTAGATTAGGCTCACACTGCTGAAACCAGTGCATAATCATCCAATATTCTCCTGTATAATTCTCTAGCCGTAAGAATCAAGCAAAATGCTCTATCAAAATCTCTGAGATCCAAACGAGGGTAGTGGAAATAAAAGAATTACCGGCACTAGTGTCGATAAAAACAGAAGCTCAGGTGGAATCGACACAGACCATACCTCGTATCATCTCGAGAGCACTGTGACCACATGCCTCAACTACCTATAGCTGAGCTCTACCATTTAAAACTTCTCCATGTGGTCGAGGTGGAGAAGATGGTGGTGGTTACGGTAATATCTCAAATCATCAAACACCACCAGCTGCACGACCATCTCCTATTCCACATTTTCCTGCTCCATGTAGACCGACTCGATCAAACCTCTGTCTCATCCTGGGAATTCCTTTCACCGTTTGCTGATATTCTGTATGGTGGGTTGGATAGTCATGATCCATGTGGCCCTTCCCGATGCATGTGTAACACTTCCCTCTCCTTTCATGTATGTCTCTGCCTTGGGTGCCACAGACAACCGACTCTAAATTCAGTGGTCGTCCACCTATAGGTCTGGTCATCTTTAACCTCTACGACATCTGTCTACTACGAGCTATAGAAGACTCCACTAAATATGGTTTGGTGGTGGGTCTCACTGCAGGTGACTACTCAGCAAGGAAACCCTCCACTTAGGTTTCTCTCTGTAACACCCTCACCAATGTCTGGATACTAAGAGAAATCACTAAATCCATAATATCTCACCCGAGCCGCTACTCGAATGTCCAAACCTAGAAGAATGGGTCTCTTACAAAATCTGTGGAGAAGCATGAGTGGTCAGTGAACCACGCTGAGTACTGAGCTACAGTCATGCTACCATGATACAAACGAATCAGCTCATGTATGTGCACTACACACAGAGTTGCTGGAATAAACTCTACCTAATATAGACTCTTATAGTCTATCTAGTGAAGTGTCACATCATAGTGAACATGGATCGTCAAGATCCACCATCTTCCTACTGCTACCTGTAGAAGTCTAGAAGCAAGCATCCCTATGAGATCTGATTGTGTCCCTACCAGTTGAAAGAGTCTAACTACAGCCTCCAGCCAATCCTCAGCTGCATGTAGGACATTCTCTCCCGTGAACCTGGATGGCATCTATCGGTGGAACTCATGCAACATGATCTAGCAGCGTTCACCCTCTACTACTGGGGAGGGTGGAATTGGTGGCCCAACCAGTAATGGTACCATATGTGCCTCTACCTAAAAAGGGCCTTGCACCAAGGCCTCGTCGATCGGTAGTCTATCAGTGAATTCTACTATCAGAACACTAGCTGGTTGTCTACGTGGAGGAATCCTGAAAAAAAATAGGTGCACCACAGTCAATAATTTATACCCGGTGAGCTAACTCAATGAGATCAAAAAAGAAAACTATTTAAAACACACACACACACACACACAATTAGTGTTTTCGTGCACTGAGTCAGAAATCATATTTCAGGGTCATGGTATATAGATATTTTAGTAGCCGCAGCAACACTAGATTCCCTAAACTAATAACCACACTTACTACACATAACACAATGTTCCTTAAAAAATCATAGTCCAATGATATATGGTAGAACCAACTAATATGATACCAATTTGTCAGTACCCATCCCTAGGGGATTGTTCTGTGACTACCCCATGTCCACCTTCCATAGACCAGGGGATGAGGACTAGCACCGAAGACATATTCCCAAAAACTAGGAAGGCATTGCCTTTGTATCTTGTAACACACACAGCCAAGCACACAACATGTTACGAACTCAAGTTAACTGAATAGTAAACAAAGTGAGTAAAATATGTAAATGAGGATAGAATACAAGTCCAACTAAAATGTACGTGGTATACTGAAAAAAATACAACTGAAGAAAGAGAAAGGTAGCCAATAGGTCGTCCTCCGAGGATCCTACCTAAAGGGTATGTATATATCACCTCCTTAGCACTCTGCATCCACTCATCTCCTCTATGTACCAACAAGCCGTATGGTCCACCACCAGGCGCTGTCCAGTCCTAGAACTTTCAGCCTCCATCTGCATTGTTCGTCATCTTTATCCAACATAACGAGGTGCCGGTATAGCCCGTGTAGGGGTGAGTATAATGATACTCAGTAGGGAACCTGAGACCCTCAAGGTCTCTTAAAATACACAAAGGATAAACTACCACGTATGAAAACAAATGATAACCCTACATAGGTATACACACATACATACACCAAAGTTATCAAGTAATCCATCTCAATCATGATGAAACACAGAGGTTCTGACTCAGATCACATAGATATAAATTCAGTATAGTTGTATACATGATTAGATGTAACTATTGAATCATCTTACTCTGTAAATAAGCAGACCCACACATGATCATTAAGTGCTGACACACACAAGATCACAACCATAGGATCTGACCCACACAAGATCGCTAGGTGCTTACCCACACACGACCACAATCATAGAAGTTGACCCACACATGATCGCTAGGTGATGACCACACATGATCACGAGGATAGGATCAGACCCACATAGGAACGCTAGGAGCTAACCCACATAGGATCGCTAAGAGCTGACCCACACAGGATCTCTTGGATAGAAGCTGACCCACAAAGGATTGCTAGGAGTTGACCCACACAAGATAACAATCATTCTTCAATACGTCTTCAGGCCCACACATGATCCTATTACATAGTCAGTAAGTCTACAGACCCACACCAGATCCTAGTACATCATCACAGGCAGCTACTGGGTTCCTGCTCTATGATCTCTTGTCTCTAGGAGGATCCTCTTTACAAGCCACTGGTCAATAATCAAACTGCCATGAAGTCCCACGAAGAATTATCTCAATGTAATTTCACATTATAGGGGTTTCAATGCAATATACGGCATGTCAATCGGACGCCCGGTCTGTGAGTTATTAGCCTTTTAGTCATAGGGTCCAGGTTGGATTCGAGCTCCATCCAACTTGATCGTACCCCATATTATTCCAAATCTCCGGTGGGTTATACTCAAAGGGATTGTCGAACTCCATGATTTCAAGTGCCGCTGATGGTTCATCAAATGAATTTCTAGTGGCATATTTATGGCCTATGTAAAGTGTATGGTTTTATCTGGTCCAGGTATGGTCTGCCCCGGTCCTTCCGACCCCACCCAACTTGACTAGGGTCGACCCAATTAAGGTAAACCTAGCCCAACCTGCTGGGTCCGGCCCGGCCTGCTGGGATTGACCCGGTAGGTCGTGAGGGGTCACAGAGTTCCAGGTGTGGCTGTGAAGGTGTGAGGTTGTGGAGAGGCTCAGCCGGGGGTTTCCTCGAGGGAACAAGGTTGAGGGTGTCATGGCCGGGGCATCTCGGAGGGTTGCGAGCAGCGCGTCTCGGGAAGCTCGGAGGGTCGCGGGCAGCGCAGAGAGGTCGGGGAGGCAGCGGTGGAGCACTGAGGCCGTATGCATCACAGAAAGCCGTGATGCGGCGTGGTACGGCCGTAGGCGTTGTAGTAGAGACACTGGCGGCGGAGCCGGGGGAGTCGTGGGGTGGAGTTGGCTGGTGGGCGTGGGCCGCTGGACGACGTTGTGCGCCATCATCTTCGTCATGGTTGGTAGTGTTGTCGACCTACATTCTCATGCAGCATTGGTTCCCAAAAACCCTATTCGGTTGTAGTCCTCCTTCATCGCAAGTTTCATCAAGTAATCACATTATTTTTGGAGAGGTTGGGCCATATTTGTTTGTCCCACACTCTCCACATTAGAGCGGTAGAAAGTGGGTCACAAATAGATAATAAAGAACATGAATGGGATATATTTAAATACAGAAATCCCCACAAACATCTTCTATCTCTATTCACAATCCCGTAAAATAATTTGAAGGGAGAACATGGGATGTTCTAATCAATGTAAACCCCTACCTTGATAGTATTGGTGACGTCAATGAAGGGGGAAGAAGGTGAAGTTGTCCACATTCATCTCGTCCACAGAACACCTCCAATTCCAGGGTTATTCATTGGTTTTTTGTAGTCGAAGATGTTCCACCATGAAGGGATTCAAGAGGAACGTGTCGAAGTTGGCATTCTTCCTCGGTGGAGCGTTCTTCGTGGAAGAAGTTCTTCATTGATGTTCTTCATTAGAGAGATTTCTCCAACCAAGACCTCTCCCCTTAGCCAATGAATAACTCTCGAATGAAATGCAAAACCAAAATAAAAAGGGTTTCCACATTTTTAATAGTTGGAACAATAATAAATTGGATTAAATTAATTACATGGGTTGTCTTAATAAGAGGATGTGTGTTGGGACAATTAATGTGGAGGAAGTCAAGAGGCTCTTCCACATTAAAGAGGGAGTTGATATGTTTAATGTCCCAGCTGGTCCCCACCACCAGTAAATCTCTTGGGAGGTTTTAGGTTCCGGTGGTCCCCACCACCATAACCTCACATGGAATGTTTATGTCTGGTGGTCCCCAATTCTCAACATCCAAATTAAAGGATAAAATAAAAATGTTACACATTTTTTTTATTTTATTCTAGACCAAAAAACAAAAAAACTATCATTCACTCTCGACCCACTGTGGTCGAGGTGAAGGTATCCTTAAGAAAATAATGGTGTTACGAGTTCAACGGTGCCCTCATATTTCAATTCCGAGCACTGGTTCAAAATAAAGAAAAACCCACTCACACATTTACCGAACATACACAAACATAAGTTCAGGAATTTATTCTGGGAACTAAGGGCCTTGAAATCACACGCCGTCATTTTTCACGGACTCGAAAAATACCCATATCTTTAAAAAAATTACATGGAAATTCCGGGACAATATATTCTTCCCATATCAGGGCTTTGCATCCGCATAAGAAACAACACAAACTAAGGGATAAAATGGGGGTACTGAGCATGCATCTGATACTCCCACTCCCATGTTCTCTCATCGAAGTTCCCCTGCTTAAAATGAATTCACACAAGAGGTATCGACCTCCCACGATGTACCCACTCCTATAGAAACACAATATCAACTAGAACCATCGTAAAAGTCACCCTATCGTCAACATCCATCTCTACATGGCCGGTGACATGAGAATGGTCATTTACGTATCTCCTCAGCTGAGACACGTGGAAGACATCATGCACCCGGTGTAACTGAGGTGGAAGAGCTAAGCTGTAATCCCCCTCACCAAGTCTACTGGGGACTAAGAATGGTCTAATGAACCTTGGAGATAACTTGACGCCTCTTCCAATTCTATGAAAACCTCATCGAGGTGAGACCCATAGAAATATGTGGCCCCTATTCTCGAACTCCAGATGTCTCCTTCTCTTATCAGAATTTGACTTCTGCCTACTCTGTGCAGTCTTCAACAACTCATGGATGATCGACACATTCTCTATGTTAGCCTGCACCATCTCTGGTCCCCCAAGTGCTAACTCCCCTAGGTCAGCCATGCACAAAAGTGATTTGTATGTTTTCCCATATAACTCCACAAAATATTCCATCCTAATTGTGGAGAGATAGATGTTGTTGTATGATAAATCCATCAAAGGAAAGAGATCCTCCTAGCTACGACTGAAGTCGAGGACACAAGAATGTATCCTGTCCTCAAGGGCCTAAATGTTCTGCTCAGTCTGGCCCTCTGTCTTTGGATGGAAGGAGGTGCTTAAATGAAGCTGCATCTTGAAACCCTACTTCACGCCCTCCCATACCTAGGATGTGAAATGTGCATCATGATCATAGAAAATCATCACGGGTACTCCATGTAACCACACAATCTCATTCAAGTTGAGGCATCCCAATCTCTCAACTAAACCCTACTCTCATATTGGAATGAATTGGGGCGACGTGGTGTGTCGGTTGACGATCACCCAAATCGAGTCATGTCCAATAGATGTATGTGGAATACCTGTCACAAAGTTCATGGATATCCCATCCCACTTCCAATCTAGGACCATGAAAGGCTGAACCAAGCTTACTGGTACCTAATCATCCACCTTCACTTACTGACATGTTAGGCACTAAGGGAGAAACTCTGCTACTGCTTTCTTCATTCATGTCTGTTAGTGATGTCATCAGATATCCTGGTTCATCTTCGTCAATTCGGGATTTCCTCTAGAGGGGATGTATGGAACTCCATCAACACTTCCCCCTGATATGAAACTTGTACCATGGTATGTCACTTGAAGAGGAGAACATTCTTCGCCACTTCAGAAAATCTATCAGGTGCTACCCTGTGGATATCAGATCTCGTCGAGCCTCGCAGTCTGCGTCCCCACACTACACCTCCTGGAATCCCTGAAAAGTGTGGAAGTGACTGTAAGAGACTGAAGAAAAGTTTCTCCATCTTGTTCCATAAAGGATATCTACAAACCGGCCAGCTGCTCTATTACCTCGCCTAGAAAATTTATAAAATATCTCCTTCTGAGTGCATCTGCTACATCGTTCCCTTTCCCAAGAGTATAGGTTCTTCCATCTGATAGTGTCTCCACATAGCCTCTACCTTAGCTCCAGAAAACTCCATTGTAATTTCTCCAACCAAACAAAGGGTTTCCCCTTCTTCGTCAACACTGATAGTGGTACTGCATCTCTGAAGAAATATGGCACAAATCTCTGAAAGTATCCGGCCAATCCATGAAATATTGTACCTCCTACACACACCTGGGAGGCTCTAAATAATGTACCACCTGAATCTTCATTGGATCTACCACAACTCCATCCTCAAAGATGACATGTCCCAAAAAGTGAACCTTTTGGATCCAAAACTGGCACATTGAGAGATTACTATAATTATGGTTCTCTCGGAGTGTGTCCAGTACTAACCGCAAATGGTAGGCATACTCCTCCTCAGTAGTCGAGTAGATTTGAATGTCATCAATAAATACTATGACCAAGTGATCATGATATGTAGGAACTATCCGGTTCATGATTCCCATGGACACTGCTAGATCGTTGGTCATGCCGAATTGCATAACTAGGAAATCATAATGGCCATAAAAACATCTGAAAGCCTTCTTATGAACATCCTCATCTCCCACTATAAGATAGTGATAGAAAGATCTGAGGTATATCTTAGAGAACCACTGTACCCCCTTTAGCTGATCAAAGAGGTCACCAATCCCCTATAGTGGTTACTTGTTCTTCATGGTCGCCTGATTCAGGTGGTGAGAGTCGACACAAAGTCTCAAGCTATCATCAACATTTTTGGAGAAAAAAATTGGAGCTTCCCAAGGAGAAACAGTATGCCGGATGAATCCGTTTCCCTTCAATTACTCTAGTTGTACCTGGATCCCACGATGCTTCGTGGGAGCCGTCTGATACGATGGTGTAGATAACGGTGTCGTCATGTGATACAAGTCTATGTAAAATTCTACCTCTCTACGAGGTGGTAGACCTGGAACATCATCTGGGAAGACATCCTCATACTGGTCCACCACTATAGGATAACTCATAATCTCCACATCAACCATTTTGAGGGTAAGGCTATCCAACTGATGAGTGATCGACTGCACACTCCTCCGGGTAAGTCCATCCTGTGCTGCAAAGTTTTTTTTCTCATTGGAGAAGGTAAACCTGGTCCCCTCTATGCGGACACACCGCACATTGCACCTAATATAGTCAATATGAGCATGGACTATAGATAACCATTCCTAACTCAATATGATGTGATATGGACTCAATGCTACTACTAGGAGATCACAACCGAAGCTCTCGCCTCCTAGATTAAGCTCTCACTACCGGAACGAGTGCAAAATCGTCAAATCTGCCCCCATAAGAGTCCCTAGCCATAAGGATCAATCCAACAAATTTTACAGAATCTCCAAGCTCCAAACGAGGGTAGTGGAAATAAAAAAATGACTGGAACAAATGTAGATAAGAAAAGAAGCTCAAGTGGAATAGACATAAACCATACCTGAAATCATATCTGGAGCACCGTGATTGTAGGACTCAGCTGCCAAGAGATGAGATTTCCCATGTCCACATGCCCTCTGTGGTCGAGGTGGAGCACAAGGTGGTGGTGACTGTAACATCTAGAATCATCAATCACTGCTAGCTAAATGACCATCTCCACTGCCTATTTTCCTTCTCCCTGTGGACCACCTCGATCAAACCTATGTCTCTACCTACGATATCATTCCACTGTCTGCTAATATTTTGTACGGTGGGTCGGACAGTCATGATCCATGTGGCCATTTCTGGTCCATTTGTAACACTTCCCACTCCTGGAATGTATGTCTCTGCCTCAGGTGCCACACACAACCGACTCTGAATTCAGTGGTCATCCACCTGTTGGTCTGGTCATCTTTGACCTCTGTGGCATCTGCCTACTGACATCTGTAGAAGACTCTGTTACTTATTGTCCGGTGGTGTTTCTCACTGTAGGTGACTTCACAGTAAGGAAACCTTCCACTAAGAGAGCTCTTTCTAACAACCCCGCCTACATTGATATACTGAAAGAAATCATCAATTCCCTAGTCTCTCACCTGGGCTGCTGCTCGAAAGTATGATCCCTAAATAATGGTTCTTATACAAAATCCGTGGAGTAGCATGAGTGGTCAGTAAACCTCGCTGAGTACCGAGATTCAGTTATTCTATCATGCTACAAATGAAGAAGTTGTTGTACGCGCGCTTTGCACAGAGTCGCTGGAACAAACTATGCCCGAAACAAGCTCTTGAAGTCTGTCAAGAGAAGTGTCACCTCATCATGACCATGGAGCCTCAAGCTCCACCATATGACTATTGATTCTTATAGAAGGCTACCATCATGGATCCCTATGAGATCTTATAATGTCCCTAACTGTCGAAAGAATTTCACTACAGCCTCTAGCCAATCCACAGCAGCCTGCGGGTCCATCTCTCCCCTGAACCTGCATGGCCTCTGGTAGTGGAACACGTGAAATACACTAAAGTGGTGTGCACCCTATGCTTTTGGGGCCGATGGAAATTGTTTTCAAATGGTTAATGGTACCACTGGTGCCTCTACCATAAATGGGACCTACATCGAGGACTCATCTCTCGGTGGTCTGTCAGTGCGTGGTACTATCAGAACACTAGTTGGTTGTCTACGTGGATGAATCCTGAAAAGAAACAGATGCACCACCGTTAATAAGTTATACATGATGAGGTGATTCAATGAGATCGAAATGAATAATCTTTAAAACAGACACAGAATTAGTGTTTTCATGTACTGATTCAAAAATAAGATGATAGGGTCTTGGTCTATGGATACTTCAGCTGTCGCACCAACACTTTATTCCCTAAAATAATAAAAAAACTCACTAAACATAACAATATTGTAGAAAAATGAAAGATAAGAGTCCAATTTTATATGGTAGAATCGACTACTCTCATACCAATTTGTCATGACCCATCCCTCTGGGCCCATTCTGTGACTATCCCCTGCCTGACTTCCATAGTCCAAGGGATGGTGACTAACACCGAAGGCGTATCCCCTAAAATTAGGAAGGCATTGCCATTTTAACCTATAACACACACAGAAATGCGCACAACAAGATATGAAGACAAGTTGACTGAATAGTAAACAAAGCGAGTATAGTATGTAAATGAGGAAAAAATAAAAGCCCAATTGGAAAGTACAAGGAAAACTGAAATAAAATACAACTGAGGAAAGAGAAACGGAACCACTAGGTCGTCCTTTGAGGTTCATACCTAATGGGTAGTAATAGATCGCATCATCTGCACTCCTCGTCCACCCGTCTCCTCTATGTACTGACACGCCATATGGTCCACCTTCGGGCACTGTCCCGTTTTAGTACTCTTAGCCTCAGTCAGTGTTGTCTGTCATCTGCATCCAACACAATAAGGTGGGGACATATCCCATTCAGGGGTGAGTATAATGACACTCAGTAGGGACACCAAGACCCTCATGGTCTCACAAATTCCACCGAGGATAAACCACAAATTAATAAAACAACAGATAACCCTACATAGGTATATGCCCATACATACAATGATGTTGTCAAATAATCCATCTCAATCATGAAGAAACACAGAGTTTTTGACTCAGCTCACATAGGTATAACTTAAGTACAGTATTAGAGATGATTAGATGTAACTACTGAATCATCTTGATCTGTAAAAAAGTAGACCCTCATAGTATCACTAGGTGCTAACCCACACAGGATCGTAATCATAGGAGCTGACCCACACTGGATCGCTAGGTGCTGACCCACAACGGATTACAAGGATACGAGATGACTCACACATGATAGCTAGGAGCTAACCCACACATGATTACTAGGATAGGAGATGTCCCACATAGGATCGCTGGTGTCTAACCAACACAGGATCACAATCATTCTTCTTTACATTGTCAGACCCACACATGATCTTAATACACCGTCAGTATGTCGCCAGACCCACACAGAATCCTAGTACATCATTACAGCCAGCTACAGGGTTCTAACACTATTCTCACTTTTTTCGGGGAGGATCCTCTGTACATGACGCTAGTCGATAATCCAACTTCCTTTAATTCCCAAAATAATATAGTTCAATGGACTGCCACATCATAGGTCTCACTATGCAATAGACAGATCATCAATCAGACACCCAGTCTGTGAGTTATTAGCCTTTTAGTCCTGGGGGCACGGTTGGATTTGTGCTCGATCCAACCTAACCTTACCCCAATATTATTCCAAATCTCAAGTGTGGTATACTCAAATGGACCGTCTCACTCCAGGATTTCTATTACCACTGATAGTTCATCAAATGGACGTCTGGTGCCAATGTTATGGCCCAAGTAATGTACGGGGTTCTCTCTGGTCTGGGTCCGGTCCGACCGGGTCAGACAGACCCAACCCGACCCGACCTGGGTAGTCTAGGTTCGGGTCACCCTATCCCGATGAAATGGCTCCGTCCCAGTCCACTAGGAGGTTGGGCCCATGGGGTCATGATCGTTTGGCTGGGTTCAGAACGACAGGTCGAGATGGGGCGCGGAGGGCCGCGGGTGGCCGCGAGGGCACGTGGCCATGGAGCGGTGAGGACTGGGGGTTTCCGTGAGGGCATGAGGCCAATAGGTGTCTTGACTGGTGAGGCATGGGTGGGGTGTCTCATAGGTGCACATGCGGCATGGACGGAGTTGCTCGGAGGGCCGCATGTAGTGCGACTGGGGCGGCTCGGAGGGCCACGGGCGGCATGGGGCGTCGTGGCCTGCGCGACCTGGGTGGCACATAGGGCCACTGGCGGGGCGGTGAGTGCGGCTCGGAGGGGGAAACATGGTGAGGCCGCGGGCAGTGCAGACAGCAGGGGGCAGAGCAGAAAGCTCCAGGGTGGTGTGGTGGAGCCCTGTGCAGCGGAGCTGTAGGGCGGCGCAGCGGGGTCGTGGGGCAACGGGGCTACGCGGTGCACCGTGACCATCGTCGCGGCCGATGGAGTTTTGGGCCGCCGTTCTCATGCCGCATTGGAGCTAAAGACACCTCTATGTTTTCCATCCTACATCGTCGAATGTTTCATCAGGTAATCGAAATATTTGTGGAGAGGTCGGTCCATGTTTGTTTGTCCCACAATCTCCGCATTAGAGCGGTGCCTAGTGGTTCACAAATAGATAATCAGTAAAGTGTCTGGAAGATATTTAATAACATAAATCTCCACTACCCTTGTCTATCTCTTTTCCCAATCACAAAAAATAATTTGAAGGGGAGAACATGGGAAGTTTTAATCAAAGTAAACCCCTACCTTGATAGTATTACTGACATTAACGAGGAGGGAAGAATGTGAAGTTGTCGATGTTCATCTCGTCCACCACACACCACCAATTCTGGGCTCGTGTGTCGGTTCGTCATAGTCAATGATGTTCCTCTTTTAAGGGTGTCCCAAGGAAGAAGTCGAAGTCGTCATTTTTGATTGGGGGATCGTTATTTGTGGAAGATTCTCTTCGTTGGTGATCTTCGTTGGAGAGATTTCTCCTGCCAAGAGCTTCCCCCTTTTCCAACGAATAACCCTCAAAAGAAATGCCATCCCAACATAAATAGAATTTACCCAATTTTAATTGTTGGAACAATTTCAAATTGGATAAAATTAATTACTTAGGTTAGTATAATAATAGTATGTTTGTTGGCATAATTAATGTGGCAGAAGTCAAGAGGAATTATCCACATTAAAGATGGAGTTGAGAGGTTTAAGTCTCTAGTGGTCCCCACCACTATAACCTCTCATGGGATGTTTTAGGATTGGGTGGTCCGCACCACCATAAACTCTCTAGGGAGGATTATGTCTGCTGGTCCCCATTTCTCTACATACAAATGGAAGGATAAAATAAAAATGTTATACAATTTTATTTTATTTTATTTTTACACGAAAAAAACAAAAAATATCTTTCACTCTGGAATGACTGCGGTCGAGGTGAAGTTCTCCTTAAGAGAATATTGACACTACGAGTTCAATAGTGCCCTCAGATTCAATTCTGAGCACCATATTAAAAGTTAGAACAACATGCTCGCACGATTACAGAACGTACCCGAACCAATGTTCAGAAATTCATTCCATGTACTCTGCATCTTGGAATCACACACCGTCCATTATTATGGTGTCATAAAATTCCCATATATTTAATAAAATACAATGAAATTCTAGGTCATTATATTAGAAATAATAAAAAAATTTAATAAATTATTACTTAACAATAGTAATTATTATAATTTTTTATTTTTAATAATAATAAAAATAGTTTCCAGTATAATTATTTAATTTGACATATTTTATATTAACATATGACCAAAATTTAATTAAATTTATTTAAAACAATGAAAATATTAATATTAGTTATGTTAAATTATACCTCATTAAAATAATTTCATCCTTGAAATTTCTTTACTATACCTATAGAAATTCTGAATTTCACTGTTCAGAATTAAGAAAACTAGGAGCACCATATTTTTTATTAATGTAAAATACAATAAAATTTATATAATGACTCTAAATTTTCAAAAGTATTCTATGTATATTCACCCCTAATGATTTATAAGCGTCATCTATGAAACTAATTATGGTGACCCATGACTGATTCCATTCATTTTATAATTCATTTATTATTTAGCAATCCGAGATTAGAATGTTTTATTGTTTTACACTATCATGATATATTGGAAAATTATAATTACAACGTTAATGGAATGAAAATACAAGAGAAATATTCTTATGATTAATATTGGGAAAATACAATAAAAGATCCTTGTCCAATCACTCACTTATATGTGTCCTTATTATTAAATAAAAGTGGTTCTGAAAAACATAGTGTGAGTAAAAAATCTCATTAATGGTTTTCAAAACATGTGGAAACATATCAGGATTTTTTATATCAAAATAAAAAGTAAAACATTTGATACTTCTTGAGAATTAAAAATTTATAGAATAATGATTTGATTCGAAAATAATAATATTTATTTCTAAACAAGTTTAAAAAAATGTAACCTTTGGAGAAATACATTTCATTCCTTTAAGAAATAAAACAATTTCTCTTGATAACTCATAAATATTCATAAATATTTCTCAAAATCTCCTTTGATGTTAACATGAAGTCAAAGTTCACTCTAGAGAAAAAATAACATGATGGACATAGTCCAATGATGGATTAGGTTAACTCTCAAATCCAATTGTGTTGTTGGGATACACATCTCATGCACCATACATGACATCTCAAGAGATTTAAATATTACCCAATGAATTATAGCACTATATAATTTAGGGAACACCCATCACATGATTGGATAAAATACCAAAAAGGGTTTTGGTTCACACCCCTTTTCATTCCATCATTGACATAATATCTGTCTGCGATTATTTGGAATTAAAAACATTACATAATGTATTTTATATCACAACGACCATGATGTTTCTTAAAAAATAATGAGCTTCGATATTCATTTCCTAAAAAGGGTAATTTCAGGGTTATACATGTTCCATGATAAAATTATTTTTTCATGAAATAAAATTGGTAAATATATATATATATATATACATACATATTATGATTACTTAAAAATATTCCCATATATATACATTTTTTATAAATATATTAGAATAAAACATGATTGCATATCGACACACATATGTACAGGTAAGAATAATGATTCATATAACATATGTATATATATATATTCATATATTTACATACATATTTGAAAAAAAATAGCTTAATAAAACTAATACATATATAAATAAATTTATATATAAAAATTTCTATTGATCATTGATTTTAATTATGTTTCACCCTAAAATAATACATATGTAGATACATATGTGTACATGTTTGAAAAGAAAATGTTTCATATGAAATGAAATATTAATGTATACAAATATATAAATATGATTATTTTAAAATAATATAATTTTAAATTAAACCGAATTTTTGAAAATTTCGATAACTATGCTTGCATATAACAAGGCCTAATCAAAAAATAATTTTATAAATAGAAAAATGTGGGTGGAAATTACATTAAACATTAAAACTTGTATATATATACATATATTTCCAATTTTATTATCATGAATTTTTTTTCAACTGAATATCATGGAATTTATATATATTAGAGACAAATTAAGTTTCATTAGAAAATAATTTCAATAAAATAAATATCATTAATCATTGTTGAATAATAGTTTTATAAACTCAAAATGACCCCTTACTATTATAAAAATACAATTTAAATAGCATTATAAAATATCTATGGACTGAAATATGTTTTCCTTATGAAAATATTAAATCTAGATATAGTTTTAAAATTTTAACCAAATTTCACATTTCTATTATAAATATATAATTATAAATTATTTATATAGTTACAAAATAAATATTAGTAAACCACTAAAATAAATTGACATATAAGGTAAAATTACGAACCCACTTGAATCATTTGAGAATATTTTATTTTCACAGAAAAAAGAAAAGTGCTCTTGTACATCAATTGTTCTGAAACAAATCAAATTCTTATAGAAAAGCATAAAAAGAAATAAATGAATGAAATATGAATAGTTCCCTTAAATAGATTTAATCATTAAAAGATAAAATTTAAAATCGATAAACTATTTCATTTTGAAATAAATAGAAAAAAAATATTTTAATTTAATTCCAATATAAATTCCATTACTTGATTTATAGAGAATCAGAATACCGTCTTCCATTGCTTCATAGCTTGTAGCAACACACCCTATTTAACTCAATTATATTACACAAGGTGGAATACTTAAGGATTATTATTAGTGAAGGGAAGATGTGCTTATATAGACATATTCATGGGAATTAATTTACTATTTTCACTCAATTTAAAATATATTCTTATAAAATATGGTTGATCTTCAACCAAAAAATGTGTGGAAATTCACTTAGGAGGTAAGGGATTAATAGTAGAAGTATGGGTGTTTAAATTATCTATCAATTTTTATCATTAATATTTATTTCAATTATGAATAAATTTTATTCACCAATTCTAGTCTTATTTATTATATAGTATTTTAAAAAATTTATTATTGAGCAAAGAAATAAAATCTAGTAGATATAATTAAACAATTAACAATATATTGGATGTATCATTTAATTTTATAATTAGTCATAATGAAATTACTCTGAACATAATATTTTACCGATATATTTATATCATCTTGGTTAAAAAAAATACATTTTACCAAAATAATCTGTTAAACAAAAACCAAATATTGAAACTGATTTATTAAATCCAATTAATTAATGAAAGTGGTTGGAATCTTTTTCAAAAATGGTCTTTTAAATTCTCCCTTTGATTTTTTTTGATTATTTTAAATCCAATATAATTTTGTTTTGATTATTTTCATCCATCAAAATTCATATTTTTCTACTTAACAATAATTCCAATGGATTTATCTTGTGGATTATATGTATCACTCATGGGACCGACCTTATAAAATTATTAATATACGACTTAGTAGAATATTACAAATCAAGACCACATAATTTGTAATCATGATTACCCTATATAACTAATAATTAAAGTGGGATGTCCAATGTTTTTGGAAATATTGGTATTGATCAAGGGTGAACGTAGGATTATAATAAAAAAAAATTTATAAACCAATGATATTGTTAAATTATAAATACATGTTTATTTTAATTATACATAGTTTCATGTGTATAATTTTTGTTTTTCCATTTAAAAAAACATAATGAATGACAAGGATGCCAAAAACATGATAAAAAATCCTTGATACATGCGAAATGATTGATTGTAACCCATAGAACTAGTGGTTCTTATGTCCATATAGATTAATTACCATCCAAGAGAAAATACTCTCAACTACCCCTAATGTACCTCAAAAAATATTATCCAATGAGAACAAAATAATAAAGCACCACAAATTCCCCACACTAGATCCACAATGGAATATGATTTATCATCTATTTAGTGGTTTTTCATCTTTTTTTGTTCATATTTTGATTTAGGAAAACAATTTTAAGATTAAACTAATATTAATAAAATTAAAAAACATGAGATGATTTAGTGGAATAAAAAATTAATATCTACATATATATTTGACTCTCCTCAGTGAAATTTGTGATTTATGCAACAATAATTGAGTAACATTAAATTCTATATGATTGTGAGAATTCTAATTATCTCTCTATGTCTGAGAAATTTATTTGCTAAAGAGATAACTCTATGGATACATAAAAACCTAAGATAACATATAAAAGTTATTATAATAAAAATTCTTTCCATTATTTATTATATAGAAGTTAATAAATGGAATATCAATCATTTCACTAGTTGATGAATAATCTATATTTGAGACATGGGAGAAAATCAATAATTTCACGAGGAAGTTGTTACATAAGAGAATTGATGATTTTCTATAAATAAATCTATTAATTTTTTTACATCCTACAACATGAGTCACGATCGATGACATATCCAGTAAATGATAAATTATGAAAACATTTGATGTTTTAGAAGACATTCTAAATTAGATTACTCATAATGAGAAATTATGATAAAGTGATTAGGTCGACTTAGGTGAGAAATATCTTAATTCAATGAGATCACATTTTTGGATACCAAAGTAGAGTCATTGATAAATAAATTAAATAACTTATAATTTGTAGTGGCTTTGACCTAGTCACAATATTCACAAACACTAACACTCAAACCAATTTTATAATAGAGTTAGATTTGAAGAGTACCCCATATATAACAAGGATCCAATTAGGTTCATGAAATAATAAACCTTTCGATTGAAACTCTGTAAGTTATAATCAATCCCCCCAAAAAATCTAAAATACCTACAACTAATGGAGGGGAATTTAACACAATAAAAAAATAAATCCATTTAAAACAAATATAAATGATTCATAATTTTCAAATTAAATAATGGTATACCAAAAATGTAACATGAACCATCACACCTGATGTTATTCTAATTATTACCACCCCCTCAAACATATACCAACAAGACTACACATAAATACCTTCAAAAACCACCTTCAAATCCACTAAATGATCACTTATTGTAATCATCAATAACCTCATCCAAAAATATTTGCAGTATTTTATAAGGAAATATAAATCTATAATGCATCAATAATTATCTACCAATAAAACCAGAACTAATTGGGAAAAATATACCAAGCATTATTAGAGTGACTACCCAATACCCAAAGAAGTGTTATGGGGGAACCCAAAGAGTTAATGTAAAGGCTATGCCACTTTTTTATGTGAGACGTAGAATAAAATAATAAAAAGATAAATAATATTTTGTGTAAATGTAATAATAAAAAGTAAGGTTGAAAGAAATTTTTTTAGAATAGAATTGTAATGAAAGAGAATAAGAAAACAAAAATTATAAGAAGGGAAAATCTAGAAAATGGGATTGTAAGGAGAATGAAGAAAAAAAAGATATAAACATACTGACCCCCTCATTCCATCCTAGAGAGGATAGAGAAATGAATTTTTGAAATGAAAAAAGATGTTTTTACGGATTTAAACTACAATATACACACATCTATTTTAGTTAATATATTTATTAATGTTAAATTATCATAAAATTTTAATGTAATTACTAAAGAATGATAATTATAGATTTTTTTATTTTATTTCTCGATGAAATGAGTGTTCAATTGAATTTCAAAATAATATATCTATAAATATGAGAGATCTAGGAATATTTTCCATCGTATTTACCCTTATTTCATGCACATTCAAGAAATCACTTTGTGACTTTAGAATGGTGTGAAAATTTTATTCCCCTATGCGTGATTTAAAATAAGGGAGTATATAATACAAATATGATATTATTTTCACTCTAAATTACTAGTATTCAATGAAGTACCCAAAAGTAAAATTTATTATGTCTTGTCATGGTGGAAAAAATTAGATTCCCCATAGATTTTTTATCCTCGTGATAGAATAAGATCAACATATTCCCATAATCTTTGGAAGACTCTTCGTTGAAAATAAAATTCATTTATAAATGTCATCCAATGATGAATAATTATCATATTTAGTGACTAATAATTCATATTTGATCTTATTAAAAATATTTATCATGTAATTAATTCATATTATTTTTATATAATATTTTCTACTAAATAACTCCCATACATCTGAGTATATATATATAACAAAAGAGGTAAAATAATGCCACTAATTGATGATATGGTAGAAACTGAGGAGGATAATTTATAACTATAAGGTGAGGACAAAGGTGAAGTAATGTAATAGAAAAACACTTGTAAATAGAATACTATCTATAATTAATTTCTTCAATCATCATAATACTAATGCTTCAGTTTAATCCAATGACACAAATACTATGGTACTTCATCTTGGGTGAAATAAACTATTTAGCAATTAGTATTAATACATAATTAAGAAAATAATAAGAATAAAAAATGTTATATGTTTAAAGTAAAAGAATAAAATCAATTAATTTGTTTTTTCTAACATAAAACAAATTAATCCTATCATTTTCAAATAAATACATACATCTAGACAGAAGGTTTAAAATTTCGAAAATAAATAAAAATTAGAAATACATCATTGAAAAAATATGGGATAACTAACACAGATTATTTCCATTACCAATGGGATTAATCCTACAATTTCACACAAATATCATTGTTAGACGATGTGAGAAAACAAAGATTGTTACTACTGGTGAGACTAACACATAATATAAAATATTTTAACAATAAAAAGTTTTTTATACTATATTATGCTGGGATAATCATTTCAATATAAAAAACTAAAAGGGTGACCCCATTTCACATAATTACAAATAATGGTGGGAGTTTATTATAATAACTGGTGATATTGAGTAGATACCTACAATGATAGTTACATGAT
This sequence comes from Viscum album, assembly GCA_963277665.1. Lineage (NCBI taxonomy): Eukaryota > Viridiplantae > Streptophyta > Magnoliopsida > Santalales > Viscaceae > Viscum > Viscum album. The sequence goes on from OY728162.1 coordinate 823,973,007, forward strand.
ATTTGGAATTCATAGACATTAAAATACTCCAAACATCTGTAATAAATGAAAACATTACATTAATAATCATGGATAAATTCTAAATAGGTTATCTTAATAGGACTAATTTTTGCATTTATATTGACATTATATTTACAACAAAATACTTTTTAATCTGAATTAAAAAGATAATAAAATGTATACTTACCCATAACAATCATTATCCTATCATATCATTTATTTTGGCTTGTTAAATTAAGTATTGACTTTTTATAGGTGCATGACACTTATTTTTCAGAGCATGGTGGAATGATTTCATGAGTTTTTCATGGATGATTTCATAGTATATGGGATAGCCATTGAAGTATTCATATACAAACACGATTTGGAACTTATATGATTTGAAGTAAAATTCTTAGTTCTCAATTGGGAAATGTACCAATTCATTGTTAAAGGTAGTTCCATTATAGTAAAAAGAATATCTAAACAAGGAATTAATGTTGATATATTAAAGAAAAAATTCAAACATGATCTCCATGAACATAATACTTAGAAGGGGATTTAATAATTTCATAAACATAATGGATTTTACACCAATTTATAAATGATTGTTTCCATATATCTAGGAAACTAAACCATATTTTGTCATTGAATTTTTTGTTTATATTTGAATCATTATGTAAGGAAAACTTTTTTTTACATAGAATTTTTTGGCCACACCAATCATGATATTTCTAAATTGGTAGAAAAATTTCATAATAATTTGAGATCCATGTAATTTTATTATATAAGATACTCTAAGATAGTGGGTAGATCATAATTTTCAACATATCTGTTATAAAGACTATTCCTATAATATCTCAAAAATAAATTAAACTATTAGTGATAAAATATATAATAACAATGGTATTTTTATTTGATAATTTGTAGCCATATTTATTAATAATTGAAGTGATTTTCTATATTTATCACACTACTAGTGTTATTTCCTAAAAAAGGATTCTAATCCATGATTTATTTGGTGTATCTTCTCGCTAAAATAGTTTTATCATATTAACATTAAAACAAGGGATTAGATATTGTAGTGCCTGACTAATTTTTAAGATTACTCTGAAATAATATAGAAGAGGAGGAGGATATAGAAATTTTTGCTGATTTCTTAGACGAAATTATTCTCTATATTGATTTTAAATATCTTACATGGTTTTTCAGGATAGCATATTATTCATAAAATGATACCACAAATCATTTTTTATTAGTAATGAATAATAATTTTATATAATTTATAACATTTATTTTGTGATAATCAATTATTATTCATGAAAATTAGTGAAAGATTAACTTGGTGATGTGTGTCCAAATCAAAGGAAAAGATCATTCTAGAAATTTTATATTCATCACCAAATAGAGGACATAATTGATAGGGTAGAATAAAGGCCATGATAATACAATGTGGATTATTATTTTATTGACATCCACAAATATACCAGAGAGTTCATACGAGGCTATAATTGATGCCAATAAATGGATAACAATGGGAAAATAATTTAGATTACATAAAACCCAATGTTAAAATTTACGGGGTTTAATGTATGGAGCATTGATTTTATAGGGCCCTTACCATGATCCATGAGATGCCCATCCAGAATTTTGTATGTGATTTACAACAGTAAATGGGTATAATATGAGTCTACATGGAAATATATCAAATTTTTTTATGAAATTGTTTAAAAAGAACTTATTTTATCTTGATGGTATTCTAGGATACTCATAATTTCTTGAGGAACACATTAAAAAAATTATATATTTCTTTGTGCGGTATAAAATTAAAGAGTTTTTAATAATACCATCTCCCCTAGGCACCCACAAACATATCAAAAAGTAGAATTTTCTAACTAAGTGATTATAATGATTTTGAAGAAAACTACAAGTTCTATATTGAATGATTATCAAAAAATTATTCTAGTACATTATAGTAATAAATGATATATTTTAAAATTATGACTAGTATAACCCCATTTACGCTACTAGATGAGAAACATGGCCATTTACTGGTGGATCTCAAGCATCGATAATATAGGGATATGAAGAAAGTGGCTATGGAATCACACACGTATTTAAATATAAAACTATATTTTGTTAAATTATAAGATATTTAAAGAGATGAATAAAAAATTTAAAAATTTATAAATAGAAAATCCATAAGTGGCATGATTGATGAATCAAACATTGAATATTCATACCATGAGATAGAATACTATTTTTAAAATATTTTTTTGAGGTTGTTTCCATGAAAATTATAGTCACTTTGGTTATGACTCATCATGGTATAAATGCATTTTCACATGGATCCTTTTACATAAAAAGATGTAATAAACCTTCATTAAAGTTAAATAAAAAATGATGAGGCTATAAATGGATAATTCAAATATTTAATTTATTATATCTCCCAAATTTTACTAAAAATACATAGTTACATCTAGATATTGACTTTAATTAAAGCCCTTTGTTTGGATAAACCTAGGTACGTATTAATTTTTAGGATTTTGAATCTACTAAATATTGGTTAGTTATTATTTGGATAAAAGTAACCATTAATTTAAATAGGGTAGGATTCATGTCATTATTTTGACCATAAATAAATCAAATAGTGATAATCTGACATTGTTGTTCTATGGTGGCTTCACCCATGGAATTTCAACTCTAGAGGCATGAGATTGAAAAGTAAAATGGTTTTAGAACTAATGATATCATGTTGTAATGACATGGGGTCTGGCCACGATGTATTCAAATAAATTTAATTATAAACACCAAAACCTAAATTATGCTATTAATATCACTCTTCCCATCTATCTGTTCTCCCTAAATAGTTTTTCTTAGCGCTTTGATCTTGTTCTTGTCACCATCAAGTAGTAAAGTTACACATATAGATTGTATCATGCTTGAATTTCACACCACCTCATACATATTTCAACCTAATCACTACACTGTCTCCCAACCCACATAATGAAAATTAACCATACCCATCTAAACATAAAATAATTTCCAATCAATGAAAAAAAACCATTCAAAACACCATATGAATCCATCATGATCCATTACCCATCTATATCCCTATCCCACAAACAATGGATCAATCTAAGACAGTTAAAAAAATTAAGATAAATTCCCATTAAAAAAATAAAAAATAATATTCATTTGAGATCCAAAAAATATATAATGGATAAACTATGACCACAACCACATGATCCCTTACTATGCATTTCACCAAACCAATTCACAACTTAGTAACCCTACCTAATCCAAACAAACCAAACAACCAATCAATCATATTTATGTGGGGATTTATCCCAAAATCTCTTTAATTATTTTAGATGGTTCACTGATCCCAAACAATGGATATGTCTGGGGAGACTTCAATTGTCTAGAATTCAAAAAAAATGAATTTTGGAATGCATATTATGGAATATGTTTATATACCTGATAGAGAGATATATTCCTTAAAATCTATGAGTTTATAACATATTAAACTTGTATTGGCAGAGGCTTTTATAGAGTATATCATAAATTTATTATTAGTCATTGCTTTGAAACATGATTATTTTTTGTTAAAAATTGTTCAACATAATTGGTAACGTTTCTATAGAGTTTGTTGTAGGATAATGTGTCCAAATCTATGAGTTTATAGAGAGAGTGTATTATAATGATTTTATACAATACCAACGAAGGAACACAATCAATAAGTAGTAGATAAAAATAACTACTTATCCATTGAGAAGGAAAAAACCTAAAAATTTTCATGAAATTAGTTGAGAACATATCTATTGACGATTATACATTCGTAAATCTCTTAAGAATGGTTTTCTGAGGGATCATCATAAGGATTTGTGGTCAGATTATATTTTCTTCTTATTTATATCATTTATATATTGTAGTTAATAATCAAAATGACTAAATCATTTTCTTTATATTATAGGTGAATTTGAAAAAATAAAAAGGGTATTCTTATGGGTTTGAATTTCAATTCATATCAAGAAAAACATTTTAGAGTTTTGGAATAATCATTGCAAAAATTCTCATTGGGGAAGATTATGCAGTCTAACCTCCCAATATTAGAATAATCGTCTAATTAATGATATATGGAAAGGGAAAGAATGAGATTAAAATTATACTTATTTAATGTTGGAATATGATTCCATTGAGGAATAATCGCATGGCTATTTTACTTCCCAATCAACCCCAACATCGATAGGACTAATAGAAGTTCCACATGCTTAGGAACACCCATCACCCTTTCCTCACATTGATTAGAAATAGTATTTTATAATATCATTCAGTATATGATTGGGATAAATCCACATTTATATGATAATATTGAGATAGAATTTGATCCACCTCCCATTCAACCAAATGACATAACCCAACACCTATTTTGTATAATATATCCTCTCCATTGGGAACATGTTAGGTTCATCCAAACTAAATATTTTTATACCAATAAACCATAAACATATTTAGTTTCTATTATACCACACCCAAATTTAGCATTTATACTATCACAATCCCACCCCTCTTCATATTTTGACACATGTCATGCTAGTAATCTTATGGATAATTATGAATGATGATAGTAGATATTGGATTCCCAAAATAATGGAAAGGGCCTGATAAATTACTCTTCAATTTGGGATATCTTTATTCACCTAGTTGAAAGCCAAATGACCTACCTAAGGATCATGGAGATACCAACTCAAAAAAATTATCATCCACTAACTCCCACAACTAGTATAGTCATTATAATATCCCTTATTAGTGATACAAAAATTTATCTAAAAATACATATATCTAAATTCTAGTTAATCCTCTTGTAAACCCGGATCATTACTAGGAAAATAGAGTTGCTGCTACCCTACTTAGTGGGTAGCCATATACCGACATTACTACATAAGTACCATTATTAGACTCTCAGTCATCTAATTAAAGAGTATCCATGGGTGATCATTCATCTCAATAGTATTCAACAAAAAAATTGACTGTCATTCCTCATTCATAGGGTGCGATAGAGACAGTTTATAACACAACCAAGATTTATACAACTCTACATTCCATTGTAAGACATTACTTTCTGAGTAAATTATTTTGGAGAATTATTATGTGATTCAATGATTGTTAGAGTAGTCCTTTTGGGATTTCTTGATTTCATTGACTACAACCATGGAAGAGGTGGGTCGCAATGGGGAGATGGAGGATGGGACTAAAGAGTCATCATATTTCCTCCCCCTTCAAAATTTTTTTAATGTCTTCTATTTTTCTTTTACTCTATTATCTTTTTTAGAATATTATATATTTACATTCTATTTCTGTTCATAATCTATACTTTTTATAACATGTTGAATGAAAACAAAAAAATAACTTTTTTATCATTTTATTATTAACTATAATAAATAAATAATTTTCATACAGTCATGTTACCTAGTTCAATGTTTTTATTTTATGAAATCAAATCCACTAAAATCTATCAATGCATAGAATTTCATACATGAAATTCCATCCAATTATCAAGGAAAAATATCTTACAGGAATCATGGTGGGCCTTAATTCTTTCTTGACTTTTAATAATTTAATATGATGTATTTAAAAGAATATTCATTTTCACCTATCTCAGTTTGATTTTAAATATTGGAGATGTTATTTGAAATTAAGTTTGGTGGAGGGATTCTTGGATACAGTTGAATTTTTCCTTGACATCAATAGACAAAGGAATATTTATTAGAGACATCTATTGACATATGATAATATTGAACACACATGTAAATAAATGAAACAATTTCAATTGGGAATTATTCAAAATTAATTACATGTAAATTCTTAATATCATATCCAATATATTTATAGAAATATTTTTTCCTCTATTATAAAATTTATAAATATTTTGTTAATTCGAATATTACATAACGATCATGTTATGAGTGATTTTTTACTATTTCAATATCCCATTCTTGAGAAGTGTTTAAAACTATTTTTTATTATTTCTAATAACATATTTCATAAGATTTGTCTTGATAATCATTACTGTATAAACATTCTATTTGATCTTTTTATTTAAAAATGAATTTTTTTTCAAACCACCCTTATATGATTGAGGATATTTTTTAACCCTTTTTAACTTTTGACCTAACCTATACTCAATCCAATTTTAATCATGAGATATCCATGAAATATCTAGATATGTAATACAAATTATAGGATAATTTACTCTTAATACAAGACATTAATGAGTAAAATACTTTATTTTTCTCTTCTGAGTGTAAAAAAGGGTTATTGGTGATTCATGGTTTTTCCATGTGAGAATACCATGTATGATAAGGTGGTAGAATTGTAATTTTTTATTTTTTAATTGATTCCAATATTTTTTATATTTTTAGTACATGATTTCTATATTATGTTGTAAAATAAATATAAATAATAGAACATATCATATACATTTTAATGAACAGTTATACATGATCTATGATATTATTAGAACTAATAGAATTTGTTCCAAGGGGCGATCAAAAAAATGTAGTTTCATGGGTGTGATACTTTAACATGGTGCAATTTTATTCATAAAAAAATGAAAATTAGGGAATGATATGTTGAAAAATTTTGTCAATGTTGTTGAATTTTTATTATGGTAATAATTAATAGAAGTATAGATTGATTGGAGATGGTGAATTTGATTTGGTTAAGTTGGCCCCCTTTTTATTGAGATTAAATAAATAATATTTTTTTGTTCTTAAATAATTCATCCCCATATTTTAATCCATACTTTTTAATGATTACATCATGAACTAGCCACCTCTATCCTCAAATACATTATAAAACTTTTAAGATTTCTTATTGGTTTCTATGGTTATATTTCAATATTGTGGTTTGAAATATTATACAAGCCTATAAATAGATGACATGAAATTTACAATTAGTATAACTCTAGTTTTACATTATTCATTAGTTTTTAATGTGAAATTTTCTATTTTCCTGTATCACTGTATGTGTATGGATGTCTAAGGAATGGTTACAAAATAATTATGGATGAGAATAATAATTTTAGTGTAATCTTAATGAGGATGTATGATTACTTAGGGAGGTTGAGTATATTATTTTTTTAAAAAATTCAGGTTAAATTTTATTATTGAACTTTTCTCTACTACTTTTCGTTATTTAAAGGATTGAACATATTTGGAATCATTGTAAATATATTTTTCTTATGGATAAACAAAATCATCAATAGTGGGGGAATTTTTTAACTATTATTGATGCATATGTTTTTAGCATTCTTTCCATTGACTATGGGACTTAATGCAACAAAGCTTTTTTATTTTTATTGATTTCAGGAAGGATAGAGATTTATAATTCTTTTCAATCCTCCCATGATATTTTTAGAGTAACTGTAGAGAGATTACTCCAAAAAAGGTTTTTTCATTATGTAGTTATTTATAAAAAAGATGAAATGGTAATCCTAAAAATAAATAAATCCACAAAATGGTGTTACGGTGTGGATGAATGTTATTTTAAAGATATTTCACCAAAAAAGGTACCACACTCCACAACATAACAAAAAATAGGATACATATGATTACCCTATATAGACTTAAGATGTTTGGATGTTATGTTATTCTGTAATACATTTTAGGTAAAAATTGAAAGCATAACATAAATTATATCAAATACTCCTTCGAATGGATTGACACCAAAGTTGTAACCAGTCATTGAAGTAGTAAAATGATCAGTAAGACATGAAATAGTCTAATGCTCATGGGTGATGTGTGGTTTTAGGGGACAATATTAAAGGATGAGTAGTAGATAAAGAGTTTTGGTATCATTAGAAACTATGGGAGAACCATATAAGATGGTAAGATAACACATTATTATGAAAGAGGATAACAATAATTTAACGAATTAACAAGGGATGAGTCTCATGGGATCTAATAAAGAAATCATTTAATGATTTTAATGATGTATCCACATCATATTTAATTTAAAAATCAACACCCCTTTGAGGAGTTGTAGAAGATTATTTTATAACGTATGGGCATCATTATATGACTTTATGACATAATATTATTATAAAAAACCTTAATAATTAAACGATAATATTTTCCACTACAGGATATTATGATACTGAAAATATAATGGAATATAACATTACATATGAAGTAATTGGACTGTTATTGCATGTCCCTTGAGAGATTTTGATTTTGAAGGAGAAATATGTAACCATGTTACACCAACAACATCCCTTGAACCATAATGATATAACCTATGAGGAATAAATAAGGGTTAATATCTAATACATATAACTTCCATAAAAATGATAAAAAGAATGTCATGACGAAGATGAAGTCTATAAACAAATATTCGTTATGTGTATAATACATTTTTTAATAAATAAATTAAACTATTCACTATTGGTGAAATATTTTAATGTAAAAAATTTATTATATATACAAAAAAATTTAATATTTATTTCATATTTTTCAAGGCATGAGATCAGAAAAAACCCAATGATATGATTAAAAATGGATTTGTATTAAAAGTGTTTTTTTCACATTTTTCATGCTTATTTTTAAATTAACTTCATCCACATATAGAAAATTAATTTATAAACATGATTAATTATTTTTAATCTATATATTAATTTTTTTAAATATATAACTTTTATTTTTGAGCCTTGTCAATCATAATCATGGTAAAAATTATTACCACCTGTAACGGTAAATAAAGTTAATATATGTTAAAACTAAGTGATAAGGCTATATTTTTTCATATAAATAATTAATGGATATATGATATTATATAAATATAAACTTTTATTTTAATTTGATTTGTTTCATGCACAATTTTCCAATAATATGACATATATTATATTTAATGCAATGGAAGTTACAAAATGTCACTCTCTTTGTTTCAAATATCTCTTATATGTAATGACCCAAAGATTCATTAATGGAAATCCCTCTTGATCTAATTAAATGTCTCTTTATGTTTATATAAAATGTCAACTTATTTGAGCCACCCCAAGAATTATTCACCATCGGACACCTTACCCTTAGGTCATATGATGATGTTTTAAGGGGTTATGTAACAAATCATTAGTACTATGTTCATGTACATTATTTTTTTTAATAATGAATATAATTTCTAGTCATTTTTGATACATTGTAAATAGTTTTTAAAGTACAAATGTTGTTTTTAGTTATTATTTAATTGAGAAATATATTTTATTTAATTAAGGTATTTTTGAAATAAATAATATTTTAATAAAATATTTATATTATTTTATTAGATTAATTTTATTGTATATAAATGATCATGTAATTTTATGAATGCAATAATAATTTTTATTAAGGTTTGAAAGCCATTTTTGTTAAAACCCGTGAATTTTTTATAAATGTTGGTTTTTATTTTAAAAGTGAAAATTAACATATTTAGAGAATTATTTAGATAAAATAAATTTTATTTCTGGAATCAGGACATCAAAATTATCCAATGGTGAATTTTTCATTATTTTCTAATCCAGTCAAATTCTTGAGTAAAAATTAAATACCGTTTAAATATATAATGTGTTTTATGACATAATAATGACTCAATAGTGATTTAATAAAATAATATAATATGTATTTTATGTCAATATTGGTTTTACCATTAAAATAATGTGATTTTGGGTTTGTTTGACTTAATTTTCAAAGCATTAATGGACCCCTCAAGACTTATTCAACACCTTGCCTTTTTAAATTAATTTCCCTGGGAGTGTGACTCACCTCCACATAAGAAACCATATTATTTTAAGAATTTCGGACCTTGGCCTTATAAAATATTGTTTTCCTCTTCCCTTTTCAAAAAACAATGGGCAAAAACCATTGGATGGTTTGTGGTTTGGATTAATTTAATGCAAGGTGACCCAAACCAAAATAATAAAGAATTCCCTCACCTTTCTTATATAAACCCACCCAAGCTCCCACTTAATCCTCACTCAATGCCCTTGGAGTTCGTCAAAAATCTTCCCTACTCTCACTAGAATCCTCCCAAGGTGCCCCAAGCTCCCAAGAATCCTCTCACAAGACTCTCTCTATCCTTTGGAAGCACACTTCCAAGTAAGGGTTTTTTCTTCCTTTCTCATTTTTGTCCAATTTTATTTAAGTTTTTTTCCCTTTTAATTTCAATTATAAATTTTGGGGTATGGTTTTTCACCTCCCTCATACTGCCCTATTTATTTTTGAATGATGGGAGACTATTTCTCAATCATTAAATGCCTCCCATGTACACTCATTACTATGCTGAAATTCCGAAGGGAACTTCTCTCTCATCTTTTACATTCAAGAAATACTTATGTTTCATAAATCTAAATTCCATTAAAATTGTTGGGACATGTATCGATATGACCTCCTTACTGTCCATTACATGTAAATATTAAGAGGAACCCCTTTCTCTCTCATCAACCTTTATTATTAATTCTTATGTCACGTCGTTACGCTGCCGAAATCGCACCGATTTTCTAAGCCAATGTCATTGTGTAGTGAATACCATGTCCATTTATCCATCAAAGGTATTCACCATTATGCACATTTACTTATTGATTATAAAGTTTCATGTATTAATTATACATTCCTTTATCATGGAATAAATGATTATGTTTTATGAATCCATTTTTATGATCCATGTGGCACACTTATGCATGAAATGAAATGTTTAACAAGGTTGTGCCCTTATAGCGCTCCAATGCATTGGGTAAAGTATAGTATCTTGATAAGTCATGTGCAATGAGTTTTTAATCATGATAATTCAAGTGAAATGAGGGTTTACTCATGCTTTATGTGCAATGAGTATTTACTAATGCTCTATGTGCAATGAGCCTTGGCTCTTTCTAATTCCATGTTAAGTGTTGTTTCCACATTTCCATGTTATGATTATCATGCTTTATCATGCCCTTATGCTCATGTTTCTTTTATTCTATATTGATATGCCTATTTTATAACATTTATTGTACTCCTCATGTTATTCCATGTGTAATCCTATACTGGGCTTTATAGCTCACCCTTTTCTTATGCATGTCCTCAGGTTATCCCATGCAATGCTAAGTATGAGGGAATGTAGTGGTAATATAAAGGAATTTTTCAATAAAGATGTTGTATTTCATGTTTTATGTTTTTATGTAATGATCCTAATCCCCAAAGAAACTAGACCTCTCGATCTTCATTGTTGTATCAAGTGATGTTTTATGTAATAAATCATGTTTTAGTTTGTAATAAAAGTAGGGTTGTCATAGTTGGTATCAGAGGATATGATTAGTTATTTTTGGGATTAGGAAACCCTAGTAAAGCGTTAGATACAAGACTAAGTATAATAAAAACATCCCTACATTTCGATAAGTACTGAGTAAGTGGTTTATCAAAAAAAAATATCCATGTCTGGATACGAGTAGGTAGAGGCGGCTCTAGCACAGTTGTATCCTAGGGGTAAAACCTGAAAACACCGCTTTGAGCTAGACTCAAATGAGAACTGGTACATGACAACGAGCCTTGATGCACTCATGGTTATGACACTCCCAGGGGATATGCTTTGGTAAATTCACAATCTTAGTATGAACCCTTATTAAGGGAATTAAAAAAAGTCCCCTACGAATATATGTTAGAAAGTAGATCATGAAAAGCCTATATTTAAACCTATAGACTCATGAGTACTGAAATAAAAGTTTATTTATAAGTCATAAACATTTTTCTTTGGATTACCCTTTCTGTGTTACCCGTAAAATTCCTTTTATTCCAGCCAATGGCCGGTAATAGGAGGTCTCGGTCTAACAACTGTTTTAAAGATTAGTGTGATGACTGTACTAATTAGATACCCAATCCAATGGGAGCGGGAAACGTGAACTTTGTCATGCTTCTCTCTTAGCTAACTCAAGCATTGAATAGAAACATGGGTCAAGAGGAACGTCCAAACCCCCCTAAGAATGAACAGGTCATTATCTAGAGCATCATGATACTAAAGCCTCCAACTTTTAGTGGATCATCTGATCCCACGATCGCTGAACAATGGATCAACTCCATTGAAAAGATATATTTCATCCATCAATGTTCTGAACAATAAATGGTTTTCCTGGAAGCTTATCGTATGGATGGTGAATCTGATCAATGGTGGATGTTGATCAAAAATACAAAGCCTGAGGAGGAGATCAAGGTATTGTAATGGAAGGATTTCCAGAAGATTTTTTTCGATAAATATATTCTGCGCACCCTCTGGATTAAGATAGATAGGGACTTACTTTCCCTCAAGAAAAAATATAGAGAACCTATTGGAGCGTATGAGGAAAACCTCACAAGGATTGCACGATACTCTTCGGGAATTGTCATTACCCCCGAATGCAAGGATGAACGCTTCTTTAGTGGGCAGAAGCCTAGCTTACGAAAAGCATTAGCAATCCATGACTTCGATAGCTATGATGAAATTGTCAGATGTGCCCTCAAGGTCGAAATGGAGATCGAGGAATCATAAGGGTATCATGGGGACAAGAATCATAAGGTGGACTTAAATGATGCTTGTCCGATGGATAAATCCAACGGTGCTAAGATGATCTAGCACCCCACTTTCCAAATGTGTGGGATGAAGCACCCGGGAAATTGACTTAACGGGACGAGAAAATTTTTCAGGTGTGGAAGAGAAGGGCACCAAGATGTTAACTATCGTCAAGATAGACCCAGGGCTTCGATAGAGGAGAGGAACGCTCTGTTCGAACCTCAACGCGTTGTTCAATGCTACAAATGCAAAGAATCGGGTCATTTTTCAAATCAGTTCCCTAATCCATGGGTTTTCGAAGACAACCAACATCCTCCAAGGCAGCAAGGAATACCTTTTGCCATCACTTCTACCGAAGTGAACCCCGAAAACGAAGTGGTGACATGTATGATAGTTATTCATTCAATAATAGTGAATGTACTTTTTTATTAATGTTATAAGCATTCTTTTATATCTCAAAAGTTTAGTAGAACAATCCCATCACCACCACAAATCATAGAAGTAAAGATGTCGGTGAGTACGGAAAATGGGGCAATCATTGCATCCCATGAATATAAGTCCTCCCCTGTTATAGTCTATGGATTAAATTTCCCAGAGAACATATTCATATTCCCTCTGGTGGAATTTCATGTAATTCTTGGCATGGATTGGCTTTCCTTATATAGAGCCATGATAAATTTACAGGAGAGGGAAATCACATTCCATATGTAGAATCGACCCCCGATTCTTTTAAAGTGTCAAAAGGAAGATGAATCTCTTTTAGCTCCATCAACTCAAGAATGGATATTAATGCCTTATGATCATGTATATCTGGCTCAGATGATTGAGTCTAAGGAATAAACCATCATTGAAGAAATGCCTATTGTGAGGGAATTCACTGAAGTGTTTCCCGAGAATCTTCCTGGTCTTCCTCCTAAATGAGATGTTGAGTTCTCAATTGAACTTATACCTATTGCGCTACCAATATCCAAGAATCCATATAGAATGGTTGTTGTTGATCTTGAAGAGTTGAAGAAACAACTACAGGATAATCTAGATAAATGGTTTATATGCCCAAGTGCTTCACCATGGGGTGCACCAGTCCTATTCGTCAAGAAGAAGGATGGGTCAATGAGGCTTTTCATCGATTATCGTGAACATAACAAAATCACAATAAAGAACAAGTATACTCTCCCATGAATTGATGAATTGTTCGAGCAGCTGCGTGGAGTACAATTCTTCTCCATGGTAGATTTTCGTTCGGGATATTATCAAGTAAGGGTGATGAATGAAGATGTCCCCAAGACTGCTTTTCGTACAAGATACGGGCACTATGAATTCATAGTAATGCCTTTCAGACTCACCAATGCTCCAACAATCTTCATGGACATGATGAATGGAGTCTTTAGAGATTACCTAGACAAATTTGTGGTAGTCATTATATATGTTATTATAATATACTCCAAAACCAAGGAGGATCATGAGGAGCATTTAAGAACTGTACTGGAGAATTTGTGCAAGGAGAATCTCTATGAAAAGTACAACAACTGTGAGTTCTAGTTGAAGGAGGTCTCATTCATGGGCCATGTCATCACATGAAATGGGATATCTATGGACCCCTCTAAATCATATGCAATTTAGGGATGGCCGAGGACAACATCGGTAACGGATATCCGTAGATTCTTAGGGTTAGCTGGATATTATCAACTATTTGTGAGGAATTTCTCACGATTGTCCAACCCTCTTACCAAGATAACTCAGAAGGGAGTAAAGTTTTCTTGGAGTGAAGAATACGAATAACTCTTCAAGGAGTTGAAAAGGAGGCTTATCATTGTGCCCGTGCTCACTTTAACTATAAGTGGGGAACTTTTTATGGTATTCAGGGATGCTTCAAAGAAGGGCTTAGGATGTTTGCTGATGTAGAATGATAAAGTGATATCCTATGCGTCAAGGAAGTTGAAAATACATGAGCAAAACTATCCAACTCATGATCTGGAGTTGGCAGTGGTGATCATTGCCTTGAAAATCTGGCGGCATTATCTCAATGGTGTGAAATGTGAGATATATACTGACCACAAGAGTCTTAAATATATATTCACACAGAAATAGATTAATATGCACGAGAGAATATGGATAGAGCTCATCAAGGATTATGACTGTTCAATACATTACTACCATGGGAAAGCGAACAAGGTAGCAGATTCCCTAAGTAGAAAGGATCCAGTGATTCTATCAATGATGAGAATTGAGAAGGATCCAATCTTCTTAGACTCGATGAAGATGGATGTGGGAATCATAAAGAAGGAAACATCATCAATCCTTTCACAAATTATTGCTCAAACATCTCTTTTTAAAAGCATACGGGATGCTCAAAAGGATTATGTGTGAATTCAGGAAAAAGTGGAAGCTATCAAAAAAGGGAAATCCTCAGAGTTTAATGTTAATGAAGAAGGAATTGTGTAGTTTGGGAAAGTACTATGTCTTCCATCAAGTCCAGAGATGAAGATGGAACTTTTGGATGATGCACATAGTTCAAATTTCTCTATTCACCTAGGGAGCAGAAAGATGTATTGAGATCTCCGAGAAAACAATTTGTGGGATAATATGGAGAAGGAGATCGCTGAATATACATCAAAGTTCCTGGTGTGTCAGTAAGTGAAGGCAGATAGGCAGAAGTCTAAGGGGATGATGAAACCATTTCCCATACCAGAATGGAAATGGGAGAAAATCACCATGGAATTTGTCACCAGACTTCCAAGTACATCCAAAGGCAACAACGCAATCTGGGTTGTTGTGGATCATCTTACAAAGACTCCACACTTCATTTCTATTCTGGAGGATTTATCTTTGGATCAACTGAAACAGATATATATCAGGGAAGTGGTAAGGTTGCATGGAGTACCACTATCTATTGTGTCTGACTGAGATACAAGATTCACCTCTATGTTTTGGAAGAGTCTTCAACATGCTCTGAATACTGAACTGAACTTTAGTACGACCCCTCATCCTCAAACAGATGGCCAATCTGAGCGGACTATCCAATCACTTGAGGATATGTTGAGAGCATGCTTGATGGACTTTAAAGGAGGATGAGATCAACATATTCCTCTAGTTGGGTTCTCTTATAATAACAGTTTCCACTCGAGCATCCAAATGGCACCATATGTAGCCCTATATGGGAAAAGGTACAAGACACCGGCATGTTGGGATGTGGTCGGTGAACGTAAGATGCTTGGACAAGAAATGGTCGAGGAAATGGTGGAGAAGGTGAAAACCATTCAGTAGCATATCAAGGCATCCCAGAGTCGACAGAAGAGTTATGAAGATAATCTTCGATGAGACCTTGAGTTTAAAGTTGGAGACATGGTTTTTCTACGCATATCTCTGTGGAAGAAGGTTATGATGTTTGGAAAGAATGGGAAGTTAAGTCCAAGGTACATCGGCCCCTTCGAGATTCTTGATCGTGTCGGGGTTGTTGCCTATCGATTAGAACTTCCGCCTACTATGTCCAAATTACATGATGTCTTTCATGTATCCCTCTTAAGGAAGTACATACCAGACCCTTCACATGTACTCTCTTCTGAGGTGGTACAATTAGAAGAAAATCTTTTTTATGAGGAGCAACCAGGGAATATATTAGATCATATAGAAAAAGTTATACGAAATATGATAATTCCCCTCGTCAAGGTATTGTGGATAAACCACAAGTTTGAAGAAGAAACTTGGGAATAGAAGGATATGATGAAGCTGGGTTACCCACATTTGTTTTAGTGTGGGAAAAGGAAAATTTCGAGGCAAAATTTTCTTAAGGTCAGAATATTGTAACGACCCAAAATTTCATTAATGGAAATCACTCTTGATCTAATTAAATGTCTCTTTATGTTTATATAAATGTCAACTTCTTTGGTTTTATGTTATGAATTTTGACAGCTGCTAATATATCCATTTAACAGTGATCACATGATTAGTATAAATATAGGTCTTTAACAAATCCAATTTACTCAGATAAAGGAAGTGATGGACTTATCCAGTAGAATTGCCCGATATGAAGCCTATATGTCAAAGATCGGAAAAGAGGTGGCATCTTTGGGCTTCGCCCTTGACCAAGACCATGCTGAACATCATCATGTCAAGCTCAAACGTGGTTGTCTACAGGAAAAGTGGAAGTTGATTGAAATTACCACTCGAGCGATGTTATCCGAGCCACCCCAAGAGTTTTTCACCATTGCACACCATACCCTTAGGTCTTATGTGGATGTTTTAAGGGGTTATGTAACAAATAATTAGTACTATGTTCATGTACATTTTTTTTGTATATAATAATGAATATAATTTCTATCCATTTTTGATACATTGTAAATAGTTTTTAAAGTACAAATGTTATTTTTTGTTATTATTTAATTGAGAAATCTATTTTTTAAAAATAAGGGATTTTTGAATTAAATAATTCTTTAATAAATTATAATTATTATTATTAGATTATTTTCATTATATATAAATGATCATGTAATTTTATGAATTCAATTATAATTTTTATTAAGGTTTGAAAGCCATTTTTGTCAAATCTCGTGAATTTTTTATAAATGTTAGTTTTTATTTTAAAAGTAAAAATTAACATATTTAGAAAATTATTTAGACAGGAAACATTTTAATTTTGGAATCAGGATGTCGAAATTAGCCAACGGTGATTTTTTCATTATTTTTTGAGATAGTCAAATTTTTGAGTAAAAATTAAATACCGTTAAAATATATATTGTATTTTATCACATCATAATGACCCAATAGTGATGAAATAAAATAATATAATCTTTATGTTCGGCCAATATATGTTTTATCATTAAAATAATGTGATTTTGGGTTTTTTTTACTTTCTTTTCAAAGCATTAATGGACCCCTCAAGACTTATTCAACACCTTTCCTTTTTAAATTAATTTCCATGGGAGTGTGACTCACCTCAACATAAGCAACCCTAATATTTTGAGAAGTTCGGACCTTTTCTTTATAAAATATTGTTTTCCTCTTCCCTTTTCCAAAAAACATGGGCAAAAACAATGGGATGGTTTGTGGTTTGGATTAATTTAATGTAAGGGGGCCCAAACCTAAATAATAAATAATTCCCTCAACTTTCCTATATAGACCCACCCATGCTCCAACTTCCTCCTTACTCAAATACCTTGTAGTTCTTCCAACCTCTTCCCTACCCTCTCTAAAATCCTCCTTAGGTTCCTTAACCCCCCCAATAATCCTCTCACAAGCCTCTCTCCAGCCTTTGGAAACACACTTCCATGTAAGGGTTTTTTCTTCCTTTCTCATTTTTGTCCAATTTTCTTAAAGTTGTTCTGACCTTTTAGTTTCAATTATAAATGTTGGGGTATGGTTTCTCACCTCCCCCATACTTCCCTATTTATGTTTGAATGATGGGAGACCATTTCTCTCTCATAAAATGCGTCCCATGTACACCCGTTACTATGATGAAATTCCAAAAGGAACTTCTCTCTCCCCTTTTACATTCAAGCAATACGTTTGTATCATGAATCTAAATTCCATTAAAATTTTTGGGACATGTATCTATATAACCTCCTTAATTTCATTACATGTAAATATGATGAGGAACCCCTTTTTCTCTCCTCAACCATTTTTATGAATTCTTATGTCATGCTGTTACGCTGCCGAAATCGCACCGATTTTCTAAGCCAATGTCATTTTGTAGTGAATACCATGCCCATTTCTCCATCAAGTGTATTCACCTTTATGCTCATTTACTTATTGATTATAAAGTTTCATGTATGAATTCCACATTCCATTATCATGGAATAAATTATTATGTTTTATGATCCGTGTGGCATACTTATGCATAAAATGAAATGTTTAAGAAGGGTGTTCCCTTATAGCGCACCAATGCATTGGGTAAAGTATAGTATCATGATACATCATGTGTAATGAGTGCTGACTCATGCTAATTCAAGTGAAACGAGGGTTTACTCGTGCTTTATGTGCAATTAGGATTTACTCATGCTCTATGTGCAATGAGCCTTGGCTCATGCTAATTCCATGTTAAGTGTTGTTTCCACATTTCCATGTTATGATTATCAGGATTTATCATTCCTTTATACTCATGTTTCTTTTATGATCTATTGATATTCCTATTGTCTAACATGTATTGTAATCCTCATGTTATTCCATGTGTACTCTCTTACTGGGATTTATAGTTCAACCTTTTCTTATGCATGTCCTCAGGTTATCCCATTCAATGCTAAGTACGAGGGAATGTAGTGGTCAAGTAAAGGAAGTTTTCAAAAAAGATGATGTATTTCCTGTTTTATGTTTTTATGTAATGATCCTATGCCCCGAAGACACTAATCCTCTCAATATTATTTGTCGTATCAAGTGATGTTTTATGTAATAAATCATGTTTATGTTTGTAATAAAATAAGTGTTGTCATATTACATGTACACATATGGGAAAAATAAATCAATGACCAAATATAATTATTTATTTTGAGATTAATTAAATTATTTTCCTAAAATAAATTTATTTATAATTTTCCTAAACTATAAAATTACCTTAAATTATTATATAATGGTATCTAAGTATTTATTAAATGAATAGAAAAATGAAATAAATGATTTTATGAATTCTAAAATTAATATAATTTTAGTGAGTTATAGTGTTCCATGATTCATTTTGATGAATTTGACATTTTAGTGTCATGTTAAATGATTTTATTCTATTAAAAACTATTTATTTATGTATTTTAAGTCGAATCAAATGAAATATAGAAGTAAAATAATTTTCGACTAATATATTTTTAACATAAATAATTATATATTATTTTAAATTATATTCATGACTATTTGATGTGTGTAAAATGTTAATAAAAAATAATGATAAAACATCTCACTACATTCCTTTCCAAAATGAATTCAAAAAACAAAAAATATAATTTCTATTGAAATCACATGAAATAATGATTCTATAAATATATTACATTTCATTTGAATTTATTTTTATATATTTAAAATAAAAAAGAGTAACTTTTAAAAAGTGGGGTTTGTTCATTTTTTTTAGTTAAACGGGTTTCAGGTTTTTATATTAATGAATTTGGGTTGGTCAAGAACCAATTCAATTGGAGCTTTGATGTTTTTTTCAAAAAACAAATGTTACATTTTTCATGACATAAGGATTAAAAAAATTTACATTTAGTTTAAAAATCATTTATTATGGGACAAGAAGTTATGAGAGATAGTATAATTCACAAAAAATTATCACTTCATTATCTTTAAATTTTTACAAGGGATTGTTCCATTCCTACTCTTATGGGAATCATTTATTTTTACTATAAATAATGATATATTATTTTAAATTATATACTTCATGGATTTATGTGGGTAAAATTTTAAACAAAAATTGATAAAACATCTCTCTAGATTCTATTTCGGACTTTAATTCAATAAATTAAAATTAATTTGTCTAGTGAAATACCTTGAAATAATGATTCTGAAAATAATATCCATTTCATTTTAATTTATTGGTATGGTCATAAAATATGAGGGTGAGTGTGAGATTAAATAATTTCAATTTAATAATAACCCCAATCTATAATTAGGATTGATTTAATCTGATTTGGTAACATTCATCACTATTTATTATTGTTTTGAAATTCATTTCATGTCAAAAATCATAAAATAGAAGTGGTATGAGAATCAATGAATTTAAAGACAGAAAATTAGTTCAATGTATATATGTTTTAACACTTAATTAATGTTTTGCTAGACGTCTCATATTATATGTTATGTGTTTCATATAAAATAAACATGGTTAATATTAATCATTTAAATATATAAAATAATATTCTTAATGATTTTATTAAAAATAATCAATTGATATATGTTTTAAATGAACATAAAACACTTGTTCTGTGATACCATTTGAAATATATAAAACTGTAATGACCCGAAATATGAATAAATATTGTTTCATAATTTTGTGTGTTATTTTATTTTTTAATACTCAACAAAACTATTTCATCTGTTAACATGAGTATAATTAAAATGAGATTTTTGGGTTTCGATTATTATATGACCATTAATCAATATGACTGTTGGAAACTAAATGTTGCGATTATTGTCCCTAAATACAAGTGATCTTGGTTAATTAATATAGAAAGAATATTTGATGGCCTCATCCAGTAGTCTCGGGCCAATCAAAGCCTATATAATAAAACTTGGGAAGGAGGTAGTACCACTGGGCTTTGCAATGGACCAATCCCAAGATGAACTCCATCATGTGAAGCTACAATGGAATCTCCTTCATGAGATGTTCAAACTAAAAGAAAATTACTACTCGTGTGATGTTGGCTGAGCCTCCCTCAGATTTTATCACACTAGAACACCTTACTCTTAGGTCATATGGTGGTGTCATAAGGGGCAATGTAACGAGACCATAACAGCCTTGTGTAATCCTTTGATTTAAATAAACATTTTGATTTCTTCTTATGATGAAGTTTGTGAATTTTAAAATGTCTAGATAAATATAGTATGCATATTTTTGATGAATTCTAGAAAAAGGATATTTTAAAATATTTATGTAAACCCTAAATGATTAATTATGTGTAATGATTTTCAAAAAATGGTCTTCTACAAATATGTTCAGTACGAAATTTAGAGTCTAATAAGATCAACATAATTATTGATGAATAGTAAATTATAAATAGTGTTTTTATGCTTAGTATTAGTAATCTGACCAAATGGATTAGTAATCTCACTTAAAGAAAGTATTAATATAATCTAGGCACCTTGATTAAGTAATGTGATTCAATAAAATGTTTAAATAATGGTTTCATAAAGTTTTAGTCAAGTATTAGTTTTTCAAGTGAATAGTTTTTTTAAATAAAAATTAAATTAAAAATATTTAGAAAATTATTTTTATAAAATGGACTTTATTTTTGAAGTCAGAGCATCGATATTATGTTAAGGTAATTTTTGAGGATTTTTCTGAAAAAATGAATTTTCAGTGAATGTTGTTTTTATTTAAAAATAAAATTAAAAATATTTTGAAAATTATTTTTATGAAATGGACTTCATTTTTGAAATTAGAGCATCAATATTTGGTTAAAGTGAAATTTTTGGATTTTTCTGAGAATGTTGAATTTTCAATGAATAGTGAAAATATGGTTTTTAAGTTACGGGTGTTTAATGACATCATAACTGCATCCTGATGATGCGATGAGATATTTTAAGGTATGGAAGACTAATGGGGATTAATTATTGTATGGGGGTCCCATGTGGCTATAATCATGGGAAAATACCATGGGCAATCCCATTGTTTTGCCAAAACCACCAACGAGGTGTCCCGTGGCCATAAATGCCTTGTCCCCTCACTTTCCACATAAATACCATCCCATTAATCCTTTATTTTTCACTCCAAAATCTCCCCAAATAAGTTCTGTTCTCATTACCTCCCAAAGATCCCTCTCACATTACCCCCAAGCCCTCAAGGTCCCAACCATTGAGTTTTAAGAGTTACGTTTTAAGGTAAGGGATCCTTCGACTCTCTTTCTTTTCAAGTACTCTCTTTTATGTAATTTCTTTTATGATCCATGTTCTTATGTTGGGGATGTTCTTTTATATTCATATTTCTAGACTTTTTATGTTCATATGATGAGATACCCTCTCTTTCTCTCACCAATTCAATTTAAGAATGTTTATGTAGCGTCGTTAGGCTGCTGAATTTTTAAGGGATTCTTTCACCCTTCTGATTTTTCAAAGTTCTACTTTCATGTAAAGTCTTTCAATTTCGTTTTTATTATTTTCGCGTATGATTTATAAATCCATAATAATGATATTTTATTCTAATATTATGAGAGACCCTATTTGATCTCATCAATTCATTTTTTGATGTTTTATGTGACGCTTTTAGGCTGGCGAATTTTTAAGGGATTCTTTCACCCTTCTCATTTTTCAATGTTCTACTTTCATGTCAAGTATTTCGAGTTAATTTTTATTATGTTTGGGTATGATATATATATATATATCATACTAATATTTTATTTTCATATGATTATAGACCCTACTTGATCTCATCAATTAATTTTTTAATGTTTTAAGTGACGCGGTTAGTCTGCTGAATTTTCATAACAAAAATCTTATTTTTTCTTCCTTCCATGTTATTCATCTCATATGTTGTGTCTTTCAAATTTTATTACCATGTTCTTATATCCATTATATTCTATCCCTATAATATTTTTTTTATCATTTATGAGTGGGTGACCCATTTCCCCTCTCTTTTCAGTGTTTTCTAAAACCCTGTAACATAGTCGTTATGCTGCAGAATTTTATTCTCAAAATATCTATCTCTTTTTCTCAAATTATTTTATTTTTTTATGTGAATAATCAAAGAAATTATCTTCTAAAAGGGTATTAACAAATATATCAAAATTTCCTATTTTATATTCTGGTATTTACATACATGAAACCTGCTTTCCTTTTCCATGGGTTTAAAGTGACATAAAGATCATGTTTTTAAAGCAGTTTTTAAAACGTTATGATTATTAAAGGAAAACGATTTCTTTTATTATATATGGGTTATTTATTAAATTCTTTATGATGATATATGTGGCTCACATGATTATAAAGGAAAATTTTAGGGAGCAACTTGATAGTGCTCCAATTCATTGGTAAAAGACTTAATCTCTAGAGAATACCATTTTTAAACAATACCTTGGTGAATAACCTTGGTATTTTTTAATAAATCCTTGGGGATGGACCTTGGTGAAACGGAAATGATTTATCTATGTTAAATGGTGTATCCACATATTTATGTTATTCAATGCATTATTTTTATTATGATATTCTTCACGATTTCTTTCTCATGCTTTAAAGTTCTTATTTCATGACTTTATTGATGTATCTCATGTTCAAATGTTAAATGTCCCACTTGTTCCCCTTACTGGGCCTTATGCTCACCCCTTTCATTTGATGTATGTCCCCAGGTAATGAGATGTATTAATGAACCTATGATTAACATAAATATAATCCTTTCAAGTGTTTAAGAATACTGTTTTATGTTTTCATGTTTTAAGTTCCTGGTTTCCAAGACACTAAACCTTAAAGATCCTCAGTTTTGTAAAATGTAATGAAAAGTTATGTTATAAAAGGAGGGATGTTATAGTTGGTATCAATGGATGGTTTAGTTATTTGTGGAAATTAGGATATGAAAAATTTAGTAAGAACCCTATAAAAAGTTTAAATACATGAAATCTTCTTGGTATTTTGGTGAGTATTGAGTAAGGGGTTTCCAAGAAAATACATCCTTGTCTCGATACGAGCAGGTAGAGGTGGCTCTGGAACAGAAGTACATAGGGGTAAAACCCTAAAACACCTCTTTTATCTAGACTCGAATGGGAACTGGTACATGACAACGGTCCTTGCTGCATTCTCGGTTATGACACTCCCGAGGGATATGCTTTGGTAAATTCATAAGCATAGTATGAAACATTATTAAAGGAACAAAGATAAAATAAAGATTCACATAGGAATATAGGATCATGGATAACCTATATTGGAACCTAGGGGATCACAAGTTATGATATACATTTATTCTACTTGTTAATAATTCTATGCTTAAATATTCATTTTCATGATTATTGGCTATGTATTTAAGCCCCTAATTATACTTTCTTTTCTTAGTTAATGGCGGGAAATAGAATAACATGTCCCAAAAACCAATGTGATAGGAAATGCAATGATTTCTATATTAATGTGACCGAGATGACAAGAGATCATGTTGAACATACTGTGATTATTCCAAGACAGCTATCAAAAATCACAATTAATAATTGGTACCTAGTTGAATGCCCAAATTCATCAATGAAGAAGAAGACAAAGTCTCAAGGATGTTCATATGATAAAGTTGATAAGGGAAATAAGACCCAATTTCCTTTGTGAAAAAAGTGTGTAAAGGGGCACAAAAGATAATGTCACAAAAAAAACTAGGAGATGTTTTATGTGTGAGGTGATAGGGCATAAATTAGCCAATTGCTTCAAAAAATGGAGAATGTGATGAATAGAGACAAGGTTAGATCTAACATACCTTATACATTTCAATGTCGTAAATGTGGAGAAGTTGGACATTATCCAAGGCAATTCTATCTTGGAAGGGATGAGAAGCATGATGAGTATCAACAATCTTCAAGGACATGGTAACAATGAAAGTCCTATGTTGAGATGGATCATGATGACTAAAGTACATGTAACTACTTTTCAATAATTGTCTAGGTCATGTTGTATTCTAGTTCGTGACCTATGAGCATATCATTATTTTTTTCTAAGAACATCAATTCACTAACTTAGATGGTTTTATATCCTTATGGAAAACATCTATTGTTATATACCTCATTTTTATGTAGTGATGATGTTCTTCTTAAAAAAATATGATTAGGGGATTAAAAGATGATTATTATTTAGGAAGACGTTCACTATTTTGGGAACCCTATATGATCGAGGTAAATAGACTATCAATGTTTATTTTTTGAGGAGTAAAGTTTGACATATATTTTGAAGAATCGACGAATTTAAGGTCAACATTTAATAGTTAAGTAACTTATGGAAATGATTATACTATCTCGGGGAAAATGTGATTAGGTTAGTTACTTTTGTTATGAGATGTTAGGAGTGGTTTGTGTTTTTTTAGATGAATGATAAAATTTATCTTGGAAGAGTATATTATCAAATACTTCTTATATATGGGTTTCAATCTTAGTTTGTTTTATTTTGAGGAATTTTAAGGACAATTATTTATGGAATGGTCTATGATGAACTCTGGGAAGTACCGTTGAATTTTGACGATTTAAATGTAATTTCCATTCCTATGGGTTTCATTATTTTTTAAGAGTTGTTTTATCTTATCCTTTCTGTTATTGGGATAAATATTTAAAGATAGATATTTATTATGTTTTTGATTACATGATTCTCTAAAATATGATTATTGTGCGTTGATGAGTCCAAAAAGTTTTGAATTCTCATCGTTTGGAGAGAAGATTATTTTTGGTAGAAACTTATTAAAGTATTAAACTCTACTTGAAGGTAAAAATATTTCATTATGATTTTATTCTATATAGTAAATTAATTCCTCAAAATTATGAAAAGTAACATAAAACAAAAAAGTTGTTCCTTTACATTTCCTACTGGGTAATCAAATACCATTTACAGACATTATAAGTTTGTTATTTTCTTGTGGTTAACTTTCTCCTAATCATGTTTTCTATCACTCTCCCTCAGAACTTGATCCTTTGTTTTCTCCTCTATATCCATGATTTCATACATGGAATCCCAGTATGGGTTAACTTTGGTGACATTTGTAATTCCCTTTCCTACTTTTAATGTTATAGTTTTACAGACTCTTTTCTGATGTGGGACTTTCAATGAAATTTCAAAGCCCAATTTTTTAAAATAGCGAGGATAAAATTTCTTAACGGGGGAAGATTTTAATGACCCGAAATTTTGAATAAATCTAATTTCCTAATTTGTGTGTTATTTTATTTTTTTTACTCAACAAAACTATTTCATTTGATAATATGAGTATAATAAAAATGAGACTGTTGTGTTTCAATTATTATATGACCATTAGTCAATATGACTATTGGAAACTAAATGTTGCGATTATAGTCTCTAAATACAACTGATCTTGTTTAATAAATATAGAAAGAAGATTTGATTGCCTCATCCAGTAATGTCGGGCCAATCGAAGCCCATTTAATGGAACTTGGGAAAGAGGTAGTACCACATGGCTTTTCTCTAGACCAAACCCAATCCGAACTTCATCATGTGATGCTTGAACGGAATCTACATTGTGAGAAGTTGAAACTGATAGAAATTACTACTCTTGCAATGTTGGTCGAGCCGCCCTCTGATTCAATAACCCTATCACACCTTACTCTTAGGTCCTATGATGGTGTTTTAAGGGTCTATGCAATGATATCATAAAATCCTTCTATAATACTTTGATTTAAATAAAATTTTGTATTTCTTCTTATGATGAAGTTTGTGAATTTTCAAATGTACAGATAAATAGAGTTTGCATATTTTTGATGAATTATAGAAAAAGGATATTTGAAAATATTTATATAAACCTTAAATAAATTATTATGTGAAATGATTTTCAAAAATGGTCTTCTACAATTATGTTCAGTAGAAAATTTAGAGTTTAATAAGATCAACATAATTTTTGATGAATAGTAAATTATGAACAGTGATTTTATACTTATGATTAGTAATGTGACCAAATAGATTAGTAATCTCACTTAAGAAAAGTATTAATATAATCTAGGCACCTTGATTAAGTAATGTGATTTAATAAAATGGTTAAATAACGGTTTCATAAATTATTAGACAAGTATTAGTTTTTTGGGTGAATAGTGTTTTTTAATTAAAAATTAAATTCAAATTATTTTGAAAATTATTTTTATAAAATGGACTTTATTTTTGAACTCAGAGCATTGATATTATGTTAAGGTAATTTTTGGGGATTTTTATAAAAAAATGAATTTTCGGTGAATAGTGTTTTTATTTAAAAATTAAATTATAAATAGTTAGAAAATTATTTATATAAAATAGAGTTCATTTTTGGAATCAGGGCATTGATATTTGGTTAATGTAAAATTTTAGTATTTTTCTGAGAAATTTTAATTTTCGATGAATATGGAAAATACGATTTTTAAGTTACGGGTGTTTATTGACATCATAACTGCATCATGATGATGTGATGAGATATTTTAAGGGTTGGAATACTATAGGGGATGAATTATTGTATGAGGGGTCGCATGTGGCTAAAACCATCGGCAAATACCATGGGCAATCCCATGGTTTTTTCAAAACCACCAATGAGGTGTCCCTTGCCCAGAAATGCCTTGTCCCCTCACATTCCCTATAAATACCCACCATTTACTCCTTTATTTTTCACTCCCAACTCTCCCAAAACGAAGCTCTAGTATCATTACCTCCTAAATAGTAAATCCAAGGATCCCCCAAGTCCACAAAGTCCCTACCATTGAGTTTTAAGAGTTGTGTTTTAAGGTAATGGATCATACCACTCTTTCTTTTCATGTACTCTCTTTTATGTCATTTCTTTTATGATCCATGTTCTTATCTTGGGGATGCTATTTTATATTCATCCTACTACCCTTTTTAGTTTCATATGATGAGATACCCCCTATATGTCTCAACAATTCATTTTCAGAATATTTATGTGGCGTCGTTAGGATGCCGAATTTTTAAGGGATTTTTTCACCCTTCTAATTTTCAAGTTCTACATTCATGTCAAGTCTTTCAAGTTCCTTTTTATTATGTTGTTGTATTATCACTATATCTATAATACTGATAATTTATTTTCATATGATTAGAGACCCAATTTTATCTCATCAATACATTTTTTGAAGTTTTAAGTGACATCGTTAGGCTGCTAAATTTTTAAGGGATTCTTTAACCCTTCTCATTTTTCAAAGATCTACATTCATTTCAAGTCTTTATAGATCCTTTTTATTATGTTGGGGTATGATATATATATCTATCATACTTATCTTTTATGTTCATATGATAAGTGACCCTATTTTATCTTGTCAATTTATTTTTTTAAATTTTAAGTGACGTCATTAGGATGCCGACTTTTCATAAGAGAAATCGTATATTTTTCTTCCTTATATGCCCTTAATTTCATATGGTATGTCTTTCAAATTACATTACCATGTTCTTATATCCATTGTATTCTATCCCTATACTATTATTTTGGATCATTAATGAGTGGGTGACCCATGTACCCTATTTTTTCAATGTTTTCTAAAACCCTGCAACATAGCCATTATGCTGCAGAATTCTCGTCTCAAAATGTATCTCTGTTTTTATCAAATTCTTTTATATTATTAAGTTAAAACTCAAAGATATTTATTCTATAGGGGTACCAAAATATATATCAAAATGTTCTATTTTAAATTTTTGGATTTACATACAAGAATCTCGCTTTCCTTTTCCATGGGTTTAAAGTGACATAAAGATTATGTCTTTAAAGCATTTTTTAAAACGTTATGAATATGAAAGGAAACCAATTTATTTTATTCTATATGGGTTATTTATGAAATGATTGATTATGATATATGTGGCTCACATGATAATAAAGTAAAATTTAATGGGGCACCCTGATAGCGCTCCAATGCATTGGGTAAAGACTTAATCTCTAGAGATGACCATTTTTTAATGACGCCTTGGTGAATAAACTTAGTAATTTTTAATGACACCTTGGGGATGGACCTTGGTGAAATAGAAAAGATTGTCTATGATAAATTTTGTAGCCACATATTCATGTTATGAAATGAATTATTTTTATTATGATATGCCTCATGATTTCTTTCTCATTCTTTAATGTTCTTTTTTCATGACTTTATTGATGTATCTCAAGTTCAAATGTTAAATGTTTCCCCTTGTTTCCCTTACTGGGCCTTCTGCTCACCCCTTTCTTTTGATTTATGTCCCCAGGTTATGAGATGCAGTAATGAACCTAGGATGAACATAAGGAGAAGCCTTATAAGTGTTTAAGAAGAATGTTTTATGTTTTCATGTTTTATGTTATTGGTTTCCAAGACACTAATCCTTAAAGATCCTCGGTTTTGTAAAATTTAATTAAAAGTTATGTTCTAAAAAGGCGGGATGTTATAAAAACAAATGTTCATATAAATAAAATTTTATCAAAATATATATAGTTATATTAATATATATATATATATATTCATATATATATACACACATATATAGTAATATTTCTAGATTTATATGTTTAATGGTATATTAATAAATATTTATATCTTATAATTTATATACATTTAGTTATATTTATTTATCCATATATGATATATATTTTAATATATATTTATAAGACTGCTATTAAATATATTAATAAAATATGTTTTTATGTGTTTATAAACAAATAAATTCATATATAAAACACACACACACATATTATAAATGTGTATTTGAAAGTATAATTATAGATATTTATAAATATTGATATATATTAGATATTAATAAGTATATACATATATTAGAATATATAGATAATATATCTCAGTTTTTTATACACACACACTCAAATAGAAAGACACACACATTATCTAGGTATATATATTTTCATATATTTATATTTTAAATAAAATTGATATTAATTTTTATTTTGGTAAGGCATATATATTGGGAATTATATTTTATAAGTAAATATGTTTAGTTATTTATATATAAATTTAAATTTTTATGTGTGAATATATAAAGAAAAATGTATATATTATTATTTATTTGATTATAAATTACAATAAATTTTGGGGAAAGGATAATATTTCATATATATAATAGAAATATAAATGTAATCCTTGGGAATAAATTTCGTCCCCACAAACAAAATGATGATAACTGGTACTCATAATAGCGCATTTTATGCATGGTTAAAAGTACCATTTTATCAAAACTTTTTTAGCGCTTTTAAAGGGCGGAGTTGTGGATAACCATTTTGTGGTAGTTGAAGATCCATTTAAAAAATAAAGACATAATTAAATAGAGTTAGTTAAATATAACTTTTTTCAATAGTTAACTATTGGATTTTCCATCCTCAATCAATTATTGTGTTATTAAAGTGGCACCACCTTTAAATTTATTTATCGTAAAAAACAAAAAAAAATCCACAATAAGTATAATATTTATTTAAAAATATTCTTTACTTAAATAATCATTTATGAATGAAAATAAATTTTATTTTTCTATAATAATAATAAATCAAAATTAGTATCAAGGAAAATTAGATTCTTAAATTTTATATAAAACATTCCACAGTCTCAAGAAATAAATTTGATACTACCTTACCAATCATAATTTGGAAACAGAGGGATTCCAAACCATTCAAAAAAAATTCCACGGTGTACTGGAATTAAAAAACCAGGTTACCCTAAATAGGTATATAGTGGACGACATGATTATGACATGACTCATCTAAATCTACACTCCCATATTAATTATTTCCAAAAAACAAAAACATTCCATTATTCAGAAGTCAAAAAAATCACATGAAATATAACCATTTAAATATATATATATATATATATATGCAAAATAATGGCATATTAAGAAATAGATAAAGAGTAAAAATATGAGATAGTATTATATTCACAAGATTTAAGTTTATATTAATCATCCCATTTAAAAACATCAATATATTTAATCATTATCAGTCATATCCTCATATATGATTACTAATTTATAAAATTACATAAATGGTACTCTTAGAATGTTTTTTAAAATGATCATAATTGTCATTTACTTATACTATGCAATATTCATAAACATAAGAATGTTAGGAGGCACATTCACATGAACCAACCTGCGTTTCCATCCACTGAACACCCCAACAAGATTATTACATGGCCTGGAGGGCATCCTAAGCCCCCTGGGCTGGTGGAATGAACAAGTGAATAATAAAAAACATAGTGGGAATGATTTTTCCTATAAAATAAATTAAAATTTTAGTGAACATTTTATGAAAAATTAGTCTATGATGTATAAATACATTGGATTTCCATGTCAAAAGAATAAACATGTACAAAGAGATAATAATCTGTGAATAAAAACCCACTCTAACATTTTTCTCCCTTTCAGGAAACAATCGAAATTATTAAATATCCATAAAACCACATTTATAAAAACAACCCATAATGGAATGGAAGGAAAATAGGGATTGATTATGAAATAAGGGAAACCAAATAAAACAAAATAACCCACATACCTCTCATGTGACTCAATGAGTCACCATAAAATCTCAAAACGAGAATGATCTATCAGAAATCATTAGTTGAACAATAACATAAAATTATAATATTTGCAAACATAATGTTTCAATAGTTATTCTCTAAAATCACCATAAATAATCTTTAAAGAGGAAAATTAATTCATTCTAGTTTAAAAATAGATATTAAAAATAATTTTGTGGCAGGTGAGAACATGAAATATAATTCTCAAGTCTAATCAATTTTTTTAAAACATCCACTTTATTTTTATTAAATGAAAAAAAAAATTAAAAGATTTTCATGGACTCCACCTTTTTAAATAGAATCAGTAAATTTTAAATTGACATTAATGAGGATTGATATAAATTAAAACCATGAAATGCACAATATGTTTTATAAAAATTTTAATTGTATTTTATAAATATGTAATTCCTTGTGATTAAGAAAAATAAACACCGAAGCATAAAAAGGACAGTCGCAATTATAACAAAAACATAATATATTTGGGGATAAAATATTGCATGACTATAAATCTAAAAAATATTGCCGGATTCAAATAACACCCACCTATCCTGACACCTGATATTGTCATACACAGCCTAATTTAGTGGCACAATATCACAATAAGAATATATTCTATCTATGGGCTACTAGTTAGAGCATCATTGAGACCTAGTACATCGTATTTAAATAGACATAATTCCTAACAACCAATTTACTCCACTAAAATAAAAATAGAGGTATGCATGTGAATCATAAAAAAAGAACATAATCTAGAAAAAAATTACTTGGAACCCCTGATCCCCCATCAGAGAAACAAACACTTCTATTTCATCAATAATTAGAATAAAAAATAATCTTCCACAGTACTAGAAATTTATGCTATATACATGGTTTGGAGTCATGGTTATAAGCCCAAAAAATATGGTTATATGTTTTAGACACAATTTAATTAATTGTGGTTGTTATAGGCATGGATATAGGGTAAGGCCTATAGACATGGTTTCATATCGTGGCTATATGCATATAGCCACAATTCAAACCGTGGATAAATCCATATATCCATAGTTTGAAACTGTGGAAAACATTTAAGCCATTAAGGGAAAATAACCATGGATTTAACAATGGATATAGGGATTTATCCTAGATCGAACCATGTCTATAGGCCCATATCCACTATTCGAGCACTGGATAAATCTTCAATTTCTAGGAAAAACAGAAACATTCCCTATATCCACAATTATAAATTGTGGCTATAGATTAAATTTCAATTAAAAAACAATGTAGGACTATAGGCTTTCTCATTCCATCTGGTTCCCCTACCCTTGCATTCCACCTAGTTTCCCACCCTCACCTTTCCCTCATGTTCCCCCACCCCTACCGAATGACTTCCACATAAAACTCCCCAACTAGTCCCCTTGCCACACCTTGTCCCCCCCCCATCATGGACACACACACCAGGAACAGTAGAAAGACCCCCTTTCAGCATAGATGAACCCCCTCATTGAATGATCCCCCTTTTACCCTGGACAGATCCCCCCCTTCTTGGACACACCCCCTTACACGATGGGCATACCCCCTAACTAGATTGACCCCCATGCACCCTAGACAGACCCCCTTTAACCATGGACATATAGCCCCCCCTGAACAGACCCCCTTTCACCATGTACAACCCACCCCCAGGATAGACCCCTCCCCTCTCTATAGAGACCCCTTGCACCCTAGATATACCCCCCCCTCCACACACTGCATTCATCCCCCCCACCCCCACCCCCGCACACCCCCTTTCCCTACATACCCCCTCGAACCCCCCCCCCCCCCTACAGACACACTTTTACCCTCTTTTTAGACCACCCACACCCCATACCTCCTGGACACCCCTCCCTCCACACACCCCCTAGACACACCCCCTCCAAGACAACAAACCTCCTTTCCTAGACACCCCTACCTCATGTAAACCCCCTCCCCTAGACACCCCTTCCTCTTAGACCACCCATCTCACAAACACCCCTCCTTTTTAGGCACCCCTTTGGAAAGACCCTACAAAGCCACCCCACCTCCAATCCATTTTGGGACTTGTCCTAGATAATTGGACACTCTATTGTAAACTATAATGTGGTTAATTTTATTCTCACCCAATGAAATTGAGTAGAATGGAGTTAAAATGTAGAGTAATGGTAAAGAGGTTATGGAGATTCCTAAAACCCTCAAAACGAGTAAAGGTGTTTGTGTTATAATCCTAGAAAAACATAATTCCTCATCCAATGATTGGAAATGCCTGGAAGACCTGGTTGAATATGATGATAATACAATATAGGATTAAAAAATTGCTAATGAAATTGAAAAATGTCTTAGATTTTTTCAGGAAGGATCAACATGAACTCTCAGATGATGCACACAGTAGTTGGGTGTTTATCATAGTTGAAAAATTCACTGTTTTGGACAACATGAGAACCACTACTAAATGAAATACCAATTCTTAGAAAAATAGACATCAAGAGGATCATACAATTGGATACATAACCAAGGTGACTGTCAAATAAAATAAAAAATGCAATAAACCAGGAATATGTACCATGGAATGTATTCTATAATAATTGGAAACATTATATGAAATTAATTTCAACACTGATGTCTCTTGTAACATTGAATTTATGGGTTGTTATTCTGTTGGATCATAAAAGGAATGCCTAATGAAGAAAACCAAATAGTTCACAACATCCATATCTGTGCACACACAGAACTACATACATGATTAGATGTCTATTATGCTAACAACATTGAATATGATGGAATTCAAAATTGAATTTTGCAAGAAATAATGAAAAACATGGACTGCAATGACCATCTGTAGGAGCACAGATGTGGAGTCAAAATGTGTGGAAGAAATATGATGAAGTCTCTATAGACATGAACCCATCTCATGTTCCATATAACAAGGGGAATTAAGATCACATGGAAATGGTTTATTTGTCTTCATTATATATTAAAATCCATCACTAATATAATTCGAGGCCTTCATATTCTATCCAGTAATAGAATGAGAAAAATATTCTGAAAAATAACATAGTCAGAAATACACATTTTGATATTGAAGAGGACAAGAAGCTCATTTAAAGATATGACTTCAATCATCAGGTCAGTGGGTAAGGAATAAGGTCTCAAAAAGAGGAAACATATGTATTAATGGTAATTTAGTTTCTCCTTACATTCCCATTCCTAAACAGGATAGAGACTCAACCAATTTTATAGATGAGTCTAACAAACCCCTCATGAAATCAACAACGAATAATAATTCTGGACATAAAACAAATAGGGGTCATAACCCCAACTGTAGGAACAATTGAATATTCTATATTGGTATACATGGGACCATAATAGGATTCTAAAAAATAAATTTTATAGACCTTTTCCAAATAACCAATCCCTATATAAATAGGATACAATTTCTAGCATCACCCAGCCTATAAATTTCTAGAATTATCATCCTAATCTAGTCAGCTGCAATACTATAGTTTTGAAACATATCATTCTGATTAGATTTTACAATACTAGATTTTTCAAACCAATCCTTCCCATCCTATACGCCCCCTACATACCCCCTCCCCTCATCGATAAACATCCCTAGATAGTCCCCCCGAACTCCCCCTGGATAACCAACCCTCACCTCAAGAGAGACCCCTCCCTCCCTCATAGACACACCCTCCCTCCTATATAACCCCCATTCTGGAAATCCCGCCTCATAGACATCCCCCCTCCCTGGTCAGACCCTCTACACATCTATCCCCCTTAGACAAACCCGCCCATCCTGGACACCCCCGTCCGGGACACCCCTCCCTCTAAAAATCACCACCTCAACCCCAATTGACACCTCATCCATTCCTACAATGATACATAATGATTTTGAAAAAATATTCATAAAAAATACGAAGAATAGGTAATATGAATTAATAAAAATGAAGGGTCCTACCATTTTACATAAAATAAAGAAATACGGAAAAACACTAAAAAATTGTGAATGCTCAGCATCCCATGATACCACATGCATCCCCCTCCCTACACACACCCACTCCATGGAATGACCTCCCCCACCCTACACACCTCCTCCCTATACATACAAACCCTGATAGCCCCCCATTCTAGATAGAATTCCACCCTATACAGTCCCCATTCACATGGTACTAAAAATTTTAGAAGATGAGAATAGAGTTTAGGAGAAAATACTAGAACCTATTTATGACTCTTAATATCAATTGATGATAGAAAAATAAATTCCTCATGTATAATTCATATATTTTTTACTAATTTATAACGGAGGATATTCTTAGATTTTTTAAGAATTTTTATATTTTGGATG
This sequence comes from Viscum album, assembly GCA_963277665.1. NCBI lineage: Eukaryota > Viridiplantae > Streptophyta > Magnoliopsida > Santalales > Viscaceae > Viscum > Viscum album. The sequence continues at coordinate 824,008,686 of OY728162.1, forward strand.
ATGTTCTGAGAAATCATGCGTATTAAATTTTATTATAGAAACTTAATGATCATACGGAAACCCAATTTGATTGCTTCATGTCTGGAAAAAGATTTAAAATAATTTACACCTTTAATTATAAAAAATAATAAAGAGGATAGAATCAGATCTTTTTCAAGAATTTTAATATTTAGGATTATATTCTGAGAAGTCTAGCCTCTTCAATTTTGGAAACATAAAGACCATCTTTTTCAATAGTAATAAATGTTTTCAAAGGAGTGATAAATGATTTTAAAAATTATTCATGTATGTTTTAAATCCAAATCAGGAATTAATCCCATAATAGTAGAACAAGGAATGATGTCAACTTTGAGAAGATATGAAATTTATAAATTTGAATGCACTAGACATAAGAATAATTATATGCTAAGATGGGATAAAAGCATGAAAAAATGCATATGTGAGAAAAATGTATACATAAAACACTTTTGGAAGGGGATATTGAAAATATAAAAAAATATCTACTATATAATATTTAATGTGGAGAGTGAATAAATACTTATTATAAATAACAAATATATAAAAATGAAATATAATTTTAAATATCATTGGTATATCATAAATAATGATGCATTTTATTTTCATTCACTATAATCCCAAGAAAAACAACAACCCATGGTTAAACCACTAAAAACAAGAAATAAAACCCTATCCCCACTACCCATAGCCCCCTGTACCAGCCCCCAACCCCCACCCATAGCCCCCCGCACTGCACCGGCACCCGCTCCTCCTACTCCTGCACACCCACTGCACCACTTGCACCATTTCCCCCCCTCCTCATTGAAACCCCCCTTTCAACCCTACCCCAACCCCTCCCCCTAAACACCAAATCCAATCCCCCCATTAACCACCCCCAACTGCCACACCCCCTCCCCTTTTCTCCATCTTTCATCCCTACCTCTTGCACCCTCCTCCATCCATTTGATCCCCCTTCCACATCCTCTCTACCAACCCCTTGGACAACTGACCCCCACCCTGCCCCCACACACTCCCACCTACCCCATCCCCTTGCACCCTCCATCTCCCCCTCACACCACCAGCTCCTCATCAATGCACACCAAACTTTCACCTCCCCCCACACACACACCCTCACCCTGCCCCCTGACCCCCCTCACCCTACACCCTACAAACACCCAACACCCCCAAAATCTAAACATACACATTCCTCATATACCCATCCCCCTACCTTTTTCAACCCCTTCCCCCTCCTAACTTCCCACACCCTTGGACACCCCCACCCCACTCTTCACCCTACACACCCACCTACCCACCCCCGTGCGCCACACTGTCACCCTCCCTCTGTCCCTTGTACCCCCTAGCCCATGTTCACTACACACCCCACATTCAACACAACTCACCATTACCCCTGGAAACTCCACCCCTACACCCCCACCCTCACCCTATTCCCTGCACACCCCCATCACCCCCTGTCCCCTGCCCCACCCCCATGCACACCCCCTCCCCCCCTGCACACCCCCTTCCCCACCTCACCCTTCCCCCTCTACACCACAAGCACCCTCACTGCCCCACCACACCCAATTAATTATTTTTTCCTTCCATATTTGATCGTGAGATCGTTATCCTCATAAATACAGTGTAAATCAACTTACTAATTAAATATAATGGATGAGAAAACTTAAATAAAGATTAAATATTAAAAACATATGTAGGAACTATATTTTTAGTGAAGAAAATAAAATTAAAATAATAAAAAGGTTAAAATTTCATCTAATATATCCTTGAAAATCATGTTATTATGGGTAAAAAATATTGGTTTAAACAATAATTACAAAATTAATAAATATCTTATTATGTAGTTGATGATAAATTATAATATTTTAGAGCTAAATTATTAAAACAATTACTATCCTCAAAAATCCATAGATATATTTTCAATGTATATTTTTCACAATAACACTTCTTAAAAACCTCCAAGGAGGTCAACCTAAGGACCTCCATAACACCATGGACATCACGAACAATGAATTATTTATGTTACTTATAATATGAATGATTATCTTTATGATCTAACACATAGGATTACAGTGTTTTTTCAACATTCAAACTTTCTCAAAATTCATGGAAGAAACAAAAAAACAAAGTGGAAGTATCTTATTATATGTTATGTTAAATAATAGTTAGGCTTAATCATAATAGTTTAAAATTAATTCCAATAATCATTACTTAAAGATTATTGAATATCCACCAAATCCTTATTCATTTAATGGGGAGTTGTATGCTTTCCCAATGCTGAATTTTCATTCCTCTCGTTCTTATTTTCATCACATATTGTGGGATATTAATATTATAATCATGATTGAATTTGAAGTTTGGAACATAAAAAATCATTATATTTGTGTCCATATATGTTTCTAGTCTCACATAATATTTCATGAGTTTCTAATTTATCCATCAATGATAATATATTCATCATTTTCAAAACCGGTTTCTTTTTTACAACAAGTTTTTTCTCTATTTCATATTTTACCCCTTATAACATGGTCTCATATAATATTAATATGTTTACATGATGTAAAATAAATCTATGAAGATGTGAACAAACCCTTAACAACACATACAGTATCCAACAATGCCCTTTAACCTTAGTGGTGAAATTTTCCAGGATTTTTCAAATAGATACACATTCTGTTTTTCAGTTGTCCCTAGAAATTTTGTGCTATAAATATGGAAATATTAATCTGGGATATAATTAAATACATACATAATACATTAGTGGGTCTCATCCTATATTATGATACTCATATTATTAAGAATTTTGGTTTTTATCTTGTATACGAAAATGAGACATCATTCATACAGTCTAATATTTTAGGGTAGTGATTTATATTTTCCAATAATTAGTGGTGGATTCTCATCCACATGATCTCATGATCCCATTTCCATCATAAATAATAAAATACTTATATTTATTGTTTGTAACTATGGGAGTAGGTGAAAAATAGATAGAAATAGTTTTTATCCGTGGTTTCCCTAACTGTGGCTGCAAATGTTGTTTCAGTAGGGGTTTCCAACATATTCATATTAATCTATGGAAGTATTACATATATAGAAATGGATTTAAATTTGAAAGTAGTACATGTATGTAAATTTGATAACCTTGTAAATTAGAGTATAATGAAATTGTTAATCTCGTGTAAATTATAGGATAATTCCATGATCTTAACAATGGTAATTTATATTTACACCCATGGTTAAACCATGGATCATGGTCTCTAATAACACATTAAAAAACATTGAAAATAGACCCTATAACCACCATTAATGACCATGTTATTTGAGTCCTACATAGAAATACCAATAACTAAATGATTCAATATTTTTTCACCTTATAGCAGTACTCACATCAACTAGCTATGAGAGAAAAAAATACATCCTACCTAATAAAAATAAACATATACATTACACTATATATATAATAAGAATTCAAACTATCTACATTATAAATAATAAAAAATTTAAATATCAGTATCATCATAATAAAAATAAATATTTAATAAAATTATATGTATAAACTAGAAATATAATTTACATCTTAACGGTACCTCAATATCAGCATCACAGGAATCATCATGATCCTCATAATCTTCTATAAAATCAACAACATCATTATCACCTCCTCTAATACCACCACCTCCACTATCATCATCAAGATCATTGAAATTTTCATTATCTTGTGCACCTTAAGGAAGGGAAGGAGTGAATAATCCTGAGAAACATAATGCATAAAAATGAGAACAGAATTAATTATTAAAAACATACAATGTTTATATGGTGATTTATATAATATCATTAACTTACCAATAAAAATATCTGATAAAGATAAAGAATAAGAATGAGAAAACATTTAATTAATTAAAAAATTGAAATATTATTATGTTTGATGATTCATGAACATAAAAATAAATAGAAATAAGAAATATGTTTAGAATATAGAGCAATAGTAAGAGTATGATGGTCTAAATAGAATAAAAATAAGAATGAGAGAGTAATCAAGTTATGATATTGTTAAAATATTAAATAAAATTTATTTAATGTTGCTATTATTCAATGATTTCACTCTTGTATAGATTTCATGAATGGGAGAAATTATAATAATTCATAAAAATATAATAAAAATGAGTCCATATAAGGGGGACACAATATGTTATTGGGTGAATATCTAACAGTTATTTATGAGTGGATTAATAATTTACCTATGGAATATCGCATCATGATGAAAATTGTAAGGATTCTTATATCATAACATGGATACTTGAATATACATGTGGGATTTTATTATCGTTATATGGTTATAAGGATCACATCCGTCAATTTATAATATTTTATATAAAATAAGTTGTAACAATTTCACATCTAAGTTATAATATAGAGTAATAATATTGTCTTATAAACTATGAGATGAAATTTAATAAAACTTTCAAGTCTTCATTATGTTTTCTTTTAGTACTTCCTATGAAAAACGTAAATTGAACATGTTTAATAACATCTTCTCACTCTAGCATGATGACAAGATTAGTTTTAGAATTATGAAATTACTTATTGTTTTTAGAAAATGAAATATTATTTTTTATAACTAGAGGTAAATATTAAGATATAACATTTAAAATTATCCTATTGGGGAGAATATGATTATTCCCATGTCATTAAAAATTAAATTCAATGATGGTAACTTCATAATCACTCTTGATAATTTTGAATCAAATAATGATGAACCAGTAATGAATAATCAATGGTAAAAAAAATCAATTTTTTCTCTAGATGATATATTTGTAGATTCTATGAGCTCACCTCTATCATGGGGATGATTCTGGAATATCTATATTTTTAAATATAACACCAAAATCTGAACAAGATATGTCTTGATCTTGTTTTATCATAACTGAATCCAATAAATATTATAATAGTATTAAAATATAATCTATAAGAAACATTTTGGTGGGAATATTAATGAATGGAATCAACCATTATGAATAATAGTCATGATTGAAAAAATATACTATATTAATTGGTATGTTTGTTTGGGAAAAGCTATCAAAAGATATGAAATAATAATATCACATGAAATCTTGTTTAAATAAGATAATGTTGATTATTAATGTCATTGAAACACATTCTCTGAGGAAGTGGTGACAATGTTATGATTTCATAAATAATAGCTTTAATAAATAAGAAAAAATTGGAATATCTAACATAATGAGAAAAAGAAAACATTGTTTCATATTTCCACAATATTTTTCACACATCAATAGATAAATAAATCATAGAAACATCGCCCTATTTGGTGATGGATGGACTTTGGCATATGGGGAGGACTATTTGAGATCACAGTGACTAATCATCTGATCTATGCATTACATAGTTTTTGTGGTCTGGGTGAGGATGTTAAAAATACACTTAATCTACCACTCTATAAATACCCATAAATATCATCCAATTTCACCAATTCCTGATTAAATATGACATAAATTGTTCCCTAAAAATATAATATTAAATTATATGGATAAAAAATAATAATGGAGGTAGAAGAAATATATATTCCTCTATCTTTCATGATGAAACAATCTTGGATCTTCACAGTCTCATAACGGAAAATAACAAAGGATAGGTGAAGGGAGATCACCTTCCCTAGTTCTAGCCACATAAATTGAAGAACCCCAAAAGTGAATTTAAAGGTGGAATCTATAATAAAAATATGTTATCCTTAAAAAACAACACCCATACCCACTGGGAAACCAATCCACATCCATTGTGTATCGGATGGCTCTTATAAAAGGCCCAATACACTTTATAGTCCACTAAGTACAGGACACCCCTCCATCGGATACCTTATGAAGGAAGTATTTTTTTTATAATCCCATTAAGAGGAACCTAGTTCCTCCCAATCGAATACACAATGACTACTGCTATTTTTCTCAGTAAGGCACTACCCTATGATTTTTCACCCAAACCTCTAAATAATTATTATGCTCAAGTTAAAGCACATCCTAGATGTGTACTAACTCTTGAGATTCCAATTCATATCCCATTTCTAAAAAATCTACCTACATGATGGAAAAAAGTCAAATTTCCATTCAAAATAAAATACTAGTAATTGTGTGAGTCATTAGAAACTCCCATCCATACGAATTAAAATCCTTCAGAAAAAACCTGGATCATCCCCTGAATCCCAAATTAACCATAAATATTTGATACCATCACATTCTATCAATTCCAAGATCTAAAAACTACAATATTAAAGATCCAAATCATGACTAATTTCTGATTCACTAAAAACCACATTTCCCTCACTCTGATAATATCAATTATAATTATAATAATGTATATAATTAAACAAAATCTCAATATCATATTGTAAAAATCTAAACTAATATAGTTTACTTCCACACAAACTGAAAATAATAATGAACACATAATTGTTCATAAAATGGATTATATGATCACTTTGATGTGGTTGGCCAAGTTGGAGCGATGCCGGAGGAGGTGGGGATTCCACCTAGGAGTAGTATCATCATGGTAGGTGTGGTGTCTGGTGTTCGGTGGGAGCAGCCTGCAGTGGGGTTTACTTGTTCGGTGGTAGCGAGGGGAACCGTCGGTGGAGGAGGATCGGGGAGAGGAGAGGATGTGATGGTTCCAAGAAGGATGGTTACATGAAGGGGGTATCTAGGAAGATAGTTCCACCATTATAGAGGTCGACGGTTTGGAGGGTTGCAGATCGATGAAGGATAGAGAAGGAGCTCGATGCATTTTGGAAAAAAAAGGCATGGAAATTTTTTTTCCATGGTCATATAACGGAATTGTTTCTATAAATAACTTATAGCTACATATCTATAATACAATGTTTTAGGTCCATGGATATAGCCTAAATTTATATTAATTCCACTCTTAATGAAAATCTATTCATAACCCATATAATTAATAAAAACCCATAAATGGAATGGTTCAAGGGTGACCATTAAAACCATTCAAACAAGTTATAATCAGGCAATCTAATATTTTATGAGAAAAGAAATTATCAGTAGACACTTTTAAAATAATACATACTACCATCATGAAATATCAATATCCCAAACTACTAAAAACAATTATTTACAGTCCATGAAAACCAATTAAAACTAAGTGTTTCCATTGAAAAAATTTTATTGATCTAAAAAATATTTTATAAATAGAAATCTGTTAATAAAATACATTTTAGTTTTTTATCAATCATTTTTGATCCTTCCATTGGAATTTACATTGATAACATGTATTTTAAAATAATGTTCCATGGTATTCTTTTGAGACAATATAATAGTTGATTCCATTTTAAAGATATTCCTAGATATATATAGTATAAAATAGTAGGGATTTAAATCATGGGTTAAAGATAAGAAATCAGGGTTCAATATTTTAAATAGTTATACAAAGGGGAAAACCAACCTTAAACAAGGTAAAATAATGTCCCGTGAAAAATACATCTAAAAAGGTTTCATGTAAAGAGTATCATGTTATAGGTAAGAAATTATACTATTTAGAAACACCCCTTCTAATTAGGTCTAATCAAAATGTAACAAAATAATTAAATGAAGAGGAAACAAGTAGAAACAACGAAGAATAATGAAATAGATGAGAAACATGACTATACCTTAATAATCTATAATCAAATCACAAATAAATCAAATGGAATCACCATGAGTAGGGAAATTTTATAATGGGACGAGGTAAATTTCGGGATATCCTAGGAGGCACATCGCTTTAATTGGGGGCAGGATGAAGATTTAATTTAATAGGGTAAAATAGGAATTTCTATAAATTAATAACTTTGTATATCACATTTTTGGAAAAACGCTATTCCGATTTAGAAAGTGTCACTGGATGACCTTGATCATGGATAATAAGAAAGCATCATGGTTAAACATACCATTTTCTCACTATGAAATTAGAAGATATAAATTTCATAGACCTACTACACAATTTCTACATTGTTAATACAATCTATGTTCCAAACTATGAAACATGCACTATACACTAAAAAAATTAAAATTCAAGGTATGTTATTCTAGAGAGAGGGAAATAATAGAGTCTCAAAAAATAAAAAAATAAAAAAAATAGAGAAAAAAAGTTCCTGTTGTGACAATTCCCCCCCCCCCCCATAATGATTTTTTCATTAGAGAAACTATAATAAAAAGGTTGATTAAAAATTAAATGGACCCACAACCCCATAATATAGTCATGATTCGAGTAACATGCACATTAAATAAAATTACGACAAATGATTGATGACTTCATCATCAATATTGAAATGGGAAAAAAAAGTTGTCTAATTCCCTAATCATATGTAACCATAATGGACATTAATAAAATTTAACAAAGGTTTAAAACAAATAGAAGACACTCCAAAATTTAAAAAAAGACGACTTCAGAAAATAGAACCCCAAAACCCAAGGAACACCCCAACTCAAAGGGCATGATGTACGAACCAAAACAAAACAAAAAACAATTTCTGATGAAACAACATAACAACCAAACATATACCAATGATCAACACCATTCCTTTGATGGGAGTTGTTTGTAAAGAATCAATCAAATTCACCCACCCAATACCATTTCATCACATTAATATGAATTGCATATAATTGGTAAAGTATAGCTAAAACCCCACAAAAGGATCATCAATAGAGGTCTCCCCATCATATTATAATTCCAACAATACACCGACAATCCAAAACTACAATTGATTCCCAATAAAGAGAATGATTAAAATCACTAAATAGGATGACATATTCCTAGGAATTATTACCAAGGGAACCTTTGAAATATAGAAGTACAACAATATAACTTCATATATACTAGACCTCAAATATTCCACTATGAAGAATGTCTCATGATATATATCACCTTATCCAAGGAAAACCAAGCCAAACCATTTAGGAGAATACAAGAAATGACTATAACTACCACAAAAGGTAAGTTTTCATATGAGAATAAAAAATAATATCATTATAATAGAGTTTGATGTTGATGTAACTTGGTGAATCATTCCCAAAATTCCAAAACCTAGTGAACTCATATGAATAACCAAGGAACCAACCAGATTGTTTTCAACACTAGGTGGAAAACTCATCCCTACTATAGTAGAACACACTAAACACTTCTAAATCACAACCCCTACCAAATTAGAAATATAAAAATTCTAACATACTTGTGGGAATAATGGATCATTGGATCACCAATGAAAACTATCTCTAAAATGATCAACATTAAACCAATAGAATGCATGTAAAAAACCAAGTGGAATAATGATAAAAAATAACACATTAAAAAAATACATGAAATCAACGGATAGATATAAAAAATAACAAAATTGATAACCATCATCACATTAAAAAAAGAATACACAATAAAAATAGAAGGAAGTCATTCTTCCAGTATGAAACTGATATTATTAATAAAAAACCTTATTGGAGTGAAATGAAATGTAAAATATAGAATAAGAACTTCTAAACTATATTTACAAACTAAAATTTAAATATTAAAATTACATCAATAGATGATCCTTGAAATACACATATCAAATTTTAAAACAAATTTTTGAAAAAAATTATCTTCCCATTATAAAACCCATCAATTTCATAGTAAATATTTGAAACTTGTTTCCAAAAAACATGAACACCCTAATATAACACCCACCCTTTTAGAAGAATAAACCTACACCAAGTTACTTTTTTCAATTATAAATCCAAAAATAATAATTTCATATAACCAAAATGAATTAATAACCCACATTCCCACTTAAAACCCAACATAATATTTTCTTAAATCCTTTATTGAAACAGTAACTAGCATATCAAATAAAAATTATTGTTCCATAACATTTTTAAATTTCTATTTACAAACTTCAAAAATTATTTTTTTCTATTTAAATATTTTTCTAATTTAAAATTCAATAGAAAAATTACAAAAAAATAATGAAACATCATTAAGATTACATATTATTAATTTCTAAACCATCATACATCACTTAAAATACAATCCCTAATTATTTAAAAACTCTAGTTATCAAAATGAATATCAATTTTATGGGAAAACTAACACTTCACTACCTTTAATCATCAATCAATACTTTCAACATCTGGTAATATTTAAAATATGAAAATCATGTCATCTCACCTAAAAAACCCTAAATGACTATTTCGAAAACCCAAATTTCACCATTGAAACCACCCTTCCACTTAAAAACAATTACCAAACCTCAAATATACACAAAGAAATTATTAAAATATTGGTCTCACAACCAAATTATTTATAAAGGAACCACCATATTATAAATAAAATTTATTCATAAATTCAAACAATAGATTTTTATTTAATAAATTTATGTAAACTCATTTATTACATTGACAAATAATAACCTGAACATTTAGAACCGTGATTTAAAATTTAAAACTGATGTTATATACATAAAACATGATAATGGCATGATGAAAAATGAATTGCAAACAAAAAAAGTCCTTAAAATTATTGAACGGTGGAATAGTGTCTATGTGCTACAAGGAATCATGGATTGGTGGACCATGTTCCAACTACACAAGTAATACATGGATTCATAATGAATCCTACACTCAAGATCCATATTCTTTTCCAAGCCCTGGGATCTCACAATGTACCACTAGTTCCCTTCACATATCATCCCCAAAAATAGATGATAACCAGAAAATAATCACATATTAGATTTGAATGATAGAAAAATAAAAATCAAGGCTAAAAACAAGAATTTACTCTACAAATCAAGTCATCAAATGTATAAGAGTTCGATAGACTCATTATTTACTTACAGATGGTGTTCCAATAGTTTTATCTACAATCTAATAGACACACCCAAATAATAAAAGTGTTCTCCAAGAACCTTGGACCATATATAAGCCTAGGATCTAATACTATTTTTTTATAATTCCACCTAAATTTTCCACCTTTCAGATGTCCAAAATAGCCCATGGAATACCCCATGCAGTGTTTACGATCAACATAGGTTAAAAATAAGCCCTAGGGAATATGAAAATAACTCATTATGGATGATTTCTTCCCTAAAATAACAAAAATTAATATCATAAAAATTACTAAAATTTCTAGAATGATTAATATATACATTGGATGATAATGAAGAATCAAAAAATGGTCATAAAGAGAAAATATATAAAAAAATCACCATATCCTCCAACTCCCATTATAGAAAAAAACCCATTTATTGAACATCTATAACACCACATGCATAAAAACAACCAATATGATAAAAGAAGAAAAATTGGAATGGATGATGACTTGGATGAAATAATGGAAATAAAATTTAAAAATTACAAACATACTTCAATGTTAATTCATAAATAAGAATATAACCACAACCCAAGCCTACTCCTTGAGAAATAATGGGATGAAAAAAATAACATGTCAATAGGTGTGATCATGGAGGCCCAATATGAATTCTCCCCACACCCTATTCATAATAATTAAAAATTAATATCATTTATATCTAGTTTGATAATAAATGTATAAAATTGGTTTTCTGAATTTAAGCATTAGAAAAATAAAAATCATGTATATGCCATTTTATAAAGTATACAATTCCATTTTATTAAATGAAACAATCACTTGTATATATTTTTATTTTCTTATTAATATTTTAATAAAATCATTGATATTACATTCAAGTTAAAGGAGTGTGTTCTAATGAAATAAAATTTTTTCAAAATATTTTTTACAAAAACCACATGGAATTTAAGAAAAAAAAGGAATAATTGTATAATAAGAAAAATAATCACACTAGCATAAAAAGTAAAATAAAAATTTTCATGGGAACCTATGATCATAGGGTATAAAATAAGACATGAAAAAAAATTATAAATATGATTTATTCTGGATAACAAAAACCATAGTTAAAACCGAACATTTCCCTACCCATCATAATTGAGGTATAAAATAAAAAAACTGGAGAATAGTCTATCTCAGGGTCATTACATATATCATGATCTTGAAATATTATATCATGCTTAACTGTTGGTGTTACCTGAAAACCCTTTGATTCTTTTGAAATAAAAATATCTGTAAGAATTTCAGACATTAATAAATGTCAAAAAATAATAATAACTCACCCTCACCTCTGAACAACATTAAAAACACCGCTCTCTTTCATTTTAAATTATAATCAATAATAAAATATATTCTTTTGGTAAATAAATATTTAACAGATAACACTTTTAAAAAACATAAAATGGGCATAATTCATGGTGACCATAAAAATTATTTAAGAATGTTCTAGCTGGGCCTTCTAGTATAATTTGGGAATCCATGTTATAAAAAAATATTTTTAAACCAAACACACTACTAACATGAAATCTCAATATAAAAAAAATCAACCCACATTCATTAAAGGACAATAACACCCTAAAAACAATCAGTTTATTTAAAATGTTTTTTAATATTTATGAAACCTTTTATAACATGAAATATATTAATTAAATATTTTGGGAAATTTTAAAAAAATAGTGTGAGTTGTAATTGAAAAATATATTCATGTCATATATTTTAAATGAATGGACCTTAATATTCCTTTGAAACCAAGTGAAATGTGGATTCCCTTTTCAATATTTTCATAGACTAAAATTTTAATTATTATTAGGAATTTAAAATTTTTCTTAAAAAAATGAAATAATGTTTCCATATTTTTTAAGAGTTATGTAATAGAGAAAACCAAACTAAATCAAGATAAACACATATTCCATGATGAATTTGAATAAAAAAATTTCATAGAGAGACTCACAAGACTTAGGTACTAACCAATAAATAATAACCTTTTTATTATAGTGGATCCAAATAATAACATAACCAGGGGAGAAGATTAAACATGAAGAAATTTCAAATAAGGAGGAAATTAAAGTGGAAGAAGTTCATAATTTTAAGATACATACTCAAATAAAGAATAAACCCTTGCGAATTTCTATTTTATAGAGAGGAATGTATGGAAATATGAATAATAAATGATCTATGGGTAGTTCATCATGCGAATAAGTGAATGAGTTGTGATTTTGAGGATTTAATTTAAGTAGGTGTAAAATATGGATTCCCCAAAAATAATTCGTGGGGATATCAAATGTTGTAGAGGACTTATTGACCAAGACAAGAATACCTTATTGGAGTACCTAGAGTATGGTTCATGGTTATACAAATTATGTTCCAACCATGTCATTTGATCATTAATAATATAGAGTCATATCACATGGTTGTTGCAGTATAAGTAATAATTGTCCGCAGAACTGTGCAATATGAACTACACACCCAAAAATATAAAAATACAATGGAATTTGGCATTAAGGGAGAGGGAAACAATAGAGACTCAAAAATAATTAATTCAAATAAAATAATAGCGGAAAACCGATGCTTTATTTTTAACACATGTATTACTACATCAGTTCAATTTTAACTATAGAATGGAAAGTGATGGATCTCCAATCTAAAAATAATTCACAACATACATTTTCTCTTATAGACATGGAAAAATTTTATTAATACCCCAATAATCAAAATTATCAAACATCATAATAATTCAATCCAAATTACATTTTCATAATTTTTATAATTCCATTTTCTGAAAGTGAGAGACTTTCTTCACATATTTTCTCTATTAATCATTATAAAGGAGAATCAAAATTCCATTATTAAAGAATGATTTCAAGGAATTTAACCAAAGAACATTTAATCTATCCACATATAACCATTTGAGACATTATAATAGATCATAACATAACATAACAATAAAAAACTAGTCATTTCCTTAATTTTCATAAATTCACTATTTAGAACACAAGAAAATCTATCTAGGTCAAACCCTAAAATAACATACAACAAATCAATATTAATTTTGATTAAACAAACACTGATTGAAATTTATTAAGATCACCCAATAGATCAACATCAAATCTATTTCATTAATTAATCACATGAAACCCTCAATATCACTTTTAGTTCCCACTTCAAAGAAATGTTTATTTAACTAACATGAGATACAAAATACCATAACTGTAAAACCACTGATCAAAGATTGATAAATAAATAAATAAATGACAACATATTACCAAAATTAATGCATCTATATTTTTATAATATCTAAATTCTATATGGAGATGATTAATTAAATAATCATGATGTCATTTCTACTATTTTATCATAGCATCATTTCATCATTGTAAAGAACTACACATTTCTTGGATTATCACAAAATATTATAGTTGAAATAAATTTCACCCTATCATATAGGTGAATTGATGATAAAATTCAATGTATAACTCTATAAAACCTAGGTTTTTATCTATCTAATAATTATCAACATAATTATCTAATAATAATTCTAGATCATAAGAATATTTTAATTATATTATTGATTTACTCTTCCTGAAATATAATAAGAATTTATACACTAATCAAGATGTTCTTGTCAACATCATATAAAATTAACTAATCTGAATTACCCCCCCCCCCACATCATTTCATCCAAGTCACCACATAATAATTTACAAATTATGATTCCAAATCAATTTCACCCATCATTAACCTCTATTAAATTAAACATTATTGTCTCTATTTTTTCATGATTTTATCGTACCTAAAAATATCACTAATTAAGTCTCTATATCTCAAAATTATAGTCCATAATAAATTAGGTCATTACATATTAGTAATACTGATACCACCCACTATTATCATTCATGATGGGTGAAAGTATATTAGAGACCCATACCTTTTTATCTAAAGTAGATGGTCTTGAATACATGTAACTGACCATGATCAAATTAGTCCGGGACCATGAATGAAACCTTGTAAAACCAGAGAGAAACCAATATCATATAGCATAATAACTTTCAACTATTAATTATTACATCCAAATTATCATTATAGATATAAATAATAAACCTGATAATAAAAATTCAATTTATTATCTATGTACTCTAAAACGTTATGAATATCACATATCTTTATTTTACCATAAAAAAAATAATCCCTTATTAGAAAATTCATCATGCTTAAAAAATATGTATCGAAGAAGACCTCATGTAGTATCCCTGTAATTGAAATACTAAGAATTATTATTATATATACATTTCGATTTGATATAATCACCTATCTGTTAACCACTGATAAATCTCATTACAATGAATTTATGATAAATTTTTTTGTCACATTGAGAAAATAATCTACCAAAATTTAATATTAGTGAATTCCACTGCACATATCGAAAATAAATTTATTTTATGTCTTATCAGAAAAAAAAACTCTAATTAATATAATGTAACATAACTGTAGAATTACTATAAGAGAGGTTACTCAAACTATGGACCCAAAATATTCATCATATCATAATCAACAATAACTAAATCTCTAATTGATTCAAATTAATTTATACAAACACTAAACTAGATGAAGAAGTCCTTGATATTTAGAATAATATATAGGCATTATTTCTAAAATATTTCCTAACTCATAATAGGGAGATGAGATGAAATTAATGATACAACGATATATCTCTATATGAATGTAAGTAATAAGTAATCAAACTCAATTTTGGAGAAAATGGAAGTGTTCTATATCAATGTTTTAATTTTTTATTGAACTATAAATATTTTGAAAATAATATTGGGAATAATAATTCTATACTTCATCAATGTATAAAATATAAAAAATTTCTTTATGATAAACATAAAATGAAGAACACCACATTTATTCTTGTAATCCCAAAAAACACTACTGAGTTTCAAATTATTCCGTATTGAAGGAACCAAATGATGGACCATATAAATCTTCCACACACACACCATAATATCCTATTTTATTATCCTTAAACTATTTTTTTAATAAAAAATTATGATTTTATGATACATGTACCATAATTATAATAATACAAACATTTTCCAAGAGGAGGAAGCAACCAAATGTAAATTTTCTATTTTGTTTCTCTCATTACTATTTGATTGATGTCATTATAGGACTCAGATTCACGTAAATTATCTAAATAAAAATTCATGGGTCATAAATAAATTTTTATAATGTGTATTGAGTTTTATTTTAGTGTCTTATGATCTTTTAATAAAAAAATGCTTTAATCCTGATATAAAATGTAATTTATGACATTATTTTCTTATCAAAAATGTAAAATTTATTTCACTAGTAACGTGTAATAATTTAAAATATCATTTGATAAAATAAGTACCACTAACATATCTTATTCCTCTCAAATATACATAATAAAACATCAATAATTAATATTTATTGAAAAAACTATCTTCCTAGACTGATTAATTCAATACTTAATAACTTATGTATAATTTAATAAATATATTTAATTATAATTATTCTAAACTTGAATAATATATATTTTAATTTATTTATTAATTTATTTATGATCATTCAATCTAGGTAATTAACGGACTGATAAATATGAGAACCACTTCCTCCTAATCTGAAATTCACCATAATTACTGAAACATATAGATAAACATTTTTAATGAAACACTTGTACCATATATAGATAATTTTTAGTGTTTCTCATAGAATAAGAGGTGTTTCAAAAAAAACCATGTCCATAAATAGATATATAATTGTTTTATATCTATAAAATCTTACTATTAACTATTATAATTTATTATAATGTATTTATCTTAAATTATCTAAAAAATATTGATGGATGCTCTGTCTCATTGTCCTTAAATTGTTTATTTACCATTATTTGAACATACATGATTTAATTTCCTTCATCTATAACATTAATAAATATATTCAAGGAAATTAATTCCAAGTAAAAGTCCTAAAGATATCATATTATTGTACAACTATATGACAAATATCGTCTTGATCATTCATTCAATTTCATAATTTTAATAGCATAATTAATGAAAAAAGGTACCCGATGTATTAAAATTCTGTGGTTTTCATGATATATAAAAGTATATAATCAACAAAATATATTTAAAACTATATCACACTAAGAGATTAATATGCATGATCATATTTATGAATATCCAGCGATTCCAAAAATATGTGGTGTCCAATTGATGTGATTTTCCTCATGATATGTAATACTAAAGATAAAAAACTATGACCATCAAGAGTAGAATACACAAAAATTACAGTACAAGAGAAAACATCCTTTGTTGTGGTTTATTAGAAGATTTTTCAAAATACCACCACTAATTAAACACCTAAACCTCTTACCGTTTCATCCAAAATTAATTAGTGTTATTTAACTTCAATAACTATGTAATGAAATATTAGTGTAAATTATATTATAACCCAAAAATAATATTTTTATATCAATATTTTTTAAAAAACATTTTTTATTTAAAACCATTTATTATAGTCACACCACATCTTCTTTTGTTTTTTCTATCACATGAATCCCTATGGTCCTCCATCCCTTTGGGGAAACATCCCCACCGCATCATACCCTATACTCCTCCTTTAATACAGTGAACCACCTATCCCCTTTTCCTTCTTTCTATAATCCTTTATAATATTTCTCAATCCCCTCCTCAAATTATTTTCCATAACAACTATTTATTCAATGTGATTTATCCTCCTATATTATATGTCACATAAATGTATTACCCTTCTCTGTACATTTTTTTGGGTACATGTTATGTTTCTAGAATAACTGATACTATCTTTTCATTATTATTATTTGATTTTAATGAAATCCAACTGTCTAATAGAGTAATTTAAAATTTTATAATTGACTTGTTGGGATATAAATGTTTTGAATTATAAATAAATTGTGGATTTAATTATTACTGATATTGGGATATATATACCTTTTTATTTAATTATATATTATATTTATTATATAATATAAAGATAATTTTTTTATTATTTAAGATTTTTTTTGTTTAAGTTTCATTTTTAAATAATTTTATTCATTTTTTAAATTACGTTTTATTATTTTTATTTTATTTGTTAATACATTTTAGATTAGTCATTATTTTATTATTTCACATATATTTTTCTATATGTTTTTTGATATATTTATATCAATGACTATGAAATTATAAAATCGATTGATTGTAATTATATTGTATTTAATGAATTTTTCTTAATTAAAATTTAAAAATTATTATATATTATTTGTTTATATGTTTTGTTTTTATCGTGAGTTTTTTTAATTATGGTGTGCTTTATTTTTTATAGATATATTTATTAGTAGGGTACACATGGTTTAAATTAGGATTACATTATCTAGAATACAAATAATTATATTAAGGTGTAGGGGGTGTTTCTATTTTGGAATTGTGAATTGATTTTTAAATGGATGAATAAGATATTAACATATTGATTTTAATTACAGAAGACGGTTTCCAATATATGATGTTTTTGTGAAAATTATTTTTTAAAAATTTCATATTGTATATGCTATATTAATTTTTCATGGGGAATTGATTGTTATGTAAAAATTGACTTGATTCCATCAATAGAATATACAAACTATTGGCCTAATAATATAGAATGAAAATCAAGACTTGATTAATGAGGCTTCGACACTATACATAACAAGATAATTATTGTATCATATTAATGGTATATATTTTTAATTATATAGAGATTAATACAATTTATAGGTGGATTGATAAATTATGTGAATTTTATGAATTTTTGGATGATCAAAGTGGGAATTTTTATGAAATATGTAGAAAATATAAACAGGTTTCCCCAATACTGATGTTTTACTATATAAAGTGCTTATGTGGAATTACAAAAAAATACTGGTTAAAGATATTGGTGTTCATACATGATTCATTGATTTAATATATGATTCATTATTTATTTTATATGATGAATAATGTCATTAACAATATATTTTTCAATTACACAAGGATACACGTATGTCCCAATAAATGGTTAATTTATCCAGGGGAATATTCTAATAGATAAGAGTGTAAAATATTTCATACATATAGATGGAAGTCGATGAATAATAATGAAAGAATTAATTAATATAAATTAATAATAATATAAATAAAACTATTATAATGGTTTTATATTATATTCCATTAGAAAAATTATTCCAAGGATTGTTATTATCTTTTAATCCTATAAGTAAAATGAAATGTTTATTCCTTGTAAAATAATATTCAGAATATTACACATCATCTAAGAGATTTTAAATAATGGAAATCATTTTATTATTCATATCCGTATTTATCATTATATCCGAGTATTGTATATTTGGTATTTTATAATAATGGATTTAATCAATTAATAACACTATGTACAACCTATAATAGATGGTTAGTTATTTTTGATCTTATACAATATTGTTATGTGGATGTGTATGCAAAGAAAATCATTCATTTTTTTGATGATCAATCTAGGAAAAAACTCCTAGAAATGATATAAATGTATACCTTAATCCTATTATAATATAATTTCAAGAGTCATAGGAATATGGTGTAGATATATATGACACATCGAAAACAAAAATGTTTGACATATTTGTTTCTCTAAAGTGGAAGATTACTAATTTCATTGTATTAGGAAAATGTCTAGTTTTAACACTCACCACTGGACATGCATTTTTAGTTGTAAAAATTGAATTCAACCCAAGAATACTACCTTATAGAAGAAATTTTTATTTTATGTGACATCAAAAATTCATAGATGAATATCATAGATATCAGTTTAATATATAATGATTCAATGAAGGATATTATTTGAGGACTCCACCAAAATTTTTCCCAGGTTAAAATTATAAGTCACATTTGTTAATTTTTTATTGAAAATTTAGTAAATAGTATATGTTAAAAATTTATAAGAATAGAGTCACTTATTATCAGATGTTTTAAAAAAAAGGAAAGAATGTATTATTTTTTTCGAACAAATTTTTTGAGAATTTCAAATTTTACATCATACTCTTGATTTTATTAACATTAAAAAGAATGTATGTAATTTTTTTATAATATTAAATGATTTGGTAAAAAATAAATTTAATCATAATTATCATAAAGACATAGAATAAATTAATATAAAGAATGATCTATGTAAAAATGATAATTAAAAGTCTTTTGAAGTATTTTTTCATTGAAAAAATAATAATAATATGTTTTCCATTAAATACTGAAAAAATGTGAATGTTCATCATTTATATTCTAGTAGCATTTCAATATGAATTTCATCATAATAATTATATATTACTTCATATTAAAAGTTAAGAATCACATTATTTTATTGAGAAATTTATAACTTTGGTATTGTATAAACTATTACCGGACAATATAATTGCAGTTGTAATGGAGTTTTTTATATTCCCTAAATAGATTTCTGTGAATAAATTAAACCCTATTCATCATGAAAACCATCAATAATATTTTTTAATTTTTTTTGTAATTTGGATATTATATTCCCTCTATCATTTTTCACTCTAATGGTTCATATAAATATGCATTTGAATCGGGAATTTAACATTATATGGCTCATTCTTTATCGATGGATGTATACCATAGGGTACAATTTACATCTTACTTAATAATTGTTACAATATTAAACTTTTCATATTTATTATATATATGGTTTATTATGCTATATAACATTATTTATTAGGTATTTAAGTTATTTGATGTATTTTATGAGAACTAAATCTCAACCATATGACTATATTTCTGAAGGTTATATAGTTATAGGGATTATTAAAATTTATTGAATGTGTTTCAATAATATTGTGACTTGATTTAGTTGAGTTAGTGTAACGCCCTGACCCCAGTTACCCAGAGTCGGTGCATTACTTCATAACATTGGCATGATCACAAGAAAGATCAAATCTCGAAAGACCGATTGGTTTAGTAGCCTTGGAAACACTAGATATATTCATAGGTTTTACATTACATCATAAAATGAAAAACTACTACAACAGCATAAAGTCTCCATAATCCACACTCATATCCCCACATAATATCCCTGCAGGTCATTCATAATTTACTTCTTCACTTCCTAGGAAAAATAAAACATATAAAAGGGGTGAGCTCAAATGCCCAGTAAGGATAACAAAATAGCGGAATCTTTCATAAATAAGAATAAACTTTTAAGGCAATGTATAACTAAAACAAAAGCCTTTCAAACATGAACTTTCAACATGGTATGGCATAAATAAAAAGAAATAATTCCATTTACTTATTCACATGGATATTCTACTAATCGAATAATCACATGCAAAAATCAATAACCACTTTCATAATGTTGGAATGCATAATGTCAAACATTAATTTCATTGTCTAGGCCTCATCCCAAGACCTAGGGGTTACTTCTAACCGGAACCCAACCCGGAGTGCCTCTAATAACCGGACACCAACCCGGAGTGCCTCTAATAACCGGACACCAACCCGGAGTGCCTCTAATAACCGGACACCAACCCGGAGGGCATACTTTTACCAGTCCCTAACCTGGAGGGCATACTTTAACCAGTCCCCAACCTGGAGGGCTTACTTTTACCGGTCCCCAACCCGGAACATACTTGTTTAGCACATTCATCTGAAGAAAAGTTTGAAATATAACATAAACATTCGGATTAAAACTAGCATACGAAATGTCAATAGTTTCACCATAAACTATGGATGGTATAAAATAGCACATCCACAGTCAAACATATCACAAAACCTTCAATACAATATAGAAGTTTTGTATCATAATAAATCAACTTCAAATAATCTTAAAATCCATCAAAGGATGTTGACATAGATGAAATCAAAATTCTTTTTAAAGAAGTATCTCCTTTTATTTTGAAATCATTTATGATCCATATAATATAAAACATTTTCTTTGAAAATATTCTTATAATCTTGTATGGAAAGCTTCGACGATTTTATAACGGCGGAAAATAACCGCACCCGCCGTATAAGTTAAAAAAAACATTCTTACCTCAATTCTGTCGAAAAGGTTAAAAAGGAAATTGTTTTGAAAATGACGGAAAGATTCCTTTATAAACCTCTTATAAAAAAGTCAAACAAGGGTATAAATTACTTTAACCCATATTCTTGTAAATAGTAAAAATGTTTTGAAATACATTTTTAAGAAAACATGGATGTGGATGATAAAGAGATCCCAGTAGATTATTACGTATATACAACCTCGGATAATGAAGAGATTGTGAAATAACCCTTACCTTGTACTTTTCCTTGGTTGGGGTAGGTTAAACTCTTGTATAATGGTGAAATAATTGTTATTAAATTATACAAGAATCATATATATTAATATGATATCATATATGATCTTTTAACATTGATTTGTTAATAATATCTTAGAATTATCATCGTTTCGGGTGTTAACTTACTTGTTTTCTTTTATATGTTTTGTTACGTAAGACATGTTTGTAAAGGATAGGTTGTATATTATTCATATCCAGAATGATATAAAGTCCTTAAACATCATTTTTAAATCATCAAATGATAATTATACTTGAATGGATACGATGGAGAATGAATCTCATCGCGTTCGTGGAGACGGTAGTCCGTACGTACGCACGAGCGACAATATCATTCTTTTGATATTAAAATAATATATAAATGGATGGTATATCATATATACAGAATCATTAACATGTTATATTTATTATTTACATGAGTTACACATCATTATTATACCCATCCAAATAATAATATATTGAATAACAATTACACCACGACGTGGAGACGGTAAGCCGTACGTACGCACGTATGGTGACATGTTTTTCAAAGGGTGGATAGAATACTGAATATGGTTGTACCATATTTTTAATAACATCACAGTATATGTAAGATACTGGAGTTATTATTTTAGAATGGTAAGAACAAAGAAAGAGGAAGTGGAAGAAGAAAGGAACTTGGAAAAGGGTGGTGAAATCATTACCTCTTCTTCGGGTTCTTCCTTTTGATTTGATCAAAAGGGCTCCTTAGGTTGGCTTTCTGATCAAACTAAGTCCTCTAGGTTGTAGTGAGGGATGTTGGGAGAGTATTTGGGCAGATTTTGGACAAACCAAAAGGCTTTTAAGGTGTGAAGAAATTTGAGAAGGAGGAGTGCCCTTTTATAAGAGGGGTGAGGGGCACCTTTGGAAAAGCTAGAAATATTAATTTATAATAAATTCATATTCGGTTTCTAATGGCTCCAAAGTTGATTATTCAAAGGTTAAGGTGGGGATAGGTCGAAAACCACTCAACCAATATAATTTAGACAGGTTTGGGTACTTATATTAACCTTATCTTTAAGTATTAACTCTAAGTTAATTAGTTTCACTTTTACAATGTCTCTTTGTATTTTTATATAATATGGTTAATAAACTCACTATATACATCCAAGAGACCCCCAAGTGGTCCCTTAATGATGAACCTATCCTTATATAAGTCTCTTGGCCGAACCTTAGATTTTTAGGAATTTAATATCAATTAATAATATAATATTTGTTTTAAAAACTCTTTTATGTCAATTTTGACACTATTCAATAGTTGATTTTTTTGAAACTCATAACAGATTGATTACTTCGAACAAAGTCAATTAAATCAATCCTAATATATCATATGATCCTATAAAATTAGTTTAATTCATTAAAAGTTTCATATTATATTTTTTTGGGTATTTATAATATCAATAATTTTAATTTTTCACTATTATAGTAATTACTGCATCATCATTGTGTCATAAATAAAATATATTATTTAATGTCTAAAAATTATAAATAAAATATCATTATGTAGGAAATAATTTTATCTTTCTAATGAATATTTATAATCTAAAATCCAACTTATATAACCCTATGTAACAATTGTTTTTCTAAAAGATATATGCTTGTGTCATTTTTGTATTCATTTTGACTTAATTAAAATAAAGTGTCATTATCACTTACAAGTGGATCCATGGGGTCCCAAAATCGACCCAAAGATGCCCATGGTCGACCATGTATCAACCAATAGGGTTAAGACACTTTTTAGGATAATTTAGTATTATTATAATATTATTTTTTTAACCCTTATTTACCGGATTTACCCTTAACCATGGTAAATAAAATATTTACCGCAGTAATTATTCAAAATGTCAAAAATAAATGTTACCTATTTACACAATTTGAACATCCTGATTCCAAATATGGAATCCATTTTTCTAAATTCAAAACACAGAAGTGGCAGAAATTAATTTAAAATTAATTCCCGATGTCAAAACAAAAAGCGTGTTTTTAAGAGATAATAACTTTCAAAAGATTGACACTTGTTTATGTTCGGTATAATTGTAAAATTATGTATAATGACCAACATTATATTAAATTGTAAAAATATATTATAAATATACTTTAAAACCACTCAAATTCATAATTTATCACTATTAATTATTTTGAATAAAAAAGTTGTTTTTAATTAAAATTTAGTAATTTTCACTATTCATCAAAATATGAAAGTTATCCGAAAAGTACCAAAATTTCACCTTAGGCTAAATTCGATATTCCGAATCCAAAAATGAAGTCCATTTTAAAATATAAAATATATATATTTTCAAAAAGTAGGTATTACTATTTATAACGGCTAGTTTGATTGGTTATGGTGTGTTAGAACTCGGTGTTGCGTACAACACACGCTATCACATTATTCAAAGGGAAACGTACCGTGGAAGCTTGGGGTGTTTCATTTTAAATTTTTGATGTCCCCATTTAGTCAAAAAGTTTAAAATATTGTATTTAAAAAGGTTTCACTATTAGAAGTTGATAAAAGTGAAATACTGAAAATGAATCTGTTCTTGCATTATGACTAAGAAACTCATAATAGGGATTCTAAAATTATAAGGATTATATAAAGTTCAAAATGTATTTAATACTATTCATGACCTCTTTTAATGGTGTGATTGAACTCGGTGTTGCGTGTAGTGCAAGTTATTGAATTTTTAAGAAATAACACACTATGAAATCTTGGGGTGTTACATTCTCCCCTCCTTCAATAAATTGCGTCCTCGCAATTTGAAATTGTTCTTCGAAAATAAAAGGTTGAAAATAGATAATATATTTGTGGGAAAATCCACATCAGAAATTGGGTTACTAAAATTTAGTCTTAATATGAGGAAAAGAGAAATGAAAGGGTCACCACCAAATTATGATCTCGATTAGGAGAACATAGGTGGAAATTAGAGATATATAATTGGAGGAAAAACGTAAATATTTATAGGTAGTGATTGAGGTCATCAATCACAAACAAGTGTATAATTGAGGTCCTTAAACTCATCAATCTATGATTATTTGAAGTACCATCGGTTCAACAAAATATAGGGTATTGGGATAACACATTTTTGACGTTTCAAAATATCTTAGTTGAAATCCCACATCGAAAAATGAATTAATGAGGCCTCTATTTAAAATAAAGAGTGGAAAGTATGTAGATTACCGAAAATAACACATACTAGGGTTCCATGTAGGAAAATATGGATATGGAGGAGAAATATAACCATCAATTATCTGATGGAGAGTGGTAGAGAACATGGCTATGAAAAGGTCAAAAATCCCAAAGCCATAAATTAGTGATCATTTAAGGTACCATCTAGGACAACATTTTTGTTCTAAGTTCCTTTTATTAATGTTGAGGAATTTATTTATGAGATTGGATAAGATCATAAGGAGATATACTTACTTTATAATTAGAGTTTTATCCATTAATAAATTTCTACCACAAACTCATCTTTCACTCTAAAAGATAATAGAACGTAATTTTTTTTTTATTTATACTATTCGTACAGGGTTCCAAAATAAATGAATTTATAATTCATCTCCCAGATCTTTAAAAAAAACTACATTATTTAATCCAGGACATCTCGTGGGCCAGTGGTAGGTGATACACCCTTGTCGCCCTTCGGTTGCGGGTTCAAGTCTCGCAGCCTTGCCGGACGCGACGGGTTGCCGCCCGACCTCCGGGTTGTCCTTTTATGGCAATCCAAAATAATCCAAACTAGAACTATCCAAAATACTTCTGTCCAAACTCACAGTCTAACATTTATAAGTGAGGTAAACATAATGTAGATCCTTTTTACCCCGTAATAGCATATGAATACCTTCATCATGTATTACCATATTCCTTATTGATTACATTCATGCTCCCTTATTCCATATAGAATGCTGGATATACTTCATCAATCCAAAAATGTTTTAAACCCCAACAATGATGGAATATACAAATCATTAATTAGTTCCAAGGTAGTCAAGAATATCCAATATAATTTATCCAAAACAATCACATATTATTCCAAAATCAATACCTCAGTATCAGAACTATATTATGATTTATCATTCTCTCAACCATATATTTTCCAAAAATTTATCCTGCTATTGAGTCACTTTTCTTTGTTCCACATAATCTCAAGTCCTTAATGAAATAGTACAGCAGTACAATCCTTATATACTCCATGATTATTGTAACAAGTACATTGTTGATACAACACTCAATTGACATAATCAACATAAGAACTCTAATCATCCCTCTTCATCTGTGGTAGTATCATAACATGATTATTATCCAATAACATCATTTGCGGCATAGTATGATGACTAGGACATAGGTTCGCGTAGTGTCCAAACTCCTTGCAAATGAAGCATTGTACATTTGAAACCATTTTCTTACCCTTGCAGTCACGTACTTTGTGCCCTTTTCCTCCACACTTATAACAAACTCCCATTCATTTCAGGCAAGTTCCAGGGTGTTTCTTTCCACAGTTACCACATATGGGAAAATTCTTCTTTTCCCTCTTACTTTTATCCATCTTTCTCTCTTCCATCCTTTTCTTCTCTTGCTTCCCTTCAAAGACATAGGACTCAGTAAACTCTTTACTTATCTTATCAACACATGATATTATTTCTTCATATGATGATAATACATGGGAGACTATTTCTCTTATAAATTCTAGCTTAAGACCATGAAAGATATGATCCTTCCTTCTCTTTGAATCATGTGTATTTCTGGAGTTCTCATTCATTCTACTGGGCGCCATTTCTATACCATGGCATAAACTAGATCATTTTATGAATCAAAACACATAATCCCATACTTATAAAACACTTAACATAAATTGAACTATTTATGGATATAATCCATAATCATAAAAATGTTTTCTTTGATGAAGTATATACTCATAATCCCTTCAAAATGATTTGTAAAGAAAATGAGAGTTATCCTAAGCATATCCCCCGGGAGTGTCGTAACCAAGAGTGCAGCAAGGCCCGTTGTCGTGCACCAGTTCCCGTTCGAGTCTAGCTCAAAGCGGTGTTTTCGGGTTTTACCCCTAGGTACATCTGTGCCAGAGCCGCCTCTACCTGCTCGTATCCAGACAGGGATGTATTGCTCGAAAAAACTCAGAAAATCTCTACAATACCAAAATTCTAGGAAGTTCTTCTATACTAATCCTCAAAGTTAATCTTAGGTCTACGTGCTCTAATCAGAGTTTATCTAAATCTAGCTTCCAAGGTTTGTACTAAACTTCCTCTGATACCAACTGTAACGCCCCGACCCCAGTTACCCAGAGTCGGTGCATTACTTCATAACATTGGCATGATCACAAGAAAGATCAAATCTCGAAAGACCGATTAGTTTAGTAGCCTTGGAAACACTAGATATATTCATAGGTTTTACATTACATCATAAAATGAAAAACTACTACAACAACATAAAGTCTCCATAATCCACACTCATATCCCCACATAATATCCCTGCAGGTCATTCATAATTTACTTCTTCACTTCCTGGGAAAAATAAAACATATAAAAGGGGTGAGCTCAAATGCCCAGTAAGGATAACAAAATAGTGGAAACTTTCATAAATAAGAATAAACTTTTAAGGCAATGTATAACTAAAACAAAAGCCTTTCAAACATGAACTTTCAACATGGTATGGCATAAATAAAAGGAAATAATGTCATTTACTTATTCACATGGATATTCTACTAATCGAATAATCACATGCAAAAATCAGTAACCACTTTCATAATGTTGGAATGCATAATGTCAAACATTAATTTCATTGTCTAGGCCTCATCCCAAGACCTAGGGGTTACTTCTAACCGGAACCCAACCCGGAGTGCCTCTAATAACCGGACACCAACCTGGAGTGCCTCTAATAACCGGACACCAACCCGGAGTGCCTCTAATAACCGGACACCAACCCGGAGGGCATACTTTTACCAGTCCCTAACCTGGAGGGCTTACTTTAACCAGTCCCCAACCTGGAGGGCTTACTTTTACCGGTCCCCAACCCGGAACATACTTGTTTAGCACATTCATCTGAAAAAAAGTTTGAAATATAACATAAACATTCGGATTAAAACTAGCATACGAAATGTCAATAGTTTCACCATAAACTATGAATGGTATAAAATAGCACATCAACAGTCAAACATATCACAAAACCTTCAATACAATATAGAAGTTTTGTATCATAATAAATCAACTTCAAATAATCTTAAAATCCATCAAAGGATGTTGACATAGATGAAATCAAAATTCTTTTTAAAGAAGTATCTCCTTTTATTTTGAAATCATTTAAGATCCATATAAAATAAAACATTTTCTTTGAAAATATTCTTATAAGCTTGTATGGAAAGCTTCGACGATTTTATAACGGCGGAAAATAACCGCACCCGCCGTATAAGTTAAAAAAAACATTCTTACCTCAATTCTGTCGAAAAGGTTAAAAAGGAAATTGTTTTGAAAACGACGGAAAGATTCCTTTATAAACCACTTATAAAAAAGTCAAACAAGGGTATAAATGACTTTAACCCATATTCTTGTAAATAGTAAAAATGTTTTGAAATACATTTTTAAGAAAACATGGATGTGGATGATAAAGAGATCCCAGTAGATTATTACGTATATACAACCTCGGATAATGAAGAGATTGTGAAATAACCCTTACCTTGTACTTTTCCTTGGTTGGGGTAGGTTAACCTCCTGTATAATGGTGAAATAATTGTTATTAAATTATACAAGAATCATATATATTAATATGATATCATATATGATCTTTTAACATTGATTTGTTAATAATATCTTAGAATTATCGTCGTTTCGGGTGTTAACTTACTTGTTTTCTTTTATATGTTTTGTTACGTAAGACATGTTTGTAAAGGATAGGTTGTATATTATTCATATCCAGAATGATATCAAGTCCTTAAACATCATTTTTAAATCATCAAATGATAATTATACTTGAATGGATACGATGGAGAATGAATCTCATCGCGTTCGTGGAGACGGTAGTCCGTACGTACGCACGAGCGACAATATCATTCTTTTGATATTAAAATAATATATAAATGGATGGTATATCATATATACAGAATCATTAACATGTTATATTTATTATTTACATGAGTTACACATCATTATTATACCCATCCAAATAATAATATATTGAATAACAATTACACCACGACGTGGAGACGGTAAGCCGTACGTACGCACGTATGGTGACATGTTTTTCAAAAGGTGGATAGAATACTGAATATGGTTGTACCATATTTATAATAACATCACAGTATATGTAAGATACTGGAGTTATTATTTTAGAATGGTAAGAACAAAGAAAGAGGAAGTGGAAGAAGAAAGGAACTTGGAAAAGGGTGGTGAAATCATTACCTCTTCTTCGGGTTCTTCCTTTTGATTTGATCAAAAGGGCTCCTTAGGTTGGCTTTCTGATCAAACTAAGGCCTCTAGGTTGTAGTGAGGGATGTTGGGAGAGTATTTGGGCAGATTTCGGCCAAACCAAAAGGCTTTTAAGGTGTGAAGAAATGAGAAGGATGAGTGCCCTTTTATAAGAGGGGTGAGGGGCACCTTTGGAAAAGCTAGAAATATTAATTTATAATAAATTCATATTCGGTTTCTAATGGCTCCAAAGTTGATTATTCAAATTTTAAGGTGGGGATAGGTCGAAAACCACTCAACCAATAGAATTTAGACAGGTTTGGGTACTTATATTAACCTTATCTTTAAGTATTAACTCTAAGTTAATTAGTTTCACTTTTACAATGTCTCTTTGTATTTTTATATAATATGGATAATAAACGTACTATATACATCCAGGAGACCCCCACGTGGTCCATTAATGATGAAACTATCCTTATATAAGTCTCTTGGCCTAACCTTAGATTTTTAGGAATTTAATATCAATTAATAATATAATATTTGTTTTAAAAACTCTTTTATGTCAATTTTGACACTATTCAATAGTTGATTTTTGTGAAACTCATAACAGATTGATTACTTCGAACAAAGTAAATTAAATCAATCCTAATATATCATATTATCCTAGAAAATTAGTTTAATTCATTAAAAGTTTCATATTATATTTTTTTGGGTATTTATAATATCAATTATTTTAATTTTTCACTATTATAGTAATTACTGCATCATCATTGTGTCATAAATAAAATATATTATTTAATGTCTAAAAATTATAAATAAAATATCATTATGTAGGAAATCTTTTTATCTTTCTAATGAATATTTATAATCTAAAATCCAACTTATATAACCCTATGTAACAATTGTTTTTCTAAAAGAAATATGCTTGTGTCATTTTTTTATTCATTTTGACTTAATTAAAATAAAGCATCATTATCACTTACAAGTGGATCCATGGGGTCCCAAAATCGACCCAAAGATGCCCATGGTCGACCATGTATCAACCAATAGGTTTAAGACACGTTTTAGGGTAATTTAGTATTATTATAATATTATTTTGTTAACCCTTATTTACCGGATTTACCCTTAACCATAGTAAATAAAATATTTACCGCAGTAATTATTCAAAATGTCTAAAAATAAAAGTTACCTATTTACACAATTTGAACATCCTGATTCCAAATATGGAATCCATTTTTCTAAATTCAAAACACAGAAGTGGAAGAAATTAATTTAAAATTAATTCCTGATGTCAAAACAAAAAGCGTGTTTTTAAGAGATAATAACTTTCAAAAGATTGACACTTGTTTATGTTCGGTTTAATTGTAAAATTATGTATAATGACCAACATTATATTAAATTGTAAAAATATATTATAAATATACTTTAAAACCACTCAAATTCATAATTTATCACTATTAATTATTTTGATTAAAAAAGTTGTTTTTAATTAAAATTTAGTAATTTTCACTATTCATCAAAATATGAAAGTTATCCGAAAAGTACCAAAATTTCACCTTTGGCTAAATTCGATATTCCGAATCCAAAAATAAAGTCCATTTTAAAATATAAAATATATATATTTTCAAAAAGTAGGTATTACTATTTATAACGGCTAGTTTGATTGGTTATGGTGTGTTAGAACTCGGTGTTGCGTACAACATACGCTATCACATTATTCAAAGGGAAACGTACCGTGGAAGCTTGGGGTGTTTCATTTTAAATTTTTGATGTCCCCATTTAGTCAAAAAGTTTAAAATATTGTATTTAAAAAGGTTTCACTATTAGAAGTTGATAAAAGTGAAATACTGAAAATGAATCTGTTCTTGCATTATGACTAAGAAACTCATAATAGGGATTCTAAAATTATAAGGATTATATAAAGTTCAAAATGTAGTTAATACTATTCATGACCTCTTTTAATGGTGTGATTGAACTCGGTGTTGCGTGTAGTGCAAGTTATTGAATTTTTAAGAAATAACACACTATGAAATCTTGGGGTGTTACAGTTAGACATGTTTCTGATAACACAAATCAATTGTAGTCTTACAACATATCAAAAAAATCCATTGTCAGGTTATCGTGTTAGGATAATATCATTAATTTTATTGACACAAATAGAGACCATATAATCAGATGGATTTGTGCTAATAAATATGGATATTTTAAATCCAATTATTATAAAATTGAAGATAAAAACAAAGATATGAATTTGAATTTAATAGTAATGCATAAAGAGATAATAAAATATATTTACAAACACATTATTGATTTTTTTTTACATGTTATAATATAATAATCAATTTTATATTCAAAATATTTAAATAAAAGTATGTAATCTATCAATAAATATTTAATATTTATACATATAGATTGTGATTATTGGTAATCGAGCTATAGAGCTTGATGGTTTGAAATATTTAGTTTGATGACCTTTGATGAAGTGTAGGATAATTATGATTATAATATTAATCCCTCCATGTGTTATATATGTTTGAATGATGATGGTTTGAAAACAAAAAATAGAAAAATGTTCATACAATCCTCGATATTGGTATACTCTAGAATGTTGATTTTCATTTTAGAATTATGTTATAAAGGAAAAGTATCATTTGTGTTGTTAAAAATAAAGAGAGACAATATTTATTTGGGTATAAGGAGTTCCTCCATAAAATTTAATTATGTTATCTTGCCTCTATTGATCAATATAGTTGAGCATATATAACATGATCCATATATTTTGAATTCAGATGAAAAAATTGTCTAAAATGAGTATAATAGATTCATTATGGGGGTTTTTGAGTGCATGTAAAGATAATAGAAATGCATGAAATGGGTGAAAATGTTGAAGATTTTGTTTTTATAACAATGAACTCTATTAGCATTATATGAATGATCTATTAATATTTGATGATTTTAATGAAGTTGGTTTTGTAAGGGAGGGTAAAGATGGTGAAATCATCTTAATGGAAAAGGATGAAAATAATGTGTTCATTCATAGTAAATTTATTGTTTTATTAGTACTCCATGAACTTATATATTATTTGTTTCGTTATAATATGTCAAGTAATATAATCATTATCCATTATTTTAAAAATATTTATCAGTTTTTTATATTTTTTTATCATGTTATAACTTATTTTAAATTATTTTTGATACATTTATGATAAAAATGATAAATTTTAATGATAAAAAGAAGTATTTAAAAAAAATTATGTCATCAGACTGATATTATATTCTCCCACCTTCATCAGGTATTCACCTTAGTTTCATTATATAGAGATTCTTTTTTCATTACATGACTCCAATAAAATAAAAAATAATATCAATACACCACACTCCTTAGTAAAATATATCTCATTACACCCAAATAACTAATTTTCATAATTCATTATACCCTATAGATCTCTACAATATAAGATTTTACATACCACATTATATATCTCCACTATCATCAACTAAATACCAATTCCCTCTCTAAACACCCTATTTAGGATACACAATAAAAATTATACATAATATATCACCTTAAATTACATAAAATAATATAATATGCCTATAGAATATCTTAATTCAAAATAAAAAAATAAATTATTTATATTTTTAAAAAATTATAATAAAAATGAAAATTTCATTATAGTTGTCCACTATATACATAGGTATTTTAATTTCCACAAAATGGTTTTATATCTACCGTTAGTGAATTTTATTTTATGATTATAAATATATACTCACCAAAATAAAATCAGATGATAATTTTTTAAAAATAACACTATTTTTATGTACTTTGATTCAAAGATTTCAGGGGGATTAGATGGAGTCTATTTAGATTGGCCATTAAATGAAAATATGGAGTCATAATTACCATCTGGAGGGTATTAAGGCATGGAGATTATTAGAATGACTTTTTTATTTGAATGAATAATTTTTTACATAGGTTTGATTATATATCCATTTGACAAATATGGTGTTCTTGAAGAAGATGCTAGTGGATTATGCTAGTAAATATAGGAGAAATTATCTTCTGACATGATGTAAATTTCAATCATATATCATGGCCAAAGAAACATTCCAATCTCATAGAAGAATTATATTTTTTTATAAAAAAGTAAATGTTAGTCCAAATAAATATTAATAGTGTATTTTATATTATATTTCTATAAAATGTATTTTTAATTATTTTTCATATCTATTTCTAGGGAGGAAAAAGAGAACTCCTCTGGAAATTTCATCCATGATATTGGTCGTACTAAATTTGGTGCATTTATATTAATATGTTTATATTATTATGATAATTATACTAAATTTATTTTTTATACAAAATATGTAATAAAAAATAATTTATATTTGAAATTATATTTAACATAGGAATCAAATGTTTCGAAGGCTATTTTTCGAGAGGAACATGAGTATTATAGATCATATGGGGGAAGTCAGCCTAACTTTTCATGATAAAGTTGATACTGGATCCCTTTATTCAAGTGTTGTAAATTTTATGGTAAAATATATATAATCATACCCTCTAGTATTTCATTGATAAAAATATATTTATGTATTTAAAAAAATTTCTTATAAAATATTTATAATTATTAAATCAATTTTATTAAACTATTGAAAAATAAAAAATCAATATGTTATACGTATATCCACAATTTAAATTGATGATAGTAATGTATATTTATCTCCCTTATTTAGAATTTATTTTAACTCCCACAACCTACTGATAAACCATCTCCAATGTATGGTATGCCCTACTAACCCATCATGAAATATTTTCTTGGTGGTAATAATGGCCATTAATGTATTAAAATTTATATAATTTATATAACCCCATGAATACAATTCTAAAATAGTTTTAACTACCACTAAATATTAGTGAAATAAAATATTTTAAATTTCCACATTCATTATAGAAACAACTTATAGATTTCCTAAATTTCCTCGAAAACCACAATTAGTAAAAAGAATATTTTAATTAATATTTGAAACAGTACACCATACTGGTTTGAGAAAATTATGAGAAACAATCTTTTTTGTTTTAAACTACTTCTAGAATCCATTTCCCAGGTAGTATTATGATCCCCAAACAAGTGAAATTCATACATCATCTTTGTCCCACCATATTTTTTAATCAATATAATAGGTCTTATGTTTAAATTTATTGTCATTTTTTCAAGGGGTCCCCATTATATAAATGTTTTTTTATAAATATTGTATACAACATTTAATATATGTGCATTTTAATAAATATCACATAAAAAATGTTTTCAATTTCATTGTATATATAAATTATACATATATCATACTCCATGCATTACATAATAATAACAAGTTTTATTTTGTGTTGGGCAAGGGAAAAAAAGCTAATAAAACCAACAGTTTTACTAGATCCAGCAATTAAATTTTCACAATGTATTAACTCTATAATGAAAAATAGTTTTTCTAATTTGATATATTATTACTAATTAAGTATAACATATTTTCATATGTACAATTCACTAACTGTAACATCACCTTGTTATGTAAAATTCCTTAGGAGATGATAACTCAAAACTATATTACTCATTACATTTTTATAACCTAGAGTTCTTGTCCAGTATCAATATTATAATATTATTATAATAAAAATAATGAAAAATATACTTATATGGAAAAAATCCATGATATAGAATAATGATACATATTTATACTACATAATTTATTGAATTAGAATATTAAATATACTCATATTCTATAAAATTGGTAACCACCATCTATAATGATCTTATGTTTCTCATTTACATTTCTTAAATCTAATACTAGATCACATTGATATATTTAGAGGGTACTTATTATACCCCCTATATAACTTACTCTTATTTTTTATATGTACAATATACTTGTCCCTTGTACTTCATAAGTACTATTGGATAGTTATAATTACCAATCAATGTAATTCTCATATATTTTTTTGATAATTTTTTCTATGATTTATACATAGGAAATATAAAATAAGGTATATAATATAGCGTATGTGATAATTAAATTACTAATATATATATTATTTTATTTAAATTATTAATCTCTAGATATTTATTCTAATATGTAACCATGGAATTATTTATGAAATTTAAATTTTTTTTAAAAAAATCATGCAATTTGATCAACTTTTATATTTTAATTCCATTTCAATTTATGAATGTTGAATTAGTCCAAGAAACCCAATGTTTGATCTCGGTAAATCAATTTCCCTAAACATGGTATATTAATTTAATTTGTTCATGAAGAAATATAATCAACCAATCCTAAATGAACTATAATACTTCTGTTTTTTCATATATTATCAATATATATCACAAGGAAAAAATATAATTCCCCCACTAAATGCTTTTAGACACATGAAAAAATTATCATTACATGATTGAATATTTTCATGGATCCTTTAATATATCTATGTGTCATTTTTAATATATTGAATATTTTTTGGTCATAAACCCTTATAATTTTATATTATAAGTTATTTTAAAGGTTTTCATATACAAATAGTTTTTTACATTCAAGCCTAAAATATATTAATATAATGAATTAACATAGGTAGACTTTATACATATCCCAATATGGCCCTCCCTAATGGATAAAGCACATTTCAAATGATCATTGGGTGGAAACACACACCTTGGTATCAACACATACATAAATTGGATCGATTTACCCTTAAAAACAACACTTCATGTCTTATATATAACAAAATAATGTAAAAAAATCAGATTGTGTCAGGTTAGAAGTAGTATAAAACCATGAGACATTACATAAAAATCAAACATGATACTCCAAAAAATGACATAAATCAATGACCAGAAGTAGGTCTCTATGTGACTATCCTCCACAACTATAAGAAACCCCCATGGAGTGAAATTGTATAAGGAAAGTTATAGGAATACATGATAAGCATCCCTTTAACTGGATTATATATAACTATATATTCATAGACCCAAATAAATATGTAGGCTGTCAGAAAAATACCTAGTAGGATACCACCATGAATATATAAAAAGTCTATCAAAATGAAACCATTATTTTATATTCAATAAAAATATTTTTTTGTAATTGATTCTATTCGAAAACATTTATCATAAAACAACCTTTGGTTTTCCATTAAAACAATCAATATTCAATTTCATTAGAATATGCAAATTAATATGAATTCTAAAATGGATCAAATTGATAATGATTCTTCATATCTAAAATGGGGAAACCTATAAGCATTTAAATAATGAAACATCACAATCATGAATAAAACAAAGAATAATTGGTCTTTTTCCTTTGAGAATACGTAACTAAGACACACATGTAATAGTGAGATAAAATAATGTGAATCCTAGTGATACTGATTCCTTCTGCAATATAGTAGTACTATAACCATCACCCCTATAAGTGTCACACTTACTATGATTATCATATGTCTATATCCTGATGCACACGAGGTCCCCATGACCCATGCTACCTTATGAAGTTCAAGTAAATCATTACCATAATTTTATAAAAAGCATCCACAAGTAAAAATTACCTCTCCCATTCACGAATCGACAATTTAGAGATAATAAAATATTTGATGGATTTTATCAATCACATGAAGTGTGTAAAACTATCTTTAAATAAAAACCATTTATACCATTTTCTGTGATAATAACAATGCATATGCATAAATTTGACATGATTGATTTCAAAAAACACATTTCTATAATCAAAACCAATGTTAAACATAATAATTATAATTAATGAAATCAGAAATTACCATTATCTATTGTCACATATCTCGCCAATGGATGAAACATAGTCACCATCAAATAAAATTTATTTGAAATGAAATTATCTATTCCCCATAAGCCTAATAATATATGAAAAATAAATAATTCCTTATCCAACACCTCGTATCTTGGTGTCAAGCCACATTAGGGTTTTAATGAGTTATTGTGATGATATAATCAATGTTGATATAGAGAAAAGAAAAGAAATCAAGTGGATATTCTCACATTCCTTGAATAGATCCACCAAAATAAGTAGACATTCACCTAGATAAAAATGGAATAACTTTATTAAGTGTCATGGAAACTATGAATCAAACTAATGAAATAATATAGTAAAAATGGGTTAAAAAATAAGGGTGCTTAGGTATTTTTGTAATTTTATAAAACCCATATGAGTCACATAGTTTGGATGCACAGTTAGACAATCCATGAAATAAACATGTTCTCATAACTATCACTTAATAACTAAAGTGTATGGTTATATAGGAGTATTCACATAGTTAGAAAAATTGTGTGAAATCCGTGAAGTTTCATCTATATCGAATCCAATCTTCCCACATGGTTTTCCTATAATTCCCTATCAGTTTAAAAAATCATGCAAAAAAAATTCAGAATTTTATTTTATCCAACAAATACATATTTCAGGACTATATAATATTTACTAATAATTGTTCACAAGCCATATTCCAATCCATTTTCTCCCCAAAATAGAAAATATTGATCCCAAAACTTCTAAAAACATTTAGAAACATTATAGTGAAAAAAGAGGCCAAAAATATAACATACATGTTACATGTTGGGTGTCAAAATCCTCCCCACAATGCCAATTTCATTCCCTATAATGATCTTATGATTCTGAACTTGAAAATTAGAAGTTCAGTGTTTCATCATCAACACTTGATGTTCCCAGACCATGTGTATATCCCATCCACACTGCCATAATCATTGGATCAGGGGAAATATTTCTCCACACAAAACCATATTCATATGATCCATAATCTAAACTATGATCTCATCCATTAAGTTTTGGAGATGAATATAAATATGTTCCCTTTCTAAAAAAAATTAATGGTCCGGTTGTTACATCCATTGTTGGAAAACATGAAACACATCTCATATTTATTTCATGTTAGATAGTAAGTCCATCGAATATCCCACCTTCCCAATATGTTTATCGATTATGAAAGTTCAAATAATCCTTGTTACCAACTTTCCATATAATCCCAAATGAATATTTCCAAAATAAGGTGAATCCTTGAGAAAATCCTGATGACGTATTGAAAAATCAAGCGGGAAATGACAATAGTACACATAGTATTTTTTTGACTCTAAGCTATCATTATCATATTTCATATAATCTCTAAAATATTTTTAATCTATTGAATAATATTTGGCCCAACTAAAGACTATTTTTCTAAATCCCCACAACATAATGTATATTTTCAATAATACCCATAAAATTATTCAATAGATTATATTTTAATCAAATAATAATATCTGTTTTATAGGGAAACTCAACTATGGACAAATTCTTTTCCCATAAACCATAAAAATAAAGAATACATTCCCCATGCATATCCTAAAAAATCTGAATGGATTACTGAGTCTATCCATTAGTCTAAGAATGATATACTATAGTTAACATCAATTTGAAACCTATCATCTCTTATAATAATTTACAAAACCATGATTTAAATAACATATCTCAATTATAAATTATCACAAAGATATCTTCATAGAGCTTCATGATCATTGATATATATGTGTTCCCAATCACTTGTACGTCTGTTGCCTTATTAATGTAAATGTAATTAGATTATTTTTCAAGTAAATCAATT
Source organism: Viscum album (assembly GCA_963277665.1). Taxonomy (NCBI): domain Eukaryota; kingdom Viridiplantae; phylum Streptophyta; class Magnoliopsida; order Santalales; family Viscaceae; genus Viscum; species Viscum album. Next base: position 824,048,042 of record OY728162.1, read on the forward strand.
ATCACCAAAATAATACATTCCCTATAGGATTCCGGGGTAATAATATAATGAAGTTGAATCTCATCCCACTTACATACTATAATTGGTAATGGAAAAAACAAACTGTCAAGTCTTGGGTGATTTAAATTAATCTTTTTTAGATATAGAATCATGATACAAAATATCCAATTGACTACCTCATGCACAACAACTAATAAAAAAATCTCAAATAATGATTCATTTTAGTAGTCGTAAGGTGTATGAAACAATTGTACTGATTTATACTATCCATTTATTCCACAAAAAAGTTATTAGAATGACCATTCTACCTAAAAAATGAAAAACAACACAAGGAGACTCAGTATGATAACCCAAGGTCACTTTACCAGAGTGTATTCAACTAAAATTATGAAAATATATGTCTATTTATTTTTTATGAGAAATCAAATCATCAAATAAAGAATCATATTTCACCCATTAAAATCAATACTTCCTATAAACTTCTTCCTTGTCAATGCACATCCTAGTTAATAAAATCGTCATTGATCATTCCTGCATAGATTTCTTCTTGGTTTGTTTTGTTAAATTATTTCTTAATTATTTAGTGACCACATTCTATTTTCTTAGTGTTAATGCAATATCAATATCAAAATTGTGAATATAAACAACCATGAATCTCTTTTATAGGTTTATATGCCTCTAGGAAGAAATATACATTAGTCGCATATAATGAAAACATGTAGTAAAACTCTCCCTGAATATATAGTGGTTCCAAGTATTAATATTATGAATCCTGGTAGGAACTTCTAGACCAGTGGTTGCATAATTATTATCCTTATGGATTAATTAGTAAGATACCTATACCACTTTCTTTTTCCCCTACATCATAACACATCATCATCTAGTAGATGAGGCACCAATAAAATCCGTGGTAACCAAAACCAAATTCAAATCGAATTAAAACTAGATATAAATTCAAATTCAATTTTATTTATTAAATTTATCATTTAGAATTATCATTCCAATCATGTTCAATACCATTGTAGTTAAACTCTAACATATGAGATAGAATCATGGAGAAATCTAGAATGACATTTCTATAATAACTATACAAAAAAAAAGAAGATCTAAATCTATAACACATTCTTGTTTGATCTAAGGAAATAAATTCATGAGCCAATTTATGATTCTATGAGATACATCACTCAGATATAACATGTCCCAAAACACCATTTCTTAGATATAAAACTGGAACTTAGTTATCTTTAAATATATATAATGTTAACTCATAGTTATGAGAACAATATCAATTTTATCTCTGAGTTATTATTTAGTCATTAAAATCACAAAAATGTCATCCATAATAACCACCATGAAGGGATCCAATAACAAACAAATGACATAATTAATCAAAGATTAAAACACCACATGACTGTTAAAAAGACCAAATTTAATATCCAAATACTCATAATTTACTTACATTTTCTACAATGTAGTCTTCATAATATCATCCACTCAAACTCATATCATATGGTACCCCTATCACAAATAAATATTATAAAATGATCAGGATCCCCTATGATGATCAAACCTATCACCAATCCTAGGAACATGGTACCCTTTCAGAATAGGCATTTTATTTTACTTTTGGCACTAAGAACACAACTAAAGGATTCTATATAATTATTTATGAAGAGAATCAGAGAAGTAAAAAGTGAATTTCTCATAAAAACGGTAACGTCTCGGATCCGGGTGCCACACAAGGGGTGCCCCGAACTCAGTTGGTCACATAACCTCAAGTGCATTTCCCCAAATTCCAGAAGCTACCGACTATAATTGAGGGCCTAGGTCTGATAGTAGAGTAACTATGCCATCATTTGTCAATGTGTAGCACAGCGGAACAAAATATAAATATATAGAAGAGAAAGCAGTTAACAATATTACCTGAAATGGACAACGAGACTGAAATAAAAGATATCCAACAGTCATATAGATATGATGATGAAAAATATATCTATTTCGATGAAAGCTTCCAGAATAGAATACAATACAATATAATATAATACAGGAAAATTATCATGTAAAAAAAACAAAAACCTAAGCATTGCAACATGAACACAACAGCATCACACACCTATTCTTGGTCCCATTCCCTCATACTCCTCTTCAACAATCGTGTACCTTTGTAGGGACCATGCCCCTTATTGACACCTATAGTAATATAATCTTCTTGGACAATGCATTGACCAAATAGGGTGTGAGAAGTAAATCATAGTAGGAAACCACCAAAGGCGTGTTCCTAACTAATAGTGAAAATTCAGTAGCAATGTGAAATAAAGAAAATGTTGTAAACTATTATGTACTCAAAAGTAACTATTCATAGCAGTTACATTTCCATTTAAATAATTATTCTAGTGCCACATCAGAACTCATAATAAGAAATATAACTATTAAAGATTACAGCAATACCAATCCTATGATTTAGCTTCGTAGGTACAATATAGGAAATCACTATAGTTGATATTCAATTTAATCATTGTCCTCATACATGTGAATCCATACCCTCAGGTAAACAAAAATGAAACCATCAGTTGATTTAGCTTTGGCATAAAAAATATTTCCCTCAGGCGTATGGGATATGGACCTTAGGAACAGAAGCTACAACCCTTAGGCATCAGAACGTTTCCCTTTGGCTAAACAAAACCTTTCCCTCAGGCAAAATAGAACCTTGCCCATTGGCTAAAAAAGTATTCGTGCTGAGCCAAATGGATAAGAAATAATTTTATATATGTCTCCCCTCAATAAAACACAAAACATGTGATAATCACGACTTACCAATGGGTATTCTGGCCAAATGGAAAATCATGGGAAACACACCCAAGGGGTGGCCCTGGTTTAAAGCAACTATCCCAAAAATTTGTTTATACTTATTCAATATATTACCTATGAAATTATATGTGTCTCAAAAATCAAATCCTCATCTATACGACACCCGAACATGGTCGCGTGACATAACAATACACAAATTCAACTCAACAGTTGTAATTAAACACAAGGCCACCTACCTCGATCTCCTCTGATCGATATATGTGAAAGACGCCTCTCGAAGAAACAAATAATAACATAGATCTACAATAAATTGTTTCCTATTCAAACCTAAATATTTTATCATAGGGAAAAAATTACATGGAACAGTTCTAGACGATGGAAGACCTTACCCACAAGGTTTAGACAAGATCGACGGTGGAAGAATCAGAGTCTCGGTGTGTGATCGGGAGATCCTCCAATTTACAGCCTTCTCTCCCATGGATCTAGGTGATTTTTCTACCTACACTACCAAAAGAAGGGTCTACTACCCATTTTATCAAAAAAAACACAACTACACAGTGTGTAATTCTCAAGTACATTGTGTGTAATTTCATTTTAAAATTGTTCCTCCTGCAGCTACTTTCCACGACACCAATGTTTTCCTACCGACTGATTACACATCATGTAATAATATGTACATGGCATGTATTCTCTATTCCAAGCCTACACGCCCTCTATTCTCATTCCACATGGCCAAAGTAAATGATGTGTGTATAAATGTTCATGGTGTGTAGTCGTAAATTTTGGGATTTTCCCCCATTTCCCTTATTTTCTCAAAAACACAGTAAAAAACATGAATATAAAAGAACGTGATGTGTACACATATATTAGAGATGTTTCCCACATTTCCCTTGTTTTCTAAGAAACACTTATGTAAATGGAAAAAAAAGAAACTCGTACCTCTAGAAGAGGTCCCGGGTTCTTACAAACTTCCCCCCTTAAAGAAATTTTTCCCCGAATTGTCCTTCTAAGAGTGGTGAAGATAAAACAGGGAAAAACTCTGGAAACTGAGCACATATGTCAGTCTCCCACTTCCAGGATTCATCATGCACTCGTACATGCTTCCATAGCACCCGTTTGAGAGGAACTGACCAACATCCGAGATAATTCGTGCTCATATCAACAATGTGAATCAAATTCCCCTAAAATGATTCATCTACCACAATTTCAAACTCCTCGGGTTGAAAAATATGCGACAAGTCTGAGTGATGGCGGTGCAGCTGAGATATGTGGAAGACGTCGTGTGTGGCCCAGTACCTATGTGGTAACTGAAACTGGTAGGAAACCGACCGACTCTCTCAAGTATCTCAAACGGACCTACCTACCTCAGGGAATGTTAACCCTATCTCCTGATCAGCCTGTGTCCCATCCTCAGTGAAACACTCAAGAAAACCAGATCCCTGAGCATGAACTCCAATGGTTTTCTATGGTTATCAACATAATATTTATATAGAGACTCTGAATTATCCATCTGCTTCTAAATAAACTATACATGCTCTGAAGTCTCATGCACAAGATGTGGCCCCAGTAAAGATGACTCACCTTCCTCCAACCAGAACAAGGGTGATCAGCATGGCCTACCATATAATGCCTCATAAGGTTCCATCTCAATAGCATCCTTAAAACTATTATTATAGGAAACCTCTACCTATGGTATTTTCTTCTCCCAAGAGTCCCCAATGTCTAGGACGCATGCACACAGCATGTCCTCTAGCACTTGTATTGTATGATCTGATTGGAAATCAGTCTGAGGGTGGTAGGTTATGCTCCGAAGCACCTGTGTACCTAGTTCCCTCTATATAAAATGATATAAAGGAGACATAAATCAGGTGTCCCTATCATAAATTATAGAATGTGGTACCCCATGAAGTCATAATACCTCTCATATATACAACTTCCTGAGATTTTCATCACCGAAGGTCTCCTTGATCAGAAGAAGTCATCTACCTTCGTAAGTCTATCCATAATAACACATACGAAATCCTTGCCTCGAGGTGACCTCAGCAACCTGGTCACGAATTCCATTGATACATCATCCCATATGCACTCTAGAATGGGTAACTATTGTAACATTCTATCTGGCCTCTGATGCTCCACCTTCACCTACTAACAGGTGGAACATCTCATAACAAAACTAGCAACCTCTCTTTTCAAACCCGGCCACCAATACTGATGTCTCAAGTCAGAATACATTTTTTTAATTCTAGGTTACACTGCACATGTTGAAGAATTAAATTACCACATTAACTACTCACATATATCCCCTATAAACCACACTCATCCATGGAAAAATAGTATCTCATCATCACCTACCATCCAATCAGGAGGAGGGTCCTCACTTGCCACTAGCTTCCATAGAACTAGGCCTTCTGAATCTAATAGATGTCTCATCCTCACTCTATCCATCTGGGTAGAAGTCATAGATAAGGATGAGAGATAGGTTCACCCCTAACTATCGTTCAACTCCAAATGCATCTCAGAGAACAAAGCCATAAGCTGCCACTCACCACTGGCCTCCTGCACTACCTGTATCTGATTCTTCCTACTTAGTGCATTAGCTACTGTGTTACCCTTACCAGGTATATAGGAATGCTCAAAATTTATGGACTAAAGGAATTCAACCCACATTCTCTATCTCAAATTCAATCCATGCTGGGTAATGATGTATTTAAGACTTTTGTGGTCTGTAAACACCACAAAATGTTCTCCCAATAGATAATGACTCCAACAACGTAACACATGAACAACTGAGGCCAACTCGAGTTCATGCATCGGGTAATTTCTCTCATGTGGCCTCAACTACCAAAAACATTACACAGCTACTCAATTTCCCTGCATCAACACTGGTCATATCCTAAAACATGATGTGTCACAAAAAACTTTTTAGAACTTCCCTTGCTCTATAAGTATCATGAATAGTGCTTATTTCAACCTTCCTTTCACCTTCTGAAAGGATGTCTCGAATATTTCTGTCCAAATAAACTTCATACCCTTCTTAGTCAATCCATTCAACGGAGGTTCTAAGTTAGAGAAGTCCTGTATGATACACCTGTAGTAACCATCCAACCCCATGGAACTCAGTATTTCAAAGGCATTCTTAGGTTGTTCCTAGGAAACTACTACACTCACATTCTTTGGGTCTACCACAACTCTTTCCTCTGAGATAGTATGACCCAGGAATTGAATCTGGTCTATCAAAAAGTTTCACTTTGAGAGCGTAGCATATAAATGATTCTCCCTCAGTGTACTCAATACGATCTTTATATTGGTGGCTTGGAAATGTAAAGCGTGAGAGTACACAAGGATATCTTTACAATGACTACCACAAAAGAATATAGATATGAGTGGAAAACACGATTCATTAGATCCATGAAAACTGATGGCGTGTTTGTGAGTTCGAACGGCATGACCAAGTACTCATATAGACCATATCTTATCTAAAATGATGTCAGCAGTATGTCTGATGGTCTAACGTGCAACTGATGAAATATGGATCTCATTTAAATCTTCTAGAACACTCGTGCTCCTCTATGTTGATCAAAAAGATCATTAATTCTCAGAATGTGATATTGGTTATTGATTGTCAACTAGATCAATTTCCGATAATCCATGTAGAGTCTGATATTATTGTCTGTCTTATTTGCAAAAAGAATAGGCAAAACCTAAGGAGAAGTACTAGGTCAGATGAAACCCTTGGATTGTAATTCCTCTAACTACCTTTTGAGGTCTTTTAACTCAGGTGTAGCCATCCTATAAGGAGGAATGAAATCGTTTCCACTCTTGGAAAAAGCTCAATAGAAAAGTTCACCTCTCACTTCAAAGGAAAACCTGAAAAGTCATCCAGGAAGAAATACCTAAAATGATCAACCACCGGAGGGAAGTCCTTTTAACAAGTTCCTGATGATCTAGATATAAACACACAATCTGGGTTGTCACTCCACCTCACCCACGATGGTCTATTTCATCTTGGCTCGCCTGGACATCTCATTCCCCCTTGCATAGAAACTCTCTGCCCTCTGGTGACGTGGAATTCACCCTACAACAATATCAATATATAAAGGATCGAAAGGGTACCGATGAGTCCATCTTGAGAATGAAATCATAGCCTGTCATCTATAAAACATAGAGGTACCATAGAAAGTTACACCCACCAACAACAATGGGGAGCTCCATGCACTAAAGCACACATGTCGTTCTAATTCCCAACTAAGTGTCTAGCATCATGATATCCGAAGAAAAAGAAACACATAGCGCAAGAATCTCTACAACGGGCACATATATAAAGATATGTGTAGATATAGTATAAACAAATATAGAGGTTAAAACAAAAGAAACTAGAATAGTACCTCTAACAGTGGAAGTCTCAAGATCCAGCTCATGTTGGGTCTATTGTACTGCATATGGCTGCCCAGTGTCGTGGCCTTGCGACATACTTTGGCTACCCTTTGCTGTCCCACCCTACTGTCTCTGAGATCCTGGTGTCTGACTACCATGGCCAAGAACACCAACTCTGCATGAACACCCTAACGTATCCCAATCACCTGACATGTAAGAAGCTCTTGGCCCTACTCCTACACACGGAGTCCTCAGAGAACCCATCTCACTAGTCACTGGTGGATACGCCTTGAAACAAATGATGAATATAACCCCTCTTTCCGCATGATCAACACTCAACTGGGTCACGTGGACACTAGGGTCTCTGGCGGCCCTCTTTAAAACACTGGTATCACATGACCGGGCCACCTAAAAAACTCTCCTGACTAGTAGTACCACCATGAGATAAATCCATATTCCTCTTCCTCTTACTGGAGGAAATAGTATCAGAGACCGGTCCCGAACCTCCCTGGTCTGCATAACAAGCTTCCTGCATGTTTCACCTAGTAATCAACACCTGGTTCGACATATCATCCACTATAGGAATCTTGAAAACATTAACCAGCTCTCGAATGTCATATGGAATACCATCCTCCAAGAGTCTATCCCTGAATGTCTCATCACCCACTAGATCATGTGAAAAAAATTGTAGCTTGGTGAAGCGAGAAGAATAGTCCATCACTAACATGGAACCCGACTACATATTCCTGAACCCTCGAGCTTGATATTCCCTTAGCATCTCTGGAAAGAAGAATTCATAGAAGACTGCCTGAATATCTTCAAAAGCCATTTTTTGATGTTTCTCAGTCTGGGTGGTAACATCCCACCATCTCTAGGAGGAATAACACAACATGTATGTAGCGAGCATGACCCTCCTCCCAAGAGGCGTCTCCAGATGCTCAAAGATAATATGTATAGAAACCATCCATGACATTGAATCCTATGGTCCACCATCCCCTAAAAACGTAGGCGGATGCTGCTACTAGAATATATGTGTCAGCTCTTCAATAACGGTGGAAACCGGCGGTGCTCCCTAGAAGGTTTAAATGAACCACATAAAGCCTTCACGGAACTGCGCATCCGTGCCTGCAACTAGTATAACGACTAGTACAACATCTGGTACAACTAGAGGATCCATCGTTAGCCCATGACCTACCATCACTAGAGTATAATCATTCCACTTTATTGGAGAACAACTCGTGTTCATCTCAGTGACATGAATCTACATGGTAAAACACATGACTTAGTTTTATTTATTGTCGCGGGTTCTTTTGTCTGGTTAAGTGTTCCAATGCTAAAAAGAAAATATCCAAAAAAACTAGAAAAAATGATTACACGACATGTATATGGTCTACACGAAGTGTACCCTTAAACACTTACATGATCTTGTTCTTTTTCCAGACTGGGAGTATATCAACCATAGGTACACGACAAGTTATACCTGCACACAACGTGTACACAACCTTATTACCCTAGCCACATGGCCAAGTCCAAACAGCCTCTCACTATTCGGAACTACGTGACATGTCCCACAGGCACACGAAGGGTATTAGAATGGTAACACTGGCCCATGTTTGTTAGTTACATGGTTGGATTCCAAGATTACACTACATGATGTGTTTATAACTGACACGGTGTGTATCAACCAAGGTTCCTCTGTCAGTGTTGTTAATAACACGATGGAAACAAGGTCAAACCTACATGGAGGGTATGTCCGGTACACAGTGTCTTCTCACCAGAACTCATATATCTCATGTCTCTAACCACACATCCTATGACAAGGTTAGAGACTACATGGAATGTACCCATAATGTTCACAATGTCTACTCATGAAAATTTGTTCCATCCAAAAAGTAATGAATAAGTGCATGTGTTTCTACATTTCACGTCGTGTATTCTAGTTTTTTCTAGATAGTAAGCCTCAGAAACTACCCCAGAACCCAGAAAACACGGAAATAATCATTTTAAGGTACCAAATTCCAATCATTAGGGGACCATACTCCCAAAAAATAAATGTTTGGAATCTTATAAATGAAATAAATGGGTTAACAAGTCAATGATCCCCCATAAATCTGGACAATTTGGGCCCAAAACCCACAGGTCTGAGGATCAAAACCTCCCTTTGATAACACTTTGTAGCGTACCAGATCCTGGTGCCACACAATGGGTTCCCCAAACCTGATTGGTCCCATGATCTCATGAACATTTCCCCAAATGATAGAGGCGGCCGACTAGAAGCGAGGGCCTAGGTCTGATAGTGGGGAAACTATGCCCTCATTTGTAAAAGTGTAGTGCAGTGAAACAATATATAAATATAAAGAAGCAGATGTAGTTAACAATATAACCTTAAATGGACAATAGAACTGAAATAAAAGACAACAAACAGTCGTATAGATATGAGGATTCAATATCCCTCTAATTCAAAGAATGCAGCCAAAAGAGGATACATTTCAATCTAATATAATTCAACTCAAAGTACAAGTACAACAAAACAAAAACAAAAGTAGTGCAACAAGAATAAAACATAATTTCAATCCTAAGATCAGTATAATACTCTCCCACTCCTCTTAAACAATCATATATCTCTATATAAACTTTTTCCATTATCGACACCTACATCAATACAATCTGCTTGGGCTCAAGAATGTCCCAAATAGGGTGTGGGAAATAAATCCCAGTAGGCAACCACCAAAGGATCGTGCCCAAATGGCAGTGAAAATGAGTAGAAGTAGTGTGCAGTAATGAAATTCAGTCAGCTAATATGTACTCAAAAGTAACTACTCCTACCATTTACATTTCCATTTAAACAATTATTCTAGTTCCCCAATAGAAACCACAACAAGCTATATAAATAGTAAAGATAACAACAATACCAAGCCTGTGATTTAATTTGGTGGATATAATATAAGAAATCACCCAAGTGAATATTCAAAGAAAACATTGTCATCAGACATGTGAATCCTTACTCTCAGAAAAATAGAAACAAAACCCTCAGGTGATTGACCTCAAGTATAATGAATATTGCACTCATTTGTATGAGATATGGCCTTTAAGAATAGAAGATACTTCCCTCGGGCATGAGAACGTTGCCCTCAAGCTAAACAGAACATTTCCCTCATGCTAAACAAAACATTTCCTCAGGATAAAAAAGTAACTGGGTCGATCCAAATTCATAAGAAATAATTTTATATATGATTCCTCTCAATGAAACTTAAAACATTTTATAATCATGACATACCCACGTGTATCCTGTCCAAATGGCTAAATAAGGGAAGCACACCCTCATGGTGAAACTGGATCAAAGAAATGATCCTAAATATATGTTTATACTTATTCATTAGATTACCAATGCAATTATAGGTGTATCAAAAGTCAAAGCCTCAGCTATACAACAACCTGAACATCGACACTTGTAAAAATAGTACACAAATTCATCTCAACAGTTGTAATTAAACAGAAGACCACCAACATCTATCTCCTCGGATCAATAAATGTGAAAGGCGCCTCCTGAAATAATCTCAAATGACATAGATCTCTAATAAACAGTTTCATGTTCAAACCTAAATAAAATCCCTTAGGGAATGAATTTGATGGAATGGTTTAAGAAGAGGGAAGATCGTACCAAGACGATCTAGACGAGATCGAAAGTGGAAGAATCAGAGTCTAAGTGTGCGATCAAGAGCTCCTCCACGTTCCATCCTTCTCTCCCGTGACTCGAGGATTGTTTTATGACTCCTTTTCCCAAAGAGGGGGCTACTGCCCATTTAAAAAAACCACAACTACACATCTTGTACTTCTCAAGTATATGGTGTGTACTTTCCTTTTTAACTCTTCCTCTGGAAGATATTTTTACCGCCCTACTGTTTACCTGACGACTAATTACACGGCATGTATTAATATGTACATGGAGTGTAGATAGTTTTTTCACCCATAATCTCCGACAAGCCTACACTACTTGTGTTATCATCCCACATGGCCAAAGTAAACTTGGTGGGTATAATAGTACATGAAGAGTAGTCATAAATTTTGGGATTTTACACCATTTCCCTTGTTTTCTCATAAAAAATGTACACCGTGTGTGTATAAAAGTACATGTTGTGTACCCATAAATTGGGGATTTTCTCACATTTCCCTTTTTTTCTCAAAAACTATTATGGAAAAGGAAAAAATGGAACCTGTAACTCGAGAATAAGAACCAGGTTCTTACAGAAACTAATATTTTGGACTCAAGATCCTCATATCTAAACATTAATTTAATTTTACTCAGTAGATGCCATATTATAAGATGGTGAGGAAATGAAGATCATAATTGAAAGCATGTTATGAGAAAACTCGACTTCTCTATGGGGAACTGACCAAGAAAATGTTAGAAGTAATGTCTTTATGATATCTATTTATAACAGTTGGAAGAATAATCCATTACTAATGATAAATGGACTCAATAAAAATCTCTAAAAATTATCATGAGGTCATTCTATCTTCAGTAAAAATATTCCCTACTCACCCAGATAAAGGACCCCACTCACCTTGAAAGATAGAAGTAACCCCATTTTAAGATAGAAACTAAATTTGAAAATGATAATAGTCGTCTTGGGACATAAAAACCAATCTAATCCATTTCCATGATATGTTCAAAGATATTACGATCAAGAACTACAAAATTACATATGTCTTCATGGTCGGTGATCATACTCTAGCACTTGGAATATTTAAAATCTTACTATTTACACCTTCACAATAGATTATAATGATCCATACATAATGAAAAAACCTTCGAGCATAATCCCACTATGTAGGCCAAAACTAATGATAAAAATTAATGGGGTGCTCATGTATAAAAAAGATTAAGACAATAGTGGATGTAATAAATATTTTACATATCATAGTAGTCAGAATCACATAATATTCCGAATTTGCATTAACTGTCGTATAAAGGAATCCAAATTGATCCCCTATTTGAGATTTATTCATAGCCTAATTATCCCACTTAACATTATAATGAGATCCACCATATTTTTATAGAATCTAACTAATCATAAAATCTTTTTTTAATGTGTATACAACTCAAATTCTAGATAAAACTCTTCCAAAAACCATTTTTTGTGAAAATATTTCTCCATAGTGATTATAGATATTGGGTGGTACTATAGAATTAGGCTTTTGAATGTCTAGGTATTCCCCAATGGAAGAAAACTACATTAAATGTTACAAAAGGAACATCTTTAATAGAACCTAGTGGAAAATAAAACCATTACTAAGCTTCCTATTTTGTACAAGTGACACACCCTGACCACCCCCCATTATAACATATGCTCCACTAAGACCAATTCTCCCAACTAGTTCCGCATCAGGTATAACCACATTATCTACTAAATAGGTCAAGGTAATCAAGAACATGATCATATGAATAAAATAAATCTCTAGAATCAGACACATATGAAATCATATTGCCTTTAGGTATCCATTACTGCCATGTTTTGGAGATATATGAAATAACGGTGTGAAACTATTATCACACTCTGTTACTAAATACACTCCTTCATCCAAGAAGACAAACTCAGAAGAGTTTTACACATGTAAGTTCATAAGAGATAACTTCTTGTTGAATGAATTCTTGAAGTTTTCCTATGTGAGTTCCTTGTATTATTTTGCTAGAATTATGGAATCCAACAATTTAATTCTAGTAACATGGCGAATATAGGTGGAAATTCACAACATATCATCCTATAGAGCCATTAAAAAGTGGGAAATATGTTCTATTCTCTTAATCTATTCCTAGTGTTCTTTTTTCCATTGTCACCAAGGAATATTTGTGTAATTTTCTTTGCAAACTCCAAAGGATAATTCACCATCCATTCTCAACTTCCACAACCATATTAAACATTTGATTAAATATAATAGATTTCTATTTCTACTAAATAAGGGTTGAATTAAGGGGTTTCATATGGAACATTTCCAATAGGTCCTCCCCTTAGAATCATAGGGAATATTTTTGAGGCATTATCTTTTAAAAACAAGAGGTAGCAACTTTATATTATTTGAATACATATCTGAATTAAAAATATAAACTTCAATAACCCCTATTAAATAACATAAAAAATGAGGATTAATTAAAATAGTATAAATCAGTAGAGAAAATTAATAAGGTTAATTTAAGTAAAACCCAAATCAAGAATACAATCTTAATGAGAAAATGATTGACCAATAATTGTAACTAATGGTTAGATGTGAAATTCAGTTGACCACGATCCCTTATGCACATACCACCCAATTATAGATGGTAGTAACCCTAGTTTATAATAAACCACCAAAGAAACCTCCAGTTGATGAAATTTTGTAACAAATCCCCTGGGTCGACATGAAATGTCACCTAAGCATGACTACAACATTTTAATAGTGTTTTTCATCACCATGAATTAGTGACAAGAACCTAGTTCTCATAAAAAACAATCATTGGAATGGTTTGAACCTGAAATAAAAATTTATCATGTATCATATAAAATAATATAATGATATAGAACTGTTGTATATAATTAACTATGAGGTAAAAATCCATTAGATAGAACAAAATATGGTAGAAGGATAATCCAAGAATATACATAAGTCCATGTCCAAAACCAGGCATCTGTGTGACCATCCCTCATGACATTACAAAATCATCATGAAGTCACAAAAAACAAGATAATCCATCTAGATACATGAAAACCTTGCTAACAATTATAAACTATAAATCCAAGTATGTATATTATTAATGGAATATACAAGGTGTGAGTTAAATTCCTAATAGTATACCACCATGAATCTATACTCTATATAACTATTAGTTCATTCTTTAAAAAAATTATATATAATTTCATTTGAAAATATTTTTTTCAAATACAATGATTTTACATTAAAAAACCCCTTCTTAAAATCCATAAGAATATGGAAAATAATATGAATGATTACATAATGGGATTTAATGATGAGTTTACATGCCTCAAAATGTATACATTTGAGGAATCAATAAATGAAACATCATTATCATGAATAAAACAAGGAACCACTAAGATCTACCATATGAAAATAAAAATATAGCACACACAAGAAAATTATTCCAATATAATATGAATTGTAATAATATGAAAACATACCACAGTATATCAATATCACATCTGTAACCCTTAGTGGATCCACACTCAATGAGGTTTCCATATGTAATAACCAGATGTACCTAAGTTCTAATGTGATATATTTTCATTATACATTCATTTAAATAATTCCAATAATTTATTAAAATATATAAATATGAAATTAATTACCACTCCCATTACAGAAAATTTATTTTTTACTCCATTTTATCAATGTGACACTTCATCAATAACATAAAGTGTTTAAAACAATTTTTAATGAAAAATCACTCTTTGAAAATTTTACATGAAAAATATTCAATTTCATAAATCAATCCTAATATATATCAAATAAACCTTATCCACTAGCAGAACTAAAGGAAAAATAATTATTGATAATTTTTTCCCTAAAAAAATAACTATTATATAGTGAAACCTGAAACACCAACAAAGGAAACCTAATTTCCTTTCAAAATAATAATCATAAATGAATACATATAGTCCTCACAATTCAAGACCCATAATAAATATAATATATTATACACAATAAATCTTATATTTTCCCAACAAACCCCATTTTAATTCTAATGAATCAAGTGGAGAAGATATTGAGAGTAAATCAAGAGAACAAATTCAGAATTAAGAAGATATTTATACATAACAAAAATAGATAAAACTAAATCGATAAAAAATCACTATGAAACCCAATGGACATCCAAATAGATTGTTAAGGAAATGATTTTCATAGTAATGAGATATTATGGTGTAATTTTGGTCAATACAACCATTGGTATTGGAGTAATTTTACATTTTTAATAAATTCATATAGATCAAATTTTTTGTATGTATGGTTTGAAAATTTGTTTGATAACTATGTGGCCTCTAATATCCCTTTAAAATTGAAGTGAATTGTTACTTATAAATAACCACATGGTTAAAAAAAGTCATGATAAATCTATGAAAGCACCTCTCAACCAAAACCAACCTATCACATGGGTCTCAAAGAAATACTCACAATTCGACAACCATTCCCAACTGTGAAAAAATCCATTGGAATCAAATAATCTATATAACATAGTTACCTCCCAGTTACTACTATACATGTTCAAATCATGAACCTGTAGTTATTATCCTATAATTCAAAATATCAACCCCTAAGTCATTAAAAATTTTAGAACCAAAATATTGATAAATGAGGTCCAAGGTATATAATTCCTATGACGTGTAGCGTGTCACAAATTATCATTATACATTTCTAAAATAATTATAATTTAAATTAATTAAAATAACTCTGTTGATGAAAATGTTTCATTAGATCCACCATCTTGATTTATCATAAAACATTTATCAAACTATATTTATTTATAAGTCATTATTTACCATCCATGTTGAGAACATTATTGAAAAGCCATTTTGATCTAGTGGTCTTCACAATTGAAATATTTTCTACCAAAATACTAACAATATTTTCATAGAAGGAATACGTTTATGAATTAATAGATATATTACATTTAATATATTATTTTATATTTACTCAATCCATGAAGGATAAGGATTCATTATCTCCAATTAATACAATATCACCTATCATAGTGATTATAAACCATTTACCATTGGTTATAACATTACTCTAAACAATGTGCCTCAAGAACATTTTTTCCTTTGAAATATTATGGAACATATTACCATATCAAAATCCTATGCATATTAAGAATTTAAATTAACATATTCCTTATTTCTCTAACTATAGAAATTATATATGTTCCCTTTATCATATACAAAAATCTCTCATTTGAATTTTTAGTTTCTATCTTAGGGATTTATATAATATCACAAGTAACATTTTGATAATTCACAATTAAACACATTTTATTCTTGATGAATTATTTTTTATTGAATTATATTTGACAAATGATTCACATCATAACACACAAACTTATGACTTGAGGTATTTATTTCATATTATAACTCCTATGAGATCCAATCTATCATTTTATATGGAATATGTATAGGTTTTGATGCTATTATTTTTAAATAATATAAAAAATGTATAATAATATTATTTCAAGACACATAATCTATCACACCATAAAAATAAAGGTGTAATTTATCCTTTTAATAACACTGTATATCATATGTGTAAATGTAAATGTGAGTTTATTGATAATATATACTATATAATTAATTATTGTTGACTTCTTGGTCAAGATAATCTCAAACACACCCTTATTGAAGCCTCATTTATCATCCTACCAAGATCAATATTTATTTTACCTATATAATAGATAAATAATATAATATAATATTATGATTGAATTATCAATTATATATTTCTATTTATACTATTTTGATAATCAAAATGTCATGAACAATGAAAATTTACCCCTATCTTATACATGAAATATTTTAGTTTCACATTTCTGGTCTATTTCTAGAATCTTATTAGCATTATAACCTTTAGTAATGAATGAGGATTAAACATTTTATCTAATAAAAAAAATTTAAAATGCCTAATATTTTTATATTAGAAATGGATAACCCATTATTGGTATATCTTTGATAATAACATAATGATGTAAACATTGAATGCATAATTCAAGTGTCTAATATATGAATAATAATCACACTCACCATATCCCTAAGGTGAATCATTAGGTTGTGGGGAATCTAACAAATTACTTTTACTCTCACATTTTAGTACTATGTTCACGTTTATATTCCACTCATAGAAATTTTTTATAGTAAGGATATTTTCATTTAAAAGTATTGATTTTAGAGATTTATTAATATCACATTCCGCTTTATAAAAAATAAAACATATATTATAAGTATATTTATTGAAACGAACAAAATTAGGTTATCCTTCCTGATATAGTTGATATGTTCACGATCTATTATTTTTATTAAAATGATTTAATCAACTATCTTTTTAAGTAAAATAACTTCAATTTTTGTTTCGAAATATAATATTTCAATTATAATGAAAATAGATTAATTCAATGTTTTTATATGTTTTTTTAATTAATGAAATTATATGACAAAGATATAATTTTATTTTAAATGTATAAATTTAATTGTTATGTCCTATAATTGGACTCAAATTTGAAACTTTTGGTTATGTTTTGATCATAACATAATCGATCTCATAAGACATTTTATCATGTAGGAAAAGTATCTTTACATCATTAGATAATATTCCATATGATGTTTAACTTTGAGATATCATGCCTAGATGGATATTTTAGTCTCATAAATATCTAAATTTACCCCATATTGGATAATTTTCCCCATGTATGATAATTCAATATTCTAAAATTTGGCATTGAAATATAATTCTGATCTTGAATGACTTTTGATACCCACATAAGATTTTTTTTTAAAAACAATATGATAATTATTTTTCATAAATTTTAACCCCCTAGGATATTTTCTAGTAACAGTATGACTCTTGGTGGTGGAACTGGAGAATTTTGCAATTATTTGGTTTTTTAGATATATTATAGGATATTTTACAATATAAAAATATATGATCCCCTCTGACATTTTTTTAGCCTGTAAGATATTTCAGATTCCTTTATGAACTTTTTCCTAATAATATGATGTTTTCATTTATTTTTAATTGTAAATTAATATAAAATGGAAATTATATAATGAATATGAAGTCTATAAATTCAATACATTGTGAATCAATAAGAGGAATTGAACTAAAAATTCCAACATTTTTAAGA
Organism: Viscum album; assembly: GCA_963277665.1. Classification (NCBI taxonomy): domain Eukaryota; kingdom Viridiplantae; phylum Streptophyta; class Magnoliopsida; order Santalales; family Viscaceae; genus Viscum; species Viscum album. The sequence goes on from OY728162.1 coordinate 824,066,100, forward strand.
TAATGAGATATTAGGATATGCACATGTATCATTCACTGCATAAGGGTATGAAGAAGAGATTACTTCACCATTTAATCTCCACACATCAAAATTTATTTCCATAAACATGGATTCATTCAATGTGGAGATGATGATTTTAATATCATTAGATGATTCAGATTGGAAATAAAACATTGGTGTGAAATGAAATAATTTTTCACCCATATTATTAATGATATTTATACTACCACCATCTTGAGGAAATCATGATTCTTTTGTTTAACTCTCATAGTGGTTCAAAATGATTGATTTAATATTTGATGCATTTAAAATCATTTACCCATTACTATTTCAGAAATATAAAGGTTGATTTTTATTAGAAAAAACGATATCCTAATTTTAGAGGGGATTGTGTGGTTCATGATCTAGTGCTACTAGGTCGAGGATTCTCATACAGTAACTATAGAAATTGGAGGAATAATAATATGTAAGTTGATTTAGAAATTCTCAACAAAACTCCCAGGAGAATATGGTAGTGAAGATCAAAGGGAAAAACCATATTAATCCATTAATTTTACTGTCTATTTAATTTATTTTTCTAGAGATTGTACTTTTTTAATGAAGAATGTATTTTCCCTTCTTGAATAATTCCACTTCTAATCTATTAAATATTATAGTTATAATTTTAACAGTAATGTGATTGTTCTAATTGTTTAAAATTATTTAGAAATGTCATTCCATTGATCATAGTGAGTTTAGTCAGTTTTAATTTCTTTTAGTGTAACATCTCTGCCCTCGATGCCAATGAACTGTTCTCCAAGATAGGTTAGCCACATGGACACTAGTGGAAATTCTCGAACAACATGGTATTATGTTTAGAAGAGAGGATAATGGTGTGTCAATGGGTAGATAACCCCTTACTATAGATCAACACAGTTTTAGTAATCATATATGTCAATAATGGAAGAAATATAACAATTAATAAGAAGAAAAAATAGACACTAAGACCACTAGAATAGAAACCCAACTTAGAGGATGTAAATTAATAACTAAATAGGAGATAAAATTCAATGATAGATATATACAACAAATAAAAATGAAATATCATATAAGAAAATGAAAAATCATGTCATGTGGAAACAAATAATGTAAAACATGTATATATACATCGATATAATACTTGTATCAAAATAGAAAAATAAAAAAATATATTTACCTCCTGATAACATCATAAGACACATTTTGGTCATGTTCTCCGCTACTCATAGACATGAAAAAATTAATTAATAAAGCTTTGGTTGTTATTACTGATCACATGCGGAATTTATAGTCTATCTGGGTACCTAATGGCGGCCCAAGACAGGGTGTGATATAAAATACAAGTAGGCCACAACCAAAATTGCCTATAAAATCTAGTATGTATAATAAAATTTAAGAAGTGTTCAAGGTATACATAAGATATAATATTAATACAAGTTAAATTTCAAAGGAAAAAGTAATAACATTAAGAAGATACGATCAAGCCTAGCATGGATTCCTACAAAAAAGGTTCAAGATCCTTAAACAAGAAAACTATAAGGAATAATAAAAAAACACAATGACCAAGATGTATATTAAATATATCATACCAACAAAAACCATTCCATATATCCATTATATTATATCAAACTAGAATATGGCTTATAATCAAGAATATCACAATTACCATTGCTGATTTATATAACATAAGTGTCATACCCCATGGGGCTAGACCAAAGGTATAGTAGACCATGTCATCCTTGATGGGTCCTAGAATAATCTCAATGGAAACTATATTAGTTTTAGATTTTTGAAGAAGGATCATTTACCAATCCATGACCACAATAAGCCCAGTAAATCAAATCCAAAGGGTATTAAGGCCCAAGTCATCCGACCAAATAAGGACCCACAGAGGAATATCATTCAAGGAATCTGCTACCAATATGATGAACCATGGTGTACCAAACCCAAGGAATCCTATAGAAATATCCATCATTCAATTGAATTATCATGTCATAACATCACAATCATTGAGTCCTTCTAACTAATATAAAATTTCCAATTCAAATTCATTCAATGAGTTTACCCACTTGTATAAAAATTCAAATTAAAATTTTTAAATAGTTCACATCATGTATAACATAGTGAAGGTGGATGACCACTTCCTAAATAATCAAATTTAATTCAGTTTATATAAAACCAGGCTTCCTTTAACTAGGAATGATCAACCACTCACCCCTTATGGTGTTTAACAATAGGAAAATACAACGTCAATCACAAGGCACACCCCATTTGAAAACTAGGTTGGGGAGAAAACCTCCAACTAAGATCACTAAACTAAATAGAATCCATAAAATGTTCCAACATGTTATATTTAATAATTAAATTAATTACCAAGGAGTAACAAAAGTTTATGCCTTATAGAATAACAAAAAATATGCATATAAATCACCAAACCTGAGGGAAATATATAGAACACCTAACGTAGGTCCGTAATTGAGTGATAATATGGTATCATATTTTAATTTGTATCAGATTAGAATAAAAATAAAGAAAGAATGAAAATCATAAAAATATGCCATATATGCTATAAATTAATAGCATAGTAGATACAATGACAAATGATTAAATGAACAAAAGAAAATGAGTACTAATTTGTTTGAATCCAACAAGACAAATGATAATAGATTCCATGTTCGAATGTAATAAAGAGATCAAAAGAATCAAAACTTGATCAATGAGGAGATCTAAAATGAGTTTAGTACACTATAATGAAAAATAGAAATTAGGATTTAGGTTTTTATAGTTTTAATGGACAGAATGTTAATTTTATATCAATATTACGGGCCTCAGGGATTGAATAATTGGTTTTCAAAACTATGCACCAATTGTCCTCCCTTCACTATAAGGAGGTAACAAATTCAAGTTTAGTGAACATAGTTTATCAAAAAATGCACAAAATGTGTCTCAGTCCACTTTCAGAATTTGCAGAGGTCATCTCAATGGAATTATCCTCAATCTGCATGATTCACTCAAACTGTACAGGCTCCTAAAGTTCTTTTCCCAACACCACATGGTTTCTCCAATCATTATGGTCTAGGTCACACTATTACTCCTAACCGTGAAACTGACAAATTTTTTCCATCATTCAAGTTCCAGGATCCGAACATGCCCAAGAAAAACCTATCAACCCCATCACACCAGAGTGTCTTAACAGTAGGATATAATGAGGAATTTAAAAAGAAAAAAATATTTATACCTCACAGGAAAACATGAGATCTTATAATCTTCCACATTAATGAAATTTGTCCATAGATTTCCTTTTCATGGGTGATCATTAATTTCCTACGAATAACTCAGGCCACTGAGCATGTACGTTAGCCTCCAGCTCCCATGTATCATCTTATAAATAGTCATACTACCATATCACCCATACTAAAGGTTCTAAGTAGTCTCAGAGAACCATTATGCACCTATAAATGATATTAATTAACTGAACATTAGAGGATTAATATTTTTATAACTCCACATACTTAGGTTATAGAACATGAGATGAGTCTGAGTGATTATGGCATAGCTGAGATACATCGAAGATGTTGTGCTGGTTCTCGTACCCATGATGTAACTGAAACTGACATTAATCAATCTTGAATCTTTACAGAATCTAGAACGACTCAAAATATCATGGTAAAAACATACCCTATCCATTAATACATTTTTTCCCAATCTTGGTGAGATACCTAAAAACACATGATACCCGGCCTCAAACACTATAGGACATTGACGATGATCAGTTGATGATTTCTGTCTAGACTATGTAGTAGCCATCAATTTTTAGATCAAATTAACTTTCTCAGAGTATTCATGCATGAGTCGTGGTCCATGTAATTCTACATCACATACCTCTAACCATAACATGTGCGATCAACAAGGATTATGTAAAGACCTGTAAATTTCAAGGAAATTGTTTTTCATAATTTTCATTGGAATTTTACAAGAATGCGGTTTCTGACGGCACCTGATTCCAAGGCCCGGTGTTCCCAGAATCATTTTCCGAAGTTTGGCTCGGGTACGATCAGTGAACGGAGGAGCAGGTTTTTCTAAAATTTGAAATGGTGCCCGGAATCGAATTCTGAGGGCACCGATGAAATCACAGCACTGGTATTTGATTAGAAATACCTCTTTCGGAGTTGCATTTTCTTGATTGTGGTTTTTAATTTTTGCGCTTAAAGTTAAGAAATAAAATAATTTTTCGACAAACTTTATTTTATTTCACTTAAGCCACTTGGAAGCCAGTTGAAGCCACTTAAAAGCGGATTAAGCTGAGTTGATCCGGATAGGATGCTATCTAGAAATATCCTACCCTCTTGGTAGGATATTTGTGAGGTGGGACACACAAGAGCCCCGCCGTTTCTTACCGCTATGTAACACACCCGCGAAAACCCGTCATTATGAACGTCAACTGACGCGTTTTCTTAAAATCTTAACACACCATTTAATTGGGTGGTTTTATTCGTGAATTAAATGAGCAGTTTCTTTCGTTGAATTAATTCTATGAATTAATGGGGCGTTACTTACTCCTTATTTGTTTGTTGGCATAATAATAAAATAATACCAACATGACATTTGGAGGATTACTCGTTGAGAGGCTTTGACAGAGTTCTTGAGCCTTCATCCTCCTTCGCGAAGAACGTGAAGAACGCGAAGAACGTGAAGAACGCCGTCACCCTCGGAGTTTGACGACGCTTCATTCGGGACGTTCTTCCCCGCCCCGATCTCCGATCACCAACTCCTTGAGGTAAGAGATCTCAGGTTTCTTTTTAATCTCTTATGTGGTTTTTAACAAAACACGGATTTAATTATTTATAATTAAATATATTGTTTCTTGGTCCATTGAGTTCGTCGACGCAATGCCGGATTCCACGACGACACGACGCCCATCTGCGATGACGCGGCACCTTCCGTGACACGACGAACCCCTCCTTCCGCGACGAGAAATTCCGCGAAGAACGCTCACGCGCGATGACTTGTCGAAGTAGGGATTTTTGTTTTGGAAATTCCCTTTTTCCCGTGAACGTTTATTTAAAATTAAAGGGCCGGTTGCAAATGAACAATTTTATTTTATTAAAATTGTTGTTTCATGTGTTGGATTATTTCTCTCATTGTTTATCTCTAACGCGGAGGGTGCGGGCTAAACGAACACGGCCCGACAACCCTCCTTCGTTCTTCGTGGTTGTGCGGATTTGGCGGGCGATGGAAAATCGTGATGCAAGGGCAGTTTTTTGATTCCGCAGTGATGAACGGAACCCGGGAGGAGCACCGGTGCAGACTGGAAGGAAAACGGACCACTGGAGCAGCTCGAGTGGCCCGCGGAAGATTCCGGCAGCGCGGGCCGCCGGCGCGGCGACGCCCAACGCGACGGCGGGTGAGACCATCGTGGATGAAGCCACGGTGGCGGCGGCCAACGGACCCGCGGCCGCGCAGGTCTGGTTCGCCCGCACAGGACGCGGCAGAAGCCGCGTCCGCGGTTCTGCAGCACGGCCCACGCGGGGCCGCGACATCTCCGGACCGCGGGGGCAGCGCCCCGTGGGGCCCCGTCTTTTCGGCCACTCGGCCGATCCGAGCCGGGCCGGTCCGACCGGCCGGGCCGCGCCCTGGCCGGACCGGACCGGGTCGGCCCAGACCCGGACCCCCCATCTTCGGACCATTTTCGGCCAAATGCACGTAACATGATCTATGGACCTCCGAACGACGCGCCGTGAGCAGAAACCCGATCCTTGGATCGAGATGGTCGTTTCGGTATATCGCACTCAAGGTTTCAGAATACTTTGGGTTCGGCCGGGTTGGTTCGTACACGAAACCAACCGGGCCCTCGGAGCAGAAACGCTCATATCTTGAGCTATGGACGTCTGATTGACATTCCGTCAGCTTTGTTGAATTCCTCTAAGTGAGAAGGATCTTTTGGCTCACTCTTCCCAAGGTTTGGACGCAGGTGGAGTACGGTCGGGTTGGTTTTGCCTTAAAAACCAACGGGGCCCCTGGGATGAAAAAGACAATAACTCTCAGACCGGGCGTCCGATTGACGCGCCGTCTGTGAGGTTGAGTACCTGTTGTCGATACAGAACTTTTGGATACATCAACATAGGACTTTGTGTCAGTTGATGTGTCAGCCTCTCGGCTCGTGGAGCGGACCCTCCCGAACGAGCTTGCTGTGTGCAGAACCCTCGAGCTGGCTGCGACTGCTACTTCGATAGCGACGACTGCGCAGAGATCCTCAGTGGACTGCAGTGATGACTGTGTAGAGATACTCAGTGGACTACGGCGAAGACTGTGCAGATATCCTCAGTGGACTGCTATGACTACTGCACTCAGCGATCCTACGTGGATCAGTGCTACAGGTCCTGTGTGGGCCCAATCCTCTATGGGTCCGATCCTGTGTGGGTCAGCGCTCAGCGGTTCTGTGTGAGCCAGCGCCTACAGGTCCTATGTGGGCCCGATCCTGTGTGGGTCTTTGCGGGGGTTAGTACCTATAGATCCTTTGTGGGTCCGATTACTTAGATGGATCAGTGATCATCTTTATCGTCATTCAAATAAGTATACATGTGTGAGCTGAATCTTGAGTTACTCTCCTTTGTGGATTGTGTTGAGCTATCCTGTGTGGATTTACTGTTTACTCTCCTTTGTGGATTGTGTGGTGCTATCCTGTGTGGGTATGCTTTTTTCTTTCCTGTGTGGATTGGGTTGTGCTTGGGCTCAGACGTTGGATCCGAACGGAATTGATGACTTAGGTATATGTATGGGCATATACCTAAGTAGTGTCGGTTGTTACTTCGTGATTGTATCTTTCCTTTGAGGATTATCCTTTGTGGATTTAGGGAGACCTTCAGGGGTCTCGGGGTCCCTACTGAGTAGCTTATACTCACCCCTACACGGGCTATGCCCGCACTTCGTGGTGTTGGTTGTAGATGATGGGCAGCGCTGATAGAGGTGGAGGCGTGCGGAGCAGGACGGTACCTGGAGGTGGACCACTGGGCGGGACGTACTCGGAGCGGACGGCTGGACCGAGGAGCTGTGGAGGCTATCTGTACCAACCCTTCATGTGGGACTTCCAGAGGATGGCTTGATGCTGTATCTTTTCTTTTCAGTTGCTGTTTTTCCCTTTCAGTTGTACATTACAGTTGGGCTTGTATTTCCAGCCCCTTTTACTTTCAGCACAGCTTATTACAGTTTTTACATAGTGTTTACTTTTCCGCTTGCTTACTCTGTGGTGCTTGTTTACTTTTCAAAGGCAATGCCTTCCCTTTTACTGGGATTTACGCCTTGGTGCTAGTCGCCAGCCCTTGGCCTATGGAAGGCGGGTTTGGGGTAGTCACGGTACGGGCCCCGAGGACGGGTCGTGACAAATTGGTATCAGAGTTGGTCGGTTCTACCGCAGACTCTGATCTTACTTCTATGTGAAGCAATAGTGTTTAGCGTATTTGGTGTGGTTATCAGTCCAGGGAGTCCAGTGTTGGTGCGGTGGCTGACGTATCCATAAACCAGGACCCTGACTTCTGATTTCCGAACTAATGCACGAAAACATTGATTGCATGTGTGTTTCGAGTTTTCTTTGTGATTACTTCTGTCACCTCACCAGGTATATTATTCTGACCGTAGCGCACTTGTTTCCTTTTCAGGATGGACCCACGACAGCAACCAGCTAGGGTTCCAAGAGTAGAGCGCGACGACATCCCACCGAGGGACGAGGCCTCGGTACAGGGCCCGTTGACAGCAAAGGCACCGGCGGTACCTTTACCCACCGAGTCCCTGATGCTTCCAGCACCGACCGCTGACGATGCACGTCGCCTCGGAGCACTGCACGAGTTCCAGCACCAGCGACCACCCAGGTTTTGTGGGGAGACAGACCCCCAAGCAGCCGAGGACTGGCTGGAGGCGGTCGTACAAGTTTTCAGGCCAGTGAGGACACCAGCAGACCTCATGGTGATCCTCGCGGTGAGCCTACTGCACGCAGCAGTAGGACGATGGTGGAGCCTGATGATACAGGTGCACGATGAGGACTCTCTCATATGGATGGACTTCGAGAGCCTCTTCTGCTCAGAGTTCATCCCGGCCACCCTCCATGCGGTGCGCATTCAGGAGCTTCTTCAGCTGCGGCAGGGCAGCTTGACGGTAGCCTAGTACGCGGCGAGGTTCACCGATCTTTCTCACTACTCAACCAACATGGTACGAGACCCCTTCTTCTGGGCTTGGACCTTCGAGAAGGGATTGAGACACGAGATCATGGCATCTCTGATCTCCCTCAGCATCTCGACCTAGGCAGGGGTGATAGAGCGAGCCCTTCTGATCGAGAGCTTTCTGGCTGAGTCCACAGCGAGACCTACCGCAGGGTGGCAGGTAGCGGAGTCTTCGGCAGCAGGTAGCCGACGGATGACTCAGGGTTCCAGGCAGACCAGAACTTCTGGCAGACGACCTCGGGACACTGGCTCAGTAGTGCGGGGCACACAGCACGGAGCCAGTCTTCTGAGAGGCGAGTAGTGCTACGCGTGCGGCGGGCAGGGCCACATGGCTCGTGACTACCCGACCCGCCGTACCGAGGAGCAGAAGACGGTGGAGGGGCCACCCAGGTAGAGGCAGAAGGTCGACCATGGTGGTCCGCAGGGAGGAGGCGGACGAGGCAGAGGAGCTGGCCAAGCAGCAGGTGGTGGGCGATGCTTTGAGGCTCTGCCACCACCACCACCAAGAGGTCTGCCCCGACCCTAGGGAGCTGGCGGGCAGAGACAGGCCCAGCTCCAGGAAGTGGAGGCCTACGACCACGGCGCGCCAGAGATTATTCGAGGTATGATCTGTGTCTATTCCTCCCTTGCTACAGTTATTATAGACACATGAGCAAGTCACTCTTTCATAGCCACTGCCCTTGTTCGGAGCTCGGAGATTCCGACAGAGCTGTTGGCTCTATCGTTACGGCTAGAGACTCCTACGGGAGAAGACTCGACGATTACGCACTGGTGCCGGCAGTGTGAGCTTACTCTAGGAGGCGAGAGATTCGGCTGAGATATTCTTGTAGCGGCGTCGAGGCCTCACGACGTCATCTTGGGCTTGGATTGGTTATCTACAGTCCATGCTCAGATTGACTATTTTAGGCGCAAGGTGCGATGTGTGCGCACTGATGGGAGCAGGTTCACCTTCACCAGTGAGAAGGGATCCTTTGCTGCATAGGACGGACTCTCGCAGAGGAGAGGGCATCCCATCACTCATTAGTTGGCTAGCCTCATCCTTGCATCAGTTGACGTGGTGAGTCCTAGTTTTCCTGCAGTGGTGGATCAGTATGCAGACGTCTTCCCCGATGACGATCAAGGGCTACCTCCTTGCAGAGAGGTAGACTTTTATATTGACATGTACCCCGGGACAGCCCCGATATCCACTCCAGGATATCGGATGGCCCCCGCTGAGCTTTGAGAGCTGCGGGTACAATTGGAGGACTTGCAGGGCAAGGGGTTCATTCAACCTAGTGTTTCACCCTGGGCTTCCCCGATATTGTTTGTCAAGAAGGCATATGGGAGCTTGCGACTGTGTGTCGACTATCATCGCCTGAACCAGGTGACAGTGAGGAACAAGTATCCGCTACCGAGGATTGATGACCTCTTCGATCAGCTCAAGGGAGCACGGTGGTTCTCGAAGATAGACCTCAGGTCAGGCTATCATCAGCTCAGAGTTCGAGACGAGGACGTGCAGAAGACGGCCTTCAGGTGTCGGTATGGCCACTATGAGGTCTTGGTTATGACTTTCGGCGTATCCATTGCTCCAGCAGTGTTCATGAGCCTCATGAACATGATCTTCCTGCCATACCCCGATCGATTTGTCGTGGTCTTCATCGACGACATTTTGGTGTACTCGACCCCGGAGGAGGGGCACGCCTACCACTTGCGGGTTGTACTGGACACACTCCGAGAGAACCAGCTTTATGGAAAGCTCTCGAAGTGCCAGTTTAGGTTACGTGAGGTCCAATTCTTGGGGAACGTCATTTCTGAGGTGGGAGTTGATGTGGATCCCGCGAATATCGAAGTAGTGCTAGCTTGGGAGCCACCCAGGAGCGTGACGGAGGTGCAGAGTTTTTTGGGTCTAGCCGGATACTATCAGAGATTTGTGCCGGACTTCTCTATAGTTGAGGCTCCACTCTCAGCTTTGACGAAGAAGGGGAAACCCTTTTTGTGGTCAGACAGATGTCAGAAGAGATTTCAGGATCTGATGCAGAGATTGACCAGTGCAGCTATCTTGAGGTTGCCTGAGGAGGGAGTTGGATACGTAGTCTACTGTGATGCATCAGGGACCGGACTCGGATGTGTCCTGATGCACGAGCGGGCCGTGATTGCCTATGGATCATGTCAGTTGAGGCCACATGAGCAGAACAACGCTACCCATGACCTGGAGTTAGCAGCAGTGGTCTTCGCTCTGAAGACTTGGCTGCACTATCTGATGGGCGAGCGCTTTACAGTATTTTCTAACCACCAGAGTCTCAGGTACATCATCTCTCAGAAGGACCTGAACCTGAGATATTGGCGATGGATCGAGTTCCTCTAGGACTATGACTTTGAGATAGTCTATACTCCTGCGAAGGGGAACGTGGTAGCCGATGCCCTCAGTAGGAGGACGGGCATCCAGCTACTTGAGGAGGCGATAGAGAAGCCAGCCGCCTTGCAGATATCCCTCATGGATAGAGATGGAGCATCCTTCCTTCAGTCTCTCACAGTCACCCCTCCACTACTGCAGTGGGTCAGAGAGGCACAACCTGAGGATGCTGACTGTGAGACACGCCGTGCACAGATATCCTCGGGACAGGAACCTGATGGTTCCTCCCTTGGAGCAGACCACGACGTCCTTTTCAGAGAACGTACCTTGGTGCCAGTCGATTTACGAGAGGAGGTGCTGAGAGAGTTTCAAACCTCTCCTTTGGAGGTACATCCTAGAGTGGTGAAGATGTACGAGGACCTCAGACGACAGCACTGGTGGCCAGGCATGAAGAAGGCTGTGGCAGAGTTCGTTTCTCGATGCCTCACCTGCCAGCAGGTGAAGGCAGAGCATCAGGTACCAGCAGGCTTGGTACAGCCCTTGGAGGTCCCGGAGTGGAAGTGGGACAGGATATCTATGGACTTCGTGACTGGAATTCCACGCACTTCCAGAGGTCATGACTCCATCTGGGTGATTGTTGACCGACACACCAAGTCGGCACATTTCTTACCCATCCAAGAGCAGGGCTCAGTGGAGAGCTTGGGCGTCTCTACTTTCATGAGATTGTATGGCTTCACGGTGTGCCATCGACTATCATCTCTGATTGGGACGTTCGTTTTACATCCCAGATTTGGAAGGGGTTGCAGGAGGCATTCGGGATGCCGCTACGTCTGAGCACCGCCTTTCACCCTCAGACGGATGGTCGGATGGAGAGGACCATTCAGACTCTCGAGGACATGCTCTGCGCATGTGTCCTCGTCTTTGGTCGCAGCTGGGAGGACCACCTACCCTGGGTGGAGTTTGCGTACAACAACAGCTACCACTCCACCATCGGGATGGCACCATACGAGGCGTTGTACGACAGACCTTGCAGATCTCCTTTGTGCTGGATTGTCCCAGGGGAGTCAGCACTTGTGGGACCAGAGATGGTCTGGGCCACGATAGAGAAGGTCCAGGTCATCCAGGAGAGGATGAGGATAGTTCAAAGCCGGCAGAAGTCATATGCAGACAGGAGGCGGAGGCCACTAGAGTTCGAGGATGGAGACCACGTCTTCTTGCGTGTCTCGCCTCGACGTGGATTACGGAGATTTGGCCGAGGTGGCAAGTTGTCTCCACGCTTCATCGGACCTTTCCAGGTCCTCAGCAGGATTGGCGAGGTGGCTTATTGCCTGGCTCTACCACCTCAGTTGCACCGGGTGCACGACGTCTTCCACGTATCTCAGCTGAGGAGATACGTGCATGACCCGACACACATCATCGACCATGGGGATCTATATGTGGATGATGGGGCGACTTTTGCGGAGGACCCAGTGGAGATAGTGGATCGACATGAGAGGGTCCTACGTGGGCGATCGATTCCTCTTGTGCGCATCAGATGGCAGCACGAGAACCTCCAGGAGAGCACATGGGAGCGGGAGGCTCAGATGCGTGCTCAGTACCCACATTTGTTTCCCTAGTTATGATGTATCTTTATGGGGACATAAATCCCTGAGGTGGGAGTAATGTAAAGACCCGTAAATTTCAAGGGAATTTTTTCTCTTAATTTTCTTTGGTATTTTACAAGAACACAGTTTCTGATGGCACCTGATTCCGAGGCCCAGTGTGCCCGGAATCATTTTCCGAAGTTTGGCTTGGGTACGTTCAGTGAACGGACGAGCGGGTTTTTCTAACTTTTGAACCGGTGCCCGAAATCGAATTCTGAGGACATCGATGAAATCGCAGCGCCAGTATTTTCTTAGAAATGCCTCTTCCGGAGTTGCGTTTTCTCGGTTGTGGTTTTTAATTTTTGGGCTTAAAGTTAAGAAATAATATAATTTTTCGTCAAACTTTATTTTATTTCACTTAAGCCACTTGGAAGCCACTTGAAGCCACTTAAAAGTGGCTTAAGCTGAGTTGATCTGGATAGGATGCTATCCAGAAATATCCTACCCTCTTGGTAGGATATTTGTGAGGTGGGACCCGCACGAGCCCCGCCGTTTCTTACCGCTAAGTAACGCACCTGCGAAAACCCGTCATTATGAAAGTCAACTGATGCGTTTTCATAAAATCTTAACACAACATTTAATTGGGAGGTTTTATTCATGAATTAAATGAGCAGTTTCTTTCGTTGAATTAATTCTATGAATTAATGGGTCATTACTTACGTCTTATTCGTTTGTTGGCGTAATAATACAATAGGACTAACACGACATTTGGAGGATTACTCGTTGAGAGGATTTGAAAGAGTTCTTGAGCCTTCATCCTCCTTCGCGAAGAACGCGAAGAACGTGAAGAACGTGAAGAACGTCGTCACCCTCGGAGTTTGACGACGCTTCATCCGGGACGTTCTTCCCCGCACCGATCTCCGATCACCAACTGCTTGAGGTAAGAGATATCGGGATTCTTCTTAATCTCCTCTGTGGTTTTTAACAAAACACGGATTTAATGATTTATAATTAAATCTGTTGTTTCTTGGTCCGTTGAGTTCGTCGATGCAACGCCGGATTCCGCGATGACGCGACGCCCTTCCGCGACGACGCGATGCCTTCCGTGACACGACGAAGCCCTCCTTCCGCGACGACCAATTCCGCAAAGAACGCTCACGCGTGACGACTTGTCGACGTAGGGATTTTTGTTTTGGAAATGCCCTTTTTCCTGTGAACGTTTATTTAAAATTAAAGATCCAGTTGCAAATGAACAATTTTATTTTATTAAAATTGATGTTTAATGTGTTGGATTATTTCTCCCGGTGTTTATCTCTAACGCGGGGGGTGAGGGCCAAACGAACACGGCCCGACAACCTTCCGCCGTTCTTCGTGGTTGTGCGGATTTTGAGGGCGATGGAAAATCGTGACGCAAGTGCAGTTTGTTGATTCTGAAGTGAAGAACGGAACCCGAGAGGAGCACTGGCGCTGACGGGAAGGAAAACGGACCACCGGAGCAGCTCCGGTGGCCCGCGGAAGATTGCGGCGGCGCGGGCCGCTGGCGCAGTGGCGTCTGGCGCGCCGCCGGACAAGACCTCCGTGTCGGCGGTGGCCAACAGACTCGCGGCCGCGCGGGTCCGGTTTTCTTGCACGGGACGCTGCAGAAGCCGAGTCCGCGGTTCTCCAGCGCGGCCCACACGGGGCCGCGACATCTCCAGACCGCGGGGGCAGCGCCCCGCGTCGCCCCAGCCGTTGGGCCACTTGGCCGAACCGAGCCAGGCCGGTCCGACAAGCCGGGCCGCACCCTGGCCGGACCGGACCGGGTCGGCCCGGGCCCGGACCCCCCATCTTCGGACCATTTTTGGTCAAATGCCCGTAACTTGAGCTACGGGCCTCCGAACGATGTGTCGTCAGTGGCAACTCGATCCTTGTATCGAGATTCTCCTTTCCGTAAATTTCACTCCATGTTTTGGAATACTTTGGGTTCGGCCGAGTTGGTTCCTACACGAAACTAACCGGGCCCTCGGAGCGGAAACGCTCATATCTTGAGCTACAGACGTCCGATTGACGTGCCGTCATCTTTGTTGAATTCCTATAAGTGAGACGAATCTTTTGGCTCACTCTGCCCGAGGTTTGGACACAGGTGGAGTATGGTCGGGTTGGTTTTTCCTTAAAGACCAACCGGGCCCCTGGGACGAAAAATCCAATAACTCTCAGACTGGGCGTCTGATTGACGCGCAGCCTGCGACGTTGAGTTCCTGTTGTCGATACAGAAATTTTGGATACATCAACTTAGGACATTGTTTTAGTTGATGTATCAGACTCTCAGCTCATGGAGCGGACCCTCCCGAACGAGCTTGCTGTGTGCGTAACCCTAGAGTTGGCTGCGACTGCTACTTCGACAGTGACGACTGTGCAGAGATCCTCAGTGGACTGTAGTGACGACTGTACAGAGATCCTCAATGGACTGTGGCGACGACTGTGAAAAGATCCTCAATGGACTGCGACGACTAATACACTCAGTGATCCTACATGGATCAGTGCTACAGGTCCTGTGTGGGCCCGATCCTGTGTGGGTCCGATTCTGTGTGGGTCAGCGCTCAGCGGTTCTGTGTGAGCCAGCACCTATAGGTCCTGTGTGGGCCCGATCCTGTGTGGGTCTTTGTGGGGGTTAGTAACTATCGATCCATTGCGGGTCCGACGACTTAGATGGATCAGTGATCATCTTTATCGTCATTCGAAAAAGTATACCTGTGTGAGCTGAATCTTGAGTTACTCTCCTTTGTGGATTGTATTGAGCTATCCTGTGTGTATTTACAATTTACTCCCCTTTGTGGATTGTGTTGATCTATCTTGTTTGGATTTACTGTTTACTCTCCTTTGTGGATTGTGTTTTGCTATCCTGTGTGGGTATACGTTTTTCTTTCCTGTGTGGACTGGGTTGTGCTAGGGCTCGGACGTTGGAGCCGAACGGAATTGATGACTTAGGTATATGTATGGGCATATACCTAAGCAGTTTCGGTTGTTACTTCGTGATTGTATCTTTCCTTTGAGGATTATCCTTTTTGGATTTCGGGAGACCTTCGGGGGTCTTGGGGTCCCTACTGAGTAGCTTATACTCACCCCTGCACGGGCTATTCCCACACTTCGTGGTGTTGGTTGCAGAGGACGGGCAGCGCTGATCGAGGTGGAGGCATGCGGAGCAGGACGGTACCAAGAGAAGGAACACTGGGCAGGACGTACTCGGAGCGGACGGCTGGACCGAGGAGCTGTGGAGGCTATCTATACCCACCCTTCAGGTGACACTTCCAGAGGACGGCTCTACGCTGCGGCTTTTCTTTTCAGTTGCTGTTTTTCCCTATCAGTTGTACTTTACAGTTGGGCTTGTATTTCCGGCCCCTTTTACTTTCAGCACAGCTTATTACAGTTTTTACTTAGTGTTTACTTTTCTGCTTGCTTACTCTGTGGTGCTTGTTTACTTTTCAAAGGCAACGCCTTCCCTTTTACTGGGATTTACGCCTTGGTGCTAGTCTCCATCCCCTCGCCTATGGAATGCGGGCTTGGGGTAGTCACGACACGGGCCCCGAGGACGGGTCGTGACATATGAACACATAAATCCACATTTGGTTATATATGTATAATCACATGATGGCTATTATTGTAGGATTACTCAACTATGGCATTATTCCTCTCCTAAAATCCCCGAAACTCAAGCATTCATTCTTGAAGCATGTCCTCAATAAGATGTATCATACACTCTAACTGGAATTGATTGTGAGGGTGGTATATTGTGCTCTGAAGCACCTGTGTACGCAAAACCTTTTGCAAATTATTCTATAAGAGGTACGTAAACTAGGAATCCCTATCTAAAATTATAATACAAGGGAACCCATGATGTTTTACCATCACACATATATACAACGAACCAAAATCATTGACATTAATGGTCTCCTTGATCGAATGGAAATGTGAATCCTTTTTTAACCTATCATCAAAAACCCATACATCATCACTACCTCAAGGAGACCTTGTCCAAACTGTCGGAAAATCCATTATGACAACATCCCATCTCTACTTGGTAATCATTAACTACTGTAAAATTTTGGATGGTCACTGATGTTCTTTACTCACCTGGTTATAGGTGGAACACCCCATAACAAAACTAGAGACCTCACATTTCATCCTCAACCACCATAAATGACAACATATGTCAAAATACATCTTGGTAACACCTCGTTGAACATACCAAAATGAGGAATGAAACACCTACATCAGATCCTCACGTATGTCTACTAGAACCCACACACGTCCATGTATATGCATGATTTCATCCTCTACTAAATTCCAACTAGGATTTGGGACATTACCCACCACACACTCCCATCGAACTGGGCCCTCTAAATCCAATATTATCTCATTCTTACTCTATATTGCAGGGTATAGGTCATAAACAAGGAAAGAGGAAAATCCTACACTGAATATACTTCACTTACAAGTGAATTTTAAAGATGTAATACATAATCCTTCACATTTTATTGGCCTACTATACCACCTATATATGAGTCCTCATTATTAATGAATTGGTTACGACATTACATTTTTTATGTGTGTAGTCTAGCTTGAAGTTAACAGACAATAGGTACTCCTAAAACCTTAACTATCTCTAATTCATATCACTCTATGAAAATATTTACATGATGCTTTTTTGGACTGTTTACACCACAATATGGTCTCCTTGTAAATACTATATCTAAAAGTGAAATCCTTGAACAAATGTATCTAACTCTAGATCAAGAGTGAGTTAATTCCAATCAAGTGTCATCAACTACCGTGACCCGTACATCCTGACTCTATCACCCTGCAACAGAACTACTTCTATCCTAACAATTGATGAATCAAAATACAAAGTGTATCTTCTACCTGGATCTGGAAGGAATCAAAATTGGTGCTGAGGTTACTCTCCCTTTCAGTTCCTAAAAGGTTATCTCACAGGTATCTATCCATACAAAATTTACACCCTTCATGTTCATGTCTATAAGAGGTGATGATAGGAATAAGAATTACTATATCCTGAGATTATAATAACCCACTCTCCCTATGCAACTATGTATGTAAAAGACATTATTGGGCTACTCCCATGAAACTAAAACTCTCACATTCTGTGGTTCAACTGATACTATTGTATCTGAGATAATATATTCTAGGTTGTGAATCTTATCCTTCCAGAAGTGTCACTTTGTGATCTAATCTTTTAACATATTCTCTCTAGGTTTGTCCAAATCTATTGTAAGATGTTTTTTATGGTTATTATGATTGTGAGAATAAACCATGATATCAGCCACGAAAACCACAAAAAAAATCTAGGTAAATATTGTAAATTAGGATTGTTTGCTCCTGAAAAATAACTAGAAAGGTCATGAGGAATTGTGACATAACCAGATACGAATACAGACAATTTCTTAATCAAAAATGTATATGAGGTAAGTCTTTAGGTTGAACACATAACTGGTGAGACCCAGATCTTAAATAAATTCTTGAAAATACCTGATATCATAAAATAATATCAATAAGGTAATATATCCATGCAATTTGATACCAATTCTTGACCATATATTGGTTCAATTTATGGTATTCCATGTATTTTTTAACGGTATTGTCAGAAATTTTCACTAAATGTACTAGTGAACCCCATAGGGAAGTACATGCCTGAATAAGCCCGTTTTCCTTCACGTCCAATAGCTTCCTCCTGAGCTCATGAATTTCCATAGTAGCTATCCTATAAAGAGGAATTTATATCATTGATTCTGAAAGAACTAGACCTATGTAGAACTAAAACTATATTATATGTGGTAAAATAGAAATTCCGTTCAAAAGTAATCCTTAAAATGATAAACTACTGGAAGAAATCCCACCTAACACGGTCCCTATCATCTTGTTAAATTCATTCAATATGGGATATCCTCCTGCCCAGTACACAATGCATTAGTCCAACTCAAATTTACTGGACATCCAATTCATCCTTTTGAATAAACACTACACCCTCTTTGATTTGAATTTCACCCTATGGTGATTCTAATAAATGGAGACTCAATAATAAAATATCCAATCCATACAATTTATGCCATCAAAAACAGTAATGTTAACAAAAAATGATCCCAGATGATTTCACACCCACCAATCATAATGGGGAAATCTTTTCACTGAGGTACATCCAATTTTTTTATCTGAAATTGTGTATTAAGCATTATAATTCCCATGGAATTCTAAATGAAAAGACTATGGAATTCCAGCACATGTACAAATATGAAACTACTTGATGAAACTATGTTTAAAAGTACACATACAAGAGTAGAGGATACTCAGACCGTACCTCTCACTCTAGATAGTCTAACACCATTCCCCTTCTGGGTATGTTGTGAAAAATATACTCAGCCTAAACCACAACCCTATGATATAACCTCACTACTCAAATAAATCCCACTCTACTATTTAGGTATAACTGGTGCCATAATTGGCCAAACACAACAACCACCACCTCAACCAAAATGACTGTACTACTATAGCTCCATTCCAGATGTAGTTATGTGAAAACTTCTCTTGAAACAAAAGTTTGGGATGACCCTCATCCACTAACTAATGGAGGTATTTTCATATAGAAATGTTCCGCATGTCCAATCCTTCAACAATATCAACACTCTTGTGGGTCACGATCGCAATGATTAATCATGTGTCCCCATCTACCATAGTATCGATAAAAAATTGCACTACCAATAATAATGGTCTGTATGCTTCTCATATCACAAGAATCTTCAAATCATCGCTTCCTTCCATTGGAAGATGAACCATTAGAATTAGAGACTATACTAATGTACTCTACACCCCAACCTCTCTGAGGTTCTGATATGTAATCAGTTCCTCACTCACTATCTTAGTAATAACCGTCAATATGAACACATTGAATTGATATTGAACAACATATATGAGACCTTACTCTATGTATATTACACTAAATGCCTCATCAACACGATACATCAATGAAAAATAATACATTTTTTAAAGTGTGTTGAATATTACATAACTATCACTGTGCACTGCTCCAAACTCCTCAATAGTTGATTCTCCAATTTATCCTGATTCTACACCCCATCAATGAAATATTATTCCTTGGATGGTTAGAAATAACAATCATATTCTGTTATACTTTTCTAGACTGGTTATATACCCCATTCCGGAGCATCTTCTGTAACTTGTTAGACACCCCTGTCCTGATCTCCTTTATATCAATGTTCTTGATCCAAAAATAGAAACATCATTGTTTCCTTCTAGTTTCTCCTACAACACTTGAAATAATTATTCCGCCATGACTTTACTGGATCTGAAATGCTCATTCAGTACATCAAGATCATCAACAACTTCTTGATATACGTTTGTTGTTCTTGAAATCCATTCACACAA
The DNA here is from genome assembly GCA_963277665.1 of Viscum album. NCBI lineage: Eukaryota > Viridiplantae > Streptophyta > Magnoliopsida > Santalales > Viscaceae > Viscum > Viscum album. The sequence continues at coordinate 824,085,680 of OY728162.1, forward strand.
GATCTTCAATCATCCATATCATCATAGATTATTGAATGTTCAGTCATGACTGCCTTATCTTGCAAGTATATACTAGATTTAGTCTCTTCAAATTCTAATCTTTACTAATGATAAGAATTTTCTCAGGTTTCATCTTGTGAAATGATTCTTCCTTATTATGATGAACTACCGATCACAAATAATGTGTTTATTTAGTGAAACAAATTTATTCAATATAATGTTATACAATATATAGACTTGAAAAAATCATAAAAACCTATTTTTCTAAATATTCAACTCAAATACATTATGAAACCAGGTGTATTTCATGGAAATCCCATTTTCGTATCAACATTTTAAATAAAAAACAATATTCTAAATTTATCCTACACACTTGAAATGATCATAACATATCATGTAAGATATGATGTATACTGTTGGTACACTTATTTTATTCTTATATTACTGATTCATGGATCATATTGCACATAAGTTTTTGATTCACTATATATTGCTAAATCAATATGCTAAATTTTTATGTTGATCATGAAATGATAATAACATATCATGTATGATATGTAGTATATTTTTGGTCTAATTATATGGTGCTATGTGAAAAGATGCTTGAATCATATAGCAAATCTTTTTTCTGTTCACATTATACTATTCAAAAAATATGATATATTTTTCCAATTATCATGAAATAATCATTGCATAGCATTTATGATATGTAGAATACTACTTGTGAACTTCATTGATTCTTATCTAACTGATTCATTCATTGCAAATCACTACACTATTCAAGTTAATATATGTTCTTAAAATAGTTTTTTAAATTGTTCTTATGATCATCAAATTATCAAAACATAGAATTTATGATATTTCACATAATTTTGGTTTACTTTGTGGATTCATAGTGAGATAATGTTTGAATTTCATAGAACATCACTTTTATATTCAAATTATACTCTTTGAATAGATTCAAATTTTTTATATGATCATGAAATTATAATAGCGTAGCATATATGAAAATTTTGGTATAGTTGATTGACTTTATTGATTCTTAGGGAACTGAACCTTGAATAGGAATTGAACTATTTTTGATGGTTTCATAGATCATCACCTGCAGAGAAAATTGCATATCACTTCACCACTTAGAAAATAAATAAACTTATTATAGTGGCTCTCCTAGAATAGAACATCACAAATCATTTTATCCTTGGATAAAAGAACAAATAGCTTTACAGAACACAAGGGATGCAAAAAAATAAATTCTGCTCAAAATAAAAACACCTCCCAAATTATTGATTGTCATTATCAAGAATGTTATCCTTGTATTTATAGGCAAAAATAGTGATTATCAATCCATTTAGCAAATGATGATTTTTTAATCATGTAATGTAGTTTATGTAGGTTTATCTCTTCATATCCTCTTTCAGTATGGATTTCTATAAAGGAATTCACCCCTCAAAGAATCTCATCAAACATGAAGAAATATTCATTTTTAAACAGCACAAAAACCCACAAAGCACCATCCCCACATACTTCATGGATGTTCACAATTCCTTATTATCCATAAATCATGTCATTTGTGGGTAATTCCTCATTAACATACCAACATAGCATTTTAGTGAAGCAATTACACCATAATACACTTATCAAATATATTTTGAATATATTGTATGATAAATTGTTCCAATAAAAATATCTTGAATATAGAATAACATATATTTAAAATAGCATACTGTTGAATCACAGTAATAATTTTTAGCATATTGTGCATGGGCATATCAATTTTATTCTATCTACATGATTTTACTTTGCAATCAATGTACCTAAAATATAATATTATATTTTTTATATTCATATCACATGAATATAGCAGAGAATATATATATATATATAATACCATACAATAACTTCACATTATTGATGATTATAGTACTATGCATGGGAATCTCAATTGTGTTATATTATTCTGCTTTGATTTTCCAATTAATATACCCTAAATAATGTGATAAATTGTTTGGAATAACTCACACGAATATAACATAGAATCTATGTCAAATAGAATACTATAGTATCATTTTATTGATATTTAGGGAACTATTATTTTTTATATAAAAACCATGAACCGTCATTTAGATGGACGCCTCATTCACAAAAACATCTTCGCAACATCTTCTTACAGTTTTCAAAAATCCATACTTTCCATATTTCCATTTGGATGATCCCTCATGGAACCTAACATTGTAAAAAATCATTTGAAATGAAAACCCATAATCAATAACTCATTCAAAATGTAAGGATATTACATGTCCTTCAAATAAAATCCGTATGAAAATGAATAATTTCAGGAACAATAATAATCCTTAATGTTGCAAAAAATGTCTCGTTATTGTTTAATGTCCTTCAACATTATGATTAGTTAAAAAATTTTAAAATTTTCGTCATTTTCATGACATATATATGACTATATTTTTCATATACATATTCTTTAATTCTTCTAGTAAATATCACTCAAATAAACATTTTCACGATTTTTCACTTGTCATAGGAAATTTTCCTTCACAATCAACATTTTTATTGAATTCCTTTTAATAACATAAAATAAATCATACAAATTAATATTGATAATCTCTAAAGAATGAAATTAAATTATATACTATTATTACATAACAATTATCCAGGCGTCACCACTTCAAGCATCCCCATCTCCTCATATAAGACATCAACATATATTAACATTATGATATACTAACAAGAAATTAAAAATTCATTCATCAAACATGAACATGTTTTATTCAATCCATCCTTTGATGTTTTTCTCTATACTACAACACCTAATAAACTCAATATATTTCTCCCACTTATCGAAATTAAATTCAAAGGTTAAGTGATGGATCTTATCATCTCACCATTTTCTCAAAAACATAATCATATCTCTTATATGAAAATTTCATGATCACATAAAATATATGAATTATCTCATATTATTCTCTTATAAAAGAGAATTTAGTTATTCATATATATGTATACATAGGAGTTCCTGTTGTATAATATAAGAGAGATGCAACCGTAGTTTTACAATATTTCCATAAATACCATCCATGTGAAATCATGATCATAATTCTTAAACTCTTCTTATAGGGTTTAGAAATAATATAATTCATCAATTAAATTATATATCATATACATACTTCAATAAAAACCACATAAATCCATGTAAAAATGATATACACCCCCATTTATCTTATCTTAACATCAATCAAAAACTACCCGTTAATTAATATTATCGATATAATTAGGAACAAAGGATTAATGTGTGATTGAAATAATATAAAATAAAACATGATAAACTTGTTTATATGTACCAAATTAATTATCAAATAGTGATTTAACAGTTCAATCTCATCAATTCCTCAACTTAAGGGATACAAACTTTTCTTCCATTTCTTAGAATTCTTTTAACTCCATGAAGTACATTATCATCATGATTCCCAGAAGAAATACCCTAAAAAATAACTTTTAATTCAATTTTTTTTAATAAAACCCAGAAATATATTTTTGAATAAGGAGGGATCACTTTTTCATCAATGTGAAATGAAAAATTGAAAATATTTTTTCAACCATGTTGCCCTACATTATCAATAATTCATATATCCACATCTTATTTTCAAATCAAATTTACCCTATGGGGACATGGATCATATCACACCTATCATTTCACTGTATGAGATGGTTCTTCTTTATTTATCCTTGATTTATTATACAGATTCTAATTCAAGATTAATTCCCTTGAAGACAACTTATTGTGCGAGAAATATATTGAAGAATCCTCTTGAATTATATAATGATTTATAATATCTCTCACAAAGAACATTATCAACACAAGAGTTTAATATTTATCAAAATGTATCATGAAATTATCCTTCTTAAGGTGGATTCATCATTCTATCTTTAGCATGAGATTTTTCATGGGATTCTTTAAACATTTAAGATTTCTCTAAATCAGGAGAAAAAATCACAGGAATATAGTTAGGAATAATTTTTTCTTTATTGGAGTTTACATATTGATTCACAAGTGTGACATTATTAATATCTATAGTCTCTGATATACAACTCATTTTAATCTTCATAGACCTTCTTTTTTATATTCCTTATGTATTTATTCCATGGATTTCATCTCATGAAAATTATAAGGACTAATCCGATTTTTTTCATTTTCTAGATTTCAACCCTTCATTTTCATTTATTTCAAATATGGTCCATAGTTTCATAATACATTTTGATATGTGCATGTATCACTATTTTCAGAACTTTTTATTGGAAACATAATATACATAACCACGAATTTCAAATTTGTTTGAACGCGTTTTTTTTGTCATAGTCTATAAATGTTGTTGCATCACATATATTGTTATTCCCCTTTGTATAGGATTATTTTGTTCCTCAGAATTAAAACTATTGTTCCAATAATCCATAAAAACGTTTCCAAGCCTTTTGAATCAACAACATTGATCCAAAAACCATTATCTTATTTTATTTTATGATTTCTATACAATATTTCCCTCATAATTTTTTTGGGTCATCTTCACCACTAGCTAGTATTCTTGTGGGGAAAAACCAATTATAAATTATCTTTATATCCACCATTTACATTTTGGTATGTTATTATAAATTTATCATCATCCATATTTTTAATGATTTTTTATTTAACCCATAAATTATTATAGAAACAGATTAAAATAAATTATGACATTGGGATATAGAGGGTACCTCATTCATTAAATATTTTTTGGAAATATAATTAGATTATGTAATGATCATCCTCCCATGTAAAAAATATTATTTAATAATATAATACATGAATTATTATTGTGTTGAACTAGATACAAACATCTTTTATTGTGAGGTTTCAACATAAATCTTTAAAAAAAATTGGCCAATTTAATTTTTAATTCATGATATCTCATGATGAGGAAATTATTATGATATTTATTAAATTCCACTTTCTCTTCACTGTTATTCCTCATATTATCAACACTCACTTGATGTAATACAATCTTCTCTTTCAATAATGATTCAAGCTCCTTGATCGTCTTTGATTTGATATCAAGATGATAAATATTTACATCCATAAAAAAATTGTTCAAATTTTAATTTCCATGATTGTCTTCTTTAAAAATAATCTGAAATACAACATTCATACTGTTATACCTTTCAAATTTTTTTTCAATATGAAAAATTGATTTTTCCCATAGTTCCACTAATTCTGTGAGGGTGATGCACATTCTAAACTTCTTACACAGTGCATCATCTAATTACTCAACATACACATATATTTGTGCTTTATCTAAATAGAGTCCCATGATAGTGCCAAAAATACACTTAACAACTTCCTTAGGAACATTATTGAGATGTCAATTTAATACAAAGTGAAGATCACTTTTTTATTAATATTCCCCATAATTGTTCATTAGAATAATCATAATAATAAAAATAATAATTACTTGAACAAATATGACTACCATTAGTTATTGGTATTTCTCTATTAAATTTTTTATTCTTCTTTATAATCATTTCCACTCTTATCTTCTTATTCATTTATTATTTTTATGAAATCCAAATATTTTTATCCTTAGGAGTAAATTCTTATCTCTCCATTTGTTATAATCAAACACTTTCTTAAATACTAACATCAAAATGTCTTTTAAAAACAATCCAAGAAAACATTTGTATCTTTAGAGGCACATGGGATCTAATACCAATTATAGGTCTCTAGGATAGATTGAACACTAAGGGGGTAGGGTTGAATCAGTGGCTTACATTTTAGTTTTTTTTCTTTTGAATATTACCTCTTGAACATTTAAATGTTCTCGATCCACTAAATTATATCTAACAATCACATTTCATATGTTGAAAGTATCAATGTGATCAAAGATCACATTATGTACAAGGTTCGGAAAAAATACATACTCTGTCTATGTGGGTTAATGCCCCCAGCATGGATTCTACACTATTTAAGAAGGTGATTGGAATATATAATGCAATAACTAGTTATACACCCCATAAGTCAATTCTCCAATTAATCACAGTTATATACCCCAACCATCTTCTCTTCAATTTATTATAAACTAGTTAGACACCCCATCCTCAAGACAATTTAGAAATTGGGTAGACACCATCTTTCAAAGACCCATATTATAAATTTTCTTGATCCACAAGTAGAAATATATCTATTTTCATCATGTTTCTCCAAAATTAGTTCAACTAGATATTACTCCATTACTGTACGGGGCCTATCATACTCATATAGAATTCTAGATCTTCAACAAGTTCTTGAAATAATTATTTTGTTCTTGAAACTCATTCATACTGGATAAATAATTATCTAGATCTTCTTATATAACTAAATTCTCAGACAAGGCATCCTTATCATACATGTTTATTAGGGATTCAATTTATTCATCTTTTGATCTCCAGTGATGATAAACTATCTCATATATATATAATCAATCAATTATTCTACCTTATTATGATGAATTACCAAACTCAAATAATGTGTGCATGTGATGGACAAAATTTCATCAATATTATATTTTAGACGATAGAGACATAAACAATACAGAATAATATGTCCTCTGAATCTCCACTAAAATACATCATGAAATCTTGTGTATTTCATAGACTTCCCATTTTCTTATCCACATTATAAAATTCAAATAGTACACTGAATTGACCCCATACACATGAAATTATCATAAAATATAATGTATAATAGGAGTCGTATTGTAGTTCCCCATATTTGATTCCTATAATAGTGATGCTTGGATCATATTGAACATCTGTTTTATATTCCTTATATATTGATCCTTTATTTTTCTAAATTGATCCAATGATCATGAAATTATTATATCTGGGAATGAATGATATGTATAATACTCTATGTCTACTTCATTGATTCATAGCGTACATATGCTCGGATCACATTTCACATAAATTTTTTATTCTTGGTATATTGATCAAACAATATGATAAATAGAGCCAATGATCGTGAAATGATAATATAATAGAATGTATGAAATATAACCTAACTTTGGTCCACTTCTTTGATTCTTATGAAACTGTTTCTTTCATCATATAATACATGACTTCTCTATTCACTGTAAATTAATCAAATAGTGTTCCAAATTGTCCATATGATCATGAAATGATCATAACATAACATATATGATAATTCAAATACTATTGGATGAATGCATTGATTCTTACCAAACTAGTTCTTGCATTATATAACACATCACTTTTCTACTCATAGTATATTCTTCCATTAGTTTTCTAATTTTTTCTTGACATCATGAAATGATCATAGCATAGAATATTTTAAAATTGACATACTATTAGTTGAAATTATTAATTATTAGAAATGTAATTATAGAAGATTTGTTACATTATTTTTTGATGTTTGTATTACACTTTTGTTACAACTAAAATAACATAGTAGTTCACCAAAGAGTGAATAAATACACATAAAATAGTGAAATTCTTATTATTGAACATCACATATAATTTTATCCTTCTCTAAAATATGAAATTGCGTTGTGGAATTCAAATGGTGCATAACAAGATCTTATAAACAAAATGAACACTTCTGTCAAATTATTGATCAAAATTATATATAGAGATGAACTTTTATTTATAGACAATAAATTGAGGTTATCAAACCATGGTGCACATAGAGATTATAAGATTATGAAAAGTAGGATACATTGGTTTATCTCCTCACAACTATGATCAACATCACTATCCAAAAAGGAAAACACCCACAAATATACTCATCACCCATGAGGAAATATTTATCCACAAACTACATGGAAACTCATAATGGACCATCACTATATACTGTATGGTAGTTCTCAAATACTTACAATATGTGAAGCATACCATTTAAAAAGAATTATTCATTCAAGTAGCACCATAGCATTTATCTAATCAAATACCATACAGTACGCTTCTCAAATAAATATTTGACATATTGTATGCTATATTTTCCAATACACATATTTCTAATATAACATAGAATCTAGTCAAATAGCATACTATGTCATAACTTAATTAATGTTTAGCATATTGTGCATGGCCATCACAATTGTATTATATCAACCTTTATTTATTTTACACTAAATGTACCTCAAAAAATATACTAATCAAATTATATTCAAATCACATTAATATAGATAATCATATATATCAAATATCATAATGTAGATTCACTTTATTATTGTTTAGTTTACTATTCCCAAGAATCCCAATTGTCATGTATCAACCTTATTTTCGTTCCCCATGAATGCACCATACAAATTAAGACAAATTTTCTATTTTCACATCAGATGAAAATACCATAGGATCTATTTCAAATAGAATATTGTGGCATCACATTAGTGATGTTTATAAAACTGTTTAATTTTTATATGTAATCCATGAACCCTCATTTACATGAAATCCTCATTCTCAAAACTCAAATTCACAAACATTTTATATAGTTTGAAAAATCCATAATTATCTAATTTCAATAATTCTAATGGGAATTGGATGATCCCAAATGGAACTGAATGTGGTAAAACTCATTTTATATGAAAACCTATCATTAATATATTAGAATAAATATGGGGATATTACCTTCCCTTCAAATTAAATCCACAAAGATATGAATATTTTCATTAACATAAATAATCTTCCATTATAGAATATATGTGTCACTATTGACACATGCCTTTGATCTTTATTATTAGTTCAATAATCATCATATTTTCTTCTTCTTCATTATATATATATACATTAATTTTTCATGGTCATCTTCTTTAAATCTTCTTCTTCACTTAATGTAAATTTTTTTTAATTTTATTCCACTTTTTGTAGACAATGTTACCTCTACATTAACACTTTTATTTAATTCCTTTTATTATTAGCACAATGATAATCACAATTAATATGTAGAAGTTATCAATAGTGATATCCAATTCAATTAAGTGTGTCTATAACAATTATCCAGGAAACATCAATCCAAGATTCCCCATCTCCTCATATATATACTGTATATATATTAACATAATGATATACTAAAAAACTAAACATTAATTAATAAATTATAAAATTGTTCTCAACATAATAAGGTTTTTAAATCTCACGAAATAATGTCACGTATTGCATCATCCTGGTCAAAAACATCTGACGAGAACATTTATGCTCCTTGAAGAATGTATTTTGAAAGCTTCACTCTCCTCTAAGAAAGTGTCACCAGATTGAAAAATATTGATAGGGTAGTCACATGCCACAAATCCGAATCCTGTGGTCCTCTATATCTGAATACGTGGGAGGATGCTTTTATTAGAACACAAACTCCATCTCATCCATAGACGAGGAATGCTATGTTATTTTCGTAATAGTAATTATAAAGCATGTAAATATATCATATAAGTGTTCCTAATCTACTGTGTTTGGATGAAATATTGGTGCCTCAAATGGAAGTATTTAATGATCCAATGATAGACCATGTCCCACTTCCTATAGATAATGTTCGTTTCCGCCCTCTCAGTGTATCACTAGATTTTTTCATGGTGGCGTGTCTCTAAAATTACATCACACACCTCAAAAACGATGAAAATCATGAAATTCACAGTTAGAAGCATACGAATAGTAAAATTCATTAGATAAAAGATCATACCTTAGATTATTCTCCTAAATACAGGACTGGAAAAATAAACAGTCACAAAAACCACTAGAGAGACTACCTACTACCCACTCAAAATATGAGTCTATGTCAAGATCTATATTTCATCATTTTAATTTCAAATTTTATTTCAAATTTATTCCACATTTCATTTTAATATGATGAAAAAAATTGTTCAAAAATTATAATCAAAAAGGGATTGAACTCCTAATGAACAAAAATATAATTTCCACCTAATTCACACCATAACACATTCCAGTCCATTCAATCGATGGCCCAAGAATCAACATTCCACAATTGGATATTTTTGGGTGTATAATGTATCCTAATAATAAAAACATTGTATATGTTATGATAGTAACTCAATGTACCAACTTTGTTTCCTAATCCCCTACATAAAATAATTATAAAATCATTGTGTATTTCACATAAGGAACATATCAAAAAGTTATACAGTCAAGCAATGCAGCCTATATGGAATGAAATGATCCAAGGAATTGGAAATCAATCAGGTTCCTAAAATGATGTATGAGATGCAATACTCATCTCATTTCATAATAAACAAATATGGAATAATAAAGAACATCATACCAAATGTGCATTACCCAATGGTGGAAACAAATAAACTCTAATAGTCAAATTTAGAAAACAATAATTTCCATTTGAGGCAATTTAGATTTTTCCTAAACATGGGTCATCTACTCCATGGAACAACACATTAACATATTCATATTACTTATGAACCCTAATATATTGTATCAAAATAGTAATTCCATGAAATTAATGCTCTGATACCACATTGTAATGTCCCGAACCCTAATTCCACTAAATGGTGCTCTGAGCCTAGTTGGACACATTGCCACAAACACTTCTCCCCGATCTCCAGATACAACCAAATAGTAGAGAGGGCATACAGTTTGCCTATGGGGAGACAATTACCTCTTATAAAGAGTGTAAAAAATTGGTAACAATCATACATATGAGTCCTTATTCCTTATGAAAAGAAGTTTTAAGAAAACGGTGAGTGAAAAAAATCACAATAAAGGATTTGAAAACATCTGGAAACAAATCAATTTTTTTACATCAACAGAAAATGTAAAATATGAGAAAGAACTTGAGAATTTCAAATTTATAATATCATCAGTACTTTTTAAAATAACAATAATTATTTCTAAATAGGATTCAACATATGTAACCATTTGAAAATCAATCTCATTAATTTATGAAAAAATAAAAATTACCCTTGATAACTCATGAACATTTTAAATAGTTCTCAATGGAAACTTGGATCCTATCATGAATTTATAATTCACTCCTATGACCACATAAATTAATTTACATAGTCACATGATCGATTAGGTTCACTCCCTAATCCCATAGTGTTCTTGGCATACAGCACATGCACCCCATACATGTCATCACATCAGATTTCAACATTAACTAATGTATTGGAGGGATATATAATTCTTTCGATAACCGTCACATGATTTGACAAAATTCCAGTAAGGGTTTGGGTTCACTATCCATTCCATACCTTCATTCACATAATATGCAACTGTGATTCATTATAATTAAAAACATAACATGTAATTTATATCGAAAAGACCAAAAATTTTCTTTAAAGATCATGACCTATAATATCCATTTCATGAAAATTAAAATTATGTTGTTATAAATGTTTCATGATAAAAATATTTTTGCATGAAATTACATGTGTAAATATTCAATAATATACTTATAATTTTATATAACATTTGTACATAAAAAGATAAACATATATATATAGATGTATATATAATATATGTTGGACTAAAACATGATTGTATATCCACACACATATGTATAGGTATGAAGAATAAAAATTATATTTAATAATGAATTTATTTACCTACATATATGAAATAAATATTATTTCAAATTTTGATACATATATAAATAAAATTACATATATTCGTATCTATTGATGGGTGACTAAAATTTTATTTGACCCTATAATAATACGTATATTGATACATATATATATATACGTTTTAAAAAAATGTTTCATATTAAATTATCATTTTATGAATATATATATATAAAAATATAATTGTTCAAAAATAAATAAATTTTAACATAACCATAAGTTTTAAAAAATTTCTTAACTTCACTTTCACTAAAAGGGGAGAAATCAAGAATACAATTTTATAAAGAGAAACCCATGGGCGATCAATATATTTAGCATTCAATGATATATATATATATATACATTTGTAACATTATTATTAAAAAACAATTTTAAAAATTGAACAACATCCCTTGTATATAAATATGTGAAAAATTATGGCTGAAAAAATATTAATTTCATGAAAATAAATCTCATGAATTTTTTTAGAAGAACTGTTTTATAATCTCCAAATGCCCACCCATAAAATTATAAAAAAATTAAAATACAATTAGAAAATAACAATTCAATAAAGAGAAATATTCATATTAAAATATTAAATTTAGAAAAAAAATTTATATTCAACCTAATTTCCCATTACAATCATAAATATTTAGCTAAAAATATTTAGAATAAAAAAATTATTAGTAATCCAATAAAACAAATTGACATAACATATGAAATGGATAACCAACTTGAATAATTTGAGCATAGATTATTTTTATAATGAAAATAAAAATACTATTTCAGATCATTATTTTTGAAACAAATCAACATTGTATGAAAAATCATGAAAATAAATAACTGCATAAAAATAAGCAGTTCAATTGCCTAAATATAAACATGAAAAGAAAAAAATTAAAACTTGAATCATGTTTTATAATGAAATAAAGTAAAACCCATTGTTGAAATATATTATAAATATAAATTCCCATACATGATATACAAAAAATATGATAACCTTATTATATTACTTTTTTTGCATAAAAATACTCAACCTATCTAACTCGCTTCTCTTACATCGGGTGAAATACATAAAGACTACTCTCATAAAAGGAAATAGGTTCTTATATATCCAGTTTATAAATAATTTAAATCCATAAAATATTCAAATCAGAACTGATATCATAGTGTATTTTTATATAAGATGAGTGGAGGTGGAAAATCAACAACACAAAATTTGATAGAAATATTTTACATATCTATAGGCATTGTTTCAAATCAAATAGTCCAAAATTGTGAGAAATTGAAATTGATGGGTGATTGAAATGTGGATTACAACAAAATATAAAAATCAGATTCAACTACAAGATAAAATATTAAATTAATATGAATCATTTCCTAAATCTTTCATACTCATCAAAGAGATCCAAAAAAAGAAAAAATGATTATCATGGCATAGATGAATATGACTGAGGAATAAAGGACACACATGTCATCCAATGAAAAATGGTATTTAAAAAACGGTTTACATAAATATATCACATCTAGAAAATAACAAAAAACCTACCATGTTTATGTTGATATAGATCAAAACATCTTCCAAATAAATCTCACATGGGAAAAAATATTTCATGGACTCCTTACAGTCATTTGGCCTCCCAAGGTCAAAACCTCTCTCAGTTACTCAGCCTCCATCATGGTTGGATCTATCCCTCTCTTTCAGACACACACGACGACCGTACACTTTTTCCCCTTTCCCAAATAATTTTTTCAATTGTTCCTCACCCATGTTATCATGTCATCTCTCTATCATTGTCATATTTTTTTACAAATCATACCAGGTTTTTGTCAAAAACATTTTATCGCATTATTATTATTATTTGTTTTAAATTTTTTTCATATAATATTATTATATTTTTTAAAATAATTTTATATTTATCATATTAAATTTAATTCATAATTTCATAATAAAATATTTATACTCATAATTAATAAATAACATAAAAATATATAATAGTAAAATAATATACTGCTATAATTTATTTATGAAACTAATAATTGAATTTAAGTACTGTGATTTGTTTTAAAAAATGTAATTATTATAATATATTTATTAAAACAAAATATTATTTCATTAATAATAAATATTTTTATAAAATTATTTCCTAAACAATATTGTATATTGAAAAACATTTTAGTTTTAAAAATGTTTTATTAAAAAAATTGTAGTTATCAATTTGACAAGTAATTCAATGTGATTATTGATAATAATTTCATAAATATTTTACCATTAAAATTATCTTTTTCTTTTTTCATACAAAATATATGTTTTTACAAAAATAATATATATATATAATATTTATGTTAAAATATTCTTTTAAACTATAAAACAATTTTTTTTATCATTTAAAATAAATTTTCATATATTTATTTAAAACATTATAAAATATTATAAATAAAAGAATAATTAATTAAAAAATTTAATAAATTCTCACTTTTCATAAAGGAATTATTGTTATTTATATTAATATAAATATTTTTTATGTATTATTTATGACAACCCTGATGTTATTACAACTTAAACATGCTTTATTACATAAAACTTCACTTGATACAACAAAGAAGATCGAGAGGTTTAGTGTCTTTGGGGCTTAGGATCATTAAATAAAAACTTTAAACTTGAAATACAACATCCTTATTGAAAACTTCCTTTACATGACCACTACATTCCTTCGTACTTAGCATTGCATGGGATAACCTGAGGACATGCATAAGAAAAGGGTGAGTTATAAAGCCCAGTAAGGGAGTACATAATGAATAAAATGAGGAGTACAATACATGTTAGGAAATAGGCATATCAATAGAGCATAAGAGAGACATGAACATAAAGTCATGATAAAGCATGATAATCATAACATGGAAATGTGGCAACAACACTTAACATTGAATTAGCATGAGCCAAGGCTCATTGCACATGGAGCATGAGTAAACCCTCATTGCACTTGAAGCACGAGTAAACCCTCGTTGCAGTTGAATTAGCATGAGAAAACACTCATTGCACATGACGTATCATGATACTATACTTTACCCAATGCATTGGAGCGCTATAAAGGGCGCACCCTTCTTAAACATTTCATTTCATGCATAACTGTGCCACATGGATCATAAAACATGGATTCATAAAACATAATCATTTCTTCCACGATAAAGGAATGTGGAATTAATAAATGAAACTTTATAATCAATATGTAAATGTTCATAAAGGTGAATACCCTTGATGGAGAAATGGGCATGGTATTCACTACACAAAGACATTGGCTTAGAAAATCGGTGCGATTTCGGCAGCGTAACGGCGTGACATAAGAATTTATAAAAAAGGTTGATGAGATAGAAAGGGGTTCCTCATCATATTTAAATGTAATGTAAAGTAAGTAGATCATATATATACATGTCCCAACAATATAAATGGAATTGAGATTCATGATACAAAAGTATTGCTTGAATGTAAAAGAAGAGAGAGAAGATCCTTTCGGAATTTCGGCATAGTAACGGGTGTACATGGGAGGCATTTAATGAGAGAGAAAGGGTTCTCCCATCATTCAAACAATAAGAGGGAAGTATGGGGGAGGTGATAAACCATACCCCAACATTCATAATTGAAATAAAAATGGAAATACAACTTAAAGAAAATTGACAAAAAAATGAGAAAGGAAGAAAACCCCTTACTTGGAAGTGTGCTTCCAAAGGCTAGAGAGAGGCTTGTGAGAGGCTTCTTGGGAGCTTGGGGCACCTTGAGAGGATTCTAGAGAGAGTAGGGCAGAGGTTGGACGAACTTCAAGGGCTTTGAGTGAGGAGGAAGTGGGAGCTTGGGTGGGTTTATATAGGAAAGGTGAGAGAATTCTTTATTATTTAGGTTTTGGACCCCTTATATTAAAATAATCCAAACCACAAACTATCCCATGGTATTTGCCCATGGTTTCTGGAAAAGGAAAGAGGAAAATAATATTTCACAAGTCCAAGGTCCGAACTTATTAAAAAATTAGGGTTGCTTATGTGGAGGTGAGTCACACTCCCATGGAAATTAATTTAAAAAGGCAAAGTGTTGAATAAGTCTTGAGGGCTCCATTAATGCTTTGAAAAGTGAGTCAAACAAACCCAAAACCTCATTATTTTAATGATAAACATATATTGGCCGAACATAAGGATTATGGTATTTTATTACATCACCATTGGGTCATTATGATGTCATGAAACACATTATATATTTAAATGGTATTTAATTTTTACCCAAAAATTTGACTGTCTCAGAAAATTATGAAAAATTCACCATTGGATAATTTTGACATCCTGATCCCAAAAATAATATTTATTTTATCTAAATAATTTTCTAAATATGTGAATTTTCACTTTTAAAATAAAAACTGACATTTATAAAAATTCACAGGTTTTGACAGAAATGGCCTTCAAACCTTAATAAAAATTTTAATTGCATTCATAAAATTATAAGATCATTTATATATAATAAAAATTAATTTAATATTAATAATAATATTTTATTAAAATATTATTTAATTCAAAAATCCTTTAATTTAATAAAATATAATTCTTAATTAAATAATAACTAAAAACACCATTTGTACTTTAAAAACTAATTACAATGCATCAAAAATGACTAGAAATTATATTCACTATTTTATACAAAAAATAATGTACATGAACATGGTGCTACTTATTTGTTACATAGCCCCTTAAAATAGTCGCATAAGACCTAAGGGTAAGGTGTGCGATGGTGACAGACTCTTGGGGTTGCTCGGATAACATCGCTCGAGTGGTAATCTCTATCAACTTCCATTTTTCCCGTAGACGATCACGTTCGAGCTTGACTTGATGAAGCTCAGCTTGGGCTTGGTCAAGGGAAAAGCCCAAAGACACCACCTCCTTTCCGAGCTCCGACAAATGGGCTTCGTAAGGGGAAATTCTACTGGATGAGGCCATCGCTTCCTTTGTCTGAGTAGAAAATTGGTTCGTTAAAGACTTATATTTAAACTACCCAGATGATCACTGTTCAATGGCTATAAAAGTAACGGTCACAAATATTAACGTAAAACTTAAAGAAGTTGACATCTTATAAAAACATTTTTCATAAAGAAACATTTAACTAGATCAAGAGGGATTTTCCATTAATGAAGCTTTGGGTCGTTACAACATTCCCCCCTTAAGAAATTTCGCCCTCGAAATTTTCCTTTTCCCACACTAAAACAAATGTGGGTAACTTAGCTTCATTATATCCTCTGACTCCCAAGTTGCTTCTTCAAACTTGTGGTTTGTCCACAACACCTTGACGAGGGGCATTGTCTTATTTCGTAGAACTTTTTCTCTACGATCCAAGATCTTCACTGGTTGCTCCTCATAAGAAAGATCGTCTTCTAATTGTACCACCTCAGAAGAGAGTACATGTGAAGGGTCTGGTATGTACTTCCTTAAAGGGGATACATGGAAAACATCATGCACCTTGGCCATAGTAGGTGGAAGTGCTAGTCGATAGGCCACAGCCCCAACACGATCAGGAATCTCGAAGGGGCCGATGTACCTTGGACTTAACTTCCCTTTCTTTCCAAACCTCATGACCTTCTTCCACGGAGATATGCGTAAAAACACCATGTCTCCGACTTTAAACTCAAGGTCTCGTCGACGATTATCTGCATAACTCTTCTGTCGACTTTGGGCTGCCTTGATATGCTGCTGAATGGTTTTCACCTTCTCCACCATTTCTTCGACCATTTCTGGTCCAAGCAGCTTACGTTCACCGACCTCATCCCAACATGCCGGTGTTCTGCACCTTTTCCCATATAGGGCTTCATATGGTGCCATTTGGATGCTCGAGTGGAAACTATTATTATAAGAGAACTCAACTAGAGGAAGATGTTGATCCCATCCTCCTTTAAATTCCATTGAGCACGCTCTCAACATATCCTCAAGTGTTTGGATAGTCCGCTCGGATTGGCCATCAGTTTGAGGATGATAGGCCGTACTGAAGTTCAGTTCAGTATTCAGAGCATGTTGAAGACTCTTCCAAAACTTAGAGGTAAATCTTGGATCTCGGTCAGACACAATAGATAGTGGTACTCCATGCAACCGTACCACTTCCCTAATATATATATCCGTGCCAGTTGATCCAAAGAGAAATCCTCTCGAATAGCAATGAAGTGTGCAGTCTTTGTAAGACGATCCACAATAACCCAGATTGCAATGTTGCTTTTGGATGTCCTTGGAAGTCCAGTGACGAAGTCCATGGTGATGTTCTCCCATTTCAATTCTGGTATGGGCAATGGTTGCATCATCCCCTTAGACTTCTGCCTCTCTGCCTTCACTTGCTGACACACCAGGCACTTTGATGTATATTCGGTGATCTCCTTCTTCATATTATCCCACCAAAAGTTTTCTCGGAGATCTCGATACATCTTTGTGCTCCCTGGGTGAATAGAGAAATTTGAACTATGTGCATCATCCAAAAGTTCCTTCTTCAGCTCCGAACATGATGGGACACATAGTCTTTTCCCAAACCGCACAATTCCTTCTTCATTAACATTAAACTCTGAGGATTTTCCCTTTTTGATAGCTTCCACTTTTTCTTGGATTCTCGCATCATCCTTTTGAGCATCCTTTAACCTTTCCAAAAGAGATGGTTGAGCAATCATTTGTGAAAGGATTGATGATGTTCCCTTCTTTATGATTCCCAAGTCCATCTTCATTAAGTCTAAGAAGATTGGATCCTTCTCAATTCTCATCATTGATAGAATTGCTGGATCCTTTCTACTTAGGGCATCCGCTACCTTGTTCGCCTTCCCAGGGTGGTAATGTATTGAACAGTCATAATCCTTTATGAGCTCTATCCATCTTCTCTAGCGCATATTAAGCTCTTTCTGTGTGAATATATATTTAAGACTCTTGTGGTCAGTATATATCTCACATTTCTCTCCATAGAGATAATGCCGCCAGATTTTCAAGGCAAAGATCACCGCCGCCAACTCCAGATCATGCGTTGGATAGTTTCGCTCATGGATTTTCAACTGCCTTGGGGAATAGGATATCACATTATCATTCTGCATCAGCACACATCCTAAGCCCTTCTTCGAAGCATCACTGAATACCACAAAAAGCTCCCCACTTGTGGGTAAAGTGAGCACGGGTGCAGTGATAAGCCTCCTTTTCAACTCCTTGAAGCATTCTTCGCATTCATCACTCCAAGAAAACTTTACTCCCTTTCGAGTTAGCTTGGTAAGAGGGTTGGACAATCGTGAGAAGTTTCTCACAAATCGTCGATAATATCCAGCTAACCCCAAGAAGCTACGGATATCAGTTACCGATGTTGGCCTCGGCCATCCCTCAATTGCATCTGTTTTGGAGGGGTCCACAGATTTCCCATTGCTTGTGATGATATGGCCCAAGAATGAGACCTCCTTCAACCAGAACTCACACTTTCTGTACTTGGCATAGAGCTTCTCCTTGCGCAAAGTCTCCAGTACAGTTCTAAAATGCTTCTCATGGTCCTCCTTGGTTTTGGAGTATATTAGAATATCATCTATAAAGACTACCACAAATTTATCTAGGTAATCTCTAAAGACTCTATTCATCAAGTCCATGAATATTTCTGGAGCATTGGTGAGTCCAAAAGGCATTACTATGAATTCATAGTGCCCGTACCTTGTACGAAAAGCAGTCTTGGGGATATCTTCCTTCTTCACCCTTACTTGATAATATCCCGACCGCAAGTCGAACTTGGAGAAGTATTGTGCTCCACGCAGCTGATCAAACAAGTCATCGATTCTTGGGAGAGGATACATGTTTTTTATCGTGATTTTGTTAAGTTCACGATAATCGATGCAAAGCCGCATTGACACATCCTTCTTCTTGACGAAGAGGACTGGTGCACCCCATGGTGATGCACTTGGGCGTATAAACCCTTTATCCAGATTCTCCTGTAGTTGTTTCTTCAGCTCTTCAAGCTCAACAACAGCCATTCTATATGGAGTCTTGGATATTGGTAGCGCCCCAGGTATAAGTTCAATTGAGAACTCAACATCTCTTCTTGGAGGAAGACCAGGAAGTTCCTCGGGAAATACTTCAGCGAATTCCCTCACAATCGGCATTTCTTCAAGGGTGGTTTCTTCCTTGGACTCAATCATCTGAGCCAGATATGCGTGCTCATAAGGCAGTAATATCCATGCTTGAGATGATGGAGCTAAAGGAGATTCATCTTCCTCCTGACACTTGTAACGAATCGGGGGTCGATTCTCCATATGGAGTGTGATTTCCCTCTCCCGATAATTTATGTTGGCTCTATATAAGGAAAGCCAATCCATGCCAATAATTGCATCAAATTCCACCAAAGGGAGTATGACGAGGTTCGCCGGGAAATTCAATCCATAGATTATAACAGGGGAGGACTTATACTCATGGGATGAAATGATTGCCCCATTTGCCGTACTCACCGACATCTTTACTTCCATGATTTGTGGTGGTGCAGGGATTGTTCTACTAAACTTTTGAGATATAAAAGAATGCGTAGAACCTGAATCTAAAAGTATGTTCGCTATTCTTGAATGAATAAATAGAGTACCTGTCACCACTTCGTTGTCAGGGTTCACTTCGGCAGAAGTGATGGCAAAAGCTCTTCCTTGCTGTCTTGGAGGTTGTTGATTGCCTCCGATAACCCTTGGATTAGGGCACTAATTCGCAAAATGACCCGGTTCTTTGCATTTGAAGCATTGAACAACGCGTTGAGGTTCGAACGGAGTGTTCCTCTCCTCCGTCGCAGCCGCGGGTCCTTCTTGCTGACAGTTAACAGCTAGGTGCCCTTCTCTTCCACACTTGAAGCATTTTCTTGTCCCCCTAAGGCAATTTCCAGGGTACTTCTTTCCACACTTTTGGAAAGTGGGGTGCTGGAATTTCTTAGCGCCGTTGGATTTATCCATCGGACCACCAGCATTGAAGTCCACCTTCGGCTTCTTGTCCCCATGATACCCCTGTGATTCTACGATCTCCATTACAACCTTGAGGGAACATCGGACAATTTCCTCATAGCTGTCGAAGTCACGGATCGCTAATGCTTTCCGCAAGCTAGGCTTCAGCCCACCAAAGAAGCGGTCAACCTTGCATTCGGGGGTAACGACAAGGCCAGAAGCGTATCGTGCAAGCCTTGTGATGTTTGCCTCGTACGCTCCCACAGATTCCTCATCTTTCTGCTTGAGGGAAAGGAAGTCCCTTTCCATCTTAAGACGGAGGGTGCGTGGAAAATATTTATCGAAAAACATCTTCCGGAATACCTTCCATTCCAAAGCCTCGATCTCCTCCTCAGGCTTTGTATTTTTGATCAACGTCCACCATTGATCAGCTTCACCCTCCATACGATAAGCCTCCAGGAGAACCTTCTCTTTTTCAGAGCATTGGAGGATGGAGAATATCTTTTCAATGGAGTTGATCCATTGTTCAGCAATCGTGGGATCAGATGATCCACTAAAAGTAGGAGGCCTTTGTCTCATGAAGCTTTCAATAGCGACTTGTTCTTTCTTAGGGGAGGTTGAACGTTCCTCTTGACCAGTGTTTCTATTCAAAACTTGAGTTAGCTGAGAGCGAAGCGTGACAAAGTTCGCGATTCCCGCTCCCATTGGATTGGGCATCTCATTGGTACAATCATCACACTGATCTTCACAACAGTTGTTAGCCCGAGTTCTCCTATTACCGGCCATTGGCTGGAATAAAAGGAAAGTTAGGGGTAACACATAGAGGGTAATCCAAAGACAAAAGTTGATGACTTATAAATAAACTTTAATTTCTTTAACTCACGAGTCTATAGGATTCAATCCAGGCTTTTCATGATCTTCCTTCTAACATATATTCTTAGGATCATTTTTCCCTTAATAAGGGTTCATACTAAGATTGTGAATTTATCAAAACATATCCCCCGGGAGTGTCGTAACCAAGAGTGCATCAAGGCCCGTTGTCGTGCACCAGTTCCCGTTCGAGTCTAGCTCAAAGCGGTGTTTTCGGGTTTTACCCCTAAGATACATCTATGCCAGAGCCGCCTCTACCTGCTCGTATCCAGACAGGGATGTATTTGTTTGATAAAACACCTACTTAGTATTTACCAAAACTTAGGGATGTTTTTATTATGCTTAGTCTTGTATCTAAGGCATTACTAGGGTTTCCTAATCCCAAAAAATAACTAAACCTATCCTCTGATACCAACTATGACAACCCTGATTTTATTACAACTTAAACATGCTTTATTACATAAAACTTCACTTGATACAACAAAGAAGATCGAGAGGTTTAGTGTCTTTGGGGCTTAGGATCATTACATAAAAACTTTAAACTTGAAATACAACATCCTTATTGAAAACCTCCTTTACATGACCACTACATTCCTTCGTACTTAGCATTGCATGGGATAACCTGAGGACATGCATAAGAAAAGGGTGAGCTATAAAGCCCAGTAAGGGAGTACATAATGAATAACATGAGGAGTACAATACATGTTAGGAAATAGGCATATCAATAGAGCATAAGAGAGACATGAACATAAAGGCATGATAAAGCATGATAATCATAACATGGAAATGTGGCAACAACACTTAACATTGAATTAGCATGAGTCAAGGCTCATTGCACATGGAGCATGAGTAAACCCTCATTGCACTTGAAGCATGAGTAAACCCTCGTTGCACTTGAATTAGCATGAGTAAACACTCATTGCACATGACGTATCATGATACTATACTTTACCCAATGCATTGGAGCGCTATAAAGGGCGCACCCTTCTTAAACATTTCATTTCATGCATAAGTGTGCCACATGGATCATAAAACATGGATTCATAAAACATAATCATTTCTTACACGATAAAGGAATGTGGAATTAATAAATGAAACTTTATAATAAATATGTAAATGTTCATAAAGGTGAATACCCTTGATGGAGAAATGGGCATGGTATTCACTACACAAAGACATTGGCTTAGAAAATCTGTGCGATTTCGGCAGCGTAATGGCGTGACATAAGAATTTATAAAAAAGGTTGATGAGAGAGAAAGGGGTTACTCATCATATTTAAATGTAATATAAAGTAAGGAGATAATATATATACATGTCCCAACAATAGAAATGGAATTTAGATTCATGATACAAAAGTATTGCTTGAATGTAAAAGAAGAGAGAGAAGTTCCTTTCGGAATTTCGGCATAGTAACGGGTGTACATGGGAGGCATTTAATGAGAGAGAAAGGGTTCTCCCATCATTCAAACAATAAGAGGGAAGTATGGGGGAGGTGCGAAACCATACCCCAACATTCATAATTGAAATAAAAATGGAAATACAACTTAAAGAAAATTGACAAAAAAATGAGAAAGGAAGAAAACCCCTTACTTGGAAGTGTGCTTCCAAAGGCTAGAGAGAGGCTTGTGAGAGGCTTCTTGGGAGCTTGGGGCACCATGAGAGGATTCTAGAGAGATTAGGGCAGAGGTTGGACGAACTTCAAGGGCTTTGAGTGAGGAGGAAGTGGGAGCTTGGGTGGGTTTATATAGGAAAGGTGAGAGAATTCTTTATTATTTAGGTTTGGGACCCCTTATATTAAAATAATCCAAACCACAAACCATCCCATGGTATTTGCCCATGGTTTCTGGAAAAGGAAAGAGGAAAATAATATTTTACAAGTCCAAGGTCCGAACTTATTAAAAAATTAGGGTTGCTTATGTGGAGGTGAGTCACACTCCCATGGAAATTAATTTAAAAAGGCAAAGTGTTGAATAAGTCTTGAGGGCTCCATTAATGCTTTGAAAACTGAGTCAAACAAACCCAAAACCTCATTATTTTAATGATAAACATATATTGGCCGAACATAAGGATTATGGTATTTTATTACATCACCATTGGGTCATTATGATGTCATAAAACACATTATATATTTAAATGGTATTTAATTTTTACCCAAAAATTTGACTGTCTCAGAAAATTATGAAAAATTCACCGTTGGATAATTTTGACATCCTGATTCCAAAAATAATATTTATTTTATCTAAATAATTTTCTAAATATGTGAATTTTCACTTTTAATATAAAAACTGACATTTATAAAAATTCACGGGTTTTGACAGAAATGGCCTTCAAACCTTAATAAAAATTTTAATTGCTTTCATAAAATTATAAGATCATTTATATTTAATAAAAATTAATTTAATATTAATAATAATATTTTATTAAAATATTATTTAATTCAAAAATCCTTTAATTTAATAAAATATAATTCTTAATTAAATAATAACTAAAAACACCATTTGTACTTTAAAAACTAATTACAATGCATCAAAAATGACTAGAAATTATATTCACTATTATATACAAAAAATAATGTACATGAACATGGTGCTACTTATTTGTTACATAACCCCTTAAAATAGCCGTATAAGACCTAAGGGTAAGGTGTGCGATGGTGACAGACTCTTGGGGTTGCTCGGATAACATCGCTCGAGTGGTAATCTCTATCAACTTCCATTTTTCCCGTAGACGATCACGTTCGAGCTTGACTTGATGAAGCTCAGCTTGGGCTTGGTCAAGGGCAAAGCCCAAAGACGCCACCTCCTTTCCGAGCTCCGACAAATGGGCTTCGTAAGGGGCAATTCTACTAGATGAGGCCATCGCTTCCTTTGTCTGAGTAGAAAATTGGTTCGTTAAAGACTTATATTTAAACTACCCAGATGATCACTGTTCAACGGCTATAAAAGTAACGGTCACAAATCATAACTTAAAACTTAAAGAAGTTGACATCTTATAAAAACATTTTTCATAAAGAAACATTTAACTTGATCAAGAGGGATTTTCCATTAATGAAACTTTGAGTCGTTACATTATTATTGAATTTGACTTATATAATCTTCAAATTTGATCAAAATTTAATTTGATTTATTTAAAACAAAGATCTTATTAAAATCAGTGATGTTAAATTATTCCCCCTTAAAATAATTTCGTCCTAAAAATTCCACTAACATACCTATAAAAATTATGAATTTAACCATTAAGAATTATTATAACTAGGATCACTAAGATTTCCATTAAATTAAAATCCTATAAAATTTAAAGAAGGACTCTAAATGGTCAATTGGATTTTATATATATTTGGCTTTATTGTTTTATAAAGATCATATCTGCTATCAACTACGATGACCCTAGACTTGTTCCATTTTTTTATAAATAATTTATTATTTAATAATCTGAGACCGCAATGGTTTAGTGTTTTAGATAGTTTTTATACATTGGATAATTGTAATTAAAAATATAAAAAATAAAGGCCAAGAAGAATATATTATGCACAATAATGAATAAACACCATAATAGAACCTTGGTCAGTCACTCGGCACTATGGGTATGTTTTCCTTAACTCACTCTTCCTTTCTAGATTCCCTATATAATATGTATTCTTGGGAACATGGTTGGATGCTACATGTGCTCTAACTCATGATCTATCTCCGTTTTCAACATATTTTCTGATGTAATTTTTTCGAAAGTGACATTTCTAGACCTCCGGTTGAATGGGGGTGGATAACGGTAGGATAATATTTTTGGTGGAAGCAGCAGGTGGTGCTTTAATACTAGGTGAAATTCTGTTCACTGTGCTCTCACCTTGGGTAGTTACCCCATTCATGTTGAAGAAGAAGAAGGTTCCGACAAGGGAGTTGTTAAGGGCCTGATGATGCCACCCATTTTGCTACTCCTCACGATGCGTTCCATGTGGAGTCCTCCAAGGAAGTGGAAGGGGATGGATTTCTCTCTCAGAGTGATGGTAAGGTGGTTGGCAGTGTGATATGGGTTGATGTTTCTACGAAGTAGGACATGGCGCTACCTAAGGATCTAAGATTTATTGATATCTTCAATTAACTGAGACATGATCTAGATGGCCCCCCCTATTGAATGTAGGTGCTACACAGAATAGAGCAATGCTGGATAACCACTCTTCCAGTCATCAAACTCAAGTGGCCTCGGATGGGGATAACACATCAAATACCATGGTGGCTCCGAAGTCTCCCACTTATTCCATGGATGCGTGTGCAAGAAATGAAAACGTGGGATGTTCCAAGGTTGGTTATGTGTGGGAGGTGGAAAGGCATAGAAAATACCAGTCGAATAACAATTAGAGTCCTAGAACTTTGGACTGTCTCAATTTGAACAACTGCATTGATACACCAAGTGTCAAAGGATGAGCTGAAGATAATAACACTTGTCCCTAAGAATCTGAGTTCGATGGAGAATGACCCTCAGCTGAAATAGGATAGTATGTTATTGGCATGCACAGCCTGAGGATGAAGAAGGGGAATAAGGAAAACATGGACCCTAGTAGTTTTATTTCTCCAAGAAACAGAAATCAAAGGGACGAATAGACTAATCATATCTTCCTAAGCTGATGGAGAAACGGTCAGCCAAAAAAGGTAGCAGTTTCAAAAAATAGGATCCTCTACCAATGGAATAATTGGAGTTTTCATAGGCTATGGGAACCATGAGAGGAGGAATGGAGGAACAACAAGTAGGCAACAACAGTTCCCCAAAGCAGCAGGCAGAGGTGCATGTGGAAATTTTGGAGTCCCTTCAAGTTTATGATACTAATGGTCAACATGGGTTGATTTCAATTCATCTAGAGGATGAACGATTAGAAGATATGGTTATTCTCTCTTCTCCACAACAGCGGGTGGCATGGAATACTTCTGGTAGTCAACAAAAGGAAGTTGTGTCTATAGACCCCCATATGGAACTTCTAATGAATTCGGAAGAATAGAAGTTGGAGAATGTCTTAAAAATTAATGCATTAAAGGAATAGGGTGATAAAATGTTGGAAAGAATGATCCATGTGGTTGTTACCACGAAACAAGGTGATTGAATAAAAAGAAAGATCATATATTGATTAGATGCTTTAAGATTGAGAAGATCAGAAAATAGGAGTACACACTCTCTTGGGATTATCAAGCACAACACTATAAAGAAGTATTGAAGGATAAACCATCCATCAAGGTAAATGATATCCCTTGGAAATTATACAGGGAAATTGAGTCCAAACAGCTTAAAATTTTCATTGATAAATCTATAGTTTCCTTTTCGTCCTGACCTGGTTAGTTGTGCGGGATCTCACTTCCCCCATGAATGTGTTTTAATAAAAAAATGTAACCTAGTAGGAGGAGAAGCATTTGTTTACAAATATTTTAGAATAAAACATGATTTCATCTCCACAAACATATGTATAGGTAAGAATAATGATGCATATATATAATATATATATATTTATTTATTTATTTACATACATATAGAAAATAAATATTTTTAGATAAACTGACACATATATAAATACATTTATTTATAAATGTATCTATTAGGCTTAGATTTAATTTATATTTCACCCTAAAATAATAAATATGTAAAGACATATGTATACATGTTTTAAAAAAATTGATTCATATGAAATGATATATTTATGTGTATATATATATAAATATATGATTATTCGATAATAGAATAATATAAAATTAAACATAAATTTTTAAAACATCGATAACTACTCTTGCACATAGAGTGGTCTAATCAAGAAAATAAATTTTTAAAGATAAAAATATTGGAGCACATGATATATGACATTCAAATATTTATATATATACACATGAATTTTCATTATTATTATTAAAAAAAATTTTGACAACAGAATAACATGCCATTTATATATATTAGAGACCAATTAAGGATTGTTTTTAAAAAATAATTTCAATAAAATAAAACTCATGATTCATTGTGGAAGAAATGTTTTATAAACTAAAAATGACCCCCTTACCATTATAAAAAGACAATTGAAATTCCATTATACAATATCGATGGAGTAAAAAAAATTTCATCTGAAAATATTAAATATAAAAATAGTTTTAAATATTTAACAAAATTTCAACTTTCTATTATAAATATATAATTAAATATATTTGTCATATTATCAAAATTAATATTATTAACCCACTAAAAATTATACATATAATAAAAAATTCATAACCAAATTGAATCATTTGAGAAGATATTACTTTTACAGAAAAATAAAATTTCTCTTCCACATAAATTATTCTGAAAAAAATCACCATCTTATGTATATGATTGAAAAGAAATAAGGGCATGAAATATAATGAATTCAATTAAATAATTATGAAGATGGAAATTAAAACTTTAAAATTGAAAACATGTTTTACCAGAAAATTCTGAACCAGGCGAAAGCCCGATCTCAAAAATTTATTAAGAAAAAAAGTGCAAGTAATGACAGTAGAAAATGAAAATGCTACATTATATCAAACCCATACTCATCCATCTCCCTATCATCAGATAACTTATCACCAGGATCATCTGACTCCCATTCTGAAGATTCATTCCTCCGCATCATCTCAAGATACATGTTTTTCTTCCTAATCATCTCCTCATACATCTTCTCCTTGATTGTATGTTTCCCACTATGTCCATTATCCATCATAGAGGACCCTCCCCTTAGCTTGCCACTATTCCCATTTGCATGAACAATTTCTTGTGACCCTTCATTCTCGTAAGCAGACCTCGTCGCCATTGGTTTGGGTAGGTCCGTATATTCCCTCCGTGTCTTCCTCCTACTTTTGGTTTTCCCCTCCACTTCCTTGCTTAGGGTCTCATGAATTCCATGGTTGACAACATCAGTGTAGGATGCTTTGTGGTTATGGAGTTCTTCTTCTTACATAGGGTAACCATGTGACTCCACAACACATACATGGTCAACCATTTTGCTCTTACTCAAGTCATTCTTAATTCTTCCAACAACCTGACACACTTTCGGATTTTCCATCACCATTGTTTCTTTTGGCATGGCAAGGTCATGTTCACAGCCTTCTGCCACCACAGAACCATGCTGTTGTTCTGCCATACCATTAATGACCAAACTACCTTGAGAAACCTGCCCATGGGAAGATTCTAATACCCCATTCACCTCCTTTGAGATCTCCTTGATCTGCTCATCAGAACCCCCTAAACCTTTACCATTTTTTACCTGCTCCATCCCAGGTCAGACATGAGGCTGTCCACCCGAATCACCCATGGTCAGAACAGCTGAGCTCGCCATCACATGTACAATTATGGCATCTTCATGAGATGGGAGAAACTAAAATGCATCCTCTTCCATTGGTTCATCCTCCGCCTGATCATTATCCATCAAAACAGCAAACCGATTTTCCGAACAATTTATCAATCCATCATCACTCACATGTACCATGACAGGAGAGCTCTGGCCTGTAGATTTACTCCTACTATATGTCTGATTTTTCTCCAGTCCCCCGCCCATATACAGTACATCAGGCTCACCAGCCTTCATCCCCTCTTTATCAGAAAGTTCCATTAGTTCTTTCCCCTTTCTGTTAGCCATATGCATTGAACTCTCAGTATCCTGCATTGAAACTTCCATACCTCTCTTACTACCATTTGGCAGTTCTCCTGATTGAGTCTCCTGCCGCACACACATTCCCGAAGAAATCTCAACATGACCCTGATTATTTACCAGATCATCTACCACTGGGGCTAGTCCAATTTCAGATACCCCTCGATCTAGAAGAAATTTCAAAAATAAATTTCATTACTTGACTTAATGAAAATTAGAAATCATTTTCCATTGCTTCATAGATTTCAGCAACACCACCTATCTAACTCACTTATATTACATAGAGTGCAATTTTTAAGGATGATTATTAGTGAAGGGAATACATGCTTATATATCCATATGTATCTGCAATGATTTATTATTTTCACTCACTATAAAATATATTCTTGTAAAATTTGGTTGATCTTCCCTCAATCATGTATGAAAATTAGCATAGTAGGTAAGGGATTAAGAGTAGAAGATAAAGTATTTGAATTATCTATAAATTTTAATCATGAATATTCATTTCAATTAGGAATAAATTTTTTTCACTACTTATAATCATTTTTATTAGTATTTTTTTTAAAAGTGAGTATTAAGAATGGAAATAAAAACTAGTTGATAAAATTAAGTAATAAAGAATATATTTTATATGTCATTAAATTTAAAGATTGATCTTAATGAAATTAGTCTGATATTACTATTTAAAAAATATATTTATTTTATCTGAGTTAAAATCAATAAATTTTACAATAAGAAATTGTTAACCTTAAAAAATCTTGAAATTTAATTATTAAACCCAATTAATTAATGAAAGAGGTTGGTATCAATTTCAAAAATAGACATTGAAATTGATCATTTGATTGTTATTATTTTAAACCATTATGATTTTGTTTAATTGTATTGATCCAT
Organism: Viscum album; assembly: GCA_963277665.1. NCBI lineage: Eukaryota > Viridiplantae > Streptophyta > Magnoliopsida > Santalales > Viscaceae > Viscum > Viscum album. The sequence goes on from OY728162.1 coordinate 824,115,613, forward strand.
CTAAATTCATATATTTTAATGTAACAATATATCCAATAGCATTATCTTGTGGATTATATGTATCACGTATTGGACCGAACTTAGACATTCACTATTATATAACTTAATCTAATAATAAAAATCATGAACACTTAATTCTTAATCATGATTACCCACTAGATTGGATAATTCATGTGGCGTGGCCAATGTTTTTGTCAATATTAGTGGTGATCAAGGGTTAACATAAGAGTATAATAAAACGTTTTTTATAAAAAAATTATCTTCATATGTTATTAATACTTTTTTTAATTTAATTCTATTTATGTTCATGTGTTTTTTCTTGTCTTCTCATTTGACGATACTGAATGCATAACTAGTATTCCAGAAACATGATCAACGAGCCTTGATTACGGAGAAATTATTGATTGTATCCCTAATATCAAGAGGTTATTATGTCCATACAGATGATTTACCAACCAAGAGAACATGCTCTCCACTACACCCAATGTACCTCAAGGAAAATTCTCCAATGAGAACCAACATATTGGAGCACTACAAATTCCCATGAATAGAGCCACAATTGACTATGATTTATCATATATTGATGGTTTTTACTTAAGTTTTCTACATTGGATTTTGGTGAATAATTTTAAGATTAAACTAAGACTAATACCAATAAAACATGGGATGGTTTAGTGTCAATAAAAATGAAGATCTATAGATATGTTATTATCCTATGTGAAGTTTGTGGTATATTCAAAAAAAATTTAGTAGCATAAAATTATATATGATTGAGGGTATTATAATTCAATCTCTATGTTTGAGAAATAGATTCTTTAATGAGTGAACTGTATGGTTAAATGAAAACCTTGGATAATATATAAAAATTATTATTAGATAAATACATTCCACTATATAGGATATAGATGTTCAGAAATGAAATATCAATCATTTCACAAGTTGATGGATAATCATTATTTGAAACATGTAATAAAATCAGTGATATCATGAGTAATGTAACACCCCAGGATTTCAGAGTGTGTTATTTCTTCAAAATAATTCAATAACTTGCACGACACGCAACACCGAGTTCAATCACACCAAGACTTACAAAAAAAAACCATTCAAAAGAGGTTATGAATAGTATTATCTAAATTTTGAACTTTATATAATCCTTATAATTTTAGAATCCATATTATGAGTTTCTTAGATATAATGCAAGAACAAATTCATTTTCAGTATTTCACTTTTATAAACTGTTAATATTGAACCCTTTTTAAATACAATATTTTAAACTTTTTGACTAAATGGGGACATCAAAATTTTAAAATGAAACATCCCAAGCTTCTACGGTACGCTTCTCTTTGAATAATGTGATAGCGTGTGTTGTACGCAACACCGAGTTCTAACAACCAATTAAACTAGCCGTTATGAATAGTAATAACTACTTTTTGAAATTATATGTATTTTATATTTGAAAATGGACTTCATTTTTGTAATCGGAATATCGAATTTAGCCTAAGGTGAAATTTTGGTACATTTCGGATAACTTTCATATTTTGATGAATAGTGAAAATTACTAAGTTTTAATTAAAAACAACTTTTTTAATCAAAATAATTAATAGTGATAAATTATGAATTTGAGTGGTTTTAAAGTATATTTAGAATATATTTTTACCATTTAATATAATGTTGGTCATTGTACATAATTTTACAATTAAACCGAACATAAACAAGTGTCAATCTTTTGATAGTTATTATCTCTTAAAAACACGCTTTTTGTTTTGACGGCGGGAATTAATTTTAAATTAATTTCTGCCACTTCTGTGTTTTGAATTTAGGAAAATGGATTCCATATTTGGAATCAGGATGTTCAAATTGTGTAAATAGGTAACTTTTATTTTTAGACATTTTGAAGAATTACTGCGGTAAATATTTTATTTACCATGGTTAAGGGTAAATCCGGTAAATAAGGGTTAACAAAATAATATTATAATAATACTAAATTACCCTAAAACGTGTCTTAACCCTATTGGTTGATACATGGTCGACCATGGGCATCTTTGTGTCAATTTGGGGACCCCATGGATCCACTTGTAAGTGATAATGACACATTATATTAATAAAGCTAAAATAAAAATAAAAATGGCATAAGCTTACATCTTTTAAAAGAACAATTGTTACATAGGGTTATACATGTTGGATTTTCGATTATAAATATTCATTAGAAAGCTAAAAAGCTTTCCTACATAATGATATTTTATTTATAATTTTTGGACATTAAATAATTTATTTTATTTATGACACAATGATGATGCAGTAATGACTATAATAGTGAAAAATTAAAGAAATTGATATTATAAATACCCAAATAAATATAATATGAAACTTTTAATGAATTAAACTAATTTTCTAGGCTAATATGATATATTAGGATTGATTTAATGGACTTTTTTCGAAGTAATCAATCTGTTATGAGTTTCACAAAAATCAACTATTGAATAGTGTCAAAATTGACATAAAAGAGTTCTTAAAACAAATATTATATTATTAATTAATATTAAATTCCTAAAAATCTAAGGTTCGGCCAAGAGACTTATATTATGATAGGTTAATCATTAATGGACCACTTGGGGGTAGCTTGGATGTATATAGTAAGTTTATTAACCATATTATATAAAAATACAAAGAGACATTGTAAAAGTGAAACTAATTAACTTAGAGTTAATACTTAAAGATAAGGTTAATATAAGTACCCAAACCTGTATAAATTATATTTGTTGAGTGGTTTTCGACCTATCCCCACCTTAACCTTTGAATAATAAACTTTGGAGCCTTTAGAAACCGAATATGAATTTATTGTAAATTAATATTTCTAACTTTTCCAAAGGTGCCCCTCACCCCTCTTATAAAAGGGCACTCATCCTTCTCATTTCTTCACACCTTCAAAGCCTTTTGGTTCGGCGAAACTCTGCCCAAATACTCTCCCAACATCCCTCACTACAACCTAGAGGCCTTAGTTTGATCAGAAAGTCAACCTAAGGAGCCCTTTTGATCAAATCAAAAGGAAGAACCCGAAGAAGAGGTAATGATTTCACCACCCTTCTCTAAGTTCATTTCTTCTTCCACTTCTTCTTCCTTTGTTCTTACCATTCTAAAATAATAACTCCAGTATCTCACATATATTGTGATGTTATTATAAGTATGGTACAACCATATTCAGTATTCTATCCACCCTTTGAATAACATGTCACCATACGTGCGTACGTACAGCTTACTGTCTCCACGTCGTGGTGTAATTGTTATTCAATATAATATTATTTGGATGGGTATAATAATGATGTGTAACTCATGTAAATAATAAATATAACATGTTAATGATTCTGTATATATGATATACCATCCATTTATATATTATTTTAATATCAAAAGAATGATATTGTCGCTCGTGCGTACGTACGGACTACCGTCTCCACGAACGCGATAAGGTTCATCTCCATCGTATCCATTCAAGTATAATTATCATTTTATGATTTAATAATGATGTTTAAGGACTTGTTATCATTCTGGATATGTATAATATACAACCTATCCATTAAAAATATTTCTTACGTAACAAAACATATAAAAGAAAACGAGTAAGTTAACACCCGAAACGACAATAATTCTAAGATATTATTAACAAAGCAATTTTAAAAGATCATATATGATATCATATTAATGTATATGATTATTGAATAATTTAATAACAATTATTTCACCATTATACAGGATGTTAACCTACCCCATCCAAGTAAAAGTGCAAGGTAAGGGTTTATTTTGCAATCTCTTCATTATCCGAGGTTGTTTATACGTAATAATCTACTGGGATTTCTTTATCATCCACATCCATGTTACTTCGAAATGTATTTCAAAACATTTTTACTATTTACAAAGAATATGGGTTATAGTCATTTATACCCTTATGTGTTTTTAATGGAATATTTCCATCGTTTTCCAAACAAGGCAATTTTTACCTTTTGACAAATTTAAGGTAAGAATGTTTTTTTTACGGCAGGTGTAGCTATTTACCGCCGTTATAAAATCGTCAAATCTTCCCTTACAAGCTTACAAGTATATTTTCAAAGTAAATGTTTTATTTAAAAATTATGTGACTTTTAAATGATTTCAAAATGAATAATTTAAGAATTTTAGAAAGGTACTCTTTATCAAAATCAGAATTTTAAATGTTTTAAAGATTTATCTTTATAAATCTTTTTAATTAATGTCTTCAAAATGGATTTTAAGGATTTATTTATATGGACATGAATGTTTTTTTTAAAAATGTTAATTCCTTTCAAAAGTTTCAAAGTGGTATGGGACACATTGATTCAAAAATCTCTTTTTAATTACTTCCTTTATAAATGTGTGACTTTTAAATGATTTCAAAAAAAAGAGATATTTCTCTCAAATAGTTTTTATTTCATCTATGTCAACATCCTTTGATGGATTTTAAGCTTATTTGAAGATGATTTATTATGATACAAAACTTCTATATTGTATTGAATGTTTTGTGATATGTTTGACTGTGGATGTGCTATTTTTTATACCATTCATAGTTTATGGTGAAAGTATTGACATTTAGTATGCTAGTTTTAATACGAATGTTTATGTTATGTTTAAACCTTTTCATATGGGAATGCATTGGACTTAATAAGTGACGGGTGGAGCCCGCTATAGCTCCTCGATGCATCGGTAGGTCTCATGAGACAAACTAGTGTCTTGGCACAAGGCCTTGACAAAATCTTATTTGTAGTCTTGGCACGAGGCCTTGACTATGTGGTTATGATAGTCTGGCATTATGCATTCCAACATTATGAAAGTGGTTATTGATTTTTGCATGTGATTATTCGATTAGTAGAATATCCATGTGAATAAGTAAATGGCATTATTTCATTTTATTTATGCCATACCATGTTGAAGGTTCATATTTAAAAGGCTTTTGTTTTAGTTATACATTGCCTTAAATGTTTATTCTTATTTATGAAAGTTTCCGCTATATTGTTATCCTTACTGGGCATTTGAGCTCACCCCTTTTTTATGTTTTATTTTTCCCAGGTAGTGAAGAAGTAAATTATGAATGACTTGCAGGGATATTATGAGGGGTTAATAGTGTGGATATGAAGACTTTGTTGTTGTTGTAGTTTTTCACTTTGAAATGTAATGTAAAACTTTATGATTATATCTAGTGTTTCCAAGGCTACTAAACCAATCGGTCTTTCGGGATTTGATCTTTCTTGTGATCATGCCAATGTTATGTAATTAATGCACCGACTCTGTGCAACTGGGGTCGGGGCGTTACAGTTGGTATCAGAGGAAGTTTAGTACAAACCTTGGAAGCTAGATTTAGATAAACTCTGATTAAAGCACGTAGACCTAAGATAAACTTTGAGGATTAGTATAGAAGAACTTCCTAGAATTTTGGTATTGTAGAGATTTTGGGAGTTTTCCGAGCAATACATCCCTGTCTGGATACGAGCAGGTAGAGGCGGCTCTGGCACAGATGTACCTAGGGGTAAAACCCGAAAACACCGCTTTGAGCTAGACTCGAACGGGAACTGGTGCACGACAACGGGCCTTGCTGCACTCTTGGTTACGACACTCCCGGGGGATATGCTTAGGATAACTCTCACTTTCTTTACAAATCATTATGAATGGTTTATGAGTATATACTTCCTCAAAGAAAAACATTTTTATGATTATGGATTATGTCCATAAATAGTTCAATTTATGTTAAGTGTTTTATAAGTATGGGATTATGTATTTTGATTCATAAACTGATCTAGTTTATGCCATGGTATAGAAATGACGCCCAGTAGAAGGAATGAGAACTCCAGAAATACACAAGATTCAAAGAGAAGGAAGGATCATATCTTTCATGGTCTTAAGCTAGAATTTATAAGAGAAATAGTCTCCCATGTATTATCATCATATGAAGAAATAATATCATGTGTTGATAAGATAAGTAAAGAGATTACTGAGTCCTATGGCTTTGAAGGGAAGCAAGAGAAGAAAAGGATAGAAGCGAGAAAGATGGATAAGGGGAAGAGGGAAAAGAAGAATTTTCCCATATGTGGTAACTGTGGAAAGAAACACCCTGGAACTTGCCTGAAAGGAATGGGAGTTTGTTATAAGTGTGGAGGAAAAGGGCACAAAGTACGTGACTGCAAGGGTAAGAAAATGGTTTTAAATGTACAATGCATCATTTGCAAGGAGTTTGGACACTACGCGAACCTATGTCCCAGTCATCAGACTATGCCACAAATGATGCTATTGGATAATAATCAAGTTATGATACTACCACAGATGAAAATGAATGATTAGAGTTCTTATGTTGATTATGTCAATTGAGTGTTGTATCAAAAATTTACTTGTTATAATAATTATGGAGTATATAAGGATTGTACTGCAGTACTATTTCATTAAGGACTTGAGATTGTGTGGAACAAAGAAAAGTGACTCAATAGCAGGATAAATTTTTGGAAAATATATGGTTGAGAGAATGATAAATCATAATATAGTTCTGATACTGAGGTAGTTATTTTGGAATAATATTTGATTGTTTTGGATAAATTATATTGGATATTCTTGACTACCTTGGAACTGATTAATGATTTGTATATTCCATCATTGTTGGGTTTTAAAACATTTTTGGATTAATGAAGTATATCCAGCATTCTATATGGAATAAGGGATCATGAATATAATTAATAAGGAATATGGTAATACATGATGAAGGTATTCATATGCTATTACGGGGTAAAAAGGATCTATATTATGTTTACCTTCCTTATAAATGTTGGACTATGAGTTTGGACAGAAGTATTTTGGATAGTTCTAGTTTGGATTATTTTGGATTGCCATAAAAGGACAACCCGGAGGTCGGGCGGCAACCCGTCGCGTCCGGCAAGGCTACGAGACTTGAACCTGCAACCGAAGGGCGACAAGGGTGTATCACCTACCACTAGCCCACGAGATGTCCTGGATTAAATAATGTAGTTTTTATTAAAATATTTTATAGATGATTTATAAATTCGTTTATTTTGGAACCCTATACGAATAGTGTAAATATAATTCTTTTACATTCTATTATCTTTTAGAGTGAAAGATGAGTTTGTGGTAGAAATTTATTAATGGATAAAACTCTAATTATAAAGTAAGTATATCTCCTTATGATCTTAGCCAATCTCATAAATAAATTCCTCAATATTAATAAAGGCAACTTAGAACAAAAATGTTTTCCTATATGGTACCTTAAATCATCACTAATTTATGGCTTTGGGATTGTTGTCCTTTTCATAGCCATGTTCTCTACCACTCTCCATCAGATAATTGATGGTTAGATTTTTCTTCCATATCCATATTTTCCTACATGGAACCCTAGTATGTGTTATTTTCGGCAATCTTCATACATTCGACTCTTTATTTTAAATAGAGGCCGCATTAATTCATTTTTCGATGTGGGATTTCAACTAAGATATTTTGAAACGTCAAAAATGTGTTATCCTAATACCCTATGTTTTGTTGAACCGATGGTATTTCAAATCATCATAGATTGATGAATTTAAGGACCTCAATTTTACACTTGTTTGTGATTGATGACCTCAATCACTACCTATAAATATTTACGTTTTTCCTCCAATTATATATCTCTAATTGCCACCAATGTTCTCCTAATCGAGATCATAATTTGGTGGTGACCCTTTGATTTATCTTTTCCTCATATTAAGACTAAATTTTAGTAACCCAATTTCCGATGTGGGTTTTCCCACAAATATATTATCTATTTTCAACCTTTTATTTTCGAAGAACAATTTCAAATTGCGAGGACGCAATTTATTGAAGGAGGGGAGAATGTAACACCCCAGGATTTCAGAGTGTGTTATTTCTTCAAAATAATTCAATAACTTGCACGACACGCAACACCGAGTTCAATCACACCAAGACTTACAAAAAAAAAATCCATTCAAAAGAGGTTATGAATAGTATTATCTAAATTTTGAACTTTATATAATCCTTATAATTTTAGAATCCATATTATGAGTTTCTTAGATATAATGCAAGAACAAATTCATTTTCAGTATTGCACTTTTATCAACTGTTAATATTGAACCCTTTTTAAATACAATATTTTAAACTTTTTGACTAAATGGGGACATCAAAATTTTAAAATGAAACATCCCAAGCTTCTACGGTACGCTTCTCTTTGAATAATGTGATAGCGTGTGTTGTACGCAACACCGAGTTCTAACAACCAATTAAACTAGCCGTTATGAATAGTAATAACTACTTTTTGAAATTATATGTATTTTATATTTGAAAATGGACTTCATTTTTGGATTCGGAATATTGAATTTAGCCTAAGGTGAAATTTTGGTACATTTCGGATAACTTTCATATTTTGATGAATAGTGAAAATTACTAAGTTTTAATTAAAAACAACTTTTTTAATCAAAATAATTAATAGTGATAAATTATGAATTTGAGTGGTTTTAAAGTATATTTAGAATATATTTTTACCATTTAATATAATGTTGGTCATTGTACATAATTTTACAATTAAACCGAACATAAACAAGTGTCAATCTTTTGATAGTTATTATCTCTTAAAAACACGCTTTTTGTTTTGACGGCGGGAATTAATTTTAAATTAATTTCTGCCACTTCTGTGTTTTGAATTTAGGAAAATGGATTCCATATTTGGAATCAGGATGTTCAAATTGTGTAAATAGGTAACTTTTATTTTTAGACATTTTGAAGAATTACAGCGGTAAATATTTTATTTACCATGGTTAAGGGTAAATCCGGTAAATAAGGTTAAAAAAATAATATTATAATAATACTAAATTACCCTAAAACGTGTCTTAACCCTATTGGTTGATACATGGTCGACCATGGGCATCTTTGTGTCAATTTGGGGACCCCATGGATCCACTTGTAAGTGATAATGACACATTATATTAATAAAGCTAAAATAAAAATAAAAATGGCATAAGCTTACATCTTTTAGAAGAACAATTTTTACATAGGGTTATACATGTTGGAATTTCGATTATAAATATTCATTAGAAATCGAAAAAGATTTCCTACATAATGATATTTTATTTATAATTTTTAGACATTAAATAATTTATTTTATTTATGACACAATGATGATGCAGTAATTACTATAATAGTGAAAAATTAAAACAATTGATATTATAAATACCCAAATAAATATAATATGAAACTTTTAATGAATTAAACTAATTTTCTAGGCTAATATGATATATTAGGATTGATTTAATGGACTTTGTTAGAAGTAATCAATCTGTTATGAGTTTCACAAAAATCAACTATTGAATAGTGTCAAAATTGACATAAAAGAGTTCTTAAAACAAATATTATATTATTAATTGATATTAAATTCCTAAAAATCTTAGGTTCGGCCAAGAGACTTATCTTATGATAGGTTAATCATTAATGGACCACTTGGGGGTAGCTTGGATGTATATAGTAAGTTTATTAACCATATTATATAAAAATACAAAGAGACATTGTAAAAGTGAAACTAATTAACTTAGAGTTAATACTTAAAGATAAGGTTAATATAAGTACCCAAACCTGTCTAAATTCTATTGGTTGAGTGGTTTTCGACCTATCCCCACCTTAACCTTTGAATAATCAACTTTGGAGCCTTTAGAAACCGAATATGAATTTATTATAAATTAATATTTCTAACTTTTCCAAAGGTGCCCCTCACCCCTCTTATAAAAGGGCACTCCTCCTTCTCATTTCTTCACACCTTCAAAGCCTTTTGGTTCGGCAAAACTCTGCCCAAATACTCTCCCAACATCCCTCACTACAACCTAGAGGCCTTATTTTGATCAGAAAGTCAACCTAAGGAGCCCTTTTGATCAAATCAAAAGGAAGAACCCGAAGAAGAGGTAATGATTTCACCACCCTTCTCTAAGTTCATTTCTTCTTCCACTTCTTCTTCCTTTGTTCTTACCATTCTAAAATAATAACTCCAGTATCTCACATATACTGTGATGTTATTATAAGTATGGTACAACCATATTCAGTATTCTATCCACCCTTTGAATAACATGTCACCATACGTGCGTACGTACGGCTTACCGTCTCCACGTCGTGGTGTAATTGTTATTCAATATAATATTATTTGGATGGGTATAATAATGATGTGTAAATCATGTAAATAATAAATATAACATGTTAATGATTCTTTATATATGATATACCATCCATTTATATATTATTTTAATATCAAAAGAATGATATTGTCGCTCGTGCGTACGTACGGACTACCGTCTCCACGAACGCGATAAGGTTCATCTCCATCGTATCCATTCAAGTATAATTATCATTTGATGATTTAATAATGATTTTTAAGGACTTGATATCATTCTGGATATGTATAATATACAACCTATCCATTACAAATATGTCTTACGTAACAAAACATATAAAAGAAAACGAGTAAGTTAACACCCGAAACGACGATAATTCTAAGATATTATTAACAAAGCAATTTTAAAAGATCATATATGATATCATATTAATGTATATGATTATTGAATAATTTAATAACAATTATTTCACCATTATACAGGAGGTTAACCTACCCCATCCAAGTAAAAGTTCAAGGTAAGGGTTTATTTCGCAATCTCTTCATTATCCGAGGTTGTTTATACGTAATAATCTACTGGGATTTCTTTATCATCCACATCCATGTTACTTCGAAATGTATTTCAAAACATTTTTACTATTTACAAAGAATATGGGTTATAGTCATTTATACCCTTATGTGTTTTTAATGGAATATTTCCATCGTTTTCCAAACAAGGCAATTTTTACCTTTTGACAAATTTAAGGTAAGAATGTTTTTTTACGGCAGGTGTAGCTATTTACCGCCGTTATAAAATCGTCAAATCTTCCCTTACAAGCTTACAAGGATATTTTCAAAGTAAATGTTTTATTTTATAATTATGTGACTTTTAAACGATTTCAAAATGAATAATTTAAGAATTTTAGAAAGGTACTCTTTATCAAAATCAGAATTTTAAATGTTTTAAAGATTTATCTTTATAAATCTTTTTAATTAATGTCTTCAAAATGGATTTTAAGGATTTATTTATATGGACATGAATGTTTTTTTTAAAAATGTTAATTCCTTTCAAAAGTTTCAAAGTGGTATGGGACACATTGATTCAAAAATCTCTTTTTAATTACTTCCTTTATAAATGTGTGACTTTTAAATGATTTAAAAAAAAAGAGATATTTCTCTCAAATAGTTTTTATTTCATCTATGTCAACATCCTTTGATGGATTTTAAGCTTATTTGAAGATGATTTATTATGATACAAAACTTCTATATTGTATTGAATGTTTTGTGATATGTTTTACTGTGGATGTGCTATTTTTTATACCATTCATAGTTTATGGTGAAAGTATTGACATTTCGTATGCTAGTTTTAATACGAATGTTTATGTTATGTTTAAACCTTTTCATATGGGAATGCATTGGACTTAATAAGTGACGGGTGGAGCCCGCTATAGCTCCTCGATGCATCGGTAGGTCTCATGAGACAAACTAGTGTCTTGGCACAAGGCCTTGACAAAATCTTATTTGTAGTCTTGGCACGAGGCCTTGACTATGTGGTTATGATAGTCTGGCATTATGCATTCCAACATTATGAAAGTGGTTATTGATTTTTGCATGTGATTATTCGATTAGTAGAATATCCATGTGAATAAGTAAATGGCATTATTTCATTTTATTTATGCCATACCATGTTGAAAGTTCATATTTAAAAGGCTTTTGTTTTAGTTATACATTGCCTTAAATGTTTATTCTTTTTTATGAATGTTTCCGCTATATTGTTATCCTTACTGGGCATTTGTGCTCACCCCTTTTCTATGTTTTATTTTTCCCAGGTAGTGAAGAAGTAAATTATGAATGACTTGCAGGGATATTATGAGGGGTTAATAGTGTGGATATGAAGACTTTGTTGTTGTAGTAGTTTTTCACATTGAAATGTAATGTAAAACTTTATGATTATATCTAGTGTTTCCAAGGCTACTAAACCAATCGGTCTTTCGGGATTTGATCTTTCTTGTGATCATGCCAATGTTATGTAATTAATGCACCGACTCTGGGCAACCGGGGTCGGGGCGTTACAAGTAATGTGATAGATAATAGAATCTATGTCTTCTAATATATCAATCAATTATTTTAATTTTACATCCTATAACTTGATCCATGATAGATGACCTATTCAGAAAAGGATTAATTATGAAATTATTTGATGTTCTAAATGTAATTCTATATGAGATTCCTCATATTGATAAATTATGAAAAAGTTAGTAAATTCCACTTAGGAGAGTATTATTTTAATTTTATGAGAAAAAATTCATTGTTATCTAATTCTATTCAATGATATATAAATTAAATAACTTATAATTTATAGTGGCATTGACACAATAGCAGTATTCACAATCCCTTAACTGTCAAACCCATTTTATGATACCATGAGATATGAAGAGTACCCCACATATACCAATGATTTAGTGGGGTTCAACATATAATAAACCATTCAATCGAAAATGTGTTAGTTATAATCAATCCCCCAAACAATTCCAAAATACCAACAACCAATGGGGGTGAATTCAACACAATCTATAACTAAATCCTTTTTATAAATAAATGAAATGTGCCTTAATTTTCAAATAAAATAATGTTATACCCAATTATTCACCTGAATCACAACCATTGAGGGAATTCTAACTATTAAAACCCCCTTAATCATAAACAAATCAGCCTCCACATAAATTGTATCAAAATCCACCTTTGTATTCCTGAAAATGTCACTTAATGTAATGTTCAATAACCTCATCCAAAAGTATTCTCAATAGATTATAAGACAATTGAACTCTATAATGAATCAATATTCCTATACCTAAAACTATAGAATATAGTGGAAAAAATATATCAAAAATTATTAGAGTTACTACTAAATATCCTACCGAGTAAATGTAGGAAACCCAAGAGAGATGGGGAAGGCTATTGAACTATTTCAGGTGAGAGGTGGATGAAAACAAGTAAAATAGAAAGAAAATTTTCTACAAATAGAATAATAAAAATTAAAGGTGAATTAGATAAATTGATAATAGAATGAGGATAAATGAACATAAGAAAAAAAAATTATAATATGGGAAAATCATTAAATTAGGTTTGTGAGGAGATGAATAAAAATAAAAAGAGAGAGCCATAAAACCCCCCTCTTTCTTTACTAGCAAGGATAAAGAAAATAATTTCTGAAATTCAATACTATAAGTTTTATGTGGTTTAATACATCTTTATATAGACTTCTATTTTATTTAATTTATTTATTAAATGTTGGATTATGAAAAAAATTTAAAAGAATTACTATAAAATATATAATTATAGATGTTTTTGGTGTTATTTCTCTATGAAAATAGTGATCAATATAATATCAAAAGAATATATATCTATGATGAGATATCATGGAATATTTTTCATCCTCTTCACCATTAGTTCATGCACATTAAAGAACACACATTGTGACTTAGGAATGAGGTGAAAATATTATTCCCCTATGTGTGATTTAAATATGGGATTAGATAATCCTAATATGATATTATTTTCACTCTAACATATAATTATATCAATGAAATACCCCTTATAATTTTTTATTATGTATTTTCATGGTGGATAAATATATATTCCCAATATATTTTTTTATCCATATGATGTAATAAGAATGAGATATTCCCCTAATCATTTGAAGAACATTCATTGAAAAAAAAATCTTTTATAAATGTCAACCAAGGATGAATAATTTTTAGAGTTAGTGAAGAATAGTACTTATTTGATATTAATAATGAAATTAAATAATATGATTTGTATATAATATTTCCTAATAATGAAAACCCATCCATTATGGGCGAATAAATATTAACTGAGGTAATATAATGGAACTAATTGATTATATGGTGGAAACTAATGAGAATAATTTATTACTAGAGGGTGAAGAAGAAGATGAAGTCACACAATGGAGAAAAAACTAGGAAATTGACTCTTTCTAGAATCAGTTTCCCCAATCATCAAAATATTAATGATTTTTTTAATATGTTGACACAAACACTATGGTACTTAATATTGTGTGAGAATGACTATTTAACAATCATTATTAATGAATAATTAAGATATTAGTAGGAACAAATTGTTATATGTTTTTTGAAAAAGGAATAAATCAAATTATTTGTGTTTTTACATCATAAAATGGATTAGTCTTGTCATTTTCACAACACACATACTTCTATAATAAGTGTTAAAGCATTGAAAATAGATAAAAATTACACATACCATGATGAGTTAAATATGGGATTAATCACATAGTTTCTTTCCATTAAGAATGGAATTAATATTGTCGTTTTTTCACAAATATCACTGTTAGATGCTGTGAGAAAATTATGATTGGTAATACAGGTGTGACTAACACAAACTATAAAATATTTCTCCATGAATAAGGTTCTTAAACTACCTGATGTGGGTATCATCATTTAAATATAAAAAAGTAAATGGGTGACCTCATTACAATAATTTAAAACAAGGGATGAAGACTATGATAATCACCGATGATAATGAGACGATACCTAAAATGATAGTTACATTATATTAGGAATGATTAAAATATAAAATAATATAAACATACATAAGAAATTACAACTTTCCATTATAAATCATTGATCAATTATTAATAGGTTATCTCAATATGAGTTCTTTTTTCATTTTAGATTGATTTTCTAGTTACAACCAAATACATTTTTTCAAAAATAAAAAAGACAAGATAATGTTTACTTATACATATCATACATTATCCTATCATCTCATGTATTTTGGAATGTTTAATGAACTAGTGAATTTTTGAAGGTATGTGCCACTTATTTTTTAGAACAAGGTGAAAGAATTTCATGATAATTTAATGGATGATTTCTCATTATATTGAATATCCATTTAATTATTCAGATACAAGAATGATTTGTAACATAAAATATTTGATGAAATAATATTAGTTCTCAATTAGGAAAAGTTCCTCTAAATAGTTCAAGGTTGTGTCATTCTAGTGAATGAAATATATAAATAGGAAATAAAGGTTGTTCTAGTAATGAAAACATTCATACAAGATCTCTATGATCATAATACAATAAATGGGATTTAAATATTTCATGGACACAATGGGTTTTTTCAACAATTTATAAATGATTTTTTCACAATATCTAGGCCACTATCCCATATTTTTTCAAATTATGTTTTGTTTATAATAGAATCATCATGTAAGGGAGAATTTATTTCATTGAAAATAAATTTTTGGGCCACCCTAGGGAATATATTTCTAAATTGGAAGAAAAATTTCATTATAATGTGAGATCCAATTTATTTAATTATAGAAGATACTCTATGACATTGGGTAGATCATATTTTTCAACATATCTATTTTAAAATCCACTTCCATAATAAGTAAAAATAAATTAAACTTTTACTGAGAAAAAAACTTATAAAAACGGTTTTTTAATTTGATATTTAAAAAAAATACGAATCGGGGTGAATGTCTACATTGATCACACCTATTGAGTTATTTTCTAAAATAGGAATCTAATCCATGCCTTATTTGGTGTATCGTGTTACTATAATTGTTTTATAGTATTGACATAGAAAAAGGGATTATTTATTTTAGTGGATGACAATTTTTTGAGATTACTCTAAAAGAATATAGAAGAAGAGGGGGAGAGATAAATTAATGATGTGTTCTTGGATGTGAATAATTTCAATACTGATTTAAAATATCTACCATAGTGTTTCAACATTATAGATTAGTCAATAAAACAAGAACATAAATCCTTCTTTTTCATATGAGTAAATAATAATATTATTAGTTAATTAAAAAAATTGTTTTGTGATAATCACTTCATATTCATGTAATGTAGTGAATGATTAATTTAGTGATGTGTTCCCGAATCTAAGGAAAAGATCATTCTATAATTATTCGAATAATGACCAGACTGAAGTCACAATTGACATGGTAGAATAATGGATAAGATTATATAATTTGGATTATTTTTTTGACATCCACAATGTTGAAAGGGATTTCATATGAGGGTATTATTGATAGCAATAAATTGATATCACTGAGAAAAGAATTGATATTCTAAAAAAACCAATTCTAAAAGTTGAGATGTTTGATGTATAGAGAGATGGTTTTATGGTTTATTTCTCATGCGCTATGAGAAACACTAACATACTTGTGTACATTACATACATAACTAAATTTATAGAATATGAGTCCACATGGAAAATATATCCAATTTAGTGATGAACTTGTTATGAAATAACATATTTTTTCTTGTTGGTATGTCTAGGTTACTCATAATTTCGTGATGAACAAATTCAATCATTTATATATTTTTTGCATGTGCAAGAAAATTATAGATTCTGATACAATACCATCTCACCTCACAACCCATAATCCTATGGAAAAGTAGAAATATCCAACTAAGTGATTATAAATATTTTGGGGGAAAATAAAACTTCAATATGGAATTATTAAGAAATTGTCCGGATATAACTTTATACTAACAAATGAAATATTTTAAAAAGATTACTAGTATAACCCCACTAAGGCTTATCGATTAGAAACTATGCCATTTACTTATTGATATCGAGCATTGATAATATAGCGTTGTGAAGAATGTTGTTATCAAATCACACCAAGATAGAAAGATACTACTAAATTTGGATAAATTATATGATATTGAATGAGATTCATATAATAATTAAAATATATATAAATAAGAATTTAAATAAGTGGTGTGATTTATGAATCAACCATTGAAAATTCATACCAGGAGATGTAATACATTTGATTAAATTTTGTTTGAGATTGTTTATAATAAAGATAAAGTCTATTGCTTTGGATAATCATGGTATAAATTCTTTTTCACTTGGATCTGTTTAGATCTAAATATGGCATGAACCTTAATTCATGTTCAATAAAAAATTATGACTATATACATGGAAAATTTCCACAGTTAATCTATTCTATATCTTAAACATTACTGAAAATACAAAGTCACATCAAGATATTGACATTAATTAAAGTTATATTTTTTATAAAACTATTTATGTTTTAATTTTTATGCTTATAATTCTACATTAAATTGGATATAAATTATTAGGATAAATTATTTTAGTGACTTTTGGGAACTCTATCCTACTCCCTTACTGAATATTTAATTAATACATCATAATATTTGAGAGGAGTAAAAACCAACGGTTAAAAGGAATAATATTTCAGGTGAATCCAGATATATCATGTTATAATACACTACTCCATAATGTCATAATTCTAGACCTATGTCACACAATAACTGAGTACACTATAAAAATGTAATGTTCTTGGATAGAAAAGACACATACCCTAATAGAGTGGATGTGCACTGTAACCCAACCACAAAATATCATAATATGAAGTGAAAAATATTTTTGTGAGGGGATGTAATTTCTAAATCTATAATTTTTCAGTATAGAAAAAAAAGAAACATTAATTTTTATAGGGTTGGAATTATGTCATGATTTCAACCTGAATTAAATGACATAGGGATAAATTGTCATGTTTGTTCTTTGGTGGTTTCCCCGATGGCGTTGTAACTCTAGAGGAATGAGTTTGAAAAATACCATGGTATTATAAATAATGATGTCATGTTGTAATGACATGTTTCATGCCAAAATTTATTCAAATATATTTAATTCAAAACACCAAAACATAAATTGTTCTATTAGTATCCTGCTTCCAATCTCTCAGTTCTCCCTAAATTCATTTTCATAGCTATTTGATATAGTTTTGCAACCCTTAAAGAAGTAAATTACACATTAATATCTTCTCCTACGTGTCCTTCACACCTCCTCATACATATTTCATCCAACTCACTACACTATTTGGCAACCCACACTTTGAAAATTCACCATAAACATATAAAAAAACTTTTCTAAACCATGAAAACAACCCATTTAAGCCCCATATGAATCCATATCACGGAATTTCCCAAACATATCCCTATACCTCTCATATTGGATCAAACTAATACTATTAAAAAAAGTCAAAGATAAATACCCATTAACACAAATAATAAATAATATTCTTATGAGACACAAAAAATATAAAATGGATAATGTTCACACAAAACCACTTAATCCCTTACTAATACATCCATATAACCAATTCACATCCCTATAAACTATCCTAATATAAACCAACCAAACTACCCAACACTCATCTCTGTGTGAGTATTTATACCAAAATCACCATAAGTATTTTATATGGTTTATTGAATCCAAACACTGGATGGTTTTGGGAATAATTTAAATACATGGATTTCATAAAAAATAAATTTTGACATCCATATTATGGAATATGATGATATAGTTGATGATGATATATACCCATTAAAAGCTATGAATTTATAATAAATTACTCATCTATTATAGTAGGATTATTTATAGAGGATGTTAGAGTTACTGTTAGTATTGGGTATGAAACTAGAGTATATTATTATAAAAAATGTTCAATATAATTGGATCCTTTGGTTTATAGAGTATGGACCATGATAATATGTCCAAAATAATGAGTTTTTAGAGATAGTGTATTATAATGATTTTATAATGGAGCACTATAAGAACAAAATCCATAAGTAGTAGATGAAAAAATCCATTTACACATTTAGAGGGAAAATTGCTAAAAAACAAATAAACAATTAGTTGAGAAGTTATCTCTTAAGAATTATACATTGGGAAATCTCTCATGAATGATTTTCTAAGGGATCATCATAAGGATTTTTGATTAGATTATATGTTATTCTTATTCCTAGCATTTATATATGGTTGTTAAGAATCAACACGACTAAATAATTTCCATTATAATAATGGTGAATTTTGAATAGGCCCAAGGGTATTATTATTGGTGGAAATTTCACTACTTTACAAGAAAATAATATGGTAGTTTCTTACTAATCATTGCATATATCCTCATTGGTGTGCATTATGTTATCTGGCCTAACATTATTAGAAAATATCTTCCAATTAATGATATTGGGAAAGGGAATGAATGGGTTGAAAATTATACTTATTTAATGGTGGATTATGATTCCATTGAAGGACACTCACATGATTCTTTCACTTCCCAATCAAACCAAACACCAAGGGCACGAATAGAAGTTTCACTTGCCTTAGAACAACCCCAAAAATTTCCTCATAGGGAGTGGAATTATTATTTTCCAATTTCATTAAGTATTTGAGTTGGATCAAGAACAATTTATATGATAAAATGGATGTATAATTTGATCCACATATTGTTCCACTACACGACTTTACAGAACACCCATTTTTTTACTATATCCCACTTAGTGGGAACATGTTAGGTTCATCCAAACTAAATATGTTTATCCCACTCAAGCATAACCATATTTATTTTGTATTAGACCACCCCAAATTGTGAATTAATACCTTCCTCAACTCACCCCTCATCAGCTTTGGACACATGAGATACTAGTTATCTTATGAATACAGTTGAATGATTATAGTTGAAGTTGTATTCCCATAATAATGGGAAGGTTCTGATAAATTATTCTATAATTGAGGTTCCCTTTATTTACCGATTTTATCACCACATTACCTCCTTAAGGATCAGAGAGATAACAACTTGATAGAATTATCATCCACTGACATCCACTACTAGCATAGTCATATAAATATCCCTTCCAATTGATACACATATTAAAAATACCAATACAGATATCAATATTCTCGTTAATCCTCTTATAAACACTGAAAATTACTAGGGTGATTGATCTGTAGCTACACAACATTGGGGGGATCCATATCCAAAAATTACTACATAATTACGATTATCAACCTCTCAAACATCTAATTTAGCAATATCCCTTATCGATCATTTATCTCATTATTTTCCAGCACCAACATTGACAATCATTATTCATTTATAGGGTATAATAGAGGCAGTTTCTAGAACAACCTAGATTTATACTACTCTACCTTCCTTATAAAACATTAGAGGTAGAGGAAATTATTTTGGAGAATTATTAGGTGATTCAATGATGGAAGGTGCTTTCCTTTAGGAATTTCTGAATTTCGTTGACTAAAACCTTAGTGGAGGTGGATATCAAAGGGTAGATGTGGGATTGAACCAAGGAGTCATAAGATTTCCACCCCCTTCCATATTTTTTTACTGCATTTTATTTTTCTTTTACATACTCATATTTTTCAAAATTTACTCTATTTACATTCCTTTTGTGTTCAATTTCTATCCTTTATATAACATGTTGAATGAAAACAAACAAAATATGATTTTTTTTCATAAATTTCATCATAACCATAACTAATTTAATATTTTTATTCTATCATGTTTCCCTGTTCAATGTTTTCATTTTAGGAAATAAAATCCACCAAAATCCATCAATGCATAGGATTTTCATACAGTAAAATCCATCCTGTTATCAAGGAAAAAAATACAACATAAATCATGGAGGTCCTTAATTATTTCTTGACTTTTAATAATTTACTATGATGTATTGAAAAGAATATTTATTTTTATATATATATCCATGATTTTAAATATTGGATATTGAATTTGAAATTATGTGTTGTGGAGGGATTCTTCGAAAAACATGAATTTTTCTAGAAATAAATAGACAAAGACAAATTTTTTGTAAACATATCTTGAATTATGAAATCTATGAATAAACATGTACATAAAAGAAAATTTTTTAAATAGGAATTGTTGAAAATAAATTACTTTTTGATTATTAATATGATATTCAAGATAATTGATGAATTATTTTGGCCTCTAATATAAAATTTATAACTTTTTAGTTTCTTCGATTATTACACAACGTTCATGTAATGGGTGATTTTTTACTATTTTTATATTCCCATCTTTAGAGGTGTTTAATGTATTTTGTTATATTATTTAAAATAACCTATTTCATAAGATAAGTCCAGACTAACAATACAATTTAAATATTCTCGTTGATCTTTTTCAAAAAAAATGTGTTTTTTTTCAAACAACACTAATATGATTGAGGATATTTTCAACCATTTTAAACTTTAGACCTAGCCTATATCTAATCCGATTTTAATTATATAATATCCATTAAATTTATAGATAAGTAATAAAAATTATAAGCTAATTTATCATTCGTACAAGACAATATTTAGTACAAGTACATGGTTTTTATCTTTTGAGTTTAAAAAAGGTATATTAGTGATGGATGGAAGTTCCATGGGAGAATATTGTGAATGAAAAGGTGGTATAATTGTAATTAGTGATTTGGAAGTTGATTCGAAGATATTTTATATTTTTTTAATTTATTACTATTTTATTTTGGAAAATAAATCTAAATAATAGATTATATCATGTGCATTTTAATGATAACACATACATGATATATGATATTATAATAACTATTATATTTAGTTGCTTGAGGAGATCAGAAAAATGCAGTTTTATATGTTTGATACTTCAACCTGGTGAAATTTCCTTTGTAACCAGGGAAAAGGAAAGAAAACTATGATGAAATTTTGTGTCATTATTATTGAATTTTCATGATAGGAATCATGAAGTGTATAAGAGATTGATGGGAGATGATTGATTTGATGTTTATGGGTGGGTACCCTTTTCATTGAAATTAAATAAATTTTCTTGATTTGTACTTAAATAATTCTTCCCCATTTTTAAAGACGTGAATATTAATGATTACATCATGAACTACCAACCTCTCGACTCAAAGACATTGATCCTTTTTAAGATTTCCTCTTGATTTCTTTGGTTAGATTTATATAATGTTATTTGAGATATTATAAAAGCCTATAAATAGTAGACATGAAATTTACAATTAGCATAAATCTATTTTTAAATTACTCTTGAGTTTTGAATGCCAAATTTTATAAATATGTATATCTTTGTATGTGTATGGATGTCTAAGGAATGGTTGAAAAATAATTATGGATGAGAATAATAATTTATGTATAATCTTAATAATGATATAAGGTTATATATGGAGTATGAGCATATTATAATTTGAACCTTTTTAGCTAATATTATGTTTTATTATCATTTTATCTATTGATTTTCATTAGATAAAGGATTTAACATATTTGGAATCTTTGTAAATATATATTTCTTATGGATAAAAAAATTTTCATTTGTGGGGGAACTTGTTAACTATTATTTATTCATATGTTTTTATAATGATTTTCGTTGATTATCTGACAAAATGATGCATCATTTGTTTATTGATTAATAAAAGGATATAGCTTATGGAAGCTTTTGAATCCTCCATTTATGTTTTAGATTAAATGAATGGAGATTAATCCATGAAATTTTATTTAATTATGTAGTTAGTTGTACCAAAGTAGAAATGGTTAACCTCGAAGGAAATAATTCCACAAAATGGTGTCATAGTGTGGATGAATGTGATTTCGAAGATATTGCATCAAAATAAGGGACCATACTCCACAGTATGAGAAACAATAGTATATGTAAGATTACCCAAGAAAGAGTTATGATTTAAGGATTTTATGATACTCTATAATTCATTATAGGAAAAAATTAAACTCATAAAAAACATCCATAAAATATTTCTATAAATGGATTCACACCAAGGTTGTAGCCAGTCATAGAAGTAGTAAAATGATCAATATGACGTGAAATAGTTTAATTCTCAAGGATGAAATGTTGGTTGAGGGGACAACATTATTTGATGGGTAAAGGCGAGCGATTTTTAGTACCATTAGAAACTAGTGGAGAACCATATAATACGGTAAGTGTTCTAATGCTTATGAAAGGGGATAACTATGATGTAAAGAATTAATGTGGGATGAGTCTCATGTGATCAAATAGAGAAATCATATAGTGCTAATATAAATGTATCCACATCATTATTCTATGTCATATAATGATACTGGGAAATATGTGGTAAGATAATATTTCATTTGAAGTTAATGGACTATTATTAAATGCCTCGTGAGGTCTTTGGATTTTTAAGGAGAAAGATGTATCCATGGCAGACCAACACCATCCCTTGAACCCTAATTATGTAACCTATGAGGCATATAAAAGGGGTTATATCTAATATATATTACTTTATTCCACAATGAAAAAAATTATGTCATGATAATGTTGAAGTCTATAAATAGGATATTCCAGCCAAATCATTGTAATTAGTAGCCTATAAATTGAATTTTATTAAATCCATGGACCATATTAAAATATTTTTCCTCCTATAGGTTTAAATTTATTGTTCAGATAATTAATTACATTAGATAAATTTATTTTTCATTATCTATTAACTATTTTAATATTCATTTAAATACATCACTCACTTCAAAAGATAGTTATATAAAATATGATTGTGCTTCTCTCAACCATTTCAACCACATCACTTAAGAGGTGAGTGGTCCAGAGTAAAATTATAAGTGTTTATATTATATATAAAATAATTTCATTGATAGAAAGTTTTTAGGACTGACATTAAATCTCAAATCCTTTCTTATTCATTATCATGTCTTTGAAAAAAATGTCTTATGAAGGGATGGACTCCATAGTGGTTACGAATATTAAGACAACCAATGTCTAACTAATTATTGGGGAATAATATAGGCACATTATATCCAAGGACGAATATAAAATGATATGGGGAAAATGGAATATTCATTGGGAAATCATCTAAAATCAAGGAATATAAATTATAATAATACTTTTGAATGTTACCTTAAATTCAAGATCCATTTATGTGAAAATGAACAGAAATATCAATCAAAAGAGGATTTGTCAAAGAAAATTAGTTATAAAAATTTAGATAATTGTAATAATGAAGATATTATTAAGTGAGATTACTAGAGGGAGAACATGGGTATAAATTATACAGATAGGAAGAAAATATTATGTGGTATATAATGTAGGATCAATATATTTAAGAAATGATTGAAGTAGGGATTAAGTAAATTAATAAAATATCATCGGTGATTGGATAACTCATGTACAAAAAAGAAGCATGATGAATTTTCAACAAACATCTTTCTTGTATAATGTTGATACTATGATTTTTATTCTTCAAAATATGAGAATGGTCACACACCAATTTGTTTTAATAACACTCTATTCAGTAGTGTACACAATTTGAAACACCAAGCCAAAACTAATCGTTAAATATATATATTTAAATATGATCATGAAAACATATCCCTTAAATAATAATTTATCAAAAATATTAAATAATATATGAAATATATATATATTGCATAATAAATATAAATTTATTGATAAATATTTAGTAAATAATCATTAATTTCTTAGTAAAGTATTTTTATTCTTAAAAAAACTTTCTTAGAAAACAATGTTTTTTATCTTTTTGAGAAAATATTAATAATAATATCTAGATAATTTATAATTATATTTAATTAAGAGGATATAATTTTTTAATTCTACATGTAAAAATTAACTACGGATGTATTTTTTATAATATTCCAAAAAATATGATATTTTAATGAACAATAAAAAATATAGATTTTTGTTGAAAACTATTTTTTTTCAATCATGTATAGAGTTATATAATTTTATAAAATGGTTAAAATGTAAAATTAATTCCTTTATTTTTTAAATAATCAAATTAGGTTCATTGGAATATATTTTATGAATTAATATTAAAAAACATTTTTATAAGGATAAGAAATTTTTAAGAAATTACTGTTTTTATGCGTGTAATGCAATTTTTTTCATAATAAATAAAACTATTCACAATTGGTGAATTATTTTAATTTCATATTTTTATTGAACATTTAATATGTTTTTTAATATTTATTTAATACTTTTCTAGGTATGAGATAAAAAAATACCTAGTGTTATGCTTAAAAATGTATTTTTCTAAAAAGCGGTCTTCTTTAAATGATTGTTGCTTATTTCGAAATTAATTTCATCCACAAATAGAAAATGAATTTTATAAACTTGATTCCATATTTTTTATCTATATATTATTATTTTAAAAAATATTTCCCTTTTTTTCAATATCAATCATTATCGTTTTAAAAATTATCACCCAATAAAGGTTACATCGATAAAATCCGGGTTAAAACTGTGTGATAAGAATATATTTTTTCAAAATAATAATTTTTGGATGAAGGATATACTACAATTATATAATTATCTTGAAAATTCATTTGTTTAATGGATATTTTTTCCAAAAGTATGACATATATAATATTTAATGCAATGGAAGTTACATAATGTCACTCTCTTAATTTTTAATATCTCTTATTTGTACACATAATTACAAAATAAATCAATGAATGAAGAAATTTTATTTATTTTGAGATAAAATAAATTATTTTATTGAAATAAATTAATTTATAATTTTCATAAATTATAAAATTACCTTAAATTCTTATAAAATTAAATCGTATTATGTTTTCAATGATTAGAAAAATAAAATCAATGATTTTAATAATTCTAAAAGTAATATATTTTTTTGTGAGTTATATTTTTCCCTAGTTCATTTAGATGAATATAACATATTAGTGTTATGTGAAATGGTTATATTCTATTTAAAACGTTTTATTTATGTAATTTAAATTTAATCAAATTACTTATAAACGTAATATAATTTTCAACTCAATTACTTTTAATATAAATAATTTTAAATTATTTAAAATTCTATTCATCGTTGATTGATGTGTGTAAAATTTTATCAAAAAATAATGATAAAACCTCTCTCTCTATTATCTTCCCATAATGAATTGCGAAAATAAAAAATTAAATGTCTATTGAAATCTCTTGAAATAACGATTCAATAAATATAATCCATTTCATTTGAATTTATCTGTATGGCCTTAAAATCATATAGAGGAATATTTTACAAATGGGGTTTTTTAATTTTTTTAGTTAAACTGGTGTCAGGTTTTTATTTTTAGGAATTTGGGTTGGTTAGGCTCCAATTCAATTGGCACATTGAATTTTTTTTCAAAAAAGTTTCTAGATTTTTCATGATATATAGATTTAAAAAATTTAACATTTAGTATCAAATTAATTTATTATGGGCCATGATATTCTGAGAGATAAAATAATTTAGAATAATTTCTCTCGTCAATATTGTTAAATTTTTACATGGGATTGATCAATTAATACACTCATTGGACTCTTTTATTTTTAATATAAATAAGTATAAATTATTTTAAATTATATTCTTCACAATTTTATGAGAGTAAAACATTAATAAAAAATAATCATAAAACCTCTCTCTTTATTCTTTTCCATACATTAATTAAAAAATTATTAATTATATGTCTTTCTAAATCTCATGAAATAATAATTCTTAAAATAAAATACTTTTAATTTGAATTTATTTGTATGGCCTTAAAACTTCAGGGAGGAGTGTGATATTAAATAAATACACTTTAAGAATAACCTAAATTTATAAATTGAATTTATTTAATCAGATTTGGTAACATTCATCCCTATTTAATTTTTTGTTAACATTAATTTCTTATAATAAAGTCATAAAATAGAAGTTGTAGGATAATGACTAAATTTAATGATATAAAATTAGCTCAAATGAAATATGTTTTAACACTCAATTAAAAGTTTGATATATGTCTTATATTATATGTTATGTGTTTCATAAAGAATAAACATTGTATATATTAATCATTTAAAAATATAAAAATAAATCTCTTAATGATTTTATTTAAAAAATACAAGGATATATGTTTTAAATGTACATAATACACATGTTCCGTGATACCATTTGAAATAAATAAAACACATGTTCTTATTAATATAATTATATATATATAAATAGTTATATTAAAACATATATATATATTCACTCGTATATAAATATAAATATATATATATATTTATTTATTTAGTTATTTATACATATATAATTATATTTATATATTAAATTGTATATTAATATGTATTTATATCTAATAATATATATATATTTAGTAATATGTTTTATCTTTATATGATTCTTATATAAATATATATTTATAAGACATGTATTAAATACATCTATAAAATATGTTTTTGTGAGTGTTTATAAATAAATTAATACACACATACACATAAGAAACACACAAACACATATTTTATATGTATATTTATAAGTATAATTAAAAAAAATTATATATATTTACATATATTATATCTTAATATGTATATACATATGTTTGATTATATTGATAATATATCTAAGTTTTTTTATATATTCACACTCAAATAGGCACACACACATGCACGCACATTATATAGGTATATAAATATTCATATATTATATTTTATATAAAATGGATATAATTTTTAATTTTGATTTGATATATATATTGATAAATATATTTTAAATGTAAAATTGTGTAATTATTAATGTATAAACATAAAATTTTATGTGTGAATATATAAAATATATTTATATATTGTTATATATTTGATTATAAATAACTATTGATTGGGAAAGAAAAAAATATTTCCAATCCACAATACCAATATCACTGTAATCCCTGGGAATAAATTTAGTCACCTCTAAAAAACTGCTGACGAGTGGTACTGTTTAGAGACCTTTTTTACGCATGGTTAAAAGTACCCTTTTTTCAGCGTGTTTTTAGCATTTTTAAATGATGGAATTGTGGATACTGATTTTGTGGTAGTGAAATAACCATTTAATAAATAAATACATAATGACATATAATATTTTAAAATAACTGTAGTCAAACCCTAACTATAATATCTTTCATCCACAATGAATTTTTGTATTATTATAGTGACACCACCTTTAATTTTTTTTCCTGAAAACAAATAATACAAAAAATGTTTGATATTTTATGTCAAATATTCTTAAATTATATTTTCATTTCAGAAAGAAAATAAATTTTATTTTTCTATTAGAAAATAAATCAAAATTAGTTAATAGAAAAAGTAGATTAATAATTTTTGTATAAAACATTCCACAATCTCAAGAAAAAATATCAAACTTTGATAGAAAAATATTATTGTGAAACACGATGATTCTAACCCACTCAAAACCAATTTCCAAGGTTTATTATAATTTAAAAATCAGGTACCCCAAAATAATTATATAGTGGAACGCATGATTATTACATGAATCATCTACATGTGTACTCCCATATAAATTTTTTCCTAAAAAACATATTCAATTAACAACCAGTAAAACCAAAACAAATGAAATATAACCATTTACACATTTATATTATAAAAAATTGCTTATTAAGAATAAGAGAAAGAGAAAAAATATGAAATTGTAATATTTTTACAAGATTCACGTGTCTATTAATCATCCCATTTAAAAACATAAATATCTTTTCTAAATCTCAAACATAACCCCATATATGAACACTCATTTATAAAATTACATGATGTTTCACATAGAATGTTTAATAAAATCAGTAGAATTATCATTTAATTATAACATGGAATATTCATAAACATAACATTGTTATGAGGCATATTCCCATAATCTAACCTGAGTTTCCATCCACTAAACTCCCCAATAAGGTTATTAAAAAGACCATAGGGCGTCCTAAACCTCATGGACTGGTGAAAAGCATAAGGGAATCATAAAAAACTAAGTGGGAATGATTTTCCATATAAAATAAATTAAAATTACACTTGACATTTTATCATAAATTATTCACTGATGTATACAAAAATTGTATTTCCATGGAAAAAAATAAACCTGTATACAGAGATAATAATCCATGAATAAAAACACTCTCTCACAATTACCTCTTTTGCAATAAAAAATTGCAATTATTCAACATCCATAACACCACATGCATAAACACTACCCATAATGGACATGAATGAAAACAAGTATGGATGATGCAATAAGGGAAACTAAATAAAAAAACAACTGTCATACCTCCACGTGACTCTATCATTCATAATAAAGCTTCAAAAATTGCATGATCCATGATAAATAAATAGTTAAATAATAATCTAAAATTATAATATCTGTGAACGTAAACACTCAGTAGGTATCCTCCCCTAATCCCCATATATAATATTTAGGAAGGAAAACTGTTTCGTTCTATTTTAAAAATATACATTTAAAATAATTTTTTAAAGGTGAGAATAAGAAATACTAATATCATATCTAACCATTTTTTTAAACATCCACTTCAGTTTTATTAAAAGAAACAATCATGTAGAAAATTTTATCTTGGAATACACCTCTTTTAACTGAATCAATAATTTTAAAATACAAATTAATGAAGATTTATAAAAAATAAAACAAAGAAATTCACAATATGATTAATAAAATATGGAATTCTGAGTTCGTATGAAAAAGAAACACACAAGTATAAAAAGTATAGTCACAATTATCATGGGAACTATATATCTTTGGGGTTAAACTAATGTATGAATATAAATCCAAAAAATATGACAAGATTCAAATAAAAAATATCTATAATAATACCTGATATTGTCTTACATGGCCCACTTGAGTGGAAAAATCTCAAAAGAAGAATATTTTATATCTAATGAAAACTAGTTATGCATTATTGGGACATAGTACAACCTATTTAACTAGAGTTCCAACCTATCAACCAATGGATTCCTATGAAATAAAATTTGTGGTGTGTATGTTATTCATAAAAAAAGAACATAAATAAGAAAAAAGATCATATAAACCTCTGAAACCCCTTTATAGAAGCAATCCCATCTATTTTATTGGGAATAAAAATAAAAAAAACATCTATGTTTCTAAAAATTCAGGCTACAAACATGGTTAAAAATCATTGGTATAATCCCAAAAAAAACACTGGCTATAGGTTTCAACCATGGTTTAATGAACCGTGGATGGTATTGGCATGGATATAGGGTAAGTCTAATAGCCACAAATCGTACTTTGGATATAGACATATATACATGGTTTAATTAAGTAAAAAATACATATCACAACATCTTGAAACTGTGGAAAAAGATTAATACATACAGGGCCTATAGACATGGATTGAACACTGGACATTGGGATTTATCCACATTTTCGATAATGTCTATAGGCCCATAGACATAGTTCAAACCATGGATACATCTTCAATTTCCATGAAAATAGAGAAACATTCCCTATAGCCACAGTTAAAAATTGTTGTTTTACATTAAATTTAAATAAAAAACACATTGGGCCTACATGTATTCTTGTTCCACCGAGTTTCTTGCCGACTGAATTCCCCCTATTTCCCCACCCTCTACTTTCCCCGTAGTCCCAAGACCATTCTATCCACCATAACCACCCATGCTAGTCCCCCAACCACACCTGGTCCCCCCATCCTTGACAGAACCACCTGGAACCCTGGACAGACCCCCTTGCACCCTGGACAGACCCCCTCCTGGAAAGACCCCCCTTATACCCTAGACATACCCCCCTCTCAGAAAGACCCCCTTTCACCATGGAAAGACTACCCTACAGGGAATACCCACTAGCACCAATGACAGACACCCCTTCTTAGAAATACCCTCTTGCACCATGTGGTAGAGGTGGCTATATTTTAAATGTAAATAGGGGTGAAACCCAAAAACACCATATTGAGATATACTCAAATGGGAACTGGTGCACAATAATGTCCCTTGATACACTTTTTGTTATAACACTTCTAGGGGACATGCTTAGGATAGTTCACATTTTCATTATAAGCCATTATGAAGGATTTATGAGTAATTATATCCTTATAGAATTTTTTTGATTATAGATAATATGCATAATCTTATAAATTTACGTTAGATATTTTAAAATTTTAGAATTATTAATTGTTATTTATAAACTTACCTAATTTATGTTATTGTTTATAAATGGCACCTAATTGAAGTAATTAGAACTCCAATAATACATATGATCTAAAGAATAAGAAGTATCATATCATTCATGGTATTAATACAACATTTAGAAGGGAAATAGCTTCCCATGTATTCTCAAAATTTGAAAAATAGTATCATGTGTTAATAAAATAGGAAAGGAATTCTTTGATTCATATGGCTTTAAAGGGAAGTAAGAGAAGAAAAGAATGGTAGAGAGAAAGATGGATAAATTGAATAGTGGAAGGAAGTATTTTCCCACATGTGATAACCGTTGAAATAATAAACATGGTAAATGATTAATGGGAATGTGAGTTTGTTATAAGTTTTGAGAAAAAGGGAAAAAATAATGTGATTTAAAGGGTAAGAAAATGGTTTCAAATGTACAATGATTCATTTTCATGGATTTTTAACACTACATGAATCAATGTCTAAATCATCATAGTATTCCTAAAATGATTCTATTAGATAATAATCATGTTATGATATTACCAAATTGGAATATTAATGACTAGTGTTCTTATCTTGTTGTTAAATAATTATTTAATTTGGGTTTTGTATCAATGATAAACTATTTAAATGAATTATGGAAATAAATAAGGGTTGTACTACAGTACTATTTCAATGGGGATTTGAGATTATATGGTTCTAAGAAACATTACTCAATAGTAAGTTAAACTTTTTTGGAAATTACATGGTTGAAGGAAAGATAAACCTTAATATGGTTCTGATACCGAGGTAATGATTTTGCAATAAGATATTATTGATTTGGATAAATTAGATTTGATATTATTGAGTTCATTATAACTAATTAAATGTATGTTTATTCCACTATTGTATGACTTTACATATTTCATGTATATAAAGAGTATTTAAAATATTTTATAAGGAATAAGGAAGTATGAATGTAATAAATAATGTTTTATAGTAATTTAGGGTATTATCGTGTTTTAAAATAATAGATGATGAATGTATTCATATGTTATTACATGGGAAAAAAGATATTCATTATGATTACCTTAAAAATTTTAGACTATGAGTTTGGAGAAAAGTATTTATGATAATAATAAATGTTGGAATGGATTAATATTTATAATAGATAATATCGTTATGGATAAATAATTTCATGAGATTTTTTTCGATTTTTATAAATAGGACAACCTGGAGGTCAGGAGACAACCCATCGCGTCCGGAAAAGCCGTGAGACTAGAACTTACAACCGAAGGGTGACAAGGGTTCATAACCTAAAACTGGACTACATGATGTCCAAGATTGTATAATGTAATTTTTTTAAATAGTCTGACTAATGAAATATAAATTCATTATTTTTGGAACCCTATACGATTTGGATAAATTTAATATCATTGAAATTTATAATACATTGGAGTGAAAGATGAGTTTTCAGTACGAATTAGTTGAAGGATGAACCAATAATTATCATGTATTATTTAAAAATTATTATATGAATTAATTAATTCTTAATCTTTAGGAAAGGGATCAGAAAACAAAAAATGTGTCATCCTAATAACATATGTTTTGTTGAACAGATGATATTTTAAATAATCATATATTGATGTCTTTGAGTCCCTCAATTTTACACTTGTTTGTTATTGATGACCTCAATCACTCTATATAAATATTTATGTTTACCTCCAATTATGTTACTATAATTTCCTCCAATGTTCTACTATAATAAATAATAATTTGGTGGTGACTTTTTCATTTCACTTTCCCTCTTATTAAGACTAAATTTTATTAACCCAATTTCTGATGTGGTTTTTCCACTATGGTATTTTTCAATTTTAAAACATTTATTTTCAAATAAATATTTCAAATTGAGGGGGAAAAATTAATTTAAAAAGGGGATAATGTAACAATCCAGAATTTCATAGTACATTATTTCATTAATGTCATTCAATATCTTGTGTTACACGTAACACTGATTTCATGTGCGGCACAACTAACTAAAGTAGCCATTTAAAAAGAAATTATTAATATTATTAACTGAATTTTTTATTTTATATAACATTTATAATTTTTTTATCTATATTATGATTTTCATAGACAACATAAGAACACATTATTTGTATTCAAATAAAAGAATTGTTTTTAAAAAATGCAATTTTACCACCTATTAGTGGAGAACTCTTTTTAGATCCAATATTTATCACTTTGATATAATCAATTTGAACAAATAAACTTCTTGTTTACAATAGGGACATTAAATGTTTTTTTCGGCAAATTTTTGGTGTTTTTCTGATAACATTCATATTTGGGTGAATAGTGAAAAAATAAATTTTAACTGAAAACTATTTTAATCAAAATAATTTATAGTGTTAAATTAAACATTTGAATGGTTTGGAAGTAAATTTTGAATATATATTTATAATTTAATAATCTTTTTGTCATTATAAGTAATTTTACATTTAAATTTGACATTAACACATGTCAATATTTTGATAGTTTTAACTTTTTTTAAAACTTTCTTTTTGGTTTTGATAATGAGAATTAATTTTTAATAAATGACACATATATGTTTTGAATTTGGTAAAATAGACTTCATTTTTGAATTCATAATATCAAAATTACCTTAGGGTGAATTTTTCATTTTTTATGAAAATATTAATGTTTTTATGAATAGTGAAAAACATTGCATTATTGTTTAAAATAGACTTTTAATTTAAGTAATAATTAATTTTATTTTACAATATTTTAGGTTAAAATAGATGAATAATACATATATATGTTCAATGTAATTCATTGGAGTCATTTTATAATATGTTTAAATATATAAAATTTTATTGAACTTTTTACCGTCTTTTTCCCACCTTCTAAGAGCATTTGAAAATTTGCGTAAAACACAATTTTATCGCTTCTATGAGTTGATTTACAAAAATCTGAGAGACACAGTTAACCTCAGTAAGTAAAATGTAAAAATAGGGTAATTAAGTGTAAAAATGATATAATAATTACCCTAAAACATGTCCTAACTCTATTGGATAAGTGTAATTCTACAAAAAAAATCCTTATTAATAAAATATGATCTGTTAGATCCACATGGATTAGATTTGAACATTTACTATTATTTAATTTAATGAATTGTTAAAAGTCATAAATTCAAATTTTCAAAACTAAAACATTTTTAATATAGGGTTATGATTAAGATAAATTATACTATAAATATTATATAGAAATCAAACAATATTTCCTATATAATGGTCTTTTATTTATAATCTTTAGACTTTATATATAAGAAAATTTATTTATGACACAATGTTGCTGCATCAATTACCTTATTAGTAAATGATTAAAATAATTGATTTTATAAATACCCAAATAAACTTAATTATAGACGATTCACGAATTACACCAATTTTATAGTTTAATATGATATAATAGGGTTAATTCAATAAATTGTTTCGAAGTAATCATGTCATTATGATTTAAACAAAAAATAAATACCAAATAGTGTCAAAATTGACAGAAAATAGTTTTTAAAACAAATACAGTATTATTTGTTGATATAAAATTCCTAAAAATATAAGTTATGGAAAAAGGGGTTAAATAATATTATATATTCCATGAATTAAACACTTTAGGTTCCCTTAGATTTTTAGAGTATGTTTATTATCCATATAATGTAAAAATAAAAGAAAACACGGTAAAAGTTAAATTACTTAACAGCTAGTTAAATATGAAATATAAGGTTACAATGATAACATAAACATGTCTAAAACCTATTTTTTGAGAGTATGTCGACCCATCCCCTCT
Organism: Viscum album; assembly: GCA_963277665.1. NCBI lineage: Eukaryota > Viridiplantae > Streptophyta > Magnoliopsida > Santalales > Viscaceae > Viscum > Viscum album. The sequence continues at coordinate 824,150,367 of OY728162.1, forward strand.
TTATATTCTAAATAAATCATTTTTTTCAATTATAAATAGAATCTTATTTTATTATAATATAATATAACAATATTTTCCTATGGTTCCCCTCACCACTCTTATAAAAGGGAATTTCCCATTCTCTTATTTTACACCTCCAAATCCATTTGAAATGGACAACCCCAGACCAAATATCCTCAAAACATATCTCATCCAATCCTAGAGGCCTTACTTTCGTAAAAAAACTAATCTAACGTTCCCTTTTGATCAACTCAAAAGGTACCACCCGAAAAAGAGTTAATAATTTCACCACCATCTTTCAAGTTATTTTCCTCTTCCACATCCTCTTTATTTTTTGTATCCAAACCAAAATAATAAATCTAGTACCTTCTACATAATATTATGTTATTGTAAATATGGTACATCTATATTCGTTATTTTATACGTCCTATAAATGAAAAAGTCACCATACATGTGTACGTACTGATTACCGTCTCTATGTTGTGGTGTAGTTATATATTAAAACATGTCATTATTTAGATGGGTATAATAATGAGTATACTAATGTAAATAATAATTATAACATGTTAATTATACTTTATATATGATATATCATCCAATTTCATACGATTTCTTCATCAATATAATGATATTTTCTCTCCTGCGTACGTATGGATTACTGTCTCCACAATGCGATGGGATTAATTGCCACGTTCACCATTCAATGATGATTACAAAAAAATATATTATTAATAATTATTTAATATATTAAATAATAATTCAACTAGAAATATATATATATATATATAGTCATCTCATTCACTTACTTCCATTCAATACAATATGAAAACAGAAACAACGTCTATGTGTATGTAAGTCCTACTGACTCCATAAATAGTGTTTTACATTTAATATATATATCTATTATACATATTAATATTATGAATATATATGATATATGAGTCATGTTTTATATTCTGGAAGTTTTTAAATAATGATCGAAATGATATTATCAAGAATAACAGTGTAAAATTTGTATGATAAAGAAAGATATGGTTACCTGAAATGTTAATTTAATGTGGAAATCATTTTCCAACAGCAAGTATAAAGTAATAAATAAACCATGTATGATATAATAAATATGAATATGGTTCTGGTATAATTTAATAACATATAATTGTCATTGTACAGAAGGTTAAACTTACCCTCATCCAAAGGAATGTGCAAGGTAAAGGTTATTTACTCAAACATATTATTACCTGAGAGTGTTCATGTGTAAGTATTTTCTGGGACATACTTACCATATATACCAATGTTTTAGAAAAATTATATAAAAATAAATATTTTTAGGCTTTATGGGATGGTCTAATTAACTAAATCATCAATTTAAATGTTTTAATGGTTTATCGTTCTAAAACCTTTTAATTAATGTCTATATTTTGAAAATGATTTTGAGGATTTATTTATATTGACATGAATGTTTTGAAATGATAATTATATTAAAATGTTTCAATGTGTTATTGGAAACGTTGATTCAAAAATATTTTTTATATTAATCCCATTATACATTTCGAATATTTTAAGCGATTTCATAAAAATGTGTATTTCTCTAAAATAATTTTATTGATCATTTTAATATATGTCAACATCCATTTATGGATTTTAAAATAGTTTGAAGTTGATTTATTATAGATACAGTTATACATATTGTATTGAAGGTTTTGTGATATGTTTGACTGAGGATGTTCTATTTTTATACCATACATGGTTGATGGTTAATGTATTGATATTTCTTATACAAGTTTTAATACAAATGTTTATGTTATGATTCAACCTTTTCATATGTGGAATGCATAAGACTTAGTAAGTAATGAGTGAATCACACTATTGATCCTAGATTCGTCAATAGGTCTCAGGTGAAAAAATAGTTTCTTGTCACAAGGCCATGGCCAAAAAAATAATTTGTAGTCTTGGAACATGGCCTTGACTATGTAGTTATGGTGTTCAGCATTATGCCTTCCCTCATTATGAAATTAGTTATTACATGTTATTATTCTACTTGTATAATATCCATGAGCATTTTAATATGGTAATGTTTGATTAATTTTTTCCATATTATTTTCGTATTTATGTTTAAAAGGTTTTTGTTTTTATTACACATTTTTCCTTTAACGTTTATATCCTCATCTAAATTATTTACCCTTACTGAGCATCTGAGCTCACTAATTTCTTATATTTTATTTTCACTGTATCCCAAGAAGTGTTTTATGATTGCGATTCTTGATTAATCTATGAGAAAATTTTAATTATCAAATGATTATTTATATTGTGATGTATGTTAGAAAGTGTAATGTAACATCAATGTTTGTAATATATTTTTCCAAGGCTTCTAGACTGATCGGTTATTCAGGACATGATTCCTTGTAATCATGAAAATGCAGTAAAATAAGGTACCATCTTTGGGTAACTACGGTTGGGGCGTTACAATTGGTATGAGAAAAATTTTAGTATAATCCTTGGATGATTGAGATAAACTTTTATTAGGGATACATACCCTAAGATATTCATTGAGTATTAATATAAAAGAACATCCGTGAATATTGGTAATGTAGAGATTTTGTGAGTTTTCCAAACAAAACATCTCAGTCTAGATACGATCAGGTATAGGTGAATCAAGAAAAAAATGTACCTAGGGGTAAAACCTAAAAAAACCTCTCTGAGCTAGACTCAAATGAGAACTGGTTCATGACAATGGGTCTAGCTGCATTCTTGGTTACAAAACCCCCAGGGGATATATTTAGGATAATTCATATTTTCATTACAACCCATTATGATGGATTTAAAAGAAAATATTTTCTAAAATAAAACATGTATTTAATTATTATAGATTAAATGCACAATATTTTCAATTTATGTTAGGTACTTTACATGTTTATAATTATGAATTGTGATTCATAAAATACCCTTATGTATTCTATTGTTTAGAAATTGCACCCGATAGAAAGAATGAGAACTCCAACAATATATATGATACAAAGAGTAATAAGGATAATATCTTTCATTGTATTAAGACAATATTTATTAGGTAAAAAGTATCCTATGTATTCTCAACATAGGATGAAATATTATCAAGTGTTAATTAGATAGGTAAAAATTCTCTGAGCCCTATTGCTTTGAAAGGGAGTAAGAGAAGAAAAGGATGGTAGAGAGAATGATGGATAAATAGAAGAGGGGAAAGAAGGATTTTCCCACATGTGGTTACTCTGGAAAGAATCAAAATGGGAAATTTTTGAAGGGAATGTGAGTTTGTTATATGTGTGGAGAAAAAAGGCACCAAGTACATGATTGTAAGGGTAAGAAAAAGGAATCAAATGTACATTTCTTCATCTGTAAGGAGTTGGAACACTACGCAAATCAATGTCTAAATCATTAGAGTATTCCTAAAATTATGTTTTTGGATAATAATCATTTTATTATTATAACACAGAAGAATCGGAATAAGTAGTTTGTTTATGTTTCTATTAAAGAATTATTTCATTTGAGCATTGTATCCATGATGTTCCGTTTATATAAAATATGGAAATAAATAAGGATTGTAATGTAGTACTATTGAATTATGGATTTCAGTTTATATGGTTCTATAAACATGACTCAATAGAAAGTAAACCTTTTTTAATAATACAAGGTTTAAGGAAAGATAAATTGTTAATATGGTTCTGATACTGAGGTATTGATTTTGGAATAAGATGTTATTTATTTAGATAAATTATATTCGATATTATTGGCTACTTTGATACTAATTAAATTTTTTCAATTATTGTTGGAATTTATATTATTTTTGGATATGAGGAGTATATCCAGTATTCTATAATTAATAAGGGATAATTAATGTAATAAATAAATTATTATTTTAAATAAGAGTATTAATATGATTTAAAATATTACATGATGAAGATATTCAAATGTTATTACGTAGAAAAAGACATCTTTATTGTGTTTGACTTCTTTATAAATTTTGGACTATGATTTTGGATAGAAGTATTTTTTATAAGACTAAATGTTGAAATGTATAAGGTTTGATAATGTATAGTATCATTATTGTTAAGGCTTTTCTTAATATTATTTTTGGATTATTATAGATAGTAAAACCCAGAGGTCTGGTGACAACCAATCATGTCCGGCAAGGCTGTGAGACTTGAACCCGATTCTGAAGGGTGACTCGGGTGCATTACCTACCACTAGTCTATGTGATATCATGTATTGTGTAATGTAGTTTTTTTAAATCATCTAAAAAATTCTTATTAATTCATTATTTTTTGAACCCTATACGTTTAGGATAAATAACACATCTTTGAATTTTATTATCTTTTGTCGTGAAAATGAGTTTGTGGTAGGAATCAGTTGAATGTTTAAACCCTTCATTTCATGTATTTTTTCCTCTAATTCTATCAATTAATTAAATATTAAACTTTGTTGAAGGGATCGTGAAACACCAAATGTGTCATCCTAATAACTTATGTTTTTTTGGACTGATTTTATTTTAAATTATCATAGATTGATGGCTTGGAGGCCCACAATTTTACACTTTCTTGTCATTGATGACCTCAATCACTCCCTATAAATATTTACATTTTCCCTCCTATTATATTTCTATAATTTTCACCAATGTTTCTTCTATTCGAAACCCAATTTTTGGGGTGGCTTTTTCATTTCCCTTTCCCTCTTATTAGGACTAAATTTAATTATCCCAATTTCCGATGTGGGTTTTCCACAAAGGTATTTTTCTATTTTTAACATTTTATTTTCAAAGAAAATATTCAAATTGCGAGAATGCAATTTATTGGATGAGGGGATAAAGTAACGCCCAAAAATTTCATAGTACATTATCTCATAAATGTAATTTAATAGCTTGTGCTACACGCGATACCGAGTTCGAGCACACCACAACATACCAATATAGTGGTCCAAAAAGTAGTTATGAATATTATTAACTGAATTTTGAATTTTTTATAATCCTTATAATTTTATAATCCATATTATGTGTTTCTTAGACATTATATAAGAACAAATAAATTTGTTCAGAAAAAATTAGTATTTTTTTAAATGCAATTTTACCACCTTTTAATGGAGAATTATTTTTAAATCAAATATTTGACACTTTATTATATTAAATTCGAAAAAAATAAACATATTTTTTATAATAGGGATATAAAAATTTAGTTTTTTATAAATTTTTTGTGTTTTTCTGATAACTTCCTATTTGGATAAATAGCGAAAAATACTAAATTTTATTTGAAAAAAACTATATAAATCAAAACCACTTATAGTGTTCCATTATAAATTTGAATGGTTTGGAAATATAATTATATTATATTTTTTTAATTTAATACATTTCCTGTCATTATAATTAATTTCTCATTAAAATTTGATATAAACACAGGCAAATCTTTTGATAGTTTTTACTTTTATAAAAACCCTTCGTTGGTTTTGATAAAGGAAATTAATATTAATAAAAATATATTGAAAATATATATTATAAATTTTGTAGAATAGAATTGATTTTTGATTTCAGAATATTAAAATTATATTATGGTGCTTTTTTTATTCTAAAAACTTTAAATTTGTGATGAATAGTAAAAAACATTGTGTTATAGTTTAAAACTCACAATTTTTCTTTAAGTAATTAGTTATTTTATTTTAATATATTTTAGATTAAAATAGATACATATTACCTATATATTTTTAATTTAATTAATAGGAGTCAATTTATAATAAGATTAGATATATAATATTTTATTGAAATTTTTACCATCTTTTACCCATCTTCTAGGAGCATGTGAAAATTTGCATAAAACATAATTTTACCGCTCTGTGAGTTGAATTTCTATATTCCTAGAGATACGGTCAAACATTTTATATAATATTTGGTTCTAATATAATGAAAATAATATATGGTTAATAGTAAATATTGACTTTTATTACCATGGTTAAAAGTAAATAAGGTTATTATGGGTAAAAATGCTATTATAAATACCCTAACACATGTCGTAATTCTATTGGATAAGTGTGATTCGACCAAAAACATCCTTAGGAATTAATTATGATGATTTTTGCCCACTTTTATTAGATTAGGACATTTATTATTATTTAATTTAAAGAAGAGTTAAAAGTGTTAAATTCGTTTTTTCATAACTAAATTTTTTTTAATATTGGGTAATCCATAAGATAAATTCATATATAAATATTTATTATAAATCCAAATAGATTTCATTCATAATTTTATTATATTTATTATTTTTAGACATTATATCAAAACTTTTATTTATGACACAATGATGATGCAGTAATTAACGTATTAATAAAAGATTAAAATAATTGATTTTATAAATACCAAAATAATTTTAATTAGATACTTTTGATTTATACCACAAATATTATAGGTTAATATGACATGTTATGGTTGATTTAATCAATTTCTTATATGTAATCATTCTGTAATGATTTTATAAAAAACCAAATTCCAAATAGTGTCGAAATTGATATTCAATAGTTTTTAAAACAAATACTATATTATTTGGTGATATATTATTCCTAAAAATATAAGCTATATGAAAATGTCTTAAATAATTTACATATTTCCTTAATGACCCACTTGATGTTATCTTGGTTTTGTTGGGTTTGTTTATTAACTATATAATGTAAGAATACATGAAGACATGGGAAAAGATAAATTATATAAATTACAGTAAAATATAATATATAATGTTAAAATGGTAACAAAAATTTTTCTAAAACCTACTTTTTGAAAGGATTTAGACATATAACCACATTAGCTTAAAAATAAATAAATTTTGAGCCATTATAAACCGAAAATTATTTTATTATAAAACAATATTTCAATCTTTTCCTAAGGTGCCCCTCACCAATCTTATAAAAGGGGACTTCCCATTTTATTGTTTTCACACCTCCAAATCCATTTGGATTTGCCAAAACCTGCAAAAATATCCTCTGATCTTCCATGAATTCTTCTTATAGGCCTTAAATTGGTAATAAAGCCACCTATTGAGCACTTTTGATCAACTCAAAAGGAAACACCCGGAGAAGATGTAATAATTTCACCACCCTCATTGAAGTTATTTTCTTCTTCCACTTCCCTTTAATTGTTGTTCCCATAACAAAATAATAACTCCAGTACCTTATACATACTGTGATGTTATTATAAATATATTATAACTATATTTGTTACTCTATCAATACAATAAATGAAAATTTCACCATATGTGCATATGTACATCTTACCATCTCCACGTTGTTGTGAGGTTTGTTATTCAAACATTTCATTATTTGGATTGGTATAATAATTAGTATAACTGATATAAATAGTAAATATAACATTTTATTTATTATTTATATATGAAATACCGTCCAATTTCATATGATTTCATCATCAATATAATTATATTTTCACTCGTGTTTACGTACAAATTACCGTCTCCAGGATGCGATGTGATTCATTTAAACATTCACCATTAAATAATGATTATAAAAATATTTATTATTAATAAGTATGTAATATATGAAATAATAATCCTACTAGATATATATATATATATGTGTGTGTGTGTGTGTATTAACATCCATATCAGTCAATTACTTCTATTCAATATGATATGAAAATAGAAACAACACTTTTGCCGACGTACGTCATACAGTCTCCATAAACGGTTTTTTCCATTTCATATATCTATCTATTATACAGATTTATTTTATAAATATATGTGATATATTAATCTTTTTATATTCAAGATGTATTTAAATCCTGATCTAAATGAATCAATCATGAATAATAAGTTAAAATACGTATGATAAAGAAAGGGGTTATTACACGAAATGTTAATTTAACGTGGAAATAATTATCAAATGTGTAGTATAAAGTCATAAATGAATCATGTATGGTATAAAAAATATGAATATGGGTCTGGTGTAATCTAAAAACATACAATGGACATTATACAGAAGATTAAATGTACCCTCAACCCAAGAAAATTAAAAGGTAAGTGTTATTCCCTCAATCTCATTATTATCTGGAATTGTTCATGTATAAGTATGTTTCTATGACATACTTATCATAGATACCCATATTTCATAAAAAATTTATAAATATGAATATTTTATGGTTGTATTGGAGTGCATATTTAACTAGATAATCATTTTAAATGTTTTAATGATTTATCTTTATAATATTTTTTAATTAATGACCATGTTTTCAAAATGATTTTGAGGATTTCATTATATCAGAATAAAGGTTTTGAAATTTTAATTATTTTAAATGATTCAAAGTGGTTTGGGACAAATTTATTCAAAAATCTCTTTTAAATTACATCCTTTAAAAATTGTTTTACTTTTAAATTATTTCATAAAAAAGGATATTTCTCCCAATGCATTTTTCAGATCATATTCATCGATGTCAACATCCTTTGATGGATTTTAAACTTGTTTGAAGTTGATTTATTATATATACAATCTTCAAAATTTTATTGATGGTTTTGTGATTTGTTTGACTGTGGATGTGTTATTTTTATATCATTCATGGTTCATGGTTAATGTATAGAAATTTTGTCTACAAGTTTTAATACAACTATTTATGTTATATTTCAACCTTTTCATGTGACAAATCCATTGGAGTTATTAATTTGTTGGTGGAGCCCAGAAGAACTCGAGGATGCATCGGTAGGTCTCAGGAGAAAAACTAGTTTCTGAGAAAAAGGCCTTGGAAAACAAATTAGCAATCTTGGCCCGAGGCCTTGACTATGTGGTTATGATTATTCGACTAGTATAATATGCGTGTGATTGTTAATATGTTGATGCTTGATTTATTTTTCCCATATTATGTCCAGGTTTATGTTTAAAAGTCTATTTGTTTATTACACATATTTCCTTAATATTTTATATCTTCTGATAAATTATTTATCCTTACTGAGCATCTGAGCTCACCCCTTTCTTATGTTTAATTTTCCCAGGATCCCAAAAAGTGTTTTATTATTGAGATGCAAGGTTATACTTAGGGATAAATGGCGTTTTCAAAGGATTATTTATGATGTGATGTATGTTAGAATGTGTAATGTAATGTTCATGTATGTAATCAGATTTCCAAGACTACTAAACTAATCGGTCCTTCGGAAATTGGTTCCATGTAATCATGACAATGTATTAAAATAATTCCCCGAATCTAGGTAACATGGGATGGGGCATTACACCCATTCATAAAAATGATATAGGCTCATCGAATTTTAAGGATAAGTTTATCATACCATTAATGAAATCATCAAGGAATAACAATTATAGATTTTTCAAACCTACCCTACCATTTATATTTAACAATACAAGAGTTTTCAGTGATATCATTCCCATTTTGGACACCACTTGGATATCCCCCTCTTTGATATCCACCATCCTAGACCCCCCCCCCCACTCCCCATTCTGGACACCCCCTGGACAACCACCCCTCCCCATAGGACAGAACCCCTCCCTCCCTCCCTCACACCAACTCCCTCCTAGATACCACTCCTCCGGGATAGCCCCCCTATTATACAACACCCTCAACTCCGGACAGACCCCTCCTGGAAAGACACCCCCTCCCTATACATACCCTTTACACACAACCTCCCCCCTAGATAGACCACCCATCATGGACACCCCCCATCCTAGACACCCCACCATCCGCAAAGCTCCCACTCTACCCCTGGACACCCCATCCTGGCCCACAATGATCCATAATGATTTCAGAAAAACATAATTCCAAAAAAAAAGATGAACAATTAATATGAATCAATACAAATAAAGTATCCTATGATATTACATAAAAATTAGAAATATGAAAAAAATTCTCAAAATTTTTGAATTCCCATCATCCCTATATACCCCTTGCATCCCCTCCCTACAAACCCCCATCCTTAGACTGATCATCCCCAACCTACAAACCCCCACTCTGGAAAGAGGGCCCATGACCCCCCTTCCATGACAAACCCCCACCCTATAAACCCCCTAAACACGTTAATAAATATTTTAGAAGTAGCGAATAAAGATGAGGATAACAAAAAAACCTATTATAGACTCTTAATAACATCACAATAATTTAATCATTTTATACTAAATAAGAATACATGAGAATCATATCTTTTTCAATAATTTTTAAATTCATGATGTTGTTCTAAGAAATCATCCCTATTCAATTTTTTTATAAAATAAATGCTCTTATAGAAACCCACGTTGATTGTTGGATTTTCAAAAAAAAATGATAAAAATTTAAAACGTTCTTACTAAAAAAATACAGGAAAATCATAAAATTTCAATGACTTTTATATTTAGGATGATTTTATGAGATTTATATCCTCTTTCATTTTGAAAACATGAATTCCATCTGTTACAATTGTAATCAATGTGGTCGATGGAGTGATAAATGATTTTCTAATTCAGTTATTTTTGTTTAAAATCCAAATCATGAATGAATCCCATAAGAGTGGATAAAGGAAACAATTATACTTTTAGAAGATATAAAATGTATAAATTTTAATGCACTATACATAAGCTTAAACATATGGTAAGATGGGATAATATAATAAAAAACTTCATATAAAAGAAAATATATTCAAAAAACATAGTTGGAAGGTGATATTGACAAAATATAAATAACAAATATCTACTATATAATAATTCATGTTGATATATAATAAATCCCAATTATAAAAAACACATATATTATAATGGAATAAATTTTTAGAAATCATTTAAATATCATAAATAAAGATGCATTGAAGTGGATTCATAAATAATCCATAGTAACAAAATAACCCATGGTTAAACCACCACCAAACATGAAATACAACACTAGACACACTACACATAGCCCATGTACCAGCCCCCTTTCCCCACCCACACCCTCACCGTGAACTAGCACCCTCACCCCTTGGTCTTTCACACCCCCTTCCCCACTTGCACACTTTCCCTCCATTCATCATTGCACACTCCCTTTAAATCCTCCCCCTGCCCCTCCACTTGGACACCCCCCTCTTTCACCCCATGTTGCCCCACCCCCTTCTTCCATGAACCCCACAAGCACCCTCATCTATGTATTTCATAGAATTTTCATTGATAGAAACAAATCAATTTGGATAATGCATTAAACATAGTGGATATACATTCTAGATGATGAGAAACAAATACAATTTCATGATCATCACATATGCACTAAACATATTTTTTTCTTTTTTAATAGTTAATGTTTGAAAATTAATAGCTTTAAAAAATAGAAAATCAAAGTTGAATAACTAAGGTTCATGGATTAATTGGTATTTGATGACACTAGACACAATATTCTCAACATAAAATAATGACGTAACTCATGGAATAAAATAAATTTTAGTAAGAAGGATTAAATCTAGAAAGGAAGAGATAGAACAATAGTGATTCTAGTTAATCTCATAAAATTTAATTTCTAACTCATTAGTGGGGAACAAGATAGGAATATTATATCCATTGAATAATATAAAAGGATATGTAAAAAAATTGTGTCCATTTAACCCAAACATCCTTTTTTATGTGGTGGAGAATGAAGGATATCATATTATCCTAAAACATTTTCATAATCACACTTATGCTATGATAATTTTTAAAAATTCATAATCATTTAAAATACATAAAAGAATAAGGAAAAAATTTCAATGATATTGGATAAGTTAGTGATGTTGGACGTGTGGGGGGAAATTTCACACAATTCTATTGGTGAATAAAGTTATTATTCTCTATTTATTCCTGATTGTGGTAGGATGAAATGGTTTATGAAAAAATTATTCAAATATAGAGTGTTTAAGAGTCATAATTATTTCATTATATTAGTATAGAATATATTTGGAATAAAAATCTTGAAGTTATATATTTTAAATGCAATTAAATTTACTGATAATCGGGTGAATGAAAATCCCATGAAAAAAATGATAATACACCTAGAAAAAAAAGAAAAAAAATAAAACAAACTAGTGATTTACATAGTTTATATCTAAAAGGTCTGTTTTTAATTTTATATGAAGATAACTATTTTTAAGTAATTTGGTATAGGAAAAATACAACATTGGAATACTTTTGGATTTTGGGGGGTAAATTGTTTATTCTCAAGAAGGAGAAAACTGAAATATTGAAACTCATGGGGATGGTGGAAATTTACATGTGAATTCATCTAAAATCACAAAATAATAATTATAATAAAATTCATGAATGTCTTAAAATTCAAGATGCAGCTTTTGTGAAAATGATCAAAAAATTAATCAAATAGCGAGTTTTCATAGAAATACAATGATAAAAATTTAGATGAATGCAATACTACGTAGATGCTTTAGTGAGTTAACTATATGGGAGAACACTATGATGGAGTATAATCATAGGAAGAATGAAATTATGATGTATTTAATGTAGGATCAATTTCTTAAACAATGTAATGAAATAGGGATGAAGTCAATGAATAAAATATCATTGGCGATTGGATAACTATTGTACAAAAAAGAAGAATGCAGACTCTTCAACAAACATCTATATAATCTCAAGTAGATACTATGTTTTTTAAATATTCATCCATATATGAAAATATTTACACGCCATTATTTTTAATGAACACTATGTTCAATAGTGTTCATGATATGAAACACTAATCCAAAACAAATCCTGAAATATTATCATTTAAATATGATCAATATAACTTAACACTTAAATTGTAATTTATCAAAAATATTGAAAAATATATTAAATAAATATAAATTTCAAAATAAATATATATTTAATGATAAATATTCAATAAATAATCACTAAATATTTAGTAATGTCTTTTTATTCTTCAAAGGTGCACATTACTACGATATGTTTTTTATTTATTTTTTGAGAAAATATTAAAAAAATTATAGAGAATTTCGAAATTATATTTGAATAAAGGGACATCATTTATTAATTAGGAATGTAAAAAATATCTACTCATATTTTTTTGAGAATTCTCTAAAAATTATGATTCTTCCATGAACATTAAAAAATAAAAAAATATAATTTTATATGTTTGTGGTGTTATTTCTCTATGAAAATAGTGTTATACAGAATTTCAAAAGAATAAAATTCCATAGACGAAAGATCATGGAATATTTTCCATCTTATTCACCACTAGTTCATTCACATTCAGGAATAAACATTGTGATAATAGAATGAGGGGAAAATTTTATTCCCATATATGTGTTTTTCAATATGGGATTGGATGATCAAAATATTATATTATTTTCACTATATCTTATAATTATATCAATGATGTACCCCTAATAATTTTTGAATATGTATTTTCATGGTGAAAAAATTAATATTCCCCATTTATTTTTTATCTTCATTATAGAATAAGAATTATATATTCCAATAATCCATGGAAGACCAATCATTGAAACTAAAAAATAATTTATAAATGTCATCCAATGATGATTAATTTTCAGAGTTATTGATGAATAAGTCATATTTTATCTTATTTAAAATATTAATCCTGAAATAATATCATAGTATTTCTATATAATATTTTCTACAAAAAAACACCCATACATCATGCGTATATAAATAATAAAGGGGGTAATATAATAAAAGAAACTGATGATATAGTGGAAACTAAGGATCATAATTTTTAACCATCAAGTGAGGAGGAACTTGAAGTAATGCAATGGTGAAAACACTTGTAAATATATTCTTATCTAAAATTAATTACTTCAATCATCAATATATTATTTCTTTAGTTTAATCAATTAACATAAACACTATGGTAGTTATTCATGGGTGAAAAATACTATTTTACAGTGATTATTAATGCACAATTAAGAAAATAATATGAATAATAATTGTTAAATGTTATAAGGAAAAGGAAAAAATCACTAAATTTTTGTTTTTCAATCATAAACCGAATTAATCCTTTCATTTTCACAAAAAACCTACAACTACAAAAATGTATAATACCGAAAAATAGTTATAAATGATAGATAGATCGCTGAGAAATATATGGGATAACTCACTTTATTTATTTCCATTATAAGTGTAATTAATCCTACCACTTTCACAAAAATATCACTGTTAAAGGATTTGAGAAAACTATTATTGTTAATACATGTGAGACTAAAATAAATATAAAATATTTTTCCATGAAAATGTTTCTTAATCTACTTGATGTGGGGATTATGATTTCAATATAAAAAAGTAAAGGGGTTTCCACATTACAAGAAATTCCAAATTAGGTTGGAAGACTATAATAATTACCGATGATAAAGAGACGATACCAACAATAATAGTTACATGATATTGGGTATGGATAAACTATAAAATACTAGAATCCTCTATAATAATGGAAAACAAACCATTATTAATTTTGGATAAATTATTTATAGGTTATATCAGTATGTGTTATATTTCATTTTATATTGACAATCTAGTTACCACAAGTTACTTTTTTTTAAATCAAAAAGAGAATAAATTGTTTACTTACCCATATAAAATATTCTTCTATCATTTAAAGTATTTTGGGATGTTTAATGAACTAGTGAATATTCTATGGTGTGTGACACTTATTTTTAAGATCATGATAGAAGAATGTCTTGATATTTTCATGGATGATTTCATAGTATATTGCATATCCATTAATGTATTACTATACAAAAATGAGTTGGTACTTAAATGATTTGAAGAGAATTTATTAGTTCACAATTAGAAAAATATCAACTTCATAGTTCAAGGCAGTGTCACTCTTTTTAATAGAATGTCTAAACATGGAATCAAGGTTGATCTAGTAAAGAACAAAGACATACAAGATATCCACGATCAAAATACAATGAAGGGAATTATAATATTTCAATGATATAAAGGATTTTTCTACCACTTTATGAATAGAATTTTCAAGATATCAAGGACTGTCAAAAATATTTTTTCACTGTAATTTTTTTATATTTTAATCATCATGTAAAGAAGAAATTATTTATTTGAAAACGAATTTGTTGGCCAGACCTGTAACTCCCCCAGCTACCCAGAGTTGGTGCATTACTTCGTAACATTGGCATGATCACAAAAGATCAAGTCTCGAAAGCCCGATTAGTTTAGTAGCCTTGGAAACACTAGATACATTAATAAATGTTACATTACATCATAAAGTAAAAAACATCAATAACAAAGTCTTCATAGTCCCCACTCATATCCTCTTCCGACTATCCCTGCAGGTCATTTATAAAATACTTCTTCACATCCTGGAAAATATTAAAACTTTGAAAGGGGTGAGCTCAGATGCTCAGTAAGGATAACAATATTGCGGAAGGTTTCATAAATAAACATTAAGAATTAAGGAAATGTATAACTAAAGCAAAAGCCTTTCTAAACTTGAACTTCAGCAGAATATGGAAAAAATAATGTTAAATAATACCATTTACTTACTCACATGGATATTCTACTAGTCGAATAATCACATGCAATATCAATAACCACATTCATAATAGTGGAATGCATAATGCTAGACTATCATAACCATGTAGCCAAGGCCTCGTGCCAAGACTACAAATAAGATTTTGTCAAGGCCACGTTCCAAGACACTAGTTTGTCTCATGAGACCTACCGATGCATCGAGGAGCTATAGTGGGCTCCACCCGTCACTTATTAAGTCCAATGCATTCCTCATATGAATAGGTTTAAACATATCATAAACCATAACATAATCGTATCACATAAAACATGCATAAAGGAAACATAACATTTCCACATTTCAATCACAAGATATCAATACAACACATTGATGTAATAAAAACTCTTTCAAAACCATTTTCAATACCAAAATTAAAGAAAATTAAAACTTTGTATTTATTTTTCATTTTTAAAAGTTATGGCTTGTAGAGGAATCCGAAACTCAAATAATGGTCACGACGGTGGAGAAGACGTTGTCACCGCATACGTATGACAAAAACATTCCCATTTGTCGTCTAGTAAAACGTTTCATATAAAAAAGATTCCTTTTGGATAAACGTAAAAGTCAAAGGTGTTTATACACCGTATAAAATAAGGTTTTGTATAAAACAAAATATGCCTCAATGAAAGGAGATTGAGACGAAGTCCCATTCAAATATCATTTTTAAAATAAAATAGATATATTATGTCTATTCACTATAAGTACACATAAAGAAAGTACAAATACAAGATATGACATAATAATATCATGACATAATTTGAAAGTAGAAGATTAACCCAAGGAATGGAAACTAGGTTACGAAATTCCCTTACCTCGTGTCTGACTTGACTCGATCATTCTTTAACCTCCAGAATAATAAACTAGAGTTAATTTCTATTTACTTAAGAACCTTTTTCATGTTCATTATTCCTTTTATATAACTTATTACCATGTTATGAACATTATGTAATTATTTAAGTTAATAATGGTCATTTTGTCAATCTTTGGTACTTGAGTCAAAAATAAACTTTTTATAATTACAAGTTGTTCATGTGGTGAAATATACATTATATCCAGAATTATATTCATTATGTAGATATCATATATATCATATATATCCAGTATATACATTCATTTAAAATATTACATAACATTTAGAGGTAAGAAATGAAATGCACCGTTCATGGAGACGGTAAGTCGTACGTACGCATGAACGCTACTTTCATTTCTATTTCGCATTTAATGGAATGAAATCATAATAGTATAAAGGTGTATTATAATTCCAGTATAATATCATATATTATATCATTTTCTCAATCCTTTATACATCCCACATATGGCATTAACGATTCAAATCACTTTGAGGGGGCGGTAGTCCGCACTTCCATAAATGAAAATATCGCATTAACCCATAATAGAAACCATAAATGAATGCCATAAATGAAAAATACAGAATCTTAAGTAACAATTAAACAAATTATATATCATATATAAATATAGTGACATCTTAATGTACACCTTTGAAGGTTTTTTATGAGTGTTGAACAATCATCGTTTCGTGAGGCAGAATTTGTCATCCATAGAAACAGTATGTTCTTTAACCATTAGATGTAGGTGTGTGTAAGTGTAGCTCGAATAATTATTATAACAACATCATAGTATATTTATGATACTGTTGTTTTTAAAAAAGAAATGAATAATAATAGTTTATGGGTTTTGAGAAGAAAATTAAAACAAAATAACATAGGAGAACACAGTACCTTAAAATCGGGTAACTCTTTTTTGATTTGATCCAAAGGCTTCCTTGGGAAGAATTCTGACCAAATTGAGGGTTCTAGGAGAAAGATAGGGAAGTTGGTAGAGTATTTGGGCAGTGTTTGGCCGAGACAAAAGGCTTTGAATGTGTGAGTAAGGTGGTAGTGGTGGGGGCCTTTTATAAGTGGAAAGGAAGGGCACTCTTGGAAAGTAATGAAATGTTACTTTATTATATAATGAGTTTCAGATTTTAAAGGTCCCACACTTATATAATTATAGGCTAACGTGATAGGGGTTATAAATCTACTCATCAAATATGTTTTTTACAAGTGTAAGCCTTGTATTTTACATTATCTTTTCATTTTATTTAAATCGTTAATTAATTAGGTAATCGCTGCATCATGATGGTGTCATAAATAATTATATTATTTAATGTCTAAAAATTATAAAAAAAAATATCATGATATATGTAATATTTTTATCTTTGTAATGAAAATTTATAGGAAAAACTATGACTTGTATAACCCCATTTAAATTTTTTTTTAGTAAAACAACTTATGTTTGTGACATTTTTATTTTAACTTTAAATAAAAGTTATTTATGTCATTTTCCTACCAATGTGGCTCCATGGGGTCCACAAGTTGACCCATGGATTGTCTTGGTCGGCCATTACACATCCAATAGGGGTAGGACAAGTTTCAAGGTCATTTTATATTATTATAACACTATCTTTACCATAAATTTCACTAATTACCATTAATCGCGATTAATTAAAATTAAAAGTTACTATTCACCAAAAAAGTATTTTAATCCCATTAAACCAAATTTTACTTCCTAATGACAACCATTTATGTCGGATTTTTTAAAATCAAATCATAGATGTGGTAATATTTCATTTAAATGAAAAATCAGTTATTTAACTACCACTTAGTGGTTTCACTATTCATCAAAAATTGAAGTTTTTCAGAACAATTGCAAAATTTCACCCTAAGATCTAATTGATATTTAGAATTCAAAAATGATGTCTATTTTATGAAATTCCAAACATATAAGTTGCATTAATTAATTTTATAATTAATTCCTGCTGTCACAACAAACAACGTGTTTTTAAGAAATAATATATATCAAAAGATTGACAATTGTTTATGTCCAATTTCAATGTTAAATTAATTATAATGACCACCATTGGATAAAATTGTAAAAATATATTATAATTATACTTTAAAACCACTAAATAGTGAAATTTATCACTATAAATTATTTTTATTAAAAAAGTTGTTTTAAGTATTTTCACTATTCATAAAATTTTGTAAGTTCTCGGAAAATTAGAAAAAAAATTCAACATAGGCTAATTTCGACATTCCGAAGGCAAAAATGAAGTCCATTTTGAAATATACAACTTCTATAATTTTAAAAAGTGGGTATTACTATTCATAACGAATACTTTTATTAGTCGCGGTGTGTTAGAACTCGAAGTTGTGTACAATGCAAGCTATTGCATTATTGAATGAGAAGAATATCGTGGAAGCTCAGGGTGTTACATTCTCCCCTAATAAATAAATTGAATCCTTGAAATTTGAAATTTTTCTTTGAAAATAAAAGGTTGAAAATATAAAATACCTTTGTGGAAAACCCACATCAGGAATAAGGTTAATATAAATATAAAATTAAAAGAAATAAAGAGAAGTACAATGGTCACCCAAGATAGCCCATATTAGGATTCTATGAAAATATGGATATGGAAGAAAAACAAACCATAAAGGTCTGATGAAGAGTTGTAAAAAACTGGATTAGGAGAAAGTTAACCATAAGAAAATCACAAACTTGTGATTGGTTAAACGGTCATGGAATCCCCAGTTGGAAAAGCTAACCGGCAACGTTTTTGTTTTAAGTTACCTTTTATAAAGTTGATGAATTTATTTAGGATATTTAATAAGAATGTAAGGGAATATACATACTTGTTATGTATACTTTCACTTGTTAATAAATTTTTACCAGAAACCCATCTTTTACTCCAAATGGTAACATAACTCAAAAATATTCTATTTATCCTAATTGAATAAGGTTCTAAATATTACCACATACCATTTACATTAGGAAAAATATTTTGTAACCAGGGACTTCTTATAGGCTAGTGGTTGGTAATAAAGGCATATCACACTATGGTTGTGGGATCGATTCCTGCAGCTTTGTCCGATGTGACAGGTTATGCCCCACCCTGTAGGTTGTCTTTTTCCTAAAACTATAGTATTATAATATTCCAAAAATAATCTTCAGAAATGTTTTAACCTTAATCAATACTATCCAAAGATCAACTTAATCCATTCCATCCTTTATAGTTATCCAAAATACCTCCGTCCAGACTTTCTCTAAAAGGTCTCTAAATTCCAAAATCAATTGTAACATCAGATTCCCCAAACAAAGTAATGTTTCCCTTATTATCACATACTAAAAATATGATTACCTTCATCATATTAAATCCTTACTGAAAACAACATGTACCGCAGTACAATACATTTATATATCACATTATTCTTATAACCATAATCTAGTTCTTGATTCCAAAAACACAAATACAATAATTATTCAACTTCATATGTAGTAACAGCATAAGCTTGGCCTTGATCCCTTGGCCTTTTCTGAGGTAAGTTTTCCTGACGCTGAGGAAATTCATTTGAATAATTACCCATTTCCCTACAATTGTAGCATTCAACATTGATAGCCTTTTTCTTTCCATTGCAATCACGCGCCTGGTGACCTTTTTCTCCACATTTATAACAAACTCCCATTCTTTTTAGGCAAGTACCAGGGTGATTCCTCCCACAATTATCACATAATGGAAAATCCTTCATTCCCTTTTTCCCTTTATCTGTCTCTTGTTCCACCATTCTCTTCTTCTCTTGCTTTACTTTATTGTCATAAGACTTAGATAATTCCTTTTCTATCTTGATAGCACATCAGACTATATCTTGGTATGTTGAGAAAGATTGTGATACTAAAGCTCGACGGAGAAATAGTTTTAACCCATGAAATAAACGATCAATCTTACTTCTTGGGTTATGTATATAATCTGTAGCATGACTCGCTAACCTTGTAAAGTTAGCCTCATACTTTGCGACATTATCATCCTTCTTTTGCCTCAGACTCAGAAATTGCCTTTCCATATCAGCTCGATGGTCATGTTGAAAGTATTTTTCTAAGAAAATTTCCTTAAACTCCCTCCATTTCATACTTGATACTTCTTCATCTTCCTATGTGTTTTAAATCAGCGACCACCATTGATCGGTATCTCCAGTGAGGCGGTAAACTTCCATGATAACCTTTTCCCTTTCACTACTCCCCAAGGCGTGGAATATTTTCTCTAAGGAGTTTATCCATTGCTCAGGTACTAATGGATTTTTCCCCCATTAAATGTTGGTAGTTGTTTCCTCAAGAAGTGGTCTAACATTGATCCTCCACGTTGCGGATCAGGGTGCTTCATATGAGTAAGGTTATTATTCATAACCTGAGTGAGTTGTCCTAGTATGGTAATAAGTTGATCAACACCAGTTGTATCTCCAGCTCCATAATAATTATATTGAGCAGGAGGGAAATCCCTACACGGAGTGCGTGCATTGATATGGTTTCCATACCTTCCACTAGGCGCCATTTCTAAACAATGTCATAAACTAGATTAGTTTATGAATCAAAATACATAATTCCATACTAATAAAATACTTAACATAAATTGAACTATTTATGGATATAATCCATATTTATAAAAAAAATTCTTTGAGGAAGTATATACTCATAACCCTTCATAGTGGTTTGTAAAGAAAACGAGAATTATCCTAAGCATATTCCCCGGGAGTGTCGTAACCAAGAGTGCAGCAATTCCCGTTGTCGTGCACCACTTCCCGTTCGAGTCTAGCTCAAAGAGGTGTTTTCGGGTTTTACCCCTAGGTACATCTGTGCCCGAGCCGCCTCTACCTGCTCGTATCCAGACAGGGATGTGTTGATCAGAAAACTCACAAAATCTCTATAATACCAAAATTCTAGGATGTTCTTCTATACTAATCCTCAAAGTCTACCTTCGGGAAATGTGCCCTAGTCAGAGTTTATATAAATCTAGCTTCCAAGGTTAGTACGAAATTGCCTCTGATACCTACTGTAACGCCCCAACCCCAGCTACCCAGATTCGGTGCATTACTTCGTAACATTTGCATGATCACAAAAGATCAAGTCTCGAAAGACCGATTAGTTTAGTAGCCTTGGAAACACTAGATACATTCATAAATGTTACATTACATCATAAAGTGAAAAAATACAATAACAAAGTCTCCATAGTTAACACTAATATCCTTTTATGACTATCCCTACAGGTCATTTATAAAATACTTCTTCACATCCTAGAAAATATTAAAACATTGAAAGGGGTGATCTCAGATGCTCAGTAAGGATAACAATATTGCGGAATCTTTCATAAATAAACATTAACATTTAAGGCAATGTATAACGAAAACAAAAGTCTTTTTAAACTTGAACTTCAGCATAATATGGCAAAAATAAAATTAAATAATTCCATTTACTTACTCAAATGGATTTTCTACTAGTCGAATAATCACATGAAATATCAATAACCACTTTCATAATGATGGAATGCATAATGCCACACTATCATAACCACGTAGCCAAGGCCTCATGCCAAGACTACAAATAAGATTTTGTCAAGGCCTCGGGCCAAGAAACTAGTTTGTCTCATGAGACCTACCGATGCATCGAGGAGCTATAGCGGGCTCCACCCGTCACATATTAAGTACAATTCATTCCTCGTATGAATAGGTTTAAACATATCATAAACCATAACATAATCTTATCACATAAAACATGCATAAAGGAAACATAAAATTTCCACATTTCAATAACAAGAAATCAATACAACACATTGATGTAATAAAAACACTTTCAAAACCATTTTCCATACCAAAATTAATGAAAATAAAAATTTTGTATTTATTTTTCATTTTAAAAAGTTATGGCTTGTAGAGGAAGCCGAAACTCAAATAATGGTCACGACGGCAGAGAAGTCGTTTTCGCCGCATATATACGACAGAAACATTCCCTTTTGTCGTTTAGTAAAATGATTCGTATAAAAAAGCTTCCTTTTGGATAAATGTAAAAGTCAAAGGGGTTTATACACCGTATAAAAGACGGTTTTGTATAAAACAAAATATGCCTCAATGAAAGGAGATTGAGATGAAATCCCATACAAAGATCATTTTTAAAATAAAATAGATAAATTATGTGTATTCACTATAAGTACACATAAATAAAGTACAAATACAAGATATGACATAATAATATCATGACATAATTTGAAAGTAGGAGATTAACCCAAGGAATGGAAACTAGGTTAAGAAATTCCATTACCTCGTGTCCGACATGACTCAGTCGTTCTTTAACCTCCTGAATAATAAACTAGAGTTAATTTCTATTTACTTAAGAACCTTTTTCATGTTCATTATTCCATTTATATAACTTATTATCTTGTTATGAACATTATGTAATTATTTAAGCTAATAACGGTCATTTTGTCGATCTTTTGTACTTGAGTCAAAAATAAACTTCTTATAATTACAAGTTGTTCATGTGGTGAAATATACATTATATCCAAAATTACATTCATTATGTAGATATCATATATATCATATATATCCAGTATATACATTAATTTAAAATATTACATAACATTTAGATGTATGAAATGAAATGCACCATTCATGGAGAGGGTAAGTCGTACGTACGCATGAACGCTACTTTCATTTCTATTTCGCATTTAATGGAATTAAATCATAATAGTATAAAGTTTTATTATAATTCCAGTATAATATCATATATAATATCATTTACTCCATCTTTTATACATCCCACATATGGCATTAACGATTCAAATCACTTTGAGGGGGCGGTAGTCTGCACTTCCTTAAATGAAAATATCGCATTTACTCATAATGGAAACCATAAAGTTATGCCATAAATGAAAAATACAGAAGCTTAAGTAAAACATATACGTATTATATATCATATATAAATATAGTGACATCTTAATGGCCACCTTTGAAAGTCTTATATGAGTGTTGAACAATCATTGTTTCGTGAGGTAGAAATTCGCCATCCACAGAAACAATATGATCTTTAACAATTAGATGTAGGTGTGTGTAAGTGTAGGTAGAATAATTCTTATAACAACATCATAGTATATTTAGGATACTGGTTTTGTTACAAAAAAATGAATAAAAATAGTTTAGGGGGTTGGATAAGCAAATTAAAACAAAATAACATAGGAGAACACATTACCTTAAAATCGGGTAACTCTTTTTTGATTAGAGCCAAAGGCATCCTTGGGAAGAATTCTGACCAAAGTGAGGCTTCTAGGAGTAAGATAGGGAAGTTGTGAGAGTATTGTTGCAGATTTTGGACGAGCAAAAAGGCTTTGAAAGTGTGAGTAAGGTGGTAGTGGTGGGGGCCTTTTATAAGTGGAAAGGAGGGGCACTCTTGGAAAGTAATGAAATGTTACTTTATTATATAATGAGTTTCGGATTTTAAAGGTCCCATACTTATATAATTCGAGGATAAGATGATAGGGGTTCTAAATATACTCATAAAATAGGTTTTTTACAATTTTATGCCTTGGATTTTACATTATCTTTTCATTTTATTTAAATCATTAATTAATGAGGTAATCGCTGCATCATCATGGTGTCATAAATAATTTAATTTATTTAATGTCTAAAAATTATAAAAAAACTATCATGATGTTGGAAATGTTTTTATATTTCTAATTAATATTTATAGTCAAAAATATGATTTGTATAACCCCATTTAATAATTGTTTTAGTAAACCAACTTATGTTTGTGACATTTTTATTTTAACATTAAATAAAAGTTATTTATGTCATTTTCCTACCAAAGTGGATCCATGGGGTCCCCAAGTTGGCCCATGGATTGTCTTGGTCTTCCATGACACATCCAATAGGGGTAGGACATGTGTCAATGTCATTTAATATTATTATAACACTATCTTTACCTTAAATTTCACTAATTAACTTTAATCGCGATTAATTAAACTTAAAAGTTACTATTCACCAAAAAAATTATTTTAATCCCATTGAACCACATTTTACTTCCTAATGACAACCATGTATGTTGTTGTTTTGAAAATAAAATCACATAAGTGGTAATATTTCATTTAAATGAAAAATAAGTCATTTAACTACGACTTAGTGGTTTCACTATTCATAAAAAATTGAAGTTTTTCAGAACAATTGCAAAATTTCACCCTAAGATATAATTGATATTCCGAATTCAAAAATGATGTCTATTTTATGAAATCCCAAACATATAAGTTTAATTAATTAATTTTATAATTAATTCTTGTTGTCACAACAAACAGCGTGTTTTTAAGAAACAATATATATCGAAAGATTGACAATTGTTTATGTCCAATTTCAATGTTAAATTATTTCTAATGACCACCATTGGATAAAATGGTAAAAATATATTATAATTATACTTTAAAACCACTAAATAGTATAATTTATCACTATAAATTATTTTGATTAAAAAAGTTGTATTAAGTATTTTTCACTATTCAAAAAAATTTGGAAGTTCTCAGAAAATTACAAAAAAAATCAACATAGGGAAATTTTGACATTCTGAATCAAAAATAAAGACCATTTTGAAATATACAACTACTATAATTTTAAAACATGGGTATTACTATTCATAACGACTACTTTTATTAGTCACGGTGTGTTAGAACTCGAAGTTGCGTACACTACAAGCTATTGCATTATTGAATGAGAAGTGTATCGTGGAAGCTCGGGGTGTTACAAGACCAATCATGATATTTCTAAATTTTTAGAAACATTACATCATAAATTGTGATCCAACTAATTTCATTATAGGACATAAACTATGATAGTGGGTAGATCATATTTTTAAAACTATCTACTTTGACATCCATTCACATAATAATTCTCAAAAAAATTAAACTGTCAATGAGAAAAAAACATATAATAATAGTTATTTCTATTGATAGTTTCAAACATTATTTATTAATCTTTGTTGTGATTTTATAAAAAGATAACACCTCTTGATTTATTTTCTAAAAATGGATTATAATCCATGATTTATTTAGTTTATCTTCATAATTCAATAGTTTAATTGGATTACGTCGAAGAAAATGTATTTGATATTGCAGTGGCTGGCCATTGTTTGAGATTTCTCAAAAAGAATACAGAAGAGGAGGAAGAGGGAGAAACATACGATGAGTTCCTGGATGAGATTCTTTTCTGTACTGATTTAAAATATCATCCATTGTTTTCCATCATTTTAGATTATTCAGAAAATGATACCATAAATCATTCTTTTCTATATATGTAATGAATAAAATTTTTAGATAATTATAAACATTTTTTATGATAATCAAATATTAAACATGTAATGTAGTGAGTGACTAATTTGGTGATGTGTGCCAAAATCCAAGGGGAAGATCATTCCATAATTTTTTTATTCATCACCAAACACGGGACACAATTTAAATTGTAGAATAATGTACATGATAATATAATGTGGATTAATTTTCTTGACATCCACAATGATGCAAGTGAGTTCATATTATGCTATTATTGATACCAATAAATAGATAATAATGGGAAAATAATTGATATTCCAAAAAACCCAATTCTAAAATTTGATGTTTTTGATGTATGGACAATTGATTTTATGGGGCCGTTTTCTAAATCTATGAGAAATAGAAACACACTATAGTATTTTATTTACATAACTAAATGGGAAGTATATGATGCCACAAAGAAAACATATCTAATTTAGTGATGAAATTCTTAAGAAAGAACATATTTTATCTTGTTGGTATGTCAAGGCTACTCATAATTTCTTGAGGAACACATTTAAAAAATTATATATTTTTGGTTGCGCTAGAAAATTAATGAGTTTAATACAATACCATATTCCCTCACCACACACAACCTATGATAAATTAGAATTATCCAACTGAGTAATTATAATGATTTTGGAGAAAATTAAATGTTCAATATATAATGATTCTAGATAAAATTCTAATAATAATTTATAATAATAAATGATATATTTTAAAATTATGACTACTATTTACCCCATTTAGGATTATTTATGAGGAACTAGGCTATTTAATGTTGGATATCGAGCATTGATAAAATACGATTATGAAGAAAGTGTTTATGGACACACACCATGATATAAAGATATAATTATATTTTGATAAATTACAAGAGATTGAAAAATATACATATAATAATTAAAAGATCTATAAATAGAATATCAATAAGTTATATGATTTATGAATCATCCCCTGAATATTAATACCACAAGATACAATACAATTTTTTAATATTTTTTGAGATTGTTTCCAGGAAAACTACAGTCACATTGGTCACGACCCTTCATGGTATAAATTCCTTTTCACATGGATCCATTTATATATAAATATTGAATGATACATTATTAATTTTCAATAAAAATGGATGAATATATACATAAATAATATCCATAATTAATTTACTCTATCTCTCAAATTTTAAAGATAATTCAATGTTATATCTAGATATTGACATTAATAAAATTACTTGGTATAGAGGAACCTATGTATGTTTTATTTTTTGTTTCTATAATTATACTTTATATTCGTTCGAAATTATAAGTATAAAATAGTTTTGATACTTTAGGGAACTCTCCCCTACTCCCCAAATAAATATCTAATTGATACAACATAAAATTTGATAGTTGTAAATACCAACAGATAAAATGAATCATTTTTAAGTTGCATCCAGATATATCATGTCATGAACCAACACAGGTTGACCCTGAACCGATCACCTATTTCGGTCCACAACATGGCACAAGTTCCATTCTCAATCATCCTATGCTGGCAACAAGCTCCAAGGCATCTGTAGAGGAAAATTTTGAATGATTTCACCCAGTGAAAATAAATAAAGCAGTAGAAAAATTATAATAACACAATGTTAATAAACACCACGGTAATGAAATAACAACCAACAACAACACACTAACTTGACAATGAAAAAAACTCCTTGCGACCCCGATGGTCACTCACCAATCCACAACCAACTCTTTCCCACAACGAGTAAGATCATGTTGAACCAGAAACAGAAACTAAAACATGAAAACACTATCGGAATGGGTATTAAAACTCAATAGGCACGCCCTACAAACTATTCCAATGTGCTAATTTTGATGAATAATGTATCAATTTTCGGTCTGAAATAAATTATATAAAATATTGGTTTCCACAACGACATTAATTTCTAAAAGAAGTAACAGTCCATTTACCTTTTTAAATTTAAAAACTAGTTTAATTTTTGAAAGAAAATGGTGCACTGCACTTAAAAAAAATTGAGAATGATTTATAAATCGAAAATATTGTTGTGAGTCAAGAGTAAAAACACACACACACAAAAAATACGTGCAATGGGAAAGTATAAAACAAGGACCAGAAACATAACTAGGCCTCTCAAATGTCTTCCATATACAAATAAGCACTAAATAAAACATGGGTCGAATAGAGGATCTCGTGAAAAATCCAGAATGTACAATACATGTGACTCATCTTCAAGGAATTCATACTCATGACGACATCAAAATCCCATAACCCCCAATCTTTGCACTACCTGGGCTGATCGAGGGGACTAATCCCATAGTAATAAAAACAAAACACCACTCTACTATGGACCACTACAAAGTGCATGATCTAAATTAGTGCAACAATCATTCTCATAAGATTCACTTACTATGCCAGGTTCTTAGGTCAACATGTGTTATAAAAGGGGTGATTCAACAATATAAAACCTGAAACCAATTCCAGTGCACAAACATCACGCAAAATAACCCAAAAAATCGGTGTGCATGATATGGTCACCTGCAAGTCTCTATGAAGAGGGTTCTCAAAAATAATTTTATTCATTCAAGATCAAAATATTACTTAACCAAAATATTAACACCAACATATTTCCAAAATTCCATTTTAGAAATATAAATACATTTTCAAACCAAGACACTCTTTAAAAGAAACGAAAATTACATTTAAAGGTAAACCAGGCATTTTATCATCACTAATTATGAACATTTAAGAGAAAACAATTTCAAGTAATTTGAAACAATAAAAAAACACTATCCTCAGCATTTAACATAAATTCTAAAATGAATTATTTAATATAATTTACCATTAATATAAAATTAATCAAATAACAATAAATTAATAAATTTGAAATATAAAGGCAAGTAATGTGGGAGACTACCCTCACATGAAGCTCTACAATGACGATGTGACACACCTCGCACATGCGCACAAGTGCACACAACCATCTTACCATGGTATCATGAAATTTTTCTATCAACACGCCACAATAGTCAGAAAAATAACTAAAAACACAGAAACACCAACGTAACATAATCACATCGAAAAAAAGTGTAGAACTAAACTAATCCCTAGTACAAGAGAAACAACGTGAGAGAAGGAGGAAGGTGTCATTGCGAGGATTATCTCGACCAATGGGATCAACTGAAAGATAAAATGGAAGGAGAGGATGCTATGAAGAGAAAAACATGACCATGAGGGAGTGTGAAGGCCAATCATGAGGTACGTTGGTAGGAAAATTCATGTTGTACCTACAGGGGCTGGCTAGAAAGTGTGTGACAAGTCAGAAGGTGCGCTACTGGAGGGTCGGAAGTCGGAGTGTGTGGGGTGGCCGGGCAGTGCATGACTGGCGGGAGGGGGAGCCAAAGGGTGCCATGGTTTTGGCCAGGGCTGTAAAGAAGGGGTCGGACAGTGGCTAGCCTACATAAGAGGGATGACGTGCTATGGTCACCAGTTGGATGTGGGTACCGACTGGTAGGTGCAGCCGGAGTAGGGCAGGAGGGCCGGGTACCCAATGAGAAGAAAGGAGGGGGCAACACTGTTTGGGTGAAGTAGGAGGTAGTTGTTGGGTGCTGCAATAAGAGGGGAAGGTTGCGGGTGTAGGGTTTCCCGAGGTGGATATATGGAGGTGCGAATGATATCCTGAGGGTGAAATGCAGCAGGCCAATGCCTATAGGCATTCAAAGGTGCTGGTTGAGGCAGGCCACGGGGTGCTCTGCAACAAGGGAGAAGGAGGGGTTATGCTTCGTGGGGGAGAAGAGAAAGAGGAGACAACTGCATGGAAAAAATAAAAAAAATAGAAAAATAAGAATAAAAATAAATATTAAACAAAATTATTAATAAAATTAATAATAATAATATAATAATAATAATAATAGATTTATAAAAAAGATAATAATTATAAAAAAATTCTTTTAGTAGTAAAATTTCATTAATAAATATAATAAAAATAAATATAATCATAATCATAATTCCATAATTAAAATAATAATAATAATAATAATAATAATAAATCATTATTAATAATAACATCAATAAGAGTAATAATAATCACATCGATAAAATTATAAATAATAAAATTACTCATTTTTTTCAAAAATATTAATTAAAATTAATAACAATTTTTTTTTGAATAATGCATTAAATTAAAAATGTTATACATTTTAATTTTTTGAAGGCATGAAAACTGTGTCGTTCCATGGGTGAAGCCGCTCGAGGTTTCCAAAATGCGCTCCACCGGGGAACTCAATGATGTCAACTGAAAAATGGGCATTATTGTTTTTGAAAAAAAATCAAAAATGTTGTACGTGATTCAACCCGAACCTTGAAAAAAAATTAATCCAATGAAAATAAGAAAATAAAATAATAGGTAGGTGAGAGTGTGACAATTCTCCCAACTATAACGCTTTCCACCCTCAGAAAGCCACAAAAATATGTATACCCAATGATAAAACTCATTAAGTGTCACTCACCCTCAAATTTTTAAGAGACTCCAGTTGATCGATCCAGACAAACACCGAAATCCCATGACATGAAACTTATCCTCAAAACATGAGCACTTCAAACACCACCAAAAAGTAACTGGAAATGAAACTCTGATACTGACACAGGGTGGCCTGAACGGACTTCCCATCATATGAATAGAGCCAAAATGAATTCAACGATACCCACTATGGGTCTCCAAACAATAAAGACTAACTTGATTAATGGAACATGAAAGCTTCCCCACACAGACCAAAAACCCCACCAAAATGGTTGTGGAGGGAAGGGTCCAACCAATATAGTATCAAAACTACCATCACCACTACCTCAATGAAGTCACACCCTAGGAAGAACACAAACCATCCACACTAATGAACAAAGTTAAACCAAGGCCCTTTTTCACCAATGGGGTTCTCCTGGAAACATGCCTGTTTCACTCCGGGACATATTGTTAGAGCATCGATGATTGAAGAATATTATTCCTCACTGAAAAGCTCAAAATATTACCAAACATAACACACAAACTGTAATTTCACCAAAAAAACTTCCAATAAAATAGTGGTTATAATGGGGCTCATTAAAAACATTATTAAAACTAAAGGAAAAGAAACAGCACAAAAATCTGCAGGAGATGACCACTGCATCCGCGATACACTAAAAAGATAAAATCATAAACTGATCCCAAAACATTGTCCTACTCATACTGATGGGATGAGGTGACCTTTGAAAAGCATTTCTAACTTCATTGAGCTTCTTGTATGAACCTCGACATAATCTCTACACATAACCCAAGCATCTATAGATGTGGTAGTGTCTTGGAGCATTTGGTCATGTCAATGTCTTATGCCACCACATACCACACTTGTGACATATCAAGGGATGGCGTTGTGAGGAATATTAATAAAGCTTGGAAGGCCTCTTGATATATCTAACTATACCACTAGCATTAGGCTACATCCCATTCTTCTTATCACTATCATCTACAGTGATTCCCATGTTTGGAGGAGGATATACCACCTCAATTCTTCTTGTTAACTCAGCTCCGGCGATGAAACAAAATAATAAATCAACACTAGTCCAACACCTTGCTGATGAACACAAAAATCCATCATTTTCCTCACCTTTGTCACCTCAGAGAAGTATTGATTGATGAATTAAGACTTGATGAACTCCCATGTGGGATCTTATCAAGGATTTCTTCGAGACACGTACTTCCACCCCTTCTAGGATAAACCTTCAAGCATAAAGGTATCAAAATTCACCTTTGATGACTTAGGTTGTCTGAGATAAACAAAGTTACTTTCAATATTCCATAGCCACTACACCACCTCTAGATTATCTTCTTGCCCCAAAAATTAGGGATGTTTAAAAATTTTCAACTAAAGGGCAATGTCCATGGGCTGATCAACTAGAGGATTTTCAAAGGATTCACTACCTAAATGTGCACCTTTGGAATCCATTGAACCTTTATAGGGGTGAAAACTAAGGAACTATAAAACAAGGAGAGAGATAAAAACATGGTCATTTACATTTAAAATTCCTCATTTTAAAATTTCCATATTAATACATTACAAATAGTTTTTTTAATTAAATATGACCCAAACAATTCACTAGGGGAAACTACTGTCGATGGTTGACTCAGACATTAGGTTGGAGACTGTACTCCAGTAATTACACTATTACAAGGGGTACACTACTGTAATGTCCCTAGATCTACAAGGCTTTCCATACCATGAGAGCTCACAAAGGACACTTTCTCAACTCCATTTCATTTCCTAATACCAATCAAACCATACAAATCAAGGGACGTCGACAAACCTGAACATCCCATTGTAACTCGAGGTTCAGAATAAGCATGGGTTCATGTCTTCCTTCCGATTCCAACACCTTAAAGTCCTGAAAATCCTACTCCTTCAACCATGAAAAACCCAAAATAACAATTTATGTTCTAATAAATATGGTCCTCTCAAAATAAAACCTCCTCTGATACCAATTTGTCACAAACCAACCTGGGTTAACCTAAAATTTCTCACCTGAGCTGGACCGCCAAGGCGCCTGAGTGGTGTTCTCGATCCTCCTGGGCTGCCGACAAGCACCAGGGAATCAATAGAGGAAAATTGGGAATGATTTCTCCCAGTAAAAATAAATAAAGAAGTGGAAAAATTATAATAACTCAAAGTGAATAAACGACATGATAAATAAATAGAAACCAACAACAACACAGTAACATGACCACGATAAAAAACTCCCTCATGACCCGGAGGTTCGTTCACCAATCAAAAACCAACCCCCACCCATAGCGAGGAAGCTCGAGTCGAACTTATAATAGAAACTAAAAATAAGAAATCAAAATAAGAGTGAGTATTAAAACTCTGTAGGCATACCCCACAAACAACTCCCAATGCACTTCCTTTAAATATTGAATTTGACAAATTATGGATTGAAATAAATTATATAAAATATTGGTTTCCACACACAATTTCATTTATAAAACAAGTAATAGTACATTTCTATTTTTAATATTAAGAAAAAGGTTAATATTTGAAGGAAAAAAGGGGTACTACATTTTTTTTCATTTTCACGATTGATTTTGAAATCCAAAATTTAGTTGTCAGTCAAGAGTACAAACACACAAAAGACACAATACAGACTATAGGAATGTAGAAAATGGGAACCATCAACTGATCTAGTCCTCTCAATAGTACACCACTTAAAAATAAGAACTAAATAGAACATGGGTCGATCCTAGGATATTGTGAACAATTCATAACGTACTACACATGTGACTCGTCCTGAAGGCATGCCTACTCTCAATGGTGTCATAATGCCCTAAATCCTAATTGTTTCCCTATCTTTCCTGATCGAGGTGCCCAATATTATAGAAATAATAAAAAACACCTATCTGCTATGGGTCATTATCCAGTGCATGATCTTAACTAGTTCAAAAATTATTCTCATAAGATTCACTTTCTATGCCGGATTCTATGGTTAAATTGTGTAATAAAAAGTGGCGAGTCCACAATTTCAAACAAGATTCCAATTTCAATGCACAAAAATCGTTCCAAACTACCCACAAAATCATCGTACACAACAAGGCCACCCCCGAGTCACTCCAAACAAGGTTTTCAAAATAATTTATTTCATTAATGTGGAAAACAGGCATTAACCAACCAATTGATATCAACATCACTCCAAAAATTAATTTTAGAAAGCCAAAAACATTTGAAACTCAAGCCGATCTTTAAAAGAAACACAATTTACTTATAAAGGGCGACATGGAATTTTTCCAACACTAATTATGAAAATTTAAGAGAAAAACATTCAGGTAATTCAAAATAAGAAAAAAACCACTATCATTCACAATGAACGTTTATTCTATAACGAATTATTTAATATTATTTACCATTAATCTAAAATTAATGAAATTACATGAAATAAATAATTTCTAAATATAAAGGCATGTGTAGTGCGGACCTACCATGACATGCTACTTGACTACGATAGTTTCACACACCTCGCACTTGCGCAAAAGTGCGCGCAACCTGCTATCCATGGCATCACAAACATTCTTTTCAAACACACCACATTAGTCTGCAAAAAAATTAAAAATACTGAAACATATATTTAAGATAATCCATGATAAAAATGAACAAAACTCATCTAAACCATAGTACAGGAGAAACAACGTTAGAAAATGATGCCGGGGTTAGTGTAGGGATATCCTCAATAAATAGGATCATGCAAAAGATAAAAGGATAGGAAAGGATGTTATTGAAGAGTGTGGAATCACTGGGAGGGTGCGCAATGTCCATACAAAAGGTAAACTGGTTGGAAACATGCATGTTTTGCCAACAGGGGAAAGCCGGACATCACACAATGAGTAAGAAGGTGCGTAACTAGAGGGTCTGTGGCCAAAGGAAACCAGTGGCATGTCACATAATGACTGAAGACACACCGAATTGTTTGAGTATTCAGAAATGGAGGCTTGCAGCCTGATGGAGGTATGACAGGTGCACAATTTCTAGATGGAGGTCCAGCTAGAGGAATGTGCAGCCTACACATTTGGAGGGTTCCAGAAGGAGGAGCCTATGGCTGGGCGGCAAGGGGGGACGTCTCCGGGGCACTGCACCACTGCAGGTCATCCAGATCAGGGATAGGGGAACACCGCCAGGGCACAGCGCCACCTCTTTCCATATAAGAGGCATCCTCGAGCTGTGCTGAGGGTCGCTGGAAAAGGAGTTCTGGCCTGTGGGGGCCACTCCCAATATGGGGTGACGTTTTCAGTGGAGGAGAAATTGTCAGCAGCAGCCTGCATTGGGTTCCTCCATGTTGGGAAGCATGGTGGGTAGCAGCCAATGTTTAAGCTGCCAATATTGAAGCAGCTGGCGGGGAGGAAATTTCTCAGGGTAGCTGAACCACCCCAACAACCAAAGAAGATAGCTGGTTTTTCATTCTCTATTTAAACGGGATGAAAATCCCATTTTTTGTAAGGGAAGAGAGTGTGTGATGTATATTTGTAATCCTCCGTCGAGTTGGATACGGAGAGAGTGAATAGAGAAACTGGCCCCCTTCTCCGTGGATGTAGGCAGATCTGCCGAACCACGTTAAAAATTCGTGTGTTGATCCGTTTTTCTTCCGGTTTTGTGTGTTTGAGGTACCGCGCACCTCCGCTGCGCCCCAACAAGTGGTATCAGAGGCGAGGCGGAGCGAACGGAGTTGAACCGGTGAGGCGACGTCAAATTTTCCGGTGGATGGAAAATTTAAAGTGGTCGGAAAATTTTTCCGAGGGCATATTCCGGAAGAGGACGGCGAGGCGATTCCAACGGCGCAAATGGTGAGGAAAACGGAGTTGAAACGAAGGAGATATGGCCGGTCAAAGTTCGGTCAAACCCGTGGGTGAACAGTAACCCATGTGCCGGAGAAGAAGGCACTGTTCACGCCGCCGGCGACAATTCCGGCGAGATTCCGGCAAGAGCTCTGGTGTGCCACGTCAGTGACACGTTAGCGCCACGTCAGCGGGTGATCTGGACCGTTGAACGTATTTTGACCATATCTCGGTCAATTGGTGTCCGATTTCGGCTATCCAGGAGTCGATTCCGACTATTTAGACCGTTCCGGACACATCCTTACAGTTAGTTTTTGAATATTTGCACTCTTTCAGGTGGTAATTAAAGGGTGTGACATCGACGGTGGTGATCGCGTTTTGCGACGACGACGATGGCTAGTGGCGGAGCACTACCAAAATTTGACATCGAGAAGTTCGATGGTCAAAACTATTTAGGCTTGTGGCAGAGCACAGTGAAAGATATTTTGGTGAAGCAGGGCCTGATCAGACCGTTGATCGGAGAAAAGCCTGAGACAACCAGTGCCAATGATTGGGAAGAACTCGAGATGCGGGTTGTCAGCACAATTCGACTATGTTTGGCGAATGAGGTAAAGTACTCGGTGTTAGACGAGACATCACCGAAGGAGATCTGGAAGAAGTTGGAGTAGCGGTATATGGAGAAGTCGCTCACCAACAAGTTGTTCCTGAAGAAGAAACTGTACCAGTTGCGCATGGACGAGGGAGCGAATTTTTTGGATCATACCAATGAATTCAACAAGATCCTGACGCAGTTATTGGGGCTTGGTGTGAATGTTGAAGAGGAAGACAAAGCACTTTTGCTTTTTTCATCACTACCAAGATCATTTGATGGTATTGTGACTGCATTTCTTGTGGGGAAGGAGACATTGAAGCTGGACGATGTGATGGTGTCGCTTCAAGATTCAGAATCATTTCGAAGACCCACGACACATTCAGGTGATCAAATCATGGCGATGCGAGATGATCAGCGTGGGAGGAGCCGACATCGATAGTCAGGAGGTAAAGAATGGCGACCAAAATCCAGGGGACGTGATCCGAGCGAAATAACGTGTTTCTAGTGCGAGATGAAGGGTCACTATAAAAGTGATTGGGGAGAGCGCAAACAGTACGTTGTTGGGAAGAAGAAAGTTGAAGAGGAGGATGTGAACATCACAGGATTATCAGCAGATGATGAAATCTACGTGACAACGGGAAGCTCATACTCAGATGAGTGAGTTGAACGGGAAGAAGTGCAGTGTCATTACTGCAAAAGATATGGGCACATGAAGTGGGAATGTCGTTTTCTGAGAAGGAAGAACGAGCGAGCTCAAAATACAAAAGAAGATAGATGGGTTCTGGATTCGGGGAGCTCGACACACATATGTACGATGAGAGGTACATTTGATGATTTTCAGCAAGTGCGAGACTCGGTGCGACTTGGTGATGGGTCAACATGCGTGGTTCGATTAGTCGGGATAGTGAAATTGAAGACACCCGATGGAGGAGTTCGTAAACTGGCTGACGTGAAATTTGTTCCGAGGATGAGGCAGAACTTGATATCATTGAGTAGGCTCGATGCGAGAGGGTTCAAGATTTCCATATCAGGTGGAGTATTAGAAGTCTCACGTGGGGATACAACGATGTTTACTGGGAAGGAGTCCCAGGGGCTGTATAATTTGATGGGGATCACAGTCAGCCCGAGATCGAGTGAAGATGATGGAAGTGCCACGTCATCTGGCGTGAAGAGGCGTGTTCATTTTGCTGATGATGTTTTTGACGCCTGCAAGGAGACAACAGGTCATGCTTCTACCCAAAATTGTTCGTGAGGGGGAGATTTGTGGGGGCCACTCCCAATATGGGGTGACGTTTTCAGCGGAGGATAAATTATCGGCAGCAGCCTGCAGCGGGTTCCTCCATGTTGGGCAGCGTGGTGGGTAGCAGCCAAAGATGAAGCTGCTAATATTGAAGCAGCCGGCGGGGAGGAAATTTCTCAGGGTAGCTGAACCACCCCAACAACCAAAGAAGATAGCTGGTTTTTCATTCTCTATTTAAACGGGATGAAAATCACATTGTTTGTAAGGGAAGAGAGTGTGTGATGTATATTTGTAATCCTCCGTCGAGTTGGATACGGAGAGAGTGAATAGAGAAACTGGCCCCCCTTCTCTGTGGATGTAGGAAGATCTACCGAACCACGTTAAAAATTCGTGTGTTGATCCGTTATGCTTCCGGTTTTGTGTTTTTGAGGTACCGCGCACCTCCGCTGCACCCCAACATGGCCAATGGTAGGGCACTAGGTGGAGGTGTGTTGTACCCAAAATGGGTAGCAGCCAGAAAACATGTGCCAACATAAGGTGGGTCAGAAACTAGAGTGTGTGGGGCGGCCGAGCTGTGTGCACCCGGTGGGAGGAAGAGCCATAGGGCACCAAGGTTCTTGTTGAGGCTGTGAAGAAGTGGCCAGAGATGGGGTGACATGTGGAGGATAGAGCTCGTGCTATGATCACTAACAAGAGGTAGGTATCAAGTGGGTCAAGCAGGCAGAGCAGGGCAGGAGGGTGGTGTGGGTGGTTGGAAGCAAGGAGGGGGAGACACTATGTGGGCGAAGCAGGAGGTGACTGTTGGGAGATGAAACAATTGGGGAATTCCACAGGTGCGGGGATACCCTTGGGAGATGGATGGAGGTGCGATGTCTGGGCTCATAGTGAAGAGCAGAGGTCGCGTGACTAGAGGCGTCCAGAGGTGCAGGTCGAGGCTGTTCGCGGGGCGCGCTGAAACAGTGAACAAGGATGGGGGTATGTGCTGCGATAGAGAGAGGATAAAGGGGATGCAATCATGTGGAAAAAAGGAAAAAAGAAAAATAATAATACAAATTAAAATTATTTCAAAATAATGATAATAATATTAGTATTTCTAATAATAATAATAAAAATTAATAATAATTACTTTAGTAAAAACATAATAATGATAAAATAATTATTTTACTAAAAAAATTCATTAACAAGGGTATTATTATTATTAATGATAATAATAAAAAAATTCCATAATTACAATATTAATAATAAAAATAAAAAAATAAATAAATCATATTATTTATAACAAAAATAAATATAAAAATAATCAAATTGATTAAAAAAGATACTCATTTTTTGAATAATTTTAGTTATAATTATTAACCATGAAAATTTTAAATAATGAAATAAATTTAATAATTTATTCATTTTATATTCTGAAGATTGGCCAATGGTGCCGCTGCATGGGCGATGTTGTGTGGGGTTTCCAAATCACGAACCTCAAGGGAACTCAGCGACGTCAACTCAGAAATGCACATTTTTTTACCAAACTCAAAAAATTTGTTCAGGATTCAACTCGAACGTTGACATAAATTTTTTAAATAAAATAAAATAATAAAATAAAAATAATTGAAAGGTCAGTCTGTGACATATCATGTCATAAAATAATACTATCTAAATTCATAATTCTAGACCTATGAACCACAATAATTTAGCACATTTTAATAATGTAATGTTATTGGATTGAAAAGAGCCTAACCCTAATTGGGTGGGTGTACACTATAACCCAACCCCAAAATATCATAATATAGAGTGACAAATCAGTTTGCAATGCTAATTAATTTATTAATATAAAATGTTTCATGATAGAAAAACAAGGAAACATTATTTTTTATGGGGTAGGATTCATGTCATGATTTCAAACTGAAATAAATCACATAGTGATAAACTAACATGGTTTTTTTATGGTGGCTTCCCCCATGGAGTTTCTAATCTATAAGATTTAGTTTGAAAAATACAATGGTTTTAGAACAATTGACGTCATGATGTATTGACATGGGTCATGCCACAATGTATTCAAATACATTTAATTCTAAACACCAGAACCTAAATTGTGCAATTACTATCCCTATTCTTATCACTCAGTTCTCACAAAATTTATTTTCATAGCAGTTTTATTTTGTTATGGTCACCTTCAAGCAGTAAAGTTACACTTCTTGATCCTCTCCTTCTTGAATTTCCCACCTCCTCATACCTATTTCAGCCTACTCACTGCACTGTTTTCCAACCCACACAATGAAAATTCACTATACCCATCTAAACATAAAACTTTTCCAACCCATGAAAACAACCCATTTAAAACACAATGTGAATCCATCTTGAGCCATTACCCATCTATATCCCAATCCATTCCACAATGTCTAAAACTATGATTGTTTATAAAAAAATACATAGATAAATAACCATTAACATAAACAAAAAATAAAATACCTATGAGTCCCACAAAATATAAAATTTATAAACTACACACGCAAAAACCGGATCACTTACCAAGCCTTTCATATAACCAATTCACATCTCTATAACATTAACTAATCCATACACACAAAACAACCCACCACCCATCTTATAAGGCCACATCCTTAAACATTACTTAATCTTTAGTTACTTAAAGAATACACATTGAGGATCTTTTTAGGATTAGATTTTTTGAGAATTAGATCATATAACATGCATTACATTCCACATTTTAACAAAGTGGTTACATAAAAGATAGTACTCATTTTCTCCATAAACAGAAAAATATTTAAAATAAAACATGGATTCTTCCTTAACACTTCCTAGACGCTATCATCACATCATGTACCATTCCCTTGACCCTCGAAAAACATTTCAAAAACATGGGATGATCATAAAAAGTTCAGTAAGGGATATAAAAATATGGAAAGGAAACATTAGTACATGTATACATAAGAAAAAATGAAATCATAATTTACTCATAAAACATAAGAACAATAACATACCTCATCAAATCATGAATAAATCATAGAAAGCATAATACATAAACATAACTTAAGGAATTCATAACATTTTTACGTAGGGAGTAACCCTCTGGGTTACATTTGGAATACACATCACAGTATATTCCCTAAATCTCTTCGGAGAAACCTTATCGTTTAACTCCTTCACATTACCCATTGCATTGGAGAGCTATATCGGGCTCACCTGCCCTTAGTTTATCACGGAACCACCCGTCTTCATAACAATTCACAAAAACCATAACATAATTGCATCACATAAAACATGCATAAAGGAAACATAACATTTCCACTTTTCAATAACTAGATATCAATACAACACATTGATATAAATACATTATGAAAACCATTTTCAATACCAAAATAAAAGAAAAGTAAAACATGGTATTTATTTGTCAATTTTTTTTTTAAAATGTTATGGCTTGTTGATGAAGTTGAAGCTCAAATAATGATCACGGTGGCGGAGAAGTCATTGTCACCTCATACGTACGACAAAAAAACATTCCCTTTTATCGTTTAGTAAACTATTCATATAAAAATATTTCTTTTGACTAAATTTAAAAGTCAATGGGTATTATAAACCGTATAAAATAATGTTGTGTATAAAACGTAATATGCCTCAATGAAAGGAGATTGAGACGAACTCCCATACCTCGGGTCTGACTTGACTCGATCATTCTTTAACCTCCTGAATAATAAACATAAGTTAATTTATACTTTCTTAGGAACCATTTTCAAGTCCATTATTCATTTTAGATCACTTATTACCATGTTATGAATAGTATGTAATTATTTATGTTAATAAAGGTCGTTTTGTTGATCATTGGTACTTGAGTCAAAAAATAAACTCTTTATAATTACAAGTTGTTCATGCCGTAAAATATACATTATATCAAGAATTATATTCATGATGTAGATGTCATATATATCATATATATCTAGTATATACATTTATTTATAATATTACATAACATTTAAACATAAGAAATGAAATGCACCGTTCATGGAGATGGTAAGCCGTACGTACGCATGAACGCTACTTTCATTTCTATTTATTACTTAATGGAATTAAAACATAATGATACAAAATAGTATTATAATTCCAGTATGGTATCATATATAATATGATTAAATATATCATTTATACGTACCGCATATGGTATTAACGAATAAAATCACTTTGAGGGGGCGGTAGTCCGCATTTCTTTAAATGAAGATATCTCATTTACCCATGATGGAAACCATAAAGGTATTCCATAAATGAAAAATACAGAATCTTATGTAAAACATAAACATATTATATAATATATATATATATATATAGTGACATATTAATGGCCACCTATGAAGGTGTTATATGAATATTGAACATTCATCATTTCGTGAGGCATAATTTCACCATCCACGGAAACAGTATGCTATTTAACCATTAGATGTAGGCGTGTGTAAGTGTAGCTCGAATACTTTATATAACTACATACTAGTATATTGATGATACTGGTGTTGTTACAAAAGCAATGAATAAAAATAGTTTAGGGGGTTGGAGAAGCAAAATAAAACAAAAGAGAATTTGAGAAGACTTTACCTTTGAATCGGGTAACTTTTCATGGTTTGAACCAAAATGGTTTCTTGAAGAGATTTATGCCTAAGGTATGTCTTCTAGGATGAAGAGAGGGATTTGGAGAGACAAAATGACCAGAGGTTGGCCGAGCCAAAGGCATGAGAGGTATGGGTAAGGAGGTAGAGGTGGGGGCCTTTTATAAGAGGAGAGAAGGGGCACTCTTGGAAAGGTATAAAATGTTACTTTATTTTCAAATGATTTTGGGATTTTAAAGGTCCCACATTGATGTATTTCGAGGATAAAGTTATAAGGGTTCAAAATCCACCCATCCAATAGGTTTTTGACATGTTTAGGTCATAGAGATTACATTATCTTTTCATTTTAATTAAATCATTAAAAAATGAGGTAATCGCGGCATCAACATGGTCTCATATATAATTTAATTTATTTAATATCTAAAAATTATAAAAAAAATGTTATTTAGGAAATATTTTTAGCTTTAAAATTACTATTTATATTTCGATAGATCATTTATTTAGGAAAAATTAAAAAAGTTTTACCCAGGTGATGCATTCTTTGTTATATTTACTTTCTTTAAAAAATAAAAATATAAAAAATCATTATCACACAAAAGTAATTCCATGGGGTCCCCAAGATTGGAACAAGGCATCCAATGGTCGGTGATGAAACAACCAGTAGTATTAGGACACATTTTGGTGCCATTTTTTATTATTATGATATTATTTTATTATCCTTAACTAACCGATTACTAATTAATCAAGACAATTAACGATGATTACTGTCGTTACTATTCAAAAAGTCAAAAAACAAGAGTCTTAATTACATAATTTTTACCTTATGATTCAAATTATGGAATCAGTTTTACCCAATTCCTAACACAGAAATTGAAATAATTAATTTAAAAATAATTCCCATTGTCAAAAAAATTGCGGGTTTTTTTGAAACAATATCTTTGAAAAGTTTGGCATTAGTTTATGCCCAATTACAAAGTTAAATTAATTCTAATGACCAATATTGGATTAAATGGTAAAAATATATTCTATTTACACTTTAAGAACAATTAAAAAGATAATCTAACCATATAATTAAATTATATGAAAAAGCAGTTTTGATGTAAAATGAAGTATGTTTCACTATTCATTAAAAAATGAACATTGTCAGAAAAATTCCAAAAAATTATCCAATGTAAATTTCCATATCCCAATCACAAAGAATATGTTTATTTTGAAAAATAGAGATTATAAAATTGTCAAAATATTTATTTAAAAAAAGGTTCGCCATCAAAAGGCAGTAATCAAATCTTTAAAAAATATTATAGAATTATATGCTTAAGATTGGATTTATTCCCATTTAAGAATATAAAACACTATCTAATTAATAAATAGACATAGATATGAATATATATTATTCATTACTTAAATGGGATGTTACAACCTTACCCCCATTAGAAAATTGTATCCCCGTAATTTATTTACTTATCGAATAAGTTGGGGTATTTATCCCCCATTGCATTTTCAGATTCCCATGTTGCATCTTCACTCATGTGGTTTTTCCACAAAACCATTACTTGATAAATCACCTTATTCTGAAACAATTTCTCCCTGTGGTCAAGAATATGGATCGGTGGTTCCGCATAAGATAGATTCTCTTCCAGTTGAACCACCTCTGGACTCAAAACATGAGATGGATCTGGCATGTACTTCCTTAACATTGAAACATGAAAAACATTGTGTACCTGAGATAAAATCAGAGGTAAATCCACTCGGTATATAACAACCCTACTTTTTATTACAACTTAAGCATTCTTTATTACATAAAACATCACTTGATACAACAAAGAAGATCGAGAGGTTTAGTGTCTTTGGGGCTTAGGATCATTACATAAAAACATTAAACTTGAATTACAACATCTTTATTGAAAAATTCCTTTACATGACCACTACATTCCTTCGTACTTAGCATTGCATGAGATAACCTGAGGACATGCATAAGAAAAGGGTGAGCTATAAAGCCCAGTAAGGGAGTACATAATGAATAACATGAGGAGTACAATACATGTTAGGAAATAGGCATATCAATAGAGCATAAGAGAAACATGAACATAAAGGCATGATAAAGCATGATAATCATAACATGGAAATGTGGCAACAACACTTAACATTGAATTAGCATGAGCCAAGGCTTATTGCACATGGTGCATGAGTAAACCCTCATTGCACTTGAAGCACGAGTAAACCCTCGTTGCACTTGAATTAGAATTAGTAAAAACACATTGCAC
This sequence comes from Viscum album, assembly GCA_963277665.1. Lineage (NCBI taxonomy): Eukaryota > Viridiplantae > Streptophyta > Magnoliopsida > Santalales > Viscaceae > Viscum > Viscum album. The sequence continues at coordinate 824,194,068 of OY728162.1, forward strand.
ATGACGTATCATGATACTATACTTTACCCAATGAATTGGAGCGCTATAAAGGGCACACCTTTCTTAAACATTTAATTTCATGCATAAGTGTGCCACATGGATCATAAAACATGGATTCATAAAACATAGTCATTTCTTCCATGATAAAGGAAAGTGGAATTCATACATGAAACGTTATAATCAATATGTAAATGTGAATAAAGTTGAATACCCTTGATGGAGAAATAGGCATGGTATTCACTACACAAAGACATTGGCTTAGAAAATCGGTGCGATTTCGGTGGCGTAACGGCGTGACATAAGAATTCATAAAAAAGGATGATGAGAGAGAAAGGTATTCCTCATCATATTTACATGTAATGGACAGTAAGGAGATCATATATATACATGTCCCAACAATAGAAATGGAATTTAGATTCATGATACAAAAGTATTGCTTGAATGTAAAAGAAGAGAGAGAAGTTCCTTTCGGAATTTCGGCATAGTAATGGGTGTACATGGGAGGCATTTAATGAGAGAGAAAGGGTTCTCCCATAATTCAAACAATAAGAGGGAAGTATGGGGGAGGTGTGAAACCATACCCCAACATTCATAATTGAAATAAAAATGGAAATAAAACTTAAAGAAAATTGACAAAAAAATGAGAAAGGAAGAAAACCCCTTACTTGGAAGTGTGCTTCCAAAGGCTAGAGAGAGGCTTGTGAGAGGCTTCTTGGGAGCTTGGGGCACCTTGAGAGGATTCTAGAGAGAGTAGGGTAGAGGTTGGACGAACTTAATGGGCTTTGAGTGAGGAGGAAGTGGGAGCTTGGGTGGGTTTATATAGGAAAGGTGAGAGAATTCTTTATTATTTAGGTTTGGGACCCCTTATATTAAAATAATCCAAACCACAAACCATCCCATGGTATTTGCCCATGGTTTCTGGAAAAGGAAAGAGGAAAACAATATTTTACAAGTCCAAGGTCCGAACTTATTAAAAAATTAGGGTTGCTTATGTGGAGGTGAGTCACACTCCCATGGAAATTAATTTAAAAAGGCAAAGTGTTGAATAAGTCTTGAGGGATCCATTAATGCTTTGAAAAGTGAGTCAAACAGACCCAAAACCTCATTTTATTAATGATAAAACATATATTGGCCGAACATAAGGATTATGGTATTTTATTACATCACCATTGGGTCATTATGATGTCATAAAACACATTATATATTTAAATGGTATTTAATTTTTACCCAAAAATTTGACTGTCTCAGAAAATTATGAAAAATTCACCGTTGGATAATTTCGACGACCTGATTCCAAAAATAATATTTATTTTCTCTAAATAATTTTTTAAATATGTGAATTTTCACTTTTAAAATAAAAACTGACATTTATAAAAAATTCACGGGTTTTGACAGAAATGGCTTTCAAACCTTAATAAAAATTTTAATTGCATTCATAAAATTATAAGATCATTTAAATTTAATAAAAATTAATTTAATATTAATAATAATATTTTATTAAAATATTATTTAATTCAAAAATCCTTTAATTTAATAAAATTTAATTCCTAATTAAATAATAACTAAAAACACCATTTGTACTTTAAAAACAAATTACAATGTATCAAAAATGACTAGAAATTATATTCATTATTATATAAAAATAAAGAAATAATGTACATGAACATGATGATACTTATTTGTTACATAACCCCTTAAAATAGCCGCATAAGACCTAAGGGTAAGGTGTGCGATGGTGACAGACTCTTGGGGTTGCTCGGATAACATCGCTCGAGTGGTAATCTCTATCAACTTCCATTTTTCCCGTAGACGATCATGTTCGAGCTTGACTTGATGAAGCTCAGCTTGGGCTTGGTCAAGCGCAAATCCCACTGACGCCACCTCTTTTCTGAGCTCATACAAATGGGCTTCATAAGGGGCAATTCTACTGGATGAGGCCATCGCATCCTTTGTCTGAGTAGAAAATTGGTTCGTTAAAGCCTTATATTTAAACTACCCAGGTGATCACTGTTCAACGGCTATAAAAGTAACGGTCACAAATCTTAAAGTAAAACTAAAAAAGTTGATATCTTATAAAAACATTTTTCATAAAGAAACATTTAACTGGATCAAGAGGGATTTTCCATTAATGAAATTTTGGGTCCTTACAACATTCCCCCCTTTAGAAATTTCTCCCTCGAAATTTTCCTTTTCCCACACTAAAACAAATGTGGGTAACATAGCTTCATCATATCCCCCGACTCCCATGTTGCTTCTTCAAACTTGTGGTTTCTCCACAACACCTTGACGATGGGCATTGTCTTATTTAGTAGAACTTTTTCTCTACGATCTAAGATCTTCACTGGTTGCTCCTCATAAGAAAGATCGTCTTCTAATTGTACCACCTCGGAAGAGAGTACATGTGAAGGGTCTGGTATGTACTTCCTTAAGAGGGATACATGGAAGACATCATGCACCTTGGCCATAGTAGGTGGAAGTGCTAGTCGATAGGCCACAACCCCAACACGATCAAGAATATCGAAGGGGCCGATGTACCTTGGACTTAACTTCCCTTTCTTTCTAAACCTCATGACCTTCTTCCACGGAGATATGCATAAAAACACCATGTCTCCGACTTTAAACTCAAGGTCTCGTCGACGATTATCTGCATAACTCTTCTGTCGACTCTGGGCTGCCTTGATATGCTGCTGAATGGTTTTCACCTTCTCCAACATTTCTTCGACCATTTCTGGTCCAAGCAGCTTACGTTCACCGACCTCATCCCAACATGCCGGTGTTCTACACCTTTTCCCATACAGGGCTTCATATGATGCCATTTGGATGCTCGAGTGGAAACTATTATTATAAGAGAACTCAACTAGAGGAAGATGTTGATCCAATCCTCCTTTAAAGTCCATTGAGCACACTCTCAACAAATCCTCAAGTGTTTGGATAGTCCTCTCGGATTGGCCATCAGTTTGAGGATGATAGGCCGTACTGAAGTTCAGTTCAGTATTCAGAGCATGTTGAAGACTCTTCCAAAACTTAGAGGTAAATCTTGGATCTCGGTCAGACACAATAGATAGTGGTACTCCATGCAACCGTACCACTTCCTTGATATATATCTGTGCCAGTTGATCCAAAGAGAAATCCTCTTGAATAGCAATGAAGTGTGCAGTCTTTGTAAGACGATCCACAACAACCCAGATTGCATTGTTGCCTTTGGATGTCCTTGGAAGTCCAGTGACGAAGTCCATGGTGACGTTCTCCCATTTCCATTCTGGTATGTGCAATGGTCGCATCATCCCCTTAGACTTCTGCCTCTCTGCCTTCACTTGCTGACACACCAGGCACTTTGATGTATATTCAGCGATCTCCTTCTTCATATTATCCCACCAAAAGTTTTCTCGGAGATCTCGATACATCTTTGTGCTCCCTGGGTGAATAGAGAAATTTGAACTATGTGCATCATCCAAAAGTTCCTTCTTTAGCTCCGAACTTGATGGAACACATAGACTTTTCCCAAACCGCACAATTCCTTTTTCATTAACATTAAACTCTGAGGATTTTCCCTTTTTGATAGCTTCCACTTTTTCTTGGATTCCCGCATCATCCTTTTGAGCATCCTTTATCCTTTCCAAAAGAGATAGTTGAGCAATAATTTTTCAAAGTATTGATGATGTTCCCTTCTTTATGATTCCCACATCCATCTTCATCAAGTCTAAGAAGATTGGATCCTTCTCAATTCTCATCATTGATAGAATTGCTGGATCCTTTCTACTTAGGGAATCTGCCACCTCGTTCGCCTTCCCAGGGTGGTAATGTATTGAACAGTCATAATCCTTGATGAGCTCTATCCATCTTCTCTGGAGCATATTAAGCTCTTTCTGTGTGAATATATATTTAAGAATCTTGTGGTCAGTATATATCTCACATTTCTCTCCATAGAGATAATGCCGCCAGATTTTCAAGGCAAAGATCACCGCCGCCAACTCCAGATCATGCGTTGGATAGTTTCGCTCATGGATTTTCAACTGCCTTGAGGCATATGATATCACTTTATCATTCTGCATCAACACACATCCTAAGCCCTTCTTCGAAGCATCCATGAATACCACAAAAAGCTCCCCACTTGTGGGTAAAGTGAGCACGGGTGCAGTGATAAGCCTCCTTTTCAACTCCTTGAATCTTTCTTCACATTCATCAATCCAAGAAAACTTTACTCCTTTTCGAGTTAGCTTGGTAAGAGGGTTGGACAATCGTGAGAAATTTCTCACAAATCGTCGATAATATCCAGCTAACCCCAAGAAGCTACAGATATCAGTTACCGATGTTGGCCTCAGCCATCCCTCAATTGCATCTATTTTGGAGGGGTCCACAGATATCCCATTGCTTGTGATGATATGACCCAATAATGAGACATCCTTCAACCAAAACTCACACTTGCTGTACTTTTCATAGAGCATCTCCTTGCGCAAAGTCTCTAGTACAGTTTTTAAATACTCCTCATGGTCCTCCTTGGTTTTGGAGTATATTAGAATATCATCTATAAAGACTACCATAAATTTTTCTAGGTAATCTCTAAAGACTCTATTCATCAAGTCCATGAATATTTATGGAGCATTGGTGAGTCCGAAAGGCATTACAATGAATTCATAGTGCCCGTACCTTGTACGAAAAGTAGTCTTGGGGATATCTTCCTTCTTCACCCTTACTTGATAATATCCCTACCGCAAGTCGACCTTGGAAAAGTATTGTGCTCCACGCAGCTGATCAAACAAGTCATCGATTCTTGGGAGAGGATACTTGTTCTTTATCGTGATTTTGTTAAGTTCACGATAATCTATGCAAAGCCGCATTGACCCATCCTTCTTATTGACGAAGAGGACTGGTGCACCCCATGGTGATGCACTTGGGCGTATAAACCCTTTATCCAGATTCTCCTGTAGTTGTTTCTTTAGTTCTTCAAGCTCAACCACAACCATTCTATATGGAGTCTTGGATATTGGTAGCGCCCCAGGTATAAGTTCAATTGAGAACTCAACATCTCTTCTTGGAGGAAGTCCAGGAAGTTCCTCGGGAAATACTTCAGCGAATTCCCTCACAATAGGCATTTCTTCAAGGGTGGTTTCTTCCTTGGACTTAATCATCTGAGCCAGATATGCGTGCTCATAAGGCAGTAATATCCATGCTTGGGATGATGGAGCTAAAGAAGATTCATCTTCCTCCTGACACTTGTAAAGAATCGGGGGTTGATTCTCCATATGGAGTGTGATTTCTCTCTCCCGACAATTTATGTTGGCTCTATATAAGGAAAGCCAATCCATGCCAAGAATTGCATCAAATTCCACCAAAGGGAGTATGACGAGGTTCGCCGGGAAATTCAATCCACAGATTATAATAGGGGAGGACTTATACTCATGGGATGAAATGATTGCCCCATTTTCCGTACTCACCGACATCTTTACTTACATGATTTGTGGTGGTGCAGGGATTATTCTACTAAACTTTTGAGATAAAAAAGAATGCGTAGAACCTGAATCAAAAAGTACGTTCTCTATTCTTGAATGAATAACTAGCGTACCTGTCACCACTTCGTTGTCGGGGTTCACTTCGGCAGAAGTGATGGCAAAAGCTCTTCCTTGCTGTCTTGGAGGTTTTTGATTGCCTCCTCTAACCCTTGGATTAGGGCACTGATTCGCAAAATGACTCGGTTCTTTGCATTTGAAGCATTGAACAACGCGTTGAGGTTCGAACGGAGCGTTCCTCTCCTCTGTCGCAGCCGTGGGTCCTTCTTGCTGACAGTTAACAGCTAGGTGCCCTTCTCTTCCACACATGAAGCATTTTCTTGTCCCCCTAAGGCAATTTCCAGGGTGCTTCTTTCCACACTTTTGGCAAGTGGGGTGCTGGAATTTCTTAGCGTCGTTGGATTTATCCATCGGACCACCAGTATTGAAGTCCACCTTCCGCTTCTTGTCCCCATGATACCCATGTGATTCTCCGATCTCCATTTCAACCTTGAGGGCACATCGGACAATTTCCTCATAGCTGTCGAAGTCACGGATCACTAATGCATTCCGCAAGCTAGGCTTCAGCCCACCAAAGAAGCGGTCAACCTTGCATTCGGGGGGTAACGACAAAGCCGGAAGCGTATCGTGCAAGCCTTGTGAAGTTTTCCTCGTACGCTCCCACAGATTCCACATCCTTCTGCTTGAGGGAAAGGAAGTCCCTTTCCATCTTAAGATGGAGGGTGCGTGGAAACTATTTATCTAAAAACATCTTCCGGAATACCTTCCATTCCAAAGCCTCGATCTCCTCCTCAGGCATCGTATTTTTGATCAACGTCCACCATTGACCAGCTTCACCCTCCATACGATAAGCCGCCAGGAGAACCTTCTCTTTTTCAGAGCATTGGAGGATGGAGAATATCTTCTCAATGGAGTTGATCCATTGTTCAGCGATCGTGGGATCAGATGATCCACTAAAAGTAGGAGGCCTTTGTCTCATGAAGCTTTAAATAGCGACTTGTTCTTTATTAGGGGGGGTTGAACGTTCCTCTTGACCAGTGTTTCTATTCAAAACTTGAGTTAGCTGAGAGAGAAGCATGACAAAGTTCGCGATTCCCGCTCACATTGGCTGGAATAAAAGAAAGTTAGGGGTAATGCATAAAGGGTAATCCAAAGACAAAATTTGATGACTTATAAATAAACTTTAATCTCTTTAACTCATGATTCTATAGGATTCAATCCAGGATTTTCATGATCGTCCTTCTAACATATATTCTTAGGGGCATTTTTCCTTTAATAAGGGTTCATACTAAGATTGTAAATTTATCAAAACATATCCCCCGGGAGTGTTGTAACCAAGAGTGCAGCAAGTCCCGTTGTCGTGCACCAGTTCCCGTTCGAGTCTAGCTCAAAGCGGTGTTTTCGGGTTTTACCCCTAGGATACATCTGTGCCAGAGCCACCTCTACCTACTCGTATCCAGACAGGGATGTATTTCTTTGATAAACCACTTACATAGTATTTACCAAAACATAGCGATGTTTTTATTATGCTTAGTCTTGTTTCTAATGCTTTACTAGGGTTTCCTAATCCCAAAAATAACTAAACCTATCCTTTGATACCAACTATGACAACCCTTCTTTTTATTACAACTTAAGCATGCTTTATTACATAAAACATCACTTGATACAACAAAGAAGATCGAGATGTTTAGTGTCTTTGGGTCTTAGGATCATTACATAAAAACATTAAACTTGAATTACAACATCTTTATTGAAAACTTCCTTTACATGACCACTACATTCCTTCGTACTTAGCATTGCATGGGATAACCTGAGGACATGTATAAGAAAATGGTGAGCTATAAAGCCCAGTAAGGGAGTACACAATGAATAACATGAGGAGTACAATACATGTTAGGAAATAGGCATATCAATAGAGCATAAGAGAAACATGAACATAAAGGCATGATAAAGCATGATAATCATAACATGGAAATGTGGCAACAACACTTAACATTGAATTAGCATGAGCCAAGGCTCATTGCACATGGAGCATGAGTAAACCCTCATTGCACTTGAAGCATGAGTAAACCCTCGTTGCACTTGAATTAGCATGAGTAAAAACTCATTGCACATGACGTATCATGATACTATACTTTACCCAATGCATTGGAGCGCTATAAAGGGCGCACCGTTCTTAAACATTTCATTTCATGCATAAGTGTGCCACATGGATCATAAATCATGGATTCATAAAACATAGTCATTTATTCCACGATAAAGGAAAGTGGAATTCATACATGAAACTTTATAATCAATATGTAAATGTGCATAAAGGTGAATACCCTTGATGGAGAAATGGGCATGGTATTCACTACACAAAGACATTGGCTTAGAAAATCGGTGCGATTTCGGCGGCGTAATGGCGTGACATAAGAATTCATAAAAAAGGTTAATGAGAGAGAAAGGGATTCCTCATCATATTTACATGTAATGGACAGTAAGGAGATCATATATATACATGTCCCAACAATAGAAATGGAATTTAGATTCATGATACAAAAGTATTGCTTGAATGTAAAAGAAGAGAGAGAAGTTCCTTTCGGAATTTCGGCATAGTAACGGGTGTACATGGGAGGCATTTAATGAGAGAGAAAGGGTTCTCCCATCATTCAAACAATAAGAGGGCAGTATGGGGGAGGTTCGAAACCATACCCCAACATTCATAATTGAAATAAAAAGGGAAATACAACTTAAAGAAAATTGACAAAAAAAATGAGAAAGGAAAAAAACCCCTTACTTGGAAGTGTGATTCCAAAGGCTAGAGAGAGGATTGTGAGAGGCTTTTTGGGAGCTTGGGGCACCTTGAGAGGATTCTAGAGAGAGTAGGGCAGAGGTTGGACGAACTTAAAGGGCTTTGAGTGAGGAGGAAGTGGGATCTTGGGTGGGTTTATATAGGAAAGGTGAGAGAATTCTTTATTATTTAGGTTTGGGACCCCTTATATTAAAATAATACAAACCACAAACCATCCCATGGTATTTTCCCATGGTTTCTGGAAAAGGAAAGAGGAAAACAATATTTAACAAGTCCAAGGTCCGAACTTATTAAAAAATTAGGGTTGCTTATGTGGAGGTGAGTCACACTCCCATGGAAATTAATTTAAAAAGGCAAAGTGTTGAATAAGTCTTGAGGGCTCCATTAATGCTTTGAAAAGTGAGTCAAACAAACCCAAAACCTCATTATTTTAATGATAAAACATATATTGGCCGAACATAAGGATTATGGTATTTTATTACATCACCATTGTGTCATTATGATGTCATAAAACACATTATATATTTAAATGGTATTTAATTTTTACCCAAATATTTGACTGTCTTAGAAAATAATGAAAAATTCACTGTTGGATAATTTCGACGTCCTGATTCCAAAAATAATATTTATTTTATCTAAATAATTTTCTAAATATGTGAATTTTCACATTTAAAATAAAAACCAACATTTATAAAAAATTCACGGGTTTTGACAGAAATGGCTTTCAAACCTTAATAAAATTTTTAATTGCATTCATAAAATTATAAGATCATTTATATTTAATAAAAATTAATTTAATATTAATAATAATATTTTATTAAAATATTATTTAATTCAAAAATCCTTTAATTTAATAAAATATACTTCTTAATTAAAATATAACTAAAAACACCATTTGTACTTTAAAAACTAATTAAAATGTATCAAAAATGACTAGAAATTATATTCATTATTATATAAAAATAAAAAAATAATGTACATGAACATGGTGCTACTTATTTGTTACATAAACCCTTAAAATAGCCGCATAAGAACTAAGGGTAATGTGTGCGATGGTGACAGACTCTTGGGGTTGCTCGGATAACATCGCTCGAGTGGTAATCTCTATCAACATCCATTTTTACCGTAGAAGATCACGTTCGAGCTTGACTTGATGAAGCTGAGCTTGGGCTTGGTCAAGGGAAAAGCCCAAAGACGCCACCTCTTTTCTGAGTTCCGACAAATGGGCTTCGTAAGGGGCAATTCTACTGGATGAGGCCCTCGCTTCCTTTGTCTGAGTAGAAAATTGGTTCGTTAAAGCCTTATATTTAAACTACCCAGGTGATCACTGTTCAACAGCTATAAAAGTAACGGTCACAAATCTTAAAGTAAAACTAAAAAAGTTGATATCTTATAAAAACATTTTTCATAAAGAAACATTTAACTAGATCAAGAGGGATTTTCCATTAATGAAATTTTGGGTCGTTACACGGTATGCAACTGATCCAACTCTTTCCAGAATTTCATATAGTCCAATGAACCTTGGACTCATCTTTCTTTTATTACCAAATCGCATCACACTTTTCTATGGTGATACTTTGAGAAAAACATGATCACCTACCTCAAAAGAGAGATCCTTCATCATGTTGTCTGTATAACTCTTCTGCCTGCCCTGAGTTGTTCTCATGTGTTTCTGTATCATCTGAACTATTTCTGCCAACTCCTCTTCCAATTCTGGTCCCATCAACATCCATTCACCCACTTCATCCAAAAAAGCTGGAGCTCGACACCTCTTCCCATATTATTCCTCAAATGGTGCAATCTATATACTGGAATGAATAATGTTATTATAAGAAAACTCATCCAAAGAAAGATGTTGGTCCCAACTTCCCTGATAATCCATCAAACAAGCACGTAGCATATCCTCCAAATTCTGAATCGTTCGTTCTGAATACCCATCTGATTGAGGATGAAAATCCGTACTATAATTTAATTCAATACCCAAAGACTTCTGAAGGCCTTTCCAAAAGTTATAAGTGAACCTGAGATCACGGCCAGATACAATGGAGAGAGGAACTCCATGTAACCTGGCTATCTCTTTAAGATAAAAATGGGAAATTTTATCTAGGTAAAAAGTATCTCGTATAGCAAGGAAATGAGCAGATTTACTCAAGCGATCAACAATAACCCAGATTGCATTATTACCTCGAGGTGTCTTCGGAAATCCCACAACGATGTCCATTGATATATTCTCCCATTTCCACTCTGGCACTGGTAAATGCTTAGGCATCCCTTTCGGTAACTGTTACTCTGCTTTAACCTATTGACATGTCAAACACTTCACAGTAAAATCAGCAATATCCCTTTTCATTCTGTCCCACCAGTAATACTCCTGAAGATCTCTATACATCTTAGTACTTCCTAGATGAACTACAAATGGAGAACTATGAGCTTCACATAAAAAATCTCTCCTCAACTTTGAATCACATGGCACACACAATCTCTTCCCAAATCTCAAAACACAATCATTATAAATGTTTAATTCAGGCAACTTACCCTTCTGAACCAGCTCTACCTTTTTCTGCAAATCGATGTCTTGCTTCTCTGCTTGCTTAATTCTATCTGATAAAGAAGACTTCACTGATACCTAAAACAAAATTGAAGGAAATCCTTCACCAACATCATCTATGCCAAATTTCATCAAATCCTCAACCAAAGTTTCACCTTCCAAACCCAACAACGTTAATGATGAATTACTTTTTTGACTCAAAGCATCATCCACTTTATTTTCTTTTCCCAGACGGTAATGAATTGTAAAATCATAATCCTTGATTAATTCTAGACATCTCCTCTGTCTCATGATCAATTCTTTCTAAGTGAATATATACATTAAACTTTTGGATCAGTATATATTTCACACTTTAAACCATACAAATGATGCCTCCAAATTTATAAAGTGAAAACAACGCCAGCTAATTCCAAATCATGTATAGGGTAATTTACCTCATTAGTTTTCAAATGACGTGAAGCATAAGAGATTACCTGGTCATTCTGCATTAGGACACAACCAAGTATCTTCAACGATGCATCATTGTAGATAACAAACTCCCAATTCCTGGAAGTTAGTTCCAAAACTGGAGCATTCAACAATGTTTTTTAAACTCTCGAAAACAATCATCACATTCTTTTGTCCAGATAAACTTAACACCCTTCTGAGTTAGCTTAGTCATTGGACTAGATAACCGTGAAAAACTTCTAACAAACCTGTGTTAATATCTTGACGAACCAAGAAAACTACGAATCTCAGTTACATTTTTCGGTCTTGGCCATTCTTCAACAACCTTTTTTTTACTGGATCCATAGTTATTCCCTCTTTAGAGACAATATGACCAAGGAAAGAAATTTTTTGCAACCAAAACTCACACTTTCTGAATTTCCCATACAATTTCTTTTCTTTTAATGTTTGAAAAATGACCCTTATATGACTTTCATTCTCCTCTTTACTTTTAGAAAACACCAAAATATCATCAATGAAAACAACCACAATCTTATCCAAGAACTCATGGAAAATTCTATTCATAAGGTCCATGAATACATCAGGTGAATTGGTTAGCCCAAAAGGCATTATTAAAAATTCATAATGTCCATATATTGTATGAAATGCGGTCTTCGGAATATCTACTTCCTTTACCATCAACTGATGTTACCCCGATCTCAGTTCAATCTTTGAAAAAAACTAAGCTCCCTAGAGCTGATCAAACAAATCATCGATATGATGAAGAGGATATTTATTCTTAACAATGATGTTATTTAAGGCTCTATAATCAATGAAAAGTGTTATTGATCCATAATTCTTTTTAAAAAACATGATAGGAGCACCTCATGGTGATGTGATATATCTAATGAAACCTTTATCTAATAACTCCGACAATTTCTTCTTTAACTCTAAATGTTCAACTTGATCCATTCAGTAAGGGGTTTTTGAAATTAGCTTAGAATAAGGAACTAATTCAATAGTAAATTGAACTTCCCAATCATGAATAATGCCAGGAAACTCATCAGGAAAAACATTAAGATACTCATTTACCACTGGCACATCATTAATCTGAACAGTTCCTTAATTTTAAACAAGATGTGCAAGATAAAATTCATTTCCATCTTTTTCTAGTTTCTCAACGTCCTGATATGTTATCAAAAGCAAGGGTTCATTCTTGTACACAAACAGAAAATCTTTCTGAAAAGAAACCATTTTAGCTCTGCAGTCAATCCTAGCATGATAAATAGAAATCCAATCCATTCCCAAAATAACAAAAAACTCTACTAGAGGGAAAACAATAAGGTTTGAAGGTATGTTCATTCAGCACACAAGGATATGAAGGTTCTTATAATTACTTTTTTTCTCAACATTTCCTTCGAGTGTTTTTACCATATGACCAGGATTCATATCTTGAGATGGAATTACCAATTTACTAAAAAACTTCTCAGAATTGAATGAATGTGTAGTACCTGAATCAAATAACACATTGGTCGAATCTGAACAAACAAACAGTGTACCTGATACTACTCCATTCGATAACCCAACATCTACTGAAGAAGTTTCAATGAATTTCACCACCCCTTTCAGCTTATAGTCTGGATGCTTTCCCCTAGTTGAGTTCTTAGTTAGACACTCATTTGCATAATGACCCATTTTATTAAACATGAAACATCTTACCACTAGCTTCTCATTGCCTGCTTGATCATCTTCGTTACAGTTACGAGCAATATGAACAGACTTACCACACCGAAATCACTTTCCAGACGTGGATAAACATTCTCCATGATGAATTTTACCACACATCTCACAGGACGGATATTTGGTTTTCTTACCTCCTTGATTCTTTAATGAATTATTCCCATTTTCCTGCCAACTGGACCTCTTATTCTGTAGTTTTTCGAAGAACACCTGATCATCAGCAAACTCCATTTTCACCATCTCCGCAAATCGAACAATTTTTTCATAATTTCTGAACTCATGAGAAGCTAATGCCCTTCGATACTTTGGTTTTAACCTTGAGTAAAAAATGATTGATTTTACTATCACGATCTCATATGAAGTTTGGAGAATACCTTGCCAGCCGAGTTAACATTGCTTCATAAGCAGCCACTAATTCATCCTCCTGCCTCAATTCTATGAATTTTTTTTCTATCCTAAGAGGAACCACCTTAGGAAAATATTTCTTAATAAATATACCTTTGAATTTTTCCTGGTGAAGATCATCAATCTCATCTCTTTCCTCAATATTTTTCATCATCGTCCACCATTGATCTGCTTCACCTTCAAAATGGTAAACAACAAGGCTAACAATTTGATTTTCTGAACACCCCATGACATCAAAAATTTTCTCCAGTGCTTTAATCCACCCTTCAGCAAGCATATAGTCAGATGAACATCTGAATGATGGGGGATGTTGCCTCATGAAATGTTCCACCACTGACATGTTCCTCTGCAGTTGATCTTGCTGATCTCGTGCATGGATACCTCCACCATTTATCGCTTGAGTGAACTGCACCATTACTGCAAAAAACTATTCAGTTCCAATTCTGACCATCTCAGGATATTGATTCGGAAGGATATTTCCTTTTGTATGCCTTTATAGCACTTCTTCTCTATATCTTCTATGGGAAAACATTTTGAACGAACATGTCTTAGATGAAGCAACATGGCAATCTTCAAAAGCTATATCATTTAAATTTGAAAATAAAAAAATATTTTTGGATAATCTTTTAATTAGAATTATAACTCCTAAAGTTATCTAAACAGACCTCTGATACCAACTATAAGGCCCGACCCCGTCCTTAAACTTTACTTAATCATGAGTTACTTCAAGAATACACGTTGATGATCTTTTTAGGTTTAGAGTTTTATATAATTAGATCATAAAACATGCATTACATTCCACATTTAAACAAAGTGGTTACATAAAAGATAGTTCTCATTTTTCCCATCAACGAAAACATATTTAAAATAAAAAATGGATTCTTTATTGACACTTACTTGACACTATCATAACATCATGTACCTTTCCCTTGACCTATGAAGAACATTTCAAAAACATGGGATGGGCATAAAAATCTCAGTAAGGGATATAAAAATGTGGAAAGGAAACATGGGTACATGTATACATACGAATCAGTGAAATAATAAATTTCTCATAAAACATAAGCACATTAACATACCTCATCAAATAATGAATAAATCATAGAAATCAAAAGTCATAAAGGTAACCTGAGGCATTTATAACATTTTTACGTAGGGAGTATCCCTCTTGGTTATGTCTGAAATACTCATCACATTATACTCCCTAAATCTCTTCGGAAAAACCTTAACATTTAACTCCTTCGCATTACCCAATGCATTGGAGAGCTATATAGGGCTCACCCACCCTTAGTTTATCACGGAACCCCTATCTTCATAACAATTCCCAAGAACCATAACATAATCGTATCACATAAAACATGCCTAAAGGAAACATATCATTTCCACTTTTCAATCACTAGATATCAATACAACACATTTATATAAATGCATTATTAAAAACATTTTCAATACCAAAATAAAACAAATGTAAAACATGGTATTTATTTTTATTTTTTTTTTTAAAAAAAGGTTATGGCTTGTAGAGGAAGTCGAACCTCAAATAATGGTCACGACGGCGAAGGAGTTTTTGTCGACGCATACGTACGACAAAAAAACATTCCCTTTTGTTGTTTAGTAAAATATTCATATAAAAAGATTCCTTTTTAGTAAACGTAATAGTCAATGGGGTTTATACTCCGTAAAAAAGAATGCTGTGTATAAAACATAATATGCATCAACGAAAGGAGATTGAGACGATGTCCCATACCTCGGGTCCGACATGACTCGATCATTATTTAACCTCCTGAATAATAAACTTGAGTTAATTTCTAATTGATTAAGAACATTTTTCAAGTTCATTATTCCTTTTATATCACTTATTAACATTTTATGAACTCTATGTAATTATTTATGTTAATAATGGTCGTTTTTTCAATCATTGGTACTTTAGTCAAAAAATTAACTCTTTATAATTACAAGTTGTTCATTGGGTAAAATATCCATTATATCCAGAATTATATTCATGATGTAGATATCATATATATCATATATATCCATTATATACATGCATTTATAATATTACATATCATTTAGAGGTAAGAAATGAAATGCACCGTTCATGGAGATGGTAAGCCGTACGTACGCATGAACGCTACTTTCATTTATATTTCTTACGTAGTGGAATTAAAACATAATGATACATATTAGTATTATAATTTCATTATGATATCATAAATAATATCATAATATCTGTCCTTTATACGTACCAAATATGGTATTAACGAATCAAATCACTTTGAGGGGGCGGTAGTCAGCACTTCCTAAAATGAAGATATCGCGTTTACCCATAACAGAAACCATAAAGGTATGCCATAAATGAAAAATACAGAAGATAAAGTAAAAACTAAAAATATTATATATCATATATATATATATAGTGAAATCTTAATGGCCTCCTTTGAAGGTGTTATATGAATATTGAACAATCATCATTTCATGAGGCAGACATTCGCCATCCACAAAAACAATATGCTCTTTAAACATTAGATGTAGGTCTGTGTAAGTGTAGCTCAAATAATTATTATAAAAACATCCTAGTATATTTAATATAATTTTTTGGTTACAAAATTAATTAATAAAATGAGTTTAGGGGGTTGGATATGAAAAATAAAATAATATGGCATTAGAGAAGACATTACCTTTGAATCGGGTAACTCTTCTTGGTTTGAACAAAAATTGTTTCTTAAAGATCTTTCTTCCTAAGGTATGGCTTTCAGGATGAGATAGGGATGTGGAGAGACAAAATGAGTATATCTTGGACGAGCCAAAGGCTTGAGAGGTGTGGGTAAGGAGGTAGAGGTGGGGGCTTTTTATAAGAGGAGATGAGGGGCACTCTTGGAAAGGTATAAAATGTTACTTTATTTTCAAATCATTTTCGGATTTTAAAGGTCCCAAATTGATGTATTTCTAGGATAAGATGATATGGGTTCTAAATCCACCCATACAATAGGTTTTTGACATGTGTAGGTCTTATATTTTACATTATCTTTTCATTTTATTTAAATCGTTAAATAATGAGGTAATCACTGCATCATCATGGTCTCATATCTAATTCAATTTATTTAATGTCTATAAATTATAAAACAAATTCTATGATGTAGGAAATATTTTTATCTTTCCAATTAATATTTATAGTCCTAGAGATAATTTATGTAGACAAGATTAAAAATGTTTTACTCAGGTGATACATTCTTTGTTATATTTACTTTCCTTAAAAAATAAAAAGATAAAAAGTCATTATCACACAAAAGAGACTCCATGGGGTCCCCAAGTTTGGCACAAATAATACCATGGTCGCACATGACACAACCAGTTGTATTAGGACACATTTTGGTGTCATTATTGTATTATTATGATATTATTTTATTATCCTTAACTACCCGATTACTAATTAATCAAGATAATTAATGATAATTACCATCGTTACTATTCACAAAGTCCAAAAAACAAAAGAGTCTTAATTACATAATTTGGACCTTATGATTCCAAATATGGAATCCGTTTTACCAAATTCCAAACACATAAATTGCAATAATTAATTTCAAAATAATTCCCGTTGTCAAAACAAATAGCGGGATTTTTTGAAACAATATCTATGAAAAGTTTGGCCATAGTTTATGCCCAATTCCAAAGTGAAATTAATTATAATTACCACTATTGGACTAAATGGTAAAAATATATTCTATTTAAACATTAAATCCAATTAAAAAGATAATATACCTTTATAATTATATTATATGAAAAAGCAGTTTTGATGTAAAATGTAGTATTTTTCATTATACATTAAAAAATGAACATTGTCAGAAAAATAACAAAAAATTATCCAATGTAAATTTCAATGTCCCAATAATAAATAATAAGTTTATTTTGACAAATAGAGATTATAAAATTGTCAAAATATTGATTTAAAAAAAGGATCTCAATCAAAAGGCGGTAAAACAATCTTTTAAAAATATAAGAGAATTTTATGATTACGATTTGATTTATTCCCATTTTAAGCCTCTAAAACACTATCTAATTCATAAATAGACATAGATAAGAATATCGATTATTCATTACATACTTGGGATGTTACACATCTCTATTTAAGGAATTATCCCAAAATCACGTTAACTATTTTACATGGTTTACCGATCCCAAACACTTGAAGAGTTTGGGGAGACATTAAATTTCATGAATACAGAAGATAATTAATTTTGAAGTGCATATTTTTTAATATGTTGATATAGTCGATCAAGTTAATTTTTAATTCAAAGATACGAATTTATAACATATTACTCATGTATTGAAGGAGTCTTCTATAAAGTGGATCATAGAGTTACTATTATTTTTGGGTGTGAAACCGGAGTATATTAAGTGGAAAATTGTTCAACATAACTGTATCCTTTGGTTTATTGAGTTTGGACCAAGATAATGTCTCAAATACAATTAACTTATATAGAGAGTGGATTATAATTTAGGATGAATGCAATTTATTAATTAACAGAGAACAACTAAAAATTATGAGGATGAAATTTATTAATTAGGAGAGTCTTTAATACACTATGATTTTAAATAAACACTATGTACGATAGAATACATGATACACAACTCTTAACCTTCATGAACCATGAAATATTTTTATTTTAATATGACAATTATAACCTATCTATTAAATTGGAGGTTATTCATAGGATTAGATGCTTTATGAAATATATATAATGTCCATACACAATATAAATGTATTCATAAATGATTAGCAAATAATCAATCAATTTTTAATAAATTAATTTTATTGTTTAATGAAATATGTTAATCAAAAAAATATGTTTTATGGTATTATTAAAGAACATATTAGAATTAATTTATAGAACATTTTTAAATTATTTTGATTGTCAATGTATTTTTAGACCTCGGGTAACCCACACCGGTGCCCCGAGCAAGTTGGATACATGACCTCAGGCATTCTACCCATATTCAATAGGCTTTTGACTAGTAGTGAGGGTCTAATATAAACCATGTGGAGACTATAACCAATATATCATATTAAAAAACATAAATAAATAAATAATAGTTAAATGTTAATAAACAATAATTATAATAATTCCATTAACAATAAATACCAGCGTCACATGAAAATCCCATAACATATATAACTAACCATAACTAAAATATTAGATATGTCATTTAAATCTATGTTAATTTGCAACATGAAAAAGAAATAATAAAGACCCTAACAACTCCCAAGTGAGTCTTGAAATCATTTATGGTCCCCTCATTCGTGTTCCATCCCAACTTATCTATATAAAATTGTTCTATTTCCCTTATCCTTTCCTATAAAATGAAGTCAATTTGGGCCCTAATAAGGTAGCCCCATTAGGGGGTGAATTCAAATCAAGAAGACACCACCAACAGTATTTAAACATTACCATGTCTATAACACCAAAATAAGTTTGATAATCAATAATGAATATTAATAAAGTAATATAATTTCATAATTCAATAATAATTAATTATGCACATAATTACTCGTATTCTAGATGACAACAAAACAATCAATACCCACTTTTTCATGTTTTGGAGTTTGAACTGTATATCATAGGTAATCACAATTCATTATATCTTGAGCATTATCTAATCATTTAATTTCAATTTTCATACCATGTCTAATATGAAATCCACTCCAATTACAATTTGATAGACCTAGAAAATAATGTCTTGATCATTGGGTATTTTTAAGCATCATTCCTTATCCCACAACAAATTTTTATCACATACGAGTGTTTGAAGAATAAATACTTTTCACATTCTCATTATCACATATTGGTATTGGGAGCATAGATATTTTTCACACACTCATTATCACATATATCACAATATATAACATTTCTAATAAATATCAAATTTATCAAGGTTAATCATCATAAACCATCTTTTCAAGAATTCTCATCATGGTGCACAATTTCATTTTATCCCAAAAAATCATTTTTATTTGTTTAAATCACATAGAATAACATGAAAAATTCATTGTTAAACCATTTATAAAAATTTATTCATAATACCCTTTAACAATTCATTGTTATGAAATAAAATACTTTAAGTATTGTTAGTAATTAGTTCGATAAACACTAATTCTACAATAACTAAATTATGTAATTCATTAATAACATTATTCTACAAACTCCTTTAAACCATTAAATAAATAAATAACTACATAATTAATTAAGTAATTAGTTAATTTCTTAGTTAAATTTCAGTATTCAATTACCAAATGTGACAATTGAAAGTAGATAAATAAATACATATAAATATCATTAAAGACTATGTGAATTGATATTTAAACCACATACCTCATGATTTTTTATGAAAGTATGCTAAACCAGAAATCCACATACTGAAGAGAAACATTCAAGATCATATAGTCATCGAAAATCAGTGACAAAAAACCAATGATCACAATAAAATAGATTAATATCCCTGAAAAGGAAAATCTAAACCTTTTCTAGTGGAGTAAAAATCATTCATCATTATCGAGTAAGAGATATGGAAGATAGAGGAATCCAAATGGAGAATAAATCCCATACCAAAGGAGATATGATCCATGAATTGGATTTTTGATTCATTAATAATGATGTTCAAGGAGACTTATAACCCTTATAATAGTTTTAAAATTTAGATGAACTGGTTTAGGATATTTCCTGGTCTATATGATGTTAATACTAGGGGTATGATTTATTTTATAAATTTTAGAGTCATTAAAATCCACACTGATGGTTTCCTAGGAAGGGATGCATGTTTTTCCATATCATTCATATAACCATGTCCCTCATCCTTGGGGTTCATGATTTCTACTAGGGGGACACGCATTTCAAAAAACCAGGTCCCAATATTGAAATTCCCATCTTTTTGGGATTACATCGTTTTTTTGGGTATGTCTACAATTTGGGAAAACTATGCAGTAACAACGCATTACACATTTTTCTTCCAAAATTACAAAATTACACAAGAAATAGAAAAAAACAATAAAATATATACAAAAAAATGCATAAAATATTACATGAAAACTATCATTAGACATCTTCAAAAATATAGATATCTTATAATCTCCACAACCTTATAACATTACATCCTCAACCCGTACTACAAAGCATCACTAAGATTCCAAGGTAAAGATATTGGGCCCATGAGCCCACATATTGACTTATCTCTCCCATATTTCCACATGAACACATTGATATTTCCAAAATATTGTAATTATAGTCGTGATATTTCTCCGCAACAGTTTATCATAAGGATAAATAACAAATATCGTGGGATACTCAAATCAGGCATTTGTCTCAAACACAACATAATCTACATTGATCACATTATAATCTCAGGGTGATACTTCCAATGTCTTGACACATGAAAAATAGCATGCATTTCACTATACCTATATGGAAGAGAAAATTAGTATTCCACTGGATGAATTCCCGCCACAATAACAAAAGTTCCAACAATCCTAGATGATAACTTCTCATATATAGGAATCCTATGGGGACCCTCTGATGACCCAAAACCTATTCCATTTTATAATATATTATAAATCATTAAAAATTTAACAACCAAAGATTCCAAAGGAATATAGTTCAATACCAAAAAATGGGTATCTACAACACCACACTTTTTCAGCTCTAATAAATACACTAGATAAATTGGGTGACTTTATACGCGATGATAAAGGTCAATTTTAATAGTGCAAAAAATTCACTGTTAAAGTGACCCTTTATCAGCTCTTTATTAGCACTGATTAAAGGCAACCACTTTATAAGTGATTTTTTTGTGCTTTTAAAGGGGACACCATTATCATCGCTTTTTATAGTAGCACTGATAAAGGTTGGGGGCATTATCAGCTATTTTTCTGAGTGCTAATAAAGAATATATTTAAAAAAAATCATGAAGATAATATATTGATATATAAGTATATTTATATTAATATAAATATAATATATGTTTCATAAATTTGTTTTAGATAAGTGTAAATAAACTATTACATTTAATATATAAAAAATATACTGAAAAGAACTTTTAAGTATTTTAAAAAATATTATTAATTAATAATTTTATAATTATCATTGACAAATAATAAATTAATAACAACTTGATGTAACAAATAAAAAAATAAAAAAAGATCTAAAATATGGTGAAAATGTTACTCAAACATCAAAAATTCTTAACATTTGATTTCAGGGTCCATTTGAGCTCTACGATATATCAAATCTAATCCTACAATGAGATCTATGCACTTTGACCCAGCAGATCCATCCGTCACCTTTTTTAGGCCAAAAAGGCCCAGAAGGCCTCCAAAACAGTATTTTCAGTACACATAACCATTTTTTTTAATACGGTGGAATTGTTTCCACGTTTCAAGGGTTATTTTGAAATTTTCACTAGGGACTAAATTTATTCCTAGTTGTTACATTTATATTGATATCATGTCTTTAAAATTTTATCATTTCTCATAATGTAATGTCACATATATTTAATTATATAATAATATATAAATATTATTTATATATTCACTGATAATAATTTATGTTTATAAATAAATAAATATTAATATATACATATAAAGTGTATTTCTCAATATATTAGGCATATCTAAATAAAAACCTAATATAAATTTTATTTTAAATACAAATATATTAATATTTATATACCTATATGATGTGTTTGTGTGTGTGTGTGTGTGTTTGTATTTGTGTGTGTCTATATTGTGATGTTGCTTTATATTATCTATATATTCTAAAGATATGTATATACATATTAATATATAATACTTGTAAATACATTTAAATATGTATTATTATACTTTAAAATAGACATATAATAGGTGTGTGTGTGTGGTATATATATATATATTTATTTATAAGACCACAACAAAAAGATTATTTTATAAATGTATTTAAAAATGATATTATAAATATATATTAATATACGAATAAATATATTAATATATAAATACCACTGTATTTATTAATATATGGTTATATAAATATAACTAAATATACTAATATACAGATATATATATTAATATAAATAAATATATATATGAACATAAATATATATATATTATAATATATATATATATATATTAATATACTAATAAATATAACTAAATAGATATATATATAAAAATATATATTAATAAATAATGGGAAATGAAAAATGGTTGATTGTTAAAGGCTTAGGGATGCATACAAGAGGTCCGGAGTTCAAATCCTAGTAGAGGAAGGTCACGCGCGTGTGTGGGAATAATTCCCAGTGTTGTTAACGGGTGTTGGGGGTGATGTTAAAGGGGGTGATGGGGTGGGGTGCTATTGAATCCACTCCCCAAATTGAAAAAATATATTTTTATTTTTTTAATGTTTTTTACCGTTTATCAGTGGAAAAAAGCACTAATAAAGGACATTTTTGTCGGCTCTTTTTTACAGCGATGATAAATGACCCATTTTTCCAGTGCTTTTTTAACACGGATAAATGGGACCCCCCGTATCTTACCCTCAATTAACAGCACTTTCAATGCCCTTTTGTAGCACTAATAAAGTCCATATTTTCAGTAGTGGTTTTAGAGAGTCCACATACATTGAATAATTCTAATTAAAAATCTCAAAAAATTGGACAAGAAAACCATTATTATGTTTAGAAAGTTTAAACACAGTAATGGGGACTCGATCACTCACTCTCTTCTATGAGTCCTAATTCCCTATTAAAAGAAGTTTTAAATAAGGGGATAGTAACAAATAGCGTAGTAGGGGGTTTGAAAACATGTGGAAACCAATCACTTTTTTTACATCAATAGAAAATGTAAAACATGAGATACAAATTGAGAATTTCGAGTATACAAAATCATGAGTACTTTTTAAAATAATAATATCTCTTTCAAAATATGATTCAATATATTTAACCATTTGAAAATCCCATGTCATTCATTAATGAAATAATAAAAATATCTCTTGACAACTCATAAAAATTCATAAATTTTTCTCAATGGCACCTTGGATCATAACATAGAGTCACATTTAACTCATGAGATAACATTACATAATGTACATAGTTACAAAATGGATTAGGTTCACTCTTTAACACCGTAGTGTGATTAGGATACACATTTCTCACACCATACATGACATCACATGAGATTTCAATATTACCCAATGTATAGGAGTGCTACATAATTCTGGGTGTACCAATGAAATGATTATAAAAAATTATCATAATGGGTTTGGTTCATTGCCCATTTCAGGACTTCTTTCACATAATATCCAAGTGTGATTATTTATAATTAAAAACATCACACCTTGTACTTTAAATTGAATGAACCACAAAGATTAATTAAATATCATGAGCTTTGATATCCATTTCATGAAATAGTAAATTACATGGTTACACATGTTTAATGATAAAAGTATTGGTGCATGAAATTCAATTTTTAAATATACATTAATATACATATATAAGTATATAACAATTTTACATAAAAAGATACATATATATAACCATGTATACATATATATATATATTCGAATATAAAATTATTCCATATCCACACAAATATGTAAAGTTATGAATAATTAAAAATATATATATTACCGCCTTTATTTACAATCATATAGAAAATAAACAGTATTAAAAAAATTAATACATATATAAATAAAATTATATATATGTGAATCTATTGATGTGAGATTAAAATTCTATTTCATCCTCATATAATACGTATATAGGTACATATATATACATGTTTAAAAAATGTATCATATTAAAAAATAAACTTATTAATATATATACACACATATAATTGATAAAAAATAAAAAAATAACTTAAAGATTAATTTTGAAAAATTCGATGACATCACTATCACATAAAGTGGAAGAATCAATAAAATAATTTTATGAAGATAAAACCATGGGATAACATTATATTTAACATAAAAAGAGGCATATATTTATAAATACATTTTTACATTATTATTAAAAAATAATTTTGAAAATTGAATACCATCCCATGAATATACATAGGATAAAAATTATGGTCTAAAAAAGTAATTTCAAGAAAATAAATCTCATGAATGTTATTGGAAGAACAGTTTTATAAACTCAAAATGATCCCCCATAACATTATAAAAAACAATAAAAATACAGTTATACAAAGCATATGGACTAATTAAAAATTTCATATAAAAATCTTAAATTCATAAATAGTTTAAAATATTTAACCCAATTTCCCATTATTATCATTAATATTTAATTAAAAATTATTGAAATAGATAGAATATAAAAATTGGAAATTTAATAAAACAAATTGATATATTATCTAAAATGGAGAACCCTCATGTATCAATTAGGAATATATTATTTGGATAATGAATAGAAAAATTCCATTTCACATAAATTGTTTTGAAAAAAATCACCTTCATATGAAAAACAATGAAAAGAAATAAATTCATGAAAAAGAAGTAGTTGAATTATATAAATATAAACATGAGAATACAAAATATAAAACAGGAAACATGTTTTATTTTGAAATTGAAAATAAGAAAATGTTTAAATATATTTTAAAATTAATTTCCCTGACTTGATTTATTTAAAATAAGAAAATGTTATTTTACTACATTATAGCTTGCAACAACTCCCTATATATTACTCGCTTCTCTTACGACAAGTTCAATACATATGGACGATTCTCATAAAATGGAATAGCTTATTATATATATATTTCATACATAATTTAAATCTATAAAATATACATTTATATAGTTATATTATAGTGGATTCTATATATAAACCAAATGGAGGTGGAAAATAAATAAAAACATAACAGACAATAGCATTTTATATATCTATATGCATTTTTCCAAAACCAACAGTCCAAAACACGGGGAAATGGAAATCAACGGGTGATTGAAAAGTGGTTTAAAACCAAAAATAATAATCAGTGTCAATAATGAAATAAAATATGAATTTAATATGAATAATTTATTAAATATGGAATAATCATTGAAGAGATCCAAAAAATGAAAAAATTATCAACATGGAATTGCTGAATGCGATTATGGATGAAAGGACATACATGTCATCCTATGACAAAAGAATTCATGAGAAATTGTTTAAATAAATATTTGGCATCTTTAAAATAACATGAAAACCATCCATTATTAGGTTGATATATATTGAATCTTCATTCAATTGGATCTCACATATACAAGAAACAATAACTTCTTGTTGAATCGCTTATGACAATGCTCAAACATTGGGATCCATCGACGATGTTCAAAGATCACTTGGACTCCTTGTAGTCATTTTATCTCCCTAGGTCAAAACCACCTTTGGTATAATTATAACAAAGACCATATTAATATTTTTGATGTTTAATTATTCGCCATTAAAATAATTTCATCCTCGAATGTCCATTACAAAACCTATTGAAATTATGAATTTCACTATTCATAAATAAAAAAACTAGAAGCACCATATTTTTTCTTAAATAAAAATCCTATAAAATTTATAGATGATATCTAAATGTTGAAAGGATTTCTCCATATCTTCACCTATAAAGTTTTCTAATCCACATCTCTGATACCAAATATGATGACCCAAGACTTTTTCCACATTTGTTATAATTAATTTATTATTTTACAATATGAAACAGCAATGGTATAGAGTTTTGGACAATTAGGATTCATTGGATAATTCTAATTACAACTCTAAAAAATAAAGGACAAGAACAAAATAATTATTCATAATAATGGCTAAAAAGTAAAAAGGATCCCTAGAAAGTCACTCCCTTATACTTGTCCTTTTTCCATATAAAAATTGGTTTGGAAAAGCATATGGTGAGAAAAAAACCTCATTAAAGGGGTTCAAAACATGGGAAAACATATCATGTTTTCTTCACTTCAACATAAAAAGTAAAACATGTGACACATCTTGAGATTTAAAAATTTATAAAATTAGTAGTTGATTTGAAAATAATAATATCTATTTCAAATCTGGTTCATCAAAATAAAATTAAGACCGTCCAAGATGCATGAAACAATAATGTCCCAACCCACATCCTTTATGCGGATGACATTATTATTTTCCTTAATGGTGGAAAACACAAAATCACTAATTTCAAATACGCCTTATCTCACTATGAAGATATCTCAGGTCAAACCATTAGTTGGAACGAAATATTTAATCTTATTTGGAAAATGTTTCCCTATTTCTAGAAAAAGTTACATAATTGAGAGTTTTGGTATCAAAGAAGGGTCATTTCCTTTTACTTACCTGGGTGTTCTTATCTTTTGGGGTAGGACTAGATATTCGTATTTTAATGATATATCTGATCAAATAATTAATTAGCTTTCTTTGAGTAAAGGAAAATCACTCTCTATATCTGGTAGGATTTACCTAGTGATAGCATCCATTGTCTCCAAAATGGTTTATTTGCAAATGATTTGAATATGGCCTGTCAATATACTTAAGAAATTGAATACCTACATTAAGAACATTGTGTGTACCTAGAGTATCCTTGATAGGATGCTTGTCACTGTTACCTAGTTTACCTGCCACAAACCCCTCAATAAAGAGGTCTTAGACTAAAAAACCTCAATATTTTTAATGAATCCCTCCAATCCAGACTCACTTTGAATTTAATAATCAACAAATTTGACTCTGTTTGTTTTCATAAAAATCATTTCCGGGAAACTCTCAAAACTTGTAGTTTGATTAAGGTTAAATCATCCCTCTGTCTGCCTATTAGACACTCCTTGTTGAGTCAAAAGTCCTCTTTTGACTTCTATATCATGTTTTGGAAATCAAAAATGTATTCTATCATATTTTGGAAATTACAATTGTCTTCTGTCATGTTTTTCGTATCGTACAATGATGATTGTACTGACCATATCGTATCGTACGATAATGATCGAACTGATCGTACTGATCATGATGATCGTACTGATCATGATGATCATACTGATCATGATGATCGTACTGATCATGTTGATCGTACTGACTATATCGTATTGTACAATACTGATCGTACTTACCATGCCAATCGTACAATGCCGATCATACTGAATATGTAAATTGTATTGACTCTGTTACTCAGAAATTTTATTACATGCTTGTTTCAATACTTAGTCAAGAACACTTATTCCATATGAATCGTACTCATGTTTTTCATTTCTATATATCTTATGTCCTAAAAAAACGATGTCATTGAGTTAGTTACAAACTAATCAAAATGATGTCGTGCTTTCTGTTTCAATATGACCGTTGGAGGTAATATGACCCCTGGAACCCGAGGCCTATAAATAAGAGGTCATTTGAAGCTGAGAGAATAACAAAAATGAGAAATAAATGAAGAGACTTCGTGAACTACCAATATTATAGAGAGAGACACTGTGACTTCTCTCATCTGCCTTGTGCGTCCGATTTTCATATCGAGGGCTTTCAAGTAATTGAAAGACAGAGGTGCTGATTAACTACAAAATCGAGGGCTACCCGGGATAGGACGACAGACATGCCGATCATCGTATCGATGGATGCTGGGGATAGGCATACAGACGTGCTGATCATCGTATAGAGGGCTTCAGGGGATAGGCAGATAGACAGTCCGATCATCGTATCAAGGGCTGCCGGGGATAGGCAGACAGACAGTCTGATCATCGTATCGAGGCCTCACCAAGGTGTTGGTGAGATAGACCTTTTATCCTAAGTGAAAGGATAACCCTTTCTTTGGGTTAAAATAATTGAAATTCTTTTAAATTTCCGCTGTTACTTGTATTAGAAAGGAATTTGTATTGTTTCCTTTCTTCTTTACATATTTAATTGTAATTGTTTCAATTAAAATCATTGTATTACATATTGTATTGATTGATTCTATACGCTTTAAGGTATAATCATTCATCTTTTTATTACTCTGATTATTGTGTTCATCTTGAATACAATTGATTTACATTACATTAGTATTACAATACATCATACCTTATTTATATTCAATACAATTGTGGGTGTTTGTATTTGTATTAGATTAAGATCATTTAAACTAATCTCTTAGTTACTAAAATTCAAAGGTTTTTTAAATCTAAAATTCACCCCCCTCTTGTATTGTTCTATCTAATAGACATACATATCTATATATTCGATCCAACATTTGGTATCAAAGGATGTTTCTACTGATTCGTATTACTAGCTTTATTTCATTCATATTACTATCTTAAATACTTACTACACTAACGTGTGGAGTGGAAAAGTTTTTGTTTTATTAGATGGCAGGAATGAATGTTCGTTCAATAGACAATCTGAATCCTTCTAGACCACCAATATTTTATGGGAATGATTATGAGTATTGGAGAGATCATATGAAGACTTTCGTTATTAATACTGTTGTAGACAACTTTATAATGCTCACTGGAGGTTACCAAATTCCTGACAAAGAAGTCAGTACTTTCACCAACCAAGAGAAGCAAGAATATCAACTGAATTACAAGGAACAGAATACTTTATTATGCTCTATGACCAGGAATATATACAGTCAGATATCTTCATGTGAAGCTGCCAACTGAATTTGGAAGAAACTAGAAGTCACTCACTTTAGAACATCCAAATTTATAGAAACAAAGAGAGCAATGCTTCGAGTAGAGTATCATGGATTTGTTTTTCCTTATGGAGAGCCAGTATGTAAAGTGCAACAAAGGTTTATGACAATTGTCAACAGCTTACAATCTATGGGAGAAAAAGGTCTTGATGATGAAGCTCTAGTCGATAAAATTATAGATATAATGCCAAATGAATGGGAGCCAAAAAGGACAGCTATTGATGAATATAGAAAAGTTTCCCAGATTATTCTTGATGAACTCTTTGGAACTCTTCTACAACATGAGACAAGAATGAAGAGAGATGCTGATTTCAACAAGAAGAAGAATGAGAATGGAAGTGTAGCCTTTGCATCTAAAGCTAAAATGCCTAAAAGGCTTACAAGGTCTAAATCCAAGAAAGTTGTTATATTTGATTCAAGTGATTGTAATCTTTCATATAATGAGTTAGCCAATCTTGCTCGAAGGATGAACAATATTGTGGGAAAGAAAGACTTATAATATATATTCAAAAAGAAAGATAGGAAGGATAGGAAAGATTCAGAGGTAACTTGTTATGAATGTAAGAAATCAGGACATATAAGACCTGATTGTATTTTACTGAAAAGGAAAGATAGAAAGGAGAAAAACTCTGAAAGAGACAAGAAAATGTTTTATAAGACAGTGAATGGCTTGAAAGAAAATGATACGTGGAGTGCAAGTGGTAGTGATTCCTCAGATGATTCTTCAGAATATGAGACATCAGGACAGAGGAATATCGGGTTCTTAGCCAGATTACCAATTGAAGATCATTGTCTCATGGCTAAGGTACATAATGCTGAAGCTATTACAAATGTCTCCTTAAATGAAAATTGTACTAATAATAGATATTATGAATCTTCAGATGATGAATCTTTGTCATCAGAAGATGATACATTACCTTATTTTGAAAAAGTCTCTAGATTTGCTAAATTACTTGAAATAGAAAATTCTAAACTCAAGAAGAGGCTTGAGAAATAAAATTCTAGAATTTCAATCCTGACTAAATAAGTATCATATCTTTCTAAAGATCTTGATGTGAAAACTTTTGATTT
The DNA here is from genome assembly GCA_963277665.1 of Viscum album. Classification (NCBI taxonomy): domain Eukaryota; kingdom Viridiplantae; phylum Streptophyta; class Magnoliopsida; order Santalales; family Viscaceae; genus Viscum; species Viscum album. The sequence goes on from OY728162.1 coordinate 824,224,202, forward strand.
TGAAAGTATTTTAAAAACCCTTGAGGAAGTTAAATCCGATAAGGATAAACTTTCTAAGGATCTTGAAACTGTAATTTCAAAGAAAAATATTTTAGAGCCCAACTCTAGTTCAAATTCAAATATTTTGGAAAATATGAATTTGGTTTTAAAACGAAAGTCAGAGATTTTATCCTTGAAGAAATGTTTGTCAAACATTACTCATGGAAAAGAAAACTTTGACAGGATGTATTCTCAAATTAGACCTTTGAGAAATCGTTCTAGTCTTGGTTATACTTATTCCAAACCTGTTTTTAGAAATAACTATTTTGTTCCTCAAAAAACCATTTTCTATTCTAAGTGTCAATGTGGTGGACATTGGAGAAGAGATTCTTCTCTTAAAAAAACTCAATCTTTAGGGTTTCATAAAGCTCATTTTTCAAAACAAATGTGGATTCCTAAAATTATTTTATCTAACCTTTCTGGATCCAAACAAGTTTGGATTCCGAAAAACTAATTGTTTCTTTTTCAGGAAAATGAGAAGTGTAATAATAAGAACATTTGGTACATGGATAGTGGTTGTTCTTGACACATGACTGGAAACAAAGATCTCATTGAAAATGTTTTAAAAAAAATGTGGAAAAGTTCCCATCGGAGATAATGCTCAAGGAAAGATTGTTGGCATAGGTAATGTTGTTTTTCTTGGAAAAGTTCTTATCTCAAATGTTTTGTTTATTAAAGGTATTAGGCACAATCTCATCAGCATAAGTCAATTTTGTGATGAAGGTTACCTTGTGAATTTTAGAAATGATAAGTGTCTTGTTCACAATTCCAAGGATGAGTTCATTCTATCTGCCCATAGGCAAGAGAATGTTTACAATATTAATCTAGAAGACCTTAGGAGCTAAAAAATACCTTGCTTAAGTGCAATAGAAGACCAATTATGGCTATGGAATAAGAGACTAGGACACTGTATTCTGAGAAACGTTAGTAAACTCTCAATGAAAAGACTTGTAAAGGGACTACCAGACCTTAGATATGATTCTTCAAGAGTATGTGATCCTTGTCAATTTGGAAAGAAACATAAAACTAGCTTTAAATCAATTAATGAAGTTTCAACTTCTTATGCATTACAGCTAGTGCATATGGATCTTTTTGGTCCTTCACAATCTGGAAGCATTGGAGGCAAATAATATGTATTTGTTTTAGTTGATGACATGACTAGATTTACGTGGGTTTACTTTCTTACAATGAAATCTAAAGCCTTTTCCTATTTCAAAACTTTTAGAGCCCAAGTTAAAAATGAGAAAAACCTACCATTAATAACTATTCATAGTGATCATGGTGGTGAATTTCAAAATTCGGATTTTGAAACTTTTTGTAGTAAGAAAGGTATTACTCACAATTTCTCAGCTCCAAGAACTCCTCAGCAAAATGGTGTTTTTGAAAGAAGAAATCATATTCTTCATGAAATGACTTGAACCATGTTGAGTGAATACTCAATTGCTAAGCACTTTTGGGCTGATGCTGCTAGTACTGCCTTTTATACTATAAATAATGTTTTAACTAGACCATTTCTTAATAAAACCCCTTATGAGTTATGGACTGGCCGAAAACCTAAAGTTTCATACTTCAAAGTTTTTGCAATGCAAAGTATTCATTCTGAATACAAAAGATAATTTACACAAATTTGCCCCAAAATCTGATGAAGGAATCTTTCTAGTCTATTCTACAACCTCTAAGGCTTATATAGTTTTCAATAAAAACACCTGTACTGTGGAAGAAACAGTACATGTAAAATTCGATGAAACTAATCCATTTGTTTTCAATCAACCCAATCCTATATCCTCAACTGTGTTTTCAAAAACTGATTATTGATCTTTGATAGAAGATCCTTCTGATAAGGAAAATATTCAAGAATGTATTCCTGAAACTTTTATCACAGAAGATATTCTACCATATGTTGATGAACAGGTTTTACCAATCCCAAATCAATTGTTTCTGAGGAATCATCCCAGTGAAAACATCATTGGTGATGTAAATCAACCTGTAAGGACCAAAAATTCCTTAAGAAATGAAAAATAACATCTTGATTTTCTTTCCCAAATTGAACATAAAAGTCCAAGTGAGGCCTTAGGTGATGATGATTGGATCAAAGAAATTCAAGATGAACTAAATGAATTTGAAAGGAATCAAGTCTGGACATTAGTTGATAGACCTAATGAAACAACTGTAATTGGTGTAAAATGGGTTTTCAGAAAAAAATGTGATGAAAATGGAATCATTGTAAGAAATAAAGGAAGACTTGTTGCTAAAGGCTATAATCAACAAGAGGGAATAGACTATGAAGAAACATATGCTCCTGTAGCTAGACTTGAATCTATTCGTATTCTATTAGCCTTTGCATCATTTTTCAATTTCAAACTATTTCAAATGGATGTCAAATGTGCTTTTCTAAATGGTTTTGTTCAAGAAGATGTTTTTGTCGAACAACCTCCAGGTTTTCAAGACCCAAAACATCCTGATCATGTTTTCAAACTTACCAAGGCTCTATATGGTCTTAAACGAGCCCCTAGAGCATGGTATGATAGACTTACATGATTTCTTTTACAAAAAAATTATACATAAGGTACAACAGATCCAACCCTTTTTATTAAAATGGAAAAAAAAAAAATTTTGATTGTTCAAATCTATGTTGATGACATCATATTTGGATCAACTAAGAAATCCTTAACTAATTCATTTGCAAATTTAATGAAATATGAGTTTGAAATGAGTATGATGGGTGAGTTAACATTCTTTTAAGGTTTTCAAATTTCTCAAAAACCAAAAGGAACATATATATCTCAACATAAGTATATAAAAGATTTACTCAGAAAGTATGGATATGACAAAACTAAAAGTATTAGCACTCCAATTGGTACCTCAAATACACTTGATCTTGATGAAACTGGGAAACCAGTAGATCAAACAATCATTAGAGGTATGATAGGATGTTTGTTATACTTGAAAGCCAGTGGACCCAACTTAATTTTTTCTGTATGCTTATGCAAAATATACCAATCTAATCCAAAAGAGTCTCATTTAAAAGTCGTAAAGAGAATCTTTCAGTATTTAAAAGGCACTATGGATTTAGGCCTTTTTTTCTCTTCTGGGAATGGTTTTGTTTTAAAAAGTATTTCAGATGCTGACCTTGGTGGTTGTAGAATGGATAGAAAGAGTACATCTAGAACATGTCATTTCTTAGGAGATTCCTTGGTTTCTTGGTCCTGCAAGAAACAACACTCAGTAGCACTATCCACTGCTGAAGCTGAATATGTAGCAGCTAGAAGTTGTTGTGCTCAAATATTGTGGATGTGGCACACACTAACTGACTATGGATTGAGTGTTTCCAAAACTCAAATTCTTTGTGATAATAAAATTTCCATAGCTCTTAGTAAGAACCCAGCACATCACTCTTGTGAAAAACACATAGATGTTAGGAATCACTTTCTTAGAGATCACACACAAAAGGAGATATTATTTTACAATTTATCGGAACGCAAGAAAAACTTTCTGACATTTTTACAAAACCATTACCTTCTGATATGTTTGAGTTCATAAAACAGTAGCTTGGAATGATTACATTAAAATAATAATTCATATCTACTTCATGTTTTACAATTCTCCTAACATTAAATAACTCCTTTTGAAAGGGGGAGGACATTTGATTTTTTTGTTTCTTTTTATCTTATGTTCTTTTACTATTTATTCTACTGGTATGTGTTTCCATCGTATCGACCGATGATGGTAATGAATTTCTTTTCCATCGTATCGACCGATGATGGTAATAAATTTATTTTCCATCATACTTTCCGATGATGGTAACGAGATTTTTTTCCATCGGCTTGTCAGTTCATAGTAACGAGATTGTTTTCCATCAGCTTGTTAGTTCATGGTAACAAGATTTTTTTCCATCGTACTATCAGTTCATGGTAACAAAATTGTTTTCCATCATACCGTCAGTTCATGGTAACGAGATTGTTTTCTATCGGCTTGTCAGTTCAAGGTAACAAGATTGTTTTCCATCGTATAGTCAGTTCATGGTAACAAGATTGTTTTCAATTGCCTTGTCAGTTCACGGTAACAAGTTTGTTTTCCATTGGCTTGTCAGTTCATGGTAACGAGTTTGTTTTCCATCGTATTGTCAGTTCATGGTAATGAGATTTTTTTCCATTGGCATGTCGTTTGATACTTCTATTTTATTTCGAATGTTTGTATTTTCTTTTGAAATTAACCAAAACCAACAATTACCTTACGTTCTCGGACAGTTTTTTTTTAATATTTTTTTTGTTTTAATCCTAACCATTGATCTGTTTTTCTCTAATCTTGATCATAGAAGATCAACGATCACCCCTTTTTCGACCGTATAAGATCAACGGTCACCCCTTTTTCGGCTATAAATATCCCCCCTCCACAAACCCACATTGGGTTTTCAGGTTTTGAGGTGATTCTATTCTCCACCGGTTTTAAATCATCATACAATCATTAATCGGCATCACCTTTATGTCTCAATCCTATGCGAACACTCCCGCCAAAATGTCTTGAAAGACTTTAACAGAGAAAGAATTTAATAGAGAATGGTTAGTTTCTCGAGACTTTTTTGATTCGTAGGATTCCACAATCAGAAGAATTATTCTCTTTCAAGGATGGGAGCATCTCTGTGTTGAAAGACCTGTTTCTCAAGATCCGGTTCTCTTTGATGAAGTTTGTCAGTTTTATAAAACTGTATCTTTCGACAAAGACATGACTATCAATTTTTCTGTATACGATAGAATGTTGTCTATGTCTGTGAAACAAGCAGCTCATTTTCTTAATGTCCCAACAGAAGGGGATTCTTTCTGTCCATCTCATAAACTACCAGAAGAAGTTGGTACGTTTAATAGAGAAAGCGCTGAAAAGACTTTGTTTGTTATTAATGAAGAAAAGAGAAAAGTGTCTCATCTTTCTCCGGACAATCGTTTTGTGACATTATGGATTCAAGGTTTTCTTATCCCAAGGAAAGGGGATAGAGAAACTCTGAATGTTTCTAATATTTTTATGCTTGACTATCTTGTAAATATGAGAAAAGTAAATCTCATGGGGTATGTTTTTGAAACCATTAAGAATGTCAAGACAGGATGGATTAAGTCCCAAATGATTATGTATCCATCCATCCTTACAAAGTTCATTCTTGAAAGTATGAAGTTTTGTAACATTCCTTTGAAAGGAAACCCGATAGTTTTGAAGCCATAATGGATTAGTAAGAGTACGATGAAAAAGATGAATGTTTGTTTTGATCCAAATTCAAAACTTTTTGTTAGAGATGTAGAAGCTGAATTGGCTCAGAATCAATCGGCACCTATGCCTGCCAAAGAAATCCAATCTACTAGTGTTACTCAAAAGTCTAATCTACAAACCAGTTCAATGTATATGAATAAGACAAGGTACATTAAGGAAGTTGTAGCCAAATGGAGAAAGGATAAGGAACAAAGAAAGGAAGGTGATCCAAAATTCGGACTTGACCCGGCTGAGGCTTTTGCAGAAAGAATAAGGGTAGAAGAAACCCTTAAGGCTGAAAAGAAAACGAAAACTGCTTTGAAAAGAAAGACTCAAGACTTTGATATCTCTAAAGTTTTGAAAATGGTTGAGGATGATAGTGCTCAACTGACGGAATAAGTGCACCAAGAGCCCATCGTACAGAGTCTCCCTGAGAAAGGAAAACAAAAACAAGTGATGGAGGAGATAGAAGAAGTGGAAGAAGAAGAAGGTTATTTTCATTTAGAATTTCTTCAAAGTTCGAAGAAGAGTAAATAGGAATCAGATAAAAAGATGAGTGAAGGTGTTCAACAAACTCCTCATGCCGATCAATCATGAACTCTGGACAGAATGTCATCTCAAGAAAAGAAAGGTTCTCAATCCTCTCATATAGATAAAGTTGTTGTCATTAGTGACAAAGTGGAAGAAGAAAGAAATCAGAAAGAAAAATCAAAAGGAAAACAACCTGTTGTTGAGTCAAGTTGATCGTATGAACTAGCATCGTATGATGAAGATACTGATTCAGAACATACAATCTCTCTCAAGAAGGGTGATTACATTGTTCATGTTTTGAGAAGGTTTGATAAGACCATTCCTTATTTCCTGAGGCTGGAAGGGAAGATTGATTTTATTACTGACAATCAAAAGAAGAAGTTTGGCTCTGTAAAAGAATTAAGGAATAATATTTTTTCAGTTGAAGCCGATTTGAAAGTTCTTTCAGAAAGTTCGGTTGCTCATAAGAAATCCTGTAACAAGATGACCAAGTGGTCGTACAAAATAGAGAGCTCAATCAATGATCAGGAGATAAAAATTGATGATATAAGAAGGTTGTCAAATGAGCTTGCAATTTCTTTCAAAAAGCTTGACAGAGAAAAGGTTGAAAGGTTGAATCTTTTGTCATCTCAACGAGCTGATGTTCTTTCAGTGAAAGGCTTGATAGAGAAAATGAATGCTTTCCAATCTGAATTCTAGAAGGTTTCATCATTCAAGGATGAAATGGTTTTTTTGAAGAATCAAAATTCTGTGTCATCCAAAGATAACATGCATCTGCAAAATAGAATTGATACTCTTGAAGAAGTAATCAGAGTCCAAGAAAAGACTATCAAGATTCAAGATCAGATTTTTGCGGACCAACAAGAGATTCTCAGAACTCAGGGCGAATCTATTTCTGATGACAAGAAAGAGATCAAAAAGATGAAGGTAGTTCTTCATGAGTTAATCAAAAAGGAGAAGGAAAGAGAAAACAAGTGATCTGTATTTGTTTTCAAATCTGGAAATGTTTGTTATTGTAATGATTGTTATCTCATTTTTTTCTATTGTCTTGTGTTTCATTAATAACTCCTTCAGAAAATTCAAGTTTACCTCTTTCTTTTTGTAAATCACAAAGGGGGAGAATGTTTACAAAGGGGGAGAATGTTTTATAAAGGGGAGAATGCTTTAAAACACTCTTAAGGAAAATATACGAATACAATCCTTTGTAAAATCCATACCTAAGGGGGAGTTAGTTGTATTCAATTTTTTATTCATAAGAGTTTCCAATAACTCAGGGGGAGATAAGTATTTCTTGTTATATTTTCTTTATGTGTTGTTCTTTCCAAAAAGGGGGAGATTGTTGAGCCAAAAGTCCTCTTTTGACTTCTATATCATGTTTTGGAAATCACAAATGTATTCTATCATATTTTGGAAATAACAATTTTCTTCTGTCATGTTTATCGTATCGTACAATGATGATCGTACTGACCATATTGTATCGTACGATACTGATCGAACTGATCGTACTGATCATGATGATCGTACTGATCATGCTGATCGCACTGACCATGCTGATCGTACTGATCATGATGATCGTACTGACCATATTGTATTGTACAATACTGATCGTACTTACCATGCCAATCGTACAATGTTGATCATAATGAATATGTAAATTGTATTGACTCTGTTACTCATAACATTTATTACATGCTTGTTTCAATACTTAGTCAAAAACGCTTATTGCATATGAATCATACTCATGTTTTTAATTTTTATATATCTTATGTCCTAACAAAACGATGTCATTGAGTTAGTTACAAACTAATGAAAACAATGTCGTACTTTCTGTTTCTATATGACCGTTGGAGGTAATATGTCCATTGGAACCTGAGGCCTATAAATAGTAGGTCATTTGAAGCTGAGAGAATAACAAAAATTAGAAATGAATGAAGAGACTTCGTGAATTACCAAGATTCTAGAGAGATACACTGTGACTTCTCTCATCTTCCTTGTCCGTCCGATTTTTATATCGAGGGCTTTCAAGTAATTGATAGACAGAGGTGTCGGTTACCTACAAAATAGAGGACTGCCAGGGATAGGCAGATAGACGTGCCGATCATCGTATCGAGGGCTGCCAGGGATAGGCAGACAGACGTGCCGATCATCGTATCGAGGGCTCCTGGGGATAGGCAGACAGACAGTCCGATCATCGTATCGAGGGCTCATCAAGGTGTTGGTGAGGCAGACCTTTTATCCTAGGTTAAAGGATAACCCTTCTCTTTGGGTTAATATAATTGTAATTCTTTTACATTTCCGCTGTTACTTGTATTAGAAAGGAATTTGTATTGTTTCCTTTCTTCTTTACATGTTCAATTGTAATTGTTTCAATTATAATCATTCTATTACATATTGTATTGATTGATACTATACGCTTTAAGGTAGAATCATTCATCTTTGTATTACTCTTATTATTGTATTCATCTTGAATACAATTGTTTTACATTACATTAGTATTACAATACATCATACCTTTTTTATATTCAATACAATTGTGGGTGTTTGTATTTGTATTCATTTAAGATCATTTAAACTAATCTCTTAGTTGCTAAAATTAAAAGGTTTTTTAAATCTACAATTCACCCCCCTCTTGTATTGTTCCATCTAATAAACATACATATCTATATATTCGATCCAACACTCCTTTGTCAATATAATTCACAAATTAAGATAGATGGTTAACTATGATTCTAACCTAAAATTCTGGCTTGAAAAATGGGCTAGCGTTCCCATCAATTCGATGCTGACTTCAAACATCTGTCCGATTTATATAAATTGTACCATACAGAAAGTAATGCATTCCCCTTACATAGACCTCGTTGATCATATCAAGCACGTAGTTGATGAATACACATTTTCGAATGATGAATATTATCTTATTTGGGAACCATTCCATAGTGTGATCCTTGATTAAAAAACATATGAAAATCATTTTTTCTCTTCTCCCGAATATAATATCACTTTGTTGAAGCATTTTGATTAATCTTGGATGACACCTACCAAACATAATCTTGTCTAGCATATTGCATACAACCATTTACCTACGGAGGTTTGTCTATAATCCTTTGGTGTCCATCTAAGCTCAAGATGTCACTATGTCATCAATATAGAGAGGAAATCAATCACCTAATTTTTTCTTGTGCCACATCCACTGCTCTTTGGAATTTTGTTACTGACGTTTTTTACTACAAATTTTTACTTGGTGACTATATATGTTCTTTGCTCAAATATTGTGTAGAGATGGATTATTCGCCTCAAATCAGAAATCTATTTGTATTTTCCATTATAGATCTCCTCCACATTATCTCGTATGATAGAAATGCAATTATCCAAAATAATTCCTTACTAAATAATAATGCAGATTGGGATATCATTCTTATTTCTATTAGGGATGTGTCCATGATTCAGAACTCCTCATTCCCTATTTCTTTATGTGAAATTTTCATCCTTCTTCAGCTTAGAATCAAAGAGATATACAATCAACCAAAGTGCTTACTTGAAGGGTTCTGGAATGCTCTGATTCCTGGCTGGATAAAAATCAAGGTTGATGGAGCTTCTAAAGTAAATCCAGGTATTATGGACTGTGGGGCCATCTTTAGGTATTCTATTGGGCATTATTATGGTTTATTTTCTAGTGGATGTGGATCTACCTCTTACTTGGAGGCTGAGATGATGGTGGTGATTCTTGCTGTCGTCTTTGATAAGCTAAACGAATGGAATAATATTTAGATTGAAAGTGATTCCACCACCATTATTCAAGCAATTTGGAATTGAGTGGATCACATCGCTTGGTCTCTTGTAGAGCATTAGAAGAAAAGTCTTATCTCACTCCAGGAGAGTAGATACATTGACACACATACCTACCAGGAAGCAAACATGGTGGCTGATTGTCTTTCTAACGAAGGTATCAACCATAACATTAAATGGAGTGATGAGTTACCGGTTTAGATCTTTCCATACTATGAGAAAGATTATAATAAAATTCCCCCCTTCAGACTCCTGTAATATTTCATTCCTTTTTTAATTCTAATTTTTGTCTTGGTCATTGATCAAGACTTTTCCTTTAAAAAATTATTTATTTCAAAATAGGATTCAAAATATGTAACATCTGGAAAAATAAATTTCATTCATTTAGGAAATAATAAAAATTTCTATTGATAACTCATAAACATTCATAAATTTTTCTAAAAAACATGGATTATTACATGAAGTCATTGTTCACTCTAGAGAAAACATAACATGATAGACATAGTCCCATGATAGATTAGGTTCAGTCTATAATCACATAGTGTTCTTGGGATATACGTCTCAGGCACCATTTATGAAATCTCATTTGATTTCAACACTACCCCATGAATTGTTGTGTTATATAATTCAAGGCACACCCATAACATGATTGTATAAAAGCCCCAATAGTATTTTGGTTCTCTCCCTATTCCATTCCATCATTGACATAATATCCAAGTTTGATTATTTGGAATTAGAAACATTAAAATTAATATTTTATATCATTAAGACCATGATATTTCTTAAAAAATCAGGAACTTTGAAATCCAATTCATAAAAAGGTAAATTACTTGGTTCTACATGTTCTATATTAAAATTAGTTTTAAATGCATTTAATTTAGTAAATATAAAATCATATATATATATATACGTACATAATAGTTTTACATAAAAATATACAAATATAGATACATTTTTTATAAATATATTAGAATAAAACATGATTGAATCTCCACACACATATTTATAGGTATGAATAATGATGAATATATATATATATATATATTATATAAATTAATTCATTTATTTACATACATCTAGTAAATAACTAGTTTTACATAAATTGATACATATATTAATACATTTATATATAAACTTTTTTATTGATCTTAGATAAAAATTTTGATTCACCCTAAAATAATATATATGTAGAGATATATGTATACATGTTTTTATAAAATGATTCATATAAAATGATATATTTCTATTTATATATATACACATATTCTTATTCGAAAATAAAATATTTTTAAATTAATCATAAATTTTGAAAACATCAATAACATCGCTTGCACATAAAGTCTCCTAATCAATAAAATAACATTATAAAGAGAAAAATGTTGGAAGACATATTTTTTAAAATTAAAATCTGTATATATATACATAAATTTTCAATATTTATATTAAAAAATTATTTTGACAATAGAATAACATGGCTTGTATATATATTAGAGTCTAGTAATGGTTCGATAAAAATAATAATTTCAATAAAATAAATCTCATGAATCATTGTGGAAGAAAAATCATATAAACTCAAAATTACCCCCGTAAACTTATAAAAAAAATTGAAATACCATTTCACAATATTGTTGCAGTAAAAAAACTTTCATATGAAAACATTAAATCTAGAATTAGTTTTAAATATCTTAACAAATTATCCATTTCTATTATAAATATATAATAGAAAATTATGTATACAGATACAAAATAAATATTAGTAAACAACTAAAAAAAATTGAAATATAATACAAACATTAGAACCCACATGAATCATTTAAGATGATTCTATTTTCCCACAAAAAAGAAAATTTCTCATGCACATAGATTGTAATGAAACCAATCACATTATTAGGTGGGATATTGAAATGAAATAAATGCATGAAATATAATTTTTTCCCTTAAATAAGTAGAATGTTGAAAAAAATAAATGAAAACCTGTTTTATTTCTAAATAAATAAAAAACCAATTATTATAAGATATTTCCAAAATAGATTTAGTTACATTATATACAGAAAATCAGATCACCTTGATCTATTTATTTATAGCTTCTAGCAACACCGCTATCTAACTCACTTCTATTATAGAGTGAAAAACATTAGGATGATTATTATTGAATGGAAGACATTATTATATAGCCCTATGAATTAGCATTAATTTACTATTTTAACTAACATTAAATTATATTGAAGTAAAATATGGTTGATATTCTCTCAACCATGAGTCAAAATTCACATAAATGGTAAGGGATTAATATTAAAAGTATGTGTGTTTCAATTATCTATAAATTTTATTCATGAATAATAATTTCAATTATATATAATTTTGATTCACTAATTATAATATTATTTTTTAAAAGGTCTTAAAAAGAACAGAAATATAAACCAGTACACATAAAAAAACATGGGATAACATATGATTAAACTAAGAATAATACCAATGGAAAAACATTGGAAGATTTAGTGGAATGAAAAATAAATATCTACATCGATATTTTACTATCCTCGTTAAAATTTGTCATATATTCAACAATAATTGATTAACATCAAATTCTATATGATTGAGGGTATTATAATTATATCTCTATGTATGAGATATAGATTGTTTAATGATTTGACTATATGGTTAGACGAAAAAATAGGATAGTGTATACGAATTATTATTATGCAAATTCATTTCACTATAGATGATATTATAAATGAGATCTCAATAATTTCACTGGATGATGGATAATATATATTATAAACATAGGATCAAATAAAATATGTCATGATGAATTTGTTATGTAAGATAACTGATTTTTTCTTATAAATAAATAAATTATTTATTTTTGAAATCCTACGACTTGAGTCACAATCGGTGAACTATCTAGTAAAGGATTAATTTTGAAAATATTTTATGTTGTAAAATACATTCTCTATGAGATTCCTCATTATTTAAAATTATGAAAAAGTTATTAGAGTCCTTTGAGGAAAGAATTATTTTAATTTGATGATATCACCTTATTAGATATCCAATTAGAATCATTTATAAATAAATTAAATAACCTCTAATTAATAGTGGCATTAACTCAATCACAGAATTCACAACCACTAACACATACACCGATTTTATAATATCATAAAATGTGAAGAGGACCCCTTGTGCACCAAGGATTTAGTAGCGTTCATCATATAATAAACCATTAGATTGAAACTACTATAGTTATAATAAATCCCCTAATCAATTCCAAAATACCTAAATCCAATGGAGTTTAGTTAAACACAATCTATAAGTAAATCCATATTATAACTAATATAAATGTTTCATAATGTTAAAATAATATAATGGTATACAAAAATATTCACTTTAACCACAATCCATTCTGGTATTATAACTATTACCACCCCCTCAACAAATTACCAACCAGCCTTTACATAATCTCTATTAAAAAAATTTCTTATCCCCTAAAAAATCCCTTAAAGGAATGTTCAATAACCACATACAAATGTATTATCAGTATATTATAAAACAATATAACTCTATAATGAATCAACCATCCTCTACCAACAACTCTATAACCAAGTGGGTAAAATATATCAAACATTATTATAGTTACTACTCAATACTCTACCGAATAGCAGGGAGGATACCCATGATTTGAGGTGAAGGCTTTGATATATTTTTTTAGGTGAGAGGTGGAAGAAAAAAAGAAAAATGGAAAGAAAATTTTGTTTAAATGGAATAATAGAAATTAATGGTTAAAGGGAAAAATTGAGAATAGAATGAGGATAAAATACAATAAGAAAACAATAATTATAATATGGGGACATACAAAAAATAGGTTGGTAAGGAGTTGAATGAAAAAAAAGAAGGAACCATATAGGCCCCCTCATTCTTTCATAGATTGGATAAAGAAATTCATTTTTAATGGAATTCATGATGTTTTATATGGTTTCATAAAATAATAAATAGACATATATTTTAGTGAATATACTACCTAAATTGTGCATTATGATTAAATTTCAATGTACTATAAAAAAAATTCTAGATGTTTGTGTTGTTATTTATCTATTAAAATAGTGTTTAAAATAATTTCAAATGAATTTAACTCCAATGATAATAGGTATTTGAATATTTTGGATCATTTTCACAATTAGTTCATTATCATTCAAGAATACATATTTTGACTAAGGAATGAGGTAGAATGTTTCTTCTCCTACATTATTTTTAAATATGGGATTTGATAATCAAAATATGATATTATTTTCACTCTAACGTATTATTATATCAATGCAAAACCCCTAAGTATTTTTAATATGTCTTCTCATGGTAGAAAATTTTAGATTCCACATATATTCTTTTATCCTCATGATATAATTTGAACGATATATTCCCATAATCCTGTGATGAACATTATTTGAAACTAAAATTTATTTATAAATGTCAAACTATGATGAATAATTTATAGATTTAGTGATGAATAAGTAATATTTGATCTTGTTAAAATGATTAATCATGAAATTAATTCCCATGATTTTTATATAATATTATCTTTTAATAAAAACCCATATATCATGTGTCTATAAATAGTAAAGGAGGTAATATAATGAAACTAATTGATGATATGGTGGAAACTAAGGAGGATAATTAATAACCAGAGGGTGTGGAAGAATTTAAAGTCAGGCAATGGAGAATTTTTTTTTAAATAGTGTCTTATTGAGAATTAATTTCACCAATCATTAAAACAATAATTATATAGTTTAATCCACTGACACAAATTATATTGTACTTATTCTTGGGGTGAAAATAACTATTTAAAAATAATTCATAATACATAATTTAGAAAATATCAGAATAAAAATTTTGTATGTTTTAAGGAAAAGGAAAAAATCACTTACATTGTATTTTTTCCACCATAAAATGAATTAATATTTTCATTTTCACAAAAAAAACATATAGCTAGAAGAAGGGTTAAAATAAGGAAAATAGTAAAAAATGACACATAACTCATTAAGAAAAATAGGGATAACTCACACAGTTTCTTTCCACTATCAATTGGATTAATGCTACCATTTTCACACTAATATAAATTTTAGAAGATGTGAGAAAACTAAAATGTTTACTGCAGGACATACTAACACAAACTATAAAATATTTTTGCAATATAGAGGTTCTTAAAATACTTGATGAGGGGATCATTGTTTCAATATAAAAAAGTAAATTGGTGACTTTATTACAAATAATTCCAAAAAAGGGTAGAATACAATGATACTGACTGATGATAATGATATGATACCTACAATGATAGTTACATAATATTAGGTACTCATAGACTATAAAATACTAGAAACATGTATATGAAAGGAAAAATTTCCATTATTAATCATTGATCAATTCTTACAAAGTTATCTCAATATGAGTTAATTTTCCTTTTAAAATGAAATTATAGGTACAAACAAATAATTTTTTATCTAAATAACAAAGATACAAAAATTTATACTTACCCATATCAAACATTCTTTTATCAAATCATGTATTTGGATATTTTTAATGAATTAGTGACACTTTAATGGTGTGTGAAAATAATTTTTCAGAAAATGGTACAAGAACTTCATTATATATTCATGGATGAATTCTCATTATATGGGATATCCGTTGATATGTTACTATACAATCATGATTTGGAACATAAAATATTTGAAGAAAAAATCTTAGTTCTCAATTGGGAAAAGTTTCAATTCATTGATCAAGGTGGTGACATTCTATTAAATAGAATATGTAATCAAGGAATAAATGTTGATATAGTAATGAAAACATTAATACAATATCTACATGATCATAATAATGTGAAGGGGATTTAAATATTTATTGGACATTATGGATTTCCCACCACTTTATAAATATATTTTTTAATATATCTATGCCACATACCCATAATATTGTCAATGAATGTTTTTTATATATTAGAATAATCATTTTAGGGGGACATTTTTTGTTCGAAAAAAAATATTTGGCCACATCAATCAAAATATTTCCAAATTGGTAGAAAAATATCGTCGTAATGTGAGATCCAAGTGATATCATTATAATAAATACTCTAAAGAGTGGTTATATAATATTTTTTTAACCTATCTATTATGACATCAATTCCCATAATAAGTTCTATATAAAGTACACATTCACTGAGAAAAAATTTATAACAATGGTTTGTCCTTTTGATAATTTCAAACCATATTTTGTATTCATTGAGATTATTATCTACACTAATCACACCACTTGAGTTATTTTCTAAAACATTATTCTTAATCATGCCTGATATGGTGTATCGTCATACTAAAATAGATTTATAGGATTAAAATAGAAAATATCAATTTTATATTATAGTGGCTGAAAATATTTTTAGATTTATCCAAAAGATTATAGAAAAGGATGAGGGAGATAGAAATCTATGTTGAGATCCGGGATGAGAAGCCTTTCTGTACTGATTTATAATATCATCCATAGTTTTTCAACCTTGTAGATTATTCAGAAAATGAGTCCATTAATTTTTTTTTCATATCAGTAATGAATTGCAATTTTAAATAATTCAAAACATGGTTTTTGTGATAATCACTTATTATTCATGTAATGAAGTGAAGGATTTATTTAGTGATGTGTTCCCAAATATGAGGAGAATATTACTATATAATTTTTCTATTCATCACCAAATAGAGGAAAAAATTGACATGGTATAATAATGGCCATGATAATTCAATATGGAATATTTTTTAAAAACAAAAATATTCAAGGGACTTTATATGAGGAAATGATTTATGATAATAAATGGTTAACATTGGGAAAATAATTGACATTCCAAAAATCACAATTCTAAATGTTGAGGTATTAGATGAATGGAGAACTAATTTTATGGGGCCATTCCCAATCTCCGTGATAAACATATACATACTTTTGTATATGATTTACATCACTAAATGGGTATAATATGTTTCCATATGTAAAATATATCTAATTTAGTGATGAAATTGTTAAGAATAAAATTATTTAGTCTTCATGGTATTTCTAGGATACTCATAATTTCACGAGGAACAAATTAAAACAATTATATATTCTTCTAAGTGATATGAAATTAAAGAGTTTGATACGATACCATCTCCCCTCCCAACCCACAAACCACTGGGAAAGTATAATTATCTCATTGAGTGATTATAACAATTTTGGAGAAAACTGCATGTTCAATATAGAATTATTATAGAACAAATACAGATACTACTTCATAATAATAAATGATATATTTTAAAATGATGACTACTATAAAACCATTTAGGATTATCAATGAGAAAATATTCCATTAACTGGTGGATATCAAGCATCGATAATATAGGGCTTTTAAGACTGTGGCTATAGACTCACACCATAATAGAAAGGTGCTACTATATTTGTATACGGTATAAGAGATTGAGAGAGATGCATATAATAATTAAAATATCCATAAATAAAAACTCAATAAGTGGAGTGATTTATGAATAATCCATTGAATATTCATACCAGAGGATACAATACTTTTGTTTAAATCTTGTTTGAGAATGTTTCCATGAAAACTACAGTCACATTGGGTATGACCCTTCGTGGTATAAATGCCTTTTCCCAGGTATCCATTTAGATCTATAGAGGTAACGAACCTTCATTAATGTTAAATAAAAAATGTTTACTCTATACATTGATAATTTCTATATTTAATTTATTATAACTCTCTAATTTTATTGAAAATGAAAAGTTACATCTTGATATTGACTTTAATTAAAGTGAAAGGTATGGAGAGTCATATGTATTTTTTTCTTTTCTAAAGTTATAATTCTACATTATATTGGTTATAAAATATTAGGATACATTATTTTAAAGTTTTTTAGGTATTCTCCAGTACCCTCCTACTGAATATCTAAGTGAGACATGAAAAAATTTGAGAGAAGTAAAAACCAAAAAATAAAAGGAATCATTTTTAAGGTGAATCCAGATATATCCTGACATAAAACACTATCCCTGAAGTCATCTTTCTAGAACTATGACACAAAATTACTGTGTACACATTAATAATGTAATGGTCTTGTATAGAAATGATCCATTCCCTAATAGGGTGTGTGTACACTATGACTGAAAGCCAAAATATCATAATATATAGTGACACATCATGTTCTGATGGGAAGTAATTTCTCTCTCTATAATGCTTCTAGATAACCACAAAAAGGAAACATTAATTTTTAAAGTGTAGGTTTCATGTCATGATTTTGGCCTAAATTAAATCACATAGGAGTAAACTGAGGTAGTTGTTCTATGGTGGCTTCCCCCATGGTGTTGCAACTCTAGAGGACTGAGTTTAACATATACCATGATTTTCGAACTAATGATATCCTGTTGTAATGACTTGGGCCATTCCACAATATATTAAAATAAATTTAATTCCAAACACCAAAATGTAAATTTTTATATTAGTATCCCTCCTCCCATCTCTCAGTTCTCCCTAAATTGATCCTCTTATCTAGTTGATCATGTTCTAGTAACGTTCTAGCACTAAAGTAGCACTTCTCGATCCTCTCCTTCTTGTCATTCACACCTCCTCATACCTATTTAAAACTATTCACTACACGATTTTCCATCCAACACTATAAAAATTCACCATACACATATAAACATAAAAACATTTCCAAACCATGAAAAAAACCCATTTAAATCCCCTTGTGAATCCATCTCGATTCCTTACACATTCATATACCTATCAATACCAAAATGGATCAAACTATGAATTTTAGCAACTAATGAAAATATAAATACCCATTAACACAAATTATGAGTCATATAACTATGAGACCCATAAAATAAGAAATGGATAAACTACCCATAGAACCACATTATCCCTTACTAAGCGTTTCACATAACCAATTCACATCTTTGTAACCTAACCTAATCCAAATAAACCAAACCACCCATAACTAATATCTGTATGTGGATTTATCCCAATATCACCATAAAAGTATTATATGTTTCATTGAACTCAAATAGTGGAAGTGTCCTGGAGACTTTAAATGTCAAAAATTCATAAAAATTGAATTTTGACATGCATGTTATAGAATATGTGTATATATCAGATAAAGTTATATATTAATTAAATGATATGAGTATATAACCAATTTCTCATTTATTGGAGGAGGATTATATAGAGTGGATCTTAGAGTTACTTTTAGTCTTAGATTTGAAAAGGTGGTATATTAAGTTAAAAATTGTTCAATTTAATTGGATACTTTGGTATATAGTGTTTGGAGTTGGATAATGTGTCAAAAACTATGAGTTATTAGACGGAGTGGATTAAAATGATTTTATATTGGATCATTTCAAGAGAACAATCCATATGTAGTAGATGAAAACCCCATTTACTGATTGGGAAGAAGGAAACATAACAAAACCATGAAAAATTATTTGAGAAGTTATCTCTTAAGGATTATACATTGGGAAATCTCTCATGAATGATTTTATATGGGATCATGATAAGGATTTCTGACTAGATTATACATTATTCTTCCTTCTATCATATAGATATGGTAGTCAAGAATCAACATGAATAAATAATTTTCATTATATTAAGGGTGAATATTAAACAATAACAATGGTATTATTATGGGTGTGAATTTCAATAATTAACAAGAAAATCAATTAGGCGTTTTTGACTAATAATTGCACCTATCCCCCTTGGGATATATTATGTTGACTGAACTCCCATTATCAGATAAAATAGTCCAAATAATGATAAAGATAAATGGATTTAAGAGGATAAAAATTATAATTATTTAATGGGGGTTATGATTCCATTGAAGGACACTCACATGGTACATTCACTTCCCAATCAAATGCAACACTGAGAGGACGATTAGAAGTTTCACATGCTTAGGAACAACCCCTACCATTTCCTCACATGTAATGGAAATATTATTTTCCTATTTAATTAAGTATATTTTTGGGATAAAGAACTATTTATATGATAAGATGGAGGTCGAATTTGATCCCCCTCATATTCTATCACATGACTAAACACAACACCAATTTTGTGTACTATATCCACCATAGTGGAAACATGTTATGATCTTCCAAACTCAATAAATTTATCCCACTCAACCATTAAAATATTTATTATGTATTAGACCACCTAAAATTGATCATTTATACTATACCCAACCCAACACTCTTCATATTTTGACACATGCGATACTAGTTATCTTATGTATACTAATGAATGATGATAGTTTGAGTTGGATTCCATTAATAATGGAAAGTGTTGGATAAATTACACTACAACGGTGGTTCCTATTATTGACCTAATTAATCACCACATTACCTCCCTATGGATAATAGAGATAACAAATCAAGCGAATGATCATCCAATGACACCCACTAGTAGCATAGTCACTATAATATCCCTTCCTAGTGATAGAAATATTAAAAATACTAATACAATTATCTATATTTTGGTTAATCCTCGTGTAAACTATAATCATACCAAGGGTCCTGAACCTGCGGCTACCCTACGTAGTGGGGAACCATATACCCAAATTACTAAATAAGTACCATTATCAAACTCTCAAACATCTAATTTAGAAATATACTGGATTAATCATTTATTTTAGTAGTTTTCTACATCATCATTGACTCACATTCCAAATTTATTGGGTGAAATAGAGTTAGTGTATAACATAACCTAGATTGAGACTACTCTACCTTCCCTTACAAAACATTATTTTTTAGGGAAATATTTTGGCAGAATTATTAGGTGATTTAATGCTGATAGGTAGAGTCATTTAAGGATTTTGTGATTTCATTGACTACAACCATAGTGGGGGGTGGATCCCAATTTGGAGATGGGGGATGGAACTAAGGATACATATGATTTACTCCCCCTTCCACGTTTTTGTAATGCCTTCTATTTTTTTATTTCTCATATTTTTTAGAATTTACTATATCTATTATATTTTTTGTGTTCATTGTCTATCATTTATATAAAATGTTGAATGAAAACAAATAAAATGTTATTTTTTTCATCAATTTCTTCATAACCATAATAAATATATCATTTTCACATTATTTTGTAACCTAGTTCAATGTTTTCAATTTAGGAAATAAAATCCACCACAATCCATTAATGAATATGTTTTTTATATAGTATATTCAATCTACATATCAAGGAAAAAATATTACTGAAATCATGGAGTTCTTTAAATCATTCTTGAATTTTGATAATTTACTAGGATGTATTTAAAAGATTATTCATTTTCAAATATCTCACCATGATATTAAATATTGGATATGGTATATGTAATTATGTGTGGTAGAGGGATTCTTGGAAACACATTATTTTTTCTTGATATCAATGGAAAAATATACATTTTTTCGATAAATCTCTTGCATAAAAAAATTTGAACACACGTGTAAATAAGAGAAAAAATATTAATTGGGAATTATTTGAAATAAATTACTTGTTAATTTTTAATATGATATCCAATATAATTATAGAAATATTTTGGCCTCTAATTTAATATTTAAATATTTTATTCATTTATTACATAACATTCATGTTATGAGTGAATTATTAATATTTTGAAATTACATTTTTGATATGTGTTTTAAACTATTTGTTTATATTATTTCTAATAACCTATTTCATATGAGATTTATAGACAAAAATTACTATTTAATCATTCTCTATGATCTTTTTTCAAATAAATGTGTTTTTTTAAAAAAATAAATATTTTTGATGGTATTTTTTAACATTTTTTAACCTTTATACCTAACCTATTTATATCCCTATAATAATCATTGAATACCCATGAAATTTCAAGATAATTAATCCAAATTATAGGATAATTTATCCATCAAATAATATTATTTAGTAAAAATAAATGATTTTTTCTAATGATTTTAAAAATGGTGATTGGTGATGCATGGAACTACCCTGTGACAATACCATGTAAAATAAGGTGGTAAAATTTTAATTATTGATTTAGATGTTGATTCCATGAAATTTTATATTTTTATTACTTGATTCCTATATTATATTAGAAAACAAATCTAAATAATAGATCATATCATGTACATTTTAATGATAACTCATTCATCTTATATGATATTATTATAACTATTATAATTAGTTCTAAGAGGATATCAAACAATTTTACTTTTATGGGTGTGATACTAGATCTTCGTGCAAATTTCCTTTATAACAAAAGAAAAGGAAAGATAAATATGATGAAAAATTGTGTCATTATTGTTGAATTTGCATGATCGGAATTATTAAGAGAAGTAGATATTTATGGGAGATGATGAATTTAATGTTGATCAGTAGGTCTCTATTTCATTGAGAATAAATATATAATCTGTATTTGTACTAAATTAATTTAATCCGATTTTTGAAGCCTTTTTTTTAATGATTTTATCATGAAATACCAACCACTAGACTGAAAGACATTGTAAACTTTTTAGTATTTCTTCTTTATTTATCTGGACATATTTCTATAAATAGATTTGAGATATTATACAAGCATATAAATAGAATACATGAAAATTATGACAATAATAACTCTAGTTTTACATTATTTATGAGTGTTGAATGTAAAATTTCCTAAATAGGTATGTCACTGTAAGGGTATGGATGTATAAGGAATGGTTGAAAAATAATAATGGTTGAGAATTATAATTGAAGTATAATATTAATATAGGGGTATTATTACTTAGAGTGGATGAGTACATTAGAATTTAAATATTTTCAGCTAATATTTTTTTATTGAAATGTTTTCTACTGATATTATTTAGTTAATGGACTAAAAAATTTCATAAAATTTGAAAATTTATTTTTCTTAAGGAAAATAAAATGTTTAATAGGGAGAGAATTTGAGAACTATTGTTGATGCATATGTTTTTATTATTCTTTTAATTTATTATGGTACATAATGATGCAATGTTTTGTATTTTTATTTATTTATGGAAGAATAGAGCTTAAGAAATCTTTTGTATCCACAATTGATGTTTTAAGAGTAATTTCAGAGAGATTACACCAAATAATGTTTTCTTCATTAAGTAGTTAGTTTTACCAAAGTTGAAATTATAATCCTAGAAGTAAATAATTCCACAAAATGGTGTCACTGTGTAGATGAACTTGATTTTGAATAAATTACACCAATATAAGGGACCTCACTCCACAACATTACAAAAAAGGGGATATATATGATTACCCATGAAGGACTTATGATGTTAGGATTTTATGTTATTCTATAATACGTTTTACATAAAATATAAAAGGGAATAAATAAACCAAATCCTCCTATG
The DNA here is from genome assembly GCA_963277665.1 of Viscum album. NCBI lineage: Eukaryota > Viridiplantae > Streptophyta > Magnoliopsida > Santalales > Viscaceae > Viscum > Viscum album. Next base: position 824,247,173 of record OY728162.1, read on the forward strand.
AATGTATTCACACCATGGTTATAGACAATCATTTATGTAGTAAAATAATCTGTAGGACATTAAATAATTTATTGTTGTAGGATGATGTTTTGGATTAAGGGAAAAAATTATTGTAAATTTAGAGGAGAACGAGTTGTGGTATAATTCTACACTAGGGGAGAACCATATAAGATAGTAAGTGTACTTGTGAATATGAAACAGGATACCATAATTTAATGGTTTAATGTGTGATGAGTCTCATGGGAACTAAAAAATAGATCAGGTATTTATATTACACATGTATCCCCATCATATCTTATTAATATATCTATAACACATTGAGGTGTTGTAGAAGATAATTGTATTAAATATTACAATTATTCTATGATTTTAAGAATAAATATTTCTATAAAATACCTTTATAATTAGACAATAATTTTTTCCACTTCAGGATATAATGTTACTGTGAAATACCATAGAAGATAAAGGTGCATTTTATGTACTTGTAATAGTATTTCATGAATATTGAGAGTTTTTTATTTTTAATGAGAAAGATGTATCCATAGCACACAAACACCATCCCTATATCGAAAATAATGTAACCTACGAGGAATAGAAAAGGGTTTGTATCTAAGGTATATAACATCATTCCATAATGAAATTTTTTTCCATGAATAAGTTGAAGTCTATAAATAGTATATTCTTGATAAATTTTTGTAATTATTATCCATTACATTGAATATTATTATATCATTGGACGTTATTATACAATTTTTCATCCTAGAAGTTCACATTTATTTTTCCAATAATTAATTAAAGTATGTAATTTTATTTTTCAATATCTTTTAATTCGTCTACTATTTTATTTAAATTTTCACTCTCTTCTTAATTTATTAAATTAAAACATAAATGAGCCTCCCTAAACCATTATCACCTAATCACTTAAGAGGTGGGGGATCAATAGTAAAAGGGCGAGTGTTTATATTATCTATAATTTTCTTCCATCGATATTTTTTTAGAATAAAATTAAATCTCTAATCTCTATCTTATTAGTTATTATTTATTTGGGAAAAAACACTTATGAAGGGATGGACTCCATAGTGGATGAGAAAATTAATCCATCCAAAAAAGCATGGAATTTTTTTTATATTTAAATATTTAATTTTTTGAATTTAGGAAGATATTATTCTTTGACGAATATATTTATACTGGGTTAGGTATAATTTTGTTAACTTTTTATATTAAATCGTTATCTTTATAAAAGACTTAATCCAATTGATTTAACTAAATTTAGGAATTAGAGAGCTAGTTATCTCTTATGAACCAATCAATGGATATTAATCCTTTTATTTTTTAATTGAATTTTTTCAAAAAATTTTATTTTAGTTTCAATTTTGTTTTGTCTACATAAATAATAAAATTTATTATTAACAATAAGGCCCAATCCATGATCTTTGGGATCGTACATATTCATCAGTGGATTTAGAATATTCATTCAATATTCTACTTCCTGGTAGTTTGATACGATCTATTTAAAGTAATTATTTAAACATGATTACCCAATTGAATCAATGTTTTTCTTTGAATGATCAATCCTTTTTTTTAAACGATTCTTAATAAATATAATATATTTAAATAAAATCATAACCATTACGATCTAAAACAAGATGATTAAATAAACATGATATGATATGAGTCTCATGAAACCTAGAGGGTGTGAATAATGGTAATCACTAATGTAATGTTCTTAGAAATTTAACACCCTTCGGTCATCAAATCCATTTACCATTTAAGAAGGAAAAAATAAAAAATTATAATTTTATCAACTGAATATGTAATAATAAATAAAAGAAAATAAAAATTTAAATAAACATATAGATACATAGATTTTACATTGGTTAATCATAAGATGATATATCCATGGAGCATACACATGGATTTCTGATAATATACCCAATTAACCTACCATATAATATTCATTGGAAAAATTGATTATCCAATTATTACTCCACACCAAGGGACACTACCATTATATGTTTTTTATAGATCAATCATTTCTCATCCATGGAATTCTTCTATTTATCCCTTCCTAGATATTATATTAAAACTCCATAAAGAACAATATTCCATCAATAATTCCATTTTTTCAAACTATAGACAGTTATTTGAAAATGATATGACATTTGACGTGCAAATTAATATCAATGTTAAACCTCATTAACACAAATTTTATGAATTGATTATTGCAAGGATAAAGTTATTTTTTAAAAAAATAAATATGATTATATTATATAAGTATTTAATAACATGATTTTTCATAATATATTTTTCACTTTTATGTTATATATATGGTAAATATTTGAATATGGTTTCGGTGAGAATATATAGACATAGGATAAGGGATTTTATGACATGTGGACTAGGGGGTCATTTCATTGTATGACAAGGGTCTACTATGACATATAAACCAGAAGATCTTTCAATTAGTGGCTTGGGGGATAGTGTGTAATGTGGAATCCTTGGAAATTAAAATGTAGGTATGAGAGTTAGAATGACATGTGGACAAAAAAGGTAATTTTTTAAGATTATAATGTGAGAGAACATTTATATTGAACTATTGAGTAGCTAATACGATATACATAATGAGAATGGTTGAAACTACTATTGTTAGGTACCATTGTATTCTTGAATACATATTGAAACTAACATTAATATTTTATCAATTAATCTTCTTCTAGTTTGGTTTTAGGCTTTCTGATATGATTTTTAATGGGGTGAATTGGGTTATTAATGGATTTTGTCACATAAGAGAAGGCATATATGCATGTGGTTATTGCAATACTTGTTTAGGTGGTTCTTACTAATTCATGGTAACTAAATCCTTTAACAATACTTTAACATAAATGTTCTTTAGAACATATATTTTTCATAATTTTTGTATCATATGTATCATACGACTATCTGAGATAGGAGCATGAATATGAGGAGGGACTATGGGACCAACGTAGTGTCAAACAAAGATATTGCGTTAAATTTTATGATGTTTAATAGTAACATAATTGTTAACTTATTTATTTATTTTGTTATAACTAGACAGAGAAAATGTCCTATTGTATGAACGTGAAGTCATTTTTATAATGTTTTTTAATGTTATTATTTATCCATCTTGGTTATCATAAGTGATAATTTTATTTATAAATAACACATTGACCCTAATTTTTTAATTTTTTCATAGACTATATTAATTATTCTTTGAGAGAATATAATCTATTATGTTTGGTTTAAGGCCACATTACAAATATAAACCCATGAATTTTAGGACGTGATCATGAGGCTATTGTATGGTTTGAACCAACACTCATGTAAAATATATAGGTCAGAATTACAACTACCATTATATGCATGTTTTAATTTTTATAATTTTTTTATTTACACAATTTAAACATTAAATTATTTACATTTAATTTAGCATCTTAAAAAATAACTATCTAATTATTTTATTTATGATACACATTATTTTTTCATGTTTTCATCATAAAATATCTTTATCATCATAAGATTTCTAAAAAGCTCATTCCATTACACTGAATCCGCATCATAATATAAGGAGTCACATTATTTGAATTTCTTATGTAATATTATATTTAATGTGAAAAATAAACAAAACTTCTAATGATTCCAATGGATTTTTTATATTTATCTAAACCCAAGATGAAATTATGGAGCCAATTGGGAAGGAGATCTATATACAACTAGTCAGGTGGACATGGATGAATAATATAAAATTGAGAAATAAAACAAGAGACTTAGAGCATTTCTGCCAAGTGAAGGTTGTGCAACGAGTACATAAATTGAGATCGGTTCACGGCCTTGCAATTGCAGCCGGTAGATGCATGTGTGGTTAGGGTTCCTATTGTTTGATGCAATGTCATGATAGACCTTGTCCATTGTTCCTTACACCCCATAATCCACCACATTATTAATATGTGTATTTATCCTCTCGAGGATATAGATGAACCCAATGAGCGGAATCATTCTATATGGATTGCTCGTAGACTTGGGGTCGGGATTCTTTATCCACCCCAAGATCCGAGACTTGGGGTTGGGACCCTTCATCGCCCTTGAGATCTAGCACTCAATGGGTGCACTTGACCTGTCATAAGAAACGTACATTCTCACATGTTCCTAGGTAATAGAATGGGGAACTATATCGGTCCTTAGTCTGATCTAAACTAACCCACTGCTTGATTTTAGTTGAAAACACATGGTCGGCTCACCAATGTAGGTTTCAGCATATTCACCTCTTTACTATGTACACCCATTTTTAAAAATTTTCAAGAAAATCCATTCATCCCTTTTCCTAGTGATCATAGGATTTGAATACCTAAAAACCCTACCCCCACCATATTCTAATGCATAATTAACCATCCCAAACCGCTTCTACAACATTCCTCTCAATCTCTTTGTCAACAACCATATTTAATATAGCTCCCAAACCATCCAATGTAATTATTTTATTATCCACCCAGTCACCAATCAATAATTTCATCTCATTTTAATACTTTTCTAATCCTATTTTCATCAAAATATCCATCGACTTCAGTTCGTTCACTGCTTTCTCTAGAACATTGATCCGAGAATCCAACCTCTACACCTCATTCACCAATCAAACACTCTTTCGCCTGATCATCTTATTAAAATATTGCGTTAAATCACCAATGTCATTCAAACTCTTCTTATCCTTATAATACACATGTAATTGGAACATAATTTTCATCTACTTCAATAATGAATTCAACTCTTCAATTCAGACATCAAAATCTGAATCCATCATAGGAATATTGAACGAGTAGTCATAAAAATTTACTAAGAGTACAAAAACCATCCGCTCGAACCCTAGATTAAGGATGATGATCCAGAGAATCTTAGGGATCACTCTTAGTAGTGTATGCTATATCAACTTCTCAGACTGCGCACTTCCCCTCTGGCACTGGCGAGGCAATACAGTAGAACCTCCAGTACCATTCTTCATATCCCTACCACCACAATCCTTGTCAGCATCGAATCTGTTAGACTCAATAATGAAGAACTCTCTAGGCTGGAACACAATATCGGTAACACATCCGAGACAACCACCACTCCCCCTGGAAAAACCCCTTCCCTCCCTCCTGGAAACCCCCTCCCTCCGGTATAACCCCCCTCTAGGACATCACCATCTTAGAGAGCCCACTCCCTCCAAGACAACCCCCTTCCTAGACATCACCTCTCCCAGGATAGACCCTCTGCACACCCCTCCCCACTGGACAGACCCCACCATCCAGGATACCTCCCATCCTGTACATCGGTCCCTTTGCAAATCAACCCCTCTTCCCCCTGGACACCACATCATGGTTTACAATGATCGAAAAATCTTTTGGAAAAATTTTATTCCAAACAAGGTGAACAAGTAAAATAAAATAATACAATGTATGGGGCCTTCCAATTTTAATTAAATATAGAAAAAATGCAAGAAAATCACAAAATTGGAATGCTCATCTTCCCAAGATACCCCCTGCATTCCTCCTCCCTAGATATACCCCCACCCTGTACATTTCTCTTGCAAATGATAATAAATATTTTAGGTGTAGGGAAGAGAGTTTAGGAGAACCAAAACAAAACCTATTGTAGACTCGTAAAATCAATGCATGATAGAAAAATCAATGATGCATGAATAATTCATATGTTTTATAATAAATAATATGAGTAGAGAATCATGTCATTTTCAATAATTTTTATATTCATGATAATGTTCTGAGAAATCTCGCATGTTTCATTTTGTTGTAAAAACATAATGATCTTGTAGAAACCCTATTTGATTGATGAATGTTAGGAATAAAATTGAATATAATTTATAACAATCATACCAAAAAATAATAAACATACAATAATCATTACTTTTTCAAGGATTGTTATATTCTGGATAATATTTTGAGAATTCTAGCCTCTTTTATATTGAAAACATAAAGACCATCTATTGAAATTGTAATCAATGTGGGAAAAGGAGTGAAACATGATTTTCAAACTCAGTAATGTATGTTTAAAATCCAAATCAAGAATCAATCCCATAATAGTGGATTAAAGAAACAAGTCTACTTTGATATGATATCTAATGTATAATATTTAAATCACTATACATAAGCATAAACTTATGTTGAGATGGATAAAAGAATAAGAAAATGAATAGTTGAGAAAATGTATACACAAAACAACGATGGAAGTGAATCTTGAACAAAACATAATTCATAGATATCTTATATATAAGAAATGATGTGGATATTGAATAAATATTAATTATAAATAAATTTTATATACAAATGGATTACAAGTTTACAAATCAATGGTATATCATAAATAAATATGCAATGAGGTTTAATACTCTATAATCCCTTGAAACGCAATACCCCCATAGTGAATCCAACTCAAACATGAAATAAAACCCTATCCACACTACACACATCCCCAGTGTACCAGTCCCCCCCACCAACTGCCCCCACCCTACACCACCACCCCCACATCGTGCTCATGCACACCTCCTGCCCCACATGCACTCTTTCCCTCCCCCTATTCATTGCACATCCCCTTGCACCCCATCTTCATGCCCCCTACAAATGGACACACTCTTCCCATCTCCACTTTCACCCACTCCTTCCCCAACCCTCCCACCTTGCACCCCACCTTCACCCTCCCAACCTCTTACACCCCACCCTCGACCCTTTTCACCCCCTTCCTCCTCCTCACTGCCCACCCCCTTGTACACCCCCACCCTGCCCCATGCACACCCAACTACCCCACCCTCTTCCACCCTCCCTATTACCATTACACCACCCTTCCCCCTCCTCACATGGCACCCCACAAGAACCCTCCCTCACCCTGCCCCTTGCAAACCCCCCAGCCTATGGCTACACACCCCCAACACCCCAAAACCCTTCTCTACCCCTACCTCTTGTATACACCCTCCACTTTTCACAAATTTCCCCATCCTTACTACACAACCCCTTTCACACCTCACCCACACCTAACCCAACTACACCCACCTACCCCACACAGTTGCACCACACATGAACACTCCTTATATCCCTTGAACCCCAACACCCTCCTCACTACACACGCCACTTCCACCACCACTCATCATGTTACCAGCACACCCCCCACCCTCACCATGTCCCCTACAGGCCCCAAAACCCCCTTCCCCTACCCCTACCCCTGAAACACTAGATACCCCCCCCCCCCCACACCCCTTGTCCCCTCACCCTGCCCCCTGCACACCCCCAGCACCCACCCAGCCCCCACCACCCCTGTTAATTATTTTTTCCATTATAATTTGATTATTAGATCAGTATCCTCATAAATAGAGTCTAAATAAACATCCTAATGACACATAATGACTGAGAAAAATAATATATAAATGAAAAATTCAAATATATCATATAAACTATATTTTAAGAGAATAAAATCAAATTCAAATTACCGATATGCTAAAATATCTTCTACGATATCATTGAAAATCATGATAATATAAGCAATGAAAATATAGGTTTAATAAATCATAACCACATTCTTCAATATTTTATTAACTATCTTCCCATAAATTATTATCTATCAGATCCATCTTATTAGAACAATTACTATCCTCATAAATAAAAAAATTCTTTTTCAATTTTTTTTCACACTCGAACTTCTAATAAAACATCGAAGGTGGTAACCATAATGGCCTCTATAAAACCTTGTGCATCACAATTTATTTCCAATTAGGGTTACTTATTATATGTATGATTATCTTCACGAACTAACACATGTTTTTATAGTTTTTTTCAACATTCACACATCTTATGAAATATTGAAAGGAACTCACTAAAATAATTAAAGCATGTTATTGTGTATTTTATATATGATATTTAGAATTATTATTAATGGTTTAAAATTATTTCTTGTATATATTACATCAAGATTATTCAAGATCCTCCAAATCCATCTTTGGATTATAGGTAGTTGTATGCTATACCATGGAAGAATTTTCATTCCTCTCATTCTTATTTTTCATCTACTATTATAGAACCATTATATTTTAATCATGAGTGATGTGGAATGTTTGAACATAAAAAAATTTATCATATGTGGGTCCATATATGTTTCCAGTTTCACTTAATTTTTCATTACTTTATATTTTACCCATCAATGATAATTTATTCATATTCTGTGAAACATGATTCGTTTTTACAGCAAGTTTGTTATCTCTTTCTTATTTTATCCCAAATAACATGGTATCCTATAAAATTAATATGTATAAATTTATGTAAAAAACTATTATAATATGACCAAACCTACAACAACAAAAACAGTAGAATACAAAGACCTTTTACCTTATTGATGAAATCTGTCATGATTTTCTACTAGACACAGTTACCCTCTTTCAGGTTTCCCTTCAAACTCTTGTGCTCAGTTTATGGGACTATTAATCTAGGATATAATTACCTACACACATTATCAATTAGATGGTTTCATATAATTTTTTGATACACATATTTTTAAAAATTTATGTTTTTTTCTATTATAAGAAAATGAGACATCATTCATACAGTCTAATATTTTGTTATAGTGAGATATATTTTCCAATAATTAATTAACAATTCTCATCCCTATGAACTTATGATCCCATTTCAACTACAACTATAGAAATTACATATATGTATAGTTTATAAATGCGGAATAGGTGAAAATACATAGAAATAGGTTATATCCATGGTTTCATATGTAGATACATATGTATTTATGATTTAAAAAAATTCATATGAAAAATAATATATATATATATATATATTTAAATATACATATTTCTAATTTTTTTTAAAAATTAAACATAAATTTTGAAAACTTATATAACATTCCTTGCACATAAAGTGTCATAATAATGAATATAAATTTATAAAGGAAAAAATGTGGGCGTACATGACTTTTAACATTCAAATATATATATATATATACATAAATTTTAAATATTATTATTAAAACATTATTTTGAAAACTGAATATAATTCCATGAATATATATTAGTGACTAGTTATGGTTACTTAGAAAATATAATTTCAACAAAATAAATCTCATGAATCATTGTAGAATAAATGTTTAATAAACTCAAAATAATGCCTTTATAATTATAAAAATAAAATTGAAATAACATTATGAAATATGAATGGACTAAAACAATTTTTTCAGAAAATGTTATAAATTTATAACCAAATTTCTCCATTATATTATAAATACATAATTAAATATTAAATTCATAGGTAGAAAATAAATATTAGTAAAACACTAAAACATATTGATATATAATCTAAAATTCATAACCCACTTGAATTATTTGATAAAATTTTATTTTCACAAAAAAAGTGCTCTTGCACATCAATCGGGTTGAAACAAACAACCTTCTCATGTAGAATCTTGAAAATAAATAAATTCATGAAATATAATCAGTTCCCATAAATAAATATAAACTTGACAGGATAAAATATAAATCTTAAAACATGTTTCATTTTCAAATAAATAAATAAATAATGTGTTTGAATAGATTTCCAAAATAAATCTCGTTACATGATTAAAAAAAATCCAAAAACCTTCTTCCATTGTTTCATAGCTTAGAGATACAACCCCTATCTAACTCACTTATATTACACAACGTTAAATACTTAACGATGATCGTTAGTGAGGGGATGATGTGCTTATATAGCCATTTTAGTTATCAATAATTTACTATTTTCACTCACTTTAAAATGAATTCTATTAATATATGGTTGATCTTCCCTCAAACATGTGTGGAAATTCACATAGGAGTTAAGGGATTAAGAGTTTATTTATGGTTGTTTAACTTATTTATCAATTTTATTCATGAATATTCATTTCTATTAAGAATAAATTTGAGTCACTAATTCTAATGTTATTTATTAGTTAGTATATTTGAAAATGTGTTGTTAAGAACAGAAATAAAAACTTGTAGATAAAATTAAGCAATTAACAATATATTGTACTTATAATTTATATTAATGATTAAACATAATCAAATTAGCATGATCTTACTATTTAATCAATAAATTTAGATTATCACAGTTAAAATCAAAAAAAATCAGTAATAAACTTTTAAACATAAAAATATTGAAACTGATTTATTAAACACAATTAATAAAAGAAATAGAATGGTATCTCTTTCAAAAAAAAGTCTCTGAAATTGATCATTGTATTTTTTTGTTTATTTTAAAAACATTAGACATTTAGTTAATTTTTATTAACACATATAAATTAATATATTTGTACTTAATAATAGGCCCTATTGATTTATCTTGCAGATTATTTGTATCACTCATGGGACTAAGCTTGGACATTCCCTATTATATGACTTGGTAAATTAATACAAATAATGAACATTTAATTTTTTAGTCATTATTTTCCACTATAACTTATAACTATCATAGGATTGCACTTGTTTTGATTATTGGTAGTGATAAAGGGTGAACATAGGAGTACAATAAAAATAATTATAAACAAATTCCATTATTAAATTATTAAATCTTCTTATTTATATTCATTCTATACTTGTGCATGAGTTTATTTTTTTTCTTCAATTTCAAGAAACTCAGTGAATGAGAAAGATTCAAAAAACATGATCAAGGTTTCTTGAATAAGGAGAAATGATTTATTATAAATCTATAGAAAAGAGGATTCTATGTCCATACAGATGATTTACCATCCAAGAGAACTTTCCCTCAACTACATCCAATGTACATCAAGGAAAATTCTCCAATAATAACAGACATTATGGAGAAATGAAAATTCCCTTACCTATAGCCACAATGGACTATTATTTACCATATATTGATGATTTTTCATTTAGTTTTTTATCATCTTTTGATTTATGGGATCAATTTTAAGATTAAACTAATCCTAATTCCAATAAATTACATGGGATGATTTAGTGGCATGAAAAGTTAATATCTATATAAATATTTGTCTATCCTTTCTGAAAGATGTGACATATTCAACAATAATTGTGTAACATAAAATTTTATATGATTGAGGTAATTTTAATTCTCTTTATATGTCTAATAAATAGATTATTTAAAGCGCTAACTCAATGTTACATGAAAATCGTGGATAACCTATAAAATTTATTATTAGACAAATAATTTCTACTATGGGGGATATAAGAAGTTCATAAATGAAATCTAAATCATTTCACAAGATGATGGGAAATCTAGATTTGAAACATGGGATAAAATCGAAGATTTCATGAGGAATTAATCACATAAAAGAATCGATGTATTCCTATAAATCAATAAATTATGTATTTTTTACATCCCACAAAATTAGTTGCAATCGATTACCATTCTAGTAAATAATTAATTATGAAATAATTTGATGTTGTAAGAAACATTCTATATGAGTATACTCATAATGACAAACTATGAAAATTTTATTTGAATCCACTAAGGATAGATTTATTTTAATTTGATGAGATCATATTATTGGATAACCAAATAGAAACACTGTTAAATACATTATATAAATTATAATTAATTTTGGAATTGGTTAATTCACACTATTCACAATCACTAACACCCAAAACCATGTTAAATATATCATGAGATGTGAAGATGATCACATATATACCATCGATTTAGTATGGTTCATAGTATAGTAAACCATTCGATTGAAACTATAATAGTTATAATCAATAACCAAAAAAATTCCAAGATACATACAACTAGTTACGGTGAATTCAAAAAAATCTATAACTAAATATATTTTATATTTAATAGAGATGTATCTTAATTTCGAAATATAATGATATTATACAAAAATATTCACTTGAACCACATCCCATGAGGTTATTCTAACTATTACCACCAACTCAACCATAATCCTTCAAACCTACAAATATATTATATCCCAAACCACCTTCTTTTCTACTAAAAATCACTTAATGGAATGCTAAATGACCTAATCCATAAGTATTCTCAAGTGATTATAAGAAAATATAACTCTATAATGAATCTATATTCTTATATATACATCTCTAGAACCAATTAGGGAAAATATATCAATCATTTCTAGAGTGACAACTCAATACCCTACAGAGTGACATGGAGGAAACCCACGAGAGAATGTAAAGGCTATGTTTTTTTTTCTGGTGAGAGGTGGAAGAAAATGAAACAAAATAGATAGAAAAGTATATGAAAATGGAATAATAAATATTAATAGTAAAAAAGAAAAAATTATAATACTATGGGGATGAAATAAAATAAGAAAACAAAAATTATTGGATAGGAAAATATAGAAAATGTCTTGTAAAGAGAAGAATGAAACAAAAAGATAGAACCATATATAACAACCTTATCCATCCTATATAGGATAAAGAAATTAATTTTTTAAAAGAAATACATGAAGTTTTAAATGGTTTCATAAACAATTATATATACATCTTTTTAGTGAATCTATTTCTTAAATGTCGTATTATAATTAAATTTTAACGGAATTACTATAAAAATTACAATTCTAGATGATTATGGTGTTATTTCGATTTAAAATATTGTTCAGTAGAATATAAAAAGAATATAAACCCAAACAAGAGATATCTATGAATGTTTTACATATTATTCCACATTATTTCACTCACATTCAAGAATAAACATTGTGACTTAAGAATGAGGTGAAAATTGTATCCCCCTAGGTGTGTTTTCATATACAGGACTAGATAATCAAAGTATTATATTATTTTCACTCTAACCGATTAGTATATCAATGAAATACCCCTCATTATTTTTGAATATTTCTGGTCATGGTGGAAAAATTGAGATTCTCCATATATTTTTTATCCTTATGATAGAATAATAACAATATATTCACAAATCCTTGAAATACCATTCATTGAAAGTAAAAAATGAATTATAAATGTCAACAAATGATGAATAATTTTCAGATTTGGAAATTAATATATAATATTTTATCTTATTACAACTATTATTCATGAAATTAAATCATAGGATTTATATATAATATTTTCTACTAAAGAACACCCATCCATCGTGAGTCCATAAATAGTAAATAATGTATTTTAATTCAACTAATAGATGATATGGGGGAAACTAAAGATAATATTTTATAACTAGATGATTAGGATGAAGTTGAAGTCATGTAATGGAGAAAACACATGTAAATATATTCTTATCCAGAATTAATTTCTACAATAATCAAAATACAAATGATTCAGTTTAATCCATTGAAAAAACACTATGGTACTAATTCTTGGATGACAAGGACTATATAAAAAATATTATTAATGCATAATTAAGATATTAATTGGAATAAAAATTGTCTTCTATTTTAAGTAAATGTAACAATTCACTAATATGTTTTTTTTTCAAACATGAAATCAATCAATCATGCCATTTTGAAAAAAAACATAAACCTAGAATGAATGATTAAAACTGAGAAAATAACTAAAAAATAGATATACACCATGGAGAAAAATATGGGATAACTCACATAGGTTATTTCCATTACAAATGGAAATAATCCTACCATTTGCACAAAAATATCATTGTTTGATGATGTGAGAAAACTCATATTTTTACTATATATGAGACTAACACAAATTATATAATACTTTTCCATGAAAAATGTTCTTATACTACTTGATGTCGGGATAATAATTTCTATATAAAAATGTAAATGGTTGTCCCCATGACAAGAAATTCAAAATAAGGGTGGTAGACTATCATAATGACTGATGATAATGAGATGATACCAATAATGATAGTTAAATGATATTGGGTATGCATAGACTATAAAATACTAGAAACATCCTTTAGAAAAGAAAACTTTTCATTAATAATCATGGATCAATTCTTAAAAGGTTATCTCAAATTTAGTTCTTTTTCCTATTATATTTACATTCTAGTTTCAACCAAATGCATTTTTATCTAAATAGAAAAGAGAAGACAATGTTCACTAACTCATATAAAACATTCTCTTATCATCTCATGTATTTTCTCATGATTGATGAACTATTCAGTTTTCAAAGGTGCGTCCCACATATTTTTCAGAACATGGTGGAAGAATTTCTAGAGATTTTCATGGATGATTTCATAGTATATGGGATAACCGTTGAAGTATTCTTCTACAAACAATATTTGGTACTTAAATTATTTGAATAGAAATTTAGTGTTCTTAATTGGGAAAAGATATAATTCATACTTCAAGGCGGTTTCATTTTAGTTAATTGAATATTTAAACAAGGAATAAAAGTTGATCTAATAATGTAAACATTTATACAATATCTCCATGATCAAAATACAATGAAGGGGATTTAAATATTTATTGGACATTATGGATTTATCCGTCACATTATAAATTAATTTTTCAAGATATCTAGGCCACTCACCAATATTTTTTCAATGTACACATTGTTTATATTTGAATCACCATGTAAGTATGTCATTATTTGTTTGAAATACTATTTTTTGTCAAGACCAATCATTGTATATCTAAATGAAAAGGAAAATTTCAGTATAATGTAAGATCTAAGTAATTACATTATAAGAGATACTCTAAGAAAGTGGGTAGATCATATTTTTATCCTAATATATAACAACCATACCATAATATGTCCCGAAAGAATTAAACTGTCACTGATAAAAAATCTCCTAAAAACTATTTTTTCTTTTTATAATTTCAAACTATATTTAGTAATCTTTGAGGTTATTTTGTACATTGATCATTACTCATGAGCTGTTTTCTAAAAAATTAATCTAATCAATGCATGATTTGTTGTATCTTCATACTACAATATTTTTATACGATTAACATATAAAAAAGGGATTAGATATGGTAGTGGCTAATTTTTTTTTGCTATTACTCTGAAAGAATATAGACGCGGATGAGGAGATAGAAATTGATGTTCAGTTCCTAGATGAGATGATTTTATATAATGATTTACAATCTCTTCCTTGTTTTTTACGATTTCATATTATTCATAAAACAAGACCATATATTTTTTTATATTAGTAATGTATTATCTTTTTAGATAATTCAAAACATTGTTTTTGTTATAATAGATTATCATTCATGGAATGTAGTGATTGGTTAATTTAGTGATGTGTGCACAATTACAAGGTGAAGATAATTCTATAATTTGTCTATTCATCACCAAATGACGGAATCAATTGTAATGGTAGAATAATGTCCAGGATAATCCAATGTGGATTATTTTTTCTGACAGCCCAAAGATACAATGGAGTTCATATGATACTATGATTGATGTTGATAAACAGATAACAATGGGAAGAAAATGATATTCCAAAAAACCCAATCCTAAAATTTGAGGTGATTGGTGTATGGAGAATTGATTTAATGGGGCACTTCTCATGATCCATGAGAAACAAATACATAATTTTTTATGTTATTTACATTAATAAATTGGTAGTATATGAGGCCACCTGGAGAATATATCCAATTTATTGATGAAATTTTTAATAAAGAACTTATTTTATCTTCGTGGTATGTCTAGGATACTCATAATTTCTTAAAGAACATATTCAAACAATTATATATTTCATTATGCACTATAAAATCAAT
Organism: Viscum album; assembly: GCA_963277665.1. Classification (NCBI taxonomy): domain Eukaryota; kingdom Viridiplantae; phylum Streptophyta; class Magnoliopsida; order Santalales; family Viscaceae; genus Viscum; species Viscum album. The sequence continues at coordinate 824,262,815 of OY728162.1, forward strand.
GAGTTTGATAAAATACCATCTCCCCTCACCACCCAAAATCCTATGGAAAAGTATAATTATCCAACTGAGTGATTATAATGTTTTTGGAGAAAACTACAAGTTCTATATGGAATGATTATATAATAAATAATGACAATAATTTATATAAATAAATGACATATTTTAAAAAGACGACTAGTATAACCCCATTTAGTCTTATTGATGAGAAACAAGGACATTTACTAGTGGATCTGAAGCATCGATAATGTAGGGATATGAAGATAGTGGCTATGGACTCACCCCAAGATAGAGAGATACTACTATATTTTTATAAATTATAATAAATTGAAACAAATTTATATAATAATTAAAATATTTATATATATAAAATCAATAAGGGGGTGATTGATGAATCAACCATTACATATTCATACCCGGAGATACAATAATATTGTTCAAATATTGTTTGAGATTGTTTTGATGAAAACTACAATACATTGGTTATGACCTGTCATTCTATAAATTCCTTTTCACAAGGATCATTTTATATATAAAAAAGTATTGAAACTTCATTTATGTACAATAAATAAGGATGAATCTATACATTGATAATTTACATTATTAATTTATTCTACCTCTCATATTTTAATGATAATACAAAGTGACATCTAAATATTTACATTAATTAATGTGATGGGTGTGGAAAAACCTAGGTATGTTTTATTTTTTTAGATTATAATAATATTTAGATTGGCTAGAAATTGTTAGGATAAATTATTTTAGAGACTTTAGGATACTCCCAATACTCCACTACTGTTGATCAAATTCAGACAATATAAAATATTAGTGGAGTAATAATGAATAGATAAAAGGAATTATATTTAAGTTGAATCAGGATATATAAGGTTAAAAAACACTAATCTCAAAAGTCATCATTTTATACATATGTCACTAAATAATTTAGCACATTATAATAATGTAATGTTCTTGGATATAAATTTTTTTTACCCTAATAGGGTGGGTGCACACTGTATCCCAACCCCAATATGTAATAATATTGAGTGACAAAGCATGTTAGGATGGGATGTAATTTCTCATTTTATAATTCCTAATGATTGGAAAAAAAATTATTTTTTATAGGTTAGAATTAAATTCATGATTTCGACATGAAATAAATCACATAGGGATAAACTAACATTGATTTTCAATAGTTGCTTCCCTCATGGAGTGGTAACTCATTAAGACTGAGTTTGAAATTACTATGGTCTTAGAAGTAATGATGTCATGATGTAATGAATTGGGTCATGCCACAATGTATTCAAATACAATTAATTCTAAACACAAAAACCTAAATTTTACTATTAGTATCTGTATTATCATCTCTCAGTGCTTTCTAAATTTATTTTCATAGTTGTTTGATTTTGTTATGGTCACCTTCCAGAAGTAATGTTACTGTTCTAGATCCTCTCATGATTGATTTTTACACCTCCTCATACCTATTTCAACCTACTCACTACATTGTTTTCCAACCAACACTATAAAAATTCACCATAACCATCTAAGCATAAAAAAATTTACAATGTAGGAAAACCACCTCTATGAATCCATCTCGAGCCATTACCCCTACATATCCCTATTCCTCCCACAATTTTTCAAACTTAAACTATTAACAACAAATAGAAATATAAATACCCACAAACACAAAAATAAAAATTAATATATTATGAGGGAACAAATATAAAATGGATAAACTACACACACAACCACCTGCTCTCTTACTAAGCCTTTCACCTAAATGATACACATATTTTTAAACAATCCTAATCCATTCCAACAAAAAAAACCCATCAATCATCTATGTGTGGAGATTATTACTATAATCACCTTAACTACTTTATATGGATAACTCATCCCAGACACTGGAATACCCATTGAAGACTTTAATTTTCACTAATTCATAAAAAATTAATTTTGACATGAATATTATGGAATATGTTTATATATCTTATAAAGTTATATATTTATTCAAATATGTGAATTTATAAAATATAACTCATATATTTGAGGAGGCTTTTATATATTTTATCTTAGAGTTAATATTAATATTATATTTTAAAGTGGAGTATATTAAGTTAAAAATTATTCAACATAATTGGATCCTTTTGTTTATAGAGTTTAATGTGGGATAATGTGTTAATAACCATGAGATTATAGAGAGAGTGGATTATAATTTTTTTTAATATAGTATTTTAATATCACAATCCATAAGTAGTAGATGAAAACAAACATTTAACCATTGAGAAGGAAAAAACAAAAAAAAACAAATAGAAATTACTTGATACGTTATCTTTTAAGGATTATACATTGGGAAATATCTCATTAATGGTTTGATAAGGGATCATCGTGAGGCTTTGTGATTGGAATATATTTTATTCATCATTATAGAATTTGTATATGGATGATAATAATTAACTATACTAAAGGATTTTCATTATATTAATGTTTGATTTTGAAAAAGCCCAAGGGTATTATTATGGGTGGGAATTTCACTACTTAACAAGCAAAGCACATGGGAGTTTTTGACTAATCATTGCACCAATCCTCATTGGGGTAGATTATCCCATCTGACCTGCCATTATTTGAAAAAAAAATCCCATTAATGCTAGAGGGAAATGAAATAAATGGGATGAAAAATATAGTTATTTAATAGTGGATTATGATTACATTAAGGGACACTCACATGCTTCTTTCACTTCCAAATCAAACCCAACACCGAGGGCAGAAATATAAGGTTCACATTCATATAAACAATCCCTACCATTTCCTTATAGGTAGTGGAATTAATTTTTCCCAATTACATTCAGTATATGATTTGGATCATGTGACATTTTTTAATAATCTGGAGGTAGAATTTGATCCACCTCCCATTCTACCACATGAAATAGAAAAACACCCATTTTTGTACTATAACCACTCTAAAGAGAAAATGTTAGGTTCTTCCAAAATCAATATTTTTATCCCACTCATCCTTCAACATATTTATTTTGTATTAGACAACACAAAATTGATCTTTTATAGCTGCCCCAACCCACCCCTATTCAGATTATGACTCATGGGACAGTAGTTATCTTATAGATACTAATGAATTATTACAGTTTGAGTTGGATTCAAAAAATAATGGAAATGTTATTGTAATTTACCCTATAATTGTGGTTCACTTTATTGAACAAGTTGATCACCACAAGAACTCCCTAAAATCAGGGAGATATCAACTCAATAGAATTATCATACACTGACTCCCACTAATAGAATATTGATTATAACATCCTTTCGTAGTGACACACAAATTAAAAATTCTTATACATATATCGATAACCTATTTAAACCTCATGTAAACACTGAACATTCCTACATTCATGTAACATTGACTACCCTAGATAGTGGGGATCCATATACCTAAATAACAACATAAGTACCATTATCAAACTCCCAGACACCTAATTTTGTAATATACATAGTGAACCATTCATCTCATTAGTTTTCAATAGCATCATTGGCTATCATTCCAAATTTATAGGGTGTAATATTGGTAATTTCTTACACATCTTATATTTATATTACTCGAACATCCTTTATAAAACACTAAACATCAAGGAAATTATTTTGGATAAGTATTAGGTGATTTGATACAGGTAGGTGTAGTCCTTTAGGTATTTATTGATTTCATTGACTATAATGTTAGTGGAGGTGGATCACAATTGGGAGATTTGGGGTTGATCTAAGGAGTCATTGGATTTCATCCCCTTTTAATTTTTTTTTAATTCCTTATATTTTTTTATGTTCTTATATTTTTTAGAATTTAATCTATTTACATTCCTTATGTGTTAATTATATATCCTTTATATAACATGTTTAATGAAAAAAATAAAATATTATTTTTTGAATCAATCTATTCATTACAATAATAAATATAACATTTTTTCACTATCTTGTTACCTAGTTAATTATTTTGATGTTAGGAAAACAAATCCACCACAATATATCAATGTATAGGATTTTCATACAGTAAATTTCATCCAATTGTTATGGAAAAAAATATTACAGAAATCATGGAGGTCCTTAATTCTTTTTGTTTTCTCGAAATTCTGAAAGGCCTTCTTTTTATTGATTTTTGAAAACCCCATATCAAGGGATAAGTGGGAACCCATAAAAGGAATATAGCCTTAGATATTTCATCACCCAAAGGTATTATAGGAAATATACAAACTATAACTACATTGAACTACTCCTCCCTAGCATATGTATCTTGATATCAGCACTCCACCTTCGCATAGATGTTCAGCTAGGCTTTTAGTGTATACATAGGGTAGTCCCGATGGAAATGCCATACCCACTCATTATTCCACATATATTATATTATTCTCTGGTTAATACATCAACTCTAAATCCTCATCTTGAGTATGCTCCTTGTAGAGTCTGAAAGGTCTATTATGCACAATTTCAGGTGGCCTGAAATCCTTGAGGTCGTGTGATGGCATAATGGCAGCACAGAGACCTTGAGGTGTCCCGAAAGCCTTACTAGTTCTAAGGGAATAGGTGTATTGAAGGCCTTGATGGACCTAATGACTATACCGAGGGCCCAAAATCCGCAGTGGATTAATAGTTTCGGTAGCAACAATACTAAATATTACCTTCTATAGTTCCGCAAAAATATGTCTCGACACAGTTTTGAACTCGATTCTCTTGGATGCACTTGTAGGGTCCTCACCATATAGGCTAAGATCTTGTGCTTAATTATTTCTGGAATTTTAATAAATTTCTATGATTTAATTAAATGAATATTAATTTTCATCTATATCACCATGATTTTAAATAGTAGAGATGGTATTGGAAATTATGTATGGTGGATGGATTCTGGGAAACACGTGATGTTTTTCTTAAAATTAATGGACAAATATAATTTTTATTAGATAAATATATGACTTTTGAAAATTATAATCACACATGAAAATAAATGATATTTTTTTTGGAATTATTGAAAATAAATTACTTGATAATTTATAATATGATATCCAATATAATACATAATTATTTTGGCCTCTAATTTAAAATTTATAAATTTTTTGTTTATTCATTAATTATATAATGATCATTTTATGAGTGTGATTTTAATAATTTGAAATTCCATTATTGAAAGGAGTTTTAAAATATTATGTTATATTAATTTTAATAACATATTTAATAATAGATTTCCCTACCAACATTACTATTTAAACATGCTCTTTGATGTTTTTTCATAAAATGATTTTTTTCAATACCATTCTATAGCGATTGAAGATATTATTTCACTATTTATACCTTTAGACCAAACATATATTTGAACTTATTTTAATCTTGTAATATCCATGAACATTCAAGACAATTAGTCAACGTTATAAGATAATTTATCCTTCATACAATACATTATTTAGTAAAAATACAAGATTTTTTTTGTTTTGAGATTAAGAAGGGTGATTGGTGATTCATGTTACTTCAATTTAATAATACCATGTAAGATAATGTCGTAGAATTGTAATTAGTAATTTTTAAGTTTATTCCAATATATTTTATATTTTTATTCTTTGATTCATATATTATTTTGGAAAACAAATCGAAATAGCATATATTATAATGTACATTTTAATGATCACTCAGACATGATCTATGATATAATTATAACAATTTGAATTAGTTGCAAAATGTGATCAATAAATTGTTGTTTCATTGGTGTAATAATTTATCATGGAAAAATTTACATTGTTATAGAGGAAAATAAAAGAAAAATATCATAAAAAATTTTGGTATTATTTTTGATTTTTCATGAAGGGAATTAATGAGAGAATTAGAGATTGATGGGATATGATGAATTTGAAGTGGATTAGTGGGTACCCTTTTCATTGATATTAAACAGATAATATTTATTTTTACTTAAATAATTTATCCCCATTTTAACCCTTAATTATTAATTAATGCATAATGGACTACCCATATCTAGACTCAATGATATTAGAACTTTCTTAGGATTTCTTATTGATTTCTCTAGTTAGATTTATATAATGTGATTTTAGATATTATAAAATACTATAAATAGAAGACATGTAATTTATAATGATCATAACTTTGGTTTTATATTATTTTTGTGTTGTGAATGTGAAATTTTCAAAATAGGTATATCACTGTATGGGTATAAATGTCAAAGGAATTTCTGAAAAATAATTATGGATTTGCATAATAATTATAGTATAATATTTATAAATATGTATGATTACTTAGTGAAGATGACTATATTAGAATTTAAAAATATTCCGTTAATATTTTGTTTTATTGACATGTTCTCTACTATATTTCATTAGTTAAAGGATTGAAATTATTTATATTATTTGTAAATATATTTTTCTTAAGGATAAAAAACTATTAAATTATGGGAGAATTTGACAACTATTATTGATGCATATGTTTTTATAATTATTTTCATTGATAATGGGACATAATGATACAAATATTTTGTACTTTTCATTATTTATTGAACAATGGTGATTAAGGAAGCTTTTAGATCCTTCCTTGATGTTTTTAGGGTAGCTGTAGAGAGATTCCTCTAAAAAAAAGTTATTTTCATTTTGTATTTAGTTGAACAAAAGTAACAAATGGTAATACATGATGGAAATAAATCCAAAAAAATGGTGTCATAGTGTGGATGAATGTGATTTGGAAGATATTTCACCAAAATAAGGGACCTCTCTCCACAACATGATAGAATAGAGGATACAGATGATTACCCAAGAAGGAATTGTGATGTTAGGATTTAAGACAATTCTATAATATTTTTTAGTTAAATATTAATTGTAGATCCAATATTCCATAAAATCCACTTTTGAATGTATTCACATCATGATTTTAGCCTATCATTGAAGTAGTAAATGATCTCTAGGACACCAAATAGTTTAATTCTCAAAGATAAAGTGTGAGTTGAGGGGAAAACATTATAGGATAAGTATAGGAGAACGAGTTTTAGTATCATTTGACACTAGGGTCGAACCATATAGAATAGTAAGAGCACTCATTTTTATGAAATATGATAACCAAAATGTAGATTTTTAATGTGGTATTAGTAGAATGGGATCTAAAAGAGAAATCATGTAGTGTTATTTCAGATCAATCCATGTCATGTTTAATTTAACTATTTATACCCCTTCGTGGATATATAGAATATCATTTTATAATATATGGTCATTATTATATGAACTTATGAATAAATATTGATATAGAATACCATTATTATTAAACAATAAAATTATCCAATTTTTGATATAATGATACTAAGAAATATATGGGAAGATATAGTTATATTTTAAGTAAAAGTAACATTATTTAATGTCTTTTGAGAGATTTATATTTTAAAGGAGAAAAATGGATCCATGGAACACCAACACCATCCCTTGAACAACAATTATATAACCTATGAGGAATATATTATGGTTTATATCTATCATATATAACATCATTCCACAATGAAAAAAAATTATTTAATGTTGATGATGAGCTCTATAAATAGGATATTGTAGCAAAAATTTTAGAATTATTATCCTTTACATTGAATTTTATTAGATCCTTGGAAACTATTATACTATTTTTATTCCTAGACGTTTACCATTATTATTACAATAATAAATTAATGTAACTAATTTTATTTCCAAATATATTTTATTTATTATACTATTGTTTTAAAATTTTCACTCAGTTTTTACGTTAGTAAAAAAAACTGATTGAGAATCCCTCAAAAATTAGCAACTCATCACTTAAGAGGTGAAGGATGATGAGTAAAAGTATGATTGTTTATATTATCTATAAATTTATTTCATGGATATTAATTTTTTTAAGAATCACATTAAATATATAATTCCTATCTCATTCATTAGCAGGTCTTTAAATAAATGTCTTGTGAAGTTATGAACTCCATAATGGTTGAGAATTTTAATCCATCCAATGTATGAATCACTAGTGGGGAATAAGATATGAACCTTATATCCAAGAAAAAATATAAAATTATATGGAAAAACATTATTGGGAACTTAATCCTAATGTCCTTGAAAGATGTGGTGTAAAATTAAGGAGCTCATAATATCCTATAACTTTCTCATGATGACACTAATACTATGATTCTTTATTAAAATTGAAAATAATTTTAAATACATAAAATATTAAGGAAAAAAGGTCAATCTGATGGCTTCATTTTATGAAGGTGGATGAGTGGGGTAAAATTTCACCCAATTCCATGGATGAATAATGTTATTATGCTCTATTTATTAATGATTATGATAGGATGAAAAAGATTATGAACATATCCTTATAAAATATAGTGTTTAAGAGTGTTAAATATTACATGATTTTATTATATGTGATACTAAAGACAAAAATCTATATGTTATTGAATGCACGTGGTATTTAGTTAACTAACAATAAGGTGGAGGAACATCCTAATAAATTAATGATAATACACCATGATTAAAATATAAATTAGAAATAAATTTTCCTTAATTTAGTTTATATCTACAAAAGGGGATTGTTAATTCCATGTGAACATAACAGAACTTACAAAATATGGTATGGGAAGAATCCAACATTGGAATACTTTTGGATTGGTGGGGGGGGGGTAAATGATTTTTCTCAACAAGGAGAAGAACCTGAAGATTTAAACTCACGAGGATGATAAAATTTTTAATGGTAATTCATTTAAAATCATGGAATACCAAATATAATAAAATTCATAGAACATCCTTAAAATTCAAGATCATTGTTTTGTGAAAATGAGGAGAATATCAATCAAATGAGGAGTTGTCATTGAAAAATAGTGATAAAAATTTAGTGGAATACAATACTGAAGAGATTCTTATGTGATCTGCCTAAGGGTAGAACATGGGGATGGAGTATACTCATATGATGATAAAATATATGTTGTAGTTAATGTAGCATCTATATCTGCAAGATAGGATTGAAGTAGGGATGAAGTCAACGAATAAAATATCATTGGTGATTGGATAAATCCTGTAATACAAATTAGGATGAAGACTCCTCAAAAAACATCTATCTTCTATCCAGTAGATACTATGTTTCTTAAATAGTCATCCAAATAATAAAATCGTCACACCCTAATATTTTTAGTTAACAATATGTTCAATAGTGTACATGATATGAAACACTGGGACTAAACCAACCATGAAATATTATTATTTAAATATGTTAAAGATAACATATCCTTTAAATTATAATTTATCAAAAATATTAAATATTGTAGGTATTATATTTCAATTTCAAAATAAATATAAATTTATTGATAAATATTTATTAAATAATCATTATATTTTTAGTTAAGTACTTTTATTCATCAATGAAACACTTTCTTAATATCAAATTTAATTCATCTTTTAGAGAAAATATAAATAATAATTTCTAGAGAATTATAAATTACATTTCATTAAAAGAATATCATTTTTTAATTCATATTTTAAAAATTATTTGAGGATGAAATTTTTGTGAATTTTCAAAATAGTATGATTTTTCAATGAAGAGTAAAACGTATAGATTATTATTGAAAAGATTTGTTTTCAAAAATCTATAGAGCTATATTAATTGATAAAATGGTTTTAAAAAAATAGTTCTCTATGGTTTTAAATAATCGTATTGTGTTCATTAGAATCAATTTTATAAATGAATTTGAAAAAAAACATTTTTATAACTAAAAGACATTTTTCTAAAAAACAGTTTTCAAGCGTGTAATGCATTTTTCACTTAATAAATTAATATATTCACTATTGGTGAATTATCTGAATGAAATATATTAATTATATCTTCAATAATGTTTATAATATTTATTTAATATTTTTCTATGCAGGAGATAAGAAAAACCCAGTGTTATTCTTAAAAATGTATCTGCCTAAAAATTGATTTTCTTCAATTGTTCCATGCTTATATTAAATTAATTTCATCCACATATGAAAAATTAATTTTCTAAAATTGATTCCATAATTTTTAATCTATATATTAAAATATTTAAAATTTTTACCTTTTATTTTTGGTCAATATCCATCATAATCGTGGTATGAATTATCACTATGGTAAAGGGTAAACCAAGATAATCTAGGTTAAAACTAAGTGATAAAGATATATTATTTCATAATAATATGTAATGGATGAAGGGTATTATAAAATAATCAAAATAGATTTTTAATTGATTTTTTTAATGGATAATTTTCCAAGAATATTCCATATATAATATTTAACGCAATTAAAGTTATGTAATGACACTCTCATAGTTTTAAATATAACATTTATATATACATATGATCAAAATAAATCAATGAATGAATAAAATTGATTATTTTAATATTTAATAAATAATTTTACTTTAAAAAATTATTTATAATTTTCATATATTATACAATTACATTAAATTCTTATACAATGTTATCGTAGTATTTATTCAATCATTAGAAAAATAAAATAATTCATTTTATGAATTATTAAAGTAATATAATATTAATGAGATATAGTGGTCCATGATTAATTTATATAAAAATGAAATATTAGGGTTAATTTTTATTATTATGTTCTATTTAAAACTATTTATTTATGTATTTTAAATCTAATCAAATGAATAATGCCATAATTGACATTAATGATATTTTATCAAAATTATATTCCATAATTTGTTTTAAATTTTTTTAAAAATGTTTAAATATAAAAAATATGATAATAAATTGTTTAAAATATAGTCTATTTTCAATTTATTATCCAATATTCACCTAACATGTAAAATTATAATCCTTTTTATCTGAAAAATATGATACAATGATTAATGGTAAAATGAGTTAATTAATGGGTTAAACATAATTATAATGTTTAAAAAAACACATAAACTAGTAAAATTTTTGTTAGATATATTTTTTAAATATAATAATATATTAAATTATAATTCCTAAGATTTATGAGGAATTTTGGATCCATAATGACTTTTTTATATTTTAAACTTTTAAGAAATTCCAAAATCCCTCCCCCCTACCTCAATTACAAAATAGAACCTCCTCACATGACTTGTTCAGAATTTTTTAACATATATCTCTACCATAACCTTTGAAATAACTTATAAAATTACTTTTACTTATTCTATATGCAATGGTATTTCTAAATGACCAACCCATTGGACATTATGAGTAGATATAAAAAAGTTATTTCAAAAATTGTGTCAATTTCCATAACAGATAACTTTATTTTTATTTATTTTTTATCTAAAATAAATATTTTAGTTTTTTAATAAAATTATAAGTCCATTATAGAAAATATAGTGAAATTTGAGAAAATCTATGAATCAATATTTCTTCACCATCTATCCATGAAATTGGAAGTTGATGTTTGCCTCTTGTGTACGTATGACATAGTGTCATCACGTAGCGAAACAAATCAATTATCATCACCATGTTTTATGTATGGTTATTATGATGTGTTTAATGTGTATATATTATAATTACTAAATATTTAAAATTCATTATTTATAATATAATATATACCTTCTTAAGTTCCAAAATTTGTAAAATAATTACATCGCTTGTGAGTACGTGTGGACTACCACCTCCATAAAGCAATGTGATTCATTTTACATTTTTAGTTTTACTTGTATGGTAATAATGATGGATTTATTGAATCTATAATAAATATATTATATAATAAATATTCCAGAACGATTATTTATTATTTACCTTTCTTTTATTTCATCTATCAGGAAATGAAAATATCATTCATACGTACGTATGACCCACCGTCTCCATGAACAGTGTAATTCATTTTTATATCTCTAATTTTATGGAATAAAATAAATAATTATAAAATTAATATACATAATATTTTTTATTAATATTAATATTATATATATTATATAACCATAATCAAATGAAATAGACCATTACTACCATATGATATCATACAAGAAAAAAAAGACGGTATCTCCCAGAAGAATGATTTTAATAATGATTTGTTTACAAATTATGATAATATGTAATAAGTAAATAAAATATAAGATTATATATATGATTATGGTTATATATTATATTTATAAAATATCAATATTTATTACAAAATTTTTTCCAATGCACACAAAATAAGACATACCTAAGGTAAGGGTTTTCAACTAATTTTAATTTATTGGGGACACATTCCATATTCACGAATTGTTTATTTTGGGTGATTTATATGGAAAATATAAATGTATTTTATGATTATTATTATTAAATTAATGGTTCTATAAATATAATTTTAGGGTTTCTTATTTCATGGGGCTTATGGTTAAATTGTTACTAAAGTAGTATGAGATTCATGTTACAATCTCATTATTTATCAGGACATTCTATGATTAAGTTATGATGCTAAATTGGTATAAAATAACATTAATGAATATCTTGAATCTTCTTCTCCCCTTGTTATTTCATGATACTAAATTTTTCATTACATTTTAATCTCTTTATGTACTAAATATACTAAAATAATTCTATTAAAGAAAATTGACTTAATTTATCTATTTGACCAAATTTTTTTTCTTGCATATCTATTTATTAAAGATGTTTTTTAATATTTTAATTTTACTATTTAAAGTCATTTTTATAAATGTTTTAATTTAAAAAAATATTTCAAAATTTATATTGTTTGCATTTTTCAAATGAGGTACCTTTTGGTCTTTTTACATATTTCAAAGGAATATTTTTTAATTTATAAAAATGAAATGAAATATCACACCATCATTAACACTCAATGATTTTAAGTTTCCATTATCTGTTTCTAAGGATATTTTAAAATAAAATGATTTCTATTATATTTTTATCATTTTTTATTTAATTAAGTCATTTTAAATTTGAAATTTTATTTTTCAGTAATAAAATTTTTATGATATTTTAATGGAATTTATATTCATTAATGATAATTAACCTTGATTTCAATTATAATTTATGGGGGATATGATCCAATGAAATGAACCTTATTCATTATCTGTAAGGTTTATATTTATGAGAAAAATATATTTATGACACTTTTTCATTTTCCCTGGGTTATCATATGAATAAATTAAGAAATGTTTATGAATCCCATTCCTTTTATTGGGTTATGATATGATTAATTTATTATGATCTTATGGAGAAATTTTTTTGTTTTTCATTATGTAATGTCTGAGACCTCTATCACCCTCCAATTCATTTGGTAATGATTGATATCCTATTATATGAACATGACTATAATGAGTAGTGAATCCAATTTAGTATGGGACTTTGTCCACAATGATAGTCATCGGATTGAACCATCATTTCTATGATGGTTTGGGTAGAAAATCCATTATACTATGATAGTCTTTTCAATTATCCTTTACTAATAAAGAAATTATTTTATATGATTATGTGTATGACATACAACTATGTCATATGCATATGCAATTTTCTCTTCGATCTAGTTTATTTATTCCATTATGATTCATGACTAATGAAATGCCAAAATTTATTCCACAACTTACTATTATGATTATGATATGTAGGGTATGGTTTTATAATGTTATGATCAAGTTATAATAACATTATTCTCATATTATGGTCAATTTATCATTGAAATAAACATTTTTTTATTACTAAGCATTTGAGATAACCCTTTATTTTGTTTCCTTTTCACTAGGTTATGAAAGAAGTTTTATATATGATGTTTTTAATAAGGATTATAGTTATGAAGAATATAGTGAGAGATGATGTAGATCATTTGTTAACAACATTTTAGTGTCTCTAATTTTCCAAAGTAACTAGACCTATAAAATTACAGCATGGATCGTTGTGTTATTTTATCGATATTAACCTATTAAGATATTATATTATCGTATTAAATATATTGGTAAATGTCGTTTATATCAGAGAATGGTTTAGTTATCCTTTGTAAACTATGATGAGAAAACATTATTGAAAACCATTGGGATGAGTCTAATTATATGATAACATCAAAAGAAATTTGTAATGATTGTGGATAACTGGTGTTAAATATATGGTTTTTTAGATTGAAAATAACTTTTAATGATTTATAAATACTATAACATATTTTACATGGTTCCTCACTATGACTGTTATTTCTCATTATATGCTTTTTGGTTTTAGTCAACGGATAGAACATGGAGGTCTTGTGTTAACACTAACTGAGAATGGAATGATTGTCCATTTGATTAAATAAATGAAATTGGATATATAATGAAAAACCTTGTGATTATTCCTTATTAGTTGTATGATTTATTATTAATATCATTCACCTAAACCAATACTTAGTCTCCCAAATTAAGAGAAGGATAAAGTTCACTAAGAGCTCTAGTGTTGGGGACTATGAAGGAAAGACGGTTCGATTTCTATTATGTAGAGAATGTTGGAAGAAGAACTCTATTAAATATATCAAAGTAACAAACAGATGATTTTATTAGTAAATGAAGGGTATAGAGCATGTAATTTCAGAGGAAAAATGAAATGTTCGATTGAGGTAAATGAATATCATTCTAAGGTAAAATTTATTGTTTAATCTATAGTGTGTAAGGGTTGTGTGTATTATCTGACCGAATTTCCTAATCAAAGTGTTAAATAATATACCAGGGAAACACCTATGAAGTGAACAGTTTAATGTATTTATGCAATATGATTCAATAATTATTTTATTGAAATTTTTTATTAGTGATGTTTTTGGATACAAGGATCCTGGAACATCTAAGGATTATTCCATAGTAGAATTTCTAAATATTTTTTTAGTTATAAAATAGTGATGATTAACAATTTTAGGATAGTATTAATGATTTTGAAATTCGTTAGTTGAGGACATATTGATTTATGTTATATTTGATGAAATTGAATTTCTGGACTTATGGAATATATTAAATAGTTTGTGAAAATATTTGAGAAATAAAGACTCTCTTAATTTTTTGAAGAATATATATTTTCATTTGTTGTTACCGAAAACATATAGATACCATCATGGGTGTGTATGTTTATATTTAACCATAAGTTCAATGGAATCATCGAATAATTTTTTTATGATTTATGAGTTGTGATTTGGAATTGATTTGAATATATTTTTGGGGAAATATGAAGAATAATTTATTGAGGTTTAAATAAATTTTTGGCATAGTATATTAATTGATGTAAATTATGCCTTAATATATTATAGAATATAAAATATCTCTAACAATGAAATGTGATTCATTGGTATGTTTATATCAACAAATATTGTTTTGGTAATGTTTTGTCTTACCATTTAGGTTAATATAATATTCAGATTCATGATATTTTGGAGAATTTCCATATTTTGAAAGAGTATATATTTATTTATCATGGTTATTATTGATATTTGGGAGATGTTTCATTGGGATGAGGTATATGTAAAAATTAGGTTAAATAATTGATTTACTATGAAAGTTAATTTGGGACGAATATAATTTTTTAATTAAGAGAAAAAAAGTTAAAATTATAACCTATTTATTAAATTAGATTTTTTGAATAGGATTAAATACATTATAAAATATATATAATTTTCCTATGGAATATAATTGTAATGATAAATGACGAGAAAATAATAATTCAATTTTTAATATTTTCAATTTATTCTTTAATGAAATGATTTCATCAAAAAAATATGTTTGTTGTTTTATGATAGAGTATAATAGAATTAATTTCTTGAACATTTTGAAATTATTTATGATTAACAGTGTATTACCTTTCCCTAGGTACCCTACACCAGTGCCATGATGTTGTTGGTTACATGACCTCAGGCATTCCTACATGTATTCCATAGGCTTCCAACTATTAGCGAGGGTATAACATAAACCGTGAAAAGACTATACACTACTTATCAGAATAAATAAATAAATAAATAAATAATAGGAATATGTAAATAAAAAATACATATAATAATCCCATTATTAATAAAGACCAACATCACATGATAATCCCAAAACAAGGATTACTGAACATAAATAAAATAGTAGATATGTCATTTAAATATGTTTGTAGTGTAAATATATATGAGAAATAATAACAACACAAAAAACACCCAAGAAAGTCCTCAAATCTTGTCGGTTTCCCTAATCCATGTTCCATAACAAGTCATATATTTTACATTTTTCTATTTCCCTAATCCTTTTCTATATAAATGTTTTCAATTTGGGTACCGATCAGGCAGCCCAAGTATGGTGTGAATACAAATCAGTAAGAAAACACCAACAATGTATAAACGTTATCCAGTCTATAACACTGTATATATTTTTATAATGAATAATGTATAAAAAATAATGTATTTTTTCAAAATTCATTATTATTTAATTAAACACATAATTACCCATGTTAAATATGACACCCAATCAATCAATACATAATTCAGGTTGTGATGGTGTCTGAAACATATATCATTGGGAATCACAATTCATTATATCATAAGCTTTACCTAATCATTTAATTCCAATTTTCATTCCATCTCTAATAGAAACTATACTCCAATTCTAATGTGTTAGGCCTAGAACATCATTTTTAGAACCTTGTGTATATTATAAGCATCAATCCCTATCTAACTCCTACGTTTAATCACATATGGGTGTTTGAATCATAATTCCTTGTCACACGCTCGTTATCATATATGGGTATTGGGAGAATTAGTATGTATCCAACACTTGTTATAAAATATATCACAAGATATCACATATCTCATAAATTTCACATTTATAATGGTTAATCATCATTAAAAAAATTATCAATAATTATCATCATGGTGCACAATTTCATTTTATCCCAAAAATCATGGTTCATTATTTAAATAACATGAAATAATATGAAATATTCCCTCTTAAACCATTGAAAAAAATTTATTCATAATATCCTCTAATCCTTTATGATTAATCCAAAAATATATTTAATTATAATTACCAATCAATTCTATAAACACTTATACCATAATCACAACTATAATTAATTCAATAATCACATTTTTCAACAAACTCTATAAAAAGATTAGTTAATTAATTAATTAATTAATTCAATTTAAATATTCAATTACCATATGTGGAAAATGATCCTATTTTTTTTTAATTTATCAAAACTTTTATGGTAATGTGGGAACCAATATCCATATAGAAAAACATAGCATCAAACTATGAATGATATAGAAGAACCATTGAAATCAAGTTTATAGAAATTAGTTGAATTATTCCTAAGTGGCTTCTAGCGAAGTACATTTACATTTAAATCCAGATCATATTTGATGGTGTCCTTGAACCAAATAGCTAACTTGTCCCACATTTGTATGGACTCTTCCATGCTTATCATCCCTACATTAAACCCTCATGCCAAAACTCAATCTTGTTTGTCAATCCTCTTCTTCTGCATCATGCTAGTTTCCATTACAAGACATCTCTCAGACATCTTAACTTGATGCTATTTTGATTTGTTAAATGCAATCATTATTTCTAGCATCTCTTACTCCGAATGGATGATAACATCCCATGCCTCCTTGAGCGGGACCTACCCCATCTTCCATGAATCCATAATTTCTGGAGCTTCATGAAAAATTTCTTCATTGGGGAATGCCTGACATTATAGTCTTGAATCCAAAATTACATTACCCCCTAGGGGATGAATGGACTAGAAACCTTTTTCCTATGGGAATGGGGTAGATTGAAGATTCAACCACTTCGTGCTTGTCACCATTTCACTTTATCGAGGGAATGATGCCTTCATTTGTTGGAGCCTATTGAGACAACATACCCTTGCTTGCAGATCTTGTGACAGTAGGACAAGGTAGGCTGGATTAATCCCTCCTAGGTCATGCTCTCCTGTTTTTCATAATGAAGTTGTTAGAATCCACAATAGTGATATTTCCCTTCCACAAATAGGATCTAAAATATTCCTTTGTAATGGATAGTTGCTTGCACTCTGTGGGATCTAACACATTGTCCATTCCCTCTTGAGAGAAACCCCCTTCAACCAAGGGATCATCTCCATGGGTGACCTCTACATCTTTTGGATCCCCACAAGAAGGGACATACTCTTCACCCAAAACTGCATAAATGTTTAGATAATTTAATAATAGTCCTCTCAAATTAAACTTCTCATCATAATAAATTATATCTTGCGAGACCTACTGTATCTTTTATGGAGTTCATGTTTACGAAATGCCTCAACCCATGAATTAGAAATGCAGTGAGAAGTTAGCCAGAACAAGACACACGGAATCCACACTAGTGTAGTCATCCCCATGGACAGCCTCCTTCACTTCATTAACATTGGCTTGATTTAGAGGGACCATTTACAATGTCTGAGAAGCATTCAAGTGGACATCCATTTTTTTCCTCCCATCCCATTTCTGGTCAAGTCCCACAAGAAACCCACTATATCACAGTGACCCAACAATTTCCTCAGATGAGCATGCCACACCCAAATCAAATTTCAGCCGATATAGAATATTAGTGAATCTTGGGTTTTCCTAAAAAAATATTGATGTCATATACTGATTAGAATCATCCTCACATAAGAGCCCACAATTAGGGGAGGTAGTGCAATCATCCCCTATATGTGGACCACCTTCATTAGCTCCAGACCAATCCATGATCCCATCCTTTCCCAGGGGAGGGTCACTGGAACTATTAGCCCATTGAAAGTTCTTCTCCCACACTAACATGAATGGGATAGGTTCCCAAGGAGGAATCAATGTGAACAAAAGTGTGTCCAAGAATCAAACACAACTGGTTGCTTCTAAATAAATTCATGGCCTAGCTAATCCAAATCCATTTAACCTGGTGTATTGACACATATACTTCTACATAGATGTGTGGATAGATTGGGTGGAATTTTTACCATACTCTCGAATACAAATATAGAAAACTACCTACCAAGTTCCCAAGCAGTTATATGATAGAATGGTTATGAAATGGGAGGGGGAGCCTAGAAAACCGTACCCACAATGCTTTTTTTGGGGTGTTCTGCTTCATATGAAGTTCAAAGGAAAATTTTAGTAGATGAAAGTAATTGCTGCTGTAGGTTCAAGGAGCCCCATACCATATAGTGATTAGATATTACAAGGAGGATAATTGATTAATGACGTGCCATTTGTCCAGGAGCCCGGCAGATGCACATTCAAAAAGCCCCCTTTTTTGGATTACATATCTCTTAGAGACATCGAATGATTGGTTTCGTCAATTGATCTCAGACAACAATGGTTAGCAGAGAAGAGAAGAATAATCTATAAGTTACAATGTAAAATGATCAAGCTTAGGGTAGCCATCGCAAAGGTCTAGGACCGTATGGAAAATGGTGATTTAAAAGAATGGAAGAAAAGACATAGAAAAGGTTGGTGAGGAATAAGAAGAAGGATTATCCATTGGAGGGGATGAGTAACTATATGAGTTGTCGTGACACGTCAAATTGATAGTTATTTAAAGAATATTTTGTTGTCTAGGTAATACCCTATGTTCTCTCTCAATTAGACTTGATTGGTTTTGAGTGTGTATTTTTAATAAGAATAGAAAAAGTTGTGGGTGATTTTGTAAACAATTTATAGAATTTAACATAACATAAAGAGTTGTAAAGTTGAAAGAAAAAGTGGATTTTGAAAAAATTAGAGATAAATTAGTGATCTTTTCTACATTACTACAACACATGCAGAATTTTTCATTATTAATTTATTAATAGGTTTTATTGCAATCTGTTTGTTGAGGGTTAACCATGATATTGGTTCCCCTCTTTCCTCCTAAAATGATACATAATAAACCACCCCTTGACACAACAATCGTGTTTTCAAGGTTTGGAACTCAAAAATATAGTAAGGTATACAAATGGATACTAAAGTTAATTATTTTTTGATAGAAATAGATTGCTTGTGTTACAAATCGTAACAATCCAATATTCCAACTTGAATCTCAACCCAATCGATATTGAAATGGGAATTTTTTCACTTAATTAAACCAAATTAATGCATTCCATGAAGAATAATATAAATAATAAACATAAGTGAAATAATTCACACATAAATTACAGAAAACTAATAGAATATAAGTTGTCAGAACTCCCTCTTAAATTTTGTAGCTCCCTCGTAATGATCACCCTTTATTTAGATTGTCATCGGGAGGAGCAAGTTCAGATAAAAATACTTCTTCATTATTGATCCACCTATGAGGATAGAGGCCTCCTGACCATAAAGGGTGAGGGAGTGACTCATCCAGGACTTGAAAATGGTAGAGCATAACTTCTAGTTCAATCTACAAAATGGTGAGCCCAAGGTGCTCTTTTATAGCCAAAATGGGTGATGGTTTTGGGAACACTTATATTGATAAACCTATTTTACATTGTTTTCATCCACTAGACAGTATTATCTTGAATTGGAGAAAACTAAAAAGTTGTATCACCTCCACTTTAATATCTCCACTGAATGTTTATCATCAATTGGAAAACTAAAAATCGTGATATTGATAAAATACAGAGCACCACATTTGACTTTATGGAGATTAGATTCTTTAAACAAATCAGTATTGATGGGTATAGTAGAAGATGAATGAGGATTTGGTTCCATCATATGAAATGTATGAAATTATATTTTCTACCATAAAAAAAATTAACCAATTTACAAGCACGTTGTAGTAGAAATATGAAGTTGATTCCACTTGTGTGCATGCATCCTGCGCAGTGTTCCCCATTTTTCATGAACATCATCATGGGCCCTTCAAATCACCTCCACCTTCAATGAGATTATCAAAACAAGTATCCTTGAATTTTTAATAATAAAAAATAAAAAATAATTGAATCAAACTGGATGTGAAATTTGTAATTATTTTTTTAATTCTCAATACAAAACTAGTTTGACATATTTGGGTAAGGGTGAAAATGAAATAGTGAATCATTGTGCGATCCCACCCACACACCTAAACATGTTCAGTGCTTGGAAAAGTTACATTTTCCGAAGTTAAGTATTAAGATATTTCCAAATTCATAATGTATTATCATTCAATGAAAATTTTATTCCAAATAGAAATGTATTCAAATAAAATAACACACCAGGGAATTATTCAAAATGATCATTGAAAAATATGTCCCAGAAATTGCATCCAAATGAAATTCCAAGATTATATTGATACCAATCATTGAAAAGAATTTAAAATTTAAGAATTACACAATTCTCAACTTGTGTGTGTGACAAATATTTCATGCTATTCGTTCCACTTTCTATCGAGGAAATAGAAGTTATTTTAATAATTTTATACTTATAATATCCTTTGCATAGAATGTTCATCCCATACATTGCAATCAAATTTCATTTCCCATCCACATAAGGATTCCCAAATGTCAAACCATAAGCTTCTAACCCAGATATCCTAATATGTTGTAAATTTCATCACTCCCCTCATTTATTATTATTATTATTATTTTCAAATGTTTCACTTGTAGAAAATAACAGACTTTTCTCCCAACACTTGTATGATCTCCTCACAAAACTAATTGCAATAGTTATAAAAAGATAAAAATTCAAGGAAGGGTGGTTTTTGACCTGCCCAATATACAATCCATTTTTTAAGGTGTACAATAGTCGGATAATAGGTACACATGCATAGGTGAATATGGTACATTAATGAAACAAATAGGAAATGGAATGAATGCATGGAAAATGATTATCAAAAGTAGAGAAAAATAATAATAACTTATATTTACCTTACATTAGGTAAACGTTTTTCACACATCATGGTTGAGTGAAAA
Source organism: Viscum album (assembly GCA_963277665.1). Taxonomy (NCBI): domain Eukaryota; kingdom Viridiplantae; phylum Streptophyta; class Magnoliopsida; order Santalales; family Viscaceae; genus Viscum; species Viscum album. The sequence goes on from OY728162.1 coordinate 824,284,609, forward strand.
ATTGTGTGGAGAGATTAAGTGAACCAATTTTCCCTTAAGCTATTAAAAAAGGGAACAATTACTCTCGAAGTTTTCAAAATGATAAAACCATTAATATCATTGACAAAAAACCAAATTTCAATATAAATTCACACCACATTATCAAATTCTTTCTAAAATTACTAATTCATAATATTTTTTTAATGTAAAAAAATGAAATACAGATATTCACATGCATATTTAATAACTTCCATAATTAAACGAGGATAAAATTTATGATATTGTGGGAATGAAAAAAGATAAATTCTAGAAAAAAGGTTAGGGTAAGGGAAGGGGAATGAAACAATACAATTCTGCAAGATAAAAATAGGAAAAGAAGAAAGATGTTGAAAAATATTCTTATCTAACCAGGGATAATACCACACCCCCATACTGAATGTGTTTAGTTTCCTCACTATAATAAAATAGAATTTTGCAATTAAGGATAAAACCTGGTGAGTGTCATTCATACATTGCTTCATGAACATGGATTTCCTCCATAAAAACTTAATAAAGACTTCTTGGAAGTGCTTTAGCCGCTTCCCATTGATAGCGAAGGTTTTCTTGGATTCATAATATTGAACCTTAAAAACACCAATTAAATATAAATTAGTAAAATTTTATGTTCCAAATTAGTAAAAAAGAATATTACCTAGATGCAACCTCAACCTTTCATTTTAATGGAGGACCTTCTAACCAATGTGGAACTAGTGACGATGGATAAGAAGGTTGGGGGCATCCTTGGTTCACTCATTATAAATCCTAGAGATCTCATATGCATCTCTTCTTATTTACTCCATATCTTTAATATGAAACATCCTTTTAGCACCTACACCAAAAATATTACAATTTCATTGTTTGATGTTATAATCGACCCGATGCTCAATCTCAAAAGGTAGGTGACAACACATTCCAAAAGGAATCTGATAAGGTGATAATCGAATGGGACATTTGAAAGAAGTATGGTAATCCCATAAAGAGTCATTGACTATAAGTCTCCAATTATTTCTATTAATTTGAACTATTTTTTCATGAATCTATTTTACCTCTCTATTTGAAACATCTTCTTAACTATTGTTATGTGGGTGATATGAAGTAGACATGCTACGACTGACCACCTACAGATGCAATCATGGTTGTTTTTTTTCAGATTCATAAATGAAAAACTTGGTCACTGATGATGAACCTATATAATCCAATCCTACCGTATATTTCAGTTCTAAAGAATTATACAACTTCATTATAATTATTAGTCCTTGTAGATCATGCCTCTTGACATTTTGAAATGTAATCCTCTACCAATATATTGTACAAGTTACCAAATGAATTGGGAAATGATCCCATAAATTCAATTCCTCACAAATCAAAAATGACATGGAATATCAAGTGTTTTAGGGCATCTCATTTCATTTAGATACATTTACCATTATATTACATTGAAGACAAGATTTATAGAAGTCAATGGAATCATGAATCAATGTGGTCAAAAAGAGACCAGAATTTAGGACCTTGTGAGTAGTCCATTGGGATCCAAAATGACCCCCACAAACAAGAGTTTGGAAGAAACTTAGGACCAAATGAAACTCAATTTAAAAAAACTCAAATCCTGATGACATGATCACTATAAGTATTCCAAAGGTAGGGGCATCCCAAATGCCCCAATGAGACTCTTCTTTTAGATGGTCAGCCAAATTTTTTGAGAAATCAGTAGGACTACAAGATGTTACCAAATAATTTACCAATTTCTACATACCCTGTAATAGCATCATGTACTCTGTATAGATTCTCATTAAGAATCATGACATTTATTGGAATACAGGGGGATGAGTCAATGTACAATGATGGGGGAAACCTACTAATATGGCCATCCACTACATTCTATAATCCTTTTTTATCATTAGATTATAAATTGACTTCTTGAAAGAAGATCATCCATTGAATGAAACGAGGTTTGTCTTCCAGTTTCTTAAGGATAAACCAGAGGGCTTCATGGTCCGAGAACAGTTTGACCTTGGACCCTAATTGATATGACCTATATTATTCCATGGGAATGACAATGGAAAGGAATTATTTTTTAGTTGTGATGTAGTTCTCTTGGGAAGGGTCCAGTGTACGTGAGGAATAAGAAATGAGATGTGAAGCTTGATTGACCCTTTTGATAAGACTACCTCAATTGCATAGTTAGAGTCATCACTCATGAGCTGAAATGGTAAATCCCACAATGGTGGTTGGATTTCCGGGGGTGATTTGCGACTCCCATTTAACTTATTAAAAGCATCCCCACATTCATTATCAAGAACAAATTATCTTTAATTATGGAGTAATCGAAATAGGGGGAGTGCAATTTTACTATTGTCAAGAACAAAATTTCAACAAAATCCAACATGACCTAGGAAATTCCGCACATACCATATATTCCATGGGAATGGTTTGGACTAAATGACCTCCTCTTTTGATTTATCCTCTTGGATGAAATCCCCAGAAATGACATGTCCAAAAACAATACCAATTTGCACAATTATATGGAATTTTTGGTAATTTAATATGAAATTCATTTCAATATATTGATGTAATACTATGTCAATACTACTCAAACATTAATTAAAATAGGAGCCACAAACAGTGAAATCATCCATGAAAACATCCATGCAATTCTCCAGGTAATCTGAAAAAATACTAACCATACATCATTGTAATGTACTAGGAGCATTGCACAGACCAAATGGAATCATCATATATGAAAATGTGCAAAATTTAAACATGAAGGTCATGTCATTTTGATCCTCAAGTGGAAATATGGTTTTTAAAATATCCATAATACCCATCAAGAAAATAGTAATGGGAATTCCCTGCTAGACTATTAAGAATTTGGTCAATAAATTGAAATGGGAAATGAACCTTCCTATTGTGTGGGTTTAGATGGTGATAGTTTATGAAGACACACCGACTATTTTACACATGAGTTGAAAAAAATTCGTTATTTTCATCTTTGATTACTTTACGTACATTTTTTAGTAACTACATGAAAGAGACTTATAAGGACCCGACCTTAAAACAATATATAATCTTGAATTAAATGAATAATTCATGTTGAGAATCTTTTCAGGTTTATAGTTGTAGAGAATTATGCCATAACTATTACATATCAACATGAAAATTATATGTAGAAACTACTAGTCAGTATCCATTTTTTCCATTAAATATAAACTCTTTTAAAAGAAACATGTTTAGTTCCACGTTTTAGAAAGCATAAATTTTCATTGATCCAATCCTTGACCATATTAATCGTTAACTCATGTGGAAACCATTTCAAAACATGAGATTAGCCTAAAAAGCATAGTAAGGGTTATAAAATAAGGAAATAAATCATTATCCCATCAATAAACACAAATCAATGAAAGTATACTTTTCAATCATAACATACCTCATGAAATAATATGATTTATGAATAACATACAGAAGTCATAAATCATAATGGTAACTTATGGAATACATAAAATACTTACATTTTTTCTTTCACAGCTACATGGGGAATCACATTTGGAATACAAATCATAGTATATTCCTTAAATCTCTTGGGAGAAACATTCACATTTACCTCTGTCCCATTACCCAATGCATTGGAGAGCTATCTTGGGCTCTACCGCCCTAGGTTTATCACAGAACCACCCGTATACATAAACAATGCCCAATAACCATAACATATTCACAAAACATTAAATAGGCAAAAATTAAATATAACATTTCCACATTTAAATCATAATATATCAATTCAATATATTGACATAATTAATGCAATATCAAACAATTTTCAAAACCATTTAAAAAATTTAATAAATACATGCTTTAAAAAAAGTGTTCCATAACACATTTATACTTTTAAATGAATCATCATTTGAATCCATTAATGTCCATATAATAAAATCCAAAAAACCATTTGGAAAACATGGACATTAATGAGAAATATTTATAAGAATAAATCATTAAAACATTTTAACCAATATTTTAGTTAAGTACTTTTTAACAAAATGAGAGACGCTTGAAGACAAATAATTGTGGAATATCATTTAATTAGACTATTATAATACCAGTAGAATATAGGTATTCATGATACAATATTCCATAGGACTATATATACACCATATAAAAGTGAATTGGCACATAACAACCATGATGTCTCGAATGAATGTAAATTGAGATGAAATCCCTTATAAAGACAACATCCTTAGATTAAGGATAAATAAATTACATATTTATGTTTGACAAATATGAATAAACCCAATATTATTGGATATTATGTGTAAAATAATCAGAGGTCAATCAAACATATTCATATCAAGAAATAATAAGTAATTATAAGTTTATCCAAAATAATTGAAATTGGTTTAAGAAGTTCTTTTACAGAAATTTGGAAGCCTAAGAGTGACACCTTAAAATTGAGAAAATAAGTTGATGAGAGAATAAAGGGTATCTCCTCACATGGATATAAAATTTACAGAAATAATTATATATAAGAAAATATCCTAACATAATAAGATGTAAATTAAAAGACATAATAAAAATAATACTTTTAAAAAGAGGAGTGTGAAATCTTCCCTTACCGATTTATGGAAACTTATGAAACATAAAACACATGAAAGAAAGAAGATGTAAATAACCATAAATTAAAGTATATTACCCAAATAATAAAATCATGGGAAGTGTATACACCACAAAAAATTAAATAGTGGCAATACAGCATGAATCTCACAGGAAAAAAAGTGAGATGAAAATCCATTACCACGTAGTAATTCAATCGAGTTGTATAACCAAATCTTAATAACCACAAAATTAATCACAGAATACCATAACTATAAATAGAATAATGATAATATATATATATATATATATATATAATGTCACTAAAAAATACACCAAATGCAACAAATTATTGGTGAACAATAGAATTCTCATGAACTTAAAAGTGTGATAAGAAATCCATTACCTCGTGTCCGACATGACCCATTCATTGTTTAGTTTCCTAAATAATAAACAAAAGTTAATTTATAAATTCTTAAAAAAAAATTCAAGTTCATTATTCCTTATATATCACTTATTAGCATTTTATAAACATTATATAATCATTTACGATAATAATGGTCATTTTGACGATATTTGGTACTTGAGTTAAAAATGGACTTTTCACAATTACATATTGGTCATGTGGTCAATAGTTTATTATATACATAATGGTATTAATTATCTATATATCATATTTATCATAAATATTCATTATATATTTGTATTTATTATTGTACATAACATTTGGAGGTAATAAAGGAAATGCACCGTTCATGGAGACGGTAAGTCGTACGTACGCATGAATGTTACTTACATTTCTATTTCATATTGTAATACAATTAAAAATTAAGGATACATAAGTATATTTTTATTATATTATAATATCATATATATATAAAAATATAATTTTAGTAACTCCATCCTTTATATGTTCCACGTATGGCATGAACGAGTCACATCACTTTGTGTGGGCGGTAGTTCGAACTTCCTTAAATGAAATTATCATTTTTACCATTAATGGAAACCATAATGGTTTGCTAAAAATGGAAAATAATAAATAATAAATAATAAATAATAAATAAACATAATATAAATCATATTTAAACATACTTCCATCTTAATGTCCACCATAAAAGGAGGTAGGATATAATTGATCAATCATCATATCATGAGGTGTTAGTTTTCTATCCACAGAAATAATATGTTCTTTACCCATTAGATGGAGGTGTGTGTAGATGTAGTTAGAATACTTCTCTTAAAAACATACAAGTATATTTAGGATAATTTTTCTATTATAAAATAAAGGAATAAAATAGTTTACTTATTGGAGATGTAAGATAAAAGAAAATAATTTAAGAGAAATTGTTACCTTTAATTCGGTAAATCCCATTGGTTTGAAACAAAAGGACTTCTTGAACATCCTTCTGCATATGTTAAGGATTATAGAAGTAATATAGGGAACGTGAGAGATTATTTGGGCAGAGTATGGATGATCCAAGGGGCTTGAGATGTGTGATGAATGGGTTATAATTGAGGGCCTTTTATAAGGAGGAGGATGGGATCTTTTTGAAAACATGAAAATAATATTTTATTATAAATTTATAATTGGTTTAAAAAAGGTCAAAAACTCTTTAAATTATAATATAAGATGCCTCATAGTCGAAATAAAATCATCCAATAAGAATTGGATAGGTATTATATACTTTTATAATCTTTATAATCTTATTTATTTAAATCATCTATTATTTTTGTAAACATTGATTCATTATTATGTCATAAATTATTTTATTTATTTTTTGTCTAAAAATTATAAAAAAATACAATAATGTATGAATTATTTTTATCTTTTAAATAAATATTAATGAGAAAATATATAACTTATATAACCCCATGTAAAATGAATTTACTAAAAGATCTTTGTTTATGTAATTTTTGTTGTTACTTAATGTTAATTAAAATAAAGTGTCATCATCTCTCCCATCTGGCTCCATGGTGTCCCAAAATCTAACCATTGATTCCAATGGTCAGACATGACTCATAAAATAATGTTAGTCCATGTGTTAAGTTAATTTTATATTATTATAATATTGTTTTTTACTTGAAATAACATATTTACATTTAATTGTGGTAAATAAAAGTAAAAAATTACTTTTCACCAAAATATTATTTTCATCTTATTGGACAATATTTTACTTATTAATAACAAACATGAATGAAGGATTTTTGAAATTCAATTCACAGAATCCTAAAATTTCATTTAAATGAAATAAATTAGTTTTTTAATACTACTAAGTGTTTTCACTGTTCATAAAAAAATTTTGGTTTTCAAAAAAATATCAAAAATAATCTTATGGTATATTTTATATTTTAAATTAAAAAATAATTTATATGTTACAAAATTCAACACTTATAATTTGCATTAATTAATTTAAATTTATTTCCCGGTTTCAAAAACAGAAGCATGATTTAAAGAAAAAATAAATATCAAACGATTGACACTTGTTTATGTCAAATTTCAATGTGAAATTAATTCCAATGACCAACATTATAATAAATGGTGAAAATATAATCTCATTACAATTTAAAAAAATTAAAAATATTGTCAAAAAATATAAATAAAATATATTAAAATGCATTTTTGAAGTAAAATACAACATTTTTCACTATTCATTATAAAAATGAATATTATCAGAAAAATACCAAATATTTATCCAACATAAATTTTGATGTCATGATAATAAATAAGAATTTTATTTTTTAAAATATTACATATAAAATTGAGAAAACTATATTTACAGATGGTTCTCCATTAAAAGGTGGTAAATCGACCTTTAAAAAAATATTAAAGTTTTTATGTTTAAAATTATATTCATTCACATTTTAAGCCTCTAAAATTTATGGGATTTATAAAAAAAATTTAAGTAACATATTTAATCATAATATTTTTGTTTTTCTTCTTTCCCACAAACACAACAACTATTCATTAACTACAATTTAAAATATTACTATTATATTAATATTTTTCATTATTTCTCTATGTTGTCTACAAAATATGTTTTCAATTTAAAATGTTGTTGCATATCTCGTATTCCATCGAACATAGCATCCCATTTAATGTGATATTAATATTTAATTCATAAATTTTAATAAATATGAAAAGGTTATATTATTTATTTACTGGGGATGTTACATCCTTCCCCCTTTTGGGAATTACGTCCTCGCCGTTTTAAAATTAGGATTGGGAACCCTATAGAAAGACCCACATAGGAAAAAGAGTTAATAAATATATCACATTAAAATAAAGGAAGAGAAGTACAAAGGTTACCCGAGACAACAGATACTATGATTTCATGAAAACCTGGATATAGAGGAGAAATCAAAAAATCATGTTCTGATGGAGAGTGATAGAAAACACGATTAGATGAAATTTAACCCCCAGAAAATAAAAAACATACCATTTTTAAGATAATTTTTATAATGTTGGGAAATTTATTTATGATCTTAACTAAAAACATAAGGAATCATTCATACTTGTCATATAGACTTTCATCCATTACTAAATTTCTACCACAAACCCATCTTTTCTCAAAACGATGAGTATTCAAACTGACTTGATCACATTAAAAGTGCTAGAATCAAATTCTAGGGAATTAGATATTCAAAAAAATATGAAATTTATATTTCCCTTGTCTTTAGACATTAACCAAAACCAAAACATTTAGTATATTATAAGATAATCCCCAAAAAATATAGTACATTATAAAAAGGAATTATACTCTAAATCACCAAAATTCGACAAACCAAACACAGGGTTCTGCAAAGACCATTTAATAAAAAAATAAACTCAAAATTATTTAAAGTAACCCAAACTATGATTGTAACCCAAAACACAGAAGTATTTAATCACAAAATCTTCCACATTAAATATTAATATTTATCTCAAAATATAATCTACTACTCTTAATGTCCCATTTTGAAGTATAATTAAAAAAATAACATATTCTCTATGATAGGATAATCATTTCCATAAAAATATCATTTCACCATATGTCCACAATAAAAAAATATATTCTTCCAAAATACAATTCCACCATTTCTCATCAAAAGAAAAGATAATTATTCCTTGATTAAAATTACCACATACCAATATTTAGGGATAAAAAAAATATCAAAATTATTTCAATGCAATCCCATCATCAGAAGATCCTTAGTACCTTTATGTATTTTATAATCTTAAAATCTACCATAACTCTCGAATCCCTTATATGTTGACTTATTACTTGTACAACATTCTTAATGATCCATTAACCATTCCTTAACAACTTCTTCTGAAATAATTCTTCCATAGAAACAAAATCATGAATCATATCTAATGATTCAATAATATCAAAATGTATGTTATGAAATAATCCATACCATTAATTGGCCTTTGTCAGTTTCTTCATCCTCAATCCGAATGGAATTATGTATTGGTAAACATATATTTGTACGATCATGATGATCCCATTCCCGAAACATCTCCATAGGATATTTGTTTAAATAATGAACATGCACATCACATCTAAAACATTCAATTTATCCCTTAGAAAGAACTTCTCTCCATGTCCTAGAGTCCAATGGATGATTCCTTTTTCCATGGTTGGATAATGCATTATGACATTCATTCCCACATCTATAGAATATTTTTTCCTATTTGAAGCATTTTCCTCGGTGTTTCTTTACAAATTCTTAACACATGGATTTTTTAAAATACTTACCTTTCTAAATATTACCTAATATTCCCTGGGGATTTGTTTCATGAAAAAAGGATTCATTATAAAAATCACCATGGTTCATTTGATCAATCATGAATCCAGATTATTGGTTGAGAATAACCAGCAGAGTTCATATTTCATTTCAATTTCATTAAATTAATCATTTGGAAAATCATCAAAGTTTTCTTCACATCCATTGTTAATTTGGTGGCTTCTTGATCCAACAATTTACTAAACTCAAAAAGGTTATTGGGATTATATTAGTAAAATAATAATATAATATCTTATGAGGAGTGTAAATACGAACATATAATTATTCATGTTATCTTAAACTCATTCAAATTGTCTAAAAAACTATAACTCTTTCTAAAATTATAACTGTTATGGTAATGTCATTTATGCTTAAAGAGAATTCATACATCTATAGTTATCTAAACGTCCCTCTGATACCGACTATAAGGACATGCAATTTAAACATTACATGATATTAAATTAAATGAATAATTTACATTGAGGATATTTTCAGGTATATTATTATAGAGAATTAGGCCATATCTATTTCATATCAACTTGAAAATTTCATCTAGACACCACTACTCAGTATCAATTTTTTAATAAAATAAAAACTCTTAAAAATAAACATGTATAGGTCCATGTTTTAGATAGCATGACTTTTTTGTGATCCCCTATGTGACCCTATTCAACATTATGTCTAGTAGAAAACTTTTCAAAAACATGGGATGAGCATAAAAATATCAGTAAGGGTTATAAAATAAGGAAATAAAACATTATCCCATTAATAAATACAAATCCATGAAACCATTCTTTTCCATAATAACAAACATCATAAATTATATGATTTATGAATAACATAAAGAATTCATAAATCATAAATGTAAATTATGGAATATATAACATACATACATTATAGCATTCACAGCTACATAGAGAGACACATCTGGAATACCCATCACAATATATTCCCAAAATATCTTAGGGTAAACATTCATGTTTACCTCCGTCACATTACCCAATGCATTGGAGAGATACCTCAGGATCCCCCACCCTGGGTTTATCACAAAACCACCTTTATACATAAGTAATGACCAATAACCATAACATATTCACAAAACATAAATGAACTATAATTTAAAGATACCATTTCCACACTTCAATCACAATATATCATTTCATGATATTGAAATAATCAATGCAATATAAAACCATTTTCAAAACCATTTAAAACATTTAATAAAGACGTTTTTAGTAAAATTGTCCATACCATGTTGAAAGCATTAAATGAATTGTCATTTGAAAACATTAATTTTCATATAAATAAATCCTAAAAATCATTTTTTAAAACTATACATTAATGATAAATATTTAGAATAATAAACCATTAAAAAAATTTAACTGGTAATTTAGTTAAAGAGTTGTTAAAAAAATGAGAGACACTTGAATACTAATTATTGGGGAATAACATTTAATCTAAACTTTATAATATTTTTAGAATAATGTTTTACATGATACAATATTCCATAGGACAGTATATACAATATAAAAAAGTAAATTGGAGCATAACAACAATGATGTCTCAATGGAATGTAAATTGATACAAAATTCCTTAAAATGATAGTATCCTTAGATTAAAGATAAATCAATTGCATAATTATGTGTGAAAAATATGAAAACACCCAATATAATTGGTTATTAAGAGTAAATAAATCAGATTTAATTCACACATATTCATACCATGACACAATAATGAAGTAAAATTCTATCCCATAGAATTGAAATTGGGTTTAGACGATCTTTTACAGAAATTTGACATCCTAACGGTGTCACTTTAAAATTGAGTAAATGAGTTGACTAGAGAATAAATGTTCTATCATAATTTAGAGATAATATTTATAGTAATAAGGATATACATGAACATATCCAAACATAATAATATGTAATTTAAAATACATAACAAAAAGAAGTCTTTTAAAAAGAGTAGGGTGAAAGCTTCCCTTACAGATTTGTGGTATCTTACGAAACATAAACCACATGGAAGATGGAAGAAGTAAATAACCATAAATTAAAGTATATTACACACATAATACAATCACAGGTCATACAAACACCACACAAAAGGAAATAGTGGCAATATATCATGAATCTCATGGGAATAAAAGTGATATGAAAACCCCTTACCACGCTGAAATTCAATCAAGTCATATGAAAAAAAGTTAATAACCACAAAATGATTCACTGAATACCGTGAATATAAGTAGAATAATGATAATATATATGGAATGAAAGTACAGAATACACCACATACAATAAATCAGTTGAGAACAATGGAATTCTCATGAAATTAAAAGTGAGATAAGAAATCCCTACCTCGTGTCCGACTTGACGCGTTCGTTCTTTAATTTCATGAATAATAAACTAAAGTTAATTTATATTTTCTTAATAACATTTTTCAAGTTCATAATTCATATCATATCCCTTATTACCATGTTATTAACTTGATATAATCATTTATGTTAATAATGGTCTTTTTGTCGATATCTGGTACTTGAGTCAAAAAACGGACTTCTTATAATTACATGTTGTTCATGTGGTCACATGTTGTTGATGTGGTTGAAATTTTATTACATACAGAATGATATTCTTGATTTTGATAACATATATATCATATAAATTCAGTATATATATATATTAATAATAGTACCTAACAATTGGAGGTAAGAAATTAAATTCACCATTCAAAAAGACGATTAGACATAAGTAGGCATGAATGCTACATCCATTTCTATTTCATATTGTAATGGAACAAAACATTAATGAAACATATGTATATTATAATTCCATCATAATATCATATATATATATATATATATAATTTCAGTAACTCCATCATTTATATGTTCCACATTTGGCATGAACAAGTCACGTCACTTTGAGGGGGAGATAGTCCGCAACTCCTCAAATAAAATTATCATGTTTACCCATAATAGAAACCATTAATGTATGATATAAATAGAAAATAAATAAGAATAAAAAAATATAAACATAATATATATCATATATAAATACAGTTCCATCTTAATGGTCGTCATGAGATGCCATAGGAGATAATTCAACAATCATCGTTTCATGTGATATTAGTTTTCCATCCACAAAATTGGTATGATTGTTATGCATTAGATAGAGGTGTGTATAATTGTAGTTATAATAAATCTCATTATAACATAAATGTATATTTAGGAAACTGTTTTTGTTATAAAATAATGTAATAAAATTATTTTAGGGATTGGAGAAGTAAAATAAAATAAAAGAATTTAAGAGAAATAGTTGACTTTAATTCAATTAACTACCTTTGGTTTGAAAAAAAGGACTTCTTGAAGTTTCTTCTTCCCAAGGTATGGCTTCTAAAAAAAATATAGGAATATTGAGAGATTATATAGGAAGAGTTTGGATGAGCCATGTGGCATGAGATGTGTGAGGAATGTGTTAGAAATGAGGTATTTTCCGAAGTTGGAAGTGGGGATCTGTAGGAAATCTGAAAAATATTATTCAATATAAACATATATTCGTTCTCAAAAGGTCCAAAACTCTATAATTTCGAAGATAAGATGCCTCATAGTCGAAATAAAATCATCTAATAATAGTTTTATAGGTTTTGGATATTTTTTTAATCTTTAAAATCATATTTATTTAAATCCTCAATTAATGAGGTAAACATTGCATCATTATTGTGTCATAAATTTTTTTATGTCTAAAATTTATTAAAAAAAACAATAATGTAGGAAGAATTTTTAACTATAAAATGAATATTTATAGGCAATGATATAACTTATATAACTCATATAAAAATTGATTTACTAAAATATATTTACTTATGTCATTTTTTCCTTCAGTTTATGTTAATTAAAATAAAGTGTCATTATGACTCCCATGTGGCTCCATGGAGTCCCAAAATCGACCATAGGATTCCCATGGTTAGCCATGACTTATCCAAAATTGTTAGGATAAGTTTTAAGATAATTTTATAATATTAAAATATTTTTACTACCTTGATTTACCGTATATACATTTAATCGCGGTAAATAAAACTCAAATGTTACTATATACCCAAAATTATTTTAATCTTATTGAACCAAATTTAACATACTAATAAAAATAACTAATGTCGTATTGTCAAAATTCAATTCACATAAGCAGTAAAATTACCTTTAAAGGAAAATATTTTGTTTTTTACTACTACTCAGTGTTTTCACTATTAATAAAAAATTGACGATTTTTAGAAAAATAATGAAAACTAAACCTAATCTATATTTGATATTCAAAATTAAAAAATGATTTATATTTTACAAAATTCAATAAAATTAAGTTTCATTAATTAATTTTAAAATAATTCCCATGGTCAAAACAAACAATGTGTTTTTATGAAATAATAAATATCAAAATATGGACACTTATTTATGACCAATATCAATGTGAAATTACTTCCAATGACCAAAATTAAATTAAATGGTAAAAATATAATATAATTACACTTTATATCAAATTAAAAAGTTAATCTAACCATATTAATAAATTATATTAAAAGACAGTTTTGAATTAAAATACAATATTTTTCACTATTCATTAAAAATTGATTTTTATCACAAAAATACTATAAATTTACCAAAATAAAATTTTAATGTCATGATTATAAATAATATTTATATTCTATCAAATATAGAATATAAAAGTTGAAAAAACTATATTTAATGAGGGTTATCCAACAATAGGCGGTAAGTCGACCTTATAATGTATATTAGAGTATTTATGCTTAAAATTAGATTCCTTATAATTTTAAGCCTCTAAATTTTATTTGATAAATGTAAAAACATTTATGAAAAGTATTTAATAATAATATGCTTAATTTTGTTGGATGCCACTAATATAAAGTCTATGCATTAACTTACATTTAAAATAATAATATTATGTTAATATTTTTCAATATAACTCAGCGTTGTGTGCAACATAAGTTTTCAATGAAACCAATTGTTGTGTATTAGGTATTCCATCAAACATAGCATTCCATTTAATGAAAATTTAATATTTATTTCATAAATTTTAATAAATATAAGAAGTTTATATTCTTTTTTTACATGGGATGTTACAGTGCTAACCCATTGGATATTAATAATAGCGTAAATGATTCCCACAACCAAAAATTTTGTTACCTCCTTTTTCAAAACTTTTAGGAGCTTTGGGTTCTATTGACTTTGTGACTGTCTCACTGGGTTATCATCATCATTTAATAAATTATGATGTGTTCAAATTTATGGGAAAATACAAATAATATCAGTATGTGTACATACCAATTATTGTTTATACTCTATTAAAACATCAAGTATTTTCAATTCATGCTTATGAGGGAGTGAAATAGCCATGATGATGGTCAAATTGACACCATTATAAACAAATGAATATTTTAATTCGTGATGTTTTTGTTTCAGTTCCAATTTAGGTGGATATTGGATTTATGGGAGTGTGTGTGAAAGTGAGAGGTCACAGATCTCAATTAACTACTCAATGGTATCATCCTCAATAGAGTAATGAGATTTTACTATCTTAGTAGTATAATTTAAGTTCATTGGATCCTTAGTGGTCAATAATTTATCAACTAATAAAAATTCATGAAACTATTATATACCACTACAACAATCAAGGCATGATTCATTACCACAAATTTCAAACAAGGATGGACGCTCATAAAGGGGGTTGGGGAATGATATGAAGTGTTTTCCAGGGATGGAGGTACATCTATTGAATTAATAGAGAGAGAGAGAGGAATTCTCCTCTAAGAGGTGTTTCATGGTATCATGGATATTGAAATGAACTATTCCACAACCAAATTCAATAGATAATTTACCATTATGGACATTAATTATGGTTTTTGTAGTTTTCAAGAAGGGTTTCCCCAATATAATTGGGGCATGTTTATTCATCTTATCATCTTACATTATTAGAATATAAAAATATATAGGAAAATATTTAATATTTCACCCTCACAAGAACATCCTCTATCACACGAGAAGGGTGTGCGATACCCCGTTTTTCCAATTGAACAACAATCCTATTGTGCTTCAGTTTCTCGAACCTACAATGTAGAGGAAATGGAATGAAGAATCACATTTATAGAAGCACAGAAATAAAGAATATAATTGGAAAATAAATACTTCCCCATGGTTTGTTGAATCAAGAATGTGCCAGGATCGTTTCACTTGGTGGGAAGTGATGGCTCTATTTATGTTGATACATTCCTACATAAGCTCACATTTTCATCTCCATGAAGTCACCTTCGGTGTGTACACATCTTCTTCATAAAATTTTAATATATTGGAATTTGTTTTACCACATCAATCAAGGGTATGTTTACCTTAACTTTTTAAATAGTTTCCAATATTTCCTTATATTGTTAATTTTCATTATGTTTCCTAGGTTTGGTGGCTCTTTGAGGAAATAGAAGATGAATGGGTTGGCTAGGAGACTCATCAACATACACACTCATTCCTTTGGAATGGATTCTCTTAAGACATGGTTTTTCAATATTTGGAACATTTTAAATTGTTGCGATGTAGTTTTCCTCAAGAGTCGATGACTATAATAGAGAATTCATTTTGTTTATACATTTTGTTCCACTCCTAAGTGTGATGGAACTATCATTTCATGTATCCTTAGGGTTAACTACTGGTTGAGAAATTAGCTTACTCAACTAATGAAATTTAATTTTCCCCATCAATCAAGGTAGTTATCCTGATTGGGTTTGAGGTCATATATGGTTCCACGGGTGGTTTTATGGAATTTAAGATAGTTTGAAGCCATTTATTTC
Source organism: Viscum album (assembly GCA_963277665.1). NCBI lineage: Eukaryota > Viridiplantae > Streptophyta > Magnoliopsida > Santalales > Viscaceae > Viscum > Viscum album. Next base: position 824,300,815 of record OY728162.1, read on the forward strand.
ATCATATCTTATAGTCTTGCCTCAGATATTTTATGGGGTTGTTGTAAATGCATTTGGGGTGGTTGGGGATTTTTGGTGGTGGTGGTGGATGAATAATCTAACCATGTTGGTTCCATTGATGATGAGGTTGGTTTGAATACCCCCGTATCTATATTATTGGATGCCTTTCCACCGAGGATTTTATGGATAGTATGGTTCATTCTTAAAGTGTTGGTTGTTGCAGAGGCTTGGAAATATTTACTCACAACTCTCAGAAGATATTTTCAATTGGGGACATTAGTCAGAGTAATAGGCGTCATAAAAACATATAACATAACGGATGAGAGAAGGAGATTAGTATTTCCATCAAGAAAATAGCATGTTGTCTTAGAATGCTACTTACCTCTTAAATCTTTGTGTCCACCACCATCCCAATTTTGTTAATTTACACCTCATAGACACCAAAAAAAGGTACACATATGCTTTTACCAAATTGTTTTGTGTTATGTTCCATGTTTTCAATCAAATTTATTGCAGTAATTAAGGTCATATCCAGTAGTGCACCACCTCAATCACCATCTATCATATTTCTATCAATAAAGAATAAACCTTCATTAAATTACTGAATTAATATTTTTCACTTATTTCGTTGTGTGGGAATAATGAAAAAATTATTTTAATGCATTCCCAATATTCATTTAGTGTTTTCCCATGTTATTGTATTATACCACAAAAAAAATTTCTTTTCGAAGTAGTGTGAGAGGATGGGAAAATTTTTCCATGAAAAAGGTTTATCATGTCCACCCACCCTCTTATAGGGGAATTAACAATATAAAGCCATTCATTTGGACTATATTCTATTGAAAAAGGGAATGAACATTACATTACTTGTTCTTCATCCACATTTGAAGGATTTAATGTAGAACACACTGTATGAAATTATATTAGGTTCTTATGAGGATCATCTCGAGGAAGTCCATGGAATCATGGTAATAAATCATTAAATCCAGATTTTAGTTCAGAGATGGGTGCCTCACATTGAATTTGAATATATGTGGGTTGGATATCAACATCAGGTGATATTATTTATTTTAGTGTTCTATTGTTTTCATCCATGTCATACAATTTTATTTCATTTTCGATGTTAGATAAAGATGAACATGATGAAAGATCTAAAAGAGTGTTGTTTTATTTGTGTCTTCCTTAAATGGGTTCTCTTGTACATCTCGTGGTTGATGATTTAAGATAATCTCCAGATTGGGTTCGAATGGAACTAAATATCCCAGATTAAAATGTATCCTAAACCCAACCTACACAACAAATATATTAGAATACAAAAAATTTGTAGTGGTATAATATAAAGAGATAAATATTCACAAAATTTACAAAAATAATATCAAAATCATGCACTAAAACAAAAATGCTCCATGGAAATGTTATCAATATTATAGTTTGTTCTTGTGAAAAATCTATTTGATAGTTATTTAATGATGATTTTATAGTCTAGGGAAGACCCTAGGTCATATCTCATGAAGATTTGATAGGTTTTATGTGTTTATTTTTAATTATAAGAACAGAATAGTTGGTGATTTTGTTAAAAAGATTAAGAAATTAATATAACAAAAAGAGTTGTAAAGTTGTAAGACAAAGTATATTTTTAATAATATGAGATAAATAAGTGATAATTAATAACATACTAAAACACCTTAATAGTATCTAAATCTTAATTTATTACTAGGATTTTTTGTAATCCTCTAGTTTAGGGTTAACCAATATCTTGGTTCCCCTATTTCCTCTTAAAATGATAGGCAAGGAACCACCCCTTGTCACAACAATTGGGTTGTCATGGTTCCCACTTGAATCTCAAGCCAATCGATATTGTAATGAGAAATTTTTCACATAATTAAACCAAATTAATGAATTCATAGAAATAAATATAATTATTAAACATTATTTAAATAATTCACAAACAAATTACATAATCCTAGTAGAATATAAGGTGCTTGAACTTTTTCTTCAAGTGTGCATCTCTGTTACAATTATCATCCACCGTTTAGTTCGACATCGGGAGGAGTTGGAATCTTGGGTTGAACTCTATCATTATTGATCCTCCAATTAGGATAGGGCCGTACATGACATCAATGATCGGGATGAGACTACTACATGACTCCAAAATGGAAAATTATCACTTTTGGTTTGAACTACAAAATGGGGAGCCCAAGGTTCTCTTTTAGAGCAAGAATTAGAGGTGGTTTTGGGAACCATGATTCTAAGAAACCAATTGAACCATTTTTGGGACAATGGAGTCTTTTCTCACATTAGAGAAAACTAAAAATTTGTAGGCTAACATATTGAATATCTCCACCAAATGGTTTTCCAAAAATGAACTACTACAGCTCTAGATATTGATAAAATATTGAAAACCACATTTCATTTTGTGTAGATTTGATTCTTTGGATTGATCAGTTCATAGGGGAATAGTAGAGTCTGAATGTGGAATCGGTTCCTTCATATGAAATGTATCCCCTTAAATTTTTGACTATACCACAATGGTTCAACCCATTTTCATGAACGATTTAGTAGAAACATGTGGTTCTGTAAACTAGTTTGAATGGATCCAGCGAAGTCTGGCCCATTTATTTAAAATCATCATGGGCCCTCCAAATCACATCGACCATCAATGAGATTATCAAAACAAGTATCATTGAGATTTATAAAAGTAAAAGATAAAAAATAATTGAACCAAACATGATGTGGAATTTTTTATTATTTATATAAATTTCAATACGAAACTAGTTTAGAAACATTTTATTTAGGTGAAAATGAATGTGTTGTCGTGACTAGTCAAATTGAAAGATATTTAATGAAGATTTTGTATTCTGGGGAAGAAACTATGTCATCTATCAAGGAGTGTTAATATATTTTGATTGTGTATTTTTATTAATAATAACAAAATATGTGGGTGATTTTAAAAAACAAATTTAAGAATGTAACATTACATAAAGAGTTGTAATGTTGAATGAAAAAGTGGATTTTCAAAAATATGAGATAAATAAGTGATCACTGCAAAGTTACAAAAACACTTGAAGAGTTCCTAATTCAAAATTTATTATTAGGTTTTATTTAAATCCTTTGGTTGAGAGTTAACCAAGATCCTGCTTCCAATATTTCCTCTTAAAAAGATAGACAATGAACCACCCCTTGACACAGGAATTGTTTTGTAAAGTTTTGGAACTCAAGAATAGAGTGCAATATACCAATTAATACTGAAATATCGTGTGTGTGTGTGTGTGAGAGAGAGAGAGAATGAGGATTATTTTGTTATCCAGTCAGAACAACTCATGATAACACATGAATCTCAACCCAATCGGTATTGAAATGAGAAATGTTTCACTTAATTAAACCAAATTAATGCATCCAGAGAAAAATCATATAATGACAAAAAAAAAAGTGAAATAATTCAAACACAAATTTCACAAAACTAGAATAATATAAGGTTAATTAACACCCTACTCATGTGTGAAACCCCCTTGCAATGATCACCCACCGTTTAACTTGACATCGGGATGAGGAGGAAGATCTGGTTGAAATCCTTCTTAATTATTGACCCCCTATGAGGATAGGGGTCTCCATGACTTAAATGATTGGGAGGAGACTCCTAACGGAATCCAAAATGGATGTTATTCACATTAGGTTCGAACTAAAAAATGGGGAGGCCATGTATTTATTTTATAGCTAAAAATGGTTGTGGTGTTGGTCACCCTAATTTCATAAAACAAATTGAACAATTGGTTTTGACAACTAGACAGTCTTATCTCCCTTTGGATAAAACTAAATTTTTTTGTACCACCTCTTTAATTTCTCCACAAAATTTTTTGCACCAAATGGACAACTACATATTGAGATATTGATAAAATACAGAACACCACATTTGACTCTGTGCAGATTTGAATCATTGGATAGATTAGTTCATATGGGAATATTAGGGGCCAAATAATTAAGAAATTTCTTCATATAAAATGTATCCAATAATATTTTGGACCATGACACTAAATTTTAACCAATTTTCTAGCATAGTTTAGTATAAACATGCATTTGAGTCCACTGGTGTGCACAGATATTGCGCAGTTTGGCACATTTTTTCCGAAATCATCATGGGCCCTCCAAATCACCTCCACCTTCAATTATATTGTCCAAAAAATTATAATTTACCATTTTAACATTAATATATAAATAATAATTGAATTATAAATTAGGTTTAATTTGTTAATATTTTTATAATTTTCAATACAAAACTGTATTAGCATAGTGGTGTAATGGTAAAAATGAAACATTGAATCGTAGTGCGATAAGTAACCATCCTCCCCTGACGATGGGGGAGGGGCGGAGGCACCGACTATGGCTACCTATGTCATGGGTGATTCACCGAGAGCCGAGAGTAGAGATACCTATTTATTATTTATCCTTTACTTTACAAATGTGGTAATTGAAATTAAAAAATCACATGCACACAATTATCATTCAAGACTATATAAATTGATATTTATTCCACATACTTCATGAATTTTTATGGACATACGCTAAAAAGTAAATACCCAAATTAATGAGAAAAATTCAAGATCACAATTTCATGGGAGATCTTACACCAAAAACATATGATCAAGAACAAATAAATTAAAATCCAAGAAATGTTAAATCTAATACATTTCAAGTAGTTTATAAATAATTCCTCTTGATAGATAAAGAGATAAAGAAGATAGATGAATCTAAATGTGGAAGAAATCGCATATTGGAGAAGTGATGTTCCTTCATTTAGGCCTTTGATTAATTAAGTATGAGTTTCGATTGGTCTTATATCCCTCTCATGAGTTTCAAAATTTACAGGAATTGTTTTTGGTTCATACAAGGTCGATTTGAGGTCAAAACCGGGGATGGGATTTGATTATAAATTTCACTGTAATTAAAATATACACGGATGGTTTCCTATGTAGGGTTCATGGTTTTCCCATCAATTCACTATAACCATGCGCCACACAGTAGGGGTTCATGATTTCTACTACGTGGTCACGCAGTTTGAAAAACCATGTTCTAAATATGAAATTCGCCTCTCTTTTAGTTTACATGGTTTTCTTGGGATACATGAACCATTTGGGAAAACTATGAAATAACAATGCAGTACCCCATTTACTTCCAAAATTACAAAATTACACTTGAAATAACCAAAATCCAACCAAATATATACAAAAATACGGTTAAAAGAGTACCTGAAAACGAGCACGAGACATCTTCAAAATGGTCGAGATCTTAAAATCTCCCAACCTGATAACATCACATCCTCAAAACGTACTCCCAAGAATCTCTATGACTTTGAGGTAAAAATATCATGCCAATGGGCCCACATATCTACTTATCTCTCCCACATTTCAACCTGAACACATTAATATTTACACAATACTTGAATTATCGACATGATCCTTCCTTGCAATAGATTCCCTCTAAGATCAATAACATGAATCCTTTGATGCTAAAATGATCCATATGTCTCAAACTCAACATGACCAACCTCGATCACATTAGAAGTCTCAAGGTAATACTTACAATGTTTTGACACATGAAAAACATTGTTCAATGCACTATATCTCTATGGAAGAGAATATCAGTATGACACCAGATAAATTCTCTTCAAAGACACAAAAGGTCCAAAAAGCCTAGGCACTATCTTCCCCTATCTCTAAATACTATTGTGACCCAATGACGACCCAAATAATATTTCAATTGTTTTATATATTATAATTCATTTATTATTTAATATCATGATATCTCAAAGGATTATTGTTTTATAGATTACAGATACATTTATGAATTATAATTACAACTCTCAAAAAAATAAAAGACAAGAAAAATATTATGATGTTTATTTGTTTAACACTGTAATGATTTAGATATTATATATATTATTTTTAAATATTAAATGGTATTATTTCAAGACCATTATTTTTGACGGAGTGCGATTCTGAGGCCTATAGGGCCTAGAATGAATGTTTGAAATAAATTTAACTTTTAAACACCGTGGGAGAGTGGTTTTCATGAAAAAGTGGAAAAAAAAATTAAGAGATTACATAGATCAGAAATATGAGGGATATATTGCATTCAATGAAATGAATTTATCTTAGGAATGGCCTAACATCGACTATGAAAGGTCGACTACAAAATATAGTTTTTGGGATTTTTTTAACCAAAATAAAATAATTGTCAATTAATTTATATTAAATGTTTCTTTTTTAAGAAATGAACTAATTCATCCAATTTAAATACCTTATTATGGAATGTTCGCAGGGTTATCTGCATAACCATTCAAATTGGGCATTTCCATTGGATATTTGGAGGAGAACCTGTTGGTGGATGACAGTGACACAATCAATCAACACATCTTTGATTTGACGAACCACTCCACCGACCACGACACCGAGGTAAATCATCAACATAATCGAGATGGGTGTTGTTATTTTGATTTAGATATACTCATTTATTCTATTAGATGAAGAACGAAGATCAATCCATGAACATGTTGATCCACGGATCACATGTTCTTTCGAGAGGTCATTATTTTCTGTTTCATTTTGGGGTTTTGATTCGTTAATAGATTTCTTGATAATTGTAGGATAATCATTTGATTCATCCTATTTAATACTTCTGATAGTATAAAATTTATGTCTAGAAAAATTATAGTGGTGGTGCTTTCTCCTTTTTTATTGATTTGGTCCTCCCTTATTAACTCCATGTTCTTCTAGTTCTTCGCGGGGTATCGAACAACAGATCGTTGGACATCCATATTGCAACACAATGATCCCAAATTAATGATTCAACATCAATATGACCTAGAAGATGTGCATCGATGATGTAAGATGATGAATCATATTGAATCGAGAGACACTGTTCTATTAACATTCTTCTCGCGGGTGGATCGATATTCGTTTTTGGGTCGTACGAAGGCTCGAAAACAATAGAGAAGAATTCTGGTTTTTTGACGACCTTAACATTCGTGTTTTGTGGTAAAAAGATCATTGGATTGAAGATCAGAACAACATCGAGGTGATGAGGATTAGGTCCGATTTTATAGAATATTTCCAGAACACACGACATTTATCCCGAAGAACTTGCCATGTGGTACCAACAGTGGCAGCCAAAATGTTCTCCCAACATGCGATTAAGAACAAAGCTTGACTTCGGGGAGACATTGTGTGTGGATCCCACCCAGTAGAGGCCGGGGTTTTGGGAGACAGGAAGCCCTAACACGACGTGTGACCACTGGCACATCTCTTGCGGGTCCTTACACGAATGTGACATGTGGATCTGAGGATATACAGTTATAGGGTGGGTACATGGTCGTGTACTCCACCACATCTCCAGACTAGGCCAGCTGAACAAGCTAACGCATGTAACGGTTAAACTTGATGGCACACACTGGTTGAAACCATGCACGAGCACACGGCCACGAACACAGAGGGAACCTCGATTACTTGGACACGACATGTGTTCCATACTACAAATTATGTACTTACTTTTCTAGACATCATGTTCTTAGGACTCAGGCCGTTTTACATGGGTAGTACCCAGAGTCGAGAGACATGTAATGTGACTATTCTACATGCCATGTATATCCTAGAACCTGGAATGACCCTCTTTTCCACTATATCATGGAAATATATCTTTTGGGTTAGTACCCCACTTTTTCCTTCCCTTGATGGTCATGTATCATTTCCATTCATAAGAGTGTGATCTATTCAATAATAAATTTTGAGATAGAGTCTAGTATCCCACCTAGAGGCCCATAGCAATATCCTATATCCATTCATGACCCTAGGTAGACATGGGTATCAATGTTACTACTCCTATAGGACGTCGATCCTCTATATAATAGGTTAATACAGTTTAGTCATGGTATCCACCAAGGTCATGGAAGTGATCCTCATCTTTGTATCGTGATCTCTCCCCACTCAAAAGTGTGTTTTCCCAGAATGAGTGTAACTATATCTCATGTACTTTCCCAATGACAAATAATTCACGGACTTACGACATCAGATCTATCATAATCATGGAATGAGTTCTCCCATATGAGTGATTCATGGAGTCATTAAATTAAATCTAAAACAGGGGTATGCAGTTGTATGAAAAGTATCTATACTACTATTCTGGGTATTGAGTATATCTAGAGTTATTTCTTTTATTATATGTTCTGTAGAAATATACAGTGTATTGTTGATGTTACTTTTCCTTTGTTTGTTTCTATGTGGTTTTCAGGGACCTCTACTAAGTGTTGTTATACTCACCCCTGCACGGCCATTGCCTGCATGTGTTGTGTCTTGTGTAGACGAGTAAAATTTTGATGGAATATAGTGTGGACTAAGACCAGACAGAAATTTATGAGTTCCCTACAGGCTGAGGTATTCTTACAGCTACGAGTATCAGTCCAAGTACCTCATTGTGATTACAGGTTGGACATTTCAGTTGGCAGAACCATGTTATTGGTGTGCTTGTATTCTGGACTAGTATTACTTTCTGCACTCTACATCCATTTTACTATGTTGGTTTGGGTTAATAGTTTGCATGATATTTTTACGTGGTTTTTACATTAAAGAATTTGTGTGCTTGAAGATATGTGAATGTGTACAGTTACCTAGAAAATTCCTCTTAGATTAGTGATATGCCTACTCGGTGCTAGTCATCATCCCCTGGCCTATTTGAGGAGGGATTTGAGAGTTGTTGTGCGGGACCTAATGGGATGGGTCATGACTGAGTTGTATCATTGGTGGAAAGTTCTACCTTAGGAACTAGAGACTGTAAGAGTGGTTTTGGGGATACATTTTTATGTGTTTCAAGCTCGGATTTCAGGACAAAGACTCTAGTGTTGGTGTCGGTGGCCGACGTATCCACACACCAGGACTCTAATAACCCACATTTCAACTCAGTAAATGAAAAAAAGTTGCAGGGAATTAAATGAATCATACATGAATCATATAATAATTGGTTGTGTTTTCCATGTCCTTTGTGTTAGCTATCCAGATATACTCGTTAAACATGGTATATATTGTTTCATTAAAGTATTCCTACGTGACACATACCAACTAGGATTCAGCAGTGCGATCATGTGGATGACCCCCTCATTGATGAGGATTCGATATAGTGACTAGATACCCATGCATTACCTCCAGGTTCTGCACCTACTATACCAGAACTTGTATTGAAGACCATGGTTCCTGCATTACTGACATACGAGGGGTGCATGCTAAGCGCACTCCATGAGTTGTATTGAAAGAGACCCCTCATGTTCTATGGATAGCTTAACCCTTAGGAGGGAGATGAATGGCTTGATCTAGTGACCAGATTTATCTATATTTTGAAGAATTCAGCTGACCAGATAGTGAACCTAGGAGATAACCATCTTCAGTGTTCGGTTGGACAATGGTGGAGTATGACCACATAGACTCACAATGGGGAGACTCTTTCATAGATAGATTTGTAATGATATTTTAGCGAGTATTTCACTGCAGTTATGATGAGATAAGTGTTTATCAAGGAGCTTCTTCAGCTCCAGCAGGGATGTTTGACAGTGGACAATTATTAATCTAGGTTCACCATCATTTCCTGGTACTCGATTAATATGTCCAGGGATCCGTACTTCAGAGATCAGACCTTTGAGGAAGGTCTATGATGGGACATCCGAGCTAATGTGATGACTCTAATCATTTTGACTTATGCTGGAGTGATCGAGTGGAACTTGTTAATCGAGAGTTTCTTGGAAGATCAGGGATAGTAGATGGTAGTAAACAGTAGGAAGAAAAGTGAAAATACCTCTATAGTAAGTAGCTGACATCAGTAACATAGATCAAGATGTGGGATATTTCATAGGAGGACCTAGGATAAGGGATAGAAAGTCATTGTATCTTTGGTTAGATCCAATGAGCCTTGGGAGAGGTGATTCTACTCGTGCAATAGTAGGGGATATCTTGTTACAGACTATCTGACCCATCGATCTACTGATAAGGAGGTGGTGGATAGACCATTGATGCAGAGTTAGAGAGGGTAGCATACATACACTCTAGGATTAAGACATTGATGAAATTTAGGTAGAGCTATAGTTTGTGGAAGAATCTTTGATCAACTTCCACCACCACCCACAGGAGGTGTACACCAAGATTAGGTAGTTGGGGGACATGGGTAGTGACAATTCTATGTCACCGAGGCATACAATCCATGGTCTCCGGGGATGATCTGAGGGAAGATATGTGTCTTCTATACCTTATCATACATACATATAGACATAGGTTAGGTTCATTTTTTCATCACCACTTGTCTTGTGCGAAACCTTTAGATTATTGTAGATTCATTGACTCAACCCTTAGTATTTGAGACACCTCATGAGAAAAATATATGACTAGGAACCTTTGGGATAGTTTGATTTTACACTTGGAAGCTATTGTTTTGGTTGAAACCTCTTTGTGGTAGTGTCGATGTCTTACGATTTCATTCTCGGTATGTATTGATTTTCTTTGGTCCATGCCTAGATTGACTTCTATAGGCGAAGAGTGTGTTGTGTCCATAGTGATGAGATAAGGTTTTCCATTATCAGTGAAAAGGAGACCCAGGAAGCACAGATGAAGATAATACAAATAAGGGTGCAGCCGGTCACTCATTAGTTGGAAATCCTTAACCTTGGTGCAGTAGATGTTGTGAGCATTCAGTTCCCAGTAGTAGTGGCGGAGTATGAGTATGCCTTTCTCGAGGATGTTCATAGACTACCTCCCCACATGGATATAGACTTCTTCATCGACATACACTCTGTGATGACATGGATTTCATCACTAGTATATCAGATGGATCCCGACAAGCTTCGTGAGCTGAGGGTGCAGTTGTAGGATATACAGGGCAAGGGTTTCGTAAGACCCTGTGTTTTCCCTAGGAGGCCACTATTTTGTTTACCAAGATGGAAGACAAGAGCTCAAGGTTTTGTGTGGATTATTGGGGCCTGAATCAGGTAATGGTGAATAAAATGTATCCACATACAAGGATTAACAACCTCTTCGATCATCTGATAGGGGAAGAATGGTTCTCTAAAGTTGACCTTATGTAAGGTAACCACCATTTTTGTATATGGGACGAGGATATACCGAATACGGTTTTAGATGACACTATAGTAACTATGAGTTCTTTTTGATTCCTTTTGGAAATAAGAGTACGTTGTAGAGTTTCGGGGACTTATGTACTAGATAATTCATGCATATTTAGACAGGTTCATAGTGGTCTTAATAAATGACATTTTTTTGTACTCAGTGATAGAGGAGGAGCATGAAATACACCTTTGGATGGTTCTCAAAGTACATTGAGATCACATGGATTATGGGAAGCTCAAAAAGTTCCAGATATGGATTCCGGAGGTCCACTCTAGGGGACTTGTCATATCAATAGATGGATGACCTGGGGACCTTGCCAAGGTGGAGGAATTGTTCGAATGTGATCCTCACTAGTGCGTCACAGAGGTGTGGAGTTTCCATGGGTTGGAATGATATTACTAGATATTCATTCCTAATTTCTCCTAGATATGAGGACCGATGATATCCTTGACTAGGAAGGGGAAACCATTCATGTGGATGGGAATGTTTCAGTAGGATTTTGAGTAGGTGATACAAAGTTTTCAATGCTCTTTATTCTTTAAATTTCTGAAGGATGGTGTTGAGTACAATGTTTTCTATGACGCATCAGGTACTAGGCTTGGATGTGTCCTGATATAGAGACATGTACTAATTGCTTATGGTTAACTCTAGTATAGAACAAATGTGTAGACCAATGTGACCTATGATCTTGAGTTGGCAGTGATAGTTTTCACCATGAGGATGTGGAGGCACTACCTCATTGGAAAGTGGTTAATCCTCTTCTCTAACCAAAAGATCCTCAAATACATCTTGTTGCAGAATGATGTGAATTTGAGGTAGAGGAAAGGACTGGAGTTCCTCCATGATTATGACTTTTATATTTTCTATATTCCATTGAAGGGGAACATTAGAGAAGATGACCTTAGTAGTTGATTGATTTCACAGATACTGAACGAGGAAATAGTAAAGTTGGCTTTGTTTCAGTTATCCTCCGTTGATAGGGAGGATGCAGATTACCTTCTGTCACTGGTTGTCACCCCTCTACTCTTACAGGGAGTTAGGGAGGCAGAATTGAGAGATGACAACTGTGAGACATTAGGTGCTTAGTTAATCACAAGAATTGTTTTTATGGATATTCTCAATGTGGGGAGCACATAGTTATTTTCAGGGGACTCACTATAGTACCAGTGGAATTGTAGGAGGAAGTCCTGAGAGAGTTTCATGCATCCCACTGGGTGGTACACCCCAACATGGTGAAGATTTACCAGATCACACATTCTTTATAGAGGTTGTTATTTTCCTTTTCATTTGGGGTTTTTGATTTAGGAATTTATTTCATGATATTTGTTGTATTATCTATTAATTAATCTTATTTAACCATTATAATGGGAGAGAATCTATGTCGTTATGAATGATGGTGAAGATTTGTTTCTCTTTTGTTTATTGATTTCATACTCCCTTTTGAACCACGAGTTCTTCATATTTTTCATAGGGATAAAAATAACATATTGTTTTTGAATTCATTTATCTACGCAAATATCCAAAATTGGAGCTTTGATATTTCGAAAACCAAGAGAATTTGAGACAATGATGGTAGACGACGAATCGTCTCAGATCGAGAGAGACCGTTCTTTGATCATTATTCACGCAAAAGGATAAATATGCATTTTAGAGGCCAAATAGACGCCCAAAAACATCATAGATGAATTAGGGATTTCAGGGTTACCCTAACATTTGAGTTTCATGTCAAATAGATCATCAGATTGAAGATCATAGAAAAAATAATGCGCAACAAAGTTGTTTCTCGTTTCTATAATTTTTCCAAAACAAGCATTCTTATCGTGAATAACACGTCGTGTGGTACTGACAATGGAGGATATGGGTCTCACAAGGAACACGATGATGATAACAGACTACCTAAAGGGAGACATGATTTGTGCACCCCACCCAATGGTGGCTATAGTTCTTGGTGATGAGAATCACTAACATAGTGTGTGACCATTATCACAAGGCGTGTGGGTGCTTACATGGAATCAACATGTGACATAGAGGATACACGAACATGGGTTGGGTAAACGTTCATGTACTCCACCACATGGATAGACCAGGACAACTTCACAGGCTAATCCATGTACCGGTTACACAAGATGGCACACACAGTTTGAAATTGTGTACGGGCACAGGAACACGCACATGGAGGGAACCCTAGATACTTGTACACAAAATTTGGTGTATTCTACATTCCATTTACTTACTTCTCTATATGGCATGTTCTTCTGACTATGGTAGTTTTACATAGGTGGTACCCAGGGTCGAGAAATATTGCATGAGCATCTTTTCCACCATATCTTGGACATTTTTCTTTTGGGTTAGTACCCCATTTTCCATTCCACTGAAGGTCATGTATTGTTCCCTTCCAATTGAGTATGATCTCTTCACTAGGAATTTCCTCTATAGAGTTAGGTATCCCTCTGAGGGGCCCATAGTGAGATATTCTATCCATTCTTGACCCTAGGTAGAGTCAGGTATCGATGTGACTAATCCTATAAGATGATGATCCTATACATATCAGTTAAATATAGTTGAGTCATGATATCCACCAAGGCATATTTAGTGATCCTAATTCGTGTATCATGATCTCTCCCCCCTCAAAGGTGTGTTATCTTGGAATGAATTTATGTATCTCTAATGGATTTTACCGATGATAATTACTTCTCATATGAACGAAATACAAGCTATCATACTCATGGAGTGATTTCTCATGGATGAGTTCTTCATGGAATCGTTTAACTGAATCCCTAGAGGGGGTTATGGGGTTGTGTGACTTGCCTCTAGATTACTGGTCTGGGTTTTGAGTATATCTAGTTTCATTTATTTTGTTATATATTCCGTAAAAATATAATTTTTAGAGATTATTGTATGTTTTCCTTTGTGTGTTGCTTTGTGGATATCGAACTCCTCAATTGAGTATTGTTATACTCACCCATGCACGGTCTTTTCATGCATGTGTCATGTATTGTGCAGATTAGATACTTTTTGATGGAGACCTTGGAGGACTTGGACAGGACCGAGCATTCTAAGTTCCCTACATGCTGAGGTGTTACTATGGCTATGAGATGTAGTCCTAGAACCGCTTTATGCTTACAAGTTTTTCTTTGTAGTTTGGGGACTCTTATTTTTTGGTGGGATTTTAATCTTGTCTAGTTTAATTTTTTGCACTCAAAATTTGTTGTACTCGGTTTTTTGGGTTTAGTTGTATGAATTAATTTTGTTCCTTAGTGGTTTTTACATTTCATCATTTGTGGGCCTAGAGATGTGTGCATGTGTACATGTACATAGGCCAATCCTCCCGGGTTAGTGATATTCCAACTCAGTGCAAGCCACCATCCCCTAGACTATTAGAGGCATGCTTGGGGTGTCGTGGCACATGCCCCGCTGGGAAGGGTTGTGACAAATACCACAAAGGGTACTCAATCACTGAATCACTTCTATGAGTCCATATTCACAATAAAAATTGGTTTTTCAAAAAGTGTGAGTGACAAAAAGCATAGTAAGGGATTTTAAAACATGTTGAAACCAATCGATTTTTATAAAATCAAAAGAAAATGTAAAACATGAGATAAAACATGATAATTTCTAATTTATAAAATCCCGAGTTATTATTAAAATCATAATATTTATTTATAAATAGGATTGATGAATTTTAAAAATTTGAAAAATCCTTGTCATTATTTATGAATAAATAATAATTTCAGTTGATAACTCACAATCATTCCTAAATAGTTCTCAATGGTACCTTGGATGATAACATGATGTCACAATTAACTCTTGATACAACATAACATAATGTAAATAGTCATATGATGGATTAGTTTCACTCCCTAATTACATAGTGTGATTGGGGCACACCAGTCGCACACCATACATGACATCACATCAGATTTCAACATTTCATAATGTATTGGAGTGCTATATAACTCTATGTGTACCCATCACTTGATTTGGAAAAATTACCATAAGGGTTTGGGTCCACTCCCCATTCCATTACTCCATTCACCTAATATCCAAGTGTTCTTATTTAGAATTAATAACATAACACCTTTTATTTTATATCGTATGAACCACAAAGTCTCATTAAAGATCATGATCATTGATATAAATTTCAAGAAAAAGTTAATTACTTGGTTATAAATGATTCATGATAAAAGTAGCTTTTCATGAAATAAAATGCATAAATATACTTTAATATACAGATATATGTATATAATAATATATCTAAAAAAGATACATATATATATAAACAAGTATTTAAATATATTGAAATAAAACATGATTTCATATCCACACACATACGTATAGGTATTAATAATAAAATAAATATAAATCATTTATTTAAATACATATTAGAAATAAATAGTTTTTCAAAAATTGATGCATATATAAAATAAAATTATATATATGTATCAATTGATGTGAGATTAAAATTCTTTTTCACCCTAAAATAAAACATCAATAGATACATATACATCCAGTTTAAAAAAATATTCTTATTAAACGATCAATTTTTGAATATATATATATATATATTTGTTCGAAAATAAAACATTTTTAAATTAAGAATAAATTTTGAATAATGTGATAACTTCACCTGCACTTAAAGTGGAAAAATGAAGAAAATATTTTTATGAAGAGAAAACCATTTGTGAACATGATATTTAACATGCAATGAGGTATAAATATATACATATATTTGAAATATTATTTTTAAAAAACAATTTTTAAAATTTAATAACATCCCATGAATATAGATAAGATAAAAATGATTGTTTAAAAAATCATGATAATAAATCTCATTAACTATTTTGGAAGAACAGTTTTATAAAATCAAAATGAACCCCCTTAACATTATAATAAAAACAAAATATTATTATACAATACTGATGGACTAAATAAAAATTTTCATACAAAAATATTAAATTCCAATAGACTTTTTAATATCTTTCTAAATTTCTCCTTACAATCATAAATATTTAAATCAAAATTATTTTGACAGAAAGAACATAAATATTAGGAAACCACTAAAACAAAATGACATAACATATTAAATAGAGAACCCACTTGAATAATTTGGTCATATATTACTTTCATAATGAAAAAAATAATTCTATTTGACATCAATAGTTTTGAAACAAATTACAGTCGTATGAAAAATCATGAAATGAAATAAATTCCTAAAAAATAAGTAGTTTAATTACATAAATATAAACATGAAAAGAAAAAACATAAAACATTAACCATGTTTTATTTTGATATTAACAAATAAAATGAATAAATTTTTTGAATTTTTTTTTCCAGACATGAATTATAGAAAATAAGAAAACCATATTCTACTACTCTATAGCTTGCGAAAACTCCCCTAATCTAACTCTCTTATCTTAAATTGGGTGAAATACATAGGGACTATTCTGAGAAAATGGAATAGGTTCTTATATATCTAGTTCATACATAATTTAAATTCGTAAAATAAATATTTCTATAGTTATATTATAGTGGATTCTTATATAATATGAGATTAGGTGGAAAATTAATAGCTACAAAATAGAAAGTAGTATTTTATATATCTATATACATTTTTTCAAAACAAACATTAAAAAATATTAGGAAAGGGATATCGAAGGGTGAATGAAATGTAGATTACGACCAAAAATAAAAATCAGAGTCAATAACCTAATAAAATGTGAAATTAATCTGAATCATTTCTTAAATCTAGCATACTCAACGAAGAGATCCAAAAAAAGAAAAAATTATCAATAAGGAATAATTTAATATGATTGGGGATGAAAGGACACAGAATTCATCCAATGCCAAAAGGATTGAAGAAAAAGGGTCTACATAAATATTAAACATCTATAAAATAACACAAAAAACCACCAGGGATAGGTTGATATAGATTGAAACTTTATCCAATTAGGTATCACACAGAAACGATACCCTAACTTGTGGTCAATCCCTTATGATAATGCTCGACCATTGGGAGCCCTCATCGGTGTTCGAAGATTGCCTAGACTCCTCATTGTTATTTGGCCTCCCTAGGTCAAATTCCCCCTTGGTTACTTGGCCTCCATTGTTCTTGGATCAATCCCTCTCCTTGAGACGTAGTAGACGACCAGACCCTTTTCTCTTAAACAATTTCTTTTCTCAATCGACACCACCCACACCCATGTTATCGTGTTATATCTCTATTTTTTTCATTTTTTATTGTTTTTAACAAATCATTGAACATTTTTTTTCAAAAACATTTTATCGCTTTATTATTATTATTTGTTTTAACATTTTCTCATATAATATTTTAAGAATTTTAAGAATTGTATTATATTTACCATATAAAATTTAATTCATAATTTAATATAAACATATTTATAATCATAATTCATAAAAAAATATAAAATAATAATAGTTAAAAAATATACTACTATATTTTATTTGTAAAATTAATTAATAATTTTAAGTACCATCATTTTTTTGTTAAATTGTAATTATTATTATTTATTTATTTAATACACATATTATTTCAAGAATAAAAAAATATTTTTATAAAATTATACGTTAACCAATATTTTTTATTTAAAAACATTTTAGTTTTAAAATTTTTCTATTTAATCATATTTTAGTTATGAATTTAACATGTCATTCAACATGATTATTGATAATAATTTCATAATTATTTTACCTTTCAAACAATGTTTTTATTTTTTCATACAAAAGATAATTTTACAAAAAAATAATAAATTAAAATTATTTATGTTAAAATATTATTTACAACTATAAAACATCCTTTCTTTATAATTTAAAATCAAATGTAACAATAATTTATTTAAAACATTATAAAATATTATAAATAAAAGTATAATTGAATAAAAAATTTAAAATAATTTCACATATCATAAAGGAAATATTATAATTATTATTTTTGAATAGTAATACAAATATTTTAATGTATTATTATTAATTTGGAATATTTAATCTTAACATATGTGAAAATTTTAATTTTATTTGTTTAAAACAAAAAACATATTAATATTGGTGTTGTTACATTATTCCCCATTAAATTATTTTCATCCCCAAATGAAATTTTGAATTTCACCATTTAGAATAATGAAAACCAGGTGTGCCATATTTTTCCATAAATTAAATTCCTATAAAATTTTCAGTAAGACTCTAAATGTTCAAAGGCTTACTCTATATATTCACCTATAATGATTTATAAATCTCATCTCTCAAACCATCTATGATGACCCAAGACCTATTTATTTTTTTTAAAATTCATTTATTAATTAACAATCCAAGAATAAAATTTTTTATAGTTTTAGATATTTTGAATACATTGGATAATTCTATTTAAAATTATTAAAAAGAAAGGAAAAGAAAACTATTATTATGAATAATACTGGTAAAACACCAGCAAGGATCCTTACTCAGTCACTCGCTTCTATATGTCCTTATTCCATATGAAAAAAGGTTTTGTAAAGAATATGATGAGAAAAAAACTCATTAAGGGGTTTCAAAACATGTGAAAACATATCTTGATATTCTTACTTCAACATAAAAAGTAAAACATGTGATACATCTGGAGAATTATAAATTATTTAATTTATGGGTTTAATTGAAAGTAATAATATTTATTTATAAATAGGTTTCAACATATGTAACATTTGGAAAAATACATTTCATTCAATTATGAAATAATAAAAATTTTGCTCGATAACTGATAAAAATTAATAAATAATTATCAAAAGAACCATGGATAATAACATTAAGTCAAATTTCACTCCAGAGAAAACATAACCTGATGGACACAATCCCATGATGTATTAGGTTCACTCTCTAATACCATAGTGTTCTTAGGATACACGTCTCACACACCATACATGACATCTCATTAGATTTCAACATTACCCAATGAATTGGAGTGAAATATAATTTCGGGCACACACGTGACATGATTGGATAAAAATACCAAAGGGGTTTTGGTTCCCTCAACATTCCATGACATAATTGACCTATTATCCATTTGCGATTATATTTAATTAAAAACATTACAACTTGTATTTTATATCATGAATACCATGATGTTTTTAAAAAAAATTAATGTTCTATGATATCCATTTCTTAAAAAGGTAAATTATTTGTTATACATGTTCCATGATATAGTTAGTTTTTCATGAAGTGAAATTTTTAAAAATAAAATCATATATATATTCGTACATAATAGTTTTACATAAAACAGTACACATATAGGTACATTTGTTTACAAATATATAAAAATAGAAAATGATTTCATGTCCACACACATATTTATAGGTAAGAATAATGATTCATATATATATATAATATACATTCATTTAATTACATAAATATATGAAATAATTAGTTTTAAATAAATTGATACAAAGATAAAAACATTTATATATAATCTTATCTATTGATCTAAGATAAAACTTCTGTTTCACCGTAAAATAATTCATATGTGGAGAAATATGTATACATGTTTAAAAAATGTTTCATTTAAAATGAAATATTTATGTATATATATACAAATATGATTATTTGAAAAAAAAAATTTAACTTAAACATAAATCATGAATACTTCGATAACTTCACTTTCACATAAAGTGTCATAATCAAGAAAATAAATTTATAAAGAGAAAAATGTGGGTGGAAATGATTTTTAACAATCAAACCTTAATATATATATATACACGTTTTCAATATTATTATTAAAATAATAGTTTTTACAACAGAATACCATGCCATGTATATATATTAGAGACCAGTTAAGGTAATTTAAAAGAAATAATTTCAAAAAAAAATCTCATGAGACATTGTGGAAGAAAAGTTCAGTAAACTAAATATGATCCCCTTGACATTGTATAAAATGAAATTGAAATACCATTAAACTATATAGGTGGACTAAAACCAATTTTTCATATGAAAATCATAAATCTAGAAATAGTTTTAGATATTCATCAAAATTTACCCTTTCTTTTAATAATATACTATTAGAAATTATCAATATTAATACAAAATAAATATTAGTAAACTAGTAAAACATATTGACATATCATCTAAAATTATGAACCCAATTGAATCATTTGAGAATAATTTATTTTCACCCAAAAAAGAAAATTTCTCTTTCACATAAATAGTTCAAAAACAAATCACCTACTTTTTTAGAATCTTGAATATTAATAAATACATGAAATATAATTAGCATCCTTATATAAAAATAAACATGAAATGAAAATATTTAAAACTAAAAACTTGTTTTATTTTGAAATATATAAAAAGAAAAATGTTTGAAGATATTTCCAAAATAAATTCCATTACTTTATTTACAGAAAATTATAAAACCTTATTCCATTGCTTAATATCTTGCATCAACAACCCCTATTTAACTCACTTCTATTACACTGAGCGAAATAATTAAGGATGATTATTAATGAAGGGAGCACATGAATATATATCCATATTCATCAACATTAATTTACTATTTTCAGTCACATTAATATATATTAATGTAAAATATGGTTGATATTCCCTCTACCATGTGTGAAAATTCACTTAAGATGTTGGGGATTAATATTAGAAGTATGGTTGCTTAAATTATTTATCAATTTTTTTCATTAATTTTCATTTAATTATGAATAAATTTGAGTCACTATTTATAATCGTATTTATTATCTAATATTATTAAAAGGTAATATTAAGAATAGAAATAAAAACTATTTGATAATATTAATAAATAAATAATATATTTTATTCATATTTTAATTTAATTATAGAACGTAATGAAATCAGTATGATCATAATATTGGACCAATAGATTCAAATTATATTACATAAAATCAATAAATTTTACAATAAAAAGAATTTAAACATAAAAAATTATTGAAAATGTTTTATTAAACCAAATTAATGAATATATGAGGTTTTTATATCTTTCAAAAATTAACATTGATATTGAACGTTTTTTTAATTATTAATTTATAACCATTAGAGTTTTTTTCAAAGTTATTTGATCCATATAAATTCACATATTTTTACATAAAAATAAGGAATTTGGTTTTATATGTTGGATCATATGTATCACACATGGAACTGACCTTGTCCCTTCAATATTATTTTACATAGTAAAATAATTCAAATCATGAACACTTAATTTTTTTATCATGATTACCCACATGAATTGATAATTCTAGTGGGATGGCCAGTGTTTTTAGGAACTATTGTTAGATATAAAGGGTACAAATTGGAATATAATAAAACATTTTTTATAAACCAATTCTAATCTTAAATTATTAAATCATTTTTTTGCAGTTCTCTTTATGTTCGTGTATTTTATTTTGTTTTTTTCAGTTAATGAAACATAATGCATAACAAAGATGAAACAAATGATCAAGGATCCTTGATTCATGAAAAATGATTTATGATAACCCTAATAACAAGAGGTTCCCATGTCATTACAAATTATTTACCATCTAAGAGAACGTGCTCTCAACTACACCCAATTTACATCATGGAAAATTATATAATGAGAACCAACATTTTGGAGCACCATAAATTCCACAGGTTAGAGCCACAATGGACTCTGATTTATCATCTATTGATGAATTTTCCTTCTGTTTTGATCATATTTTTATTCAGGTTATCAATTTTAACATTAAACAATGCCTCATACCTAAAAAAAGTTGATGATTTAGTGGAATGAAAAATAATGATCTACATTGATATTTCAATATTCTCACTGAAATTTTTGATATATTCAATAATAATTTAATAACATGAAATTAAATATATTAGAGGGTATTATAGTTATATCTCTATGTTTGAGAAATAGATTTTTTAAAGAGTTAACTCAATCATTATATTAAAACCTAGGATAACCTAGAAAAATGATTATTAGAAAAATACATTCCACTATGGAGGATATAAATCATTAGAAATGAAATCTAAATCATGTCACAGGTATATGGATAATATATATTTGAATCATGGGATAAAATCAAAGCTTTAATGAGGAAATTTTTAAAAAATAGAATCAATGTATTCCTATAAATGAATCAATTATTCATTTTTTACATCCTACGCCTTGTGTCATGATTGATGATTGTTTCAGTAAATGATTAATTTTGAAAATATTTGAAGTTGTAAATGACGTTTCTCTGAGATTCTACATAATGATAAATTATGAAAGTGATTAGAGTAAACCTAAGAGATAAATATTTTCATTCTATGAGATAACCATCATTAATACCTAATTATAATCATTGATAAATAAATCAAATAAATAATAATTATAGTTGCATCGAGTCCATCATGGAATTCACAACCACTAACACTCAAAACCATTTCATAATATAGTGATATTTGAAGAGAACCCCACATATAACAAAGATTAAGTGAGTTTCAATGGATAATAATCATTTTGATTGATACTATGTCAGTTAAAATTAATCCTCCAAAAAATTCTAAAATATCTACAACCAATATAGGTGAATTAATCACAATCCAATACTAAATACATGTTATAAATAATATAAATTTGCCTTATGTTTCTAATAAAATATTTTTATACCCTAATATTCACTTGAATTGAAACCCCTAAAGGGTATTCTAACTATGGCACCCCTTAAATCATAAAACAACCATCCTCCATATAAATTTTATCCAAAACCACCTTCCTATCCCCTAAAAATCACTTAAAGGAATTTTCAATAACCGTATCCAAAAGTAAACTCCATAGATTATAATACAATATAACTCTAAAATGAATAAATAATCTTCTGCCTAAAACTATATAAAAAAGATTGGAAAGTATATCAAGCATTATTAGAGTGACTACTCAACACCCTACCGAGTAACATTGGGGAAACCCAAGAGATAATGTGAAGGATATGAAAAGTTTTCAGGTGAGAGGTGGATGAAAATAAAAAAAATAGAAAAAAAAAGTTTGAGTAAATGGAATAGTAAAAATTAAGGTTGATAGAGAAAAATTGAGAATAGAATGAGTATAAAAGCAATAAGAAATAAAAAATTACAAGATGTTAAAATCTAGATAATGTGTTTGTATGAAAAAGAATAAAACAAAAAGACAGAGTTGTATAGACCCTCTCTTTCCTTCCCAGTGAGCTTTAGGAAATTCATTTTTTGAAATGTAAAACAATAAGTTTTATATAGTTTTAGAAAACCTTATATATATATCTATTTTAGTTATTATATTTCTTAAAATATGTATTTTGATAAAATTTTAAAGGAATTTCTATAAGAATGATAATCGTAGATTTTTTGGTGTAATTTCTCTATGAAAATAGTGTTCAACAGAATTTTAAAACAATATACCTCCATCTCGTTCACCATTAGTTTATACACATTCAAGAATACAAATTCTTACTTAGGAATTAGGTGAATATTTTATTCCCCCGCGTGGGTTTTTAAATATGGGAATGTGTAATCCACATATGATATTATTTTCACTCTAACTTATTAGTATATCGATGAAGTACGCCTAAGGATTTTTTAATATGTCTTATCATGGTGAATTAATTGAGATTCCCCATAGATGTGTTTATCCTTAGGATTTATTAAGAATGTGATATTCCCATAATACTTGTAATTCCATTAATTGAAACTAAAAAAATCATATATTAATGTCAACGAATGATGCATAACTTTTAGAGTTAGTGATGAATAAGTCATATTTGATATTATTAAAACTATTAATCATTAAATTAAATCATATCATTTCTATATAATATTTTATACTGAAGAACACATATCCATCATGACTCTATAAATAGTAAATGAGGTAATATAATGCAATTATTTCATGATACGATGGAAACTAAGGAGGATAATTTATATCTAGAGGGTGAGGAAGAACCTGATGTCATGCAATGGATAAAAAATGCAAATATATTTTTATCCAAAATTATTTTCTTCAATAATCAAACTAATAATGCTTTAGTTTAATTTATTGACAGAAGCACTATGGTACTTATTCTTGGGTTAAAATAAAAATTTAATAATCATTATTAATTTATAATTATTAATTTAACTGGAATAAAAATTGTTATATGTTTTAAGGAAAACGAAAAAATTAATTACATTTTAATTTTAAATCATAAAAATAATTAATCAGGTAATTTTCAAAAAAAAAACCCTCCTGCTAGAAGAAGGGTAAAAACAACGAAAATATCTATAAATGAGACATACCTCACTGAGAAAATTATGGGATAATAGACATAGTTTATTTTTATTATCAATGGAAATAATCCTACCATTTTATCACAAATATCATTGTTAGATGATGTGAGAAAACTACGATTGTTACTATATGTGATACTAAGACAAACTATAAAAGAATTTTCCACGAAAAAGGTTCATAAACTACTTTATTTGGTGATAATAATTTCAATAAAAAAATATTAAATGGGTGTCCTCATTAAAAGTAATTCCAAATAATGGTAGAAGACTATGATAATAACTAATGAAAATTAGACGGTAACTAAAATAATAGTTACATCATATTAGGTATGCATATACTATCAAATAAAAGAAAAATCCATAAGAAAGGAAAACATTCCATTATTGATCATGGATCAATTCTTAACAGGTTATCATAATATGAGTTATTTTTTCCTTTTAGATTTACATTTTAGTTACAACCAAATACATTTTTATATAATTGAAAAAGAGAAGAAAATGTTTCCTTAAACATATCAAACAATCTCCTATAATCTAATGTATTTTTTTATTTTTTAATAAACTAGTTATTTATCGAAGGTGTATTCCACTTATTTTTTAGAACATGGTGGAAAAATTTATTTATATTTTCATGGATGATTTCTTAGTATATGTGATATCCATTTAAGTATTCATATACAAACATGATTTTGTAATGACAATATTTGATGAAAAATTGTTACTTCTCAATTGGGAAAAGTTCAACATCATTGTTCAAGGAAGTGTCATTCTAGTGAATGGTATTTCTAAAAAAGTTATAATGGTTGATCTAGTATTGAAACCCATCATTCAATATCTCAATGATCATAAAAAAATTAATAGGATTAAAATATGTCTTGTATATTATGGATTTTTCCACCACATTATAAATGATTTTTTCATGATATCAAGTCCACTCACACAAATGTTTTCAATGTATGTTTTTTTATATTTGAATCATAATATAAGGAATTATTTATTTCATTGAAAAATGATTTTTTCCACAACAATAATGATATTTCTAAATTGGTAGAAAATAATTTTCATAATGTAATATATAAGTGAATTTATTATAGAAGATACTATAAGATAGTGGGTAGATCCTATTTCTCAACATATATATGATGAAATCCATTTTATAATTAGTTCCAATTAAATTAAACTGTCACTGAGAAAAAATATTATAACAGATGTTATTTATTTTTATAATTTCAATCCATATTTAATAATCATTAAGGTGATTGTCTACATTGATCACACCTCTCATGTTATTTTCTAAAAAATGATTATACTACATGATTGATTTGTTGTAACTTCATACTACAATAGATTTATAGTATTTAAATAAAAAATGATTATATATTGTTGTGGATGAACATTTTTTTGAGAATACCGAAGAAGAATATTAAAGAGGAAGAGGAGATGGAAATTGATGATTAGTTTCTGGATGACAAGCTTTTCTGAACTAATTTACAATCTCTTACGTTGTTTTTTTTAAAATTGTTGATTATTCAGAATACAAGACCATGGACCATTGTTATTTATATGGGTAATGATTACTATTTTTAGATAATTGAAAATTTTGTTTTTTTGATAATAAATTATTATTCATGCAATTTAGTAAATGATTAATTTTGTGATGTGTTCCAAACTCCATGGAGAAGATCATTATTGAATTGTTCTATTCAACAAAAAATGGAGGACACAATTGAAATGCAACATTAATGGACATGAAAATAAAAAGTGGACTATTATTTTTGACATCCAAAAATACTAAAGGGAGTTCATATGTGGATATTATTATTTCCAAATAAATGGATAACAATTGGAAAAAATTGATATTTTAAAAAACAAAATTATAAAAGTTGATGTGTTTGATGTACGTAGAACTATTTTTATGGGGCCCTTACCAAGCTCCAAGAGAAACACATACATACTATTGAATGTTATTTACCTCAATAAATTGGTAGAATATGAGGACACATGGAAAATATATCTAATTTAGTGATTAAATTTTTAAGAAAGATATTATTTATCTTTTTGATATGACTATTTTACTAATAATTTCTTGGGGAACACATTCAAACAATTATATATTTTTTGTTCTTTAGAATATTAATGATTTTGATACAATACCATCTCCCCTAACCACCCACAATCATATAGGAATGTTTAATTATGCAAATGAGTGATTACAAATATTTTGGGGAAATCTCCAAGATCAATATGAAATGATTATGGAATTTATTTTGTAATATATTATAGTAATAAATGATATATTTTAATATGATGACCAGTATATCCCCATTTAGGATTATCGATGAGAAACTAGGCCATTTATTGGTGGATCTCAGTCATCAATAATATAGGGCTTTGATGGATGTTTTTATGGACTCACACCATGATAGAATGATACAACTATATTTTGATAAATTATTATAGATTTAATGAGATGCATATAATAATTAAAATTTCTATAAATAGAAAATAAATATGTTGTGTTATTTTTTAATCAACCATAGAATAATAATACAATTATATGAAATACTTTTTTTTAAATCTTTTTGAGACATTTTCAAAGAAAACGACACTCATATTGATTACGACCCGTCATCGTATGAATGCCTTTTTCACATGGATCCATTTAGATCTAATGTGGACAAGAACCTTCATTTATGTTTAATAAAAAATGATTAATATATATATGTATAATTTCCATAATTAATTTATTCTATCTCTCAAATTTTACTGAAAATACAATGTTACATCTAGATATTGACATTAATTAAAGTTCTAGATGTAGAGAAAACTATGTATGTTTTATTTTTTAGGATTGTAATGATACTTTATACTAGTTAGAAATTATTAGGATAAATTAGTTTAGAGACCTTAGAGATATCTTCCCTACTCCCCTACAAAAGATATAATTGAGAAAATATAATATTTGAGATGAGTAATAAACAACATATAAAAGAAACCATTTTTACGGTGCAACATAATATATCATGTCATAAAACACTACTCTCTATAATCCTAATTCTAGACCTATGACACACAATAATTGTGTACACTATAATAATGTAATGTTAATTGATATAAAAAATCATTACGCTAATAGGTTGGGTGTACAATCTAACCCCACACCAATATATAAAAATAATGAGTAAAAAATCACATTGATATGGTATGTAATTTTTCATTATATAATGCTTAATGATGAAGCATTAATTTATAAATTATAGTCTTTGTGTCATGATTTAGAGCAGAAATAAATATCATATGTATAAACTCACATTATTGTTCAATGGTGGCTTCCCCCATATTTTAGGAACTCTAGAGGACTGAGTTTGATTTATACCATTGTTGTAGAACTAATAATCTCATGATTTAATGAATTGGGTTATGAGAAAATATAATCAAATACATTTAATTACAAAAAACAAAACCATAAATTTTCTATTAGTATCTCTCTTATGGTCTCTTGGTTCTCCCTAAATTGATTTTATAAGTTGTTTAAATCTTCTTCTGGTCACCTTCAAGAACAAACGTTACACATTGGGATCTTCTCCTACTTGTATTTCACACCTCCTCATACTTATAACATCCAACTCACTACAATGTTTCCCAAACCACACTATGAAAAATCAACATACCCATCTAAACATAACAACTTTTTGAAACCATAAAAATAACACATTTAAAACACCCTATGATTCCATCTCAATCCATTACCCGTCCATATCCCTTTCTTTATCTCACTGGCTCAAACTAAGTCTGTTAAAGACAAATACAATGATAATTAACCATTATCATAGACAAAAAATAATATACCATTGAGACCCAAATAATATAAATTAGATAAAATATCCATAAAACCACCTGATCCCTTACTAAGCCATTCACCTAACCAATTAACATCTCTATATAATAATTATTCCTAACCAACCAAACAACACATTACTCATCCATATGTGGGGATTTATCCCAAAATCACATTAACTATTTTATAGGTTTTACTGAACCCAATCTGTGTAAGAGCCTAGAGACACTTTAATTGTCAAAAATTTATAAATTAAAGATTTTTTATCATAATATTATGGAATATGTTGATATAACCATCCAAGTTATATATTCATTCAAAGATATAAAGTCATAACATATTACTCATGTATTGGAGGAGGCTTCTATAGAGTGGATCATATAGTTACTATTAGTATCCAATATGAAACAAGATTATATATAGTTAAAAAAATTCAACATAATTTGATCCTTTAGTTTATATAGATCAAAGAAGGATAATGTGTCCAAAACAATGATTTTATAGAGAGAGTGGATTATAATGATTTTATACTAGAGCTCAGTAAGAACACAATCCATAAGTAGTAGATCAAAACAACCATTTACCAATTGAGAACAAAAAAACATAAAAATCTAAGAGAAATTATTTGGGAAGATTTTTGTTAAGGATTATACATTGTGAAATCACTCATGAATGGTTTTCTAAGCTATCATCATAAGAAATTCTGATTGGATTATATGTTCTCCTCTCTCTAGAATTCAGATATGGTAGTAAAGAATGAATATGACTAAATTATTTTCATTATAATAATAGTAAAATTTGAATAACCCCAGTGGTATTATTATGGGTTGGAATTTCACTACTTAAAAAGAAAAGCACTTGGGAGTTTTGGCTAATCATTTCACTTATCCTCATTGGGGGATATTATGTTTTATGACATCGAATTTTTAGAAAAAAATCGTCTTTTTAATGATAGAGTGAATGGGAATGAATAAGATGAAAATTGTAAATATTTAATTGTGGATTATGATTCTATTGAGGGCCACTCACATGTTTGTTTCACATCTCAATCAAACCCAGCACTCAGAGAATGAATAGAAGTTTCACATTATATGGAAACACCCCCACCCTTTCCCCACAGAGAGTGGAATTGATATTTTTATATTTAACATAGTATATGATTGTGATCAAGCTCCATTTATATGATAATATAGAGGTATAATTTGATCCACCTCCAATTCTATCACATGAGTTAACACAACACCCATTTTTTCTACAATATCCACCATAGTGGGAATATTTAAGGTCCATCAAAACTCAATATTTTTATCCCACTCAACCATAAACATATTTAATTTTTATTAGACCACCAAAAATTGAACATTTATATTATCCCCAACACACCCCTCTTCAGATTTTGAAACATGGGATACTAGTTTTCCTATTGATACTGATGAATGATGATAGTTCGAGTTGGATTCCCAAAATAATGAAAATGGTATGATAAATTACCCTACAAAGGAGGTTCCCTTTGTTGACGTAGTAGGATCTCCACATGACCATGCTATAGATCAGGGAGATACCAACTCTGTAGGATTGTTATCAAAAAAACCCCACTAATAGTTTATTCACTATAATCACCATTAATAGTGATGAAAAAATTTCCAATACATATTTCTATATCATAGTTAATCCTCTTGTAAACACTAAAAATTAATAGGGCCATGGATTTGTGTCTACCCTAACTAGTGGGGAACCATATAAATTAATTACTACAAAAGTACCGATATAAAATTATAAGTCATATAATTTAGCAATATACCTGATTGATAATTCATCTCAATAGTTATCAATAGCAGCATTGATTTCCATTCCTCATTCCACATTTATATGTTATGTTTGAGGCAGCTTCAAATAAAACCTCGATATAAACTACTCTACCTTCCCTTATAAAACATTAGTTGTCAAGGAAATTATTTTGGAGAATTATTAGGTGATTCTATGTTGGTATGAGTACTCCATTAGGGATTTCATGATTTCATTGACTACAACCATATTGGAGGTGGATCCCAGTGGAAAGATGTGGGATAAAATCAAGGAATCATAGGATTTCCTCCACCATCCTATTTTTTAATACCTTTGACTTTTGTTTTACATTCTAATATTTTTTAGAATTTACTAAATATACTTTATTTTTGAGTTCATTATCAATACATTATATAACATGTTGAATGAAAACATATCAAATATTATATTATTCATAAATTTATTTTTAAACATAATAAATATAAAATATTCACACTATCATGTTACATAGTTCAATGTTTTCATTTTTGGAAATAAAATCCACCCAAATCCATCGAATCATAGGTTTTTTATATAGTAAATTCCACCTTGTTATCAGGAGAAACAATATTACATAAATAAATTTGGCCCTTAATTAATTCATGACATCTGATAATTTATTATGATTTAGTTAAATGAATATTCATTTTCATCTATCTCAACATGATTTTAAATAGAGGAGACTGTATTTGAAATTATGTGTGGTGGATGGATTCATGGAAACACATGAATTTTTTGTT
This sequence comes from Viscum album, assembly GCA_963277665.1. Classification (NCBI taxonomy): domain Eukaryota; kingdom Viridiplantae; phylum Streptophyta; class Magnoliopsida; order Santalales; family Viscaceae; genus Viscum; species Viscum album. The sequence goes on from OY728162.1 coordinate 824,331,609, forward strand.
GAAATCAGTGGAAAAAGAGATATATTTTGGATACACCTCTTGATTTATAAAAATTATGAACACACAGGTAAATTAAAGGATAAATTTTAATCTGGAATTGTTTAATATACATTACTTATTAATTTGTAATATGATATCAAATATAATTACATAATTATATTTTCCTCTAATATAGAATTTATAATTTTTTTATTTCTTATATTATTACATGACTTTCTGTTATTAGTTATTTTTTTACTATTTTTAAATTTCATTGTTGAGAGGTGTTTTAAACTATTTTGTTATATTTGTTCTAATAACCTATTTCAAAAAAGATGTCCAGATAACCATTACTATTTAAAATTTTAATTTGACCTTTCTAAAAAAATAGTTTTGATCAAAAGTAATAATATTATTGAGGACATTTTTATACCATGTTTACCTTTAGAACTCACCTATATCTAACCTAATTTTAATCATGTAATATCCCAGAAATTTTTTGTTATGTAAACCAAATTATAGGATAATTTATCCTTTATACAATATATTATTTAGTACAAATAAATTTTTTTTCTTTTGAGTATAAAAAGGGATATTAGTGATGAATGGTACTACCATGTGAGAATACCATCTAAGATAAGGTGGTATAATTGTAATTAGTTATTTGAATCTTGATTCCATGATATTTTATTTTTATATTACCTGATTACAATATTATTTTTTAAAATAAATCAAAATAATATATCATATCATGTACATTTAAAAAATCACTCATACATTATCTATGGTATGGTTATATATATTATAATTATTTAAACGAGGTGATCAGAAAAATGTAGTTTTAAGGGAGTGATAATTGATTCTCGTGAAATTAACATTGTAACAAAGGAAAAATCAAGAAAAATATAATGAAAAATTGTGTAATTATTATTTCATTTTCATGATGGGAATAATAAATGGAAGTAGAGATTTATGGGAGATGATGACTTTAAAGTGGATAAGTAGGTTTCCATTTTATTGATAGTAAATAAATAATCTTTTTTTGTATTTTAATAATTTATCCCCATTTTCAATGCCATAAATTTTAATGAATAAATCACAAAATATCCACCTCTAGCCTCAAAGACATTAGAACTTTTTTAGTATTTCCTCTTGATTTCTCTAGTTAGATTTCGATAAAGTTGTTTAAGATAGTATACAAGCCAATAAATAGAAAACTTTAAATTTAAACTGAGAATAACTATAGTTTTTTATTTTTAATGAGAATTGAATGTGAAATTATTCAAATAAGTATATCACTCTATGGGTATGGATGTATATGGAATGGTGGAAAAATAATTATGGATGAGAATAATAATGACCGTATAATCTTAATAAGTATATATGATTACTTAGGGATGATGATTATAATAGAATTTGAAAATTTTCAGCTAATTTTATGTTTTATTGACATGTTCTATTTCGGATTTCATTAGTTAAAGGATTGGAAATATTTGGAATATATGTAAATAAATTTTTCTTAAGGATAAAAATATGTTCAATTCTGGGCGAATTTGACAATTATTCTTGATGCATTTGTTTTTATCATTATTTTTAATGATTATGGGACTAAATTATATAATGTTTTTGTATAATAATTTATTTATAGAAGTATAAAGCTTATGGATGATTTTGGATCCTAACATAATGTATTTGATTAATTTTTGAGAGGTTACACAAAAAAATGATTTTTTTCATTATGTATTTAGTTTGACCAAATTATAAATGGTAATACTAGACAGAAATAATTCCACAAAATGGTTTCATATTGTGGATGAATGTTATTTTGAAGATATTGAACCAAAATAAGGTACATAACTCCACCACATGACACAAAATAAGAATTAATTTTTTACCCAAGGACTTATTATGTTAGGATATTATGGTATTATAAAATAAATTTTACATAAAAATGAAAAGAAGAACAAAAATTCTATCATGTCCTAGTATGAATGGATTCACATCATGGTTGTATACAGTCATTGATGTATTAAAATGATATGTAAGACATGAAATAGTTTAATAATCAAGGATTATGTGTTGGTTGAGTGGAAAACAATATAGGACGAGTAGAGGAGAACGAGTTGTGGTATCATTAGACACAATGGGAGAACCCTATAAGATGGTTAGATAACACATGATTATAAATGAGAATAAAAATAATGTTAATATTTAATGTGGGTTGAGTCTCGTGGGATCTAATAGAGAAATCATGTCATGTTATTACAGATGTATCCATGAAATATTGAATAAAAATATCATTACACCTTTAAAGAGTTGTAGAAGATCGTTTTATAATATATGAGAGTTATTCAATTACTTTATGAAGAAATATTGATATAGATTATGTTAATAATTATAAAATAATATTTTCCACTTTATGATATAATGATACTGTGAAATACAAGGGAAGATAATGTTACATTTGAACTACATGGAATGTTATTCTATTACCCTTGAGAGAATACGATTTTAAAGGAGAAAGATGTATCCATGGCACACCAACACCATCCCTTGAACCACCATGATTTAACCAATGAGGAATAGATAAGGTTTTATATTTAAGGTATATAACATCATTCCACAATGAAAACAATTATGTCATGATGAAGATAAAGTCTATAAATAGGACATTCCAGCGAAAAGTTTGTAATTATTAGCCTTTAAATTTAATTTTATTAAATAGTTTTACCCAATTTTATTATTTTTCATCCTAGAAGTTAACATATATTGTTGTAATAATTAATTACATTAAATAATTTTATTTTAAAATATATTTTATTTATTATACTATTCTTTTACATTTTTCACTCAATTCTTAAGATAGTAAAATAAAATATGATTGAAAATCCCTCAACAATTTGAACCTCATCACATAAGAGGTGAGGGTCCAAAAGTAAATGTTTGAGTTTTTATATTATCTAAAATTTTCAGTCATGGATAAATTTTTTTAGGAATCACATTAAATCTATAATCATTATCTTATTTCTTATGATGTCTTTGAAAAAATATATTATAAAGCAATGGAATATACAATGGTTAAGAAAATTAATCCATACAATGTCTAACTGATTAGTGGGGAATAATATAGGAACTTTATATCCATGGAATAATATAAAAGGATATGGAATGAAATTATTAGCCACATAATCCAAAAGCCCTTGTAAGATGTGGTGGATAATGAAGGATTTCATAATATGTTACAACATTATCATGATGACACTAATACTCTGATTATTTTTAAGAATTTGAATTCTTTTTAAATACATACAAGATTAAGGAATAAATGAAAATGATATGGCTTGAGTTAGTGTTGGTGGATGTGTGGTGGCCAATTTCACTAAAATTCCATTAATGAATAAATTTAGTACGCTCTACTTATTGATGATTATGGTAGGATGACATAGTTTATTAAAGTACCCTTAAAATATAGAGTGTTTAAGTGTATAAATATTACATGATATTAGTAGAGGAGATTCTAGGGATAAAAATCCATATTTTATATATTTTAAATGGTATTTAATTAACTAAAAATTAGGTGGAGGAACATCCAAATAAATAAATGATAATACACCTAGATTAAAAGAACAATTAATAGTATATCGTGATTAATTTATTTTATATCTACAAAAGGGGGTTGTTAATTAAAAACATAGAGTACAAACCATACTAAATATAGTATTGGAAGAATCCCATAATGGAATACTTTCAAATATTGGTGGGTAAATTATTTATTTTCAATAAGGAGAAGAACTGAAATGTTTAAACTCATGGGGATAATGGAATTTTCCTTGGGTATTCAACTAAAATTATGTAATACAAATTAGAATAAAATTCATGAATGGTCCTTAAAATTAAAGTTACATTTTTTTTAATATTAGTAGAAATCTAAATCAAATGAGGAGTTTTCATAGATAAATAATGATTAAAATTTAGTGGAATGAAATATTTAAGAGATTCTTAAGTGATCTTCCTTGGGGGAGTGCATGGTGATGGAGTATACTCATCGAAATAAGAAAATTATGTTCTAGATAATGTAGGATCAATATCTGGATGAAAGAAAAGAATTAGGTATGAATTCAATGAATAAAATATCCCCAGGTATTGGATAACTCTTGTACAAAAAAATAAGGATGAAGACTCATCAACAAATATCTATCTTGTCTCAAGTAGATACTATGTTTTTTTAAATAGTATTCCGCCTAAGAAAATCATCATAGACCAATATTTTTAATGAACACAATGTTCAATATTGTACACGATATAAAACTTCAAGTGTAAACATTTCATGAAATAATAATATCTTAATATGATCATGATACCATATCCATTAAATTATAATTTTTCAAAAATATTTAATAATTTATGAAATATATATATTTTTCATAATAAATAAATATTTATTGATAAAAATTTATTAAATAATCACTAAAAATTTAGTAAAGTATTTTTATTCTTCAAAAAACAGTTTCATAAAAACTGTTTTTATTTATCATATTAAGAAAAAAATAAAAATATTTTCTAGAGAATATAAAAAATATATTTAATTAACAGGATATCATTTTTAGTTCAAAATATAAAAATTATTTGAGGATTAATTTTTTTAGAATATCCTGAAAAGTATAATTTTTCAATGAATAGAAAAAATTATAGTTTTTTATTGAAAACTATATTTTCATTTCAATCATGTAAATTTTTATATATTTTTTATAAAATGTTTAAAAATTTAATTTAGTTCTCCTATATTTTAAACAATAAAATTTAATTTATTGGAATCAATTTTATGAATAAATATGTAAAAAACACATTTCTATAAGTAAAAGTTATTTTTTTGAAAACAGTTTTATTATATGTGTAATTAATTTTATATTAATAAATTAAACTATTCACAATTGGAAAATTATTTGTATGAAAAATATTTATTATATATTTAATATATTTTTTCATATTTATTAATTATTTTTCTATGAATGAGATAAGAAAAAACCAAGTGTTTTTCTTAAAATGTATTTGTCTAAAAATAGTTTTTTATCGCATGTTTTAAGGTTATTTTAAAAATAATTTCATCCACATTTAGTAGATTAATTTTAAAAAACATTATTCCATATTTTAAAATCTATATATTCAAATTTTTTAAATATTAACCTTTTATTTTCAGACAATATCAATCATAATAGTTTTAAAAATTGTCACAGTGGTAAAGGGTAAATCACATTAATATAGGTTAAAACTACTTCATAAGTCAATATTTTTTCATATTAATAATAAATGGATGAAGGATATTATTTAATTATCACTTTATTTTGACTTGACTTGTTTAATGGAATCTTTTCGAAGAATATGACATATATTATATTTAATGTAATGGATGTTAAAATATGTCACTCTCTTGATTTTATATATATATTTTATGTACACATTAGAAAAAAATAAATCAATGAATGAAGATGATTTTTTATTCTGAGATTAATTAAATTCATTTCCTTCAATGATTTTTTTTATATTTTTTAAAAATTATAAAATTACCTCAAATTCTTATATAATGTTATCGTAGTAATTAATCAATGATTATAATAATAAAATAAATTACTTCAAGAATTCTAAAATTAATATAATTTTAGTGAGTTATAGTATTCCATGATTCTTTTAGACGAATATTACATATTAGTTTATTGTTAAAATGTTATATTCCATTTCAAATTTTTTCTTATGTATTCTAAATGTAATCCAATTAATTATAAAACTAATATAATTTTGGAAAAATTTATTTTTATATTATATAATGTTATACTATTTTAAATAATATTATTCACTATTTTATGTCTGTAAAATGTTAATAAAAAATAATGATAAAACCTCTCACTAAATTCTTTTCACATCTTGAATTCAAAAAATTATAACTAACATGTCCTTGGAAATCTATTGAAATAAACATTCTAAAAATATATTCCGTTTAATTTTAATTTATTTTTATAGCCTTAAAATCTTAGATAGAAACTATTAAAAGGTGTGGGTTTTTATTTATTTAGTTAAATGGGTGTCCAATTTTTATATTTGGGAATCTGGGTTGGTAAATAAACAATTCAATTGGGCTTTTGATTTTTTTTCAAAAAAATTGTTAGATATTTCTTGATATATGTATTGAAATAATATAACATTTAGTATAAAAAAAAATTTATTATGGGACAATAAATTTAGAGAGATTGTATAATTAATAATGTTTTCTCTTGTCGATATCTTTAAATTTTTACATGGGATTGTTCCTTTCATTTTCTCGTTTGAAACATTTACTTTTAATATAAATAATGATATATTATTTCAAATTCTATTCTTCACTGTTTGATGTGTGTAAAATGTTAATAAAAAATATTGATAAAACCTCTATCTGGATTTTCATTCAATCTTTAATTAAAAAAATTAAAAATAACTTGTCTACTGAAATCTTTTGAAATAAATATTCAAAAAATATAATCTATTTGATATTAATTTATTTGTATGGCCATAAAATCTCAGGAAGGAGGGTGATATTAAATAAATAGACTTTAAGAATTACCTCAATCTATAAATTGGATTTATTTAATATAATTCAGTTAAATTAATCACTATTTAGTATTTTTTTCACATTGATTTCGTGAAAAAAGTCATAGAATAGTAGAGGTTGGAGAAAGACTGATTTTAAAGTCATAAAATTAGCTCAACAAATATATGTTGTAACACTCAATTAAATTTTTTATATATATCTCATGTTATAAGTAATGTGATTCATAAAAAATAAACATGGTATATATTTATCATTAAAATATATAAAATAAACTTCTTAATGATTTTATTTAAAATATTCAAAGGATGTATGTTTTAACTGAACATAAAACACTTTTTCGGTGATACCATATGAAATAATGATAACACATGTGCTTATAAATAAATTTAGAACAATATATATATATATATATATTAATTTTTAAATTTCTATATATTAGTATCTTATTATTTATATAAATTTAGTTATATTTTTCTATCTTTATATTAATCATATATTAATATATATTTATAAGATCGGTAATAAATACATGTTTTAATTAATTTTTTGTGCGTTTACAAATAAATAAATATATATATACATATATACAACAGAAACCTATATATTATATATCATTTTCTATAAGTATAATTTTACATATTTATATATATTTAAATATATTATACAGTAATATGTATATACATATGTTAGAATATATAGATAATATATCTCAGTTTGTTAATACATACACACACATAATATATAGGTATATAAATATTCATATATTTATATTTTATATAAATTGGATATTATTTTTTATTTTTATAAAGCATGTATATTGAATTTTTTTTATATGTAAATATGTTTAATTATTTATTTATAAAATGAAATTTGTATATGTGAATATAAAAAAATATTTATATATTATTAAATATTTGATTATAAATAACAATAGATCATAAATAAATAATATTTAAAATCCATAATATCAATATGAATCTAATCCCTAGAAATAAATTTTGTTCCAACTAAAAATTCTCAATAAGATGTATGGTTAAGACTGATTTTTATGCTCCGTTAAAAGTACCCTTTTATGAGTGCATATTTTAGAGTTGTTAAAGGGTGGAGTTGTGGATATCCATTTTTTTGTAGATCAAGAACCATTTAATAAATAAATACATTGTTAAATATAATAATGTTATAATAATTATAGGAAAACCTTGACAATAGGATACTTCATCCTCAATGAATTATTTTATTATTATAGTAGCACCACATTTAATTTTTTTTATCATGAAAAAAAATATCCCCAAAAAGTATGATATTTAAAGGAAAATACTCATTAATTTTTTTTTCATTTCATAAAGAAAATATATTTTATTTTTCAACAATAAAATAAACCAAATTTAGTAACAAGGAAAATTAAAATCGTAAATATTTTATAAAAAATTGCACAATCTCAAGAAAAAAATAAAACTATGTTACCAATCATAATTGTGAAACACAAACATTCCAACACGTTCAAAACCAATTTCCATTGTGTATTGGAATTTAAAAATTGGGTATCCCTAAATAGGTATATAGTGTATGACATGATTATTACTTCACTAATCCACATCTATACTCCAGTATTCATTGTATCTAAAATATACTTTCAATTAACCACCAACCAAATGAAATACTATGAAATATAACTACATACATTTATATATTCAAAATAATGGCTTATTAATAATGTATACAAAAATTAAAAATATTAAATACTCATATATTAATAAGATTCAAGTGGATATTAATTATCCCATTTAATATTATCAAATATCTTTATTCAATCTCAAACTTATCCTCTTATAGGAATACAAATTTATAAAATTAAATTCATTTTAACATAGAATGTTTATTAAAATGAGAAGAATTATCATTCACATATACCATGTAATATTCATAATCATAAGAATGTTAAGAGGCACATTCCTATGAACCAAACCATGTTTCCATCCACCAAATAACCAAACAAGCGTATTTAAAGTCCAAGTGGGCGTCCTAAGACCAATGGTTCGATGAAAAGCACTAGGTAATCATAAAAAACACAATGGGGATGATTTTTGATAAAAAATAAATAAATATGGTAGTTGAAATTTTATCATAAATTCTTCCTAATTCATATATACATTGGATTTACATTCCAAAAAAATGAACATGTATAAAGGGATAATAATACATGTATAAAAAATCACTCTCACATTTTTTCCCATGAAAGAAACAACAACAATTATTAAACATCCATAACACCACATTCCTAAACACTACCACTAATGGAAAGTATGTAAAACATGGATGAATGATGCGATAAGGGAAACTGAATAAAAAAATAACCTACATACCTCCATGTGACACTATGAGTCACCAAAAAAACACAAAACAACCATGATCCATGATCAATCAATAGTTTAAAAATACCATAAAATGATTATATGCTCAAATATAATGTCTTAGTAGGTATCCTCCCTAATACCAATAAATAATCATCAAAAAAGAAAACTATTTCAATCTAGTTTAAAAATACATATTTAAAATAATGTATTTTCAGGTGAGAACATGAAATATAAATAACAAGTCTAATTAATTTTTTAAAACATCCACTTCATTTTTAATAAATGATATAATCACATTAAAAATATTTTTTTTGAACACACCACTTTTAACCAAATTAATAATTTTTAAATTCACTTTAAAAAATTTTTATATAAATTTAAAATAATAAAGTCACAATATGTTTTATAAAATGTTTCATTGCATTTTATAAAATTTGTAATTCTTGGTTCTTACAAAAACGACACTCACCATCATGAAAAGGATAGTCACAATTATAATGGGAACATAATATCATTGGGAATAAACTTGGGAACGACTATAAAACTAAATAATATGACCATATTCAAATAAAAACCACTTATCCTAACACCTGCTGTTGTCATATATAGACTAATTGAGTGACACAATCTAATAAGAAGAATTTATTCTATCTTGGGGATACTTGTTAGAGCATCATTGGGACCTATTACAGCCTATTTACCTATAGTTCCTTCATAATAATCCATGGATTCTCATGAAATAAAATTTGATGTGTGCATGTTAATCATAAAAAACATAAAAAATAAAACAATTCAACAGAACATTTGACCACCCTTCATAGAAACACCCCATTCTATTTCAGTAATAATAAAAATAAAAAAATATACATCCACACTACTAGAAATTTAGGCTATATATATTATTTGAAATCATGTCTATAAGCCCAATAACTGTGGCTAGTATTAGCATGACTATAGGGTAAGGCCTGTATCCATAGTTTCATTCCATGGCTATAGCCGTATAGCCACAATTCAAACTGTGTATATAGGCCTATAGCCATGGTTCAAACTGTGGCTAAATCCCAATTGCCACAATTTGAAATTGTGGCAAAATATTATGCCATACATATCATACAGCCATGGATTGAACACTAGATATAGGGATTTATTCCCAGTTTGAACTGTGGATATGTGTCAAAAGTCACGGTTAAAACCTTGGATACATCATCAATATTTAGGAAAAAAATAAACATGATCTATAACTGTGGTTAGAAACCACATATATAGATTAAATTTCAATAAAAAACAAAATAGGCATACATTCCTACTCATTACACCGGATTCTACACCCCATGTTTTCCCCTGGTTCCCCACCCCCTACATTCCCCCCCCCCCCAATTCCCCACACCCCCTTCCTTCAACCTCCACCACCTTATGCTAGTCCCCTTACCACACCTGGTCCCCCATACTATGAAGAGCCACCTTTCACCCTAGACAGACTCCCCTTGCTACCTAGACAGCCCCCTCCTGGAAAGACCCCCCTTGTACACTAGATAAACCCCATCCTGGATAGACCTCCTAGTACCCTGTATAGGCCCCCTTCCTAGAAAGACCCATCTTTCACCCTGTACAGACCCCCTTGCACCTTGGACAACCCCCCCCCCCCCCCCCCCCACCCGCAGACTGACCCCCACCCTTGCCTAGATAGATCCCCATGCACCCTAGACAACCCCGCCCCCCTCTCAGGATAGACCCTATTACCCCTCCTCTATTACACACCCCACTTGCACCCCCCCCCCCCCATCAGGATCCCTCCCCCCTTCAGACCACCTAGAACCACCTACAATCCCCCTTGCACCCACTCTATAGACCCCCATAACCCTCCCTCCTGGATGCCCTCCCCCAACCCACACCCTCGATAGCCACCCACCCCCTCCTAGACACCACCCCTCCTTTCCGGGATGACCCCTCCTTCTTTTTCACCACCTATCCTGGCCACCCCCACCCACTTGGACAACAACCTCCCAGACCCACCCCACTCTCTTGGAACCCTTCCCTCCTGGAAACCCCCTTGGACAGACCCAGGATGCCCCCACCTCCACTAAATTTTGTGACATGTTAATGATAATTGGACACTCTATTATAAACTATAGTGTAATTAATTATATTTCTAACCAATGAAATAGAGTGGACTGAATTTAAATTACAGAAAAATTATAAGGATCCTATAAATAATCCTAAACCCCTCAAAAAGTGTAATGGAGTTTGGGTTAGAAAGCAATGAAAGCATAATTTCATATGGAATGTTATTAAATCATAGGATGACCTTATTGAAGAGGATGATAATAAAATAAAGGATTAAAAAATTTCTAATGATGTTGAGAAATGACTTATATTTGGTCAAGAATAATGAACATGAATAGTCAAATGATGCAAACTCTAGTAGGGTGTTTATACTAATGGAACAATTCACTGGTATGGACAACATGAGATCCACTTTTAAACACAATGCCTACTCCAATATAAATGGACATAAAAAGGATCATATATGTGTAGAAATAACCTTGGTGATTGGAAATCAAAAGAAACAAAGAAATTAACAATGCATATTTTTCATAGAAGACATTCCAAAATAATTGAAAACTTTCTTCGGAAAAAAATGTCAATAGTGATATCTCTAGTAAAATTGGAGTTATGGATAGTGATTCTTTTGGATAGTAAAAACAAATCATGAAGGAGAAATCCATACAATTCAACACTGGAAGCTTTATTCAAACACAAATCTGCATTCATGATTAGATATGAAATCTTGCTAACAACATTGAATATGATGGAGTTCAAAAGTTTAATTGTCATGAAATAATGAAAAACATGGAGTGCAATGGCTCCTATGTAGGAGTACAGATGTGATGAAAGAATGTGTGGAATAAATATGAAGAAGTATCTATAGACATGAAACCATTTGTTATACCATATATCAAGGGGAATGGGGAACATATAGAAATGATTACATTTTCTTACACAAGTATTAAAATAATTCACAAAGATAATATGATGCAAGTATATTCTGACCAGGAGCATAATGAGAAAAACTTTTTAAAAAATAACATAGTTCAAAATATAGATTTCAATATTGAAGAGGTCATCAATATCCTTGATGGAGACATGTTCAATCATCATGTTAGTGGTGAAGAAAAAATCAATAATATAGAGAAAAACTAATGAATGAATGATAATAATGTTTCCTCTTACATTCCCATGCATAAATAGGATAGATACTCACTGAAATGTAATTCCCCAACCCTATAAGCCCGGAGTCATTGAATTATTTTAATACATTGACATCATTATAAGGAATCAAGTCCCGAAATACTGATTCATTTAGCAGTATTGGAAAATAGATTACATACATGAAATTTACAGTACAATTTCTAACATAAAACGTCACATAAATAATCCACTGATAACACCATTATTCAATTTACCATAACCTTTTATAAAATTCATACTAAACTTATTGGAATCCTGGGATAATAAAACATAGAAAGGGGTGAGCTCAGATGCACAATAAGAGTATTTAATTTATAGGAAGCTATAATCTTTTAGAAAAAGTTCTATAATAAAAAAAGCTACCTTTTTAAACATTAACCGGAAAATAATATGGGAAAAATAAAACAAACATTAACATATAAACCTGAACATGGATATTATACTAGTCGAATAATCACATGTAATAACTATTTTTATATCGACATAATGACTAATGATTCACATCATAACCACATTGTCAAGGCCTTGTTCCAGGACTATTGATAAATAATTTTCAAGGCCTTCTCCAAAGAAACTAGTTTGACTCATTAGATCTACCGATGCATCGAGGATCTGTAGCGGGCTACTCCCATCACATTCTAAGTCCACTACATTCCTCATATGGAAATTTTGAAAAATAACCTAAACATTCAAAATAAAACTATCATAAAAAATGTTAATACATGAACCATTAACTATGAATGTTATAAAAGTATCACATCCACTGTCGAAAACATCAAAAAACCTTCAATACAATATTGAAGATTGTATTATTATAAATAATCCTCAATCAAGAATAATATCTAGTAAAAGATGTTTACCTAGTTGAAAATGATCAGCAAAACTAATTGATATTAAGATCCATTTTTCATGAAATAATTTCAATGTGACACAATTTAGAATGGACAAAATTTAATAGACTTTTTTGAATAAAGTTATCCCATACAACTTTGAAACTATTGAAATGAATTATTTTTTTAGAAAATAATGTCCATAAAAATAAATCCTTAAAATCATTTTAAAAATATGGACATTAATAAAAAGGATTTAGAGAAAAATCATTAAAACAGTTATAATGCTAATCAGCATGAAGATTCCCTTCCAAAAAACATTAAAATACTCATTTTGAAAATATTTTTATGTAATGTGTATGTGGATTATAAAAATTTCTCAGTAAATACATACACATAAACAATCTCGGATAATAATGAGATTAAAGAATTAACCCTTACGTAGTTATTTCCATTAGATGGGGGTATTCTTATCCTCTTATATAATGACAATAATATGTTATTAAATTATAAATGATCCATATTATTATTTATGATATCATACATGATCCATTTATGACTTTATACTAACTATTTTATAAATATTTCAATTTTAAAATTAATATTTCATGTAATAATAGCTTTCTTTATCATATATGTTCTTACATGTTTTTCATGATCGTATGAAATGTATCATGATTTAACTACTTCAAGAATATAAAACATTATTTATATATAATATATATTTAGAATATTAATTTGTTGAATTTATAGATATATGAAATTTAAACCACCGTTTATGGAGATGGTAGGTCATACGTATGCATAAACGATGTCTCCGTTTTCATATCATATTGAATAAAAGTAAGTGAATGAGATAAATGAATATATATATTTATATATTTCTAGTAGCATTATTATTTCATATATTACATACTTATTAATAATATTTATTTTTACAATCATCGTTGAATGGTGAACGTGGAAATAAATCTCATCGTGTCATGTAGACAGTTAACCATATGCACACACCACCAACGATGCCATTTCCTTAATGATTAAAAGGATTGGAATTTGATTGTATATTAATTATTCATACACATTATAATGTTAATTTCATTATTTATATAAATATTACTCATCATTATATCCATCCAAATAACATATTGTTGAATAAAAAATTACACCATGGCGTGGAGACGATAAGCCATAAGTATGCACGTATGGGGACATTATCATTAATAGGATGGATAAAATAATTAGTGTAGTTATAATTTTTTGTATGGAAATAGAAAATATATAGAAAGTGGAATAAGAAAAGAACATTTAAAGGGCTGATAAAATAATTACCATTTTCCTGGTGTTTCCATTTGATTTGAACAAAATGGCTCCATAATATAAATTTCTGCCCATGTGAAGGAAAATAGTTTGAATTGAAGGATACATGGAGGATATTTGGGTAGGGTTTGTCCAGTCCAAATGGCTTTTGAATTGTGATTTTGATAGAAGGTGAAGTACCTTTTTTCAAGAGATGTGAGGGTCACTTTCGGAAATGATTGAAATATTATTTTATTATAAAATCATTTTCGTTTCTAATTCCTCAAAATTTATTTATTTCAAAGATAAGGTTATTATTGGTCTAAATCCTCTCAAACAATAGGTATTATAATAGTTTAGGTAACCGTATTAACCATATCGATTAGATATAACATTTAGCTAAATAGTTTAACTTTTACGATGTCCTCTTGTATTATTATTATAAATTGTAAATAGACATTACATAAACATACAATCGAACAAAAAGTGTTTCATTAATGACATATATATCTTAATAATATTATTTATTACAAAACCATATATTTTTAGTACTATTATATAATTTAATAATATATTATTTGTTTTCAAAACTCATTTATGTCAATTTTGACACTGTTTGGTATTTTGTTTTTTTGAAAGTCATAACAACATTATAACTTCGAAAAAAATTAATTACATCAACTCTAACATGTAATATTATCTTAGAAACATAGTGGAATGCATAAAAATTATCAATTTACATTTATTTGGATATTTATAAAATCAATTATTTTAATCACTCATTAATAAGGTAATTACTACAACATCGTTGTGTCGTAAATAAATTTAATTACATAATGTATCAAAATTATAAAATAATACCATTATATAGAAAGTATTTTTATCTTTCTAATGGATATTTATAGTAGAATTTATATTATGTATAACCCTATATTAAAAATGTTTTAGTTGTGAAAATTAAAATTTGTCACTTTTAACTCTTCCATAAATAAGATAATAATACTTGTCCTAATTTAATTCATGTCGGTCAAAGAAGATCATATATTATTACTAAGGTTGATTGTGGTCGAAATACACTTATCCAATAGAATTAGGACATGTTTTAGGGTAATTATAATATTAGTTTTACCTTTAATTACCATATTTACATTTATCTATTGTAAATAAAATTCTACAGATACTATACAACAATATTAATTTTCATCTCGTTGAACAAAATTATAGTTACAGATTTCAACCGTGTCTGTCATTTTTTTGAAATTCAATTAACAGAATTTGGAAAATTATGTTATATGTAAATTTGAAAATGTGCCTAGAAGGTGGGTAAAAGAAGTTAAAATGTTCAATAAAGTTTTATATATATTAATTTATTAAAAAATGACTCCAATTAATTAAATATAAATTATATATGTATTATATATCTATTTTTACATAAAATAAATTTAAATAATATAAATAACTATTTTAATAAAAATTGGTTTTAAACAATAATGTTGTGTTTTTCACTATTCATAAAAAATTGTATGATTTCATAAAAATAAAAAAATCACCCAAAGATTATTTTGATATTACAAATTGAAAAATGCATTATATTTTACCAAATTAAAATCATAGTCACTGAATTAATTATTTATAAATTAATTCCCATTGTCAAAACCAAAAATCTGGTTTTAAAATAGTAAAAACTATCAAAAGATTGTAACGTGTTTATGCCAAACTTAAACGTTATATTACATATAATGAAAAACATTTTATTAAATGATAAAAATGTAACCTAATTGTACATCATAACTATTCAAATTCATAATTTAACACTATATATATTTCCAAATAAAAATTCTTTTTTCAATTAATATTAAATATTTTGCCCCATTCATAAAAAATGAATGTTTTCTGAAAAGAACAAAAAATTTACCAAAACAATTTTTTTATGACCCTCTTCCAAATGAGAATTTAATTTAATCAAATTTAATATATTAAAGTGTCAAATATTGGATTTAAAAAGGGTTATCCATATAAACATTTTTCAAAATTGATATCCAGATAATCATTTTTATGCCCCTCTTACAAATAAGAATTTAATTCCACTAGTTTTTTATCCAAACTAAATTTTCAAGACCCTCTTCCACAATGTTTTTTTCAACATTCACACAACCTATAAAATCATTAAAGAACTCTCTAACACAATATAAAATCTTATTTTATATTATTTTAAATCCATGTAAGACTTAATCATAATAATTAAAATTATTTTATGTATTCAATAATTTATAATTATTGAAGATCCTCCAAATCCTTCATTTGATTATGGGAAGTTGTATGCTTTCACAAGGAATAAATCCCACTCCTATCATTTTATTTTTTTCATCTACTATTATAGACTCTTTATATTATAATCATGAGTGAAGTGGATGGTTTTATCATATAAAAATTCATCATATGTGTGTCAATATATGTTTCCAGCATCAAATAATTCTTCATGAGTTTATAATTTATCATTCAATGATAATTTATTCTGATTCTATGAACCATGATTCTTTTTTTACTTCAACTATGTTCTATCATCCATATTTTATCACCTATAACATGGTATCCTATAAAATTAATATGTTCACATGTTGTGAAAAAAATATAGGATCATATGAAAAAACCTCCAACAACACAAACAATAGCCTATAAAGCCCTTTTAGCATATTGATGAAATCCATCATGATTTTCTACTACACACCCTTACTGATTTTTAGTTTTCACTTAAAAATTAAGTTTATAGTTTATGGAACAATTAATTTGTGATTCACTTACCTATACACTTTATCCATTAGTATGTTTCATAGAATTTTTTGATACTCAAAATTTTAAAAAATTTTGTTTTTTCCAGCATAAGAAAATGAGACATCATTCATAAAGTGTAATATTTTATGGTAGTGAGTTTAATTTTAAAATAATTAGGGGTGGTTTCTCATACACAAATGATATCATGACACCTTTTATATAATAACTAGATAAATTATCTATATTTATGGTTGGAAATATGGGAGTAGGTGAAAAATCAATATAAAAAGGTCATATCCATGGTTTCCCTAACTGTGGCTGCTAAAGCTGTTGTAGTGTGGCTTTAAATATGTGCGATTTAATTCATATAATTATTCCATATATAGAAATAGTTTTAAATATGTATGTATTTCATGTATTTCTATGTTTTAACCATGTAAATTTGATTATAATACAATGGTTAATCCCTTCGGAATTAGAGGATAATTCCAAGATAATAACAATGATAATTTTTAACTACAACTATGGTTAAACCATGGATCTATGTCCCTAATAACAGATTAAAAACACCGGAAAATAGACCATATATCCACATTTATTATCCATGTAATTTGATTACTACCCAGCTATAGTTAATCACTGAATGATTCTATAATAGCTCCAACTTATAGCAGTACTCACATCAGCAATCTACGAGAAAAAAAACACAACCATCCAAATAAAATTAAACTCAAACATAGTAAAATATATATCATAATAATTAAAACTCTCTCTAATATAACCAATATAAAATTTCAATATCTATATAAACATAATGAAAATAACTATTGGATGAATTTAATTGTATAAACCAAGAATAAAATTTACATCTAAAATGTACTCCAATATCAGCATCACCAGAACCATCATTACCCTAATAATCTCCTATAGAAACATCATAATCATTATCACCTCCTATCATACCACCACCAACACCATCATCTTCATGAAATATGAAATATTCATTGTCTTACACACATAAATCAACAGAAGGATGAATGAATCATGATAAACATAATTCATAAAAATTAGAACACATTTTATTAATGAAAACAGTTAATGTTTATATGTATATTCATAATAATTTCATTAAGTTACCATTAAAATTCTATGATAAACATAATTCATACAAATGAGAACACATTTAATTAATAAAAAAATTGAAATATTCTTGTTTATGATTATTTGTGAGCATAAAATTGATGATAAGAAATACGGATGATTAGAATATAGAGAAATAGTAAGATTCTAATAGTCTAAATATAAAAAAAGAATAATGATTGAGTAATAAAGTTTAGATATGCTTAAAATATTAAATCATATTTATTTAATTATTCTATTATTATATATGTTAATTCGTGTATTGTTTTCATGAAAGGGAGTAATTATTATAAATAAAAAAATATTGAGAAATTAGTCTATATAGGGGGAACACCATATCTTATTGGTTGAATATAAAATGGTTATTCATGAATAGATTCATCATTAACATATAGAACCCCACATTTTCATGAAAATTGGAATGATACTTATAACATAAGTGGGATACAAGAACAAAACGTTGGTATGCCATTATCATTATATGGTTATGAGGATCACATCCATCCATTTATAATATTCTATATAAAATAAGTGGTTAGGATTTTACTTGTAGATTATAATGGAAAGTAATTATGTTGTCTTATAAATTTTGAGGTGAAATTTAGTAAAAATAACATGTCACCACTATGTTTTCTTTTCGTACTATTTTTGAAAGTAGTAAATTGAACATGCTGAAGAATATAAATTTACTCTATCATGTTTAGAAGTGTAGTTTTAATTATGAAATTACTTATTGTTTTATGAAAAAAAAATATTATTATTGATAACTAGAGGTAAAGAGGAAGATATAAAATTTAAAATTTTCCCAATTAAGTGAAAATAATTGGGCCCATGTCATTAAAAATTAGATTCAATGATGGAAACTTGATTATCACTATTAAGATTTTTTAATCTAATAATGGTAAACCACTAAAAAATAATTTGTGTTTAAATAATCGACAATATCACTAAAAGATAGATCCATTGATTCCATGATCTCACCTCCATCTTAGAGATGATTCTATATAATATATATTTTAAAATATAACCCCAGAATCAGATCATGATACATCGTGGTAATGTTTTCTCATACATGATTCAATGAAATATTAGAATATTATTAACATATAATCTATAAGAAACACTGTTGTGGGAATATTTATACCAATAATCAATAATTATTAATAATTATTATGATAGTAAACGTATTTTATGTCAATTGGTATGTTTCTTTGGGAAAAGATATCAAAAGATAATAAACAATATGTTCGCTTGAAATCTATTATAAAAGAAGAATGTGGATTATTAATGTCATTAAACCACATTCTATGTGGAATGGTGACAATGTAATTATTTCATAAAGGATATCATTAAAAAATAAGAAAGAACTAGAGTATCTTACATAATGAGAAAAAGAAAAAAAAATCAACTTCCACAATACTTTTCACAATTTAATAGATAAAAAATCTTTTAAGCATTTCCCTATTTGGTGATGGATGGCCTTTGGAATATGGGGAGGATGGGATGAGGTCACAGTGACTAATCCTCTAATCTAGGAATTAATTAGTCAATGTGGTTGGGGGAGGATGTTAAAAAACACACTTATTCCACCACTCTATGAATCCCCATAATAGTGGTCCAATTTCACCATGTCATGATAAAATATGACAGAAAACATACCCTAAAAGACATAATATTATATGATATGAATAATAAAGAATAATGGAGGTAGAAGAGGAATAATTACCTCTATCTTGCATGATGAAACAATCTTGGACCTCCAAACTATCCTAAAGAAAATGGAAAATGAGAGAAAAAGGGAGATCCCATCCTCTAGTTCTAGCCATTTAAATAAGAAGTACCCCATATAAAATTTTTAATGGTATAATTGAGAATAAGTACTTGTTTATCCTTAAAAACAACACCCATCCCTATCGGGTAACCAATACACCTCCACTCGGTAGCTGATTGACCTTATATAAGGTCCACTACACATTCCAGCCCACTGAGTACCCGGTACTCGTCCATTGGGTATCATATAAAAGATTTAGTTTTTTATAAACCCATTAATATGCACCAAGATCTTCCAAATCGAATACACAATTACTAATGCACTTTTTAAAGTTATTCTCCACCTTATGATGTGGAACCCAAACCTCTAAATAACCATTATGCTGAAGTGAATACACTTCCTAGTGATGTATTATCTCTTCAAATTGAAATTCATATCCCAATTCCCAAAAATATCATTGATTAAATAAAAAAATTCAAATTCTCTTTGAAATTACCAAACCTATAATTGTGTGGGTAAATAAAATCTCCAAACCATAAGATTTAAAATCCCTAAGAAGCATTTAAGATGATCCCCTAATTCCCAATTTAACCATCAAAATATGATACCATCTATTTTTATCGATTCCAACTGTCCACAGGTCCACTATTCATGTTCTTAATCTCTACTAATTGTCTCTTCACGGAAACCCATTATTCCCTCACTTCACACATATCAATTATTATTAGAATAATGTATCTAATTAAAAAACATATTCACCATACTATATCTTGTGAAACTATTCTAGTTTAATTCAACACACAATGATAAAAAAATGATAACATAATTGTTCATAAAAACGGAGTAGGATCACTTTAATGGGGTTTTCCAAGTCGAAGGAATGATAGAGAATGTGTGGAGGCCACCTAGGAGCAGCATCGTCGGGGTGAGGAGAGGTTTCCTGCGTTCGGTGGCAGAGGTTCAGCATGGGATTTCTTGTTCGGTGGTAGTGAATGGAACCATCATCTTTGAAAATCAGGGAGAGTAGAGGTCATGATGGGTTGGGGAAAGAAGGGTTGCACGCAGAGGGAATCGGGGATGAGGGTGCTGCTATTAGAGAGGTTGAGGGTTTTTTGGGTCACATATCGAGGAAAGATGGAGGAGGATCTCGGCGTATTTTGGTAAAAAAGGAAAAGGAAAATTTTTAACAATGGTTGTATAACTGAAATGTGGCTATAAGTAACTTATAACCACATATATATAATTCCAGGGATATCGGTCCATAGATATAAATTAAATTTATAGAAGTACTACTCTTTGGGGAATGAAATTCGTAACCCATATAGTTTTTCAAAAAAAAAGGAATGCTTCATCTATGACCATTAAAACCATTCAATTATGTTCTAATCAAACCTTCTAATATAGCATGAGAAACCAAATTTTTAGTGCACAGTTTGAAAATCATACACACATCCAATATGAAATATCAACATCCAAAACCACTAAAACCAAGTATTTATATTCCAAATGCACCTATAGAACTATGGTTTTCCATTGAAAAATATTTTATAGATCTAAAAAATATTTTATAAATTGAAATCCCTTAATAAAAAACATAGGATATTTTTATTGAAATTTTTGTGTGCCCGACAGTGGAAAAAGATATTTATAACATCTTTTCTAAATGAATATATCATGTTATTTTTAAGAAATCATGTAAAAATTGGTTTCCATTTTTAAAATATTAATAGACATGTATAGTATAACTCAGTTGGGATTTAAAACATGGGTTAAAGAGAACAAATCATGGTTCAATAATTTTATATAGTTATATTGAGGAGAAAACCATGCTTAATCATGATAACATCATATACCTCAAAAAATACCTCTAGAATGGTTTCAAAGAAAGAGTCTTGTGTTTTAGGTAAAAATAATCACAAATAAAAAACACCCCTTCCAATTAAGGATTAGTTAATACATTAAAAAATAATGGGATGAAGAGGAAACTAGTAGAAATGAGGAAGTAGAATGAAATAGATGAGAAAAAAGTATATACCATAATGATACAAAATCAAATCATAAATAAATCCCATAGAATCACAATGAGTGGGAAATGAATGAATGGGATGAGGTGAATATGGGGATACCCATGGTGGAACCTCTCATGAATAGGGGTTAGGGTGAGGATTTAATTTAAGAGGGTTAAAATATGAATTCCCAAATATTAGAAATTTAGTATATCGAATTATTTGAAAAACCATGTTTTTAATTAGAATTTGTAACTAGAGGACCTTTATCATGGATAATAGGAACGATTCATGGTAAAACATACAATTTTCTAACTTTTAAATTAGAATAATAAAAATTCATATACATATCACTTAATTTTTACATTTTTAATACAAACTATGTGAAAAACCATGAAACATTCATTATACACTAAAAAACATAAAAATTCGTGGTAATTTATCCTATAGAGAGAGGGACATAAAAGAGACTCAAAAATAAATAAAACATGAAAAATAATTAAAAAAAATAAAATAATGGAGGAAAACCAAGGTCAGCGTCTGAAAATTCTCTCCACTATAATTATTTTTTCATTACTGAGACTTGAATAAAATGGTTTATTAACAAAAAAATGGATCCAAACCGCAATTCTATGGTCATGATTTTAGAAACATGAATATTACATGGAATTACTACCAATGACTATTGACTATATCCTCGATGTTGATATGGGACACATGAAAAATTTCTAATTCCCTTATCATAGTTAACCGAAATAGGCTTTGATATAATTCAACAAAGATTAAAAAACAAATGGAAGGAACTACAATGTTTGAAAAATGATTAATTCATAATCCACTACCTCAAATCCCTTGGAACACCCCAACTCATTGGAAATGATTTACCAACAATAAAAACTAAAAAATTTCAATATGAAAAAAAAGACCAAAACATAGAACAATGATCAACAACCTACCTTTAATGAGATTTTTTGGTAATGAATTAGGACATATTCCCCAACCCAATTTCATAGATTCTTCATAATATGAAAGGAACATACTTAGTAAAATGCAGTTAAAATCCCACAAAATGATCATCAATGGAGGTCTCCCCAACATTTTAGAATTTTAACAATACACCAACTATCCAAAATAACCATTTATTCCGATAAATGAGAAAGATTGAAATTTCTACAAGGGATGAAATATTCCCATAAAAGGGAAATATTACTAAGGACACCATTTAAATTTAGAGGTAAAACAATATAAATCCATATATACTAGTCCTAAAATATTACACTATGAACAATATCTCATGATATATAGCACTTTAACCATGGAAAAGAAGCCAAAGCATTTGTGATAATACTATACATGACAATAATTACCTCAAAAGGTAAATTCCAAGATAAGAATAAAAAAATATTGGCTTATAATAATGGTTTAGGTGGAAGTAACTTGTGGAATCTTTAAAAAAACTCTATAACCGAGTTTTCCCATACTAATAAACAAGGATCCAGGTAGAATGTTACCTACACTAGGGGTAACACTCATCTCTACTACCGTATGACACACAATAGGCTTTCAAATCAAAACCACTCACAAATGAGAAAAATAACAAGTCTATCATCATTGTGGGAAATGTTAACCTTCGATCACTAAAGAAAAATATCTCTAAAATGAGTAACAATCCACAAAGAGAATGCATCTAAAACCATAGGATAATAATGAACCAAATACCACATTAAAAAATCCAAAAAATACATAGATTGACATAAAAAATTATTAATTTAGATAACCATCAGCATACTAAAACAAGAATTCCCCTAGAAAATGGAAGGCATGCATTCTGATGTTATGACACTCATATTATAAATCTAAAACATTATGGGAGTGGAATTAAAAAATAACATATGGAATAGGAACAAGTAAACTATATTTATCAACTAAAATCCTAA
Source organism: Viscum album (assembly GCA_963277665.1). Taxonomy (NCBI): domain Eukaryota; kingdom Viridiplantae; phylum Streptophyta; class Magnoliopsida; order Santalales; family Viscaceae; genus Viscum; species Viscum album. Next base: position 824,355,523 of record OY728162.1, read on the forward strand.
AAAATTAAATTACATCAACAGATGTTCATAGAAAATCACATAACAAATTTCAAAAAACATTTTAAAAAAATTCCCTTCCCTATTTAAAAAACATTAACTTCATATCAAATATTTGAAACATGATTCCAAAAAACATAAATTAATTACTCCCTTTTAAAATGAAAAACCTACCCCCAGTTAATTATTTCAACATTAATCAAAAAATAATAATTTCATATAACTACTATGAATTAATCCCCATCATTCCAACATAAAAACCAATATATTATTTTCCTAAATCCATTATTGAATAATTCACTTGAATTTCAAATCGAAATGATATTTTTGGACAATTTTAAATGTTCAGATTACCAATATTAAAATTTATCGTATTACTTTAAAATTCATTTATTATTTAAAATTCAATAAAAATACTAAATATTAATGAAAAATAATTAAAATAGCACTTAATTAATTTTAAAACCACCTTACATCACTTAAAATCCCATCCCCATTTATTTTAAAACTATAGTTATAAATATCAATTTCATTTATTTTGGAAAACCTACCATTCATTACTTTTAAACATCAAACATTTCATTCAGCATCTGACTATATGTAAATTACAAAAATCATTTCATCTCACCTAAAAGAACCCAAAATTTTTATTTTAAAATCCTAAATTTCTTCACTAAAACCACCCTTCCACATAAAAACAATTAAAAAACATTAAATAGACACACCAATTATTAAAATAGTGGTCTCCCAACAAGATTATTTATGAATGAACGACCTTCTTATCAAGTCCATTTTTTCATAAATCCAAACACCGAGTGTTTTATAAAATAAATTTATATAAAAAAATTTATTACTTTCAAAATTAATAACCTGAACATTTAGAACCACAATTTGAAAACTAAAATTGATGTTTTATTCAAAAAAACATGAGATTGACAACATAAAAATTTAATTAAAATATAACTCTATAAGGTTATTGAAAGGATGACTATTTTCTATGTTCTAAATGGAAACATGGATTGGTTGACAATGTTCCAATGAAGAAAATAGTATTAAGATTCATAATTAATCCTGCACTTATGCTCCATATGCCTTTCCAAGCCCTAGGATCTTACTATTTTCCCCCAATTCACTCCCCTTATAATCGCCCAAAATAGAAGATAACCAAACAAATCACATATTATGAGTAAATGATAGAAACATAAAATTCAAGACAAAAAAACTAATTTCCTTACCAAATCTAGGAGGAAAATGTAAGAGTAGGATAAAATAATTATTTAATTACATATAGGGTTCCAATTGTCCTATCTAGAATCTAACAGATACACCCAAATAATAAATGGTTCTCAATAAACCCAGTCCCATATAAGAACCCAGGATCTAATAATATTTTGTTATGAACCATCCCTATTTTCTCATCTTCCCAATTCACAAACCATCCCATGGAAATGCCCAACGGGTGTTCACGGACAACATAGGCTGAAAATAAGAACTACAAAATTTTAAAAAAAAATCATTACTAATGATTTCTTGCATAAAATATGTAAATTATTAGCATAAAATGTACTCAAAATTATATAATGATTCATATATACATTGGATTGTCATAAAGAATGAAATAAACAGGAATAAATAGAAAATAAATCACAAACAAAAAATCATCATTTTCTCCAACTTCATTGAATGAAAAAACCATATATAATGAAAATGCATATAACCACATGAATAAAACCCACCTATAATATAAAGGATAGAAAATAAGCATGGATGATCTCCTGAATGAAAAAATGGAAACCATATAAATAATCAAACACAATTCCAATTTACACTATAATTAAATATCAAAACACAAACCAGACATACTGCTTGAGAAATAAAGGGTTGAAATAATACATTGAATGACAATAGTTGTTAGCATGGAGGCCCAATATTTATTATCCCCACACCATATTAATAATCTTTAAAAATTAAAACCATTTCAATATAGTTTGAAAATGAGTCTAAAGAATAAGAAAAATAAACATGAGGTATATTCCATTTTCAAAATCATAAAGTTTCATTTTATTAAATGAAATAATCTCTTCCATAATTGTTAACTGTCCTATGAATATTTTAATATACTCATTGAAATTAAATTGAATTAAATGGATCGTTTTCTAATGAGATAAAATAAGTTCAAATTACTGTTTAAAAAACTACCATGGTATTTTAGAAAAAAAGTAATATTTTTAGAATAAGAAAAACACACACACTAGCATCAAATGTAAAATAGTGAATTTCATGGGATCCTAGAATCATAGTGGATAAAATAGGGCATAAAAGTAAAAAAAATAAAAATAACTAATTTTGGGTAACAACAACCTTAGATAAAACCCAACATTTCCCTTCCCATCCTAATAGAGGGATAAAAAAGTGGATCATAGTATATCTCTGGGATTGTACATCGATCGTGATCATGAACTTCTGTAGCATGCATAAATGGAGGTGTCACCAAAAAACACATTTCTTCATTTGTAATATATATAGATGTACGAATGTTAGTCATTAAAAAATTTCACAAAAATTAATAATAACTCACCCCACCTCTTAACACAAACCACAAAAACAACCACTCTCTTTCTTATAGAATAATAATCTATAATAAAATATCTCCTTTAGGGAAATAAATATATTAGCCATAAAAATTTTAAAAAAACATAAAATGGATAATGATTCATGGTGACTATTAAAATTATTAAATATATTTCTAGGTGGGGTTTCTAAACTAATTTTGGAAACCAAGTTATGAAAAAATAATTGAATATTAAAAACAAAAATTACATGAAATATCAACATTAAAACTCAACCAAAATTCATTAACAAACAATATAACCGTTTAAAAAACTTCCTATAAAAATAGTTTAAATAACTATAAAAAATTTATAATATGTAATGCATTAATAAAATCCATTTGCGTCTTTAAAAAATAGCGTGATCAATAGTTGATAAATTTATTTAAGTGTTATATTTTAAGTGAAAGGCCCTTAAAATTCCATTGAAACCAAGTGAAATGTTGTTTCCCTTTTAAAATGTATCATAGACTTATTTTTAACTTATCATAAGCCATTTAAAATATGATTTAAAACCAAGAAATCATAGTTCAATATATTTAATGAGTTATGTAATAGGTAAAACATACCAACAACAAGATAAAATCATATTCCTTGATGAATTTCGATATAAAATGATTCATTGAGAGCCTCAAAATCCCTTGGTACTAAAATTAAAAAATTAAAAAACTCTTCTTATTAGGACTGGTCCAAAGATGAAAATAACAATAGGGAGAAGATGAAACATGAAGAAATAGGGAATTATGAGAAAATTAAAGATAACGGAGTTCATAATTTGAGGATACAGACTCAAATCATGAATAAACCCAATTGAAATTCCATTATAAAGAGAGTAATGTAGTGAAAGAGTAATGATCAAGGATTCATGGGTGGTTCATGAAGCGAATTATTGAATGAGATATGAGTATATGGATTTAATTTATGTGGGGGTAAAATTGGGATTCCCAAAAATTAAAACACGAGGATATCACATGTTGTGGATGCATGATTGAACAAACCATGCATACCTCACTGGAGTAACTAGAGTATGGTATCTGGTTAGGCTAATTATCTTCCAATATTGTAATTGCACCTCAAAAATATGTAGTCATGTCACATGTTTGTTGCAATATAAGTAATAATTTCCTACAGAACTGTGAAATATAAAATACACACTGAAAAATATAAAAATTCAATGGAATTTTCCAAGAAGTGATATAGAAAAAATCTATACTCAAAAATAAATAATCAAAATAATATAATAGAGGAAACCTGAGGTTGTAGGGTGACATACATGTAATACAAAAAACAGTTCTGTTTTAGATATAGAACCAAAAATGAATAATCACCAATCCAAAATTAATTTACATATTACATTTTCTCTCATAGTCAAGGAAACATGTTATTAATACACCAATACAGACCACGCTCAAACATCATATTATTCAATCCAAATTACATTTTCATAATTTTCATTATGAAAATGTCTGAAAGTGAGTGACATTGTTCACATTTTTTCATTATTTATATATAAAAAAGATCATCAAGATTCAAAAATTGAATAACTAATTCATTTAATTTATCTTAATAACATATAATCTATCGACATTTAATTATTTGAGAAATTGTAATAAATCCCAAACACAACATAACAATTAAAAAACTATGTATTATCTTACATTTCATAACCTCACCATCTAGAATAAAATAACTTCTCTCTAGGTCAACCCCTATAAAATCATTCAGAAAATAAATATTCTCTATGATTAAACTATCCAATAATTGAAATTTATTAATATCACCCAATGAACCAATATCAAATATATTTAATTTATTAATCAATTGAAACCCTCAATATCACTTTCCCATTTTAAAGGAATGCTTATTTAAGGAAAAATATTGTCCATATAACATAACTCTAAAACCACTGATAAAATATTGAGAGATAAATTAATGATTCACTTCATATTATCATTATTAATGTAAATATAATATTTAGAATATATCATTTTTATATGGAGATGAATAACTAAACAATCAGGGTGTCATTTAGACTATTTTATCACTGATTCATTACATCATAGAAAAGAACTACACGTTTCATCAATTTTCTCTCTATATTATAGTTGAAATATATTTAACCCTATCATATATGTGAATAAATCATAAAACACAATTCATAAGTCTATTAAACATAGTTTTTAATATATTTGATAATTATCATGATCATTATCTGATTATAATCCTAGATCATAAGCATATTCTAATCATTTTATCAATTTACTCTTCCTATATTACAATTAGAATTTATATACAATCAATATGTTCTTATCACCATTATATAAAATTAAATAAAATGAATTACCCCCACATCATTACATCTAAGTCATCTTATAATAATTTATGAATTATGATTCCAAATCAAATTCATTCAACATAAGCCTCTATGAAATAAAATATTATTGTCTCTAGTTTTTTACGATTTTATCACACATAAAAAATTAATGAATAATTATACTATCTCTCAAAATTAGTATCTATAATAAATTATGTCTTTAAATATTATGAATACGTCTACCACCCACTATTTTCATTCATATTTGTTGAATATATATTATGAACCTATACCTTCATATCAAAAGTATGTGGTCTTGAATAAATGTTACTCACCATGTTAAAATTAGTTCAGGCTCATGAATGAAGCCTAATAAAACTAGAGAGACATTAGTATCATTTATCATAATCAATTTAAAATATTCATTATTACATCCCAAAGATCATTACAATATACAAAATAAACAGGATAATAATAATTCAAATTCTTTTCTATATACACTATAAATTTATGATTATCACAATTCTTCACTACACCTTTAAAAAATTAACATAATCCTTTAATAAATACCTCATGCTTAAACAAGAATTATCACAAAAAACCTCATGTGGTATCCCTATAATTATAATATGGATAATAATTATACTTAATACATCTCCATTAGATAATTTCACCTCTCTGTTAACCACTAATAACTCTCATAAAAAATGAATTTATGATTAAAAAATTATTGTTATGATAAAATATACTACTTAAATATTATATGGGTGAATTACAGTATATATCTCAAAAATAAATTTATTTTATTTATTATTAGAAAAACATATCCTAGTCATATAATGTATCTTACTTATAGAATGTTTATAAGAAGGTTAATCAAACTAGGGATCCAAAATATACATCATATCATAATGAACCACAGATAAAACTCAAATTTAATTCATTTCAGTTATAAAAACAGCTACTGCATATACAAGTCCTTCATGATTTGAATAACATATAGCCATGATTTCTAAAATACTAATTAATATATAATAAATATATACTAGAAACTTTATGATATAAATATATTCCTCAACATGTATGTATCAAATTAGTAATCAAACTAAATTTTGGAGCAAATAATTTGTTTATGTATTAATTTTTTAATTTTTTACTAGATATTTGTTTTGGAAATATGATCGGGCATTATTATTCTCAAATTCATTAATGGATCAAATATGAAAAAAGTTTGTATGATTAACAAAAATTGAAGAATACCTTATTCATTCTTTTAATCCCAGCATACTCTATTCGGTTTCAAATTATTATAGATTGAAGGAAACAAATGATGAAACCTATAATTGATCCACACACGCACCATAAAATCCTATTTTACTATCCTTCCACTTGTTTTTTCCAAAAAAAATTTAATGTTTCATGATACCTATACAATGATCATAATAATATAAACATTATCCAAGAGGAAGAAATATCTTGATGCCATTTTTCGTTTATTCTCTCTCTAATTTTTGAGAGAATTCATAGGTGGACTCTGATTAATGTAAATTATCTAAATAAAAATAAATTCATCCTAAATAAATTTATGTAAAAGGGATTATTTTTTCTTTTGGTGTCTTATGATATTTTAATAATAATAATCGTTAAGACTAACCCAAAATTTCAGTTATGATGTTATTAACATATCTTAAATGTTATATTTATTCCACTAGTCACATGTAATAAGTGAAATTATAAATTAACGAAATAAGTACCACAAAAGTATCTTGTTCCTCTCAAATATTCAAAAAAATTGAATAATTAATAATAATTCAAAAAACTATTTTCACAGATCCACTAATTTAATACCGATTAACTTATGACTACATTGATAAATTTAATAAATTCTATTTTTTATAAACATGAATAACATATAATTGAATTTATTTATTTATATACTTATGATCATTCAAAATATCCCATTAACCGACTGATAGACTAGAGACTCACTTCATCATAATCTCAAATTCACAAGAATAACGAAATTTTTTTGATACACGTTGTCTTAGAAACTCTTATACATTATATAGACAGTGTTTAGTGTTTCCCATAGACTAAGATGTGTTTCTAAATAATCCATGGCCCATAATGAGATAGTTATTTATTCATAACAATAAAAACACACTATTAACTCTTACATTCTATTATAATGACTTCATCTTAACATATCTCGAAAATATCGATGTATGCTTTGTTTCAGTATCTTATCATTATTTATTTATCATTATTTGACCACACTTGATTCAATTTCCCTCATCTATGATGTCCATGAATTTATTCAAGGAACTGAATTCCATTTCTATGTTATAGAGATATATTGTTACTATACAAATATATGATAAATCACATCATGGTCATTCAATCAATTTCAAAATTTTAATAACAGACTAAATGAAAAATAACTAACCAATGTAATAAAATGTTATGTATTTCATCAAATATCAAAGTATATTATAAATGATATATATTAAAAAAATTCACACATTTAGAGATAAATACTTATGATCATATATAGGAATGTTCAGGGACACCCAAAATATATGGTTTTCCTAATAGATGGATTTTCCTAATTATCTCTAATACTCAAGATCAAAAACTGGGAACATCATGAGTATAATACTCAATGATTACACAAAAAAACCTTCATTAGTGGTGTTTTATTAGAAGAAATTTCGAAAAAAACACCACTAATTATGTACATGAAGATCTTAATATTTCATCCAAATTTATTAGTGGTAGTTAACTATAATCACCAAGTAATGAAATATTAGTATCGACTATTTTAAAACCCAAAACATATATTTTTATATCAATAGTTATTTAAAAACATTTTTATTTTATCTCATTAATTAAAGTCACACCACCTCTCTCTATATCTTTTTTATCACATGAATCCCTATGGTCCTCCACCCATTTGGAAAACATCCCATGGTGTCATCCCGTATCCTCCTCCTTTAATCCCATGAACCTCCCATCCCATTTTCCTTAATTCTAAAAACCCCTATTATATTTCTCAATCTCATCCTCCCATTATTTCCATTACAAAATCTTTATTTGATGTGGTTTATCCATCCATATAATATGATACATGAACCTATTACACTTCTTTTTACGTTTATTTTGGGTACAATGTATGTTTATGGAAGAACTACTCCTATATTTTCTATATTATTATTTGATTTCAATGAACTCCATGGGATTTATAGAGGTATTTAAAATTATGGATTTTACGTGCTAAGATATAAATGTTTTGAATTATAATGAATTGGGAATTTCATGATTTATATTGTTGGGATATATATACCTTTTTAATTAATTATTAAATTTATTGATTAAATAAAATATAGATACTATTTATTTGATTATTAGGGTATTTTTTTGTTTCTATTTCCATTATAAACATTCAATAATGTATTTATAAATAATTATTTATTTTTTATATTTTTTGTTAATAAATAATATATTAGTCCTTATTTTATTATTTCACATATATTTTTCTACATGTTATTTTATATATATATATATATCAAAGAATATGAAATTATAAAATCAATTGATAATAATTATATTTTATTTGATGAATTTTTCATAAATAAAATTTATAAATTCTTATATATTATTCCATGATATGTTTTACTTTTCACATGAGTTTTTTTAATTAGTTTGTGTTTGATTTTTTATAGAGATATTTATTACTAGTGTACAAGTTGATTAAATTAGGATTAAATTACAGAGAATACAACTCATTATATTAAATCATTATATGTGTTTTTTTGTAATTGAAAATTTATTTAATGATGGGGAATTAGATTTCTACATATTGATTGTAATTTTGGATGAAAGTTTACAATACATGATTTTTTTGAGAGCATGATTTTTTTACAATTTCATGTTTTATATGTTAGATATAATTTTCATGGGGAATTTATGATTATATAAATATTTACTTTATTCCATCAAATTAATAATAACACTATTGACATAATAGTATAGAATGAAATTGAAAACGTGAATAATGATTGACATTAATCATAATAAGATATTGATTTTATCATTTTAATGGTGTGTATTTTTTATTTTTTTAGATATTATTACAATAGATAAATGGATTGATTAATAAAATGAATTTTATGAAGTTGTGGATGATCAATGTGGGTATTTGTATGAAATATGTAATAAATATAAATAATTTCCATTCTACTGATGTTTTACCATATCATGTTCTTATGGAGAATAAAAAATAAACATATGTTAATTATATTGGTGTTCCTACTTGATTCATTTATTGAATACATGATTCATGATTTATTTTATAATATAATTAATGTTATTAACATCATCTTTATCAATTACCCGAGGATACATGCATGTCCCAAGGTTGTTTTATCAGGGGGAATAATCTGATTGAGAAGAGTCTAAAATATGTCAAACATCTATATTTATATTGATAATTAATGTTGAAAGATTTAATTAGTAGAATTAAAATAATAAAATAATTAAAATATTGTAATGGTATTAAATTACTTTTCATTAGTACCATGAATTCAAGGATTTATTATGTAATTTAAAACATTAAATAAAATGGAGTGTCATCCATGTAAAACTATAATAATAAGTTGACACAACATCAATGATATTTAAAATAATAGAAATAATTTTATTATTCATATCCAAATTCATATTTATATCATAGTAATGTATGTTTGGTATTTTATACTAGTGGATTTAATATATTTAGATATCTATGTACAACCTAAAATAGATGGTTACTTATATTGATCTCTTATAATCTTATTAAGAGAATGTTTATGCAAAAAAATATTAAATTCTTATGATAATCAGTCAAGGAAAAAAATTCCTAGAAATGACATCAATGTATACCATCAACCTCTTATAAGATAATTTCATGAGATACAACAATATGGTGTAGATAGATACGACAGATCGAAAACAAAATTGTTCAAAATATTTTTGGCTCTAATGTGGATGATTACTTATTTACTAGGAAAAGTAAAATGTCTCCATTGAATACTCACACTGGCCAGGCATGTCCATTTTGAAAATTTGAATTCAACTATATAATACTACCATATGGAATAAATTTTTGTTTCATGTGTCATAAAAAATTCATAGATGTATCTCATACATACCAATTTAATAAGTCATGAATCAATTGAGGAAATTATTTGAGGCCTCACCACAAAGTATTTTCAGGTTCAAATTTCTAGTGAAAATTATAAATTTTTATGAACAATTTAGCAATGATTATAAGTTGAAAATTTCATGGAAAAGAGTCACTTACCATCAGATGTAGTTGGTAGAAAAGGGTGAAAAATAGAATTTTTTTTCAAACCATAAAATTTGGAATTTCAAATGTTACATCATAATCATGAATTTTTTAACATTGAACAGAATGTATGTGATAATTTGGTTTTTATAATATTGAATGATTTTGAAAAATAAAAATATAATCATAATAATCATAATGTCTTAGAAGAAATTAATTTAAACCATTATATATGTGAAAATGATAATGTAAAGTCTTTTAATGTAGATTTTCATTTAACAATTAGTGAAATAATGTTTTCCATTAATGACTGGAAAATATGAAAGTATCTCACTGATATTCAAGTAACAAATAAATATTAATTTACTCATAAATATTATATATTACTTTGAATTAGAAGTGAATATTCACATAATTTTATAGAGATGTTTGTACCTTTGGTATTGTATAAATTTTTAGATAAAAAAATAATAGAAACTGTAATTGAATTTTTCAGATTAACGAAATATATTTGTGTTAAAACATTATACCACATTGAGCATGAAAAACATCATGAAATTTTTTTAATGATTTTTTTTATTTGGATATTATATTCCCTCAATAAATTATCAGTGTTATGGTTCATATAACAATTAATTTGGTAGAAGAATTTAACCTTAGATGGGTCATTCTTTATCGATGGATGAAAACCATAGGGTGTCAATTTCATCTTACTTATTAATAATTACATTATTAAAATTTTCATACTCATTAAGTATATGGCCTATTATGATATGTTACATTTTTATTAGGTATTTCAGTCGTTTTATGTATTTAATGAGAAATAAATCTCAACCATATCGCTCCATCACCGAAGTTTATTTTTTCTAATGGTGTCTTAACTTTTGGTTAAGGTTTTTGGATAGTATTGAAACATGATTTAGTTGAGTTAGACATTTTTCCATAAACACAACTCAGTTTTAGATCTATAACATGTCAACAAAAAATCCAATGCTATTTCATCTTGTTAGGAAAATATCGTTTATTTACTTGACACAAATAGACACTATATAAGCACATTGATATGTACTAATCATTAGGGATATTATAATTCTTACTGTTAATGAATTGAATATGAAAACAAATATATTAATTTGAATTTGAAATATAATTGATAAATTTATAATAAAATCCTTTAAAAATACATTATTGATTGTTTTCACATTTTCCAAGATCAAAATCAATTTTATATTCATAATATTTGATTAAAATTATACTATGTATCTAAAAATATTCAATAATTATACATATAGAACATGATAATTGGTAATGGAGCTATAGTTATTGAAGGTTTCAATAATTTAGATTGAGGACCATTAAAGAAGTGTAGAATATTTTCTGATTATAATATGAATTCATCCAAGTGTTATATAGTTCTGAATTTTGATGGTTTTAGAACAAAAAATTAGTTGAATTTTCATATAATTCTCAAGGTTGGTATACTCTGGAATGTTGATTTTCATTAATAAATTAAATTATCAATGAAAATTTTCAATTTGGTTATTAAAATACTAGGGAGTCAATATTTATTGGGGAATAACTAATTATTATATAAAATTTAATTATGTTAACATACCTATATTGATTAATATAGGTGAGAATATATAACATGATCCATATATTTTTGAATCACATGATAAAATTGTCTAAAATATGGATAATATAGTTAAGAAGGGGGGGTTCTTAGAGTACATTTCAAGATAATAGAAATGTGTGATATGGGTGATAATGTTGAAGATGTTTTATGAAAATGAACTATATTAACAATATAAGATTTATCAATATAACTTTGATGATATTGATGTATTTCATCTTGTAAGGGAGGGTGAAGATGATGAAATAATGTTAATAACATAGGATGAAAATAATATGTTTATTAATGAATCAATTTAATATATTATGGGTACTAAAATACCTTATATATTATTTGTTTCATTATAATACGACAATTAATTTAATCCTTATACAACATTTTGACCAAAAAATAATTTTTAATATCGTATATCATGTTATAACTTATTTAATATTCTTTTTGGATACAGGTATTCTAAAAACCATGATATTTGATGATAAAATTTTGTATTTAAAGAATTATTTTTCCATCAGACCCATACTATATTATCCCACCTTTATCAGGTATTCTCCTTGGTTTCATTATATCTAGATTCTATATTCATTACATGACTCCAATAAGTTTAAAAATAAGATCAAAACACACCACTTCTTAGTAAAATAACTCTTATAACACCCTAAAAACCGATCATCCTAATTTAGTATACATTACAGATCTCTACACTATATGTTTTAACTTACAACATTATATAGCCCCACTATCATCAAATAAATATTAATTCCTTCTCTAAACACCCTATTAAGACTACATAATAAAAAAATACCAAATATTTCAACTAATATTACTTAACATAGCATAATAGGAAAATATAATATCATAATTAAAAATCATACTCTAGATACCCGAAGCTTGATGTACATATACATTACATTACTTTTTCGGAATACTTAATACATATCAAAAACAGACACAAAAGGACCGTAATAGTTTAGTTTCTTTAGAAACTTGGATCGTAATCTTCTAATCATGGTGAAAGATCTTCAAAATCTCCAATAAAGATCTTCCACTTTTTGTTCCCTTACCTAAAACCTTTCTTTTAATCCTGGGGGAAAATAAAACATAAAAATGGTGATCTCAAAATCTCAGTAAGGGTAAACATGCATAAAATAAAACATACCATATACATTTGAAAATAAAAACATGAACATAATGTTTAAACATCAAAATCATGCGAAATGACTTAAAACATGGAAGTACATAAGGAATAGATCATAATGGAACATAAATAATGATAACATAGTATAGGAATAAAACATGAAATTGTGACATCCATTAAGCACATGTAGTGATTTCCATAGTGGCCATGGCGTTGCTGCCAAGACCATCTTAGTGGACAAAGTCCCTTTCTGAATCGAGTTCACTCCTCATTCTAGTCCTGTAATACTGAACCGGATTAACTTACCATTCCAGCCATGTCTATCTCATGAGATATAAATCTTTACCCAATGCATTGGGGCGACATATAGTTCCCACCCATCTCATAATGAAATCATTCTTACTTGTTCCACAAAATAAACATACATCATTCATAATAACCCAACGAATAAAATAGGTTTCATAAACATCATCCCATCATCAAATAATCCATATAAACGAAATGTATATCATTTATAATAGGAAAATTTAAGCCATGTAAGCGATAGAGACATGATACTCGAAACATACACATTTGAAATAATGTCATCTTAGATGAAAAATTGTTTGGGTAAAACACTTGAAATGAATTCTTGAGGAAAATATCCTTTCTTCTTCAAAATCATTTTCTTTTCACAAAATGTCATGAAATTTTAAAATAATGAGATTTTGTTGAAAATAATCATGAAAAATTTTGGATGATGCTTCATGAAAATAATTCTTTATAAAACAGTAAAAATCTGTTCGTGCCGTATAAGTTAAAAAAACATTCTTTTCGTACTTTTGCCGGAAAAGTCAAAAAGTACCTCGTAACGTAAACAAAAGACTGATTCCTTAAATACCATGTAGTAAAAGTAAAAAATGTGTAAAAAAGACTTTAAACAAACATGAAAACACTTTTATAAAACATGGCCATGGATGATTGAAATAACCCCAGAAAATACTTACTAATAAGCAATCTCGGATAAAAATGAGATTTGCAAAATATATCCCTTACCTTAGGTCCGATATGCTTCGTACGTATCTGAAACTCATGTATAATGATTTAAATAATGTTATTGACTTATTAAAGAATCATATTAATTGTTATGATATCATATATGGTTCACCTATGACTTTATATTACCTGTTCTTTTGTAAATTCTATGTTAAAGAGTGTTTTGGGTAAAATCATTTCATTTGTTGTCTGTGTTTTGACTTGTAATTATTAATATGATTACTTAGATCATGATTACATACATCCAGAATGTAATACATGATTTATATATAATATATATTCAGAATATAAATATATATAATAGATAGATAATTGGAAATAAATACACCGTTCATGGAGACGGTAGGCCGTACGTACGCATGAACGTTGTTTTCATTTCCTCATTGAATTGAATGGAATTAATTGGATGACATACATATACATATATACATAAATCTATTATCATTATTATGTCATATATTTAATTATTACTTATTATATATACTTTATAATCATTTATGAATGGTTAATCATTGAGAATCAATCTCATCATGTCGTGGAGATGGTATTCCGTACGTACGCACGAGCGATGATATCGTTCCCATGATCGTGGATTTTTATTTGACTGTATGTATACTATTACAAAATCAATATCAATTTATAATAATCATATATAGTTATTATTTACACCATTATACCCATCCAAGTAAAGTGGTGCTGGAAAATAGATTACACCACAGCGTGGAGATGGTATTCCGTACGTACGCACGCGCAATGATTTCATTTTCCGTAGGACGGATAGATGGTGAAATAGGGGTTTTTAATACTTATAATAACATATCAGTATATGAGTGATACTGATGTTATTACTTCATAATGAAACAACCTAAGAAGAAGAAGAAGTGGAAGAAGAAATAAAGGTGAAAGAATCGGTAACGGAAATTACCACTTCTTTGAAGCGTGTCTTTGAGACCTCCTGTTAGGGCACTAATGTTTGTTTTTGAAGAAGACCAGGACCTCTAGGATGTTTCTAGGGAAGTTTAGAAGAGAATTGGGTAGGGTTTGGCCGGGCTTGAAGGCTCAATGTGGTGTGTGGAAGAGAGGGAGGAGGTGCCCTTTTATAAGGGAGGAGAGGGGCACCTTTGGAATTCTTAAAAATATTATTTATAATAAATATAAACCCTCTTAAAAAACTCAAAAAATGACTCATATTCCAAGATTAGATGATATAGGGTTTTAAGCTCATAAAACAATAAAATTTAGACATGTTTGGATCATATTTTAAACCTTATCATTTTGATTTATCCTTATTTAATCTATTTATGTTTATTTGTGGTAATAAAAATCTAAATTTTAAATTATAACAAATAATTACTTATTTGTTGTGATTTTCCATAATTGTTTACTTTATGACATTATAGACCCTAAAAATTTAAATTTATAATTTTGAAATATTTTTTTGATTTTTAAACAATTTTATAATATGTTATTTTTATAAAATAACAATAGTGTAAATTTTGACACTATTCATTTATTTGAATTTAAATAAAATATATATAGCAGATATGTTCGAACTAAAGGAATTATCAGATTTATAAAAGGTCATATTTATCTATAAAATTAGTGTATCACATTAAATAGTTCATATAATTTTTATTTTATTATTTTTAATACAATTTATTTGGTTTATCTCTTAATAAAATAACTACTACAACATTTTTGTATAATTATTTAATATACTGATTTGTTGCATAAAAATTAAAAATAAAATCCTATGATGAATATATATCTATTAAATTTCACAATGATAATTTTACTCGAATTTATCATCTTAAAATCACAATATTTAAATTGTTATATTTATTAAATTATGAAGGTGACAACTTTGGAATCATTTAAAATAAAATAATATAAGTGTAATAATCACTTTTATAAGGCTCCAAACGGTTATATATTAGGTCATTGGTTGATTAAGGTGTAAATATACACTATAAATAAGTTTGGATATGGTTTTTGGGCCTTCAAATGGGTATTATTATTTCAATAAAAACTATATTACTTATTTTCCAATTAATAAATAATTTCTGTATCATTAATATATCACCATTAATGACAATTATTTAATCCCTAAAAATCATAAATAAATTATCATGATGTAGATAATTTTAGTAGATTTCTGGAGACTATTAATGTTCGATGTTTTATGATGTTTATCACTAAATTAAAATTATTATACATATAGGATTTAAGAGAGTGACAAGTTGTCACTTTCTTTGGTTTTAATAATAATTAAATTATTTTCATGGTCAAAAGTCAATAAAATGAATCTAATCTGACCCTTAGGTGATATGGGTATACTTTTATCCATCCAATAGAATTTTTAAATGTTTTAGGGTAATTTATAATATTTTATTTACTCTTAATTACCTGATTTACCTTTAACTATGATAAATAAAATTTACCGTAGTTACTGTTCAAAATTCCCAAAAATAAAAATTAGCCTATTAACATAATTTGGACCCACTAATTCCAAATATGAAATCCATTTTTTTAAACTCAATACATAGAAGTTGCATAAATTAAATTAAAATTAATCCTGTTGTCGAATGAAAACGGGTTTTTGTTTAAAACATTGCAAAATATTGAATTGAATTAACCAACGAAATCAATGTAAAATCAATGCTAATGACATAAATTATATTAAATAGTAAAAATATATTCTATTTATACTTTAAAACCACTCAATATTATAATTTATCCATATAAATTATTACGATGAAAAAAGTTGTTTTTAATTAAAATATAGCCTGTTTTTACTATTCATCAAAATATGAAAGTTACCAGAATAATATGAAAATTTTATCCAAAGTAAATTTTTATTTCTTGATTCCAAATTTTTTTTTTGTCAAATTAAACTTATAAACATGTCAAAAAATAGTTTTAAAGTGGCTGTTCCATCAAAAGGCGGCAAAACTGCATTATTTTAAAAATACTTATTTTACCCAAAAAATTTATTTTTTTCTTATACCATGCTCTAGAAAATATGTAATATGAATAATTATGTTATAAAATTCAAAATTTAGTTAATAATATTCATAAAGGATAGTTTATAATAGTATTATAATAATATATCATTGTTTAGTAAAACCCAGTATTGCGTACAACACATGCTATCGAGGAAGGTCGCGATTGTCTGTACTGCAAGCCAAGTCAGGGTTGTGTGTTGTGCAATAATCCTTCATTGTTTTTTATAACAGAATCCAACCATATTTCATTTATACATTGGATATATATATATATATATATTCAATATTGCGTAGAATAACTATTATCAAAATTGTGTGTAACACGATCCAAGAATAGTGTTGTGTATACTACAAGCTAATACAGTGTGGCTTATAGCACAAGGTAATCTTGTTGTAGCAAAAAACACATGACATAAAATAAATTAAATAGAATACTTATCATAAAATATCGGGTTGTTACATTCTACCCCCCTTAAAATGAATTTCGCCCTCGAAATTCATCGGGGATATAAATCGTTTACTATTCATAGAAACCCACATCGTAAAAAGGTATACTAAAACTTAATTTAAAAACTAAAGTATGAAACGTAACGATTACCCAATGTAACTCATCACTAGGTTTCCACGTAGGAGAATATAGGTGAAAATGTGGATATGGAAGAAAAATCAAACCATCAAGTTACGATGGAGAGTGGTAGAGAACATGGCTATGAAAAATCCATCGATCACAAAGCCATAGATTTGTGATGATCTATGGTACCATCTAATTTATCAGATATAAGGGGATTAGGACAACATTTTTTGTTTTCAAGATCATTTCCCTAAAGTTTATGAAATTAGAATTAGAAGAAATAATTTCTTGATTTCGGTAAAGTCTCACCGTTGGTCGTTCTTTGGACAATTTCCACTTCATCTTTTAATGAAATGAAGTTGAATTTGTCATTCGTGAAGTGTTAGCAGATCATGTGATAGAATGATGGGTCATTCCATCTGTCTCAAAAAAAGGTTATAAAAGTTATCAAAAATACATAAGTCCATCTATAGTGATATTAATCATATATGGATCCTAAAAAGGACTTATAATTTATATATCATACTGCTTAATATAGTAAAACTAGTTTCTACTAAATAGGGACTTCCTATAGTCCAGTGGTAGGTGATAAATGCCAGTCGCACTTCGGTTGTGGGTTCGATTCCCACAGCCTTGTCCGACACGATGGGCTATCACCCGTCCTATAGGTTGTCATTTTTCTAAAACTAAATTACTATACCATCTGATCAATAATATCGAAAAATATCTATCCTTAAACAATAATAACTTATGTCCAACATAATCCATTCCAATATTTAAGCTTATCTACAACACTTCAGTCCAAGCTCATAGTATAAAGAAAATAATTACATAAAATATCATCGACCAAGCATGTGAATACCATCATTTATCCCCCATATATCTTGTTGGTCACATTCCAATCATGCTAATAACTTAATCATGTATTCTCTTGAAAAATGAATACCCATTAAACCTTAGTGAAAACATAAATTCCATCAAAAGGTAACTCTTTCCACATACCAAAATCTAAAAATTCTATATACTCAAACCATGAAACAATCTTATCTTTATATTAGTCATGAGCTCCTGAATACTACTAAACATTGAATTTTCTCATTATCCCTTCATTATGCGCGTATCATCTAATTTCCAAAATTATCTGAATAACCATTCGCCGTTACTGGAACCATTAATCATACACTTTAAAAACATAAGGAAAGACAACAGTGTAACAATCCTTAGATGTCTCTTTATTCCAAAGTACCATGAGATTACTTATACAACATTACACTTGATAAACATGTAATCATTCCACTACCTTCTTAAACCATTGACTAAACTTCAACGATTATTTCATCTTACATATCATTTGTAGTCTCTTCATTATAATCAACATAAAAAATACCCATACGACCGTACTAATTCTCTTCATGAGGCTTTCCCTTGGGGCATTGGTTTGCATAATGCCCATACATTCCACATTTAAAACATTTAACCATTGTTGATGTCGTAGCAATATCATTATCCTCATACATGGTGTTAACTGAACCTTTTTCTTGCACTTACTGGCTTTGTGTCCTTCTTTTCCACACCCAAAGCATCTTCAAGTTCCCTTGAAAAATTATCCTTGATTCCTCTTCCCACATGATTTACATAGGGGAAATTGAACTTTCTTTCCTCTTTGATCATCATGAAACTCCATCTTTCACTTATTATCTGAGTCGGGAAACATACCAAAGTTGAGATTATTGATCATATTATGAGATTGCTGATTAGGCATAATAACGATGTTTCGACATCCTAATCCTGTTTCATTTGGTTTCTCATGAATAATATCATACCATTGTCCGTCATATCCTCCATTATCATGAATCTTCTTGTTTCCAGCCATTTTCTAAAGCCCAAAAAGAATAGTGTGAGAGGAAAAAATCATGCCAGGGAAAATAAAAAAGTAAAGGGGAAGCACCCTGAATATTAACATCTTAGGTAAAATTCTTAGATTGTTAGCGCAATTCTATGACTATAACCTATAAGTATACTTAACCTTAGAGACATCCCTAGACATACATTAGAAATATCTCTAGGGATCTCACTAACATTTTAGCATCCTAGTTTCCAAAGGTTGACTAATACTTTCCTCTGATACCAACTGTAGAGACACGAAGCTTGATGTACATATACATTACATTAATTTGCGGAATACTTAATACATAACAAAAACAGACACACAAGGACCGTAATAGTTTAGTGTCTTTGGAAACATGGAACGCAATCTTCTAATCGTGGTGAAAGATCTTCAACATCTCTCATAAAGATCCTCCACTTTTTGTTCCCTTACCTAAAACCTTTCTTTTAATCCTGGGGGAAAATAAAACATAAAAAGGGTGAGCTCAAATGCTCAGTAAGGGTAATCATGGATAAAATAAAACATACCATATACATTTGAAATTAAAAACATGAACATAATGTTTAAACATCAAAATATTGAACAACGACTTAAAACATGGAAGTAAATAAGGAATAGATCATAATAGAACATAAATCATGATAACATAGTAGGGGAATAAAACATGTAATTTTGAAATCCATTAAGCACAAGTAAGGATTTCTATAGTAGCCAAGGCATTGCTGCCAAGACCATCCTAGTGGACAAAGTCCCTTTCTAAATCGAGTTGACTCCTCGTTCTAGTCCTGTAATACTAAAAGGGATTAACTTACCGTTCCATCCATGTCTATATCATGAGATATAAATCATTAACCAATGTATTGGAGGGAGATATAGGTCCCACCCATCTCATAATGAAATCATTCTTACTTGTTCCACAAAATATACATACATCATTCATAATAACCCAATGAATAAAATGGGTTTCATAAACATCATCCCATCATCACATAATCCATATAAAAGAAATGGATATCATTTCATAATAAGAAAATTTAAACCATGTACTCTAAGATCCATCATACTTGAAACATACACATTTGAAATAATGTCATCTTAGATGAAAAATGGATTTGATAAAAACCTTGAAATGAATTCTTGAGGAAAATATCTTTTCTTCTTCAAAATCATTTTCTATTCACAAAATGTCATTCAATTTTAAAAGAAAGAGATTTTGTTGAAAATAGTCATGAAATATTTTGGAGTGAGCTTCATGAAAATCAGGCTTTATAAAATAGTAAAAATCCGTTCGTGCCGTATAAGTTAAAAAACATTCTTTTCGTACTTTTCCCAGAAAAGTCAAAAAGTACCTCGTAACATAAACAAAATAGTGATTCCTTATATACCATGTAGTAAAAGTCAAAAATGGGTAAAAATGACTTTAAAAATACTGAAAAAACTTTTATAAAACATGGACATGGATGATTGAAATAACCCCAGTAAATACTTACGAATACGCAATCTCGGATAAAAATGAGATTTACAAAATTTATCCCTTACCTTAGGTCCGATATGCTTCGTACGTATCTGAACCTCCTGTATAATGATTTAAATAATGATATTGACTTATTATAGAATCATATTAGTTGTTATGATATCATATATGGTTCACTTATGACTTTATAATACCCGTTCTTTTGTAAATTCCATGTTAAAGAGCGTTTTGGGTAAAATCATTTCATTTGTCGTCCGTGATTTGACTTATAATTATTCATATGATTACTTAGATCATGAATAATTACATCCAGAATGTAAAAAATTATTTATATATAATATATATTCATAATATACATATATATAATAGATCGATAAATGGAAATAAATACACCGTTCATGGAGACGGTAGGCCGTACATACGCATGAACGTCGTTTTCATTTCCTCATTGAATTGAATGGAATTAATTGGATAACATACATATATGTATATACATAAATCCAGTATCATTATTATGGCATATATTTCATGATTACTTATTATATATACTTTATAATCATTTATGAATGGTTAATCATTGAGAATGAATCCCATCGCGTCGTGGAGACGGTATTCCGTACGTACGCATGAGCGATGATATCATTCCCATGATCGTGGTATTTTATTGGAGTGTATGTATACTATTAAGGAATCAATATCAATTTATAATAATCATATATAGTTATTATTTACACCATTATACCCATCCAAGTAAGGTGGTGGTGGAAAATAGATTACACCACAGCGTTGAGACGGTATTCCTTACGTACGCACGCGCGATGATTTCGTTTTCCGTAGGATGGATAGATGGTGAAATAGAATTGTTTAATACTTATAATAACAAATCAGTATATGAGTGATATAGATGTTATTAATTCACAATGAACCAACCTAATAAGAAGAAGTGGAAGAAGAAATAAAGGTGAAAGAATCGGTAACGGAAATTACCTCTTCTTTGAAGCGCCTCTTTGAGACCACCTCTTAGGGAACTAAAATTGGTCTTTGAAGAAGACCATGACCTCTAGGATGTTTCTTGGGAAGTGGAGAAGAGAATTGGTCAGGGGTTGGCCGAGCTTGAAGGCTCAATGTGGTGTTTGTAAGAGAGGGAGAAGGTTCCCTTTTATAAGGGTGGAGAGGGGCAGCTTTGGAATTCTTAAAAATATTAATTTATAATAAATCTAACCCCACTTAAACACCTCCAAAAATTACTCATATTCGAATATTAGATGCGATAGGGTTGTAATCGCATCAAACAATCAAATTTAGACATTTTTTCGATCTTATTTTAAACCTTATCTTTTTGATTTATCCTTATTTAATCTATTTATGTTTATTTGTGGTAATAAAGTTCTAAATTTTAAATTATAACAAATAATTACTTATTTGTGGTGAATTTTCCATAATTTATTACTTTATAACATTATAGACCATATAAATTTAATTTTATAATTCTGAAATATTTTTATGATTTTTAAATTATTTTATAATATGTTATTTTTATAAAATAACAATATTGTCAATTTTGACACTATTCATTTATTTGAATTTAAATAAAATATATACAGAAGATATGTTCGAACTAGAAGCTTTAACAGATTCATAAAAGGTAATATGTATCATTAAAATTAGTGGATCACATTAAATAGTTCATATAATATTTATTTTATTATTTTTAAAACCATTTATTTGGTTTATCTCTTAATAAAATAATTACTACAACATTTTTGTATAATTATTTAATATATAGACTTGATGCATAAAAATTAAAAATAAAATCCTATGATAAAGATAAATCTATTAATTTTCACATTAATACTTTTACTCGAATTTATCATCTTCAAATCAAAATATTTAAAATGTTATATTTATTAAATTATGAAGGTGACAACTTTGGAATCATTTAAAATAAAATAATATAAGTGTAATAATCACTTTTATAAGGCTAAAAACGGTTGTATATTAGGTAATTGGATGCTTAAGGTGTAGATATACACTACCAATATGTTTTGGTCAGGTTTTTGGGCCTTTTAATTGGTATTATTATATCAATAAAAACTATATTACTTATTTTCCACTTAATAAATAATTTCTGTATCATTAATGTATCACCATTAATGACAATTATTTAATCCCTAAAAATTAGAAATAAATTATAATGATGGAGATAATTTTATTAGATTTCTGGAGACTATTCATGTTCGATGTGTTATGATGTTTATCACTAAATTAAAATTATTATACATATAATATTTAAGAGAGTGACATGTTGTCACTTTCTTTGGTTTTAATAATAATTAAATTATTTTCATGGTAAAAAGTCCATAAAATGAATCTAATCCGACCCTTAGGTGATATGGGTATACTTTTAGCCATCCAATAGAATTATTACATGTGTTAGGGTAAGTTTATAATATTATATTTACCCTTAATTACCTGATTTACCTTTAACTATGGTAAATAAAATTTACTGTAGTTACTATTCATAATTACCAAAAATAAAAAGTAGACTATTAACATAATTTGGACCCACTGATTCCAAATATGGAATCCATTTTTTTAAATACAATACACATAATTTGCAGAAATTAAATTAAAATTAATCCTGTTGTCGAATGAAAACGGGTTTTTGTTTAAAACATTGCAAAAGATTGAATTGATTTAACCTACGAATTCAATGCAAAATCAATGCTAATAACATAAATTATATTAAATGGTAAAAATATATTCTATTTATAATTTAAAACCACTCAATATTATAAATTAACCATATAAATTATTACGATGAAAAAAGTTGTTTTTAATTAAAATATAGCGTGTTTTTACTATTCATCAAAATATGAAAGTTACCGGAATAATATGAATAATTTATCCAAAGTAAATTTTTATTTCTTGATTAAAAAGAAGAATTTAATTTTTTCAAATTGAACTTATAAACATGTCAAAAACTAGATTTAAAGTGGGTGCGCCATCAAAAGGCGGCAAAACTGCAATTTTTGAAAAATACCTATTTTACCCAAAAAAATGTTTTTTGTTCTTCTACCATGTTCTAGAAAATGTGTAATATTAATAATAATGTTATTAAATTAAAAATTTAGTTAATACTATTCATAACGGCTAGTTCATAAAAATATTATAATAATATATTGTTGTTTAGTAAAACCCGGTATTGCGTACAACACACGCTATCGAGGAAGGTCGCGATTGCGTGTAATGCAAGCCAAGTCAGGGTTGCGTGTTGTTCAAGAATCCTTCGTAGTTTTGTATAACATAATCCAACCATATTTCATTTATACATTTAATATATATATACTCAATGTTGCGTAGAATAACTATTATCAAAATTGTGTGTAACACGATCCAAGAATAGTGTTGCGTATACTGCAAGCTATTACAGTGTGGAATATTGCACAAGGTAATCTTGTTGTAGAATAAAACACATGACATCAAATAAATTTAATAGAATACTTATCATAAAATATCGGGTTGTTACACATACAATCAATTTTTCATATTTGTTGAAAATTATAATAAAAATGAAAATTTCATTATAATTGGCCATTATAGAAATAGGTATTATAATTTTTCAAAAAACTATTTTATATAAACCATTACTGAATTCTAATTTATAATTATAAACATCTAATCACCAAAATTTAATCCTTCGGTAATTTTTAAAAAATACAAATATTTTGATGTGTTTTGATTCAAGGATGTTAGAGTGATTAAATGGAGATTATTTTTAGTGGTCATTAACTGATAATACGGTGTCATAATTACCATCATGAGGGTATTAGAGGGTGGCTATGAGTGGTATGAAAATTTAATGTAAAATAATAATTTTTTACATAAGTATAACGTTTTTTCCATTTTACATAAATGGGTTTCTTTCAGAAGATGCTTGAGGATTATAAAGTAAATATAAGTGAAATTAGCTAGTGACATGATGTCCATTTACATTATATATAATTCTTAGAGTGACATTATAATATCTTATTAGATTTGTTTTTATAAATAAGTACATTTAAATCAAATTTATGATTTACAGTCTATTTTATATTCTATTTCTATCAAATATATGTCTAATTTTTTCATATCTTTTTCATGGATGGAAAAAGTGAACCCCTCCTTATATTTTTACATTGATATGGGTGGTATTAAATCGTATAAATTTATATTAATACGTTTATATTATTATGATTATTTTAATAAATTTATTTTTTATACGTACAATATAATGAAAACAAATTTATATTTAAAAGTCTATTTAACATAGGAATCAGATGTGTTGAAGGATATTAGTTGACCAGAACATGGATAGCATATATCATATGGGGGAAGGTAGCCATCCTTTTGGGGATATGGTTGATATTGGATCCCTCTATTAATGTGTTCTATATTTTATTTCAATACTTATATATTCTTCCTATTTAGTATTTCACTGATTAAATTATATTTATGTATTTAAAAAAATAAAATATAATAGTAATAATTATTAAATGTTTTTTATTTTTTTAGACTATTGAATGTAAAAAATTTCACATGTTATAGATATATCATCACATTAAAAAGATTATAGTACTATATATAGATCTACCTTATTCCCTGTTAAATTTTGACAATTTATAAAATTGGATTAAACCACCATGAGATAAAAAAATCTATTAATTTTTCATTTGTTTTAACCGCTAAAACCTACTGCTAAACCAACTCCAATTTATGGTATTCATTACTAAAACATCATGGAATATATTCATGGGGGTTATAAGGTCTATTAATATATTAACGTATATATAATTTAGATAACCCCATGAAAATATTTCCATAATATTTATAACTACCACTAAATATTATAAAAATACAATACTTTAAATTTCCACATTCATTATAGAAATTATTTCTAGATTCATAAATATTATCGAAAAACTTAATTAGTAAAAAAATATTTCAATTAATATTTGACACAGTATACCACAATGTTTTGAGAAAATTATGATAACCAATTATTGGGGCTTTAAACTGCTTCTAGATTCCATTTCTAATGTAGTGTTATGATTCCCCGTAAAATTAAAGTCATACATCGTCTTTTTCCCATCATATTTTTATATCTAGATAATAGGTCATTTGTTTAATATTAGTCAAATGTTTTCATGTGGTTCTCATTATAGATATGTTTTTCTATAAATATTTTATACAACATGTAATATATGTTCATTACTATATCTATTACATGAAAAAATAATGTTATTCTCCTAGTACATATAAATTATACATATATCATACTCCAAGAAATTTCATAGTAAATTTTTTTGTCATTATTATGTTGGGTAATGGAAAAAAAGATAATAAAACCCCCACATTCACTAGAGCCAACAATTCCATATTCACAACGTATCAACTCTCCCATAAAAAATACAATTTCTATTAAGATATATTTTTATTAAATCAGAATTCCATGTTTTCATATGTATATTTCACTAACTGTAACATCATATTATTATGTGAAATACATTAAGAAATGATATCTCAAAAGTTTATTACTTTTGACCCTTATCATAACTGGGAGTTCTGGTCCAGTATCACCACTATAATATTATTATAATAAAAATGATGAAAAAAATAATTCATTGGTATAATACCATGATCTTGAATAAAGATACATATTTATACTACCTCTTTAACTGAATTAGAAATTTTAGTATACTCAATTTCTATAAAATTGGTAACCACTATCAATAATGATATTATGATGCTCATTAACATTCTTAAAATCTAATACTAGATCATATTAATCTATTTGGAGGGTAGTTATTATACCCGCTTGATAATTTTCTCTTATTATTCAAGGTGTACCATAAAAATGCCCCTTGTACCTCTTAAGTACTTTTGGATAGCTATAATTACCAATCAATTGAATTATCATGGACTTCTTTATATTATTTACGATGATTTAAACAATAGAAATATATAATCTGTTATATAATATGGAAAATGTGATAATTCCACCAATAAATGATATATTGATTTATTTAGCATCATATTATCCTCATATTTATTCTGAAACGTCACTAGGGAAAGAATTATGGCATGTAACATTTTCATAAAATATCCCCCAATTATTTTAGTTTTAATTTTTCAATTACTTTTCAATTTATGAATGTTGGATTAGTCCAACAAAACTGATAGATCAATCATATTAAGTATTATTCCCCAAAAATGGGTTGTTACATTAAATCATTAATGAGGAAATATTTTCATCGAATCCTTAATAAACAATAGTACGAATCTTTTTTCATATGTTATCAATATATATCAAATGAAAAACTATGATTCTCCAACTAAACTCTTTTATACAAAAGTAAAAATTATCATTCCGTGATTTTATATTTTCGTTGATCCTTTAATAGATATTTGTGTCTTTTTTAATATTTTTAATATTTTAGGTCAGGGACCCTTATAGTCGAATATTATATGATATTTCAAATGTTTCCGTTTAAAAATATGATTTTTACATTCAACCATAAAATAAATTAATGTAATGAATCAACCCAGGTAGACCTAACACGTCCCCCATGATGACCTACCACAAGGCCTAAAGAACGTTCCAGATCACTATTGGATTGCAACACGCAGTTTTGTATCAATAAATACAAGAATGGGAATGATTTCACCATATTAAAACACACAACATGTATCATGTATAATAAGATAAAGGTAGAAAACAAGAGTGTGTCCGAGAAGAAGTAGTATGAAACCACGATACATAACATAACAATCCAATGGCCTTATCCAAAGAAATGACATGAATCAAATACAAAAACTAAGTCTCTATGTGATCTTCCCCCATAACTATCTAAAACCACCAATGAGTGAAATTTTATAAGATGAGTTATAATAATAAATGATAATCATCCCTTTATCTAGATCCTATATTACTATAGATGCATACAACCAATGAAATATCAGGGTGTGAGGGAAACAACTAGTAGGATACCACCATGAATATTTACAAATACAATAATAATGAAACCATTAGTTCTTGATTCAATACCTAATAGGTTTTATAAAGAATTTAATTTGAAAACATGTATAAAAAATGGGGTTTCCTTAAAAAAAATCCATATTAATTTTCATAAGAATATGGAAATAAATATGAATGATAACATGGATCATATTGATCGAGATTAATCATAACTAAAAAAAGAAACATGTAATCATTTAAAGCATGAAACATCACTATAATGAATAAAACCAAGAATAATCAATCTGTAGTATATGATAATACGTAATTAGGACACACAAGTAATAGGAATATAACCTAATATGAATCCTAGTGATATTGATTCCTTCCACAGTATATCAGTACTATAACCACCACCCCTAGTAGTGACACACTTACTATGGTTTCCATGTGTCCATAAATTGATTCACATAAGGTACTCATGTCCCATGTTTTATCATGAAATTTATGTAAATCATTTCCAAGAGTTTATAAAAAACTTATATGAGTAATAAATTTCCACTCCCATTATTGAATATCCATTTTAGTATCAATAACATATTTTAGGGACTCTATCAATAACATGTAGGGTGTAGAACTATTTTTAAATAAACCCCTTGAAAATAATTTTTCATGCTAAAAAAGATAAAAATTCATAAATTTAACCAAATTGATACCAACCATGCATTTCCATAATCCAATCCAAAGAATAACATAATAATTATAAGTTGTCCAATGAAAAATAACAACCATCTAGAGACCCCTATCCCAGCAATGGATGAAACATAGTCACCATCTACAAAAATGATTGGATAAAAAGAGACACATTCCACACAAGACTGGATTTATAAGAAAAATAGTTAATTCCTCACCCAACACCTTATGTCTTGTTTTCAATCCAA
The DNA here is from genome assembly GCA_963277665.1 of Viscum album. Lineage (NCBI taxonomy): Eukaryota > Viridiplantae > Streptophyta > Magnoliopsida > Santalales > Viscaceae > Viscum > Viscum album. The sequence continues at coordinate 824,384,448 of OY728162.1, forward strand.
ATAAGGGTTCTAATGAGTTAAGTGGAAGTGAGAATCAAGGTAGATATAGATAAAAGATGTTGAGTAACGTGAATATTCTCATAAAGATTTAAGAGAACCAACTAAATATATAGATAATAACCAAGATAAAAAAAGGTGAGAACGTTGTTGAGTGTTAATTAATGTATGCGTCAAAGTAATTAGAGAATGTGGTAAAATTTGGGTTAAAAAACTTAGCATGTACGAGTATTATTATAATTTAATAAAAATTGAATGAGTCAAATAGTTTGGATTCATATTTAGACAATCCATTAAATATACATGATGTCACAACTATCCCTTAAAAAAATGTATGGTTACCTAGGAATAGTCACAAAGATAGAAAAATTATGTGAAAATCGTGAAGTTGCCTCTATATCCAACCCAATTCTCTCACAAGATTTTCAATGAATTCCCTATCGGTTAGAAAAACCTTTCAATAAATATTAATAATTTCAATGCATCCAACCTATAAATATTTCATGATTATTGCATAGATACTAATAATTGTTCATATGAAATATTCCTAGACTCTTTCTCCCCAAAATATAAAATATTGATCCCTAACTTCTAAACACATTTAAAACTATAATAGTGACCAAAGATGCCAAAAACATTACTTTCATGTGAACCAGAGGGTGTCAAAATTCTCCAAACAATGCCAAATTATTTCTCTAGAATGATCTTATGATTTTTAAATCGCAAGGGAAAAAATCCATTATTGCATCATCAACACGTCATGTCCCCAAAAAATGTGTATATCACATCCACACACCCATATTACATGGATCAATGGATGTTTTTTCACACAAAACCTTATTCATATGATCCATAATCTAAATTTGGATCTCATTGAATATGGTTTTGGGATTAAGATCAACATATTCCCTTTATAATAAATAATAATTCTCCGATTCATACCTCATTAGTCGGAAAACATGAAACTCATCTTATATTGATGTCATGTGAGATGGTATGTACAAATAATATCCCACCATTCAAATATGTTTTTCTATTTTTAATTTTCCAATAAGCCTTGTTACCAACCATCCATGTCATCCCGAATGAATATGTCCCAAATGAGGTGAATCCTTGAAGAAAACACGATCACATATTGGAAAATAAATAGTAAAATGATAATATTACACATAGGATGTTTGTTGACTCTAAGATATAGATAACATATTTCATATAAATTCCAAAATTTTCTTAATCTATTGAATACTATTTGGTCAAACCAAAGTCTATTTTCCAAAATCTTCCCAACATAATGTATATTTGCAATGGTACCCATACAATTATTTAAATTGTTATGTTTGTTTCAAATAGTAATAACTGTTTTATTGGGAAATTCAACAAATGAACAATTATTTTCCCAAGAACAATCAAAATAATGATTGTTGTCTTAAAGTATGTCCTAATGAATATAAATGGATTGCTCAGTTTTTCCATCAGTCTGAGCATTATATACTATAGTTATAATCAATTGTATAAATATCACATTTTCTAAACATTTGTAAAACCCTAATTTAAAATACATATGTCTATTATAAATAATAACAAAAGGTAATTCATAGAGCTTAATTCTCCTCAACATATATGTGTTCCCATGATGTTCGAACTATGATGTATCCTTAATGTAAACAATGAAATAGTTTTGAAAGTGAATCAATGATCACCCAAATAATATTTCCCCAATAGGATTCTATTTGAATCCTATAATGATGTTGTATCTGATCCAACTTGCATACTAGGATTTTAAAAGGAAACAATAATATGTATGTTCTTTTGTGATCAAAATTAATCTTTATGAGATATGAAATAATGATAAAAAATACCTAATAAACTACCTCTTATCCAATAACTAATACCAAAAACTAAAATCACGATTCATCATGGTATTCCAATGGTGTATGGAACAATTGGACTGATTTCCACCATCCACAAGTTTTTGCAAAAATGTTATTAGAATGACCAATCTACCGTAGAAATGAAGAACAACATAAAGAGACTGAGTCTGATCAGCAAACATAACATTAACAGAGTGTATTTAACTAAATTTTTTAAAATAAGTGACTATTTATTTAATAGTTGGAATGAAATCATCAAAAAATAATCATCTTTCACACATGATAAGCACTCCTTCCAATAAATTTCTTCCACATCAAAGCACATATCTTTATATAAAATCATCAATGGTCATTCTTCACTAGATTCCTTCTTGGTCTATTTTGTTAAATTCATTCTTAATTAATTAATGACCGCATTCTATTTTCACGGTGTATATGAAATATGAAAATAAAAATTGTGATGATACCCAACCGAACATCTCTTTTATAGGTTCATATGCCTCAAGGAAGAAATATACTTCAGTCACTTATAATCCAAACATATAGTAAAACTCTCTATGAAGTGATAGTGGTTCCAAGTATTAATATCCTTAATAATGGTAGTAAATTCATGAAAATTGATTGAATAATTATTATCATGAGGTATTAATTATTGAGATCTATATGCCAATGCCTTTCTCCTACATCAGAATACACCTTAATCCTATATCTAAAGCATAAAAAAATATGTGGTAACCATAACCCGATTCCAAAAGAATAAAAAATGGATATAAAGTTTACCCCACTTTAATTTATTCAAAAGATCATTTATAATTATCATTCCATTCAAACTCAACACCCTTATAGTTCAACTATAACATATGACATAGAATCTTGGAGAAATATGGAATGACATTTCTATAATAACCAAAAAAACAAAGAAGATATAAATATCAATAAAATTATTTTATTATCCAAGTAAATCCTTTCATGAAGCTATTTAGGATTCTTTGAGATACATATATTAGATATAACATGGCCCAGAAACCTCACTTTTATGATACAAAACTAGAATTTAGTTATCTTTCAATACATATGATGTTAACTCATAGTTCTAAGAAGAATATCAATATGATATCTGAGTTCTTATTTATCCTTTAAAATCACCTAAATATAATCGACAATAACAACCATGAAGGTTTCTAATAACTAATAATGGATATTATTCATCAACGATAAAAACACCAGATGAGTGTTAACAAGACCAAATGGAATATCAAAATACTTTTAATTTCTATACATTTCCTTGAATACAGTATTTACAATATCCTCCTCTCAAAATATTAACTTATGGTACTGATATCACAAATAAATATTAGAAAATCATCAGGATCCACTAAGTTGATCAAACATAAAATCAATATTAGGAAAAGGGTACCCTTTCTGAATAGTCATTTTATTAAACTTTTTGTAGTCAGCTTAAATGTGAATGCTTCCATGTACTTATTTATTAAGATAATCATATATGTACTAGGCGAAAAACTCAGACAAACAATTATTTTTGACTCAAGATCATAAATATAAACATTAACTTCATTTTACTAAGTAAATTCCAAATTATAAAATGGTGAGGAGATGAGTATCATCCCCAGAATCATGTCCATGCAATACTCGACATCACTTTGGGGAATTTCCTGTAAATGTTAAAAGGAATGTATTTGTGTTATCCATTCATAATAGTGGGAATTATGAAACCTTTCTAATGAAAAATTTGCTCAATAAACATCTAAAAACATGAACACGAGATCATTATAACCATAGGAAAAACATTCACTACTCACCTAGATGTAGGATCCAACTCACCTTGATAGATACAAGTAACCCCACTGGGAAATAGAAACGAATGATGAAAATGAAAACAATCGACATAGGACTTAAAAAGGACCATCAAATCCATCTCAACGATACATTCAAATATATTAATATCAAGAACTAAGAGATTCCATCGGACCTCATGGTAAAAAATCATACCCTGGCACTTGGAATATTTAAAACCCTAATCTTTACACATTTACAAGGGAGTAGAATGTACCATAAATAATTACATAACATCCGAGCATAATCACAACAAATTTACCAAATTTGATGATATAAAATAAATGGATGCACCAATATAAAATATATCTAACACTATAGAGTAAGTAATAGACGTTGTACACATCATAGTAACCAGACCCACATAAGATTTCCCTAGTTTATACTCCTCTTTATAAAAGAATCCAAACTGAACCTCTATCGATGATTTCTCATTTCAAAATTATCCCCATTAACATTATAATGAGATCCATAACATTTTCATATCCACTTACTAATCATAGGATCTTTTTTAATGGTGTATCTAACTCTACTTCTATATAAAACTATTCTAAAAACATTTTAGGTGACCAGATTGTCCACAATGATTGAATGTATTGGGTGTTATTGTACAATTAGGCTTTTTAATGGCTAAGAATTCCACAATGGAAGAAAAATACCATGTATTCTTCTGAATAATCTTCTTTATTAGATCCTAATGAAAAAATAACCATTATTATGCTTCCTTTTTAGGTGTGGTGACACACCCTAAGTACCCCATATAATAACAGATGCTCCACTAAGACCTATTTTTTCCAAATAAGTTTTCATCAACGACAACCACGTCAACAAATACATTAGTAAAGGTCATCAAACACATTATCATAAAAATTAATCAAATATCTATCCGCGTAAACATATGAAACCATATATCCATGAGGTATCCATTAGTTCCATATTTTGGATATATATAAATCAAATTTGTGAAATTAGTATCACACTCCATCACTAAATGGTCTCCATGATATATGGTTACAAACTCCCAATCCTTTTCCACATGTAAGCTTATATGAAACAACTCCTTATTATAGGGCTTATTAAAAGTTTTATATGTGAGTTAATTCTCTAATTTAGCTAGAATTATGGAATCCAACAATTTAATTCTAGGAACATCAACCATATAAGTGAAAATAACAAATATACAACCCTCTAGAGCCCCTAAAATGTGGAAAATATGTTCTATTATCTCAATTTTTTCCTCATGTTCTTTGGATCATTTGTCACCAAGGAATATTGGTGTAATGTTATTTATAAACTATAATGGATAATCCACCATCCATTCCAAGTTTCTACAACCATGTTGACCGGGTGATTGAATAGACTATTTTACTACTACCACTAAAGAAGGGTTGAATTAAGGGGTTTCTTATCCTATTTTTCTAGTATTTCCATCCCTTAGAATCAAAGACAATATTATAGATACATTATCTATTAAAAACAATATGTAAAACCTTATCAGAGTTGGAATACATATCATAATTAAAATACAATGTTAATTAATCCATATTAATTCCATTTAAAAACTATGATTGAATAAAATTTTAGAAACCAACATAGAAAATTTATATGTTTCATATAAATAAAATCTAAATCAGGCATAAAATATTAATTAGAAAATAATATACAACTCAACGTAACTAAAGGTTAGATATGAATTTTAGTTGACTGGGAACCCTTTTTCACGTACCACCTTAGCCAAGATGGTTATAACTCTAGTATATAATAAACCACCAATTAAACATCCAATTGGCGAAATTTCGTAACAAAAAACCATAGGTTGACTTGATATGTCCACTAAGAAATCCTACAACATTGGAAGAGTGTTTTTATCACCATAGACTTGTGAAAAGAACCAAGGTATCACCCCAATCAATCATTGGAATGGATTGACCAAGAAATAAAAATATATCATTTATCATAACTAATAAGATAATGGTATAGAACCATTTTATAAAATTTAATAAGAGGTATAAAGCATTAATATAGGACAAAAAAGCATAAGGATAATTCTAGAAACTACTTACGTTAAACACAAAAACCAGTCTCCATCTGACCATACCTCATGACTTTACAAAATCACCAAGGAGAGACATCAACCAAGAGAATACATCTAGATACAAGACAACATTAACTTTACTTGGATAATATAAATCCAGGTTTGTGTATTACTAAAAAAATATATAAGGTGTGAGGTAAATTCATAATATTATTCCACCATGATTCCATATGCTAAAAAACCATTAGTTATTTATTTTAAAAAATTCTAGATAATTTCATTTGAAATCAATTGTAATAAAAAATAATTTGTTTTTACATTAAAATAATCCATATTCAAATCCATATTAATATGGAAATAAATGTGAATTATTACATAAAGGGAGGTAATGAAGAGTTTCCATACATCAAAATGTAAAATTTTTGAGGAATCAATGAATGAAACATCACAATCATAAATAAAACTACGCACAACTGGGATATACCATATTGGAGTAGATATATAGGTGACACATGAAAAACTAATCCAATTAAATTTTAATCTTAATGATATCAAAATCTACCACAGAATATCTATATCACACCTGTAACCCTAAGTGGTTTCGTACTCACTAAAATTTTCATATGACCATAACATGATGTACCTATGGTTCCCATGTGATATGCTTTTATAAGACATTCAATTAAATCATTCCTATAATTTAATAAAATTTTTCATTACGAAAATCAATACCACTCCCATTACAGAAAACCCATTATACACTCCAAATCATCACTGATACATTTCAATAAAGACATGAAGTGTATAGAACTATTTTAATGAAAATATAATTTTAAAACAATTTCCATGAAAAATATTCAATTTCATAAATCAACCCTAAACGATATCAAATAATCCTTTTCCACTAGAAAAACTAAAGGAAAACAATATATTTTTAAATATTTCCATTAAAAATTACTATTATATAGAGACACCTATAACACTAACATAGGAATCCTAGTTTCCATTGAAAATATTAATCATAAATGAAGACATATAGTACTCAAAATTGTAGATCCATAATATAAATAATCAATTCCACAAATTAAACCTTACATTTTCCCATAAATACCAATTTGGGTTCCAATGAATACCGGGGACATGAGATTTATAGTAAATCTAGAAAACATATTAGGAATAAAGAAGATATTTACACATACCTTATACAAATACACATAAATTGATAGAAAATCACTATAATACCCAAGGAGAACCTCCTAGAGTGTTAAGTAATGTTTGGGTCATACTAATGAGATAATAGAGTGAAATTTGGGTGAAGACAACCATTATTATTGGGGTAATTTTCCATTTTTATGAAATGTTTATAGATTAAATGATTTGTTTGTATGGTTAGAAATATTTTATGATAACCGTATGGTCTCTATTTTCCCATGAAAAATTAAGTCCATTGATACCTATAAATAACCAAAAGTTTAGAAAATTTATGAGAATGTATTGAAACCACCACTAGACCTAAACCTGACCTATCACATGGTTTTCTGAGAAATATTTACAATTCGACAAACCATTCTTAAACTTTGAGAAATCCAATACAACCAAATAATACTTATCACATTGTTTCCGCCCAGAAACTAATATACTTTTAAAAATAATGCACATTTATTTTTTATCCTATAATCCATAATATCAACCCCTAACTCCTGATGAACGGTAGAACCATAATAGAGATAAATGATGGCCAATGTATAGTATAACCATGAAATAAAGTGTATAAAACATTATCATGGTACTCTTTAAGAATAATTATAATCTAAATAAATTATAAAATATCCATTGATGGATGTGCTTCATTAGATCCAACATATTAATATATCTTAAATAATTTAACAAATAATATTTACTCATATGTATTTTATTTATCATCCTGTTGAGAACATTCTTAAGAAGAAATTTGGACCCAGTGGGCATCACAATAGCAATAAGTTCTACCGAAATACTAATTTTATTTTCATACAATGAATCCATTTATGAATTCATAGCTACATCCCATTTACAATATTATTTTCCATTTACTCCTTCCATGAAGGATAAGGAATGATTATCTCTAATAAATAATATATCACATAACATAATGGTTATAAACAAATTATATTTGGTTCTAACATTTCTATAAACAATGTGTCTCAAGAAAACTATTTTCCATGAACAATTCTGGAATTTATTAATATATTAAGATCTTATGAAACTTATTACAAGACATTAACAAATTCAATATTTCTCCCACTGTCAAAATTATAGATGTTCCCATTCTCATATAAAAACAATACCTTTTTGAATGATTAGTTTCTATCTTTGGGATTTATATAATATCCTTATAAACAATTTGATAATTCACAATAACAAACTTTATATTCTTGATGAATATATTTTATAGAATTATCCATTACAAATGATTCACATCGTAACACAAAAACTTATGAAATTATGTATTCAATTCATAGTATAACTCATATGATATACAATCTATTAATTTATTTGGAATATGGATATATTTTACTGATATTATTTGTAAATAATATCATAAAAGGATAATAAATTTGATCCAATACTCATACTCAATCTCACCATGAAATTAAAAGTGTAACATATTCTTTTAATAACACTATAAATGATATGTGTATAAGGAAATGTGTGTTTATGAAAAACTTTTACTGTAAAAGTTGTTAATGATGAATTATTTGTTAAGATACATTCAAACTCACCCTAATTGAAGCCTCATATACCATCCTACCAAGATCAATATTTATTTAAATTCTATAATACATAAATATTTTAATGGAATATCAAGTATGTATTATCAATTATATATATATATATTTATACAATTTACATCCACAAAATTTTATGAACAATTAAAATATACCACTATATTCTACATCAAATAGTTTAGTTTCAAATTTGTGATCAATTTCTAGAATATTTTTGGCACTATAACCATTAATAATTAAAGGCATCTTAAACAATTCACCAAATAAGAAATCTGGTAGAAAACCTTAGTGTTTTATATTTTAAATGGAAAAACCATTTTTGGTATATGTTTTATGATAACATAATGATGTAAACATTGAATGCATCATCCAATTATCTATAAGATGATTAATTTTCACATTCACTATCTTCCTGAGGTAGATCATTGGGTAGTGGGGAATCCAACACATTATATTTACTCTCGATATTAGTACTATGTAAATGTTAGGCCACTATTGGTAAATTTTGTTAGCTATGATAAGATCATTTTAAAGTATTTATTTTATTTTTTTCATAATATCACACTCCAGTTCATACAAAATAATACATATATTATAAGTATAATTATTGTAATGAGCAATCTTTTGTTAAACTTGCTAATATAGTTGTTATTTTAACGATCTATTTTCGGTATTTAATTGATTTAAGCCACACAATTTTTATGTAAAATCACATTATTTTTGTTCTCCAAGTATATTTTTTGAATTATTATGAAAATTAATTAATTAAATGTTTTTATGTGTTTTTGTCATTTATGAAATTATTCGACAAAACAAAAATTTTAGAGTTAATGTATAAAATTCATCATTATGTCTTATTATTAAACTAAAAATGAGAATATTTTGATTACGCATGTCCCATAAGATAATCTATATCATAAGATAATTTATCTTGAAAGATAATATTTCATATGTTGTTTTACATATAATTATCATGCCTTAAAGGATATTTCAGTCTTCTATATAGGTAAATTTATGCCATGTATGATAATTTATGCCATGTATGATAATTTATCATTCTAAAATATAGTTTGGGATTATAATAGTGATCTTTTATGACGTTTGGTACCCATATTGAAAAACTTTTGAGCACCAATATGATAACTATTTTTGCTAAATTGTAACCCCTAGGATATTTTCAACTAACAGAACGACTCTTGGTTGCTACATGGGTGAATTCTAGACATATTTGGTATTTTATATATCTTTTAGGGTATTTTCATTACAAAACAAATATCATCCAATGTGACATTTTTAGATCTAGTAATATATTTTTGAGTCCAATTTGAACTTTTTTCTAATAAAGTGATGTTTACATTTACATGAATTATAAATTCACTTGAAATTTAAAATATATAATGCATATGAATTCTTACGATTCAATACATTATAAATAATTAAGTGAAATTGAACTCAAAATGGACATTGTGTTATGGTCATGGGAGATAAGGATAGACACATGGATCATTCCATGCATACATGAATAATGAAATTATGATGTCACCATTTAATCTCCACACTTCCAAATTTATTCCAATCAATATCGATACATTAAAAGAATAGATGATGATTTTATGATCATGGGATGATTCAGATGGGAAATAAAACATTGGTGTGCATGGAATTAATTTTTCATCCATGTTATTAATCATATTTATAGTTCTACCACCTTGGAAGAATCATGTTTGTATTGTTTTACTCCCACAGAGGTTCAATATGATTGATTGAATAATGATATAATTTAAAATCATTTACACATTATTTTTTCAGAAATATGAATGGAAAATTTAATAAGAAAAATGATAACATAATATTATAGGTGAGGGTTTGGTTCACAATCATTTGGTACATGATAGAAAATTCTCATAGAGTTATTATTGCTAAGGGAGGATGAATAATATGTGAGTTGATTTAGACATGGTCAGTAAAACTCCCAATAGCCTAAGGTAGTGGAGAATAGTGGGAAAACCATATGAGTCCATTCATTTCACTATATATTTCATTTATTATTTAGAGATTGTATTTTTTTAGGAATAATATCTTTTCCTTATTGATTTATTTTTCATCTAATCTATTAATGATTATAGATTAAAATTTAATTGTATAGTGATTTTTCTAATTATTTAAAATTATTGGGAATAGTAATTCCATTGAGCATAGTGTGTTTAGTCAGTTTTAATTCTGTAGAGTGTAACATCCCAGACCCTGATGCTACTGAATAGTTCTCCGAGACTAGTTAGCCACATACCCTCATGTGCGTCATCCCAAACACTAGTGGATGATGACTAGAAGTGAGGGATAATTGTGTGTCAGTTGGGAGATAATACCCCTTAATATTGTACAACATAGTAGTAGTAATCATATATGTAAATAATGGAAGAAATATAAAAATTAATAAGAATAATTAATAGACACTAAGACCATTGGAATTGAAACCATCCATAATGAATGTACATTAATAACTAAATAGGAGATTAAATCCAAAGGCAAATATATAAAAAAATTAAATAATAAATGTCATATAAAAATGATATATCATTTTATGTGCCTACAAATAATCTAAAAGTGGTATATATGCATTGATATAATACATGTATCAAAATAGAAAAATTAATAAAACACTATCTCCTAATAACATAATAAGACACAGTATGAACCTATTCTCCCTTATCTTTGACATAGAATAAAATAATGGATAAATCATTAGGTGTTTTTACCAATCCAATCATGCATTTATAATGTCTATTTGTGTACCCAATGGTGGACAGAGACAAGGTGTGATATAAAATAATAAAAGGAAACCACCAATAGTGATTATAACAATCCATGATCTATAATAAAATATAAGAAGTGTGAAAGGTATATAATAGATATCATAGTAATATATGTTAAATTTTGATGGAAAATGTAATGACTATAAGGTGATACAATCAATCCCTTCAAGGATTCCTACAAAACAAGGGCGAATATCCTCAAACAAGGAATTTATAAGGCATAATAGAAATAAAAACCAAGACCATGATCTATATCTAGTATCACATACCAACCAAAACTATTCCATATAACCTTAATATTATTTCAAACATGACCATGCCAAAAAATAAAGAATAATACAATTACCATAGATGATCTGTATAACATAAGTGTCATACCCCATGGGGCCAAATAAAAGTTATAGTGGAACAAGGCATCTTTGATGGGTCCAAGGATCATCTCAATGGAAACTCTATTAGGCTAGGATTTGGGTCCAAGAATAATTTCAAAATTACATGTACACAATAAGCCCAAGAAATACAAATCCAAGGGGTAGAAAGGCCTAAGTCATCAAACAAAATAAATACCCAAGGTGCAATCTCATTTGCGTAATATACTAACAATATCATGACCCATGGTGTATCACACCTGTGGAATCCTATATAAATATCCATAATTAAATTCCATTATCATGTCATTATTTCACAATATTTTATTCCTTCCAACTCATAAAAATAATCCAATTCAAATATATTCAAAGATATTACCCACCCATTTAATATTTTAAATTTAAATAGTTAAACAATTCACATCATGTTGAACATAGTGATGGTGGCAGTCCATTTGAAAAAAAAAATCAATTTAATTCAGTTCACGTAAAACAGGGATTCATATAACTATGAATTCTACACAACTCACCCTTTATGTTGTTTAAAAATATTAAAATTCAATATCAATCACATGTCACACCCCATTTGTGGAATAGGTTGGGGAGAAAACCTCCAACTAATCTCAAGGAACTAAATGGAATCCCTAACATTTTCCAACATGTTCAATTTAATAATTCAATTAATTATATGGTAGCTATAGTGACCTGGCCTTTTCATATATTACTATTACATCATTTCAAAGATAAACAACATAATAGTATTAAACATAGAGGATCCAATGGTTTATTATCTTGGGAAAACTAGGACCACACATAACAAATACAACATCTACCATAAACATTTATTTAATTTCTTCTTCACTAGCTTCTTAGTGGCACTTTTCCTCTCCTTAGTACATGTAGCCACCTGAGGATATAAATCAAAAGGGTTGAGATATAATACCATTAATAGGATAGATAGGAACAATATACCATGGGGTGAGCATAATCATAACAAGGTCAAAAGATCATAAACATGAGAGGAGCATAAATAAAAGACTTAAAATGTGGCAATGCATAAAAATGAAACATCATGTTGTAGTGGATAACTACCAAACATACTTTTGAACCAATAAAGTATCTTGTTCACACATCATTTCACATTTAATCATGAGATTCATCACTTTACCCAATGCATTAGATCGTTGTATAATTTAGGGCGCACCCGTCACATTTAATCATTCATATTGCGCTATAAAATTCCGGGCACACTCATCACATCATAACATTATCATTTATCATTCTTGCCTCAAAGAAAATATAACATAAATTAACATAATGAACCAATGAAAAGGAATTGGTTTCATCTCATAATAACATATTCATACGCTTTGGGTTCCCAAAAGAAATATGGAATAACATAAATGTTACAAGAACCGTTCACTTTGAGTGAGAAGTAAAAGTGGTGTTCTTAAAAGAAGATCTCTTTTGGAAAACAATTTTTTGGAAATAAAAACCAGTGAAAAGTATTTATATCCCAAAAAAAGTAAATGAAATGATGAAAAAATGATCTTTGAGGAGTAACCATATCAAAAATGGAGTGAATGAGGGAGAACCCGAAGGAAGAAAATTTGGTTCGAGATTTCCCCTTAACTTGTACTCGAATGCTTCCTTCACATTAATGTCCTTCATAATGACATTATATTCATTAATTCTAAATCCATAACCATGTGTAAATTAATTGGTTTCATTCTGGTTTTAATATGTCATATTATGTTCTATTGGATAACTTATAGAGTTTCAAAACATTGTTTGGGGATGTTCGTTTTTATGGTTTTCTTGAGTGGTTCACTTGTATTATTTAATTGAAGTTTGGGTAGAACATGGGTAAACATCCAGAGATGATATTACATGATATTAATGTTATTTCAGGAGTTTTTATGATCTTATAATGAATCATATTAGTTCCATGTGGATGAATCCTTAGATAAGAAATAAATGATGGTTATTTGAGTCAATATGGGCGGTTTTTGGATCACAATGAACTTGTTATAACTTATCACATAGTAATATGGACCTAGGTTTATTACAGAACATTAAATAGAATATACTACTTATAAAATATTCTGGTTCCATCATAAAAATGGTATCATGACAGGATCTGAAGGTAGAAATGGCAGAAGAGAGCATGTCATTTTTGAAGGTGATAAATTAACACCTCAGGAACAACGTCCCCTTTAATAAAATAAAAGGAAGAGGGAAAGAGTGTGGGGTGATATAATATCCTATTAGAATCATAAAATTAAATTATATGTATAATAATGGAGTTACAAAACATTTTGGATGAAGATAGGTGGAGAGAGATCATGAAATGAACATGAACATGAAAGGAAATTAAAGGAGACGAGGGACAGAAATTACCTATTGAATCCTTCTCTTAAGAACCTATTTAAGGGCTTAAGCATGGTATTTTGATGAGACCAGAAGCTCTTGGACGTAGGTTAGGGGATATGTACGGTTTTTGGACAGATTTTAGAGAATTCTTGGATCTTGAGAGGTGTGAGGAAAAGAGGGTGTGAAGGGTGATTTTTATAGTGGAGGGGAGAGGGGTTTCCATAACATAAAATTCATTAGTTTGTTAATTTCACCTAATACAAGGAATAGCGAGTCTTGAATGACCAATAATAGTAAAATTATAATATAATCCCAAACCAAGTGGGCTTACATCAGCAGATCATCATCGATGACTCAATTTAAACATTATTTAGCATTTATTGTGAATTATTGGATTCTACTATTCATCAAAAATTCAAGTATCTCAGAAAAATCCAAAAAATTTACCCCAATGATTTTTTGACATTTAGAATCCAAAAAATGAATTAAATTTTTTAAAACTAATTTTATTAATACTATTAATTTAATATTTAATTAAAATCATAATTTACCTAAAAAACAGTTTTTATGATTAAAACTGATTTTATAGTTCTTTAAAAAATTATGTAGAGTCTTATAAAATTATATAAAAACTATAAGACATTGATTCAATAATTTATGAATACATTTTAGGGAAAGAAATATTCTTTTAAATTAATTAATTAATTATAATTAATTTTTTATGACTTAGAAAATACCGAAACGTTTACTAAAGTCAAATTGTCACTTTTTAAGATGACTAAATTTTATTTAATTATCTATAGGTAATGTTACTCTTATATTGGATTATTTACTATTCATAAGGGTCATATTACTATTTATAAGGGTATGTTACTATTCATAAGGGTAGTTCACTATTCACCAAAAATTATTTTTGTTTCATTAGACTCAAAAAATCATCATAAACGTAACTGTGTTTGTCAGATTTTAAAAATTACAAACTCTGAAGTGAAAAACTTATGTTTAATGGTCACTTATCACTTAATAGTCAATTATGTTATGATTTCATGTTAATTTATGACATATTTATAAAAAGGGAATTTTCATTAAAAAATATTGGGTCGTTACATTCTTCCCCCTTTATGAAATTGCGCCCCCAAAATTTCACTTTACATAAACAGGTGAGGGTACTTATCCTTCGTTGCCTCTTCTGGTTCCCAATTTTTTTCCTCAAAATTATGTTTCCACCACAAAACTTTGAAAAGATGTGTTGTCTTGTTCTGTAGAACCATATCTCTCCGATCTAGAATCCTTACTAGCTGCTCCTCATAGGAGAGATCATCTTCCAGGTGCACCACCTCTAAGTTTAGTACATGTGAGGGGTATGGTATGTACTTCCTCAGTAGTGATACATGAAGTACATCTTTAAATTGAGCCATATTTGGTGGAAGTGCTAGATGATAGGCCACAGATCCTTTACGGTCAAGGATATTTTTCCAAATTTGAGCATCTTTGATGTGTTTATAGATGAAATGAACCTTCTTTGTCTTCTCTTGAACAAGATCGGGTCCAAGTAGCATTTTTTCTCCAACTTCATCCCAACAGGTTGGAGTTCTACATCGCTTCCCATAAAGAGCTTCATACGGAGCCATCTGAATACTCGAGTGGAAACTATTGTTGTATGAGAACTCAACCAATTGGAGATGCTGATCCCAACCACCATTGAATTCTACAGAGCAGGATCTTAGCATATCTTCAAGAATCTGAATAGTCCTTTCAGTCCAGCCATCAGTTAGGGGTGATAGGCTGTGCTGAAATTTAATTCAATACTCAAATCATGTTGAAGGCTCCTCCAGAACACATATATGTACCTTGGATCATGGTTAGAGACAACTGATATTGGAACACAATGCAGTCTCAACACATCTGTCACATATATCTTTTCATGTTTTTCAAGTGAGAGGTCTTCACTAATAGCGATAAAATGGGCAGTCTTGGTGAGTCGGTCAACAACAACCCATATTTCATTATTTCCCTTTGACGTCTTCGGGAGACCCGTGAGAAAGTCTATAGTATCATTTTGCCATTTCCACATAGGTATAGGCAAGGGCTGCATCATACCCTTGGACTTTTTCAACTCAGCTTTAACTTGATGACATACCAAGCACCTTGATATATATTTTGCAATCTCCTTCTTCATTTTGTCCCACCCGAAGTGTTCTTAGAGATCACGGTACATCTAGGTACTCCCAAGATGGATAGAGAATGTTGATCTATGTGCATTATCCAATAGCTCCTTATTTATCCCAAGTGATGAAGGCACACAAAGATGCATTCCAAAACTAATCACACCATCATCGTCGATATGGAACTCATGCAGCTTCCCTTCCTTTACTACATTCACCTTCTTTTGTACCTCAACATCATCCCTTTGTTCTTCCTTAATATTCTCCTGGATGGATGGTAGTGCAATCATTTGTTCAAGGTAGGATGTATCCCCTGCCATTATGATTTCTAAATCCATCCTATTCATATCCAAGAAGATAGGGTCTTTCTCAATCTGCAGCATGGAAAGAGTAGCAGGTATTTTCTGCTTAGAGCATCAGCTACTTCGTTCACCTTTCCAGGATGATAGTGAATAGAGAAATCGTAATCCTTGATTATCTCTAACCATCTCCTTTGACGCATGTTGATCTCATTTTGTGTGAATATATACATTAGGCTCTTGTGGTCGGTGTATTTGTCACACTTCTCGCCATAAAGGTAGTGCCACCAAATTTTCACGGAAAAAATCACGGATGCCAGCTCTAGATCATGCATCGGGTAGTTATTCTCATGGATCAT
Source organism: Viscum album (assembly GCA_963277665.1). NCBI lineage: Eukaryota > Viridiplantae > Streptophyta > Magnoliopsida > Santalales > Viscaceae > Viscum > Viscum album. The sequence goes on from OY728162.1 coordinate 824,401,350, forward strand.
CAATATTCCGAAGGCGTAGGCTATCACATTATCATTTTTCATGACTACACAACCCAAGCCTTTCTTTGAAGCATCACAGTATATCAAAAAACATTCTTCACCTTTCGGTAGTTTGAGTACAAGTACAGTGATCAGCCTTCCTTTTATCTCTTTGAAGAATCTCTCACATTCTTCCGTCCAGACATACATTAACCATTTCCTTGTTAACATAGTTAGAGGGCTTGATAATCATGAGAAATTTGTTATAAAACATCGTTAGTAACCAGCTAATCCAAGAAAACTACGGATTTCTGTGACACTAGAGGGCCTAGGCCATTCCTCAATCGCCATTGTCTTTGAAGGATCCATAGAAATTCCCTCACATGTAATCACATGTCCCAAGAACGTGACTTCATTTATCCAAAAGTCACACTTTATAAATGTGACGTACATATTATCCTTTCTTAATGTCACCAATTCAAGTCTTAGATGTTCTTCATGTTCCTCCTTACTGTTGGATTAGATGAGAATATCATCGATAAACACTACAACAAATTTGTCGAGGTAATGTCTAAAGACTCTATTCATCAAATCCATGAAGATTGAAGAGGCATTAGTAAGTTCGAAGGGCATCACCAAAAACTCATAGTTCCCATACCTTGTATGGAAGGCAGTCTTTTGAAAATATTCCTTCTTCACCTTTACTTGATGATATCCAGAACGAAGATCCACCTTTGAGAAGTACTAAGATCTTCTTAATTGGTCGAACAAGTAATCAAAACTTGGGAGAGGGTACTTTTTCATTATAGTGATTTTGTTGAGTTCCCGATAATCGATACACAGCCACATTTTTCTGTCCTTCTTCTTCACAAAGAGCACTGGTGCACCCCAAGGTGATGCACTAAGGAATATGAACTCTTTGTCCAGATGCTCTAGCATCTGCTTCTTTAACTCTTCTAGTTCGATAGTAGAGATCCTATAGGGGAACTTCAAGATAGGAGTAGCTTCAGATATGAGTTCAATTGAGAACTCTACCTCACGATCCGGGGGAATTCTGAGTAACTCTTCCGGAAATACATTGCTATATGCCCTCACGATGGGTATTTCTTCAAGGTTGTGACTTTCCTTCAAATCAAACATTTAGGCGAGGTATGCTTCTTCATAGGGAATCAACACCCACACCATTGAAGTATTTTTCAATGGAGATTGATGATCATCCTTGAATTTTTAGAGGAGAATGGGATGGTTCAGAATATGAAAAGGCATTTCTGTTTCTCGACAGTTGATATGTGCTCTATATAACGAGAGCATGTCCATTCCCATTATAGCGTTGAATTCCACCAAGGGAATTATTACAAGATTTTTTGGAAGAATATTCCCACATACTTCAACTGGAGAAGAGTCAAACACTTTGGTTAAAATGATTTCACCACTTGGTATTTTTTCTGATATCTCTACATCATGGTTTTAGGGATTTGATTCTATAGTTTTATTAAACTTTCAAGATATAAAGGAATGTGTAGAACCAGAATCAAATTAGACCGTTTCCATTCATCAGTGAATAGGAAGTGTACCTTGTACAACTTCATTATCATTATCCACCTCTGTAGTAGTGATGTAATAAGCCTTCCCCTATTCCTTTGTCTTTGGTGGCTACTGACACTGATTACCCTCGAGAGCTCGAGGTTTAGTGCATTGTTTTTCATATTTCCCTAGCTCCTTATAGTTGTAGCATTGAACCATGGGTGGTTCTCTCCTTTCATCGGCTACATTATATTTCCTTTTCGTGTCTTTTCGACACTCTTGATCATGGTTTCCTTCTTTCCCACACTTGAATCATTTACTTGTCTCTTTGAGGTAGTAGCCATGGCGCAACTTCCCACGTTTTTGGCATGTGGGTTGTTGATTTTGCTTCCCTCCTTTATCATTAGATCCACCAGCTTGAAAATAAATCGTTCTTTTATTCTTACCATAGCCATGGGACCATTCTTCAAACTCCATCTCCACATTGAGAGCACACTATAAAACATATTTATAACTCCCAAAGTCTCTAATCGAAAGAGAATTATGAAGGTGTGGTTTTATTCCACTAAAGAATCTATCAATTTTGCTGTCATTGTTGATAACAAAACCTGAAGCATACCTTGCAAGCCTCGTGAAATTCGCTTCATAGGTTGTGACAGATTCTCCTTCATTTTTCTTTATCTATATGAATTTTCTCTCCATATTCGTGCGAAGAGTTCATGGGATGTACTTATTAAGAAACATTATCTTAAAGTCTTCACATTCCCTCTCTTCAATTTCCTCCCTTGACTTGGTGTTCTTAATCAAAGCCCACCATTGATCGGCTTCTCCAACTAGACGCTAAACAGCTAGATTCACCTTCTCTGTCTCAGAACAGTGAATAACAGAAAAGATATTCTCCATGGAGTTGACACACTATTCCACAACTAGTGGATCAGAAGATCCACTAAATGTCGGTGGTCATTGCCGCATAGAACATTCAATAGCCAGTTTCTCCCTCTTTAATGATGGAGGACGTTCCAAATTATTATGGTTATTGTTCATTACCTGAGATAATTGGGTAAGAATCTCCATTACATTTTGAACTCCACCTCCCAAATCATTGGGGATGTTGTTCGGGAAATCGTTGCATTGGCCCTCGCATTAGTTGTTGGCCTTATTTCTCCTGGTTCTCACCGTTTTCTAAAATAGAAAAGGATAGAACAAAACATAAGTAAACAAGTCATTAATAACTTATTAATTTAAAAAATTTATACCAATAAACATAACATATGGGATCCCTAAGTAAATATTCTTGTGTGCATTTTTGTACTCAGTCTCATACTAGTGGTTTCTTCTAGGGTTCACTAATACTAATTCCAAAATTAACTAAACCCTGCCTCTGATACTAACTATAGCGACCCTGTATTTTCTTACATTACTATTACATAATTTCAATGATAAAAAACATAATAGTATTAAACATAGAGTATCCAAAGGTTTAGTGTCTTGTGAAAACTAGGACCACACATAACAAATACAACATCAACCATAAACATTTATTTAATTTCTTCTTCCCTAGATTCTTAGTGGCACTTTCCCTCTCCTTAGTACATGTAGCCACCTGAGGATATACATAAAAAGGGGTGATATAGAAGCCCAGTATGAGGATAGATAAGAAAAATATAGAATTGTGTGAGCATAATCATAACATAGGCAAAAGATCATGGACATGATATGAGCATAAATAAAAGACTTGAAATGTGGCAATCCATAAAATGAAACATCATGTCTTAGTGATTAACTACCACACATACTTGTGAACCAAGATAGAATCTTGTTCAAACATAATTTCACATTTACACATGAGATTTATCACTTTACCCAATGCATTGGAGTGCTGTATAATTCCGGGCGCACCCATCACATTTAAACATTCATATTACGCTATATAATTTCGGGTGCACCCGTCACATCATAACATTATCATTTATCATGCTTGACACAATGAACATATAACATAAATTAACAAAATGAACCCATGAAAAGCAATGGGTTTCATCTCATAATAAAATATTCATATGCTTTGGGTTCCCAAAATAAAGAGGGAATAACATACATGTTTCAAGAATCGTTCACTTTGAGTGAGAAGTAAATGTGGTGTTCTTAACAGAAGAGTTCTTTTGGAAAACAATTTTTGGGACATAAAAACCGGTGACAAACATGTGTATCCCAAAAAAGTAAATTAAATGATGAAAAAATGATCTCTTAGTAGTAACCATATCAAAAATGGAGTGAAATATGGAGAACCCAAAGTCAGAAAATTGGGTTCGAGATTTCCCCTTACGTTGTACCTGAATGCTTCCTTCGCTTTAATGTCCTGCATAATGACATTATATTCTATAATTAGAAATCCAGAACCATTTTCACATTAATTGGGTTCATTATTGTTTCAATATTTCAAGGTATGTTCTTTTGGATGACTTATAGTGTTTAAAACATGGTTTGGGGATGTTCGTTTTAATGGTTTTCTTCAGTGGTTCACTTGTATTATTAAATTGATGTTTGGGTAGAACATGGGTAAAGATCCAGAACATATATTACATGTTATTAATGATATTTCAGGATTGTGTATGACCTTATAATGAACCAAATTATATCCATGTGGATGAATCATTAGATAATAATTAAATGATGTTTATTTGGGTCAATTTGGGCAGTTTTTAGATCACAACGAACTTGTTTTAACATATCACTTAGTAATATCGCCATAGGTTATTTATAGAACATTAAATATAACATAATAAATATAAAATATTCTGGTTTTACAATAAAAATGCTTTCATGACCTGATCTGAAGGTATAAATGGAAGAAGAGAGCATGTCATTTTTTAAGGTGATAAATTAACACCTCATGAACAATGTTCTCATTAATAAAATAAAAGGAAGAGGGAAAGGGTGTGGTGTGATATAACGTCCCATTAGAATCATAAAATTACAGTATATGTATAATAATGGTGTTTAAATCTTTTTTTATGAAGATAGGTGGAGAGAGATCAAGAAATGAACTTGAACTTGGAAAGAAACTTATGAAGAAGAGGGAGAGAAATTACCTCCTGAATCCTTCTCTTGAGAACCTATTTAAGGGAATATTCTTTGTCTTTTGATGAGACCAGAAGCTCTTGGACGTGGGTGAGGGGCTAGTTATGTTTTTTGGTTAGTGTTTATATATGTCTTGGTGCTTGAGAGGTGTGAGTAAAAGAGGGTGTGAAGGGTGGCTTTTATAGTGGAGGGGAGAGGGGTTTCATTAATATAAAATTCATTAGTTTATTAATTTCACCTAAGACAAGGAATAGTGAGTCTTGAATGACAAATAATATTAATTTTATAATTTAATCGCGAACCAAGTGGGCTTACATCAGCATAACAACATCGATGACTCAATTAATACATTATTTAACATTTATTGTGAATTATCGGATTCTACTATTCATAAAAATTTCAAGTATCTCTGAAAAATCCAAATAATTTACCCAAAACATTTATCGACGTGTAGAATCCAAAAATTATGTCCATTTATAAAAAATAATTTTTAAATACTATTAATTTAATATTTAATTAAAATCATAATTTACCTAAAAACAGTTTTTAAGATTAAAACTGATTTTATAGTGCTTTCAAAAATTACGTAGGGTCTTATAAATTATCTAAAAACAATAAGAAATTTATTCAACAATTTATGAATACATTTTAGGGAAATAAATATTATTTAAAATTAATTAATTAATTATAATTAGTTATTTATTACTTAGAGAATACCAAAACGTTTACTAACGTCAAATTGTCACTTTCTAAGATGACTAAATTTTATTTAATTATCTATAGGTAATGTTTCTCATATATTGTATGATTTACTATTCATAAGGGTTATATTACAATTCATAAGGATATTTTACTATTCGTAAGGGTAGGTCACTATTCACCAAAAATTATTTTTGTTTCATTAGACTCCAAAAATCATCTTGAACATAACTGTGTATGTTAGATTTTCAAAATTCCAAACACTGAAGTGACAAACTTATGTTTAATTGTCACTTATCACTTAGTACTTCATTAGGTTGTGATTTCATGTTAATTTATGACATATTTATATGAAGGGAATTTCCATTCAAAAACTTTGGGTCGTTACAGTAGCAACCAAAATTTATGGAATGTAGAAAAAATAGGCATATAAAGAAAAAAATCCGATGGGAAATGTATAGAACACCAAACGTAGGTCTGTAATTGAGTTCTAATATAGTATCATCTTTTCATTTGGCTCATATTAGAATAAAAATGAAGAATTATTGAAATCCACAAAAATATGGCATATTAGCTTTCACTTAATAGCACATATAACACCATTAAAAATGAATAAAGAAATAAAAGAAAATGAGTACTCATTGGAGTGAATCCAACTATATTGACGACACTTCATTCAATATTTGGATGCAAGATGGAGATCAAAAGATTCAAAATTTGATCAATGAGGAGATCTAAAATTATTTTTTTCCACTATAATAAGAAATAGAAATTACATTTGTGGTTTCGATAGTTTTTAAGGTTGGATTGTTAATTATATATCAAAACTCTGGGCCACACAATTTGGAAACATGGTTTTCCAAACTATATAAAAATTATTCCTCGTTCACTATATGGAGGGGAACCTCCTAGACTTAGTGAAAATAGTTTTTCAAATAGTTCGCAAGACGTGTCTAAGCCCTCTGTAAGAAATTTCACTGTACATCGCATTGGATTTATCCTCCATCTGCATGGTTCACCCAAAACATAGAGACTCTTGATGTCATTTTCCTAACAGTGAATGCTTTCACCAAACATTATGGCTTATGACAAAATATTATTCCTTACTGTGTATCCCACATAAGTTTCTCCAACAGTTTGGTTTTTGGGCTCCGAACAAGACCTAGAAATCCCCGATAACCCCATGACACCAATGTTTCTTAACATTAGGATGTTATTAAGTATTTAAATAGAAAAAAATATTCATTCCCCATAGAAAACCACGAGATCTTATAATCCTACCCATTAAAGAAATTTTTCCTCATATTTCCATTTCATGGGTGGTCAAGAATATCCTGAGAATATCTCCGCCAACTGAGCCTGTTTGTTAGTCTCCAACTCCCATGTCTCATCTTGTAAATAGTCATACATCCATTTCACAGATACTCAAGGATCTAACCAATCTCATAAAATCATCATTATCCAATCAATAATATGAACCAGATGATCCTAAAAGGATGAATCTATCTATAAATCCACATATTAGGATGCAGAACATGAGATGTGTCTACGTGATAATGGAATTGATGATTTACATGGAAGACATTGTGCATGTTCTTATACCCCTGAGGTAACTAAAATAAAAAGGATACCATTCTGAATCTATCTAGAATCTCGAACCACTCAAATTATCAGGGTGAAAGCCTACCCTATCTCTTAATACATCTATTTACCAACCATGGAGAGATACATAAAAGCACTAGATTCCCGGTCTCAAACACTATAAGTCATCGATGATGATCAATTTGTGATTTAAATCTAGACTCTGTAGTATCCATCCATTTTCAAATAAAATATACTAGCTCAGAAGTCTCTTGCCTGAGATGTGGTCCAAGTAAATCCACCTCACCTACCTCTTACCAGCACATGGGCTATCAACATGGAAAAAATATAAATACACATAAGGATCTATATTTATAGTCACTTAATAGCAATTTTTATAAGAGAGATAGTCTATGGTAATATTAATCTTCTAATATCCCCAAAACTCAAATATTCATGATTGAAGCATTTCCTCAAGAACATATATCATACGATCTAACTGGACATCTGATTGAGGGTAGTATATTATGATCCAAACCACCTATGTACCCAATTACCTCTGCAAACTATGAAAAATGAAATATATATACTAGGAATCCCTATATAAAAAGATAATAAAAGGGACTCTAAGATGTTTTACTATCACATACATATAAAACCATCCAAGATCATCTATAGTAAATGTATCCTTCATATGAAGGAAATAAGAAAATTATGTGAGCCTATCATTAAAAACCCATACGAACATCACTACCTCAATGAGACCTTGTCAAACTAGTCAAAAAATAAATCACAACATCACCCCATATCTACACAAAAATATTGAACTTCCGTAAACGTATTGATGGTCACTAATGTTCTTCACTCACTTGGTGGCAGGTGGAAAGCCACATAAAAAACCTAGAAACCTCATGTTTCATCCACGACCACTAGAACTGACGAAGTATGTCACAATACATCTAGGTAACACCACGATGAACTAACCAAACAGAGGAATGAATCTCTATCATCCAATCCTCATGTATGTCTACTAGAACCCATATGCATCCATGTATACACAGGATATCATCCAAAACTACGTTCCAACTAGGAGTTAGGTCTTCAACTGCCATACTCTCCCGTAGAACAAGGACCTCTAAAAACAATAGAACATCATTATTACTCTATCATTATGGGTATAGGTCATAAATAAGAATAAATAAAAATTATAACCTAAATATCATGCACATCCAAGTGCATCTCAAAGATTAAATCCATAATCTTCCACTTGTTGTGTTCCTACTATACCACATATATTTGAGTCATAATTATCAATTATTTGGTCACCACGTTACTTTTTTAGGTGTGTTCTAGATCAATGTTAAACGACTATATGTACTCCCCCATCAATCACTACCTCAAATTTATATCAAGATATGAAAATATTTAAATGATTCTTTTCGGGTCTGTTTATACTACAAACTGATCTTTTAGTAATGAGTGTCTTTAACAGTGAAATACTGGTCAAAATGCATCTTACTCTTGATCAAAAGTCGGCTAATTTATATCATGTGTCCTCAACAAAAAAGAATTGTACATCCTGAATCTATCACCCTACATTAGAACCAACTGTATCCTTGAAAACTGATGAATCAGAATAAATAGTGTATCTTTTACCATGATCTAGTGGAACTAGGACCGATCTATAGGTTAGTATCAATTTCTATTCTTAAAAGGATATCTCAAAAGAATATATAAATACAATCATCACACAATTCATGGTCATGTCTATAAGTGGTGATAATATTAATGGGAATTACTATAAGAAATGACTATGATATCCCACAATCCTCACGAAACTATGTTTTTCAAAGACATTATTTGGATGCTCTCAAGAAACAACAACTCTCACCTTCTATGTTCCAAAATATAGTATTGTATCTGAGATAATATGACCAAGGTTTTGAATCTTATCCATCATGAAATGGAACTTTTTGAGCTAATAATATAATTTATTCTCTATAAGATCTTCAAAAAAGTTCGTTAGATGTTTTTCATGGTGATGTCAGTTGTCAGAATACACCAAGATATCATCGATGAAGACCACAAAAAATAATCTCGATAAATTTGAAAAAATAGGTTCATTAGATCCCTAAAAATAATTTGCAAGTTCATGGGGAGGAATTAAATAACAAGATACTTATACATACCATACCAACTACAAAATTTTATATGAGGTACTTCCTCAGGTTGAACACATATATGATTATATCCTGATATAAAATCAATTTTTTAGAATACTCGATCTACTCAAATCTTATCAAAAATCTAATATATCTATGGAATGAGATATATGTTATGGACCATCTATTGGTTCAATTTCAAGTAATCCATATATCTTATAAGGGTATTACCCCCCTTTTTCTCAAAATGATCTAGTGAACTCCATAATTAAGTACGGGGCTGAATAAACTGCATTGCCTCCAAGTCCTCTAGCTACCTAATGAGTTCATTCAATTCCATTGTTTACATATTGTATGAAGGAATTGACATCGGTGATTCTCCTATAACTACCTATATGAAGAACTCATCCTTTATTAGAGGTGGTAAACCAGAAAAATTCATTTGATAAAGCTTCCCTAAAATGATAAACCGTTGGAAGAAATTCCATATAATATGTTCCCTATCATCCAGATAAATTCTTCAAATATTTTCTATCCCCCCACGCAGCCCATGATGTTGTATTCAAACTCATATTTACTTGAAATCACATTCAGCCTTGTCAATATACACTACCACATCTGTTTTTGTGAATGGCACCCTATGGTGATAAAAATAAATGGAGGCTCAATAAGAAAATATCCAGTGCATACCATGTATGCTATCAAACTCGGTAATATCAAGGAAAAAAAGATCCCAGAGGATGTGACATCCACCAATATTAATGGGGAACTCCCTGTAATGATTTACATCCTAATTTTGAATCCTAACTGGAGTATTAAGCATTATAATTCCCTTTTTAAACTAAACTACAAGCCTATGGAATTCCATACCATGAAATAATATGAAACTATGTGATACACCTATGTACAAAAGTACATATACAGGAGTAGATGCTACTAAGATCGTTTATATCACTCTAGATAGTCCAACACCCTGATCTCATGGGGTAGGATGTGAAAAATAAATTTTTCAGAAACCAAAAGCCTATGATATAACCTCACTACTATAATCAAGCCCACTCTTCTATCTTGGTATAACTGGGGCCGGAATACCTCAACCAGAACCACCACCACCTCGACCAAAAAGACCAAACTACTATAGCTCCCTGCCTGATGCAGAGCTGTGAAATATTCTCCAAACCTCAGATTTGAGGCTGACCATCTTCCACTATCTCTTGGAGGGAATTTCCTATAGAAATGTTGCACATCACCCATCGAGGCACTAGATCTTCACTCCACGGGGTCACGATCACAGTGATTATTCATGTTCCCAAGTCTTCTACACTGATGAAAGAAAATTGCACTACCTATACTAGTGGTATGACTAGTGATTATCTCACAAGAATCCTTAAATCATTTATTCATTACATTAGAATTTAGACCTCTTGGAAGAGAGACTCTACTACTCTACTATGTGCCCCTACCTCTCTCAGGTTATGCTATGTTATCAGATCATGATTCACTATCTCAGTATTATCAATCAATATGAACTCATTGACAAGAAATTGATCAACAATTATGAAACCATACTCATAGAATATTTCCATCAATGTGTCATAAACAAGTTACATCAAGGAAGAACACTTCTTATTTGTGAAGTGTGGTGAATATTCCATAACTATCATCATTCCATGCTCCAAACCCCCCAGTAGTTGATTTTCTAATTGATCTCGATTATTCACCCCATCAACCAAATATTATTACATTGTTTTTAGACACCATAAAAATATTATTTTATCCTTATTCAATATTGGTTATACACCCCATACCTTAGCATCATCAGTAACTAATTATACACCATAGTCCAATGCTCCATTATATCAATGTTCTTGATCCACAAATAGAATGATCATTGTTTTCATCTAGTTTCTCCTACAACACAAGAAATAGGTCATCCTCCATGATTTTATGGGATCTGTTATTCTCATCCTTTACATTAGTATCATCAAAAACATCTTCAATTATATTTTTGGTCTCGATATCATTTCACTCCAAATCTTGATATATCTAGATCTTCGTATATTATTGAATGCTCAAACCCGCCTCCTTTTCCTGCAAGTATATTATAGATTTAGTCTCTTCAAATTCTAATCTTTTCTGATGATTACAAATATCATAGGATTAATCTTGGGAAATGATTCTTCCTTCTTATGATGATGTCTAGTCCTCAAATAATGTGTGTATATGGTGAATGAAAATTACATCAATATAATTTTATAAAAGATATAGAATTGAAATACTCATAATAATCTATATTTCTAAGTCTATACTCAAATACTTCATAAAAACATTTTTATTTCATTCACATCATATTTTCATATCAAATTTTTATACATAAAACAATATTATAAATTGATCCTAAATACAAGATATGATCATAACATATCTTGTAAAGTATGTCGAATATTTTTTGTCCACATCATTGATGCATAGTTTATTGATTCATGGATCATATTGAAAATAATTTTTCTATTCAGTGTATATTGATTATCAATATGATACATTTTTCCAATGATCATGAAATTATCATAGCATATCATGTATGATATGTATCAAACTGTTGGTCCAATTATTTGATACTTAGTGTACTAATTCTCGAATCATATCAAACATATTTTTTCTATTCACATTGCAATGTTCATGAAATATGATTTATTTTTCCAATGATAATGAAATGATCATTGTATAGCATGTATGATATGTATCATACTATTGGTCCACTTTTTTGATTCATATCAAACTGATTCTTTAATCGCATAGCACTTTACTTTTCTATTCAAAAAACGTTCTTCAAATGGTTTGATAAAATGTTCTTATTATCATCAAATGATCACAACATATAATATATGACATGTAGCAAACTTATGGTTGAATTTTTTGATGCACAATGACCAAATGTTTTTGTTGTATAGAAGTACACTATTATATTCACATTATACCCTAAAATAGTTTTCAAATTTTATCATATGATCATGAAAAAATCATAGCATAGCATATATGAAAATTTTTGTTCCGTTGGTTGGTATTATTTATTTTTAGGAACTGATTCTTGAATATGCTTTGAAATATCTTTCATGTTTTCATAGAACATCACCTGTATATAAAATATCATAGCATATAACCACATAGAAAAGTAACACACTTAGCGAAATTCCTCTCTTAGAATAGCACCTCACATAATATTTTATCATTCACTAAAAGTAAATATTTCATTATAGAACCCAAATAGAGCAGAATGATTATTTTTTCCCAAAATAAACACTTATCCAAAATTATTGATTTTATTTAGCGAGAGTGTTAGCCTTGTATTTATAGGAAAAAATTAGAAATTATCAAGAAATTTGGAGCATGAATATTTATTAATCATAAAATGAAGATTAAATAGGTCCATCTTTGCATATACTATATCTTCATGGCTATCTACAATGGACATCAGCAACAATGAATATCATCATTCATTATGAAATCATGATTTGGAAACTGTATGGAAAGCCACAAAGGACTACCACCACATACTGTATGGCAGTTCGCAAAGATTTACTATCAACGAAGAAGTTCACTTGTGGGGAATTTTTCTTCACGTACCACCATATCATTTTAGTGAAGCAATTACCTTATAGTTCACTTCAAAACTATATATTTCACATATAGTATGCTAAATTTTATCAATCCCCATTTTTTGAATATAACATAATATCTATGTCATACAACGTACCGTGGAATCACAATATTAAAATTTATCATACTATGCATGGGCTTCTCAATTGTGTTCAATCAACCTGATTTTATTTTCTAGTCAATGTTCCTAAAATATAATATTAAATTTCATATATTCACATCATCTGAATATATCATAGCATATATGTATAATACCATACAAAAATTAAATTTATTGATGATTAGCGTACAATGCATGGGAATCTCAATTGTGATCTATTAACCTATATTGATTTTCCAATGAATGTACAAATAATATTATGCTAAATTATTTATCATGTATCACATTAATTTATCATGGAATATATGACAAATAGTATACTAAGTTATAATTTTTTTGGTTTTTATTAAGTTATTGTATTTTTATATGAAAACCATGATCCCTCATTTATATGGAGCCTCATTCAAAAACTCAACATCACAATATTTTCTTACATTTTCCAAAAATCCATACATATCTGATTTCTATAATTGAAATGATATTTGGATCATCCCTCAAGGAACCTAATGTTGTAATAAATCATTTAACCAAAAAACCCATCGTCAATACATCATTCCAAAGAAAAGGATATTAAATTTTCATCAAATCAAATCCTTGTGAAAATGAATAGAATTATAAACATCAATAATCTTCCATGTTGAAAACAATGTCTCACTATTGACACATGTCCTTGATCATTAATATTAGTTAAAAAATTGTCATATTTTATTCCTCTTCATGACATATATATACATACATTTTCTATGTCTGTCTTCTTTAATTATTCTTCTTAACTTCGTACAAATAAACATTTTAACTATATTTCACATGTCATAGATAATGTTAAATGACCATCAAAACATTTCATGAATTATATTTAACACCATCACAGTAATCAAAACAATTAATATGGATAATATCTAAATCATGACATTAAATTCCATCAAATGAATCTATAACAATTCTATTGGAATCACCAAATTAATCATCCCCAGCTTTCCATATAATTCATCAAAAAATATTGAAATTATGATACAATAACAGAAAATAAAAAATTCATTAATCAATCATGAACTTGTTTTATTCAATACAACATTTTAATTTTTTTTCAATACTATTAAACATTACCAATTCAATATATTTCTCTAACTTGTCAAAAATAAACACAAAGGGTAAGTGGTGGATATTCTCATATAACCTTTTCCTAAAAAACATGATCATTTATCATATAAATTTTTTTTCATCACATAAAATAGATGAATTATATCATTTTATTCTATTATAAATGATTTTTTAGTTTATCAACTTTATGTCTACATCGACAAACCATGTTTAGAAAACAAGAGTGATGCAACCACAGAATGAAAATCATTTTATAAATACCATTCATTTGATATCATGTGCATAATTCTTAAAATATTGTTATAGGGTTTAGAAAGAACCTAATTCAGCAGTAAAATATTATATCTTGTATATACATCAACAAAAACATTAGAAAATCCAAGTGAAAATGATAAAGCCCCCTTTACCTTTTCTTAACATCAATCAATCACTCCACATTAATTTATATTTTTAATATAATTAGGAACATAGTATGAATGTGTGATGGGAATACCAAAACATAAAATATTATAAACATCTTTAGATGTGCCCCATTCACAATGAAATAATGATTTAACAGTTTCATCTCATCAATGCTCCCCCTCAAGAGATAAACACTTTTTTCCATTTCATGGATGATAGTAAACTCAATGAAGTATAATATCATCATGATGTCCATATGTCATATCCTTAAACAACTTGTCATGACCCCCTCCCACCAAAGATGACCCTTCCGAGCTGGCAATGGTGAAAGGGAGATAATGACCCCCGAGTCCCGACTCTAGTAGGCCCTGGAGTGGCAACTAGTACCAAGGGTAAGAGTTTTCAACAAAATGGGAGGAATTACCCTTTTTATTATTATTTATGATCGGAAAATAGGATGAGTTAAACAACAAAAGGAAAACGGAACAAGTAAATGAAAATAAACCCAAACTAATCCCACATGCATGTTTAAACAATTTTGGAACAAAGTAAAAGTACAAGAAAACTCAAAAGTGAATTACCAAAAGAAACAAGACTACAACAACTACAAAAACTCCAACTATCCAAACTAGTAGGGTCCCTCACGACTCGGGTAGTCCTCCTAGAAACTTGGATGTAAATGTAGGGTGAGCATACAAGTATACTCAGAAAGGAACCCTAAAGCTCTCGTGCACAGGTGGGGAGACATCCTAATTTCTCGTGAGAACAACAGAAGAACCAAAAACTATCAAGGAATTCTACTTACCCAACCTCATCTGCCACGCTAACCAAAACACAAAACAATATGTAGTAGTATATAAGAACAAGAGTATTGGGTACCCCGCTCCATTTCTCCCCACTAGCTAGTTGTTCTTCCTAATGGTGAACATACTGACACTACCACACTCTTCCTTCCCGCACACACTTGGGCCTTACAAACCACATATACTGCCCCGCAGAAAGATGGGCCTCACAAACCACATATCCCGCCTGCACACACCTGGTCCTCACAAACCACATATCACATCCCCATCCAAACACACCCGGGCCTTATCCCAAAGATTCATGGGAATAGTAAACCTGCCTGAAGAGTCTTGGGATAAAAACACACCAATCGAAACCTACCCAAAGATTATGGGGTGTAAGGTCACCTCAAGCCATCACAACCTATGGAAGAAGGAGCAGTAAGGCGCTACTAGCTAGGGGGAAACACCCTCTCCCACGAAATCGGAGTGTTTGGCACTAAGTGCTCAACATGGTTGGGGGTGACAAAACACAAAGATATAGATACATATATGTATACCAAACACATAGCCCAACCTATGGCTTCTAAACAGAAAACCTGAGCAGATGCCTTGGCACTGATACTACAAAGAATGCATACAACAAAAAAACTCAACCCCATTTAGGTTTTCATGATTCAGTAGTATTAGTTTATTATTTCCTTAACTACTGGGCAATTATCAAACCAGACAAAGTTTTTCATAGATAGAAACTCTACCAACCAAAAATCAAGTTAGATAGAACACAAGCAACACAAAACCAACCTTTTTATCATCAAATAATCCCCATTGATTGTTCTCGCATTTTATTCGTTATCATTCCCCAAAGTTCATTTATCATCTTCCCACATTCTTTTAATATCACAACCCATTACTTCAGACCTGCTGCCACTATAACCATATCTCCACAACTGTATCACAAAATACGGCTTGTCCCACATCTTTTCCCCATTAATATCATTTACTGCTGCCCCACTGCCCATACTATTCGTAATAACCCAGCATTAACCCCCCCCCCCCCCCTTCATACACCACGTAACCAAACCGACACCCACTTGTTCATTATTCCATTTTGATCAACCGGGGTGATCACACATGTGTTCCGAATATTCATTTAATCAGACAACTTTACGTGATTAACCAATTTCCATATTCCACAAAGTTTATATAAAACGGTCTAGAAAGATAGGGAAGCATTTAATTGCGTATGAAAAGGCCCCCAAAGATAGTGATTTTCAGTAGGCATAAGCCAATTCAATTCACAATATAACAATAGGATAAACAAGGATAAACATAACAACTTCCCCATCCCTGTTCTCAAAGCCGGTTATTATCTTCATTTAAACTGGTTCAACTATGTCTCGTGAAAGCAAGAGGAATCCCATCCCGCATGATGAACAAATTAGAGAGACGAAGGTAAAATCCCTACATAAAAGGTTTTTGATGAAACCCCAATGGTTGAAGAACGCTCAAGAAACCTGGTTGATTCTATAGCAATCATCTTTAGATCTCCTCTCCTAAACCAACCAAGGCGAAAGCTCATCACAAACGACATCCATACACATAGATCTACCCATAACTAGCACAGATCTAAGAAGACGAGGGAAGAGGAGGAGCATATCTAGGTAGATCTAAGAAACCAAACAAAAGGATCACATACCTTGAGAAACCAACTTCGATTCGCGAAGAGAAGCCTTTGGGTCACCTCCAAAATGCATGGGAGTGGTTATTCCACCTCCAAGGATGGGTAATCCTAATTTTTGGACGATTATGGGCTTAAACGAGGTGATTAAAGCAAAAACGAGTTAGATCCACAAATTTAGGATCTAACATCAAGTTCCCGCATGGTTAGTCTGCACGATTTAACAAACTGTGCGCTAACCGTGTGGTAGATTCTGCCACGACAATCACTCCTCACTCGGTTAGTCCGCACGGTTAGCCAAACTGTGTGCTAACCGTGCGTTAGACACTGCCTCCAACACCAACCTTGCACAATTTGGCTGTATGGTTTTTCAAAACCATGAACCAACCATGTGAAAGATATTTCCCTTTATAATTCCTTAAAGGTCCACACAAATTCACCCCCAAGTAACCTTTACCTCCCGGAACACCTTCATCACCACCTTTCACAATGTAATGGACTAAAGAGGTCTGGGCCATTACATCAGATACCTCTTAAAACATTCTCATCCCCGAGAATTCAAAACCAACCCAAAGGAACTCAACAAGATACCTCTTAGGGATCTCGTTATAACAGGAACCCAATCAACAACCCCAGTCATAGGTGTTAGGAATTCCTTCTCTTATGTCGAGATATTATCTGCTTTAGGCGGCACTGACTCACCTGCACGGGTTTAATCGCTTCCGCATTAATGCATATTGATTATGAATCGGGTCTTCCCACTTCCATATATTATGATTTTTATAACTTACACTGCCCCAAAATAATACAACCAACACACTGCCCGAACACATGGCTTGGGGAATCCCTTCTCACATGTCGAGATATTATCCACATTAGGCATCACTGACTCGCCAGCACGGGTTCAATCGCATCTGCATTAATGCGTCTCAATTAAAGATCTGATTCTTCCCATTCCCATCACATCCGGACATGTTACACAATTCCAGATAATAGGGAAACAAAACGAATCACAACCGACAAGACAAGCATTCCATCTATCAAAGGTACAAAGTATAACATCCAAACAAAGCTCAGAAGAACGACGAAAAAACAATACAAAACAACTCCGGGTAATGAGAGTGCATCTAATCATCCTTCCCCCAAGTGCTCTCCTTGAGGCCACCATGCCTCCACAACACACGAACCTAGCCGATGGTTCATCCACGAAGCACCTTCTCATTACGATCCTCGATTCTGACTGGTCATTCCTTGAAGGTCGCGTTGTCTCCTATATCTAGCTATCCCTAGTCGATAATGTGAGAGTCATCGTTTAAGTACCGACGAAGTAGGGAGAAGTGCATAATTTCATGAACCTTATCCAACTGAGGTGGCAGAGCCAGATGATATGCCACCTTGTCGACTCACGTCAACACCTCGAAAGGTCTGATGAACATAGGGTAGAGCTTACTCGACTTCCCAAACCCCCGCTTCCCCCGTTGAGGGGAAACCTTCAAGAACACATGATCTCCCACCTCGAACTCTAAGGGCCTCCTTCAGCAAACTCCATAAGACTTATGTCAGTCCTGAGACACTTTCATTCTGTCATGCACAAGCTGAACTTTTTTTGTGGTTTTCTATACTACCTCTAGCCCAAGAGCACCTGTCTCACTAACCTCTGCACAGAAAATTGGTGAACGACATGGTATTCCATACAATGCCTCAAACGGTTCAACGCAAATAATAGAGTGGAAGATATTTTTATAGGAAAACTCTACTAAAGGAATGTGTCACACGCATGATCCTCCAAAATCCAGAATGCATGCTCGTAGCATGTCCTCCAACATCTGGATAGTCCGCTATGTTTGCCCATTGGTCTGGGGGTGGAAAGAAATGCTAAGGCGTAGCTGGAAGCCAAAAGCATGTTGTAACACCCTCCAGACTCGTGAGGTAAACCGAGTATCCCGATCTGAGACGATAGTCTTTGGAACTCCATGAAAATGCACCACCTTGTCTACGTACCTCTATGGTAAGGTACCCACCGGGCCTGACTCCTTAATTGCTAAGAAGTGATATGATTTCGTCAGTCGATCCACCACTACCCAGATAGCATCATAACCACCCTGAGATATGGTTAGTCTTGTGACGAAGTAAATTGAGATGTCATCCCACTTCAACTCTGGGAAATATAAAGGATGCAACAAACCACTGAGAACACGGTGTTCAACCTTTACTTGCTGACACACTTGGAACTTAGCCACAAACTCTTTCATTGCTCGTTTCACCACAAGCCACCAGAACTGTTCCCTCAGGACTCAGATCATTTTGGAAACACCTGGATGTACCTCCAAGGCTGAGCCATGGAACTCACAGAGAACTCCCTCATGCATCAAATCCAGAAAAAACAACCATCCATGAAAAAGAATCTGATGTCGGCTGTCCTCTAACAATCCTTCTGGAGTGTTTCCCTGATCGATACGATCCTGCATTACTTCCACCTCGGAGTCCTTCCACTGAGACTCTTCCTCCTACTGCAACAATGAGGAATGCACCGTCATCTGAAACAAACAGCCGCTAACACCCTCTACCCCTACATCCATGTGCAAGGAATCCATATCTCCCTTCACTTTCCAAGCATCAGTGGATTCCTGAACCACTTCCTTATGTGACTTCCTTCTCAAGGCATCAGCCAAAATGTTGCCCTTACATTCAGTGTAAGAGATCTCGAAGACATAGTCTTGGAGAAACTCAACCCATCTCCTTTGTCATATGATGATGTCACACTGGGAGATGATATAATGTAATCTCTTCTGATCTGAGAAGACCATGATGCGCTCCCCAAAGAGGTAATGTATCCGCAACTTCAGTGCGAACACTACTAATGTAAGATCTAGGTCATGAGTGGCATAGTTACACTCGTTAGGTCATAACTACCTAGACCCATAACCGATCACACCCTTCTTCTACATCTGTACGCACCCCTAACTAAGGCCAGAAGCATCACAAAACACATCATAAAAAAACCTCTCCTCTATAAATCTGAGTTCTGGAGCACTGACCAGCTTCTAATTCAGGTTGTCAAAATATTTCCGGCACTACTCGCTCCATAGGAAGACCTAGTCCTTCCTTGTCAAAGTTTTCAATGGGGAATCAACTCGAGAGATGTCCGAAACGAACCTCTGATAATAACCTGCCAACCCCAGGAAACTACAAACTTCTTGCCACACTCTTGGGGGCCACCCAAGAAACAAATAAATCCACCTTCGACGGGTCCACTGACACTCCATGCCGAGACACCACATTCCCAAGGATGTGTACTTCTTGCATCAAGAACTTACACTTCGACAGTTTCCCCTAAAGCTGGTGGTGTCAAAGGTCTTCCAAGACTGCCCTATGATGCTCATCGTGCTCCTCTTATGATCTTGAGTATATCAGGGTGTCATAGATAAACACAATGATGAACCGGTCCAGAAACTCTTGGAACACAAATTTGATATGTCCCATGAACACAGCCAGTGCATTTGTTACTCCAAATGGAATTACTACGAACTCGAAGAGCCCATACCTGCACCTAAAAGCCATTTTCGAGATGTCAGTGTCCTTTACCCTTAGCTGATGATATCCAGATCATAGATTAATCTTATAAAACAAATATGATACCCTCAGCTGGTCGAAAAGATCATCTATCCATGGATGGGGGTAACAGTTCTTGACTGTTACCTGATTCAACCTTCAATAGACTATGCAGAGCCTGAGACCACCATCTGCCTTCTTCATGAACAAAACTGAAGCACCCCATAGTGACACGCTAGGTGGAAAAAAACCCTTACCTATCAGATGGTAAATCTGAATCCGCAACACCCGCAACTCCGAAGGTGCCATCCGATAAGGGGCCATCAAAATTGGACAGGCATCAGGCTGTAAGTCTAACCAAAATTCAACGTCATGTCAGGGGGGTGTAGAGTCACAACCTCCTATGGACAAACATCAAGGATCTTGCCAACAACCTCTGCAACATCCATCATCCCTATATCAGTTGAACCCATTATTAACCTGTATAACAAGGAAAGGGGATGCTTTACATCCCAGATTCCCACTTGATAGATCCTCTCGCAAAAAAAAGCTACACGCTCCCCATCCACGTCGGGGAACCTGACTCTTCTTCAGAATCAGTCAATAATGTCACTAACAGAAAATAGCCCTTCAATTCCTAGGATGATATCGTATGGCTATATCTGTAGAAAAATAAGATCCCCACTAGATCGATGTGGTCCCAACGTCAGCCCACATCCCCAGGAAACACAAGAGATGCTGGCCTGACATCCAACTGGTGTAATCAGCACCAGCTGTACGGAATGTCTCTCTACATCTATAACTAAAGCATGGGATAGACCGGGTGCAACAAAAGATTGAAAATCTATTGAATCGAACATAGAAGAAATGAGAGTGTTGAACAACCAAATTGTACCTCACACCACCTCTAGTCCTTCCAGATCTGCCAACTCGGCATCATGCAACTGTCCACGCCCAGCTCCTCTACCTCTCTGATGTTGACCACATCCCCGACCATACCCTGTTCGAGGTCCCTGAGGGGCTCCCTGAGGTCCGAAACCTCCTGTAAGGTCATCCCTCGGACGAGCAGGGTCATGCTACTGCTGGAAGGGCCTCTCCGGCATTTGGTGCTGCTGAGGCGGGCATTGAACCCGCCCACCTCCACCGTACTGAGCTCAGGTCGGGCACTAACTCTGAACGTGCCTGAAAACTATACAAGAGAAACACTTCAATACTGGGCTCATGAAAAATGGATGAGGACCCGAATATCCGAACTGGAACTGTTGTGGCCTACTCCCTACTAGCCGGAATCTGGAAGGCCCTGTCACAGGAGACATGTTGCTGACTACCTTCCCCTTCGATAAAACTAGCTAGATCCCCTCTCGTGGTTCACCTCGCTGCGATTGAATCCTCCCTAAAATAGCTTACTTCTTCTGTACTACCAAGTATGTCGGAAGGGTGATGGGGGTTACATCATACCTGAGAGATGGACAAAGTGACTCCTCCAAGAATCTCACCCAAGACTCCTCATCCGGAAAGAGATCTGGAGAAAAGCATAGGAGACCCTTGAACTTGATCCCCAATTCTCATACTGACATATTCCCCTGATGGAGGGAGAGTAACACCCATCGTTTCTTTTCCTTGATCATGGAAGAAAATAATTCCTCTCAGAACTCCTTCCCAAAGTCATCCCAGGGATCATCTGCCTCTGACCTCTCCCCGAGGTAGAGCATCCACCACTGATGCGCAGCACCTCTTAGCTGACTAACTACTAGGGGATCCCAGTACACCCTCGGAGCATGGATCAAAGTAAAAGTGATCCCTAGCTCCTCAATCCACCCCTACATCTCCATTTCCTAATTACTTCCCTCATACTTCATAATGGTTTGTCACTGGAAAGAACGGAGAGTCTTCTACCACTGATCATCTTCCTCCTCTCAGTCAATCCTCAACTGCTCGACTACCTGAATCTGTTGGGCCTCGACTGTCTGAGTCACCTGGGGACAACGTCCAGGTGCCATATATCGATGGTAAACAATGATCTCCTATGCCCAAGTAGTAAGAAAAATATTTAAGGATTCATTTTTATTAATTGATTTCAATTTCTTTCCAAGAACACCAAAATCCAGTAAAACAAAAACAAGATGACGCATGTACATTCTCTAGGGTCTCTACCATGCAATCAATGTAGTCTCACTTGGTAGTTTGATAGGCTCAGAGTCCTTCCTTTGGATCACAGGGGGCCCT
Source organism: Viscum album (assembly GCA_963277665.1). Taxonomy (NCBI): domain Eukaryota; kingdom Viridiplantae; phylum Streptophyta; class Magnoliopsida; order Santalales; family Viscaceae; genus Viscum; species Viscum album. The sequence goes on from OY728162.1 coordinate 824,423,877, forward strand.
AAAATCTGGTGTCCTAGCCAATCTTCCCTGGACTATGTCAGGCACCAAGATCACCTAACATTGTTTCCCTACCATCACATGCAATCCTCACTGTGCCAAACTCTAGAATCCATCCTATCTCTCAACCATCGGCCTCTAATACCATTCTATCATGACCACCTCCCACCAATGATGCCCCTTCTGAGCTGGAAATGGTGAAAGGGAGATCATTAACCCCGAGTCCCATGTCCAGTAGGCCATGAAGTGGCGAATAACACCAATAGTATGAGTTTTCACAAATATGGGAGGCATTACCCTTTTTTATTTTTTATGATTGGGAATTAGGTTGATTGAAACACAAAAAAAAAGGAAAAAAGTAAATTAAAATAAAACCAAACCAATCCCACATGCATGTATAAACAATTATGGAACAAAGTACAAGTAAAAGAAGACTCAAAAGTGCAATACCAAAAGAAACAAGAGTATAGAAAGTGAAAACACTCCAACTATCCTAACTAGTAGGGTCCCACACGGCCATGGTAGTCCTCCGGAAAACCTGAACGTAATCATAGGGGGAGCATACATGTATACTCAGTAAGGAAACCTAAAGGTCTCGTACATAGGTGGGGAGACAACCTAATGTCCCATGAGAACAACATAAGAACCAAAAACTAGAAAGGAATTATATCCACCCAACCTCACTAGGCACACTCACCAAAACACAAAACAATAGGTAGTAGTGTATAAGAACAAGAGTATTGGGTACCCCGCACCATTTCCCCCCACTAGCTAGCTGCTCTTCCTAACGGTAAACGTCCTGACGCTACCACACTCTTCCTGCCCACACACACCTGGGCCTCACAAACCACATATCCCGCATGCACACACCTGGGCCTCACAAACCACATAACCCGCCCCCACACACATGGGCCTCACAAACCACATATCACATCCCCGCCCGAACACACCTGTGCTTCATCCCAAAGATTCATGGAAGCAGAAAACCTTCCTGAAGATTATTGGGATAAAAACACACCAATCGAAACCTACTCAAAGAGTCTTGTGTGTAAGGTCGCCTCAATCCATCATAGCATATGGAATAAGGAGCAGAAGGAGCTAGTAGCTAGGGGGAAGATACCATCTCCCATGAAATTTGAGTGTTCGGCACTAAGTGCTCAACATGGGTGGGGTGCGACAAAAAACAAAGATACAGATACATATATGTATACCAAACACACAACCCAAACTATGGCTTCTAAACAGAGAAATTAAGCATGTGCCTCAGCACTACTACTACGAAGAATGCATACAACAAACAAACCCAACCCCATTTAGGGTTTCATGTTTCAACAGTATTAGTTCATTAGTTCCTTAACTACTGGGCAATTATCAAACCAGATCAAGTGTTTCGTATAATAAATCCATGACAACCACAAATCACGTTATATAGAACACAAGCAACACAAAACCAACAATTTTATCCTCAAACAATCCCCATTGATTGTTCCAGCGTTTAATTCATTATCATTCCCCACAGTTCATTTGTCAGCCTTCCACTTTCTTTTAACATCAAAAACCATTACAGCAGCCATGTTGCCACGATAACCATATCTCCACAACCGTATCACAAAGCAATGCTTGTGCCACATAATTTCCCCTTTAATATCATTTACTGTAGCCTCACTACCCATCCCATTCGTAATAACCCGGGATTCACCCCCGCTTTTCACACACCACGTAACCAAACCAACACCCACATGTTCATTATTCCATTTTGTTCAATTGTGGTGATCACACAAGGGTTCCAGATATTCATTTAATCATCCAACTTTACGTGAATAAAAAATTTCCATATTCCACAATGATTCCATAAAACGGTCTAGAAATATAGGGCAACATTTAATTGCGCATGAAAAGGCCCCCAACGACCATGATTTTTAGTAGGCATAAGCATATTCAATTCACAACATAACAATAGGATAAACAAGGATAAACCTAACAACTTCCCCATCCCCATTCATTAAGCCAGTTAATATATTTATTTAAACTAGTTCAACTATGTCTCATGAAAGAAAGAGGATACCCATCATGCATTACACACAAATTAGAGAGACAGAGGTAAAATCCCTACCTCAAAGGTTTTGGATGAAAGCACGATGGTCGAAGAACGCTAAAGAAATCGAGTTTATTCTCCATGAATCTTCTTTAGATATCCTATGCTAACACAGCCAAGGCCACATCTCATCACAAACGACATCCATACACATTTATCTAACCATAACAGACATAGATCTAAGAAGACAAGAAAATTGGAGGATCAGATCTAGGTAGATCTTACAAACCAAAAAAAAAGGATCAAATTCCTCGAGAAGCTGGCTTCGATTCACGAAGAGAAGCCTCTAGATCGCCTCCAAAACTCTTAAGAGAGGATCTTCCACGTCAAAGGAAGGGTAATCCCGAGTTATGGCTGATTAGGGGCTTTAATGAGGTGACTAAAGGCAAAACGAGTTAGATACACGAATTTAGGATCTAACATTAAGTGCCTGCATGATTAGTCTGTATGGTATAAAAAATCGAGCACTAGCCGTGTAGTAGTTTCTGCCATGACAATCACTCCTCCCATGGTTAGTCCACATGGTTAGCCTAACTATTCACTAACCGTGCAATAGCCACTGACCCCGACACCAACCATTCACGGTTTGGCTGCACGGTTTAGCCAAACTGTGGGCCAACCGTGCGAAAGTTTTTGACCTTTAGCATTCCTTAATGGTCCACCCAAATGCACCCCAAGTCGCTTTTACCTCCTTACACACCTTCAGCACCACATTTCACAATGGAATGGACCAGAGTGGTCCGGGCCATTACACATATCCTTCAATTAAATTTATTTTTAGTTCAGAAACAGAAAAATATATAGGAAATATGGAGGGTTCACTTGTTCCTCAATGTGAAAATAAATTTTTATATATTTTTCTCAACCAAGTTGATCCACTTCTCCAGAATTCATGCTTCCACAACTAATTTTAAAATCTAATTAATCCTTTAGATACATGTATCATATCACACCTATCATTTCATTTTGTGATATGGATCTTATTTATTTATCATTAATGTATTATTTATATTCTAATGCATGATTAATTCTATCCAAGACTTCTTATTGTGCTAGAAATATGGTGAAAAATACTCTAGAATTATGTACTGATTTATTAAATCCCTCACAAATAATTTTATCAACAAATGATTTTTATATTTAGTAAAACCACTCATGAAATTATCATTCTTCTAGTGGAATCTTCAATTTAACTCTAGCATGTGATTTTTCTCTGCTTCTTACAACTTTATTGCATTCTCCAAATCAGCTAAAAAATCACAGGAATATATTTAGGAATATTAATTTCTTTTTTGGAGCTTCCACATGGATACACATGAGTACATTATTAATATAAATATTCTAAGATGTAGAACTCGTGTTCCTCTTCATGGAAATGGTTTTTTATCTAAATTATATATGGAGTCCATGTATTTCATCCCATGAAAATTTTTTGGACTAATACGATTTTTATCATTTATTAGATTTCTACCCACTGTTGTCATTTATGTATCATGTTGTCCATATTTTCTTAATACAATTTGAGAAGTACATGTATAACTTTTCTCACCACATTTATTTAAAACGTAATAGGCTTAACCAATATTTCTAAAACAGTTTGAACGTGAATTTTTTTCTCAGTCTGTAAATGATGTGGCATTATATCTGGAATTATTCCCCTTTTATAAGATTATATTGTGCCATATAGTATAAATTATTGAATTCATAATAAAAAAATGTACAAATCTATTGAATCAACAACATTGATCTTGAAAACTTGATTTTATTTTATTTTATGATTATTGTCCAATATTTCCATCATAATGTTTTTGGGTAATCTTTCCCACCTACTCTGATTGTTGTGGGGAAGTAACAATTAGACATCTTATTTCCACCGTTGACATGGTTTCAGGTTCTTATCAATTTATCATCACCCATATTTTAAGGAGTATTTATTTAATCCTACAATTTTTATTAGAAATATATTAAATGAAATTATTACATTGGGATATAAATGGTAGCTCTTTCATTCCATATTTTCTGGAAATATCATTAGATTAAGTAATGATCTTCCTACCTTATGAAGAAGATAATTTAAGAGTAGAATATATGAAAGATAATTTTGTTGATACAGATACATACATCATTGATTGTGAGGTCTCAATATAAGTCTTTACAAAATTGTCCAATTTAATTTTCATTTCAGGATATCTCATGCTTGGGTAATTATTATGATCTTTAGAAAAAATCACTTTATCATCACAGTCATTCCTCATATTCTCAACACCCACCTGATGCAATACAATATTATCATAAAAAATGATTCAATCTCCTTGATCCGCTTGGTTTTGAAATCCAGTTGAAAATTCATTACATACATATAATATTTGTTCAATTTTTCATGTCCATATATGTATTATTTAAAAATTATCTCAAATACAACATTATTAAATTTATACCTTTGAAATTATTATTAAATATGAAAAATGAATATTTGTTACTTCCATGATGTCTGTGATAGTGATGAAATTCAAAAAACATTTTACATAGTGAATCCTCTAATTATTGAACTGACACTTATAGTTGTGAATTATAAAAACTAAGTACAGTGACAGTGCTATAAATACACTTAACCACTTCGTTTGGAAAATTATCTAGAATTTATATTAATTCAAAAAGAAGATCACCATGTTATTCATTGTCCCCGCAATAGTTCATTAGAATATGGATAATCAAAAATATAATTAATACATTTAAAAATATTATTACCATTAGTCATTTGTATTTCTCTATTATCTTTTGGATTCTTCTTTAACTTAGTTTCCACTCTTCTCTTAATATTCTTCTTTGTTTTTTTATAACTCCAAAAAAATTTATCCATGGGTGTGAAATATTATTTCTCTATTTGATTTTACACAAACACTTCTTGAAATACTCATGTAATAGTAGATTTTAAAAACAATTCAAGAAAAACTTTTGGATCCTTAGAGGTACATGTAATCTGATACCAATTGTAGTTCCCTAGGACCGATTGAAGAATAAGAGGGGGGTGAATCAGTGGTATACTTTTTAGTTTTTTTTCTTTTAATTTTATCTTCTTGAACATGTAATGGTTCTAGATCCACTCATATATATCTAAAAATATAAATTAATATGTATATATAATCAACGGGATCATAGAACATAGTATGTAAAAGGTCAGGTAAAAAGACATACTCCTTTCCATATTGGATAATCCCCCCAACATGGATTCTACACAATTTAAGAAGTTGATTGTAATGAATAAAGAAATAACTAGTTATATACCAAAATTTTCAATGATACAATTTATCATAGTTATAAAACCCAAACATCTTATATTATATTTATTATTGACTAGTTAGAGACCCTAGTATGAAGCCTCTTTATTTAATGGGTACACATGACAGGTCGAAAAAGCTTCTTCTAAATTGTCTTAATCTACAAATAGAAATATATCCATTTTCTTCTAGTTTCTCTCGAAACACATGAAATAGACCATATTACATGAGTATAATAGATCTAATATACTCATATAGAAATAAATATCTCCAGCAGGTTCTTGATATAATATTTTTGTTCATGAAACCCACTCACACCCGATCTTGAATTATCCAGCTCTTCTCACATTACTGAATTCTCAGACCAGGTTACCTTCTCCTGTAAGTATATTCTAGCTTCAATCTATTAAAATTATGATCTCCAGTGATGATAATCTATTTCATATATTTATATGTGGTCAATGACTCTTCCTTATTATGTTTAATTCCCAAACTCAAATAATGTGTGCATGTGATGCACACAATTTCTTATATATTATATTCTGAAAGATAAATACATTAAAAACTCAGTATAAAATTTCCTATAAATCTCCACTAAATTACATCATGTAATCATGTGTATTTCATGGACATCACAATTTATTATCCTCATTATAAAATTTAAATAGTACACTAAATTCACCTCATACACATGAAATTATCATAACATAGAATGTATGTTATGTGGCGTATTGTTGGTCCACTTATTTGATTCTTAGCATACTGATGATCGTATCATATTACACATCTGTTTTCTATTCCTTATATATTGATCATTTATTATTCTAAATTGTTCCAATGATCATGAAATTATCATAGGATAGCATGTATGATATGTAAAATACTATTGGTCTACCTCTTTGATTCACATCGTACAAATGCTCTGATCATATTTCACATCAATTTCTATTCCCTATATATTGATCAAACAGTCTGATAAATTACTCCAACGATCATGAAATGATCATAGAATAGCATGTATGGAATATAACCTACTATCAGTCCACTTATTTGATTCTTAAGAAACTGATTCTTTCATCATATAACACTTCACTTATCTATTCAATATACATACTTTAAATAGTCTTCCAAATTTTCCATATGATTATGAAATGATTATAACTTATCGTATATGATAATTCACATACAATTAGATGAAGTTATTGATTATTACCGAACTGGTTCATGCATTATAAAACACATCACATTTGTATTCATATTTTATTCTTCAAATAATGTGATAAATAGTTCTTATTATTATGATATGATCATAGCATAGCATATAAGAAAATTCTCATATTATTGGGTGACATTATTGATTGTTAGAAAATTGATTGTCAAATATGCTTTTTTTGAAGTTCTCATTTCACTTATCCTGTAATGAAAATAGCATAGAAGTTGAACACATAGCAAATCAATACCCTTATAATAGTGAAACACATAGTATTAAACCTCATATACAATTTTATCATTCTCTAAAAGATAAAGTATCTTTGCGGAATCCAAATGGAAAATAATAAGATCTTATGAACAAAATGAAAACATCTGTCTAATTATTGACCACCTTTAGAGAGAGAGCGTTGGCATTTTATTTTTAGCCAACAAATAGTGGTTATCATCCCATTGAGCAAATGAATATTATGCGATCATGAAATGTAGTTTATAGTGGTTTATCTCTTCATATCCACTATCGACATTGTTGTCCCAAATGAACATCACCCTAAAAAATTCTAATCATACAAGAAGAAATATTCATCATCTAAATACGTGGAAACCCATAATGGACCATCACTACCTATTTAATGGACGTTTTCAAAGAATTAAAATCCAAAACACGCATCATTTGAAAAGAAATCATCATTCACATTTCACCATATCATTTTATCTAATCGATTCCCATACAGAAAGATTCTCAAAAAAATATTGGAAATATAGTATGCTATATTATTCAAATCCACATCTCTAATAATGTATAGAATATATTTCAAATATAATATAACATCACATTATTGATGTATAACATTATATTCATTGGAATTTCAATTTTATTCTATCAACCTTCATTTATTTTCTCTTGAACGTACCTCAAAAAATATGCTAAACTTTTTATCTTCACATTAAATTAATATAGAATATCATATATGTCAAATAGCATACTGTAGATCCACTTTATTAATGTTTATTATACTGTAAAATGAATGTAAATTGTGTTCAATAAATATTGTTTTCTTTTACCATTAATGACCATAAAAAGTATGATAAATTGTTTATTTTCACATAAAATGAATATAACATAGGATCTATTTCAAATAGAATACTCTGTAATCACACAATTGATGTTTAGAAAATAGTTTCATTTTAATATGTAAACCATGAAATTTAATTGACATGAAAACATTATTCACAAACTCAACATCACAAAAAATTCACTTAGTTTGAAAAAAATCCATACATGGATGAATTTAAGACTTCGAAGGAGATTTTTTTGATCCCACATCCTACTTAACATTGTAAAAACTAATTCTAAATGAAAACCCATCATCAATACCTAATGAAAAATAAAGGGATATTACTTTTAATTCACGTAAAATCCACATGAATTTGAATATATTCCATAACATAAATAATAATCAATTTTAGAAACAATATGTCAATGTTAACACACACCCTTGAGCTTTATGGTTAGTTCAATAATCATCATATTTTCTTCTTCTTCATTATATATATATATATACATTTTCATGGTGAACTTATTTAAATATCCATCTTCACTTTATATAAATAAAAATTTCAAGCTATTCCACATGTTGTAGACAATGATCCTTCTCCATCAGCCCTTTTCTGGAATTCCGTTTATGATTAAAATAATGATCATCTTAATTATTATGTATAATTTATCTATACTGACATCAAATGGAATTAATTTAGTCCATAAAAATTCTACAGACATGACCACTTCAAGAATCACAATCTCCTTATATATGTATTCAATATATATTGACTTAATTATATACTAAAAAATAAAACATCAAATCTTTAATTATAAAATTGTGCTCTTCATAATATGTTTTGTAAATCTCACCAAACAATATCACATAGTGCATCAGACTGGTTCAAAACATCCCATGAGTAATTTTATGCTCCTTGAAGCATGTGTGTTGTAAGATTCACTCCCCTCTCATAAAGTGTCTCTAGATTGTAAAATATTGATAGACTAGTCTCATGCCACAAATATAAATCATGTGGAACTCCATCCCCTAAAAACATGGGAGGATGATGTTGTTGGAACACACACTCATCCTCATCCATAGATGAGGCATGCTATGTCATTTTCATAAAAAGTGTTTATAAATAAAGTAAATCTCTCATAAAATTGTTCCTCAAACCCTGTGCCTAGGATTATTTTTGGTTCCTAATTTGGAACTATAAAATGATCCAATGATAGACCATGTCCCACCACCTATGGATCATGTTTGTTTCCACCCTACTAGTGTGTGATTAGAGTTCTTCATTGTGGAATGTCTCTACAAATCCAATCACACACCACAAAAAAGATCAAAAGCATGAAATTCACTTGTAGAAGCATAAAAATGGTCAATACCTACTTATATAAGATCATACCACATAGTATTTTCTTAAATCCCGGAGTTCTAAAATTAACAGTCACAAAAATATCTAGCGAGACTACCTTATTCCCACTCAAATGGCAAGGGCAATGTCAATATCTCTATTTTAACATTTCAATTTACCATTTTATTTCACATTTATTCTACATTTCATTTTAATATGTTTAACTAAATGGATAACAAATTATGATCCAAAATGTCCTGTAATAGTCATAATCCAAAATACAATGTTCACCTAATTCAAACCATAACACATTACAACCCATGAAACCAATAGTATATGAATCAACGTGCCACAATTTGCTGTTAAGGGTGTATATTGTATCCTAATAAGGGAAAAAAAATTTATGTTATGATAGTAACTCTACGTACCAACAATTTTTTCCTAATCCCCTGCACAAAATATCTACAAAAACATTAGGTATTTCACACAAGGTACTAATCCAAAATTCATGCAGTCAAGCAATGCATCCGATATGGAATGACATGATTCATGGAATTTGATTTCTAGAATGTTCCAAAAATGATTCATGAGTTGAAACCCCAATCTCATTGGGAAATAGAAAAATATAGAATAAAAATGAACATAGAACCACAACTGAATTACCAAATGGTGGAATCAAATCAACTATAATAGTCAACTCCAGAAAACTATAATTTTCATTTTAGGAAATTTTTATTTTTCATATACATGGGTTAGATACTCCCTAGAGCTACTCATTACCAAATTCATATTCCTTCCTAAAACTCATATATTGTCTCAAAATAAAAATTCCAAGAAATAAAGGATCTGATACAACTTTGTAATGCCATGAATCCAAATTCCACTGACTGGTGTTCCGACCCTGGTTGGCCAGAGGGCCCCAAGCACATCTCCCCAAACTAAAGAGGATACCAAATAGTATCCAAGGCCTAGGTTATGTCTATGTGAAAAAATTAACTCTTACCAGAGTACCAAACAATGGTAACAATCATATATATCAATAGTGAATGAAGTAAAACAATAAATAAGAAGAAGGAATAGAAACTAAGGCCACTAGTCTAGTAACCCAAATTAGCAGAAGCACAATAATAAATAAACAAGAGATAACACCCAATGACAGATGTATACAACAATGAAAAAAATAAATATCATATACCATACTTATATTTAAATTCATGTGAATTTAAGGCAACCAATATAGGTATACATACATCAGTACAATTCATGTATCAAAAAACCAAAAAAGACAAAAAGAACTACCTAATAATATCATCACGAACCTCAGTTCTATCTGACTATCCCATGATACTATGAATGGATAAAACTCTAGATTCAGACTATGGGATCATTCCTCGATACCATCGTATATCAAAAACGTTTGTGTAGGTACCCAAAAACATCCTGAGACATGGTGTGAAATAAAATCCAAATAGGCCACCACCAACGATATCTACAACAACACAGGATGTGCCATACAAGATAACTAGTGTGAAAGGATTATAATAGATATGAAAGTAACACAAGTAACATACACATGAATATACTAATAATTGTAAGATGATACTATAAATCCTAATATGTATTCATATTAATCAAGGGTCACACTTTTCACATGAGGCAACTTTAAATCACAATTCAAACAAACTCCATGGCCAAGATGTATATCCAGTATCTCATACTAAACATTTATATCTATTATAACTTTTATATAATATCAAACACATCCATGAAGTATAATCAATAATGTTACAATTTCAACAATTGAGGCATGTAATAGGATTGTCAGACCCCACGGGGCCAGATCCAAGGAATATCAGACCAGGTCATTATCATTGAGTCCTCATAGCATTTCAATGGAATCTTGGCTAGACATGGATCCAAGTCTAAGGAGCATGTCAACAGACAATGTCTATTGTAAGCCTGTGAAATATGAATCCAACTTGTATCAATGCCCTATATATCAGAAAAAATCAATACCCAAGGATCTATCACATCTAAGGAGTCCACTACCATTATCATGACCTATGGTTTAGCACACCCATTAAAACCTATGGAAACAACCATCATTAAATTCAATTATCATTTCATACAATCACATTCCATGATCCCTTCCAATTCATATAGAAAATCCCATTAATATAAATTCAACAAGTTTATCCACTAACAAATCAATTCAAAATTTAGTATTTAAATAAATCACATCACGTGTAACATGGAAAATGAGGAAGACCATTTCCTAAACAATAAATTAATTTAAAATCATGTATAACAGTGCTACCTCTAACAATTCATGCTCACCAATTACACATTTGGTGGTTAAACAATAGTAAAATGGAAAAATTCACAAGGTCCTCTCCAAGTGTAGCCTTTGTTTGGGAATTAACCTCCAGAAATGATCAAATAACTAAAGGTAATATATAAAATTTTCAAACTCATTCAATTAAATTATTAAATTAATTATCTAATCACCCTCCAAAATTATTACATGCAGTAGAATGAAAACATGGATTTTAATCCACCAATCACCATGGGAATGGTAAAGACCACCTACCATAGGTCTGTTGTTGAGTGAAATTCTAGTATCACCTTCCGATCCTCCTCAGATCAGAAGAAAATGAATAAATGATTAAATAACTAAATATAAGGCATATTATCTTGCACCTAAATATCTTATCTTATATAATTAATGAATAATAACGACAAAAATGGAATAGATTAGTTACTTTTATGAATCCAACAAGATCAATGACACAAGGTTATTTGTTTATATGGAATAATGGGATCAAAAGAAACCAAATTGGGTCAAAGGGGAGATCTCAAATGAGTTCTTTCTGTAGTAATAAGAAATAAAAAAAAGGTTTTACTAGTTTTTAGTGGAGAAATGGTAATTTTCCCTCAAAAGGAAATACCACAAAGTTTGGATGCCTAGTTGGCCAAACCATGTACTAATATTTTTCCCTTTATTATATAGAGGTCTACCTCACATTGTTAGTGTGTGCGATTTTCTAATACATGCAATAATCATGTCTAAATCCACAATCTAAAATTATAGAGTCTATCATATAGGATTGGGCCTTTATCCATAGAGTTTACTCAAACTATGTAGGCTCCTAAAGACATGTGTCTAACATTGCATGATCTCAACAAAACCATGTGGCTTGGGAGTATAGTAACTCATATTCTTATGGTCAAGGAATTTTTCTTCATCATTTTGAGTTTTGGATTCAGAAAAAATCATGTACACCCTTCATACCCCTATTAACTCTAAGGGTAGTCATATGAGGCGATAATTTATCATTTAAACAAAAAAATATCCTTTCAACATACGGAAACCTATGATATTACATGGACTTATTTGAGTATTTATATCAATTTTATAAGAGGTTCAATCTCAATATCGATGAATCAGAATGGTATCAAGGAATATTTAGGTGTTATGATGGATTTATCTAGGTTAGCGTTGAGAAAAAAATTATAAAATTATCATAATCATGGAATATGTGAGTTTCGAAAGGATCAAGACTTGTCCACTGAAACTTTTTTTATAAAATATTTTAACACATATTTTAATCAAATTTGTAAATATTTTGATAAAATTATATCTTTTTATTTAATTATTTTAATTTTCATTAATGGTTCGTGAAAAATATAAAAATTCACAATTTATTTATAATTTATATGTATAAAAAAACTACATGAGAGGTAGAAACATAATTCTAACAACCTCTTCAAGAGAAAACACATGAAAATTATATTATATATTCTTATTTTGGATAACATTATTGATAATGGATATCATTCAATATGTATCTCATCACTACTACTTTCCCTGACTCAACCCTTAATATAATACAATGAATATTCTTGATATCTATGGGATGAAAACAAGTGATAAGGTTGTTGAACACATACCATTGTGATATATTTCAACATAAAAATAATATAAACCAAAAAATTCTTTACATAAATATCAAAAAATTTAATTATCGTGATAAAAACACAAATACTTCATAAAAAATTTCATCCAAAAAAGGAAAGAAAATAAAAACCCAAAATAGAATTCCATACATGCCTCCATAATAAAAATATATAAGTTAATACATGAAATATATAATACAATATAGATCAATATTAGTTTAGAATAGTGATACCAAAACATTTATGTCCAACGATAAACCCAAATTTTCAAAAAATTTCAAACAAACCATCTCCATGTGACCCATGGTTAATACCTAATCATTATTCAATTAAAACATTAAGAAAGTGTCTATGGTATACTACCAAATGATGTAACTCCCATAAAATTTACTGTATCATGAATATTAATGTCTAAATTCTCAAAAACATGTGTATGTAGGGTGTGAGTTAATACCCAATAGGATACTTCCATGAATCAATGTAACTCTTTTCTTAAGATAGATCCAAATGATAATATGAACTATAATTAGAATGTATACATTTATGTATAATTTTTAAAATAAATCCAAATACATTAATTTGTTTTTTATTAAAAAATATTTTTTATATAAACTAATATTACTTAATATGAAAATAATATCACATAACAATCATATATCACTAGGAACATTGATAATCAATACATAAAGAAAGTAAAAAACAAAAGAAATTATGACATGAATGAAAATATAATATCTATTTGAGATAGTCATGAACACTCTTATGGATAAACTATCATCCTATAATATAAACCTCAATGTATCAAAACCTTGATTACACCCTCTTACTCAATGAGATGAAACCCTTATTTAGAGATAATTGATAACTGATGACCTATGGCTAGAGAAAAATTTGAATGATGGTATCCCTCATCCTTGATTTCATACTTATCCCTAAAGGAACTCATGTACACCAATATAATATAATGAAATAATTTATTAAATAATATCCAAAATTTACTAAATACATAAACCAAAGAACCCTCAACACCATATACCCCTTTATAAATTCCATAACGAAGTAACTGACATGAAAATTTTGTTATTTATAAAAAAGCACAACTAGAGGAATATCATACATATGAAATCAAAAATAAAAAAAATAATCATATAAAAATCACTACAATTAATGTTATAAAATAGTATAAAATCATAAATCCTCTTTTATATAAAATTTATCACTTGTAATTTTTTTGTAAATTCATTTAAATGAAAAACATATCATAGATACTCTTTAAAAAAACTTATGGGAATTAGAATTAAAACTGAATGAATATTATTTTAAACCCATGGAAAAAACATTATTCTATGGATTAAAATACAAAACACTTTTGAGAAATCTTTAATGTATATAAAGTATACATTTAATTATTATAATTACCCTTATAAACACATATTGAAACAAATTCACCAATGGTATTTTGAAATAAAATTTACTGGCATTAAAACACCCATGTAAATCCATTGTCAGCTAAATTACTTCTTAAAAAAATGTGATATTAAAATTTTAGAATCCCCCCAAAATACCAAAAAATGACACATTTCAATATTTAGATATAGCACAAAACTATGATTGGAAACCCTGGAAAATGAGTAAAAGAACATGTAAGATCAAGGAATGAGGATAGAAAAGGAGAAAAATAGAAAAAGGAATTGATGACAAATATCATGTTTACCTTATATCTTTACAAGATAAATAGAGTTAGCTAAATGATGTAAATGGATGAGAAGATGAAATTTCATGGATAATCTCTTGGAGAGATTATGTGAAATGGTGGAGGAAATATTGGAAAACCCCAAACAAGGATAAAAATAAAATGATAGATGATTATTTTTTAGTAAATATCATATTTTATATACACATTTTGGGAATTTCTGTACCCAATGTGAGAAAATTATTTAGTAAATACACACCCACTACATAGTATGGTTTTATATTAAATTAATATATGAACCAAAGATGAAAAATAAATATAGAATGAACCCTCCCATTTGAATGGTTGAGTTGTTTGATTGGGATGGACTTTGTTCTAGTCATAGATCAATTCCTATCACATTATTTCTATAATTTAAAATTTTTATCTCTCAAATCACAAAGAATAATTTCAGTAATATAATTTATACCAACCATTGAATATATGTGTGTTACCATTATCCTCACCATTCAACTATCTACCCTAATAAATTAATCAATGATCATTATTGGAAAATATGTGAGGCTATTTCACCATATCACTCCATTATGATTTCAAGTCACATGGTTATATTTTCCATGATATCACAAAACAAATACATAAGGGATAAATTTTCACAATAAAACCATATTGTGATGATCAATGATACAAACTATTTTCTTCACTATAGTGGAATTGACTTGCAAATCTATATCATCTCATTCAATCACAAGATTGAGGGTCGATAAATATTTAGTTAAATGAGATACATGAAATAAATCATGTATAGATTTGGATTTTTATGGTAATAGTGGATGGTATATCACTTTCATGATATATTCCTCTATTTCAAAAGGTTTTACATAAAAATGTAGAAGTTTAACATTCATAACCAATCTATGATTTAACACATGAAAATAGTCTTTATGAAACACCCTATCCAACTTAAAATGTAATGTACCATCTTGAGTGACCTAATCCATACCCAACTGGGAGTCACTATATTGCATCATGAGAATCTCCCTATACACCAGTGGCTATTGAATAATATAAAAAATTTGATATAGAAATGGGGAGTATATTACCACAAAATAAAATTCTATAGATCATTCCTGGTTCAACCAATAATTTACATGATCCATATGTATAAAATATGTACCTGAAACCTATTGAAAATTAACATGGATCCAAATGGACTATGAATCCTAGAATATGTTAGTATTAAAATAACCATAATAAGTGATAACATATTATTGAGCTTAAAAAAAATATGAATAACTCAATGTAATGAGTAATATAATAAAAGGAATCAAAGGGAACTATATGTAAAAAATAATCTAATCATGTAGGATGATATTGATACAATTAAAATGAAATATAAATTTAGTGGCCTCTATCCCAAGTCATAAAAACCATATTAAACCTCAACTAGCCTATTAGTCTCAAAACAAACATAGAGATTTAATAAAACACCTATAAATGAAATTACATATGATGGTGTACCCTTGTACCAAAAAAACTTATGTTGTGCATATTTGTTGGGGTGAGTCCAATGAAACTATAAAATATCATACTCACCTTTATAAAATGGGTGATTTTGTATTCAAGTGTATATACATGAAATTGATGGAATTGTGTGAAATTAAATACCCAATGTAACTCACCCTCTGTAAACATAACATCAAATTCACATATCGTGCAAACATACAACTTTGTGTTTAGAAGACACAAGAACTTTGATAAAAAATTCTGATACTTCCCAACATAAGCCTTGTACCACCTTCATGCATATGATGATTTGTATACCTTCATGAAATAATAAAGTGTACTAAATTGATCTATTGTCAACAATTATAACCATTATGAGGTTTCTCCAAATCCACTAGGCTTTCTCTATAATTTCCCACCTAACCCATCGTTCATCCCACTATGCATCAATAATGAAAAACCTGAAATATCATATGATGCTATGATAAAAAAAATGATATAAATTTATTCAATAATATAGGGATTAATAATCAATCATATGTGAAAAAATAAAAAATAAAAAATGATCAGGAAAAGAAGTCCCCAAGATTCAAGTAACAATAAATAGTAGTCCCTTTATAAAATAATAGTAGGAAAAGGAATGCATCCCAACCACATGTAATAACATAACCCATCGTCAACACCCTTCACAACTCATCATGCCAATCACTTATGTAAATTTTAGCAGCCAATCCATATATCATCAATATATTGATCAAAAATATCATAAGTCATCACTTCTGATGGATCTCCCTCCATAAAGATACAACTCTTAAAATATAGCTCAATCACATAGATGTTACAAATAAACCACCATCAATGTTAAATATTATGTCTTATGGTCATGTCCTGACCTCACATGGATAATTGGGATTATTTGATTCCGATATATTTCATATAGCCTTCTATTACCTCACTAAGATTGATGACCAAATCCAATAGTTGAAATTATTCCATTTATATGAATCTGAATTCATATGGGGGATATCATATGAAGAATAAGTTTTACCCTAATTTGGAAAATCAATAGAATACACAACAATGAAACAAAAGTACATAAGTTCCTCAAATATAAGTGTTCTTCTATCATTCTCCCTTGTTATCACTGGTAATAGGTATTTACATATTATCAATAGATATACAACAAAAGTCTCATTTCTAATTAGGCTATGTTCCTAATCACATTATCAGATACTTTGTATAAGGTATTATTTTCTTGGATAACCACATAGATAATGTACCTTTAATTCCATAAATTACCCATTAGATATAGATCATGGGTAAATATAACACATAGATCAAAACCCATGTAACTATTTTATTCCAGAAAACATAAAACATTTTGAGTAACTCAAACTTCAACTATTGATGTCAAATCACAAAGCACCCTTATAAGGAACTTAGTATGACCAGCCATCATCCTAAAAATTTCAAGGATTTCATAAATTACAATTCTGAAAAACTCACACATCAATCAGTCAGAGTTATATAACCATACGCATAATGAATTATTCCAAAGTTTTATAGATCTATTTCTCAAGTAATACAAATCAAAATATCAAAATAGTCCAATAAAACCTTTATATGATTAATTATTTCCCCAATGGTTCCAGTTGAATCGCAATAAATGGGATAATATATTTTTAACCACAAAAAATAATCATATAGAAGCCTATAATCATTAAAAAATAGTTGTCACCCACATCAGGGAAAATAAAGAAAAAAAATTATAAAAAAAGAACTCACAGATTAACTTTTAAAACTAAGTAAAATTCTTCATATATCTAATTGAAAATATAAAACCAAAAAAATATATATTATATGGAAAAGGAACCCCATCTCATTTTTCTCAATCAAGGCCCCATAATTAAAATCACACACCAAAATCATTCAAATTAAAAAATAATTGTGAAAAAAATTAAAAAATAACTCATAGCAATTAAAAAAAATATAAAATAGAAAACTATAACTCATTCGACCCTGGCAACACAACCAATCAATTTAAAATACTCTATGTTACATAAATAATATTAGTCTATACAAACCCATCCAAATATATAATATGAGATCAAATGAAATCATAAAATATTCTAAATAGTGTAATAATGAAAAAAATACACATAGTATAAAAAAGTACATGATAATGTATAGGACACCCACCTAAACTGGAGATCTATAATAATCATACTAGCTTCTAACAAACTCCATTGATCTCAATATCACCTATCACATCAATAAACCTCATAATATATAAAACAATTAGAAAATACATCAATGAAGTATTTTGTGTTATGTTTCTGATATGGATGTTAGAATACATTCAAATTTTTCTACAAATTCATATCTAAATGAAAGAAGTGTTTTGGAAGAATATTGAATATTTTTTCTTTTATAAATATCAAAAGGAACACCATGACAGCAATTGTCATGACATGATGCATTTATTTTAGGAAATTGAAAAATGTTTGAGAAATTTTTATATATAAGGGTTTTAAAATACATTGAATGTTCCATTGAAAACATGCATGAATTTTTAGACTTTGTTATAAGGAAAAGAAAATGAGACATTCCATGAATCATTTGGTAACATTTTTATCCATTCATGGTAGAGGCTCCAACACTGAACAATGGAATTATGGCAAATAATATCATTATGATAGGAACTCAGTTGAATTAAGATTTTTGTTATATTAATCTAATTCATTATGTTATACCATATGAGAATATTTCATGTCGTGAAGTGTCATAAATATGAAAATATGTACAATTTCATTAATATGAAAGTGTATTTTGATGAGGATTTAATTATATGAAAACATATTAATTTTATTTATTAAAGGGATATAAATTAATTATTATGTGCTAGGTATGGACATGAAATGAAATGATTTAGGTGGATTCTTTTTGTTTTATCATTTTTAGGTGTCTACTATATAGAGTTGGATCATGCCATAAAGATACATTTTACATGAGAAAATAATTTGGCATTCTGGTTACCATATTGTGGCATGGAAGTGGTTTTAAATTCTAGTTTCTAGGAAGTAAGTGTTTCTAATTCTTGGTTTCAAAATTGAATGAGAATCAGAATATATAGAATGAGTCTCACTATGAACAGGTCAATTCTATAATTGGGAAAAAAAATTAAAATAAGAAAAAATATGTGAACATCAATGAATTGTACACTTCCCTTTAAAGGACATTAAAAAATGATATCAATAGTTATATATAAATAAATTTCTAGTGTAGACGGATTCAAAAAATATAGAATATATATTTATTGAAAATAAAGAGAACATAGTGGATCACATAATAGATAAGCATTAATGAATAAGTTATGTATATATAAAATATGTGTTTGAAGGAATAATGGAGAATATGAAGTATTCTAGGCCACATGTAAGAAAGATAGAAGAAAAAATAAAAGGGATATACATTTCAATATAAAACCGGAATATCATGGAGTTCATAACATTAATGAAACTCGAGAATATTTATACACAAACACGTGTGTAATTTCTATATAATAATCATATAAAAAACATATCATAAGCAGAGTGGATAGATACTTCAGGTAGGGATAACAGTTAGTAATCAATCTTCTTGTGATTTTTCAAAAAATAATGTGATCATATGGATGCATAAAAATGAAAAAAATGTATTATTAATGTTTTATTAGCATTATCAAATAAAAATTTGATTCTCATTATAGTAGCCTGGTTTGGATGAACTGGGTAAGAATATTTATGACCCTATTTCATTTACTTTACCAATTGATATCAATTGTGTGGGATATATTATTCTTAGAAATTGTGAAACTAACTCAAGGAAGATAGTTATTTAAATAAATTTATAATCCTTGGTTTACCCCCTCATAGGGTATTGAAAATTTTTGGGACAAAAAAGTGTTATCAAATATATATATATATTTTACATTTTTCTCTTTTAAGAGATATCAACTGCAATCAATCCCTACACAATTCTAATATTTGATGATAATAATTTTAAAATATGGAAGAATAAAAGAAAATAGTTTTGATCTAATGAAACAGATGCCTACCTCGATACCTTGAATGGGATGTTAGCAAGCATTAATTTCAAATAATTAATAGAGAAATATTTAAGAGGTATCAATACCAATGATAGAAGAGTCATTGAAATGGGAGGATTGTTATACAATAAGAAATATATGAAGATGATGTCATCTAAACACTCCCGTTAAATGTGGAAAAAAAATCTCAACATTTATGATGGTGATTCCATGGTTTGTGAAGATAAATTTTTGTTACTATGGATCAAGTATGAGGATTTAAGAATGCATCCGAAAAGATTTCAATGATAAATTCATGGAATAAGTGAGTATTCTTATTTATTAAATGAGAAAAATGAATCAATTAATTGATTATTTAAAAATAATAACGTTGATCCTAATAATTTTACCATCATGTTTCAATGAAAGGTTCATGGTTCTTGAAGACCATTACACTAATGTTGTGGTGTTGGATATAATTTTAAACACCTCCATTTCCACTAAGATGAGAAAAAATGATAATGTGTACATTTCAATGAATAATTCATAGGATGTGGAATTCGAGGAGAATAATAAATGAACTTTAGATAATGTTATTGAAGAAATAAAAGTTGATGAGGCAATGATAATCATTTCATCAAACCTTAAAATGGAAAATGAAATATTTGAAAGCAATCCTTCACTTCCCTATTTTCATTGTGGAAATGCGGGGCATTATGCTTCTGGGTTTCAAAATAAATTATGATATGAAAATAATGATAATGAAACCATTCATATACTATTTATGGGTGTAGAAGGAATGATATATTCATAGAAACAAATATCTAAAAAAAAGAAATTTCTTTATCAGTAAAATTATATATCAATGGATAATAAAGTGTAGTAAATTGATCATTGTTTGGACCAAAATGAGGAGGCCCTCATCGAAAAAATATATAATGTAACACCCCGACCCCAGTTACCCAGATTCGATGCATTATTTAAATACATTGGCATGTTAAAAGGAATCAAGTCCCGAAGGATTGATCGACTTAGCAGTCTTGGAAAATAGATTACACACATGAATATTACATTTCATACAAAACAACTTAAATAATACTTTATGAATGCCATTATTCTCTTGGCATAACCATGCATAAAAATCACAATACACTTCTTGGAATACTGGGTAAATAATACATAGAATGGGGTGAGCTCAAATAATCAGTAAGGGTAAGCAATACAGATGAAACTTTCAAACATAAGAATAATCATTTAAGGAAATGTATAAAACTAAAAAAAAATCTTTTAAACTTGAACTTCATCATCATATGGTAGAAATAAAATGAAATAATTCCATTTAATTATTCACATGGATATTCTACTAATAAAATAATCATATGAAATATCAATAACAAATTTCCTAATGATGGAATGAATAATGTCGAACATTAATTTCTGTGTCAAGGTCTCGTGTCATGACCTAAAGCATAACTGTAACCGGAACCCAACCCAGAGAGCCTCTGTAACCGGACTCCAACCCGAAGTGCCTCTAATAACCGGACACCAACCTGGAGTGCCTCTATTAACTGGACACCAACAGGGAGGGTCTACTGTAACTGGACCCAACCCGGAGGGCTTTCTTTTACCAGTCCCCAACCCAGAACATACTAGTCCAACACATTCATCTTAAGAAGAGGATGAAATATAACATAAACATTCGTATGAAAACTAGCATACGAAATTCCAAAGCATTAATCATAAGCCATTAATGGCATAAAAACTACTTATCCATAGTCAAACATGTCACAAAACCTTAAATAAAATATGGAATATTTTTTTCATAATAAATCAACATTAAACAAGTCTAAAATTTATCAAAGGATGTTGACATAGATGAAATCAAAACTATTTGAGAGAAATATCTCTTTTTTTGAAATCATTTAAAAGTGAAAAAATTATAATAGAAAAAATTTACTTTGAAATATTCTTATAATATTATTAGGGATGCTTCAATGATTTTATAATGTTGGAAAATATCCACACTCGCCGTATATGTTAAGAAAAACATTCTTAACTTAATTCTGTCGAAAAGGTTAAAAAGGACCTTGTTTGGGAAACGACAGAAAGATTCCATTATATACTTCTTTTAAAAAGTCAAACAAGGGTATAAATGACTTTAACCCATATTATGTAAAATAGTAAGAATGTTTTGAAATAAAATTTAAGAAACATGGATGTGGATTATAAAGAGGTCCCAGTAGATAATTACGTATTAACATCCTCAAATAATGAAGAGATTGTGAAATAAACCCATACCAATTTGGTAACATATGAAACATAAACCCCATGAAAGAGGTATCATACAATGAATATGTTGATACAAATAAACTAATGTTTATTACTCAAATAATAAAATTATGGGCAGTACATACACCACACAAAAGGTAATAGTGGCAATATGGTATGAATTTCACGGGAATAAGGAGTGAGATGAAAACCCCTTACCTTTCTCTTTCCTTTAGTCGAGGGTACATTTAGACACCAGTATAAAGACTATTGTATGTTATTAAATTATACTAGAACAATATTAATATTTATGATATCATAAATTATTCATTTATGACTTTATAATACCCATTTAACTATAATTTCCAAGTTTTATTAATATTTCGAGTAATAATCACTTTCTTTATCGTACGTGTTTTAACTTGTTACTCATGATTGTATCACTTAGATCATGATTTAAATTCTTACAGAATATAAAACCTGATCTATAAATCATATATATTTAGAATATAAATATGTATAATAGATATATATATGAAATGGAAGACACCGTTTATGGAGACGGTAGTCTGTATGTACGCATTAATGCTGTTTCCATATGTACGCATTAACGCATTAACACTATTTACGTATTTGAGAGAAATAGATCTAGTATATTAAATAATTATTTTTAATATATATTTTTATAATATTCGATGAATGGTGAACTTGGAAATGAATCACATCGCATCGTGGAGACGGTAATCAGTACGTACGCACGATCGAAAATATCATTATTTTGATATTAATATAATATATAATTGGATGTTATATAATAAATAAAGAATATTTGTCATGTTATATTTATTATTTACATAAAATACACATAATTATTATTCCCATCTAAATAATAATGTATTGAATTACAATTACACCACGACGTGGAGACGGTAAGACGTACGTACGCACGTATGGTGGCATGTCATTAAAAGGGTGGATAGAATAATGAATTTGGTTGTACCATCATTATAATAATATCATAGTATATAGAAGATAATGGAATTATTATTTTAGAATGGAAACAACAAAGAAAAAGGAAGTGGATGAAGAAAGGAACTTTAAAGACGGTGGTGAAATCATTTCCTCTTTTTCGGTTTCTTCCTTTTTATTTGATCAATAGGGATCAATATAATGGCTTTATGATAAAACTAATGCCTCTAGGTTAATGTGAGGGATTTTGGGAGGATATTTGGTCAGGTTTTGGCAGAACCAATAGGATTTGAAGTTATGAATTATTTGTTAGAAGTGATATCCTTTTATAACGGGGAGGAGGGGATCTTTAGGAAAAACTTAAAGTATTATTTTATAATAAAATAATATTCGGATTAGAAAGGCACAAAATGAATTTATTTTGAGACTTAGGTGTTTTGTGTCTAAATAATTTCAACAAATAGGTTTAATAAATGTTTAAGTTACCGTTTTAACCTTATTTTTTAGATTTTACTCTTACTTAAATAGTTTATCATTTACCGTGTCTTCTTGTATTCTTACTCTAGATGGTTAATAAAAATAATCTAAACTTACAAGAGAACCTCAAGTGGATAATTAATGATATATATTATATTATTTAAACTCTTTGGAAGAACCTTACATTTTTAGGAATATTATATCAACCCATAATATAGTATTTGATTTAAACCTTGATTTATGTCAATTTTGTCACTATTTGGTAATTTGTTTTTGTGAAAGTCATCACAACATGATTACTTAGAAAAATATACATTTAATCATACCTAAAATGTCATATTCACCTAGAAAATTCTTGTATGGCATAAAAACTTTGAAATTATATTTATTTTAATATTTATAATACCATTTATTTGATTCATTCATCAATACGGTAATTACTACATCATCATTGCGTCATAAATAAATTTAATTGTTTAATGTCTAAAAATTTAAAAAAATAATATCATGTAGGAAATATTTTTATCTTTCTAAATAATATTTATATTCAAAAAAAGGACTAATATAACACCATATAATAATTAATTAACTAAAAGAGTTTTGTTTATATCATTTTTCCTTTACTTTATGTTAATTAATCTAAATTGTAATTATCCCTCCCAAGCGGCTCAATAGGGTCCCGAAATCAACCCAAAGATACCCATGGTCTTTAATGACTCATCCAATAAGGTTTCAACCCGTGTTAAGGTAATTTTTAATTATTATAATATTCTTCTTTCCTTAAATTACCTTATTTACCTTTAACCGCGATAAATAAAAGTCAAAAATTACTATTCACTGAAAATTATTTTTATTTTATTGAACCAAATTTTACTAACTAATAACAACCATGTATGTCAGATTTTTGAAATCCAATTCATAGAAGCGGAAAAGTTTCATTTAATTGAAAAATCATTTTTTATCTTCCACTTAGTGGTTTCACTATTCATCAAAAATTGAAGTTTTTCAGACCAATTAAAAAAATTCTCCCTAATCTATAATTGATATTCCAAATTCAAAAATTATGTATATTTTACAAAATTAAAAACATATAAGTTGAATTAATTAATTTTATAATTAATTCTCGTTGTCAAAACAAATAGCATTTTTTAAGAAACGATATCAATCAAAATATTGACAATTATTTATGTCCAATATCAATGTGAAATTAATTATAATGTCCAACATTGGATAAAATGGTAGAAATATATTCAAAATATACTTTAAAACCATGAAATATTATAATTTATCACTATAAATTATTTTGATTAAAAAAGTTGTTTTTTATTATTGTTTAGTATTTTTCATTACTCCTAAAAAATTGGAAGTTCTCAGAAAAATACAAAAAATTCAACTTAGGATAATTTTGATATTAAAAATCCAAAAATGAAGTCCATTATGAAATATATAATTTATATAATTTCAAAAAGTGGGTATTACTATTCATAACGACTACATTGATTGGTCGCGGTGTGTTAGAACTCGTGGTTGCGTACAACACACACTACTGTATTATTCAAAGAGAAGCATACCATGGAATCTTGGGGTGATAAATTCACCCCTCCTTCAATAAATTGTGTCCTTGCAATTTGAAAATTTTCTTCGAAAATAAAATGTTGAAAATATAAAATACCTTTGCAAAAACCCACATCAGAAATTAGCTTAATAAAATTTAGTTTTAATAAGAGGAAAAATGGAATGAAAAAGTTACGACCAAATTTTGATCTCGATTATAAGAACATTGGTGGAAATTAGAGAAAAATAATTGGAGTAAAAATGTAAAAATTTATAGGGAATAATTGAGTTCATCAATCACAATCAATTTTAGAATTGTGGGTCTCTAGGCCACCAATCTCTGAATACTTAAAATATCATCGGTTCAACAAAACATAAGGTATTAGTATAACTCATTTTTAGTTTTAAGATCCCTTACCTAAAGATTACGAATTAATTTCTACATAGAATAAGGGAAGAAATTATATATACTTGGCAAGTAGTGTTCCATCCTTTAACTAATTTCTACCAAAACTCATCTTTCACTCTAAATGATTTCAAATATATATATATATATTTTTTTTATCCTAATTGTATAGGATTCCAAAAATAATTAATTTATAATTCACATCTTAGACCCTTTAAATAACTATATTATTCAACCCAGGACATCATGTGGGTCAGTGATAGGTGATACACCCATGTCGCCCTTCATATGCGAGTTCAAGTCTCGCGGTCTTGTTGGATGCGACAATTTGTCGTCCAACCTCTGGGTTGTCCTTTTATAACAATCCAAAAATAAACGTAATAATAGAATCCAATTTCAAACTTAATCCATTAAAACCCTTGGAATTATCCAAAATACTTATATCAAAACTCTTAGTCCAATGTTTATAAGTATGTTAAACATAATGCTGATCAATTTTCAAGGTAATGACATGTGAACGCCTTCATCGTGTATTCTTTTACAACACCGCAACATCATGAATTACCAAAATAAACAGTCTCTTATTCCAAAATCAATACCTCATTATCATGACCATATTAAGGATTACCCTTCCTTCAACCATTTATTTTCCAAAAAGTGTAGCTTACTATTAAGTCACTTTTCATAGAACCATATAATCTCAAATCCTCAATAAAATAGTACTGTAGTACAATCATTATTTATCTCTCTAAGTCATGTAACCAGTATACCGTTGATACGACACTCAAATGAAATAATTCTATATTAACAACATAAGAAAACTAGTCATTATTCTTCATCTGTGGTAGTATCATTACATGATTATTATCCAATAGCATCATTTGCGGCATAGTTTGATGACTGTGACATTGGTTCATGTAGTGTCCAAACTCCTTGCAGATAAAGCATTGTACATTCGAAACCTTTTTCTTACCCTTGTAGTCATGTACTTGGGGTCCTTTTTCTCTAAACTTATAAATACTCCCATTCCCTTCACGAATTTTCCAAGGTGATTCTTTCCACAGTTATCAAATATTGGAGAATAATTCTTTTCCTTCTTCCCTTTATCTGTCCTTCTCTCTGCCATCCTTTCCTTATCTGGCTTCCCTTCATAGCCATAGAAATCCGAAGATACTTTACTTATCTTATAAGCATGTGATATTATTTCTTCATATGATGATAATACATGGGATACTATTTCTCTTCTAAAATATTTCTTAAGACCATGAAATTTATGATCCTTCTTACTCATTGGATCATGCGTATTACTGGAGTTCTCATTCTTTCTACCGGGTGCCATTTATAAACAATGGAATACACTAGATTAGATTATGAATAGAATTACCTAATCCCAAACTTGTAAAACACTTAACATAAATTAAACAGTTTATGGATATAATCCATAATCATAAAAATGTCATCTTTAAGGAATTATATAATCACAAACCATTAATAATGGTTTTTAAAGAAAAGTAGAATAATACTAAGCATATCCCTCGGGAGTGTCGTAACCAAGAGTGTAGCAATGCCCTTTGTCGTGCTTTAGTTCCCGTTCGAGTCTAGCTCAAAGCAGTGTTTTCGGGTTTTACCCCTAGGTACATCTTTTCCAGAGCCTCCTCTACCTTCTCGTATCCAGACACTGATGTATTGATTGGAAAACTCAGAAAATCTCTACAATACCAAAATTCTAAAAAGTTCTTCTATACTAATATTCAATGTTTATCTTAGGTATATGTGCTATAATCAGAGTTTATCTAAATCTAGCTTCTAATTTTATTGATAAAATTCCTCGGAAACCAACTCTACACCCCGACCCCAGTTACCCAGAATTGGTGAATTATTTTAATACATTGGCATGATTATAAGGAATCATGTCCCGATGGACTGATCGGTTTAACAGTATTGGAAAATAGATTACACACATGAATATTATATTACATACAAAACAACATAAATAATCCTTTATGAACTCCATTATTCCCCCCCGCATAACCTGACATAACAATCACAATACCATTCTTGGAATCCTGCGTTAATAAAACATAGAAAAGGGGTGAGCTCAAACGCTCAGTAAGGGTAATCAATACATCAGAAACTTTCAAAAATAAGCATAAAAATTCAAGGAAATGTATAAAACTAAAAAAAATCCTTTTAAACATGAACTTCATCGTAATATGGTAGAAATGAAATGAAATAATTCCATTTAATTATTCACATGAATATTCTACTAATCGAATAATCATATTCAATATCAATAACCACTTTCATAATAATGGAATGAATAATTATGAACTTTAATTCTTTGTCAAGGCCTCATGCCAAGACCTAAGGGATAACTGTAACCAGAACCCATCATGGAGATCCTCTGTAACAGGACTCCAACACGGAGTGCCTCTAATAACCAGACACCAACCCATAGTGCCTATAATATCCGGACACCAACCCGGAGGGTCTGCTGTAATCGTACCCCAACCCGGAGGGCTTACTTTTACCGGTCCCCAACCCGGAACATAATTGTCCAACACATTCATCTTAGGAAGAGGATGAAATATAACATAAATATTCTCATTAAAACTAGCATATGAAATGCCAAAACAGAAATCATAAGCCATTAATCGCATAAAAATGAATCATCCATATTCAAACATATCACAAAGCCATAAATACAATATGGAATATTTTTATCATAATAAATCAACTTCAAATAAGTGTAAAATTTATCAAAGGATGTTGACATAGATTAAATCAAAACTATTTGAGAGAAATATCTTTTTTTTTTTGAAATCATTTAAATGTATCATAATTATAAAAGAAAACATTTACATTGAAAATTTTCTTATAATCTTGTAAGGGAAGCTTCAAAGATTTTATAATGGAGGAAAATAGCCGCACCCACCATATATGTTAAAAAACATTCTTACATTAATTCTGTCGAAAAGGATAAAAAGGGCCATGTTTGGAAAACGACAGAAAGAATCCTTTATAAACATCTTATAAAAAGTCAAACAAGGTTATAAATGACTTTAACCCATATTCTGTAAAATATTAAGAAATTTTTGAAATAGATTTTTAAGAAACACAGATGTGGATGATAAAGAGGTTCCTGTAGATAATTACATATAAACAACCTCATATAATGAAGAGATTGTGAAATAAACCCTTACCAATTTGGTAACTTACGAAACATACACCCCATGAAAGAGGTATCATACAATGAATATGTAGATAAAAATAAATTAAAGTGTATTACACAATGAATACAATTATGTGAAGTATATACACCACACAAAATGTAATAGTGGAAATATGATATGAATCTCACAGGAACAAGGAGTTAGATGGAAACCCCTTACCTTGCACTTTCATTTAGTCGAGGGTACATTTAGCCTCCTATATGAAGACTGTAGTATGTTATTAAATTATAAATTAACCATATTAATATTTATGATATCATACATTATTCGTTTATGACTTTATAATACCCATTTAATAACAATTTCCTTGTTATATTAATATTTTGGGTAATAATCGATTTCTTTATCGTACGTGTTTTAACTTGCACTATTGACTGTATCACATAGATCATGATTTAAATACTTCCAGAATATAAAACAAGATATATATATATATCATATATATTTAGAATATAAATATGTTTAATAGATATATATTTGAAATGGAAAACACCATTTATGGAGACGGTAGTCCGTACGTACGCATAAACATTATTTCCGTTTTCATATAGTATTGAACGGAAATAAGTGAATAAGATATATGTAAGTACATAAATACTTATATATATATATACATATATCTCCATTATATTACATAAATTATAGTAATATATAATTTTATAATCGTCGATGAATGGTGAACTTGGAAATGAATCTCATCGCGTCGTGGAGACGGTAATCCGTACATACACACGGGTGAAAATATCATTATGTTCCTATTAAAATAATATATAATTGGATGTTATATAATAAATAAATAATCCTTATCATGTTATATTTATTATTTACATCAAATAATATTCATTATTATACCCATCCAAATAATAAGGTATTTAATAACAATTACACCACAACGTGGAGACGGTAAGCTGTACTTACACACATATGGTGACATGTCATTAAAATGGTTGATAGAATAATTAATTTGGTTGTACCATAATTATAATACAAAATAGTATATAGAATATACTGGATTTAATATTTTAGAATGGAAACAACCAAGAAAAAGGAAGTGGAAGAATAAAGGAACTTGAAAGAGGGTGGTGAAATCATTACCTCTTCTTCAGGTTCTTCCTTTTGATTTGATCAAAAGGGATCCTTAGGATGGTTGTATGATAAATAAAATGCCTCTAGATTGAATTGAGTGAAGTTGGGAGGATATTTGGTCAGGTTTTTTCAAATCCAAAAGGCTTTGAAAGTATGAATAATTGGTTAGAAGTTGTGTCCTTTTATAGGGGGTAGGATGGGGCCTTTTGGAAAAACTTAAAGTATTATTTTATAATAAATTCATATTCAGTTCATAATGGCTATAAATGAATTAAATTAAATCCTTAGGTGGTTATGGGTCGAAATAATTTCAACAAATAGGTTTTAGTCAACTTTAGTATACCATTTGATCCTTATCTTTTAGATTTAACTCTTAGTTAAATAGTTTATCTTTTACCGCGTCTTCTTGTATTCTTACACAATATGGATAATAAACTTACTTAAAAATCCAAGAGAACCTCAAGTGGATAATTAATGACATATATAATATTATTTAAGCTTATTGGCCGATCCTTCAATTTTTAGGAATATTATATCAACCAATAATATAGTATTTGTATTAAACATTGATTTATGTCAATTTTGACACTATTTGGTATTTTGTTTTTGTGAAAGTAATCACAACATTATTAGTTCAAAAAATATAAATTTAATCATACCTAACAAGTCCTATTAACCTGGGGAATTAGTGGATATAATTAAAACATTGAAATTATATTTATTTTAATATTTATAATACCATTTTTTTGATTCTTTCACCAATAAGGTAATTACTTCATCATCATTGTGTCATAAATAAATTTATTTATTTAATGTCTAAAAATTATAAAAAACTACTATCATGTATGAAATCTTTTTATCTTTCAAAAGTAATTTTATAGTCGAAAAAATGACTAATATAACCACATATAAAAATTAATTTACTAAAAGAGTTTTGTTTAAGTCATTTTTGCCTTTACTTTATTGTAATTAATCTAAGTTGTCATTATCACACCCAAGTGGCTAAATGGGGTCCCAAAATAGACCCAGATATGAAAATGGTAGTTACTGACTCAACCAATAAGGTTTCAACACGTGTTAAGGTAATTTTGAATTATTATAATATTCTATTTCATTGAATTACATTATTTACCTTTAACCGCGATAAATAAAAGTCAGAAGTTACTATTCATCAAAAATTATTTTCATCTTATTGAACCAAATTTTACTATATAATAACAACCATGTATGTTAGATTGTTGAAATTCAATTCATAGAAGCTATAAAGTTTAATTTAAGCCAAAAATTAGTTTTTTAATTACCACTTAGTGGTTTCACTATTCATCAAAAATTGATGTTTTTTAGAAAATTACCAAAAATTCACCCTAAGATATAATTGATATTCCAAATTGAAAAATGATGATGATTTTAAAAATTAAAAACATATAAGTTTCATTAATTAATCATAAAATTAATTTCCATTGTCCAAACAAATAGCGTGTTTTTAAGAAACAGTATCAATCAAAAGATTGACAATTGTTTATGTCCAATTTCAAAGTGAAATTAATTCTAATGACCATCATTGGATAGAATGGTAAAAATATATTCTAATTATAAGTTAAAACCAATCAATAGTATAATTTATCAATATAAATTATTTTGATTAAAAATGTTGTTTTTAATTAAAGTTTAGTATTTTTCACTATTCATCAAAAATTGGAAGTTCTTAGAAAAATACCAAAAATTCAACTTATGATAATTTTGATATTAAAAATCCAAAAATGAAGTCCATTTAGAAATATAAAATTTATATAATTTCAAAAAGTGGATATTACAATTCATAACAACTACTTTTATTGGCGGTGATTTGTTAGAAATCGAGGTAGCGTACAACACACGCTATTGTATTATTAAAAGAGAAGCATACCATGGAAGGTTGGGGGTTACATATAATTAATTCATGGAATATAATGATTATATAACTAAATATATAGAATGATTATACATCAAATATGTACTATAATCTACACTAGAAGAATTGTTTTTGATTGATAACTGATGAAATTCAATGTAGTGTTACATGATTCTAATCATTATATGTCAGATAAATAATAATAAAAATATAAGATAATGGGTGATATTGAAATAATCATGAATAAAACTATTATAAACATGTAAAAAGAAATTTAGTAAAAATCAAAATAGAATATTAATCCCAAATAATTTACTTCTTTACAGATTTTGTCAAATATAATGTCAAAATATTTAAAAACATCAATGTAAATATCCTAATATTTTGGTGAAATATTGATGATCATTAGGGACTTCTATCTCCCAACATGACATCGTGTGGTTATATTGTGTTTGATACTGATGAATATAATTAGGAACACCTGTAGACAATGGGAAAATTATACCCTTTTATATATATACAATGATTCAAAGATAATGAAAATATTTTTAGGGTATTGATTTGATGGAAAAAATAGTGGTGGACAAGGTAAAATCAAAATATCCCAAAACCCAGAAGAATTTTTTATTGGGTGATTCAAAAAGGTCTCAAAAACATATTAGTGGATTGGAAAAGAGAAAAAAATATACCATGAATTTGGTTTTATTACTGTAGTAATATGGGAAAAATATGTGTATCTATTAATAAAATACATTTCTAGTCCCCTTAGTAACAAATATAAATGAGAATTTTTTTTACACTTAGTATATTTTAAATGGATATTGTATTTTTTTTGGAGGTTATGAACACAAAACAACAAATTTCTCTTCAATTGAATAAATAAATTCTCTAAAAGACATCTATTAGAGGTGACCAGAGTAGATAAAAACATAATTAGTGAGGATAAAAATTCATAATAAATTTACAGAATTGAAATATGAAGAAGATTCAATAGTTCATTATGTGGAAGTTTATTGAACACCAAATTTAAGAAAACATCTAACATGGATCATGAAGGTAATTTCTGTGAAGGTTAATGTCGTATAAATTTCACTAAGAGAAACAGATCGTGTTTGATTATGGATTCAGCATAGTAGATATACATTATATATGTAGGGAAACAAATACTATTTCAGGATCATCACATATGTACTAATGGTATTGTTCTATTTTTTAATAATTGAGGATTGAAAATAAATTACTTTATGAAATCAAAAATCATAGGTGAATAACTATTGTCCAAGAATTACTTGGTTTTTGAAGACAATAGTAACAATACTTTACGTATGAGATAAATTTTTCACTCGGGGCATACAATCAATTTTATCAACAACGATTAAATATGGAAAAGAAGATATTGAATAATAGTGATTCAATGGCATCAAATAAAATTAAATATATAACTCATTAATGGGGAATACTAAATCAAATTTATATAAGTGGAATGATATAAAATAATATTTAAACAAATTTCTAGCCACTTAATCCAAATGTCCCAGTAATATGTGGTGGAGAAAGAAAGAGATTATAATATCCTAAAAACAACCTCATGATGACAATAATACAATGATTTGTTTTCAAAATTGAAAATCGATTTAAATACATAATAGATTAAGGAAACAATTTAAATGAGATGGATTGAGTTATTGTAGGTGGATGTTTGGGGGCCAATTTCACCCAAGTCTATGGATTAATAAAATTATTAATCTATATTTGTTCATTATTATAGTATAATGACATGGTTTATGAACCTTTCCTTCCAATATAAATTGTTACATATTATTAAATATTACTTAATATTGGTATAGAAGATATTATGAAATAAAATATAGAAGTTATAGATTGAAAATGGTATTTTTTTAACTTACTATCTGGTGGAGGAACATCCAAATATTTTATCATAATACACCAATATTTGAATAAAAAATAAAACAAAAGAGTTCTTAATTTAGTATATATGTAAAAAAGTGGATTTTTAAGTCCAAATGAATAGAACACACAATAAAAAATATGGTATCGGAAGGACCCCACATTGGAATAATTTTTCATTTTAGCGGTTAAATTGTTTATTCTCAATAACGAGAAGAACTGAATGATTGAAACTCCTGGGGTTGATGGAATATTCCTTCGGAATTCATATAAAATCATGGGAAAAAAATTCTAATAAAATTCATGATAGGTCCTTAAAATTCAAGATCCCTAGTTTTGAAAATGAGCATAAATCTAAATCAAATGAGGAGTTTTCTTGGAAAAAATAGTTATAAAAATTTAGAGGAACACAGTACTGAAGAGATGCTTAGGTGATCATCTTAAGGGGAGAATATGGGGATGGAGTATACTCTTAGTAAGAAAAAAATAATGAGGTAGTTAATGTAGGATCAATATATTCAATTTAATAAATAATTAGGGATGAAGTCAAAAAGTAAAATATATTTGGTGATTGTATAACTACTATTCAAAAAAGAAGGATGAAGACCCTTTAAAAAAATATATCTTATTTAAAGTATATACTAAATTTTTAAATACTAATCCAAATATGAAAATATTCACACCCCAATAATTTTAATTAACACTATGTTCAATAGTGTACATGATATGAAACACCAAGATAAAAAAATTATTAAATATTATTATTTAAATATGATCATTATATCCTATACCTTAATTTTTAATTTATCAAAAATATTAAATTACCTTTGAAATATATATATATTTCATAATAAACATAAATCTATTGATAAATATTTATTAAATAATAATTAAATTTTTAGTTAATTATTTTTATTCTTCAAAGAAACACATTTTTAAAAAATGGATTTTATTTATTTTTTAGAAAAAATAATAAAAATAATTTATCACGAATTAAAAATGAAATTTGATTAAAAGATTATAATTTTTTATTCAGTATGTAAAAATTATCTAAGGATGAATTTTTAGATAATTTTCTGAAAATTATGATTTTTCCATGAAAAGTTAACAATAGAGTTTTTTATTGTAAAAAATATATTCACTTCAATCACGTACATAGTAAAATTTTTATATAAAATGGTTGAAATGGAAAATTAGTCCTCCTAATTTTTATATAATAAAATTACATTAATTTGAATCAATTTTATGAATGAATATGAAAAAATAATTTTTTAATTAAAAGTCATTTTTCTCAAAAATTGTTCTTATGTGTTTAATGCATTATTTTCTTAAAAATTTAAAATATTTAGTATTTTTGAATTATTTTAATTAAATATATATGTTATATAGTCTATAATGTTTTTAATATTTATTTAATATTTTTCATTCCATGAGATAAGAAAAAATCCAGTGTGATGCTTAAAAATGAATTTGACTAAAAATTGGTTTTCATTAAATGTCTCATTCTTATATTAAAATAAATTTCATCCATATATAAAAATTTAATTTTATGAACGTGATTTCATAATTTTTAAACAATCTAATATATATTTTTTAAATATTTTTGTTTTATTTTTTTCAATATCAATCTAAATCGTGGTAAAAATTGTCACCACGTTAAAGGGTAAATCAAGTTAATCTTGGTTAAATCAGAGGGATAAGGATATATTATTTATAATAATAATTATAGGATGAATGATATTCTATAATTAAACAATTATATTTTAACATTATTTGTTTACTGGACCCTTTTCAAATTATATGACATATATTATATTTAATGCAATGAAAGCTATAAAATGTCACCCTTTTAGTTTTAAATATCTCTTATATGTACACATAGGGAAAAATAAATACATGAATGAAGATAATTGTTTATTTTGATATTAATAAAATTATTTTCTTGAAATAAATTTATTTACAATTTTGATAATTATAAAATGAACATAAATTATTATAAAAGGCTATCATAGTATTTATTCTATGATTAAATTAATAAAATAATTGATATTAAGAAATATAAAAGTAAAATAATTTTTTTGAGTTATAGTGTTCCATGATTCATTTAGATGATTATGATATATTGTTTTTGTTAAATTATTATATTATATCTAAAAATTATATATATATTATTTTAATCTAATTAAATGAATAGTGTCATCATTGACATTAGTGTTAATTTATCAATATAGTATTTCATTATTTTTTTCTATATTTTTAAAAAAATAGTTAAATAAGAAAAATCGGATAATATATTTTCTGAAATATAATCCCTTTTCCATATATTATGCAATATTCACCATAAATGTAAAATTATAATGCTTTTTCTGTGAAAAACATGATATCAGTATTAATGTTAAAATGAGTTAATTAATGGGTTATTCCAAATGAAAAGGTTTAAAAAAAATAAATATGTAAAAATTTTATTGGATGTTTTTATTTAAACATAAAAATATATTAAATTATAATCCTTTGGATTTTGGTCGAATTTGGGATAGATAATGACTTATTTATATATTAATCTTTTAAAAAAATTCCAAAAGCATCCTCAGACCTCAATTATAAAAGGGAACATCCACCCATCACATATTCAGAATCATTTACCTTTTATCTTGGCCATAACATTTAAAAATACCATATAATCTAACTTATATACATTCAATATGTGATGGTATTCCTAAATGACAAACCCATGTGTCATTAATGGGATTTTTACGGTAGTAATTTCGAAAAACAACCAATTTCCTAAATAGATTTCATTAATTTTAATTAATTTTTATGTATAATAAATTCATTTGTTTTTTCATAAAAGAATATATACATTATCATAAATATAATGAAATTTTTTAAAAATTATGAAACTAGGTTTATTCACTATCTATCCATGAAATTGGAAGCGAATGTTTCACTCTTACATACATACGATTTACTGTCTCCATGTAGCGATATAGTTAATTTCACATCACCAAATATTTTGGATGGGTATTATTATGGGTTTAATTTTAATATATAATACATATTAAACATTTAAAAATTATTATTTATAATATCATATATAATTTCATACCTTCCAAACCGTTGGAAAATAATAACATTTCTTGTGAGTACGTGTGGAATGCCACCTCCATGGAGCAATGTGATTCATTTTACATTTTTGTTTTACTTGGATAGTAATATTGATGGATTTATTGAATAAGTAATAAATATATAATATAATAATTATACTGGAATTATTATTTATTATTTACTTTTCACTTATTTTATCAGTTGATAAATGAAAACATCGTTCAAACGTACATACGGCCCACCATATCCAAGAACGATGTAATTAATTTTTATACCTCTAAATTTATTGATGAATATAAATAATTATAAAATTAATATATATGATATTTATATTATTATTAATATTATATATGTTATATAACCCTGATCAAAGTAAATGGACCAGAACTACCGTACCAAAACATAAATGAAAAACAAATCATATATCACCCAGAAAAATGATTTTAATAATGCATTGTTAAAAAATGGGTGCTAAAAGGTTATAATTAAATCATATATGGTATTATATATCTGATTATGGTTCAATATTATATTTATAATAAATATATATTTATTATACAAGAGGGATCTAATGCCCACAAAAGAAGACATATTTAACATCCTAGGTAAATGAAAAATAAGACATATTTCATATTTATTAATATTTGTGAATTAAATATTAATATTATTTTAAAGGGGTTGTTATTTTCGATAGCAAACCCGTTACGCAACAACAGGTTTCTTTGGAATCTTACGTTGCACACTATTAATATAAAAATATTATTTTAAATAGTATTTAACTCCTAGTCGTTGTATTGGCGACACTGAATGAAACTAACTAAAATATGATTACACATTATTTTTAAATGTATTTAAATTATCTAATAAAATGTTAGAGGCTTAAAATGTTAATGAATCTAATTTTAAGCATAATTTATATTAAAAGGCTTATTTATCACCTTTTAATGGCGAACCCTCATTAAATCTAGATTTTCTCTATTTTATATGTTCTAATTGAAAAAATAAAATCCTTCAATATAAAGGGGACATCGAAATTTACTTTGTGTAAATTTTTGGGATTTTTCTGATAAAGTTCATTTTTTAATGAATAATGAAAATATTGTATTTTAATTCAAAAGTGCATTTTTATCAAATTTATTTATATGGTTAGATTATCTTTTTAATTGGTTTTAATGTGAAATTAAAATATATTTTTACCATTTATTCCAATTTTTTTCATTGGAATTAATTTCACTTTGAAATTGGATATAAACAAGTATCAATCATTTGATAGTTATTGTTTCATAAAAACACGCTATTTGTTTTGATAACAAGATTTAATTTTTTAATTAATTAATGATACTTATATGTTTTGAATTTGGAGAAATTTACATCAATTTTGAATTTGGGATATCAAATAAGGCTTTGGCTGAATTTTTTGTGTTTTTCGGAAAACATCAATTTTTTATGAATAGTGAAACCACTTGGTGGTAGTTAAAAACTGACTTTTTCATTTAAATGAAATTTTAATAGTTTTGTTAATTGAATTTAAATAATACAACATACATGTTTGTTATTTAAAAGTAAATTTTTTTCAATAAGATGAAAATAATTTTTGGTTAATAGTAACTTTGGACTTTTATTTACCGCAGTTAAAGGTAAATAGGGGAATTCAAGGATAAAAAAAATATTATAATAATTTAAAATTACCTTAACACTTGTCTAAACCTTATTTTTTCAGTAATTGTAGACCATGGGCATCATTGGGTCGATTTTGAGACCCCATTGAGCCACATGAGAGTGATAATGACAATTTGGATTAAATAATTTAATGTAAAGACAAAATTGAAATTAACAAAAATATTATAGTAATTAACTTTTTAGGTAGTTATATAAGTCAAAACTTCGACATTAAATATTATTTGGAAAGATAAAACTATTTCCTACATCATCGTATTTTTTTATAATTTTTAGACAACAAATAAATTAAATTATTTATGACACAATAATGATGCAGTATTTACCTCATTAATAAATGATTTAAATAAATAAGATTATAATTATTAAAATATTATCCAAAACATGTAAAATTCATATTGGATGATTTTATTTCGACCATGAGTCATATTATCTTCGAATATAAGGATTTTTTGACCATTTTAAACTTAATATCATTATATAATAAAATAATGGTTTCACACTTTCCTTATGATCCCCTCCTCTCCCTTAAAAAAGGAGACAACTTCTAACCAATTCCTCACACTTATCAAGCCATTTGGGTCATCCATCCTATACCAAATTAAGCTCTATAAATCCCTCTCCTCCCCTAGAAGCCTTACCTTAAAAAGAATTCACATAAAAAATTCTATTTGCTTCAAACCAAAGGAAGTTACCCAAATTTAAGGTAATGATTTTCTTAAATTGTTATATTTTATTTTACTTCTCCAACCCCTAAACTCATTATATTCCATTCTTTTGTTACAACAGCAGTATCCTCAATATACTAGGATGTTTTTTATGAGAGGATTCTAACTACACATACACACACCTCCATCAAATGGCTGAAGAGCATAATGTTTCTGTGGATGGAAAATTAACGCCTCACGAAACGATGATTGTTTGATTATCTCCTACCTCCTCTTATGGTGTCCATTATGATGGAACTGTATTTATATATGATATATATTTTGTTTCTATTTTTTTTATGCTTCTGTATTTTCCATTTATAGCACGCCTTTATGGTATCCATAGTGGGTGAATACGATAATCTCATTTGATGGAGTGCGGACTACCGCCCCATCAAAGTGATGTGACACATTAATACATTATGTGGGATTTATAAAGGATAGAGTTAATGATATTATATATGATATTATACTGTGATTATAATATAACTATGTATCATTATGTTTTAATTCAATTAAAATAAGAAATAGAAATGAATGTAGCGTTCATGTGTACGTACGACTTACCGTCTCCATGAACTATGCATTTAATTTCATACATCCATGTACTATTATAAATAAATGTATATTATGGATATATATGATATATATGATATATAAATCATGAATATAATTACATATATAATCAACCTTTGACCACATGAACAATATGTAATTATAAGAAATCCATTTTTGACTCAAGTACCAAATATCAACAAAACGAAGGTTATTAACTTATATGGTTACATAATGTTTATAACATGGTAATAAGTTATATAAAAGGAATAAAAAACATGAAAAATGTTCTCAAGAAATTAAAAATTAACTTTAGTTTATGATTTAGGAGATTAAATAATGATAGAGTCAAGTCAGACATGAGGTAAGGGACTTCGTCTCAATCTCCTTTCATTGAGGCATATTTTGATTTAAAACAAAACTTTCTTTTATAATCTATTTAAGTGCCCTTGACTTTTCAAAGGGAATATTTTTATACGAATCATTTTACTAAAAGAAAAAAATTAATTTTTGTTTTAACGTCAGATGTGACAACGACCTTTTCTTTTGCCTCGGGTATTATTTGATCTTTGGCTTCCTCAATAAGACGTAATGTTTTTAAAAGAAAATAAATACCATATACTCTTTTACGTTTTTTGGTATTGAAAATGGTTTTTATAATGTATTTGTTATGTCAATATATTTAATTGATATATTTTTATTTAAATGTTGAAATGTTTTTCTTTCCTTTATATTTGTTTTCATTCTTATGATTTTATATTGGTACATAGACATTTGACGGGTGGATACGTGATAAACCAAATGATGGGTGGTTCCATGAATACCAGGATGGGTGGTTACGTTATAACAACCAATGCATTGGGTATGGTAGTCGGCCATATGGATATTCCATTTAGAGATATGTGTGGAAGTCGACAGTATGGTTATTCCATTTAAGTATGTATATGTCCCAAGTTACCTTTATAAGTTATGTGTTCTTAATATGGGTTTTATGGTAATCGTATGGTTACCAAATGGTATGTAATGATATTTTATTCAGTGAAGATTATTTACTACTTCATAAAAGTGAAAAGTATTATTTATGTTAATGTATTCATGGTTTACATATTTTTTTTTGAAAAACTAACAGTTTTACTTCTTTTTGTATCCCTTAATGAGATTTTTATGCTCATCCTAAGTTTTTGAAATATTTTTCAAAGGAAATAATGTGGAATAGGTTCAAGGATGGGGTCATGGAAAAGTTATGCTATCTTAAACATGGAACTAGACATGACTATTTTTTTCAAGAGTTCATGTTTTGTAAAAAAATGGAATCTCTGTAGAAGTTTCCACTTTGTAATCTTTTGAGATGTAATAATTATGCCCTAATTCGCTAAACCTCTAAACCCTAAAAGATACTGAAAGGTAATTATTCATTTAATCCAATATTATGTAATGTTTAAGGCCTGGTCCTTATATTTGGTATCAGAGGTCAGTTTCGATAACTTTAGGAGTTAGGGTATTGTTAAATAAATGACCATAAATTAATTTATGGTAATATTGAAATGATATTGCATTTACAGATTACCATGGTTCATTGACTAAGATATTTATTTGTTCAGAATGGGTTTTCATAGAGGAAACAGAGAAGATTTTCAGGGAAGGCATACAAAGGGAAATGATTTTCCATATCAGCATCCTGAGATGGTCAGAATCAGAATTGAACAGTTTTTACAGTGATGGCATAGTTGACTCAGGTGATAAATGTTGGTTTTGTTCCTTGATGATATTTTGGATTGTTATAAATGTAAAGAGGAGTATGAAATTAATATAAGTGTTTTATTAAAAACCATAAAATCAAATAAACATTATGGGAAATTCAGAAAGTGTGAGTTTTGGATACAAAGAAATTCATTCCATGGTAATATTGTTTCAAAAAAAGTAATATCTATTTATCGTACTAAAACAAAAGTTGTTAAATAATGGCTATGACCCACAAATATAACCTAGATCTATAGTTTTTCTTGGTTTGGTTGGTTATTACTGGAGGATTTTTGAAAATTTGGCACGGTTATCTAGTCCAATGACTATGTTAACCTGAAAATGTGTTAAGTTCATCTCGACAAAATAATATGATGATTGTTTTCAAGAATTGAACAGAAGATTAGTGAATGCTCCAATTTTGGAACTCCCATCTAGAAATGGTGAGTTAGTTATCTACAGTGATGCTTCCTTGAAACGACTGGGTTGTGTCCTAATGAATAATG
The DNA here is from genome assembly GCA_963277665.1 of Viscum album. Taxonomy (NCBI): domain Eukaryota; kingdom Viridiplantae; phylum Streptophyta; class Magnoliopsida; order Santalales; family Viscaceae; genus Viscum; species Viscum album. The sequence continues at coordinate 824,466,160 of OY728162.1, forward strand.
ATCAGGTAATTGCTTATGTTTCACATAATTTGAAACCACATGAGTTAAATTACCCTACACATTATTTGGAATTAGCTGCTATTTTTTTGGCTTTAAAAATTTGGAGGCATCATTTGAATGTAGTGAAGTGTGAAATATATACTGATCACAAATGTTTGAAGTATATATTCACTCAGAAAGAATTGAACATGAGACATAAGATATGGTTGGAGTTAATCAAGGATTATGATTGCACGATCCATTACCATCTCAGAAAATTAAATAAAGTGGTTGATGCTTTGACTCGAAAAAGTAATGCTTCATTAACCATGTTACATTTGCAACGAGATCCTTTGGTTATTGATTTAATGAATTTTGGAATATATGTTGTTGGTGTAGGAAGATCTTCTGTTTTGTATCAGGTGTCAGTGAGATCATCTCTATCAGAAAAAATAAATAAAACAAATAAAGAAGACAGTGAGTTGTAGACAAAGGTAGAGATGTTTAAGAAGGGTAAGTTGTCTCAATTTAACATTGATAATGATTGTGTTTTGAGATTTGTAAAGATATTTTGTGTGCCTTATGATTCACAGTTGAAGAATGAGTTATTATGTGAAGCTCATAGTTCTCCGTTTTCATTTCATATTGGTAGTACTAAGATGTATAGAGATCTTTGGGAGTATTACTGGTGGGGTGGAATGAAAAGCGATATTGTTAATTTTACTGTGAAGTGTTTGACTTGTTAGCAGGTTAAAGTAGATCGATAGTAACAGAAAACAACGCTTCAGACTTTATCGATTCCATAGTGGAAATGGGAAAATATATTCATGGACATTGTTGTGGGATTACCAAATACATCTTGAGGTAATAATGAAATCTGGGAATTTGTTGATCGATTGACTAAATTTGGTCATTTCATTTCTATTTAAGATACTTTATCTTTAGATCAAATTGCTCGATTGTATGTTAAATAGATAGTCAGGTTGCATGGTGTTCCTCTCTCCATTGTTTCTGATCGTGATCCCAGGTTTACTTCTAACATTGGTAAAGGCCTTTAGAAGTCATTGGGTATAGAATTAAATTTTAGAACAGTTTTTCATCCTCAATCAGATGGGAAATTAGAACGAATAATTCAGACCTCAGAGGATATTCTACGTTCTTGTTCACTGGATTATCAGTGAATTTGGGACCAACATCTTTCTTTGGTTGAATTTTCTTATAATAACAGTTTTCATTCCACAATAAAGATGGCTCCATTTGAGTAATTATATGTAAAGAATTGTCGTACTCCAACATTTTAGGATGAAGTAGGTTAAAAGAAGATGGTGGGACTAGAATTGATAGAATAAATGGCAGAGAAAGTTCAAATGATTCAAGATAACATGACAACAACTCAGAGAAGATAGAAAAGTTATACAGATAACCGGAAGAAGGATCATTATTTTGAGGTAGGTGATCATGTCTTTCTCAATGTTTCTCCATGGAAAAGTGTGATGTGTTTTGGTAAGAAGGGAAAGTTGAGTACGAGGTTCATTGGACCTAATGAAATTTTCGAAAAAGTTGGATCAATTGTGTACTAAGTGGCTTTAACTCCATTTTAATCCCAAGTACACAATGTTTTTCATGTTTTTATGTTGAGAATGTATATGCCAGATCCATCTCATGTTTTGAGCCTAGAGGTAGTTCAGTTGGTAGAAAATCTCTCTTATGAAGAACAACCATTCTAGATTCTGAACCATAGATAGAAAGTGTTACGGAAAAAGGTAATACACCAGGTAAAGGTTTTGTGTAAAAAATATATGATTGAGTAGGAAATGTGGGAATCTGAAAATTCTATGAGGGATAAATTCCCCCAATTATTTTGATAAGTGAATAAAAATTTTGAAGATGCATTTTTAAAAAGGGAGAAAGGATGTAACATCCCAGGTAAATGAAAAATATGAAATATTTCATATTTATTAATATTTGTGAGTAAACTATTAATTTTACTTTATAGGGGTGGTTGTTTTAGATAGTGTACCAGATATGTAAAAACGGGTTTCTTTGGAATCTTACACTGGACACTAATAATATAATATTATTATTTTAAATGGTAGTTAACTCCTAGCTATTTTATTGGTGGTAATGAATTTAACTAACAAAAATATGATTATACATGATTGTTAAATGTATTTAAATTATACAATAAAAATTTAGATGCTTAAAATTTGAATGAATCTAATTTTAAGAATAATTTACATTAAAAGGTTAATTTATCGACTTTTAATGGTGAACCCTCTTTAAATATATTTTTGGTAATTTTTATAATTTCTAATTGACTAGATAAAATCCTTCTTTGGAATGGTGACATCAAAAATTACATTGTGTAAATTTTTGGGATTTTTCTGATAAAGTTCATTTTTAATGAATAGTGAAAATATTGTATTTTAATTGAAAAGTGCATTTTTATCTAATATATTTGTATGGTTAGATAATATTTTTAATTGGGTTTAAAGTAAAATTAAAATATATTTTAACCATCTAATCCAATTTTGGTCATTTGAATTAATTTCATTTTGAAATTGGACATAAAGAAGTATCAATCTTTTGATAGTTATTATTTTTTTTAAAACACGCTATTTATTATGATAACGGAAATTAATTTTTAAATTAATTAATTACACTTATATTTTTTGAATTTGGAAAAATATACATTAATTTTGAATTCGGAATATCAAATAATGCTTAGGCTTAATTTTTTTTATTTTTCTAAAAAACATCAATTTGTTATGAATAGTGAACCACTTAGTTGTAGTTAAAAAACTGAATTTTTCATTTAAATTAAATTTTACCACTTATGTGAGTTGAATTTAAAAAATAACACATACATGTTTGTTATCAAGAAGTAAAACATGGTTCAATATGATGAAAATAATTTTTGGTGAATAGTTACTGTTGACCTTTATTTACCGCGTTAAAGGTAAATAGGTTAATTCATGTCAAAACAAATATTATAATAATTTAAAATTACCTTAACACTTGTCCAAACCTTATTGGTTTAGTCATTCACGACCATGGGAATAGTTTGGTCGATTTTGGGACCCCATTGATTCACATGGGAGTGATAATGAAAATTTGGATTAATTAATTTAATGTACAGACAAAATTGACATTAACAAACATATTTTAGTAATTTTATTTTTTATGGTGTCATATAAGTCCAGTTCTTGACTATAATTTTTTTTTTTGAAATATATAATGATTTCCTACATCATGGTATTTTTTTTAATATTTATACAACAGATAAATTAAATTATTTATGACACAATAATGATGCAGTATTAACCTTATTAATAAATGATTTAAATAAATAAAATTATCATAATTAAAATATTATCCAAAACCTGAAAAATTATGATTGGATGATTTTATTTCGACCATGAGTCATCTTATATTACATAATAATGATTTTTAGATCATTAGAAACTGACTATAATTATATATAAAAATAATGTTTTCCCACTTTCCTAAAGAGCCCCTACTCTCCCTTATAAAATAGACAACTTTTATCCAATTCCTCACACCCCTAAATCCATTTAGAAGGTCCAAAATCTTTCCAATTAATATCCCTACATCCCTCTCCTCCCCTTAGAAGCCTTACCCTAGGCATAAGTCACTTTAATAAGTCTTTTTGGATCAATCAAAATGAAGTTACCCAAATTAAAGGTAACAGTTTCTCTTAAATTGATTTCATTTATATTACTTATCCAACCCCTAAACTCTTTTTATTCTTTTATTTTCTAACAACACCAATATCATAAATATACTAGGTTGTTTTTATGAGAATTATTATAACTACACATACGCACACCTCCATCTAATGGGTGAAGAACATAATGTTTCAATGGATGGAAAACTAACACCCCATGAAACGATGATTGTTCGATTATCTCCTACAACATCTCATGGTGGCCATTATGATGGAACTGTATTTATATAAGTTATATAGTATGTTTATGTTTTCTTTAGGCTTTTTTATTTTCCATTTATGTCATGCCTTTATTGTTTCCATTGTGGGTAAATATGATAATCTCATTTGAGGAAGTGCGGACTACCACCCCCTCAATGAGATATGACACGTTAATTCCTTATGTGGGATGTATGAAGGAAATGTTTAATGATATTATATATGAAATTATAATGTTATTATAATATAACTATGTATCATTATGTTTTAATCCCCTTAAAATAAGAAATAAAAATGAAAGTAGCGTTCATGCGTACGTACGCCTTACAGTCTCCATGAACATTGCATTTCATTTATTACCTCCATGTACTATTATAAATACATGTATATTATAGATATATATGATATATATGATATATAAATCTTGAATATAATTCTGGATATAATTAACCATTGACCACAAGAACAACATGTAATTATAAGATGTCCATTGTTGACTCAGGTACCAAATATCCCCAAAACAAATGTTATTAACTAAAATGGTTACATAATGTTTATAACATGGTTATAAGTGATATAAAAGGAATTATAAAAACAAAAAAGGTTCTTAAGAAAGTAGAAATTAACTTTACATAATTATTCAGGAGATTAAAGAATGATTGAGTCATGTCAGACACGAGGTAAGGGACTTCGCTTCAATCTCCATTCATTGATGCATATTTTGTTTTTAAACACAACTTTTTTTATATGATATATAAGAACCCATGAATATTAAAATGTAATCTTTTTCTATGAATCAATTTACTATATGGAAAAAGTGATTTTTTCTTTTAACGTATGTGGTGACAACGGCCTTTTTCGTCACTGCGAGTTTTATTTGATCTTTGGCTTCCTCAACAAGCCGTAATGTTTTTAATAGAAAATAAATACCATATACTCTTTTATGATTTTTGGTATTGAAAATGGTTTTGATAATGAATTTTTATGTTAATATATTTATGTTATATATTGTGATTTAAATTTTGTAATTTTTTTTCATTCCTTTATAAATTTTATCATTCTTATGATTTTATATTGGTACATGTACATTTGACGGGTGGTTACATGATAAACAAAATGACGGGTGGTGTGGTTAATACCAGAATTTGTGGTTACATTATAAACTCCAATTAATTGGGTATGGATGTCGGCCGTATGGATATTCCATTTAGTGATATGTGTGGAAGTCGGCCATATGGTTATTTCATTTAAGTATGTATATGTCCCAAGATACCTTTATAAGTGAAGTGTTCTTTATAGGAGTTTTATGGTAATATCTTGGTTACAAAAGGGTATGTAATGCTCATTTATTCAGTGAAGAGTATTTACTACTTCATAATGGTGAAAAGTATTACTTATATTAAAGTATTCATGGTTTAATTTTTGTTTTGAAAAACTGACAGTTTTACTTCATTGTGTATCCCTTACTGATCTTTTTATGTGCATCCCATGTTTTTGAAATGTTTTTCATTGGACATAATGTGTAATATGGTCTAGGATGGGATCAAGGAAAATTCATGTTGTCTTAAACATTGAACTAGACATGACACTATTTTTCAAGAGTTCATGTTTGGTAAAAAAATGAAAATTGTGTAGAAGTGTCTACTTTGTAATCTTTTGAGATGTAATAGATATGTCATAATTCTCTAAAACTCTAAACATGAAAAGATCCTCAAATTTAATTATTCATTTAATTCAATATTATATAAGTTTTAAGGCTAATTTCTTATAACATACATTGGTTAAGGGATTGTCATCTCATTTTTATTTTTGTGGGTCACGTTCCATATCCACCAATTGTTTCTTTTGTGTTGTGTATATAGTACCAATTAATGTATTTTATGAATATTCATATGAAATTTATGGTGGTATAAATATAATTTTATGGTTCATTATCTCATGGGTCATACGATTATATTTTTACTAAAGGAATATATCTTTTATATTATAATATAATTATTTATCAGGATTGTTTTTGTTTATGATATGTTGTTGAAATTGTATTATATAACATTATAGAGTATCATGGCTTTAGTTTAATATAGTTATTTCTGGAGAATACATTTTTCATTACATTTTCCTCTCTTGAAGTACTCAATATTCTAAAAGAAATATTTTAAATAAAATATACCTCATTTATCTATTTGATAATTAATTATTTCGTGTGTATATATGTTTTAAAAAGGGTTTTAATATTATAATTTTATCATTTAAATTAATTAATAATCATTTTTAAATTAAAAAAACTATTCACATGTAATATCTCTTTCATTTTTCCTATGAGGTTCTTTTTTTGTCATTTTACAAGTATGAAAGGAATTTTTTTAGATTATACGACTAAAACAAAATTTAACACCATCACGACCACTCAATGAATTGATGTTTCATTTATAAGTTTCCAATGATATGTTAAAATAAATGTTCTTCTATAATATTAGTATATTTTTTATATTTTTAATATGTCATTTTAAAGTGGACATGATATTTTCCCCAATAAATTTTATTGATATTTTAATGATGTTTATAATCATCAATAATAATAACCCTTTATTTCACTTATAATTTTTAGGGTATATTATCCAATGATAAAAACCAAATTCTTTATCATTAATATCTATATTAATGAAGAAAATTTGTATATGAAACTTTTTACTTTTACATGGGTTATTCTGTGATTAAACATTGAAATGTTTATAAAACTTGTTCCTTTTATTGGGTTACGATATGGAGAATGTTTTATGATTTTATAGAAGAAATATTTATGATTTTATTTATATAATGGGTTATACTATTATTTCCCTCCAATGCATTGAGTAATGATAGATATCCCATTAGTTGAACATGACTTTATTGAGGTGTGATGACAATTTATTAGTGGACTTTGTAAACAATGATAGTATAGGGATTGAACCATGAATTCTATGATTGTTTGGGGATAAATTCCATTCAACTGTGTTAGTCTTCACAATGTTCTGTTACTAGTATGAAAATTATTTTCTACAATTATGTGTATACCATACAACTATGTCTTATTCATATGTCATTCTCTCATATCCCATGTTCAATTATTCCATTATGATTCATGTCTTTTTAAATTTGAAAATTAATTCCATGACATACTATTATGATCCTTGACAAGGAGGGTTTCATTTTCCTCTAGTATTATCATGTTCTTATAACAATATTCTCATATTGAGATCAATTGATCATATAAATATCTATTGTTTTCCATCTCTATGCATCTAAGCTCACATTTCTTTTGTTTTCATTTCACCAGGTTACGAAAAAAAATTGATGTATGGTGTTTCTAAGAAGGATTATAGTTATGAAGCATATAGTGGGAGAAGATGTAGATCATTTATTAACAACTTGTTTATTTTTCTATGTGTCTAAATGAAATAGACCTATAAAATTCTAGCATGGATCTATATGTAATGTAATGGATATTAAAATTTTACTATGTGATAACTATGAATTAAATGTATGGGTAAATTTAGATTGTCTCATAGAAAGGATTAGTTATCCTTTGTAAACTAGGATGAGAAAGCATTACTCAAAACCATAGTTATGAGTCTAATTATATGAAAACATCAAACAAATTTGGTAATGATTATGGATTATATGGGTTAAATGTATGGTTTTATCGATTGAAATGGAGTTTTTATGATTTATACATCCTATAAATGATTTTACATTGTTCATTACTATGACTATTATTTCCCATAATATGATTTTTGGTTTAATCAATGGATGGATCTTCGAGGATTTGTGTTAACACTGACTGAAAATGGAATGAATATCATCATGATTAAAAAAATTTAATTAGATCTATAATGTGAAAACATGAAATTATTCTAAAAAAGTGGTCATGATATATTATTAATATATTTCACCTTTACCAAATATCATATTCCACAATGAAGAGAATGAGAGAGTTCGGTTAGTGCTCTAGTGGTGGTGATTATGAAGGAAAGAAGATTTGATTTCATTTATATAGATAATTATTGGAGAAGAACTTGAGTGAATGTATCAAAGTAACAATGAAATTATTTTTTTGTAAAAATGAGGTTATAGAGAATGTAATTTCTGAGAAAAAAAATGTTCTCTGGTGGTAAAAAATTATCTCCTAAGGTATCATTTCTAGTCCCATGTATTATGTGTAGGGAATGTGGGAATTATCTATGTCAATTTTCTATTCCATGTGTTAACAAATCTAATAAGGAATGACCTACGAAGTGAAAGATCTAAATTATTTATGCATTATTATTCAATAAATATCTAATGGATGTTTTATATCAAGGATTATTTGGACATAAGGATCGTGGAACATCTACGGATTTATCCATAGTAGAATTTGAAGAGATATGTTTAGTATAATTAAAGAGATGATTCACATTGGTATTATAGTATTGCTTATTTTAAAAATAGTTAGTTGCTGACATGTTGATTTATGACATCTTTGATGATACTGAATTTTTGGATTTATTGAATATATTCAATAATTTGTGAACTTATTTATGGAATAGAGTCTGTGTTAATTATTGGAAGAATATAGTTTTTCGTTTGATGCTAACATAAATGTTATGGATACCATCATGGGTGTTTTAATTTTATAGTTAATCAAACGTTCAAAGGAAAGATTTTTTATTTTATGATTTCAGTGATGTGATTTTGAATTTATTTGAATATTTTTTTTGGAATTAAGAATAAAAATATATTGGGGTTTAAATAATCCTTTTTGGATATTATATTATTTAATATTAATTATGCTTTAATATATTATGGAATATAAATAATATTTAGGGATGAAATGTGATCATTGATATACTAATATCATCAAAGATAGTTATGGTATTGTTATATATTACCTTTTTTGTTAATATATAAATCTGATACATGAAATTTTGTGGAATTTCAATATATTGAATGTGTATATATTTATTTTTTATACTGAATATTGATATTTTGGAGATGTTTAATTGGGATGAGGTGTATATAACACATAGGTTTTGTATTCCATTTCCCATGAATGCAAATTTGGGAACAATGCAATTAATTAATTAGGAGAGAACATTTTAAAATCACGAGAATATAATTTATAAATTAGGAGAGAATGTAATGCACTCTGATTTTAAATAAACACTATGTTTGATATCATTAAGGATACGAAACACGGATCCTTAATAAACTATGATATATTTTTATTCTATTATGATAATTATAACCTATATATTAAATTGGAGGTTATGAATAGGATTAACTACATTATGAGATATATAAAATTTTCCTATTTAATATAAATGTATATAAAATGATTAGTAAATAAATGATCAATTTTTTAATAAATACATTTTTTTACTAAAATAAATATTTTCATCATGAAATATATTTTATTTATTTTTAAAAGAACATACTACTAATAATTTCTATAAATTTTTTATATTATTTCTGATTAACAGTGTATTGTCTGACCACAGGTACACCACATTTCTGCCCCGAGATTGTTGGTTACCTAACCTCAAAAATTCCACCAGATATTCCATAGGTTTCTAAATAATATTGAGGGTATAATATAAATCATGGGGAGACTATACCCACTCTCTCAGACTAAAAATCATAAATAAATTAGTAATATTAAAATGGTAATAAAAAATATATATGTTAATCCCATTACCAATAAATACCAAAATCATATGATTATCCCAAAAAAAATTATTACTCACCATAACTTACATAGTAAATAAGACAATTCAATGTGTCAAGTGTCAATATGAAAAATAAATAATAGACACTGAAAACTCCAATGTGAGTGCCGAAACCATGTCTTGTTCCCCCATCCATGTTCCATCCCAACTCATCCATAGAAAATTGTTATATTTTCCTTATCTTTTTCAATAAAAATGAAGTCAATTTGGGTACCGATCATGCAGCCTGAGCAGGGTGTGAATACAAATTTGTAAGACACCACCAATAGTGTCTAAATATAATCATTTCTATAAAAAGGTATGCATTTTTATATTGAATAATGTACAATAAATCAAGTAAAAAAATTTCAAACTTTATTATTCATTAATTAACGACATAATTACACATTTTCAATATGACACCCATACAATATATACTAAATTTTGAATGTGATGGAGTCTGAAAAATATATTATAGGGAATCTCAATTAATTATATCATGAACATTAACTAATCATTTAATTCAAATTTTCACACATTGTCTAATATGAACTCCACTACAATGAACTTGTTTCGTGCCTAGAACAACATATTTAACACCCTATGGATATTTGGAGAATCTTTCCCAATCCCACACATCATTGTTTCCACATATAGGTGTTTGAAGAATCATTCCTGGTCACACTCATGTTATCACATATGGGTATTGGGATCATCAGTCTGCATCCCACACTCGTTATCACATATATCAAAATATATCACATATCTCTTAAATATCACATTTATCAAATATAATCATTATTTACCATCTTATAAATCTTTCAAATCATGGTAGACCATTTCATTTTATCCCAAAAATCATAGTTATTTTTTTTTAAATCACATGTAATAACATGAAAGATTCATTGTTAAACCATTTATCAAAATTTATTCAAAATATCTTTTAACCCTTCAAGGTTAATCCATAAACCCCATTAATTAAAATTACCAATAAATTAAATAAAAAATAATTCCATAATTACTACTTTATGTAATTCAGTAATCACATTATCCTACCTACTCCATAATCTAATTATATAATTAACTAATTAACTAATTCAATTTCATGAATCAATTTACAGATTTAGAAATTGAAATTTAGAAATTACATAACCACAAGTATCACTAAATAATATGTGAATTGTTATTTAAACCACGTACCCCATGAATATTATGGACGTAAGCTAAACAGAAAATCCCCATATTGAAGAGAAACAGTCAAGATCACAATGTCATGGATGATCTAGGACCAAAACTGATGATCAAGATCAAATAGAGTAAGATCCAAGAAATATTAAATCTATATCATTTCTTGTAGAGTATAAATCATTACTCTGGTTTGAGAAAGAGATACCAAAGTTAGAGGAATCCGAATGGGTAAGAAATCACATATTAGAGGAGAGATGATCATTCAATTGGATCATTGATTTATTAATAATGAGGTTCAAGAAGAATTAGAAAAATCTAAAGAGATTCAAAATATAAGGGAATTGGATTAGGTTCATACCAGGTCAATTTGAGGTTATTACTCTGGGTAATATTTTTTTATAAATTTTAGGGTAATTAAAATCCCAAATGATGGTCTCTTATGTAGTGTTTCATGGATTTCCAAACCTTTATATATAACCATGTGCCTCAGCCTATGGTCTCTAACATCTAATGAGTGGATATGGGCTTTGAAAAACCATTTTCCAACTATGAAATTTCCCACTCTTTTGGATTACATTTTTTTCTTCGAGTGTGTTCACTATTTGAAAAACAATTATCTAACATTGTAGTGTCCCATTTTCATCCAAATATAAAAAATTCAAATTGAAATATAAAAATAATGGACAAAAGATATAAAAATATATCGTTAGAAAATTACCTGAAAATGAGTATGATACATCTTCAAAAAGGTTGAGATCTTACAATCTCCTCACCTTATAACAGCACGTCCTCAACCTATACTCCCAAGCATCTCTAAGAATCATATGTAAAAATATCTGGGCAATCATTCCAAATATATACTTAACTCTCCCACAATTCCACTAGAATACATTAATATTTCCCTAATACTTGACTTATCAGCATGATCCTTCCCTGCAACAATTTCTCACTGTGATCAATAACATGTATCCTATGATTCTAAAATGACACATCTATATCAAAAGAAATATAACCATCATCGATCACATTATAAGTCTCAGGGTGATACATTAAATGTTTTGACACATTAAAAACACCATGCACTAAAATAAACCTCTAAGGATGAAAAAATCATAATTCCACTGAATATATTCTCTCTACAAACACAAATGGTCAAAAAAACCTTGGTTCTAACACCACCTATCTCTGAATCCTATAGTGACCCTTTGTCGACCCAAAAACTATTACATTTTTATATATATTATAACTAATTTATTATTTAGCAACACGAGATTCCATAGGTTTATAGTTTTTCAGAGTCAGGATACATTGAATAATTCGAATTAAAACTCTCAAAAAAATAATGGATCGGAAAACTATTTTGTTGTTTATAAGGATTAAACACCATAAAGGCGACTCAACCACTCCCTCCCTTCTATGAGTCCTTATTTCCCATGAAAATAGTTTTTTAAAAAGTGTGAGTGACAAAATGTTTAGAAAGGGATTTTAAAACATATGGAAACTAAAAAAATTTCGTTTATATAAATAGAAAATGTAAAAAATGATATAAAACATGAAAATATTGAATTTACAACATCATGAGTAATTTTTAAAATTATAATAATTATTTCTAAATATAAATAAACACATATAACCATTTAAAAAATATATTTTATTTATTTATGAAAAAACAAAAATTTATTTTGATAACTCATAAACATTCATAAATAATTATAAAAGGCACCATGGATCATAGAAGGAAGTCAGAGTTCACATCTGAGACAACATAACTTACCTTAAATAGTCACATGATTGATTATGTTCACTCCATATTCCTATAGTGTGCTTGGGATACACCTCTCACACACCATATATGACATCACATGAGAATTCAATATTACGCAATTCATTAGAGTACTATGTAATTCAGTGTGTACACATCACATGTATAGATGAAATTACCATAAGGGTTTGGGTTCACTCCCCATTCTATGCCTTCATTCGCATAATATCCATGTTTCGTTCTTTATAATTAAAAAAATAAATCCTAGTATTTAATATCGTAAGGACCACAATGTTCCATTAAAAATTACGAGTTTTGATATCCATTTCATAAAAAAGTAAATTACATGGTTATAAATGATTCATTATAAGAGTAGCATTGAATAAGATGACATGTTTAAATATACAATCATATACATATATATGTATATAAATGTTTTTAAATATATATATATATATATAAACATGTATATATATATATATATATATTGGAAAAAAATGATTTCATATCCACACAAATATTAATAAGAATGAATAATGATATATATATATATATATATCAATGATTTTATTTACATACATATATAAAATAAACAGTAGTACAAAAATTGATACATATATAAAAAAATTATATATATATGTATCTATTGATGTGAGATTAAAATTCAGTTTCATCCTAAAATAATAAGTATATAGATACATATATATATATATATATATATTTAAAAAAACATATTAAACAATATATTTATGAATATATATATATACACACATATAATTGTTAAAATATAAAACAATTTTTACTGAAGCATAAATTTTAAATAATATTATAACTTCACTTACACTTAATGTGGAAAAATCATAAAAATAGATAAATAAAGAAAAAACCATGGGAAAACATGATTTTTAATATAAATAGAGGTTAATATATGTACATACATTAGTAAGATTATTATTATAAAAAAAAATTTGCAAATCAAATAACATCTCATGCATATAAATACGAGACAACTTAATGTTTTTAAAAATAATTAATGAAAATAAATCTCATGAATTGTTTGGTAAGAACATTTTTATAAACTCAAAATTATCCCTTAACATAAAAAAACAAATAAAATATAATTATACAATGTTGATGGACTAAATAAGAATTTTCATATAAAAACTATAAATTTAAAAATAGTTCTAAACACTTAACCAAATTTCTCTTTAATATCATAAATATTTAATTCAAAATTATTCAGATCGAGATAAAATAATTATTAGTAAAAAAATAAAATAAATCGACATAAAACTTGAAATGGGGGACCCACTTGAATCATTTGAGCATATATTATTTTCATAATGAAAAAGAAAAATTATCTTACACTTCATTTATCTTGAAACAAATATCCTTCACATGAATAATATTTAAAACAAATTAATGCATCATAAATATGTAGTTCAATTAGATAATTATAAACATGAAAATAAAATATTTAAAATTGGAAACATGTTTGATTTTGAAATTAACAAAAAAAAACTCTTTGATGATATTGTAAAAAAATTTCCCTAGTTTGACTAACAAAAATAAGGAAACGTTATTCTACACATTTATAGCTTGAAAAACTCCCCATATCTAACAAACTTCTCTTACATCAGGTGCAATACATAGGGAAGTTTCTCAGAAAAGGGAATAGATTCTTATATATCCAGTTCACACATATTTTAAATCTATAAAATAAAAACTTATACAGTTATATTATTGTGGATTCCTTTATAAGATGAGTGGAGGTGGAAAATGAACAACAACAAAATTGACATTAGTATTCTATATATTTATATGCATTTTTTCAAATCCAACTGTCTAAAAATATATAAATTGGAGATAGAAGTGTGATTGAAATGTTGATTACATCAAAAAATAAAAAACATAATCAATAACCAGATAAAATATTAAATTAATCTAAATAATTTCAAAAAACTGGCTGACTCATCGAAGTGATCCAAAAAAAATGATTAACATGGTATTGAAGAATATGATTGAGGAATAAATTACACACATTTCATCCTATTCAAAAAGGATTCACGAAAAAGGGTCTAACCAAATATTTGACATCTATAAAATGACACAAAAACCTACCATGGTAAGGTTGATATAGATTGAAAAATTATCCAATTAGATCTCACATGGAAACGAAACCATATCTCATGATTGAACCCCTTATGAAAACTCTTGACCTTCTGGATTTCTCATCAGAGGATGAAGATCATTCAGACTCCTCACAGTGATTTGGCCTCCCTAATTAAACCCCCCCCCCCCTCAGTTACTCGACCTTAATCTTAGTTGGATCAATCCCTCTCCATCATACGCACTTGACTACCACACCATTTTATCCTTACCCAATTTCCTTTCTCAATCGAAGCCTCCCCAATCCTTATTATAATGTAGCATCTCTTTTTATCATTTTGTTTTATTTTTTTAACAAAAAAAACCATGTTTGTTTCAAAAACATTTTATCGCTTAATAATTATTATTATTTATTTTAACATTTTTTCTTATATGATTTTAATAATTTTAAAAAATGTTTTATATTTATCATATTTATTTGAATTCTTCATTTCATATAAATATATTTATACTTATAATTTATAAAATGAAAAAAAATTTTTAATAGTTTAAAAAAAATTCCATAATTTATTTAAATTTTTTTATTGAATTTAAGTACAATCATTTTTTGATAAATTTGATTTATTATAATTTATTTATTAAAAAGGAATATTATTTCATGAATAAAAAAATATTCTTATAAAATTATATGCTAACATATAGTTATTATTTAAAAACATTTTATTTTTAAAATTATTTTATTAAAACATATTTTAGTTATCAATTTAACATGTAATTAATCATGATTATTGATAATAATTTTATAACTATTTTACATTTCAAATTAGCTTTTGATTTTTTCATAAAAAACCTATCCTTTAAAAAATATTCAATTAAAAATATTCATGTTAATATATTATTTTAAACTATAAAACGTCATTTGAATATAATTTAAAATAAAATCCATTAATAATTTATTTAAAAATATATAAAATATTTAAAATAAAATTATAATTGATAAAAAATGTAATAAATTTTCAAATATTATAACATAATTATTGTAATTATAGATTTTTAATAATAATAAAAATATTTTCATGTATTATTATTTAATTTTACATACTTAATATTAACATATGACAAAAATTTATATTACAATTTTTTAAAAAAATTACATAATAATATCATTGATATTAAATTATTCCCCATTAAAATAACTTCATCCTTGAAATTCCATAACTTTACCTATATAAATTCTGAATTTCACTATTCAGATTTAAGAAAACATGGAGTGCCAGATTTTTCATTAATGTAAAATCATATAAAATTTACCGAAGGACTCTAAATGATCAAAGTGTTTCTCTGTATCTTCACCTATAAAGTTTTCCAATCCTCATATCTGATAGCAACTATGAAAAACCATGAAAAATTCCATTTTTTTATAATTCATTTATTATTTATCAATCGTTGAATGCAATGGTTTAGAGTGTTAGATAGTCTCCATACATTGGATAATTCTAATTTAATCTCTAAAAAAATAAAGAACAATAAAATTATTCATATATTTAGTAATGGAGAAACACCATAAAGGAGCCTTGTCCAATCACTCACTTATATGTTTTCTTATTCCATATGAAAATATGTATTGAAAACATATGGTGAGAAAAGAAGTTCATTAAGGGGTTTCAAAACATATGGAATTAAATCATTATTTTTACACTTCAACATAAGAATTAAAACATGTGATACATCTTGAGAATTAAAAATTTATAAAATAATGAGTTTATTTGAAAATGAAAATAATTATTTCAAAATAGGTTTAAACATATGTACCCTTTTGAAAAGTAAATTTCATTCATATATGAAATGAAATAAATTTATCTTCATAACTCATAAACATGCATAAACAGTTCTAAAGAGCACCTTGGATCATAACATGAAGTCATTGTTCACTCTATATAGAACATAACATGATTTAGAGAATTCCAGGATGGATTAGGGTCACTCATTAATCCCATGGTGTTTTTGGGATACATGTCTCGTGCACCATAATGGACTCTCATTATATTTCAACATTACCCAATGAATTAGAGCGTTATATAATTCAGGTAACACCTGTCACTTGATTGGATAAAATTCCCAAAAGGGTTTTGCATCACTCCCCATTTCATTCCTTCCTTGAATTAATATCCAAGTCTGATTATTTGGAATTAAAAACATTACAACATGTATTTTATATCATAAGGACCATTATATATCTTTAAAATTCATGAGTTTTGATATCCATCTCCTAAAAAGAGAAATTACATGGTTATACATGTTCCCCGAAAAAGGAATTTTTTCATGAAACGAAATTTGTACATATAAATTCATATATAAATATGTATGTAAATTTTTTAAATAAAATGATATATATATATATATATACTTTTGTTTACAAATATATAAGAATAAAACATGATTGCATCTCCAAACACTTATGTATAGGTACAAATAATTATTCATATATATATATAGATAATATATATACATTAATTATATATATAGGAAATAAATAGTTTTACATAAATAGATACATATAAAAATACATTTATATATAAACTAATCTATTGATCGTAGACTAAAATTATGTTTCACCCTAAAATAATGCATATGCAGATAAAAATTTATACATGTTTTTAAAAAAATTCATATGAAATGATTTGTTTATATATATATATATACAAATATTAATAATCTAAAATAAAGTAATTTTAAATTAAATATAAATTTTGATAACCTAGATAACTTCCCTTGAACATAAAGTTTCTTAATCAGGATACAAATTTATAAAGAAAAAAATATTGGCAGACATGATTTTTAACATTCAATTCTATATATATATATATACATTTTCAATCTTATTAATAGAATAAATTTTTTGGAAACGGAATAACATTCCACATATATATATTAGAGACTAATTAAGGATCTTTTAAAATATATAAATAAAGTAAATATCAAGAATCATTATAGAAGAAAAGTTTTATAATCTCAAAATGACCAACTTACCATTATAAAAAGACAATTTAAATACCATTATACATTATCGATTGACTAACACAAATTTTTTATATGATAATGTAAAATCATGAAATAGTTTTAAATATTTAACCAAATATCACCTTTATATTAAAAATATATAATAAAAAATTATTTATATAGATAAAATATAAATTTTCGCAACCCACTAAAACAAATTGACATATAATATAAAATTCAGAACCCAATTGAATCATTTGATACAAATTTACTTTCACACAATGAAAAAATTTTTTTTACATCAATAGTTTTGAAATAAATCACCTTTTAATTGAAAAGCTTGAAAAGAAACAAATGGATAAAATATAATTAGTTCTATTAAATACATATTAACTTGAAAATAAATAATTTAAAATTGAAAACATGTTTGATTTTAAAATAAATAAAAAAACTAATGTTATAAGATATTTCCAAAATAATTTTTTTTACTTGATTTGTAGGAAATCATAAAACCCTATCCTGTTGCATCATAGCTTGCAGACACACACACTATCTAACTAACTTCTATTGCACGCGGTGAAATACTTAAGGATTATTATTAGTGAAGGGAATATATACTTATTTAGCCATATTCATTAGCATTAATTTACTATTTTCACTCACATTAAAATATATTCAAGTAAAATATGGTGGATTGTCCCTCAAACATGTGTGGAAAATCACTTAGTAGATGAAAGATTAAGAGTAAAAGTGTGGGTGATTTAATTATATATAAATTTTATTCATTAAAATTAATTTCAATGATGAATAAATTCAAGTAACTAATTGTAATATTATTTATAAGTATGTATATTTAAAAAGGGCTTATTAAGAATGGAAGAAAATGAGTAGATAAATTAATGCAATTAACAATATATTATATTTATCGTTTAGTTTAATGATTGAACATAATAAAATTAGTCTGATCTCACTATTTTAACAATAAATTTAGATTTTCTATGTTAAAATCAATAACTTTTACAATAATAAACTCTTTAACATAAAGAACATTTTAAATTGGATTATTAAACCCAGTTAATGAATGATAGAGGTTGGTATATCCTACAATACAAGGCTTTGAAAATGATTCTTTTATTTTTTTGATTATTTTAAACCCATTAGACTCTGGTTTCAATTTTTTTTGATGCATCTATATTCATATATTTCTACTTAACAATAAGTCCTATGGCTTTATCCTGTGGATTGTATGTATCAGTCATGGGACATACCTTGGACCTTTACAATTATATGACATAGAATAATATTACTAATCATGAACACTTATTTTTTAATAATTATTACACAATATAAGAGATAATTCTAGTTGGACAGAAAATGTTTTCGGCAGTATAGGTAGTGATCAAGGGAGAATATATGAGTATAATGAATCACTTTTATAAACCAATTCAATTATTAAATTATTAATTATTTTTTTAATTCTTGTTATGTTCATGTGTTTAATTTTTTTTTAATTTCATGAAACATTACTCAGGACTAGGATACCAAAAACATGATCAAGGATCATATATTCATGAGAAATTATTGATTTTATCTATATGAACTAGTGGTTCTTATGTCCATACAGATTTTTTATCATCCAAGAGAACATGATCTCAACTACACCTGATTTAGCTTAAGTAAAATTCTCCAATGAGAACAAACATAATGTAGCAACACAAATTTCCATGGAATGTGCCACGATTTACTATGATTTATCATCTATTTATATTTTTTCCTTTATTTTTGTTCATATTTTGATTTAGATGAAAAATTTTACGATTAAAATTTTCCTTATACCAATAAAAAAACATTGGATGATTTAAAGTGATGAAAAATTAAAATCTAAATAGATATTTGATGATCCTCTGTGAAATTTTTTATATTTTGAATAATAATTGAGTTACATCAAATTATATATGATTGAGGATATTATGATTCTCTCTCAATGTTTTAGAAACAAATTGGTTAAAGAGTTAACTCTATGGTTACATTTAGACCAAAGATAACATATAAAAATGATTATAATAAATCAAATTTCCTCTATAGGGGATATAGAAGTTTAGAAAAGAAATATCAATCATTTCAGAAGACAGTTTAGAATTTATAATTGAAAAATGGGATAAAATAAATGTTTTCATGAGGAAGTTCTTAAATAAGTGAATCACTATTTTCCTATAAATGAATCAATTATTTATTTTTTACATCCTATGACTTGAGTCATGATCGATGACCTATCCTAAGAAGGATTAATTATGAAAACATTTGATGTTGTACAACAAATTCTATATGAGTTTCCTCATTAGGATTAATTATTTAAAAGTAATTATGGTCCACCAAGGAGAGAAATATTTTAATTTAATGAGATGAACTTCTAGGATACCCAATTAGAATAATTTATAAAGAAATTAAAGAACATATAGTTTATAGTGTCATTGACTCAATCACAGTATTAACAAATACAAACACTCAAACCCATTTTATAATATCATTATATGATAAGAGAACCCTGCATATTCCAAAGATTAAATATGGTTCAGAGGATAGTAAACCATTCATTTGAAACAGTGTTAGTTATAATCAATCCCCCAAAACAGTTCTAGAATACCTACAACTAATGGAGGAGATTTCAATAAAATCTATAACTAAATCCAATTTATAACCTATAGAAACGTGTCTTAATTGTCATATAAAATAATGGTATACCTAAATATTCACTTAAACCAAAACCCTTAATTCTTTTCTAACTATTACCACCACCTCAACCATAATCCAACTAGACTACACCTAAATTCTCTACAGAACCACCTTTTTATCCCATAAAAATCACTTAATGAAATGTTCATGAACCTCATCCAAAATTATTCTCAGTATATTATAAGATAATAGAACACTATAATGAATCAATAATACACTACCTAAAACTCTATGACCATGTGGGGAAAATATATCAAACATTATTAGAGTGTCTATTCAAACCCCTTCAGAGTAACATGGAGGAAACCCATGCTAGAAGGTGAAGGTTATGTCACTTTTTTAGGTGAGAGTAGTAAGAAAATAAGAAAAATTGAAAGAATATTTTGTGTAAATGGTATTTTAAAAATTAAGGGTAAGATATAAAAATTGATAATAGAATGAGGATAAAAGAGAATAAGAAAACAAAAATTTTCATTTGTGAAAATTTAGAAAATAGGTTTTTAAGGAGAAGAATGAAACAAAAAGACATAACAATATAGACGACCTATTTCCTTCCTAAAGATGATAAATAATTTAATTTTTTAAATTCATTACAAGATGATTTATATGGTTTCATAAAACATTATATGGAAATATATTTTAGTAAATATATTTATTAATTGAAGGATTATGTCAAAATTATAACGTAATTACTATTAAAAAGATAATTCTAGATGTTTGCAGTCTTATTTCTCTATTAAAATGCCGTTGAATAAAATTTCTAAATAATATACCTACAAAGATGAGAGATCAAAGAATATTTTCAATACTATTCACCATTAGTTCATGCACATTCAGGAATACACATTGTGACTTAGGAATGAGATGAAAATTTTATTCCCCTATGTTTGTTTTTAAATATGGAATTATATAATACAAATATGATATATTATTCACTCTAACTTATTAGTATATCGATATATTATCTCTATGGGTTTATGAATATATCTTATCTTTGTGAAAAAATTTAGATTCCCCATAGATTTTTTTATCCTCATGATATAATAAGAATGATATATTCATATAATCCTTGGATGAACATTCATTGAATATAAAAAAGTCATTTGTAATTTCCAACCACTGATGAATAATTTTCAGATTTACTAATGAATAAATTATATTTGAACTTATTAAAACTATTAATCACTAAATTAAATCATACGATTTCTATTTAATATTTTCTACTAAAAAACACCCATCTTTAATGAGTCAAAAAATACTAAATGTGGTTATATAATACAACTAATTGTTGACACGATGGAATTTAGGGAGGATAATTTATAACCATAAGATTAGGTAGAATCCGAAGTTATACAATGGAGAAAACAACTGTAAATATATTCTTATACACAATTAATTTCTTCAATCATCAGTATACTAATTCTTTAGTTTAATCCATTGAAAGAAACACTATGGAACTTATTCAGGGTTGATAAAAACTATTTAACAATGATTATTAATAAATAATTATGAAATCAATAATAAAAATATATGTATTAAGGAAAAGGAAAAATCACTTACATTATGGTTTTTCATACTAAATCGAATTAATCCTATCATTTTCACAAAAAAATTAATGTTGGAAGAAGGTTTAAAACAGTGAAAATTGCTACAAATGATACATACATCACTGAGAAAATCATTTCATAACTGACATAGTTTTTTCTATTATTAATGGAATTTATCATAACATTTTCAAACAAATATCATTGTCAGATGATGTGATAAATGTAAGTTTTTTACAATAGGAGAGACAAACACAAACTATAAAATAATTTTCCAAGATAAATTTTCTTAAACTACATGCTGTGGGGATCATCATTTTAGTATAAAAATTTAAATGGGTGACCCCATTACAAATAATTCTAAATATGGGTGGATGAATATGATAATTACTGATTATAATGATATGATACCTACAATGATAGTTACATGATATTTTGTATTGATAGACTATAAAATACTTGATACTCTTATATGGAAGGAAAAATTTCCATTATTAATCATGGATCAATTATTAATTGGTTATCTCAATATATAAGGACCCGGCTGTAAACATTTCATAATATTGAATTAAACGAATAATTCACATTGAGGATCTTTTCAGGTTTTGAGTTTTAGGGAATTGGGACATAACTATTACATCAAAAAATATTACAAAGTAGGCACTTCTACCCAGAATCCACTTTTTTTCATAAAATAAAAACTCTTGGAAAAAAAGTCATGTCTAATTCCATGTTAAATAGAGCATGGCTTTTCCTTGACCCCATCCTTGACCATATTCATCTTTAAGTCATGTGAAAAACATTTCAAAACATGTGATGAGAATTAAAGGCTCAGTAAGGGTTATAAAACAGTGAATGAAAAAATCTGTTCATAAATACATACAAAGCATGAACTCTTTTACTTAACTCATGAAATCAAAGGATTTATTAAAGACACATAGAAATCATAAATCAAAAAGGTAACTTGTGGAATCCATATCATACTTACATTGTAGCTATCACAGCTACATAGGAAGTTACTTTGGGATACCCATCACAGTATATTCCCTTAATCTCATGGAGTAACATTCAGGTTTACCTCTGTCACATTACCCAATGCATTGGAAAGCTATCTCGGGCTCAACCACATTAGGTTTATCACAGAACCACCCATATACATAAATAATCCCAAGAACCATAACATGATCTTAACACATAACATAAGCTTAAAGGAAATATAACATTTCCACATTGAAATAATAAAATATCATTTCAAGATATTGAAATAATAAATACATTCCCAAAATCATTTTCAATACCAAAATACGTAAAAAGATAATTTGGTATTTATTTTTCCTTTTAAAAACATTCTGGCTTATTAAAGAAGCCAATGATCAAATAATACTTGCAGTGGCGGAAAGGTCATTGTCACTGCTTACGTTAAAGAAACATTACTTTTTTTCGTTTATTAAAATGCTTCGTAGAGAAAATATTCCTTTTGAATAGAAGTAAAAGTCAAAGGGTTTTATACATCTTATAAAATAAAGTCATGTATAAAACTAAAAATGTCTGAATGAAAGGAGATTGAGGCGAAGTCCCTTACCTCATGTCCGACTTGACCCATTCGTTCTTCAATCTCCTGAATAAAAAACTATAGTTAATTTCTACTTGCTTACGAACCTTTTTCATGTTTATTATTCATTTTATATCACTTATTACCATGTTAGAATCATTATTTAATCATTTAAGATAATAACGTTCATTTTGTCGATATTTGGTACTTGAGTCAAAAATGGACTACTTATAATTACATGTTGTTCACGTGGTAAAAGGGTCATTATATCCAGAATGATATTCTTGATTTGGGTATCATATATATCATATATATCCAGAATGTACATGTATTTATAATAGTACATAATATTTGGAGGTACTAAATGAAATGCACCGTTCATGGAGACGGTAAGCCGTACGTACGCATGAACGCTACTTTCATTTATATTTTTTATTTTAATGGAATTAAAAAATAATTATACATATATATATTATAATTCCAGTTTAATATCATATATAATATCATTAACTCTATCCTTAGTACATCCCACATAGGGCATTAACGAGTCACATCACTTTTAGGGGGCGGTAGTCCGCACTTCCTCAAATGAGATTATCATATTTACCCACCATGGAAACCATAAAGGTTTGATATAATTGGGAAGTAAAGAAGAATAAAGAAATAATAAACATAATATATATCATATATAAATACAGTACCATCATAAAGGCCACCATGAGAGGCGGTAAGATTTAATTGATCAATCATTGTTTCGTGAGGCGTTAGTTTTCCATCCATAGAAACATTATGTTATTCATACATTATATGGAGGTGTGTGTAAGTTTATTTTGAATCCTTATCATAAAAACATCCTAGTATATTGAGGATACTAGTGTTGTTACAAAATAAAGGATATAAAAAGAGTTTAGGGGTTGGAGAAGAAAAATAAAAGAAAACAATTGAAGAGAAACTTTTACCTTTAATTTGGGTAACTCACATTGTTTTGTACCAAAAGACTTATTTAAGTGCCTTCTTCCTAAGGTAAGGCTTCTAGGAGTAGGATAGGGATGTAGGGAGCTTAACTGGGAAGAGTTTGGGTGAGCCAAGTAGCATGAGAGGTGTGAGTAATTGCATAGAAGTGGTCTCTTTTTATAAAGGAGAGGAGGTGCTCTTTAGGAAAGAGTGAAAATATTATTTTATAATATAATGATATTCGGTTTCTAATGGTCCAAAAATCATTATGGAAGAATCTAAGATGAATCATAATCGAAATAAAATCATCCAATCAGAATTGGACATGTTTGGATAATATTTTAATCATTATAATCTAATTTAATTAAATCATTTATTAATGAGGTAAATACTACATCATGATTGTGTCATAAATAATTTAATTTATTTGATGTATAAATATTATAAAAAAAGTACCATTATGTAATAAATATTTATATATTTCCAATGATTATTTATAGTCGAAAATATAACTTTAATAACCCCATGTAAAAATTAATTTACTAAAGGATATTGGTTTATTTAATTTTCGCCTTTACATTAAGTTAATTAAAATATAGTTTCATAATCACTTTTAAGTGGCTCCATAGGGTACCCAAATAGACCCAAGGATTCCCATGGTCTTATATGACTTGAAAAATAGGATTAGGACACCTTTTAGGGTCAATAAATATATTTTTTACCCTTATTTATCAGATTTACCCTTTAACCATGGTAAATAAAATATTTACTAAGGTAAATATTTAAAATGCCTAAAAATAAAAGTTACATATTTACACAATTTGAACCTCCTAATTCCAAATATGTAATCAATTTCACCATATTCAAAACACATAAGTGGAAGAAATTAATTTAAAATTAATTCCCGCTGTCAAAACAAAAGGCCTGTTTTTAAAAAATATTTAATATCAAAAGATTGACAGTTGATTATATACAATTTAAATGTGAAATTGATTCAAATTACCAAAATTAGATTAAATGGTAAAAATATAATCTATTTACACTTTAAAACCAATTAAAAGGATAATATAACCGTATAAATAATTTATATTAAAACATAGTTTTGAATTAAGATACAATATTTTCACTATTCCTTAAAAAATGAACTTTATCAGAAAAATACCAAAAAATTACCCAAAGTATATTATGATGTCCTAATTATAAATAAGTATTTTATTTGGTCATATAAAATGTACTAAAGTGACCACAACTAGATTTAAAAAGGGTTCTTCATTAAAAGGTTGTAAATCGGCCTTTTAATGTAAATTATGTCTAAAATTAGATTCATTCACATATTAAGCATCTAACATTTATTGCATAAATATGAATACATGTACAATCATATTACTGTTAGTTTTATTCATTCCCACCAATAAAAATGCGAGGAGTTAACTACCATTTAAAATAATAATATTATATAATTAGTGTGCAAGGTAAGCTTCCAAAGAAACCCATTTTTTTTTATCGGGTACACTATCAAACATAGAAACCCCTTTAAGCTAAAATTAATATTTAATTCATAATTATTAATAAATATAAAAATATGTTATTCTTCATTTAACTGGGATGTTACATCCGTCCCCCCTTTTGTAAATGGCATCCTCACAATTTTTATCCACTTATCAAAATAAGTGGTGGGTATTTATCCCTCATAGCATTTTCAGATTCCCATGTTGCCTCTTCAACCATATGGTTTTTCCATAAAACCTTTACCTAGTGAATTACCTTATTCTGCAACACCTACTCTCTACGGTCCAGAATCTGGACTGGTTGTTCTTCATAAGATAGATTATCTTCCAACTGAACTACCCCTGCCTCAAAACATGAGATGGATCTGGAATATAATTTCTCAACATCGAAACATGAAAAACATTGTGTTCCTGGGATAAACATGGAGGTAAAGCTACACTGAACGCAACTGATCCAACTTTCTCCAGAATTTCATAAGATTCAAAGAACCTCGGACTCAACATTCCCTTCATACCAAAATGCATCACACTTTTCCAAGGAGAAACTTTGATAAATTAATGATCACCTACCTCAAATGAAAGATCCTTCCTCCAGTTATCCGCATAACTTTTCTGTCTGTTCGGAGCAGTTCTCATGTGCTTCTGAATCAGATGTACTTTCTCTGCCATCTCTTCTACCAATTCTGGTCCCATCAACTTTCTTTCACCTACTTCATCCAAAAAAGCTGGAGTTCGACAACAGTTTCTATACAATGCCTCAAATGGAGCCATCTGTATACTGGAGTGAAAACTGTTATTATAAGAAAATTAAACCAAAGAATGATTTTGGTCCCAACTTCCCTGGTAGTCCATCGAGAAAGCACGTAACATATCCTCCATGTTCTTAATTGTTCATTTTGATTTCCCATCTGATTGAGGATGAAAAGATGTAATAAAGTTTAATATAGTACCCAATGACTTCTGAAGGCCTTTCAGAATGTTAGAAGTGAACCTCGAATCATGATCAGATACAATGGAGAGGGGAACTCCATGAATTCTGACTATCTCATTAACATACAACTGAGCAAGTTGATCTAGAGACAAAGTATCTCTAATAGGAAATAGATGAGCAGATTTAGTCAATCGGTCAACTATAACCCAGATTTCATTATTTCCTCGAGATGTCTTTGGTAATCCCACAACAAAGTCCATGGATATATTTTCCCATTTGCACTCTGGAACCGGTAACGGCTGATGCATTCATTTCGGTAATTGTCACTCTACTTTAACCTACTGACAAGTAAAACGCTTCACAGTAAAATCAGCAATATATATTTTCATTCCATTCCACCAGTAATATTTCCGAAGATCTTTGGACATCTTAGTACATCCTGGATGAACTGAAAACGGAGAACTATGAGCATCACATAACAACTCATTCTTCAACTGTGAATCACAAGGCACACATAATCTATTTCCAAACCTCAAAACACAATCATTATCAATGTTAAATTCAGTTAACATACCCTTCTGATCCAACTCTTCCTTTTTCTGTAACTCACTACCTTCCTTCTACACTTTCTTTATTCTATCTGATAGAGATGATCTCACTGACACCTAAAACAAAACAGAATAATTTTCTCCACCAACAACTTCTATGCCAAATTTCGCCAAATCAAAAACCAAAGGATCTTGTTCCAAACATAGCATGGCTAATGAGACATTACTTTTCCGACTCAAATCATTGACCACTTTATTTTCTTTTCCCATTTGGTAATGGATCGTCCAATAATAATCCTTGATTAATTCCAACCATCTCTTATGTCTCATGTTCAATTATTTCTGAGTAAATATATACTTCAAAATTTTGTTATCAGTATATATATCACACTTTACTAAATAAAAATGATGTATCCATATTTTTAAAGCAAAAAAACAACAACTACTTCCAAATCATGTGTAGGGAAATTTAACTCATGTGGTTTCAACTGACGTGAAGCATAAGCAATTACCTGATCATTTTGCATTAGGATGCAACCCAGTCCTTTCAACGAAGCATCACTATATATAACAAACTCACCATTTCAAGAAGAAGTTCCAAAATTGGATCATTTACCAATCATCTTTTCAATTTCTGAAAACAATCATCACATTCTTTTGTCTAGATGAACTTAACACCTTTTCGAGTTAACTTAGTCATTGGACTAGATAACCGTGAAACATTTTCAACAAACCTTAGGAAATAACCTACCAAACCTAGAAAACTACAAATCTCGGTTATAATTGTGGGTCTTGGCCATTCTTCAACAACTTTTGTTTTTGCAGGATCAACAGTTATGCCACTTTTTGAAACATTGTGACCAAGGAAAGAAATTTGTTGTAACCAAAACTCACACATGCTGAATTTTCCATAAAGATTTTTTTTCTTTTAAGGTTCCCAAGACAACCCTTAAATGATTTTCATGTTCCTCTTTAATTTTTGAATAAACCAAAATAGCATCAATGAACACAAACAGAAACTTATCCAGGAACTCACAAAAAATTCTATTCATAAGATCCATGAATACAGCTGGTGAATTGGTTAATCCAAAATGCATAACTACAAATTAATAATGGCCATATCTAGTACGAAAAGCAGTCTTCAGAATTTTGGCTTATTTTAATTTAAATTGATGGTACCCTGACATCACATCAATCTTCGAAAAATACTGAGCTCCCAGGAGCTGATCATATAAATCATCGATATGAGGTAAAGGATAATTGTTCTTAACAGTGATGTTATTCAATGCTCTATAATCAAGGAAAACTCTCATTGTACCATTTTTATTTTTAACAAACAAGATAGAAGAACCCCTGGGTGATGTGCTAGGTCGAATGAAACCTTTATCTAATAACTCATGCAATTCCTTCTTTAGCTCTAAAAGTTTAATTTGAGCCATTCGATAAGGGGGTTTTGAGATTGGCTTAGCATCAATAACTAAGTCAAAAGTAACTTAAAATTCCCGATCAGGTATAATACCAGGCAACTCATCAGAAAAAACATCAAGTTACTCATTTTCCACTGGCACATCATTAAACTGAATAGTTCCTCTATTTTCAACAATATGTGCAAGGTAATATTCATTTCCATCTATTACCATATTTTCACCTTCTTGATATGTTATCAAAATCAAGGGTTCATTCTTGTACACAAACTGGAAATCATTCTGAAAAGAAATCTCTTTAGCACTGCAGTCAAACTTAGCATGATAAAAAGAAATCCAATCCATGCCCAATATAACATCAAACTCTACTAGAGTCAAAACAATAAGGTTTGCAGGTAGATTCTTTCCTCATATAAGGATAGGAATGTTCTTATGTTTTTTTGTCTCAACATTTCCTCCAGGTGGTTTTATCGTAAGTTCCATATTCATACCATGAGATGGAATTCCCAATTTACAAGAAAACATTTCAGAAATGAAAGGGTTTCTAGACCCTGAATCAAACAACACATTGGCATAATCTGAACAAACAAAAAATGTACCTGATACAACTTCATTTGATGGACCAACCTCTACTGATGTAGTTTCAAAGGATTTCGCGACCCCTTTCTGCTTTTAGTGTGGTTTCGTTCCTTCAGTTGAGTTCCTTGTTGGATACTCATTTGCATAATAACACATTTCATTACACTTAATACTTTTTACTGACTTTAAATCATATTTTTTCTTACCATTACCCTGATATTTTTTAGTGCAATTACAAGACTTATGTCCCATTTTACCACATCGGTAGCACTTACCAGAATTCAAAAGACATTCCCCAACATTTTTTTTACCACAATTTTTACACACTGTAAACTTAAGCTTCTTAGCATCATACTTTTTTGAAGAGTTCTTTCCTTTCACCTACCACCTCGACCTCTTATTTTGTTATTTGTCAAAGAATACTTGATCATAGGCAAACTCTATTTCCACCTTCTCCACACAATGAACCAGTTTTTCATAACTTTTGAACTCACGAGAAGCTAAGGATGTTCAATACTTTGGCATTAATCCTGAGTAAAAACGGTTAATTTTAGTATCATGGTCTCGTATGAATTTTGGAGCATACCTTTCCAATCGAGTTATTTTTTCTTCATAAGCAGCCACTGAGTCATCCTCCTGCCTCAATTCTAGGAATTTTTTTTCCATCCTAAGATTAAACACCTTAGGAAAATATTTCTCTAGAAAAATACCTTTGAATTCATCCCAATCAAGAGAATAAATCTCCTCACTATCCCTGATATTTTTCACCATCGACCACCACTGATCATCTTCACCTTCAAAACGGTAAACAGCGAGACTAAAATTTTGATGTTCTGAACATCCCATGACATCAAAAATCTTTTCTAGTGCTTTAATCCACCTTTCAGCTAGCACAAGGTCAGATGATCCTCTGAATGATGGGGGTGTTGCCTCATGAAATGCTCCACTACTGATATGTTCCTCTGTGGCTGATCTAGTTGATCTCATACATGGATACCACCACCATTTATATCCTGATTCAACTGTTCCATCGTTGCAACAAATTTTTCAGTTTTGATTCTGACTATCTCAAGTTGGTGATTTGGAAGGTTGTCTTCCTCTTGATGTTGTCCCAACATAGTTGTCCTGCTTCCTTTGCGAAAAACAATTTTAAACAAAGAAATATCTTAGGCGATGAAACATGGTAATATGGAAATGTTATATGATGTCATAAATAACATTATGGATATTAATTTAAAAATATCCTAACTCCTAAAGTTATCTAAACGAAACTCTGATACGAACTATAAGGGCTCGGCCTTAAACATTACATAATATTGAATTAAATGAATAATTCACATTGAGGATCTTTTCAGGATTAGAGTTTTATGGAATTAGGACATAACTATTACATCTCAAATTATTACAAAGGAGGAACTTCTACCCAGAATCAACTTTTTTTCATAAAATAAAAACACTTGAAAAAAAAATCATGTCTAATTCCATGTTAAAGAGAGTATGGATTTTCGTTGATCCCATCCTTGACCCTATTCATCTTTAAGTCTTGTGAAAAACATTTCAAAACATGGGATGACCATAAAGTCTCAGTAAGGTTTATAAAATAGTGATTGAAAACATTTTTTCATAAATATATACAAAACATGAAATCTTTTACTTACCACATGAAATCATAAGATTTATGAAGGACACATAGAAATCATAAATCAAAAAAGGTAACTTGTGGCATCCATATCATACTTACATTGTTGCTATCACAACTACATAGGGAGTTACTTTGGAATACCAATCACAGTATATTCCCTTAATCTCTTAAGAGTAACTTTCACGTTTACCTCCGTCACATTACCCAATGCATTGGAGAGCTATCTTGGGCTCACTCTCCATAGGATTATCATGGAACCACTCGTATACGTAAATAATGTCCAAGAACCATAACATGATTTTAACACATAACATAAGCATAAAGGAAAGATAACATTTACACATTGCAATAATAAAATATCATTTCAAGATATTGAAATAATAAATCCATTATCAAAATCATTTTCAATACCAAAATACATAAAAAGTGTATTTGGTATTTATTTTTCCCTTTAAAAACATTCTGGCTTGTTAAGGAAACCAAAGATCAAATAATACTCGCGGCGGCGGAAAGGTCATTGTCACTGCCTATGTTAAAGTAACATTACTTTTTGTCGTTTAGTAAAATTCTCTGTAGAGAAAATATTCCATTTAAATAGAATTAAAAGTCAAAGGGTTTTATATATTTTATAAAATAAAGTCATGTATAAAACTAAAAATACCTCAATGAAAGGAGATTGAGATGAAGTCCCTTACCTCGTGTCCGACTTGACCCGTTCGTTCTTGAATCTCTGGAATTATAAACTAAAGTAAATTTCTA
Organism: Viscum album; assembly: GCA_963277665.1. Lineage (NCBI taxonomy): Eukaryota > Viridiplantae > Streptophyta > Magnoliopsida > Santalales > Viscaceae > Viscum > Viscum album. The sequence continues at coordinate 824,498,041 of OY728162.1, forward strand.
CTTGATTAAGAACCTTATTAAAGTTTATTATTCCTTTTATATATCTTTTTACGATGTTAGAATCATTATGTAATCATTTAAGTTAATAACGTTCATTTTGTTGATATTTGTTACTTGAGTCAAAAATGGACTTCTTATAATTACATGTTGTTCACGTGGTTAAAAGTACATTATATCCTGAATGATATTCATGATTTGGGTATCATATATATCATATATATCCAGCTTGTGCATGTATTTTTAATAGTACATAACATTTGGAGGTACGAAATGAAATGCACCGTTCATGAAGACGGTAAGCCATACGTACGCATGAACACTACATTCATTTCTATTTCTTATTTTAATGGAATTAAAAAATAATGATACATAGGTATATTATAATTCTAGTATAATATAATATATTATATCATTAACTCTATCCTTTATACATCCCACATAGGGCATTAACGAGTCACATCACTTTGAGGGGGCGGTAGTCCGCACTTCCTCAAATGAGATTATCGTATTTACCCACCATCAAAACATAACGTTTTGATATAATTGGGAAGTACAAAAGCATAATGCAATCATAAACATAATATATATCATATATAAATACAGTTCCATCATAATGGACACCATGAGATGAGGTATGATTTAATTGAACAATCATCGTTTCGTGAGGTTTTAGTTTGCCATCCACAGAAACATTATGTTCTTAATACATTAGATGGAGGTGTGTGTAATTTTATTTAGAATCCATATCATAAAACATCCTATTATATTGAGTATACTAGTGTTGTTACAAAATAATGTAAATAAAAAGAGTTTAGGAATGGATAAGAAAAATAAAAGAAAAAAATTTAAGAGAAACTGTTACCTTTAATTTGGGTAACTCACTTTGGTTTGAACCAAAGGACTTCTGGAAGTTCCTTCATCATAAGGTCAGGATTCTAAGAGAACTATATGGATGTAGTTAGCTTAATTGTACAGAGTTTGGACGAGCCAAATGGCATCATAGGTGTGAGGATTTTCATAGAAGTTGTCTCTTTTTATAAGGGAGAGGAGGGGCTCTTTAGGAAAGAGTGAAAATATTATTTTATAATATAATGATATTCACTTTATAATGGTCCAAAAATCATTATCGTTGAAGATAAGATGACTCGTAATATAAATAAAATCATCCAATCAAAATTGGACATATTCTGGATAATATTTTAATCATTATAATCTTATATAATTAAATCATTTATTAATGAGGTAAATACTACATCATGATTGTGTCATAAATAATTTATTTATAAGATGTATAAAAATTATAAAACAAATACCATGGTGTAATAAATCTTTTTATATTTTCAATGAAAATTTTTAGTCGAAAATATAACCTAGGTAACCCCATGTAAAAATTAATTTACTAAAAGATATTTGTTTATTTCATTTTGTCATTTATTTTATGTTAATTAAAATAAAGTGTCATAATCACTTTTAAGTGGATCCATGGGGTCTCAAAATCGACCCAAAGATTTCCATGGTCGGATATGACTCAACCAATATGATTAGGACACCTGTTAGGGTAAATAAATATTATTTATGTTTACCCATATTTACCCGATTTACCATTTAACCATAATAAATAAAATATTTACTGAGGTAAATATTTAAAATGCCAAAAAATAAAAGATACATATTTACATAATTTGAACCTCCAGATTCCAAATATGGAATCCATTTCACCAAATTGAAATCATAGAAGTGGCAGAAATTAATTTAGATTTAATTCCTGTTGTCAAAACAAAAGGCGTGTTTTGGAGAAATATTAACTATCAAAAGATTGACAGTTGATTATATACAATTTAAATTTGAAATTGCTTCTAATGACCAACATTAGATTAAATGGTAATAATATAATCTATTTAAACTTTAAAAACAATTAAAAGGATTATCTAACCATATAAATAAATAATATTAAAACATAGTTTTGAATTAAAATACAATATTTTCCCTATTCGTTAAAAATGAACTTTATCAGAAAAATACCAAAAAAATTACCCAAAGTAAATTATGATGTCCTAACTCTAAAAAAGGATTTTATTTTGTCATATAAAATGTATTAAAGTGACAAAAAATAGATTTAATAAGGGTTCGCCACTAAAAGGCGGTAAATCGGCCTTTTAATGTAAATTCTGTCTAAAATTAGATTCATTCATATATTAAGCCTCTATATTTTATTGGATAAATATAAATACATGTATAATCATATTAAATTTAGTTTTGTTCATTAATCTCAATAAAACGGTTAGGAGTTAACTAACATTTAAAAATAATAATATTATATTATTAGTGTGCAACATAAGATTCCAAATAAACCCGTTGTTGCATATCAGGTACACTATCGAACATAGAAACCCATTTAATCTAAAATTAATATTTAAATTCACAATTATTAATAAACATTAAAATATCTTCTTCATCATTTACTTGGGATGTTACACAATATGAGTTCCTTTTCCGTTTATATTGGCATTCTAATTATTACCAAATACATTTTTATCTAAATAAAAAAGTGAATATAATGATTACATACCGATATGAAATTTTCTACAATCATCTCATGTATTTTGAAATGATTAATGAACTAGTAACTTTGCAAAGGTGCCTGCCACTTATTTTTCAGATCATGGTGGATGATTTGTAGATATTTTCATTGATGATATCCCGGTATATGGGATATCCATTAATGTATTTCTATACAAAAATTATTTGGTACTTAAATGATTTGATGAAAAATTTATAGTTCTCAATTGGGAAAATTTACACTTCATAGTTCAAGGAGGTTTTATTCTTTTGAATAAAATATATAAACAAGGAATCATGGTTGATCTAGTAAATAAAAAATTCAAATAATATTTTCATGACCATAATACAATTAAAGAAATATACATATTTTGTGGTCATGATGGGTTTTTCCACCACATTATAAATGAATTTTTCAAGATATCTTGGCCACGCACCCATATTTTGTCAAAGATTGTTTGGTTTACATATTAATAAACATGTAAGGAAGACTATAATTATTTTAAAAATAATGTTTTTGACACAATCTTCATATAACTAAATTTGTATAAAAATTTCATCATAATTTATGATCCATGTGATTTTATTACAGGAGATACTCTATGACAGTGGGTAGATTCTATTTATCATCCTATATATATTATTAAATCCATTCCCATAATAACTATAAAATAAATAAATATTTCACTTTAAAAAAACTATAACAATAATGTTTCATTTTTATAATTTCAAACCATATTTAGTAAACTTTTAGGTGATTGTATACATTGATAAAACGTCCTGAGTTATTTTCTAAAAAGTATTATAATCGATTCAGAATTTGGTTTATCTTTTGACTACAATGGTTTAGTAGGATTAAAATATAAAAAATAGATTAGATATTTTTTTCGATGACCATTTTTTTAAATTACTCTTATAAAATAGGAGGATAGATAAATTGATGATGAGTTCATATATGTGTTATTTTCTCTACTAGTTTACAGTATCTTCCATGGTTTTTCAACATTTTATATTATTCAGAAAAAGAGACCATAAATCTTTTTTTTATATAAGTAATGAATAATATTTTTTGATAATTCAAATCATTGTTTTTTGTAGTAATTAAATATTATTTATGTGATTCAGTGAATGATTAATTTGGTGATTTGTGCCAAAATACAAGGCAATGATCATTCTATAATAACTATATTCATCACCAAACGAGGAAACAATTGGCTTTTTAAAATAATGGCCATGATAATACAATGTGTATTATTTTTGTTGACATCCAAAAATATGAAAGGGAGTTCATATGAGGATATAATTTATGCCAATAAATTTATAACAATGGTACAATAATTGAGATTCCAAAAAACCGAATTCTGAAATTTGAGGCGACTGATGTATGAAGAATTGATTTAATGGGGCCCTTCTCGAGATCTATGAGAAACACATAAATACTTGTGTATGTTATTTACATTACTAAATAGGTAGAATATGAGGACACATGGACAATATATCCAATTTACTGATGAAAATGATAAGCATGAACTTATTTTATCCTGTTGTTATGTCGAGGAAACTAATAATTTCTTGAGTAACACATTCAAACAATTATATATTTTTGTGTGTACTGCTAAATTTATGAGATTGACACAATACAATTTCCCCTAACCACCCACAAACCTATGGGAAAGTAGAACTATCCAATTGAGTAATTAAAATGATTTTGGAGATAACTACATTATCAATTTGGAATGACTATATAAAAAATTTAGATAATATATTATATTAATAAATGATATATTTTAATATGATGACTAATATAACACCATTTATCCTTATTGATGAGGAACTAGGAAATTTATAGGTGGATCTCGAGCATCGTTAATATAAGGATATGATGAAAGTTTCTATGGACTCCCACAATGATAGAAAGATACTACTATGATTGGATAAATTATAAGAGAGTTGAAGAGATGAATATAAGAATTAAAATATCTATAAATTAAAGATCAATATTTTTTTTATTGATGAATAAACCATTGAATATTCATACCAAGAGATACAATACTTTTTTTTAAATCATGATTGATATTGTTTCCAATATAACTATAGTCACATTGGTTACGACCCATCATGGTATAAATTTCTTTTCACATGGAACCATTCAGATTTAAAGATGGAATGAACCTTCATTCAGGTTCAATAAAAAAGGATGAATATATACCAGATTAACTTCCATTACTAATTTATTTGATCTCTGAAATATTACTAAAATACAAATGTACATCTAAATTTTGAATTTAATTAAATTGATGGGTGTGGAGAAACCTAGGTATGTTTTATTTTTTAATATTATAATTATACATTACATTGGTTTGAAATTATTAGGATAAATTGGTATAGATACTATAGGGAACTCTCCCCTACACCCCTAATGAATATCTAATCGAGACAGCATAAAATTTGAGATGAGTAAAAACCAACATATAAAAGGAATAATTTTTAAGGTGAAGATAGATATATCAAGTCAAAATCACTACTCTATAATGTCGTCATTATAGACCTATGAAACACAATAATTAATCACTCTATAATAATATAAATTTATTTGATAGAAAAGAGCCTTACCTTAATAGGTTCGATCTACACAGTAACGCAACCCCAAAATAACATAATATAGAGTGACAAATATAGTTGAGATGGTAATTAATTTATCATTCTATAATTATTTAAGATAGAAAAAAAGGAAACATTATTTTTTATAGGGTATCCTTAATGTCATGATTCGACCAGAAATAAATCACATAAGGTTAATCATACATGGTTGTTCTATGGTGGCTTCCCAGATGGAGTTGCAACTATAGAGGATTTACTTTAAAAAATGCCATGTTTTTAGAACTAATGACTTCATGCTATAATGACATGGGTCATGAAATAATTTATTCAAATACATTTAATTCTAAACACCAAAACCTAAATTGGGATATTAGTATCCATATTATATTCTCTAAATGCTCCCTAAATTGATTTTATTAGCTGTTTGATTTTGTTTTGGTCACCTTCAAGATGTAAATTTATGCCTCTAGATCATCTCTTGATTTAATTTCACACCTCCTCGTACCTATTTCAACCTACTCAAACCAATGTTTCACAACCCACACTATAAAAAATCACCATACCCATTTATACATAAATACTTTTCCAAACTGTGAAAACAACCCATTTGAAACCCCCAATGAATCCATCTCGAGCCATTACACATCTATATCCCTATCCCTCTCATAGTGTATCAAACTAAGACTGTTAAGAAAAAATTCAAAGATAAATACCCATTAAAAAATTTAATATAACTATAAGAATGAAAACTCAAATTTGGATAAACTACCCACAGAACCACATGATCCCTTACTAAGCCATGCACCTAACCAATTCACATCTCTGTTACATAACCAAATCCGAAACAACCAAACAACCAATAACTCATCTCTTTGTGTGGATTTATCCAAAAATCACCTTAAATATTTTATATGGCTCACTATACCCAAACAATGGAAGAGTCTGAGGAGACATTAATTGTCAGGAATTCATAAAAAATGAATTTGGACATGCATATTATTAAATATGTTGACATAGATGATGATGTTATATATTCATTCAAAGATTTTAATTGATAACATATTACTCATATATTGGTGGAGGATTCTATAGATTATATCTTAGAATTACTATTAGTATTGGAAATGAAACTAGAGTATATTAAATTATAAATTGTTCACAATAACTGGATCATTTGTTTTATAGAGTTTGGAGCAGGATAATGTGCCAATAACTATGAGATTATAGATAGAATAGATTATAATGATATTATTCTAGAGGACTGGAAGAAGAAAAACCATAAGTAGTAGATGAAAAAACCATTTAACCATTGATAATGAACAAACATAAAAAACTAAGAGAAATTAGTTGAGAAGTTATCGCTTGAGGATTATAGACTGGGAAATCTATCATGAATGGTTTTCTAAGGGATCATCATAAGGCTCTGTGATGGTATTATATGTTATTCTTATTTCTAGAATTTATATGTTTTTTTCTGAGTCAACATGACTTTATCATTTTAATTACATTAAGGTTTAATTTTGAATAGGATAAGGTGTATTATTATGGGTGGTAATTTTAATACTTTACAAGAAAAGAACATTCGAGTTTTTGACTATTCGTTGCACATATCCCCATTAGGGTATATTTTGTTGTCTGACCTCCCAATAGTAGAAAAAATTGTCACATTAATGATATAGGTAAAGGGAATGTATTTGATGGAAATTATAATTATTTAATGGTTTATTATGATTTCATTGAGGGACACTAACACGTTTCTTTCACATCCCAATCAAACCCAACATCAAGAAGATGAATAAATGTCTCACATGGTAAGGTAAAACACCCTCCCTTTCCCCACTAGTATTGGAATTAGTATTTTCCAATTAAATTCAGTATATGATTGGGATCAATAACCATTAATATGAAAATATGGAGGTAGAATTTCATCCACCTCCCATTCTACCAATTGACTTAACATAACACCAATCTTGTCTACTACATCCAACCAAGTGAGAAAATGATAGGTTCATCCAAAATCAATATTTTTATACCAATCATCCAGCAAAATATTTAGTTTGATTATAACACCAAAAATTGAGAATTTGTATCATCCCCAACCCAAACCTCTTCAGCTTTTGAAACATGGGATACTAGTTTTCTTATGGATACTAATGAATGAAAATAGTTAGAGTTGGATTCCAAAAATAATTAAATGGTTCTGATAAATTACCATACAATTTAGGATCCCTTTATTCGCCGAGTTGATCACCATATGGCCTCTATATGGACAAGGGAGATACCAACTCAATAGAATGTTCATCCACTGATACCCACTACTAGCATAGTCACTACAATATTTTTACCTTGCGATACAAAAACTAAAACTACCAATATAAATATCTATATTATAGTTAATAATCTTGTAAACACTGAACATTCCTATGGTCATGGATCTTCGGCTACCCTACCCAGTGGGGAACCGTATACACAAATTACTATATATGAACCATTATAAAACTCCCAGAAATATAATTTCGTAATATCCTTGAATGATCATTCAACTTAGTAGTTTTCAACTCCATCATTGACTGTTATTCTTCATTCATAGGGTGACATAGAGGAAATTTCAAACACAACCTATATTTAGACTACACTACCTTCCCTTATAAAACATTTTTCGTCAAGGAAATTATTTTGGAGAAGTATTAGGTGATTCAATTCTAGTAGATGTAATCCTGTAGGGGTTTATTTATTTCATTGACTACAACCTTAGTGGAGTTGGATCCTAATTGGGAGATGAGGGATGGAACCAAGGATTCATAGGATTTCCTCCTGATTCCAATTTTTTTAATGAATTATATTTTTGTTTTACATTCACAGATATTTTAGAATTTACTATATTTTCATTAATTTTGTGTTCATTATCTCTGAATTATATAACATTTATAATGAATACAATTAATATATTATTTTTTTCTTCAGTTTATTCTTAAAAATAATAAATATAACATTTTTACACTATAATGTTACCTATTTAAATGTTTTTGTTTAAGGAAATCAAATCCACCACAATACATCAATGCATATGATTTTCATACAGTAAATTTCATCCAGCTAACAATCGAAAAATATTTCATAAATCATGGAGGTCCTTTATTATTTCGTGAAATTTCATAATTTTCTATGATGAATTTAAATTATTGTTAATTTTATTCTATATCAAAATCATTTTAAATAGTGGAGATGGTATTTGAAATTATGTGTGGTGGAGGGATTCTTGGGAATACATGATTTTTTCATGAAATCTATGGACAAAGGGACATTTTTTTGGAGTTGTATAATGACTTATGAAAATTATGAACACACATGTAAATAAACCCATACACATTAATTAGGAATTATTGAAAATAAATTACTTTTTAATACTTAATATGATATCCAATATAATTAAAAAATTATTTTGTCCTGTAATTTGAAATTTATTAATTTACATTTTATTTGATTATTACATAAAATTAATTTTATGTTTGGTTTTTTAATATTTTGAAATGAAATTCTTGATAGGTATTTTAAACTATTTTTTATATTATTTTTAATAACCATTTCATAAGTGAAGTCCAGAAAAACATTACTATTTAAAAATTATCTTCGATCATTAAAAAAATGATTTTTTAAAACAACACTAATACGATTAAGGATATTTATTAAAACAAATTCACTTTAGACCTATCCTATATATAACCCTACTTTAATCTTGTAATATCCATGAAATTTGTAGAAAGTTCATACAAATTATAGGCTAATTTATCCTTCATAAAATATATTTTTTACAACAAATACATGATTTTTTCCCTTTTGAGTTTAAAATGGGTGATATGTGATGCATGGAACTACCATGTGAGAATATCAATTAATATAAGGAGGTAGAATTGGAAATAGTGATTTGGATGTTGATTCCATGATATTTTATGTTTTTATTACTTAAGTAATATATTATTTTGTTAAAAAATATAATTAATAGAGCATATCATGTAAATTTTAATGATGACTTGTACATGATCTTTGATATTATTATAACTATTAGAATTAGTTCCAAGAGGAAATCAGACAAAGGTAGTTTAATGGGAGTAGTACTTGGTCCTGATGTTATTTGTTTTATAATAATGGAAAAATAATGAAAAATATAGTGAAAATTTGTGTCATTATTGTTGAATTTTCATGATGGGAATCATTAAGAGAAGTAGATATTGATGAGAGATGATGAATTTTAATAGGATAAGTAGGTCCCATTTTCATTGAGATTAAATATGACTAATATTTGAACTTAAATAATTTATCCCCATTTTTTAATCCTAAATTTTCAATTATTTCATAGTGTACTACCCACCACTAGCCTCAAAGACATTAGAACCATTTTATGATTTCATATTGATTTCTCTAGTTATATTTCTATAAACTGATTAGAGATATTATACAAGCCTATAAAATTAAGAAATGAAATTTATAATTAGAATTACTATAGGTTTACATTATTTTTGAGTGTTAAATGTGGAATTTTCTAAATCATATGTATCATTGTATGGGTATGGATGTATAATAAATGGTTGAAAAATAATTTTGGATGAGAATAAGAATTGCAAAATAATCATAATAAGGATTTATGATTACATAGGGATGATGATTATATTAGAACTTGAATATTTTCAGCTAATAATGTTTTTTGTTGAAAAGTTTTATACTTATATTCTTTAAATAAAGTATTGATCTTATTTGTAAACATTGTAAATAATTTTTATTAATGATAAAAAATGGTCAATTATGGAGAATTTTATTATTATTATTGATGAATATGTTTTTATCATTTGTTTCAATGATTGTGGGACATAATACTACAATGTTTTGGTACATTAATTGATTAATGGGAGGATAGATCTTAAAAAAGATTTTGGATCCTCCTTGGATTTTTTTACAGTAACTACAGAGATATTACTTAAAAAAGGGTTTTTATATTACGTAGTTTGTTGGACTAGTGAAGAAATGGAAATCCAAGAAGGAAATAATTCAATAAAATTGTTTCACAGTTTGGATGAATGTGATTTTCAATATATTGAACAAAAATAAGGAACCTCATTTCACAACTTGTCACAATAGAGGATATATATTATTACCAAGGAAGAACATATGATGTTTGTACATTTTGATATTCCATAATACATTTGCGATAAAATGAAAAGCTAAAAAAAATTCCATCAAGTCCTACTATGAATAGATTCACAACATGGTTGTAACCAGTCATTGAAGTAGTAAAATGATATCTATGACATGATATACTTTAGTGATCATGGATGATGTGTGGGTTAGGAGACAACATTATAGGATGAGAAGAGGAGAACAATTTGTGTTATCATAAGACACTAGGGGATAACCACATAGGATCGTAATAAAAATCATGCTTATGGAATGGGATACTGATAATGAATATCTTTAATGTGGGATGATTATAATGGGTCATAATAGAGAAATCATGTATCATTATTACAGATGTATCCACGTATTATTAAATTTAAATATCAATACCCCTTTGAGGAGCTGTAGAAGATCATTTTATAACATGTGACCATTATTCTATGACATTTTGCAGTAATGTTGATATATAATACATTTATAATTAAACAATAATATTTTACACATCAGTATATACTAATATTGAGAGATATAATGGAAGATAAAGTTACATTGGAATTACATGTAATGTTATTGCATGACCCTTGAGAGATTTTTATTTTAAAGGAGAATGATTTATTCATGGAGCACTAACACCGTCCCTTGAACTGCAATGGTGTAACCTATGAGTAATATATAAGGTTTTATATCTATGTTATATAAATTAATTCCATAAAGAAATAAATTAAGTCACGATGAAGATAAAGTCTATAACAAGGATATTCCTACCATGTTTTTGGATTTATTTTCTGTAAATAGAATTTTGTTAGATCCTTGGACCCTATAATACTCTTTTTCATCCTAGATGTTCACATTTATTGTTCCATTAATTAATTAAACTAACAGATTTGATTTTTCACTATATTTTATTTATTATACAATTCTTTTACAAATTTCCCTCAATTATTAAGATAGTAAAATAAAACATCATTGATCTTCCCTTAAACATTAGAACATAATCACTTAAGAGGTGATGGATTAGGAGTAAAAGGATTATTGTTTATATTATCTATACAGATCATTCATGGATAGAAAATTTATTTTGGAACCCCATTAAATCTCTAATCCTACTATTATTCATTAGTATATATTTGAAAAATAGACTTGTGAATGGATTGTCTCTAAATTTGTTGATAAAATTAAGCCATACAAAGTCTAACTCATTAGTGGGGAATACGATAGGCACTTTATATCCAAGGAAAAATATAAAAGGATATGGAAAACAATTATTGGCAAATCAACACAATGTACCTTGTAAGATATGGTAGAGAATGAAGGATCTCATAATATCATAAAAAATTATCACGATAATACTAACACTATGATTTTTATTAAAATGTAAAATAATATTAAATACTTAAAATATTATGGAAAAAATGTCAATGAGATGACTTGAGTTAGTGAAGGCGGTTGTGTGGGGGAAAAGTTCATTGATGTCCATGGATGAATAAAGTTATTATGAACTATTTATTGATGATTATAGTAGAAATACATGGTTTATAAAAATATCCTCAAATATATATTGTTTAATTTTACTGAATATTACATGATATTAGTAAGGAATTAAATAAGGAATAAAATCCAGACGTTATAGATTAAAAATGGTATTTAATTAACTGAAAATTAGGTTTAGGAAAATCCAATGAAATAAATGATAATATAGTAAGATTGTAAGAAAAAATAAAATTAAGTTGTGTTTAATTTAGTTTATTTCTACAAAAGGGGATTTCTAATTCCAAACGAAGAGAACACACCATTAAAAATATGTTATGGGAAGAATCCCACAGTGGAATTCTTTTGATTTTTGGGGGTAAATTTTTTATTCTAAATAAAAATAATAACTAATAGATTGAAACTCGTGGGGATGATGAAATATTCCTTGGAAATTAATCTAAAATCAAGGAATTAAAATTCTAATAAAATTCAAGAATATCCCTTAAAATTAAAGATTGATTTTTGTGAAAATGATAACAAATCTCAATTAAATGAGGAGTTGTCATAGAAACTTTTTGATAAAAATTTAGAGGAATGCAATACTGGAGAGATTCTTAAGTGAGATTCCTAGCGGGAGCACATGTGGATGGAGTATATTCATAAGATGAAAAGCATTATGTGGTAGTTAATTTTGGATCAATATCTACATGAAAAGAAAGAAGTAGGGATAAAGTCAATGAATAAAATATAATTTTTGATTTGAAAACTCATTTACAAAAAAGTTGTTTGATGACTCTTCAACAAACATCTAGCATGTCTCAATTAGATAATAGGTTTCTTAAATAGTCTTCTAAGTATGAAAATCATCACACCCCAATATTTTTAATGAACACTATGATCAATAGTATACACGATATGAAACACGAAGCCAAAACAATTCATGAAAAAATATTATTTAAATATGATCATGATAACATGTCCCTTAAATTATAATATATATAAAATATTAAATAATATATTAAATATATATATATTTCATAATAAATAAAAATTATTGATAATTATTTTGAAAGTAATCACTAAAGTTTTAGTAAAGTATTATTATTCTACAATGAACAACTTTCTTAAAAAACTGTTTTAATTATCTTTTTGAGGAAATTTTAAAAATAATTCCTAGAGAATTAATAAATTATATTTTATTAAAATTATTTTTTTAATTCATCTCGTAATAATAATCTGAGGATGAATTATATGATAATTTACAGAAAAGAATGATATTTTTAATGAATAATAACAAGTATTGTTTTTTATTGAAAACATATTTTTTTTCAATCATATATAGAGTTATATATTTCATTATTAAATGGTTAAAAAATAAAATTAGTTCTCCTATGTTTTAAATAGTCTAATTACATTCATTGGAATCAATTTTATGAGTGAATTTGAATAAAAAAACTTGTTTATACCTAAAATGAAATTTTTCTAAAAAACTGTTTTTATGCGTGTAATGGATATTTTTTATAATAAATTAAAATATCTCAATTGGATAATTTTGAAACGAAATATATATATTATATAGTTAATATTTTTTAATAGTTTTAATATATTATTCTATATATTAGATATGAAAAAACCATATGTGATGTATAAAATTGTATTTGTCCAGAAATGGTTTTCTAGGCATGTTTCATGCATATTTCAAAATTAAGTTCATCAACATATAGAAAATGAATTTTATAAAATTGATTCCATATTTATTAATAAATCTATTCAATTTTTTAGAATATTTTTATTTTATATTTGGTCAAGATCAATCATAATCGTGGTAAATATTATCACCACAGTAAAGGGAAAATCAAGTTAATCTAGGTTCAAACTAAGTGATAAGGATATATTTTTTCATAATAATAATTAATGGATGAAGGATATTAAAAAGTTATCAAAATTTATTTTAACATCATTTTTTATGGTCACTTTTCATATAATATGAAATATATAATATTTAATGCAATAGAAGTTACAAAATATCACTCTTTTAGTTTTAAATATCTCTTCTATGTACACATAAGGAATAAATATATCAATAAATGAATATAATTTTTTATTTTGAGATTAATTAAAAAAATTCATGAAATAAATTTATTTATATTTTTCATAAATTATAAAAATACATTAAATTATTATATAATGTTATCGTAGTATTTATTCAATTATTTGAAAAAAATAAATCATTTTAGGAATTCTAAAAGTAATATAAATTTAGTGAGTAATACTATTCTATGATTCTTTTAGACTAATATGACATATTATTTTTATTATAAATTATTTTATTCTATTTAAAACTTTTTATTTATGTATTTTAATCTAATTAAATTAATAGTTTCAATATTGACATTATTGATTATTTATCACAATAATATTTCATAATTTTATTTTAAATTTTTTGAAAATATTTAAATATGAACAATAGGATAATATATTTTCTAAAATATAATTCCTTGGACAATTATTATCAAATATTCACTACACATGTAAAATTATAATCCTTTTTATGTGAATAATATAATTCCATGATTAATGTTAAAATGAGTTAATTAATGGGTAAAACAAAATGATAATGTTTAAAACCCCACTTAAACTAGTAAAAAAATATTGGATATTTTCATTTAAACATAATATTATATTAAATTATAATCCATGGAAATTTTGTGTAATTTGGGATAGATAATGTCTTTTTATGTATTAATCTTTTAAAAATTTCTAATAGCTCCCCCCTTACCTCAATTATAAAATAGAAACTCCTCCCATCACTTATAATTTTTTTACATTATATCTCGAACACAAGGATGAAAAATACCTAATGAAATTACTTATGCACCATAAATATATCACGACCAGCATTCACTAAGATGATAGAAGGGACAGCAGATTGTTAGACTCTTCCTTCTTCAGGTTGAAGGAGAGATAATGACCCTGATACCTGCCCTCAGTTGGTCTAGGAGTGGCGACTAGCACCAAGGGTATATAATTACACACAAGACGGAAAGAATTAATTTTTTTTAATATGATAGGGAGATAAGATGGTAAAACCCAACAACACCAAAATTGGTGGTAAATGTAAGGCCAAAGGAAACCATTCCCATATGCATGTTACAAAAGTAAATGCCACAATGTACAAGGAGACTACAAAGGTAAAGTACCAAAGAAAGAAAAAACAACAACTACAACTATCCCAATGTTCGAGCTAGTATGGCCCTGCATGGTCCCTGATGTCCTCCTGGAAAACTGAAAGAAGTTTGATGTACGTAGAGTGAGCATACAAGTATACTCAGTAGGGAAAACCAAATACTCTCGTGCACAAGTATAGAGGCATTCTAATTCTTAGTGAGAAAAGAGATAACCAAATCAACTAGCAAGTAAAACTACCACTCAACCCTCTATAAGACACACTCCCCAAATAACGCATGTCAAGTAAGGTATAGTAACCGCATATCGATATTTGGATACGCCACACCACTTTCCCACTGGTTATTGAAGATATCCTACGCATCAAACCTCTCCCGCCAGTCTCACTGTAGTCCCACTACCACACCCCGTATGCACACACCTGAGCCATCACTACCACATGGCCCTCCCATAAACACCTGGGCCACAACAACAACCTGTAACCACTTCCACAAAAACCTGTTCGAGAATGAATACTGCCATGCCCGACCACACTCGAGCCTCATCACGAAGACTATTGGGAAATGACCTGCTCGCAAACACCTGGGCCAACAACCACAACTACACTGCCTAACGAATCATGGGCCATAATGGACCTCAGGCTGTCACATCCTTCCCAAAGTGTCTTGGGCTCTTCAGGAAATGGAGATGAAGAGGAGCTAATATCCATCCACTCATAAGATTTTGGTAAAAACACCCTCTCCCATGTAATGGGGGTGTTCGGCACTAAGTGGTCAACATAGGTGGGGTGCAAATAAGAAACATAATAACTACAATTATATGTATAGGTAACATGAACATATCCCTTAATAGGGTTTCCAAATCCAACCTAAGAACAAAACCCTCATTACTATTCATTCTTAGAAGAAAGGAACAACACTCACGGCCAAGTCACAACTCATTTCCAAAACCAATTCCACATTTAACCCATTCTTGCATTCATGTTCAAGTGATACCATTTAGTATAATTCTGCACTATTTGGAAACTAACAGACATAACCACAATCCAAGGGATGAGAAATAGGCAAACAAAACTTTAATCATTCAGTACTAGTTCTCTTCTGTTATCACAACAACAATGGGGTTAGTAAGATCCATTAAAGTACTGGAACTAAACAAAGCCTCGAGATAAAACCCCACACACCTTCAGATTCACAACCAACAACTGTTCCACAAAAGAGGATCCCATCTCCATCCACATCACCCATAGGCATCAAACAGAACAACACACATACTACCAAAAAAGAGTAAGGAAACTTCCAGGATCAGTCACATCATTCGTTAGGTTCTACTTTCTGTTGGTTAACCGGGGTGACAACACAAGGATTGATATTTACTAGGTATCCATTTAACCAACCGAGTTAATTTGATTAAAAAATTTCCATGTTACATTACTTTTATCATCGCAGAAGTCAAGGGTTCATTAGTGAGCAAGGAAAGGCCACCAACAACCATGGATTTCAGTGGGTATAAGCCCATACAGTTCACAACAGATAGCAATTATAAAAGTGTACAACAGAAATGTCAAATGCACCCCATCATCCTTTAAAATTATATTTATTATCTTTGTTATGGTTTGTTTTCATCAATTCCCACAAAAACAAAAGCGTACCCACCCCGCATGATACATAGTGATGAGAGAGGCGAAGGAAAATCCCTACATTGTTGATCAAGGATCTATGTTCTTCTCCACGTGACCAGAACTAGGGATGCACGACATGAAGGGGAGGAATGTCCGGGACTCCAGGGGTGAGCTGAAAGGCTCTGACAGAAGAACTCCACATTCCTCAAGAAGGGGAACTCCAAACTCACCAGAAAGAAATGTAGACTATCCAGGAGGAATAAGTAGAAGGAATTACTGTGCGATATATGGAAGAGATCATATTGTTACGGGATGTGAAAATTTGAATGGATTTAATGTCAAATCGTGGTTCTCCACGTGGTTGGGCAGTTATGCACGATTGAATTAATTTTCATTTAACAATTATCCTCGCATATGTGGTCATAACAGCTATGCATTAAGAATTATTCATTAACAATAAGGAAATTCGTAATAGGGGCAAAACTGGAAGCTACGACGAAGGGCGTGACACTGAAGAAAAACCACATGTTTTGGTAAGTTAAGGGTTTCCCGAACCGTGGGGGATTTTAGATATTATTTATTGGCTTTAAATGGAATGAAAGAAGTCATTAAATCATATTTACGTTAGAAGATATGTTGCGGGAGTAGAATAGAAAGGAACTGGAAAAGAACGAAGACCGCTCGGTGAGGACCCGATGTCACTGTCACAGTGCCACCCTAACCGGTGTGCGACCATAACGATGCACTGTAACTAGTGCCCCTATAATCAGTGCCACCGTTTCGTTGGATCCATGTTTTGGAAAAGTAATGGACCAGGTGGGTCTGGTCCATTACATCAGATACCTCTCAAACTATTCTCTCCCTTGAGAATTACGAACAGGCCTTAAGAAAAGAGAGAGAGTCCGAACAACCGCCTCCAAATATACCTCTCATG
Organism: Viscum album; assembly: GCA_963277665.1. Lineage (NCBI taxonomy): Eukaryota > Viridiplantae > Streptophyta > Magnoliopsida > Santalales > Viscaceae > Viscum > Viscum album. The sequence continues at coordinate 824,515,581 of OY728162.1, forward strand.
AGTGAACTTCACTGACACCTAAGAACACCTTTCCTCAAATAACCACTCAACATTAAAGGGTCACAACATCCAGCCATATGGATTAGGATGTTCTTTCCCCCATGTCAAGATACTATCACTTTTGGGCATCTATAAGGCCCCAGCCGTAAACCTTACTTAATCTTGAGTTATTTCAAGATTACACATTGAGGATATTTTCAGGTTTAGAGTTTTAGAGAATTAGGTCATGAAACTTGCATTACATTCCAAATTTAGACAAAGTGGTTACATAAAATATAGTATTCATTATTCCCATCAACGGAAACATATTTAAAATAAAACATGGATTCTTTCTTGACATATCCTTGACACTATCATCACATCATGTACCCTTCCCTTGACCTGTGAAAAACATTTCAAAAACATGGTATGAGCATAAAACTCTCAGTAAAGGATATAAAAATATGGAAAGGATACATGAGTACATGTATACATAAGAATGATATCATATTTTACCCATAAAACATAATCACTTTAACATACCTCATCAAATCATGAATAAATCATAGAAGTCAAAAGACATAAAGGTAACTTGAGGCATTCATAACATTCTTACGTAGGGAGTAACCCTCTTGGTTACGTTTGGAATACCCATCACAGTATATTCCTTAAATCTCTTCGAAGAAACCTTAACATTTCCCTCCTTCGCGTTACCCAATGCATTGGAGAGCTATATCGGGCTCACCCGCCCTTAGTTTATCATGGAACCACCCGTCTTCATAACAATGCCCAAGAACCATAACATAATCTTATCACATAAAACATGCATAAAGGAAACATAACATTTCCACCTTTCAATAACAAGATATCAATACAACACATTGATATAAATAAATTATGAAAACCATTTTCAATACCAAAAGAAGAGAAAATTAAAACATGGTATTTATTTTTCTTTTAAAACGATGGTATGGCTTGTAGAGGAATCCGAAACACAAATAATGGTCACGGCGGCAGAGAAGTTGTTGTCGCCGCATACGTACGACAAAAACATTCCCTTTTGTAGTTTAATAATAACTTCATATAAAAAAGATTTCTTTTGAATAAACGTAAAAGCCAAAGGGGTTTATACACCATATAAAAGAAGGTTGTGTACAAAACAGAATATGCCTCAATGAAAGGAGATTGCGATAAAGTCCCTTACAAAGACGATATCCATGGTTTAAGGATAAAACAAAAACATAATTATGTGTGACAAACGAATACAACAAATATAAGTGGATATTAAGTGTAAAATAATCAAAGGTCATTCACACATATTCAAAGGATGACATATTCAATAACTATATGTTGAACCCAAAGAAATCGAAATTGGTTTAAGAAGTTCCCTTGACAGCCTAACGACATCACATCAAAATGAGTTGATGAGAGATAAAAAGTGTATCTCATCACTTGGACATAAAATTTAAATCAATAAAGATATATGAGAACATATCCCAACATAAAAATATGTAAATTAAAAGACCCAATAAAAGAAGTCTTTTAAAAAGAGGAGGGTGAAAGGTTCCCTTACCGACTTGGGTATCTTTCAAAACATACACCCCATGAATGAAGGACAATACATCATTTATGTAAATAATCATAAACGAAATTATATTACACAAAGAGTAGAATAATGGGTAGTACATACACCACTCAAAGTAAATTGTGGAAAATGTAGCATAAATCTCACGGGAATAAAAGTGAGATGAAAAATCCCTTACGAAAACTCGGCAGCCTAACGGCGCCACTTAAAACTTCAAAAAATGGATTGATGAGATCAAATAGAGTATCTCATCACATTATAATAAAATTTACAACAAGAGGAATATAAAAGAAAATCCCCCATCATAACAAAGAGGAGCTTAAAAGAAGTGACATAAAGGAGAGTACTTAAAGAGAAAGAGAGAGGTTAGATCTCTTACGAAAATTCGGCAGCCTAACGGTGCCACTTAAAACTTACAAAATGGATTGATGAGAAAGAATAGGGTCTCTCATCATATGAACATAAAAATTATAGTAAGAGTAATATAAAATAGAATCCCAATAACAAGAAATATGAGCTTAGAAGGAATGACATAAAATAGTGTACTTAAAAAGAAATAGAGGAGTATGATCCCTTACCTCAAGTCCAACTTGTCTTGTTCGTTTCTTTATATTCCCGAATAATAAACTTTGGTCAATTTATAATTGATTAAATACCTCCTATAATGATTATTATTCAGTTCATATCACATATTTTAATGTTATAATAATTGGTTAATAATATGTGTTCATATCAGACGTTTTTGTCGATGTTTGGTACATGAGTCAAAAATTGAACTTGTTCGAAAATAATTTTCCATGTAGTTATAGTTACATCATATCCAGAATAGTATTGATGTTTTAAATATCATATATATCCAGTATATATAGTCATTTTCTACTATTCCTTAGAATTTGGAGATAAAAATTAAAATCACCGTTCATGGAGACGGTAGGCCGTTCGTACACATGAACGCTACTTTCATTTTTTTTCATATTAATGGAATTAAAACAAAATGAGATATATGTATATATGTTATAATTCCAGAATGATATCCATAATTTAGATGTAATATATTACATATATATGCATTATATATATGTACTTATAATAGTACATAGCATTTTGAGATAAGAAATGAAATGTACCGTTCATGGAGACGGTAAGCCGTACGTACGCATGAACGCTTTTTCCATTTCTATTTCATATTTAATAAAATTAAAACATAATGATACATAATAGTATTTTAATTAAATTATGGTATCATATATAATATCATTAAATATATCCTTTATACGTACCACATATGGTATTAACGAATCAAATCACTTTGAGGGGGCGGTAGTCCGCACTTCCTTAAATGAAGATATCACGTTTACCCATAATGGAAACCATAAAGGTATGCCCAAAATGAAAATTAAATAATCTTAAGTAAAACATAAACATATTAGATATCATATATAAAAATAGTGTCATCTAAATGGCCACCGTTGAAGGTGTTAGAAGAATGTTGAACAATCATTGTTTTGGGAGGCAGAAATTCGCCATCCACAGAAATAGTATGTTCTTTAACCATTAGATGTAGGTGTGTGTAAGTGTAGCTAGAATCATTCTTATAAAAAAATCCTAGTATATTTATGATACTAGATTTTTTACAAAAGAAATGAATACAAAGAGTTTATGGGGTTGGAGAAGGAAAATAAAACAAAAGGACTCAAGTGAATACATTATCTTAAAATCGGGTAACTCCCTTTGGTTTGAGCTCAAAGGCTTCCTTGGGAAGACTTACGCCCAAAGTGATGCTTCAAGGAGTAAGAGAGGGAAGTGGAGAGACAAAATGGGCAGGGGTTGGACGATCCAAAGGCTTTGGGAGTGTGGGTAAGGAGGTAGAGGTGGGGGCCTTTTATAAGAGGAGAGGAGGGGCACTCTTGTAAAGTTACAAAATGTTACTTTATTTTCAAAAGAGTTTCGGATTTTAAAGGTCCCAAATTGATTTATTTAGAGGATAAAGTGATAAGGGTTATAAATCCACTAATACAATAGGTTTTGGACATGTTTAGGTATTATATATTACATTATCATTCCATTTTATTTAAATCGTTAAATAATGTGGTCATCAATGCATCATCATGATGTCATAAATAATTTAATTTATTTAATGTCTAAAAATTATAAAACAAAATACAATGACGTAGGAAATCTTTTTTTCTTTCCAATTACTATTTATAATCAAAAATCTGACTTGTATAACCCCTTGTAAAAATTGTTTTAGTAAAACATTTCATGTTTGTGTCATTTTTACTTTAACATTAAATAAAAAGTTATTTATGTCATTTCCCAACCAAAGTGGCTCCATGGGGTCCCCAAGTTGACCCATGGACTTTCTTGGTCGGCCATGACACATACAATGATTTTAGAACATGTCTCTAGGTCATTTCATTTTATTAAAACATTATTCTTACCTTAAACTACACTAATTACCTCTAATCGTGATTAAAAACTTAATAAGTTACTATTCACCAAAAAATTATTTTAATCCCATTGAACCACATTTTACTTTTAATGAAAACCATGTATGTATGATTTTTTAAATTCAAAACACAATGATGGAAAAATTTCATTTAAATGGAAAAATCAGTTTTTATAAGTACCACTTAGTGGTTTCACTATTCATCAAAAATTGAAGTTTTCCAGAAAAATCCCAAAAATTCACCCTAAGCTATATCTGATATTCCGAATTAAAAAATGAAGTCTATTTTAAAAAATTAAAAACATATAATTCACATTCATTAATTTAATAATTAATTCCCGCTGTCAGATCAAATAGCGTGTTTTTATGAAACAATAAGTTTCAAAAGATTGACAATGGTTTAAGTCTGATTTCAAAGTGAAATTAATTTCAACGACCACTATTGGATTTAATGGTAAAAATATATTCTAATTCCAATTTAAAACCAATTCAAAAGATAATCTAATCATATAAATAAATTATATTAAAAAGAGGTTTTGAATTAAAATACAACATTTTACACTATTCATTTAAAAAAATGAACTTTATCGGAAAGATACCACAAATTTACACAAAGTAAATTTTGATGTCCCGATTCTTATGAAGGGTTTTATTTGGTCCAATAGAATGTATAATAGTGAACAAAACTATATTTAATGAAGGTTCACCATCAAAAGGAGATAAGTGAACCTTTAGTGAAAACTAGGGCATATACGCCTAAAATTGAATTCTTTCCGTATTTTAAGACTTTATCATTTATTGGATAAATGTAAAAACATTTAAAACATATATAATCATATTTTACTTATTTATATCCATTCCCGCCAATACAACGGCTACATGTTCACTACCATTTAAAATAATATTATTTTATTATTAGAGTGCAATGTAAGATTCCCAAGAAACTCGTTGTTGCGTGTTGGGTATGCCGTCGAGCATAGCGTCCCCTTTAAAGTCATATTAATATTTTATTCACAAATATGGATAAATATGAAAATGTCATATTCTTTATTTACCTGGGGTGTTACATCCTTCCCCCCTTTTGGGAATTGCATCCTCGTAATTTTTAAAATTGAGCTTGGAAACATCCTTGAAAGTCCCACATCGGAACAAGAGCGGGAAAAACAAACACTTTAAAATAAAGGAAGATAAGTACAGAGGTCACCCAAGTTAACCAATACTAGGATTCCATGTAGAAAAACATGGACATGGAAGAAAAAGCAAAGGTTCATGTTCTTGAGGGAGAGTGATAGTAAACATGTCTTGGAGAAAGTTAACCAAAAGATAATCACAAACTTGTGATGGGTTAAACGGTATTTGATTCCCCAGTAGGAAAAGTTAATAGACAACATTTTTGTTTTAAGTTAATTTTAATTGAGGAATTTATTCATAAGGAAACATAATCACTTATCATGTTGACTTTCAACATTTACTAGATTCCTTAATCAAACTCATATTTTTTCCAAAAGACAAGTATTTAGGGAGACTTGTTCGCATTAAGAGTACTATAATCAACTTCTAGAGAGTCACCTAATCCAAAAAAGAGAACTATATACTTCCCATGTCTTTATAAATTAACCAAAACCAAAACCAAAAAGGTTATTACAAGATCAGATAATCCAAAAAAGGATAACCCTTTATAAAAAGAAAATCTATTCTTAATCTCCAAAATTTGTCCAACAAAACCCAAAGTTCAATGAGGACCATTCTATAATAAATTTGTCAATAAAATTCTTCAAAGTAAACCAAACTATGATTTAAACCCAAATATTTTAAGGGTTTAGTCACATAGTGTTCAAAGTTAAATCGTAACATTTATCTCCAAACAACATCAGTTGCTCCTAAAGTCTCGTATTGAAAAGTAATTAACCTAATCACATATCCTCCATGATAGGTTAATCATTTTCATAAATAACCCAAAATCAACTTACTCTTAATTCATAAAATCATATAACTAAAAAGAATCAGTCAAACTAACTAGGGAATTTACGTAGTCCAGTGGTAGGAGATAAATACCAGTCGCACTTTGGTTGTGGGTTCGATTCCAACAGCTTTGTCCGACGCGACGGGTTGTCACACGGTCTGTGTGTTGTTCTTTTTCCAAAACTATATAATTCTTAAATCATTCCCCAAAAAGCGATAAAATCATAAAAAATGATCATAACATATTTTAACCTCAATTTTATCTCATGCCTTTCATTTTCCAGCATATCATATAATAACACATAATTACCTCAAAAGTAAGGATCATATAAACTCTAATGGTTACCTTTATAATTATTATATGAACTTCCACATCTATTGTCCATCTCGTACATGATGCATTACATATCATACCAAGGTTCAAGTGGTTGATCATGACTCCTTGCTAGTTGGTTTAGAACAACCAAGAGTTTCCTCATTGAATCCCCCATTTCATCCAGTCTCTTAATCAGAGAACCACCACAGTTTCCTTCAAACCCATTTTCACTTTGGTGCCTACTAGATCCAGCCATTTACCAAAACAGAAAAGGTCAGTGTGAGTATATCAACAAACCCGTCATATACTAATGAGGAAGATAAACACCAAGATATAATTACTCATTCACTTTATCTAAAGCTAGTACTCTTTCTAAAATCCTATCCATTATGGTACTGTCACTTATGCTTAGAGAATACCCTAACCTCTAAAGTTATCTAAACCGACCTTTGATACAAACTATATGGCCCCAGCCTTAAACCTTACTTATTATTGAGTTATTACAATATTACACATTGAGGATCTTTTCAGGTTTAGAGTTTTAGAGAATTAGATCATGAAACTTGCATTACATTCCACATTTAGACAATGTGGTTACATAAAAGACAGTATTCATTCTTGCCATCAAAAGAAATATATTAAAAATAAAACATGGATTCGTTCTTGACGCATCTTTGAAACTATCATCACATCATGTACCCTTCCCTTGACCTGTGAAAAACATTTCAAAAACTTGGGATGAGCATAAAAAGCTCAGTAAGGGATATAAAAATATGGAAAGGAAACATGACTACATGTATACATAAGAATGATATCATACTTTACCCATAAAACATAAGCACTTTAACATACCGAATCAAATCATGAATAAATCTTAGAAATCAAAAGACATAAAGGTAACTTGAGGCATTCATAACATTGTTACGTAGGGAGTAACCCTCTTGGTTACATTTGGAATACCCATCACAGTATATTCCCTAAATCTCTTCGGAGAAACCTTAACGTTTCACTAATTCGTGTTACCCAATGCATTGGAGAGCTATATCGGGCTCACCCGCCCTTAGTTTATCAGGGAACCACCCGTCTTCATAACAATGCCCAAGAACCATAACATAATCTTATCACATAAAACATGCATAAAGGAAACATAACATTTCCACCATTCAATAACAAGATATCAATACAAAACATTGATATAAATACATTATGAAAACCATTTTCAATACCCAAATAATATAAAAGTAAAACATGGTATTTATTTTTCTTTTAAAATGATGGTATGGCTTGTAGAGGAAGCCGAAACTCAAATAATGGTCACGGTAGCGGAGAAGTTGTTGTCGGCGCATACGTACGACAAAAACATTCCCTTTTGTAGTTTAATAAACACTTCGTATAAAAAATATTCCTTTTGAATTAACATAAAAGACAAAGGGGTTTATACATCGTATAAAAGAAGGTTGTGTATAAAACAGAATATGCCTTAATGAAAGGAGATTGAGACGAAGTCCCTTACAAAGACGGTATCCATTGTTTAAGGATAAATCAATAACATAATTATGTGTGACAAACGAATAAACAAAATATAAGTGGATATTATGTGTAAAATAATCAAAGGTCATTCACACATATTCAAAGGATGACATATTCAATAACTACATGTTGAACCCAAAGAAATCAAAATTGGGTTAAGAAGTTCCCTTGACAGCCTAATGACGTCACATCAAAATGAGTTGATGAGAGATAAAAAGTGTATCTCATCAATTGGAAATAAAATTTACATCAATAACGATATATGAGAACATATCCCAACATAAAAATGTGTAAATTAAAAGACCCAATAAAAGAAGTCTTTTAAAATGAGGAGGGTGAAAGGTTCCCTTACCGACTTGGGTATCATTCAAAACATACACCCCATGAAAGAAGGACAATACATCATTGATGTAAATACTCATAAACGAAAGTATATTACACAAAGATTAGAATAATGGGCAGTAAATACACCACTAAAAGGAAATTGTGGCAAATGTAGCATAAATCTCACGGGAATAAAAGTGAGATGAAAAATCCCTTACGAAAACTCGGCAGCTTAACAGCGCCACTTAAAACTTCCAAAAATGGATTGATGAGATCAAATAGGGTATATCATCACATTATAATAAAATGTACAGATATAGGAATATAAAATAACATCCCCCATCAAAAAAAAGAGGAGCTTAAAAGAAGTGACATAAAGGAGAGTACTTAAAGAGAAAGAGAGAGAGGTTAGATCTCTTACAAAAATTCGGCAGCCTAACGGCGCCACTTAAAACTTCCAAAATGGATTGATGAGAGAGAATAGGGTCTCTCATCATATGAACATAAAAATTACAGTAAGAGTAACATAACATAACATCCCAATAACATGAAATATGATCTTAGAAGGAATGACATAAAAGAGTGTACTTTAAAAGAATGAGAGGAGTATGATCCCTTACCTCAAGTCCAACTTGTCTTGTTCGTTTCTTTATATTCCTAAATAATAAACATTGGTCAATTTATAAAGGATTGAAGACCTAGTATAATGATTATTATTCAGTTCATATCACATATTTTAATGTTATAATAATTGGTTAATAATATGAGTTCATATCAGACGTTTTTGTCGATGTTTGGTACATGAGTCAAAAATTGAACTTGTTGGAAAATAATTTTCCATGTAGTTATAGGTACATCATTTCCAGAATAGTATTTATGTTTTAAATATAATATATATCCAGTATATATATTCATTTTGTACTATTCCTTAGAATTTGGAGATAAAAATTAAAAGCACCGTTCATGGAGACGGTAGGTCGTTCGTACGCATGAACGCTACTTTCATTTTTTTGTCATATTAATGGAATTAAAACAAAATGAGATATATATATATGTTATAATTCCATAATGATATCCATAATTTATATGTAATATATTACATATATATCCATTATATATATGTACTTATAATAGTACATAACATTTTGAGATAAGAAATGAAATGTACCGTTCATGGAGACGGTATGTCGTATGTACGGATGAACGCTACTTCCATTTCTATTTCATATTTAATGGAATTAAAACATAATGATACATAATAGTATTTTAATTCCATTATGCTATCATAAATAATATCATTAAATATATCCTTTATACGTACCACATATGGTATTAACGAATCAAATAACTTTGAGGGGGCGGTAGTCCGCACTTCCTTAAATGATGATATCGCGTTTACCCATAATGGAAACCATAAAGGTATGCCCAAAATGAAAAATACAGAAGCTTAAGTAAAACATAGACATATTAGATATCATATATAAATATAGTTTCATCTTAATGGACACCTTTGAAGGTGTTAGAAGAATGTTGAACAATCATCGTTTCGGGAGGCAGAAATTTTCCATCCACGGAAACAATATGTTCTTTAACCATTAGATTTAGGTGTGTGTAAGTGTAGCTAGAATCCTTCTTATAAAAACATCCTAGTATATTTATGATACTGGATTTTTTACAAAATAAATTAATAAAAATATTTTAGGGGGTTGGAGAGGCAAAATAAAACAAAAGTACTCAAGTGAAGACATTACCTTAAAATCGGGTAACTCCCTTTAGTTTGATCTCAAAGGCTTCCTTGGGAAGACTTATGCCCAAATTAATGCTTCAAGGAGTAATAGAGGGTAGTGGGGAGACAAAATGGGCAGGGGTTGGACGAGCCAAAGGCTTTGGGAGTGTGGGTACGGAGGTAGAGGTGGCGGCCTTTTATAAGAGGAGAGGAGAGGCACTCTTGTAAAGTTACAAAATGTTACTTTATTTTCAAAAGAGTTTCGTATTTTAAAGGTCCCCCATTTATGTATTTCTAGGATAAGGTGATAAGGGTTATAAATCCACTAATCCAATAGGTTTTGGACATGTTTAGGGCTTATATATTACATTATATTTCCATTTTATTTAAATCGTTAAATAATGAGGTCATCGCTGCATCATCATGATGTCATAAATAATTTAATTTAGATAATGTCTAAAAATTATAAAAAAAATGCTATGATGTCTAAAATCTTTTTAACTTTCCAATTAATAATTATAATAAAAAATATTACTTGTATAACCCCTTGTAAAAATTATTTTAGTAAAACATTTCATGTTTGTGTCATTTTTATTTTAACATTAAATAAAAAGTTATTTATGTCATTTCCAAACCAAAGTGGCTCCATGGGGACCCCAAGTTGACCCATGGATTTTATTAGTCGGACATGACACATCAAATGAGGGTAGGACATGTTTCTATGTAATTTCATTTTATTAAAACATTATTCTTACCTTAAACTACACTAATTATCTCTAATCGTGATTAAAAACATAATAAGTTACTATTCACCAAAAATATTATTTTAATCCCATTGAACCACATTTTACTTCTAAATGACAGCAATGTATGTTGGGTTTTGAAATTAAAAACACAAAGATGGAAAAATTTCATTTAAATGGACAAATCAGTTTTTATAAGTACCACTTAGTGGTTTCACTATTCATCTAAAATTGATGTTTTTCAGAAAAATCCCAAAAATTCACCCTAAGATATATTTGATATTCCGAATTCAAAAATGAAGTCTATTTTACAAAATTCAAAACATATAAGTCACATTAATTAATTTAATAATTAATTCCCACCGTCATATCAAATAGCGTGTTTTTATGAAACAATAAGTTTCAAAAGATTGACACTAGTTTAAGTCTGATTTCAAAGTGAAATTAATTCCAACGACCTCTATTGGATTTAATGATAAAAATATATTCTAATTTCACTTTAAAACAAATTAAAATGATAATCTAATCATATAAATAAAATAGATTTAAAATAGGTTTTGAATTAAAATACAACATTTTACACTATTCCTTAAAAAAATGAACTTTATCGGAAAGATACCAAAAATTTACACAATGTAAATTTTGATGTCCCTATTATTAAGAAGGGTTTTATTTGGTCCAATAGAATGTATAAGAGTGAACAAAACTATATTTAATGATGGTTCTCCATCAAAAGGCGATAAGTGAACCTTTAGTGAAAACTAGGGCATATAAGCCTAAAATTGAATTCTTTCCGTATTTTAAGACTTTATATTTTATTGGATAAATGTAAAAACATTTAAAAACATATATAATCATATTTTACTTATTTCTTTCCATTCCCGCCAATACAACGGCTACATGTTAACTACCATTTTAAATAATATTTTTTTTATTAGAGTGCAACGTAAGATTCCCAAGAAACTCGTTGTTGCGTGTTGGGTACACCATCGAGCATAGAGTCCCCTTTAAAGTCATATTAATATTTTATTCACAAATATGGATAAATATGAAAATGTCATATTCTTTATTTACATGGGGTGTTACAGCATTACTGACTCGCCCGCACGAGTTTAATCGCATCCACCTTAATTTTTCTTGATTTGGGACCGGGTTCTCCCATCCCCATGGTCAGGACACTTCACACACATCCAAAGAATAAGGAAAACCACATGTTCCATAGTTAACAAGGTAAAGCGTTCCATCATAAACAAGTACAAAAAAAATACAAAACTCAAAACAGCTCTAGGTACTGGGCACACCTCTGCATCTCCCATTCTCAGGTACTTTCCTCGAGCCTGCATTGCCTCCAAAACACAAAATCCAATGGAATGGTCCATCCACATAGAACCTTCTCCTCATGATCCTAGATCCTCACTGGTCTATCCAAAAAACTCATGTTGTCCTCAATATCCAGCATTCCCCAGTCGAGGATGTGTGAATCGTCATTTAGATATCGTTGGAGCTGAGAAACATGGAAGACATCGTGCAGTCTTAGTAGCAGTGGTGGTAGCGCTAGCTGATAAGCCACTTCACCAACCCGCCAGAGCACATCGAAAGGTCTGACGAACCTTAGAGAAGGATTACTACCCCTACCAAACCACTGTTATCCATGCCGATGGGAGACCTTCAAGAACACGTGGTCCCGGACCTCGAACTCCAAGGGTCTCCTCCTATTATCACCATATGACCTTTTCTGGTCATGGGCCGCCTTTATCCTCTCCCGTATAAGTAGAACATTCTCCATCATGCTCTGCACCACTTCCGGGCCAAGAACATATGCTTACCCAACCTCGGTCCAGCACAAAGGTGAGCGACATGGCCTTCCGTATAATGCTTAGAATGGAGAAATGCTAATGGAAGAGTGATAGATATTATTGTAGGAAAACTCTACTAGAGTTATGTTTCACACCCAAAATCCCACAGAGTCAAGAATACATCCCACAACATATCCTCCATTATCTTGATCGTGCGCTATGTCTATCTATATATCTGGGGGTGGAAATCAATGCTACGATGTAGGTGGGAGCCAAAAGCATGCTGCAATCCTCTCCAGACTCGTGAGGTAAAACATGCATCCCTATCTAAGAATATATACCTCAAAATTCCATGAAACCTCACCATCATATCCACATACCTCCATGCTAAGGTATCCACTGCACCCGACTCCTTGATCACTAGATAGTGAGCTTATTTCGTCAATCGGTCCACCACTACCCAGATAGAATCATAGCCTCCTTGAACCATCATTAGTCCTATGAATATATTCATCATGTTTTCATCCCACGTTCACTCGAGGACATCTAAACTCTGTAACAAAACACCTAGAACATGATGTTCACCCTTCACCTTCTGACGTAGAAGGCACTTTTCTACAAACCCTTCCATCGACCACTTTACCCCGGGCCCCCAAAAATGACCTCTCAAGCCCTGTTACATTTTGGAAATTCTCAGGTGCACTACTAAGGTTGTATTTTTGAAATCACCAAGAACCCTCTCACGCATCGTCTTTGGGAAAAAAATCTTCTTTCAGAAAAGAACCTTATTCTGACTATCCTCAATCCACCCTTCAAGAGAATCACCCTGGATAACTCAGTCAGGCATTACATCACTCTCAATGTCTCCCGACTAAGACCCCTCCATGTACCGAAGGAGATAGGACTGCACTTTCATCTGAAATAGACGACCTCTACCACCATCCTCCCTTACATCTAGGTACCGAGTAACCAACTCATCCATCTCAATCCCATCTTCTGTCGACTCTCAAACCACATACTTTTTCGACTTCCTTCTCAAGGCATGAGCTACAACATTCCCTTTTCCTGAGGTGTAGGAAATCTCAAAGTCATAGCCCCGAAGGAACTCTGTCATCCTATACTGCCGCAAGTTTAGGTGCCGCTGGGAGAAGATATATTTCAAGATTTTGTGATCCGTGAAGACCACGAAGAACTCCTCGATGTGGAAATGTCACCAAAACCTTATTTTGAACACGACCTTCGCAAGTTCCAAATCGTTGGTGGAACAATTACCCTCGTGGGGATGTAATTGTCTAGACCCCTAAGATATTACCCCATGTCATTGCATCAGCACACACCCAAGTCCTTGTCATGAAGCATCACAGAACACCTCATACATAGCCCCCTCTTCATGAAACCTCAACACTAGGTCACATACCAACTTCTCCTTCAGATATCTGATGGATTCCTCAGACTTCCCATTACACACGAAAGCCTAGTCCTTCATTTTCAATCCTATCAAAATTGCCTTAACTCGAGAGATGTTGGGAAAGAACAGACGATAGTAGCCTTCTAGTCCAAGGAAACTATGAACTTCTACCACATTGGTGGGTGATTCACAAGAAAAAAGTACCTCGAACATCAATGGGTCCACCACTATTACATGTTCAGACACCACATGCCCAAGGAAGTGCACATGTTGCGTCCAGGACGTGACCTTGGACAACATCCCATAGAGGTGGTTCTGTCAGAGGACCTAGAAAACCGTACTCAGGTGCTCAGTATGATCCTCCTATTATGTTGTGTAGATTAGGATGTAGTTAATAAACACGACTTTGAACCAATCTCAGTATTACTAGAAGACAGAGTTCATGAGCCCCAAAAACATAGTTGTTGTGTTTGTAATGCCAAACAGCATGACTACACACTCAAATTGCCCATATCTTCACCTGAAGGTAGTATTTGAGATGTATCCCTCCTTCACCCTCACCTAGTGATATCCAGACCACCGGTCGATCATAGAGAACCAAACTACTCCCCTCACCTGGCCAAATAGATCATCTATCCTCAAGAAAGGGTAGCCATTCTTGACCGTCATCTGATTCAGTCTCCTGTACTCTATGCACAATATTAGACCACCATCTGCCTTTTTTTTAAAACAAGACTGAAGCACCCCATGGTGATGCACATGGTCGAAAACCCCTTTTTCATCAGATCTCCAATCTGAATCCGCAACTCCCATAAATCATAAAGTGAAATCCGATAGGGATCCATTGAAATTGGACGAGCACCGGGTTGTAAGTCTATCCTCAACTCCACATCACCTCGAGGGGGTAGAGTTTTCACTTCTTTAGGGAATACATCCATAAAATCACAAGCAATCCCTGTGAATTCCACTATCTCTATATCTAATGACCCCACTGATAGATTAGTTAAAAATGTACAGATGGGCTACTCTCACCATCTAGTTTTCTAGAAACCTCTCTGGCTGATGAAAGTTACAAGTTCGACACCCAAATTCTAAAAAATGATCCTTCATCAGAAGCAGTCAATGACGGAACATACCGAGAACAGCTAGTCAATGCTTAGGATGACATCTTATGGATGTATATGCAACATTAGGAGATCACTGATAGATTGAGGTGGCCCTATCATCAGTATAAACACTCGTAAAACATAATACAATTCGGTTTGACCCCGTACAGGCATGCTTAGCACCAGGGGCACTGGAAGACACTCAGTATCTAAACCCAGGGCATGGGAAATACTGGGTGTAACAAAGTAGTACGAAGCTCCTGTATCGAAAAAAGAATATGAAATATTAAAAACAAGCTGATCTTACCTCGAATGACCTCTGACCCTACTAGAAGTGCTGCCTCTATGACATGAAACTGCCCACGCCCAGCTCCTCTTCTTCTCAGCTATCGGTTGCCTCCCTTGCCACGCCCTGGTCAAGGACCCCGAGGGGCACCCTAGGGTAATCCTCCTACCACCACGTGTAGTCTCGGAGTGTCAAGAGCTTACTATCCCTGTCGCAGCTTCTAAAAGGGCCTAGCTGGAAACTGCTGCTGCTGAGATGGGCGCTGAACCTTCCACCACCGTTGTACTATACTCTATCCTTCCACTAATTCTGAAGGTGCCCATGGCTCCCATAGACGAAGAATCACGGTCATGGGCCTGAATGAAAATGGTGAGGACCAGGAGATCGGAACTGGAACTACTGAGGCCTACTACCTACTCGTCGAATCCTAGAGGGTCTTA
Organism: Viscum album; assembly: GCA_963277665.1. Taxonomy (NCBI): domain Eukaryota; kingdom Viridiplantae; phylum Streptophyta; class Magnoliopsida; order Santalales; family Viscaceae; genus Viscum; species Viscum album. Next base: position 824,531,231 of record OY728162.1, read on the forward strand.
ATGATGGATGTCAGTTTCTAACGGCCTACCCCTTCAACAATACGAAATGGATTCCCTCTCATGATTCCCTTAAACATATTAAAAACATACTGAAGAGAAGTTCAAAGTACCTCATCCAAATTTCTTGCCCGAGACACCTCATCTGGAAAGATGTCCGGAGCAAATTGGAGGATATCCTTAAACATGATCTCAAACTCCTTCACTGACATGGCCCCCCTGATGGAGGGAGAGTATCTCCTACCATTTCTTGGCATTAATTGTGGAAGAGAGGAATTCTGCCCAGAACTCCTTCTCGAAGTCAGCCCACATAACCTCAGCCTCCATCTTCTCCCCAAGATAGAGTGTCCAATATTAACGTGCTGATACTTGCATCTGGCTTAAGGCCAGAGGAACCCAATACTCCATCAGAGCCCGGATAAAGATGAATTCAATCACCACCTCGTCTAGCCATCTTTCTGTCTCCATGTCTGGAATGCTACCCTCATACTTCCCAAGGGTCTTCCACTGAAAGGAACTAAGAATCCTCTACCATTGATCATCCTCCTCCTCTCAGTCATCCCTCTATCGATCAACCAAGTCATCCTCCTGGGCCTCGGTCACCCGCACTACATGTGTTCGCCTCCCAGGTTCCATAGTTGCAAGGTAAACAAAGAATTCCTATGCCCGAGTAGTGTAGAAGATTTATTTTAAATTTCCGTAAACTTCTTATTCATATTAAATTCCCAAAATACCTATGAAACACAAGTAAATATAGTACATGTACCTTACTTAGGGTCTCTACCATCCAATTATTTTAGCCTTACTTGGTCGTTCGGTAGGCCTAGTGTCCTTGCATCGGATCACGGGGGGCCCTGAAAACCCATGTCCTAGCCAGTCTTCCCTGACCTATTTCATGCACCATGATCACCCAACGCTATTTCCCTACCATCCAATTCAATCTTCACTGTACCTAACCCCAAACTCTATCCTATCTCTCAACCTCCCATTGATACCATTCTATCATGACCTTCCTTCACTTAGATGAGATAAGGGATTACAGATTATCTGACCCTTCCTTCTTCATGTTGAATGAGAGATAATGACCCCCAAGACCCGCCTTAAATAGGTCCTATAGTGGCAAATTGCACTAAGGGAATAGAATTACTCACATGATGGAAGGCATTACCCATTTTTTATTTAATAGGATCTGGAGATAAGATGGTAAAACCAAACAACACCAAAATTGGGGAGTCATGGTAAATTCAAAGAAAACCATTTCCATATGCATGTTACAAAAGTAAATTCCACAAAGTAAAATGAGACTACAAAGGTAAAGTACAAATTAAATAAAAAAATAGAAATTGCAATTGTCCCATCATCTGAGCTCATATGGCCATGTACAGTCCCTGATGTCCTCCTGGAAACCTGAAAGCAGTTTGATGTACGTAGGGTGAGCATACAAGTATACGCAATAGTGAAAACCAAAGACTCTGTTGCACAAATGGGGTGGAATTATAATGCCTTGTGGGAAATGAGATAACCAAATCACCTTGCAAGGAAAACTATACACCCGTGCTTCACCAAGGAACACTCCCCAAAAAACGCAAGTCAAGTAATGTATAGTAATAGCACATTGATATTTGGGTACCCCATGCCACATTCCCAGTGGTTATTGAAGACATCATACACATCGACCCTGTTCCGCCATTCTCACTGCAGTCCCACTTCCACTCCCTGCACGCACACACCTGGGCCATCACTACCACACGTCCCTCCTGTAAACACCTGGGCCACAATAACCACTTGTAACCATGCCCGAAAACAACTGGGCAATAATTACTACTACCACACACGAAGACACCCGGGCCTCATCATGAAGACTTTTGGGAAACAACATTCCTGCACACACCTAGGCCAACCACCATTACTACCCTACCCGACAAATATTGTACTATAATCGACCTCATGCTGTCAAAGCCTGCCCGAATAGTCTTGGGATATTTGGTAAAGGGTGAAAATGGAGATAATAAGAAGACACTAATATGAGTGTTGGTAAAAACATCCCCCCCCCCTTGAATGGGGGTGTTCGACACTAAGTTCTCAACTTTAGTAGGGTGCAAATAAGAAACATAAGAAATACAATTATATGTATAGGTAACCAGTACTCGTCCCAAACTGGGATTTCTAAAGCCTACCTAAGCACAAAAACCCTCATTACTATTCATTCATTAAATAAATGCACAACACTCACAGCCAAGTCCAAACTTATTTACAAAACCAATTCCCCATTTAACCCATTCTTTCTATGATGTTCAAGTGATCCCATTTAGTTGAATTCTGCACAACTGGTCAACTAACTAGCATAACCACAATCCAGAGGAAGAGAAATAGCAAAACAACACTTTAAGCATTCACACCTAGTTCTCTTGTGATGTAACAACAACAAAGGGGTCAGTGAGATCCCTCAATGTAATAGAACCAAACCAAGCTTCGAGATACATCCCCACATAGCTTCAGATTCACAACTGACAACCATGCCACAGTAGAGGATCCCATCCCCATCCACATCACCCCATAAGCATCAAATAGAACAAAACACCTACTACCAAAACAGAGTAGGAAAACTTCCAGGTTCAAGGATACAATTCAACAGGTTCTTCTTTCTGTTGGTTAACCGGGGTGACCACACAAGGTTTTATGTTCACTGGGTGTCCATTTAACCAAACAAGATTATATGAATAACCAATTTCAATGTTACAGTTATTTATTCATCACAGAAGACGAGGGTTCATTAGTTCACAAGGAAAGTCCTCCAACGACCCTGATTATCAGTGAGCATAAGCCCATATAGTTCACAACACTAAATGAGTACAAAAAAATGTCAAACACACCCCATCATTATTTAACCGTCTGTTTATTATATTTATTAAGGATTGGTTTCATCCATTCCCATAGAAAGAAAATCATACCCAACCCGTATGATACACAGTAAGGAGAAAGAAGATGGAAAATCCCTATATGTTTGATCAAAGATCAATGTTCTTCTCCATGCGCCAAGAACTGGGTATGCGCGAGTTACATGGGAGGAACATCAGGGACTCCAAGGGTGAGCAGAATGTCTCCGACACAGGCACACCGCTTGCCTCGGGAGAGGCAATCCAAACGCACGAGGAAGAAAAGGAGACTAGTCAAGAGGAAGAAGAAAAAGGAATTCATATTCTATATAAGGATGATATCCCGCTGTTACGGGAAACATAAATTTGAATAAATTTAAAGTTGGATCGTGGTTCCCCACACAGTTGGGTAGAAACACACGATGGAATTAATAGACATTTAACAATTCTCCTTAGAGAGGTGGTTATAGCGTCTATGTGTTAAATAGTTTTGTTTAACTATAAGGAATCACATAACATGGGCGGAATAGGAAGGCAAGGGGAAGTGCGTGTCACCGAGGAAAAACCACATGTTTTGGTAAGATAACCATTTCCCGAATCTTGGGTGATTTTATATATTATTTATGGGCTTTAAAAGGCATTAAAGAGGAAATTAAATCACCTTTATGATAAAAGATATGTTGCGGGAGCAGAAAATTCAGGAACTGGAAAAGAAATAAGAATGATCAGTGAGGGCACGATGCCACCGTCACGGTGCCACCGTGACCGGTGTGTGACCGTCACGGTGCCACTGTACCCAGTGCCCCCGTGACTGGTGCCACCATTTCAATGGAGCTGTGTTTTGGCAAAGTAATAGACCAGGAGGGTCTATGCCATTACAGAATATGTGATGTAATTACTAAATGACTAACCGTTTGGTCTTTAAGGTGAGATTTAAAGGAGTTATTTCAATGAAGAGTCAATTTCTTTAATAGATCAATTTCTTTTTAATTATTTTTTATCTATAATAAATATTTTCGTGTTTTTATAAAATAATAAATCCATTATCCTCATTATAATGATTTTTTTTAATTATGAAAACAAATTTATTCACCAACTATCCCTAAAATGGGAAGTTAATGTTTCTCTCTTGCGTATGTACGACTTATCGTCTCCATGTAGTGATAGAATTCATTTCTCATCAAAAACTTTTATAGATTGGTATTTTCATTGGATTAAATTTCAATATTATAAATATTAAATATTTTAAAAATATTATTTATAATATCATTTTTACCTTTTTACCTTCTAAACTGTTTGAAAATAATTACATCACTTGTGAGTACGTGTGGACTGCCACCTCCATGAAGCAATGCGATTTAATTTACGTTAATGTTTTACTTGGATTGTAATGAGGATGGAATTATTGTATATATAACAACTATTTTATAAAATAATTATTTTTAATGATTATTAATAATTTTACATTATCGTATTTTATTCATAAATAAATGAAAACATAATTTATATGTATGTGTGACCCACCGTCTAAATCAATGGTGTAATTCATTTTTCAATATTTAAATTTATGGATAAATATAAATAATTATAAAATTATTATATAGGATATTTATATTATTATTAATATTATATAGGTTATATAACTATTATGAAATTAAATGGACCAGAACTACCGTAAAAAACATTGAAGAAAAACGAAGAAGATATTGCCCAAAACAATGATTTTAATAACTCTTTGCTAACAAATGGGTGATAAAAGCTAATAAGTAAATTATATATGGGATTATATATATGATTATGGTTCTTTAGAATATTTATAATAAATCTATATTTATTATACATAAGTTTCCAATTCCCATCAATTACGACATACCATGGGTAATAGATTTTCATCTCATTTTTTCCAGGGGATACATTCCATATTCACCAATTGTTTCTGTTGTGTGGTGGTTATAGTACATATCAATGTATTTTATGATTATTAATATTAAATTAATTGGGTAATAAATATAATTTTATGTTTCTTTATTTAATGGGTCTTACAATTCAATTGATACTTATGTTGTAATGATTTTATATTGTAATCTTATTATTTATCGGGATTGGCTATGATTGTGTTATGATGCTGAAAGGGTATGATATAACATTATATAATATATTGTATTTTCTTCTCCTATTTTTATTTTTTTAGAATACATTTTTCATTACATTTTCCTCTCTTTATGTACTAAATATAATAAAATATTGCTTTTAAATAAAATCGACATTATTTATCTCTTTGATAAAAGAAAAATTTTATGGAATATAAATGTTATAAATAAGGTTTTTAATATTATAATTTTATTTTTTAGAGTCCTTTTTATACATGTTTTAGTTTTTTAAAAAACATTTCAAAAGTAATATTATTTTCATTTTTCAAATGAACTTCTTTTCGTCTTTTTACACGTACGAAAAGAATATTGTTTAATAATTATGATAGAAAACAATTTAACACCTTAATGGACACTCAATTCTTTGAATATTCCTTTATATTTTTCCAAGTATATTTTCTAATAAAAATTTTTCCATAATAATTTACCATTTTTTATAATTTAAATATGTAATTTTCAAATGGGAAGGATATTTTTCCCAATAAATATTTAATAAAATTTTAATGGTATTCATAATCTTAATTGATAATAAACCTTAATATCACATATAAATTAAAGGGGATAATATCCAATGATACTAACATTATTATTTATATTTAAGTTTTATATTTAAGATAAAAATATTTTCATTAATCTTCATCCTTTTTCATGGGTTATAGTATGATAAAATAAAGAAATGTTTATGAATCTATTTAAATTAATTGGATCATTATAAGATGAATGATTTATGATCTTATAGAGGAAATATTTAGTATTTTGATAATTTAATGGTTGATACCCTTATCAACCTCCTATGCATTGGGTAATGATTTATATTTCATTGGGTAAACATGACTAGAATGACGAGTGAAGCCAATTTATTATGGGACTTTGTAAACAATGATAGTCCTGGGATTAAACCATGACTTATATGATTGTTTGAGGAGAAAATCCCTTCTAATATGATATTATTTTCAAGTATCCTTTACTAATAATTAAATTATTTTATTTGATTATGTGAATTCTAAATAACTATGTATAATGCTTATGTCACACTCTCATGGATCATGTTAATTTATTCCTTTATGATTCATGTATTTTGGAATACCATGATTTATTCCATGATATACTATTAAGTATTATGATATGTTGGGTATGATTGTATATTGTTATGATCATGTTATTATAACCTCATTCTCTTATTGAGATCAAGTGATCATTGAAATACCCATTGTTTTCCATTGCTGACCATCTGATCCCACCCTTTATTTTGTATTCTTTTCACCAGTTTAAGAAGACATTTTTATGTATGATGTTTCAATTAAGGATTATAGTCACGGAAAATATTGTGCGATATGATTTAAATTATTTGTGAAAAAACATTTTATGTGTCTATGTGTATAATGGAACTTGACCTATATAATTATGGCATGGATTACAATGTTATGAAATGTATATTAACCTATTATGATGTGATAACTACGTATTAAATGTACGGGTAAATGCATTTTGTATCAAAAAATGTTTTAGTTATCCTTCATAAACAAGGTGAGAAAACATTTCTGAAAACGTTAGCAATGATTCTAGTTAAATGATGACATCAAAAAAAATTGCAATGATTACTGATAACCTGGGTTAAATATAAGGTTTCATATATTGAAAATGGGTTTTAATGAAATATACATCTTATATCTCATTTTTCCTGGTTCCTCACTATGAATAATATTGCACATAATATGATTTTTGGTTTTAGTCACTGGCTGGAACATGGAGGTCACATGTTAACACTGACCAAAAAAATGGAATGATTATCCTCATGATTAACCTAATAAAATAAGACTTATAATTCAAAATATTCAGATTAATCTTAATTAGTTTTAATGATATATGATTAATATCTTTCACCTTAACCAACTATTAGATTACCTAATTAAGAGTATGATAGATTTACCTAAGAGTTATAGTGGTGGGATTATGAATGAATAAATATTATATTTCCATTATGTATATAATGTTGGAAGAAGCACTCAAGTGAATGTATAAAAGTAAAAAAATTATTTTTTATGTATAAAATATGGGTATATAACAAGTAATTTCTGAGGAACATTCATAGTTTGATGGAGGTAAATAAAGATAAACCTATGGTAACATTTATAGTTTAATTTATTATATATTGAGAATAAGGGGATTATCCAAGCCAATTTCTGAATCCCGGTGTTAAATAATATTTCTGGGAAAGAGAAATGAATTGAAAGGTTAAAGGTATTTATGTATTATGATTCAATAATTATGTTATCTATGTTATACACCAATTTTGTTTTGGATACAAGGATCTTATAACATCTACCGATTATTCCACAGTATAATTTGAAAACATATGTTTAGTTTAAATTAATAGATGATTGAAATCGGTATAAGATCATTTGTTAATTTTAAAATGTTTAGTTGATGACCTATTTATTTTTTTCATAATTTATGATATTATATTTTTTGATTTATGGAATATTTTCAATATTTTGTTATCTTATATAAAGAATAAGGACTATTTTATTTTTTCTAAGAATATATGTTTTCAATATAAGTTAACATAAAAATTTTGGATACCATCATGGGTGTATAAGTTTATAGTACATCATAAGTTCAAAGGAATCAACAACCCATATTTAATGATTGATGTGATGTGATTTTGAATCGATTTGAATATTTTTTTGAGAATTAGGAAGAAAATTCTTCTGAGGTTTAAATAAACCATTGGGGTTAGTATATTATTTGATGTTAATTAGGATTTAATATATTATGGAATATAAATATTCTTGATTGATGTAATGTGAATCATTGATTTGTTGGTATTTTCAAATATACTTCGGGTAATGTTATGTATAACTTTTTATGATAATATATTAATCTGATTCATGATATATTGGTGAATTTCACTAAATTAAAAGAGTATATATTTATTTATCAAGGTGGTTGTAGATATTTGGGAGATGTTTCATTGGGATGAGTTATATGTAACACTAAGGTTTGATAATTGATTTTCCATGAATTATAAATTGGAAAAAAATCAATTAATTAATTAGGAGAAAGAAATAAAATTATGAGGATTCAATTTATTTATTAGGGGAGAATATAATAAAAAATGATTTTAACTAAACACTGTGTTCGATAGCGTACATGATACACAATACTATTCTGTAATAAACCATGGAATATTTTATTTTAATATAAAAATTATAAAATATCAATTAAATTGGAGGTTATGAAAAGGATTAACTATTTTATATAATATATATAATTTTCCTACGTAATATAAATGTAATGATAAATTATTAGTATATAATCACCTAATTTTTAATAATGTCATTTTCTTCTTCAATGAAATATTTTCAACAAGAAAAATATGTTTTATGGTTTTTTGAAGGAACTTATTTAAATTAATTTCTAGAAAATATTGAAATTATTTTTGATTAACAGTTTATTTCCCGGCCTCAAGTACCCCACACCTGTTCCCCAGGCTAGTTGGCTACGTTACCTGAGGTATACCTCTCTGTATTCCATAGGCTTCCAACTAGTATCGAGGATCTAATATAAACCATATGAAGACTATACCCTATCTATAAGATTAAAAAACACAAATAAATAAATAATAGTATAATGGTAATAAATATTATTTATAATAATGCTTAACAATAAAGACGAACATCACATGGTAATTCTGAAACATGGATAAATAACCATTACTAAAATAGTATATATATCATTTCAATATTTTTCAAGTGTCAATATGAATAAAAAATAATAAGGACACATAAAACTCCCATGTGTGTCCCAAAATCATGTTTGGTTCCCTCATCCGTGTGTCATCCTAACTCATCCATATAACATGGTTCTATTTCCATCATCCATTCCTATAAAAATTTAGTCAATTTGGGTACTGATCATGCAACCGGATTAGGGTGTGAATATAATCATTAAGATAGAACTAATAGTGACTAACCATTGTCCAATCTAAAACACTGTACGATGTTTTATAATGAATAATTTATAATAAATAAAGTAAGAAAATATCATTATTAATTATTCTTTAATCAACCACATAATTAACCATGTTCAAGACGACACCTAAATAATCAATACTTACTTCGGTCTGTGATGGAGCCTGAATCATATATCATAGGGAATCATAATTCATTATATCACGAGCTTTAACTTATCACTTATATCCAATTTTGATACCATATATAATAGTAAATCCACTCTAATCCCAATTTTATGGGCCTAGAACATCATGTCTAGCACCATGGGGATATTTGGATCATCGTTCTCTATCCCACAGCTCATTGTTATCCCATATGCGTGTTTGAAGCATCAGTATGTGTAACATGATCATTATCAAAATGGGTATTGGGATCCTCTATGTCTTTTAAAAACTCACTATCAAATATATCACAATATATCACATATCTCATAAATGTCACACTTATCATGGTTAATCATCATTAACCATCTTAGAAAACATTCTCATCATAGTGCATAATTTATTTTTTTTCCCAAAAATCATGGTTAATTATTTTAATCACATGGAGTAATATGAAAATTTCACATTTATACATTTATAAAAATTTATTCATAACATCCATTAACCCTTCACAGTTAATCCATAAAACCCTTTAATTATAATTACCAATAAATTCCATAAACACTAATTCCATATTATCTAATTTATGTAATTAAATAATCACATTATTCTACCAACTCAATAAACCAATTAATTAATTATTTAGTTAATTAATTATTTCAATTTCATGAATAAATTACCAAATGTAGAAATTGAAATTCCAAAATGAAATACAATCAATTATCATACAAAACTATGTGAATTGATATTTAAACCACATACCTCATGATTTTCTATGGACGTACACTAATTCTAAAATACCCAAATTAAAGAGAAGTATTCATGATCATAATGTCATGGATTATCTAAGACCAAAACCTATGAGAAATATCAAATAGATTTTGATCCTTGAAAAAGTATATCTAAATCATTACCAACCGAGTATAAATCATTCCTCTTCATTGAGAAAGAGGGACGGATGACAGAGGAATCCAAATGGGGAATAAATCACATACCGATGGACAAATGATCCTTCAATTGGATCATTGATTAATTAATAATAGGTTTCAAGGAGCCTTAGAACCGTCTAAAATGATTAAAAATTAAAAATAATTTGTTTAGGTTCATACTAGGTTGATTTGAGGCTAATACAGTGGGTATAATTTTTTTACATAATTTAGGGCAATTAAAATTCACATGGATGGTTTCCTTGGTAGGGATTCATGGTTCTTCAAACCATTATCTCTAACCAAGAACCTAATCCTTGCGGTGAATGATTTCTACTAACTAGAAATTAAGTTTGAAAAACCATGTTCAAACTGTGAAATTCCCTTCTCTTTGGGATTATATGGATTTCTTGGAGATAGGTACACCATTTGGGGAAACTATGTGCTAACCATGCAGGAACCCAATTTATTTCAAAAATACAAACACATTAAATAACCAGAAAAACATAAAATATAAATGAATATAAGGTTAAAATAGTACCGCAAAATGAGAATGAGTGATCTTAAAAAATATTGATATCTTACCATCTCCCCCACTTTATAACATCACGTCTTAAACTCGTAAGCCCATGTATATATAAGACTCCGAGTTAAAAATATCCGGCCAATGTTCCCACATATATACTAATCACCCGCACATTTACACCTTAACACCTCAATATTTATATAACACATGAATTATCAGCATGATCCTTCCCCGCAACACTTTTTCACTGTGATCAATAACACGTATCCTAGGATTCTAAAATGATGCATCTGTCCCAAAATCAACATAATCAACATCGATAAGGTTAGAGGTTTTGGTGTGATACATCCAATGTTGTGAAACATGAAAAACATCATGCATTTCACTATACCAATATAGAAGATAAAATCGGTATGCAATCGAATCAATTCTCTCTACAATCACAAATTGTCCAATAAACCCGAACACTATCATCACGAATCTCTAAATCCTAAGGTGACCCTATTACAGCCCAATATCCAATTCCAGTTTTTTATAATATTGTCCATTTATTATTTAAAAACTAGAGATCCAAAGGGATTATAGATCACTACCACAAAATTGGGTTTCTACAGCACCTCCCTTTATCTGCGCTAAAGAAAGCGATGTAAAAAGGTACCATTTATCTATGCTTTTTTTAACGGTTATAAAGGAACCCCCTTTATCAATTAATTTTTAGAACTCTTACAGGATCCCCCTTTATAAACAGATTTTTTAGTAGAACTGATAATGTGGGGAATTTATCACCTCTTTTTCCTAGCACTAATATAATGTATATTTCAAAAAAATAATTTTTCATGTAAAAATATATTGACATATAAGTATATTTTTATTGATATAATTAAAATATATATTATGTAAATATATTTTAGATATGTGTAAATAGACTATTACAATTAATATATAATAAATTTAGTGAAAATTTCTTTAATATATTTTAAAAAATATTATTAATTTATATTTTTATAATTATAATTAACTAATAATCCTTAAATAACAATTTTAAGAAAGAAAAAATCCAAAAAAATAATAGAATATGTAAAATATGTTGAAAATGTAACTAAAATTTCAATAGATCATACCTTTTTCACTAGGGACTAGAGAAAATATTTCATATAAAAATCATTAATTAGGAAATAGTTTTAAATATTTAACAAAATATCCCCTTTCTATCATAAATATTTAATTCAAAATTATTTAGATAAATAGAATATAAAAATTACTAATACACTAAAAACAAATTAACATGAAAGATGAAATGGATAACCCACTTGAATAATTTGAGAATATATTATTTTCTTAATGAAAATAAAAATTATCTTTCACTTCAATAGTTTTCAAGCAAATCGCTTCAGTATGAGAAATAGTGAAAAGAAATAAATGCATGAAAATAAGTAATTCAATTATATAAATATAAACTTGAAAGGAAAAAATTTAAATCTACAAACATGTTATATTTTGAAATTAATAAAAAAAACTAACGTTTAAATATATTGAATATGTAACTTTTTCTAACATGATTTACCGAATGTAAGAAAAAATTATTCTAATACTTTATATATTGCAATAACTCCCATATTTAAATCACTTCTCTTATATACGGTGAAATACATAGGGACAATTCTTAGAAAAAGGAATATGTTATTATATATCCAGATCATACATAATTTAAATCAATAAAATATGAATTTATATAGTTAAATTATATTGGATTCCAATATAATCTGAGTAGAGGTGGAAAATCAATATAAATATAGAAAATAATATTTTATATATCTACACACATTATTTCAAAACCAACTCTCCAAAATGGTTTATTAAGAAAATCTAAGGGTGATTGAAATGTTGAATACAACCAAAAATACAAATTAGATTCAACAACCAGATGAAATATGATGTTAATTTTAATCATTTAATAAATACAGAATACTAATTGAAGAGATGAAAAAAAAAGAAAAAGTTATCAAGATTGACTATCTAAATATGATTGACGATGAAAGGACACACAAGTCATCCTATACCAAAATGATTCACGAAATAGGGTCTATATTAATATTCAACATATTGATATTAAAAAAATGTATCATGGTTAGGTTGATGTAGTTCAAAGCTTCATCCAATTAGATCTCAAATGCAAAAAAAACCCTAACACATGGTTGAATCCCTTGTGAAAATGCTCACCCTTCGAGAGCCCTCATTAGTGTTTGAAGATCGCTCAGACTCCTCACAGTCATTTGGCCTCCCTAGGAAAAAACCCCTTATATACCCAACCTCCATCGTGCTTGGATCAATCCCTCTCCCTCAGACACAATCAGTGACCGAACCCTTTTTCCTCTTACCCGATTTCTTTTCTCAATTGACAACCCCCACAAATATTATCATCTTATCTATTTATTTTTATATTTTTATAATTATTTTTTAACAAATCATACAATTTATTTTAAAAAAATTCTCTTTATTATTTTAATTTTTTATCATTTTTTCATATCATATTTTAATAAATTTAATAATTGTTATGTATTTATAATATAAAATTTAATTCATAATTTCATATAAATATATTTATACTCATAATTGAGAAAAAAATTATAATAGTTAAAAAATATATTGCTAGAATTTATTTAGAAAATTAATTATTGAATTTAAATACAATCATTTGTTTTTGTTAAATTGTAATTATTTTAATTTATTTATTAAAACAACATATTATTTCATGAAAAAAATATTCTTATAATATTATATGTAATCCAATATTGATTGCTAAAAAACATTATCGATTTTAAATAGTTTTTTAAAAACACATTACATTTTCAATTTAACATGTAATTGAATTTGATTATTGATAATAATTTCATAATTATTTTACCTTTTAAGTAATATTTTAATATTTTCATACAGAAAATATATTTTTTAAAAAATAATAAATGAAAAATATTTATAATTAAATATTATTTAAACTATAGAACATTATTTGTTTATAATTTAAAATCAACTTTTATAATAATGTGTTTAAATCATTATAAAATATTATAAATAAAATTATAACTGATAAAAAAATTAATAAATTAACACTTATCAATATGGAATTACTATAATTATTATTTTTAATAAATTATTCAAATATTTTCGTGCGTTATTATTTAATTTAATATATTTAATATTAACATATGAAAAAAATTTAATTTGATTTATATAAAACAAAGAACATATTTATATCGGTGATATTACATTATTCTCTATTAAAATAATTTCATCCTTGAAATTCGATTACCCTACATATAAAAATTCTGAATTTCACTATTCAAAATTAATAAAACTACGAGTTCCATATTTTTTATTTAATGAAAAATCCAATAAAATTTATAGACAGATTCTAAATGTTCAATGGGTTTCTCCGTATATTCCGGACTAATGTTTTCTAAATCTCATCTCTGATACCAACTATGATGACCCAAGGCTTATTCCATTTTTTTATTATTCATTTATTATTTAAGAATACGGGACCACATTGGTTTACAGTATTAGAATGTTTTGATACATTGGATTATTCTAATTACAACTCTAAATAAAGAAAGGACATGAAAACTATTCATATTCATAATAATGGTAAAACAATATAAAGGATCATTGACTAGTCACTCACTTCTACATGTACTTATTCCCTATGAAATGTTGTTTTGAAAAGTATAGGCTGAGAAAATAAAATCTCAATAAGGGGTTTCAAAACATGTGGAAACATATCGGGATTTTTTCACTACCACATAAAAAGTTAAACATGTGATACATCATGAGAATTACAAATTTATAAAATCATATGTTGATTTGAAAAAAATAAAAATTATTTCTAAATAGGTTTCAACATATGTAACTTTTGTAAAAATACATTTCATTCATTTATAAAATAATAGAAATTTCTTTTGATAACTCATAAACATTCGTAAATTGTTCTCAAAAGAAACATGCATCATAACATGATGTCACAATTCACTCCATAGAAAACATAACATGATTGACACAGTCCCATGATGGATTAGGTTCAATCTCTAATCCCAGAGTGTTTTTGGGATACACACCTCATGCACTATTCATGACATCTCATGAGATTTCAACATTACACAATAAATTGGAGTGGTATATAATTCAGGTAAAACTCGTTACAGGATTGGATAAAAGTCCCAAAAGGATTTGGGATCACTCGCCATTCTAGGCCTTGATTGTCATAATATCTATGATCGATTATTTAGAATTAAAAACATTATAACCTATATTTTATATCATAAAGAACATGATGTTTCTCAAAAAAAATATTGTTCTTCAATATCCATTTCCTAAAAAGGTAAATTACACGGTTATAATTGATCCATGAAAATAGTATTTTTTCTTGAAATGAATTTTTTAAATATGAAATCATTAATATATATTTATATATATATACATAATATTTTTATATGAAAAGATACCCATATTGATACATTTATTTATAAATATATTAGAATAATAAATGATTTAATCTCACAAACATTTTTATAGCTATGAATAATGATTCATATATATATATATAATATTTGTTTATTTACATACATATAGTAAATAAATAGTTTTACATAAATTGATACACATTTAAATACATTTATATGTAAATATATCTATTGGTGTTTGGCTAAAATATTGTTTAACCCAAAAATAACACATATGAAGAGACAAATGTATACATGTTTTTAAAAAATGTTTTATATGAAATGATATATTTATGTATATATATTCATAGTCTTATTGAAAAATAAAATATTTTAAAATTAATCATAAATTTTTGAAGCATTGATAACTTCTCCTGCACATAATGTGGCCTATTGAAGAAAAGAATTTTATAGAGAAAAATATGGGCGGACAAGATTTTTAACATTCATATGTGTATATATATACATACATTTTCAATATTATTATTAAAAATTAATATTGACAACCTAATAAAATTCCATGTATTCATATTAGAGTCTAGTTAAGGTATCTTAAAAAAATTTATAAAACAAATCTCATGAATTGTTGTTGAAGAAAAGTGTTATAAACTCAAAATGAACCCAATACCATTATAATAATTCCATCAAAATACCATTATTCAATATCTATGGAGGAAACCAAATTTGGCATATATAAATATTAAATCTAGAAATAGTTATAAATATGTAACCAAATTTACCCTTTCTATTAAATATATTTAATTAAAATTATTTATATTGATAGAAAATTATTAGTAAACCACTAAAAAAATTTACATATAATCCGAAATGCAGAACCAAATTGAATCATTTGAGAATATTTTATTTTTTTGCATAAAAAGAAAATTTATCTTTAACATAAATTATTCTAAAACAAATCATATTCTTTTGTAGAATCATGAAATTAAATAAATGAATGAAATATCATTAGTTCATTTAAATAAATATAAAAATATCAAGACAAAATTTAAAACTGAAAAAATATTTTAGTTTTCAGAAAACTAAAAAATAAATATTTGAAGATATTTCAAAAATAAAATATGTTACATGATTTCCAAAAAAATTAGAAAACCTTCATCTGTTTCTTCATAGCTTGCAACAATACCACTTATCTAGGTCACTTCTATTAAAAAATGTGCAATACTTAAGGATGATTATTATTTAAAGGCATACACGCTTATATATCCATATGAGTCAGTATTAATTTACTATTTTCACTCACTTTTAAAATTATCGAAGTAAAATATGTTATATCTTCCCTTAACCATGTGTGGAAAATCACTTAAGAGGTAAGGGATTAATAGTACAAGGATGGGAATTTAAATTATATTTCAATTTTATTCCGGAATATTCATTTCAATTAGGAATAAATTTAATCAATAATTATAATCTAATTTATTAATAAGTAATTTTAAATGGATTACAAAGAACAGAAATTAAAAATATGTTATAAAATTATGTAATTAACAGTATATTGTATTTACTGTTTAATTAAATGATTGAACATAATATAATTAGTTTGATCTTTCAATTTTACCAATATATTTATTTAGTCTCATTTAAAATAAATAAATTTTACCATTACAAAATGTTAAACATAAAAAAATCATGAAACTGGTTTTTTAAACCCAATTAATGAATGAATGAAATTGGTATCTCTTTCAAAAATAGAATTTGAAATTGATCCTTTATTTTTTTGATTATTTTAAAACCATTATACTTTTTCATCAATTTTTCTTGATCCATCTAAATTCATATATTTCTTCTTAACTATAAGGAATATGGATTTATCTTGTATTTTATATATATCACTCATGGGGAAGACCTTGGACCTTCTCTATTATAAGACATATTATAATAATACAATTCATGAACACTTAATTTTTTATCATCATTATCAACTACAATTAATAATTCCAGAAATAAGGCCAAGGTTTTTGGAACAATCAGTGTTGATCAAGGGTTAACATATGATTATAATAAAACTTTTTTATAAACAAATTATATTCTTGAATTATTAATATTTTTTTATTTTATTTCTGTTTATGTGCATGTGTTTTTTGTCATTTCAAGAAACATAACGCATAACCAGGATTCCAAAAACATGCTCAAGGAGCGTTGATTCATAAGAAATTATTGATTATAACCCTAATAACAAGAGGTTCATATGTCCATACAGATGATTTACCATCTAATATAACATACTCCCAACTTCCCCCAATGTTCCTCATGGAAAATTCTCTAATGAGAACCAACAAAATGAAGCACCAAAAACTCCGTAGTTTAGAACCAAAATGGACTATGCCTTATCAATTAATGATGGGATTTCCTTTAGTTTTGATCATCCTATGATTTAGGTGAATAATTTGTAGATTAATCTAAGCCTAATACAAAATAAAAAAACATGGGATGACTTAGTGGCATAAATAATGATTATCTACATAGAAATTTGACCATCCTCAGTGAAATTTGTTATATATTCAACAATAATTGAGTGACATAAAATTTTATATAATTGAGGGTATTCTAATTTTTTATCTATGTCTGAGAAATATATTGTTTAATTATTTATGTCTATGGATACATAAAAACATTGGATAACCTATAAAAAATATTATTAGAGAAACGAATTCCACTATGAAGGATATATATGTTCCAAAATGAAATATAAATCATTTCACAAGTTGATGGATTATAATTATTTAATACACGGGAAAAATCAATGATTTCATGAAGAATATGTTATATAAGTCAATCAATATTTTCCTAAAAAGGAATCAATTATTTAATTTTTATATATGATGACCTGTGTCACAGTTTATGTACTATCTAGTAAGGGATTAATTATGAAAACATTTAAAGTTTTAAAATAGATTCTATATGTGATTCCTCATAATCATAAATTATGAAAAGGTGATTAGAGTCCACCTAGGAGAGAAAAATTTTAATTTTATGTGGTCTACTTCTTGGATATCCAATTAGAATCATTGATAAAAAAATTAAATAACATATAATTTATAGTGTAATTGACTCAATCATAGTATTCACAACCACTAACACTCAAAAACATTTTATAATATCATGACATTTGAATATGACCCCCCATATACCATGGATTCAATAGGGTTTACCAGATAATAATCCTTTTTATTGATAATATGTTAGTTATAATAAATCCATTAAAAATTTCAAGAATACCTACAACTAATGGAGTTGAATTCAACCAAATCTATAAATTAATACATCGTTTAACTAATTTAAATGTGTATAACTTTTCAAATAAAATAATATTAAACACAAATATTTACATGAACCAAAACCTATAAGGGTATTATAACTATAACCACCACCTCAACCATACCATCTAGTCGCCACATAAATTCTATCCAAAACAACATTCATATCCCCTTAAAACACATACAGGAATGTTCAATAACCTCATCTAAAAGTATTATCAGTAGATTATAAGACAATAGACCTATATAATGAATCAGTAATCCTCTACCTAAAAATCAAGAACCAAGTGTGGAATATATATCAAACAATATTAAGGCGACTATTCAACACCCTACCATATAACAAGGGGGAACCCCAATATACATGGCGAAGGCTATGCCACCTTTTCATGAGAGATGTGTAAGAAAATAAAAAAAATAGAATGAAAATTTTGTTTAAATGGAATATTAATAATTAAGGGTGAAAATGAAAAAATGAGAATAGAATTAGGATAAAATAAAATATTAAAAAAATTAAGATAGAAACATCTGGAAAATAGGTCTATAATTAGAAGAATGAATAAAAAAGACAAAATAATATAGAACACCGCTTTCCTTTCTAGTAGGGTAATGAAATGAATTTTTTAAATTAAATACAATATATTTTATATGGTTTGATACAAATTAATATAAACATATATATTAGTGAATATATTTATTAAATTTTTTATTATGACACAATTTTGAAGGAATTACTTTTAAAAATATAAATCTAGATGTTTCTGGTCTTATTTATCTATAAAAAGAGAGTAAAATAGAATTTTTAAATAATAAACCTCTAAAGATGAGAGATCCTAGAATAGTTTTCATCATATTCACAATTGGTTTATGCACATTCAAGAACACACATTGTGACTTTGGAATGAGATGAAAATTCTCTTCCCCTATGTGTGTTTTTAAATATGGGATTGCATATTGAAAATATGATATTATTTTCACTCTATCTTATTAGTATATCGATGAAGTACCCCTAGGGGTTTTTGAATATGTATTTTCATTGAGAAAAATTATATATTCCTTGTATATTTTTTTATCATCATGGTATAATAAGAATGAGATATTCCCATAATACATGGAAGAACTTTCATTGAAACTAAAAAAAACATTTTTACAAGTCAACAAATGATGAATAATTTTAATATTTGGTGATGAATAAGTCATATTTGATCTTATTAATTCTATTAGTCCTTTAATTAAATCATAAGAATTCTATATAAAATTTTCTACTAAAGAACACCCATTCATAATGATTCTTTAAATAGTAAAAGAGGTAATATAATGCAACTAATTGATGATATGGTGGAAACAAAGAGGATAATTTATAACGAGAGGGTGAGGAAGAAGTTGTAGTCATGAAACGGAGAAACCAATTTTAATTATATTATAATCCATAATTAATTTGTTAAATCATAAAAATAATTATGCTTTATATTAATCCAATAACACAAACATTTAGGAACATATTATTGGGAGAAATAAACTATTTAAAAATGATTATTAATGAATAATTAGGATATTAATAAGAATAAAATGTGTTATATGTTTTAAGAAAATGGAAAAAATAACTTATTTTTTGTTTTTCAATCATAAAAATAATTAATCTTTTCAATTTCAGGAAAAAAAATATTGATAGATGAAGGGTTAAAACTGATAAAATAGTTAAAAATGCGACATAACTCATTGAAAAAAATATGGGATAAGTCACATACATTCATTCCATTATCAATTTAAGTAATCCTACCATTTTCAAAAAAAATATAACTAATAGATAATGAAAATGAAATAACATTGTTACTCTTTGTGAGTCTAACAAAAACTATAAAAGATTATTCTATGAAAAATGTTCATAAACTACTTTATGTGGGAATCATCATTTCAATATAAAATAGTAAAAGGGAGACCCCATGACATGTAATTTCAAATAATGTTGAAAAAATATGGCAATAACAAATGATTATGAGATGATACTTACAATGATAGTTAAATGATATTGGATAATTATATATAATCAAATACAAGAAACATCCATAAGAAAGGACAATATTCCATTATTAATAATGGATCAATTATTAATAGGTTATCTCAATATGAGTTGTTTTTCCTTTTAGATTAATATTCTAGTTACAAACAAATAATATTTTTTATAAATAAAAACGATAATAAAATTGTTACTTACCCATATCAGAAATTCACCTATCATCTCATGTACTTTGGTAGGTTTAATGAACTTATGACTTTTAAAAGGTGGGTGACACATAATTTTTCAGAATATTGTAAATGAATTTATTTATATATTCATGGATGATTTATCACTATATGGGATATATATTAAATAATTCATATACAAACATGATTTTATACAAAAAATATATGAAGAAGAATTATTACTTCCCAATTGGGAATAGTTTCACATCACAGTTCATTGCGGTGTCACGCTAGTGAATAGAATATCTAAATAAGGAATAAATGTTGACATAGTACTGAAAAAATTCATATAATATCTCCAAGATTACAATACAATGTAGGGAATTTAAATATTTCTTTGACATTATTTATTTTCCACATCTTTATAAATGAATTTTTCGAGATATATTGGCCACTCACCCATATTTTTTCAATGTATGTGTAAATTCCCAGAACATCCATGTAATATTTTTTAAATAAATTGGATTTTTACGAGTCCACGAAAATTGACGAGGTGTGATTCTGAGGCCCGGTGTTACCGGAATAAATTTCTGAACTTTTTTGGGTACGTTAAATAAACGTGCGAGCGGGTTATTATAACTTTTGAGCAGGTTCTCAGAATTGAATTCTGAGGGAACCATTGAACTCGTAGTGCTGGTATTGACATATAGAGACCTTCACCTCGACCGCAGTAGGTTATGGGTGAAAGTAAAATATTGTGCTTTTCATGTGAATAAAAATTAAATTAAATAATATTTTAATTTATTTTTAATAAATCCTCTTAAATGAGTGTTGTAGAGGTGGGTACCACCTGAACTAAAACCCCCAATTTGAATTCAAATGTGGGGACCACATGACCACCCTAAACTCCATCTTTAATATGGAGATGTCTCTTTAACTTCCTCCACATTAATTGTTCCACCTTCCATTAATTAATTATGCCAATTAATTCTTCCAAAAAATTATATTGATAAACTTAATTTAATATATGTTGGCTCTACACTTGTTTTTGTTGGGGGAAATCATTTGGGAAAGGGAGAAATTTGGAGGATTGTTCTCTCCTAATGAAGAACACACCATCTTTTCCAACAAAGAACACATTGTAATCTCAAATGAAGAATGTGCCACCTCCAACATGGGACGTCATCAACAACGACGAGTTGTTCTTCTTTCACACCTCACTGACGTAAAAAACCATTCGAGGTATGGATTTTTGTTTCAAATTTTCCCCCATACCTTTCTTGACAATTCTTCATGATTGGTGAAATTACTAAGATGCTAGGTACTGCTCTAACGCGGAGGGTGCAGGAAAAACAAACATGGCCTGACCACTCCGTAAATTCTTCTATTTAATTTTTTGAGTTCTCTGAGATGGTAGAGGATGACTACTGGTGCCTTCGAATGGAACATATGTAACTCGAGCGAGGTGGTTGGTACCACAACTGGCCTCAATGATGACGATGGTGCAACCACACTGCCAGAGAAGGGTTGTCGCCTTTAGGCCATTGTAGAGCAAGGGCAGTGGTCGGCAGAGGCCGTCCTCCCAACAGGGGAGGTGGCACAAATCTACACCGCCCAGAGTGAAGGTATGTGGCTTGTGCTACAACGGAAAATGGAGGATGGTCTTTGCTCGGCTGGCCGTGTAGGGGTGGCACACGACGCACCGCTAGGAGACAGTGGGGCTGGCCGTTTCGGATAACTGAGTTGAACCGAGTGGGGCATGCGGGTCCTACATGCTTCCTAGAGACCAAATGACCATTGTCGTTCAGTGATTAACAGTGGTAGGCACACGAATCCACTATGCATACGGCCAGGCCGGGACGCCCTACGCGGGCCAGGCCGGGACGCCCTACGCGGGCCAGGCCGGGACGCCCTACGCGGGCCAGGCCAGACCCAGCGAGCCAAGCCAAACCCAGCGGGCCGGGCCGCGCCTGTAGGCTGGGCTTATCCCAGTGGGCCGAACCAGACCCAGTGGACTTGGATTGTCCTAGGGGGACGTGTCAACCTAAACCAGCTTGGGTCGGCCCGGGCCGGGTCGAGCTGGGTGAGACCAGACCCAGACCAGTTTCCACCCTATACATTCTTTTGGTCATATCGTGAGATATGAGTGTCTGTTTGACAAACAATATGTGGAACCAGAATCCTTGGAGTGAGACAGTCTTTATGGTATACCCCACTTGAGGATTGGAAAATGTTGGGGTAAGTTCAGGTTGGATCGAGCATGAATCCAATCAGCCCTTGGGACTAAAAGGATAATAACTTACGTACCGATGTTCTGATTGACACATCTTCTGTTGCGTTGAGAACCCCATCACGCGGTGGTCCTTTGGTATATTTCATTATGGGACTTCATTTCAGTTGGATTATCGACTAGTGTATTGAGAAGCTAACCCTCTCGAAGACATGCGAGCTTAGTGAGGTAGCCCTATAGCTGGATATAACATGAGAAATGGATCCTATGTGGGTTTGGGCATTGGATCCTTAATGGATCTTCGATTGGGGGTCCCAAATTGATCCTTTCTTGGAATCAATGTGGGACTACTCTAGGATCCTATGTGGTTCTGATGTTGTGCTAGGATTATGTGTGTGTATGATGATGTACTAGGATCCCATGTGGGTGTTATTATGTACTAGAATCATGTGTGGGTCTGATGATGATTTAGGATCCTTCATGGGTCTTCCTCTTGATATAGTAAGAAGATTCATTAGTTACATCTAATCATCTCTACTACTGTACCTAAGTTATACCTGGTTTTAGCTGAGTCCTTACATTCGTGGTGATACATTTGTGGAATTCTTCTATGTGGCATACCTTCGTCTTACATATCATCATGGTGATACCATTGTGGTATTCTTTTGTGTGGAATACCTATGTGGTACTTACCTTCATGGTTTTCCTTCATTCGTGGAACAGTTGATCTTTGGACCAATGAGTTGGGCCTTACGTTTCCTCATGACTGAGATGGGTTTAGTTGATATCATTGGAATATGTATGTGGAAATACATATGTAGTGTTGCCAGTTGTTTTCATTCTTTGTGTTTTGTACTTTGTGGATTTTTTGAGACCATTAGGGTCTTGGGGTCCCTAAGGTGTATCATTATACTCACCCTTGCATGGGCTATGCCCACACCTTGTTGTGTTTGGTGTAGACGATAGACAATGTTGACTGAGGATGTGGGTACCAGGACTGGAGGAAGCTCCTAGGTTGACCTTAGACGAGGTGCACCACAGAGAAGACCGTTCGAGTGTCGTACCTACCCTTCAAGTAGGATCGTTGGTGGGTGATTATAGGAGATGTTTCCATTTTATTATACTTTCCAGTTTTCTTGTACTTCTTGTTGGGATTGTAATATGTCACCATTTACTAATAGGATGAACCACGTTTTCTATATAGTTTGCTAGTGTTCGTATCTTGCTATCTTCTTGGATGTGAGTGTTTACAGTTTATAAATTTAATGCCTTCCCATTTTAGAGAATACGATTTTGGGTTTAGTCGTCGGCCCATGACCTATGGAAATCGGGTTTTGTGTCATCTCACTTGGTATATCATATTAATGGTGGCACACCTACTTCATTTTAGGATTCCTTCACGTAGATAGCCATCTAGGGTTCTGGGTATAGTATGTAGTGATAGCCAACCGAGTGACGAGGCCTCTGTGTAGGGCCCTCTTCTAGTAGAGGCACTAGCGGTACCATTACCCATTGGGCACTGATGCCACCGTCCCCAGCAGCAGAGGGTTCACACTGATTGAGCACATTGCACAAGTTCTAGCACCAAAGGCCACCTAGGTTCAGGCTAGGGACGGACCCACACACGGTTGTGGATTCACTGGAGTCCGTGGTGAGATTATTCTAACAGGAAGGTACACTAGCTATTCTCATGGTGATTCTTGCCGCTAGTATTCTATAGGCAGCATCATGAAGATTGTGGAGCGTGATGCTCGAGGTTGACGACGAGGTGAACATTCTCGTGGTAAACATTGAGGTCCTATTTCATACAAAGTTTCTCCTGGAAAACCTTCGTGTAGTACGCATTTAGGAGCTTATTCATCTGCCACATGGTATCATGATTGTGGCTCAGTACTCATCGAGGTACACTGAACACTCACACTACTCCACTGATATGATGTGTGACCCTTTTCTTGTGGCCCAGAACGTCGAGTAGGGACCTAGGAGGGAGATCAGGGCTTTATGATTTCTCTCAGAATCCCGACACATGAATTTGTGTGAGAGATATCCCTCTTATTGGAGAGTTTTCTTGGTGAGAAGTTTCCAACTGCGATACCCACCACTGGGTGTCACATATCAGAATCTTCTATAGCTTGAAATAGTCAAATTTCACAAACATCCATGAGGACCAGACCTATCGGTGGGAGACTGTAGGATTTTGGGTTGGTTGTGTGGGGCACTAGAGACAGATCCAGTCATGTGGGGAGAAGGAAGTGACTCACATGCTATGGGCAAGGTCACATGTCTCCCGACTGGCGGTGGGCGATGATTTGAGGTGTTATCACCACCACCACCAGGTGGTCCACCCGACCATAGGGATTAGGTGCACATGGGAGAGCTCAGCTCTATGCAGCTGAGGCCTACAACCATGGATCTCCAGAGATGATATGAGGTACGATCTATGTCTATTCTACCAAAGCTTCAATACTTACAGACGTAGGTTTCAATCATTATTTTATTTCCACTTCCCTCATTCGTTTCTCAGAGATTCCAATGGATTCTTTTCTTGATCCTTATAGCTATTGACACCTACGATATAGGATTCTATGATTACACACTAGTGTCAGCAGTGTGAGCATAATCTAGGATGCGAGATCTTCGGCTATGATATCTTAGTAGTGGCCTTGAGGTCTTACAACTTTATCTTGTGTATGGGCCATTTATCTACATTCCATGATCATATTTACTATATTAGGTGCAAAGAGTGGTGTGTCTGCACGAATGGCAATAGGTTTAATTCACCAGTGAGAAGGGATCCTTGGAAACATTGGATGGACTTAACCAGAGGAGGGTGCAGTTGATCACTCATCAGATGGAATGTCTTACCCACGGAGCGGTTGATGTAGAGAGTCTGAGTTGTCCTGTAGTGGTAGACCAGTACACAGATGTCTTCTTTAATGATGATTCAGTCCAACCTCCTTTCATAGAGGTGGTCTTTTAAATTGATTTTTTACCCCGGGATGACATCGATATCTACAACAGCGGATCGGATGGCCCCTGTAGATCTTCATGAGCTGCGAGTATAGTTGGAGGACAAACAGGGGAAAAAGTCCATCTGGACCAGTGTTTCTCCTTTGGCAGCCCTAATTTTGTTTTCGATGAAAGCATATGGAATCATGAGACTTTGTGTAGACTATTGTTTCCTGATCCAGGTGACCGTGATGAACCGGTACCCACACCCCAGGATTGATGACCTCTTTGATCAATTGAAAATAGAATGGTGGTTCTCGAATATAGACCTTAGATATGGCTATCACCAGCTCAGAGTACAAGACAATGATGTGCATAAGATAGCTTTAAGAAGTCGGTATGGCCATCTTGAGTTCTCAGTTATTCCATTAAGCATGACCAACACTCCATCAGTGTTCATGGGACTCATGAACATGATCTTTAAGCCATACAATGAGCGATTTGTAGTAGTCTTCATCGAAAAAATAATGATCTACTCGACTACTAAGGAGGATCATGCATATATTTTGTAGATAGTTCTAGACACACTCCGAGGTCACCAACTTTATGGTATGTTCTTGATGTGCCAGTTCTGGATCTAAGAGGTTCACATTCTGGTACATGTCATCTTGGAGGCTGGAGTTGTAGTGGATCTAGTGAATATTGATTTGTTATTTGCACGGGAGCCACCCGAGAGTTTTATGGAGGAATGAAGTTCCATGGGTAAGGCTGGATACTACTGGAGGTTTGTACATGATTTCTCCATATTTTAAGCACCTTTTGTAGCATTGAAGAAGAAAGGTAAACCCTTAGTGTGGTCAAAGAGATGTCATCAATGTTTTCTGGAGCTGAGGTAGAGGCTGACTAGTTCCCCCATCTTGAAGATTCTGGAGGAGGGCGTTGGGTATGTAGTCTACTATGACACATCAGGGAATGGGCTCAGATGTGTCCTAATGTATTAGCGAGTAGTGATCACATATGGTTATCAATAGATGATACAACATGGGAAGAACTATGCTACCCATGTCCTGGTGTAGGAAGCATTTGTCTTTTTCATGAAGATGTGATGACATTACTTGATGGCCGAACATTTTACAGTCTTCTATGATCACAAGAGTCTTAGGTATATCTTCTCGTAGAAGGACCTGATCATGAGACATAAACATTGGATTGAGTTAATCAAAGAATATTACTTTTAGTTATTCTATACTCCAAGAAAGGGGAACATTGTAGGATATGTGATTTGGAGGAGGTCCAGTATACATCCTCTAGGTGAGGCGACGGGGCAGCTGGCCACTTTGAATATATATTTTGTGGATCGAGATGGAGAATTGTTTCTTCAGTCTCATACAGTCACTCCCCCACTCCTTCAGTGAGTCAAGGAGTCGCAGCATGGGGACACTGACTGCAAGGCTCAGCGTCCTCAGATATCAATAGTATAGGCACCTGATGGATTTTCGGAATTTGGGGACCATGTCATCCACTTTAGAGGACATATAATTGTACCATTGTCATTTCGGGAGGAAGTGTTGAGAGAGTTCCACATATCCCCTCTAGTAGTAATCCAAAAGTGGTGAAGATGTACTAGGATATTCAATGACAATACGGTTGGTCGGGAATGAAGAAAGTAGTTGTAGATTTTGTCTCTCATTGACTCACTTTCAAGTGAAGGTGGATCATCAGGTACCTGCAGGTTTAGTTAAGCCTATGGATGTCCCATAGTGGATGTGGGATGGGATCTCTATGGACTTCATGATAGTACATCCACATATATCTAGGGGTCATGATTCTATCTAGTTGATCGTCGAGCGACTCACCATGTCAGCCCACTTCATAGAAATCAGAGAGCATGGTTCAGTAGAGAGCTTGGGATGCATCTATGTGCAGGAGATTGTCCGGATACATGGATTACCCTCTACGATTGTCTATGATAGTGATAGATGTTTCGCTTCCCGGTAATGGAAGGGGTTTCAGGAGGCTTCCAAGACACATCTTCGTTTTAGAACCACCATCCATCCTTAAGTGGATTGTTAGACTTAGAGGACCATTCAAACCCTCGAGTTCATGTTGTGTTCTTGCGTCCTCGACTTCGGTCGCAGTTGGGAAGATCACATGCCCTTGATCGAGTTTTCTTACAACAACAATTATCACATTACCATTGCTATGGAACCTTTCATGGCATTGTACTACTGACCTTTTAGATACTCTCTGTGCTTGACTGACCCAGGCGAGTCAGCACTCATGGGGCAATAGATGCTACAGGCTACCATGTAGAAGGTGCATAACATCCAGGAGTGGATGAAGACTACACAGAGCATCCATATGTCTTATGCTGACTGGAGACAGAGACCTCTAGAGTTCGAGGATGGAGAACATGTCTTTCTACGAGTCTCACCTCAATGAGGTTTGCATAGATTTGGATGGGGAAAAATGTTATCCTTGAGGTTATTTAGATCCTACCAGGTCCTTAGTAGAGTTGGTGAGGTGGCATACCGCTTATCACTTCCACCTTAGTTTCACCGGGTGCACAAAGTCTTCTACGTATCCTAGCTGAGGAGATACATGCATGACCCTTCACAGGTCATAGAACAAGGAAAGATGGACATCAATGATGGGGAGAGGTTTAGGTATGTTTTTGTAACACCCCAGGTAAATAATGAATATGAATTTTATATATTTATCCCTATTTGTGAATAAAATGTTAATATTAATTGAAAGGGAAGGCTATGCTCGATGGCTTACCCAATACGCAACAATGATTTCCTTTGAAATCTTACGTTGCACTCTAATAATAAAATAATTTTATTTTAAATGGTAGTTAACACCTAGTCGTTGTAATGACGAGAATGAACAGAACTAACTACAAAATGATTATATATGTTTTACAAATATTTTTACTTTTTACAATAAATGATAGAGGTTTAAATATGCGAATGAATCCAATTTTAAGCATAAAAATTCTGATATTCTTTAAAAGGTCGATTAACTACCTTTTAATGGAGAACCTCTTTTAAATCCATTTTTTGACAATTTTAGGTGTTCTATTTGACAAAATAAAATTCTTCTTTAAAACCGGGACATAAAAATTTACATTGTGTAAATTTTTGGTATTTTTACGATAAAGTTCATTTTTAATGAATATGTGAAAAATGTTGTATTTTTATTCGAAACCACTTTTTTATATAATTCATTTATTTGATTACATCATCTTTTGAGTCGGTTTTAAAGTGAAATTAGAATATATTTTTACCATTTAATCCAATGGTAATCATTGGAATTAATTTCAATTTGAAATTGGACTTAAACTAGTGTCAATTTTTTAATAGATATTATTTCTTAAAAACACTCTATTTGTTTTGACAGCGGGAATTAATTATTAAATTTATTAATGCAACTTCTATGTTTTGAATTTTTTAAAATATACATCATTTTTGAATTTGGAATATGAAATGTATCTTAGGGTGATTTTTTGGTATTTTTCTGAAAAACTTCAATTTTTTATGAATAATGAAACCACTAAGTGGGAGTTAAAAAACTGATTTTTTTCATTTAAATGAAACTTTACCGCTTATAGGATTATAATTTAAAAAATCTTACATACATGGTTTTCATTAGGATTTAAAATGTGGTTCAATGGGATTAAAATAAATTTTTTGTGAATAGTAACTTTTAAGATTTATTAATCGCGATTAAAGGTAATTGCTGTAATTTAAGATAAAGATAATGTTATAATAATATGAAATGACCTTGACACATGTCCTACCCTTATTTGAAGATTCATGGCTGACCATGAAAATCCATGGGTCAACTTGGGGACCCCATGGAGCCACTTAGATAGGAAGATGACATTAATAACTTTTTATTTGAAGTTAAAATTAATATGTCACAAACATGTTTTGTTTTACTAAAATAATTTTTACATGGGGTTATACAAGTCATAATTTTGACTATAAATATTCATTATAAAGATAAAAATATTTTATACATCATGATTTTTTTTATAATTTTTTGACATTAAATAAATTAAATTATTTATGACACCATGATAATGTAGTGATTGCCTCATTATTTAACGATTTAAAAAATGAAAAGAGAATGTAAAATCTATGACCTAAACTTTTCAAAGAAATATTGGATGAGTGGATTTCAAACTAATATCACCTTATCCTAGAAATATATTATTTTGGGACCTTTAAAATCCAAAAATCATTTTATAATAATGTTACTTTTCAAGACATTCCAAGAGTGCCCCTCCTCTCCTCTTATAAAAGGCCCCCACCTCTACCACCTTACCCACACCTCTAAAGCGTTTGGCTTAGACAAAACCTACCCATTTGGTCTCTACGCATCCCTCAATTACACCTAGAAGCCTCCCTTTGGGTAGAAGTCTTTCCAAGGAAGCCTTTGAGCTCAAATAAAAAAAGAGTTACCGGATTTAAAGGTAAAGTCTTCCCTAATGTTCTTTTGTTTTTTTTTGCTTCTCCAACACCCTAATTTTTTTTTTATTCCATTATTTTGTAACAAAACCAGTATATTAAATACACTTGGATGTTGTTGTAAGAAGGATTCGAGCTACACTTACATACACATCCATCTAATGGTTAAAGAACATATTGTTTCTATGGATGGCGAATTACTACCTCATGAAACCATGATTGTTAAATATTCTTTTAACACCTTTAAATGTGTCCATTATGATTTCACTGTATTTTATATATGATATATATGGTATTTATGTTTTCTATATTCTTCTGTATTTAAAACATTCGTTTATTCTTTACATGTTGTTCAAATGCGATAATTTTAATATTAGGAAGTGTGGAATACTGCCCCCTCAAGTGATGTGACTCGTTCATGCAATACATTGAATGTCTAAAGAATGAAATTAATGAACATATGTGACCTATATAACATATATATTATAATGTAATTATAATATATATATATATATATCTCTCATTTATATGTAATTCCATTAATATGACAAAAAAATGAAAGTAGCTTTCATGCGTACGTACGGCCTACCGTCTCCAAGAACGGTGCATTTCATATTTTATCTCCAATTGTTATGGAATAGTATAAAATTAATATTTACTGGATAGATATGATATTTTAATCTTTAATACTATTCTGGAAATGATTTACCTATAACTACATGGGAAATCATTTTCAAACAAGTTCATTTTTGACTCATATACCAAACATCGGCAAAAACGTCTGATATGAACTGACATTATTAAACAATAATTATAATATGTGATATGAACTGAATAATAATCTTTAAAGTAGGTACTTAGGAAATTATAAATTGACCAAAGTTTTTTATTCAGGAATATAATGAAACGAACTAGATAAGTCACACTTGAGGTAAGGGATCCTACCCCTCTCTTTCTTTTTAAGTACACTCATTTATGGCATTCCTATTAAGCTCATATTTCTTATGATTGGGATGTTCCTTTATATTACTCTTACTGTAATTTTTATGTTCATATGATTAGAGACCCTATTTTCTCTCATCAATCCATTTTGGAAGTTTTGTGTGGTGCCGTTAGGCTACCGAATTTTCGTAAGAGATCCAACCTCTCTCTTTCTTTTTATGTACTTTCCATTATGTCACTTATTTTAAGCTCCTCTTTGTTATATTGTAGAATGTTATTTTATGTTCCTATTTGTGTACATTTTATGTTAAATTTATGAGAGACCCTTTTTTATCTCATCAATACATTTTTGGAAGTTTTAAGTGGCGCCGTTAGGCTGCCGAGTTTTTGTAAGGGATTTTTCATCTCACTTTTATTCCCGTGAGATTTATGCTACATCTTCCACCATTTCCTTTGAGTGGTGTTTGTAATGCCCATTATTATACACTTTGTGTAATATAATATCATTTATGGGAATTTACATCTACATTGTATGACCCTTCTTCAATGGGGTGTACGTTTCGAAATTTACCCAAATCGTTAAGGGGACCTTTCACCCCCCCCCCCTTCTTTAAAAAGACTTCTTTTGTTATGTCTTTTAAATTACATATTATTATATTGGGATATTTTATCATATATCCTTACTTATGTAAATTTAATGTAAAATTGATGAGATACCCTTTTTATCTCTCATCAACTCATTTTCTCAATTTTGAAGTGACGTCGTTAGGCTGTCGAGTTGTTGTAAGGAAAGTTATTAACCCAGTTTTGATTCTTTTGGATAAACGTGTACTCCTTGAATATGTAAATATATGAATACGTGTGAATGGCATCTGATTGTTTTACACTTAATATCCACTTATATTTGGTGTATTTGTTTGTCACACATAATTATGTAATTGATTTATCCTTAATCTAAGGATACTGTCTTTGTAAGGGACTTCATCTCAATCTCCTTTCATTGAGGCATGTTTTGTTCTAGTACAAGACTTTTTTTTATACGCTGTATAAAACACCTTTGACTTTTCATTTCATTCAAAGGTAAAATTTTTCTACGAAGCATTTTACTAAAATACAAAAAGGTATGTTTATTTTAACTTATACGGTGACAACGACCTTTTCCGCCGCTACGAGTATTATTTTGTATTTGTCTTCCTCAACAATCCGTAATGTTTTTAAAATGAAATAAATACCATATACTCTTTTATGTTTATTGGTATTGAAAATGGTTTTTTTGATGAACTTGTTATGTCAATATATTTATGTTATATATTGTGATCAAAATATGGAAATGTTTTCCTTCCATTATATTTGTTTTATGTATTATGATTTTATAATGGTACTTGGACATTTGACGAGTGGTTACGTGATAAACCATATGATGGGTGATGCCGTGGATACCAGGATGGGTGTTTATGTTATAACCTCTAATGCATTGGGTATGGAAGTCGGCCGTATGGCTATTCCATTATGTGATATGTGTGGAATTTGACCATATGGTTATTCCATTTAAGTATGTTTACGTCCCATGTTACCATTATATGTTATGTATATGGGTTTTATGGTAATATTTTGGTTACAAAAGGGTAAGTAGTGATCGTTTATTCATTGAAGCATTTATACTACTTCATAAAGGTGAAAAGTATTACATTGATAAGGTACTCATGGTATACTTGTTGTTTTGAAAAACTAACATTTTTCCTTCTTTGTTTATCCCTTACTGGGGTTTTTATATTCACGCTAAGTTTTTTTGAATTTTTTTTCATAGGAATTAATGTGAAATAAGGTCAAGGATGGGAATAAGTAATCGTCATGCTATCTAAAACATGGAACTAGAAAAGTTTCTTAGAGTTTATTTTTTATGGAAACTTTATAGAAGTGTCTACAATGTAATCTTTTGAGATGTAATAGTTACGTCCCAATTATCTAAAACTCTAAACCTGAAAAGATCCTCCATGTGGATTATTCATTTAATTCAATAATAAGTAATGTTTAAGGTCAGATCCTTATAGTTGGTATCAAAGGTCGGTTTAGAAAACTTTAGAGATTAAGAGTTTTTGTTAGACACATGGTTAGTACCTATATCTATTATTTCAGTTAAATCCTTGTTTTATAACATTTTTCAGGTCATGTAAAGTTAGATACGAATGGAAGGATTAGGATCTCAAATGGCATTCCTATCTCTTCCTAATGACATGCTTGCAATAATTATTGTAATGTCACGTTCAGATGATTGTGAAACTTTTTCTAGCATAGAACTCACTTGGAAGCAGTTTTTTGAGATATCAAACACCTCCACTATACCTCGTTATCATTATGCATCATGGGTTGTATTTAGACAAATAGTAATTTCACAATATTCTCATATTTTCAAGAAAGGTAAATATTATCAAGTTATTTTAAAATATTTTACCTTTTCACAATATTTTGAAGCATATAATGATTTTAAAAATGGTTTTGAGGAAGGAGATCCTTGAACAACCTATTTATATTTTCTTTAAAAATATAATCTCTCAGCACATACTTATGATATTTTAAAAGGAACAATAATAGAATTTTTAAAATCAAATTCTGTCCGACTATTTTATATAAATCATGTTTTATCAGATGTTTTGGAATTATATGTCATACATGATTATTTTCCAAAACTATTTTTCTGTGAACACCCATATGACCCATGTTGTACAAGGTGTATTTGGATGGAGGAATAAAATGATTTTGAAGGATCTATAAGTCATTGAATTAATTCATGGGACTTCTCCCTACGTGAACAAGATGACGATGAAACTGAGTGGATTCCACGATCATGGTATGTTGTTATTCATTTTGGGAATCGTTTTATTTTATCTTATGGTGGTGAAATAAGACATTAAGAATTAAGATGTTAAGATCGTAATGAATTTGGATGAAAATGAGAGGCATAAAGAAACTATTGAGGTTAAAATATGTTAGGGTTATTTTTGGAGTTTTATAAAAAGGACAACACACAGACCATGTGACAACCCGTCGCTTCAGACAAAGCTACGGGAATCGAACCCACAACCAAAGTGTGACTTGTATTTATTGCCTACCACTGGACTACGTGAAATCCCTAGTTTTAATGACTTATTATTTTTAGTTAGATGATTTTATGATTTACAAGTATGTTAATTTTGGAATATCTATGGAAATTATTAACCTATCATGGAGGATATGGGATTAGGTTAATTACTTTTCAATTTGAGACTTTAAGAGAAACTCATGTTATTTGGATATAACTGTTAATTTGTACCTTGGAAGACTATGTGATTAAATCCTTCAAATATTTGGGTATCAATCTTATTTTGGTTTACTTTGAATAATTTTACGGTCAAATTCTTCATCGAATGGTCCTCGTTGAACTTTGGATTTTGTTGGAAAAATTTTGGAGATTAAGAATAGATTTTATTTTTATAAAGGTTTATCATTTTCTAGATTATCTGATCTTGTTCTAAAAATTATGGTTTTCGTAAGGGTGTAAAGACATGGGAAATATATAGTCCTATTTTTTAGATTAGGTGATTCTCAAGAAGTTTTTATGGTACTCTTAATGTGAACAACTCTTCCTAAATACTCATCATTTGGGGAAAGTATGAGCTTGTGTAAGAAATCTAGTAAAATTTGAAAGTCAACATGACAAGTATGTATGTTTCCTTAAGATAAAAAATAAATTCATCAATGAAAAGTAACGTAAAACAAAAATGTTGTCTATTAACTTTTCCTACTGGGGAATCGAATACCGTTTAACCCAACACATGTTTTTGTTTTTTTTTGTGGTTAACTTTCTCCTAAACATGTTTTATATCACTATCCCTCAGAACATGATCCTTTTCTTTTTCTTCCATATCCATGTTTTCTTACATGGAATCATAGTATGGGTTAACTCGAGTGACCTCTGTACTTCTAATTCTTTCTTTTTAAATTGATTGTTTTACCGACTCTTGTTCCGATGTGGGACATTCAATGAAGTTTCCGAGCCCAATTATATAATTACCTGGACGCAATTCCCAAAAGGGGGAAGGATTTAACACCCTAGGTAAATATAGAATATGAAATTTTCATATTTATCCCTATATATGAATAAAATTATAATATTAATTTAAAGGTAACGCTTTTATCGATGGATTACCCAATACGCAACAACAAGTACCTTTGAAATCTTACGTTGCACTCTAATAATAAAATAATTTTATTTTAAATGGTAGTTAACACCTAGACATTGTAATGACAGGAATGAAAATAACTAACTACAAAATGATTATATATTTTTGTCAAATATTTTTACATTTTACAATAAATGTTAGAGGATTAAAAATGCGAATGAATCCAATTTTAAGTGTAAACATTCTAATATTCTTTAATAGGTGGATTAACCGCCTTTTGATGGAGAACTTCTTTTAAATCCATTTTTTGACAATTTTATGTGTTATATTTGACAAAATAAAATTCTTCTTTACAATCGGAACATCAAAATTTTCTGTGTAAATTTCTGTTATTTTTACGATAAAGTTCATTTTTAATAAACAAGTGAAAAATGTTGTATTTTTATTCAAAACCTATTTTTAATCTAATTTATTTATATGATTAGATCATCTTTTTAATTGGTTATAAAGTGAAATTAGAATATATTTTTACCATTTAATCCAATGGTGTTCATTGGAATTAATTTCAATTTGATATTGGACTTAAACTAGTGTCAATTTTTTAATAGATATTGTTTCTTAAAAACAGGCTATTTGTTTTGACAGCGAAAATTAATTATTAAATTAATTAATGCAACTTATATGTTTTGATTTTTGTAAAATGTACTTCATTTTTTAATTCAGAATATTAAATATATCTTAGGGTGAATTTTTGGTATTTTTCTGAAAAACTACAATTTTTATGAATAGTGAAACCACTAAGTGGTAGTTAAAAAACTGATTTTTTCATTTAAAAGAAACTTTACCATTTTTGTGATTTTAATTTCAAAAATCAGACATACATGGTTTTCATTAGGATGAAAAATTTGGTTCTATGGGGTTAAAATAATTTTTTGGTGAAAAGTAACATTTATGATTTATTAATCGTGATTAAAGGTAATTAGTGTAATTTAAGGTAATGATAATGTTATAATAATATGAAATGACCTTGAAAAATGTCCTACCCTTATTGGATGAGTCATGGATGACCATTAAAATCCATGGGACAACTTGGGGACCCCATGGAGCCACATTGGATTGAAAATTACATTAATAACTTTTTATTTAATGTTAAAATTAAAATGTCACAAACATGTGTTATTTTACTAAAACACTTTTTACATGGGGTTATAAAAGTCATATTTTCTACTATAAATATTAATTAGAAATATAAAAATATTTCCCACATCATGTATTGTTTTTTATAATTTTTATACATTAAATAAATTAAATTATTTATGACACCATGATGATGAAACGATTACCTCATTATTTAATGATTAAAAAAATGAAAACATAATGTAAAATCTAAGACCTACACTTTTAAAAAACCAATTTGATGTGTGAATTTTGAACTAATATCACCTTATCCTCGAAATATAGAATTTTGGGACCATTAAAATCTGAAAAATATTTTATAATAATGATACTTTTCAAGACTTTCCAAGTGTGCCCCTCCTCTCCTCTTATAAAAGGACCCCACCTCTACCACATTACCCACACCTATCAAGCCTTTGGCTCGGCCAACCCATGCCCATTATGTCTCTCCACATCCCTATATTACTCCTAGAAGCCTCACATTGGGCAGATGTCTTTCCAAGGAAGCCTTTGAGCTCAAATCAGAAAATAATTACCTAACTTAAAGGTAAAGTCTTCCCTAGTGTTCTTTTGTTTTATTTTGCTTCTCAAAACCCCTAAACATTTTTTATTCCTATCTTTTTTAATAACACTAGTATATTCAATATACTTATATTTTTTTTACAGATGTTTCAAGCTACACTTACACACACATCTGTCTAATGGTTAAAGAACATACTGTTTCTGTGCTTGGCGAATTACTGCCTCACGAAACGATGATTTTTCAATATTCTTTTAACACCATTAAAGGTGGCCATTATGATGTCACTATATTTTATATATGATATATATGGTATTTATGTTTTCTATATGCTTCTTTATTTAAAACATACCTTTATTCTTTCCATTTTGTTCAAATGTGATAGTTTTATATGAGGAAGTGTGGAATACCGCCCCCTCAAGTGATGTGACTCGTTCATGCAATACAGTGAATGAATAAATAATGAAATTAATGAACATATGTGACATATATAACATATATATTATACTAGAATTAGAATATATTTATATATTTCATTAATTTTTAATTCCATTAACACGACAAAAAAAATGAAAGTAGCGTTCATGCATACGTACGACCTACCGTCTCCATGAACTTTGCTGTTCATTTTTTATCTCCAAATGTTATGGATTAGTATAAAATGAATATGTACCTGATATATATGATATTTTAATCATTAATAGTATTTTTTAAATTATTTACATTTAACTATATGGGAAATCATTTTCAAACAAGTTCATTTTTGATTCATGTACCAAACATCGGAAAAATTGTCTGATATGAACTTACATTATTATAAAATTATTATAAAATTATAATATGTGATATGAACTGAATAATAATAATTAAAGGAGGTACCAAAGAAATTATAAATTGACCAAATTTTATTATTCATGAATATAAAGAAACGAACAAGACAAGTCAGACTTGAGGTAAGGGATCCTACCCCTCTCTTTCTTATTAAGTACACTCTTTTATGCCATTCCTCTTAAGCTCATCTTTATAATGATTGGGATGTTTTTTTATATTACTCTTACTTTAATTTTTATGTTCATATGATGAGTGAACCAATTTTCTCTCATCAATCCATTTTGGATGTTTTGAGTGGCGCCGTTAGGCTGCCGAATTTTCATAAGAGATCCAACCTCTCTCTTTCTTTTTAAGAACTCTCCTTTATGTCACTTATTTTAAGATCCTTTATGTTATGTTGGGGAATGTTCTTTTATATTCCTCTTTCTGTAAATTTTATGTTAATATTATGAGAGACCCTATTTGATCTCATGAATCCATTTTTGGATGTTTTAAGTGGCGCCATTAGGCTGCCGAGTTTTCATAAGGGATTTTTCATCTCACTTTTATTCCCATGAGATTTATGGTAAATTTGCCACCATTTCCTTTGAGTCGTGTATGTAATTCCTATTATTATACTCTTTGTGTAATATAATGTCATTAATGGGTATTTACATCTTCATTTTATGACCCTTCTTCAATGGGTGTACGTTTCGAAAGTTACCCAAATCGGTAAGGGGATCTTTCACCCCCCCTCTTCTTTAAAAAGACTTCTTTTGTTATGTATTTTAAATTAAATATTATTATGTTGGGATATGATCTAATATATCCTTATTTCTATAAATTTAATGTACATGTGATGAGATACCTTTTTTATCTCTCATCAACTCATTTTATGAATTTTGAAGTGACGCCGTTAGGCTGTAGAATTTTTGCAAGGGAACTACTTAAACTAGTTTTGATTCTTTGGGATAAACTTGTACTCCTTGAATATGTCAATCTATGAATATGTGTGAATGGCCTTTAATTATTTTACACTTAATATCCTCCTATATTTTGTGTATTCATTTGTCACACATAATTATGTAATTGATTCATCCTTAATCCAAGGATACCGTCTTTGTAAGGGACTTCATCTCAATCTATTTTCATTGAGGCATGTTTTGTTCTAATACAAGAATTTCGTTTATAAATTGTATAAAACAACTTTGACTTTTTGTTTAATTAAAAGGGAATATTTTTCTAAGACTCATTTTACTAAATGACAAAAAGGAATGTTTATTTCAACGTATGCGGTGACAACGATCTTTTCCGCTGCCGCGAGTATTCTTTGGACTTTGGGTTCCTCAACAAGCCGTAATGTTTTTAATATGAAATAAATACCATATAATATTTTATGTATTTTTTTATTGAAAATGGTTTTTATGATGAACATGTTATGTCAATATATTTAAGTGATATATTGTGATTGAAATGTGGAAATGTTTTCATTCCATTTTATTTTTTTGTGTCTTATGATTTTATAATGGTACATGGAAATTTGACGGGTGGTTACGGGATAAACCATATGAAGGGTGGTGTCGTGAATACCAGGATGGGTGGTTATGTTATAACCTCCAATGCATTGGGTATGGAAGTCGTCCGTATGGCTATTCCATTAAGTGATATGTGTGGAAGTCGACCGTATAGTTATTCCATTTAAGTATGTTTATGTCCCCAGTAACCTTTATATGTTATGTATATGGGTTTTATGGTAATATTTTGGTTAAAAAAGGGCGAGTAATGATATTTTATTCATTGAAAAGTTTATACTACTTTATAAAGGTGAAAAGTATTACGTTGATAAAGTACTCATGGTTTACTTTTAGTTTTGAAAAACTAACAGTTTCCCTTCTTTTTGTATCCCTTACTGAGCTTTTTAGGCTCACCCCATGTTTTTTTTGAAATGTTTTTCATAGGACTTAATGTGTAATAGGGTCAAATATGGGAACAAAGAAACTTCATGCTATCTAAAACATGGAACTAGACAAGTTTCTAAGAGTTTTTATTTAATGGAAACTTAGTAAAAGTGTCTACTTTGTAATCTTTTGAGATGTAATAGTTACATCCTAATTCTCTAAAACTCTAAACCTTAAAAGATCCTCTATGAGAATTAATCATTTAATACAATAATAAGTAATGTTTAAGTTCGGGTCTTTATAGTTCCACAGGATATTGAGGATCGAAAATAGTGAGTCCTTAGTGGGCGGTAGATACCTCCGGTGCGCGACCACTGGAAGCACGAGAACCTCTAGCAGAGAACATGGGAACGTGAGTCTCAGATACGTGCTTAGTACCCCAAATTTTTCCATTAGTTTTAGTTGTGTTTTTCAAGGATGAAAATCCATGATGTGGAGAGAATTTAATGACCAGGAAATTCCATGTAATTATTTTCAAATATATGGGATTTTTACGAGACTGTGAAAATTGACGGCGCATGATTCCGCGGCCTGGTGTGCCCAGAATGAATTTTGGAACATTTTTTCATGTATGTTTGTTAAACGTGCATCAAATTTTTGTAAATTTTGAACTTTTTCTCGGAATTGAAATATGAGGGCTCCATTGAGCTCACAGTGATGGTATTCGCTTAAAGAGACCTTCACCTCAACCATAGTAGGTTGAGGGGGAATGTTAGACATTGTGGTTTTTGTGGGAATAAAAATAAAATTAATTAAAGTTTTATTTTATTTTTAATAAATCCTACCATATGAATGTTGTAGTGGTGGGGACCACCTGATGTAAAACCCTCAATTTGAATTCAAAGGTGGGGACCACCCGAACCCTCTAAACTCACTATTTAATTTCTTGAAGACTCCATAACTTCTTTCAGATTAATTATGCCACCTTCCTTTAATTAATTATGACAATTAATTGTGCCAACAAATTAAATTGATAAACCATGTTTAATTTGTGTTGGATCATCACTTGTTTTTGTTGTGGGAAATCATTGGAAAAAGGGAGGACATTGGAGGATCATTCTCTCCCAACGAAGAACTCGTCATCTTCTCCAACCAAGAACACACCATTATCTCTAAAGAAGAATGTTCCTCCTCCAATGCAGGACTAATTCAACAACAATGAGCTGGTGTCTGTCCTTATCTCCTCACCGATGTCAAAAAAAATCGAGGTAGGTATTTTTGTTTCGAATTTTTCAACTTAATTGTTCTTTCCAATTCATTGTTATTCATGAAATTATTACTCCGCTTGCAACCGCTCTAATACAGTGGGTGATAGACAAAAAAACATGGACTGAGGTTTCCAAAATTCCTTGGGCTTAATTTGTTGAGTTCTTCATGATAGAAGATGATGGTGACCAGATCTAGTGAATGGAACTAGTCAAACTTGAGAGCGGTGGTCGGTACCATGGCTAGTTGTGAAGAGAACGACGGTGCAACTGCGACGCTGGAGAAGGGTCGCAGCCTGTCGTCCATTACAGAGATAGGAATGAGGAAAGTGGAGGTTGTCCACTTGATAGGCGTAGTAGAGCGCATCTGCACCGCCTGGCAGGATGGCATGCGACATCTATCACGGAGGAGAAGGGAGGACAGTCGTTGTTTGGCCGGCCATGGAGGGGTGGCTCACAACATGCCGCCGGGAGGCAAAGGGTCTTACTGTTTCAACTGGCTGAGATGAACTGAGTGGTACCAGCATGTCCTGCATGTTTCATGGAGACCGAAAGGCCATAGCCATTCAGTGATTGACAGTGGGTGGTGCACGACTCCCCCTGCATGTGCCTAGGCCGTGTATCCCGGCGTAGGCCGGGTGGACCCAAACCTATATGTTCTTTTGGTCAAATTCTGACCTACGAGTTTATGTTTGAAAAATCTTCTGCAATGCTAGAAACCTTAAAGAGAGACAATTATATTGGTATACCCCACATTATTTTTGGATAAATTTTGGGTACTATCAGGTTGGATTGAGCTTGAATTTAACTGGGGCCTCGGGACTAAAACGCTAATAACTTACAGACCTGGCGTCCGATTGACGCATCATTTTTTGCATTGATACCCCTATTAAGTTGAAGTATTTTTGGATAATTAATCATGGGACTTATTG
The DNA here is from genome assembly GCA_963277665.1 of Viscum album. NCBI lineage: Eukaryota > Viridiplantae > Streptophyta > Magnoliopsida > Santalales > Viscaceae > Viscum > Viscum album. The sequence continues at coordinate 824,573,135 of OY728162.1, forward strand.
GATGTTGGATTATCGACTAGTGGATTGAGGACCAGACCCTTCTGGAGGAAAGCAAGCTTAGTTCAGGAACATTGTAGCCAGATGTGACATGAGAAAGGGTTCCTATATGGGTCTTTTCTTGGGATCCTTTGTGGGTCTGTGTTTGAGGGTACCACAATGATACGCTCTAGGAATCCATTCATGGGTACTATAGGATCATGTTTGGGACATATGTTGTACTAGGATCATGTGTGGGTCTGATTATTTACTAGGATCTAGTGTGGGTCTCATGAGGTACTAGGATCGTGTGTGGGTCTAATGATGATTTAGGATCTTTCATGGGTCTACCTCTTAACTGAGTAAGATTATTCAATTATTACATATAATCATCCCTACTACTGTACCTATGTTATGACTGGTATGAGATGAGTCATTAACTTCATGGTGATACCTTTGTGATATACTTCTGTGTGGCATACCTTCTTGGTACATACCTTCGTGGTGATAAATTTGGTGTATTATTTCATGTGGCATACATTTTCGGTACTTAACTTCATGGTTTTAATTCCTTTGAGGAACAGTTGTTATTTGGGCTAATGAGTGGGGCCTTGTGTTTCCTCATGATTGATATGGGTTTACTTGATAACATAGGCATATGTATGGGCATATACATTAGTTGGGTTTCCAGTTGTTTTCATGCTTTGGGGTTTACCCTTTATGGATTTGGTGAGACCTTTAGGGTATCTGGGTCCTTACAAAGTATCTTTACACTCACCCTTGCACGGGATACACCCACACCCTGTTGTGTTTGGTGTAGAAGATAGACAACACTGAATGAAGACGTGGGTACCAGGACTGAAGGTATCTCTAAGGTGGACCTTAAAGGAGGCGTACAGTAAAGACAACCATTCAAGAGTTATACCTACCCGTCAGGTAGGATGCTTAGCGGGTGTTCACAGGAGAAGTATTAGTTTAGATGTACATTCCAGTGTTCTTTTACTTCCAGTTGGGCATTTATTCTGACCCCTTTTACATACTGTACACACCCCTTTTTCTATACATTCTTCTAGTGTTCATATATTGTTGTGTGCATGGCTATGTGTGTTTACAGGTATTGAAGACAATGTATTCCTGTTTTAGGGAATATGCCTTTTAGTGCTAGTCACTGGCCCCTGGCCTATGGATGGAGGGCATGGGGTAGTCACGGCATGGTCCCCGAGGGGACGGGTGGTGATAATTTGTTTTGTTTATATTTGAATGATCATGTATGGAAGAATTTATTGATATGAAAAAAGATTTTTTTATCCACACCAATAATGATATTTCTATATTTTTAGAAAAATTTCATCATAATCTGAGATCCATGTGATTCCATTATTGTAGATACTCTAAGATAGTATGTAGAACGTATTTTTTAACCTATCTATTCTAACAGCCATTCCTGTAATATGTCCCAAATAAATTAAACTGTTACCGAGAAAACAAATAATAATAATTTTTCCCTTTTTTTATAATTTCCAACCATATTTGGTAATATTTGATGTGATTGTATATATTGATCAAACCTCTTGAGTTATTTTCTAAAAAATGGATTCTAATCCATGCCTATTTTGGTTTATCTTCTTAGTACAATAGTTTGATAGGATTAACATAAAAAAAGTATTAGATATATTAGTGGCTATCCATTTTTTTGATGACTCTGATTGAATATAGATGAGTAGGAGGAGAGATAAATTGATGATGAGTTCCTGGATGAGATGATTTTTCTATACTAATATGCAACCTCATTCATGGTCTTTCAAAATTGAAGATTATTCAGAAAACGAGACCATAAATCATTGTTTTTTATATCAGTAATGAGTACTCTTTTAGATAATTCAAAACATTGTTTTTGTAATAATCACATATTATTCATGAAATGTAGTGAGTGATAAATTTAGTGATGTGTGCCCAAATCCATGGATAATATCATTCTAGAATTTTTCAATTCCTCACAAAATGGATGACACAATTGACATGGTAGAATAATGGTCATGAGAATACAATGTGGATTAATTATTTACATCCATAATGATGAAAGGGAGTTTATATGAGAAAATGATTTATGGTAATAAATGGAAAACATTGGGAAAAGAATTGATTTTCAAAAAAACCAAATTCTAAATGTTGAGTTGATTGATGTATGGTGAACTTTTTTTTATGGGGGCCTTCCCAAGCTCCATGAGAAGTACATACATGCTTGTGTATGTTATTTATATATCTAAATGTGTATAATATGATTCTTCATGGTAAATATATCATATTTTGTGATGAAATTGTTATGAAATGACACACATTGTCTTGTTGGTATGTATTGGTTACTTATAATTTCTTGAGTAACACATTCAAATAATTATATATTTTTTTTGTGTGGTAAAAAATTAATGATATTAATTAAATTCCATCTCCCCTCACCACCCACAAACCTATTGGAATGTACAATTATCCAATTCAGTGATTATAATGATTTTGGAGAAAACAAAAAATTCAATATGGAAAGATTATACAAAAAAATCCTAGTTATATTTTATAAAAATAAATGAAATGTTTTAAAATTATGTCTATTATTACCCAATTTAGTATTATCAACTAGAAACTTGGCCTTTAACTAGTGGACATCGAGCATCAACAATATAGGGCTATGAAGAAAGTGTCTATGAACTCACATAAAGATAGTAAGATACAAATGTATTTTTATAAATTAGAAGATATTTAAAGAGGTACATATAAGAATTAAAATATATGTAAATAGAAAATTAATATGTAGCATGATTTAGGAATCAGCCCTTGAGTATTCATAATAGGAGATACAATAATTTTGATTAAATCTTGTTTGACATTGTTTCCAAGAAAACTATAGTCATCATGGTATAAATTCATTTTCACATAGATCCATTTTGATATAAAGAGGGAATAAACCATAATTAATGTTCAATAAAAAAGGATGAATCTATACATGGATAATTTTCATAAATAATTTATTCTATCCCTCAAAATTTTCTGAAAATAAAAACATAAAACAAGATATTGAAATTAATTAAAGCGTCAGGTGTGAAGATACCTAGGTTTGTTTTCTTTTTTGGATTATAATTCTAAATATATTGGTTAGAAATTATTAGGATAAATTAGCTTAGATACATTAGGGAACACTCCCATCCTTCCCTACCGAAGATCTAATTGATACAATATAAAATTTCAGAGGAGTAATAACCAACAGATAAAAGGAATAATTTTTAAGGTGAAACCAGATATATCATGTCATAAAACAATACTCCCTAAATCCATAATTCTGGAAATATGAAACAAAATAATTGATTACATAATATTAATGTAAATATCTTGGATAGAAAAGAGACTTACCATAACATGTTGGGTGTACACTGTAACCCAACTCCAAAATATCCTAATATGGAGTGACAAATGAGGTTTTGTAGGGATGCAATTTTTCATACTATAATTATTCTAGGTAGAAAAAAAGGAAACATAACTTTTTATAGGTTATGCTCCATGTCCTGATTTCGACCTAAAATAAATCACATAGGGATAAAATGAAATGGATGATTTATGGAGGCTTCCCCCATATAGTTGAAACTCTTGAGGACTATTTTTGAAATATACCATGGTTTTAGAACTAATGACATAATGATATAATAATTTGGTTCATGCCACAATGTATTAAAATACATCAAATTCAAATCACCAAATCTAAAATTGTGCAATTAGCATCCCTATTACCTCTCTCTGTCCTATATAAATTGATTTTCATAGCTGTATAATTTAGTTCGGGTCACCTTCAAGAAGTAAAGTTACCCTTCTATATCCTCTCATTCTTGACTTTCACACATCCTCATACCTATTTCGACCTACTCATTGCTATTTTTCCAAACCCACACAATGAAAATTCACCAAACCCATCTAAATATAAAAACACATCCAACCCATTAAAACAACACATTTAAAACAACCTATGAATCCATCTCGAGCCATTACCCATTCATATCACTATCCCACCCACAATGGATCCAACATAGAATTTTTACAACAAACATATAGATAAATACCCATTAAAACAAATAAAAAATAATATACGTATGAGACCCACAAAATATAATATTGATAAACTACCCACACAACCACATGATACCTTACTAAACCTTTCACCTATCCAATTCACATCTCTATAACTTAACCTAATCCAAACTAACCCAATAACCCATCACTCATCTCTATTTTGGGATTTATCCCAAAAATACCGTAACTATTTTATATAGTTCACTGACCATAAACACTGGAAGAGTTTGGGGTTACTTTAAATGTCATTAATTCATAGAAAATTATTTTTACATGCATATTATGGAATATGTTGATAAAGGAGATCAAGTTATATATTCAATCAAATCTATGAATTTATTTCATATTACTCATTTTTTGGAGGAGGCTTCTATAGAGAGGATCTTAGAATTAATATTAGAATTTGATATGAAACAAGAGTATATTTAGTTAAACATTGTTAAATTTTTTTGGATCCTTTGGTTTATAGATTTTTTAGTAGGATAATGTGTCACAATATATGAGTTTATATAGATATTGGATTATAATGATTTTATGCTAAAGCACTGCAGGAACACAATCCATAAGTAGTAGATGAAAAAAACCATTTACCCATTTATAAATAAAAAATTTAGAAAAACTAATAGAAATTAGTTGAGATGTTATCTCTTAAGGAATATACATTTTGGAATCTCTTATGAAAGGTTTTATAAGGGACCATCATAAGGCTTTTTGATCATATTATATGTTCATCTTTTTTCTAGAATTTATATATAGTAGTTAAGAATCAACCAGAATAAATCATTTTGATTATATTAATGGTGAATTTTTAACAAGATCAGGGTTATTATTATGGGTGGAAATTTCATGACTAAACAAGAAATGAACTCGGGAGTTTTGACTAATCATTACACCGATCCTTAATGGGTTAGATTATGTTGTCTTACATTCCATTATTAGAAAAAATGGTCTCCTTAATGGTTGTGGTAAAGGGAATTAATGGGATGAAAATTATAATTATTTAATAGTTGATTATGATTACATTGAGGGATATTCGCATGTTTATATACCATCCCAATCAAACCCAACATTGAAAGGATGAAAATAATATGAAAATTCTTAGGAACAACACTAAACCATTCCATATAGGGAATGGAATTATTATTTTCCAATTTCATTCAGTTTATGATTTGGGTAATGGACCATTTATATGATAAGTTGTTGGTATAATTTGATCAACCTCCCATTTTACCACATGACAAAACACAACACCCATTTTTTCTTCTATATCCACCCCAGTGGGAACATTTTAGGTTTATAAAAACTCAATATTTTTGTCCCTCTAAACCATTAATATATTTAATTTGTATTATACCACCCCAAATGACCATTTATACTATCCCAAACCCACTTCTAATGCCCCGACCCCAGTTACCTAGAGTCGGTGCATTATTGTAATACATTGGCATGATTACAAGGAATCATGTCCTGAAGGACAAATAAGTTTAACAGTTATGAAGAATAGATTACATACATAAATTTTACATTACACATTATTACATAAAACACAACATATATTATCGATTTAGAATTCCATTGTTCCCTTAGCTTAACCCTGCATCTCAATGAAAACTACCTCTTAGAATCCTGGGAAAATAAAACCAAAAAAGGAGTGATCTTATATGTTATGTAAGGGTAAATAATTTATGGGAAGCTATAAAATTTTATGGAAAAATGTGTAATAAATAAAATAGACTTTTAAACATAAACATGAAAATAATTTTGAAAAAATAAATCAAAAATTCCTATATTAACATGCAATTGGTAATTTTACTAGTGAAATATTCAATTCTATTAACTAATTTCATAATGAGAGAATGAATAATGACATAAATTTTGAAAAATATTGTAAAGGCCTCGACCAAGATGTCTAGAAATGATTTAGGCCTCAGCCAAAACCATATATCATATTGGGAAAGGCCTCGGAAAATTATACATATAATTTTCTCATGAGACCGAACGATGCACCAAGGAGCTATAGCGGGCTCCACATGTAAATTACAAAGACCAATAAATTCCTCATATGAAAATGTTGAAATATAATATAAATGTGCGTATTAAAACTACTATACAAAATTTCAATACTTCAACCACAAACTATTATCATATAAAAATAACAAGTCCACTGTCATAAATATCACAAAAACATAAATACAAATTGATGATTTGTATCATAATAAATAAAATTCAAACAAGTTTAAAATCCATCATTGGATGTTTACATAGATGAAAGTAATTAGTAAAATTACTTGAGTGAAATACCCCTTTTCCATGAAATTGTTTAAAAGTATCACAATTTATAAAGTAAGTCATTTAAATGATATTTTTTAATCAAAGTCTCCCATAGCACTTTGAAAAATTTGAAAATAATTACTATTTCAAAACATTCATGTTCTTATAAATAAATCCTTAAAATCATTTTGAAAACAAGGACATTAATTAAAAGGGAATAGAGAGATAAATCATTAAAATAATTAAAATTATGATCTAGTTAAATTGACCATCCCATAAAAACATAGAAGATACCATTTGAAAAACGTTTTATGAAATATGGGTATTGATTAAAAGTATGTCCCTGTAAATACTTAGACATAAACTGTATCAGATAATAAGGAGTTTGAGGAAATTACCTTTTCCTTGAACATTCCATTGGTCGAGGGTATGATTAACCACCTGTATAATGACCATTGTATGTTTTGAATAATACTAGAACCATATTAATATTTATAATATCATGCATGATTCATTAATGATATTATACTTCCCATTTAATAATGATTCTCATGTTAAATTAACGATTCGGGTAATAATAGCCATCTTTATTGTACGGATTTTAACTTGTTATTATTGATCATATCATTTAGATCATGATTTAAATACTTCCTGAATATAAAATTGTTTTATATATCATATATATTTATAATATTAATAATTATAAAAGATATTATATTAAATGGAAGAGACAGTTTATGGATACGGTAGGTCGTACGTATGAATAAACGCTGTTTCTGTTTTCATATCGCATTGAACGAGAGTAATTGAATAAAATAAATGTAAGTAAATATATATATATATATATATCATGTAGAGTTATTATGTCATATATTAAATACTTATTAATAATATATATTTTTATAACCATCGATGAATGGTGAATGTGGATATGAATCTCATCGCATCGCGGAGATAGTAATGTGTACCTACACACGAGCGACAATATCATTTCATTAATAATTAACAGTTGGGGAATTGGATGGTATATTAATTTTACAGAGTCATTATAAAGTTATTTTCATTATCTATAAACATATTACTCATCATTATATCCTTAAAAATAATAGAGTGTTGAATAACAAATTACACCACAACGTGGAGATAGCAAGTCGTACGTACGCACAAATAGTGACATTATCATTCATAGGATGAATAGAATAATTAATATGGTTGTGACATATTTATAATAATGTCACAAAATTTTTAAGGTACCAGAGATATAATTTTTTATGGTAATAACAAAGAATGATGAGTTGGAAGAAGAAAAGAACTTGAATGAGGGTGCTGATATAATTACCTCTTTTTGTGGTGTTTACTTTTGTGTTGATCAAAAGGGGTCTATAAGTTGGATTTTTTTATCAATGCAAGGACTATATGATGAATTGAGGGATGTGGGGAGGGTATTTGGCATAGGTTAGGCCATGCCAAATGGCTTTGGAGGTGTGATTTTGAGAGAAGGGAATGTTCCCTATTATAAGAGGGGTGAGAGTCACTTTAAGAAGAGATTAGTATATTAATTTATTATAAAATCATATTTGGTTTATAATGGAACCAAATGAATTTATTTATATCCTTCTTTTGTTATGGGTCGAAATAATCTCAAGAAATAGGTTTCATAAAAGTTTGTTTTACCATTATAACATTATCATTTAGATTTAACTCTTAGTTAAATCGTATAAATTTTACAGTGTCTTCTTGTATTCTTACACTATATGGTTAATAAAGATACTCTAAACATATAAAGGAAATTGAAGTGTTTAATTAATGACATATATAAAATTATTTAATTTCTTTTTTCCAAACATTATTTTTTAGGTATATTTTATCAACCAATAATATAGTTTTTGTTTTTAAATCAATTATGTGTCAATTTTGATACTATTGGGTATTTGTTTTTTGTTAAAACCATAACTACATGATTACTTCGAAAATAATTGATTGAATAAACCCAAACCTGTAATGATTACCTATAATATTATTGTAATTCATCAAAATTATCAAATTACATTTATTTGGGTATTTATAATATTAAATATTTTAATCTTTTATTAATAAGGTAATTACAGCATCATCATGGTGTCATAAATAAATTAATATATATAATGCCGAAAAATAATAAATAAAATAAATTTACGTAGGAAATATTTTTATATTTATAATTAATATATATATTCCAATTTTTCTTATGCATAACCCTATATTAAAAATGTTTTATTTATGAAAACAAGAATTTAACACTTTAAATCATTGTTAAATTAAATAATGAAAAATGTCCTAATTTAAGGAAAGTGGATCTAAAGGATCATATTTTATTCCTAATGTTGTTTTTTGTTTAATTAAAGTTATCCAATACAATTATTACATGTGTAAGTGTAATTATAATATCATTTTTACCCTTAATTACTTTATTTATATTTAACCGTGGTAAATAAAAATCAAAATTTACTATTCACCAGAAATTAATTTCTTCTTATTGAAAAAAAATTTATAAATTGAGGTTACCATGTCTCTTTTATTTTAGAAATTCAACTCAGAGAAACAGTAAAATTATGTTTTATGCCAATTTTAAAATTCTACTAGAAGGTGGGTAAAATAAGGTAAAAAGATCAACAAAATTTTATATATCTAATATTATAATAAAATGACTCAAATAAATTACATTGAACATATTCAGGTATTAGGTATATATTTTGACCAAAATTAATTTAAAATAATGTAACTAATAACTTAAATAGAAAGTTGGTTTTCAACAATAATGTAGTGTTTTTAACTATTCATCAAAAATTGAAAGATTCCATAAAAATACCAAATATTCACCCTAAGCATATTTTGATACTCTAATTTCAAAAATGATGTCTATTTTACCAAATTCAAAACATAGAAGTTTCATTTATTAATTTAAAATTAATACCCATTACCAAATCCAAAAAACAGGTTTTTAAAAAAGAAAAAACAATCAAAAGATTTACATGTGTTTATGTCAAATTTAAATATGAAATTACTCAGAATGACCAATATTGTATAAAATGATAAAAATATAGTCTAAATATACTTCCATACCATTTAATTTATTAATTTAACATAATAAATTATTTTGATTAACAATGATATTTTCAGTTAAACTTTAATAATTTTTCCTATTCACCCAAATATGTAAGTTATCAGAAAAACAAAAAATTTTATCAAAACTAAATTTTTATCTAACAATTCTAAATATAATTTTAATTTTTTCAAATTGAATAAATAAAATTGTAAATTGTTTCATTTAAAAAGGTCTCTCCACTAAAAGGAGGTAAAGTTGGATTTTTTTTGAAATACTTCATTTATATGAAAAAAATAATTTGTTCTAATATTATGTCTAAAAAAACACATAATATGGATTAAAATATTTTATAGTGTATATAAAATTCAAAAATCAGTTAACACTATTCATAACCGCTTTTTTAAAGGCTAGTTTGGTATGTTGTGGTGTACTCAAACTCGGTATTGCGTGTTGCGCCAATTATTGTATTACATTGAAGAGATAACATAATATGAAATCATGGGGTGTTAAACCACTACTATTAAGCTACAGAAAAATTGGATACTAGTTATCTTATGGATATTAATGAATGTTGATAGTCTGAGTTGGATTCACAAAAAAATGGAAAGGGTATGATAAATTAGGCTACATTGGAGGTTCCCGTTTTTGACCTAGTTGATCACCACATAACCTCTCTAAGGATCAGAGAGATAACAACTAAATAGAATGAGGGTCCATTGACTCCCACTACTAGAATAGTCACTATAATATCACTTCCTAGTGAAACAAAAATTAAAACTACCAATAAAGATATATATATATTCTACGTAATCCTCTTCTAAACACTGAACATTCATAGGATCCTGGATTTGCGACTACCCAACCTAGTCGGGATCCATAAACCCAAATTACTACATAAGTACCATTATAAATGTCTCATATAAATAATATAGTTATATACCTGAATGGTCATTCATCTGAGTAGTTTTCAACACATGCATTGACTGTCATTCCTATTTATTGGGTGTGATAGAGGCAGTTTCTAACACAAACTAGATTTACACTAATCTACCTTCCCTTATAAAAAATTAGTTGACAAGGAAATTATTTTTCTAGAAGTATTTGGTGATTTAATGCTGGTAGGTGTATTCCTTTAGCGATTTCTTGATTTAATTGACTACAACATTATTGGAGGTGTATCCTAATGGAGATATGGGGATGGAACCAAGGAGTCATACTATTCCCCCTTCTAATTTTATTAATGCATTTTATTTGTGTTTTACATTCTCACATTTTTTTAATTTACTATATTTACATTACATTTGTTATTATTATCTATCCTTTATTGAAAAAGTTGAATGAAAAAAATAAAATATTATATCTGAATCAACTTCTTCTTAACCATAATAAACATATCATTTTAACACTATCATGTTTCCTTGATCAATGATTTTATTTTACAAAATAAAATCCACCACAATCCATTAATGCATATGATTTTCATAAAGTAAATTCCATAAAGTTATCAAGGAACCAAATCATACCTAAATCACAGAGTTCATTAATTATTTCCTGCCTTTTGATAATTTAAAATGGAGTATTTAAAATATTTTTCATTTTTATCTATATCATCGTGATTTTAAATAGTACAGACGGTATTTGATATTAAGTGTGGTGGAGGGATTCTTGGAAACACATGAATTGTTTCATAAAATCAATGGAAAAAATCCAATTTTTGGATACATCTCTTGACTTATGAAAATTATGAACACACATGTAAATAAAATATATAATTTTAATTTAGTATTATTTGAAATAAATTACTTTTTAATTCATAATATGATATCAAATATAATTACAGAGTTATTTTGGCCTCTAATTAAAAAATTATAAATATTTTGATTATTCTATTATTACATTATTTTCATGTTATGATTGATTTTTTAATATTTTGAATTTATATTCATTGAGAGGTGTTTTAGACTTTTTTTTATATTAATTATTATAAAATATTTTATATGAGAAGTCGAGACATACTTTACTATTTAAAATTTCTCTATGATCTTTTCCAAAAAATTGAGTTCTTTTCAAACCACACAAATATGATTGAGGATATTTTTTAACAATTTTTACATTTATACTTAACCTATATATAACAATATTTTAATCTTGTAACATCAATGAATTTTAGAAAAAATTAACCAAAATTATAGTCTAATTTATCCTTCACACAAGACATTATTTAGTACAAATACTTGTTTTTTTCTTTTAACTTTAAAAAGGGGATTTGTGATGTAAGGAAATACCATGTGCGAATACCATGTTTGATAAGGAGGAAGACTTTTAATTAGTGATTTGGATGTTGATTCCAATGTATTATATATGTTTATTACTTTATTTCTATATCATTTTGGAAGACAGATCTAAATAATATATTATATCATGTACATTTTAATGATCAATCAAACATGATCTATTATATTATTATAACTATCAGAATTAGATCAAATTGGTGATTAAAAAAGGTAGTTTTATGGGTGTGATACTTTATCCTAGTGCAATTTCCTTTGTAAAAAATGAAAAGAAAAAAAATTAGAAGAGAAATTTTATCGTTATTGTTAAATTTTCATGATAGGAATCATTGAAAGAAGTAAAGATAGATTGGAGATGATGAATTTAAAGTCTATTATTAGGTCCCCATTTCATTTAGATTAAATAAATAATCATTATTTGTACTTAAATAATTTATCACCCTTTTTAAAGGCTTATGTTTTACTGATTACATCATGAACTACCCACATATAGCCTTAAAGTCATTATAACATTTTTAGGATTTTCCCTTGATTTCACTGGTTAGATTTCTATAAAGTTATTTGAGATACTATACAAACCTATAAATAGATGAAATGAAATATATAATGAGCATAAATCTAGTTTTACATTATTCTGGAGTGTTTCATGTGAACTTTTTTAAATAGGTAAAACACTATATGAGTAAGGAAGCATAAGTAATGGTTGAAAAATAATTATGGATGTCAATAAAAAATGTTGTATAATCTTAATAAGGATGTATGATTACTTAGGGAGGATGAGTATATTATAATTTTAAAATATTTTTCGAATATTTTGTTTTGTTGTCATTTTTTTTACAATTCATCTTTATTTAAATGATTGAAATTATTTGGAATCATTGAAAATATATTTTTCTTAATAATAATAAAATGTTAATTTGTGGGGTTATTTGATAACTATTATTTATGAAAATGTTTTTATCATTATTTTAATTTATTATGAGACATAGTGATAAAAAGTATTCTTATTTTTATTGATTTAAGGAAGGATAGTGGTGAAGGGTGATTTTTGATCCTACATTGATGTTGTCAGAGTAACTGCAGAGAGATGAATCCAAAAAAAGAATTCATCATTATGTAGATATATGGATCAATGTAGAAATGGTAAAACTGGAAGGAAATACTTCCACAAAATGGTGTCAAAGATTGGATAAATGTGATTTTGAAGATATTTCACCAAATTAAGGGACCTCACTCAACAAAATTACACACAAGAGGATACATATGATTACCCAAAAAGGAATCTGGATCCTTTTATTTTATTCTATTTTATAATAAATGTTAGGTAAAAATTAAAAGAAAAAAAATTCCATAAAATCGTCAAATGAATGCATTCAAACCATGGTTATATCTAGTCATTGAACTAGTAAATGATCTCTATTACATGAAATAGTTTCATTCTCAATGATGAATTCTAGGTTCAGGGTCCAACCTTATAGGACATGTGGAGGAGAACGAGTTGTGGTATCATTCAATACTAGGGGAGAACCATACAAGTAAGTAAGAGAACATATTCCTATAAAAGTGGATACCAATAATTTAATGATTTAATGCAGGATGAGTCTCATGGGATATAAATGAGAAATCATGTAGTGCTATTAAATATTTATCAACGTCATATTTAATTTAAATATATATACTTCTTTGAGAAGCTGTAGAAGATCGTTTTTTAACATATGACCACCATTATATGACTTTATGAAGAAATATTGATATAAAATACAATTATAATTAAACAATAATTTATTCGTTTTCAATATTTAATGATACTAATAAATATTAGGGAAGATAAAGTTACATTTGAAGTACATGGAATGCTATTTCATGACCCTTGATATATTTTTATTTCAATGCATAAATATGTATCCATGGCACACCAAAACCATCCCTTGAACCACAATGATGTAACCCATGAGGAATAGATAGGGGTTTATATCTAATCTATATAACTTCATTCCCTAATGGAAAAAATTATATCATGATGACGATGAAGTCAATCAATATGATATTACAACAAAAAATTAGGAATTATTATCCATTATAATGAATTTTATTAGATCCTTGGAGCCTATTATACACCTTTTCTTCTAATAAGTTCGTATTTATTGGTCAAATAATTATATATAGTAAGTAAATTTACTTTTTAATATAATTTAATAACTCTAATATTCTTTTACAATTTCTTATCACATCTTATGATAGTAAAATAAAACATGAATTACCTTCCCTCAACCATTATCACGCGTGACTTAAGAGGTGAGGGATCAATAGTAAAAGGATGATTTCTTATAATATCTATAAATTTCACACATGGGTAGAAATTTATTTAGGAATCACATTAAATCTATAATACATATCTTATTAGTTAGCAAGTCATTGAAAAAAATATATTAATGGGATGTACTCCATAGTGGTTGAGAAAATTAAGACATCCAAAAAAACATGGAATTTTATTTTGTTTTAAATATTAAAATTACAAAATTTAGGTAGATATTTATCATTAACCAAGATATTTAAATTGGGTTAGGTAGAATTTGTGTAATTTTTATAATAAATAAGTATCATTAGAAAATTATTATAACAAATTGATTCAACTAAATTTAAGAATTAGTGATATTGTTATATCTTATGAACTAATCCATAGATTTTAATCCATTGATTTTTTTAATTGAATTTTTTCATCCCATCCAATTTTAGATCAAATTTTGTTTTTTCAACATAAATTATAATATTTATTATTAACAATAATGCCCATGAGTTCATCTTAAGAATCAGATATATTCATTAAGGGATTGACCTAATTCATTTACTTCCCTACATCATGGTAGTTGATACAAATTAATTAGTGTAAAATTTTAAATGTGATTACCCATTTGAATCAATGTTGTTCGCGGAATGTTCAATCCTTTTTGTGAAAAAGATTCAAAATAAATTTAATATATTGATATCAAAATCAGAACCTTTAGTATCTATCATCATATGTTAAAATAACCATGATATGATATGAGTTTTATGACACCTAGGGGTGTGAATAATGGTAGTGACATATTTATTGTTCGTCGAATGTTTAACCTCTTCATTCATCAAATCCATTTCCCATATTAGAAGGAACACATCACAAATTGTCATTTAATCAAATGCATCTGTAACAAAAAAATAAATGAAAATAAAAAATGTAATGCACCTATAGATACATAGATTTTACTTTTTAATCATATGTGTATATTTCCATGGATCATACACATGGATCACTGCTAGTATACCCAATTACCCTATAATATAATAATAAATGGAAAAAATATTTTGCCAATTGTCCCTCAAAACCAAGGGAAAATACCCTTATATGATTTTTATAGATCGTCAAATTCTCATCTATGGTATAATTTTATTTACCCCCACTCCATGCACTAACTAATGGAAGGACTACATAGTATATAGATGTGAGGTAATCTTAATAATCAACATATGTGTTAATATAATCTGTTAACTAATTCAAGATATGACGTGACAATGTCCTTCATATTATTTAATTTACTTTTAATGTTAAAAGGAAATAAAATCCTTGTTGGGAGTTGAATATCTGATCTTCCAATGATAAATAACAGCAATAACAACCAAATTATTTCAATGAGAACTATATATTTCATTAAAACTCCATAAAGTAGATTATTACATAAAATATTCCATTTTTTAAAACCATGGACAGTTATTTTAAAATGATATAAAATATAACATGTTAATTGATATTGGTGTTAAACCTCAGAAATACTGATTTAAGGAATTTTCAATTTCCTGGATGAAGTAATTGATTTTAAAAATACATATGATTATTTTAACTAAGGATTTGATAACATGAATATTTTTTGTTATTTGATGGAATAATATTTATAATTTTGGGTATATGACCACATTACAAATAGAAAACAATGAAATTTTAGGTGGTGAACATGAGACTATTAGATGTTTTAAACCATCTATCTGGTCACATATATAGGTCGTACTGTTTCAATTATGATAAGATGCATGTTTTATTTTTTAAACATTTTATTTGTTTCAATCAATTTAATCATTTAATTATTAATATTAAATTTAGCATAAAAAATCATTATCTAATTCTTTTATTTATGATACACATAATTTTTTCAAGTTGTCATCATAAAACATCTTTATCATCATAAGAATTCTCCAATGATCATTCCAATACACATGTAATTGAAACATCTTCATTGAATCCTTTAATAACGCATTCAACTCTACAATTCGAACCTCAGAATATGAAACCATCGTAGTCATATTCAATGAGTTGTTAGCAGAATTTAGTAAGAGTACCCAAAACATCTGCTCGAACCCTAAAAGAAGGAGAATGAGCAAGATAATATTCGGTTGCACGCCGAGTATGGTCCACCGTCTTGGATTGTCAAATCGTGAAAATACTCTCCGGCTCCGGCAAGGCAAGATAGTGGAACCGCCTGCACAATTCATTATATCCCTTCCATTTCTTTATTTGTCGGCATCAAAGTAATTTGACTCAGGAAGGAATACCTCACTAGGTAAGAACTCATTCCCACTCCTCTTGGTGGCAATGTATGCAATCGATGCAGACATTGAGGAAGGGATCGATGGGAAGCATGCAATTTTAGTCGATGAGGTTTTTTAATATTTTTTAGTTCAATGGGAAGGGGTCTCAGGTTTTTATTATTGGAATTTTTTGTTAGTAAACACCCAATAGTATTAGTTTATTAATATGTATTTATAATACCAGTATTATATAAATTTATAAAATATGTTTGTGTGTGTGTTTATAAATAAATATATACATATATTCAACACACACACATGTATATTATATATGTGTATCTATAAGTATAATTAAGAATATTTATTTATATTATATATATATATATATTATAATATATACATAATATATATCAGTTTGTTAATACAGACACACACAAATAAACACACACACGTATTATATAGGTATATAAATATTTATTTATTTATATTTTAAATTAAATGGATATTTGTCTATAATTTGATAGGGCATATATATTGAGAAATATATTATATATGTAAATATGTTTAATTATTTATTTATAATATTAAATTTCTATGTGTGAATATATAAAAAATATGTATATATTGTTATATATTTGTTTATAAATAACAATATATTAGAAAAAATATAATATTTCAAATCCATAATATTAATATTATCGTAATCCCTTGGAATAAATTCAGTCCCCACTAAAAAAATGCTGATAACGGGGTAATGTTAAGATAGATTTTTTATGGTCTGTTAAAATTTCCCTTTTCGAGGCTTTTTTAGCGATGAAAAAGGGTGGAATTGTGGATATCCATTTTTGTGGTTGTGAAAGAACAATTTAATAAATAATGACATCATGAAATATAATAATTGAAAAATAAATATAGTAAAATGTTAACTATATAATTTTTTATCCTCAATGAAGTATTGTATTATTATGGTTAGACCACATTAAATAAAATCATACTGAAAAAAAACTACTCCACAAAAAGTATGATATTTAATGAAAAATATTCTGTATTGATATTTTCATTTCAAAACGAAAATAATTTTTTTTCTAAAAAAATAAATCAAAATCAGTAACTTCGAAAAGTAGATTCTTAAATTCATTATAAAACATTCCACTATCTCAAGAAAAAGATATCAATCTATATTATCAATATTACTTTAAAAAAAGGATTCCAACCCATTAAAAACAAATTTTTGTGGTATATTAGAAGAAAAAATCAGGTAACCCTAAATAGGCAATTAGTGGAACACATGATTATTACATGAATCATCCACATCAATACTCCCATATAAATTGTTTTAAAAAAAACTCACCCTTTCAATTAACCACCAATAAAACAAAATCCAATGACATATAATCATTTACACATATATATGCAATATAATGGTTAATTAAGAAATATATAAAGCAAACAAATATGAAATAGTCATATATTAAAAATATGTAGGTTGTTATTAATCATCCCATTTAAAATCATCAATATAATTATTCAATATCCTAAATATCCTCATATATGAATATAAATTTATAATATTACATGAAGTTTCAATTAGAAACATTATAAAAATGAAGAGAATTATCAGTCACTTATTCTAATGAATATTCACAAACATAAGATGGTTAAGAGGAACATTCCAATGAACCAAACTATGTTTTCCATCCATGAAACACACAGAAACATTTTTAAAATGCCCATAGGGTGGCCTATGCCCCATGAGTTGGTGAAAACCCCAAGTTAATCATGAAAAACTCAATGGGAATGATTTTTCCCATAAATGAAATTAAAATTTCCATGGAATGTTTTTCGAAAATTCTTCCATGATGCGTACAAACATTGGATTCCAATGCCAAAAAATAAACATATATGAACAGATAACAATAAATGAATAAACACTCACTCTCACATTTATCCCCCATGATAGAAACAACAATATTTTTCAACATCAATTACACCAAATTCATAAACACAATCCATAATGGAATGGAACAAAAAATGGATGGATGATGCAAAAAGGGAATATAAATTCAAAAAATAACCCACATACCTTCGTGTAACTCTATGTGTAGCCATAAAACATCAAAACAAATCTGATACATTGGAAATCAACAGTTTAATAATAACCTGAAATGATAATATGTGCGAACATAAATTTTCAGAATGTATCCTCCACATTCACCATACATAACCATTAAAAATGAAAATAATTTCATTTCTATTTAAAAAAAATATTTATATTTATATTTTTGCAGGTGACAACATGAAATATAAATATCAAGTTTAATCAATTTTTAAAACATCCACTTAATTTTTATTAAATGAAACAATCACTTTAAAATCATTTTCTATGACTAAACCAATTTTAACAAAATTAATAATTTTTAAATTCACATTAATGAAGTTTGATATAAATTAATACAAGGAAATTCAAAATATGTTTTTTAAAAAGATTCATTGAATTTTATAAAATGTGGAATTTTTGGGGCATAAGAAAAATACACACTCTACTATAAAAAGGATAGTCATAATTATCATGGGAACTTAAGATCATTAACGACAAACTAGGGAATGAATATAAAATAAAAAAAATTTAGATAATTAAAATAACAATCCCCTATCCTAACACTCGATATTGTCATACGTGGACTAACTGAGTGGGATAATATCACAAGAAGAATATAGTCTATCAAAGGGATACTAGTTATTTCATGATTGGGACCTAGTACATCCTATTTACCTAGAGTTCCTTTCTAAAAAGCAATATATTCCTATGACGAAAAACTAGAGTTGCGCATGTTAATCATAAACAAAGAACATAAAAAATAAAATAAATTCACTTGAACCTCTGAACAACCATTAGAGAAACATCCTCTTATCTTTAATTTAGAATAAAAATAAAAAAAACTTCCAGACTAATATAAATTTAGGTTATATCAAAGGTTTAAAATCGTGGCTAGAATCCCAAAAATTGTGGCTATAGGTTATATCCATGGTTTAATAAACTGTGTCATGTATTGGTAAGGTTATAGGGAAACGCCTATATCCAAAGTTTCAAACCGTGGCTAAATCCCTATATCCACAGTAGAAGCCCTAGCTAAAGCACTATATCCATGGTTTAAACATTGGCTAATTCTCTATATCTACGGTTCACGATGTGGGTGAAGACCTATAGAAATGGAATGAACTATAAATATAGGTATTTATCTACAGTTTGAACCTTGTCTATTGGTATATAACCACATTTCGAAGCATGGATACATCTTCAGTTTCTAGAAAAAAACATTCCCTATAGCCATAGTTAGAAACCATGACAACAGATTAAATTTCATTAAAAACACACCTGGCCTATAGGCCTGCTCGTTGGACCTGGTTACCCACCCCCTGCTATCCCCATGGTTCCCAAACCTCTGTTTTCCACTCAGTTCCCCCACCCCCTGCCTTCATTCTCTACAACCCCTTGCTTGTCCTCCTGCCCCACCTGTCCCCAGATCCTATACAAACCCACCTTGCACTATATGAAGACCCCCCTTGAACCCTGGATAGACCCCCATCTTAGGCAGACCGCCCTTACACCCTGGACATACCCCCCTTCATGAATGACCCACTTGAAATCTGGACGGACCCACATGCACCACAGACAAACCCCCTTTCACCCTCGACAGACCCCCTCTCCCTAGACAGACCCCCTTCACGTTGAAATGACCCCCCCATGACAGACCCTACCACCTCCCTAGAGAGACCAACTTTCACCTTAGACATAACCCACCCCTCCCTAGACATACCCCATTCCCCTCCCCCAAGAACACCCCTCCTGCACCACATTCACACACGCTCTCCCTGCAGAACACCTGGAACACCCAACATACACCCCTTCCACCCCTGCATATCCCCCAAACCCCCTCCTTCCTGGACACCCTACCCCTGCACCCCCCTCCTAGACACTAGCCATCAATTACTAGACACCATCCCTATTATACATCCCCCCTCTCCAGGACACCCCTCCCACTTAAACAACCCCCCCCCCCCCTCTAGGAAACTCCCCTCTATTGGACACCCCCTTCCTCTTGGACACCCCTTGGACATACCCTGCAAAGCCCCCCCCCCCCCCCACTCCATTTTGTCACATGTTTAAGATAATTGGACACTATATTGCAACTATAACGTGGTTATATTTTTCCAACCCAATGAAATAGAGTGGACTAATGTTAAAATCAAGATCAAGGGTAATTCTCTTATGGAGAATCCTAAACCTCTCGAAAATAGTATTGGTGTGTGGGTTAGAAATAAAGAAAACCATAACTCCTAAAAAAAATTCTAGTAAATCTTGGGATGACTTGATTGAAGAGGATGATAATACAATAGGGGATTAATACATTGATAAATAAATTTACAAATGTATTATATTTCATCAAGAAATATCAATAGTAACTCTCATATGGTGAAACCACAAATTGGGTTTTTATCCTAGTTGATCAATTCACTAGTCTAGACAACATTCAAAACACTGAAAAAACACAATACCCATTTCTAGATGAATTCATGTCAAAAGGCTCTTACATGTTGAGACATAACGAATTTTATGGACAACATAAAGCAAAAAATCAATGAATCATGAAGATGTAGCATAGATGGAATTACAAAATAACTGAATAATTTATCTGAAAATAATTTCGACATTGCTATCTCCGGTAAATTTGGATATATGGGTATTGGTTCTCTTGGATTGTAAAAGGAATGAATGAAGGAGAAATCCACACATTTCAACACTGCTAGATCCATGAAAAAACTGATCTGCAAGCATGATTAGATGTCAAATCCTACGAAAAATTGTGAATATGATAGAGTTCAAAAGAGATGTTTTTATGAAATAATTAAAAATGTGGGCTGCAATTACACCTATGTTGGAGCACATATGTGAATACTGAATTTATAGAAGAAATACAATGATGTCCCTATAGAAATGACACCAAGTCTTGATCCATATACCAAGGTCATTGAGGCACATATGGAAATTATTTTCTTTTTCTTAGAGATCTTGTAAAATCCATTATGAATATAATTTGAGGCCTTCATCTTATGACTAGGAACATAATGATGACAACATTCTAAAAAATAACATTGTCCAAAATATAGATTTGTCAAAAATGAAGTGGACAATAAGCTCATTGAATTAGATATCTTCAATAAGCATGTTAGTGGTGATGAGTTAGTGATGCAAATAAAGGAAAACTCCTGTATGAATGACAATATAGTTTCTCTTTACATTCCCATCACTAAATAGGATAGACACTCACAAAATTGAATGGATAATACTGAAAACCACTCATCAAATCAACAAGAAACAATAATTCTATAGGTAAAATGAACGGGTGGACTAGCCCCAAATATAAGTCCAAGTAAATATTATATATTTGTATATAATGCTCCATAATAAGAATTTATAAAATAAAATTGATAGATATTTCACAAACAACCAATCCCTTGATAAATGGGATATAATATCTCAAATCACCCTTCCTAGACATAACATAGATCATCATCATATTATAGTTATTCTCAATACTATATTTTTCAAACCTATCCTTCCCTATATATTTAACAATACTATAGTTTTCAACCTGTCATTCCCTTCCTAGACACCCCCTAAACAACCACCTCCAAGATAACTACCCCTATGAACAACCCCTAGACACCCCCATCCTGTACACCTCCGGGACTGCCACCCCTCCCCCCCCCCCCCCGGACTGACCTCCTCCCTCCCTCCTTAACACCCTCCCCCTGGATAGTGCCCCTACCACCTATACACCCCCCCCCCTCTTGGACATCCCTCATCCCTGGACAGACCCACTGCGCACAACTCCCCCTGGATAGACCCCCCATTCTGGACACCCCCTTTTTGGAAACCCCTCCCTCTCCAAGCACTCATACACTTTGCAAACCCCTCTCTTAGTCCACAATGATCCATTATGCTTTGGGAAAAAAATTTCATTCCAAAAAAAGGTGAACATTAAATATAAAATAATACAAATGAATGGGCCTAACATTTTAAATAAAATATAACAAATTGGAATCAAAACTCAAAAATTGTAAATGCTCATCATCCCCAAATACCATACTTTACCACCCTCCTACACACCTTCCCTCATTGGACAGACCTACCCTACCCTACACACCCCCTCCTCGGATATACCCCCATGACAACCCCCTTCTAGATAGACCCCCACCCTGTACACTCCTACTGGACATGCTAGTAAATATTTTTGAAGGAGATAAATGAGTTAATGAGAACCAAAACAAAAACTATTGTAGACTGTTAATATCAATGCATGATAGAAAAATAAATATTTCATTAACAATTAATAATTTTTATACTAAATATTAAGAGTCTATAATCATACCTTTTTCAATAATTTTATAATCATGATGATGACCTACGAAATATAGCCTATTGAATTTTTTTGTAGAAACTTAATGCTCTTCTAGAATCCCACTTTGATTGCCAAAAGTCACGAAAAATGATGTTTATAATTTATAACTTTTTTACTAATAATGAATAAAGAGAGGAGAAACCGACATTTTTATGTTATTTTTTCTTTCGAGATGATGTTCTAAGATATCTATCCTTTTTCATTTTTAAAACATGAAGATCATCTATTGAAATTGTAACCAATGTGGTAAAAGGAGTGATAAATGATTTTCTAATTAAGTTATGTATGTTTAAAATCCAAATCAAGAAGGAATCCCATAATAGTGGAAGAAGGAAACGAGTATACGTTGAGAATATATCAAATGTATAAATATAAAAATACTAGATATAAGAAAAATAATATGTAATATGGGAAAAAATCATAACAAAATGAATATGTGAGAAAATATATACACGGAAAATTGTTGGAAGGGGATCATGAAAAAATCTAAAACAAACATATCTGACATATATTAATTAATGTGGATTTTATATAAATACTAATTATAAATAACAAATATATAATAATGGAATACATGTTTGGAAATCATTGTTATATCATAAATAAAGTTTCACTGAAGTTGAATCCTATATAAACTCCATAAATGAAATAGCCCATGGTTAAACCACCTCAAATATGAAATATAACCCTAGACCAACTGCACACATCCCCCATGAAACATCTCCCTCCCTCCACCCATATCCACCCACCCTACACTAATACCCCCACCCCTACTCCTATACAACCCATTCCCCACATTCACCCATGTCCTCCCCTCCTCACTGCACATCCCCTTACACCCTTTCCCATACCCCTCCCCATGGAAAACCCATGTCACTCCCCCGTTCTCATCCCCTCCCCCTCCACCCCTCCCCCTAGCACCTAAATGCACCCTCCCCTAGCTTTTCACCCTCCCTAGACCATTTTCACCCCTAACCCCTCTTCACTAATCACCCCTTGCACACCCCCATCCTCCCCACATCCTTCCCCCTGCACACCCACCTACCCCGAACCCCATGCACCCAACTTGTACCCTCCCATTTCACAAAACACCCACTTACCCCTCCTCTCTGCACAACCCACTTACCCCTCCCTCAACCTACCCCATGTACACCCCCATCCCCTCACCCTACACCCAACACACCCCCAACAACCAACACCACTTAGCCCTACACTCCCCCTGCATCATTCCCCCATATTCCTTCCATTTTAACCCCCTCCCCATCCTCAATGCACACCCCCTTTCACACCCCAACCTCCACCATATCGCTTGCACACCCACCTACCCAACCCCCCTTACACCACACAAGCACCCTCCATCTGTCCCTTGCCCCCACTGCACCCTCCTCCCTGCACACCCCACATTCACCACCACTCACCCTACAACCTAGACACCCCAACCCTAACCTAGTCCCCTTAACACCACCAACACACCCTAACTCCTGCCCCTCCCCTATGCACAACCCCTTTCCCTCCCCCCGCACACCCCATGCCCCCCTCACCCTTCCCCCTGCTCACCCCCAGCACCCACCCAACACCCCACAACCCCCTAATAAATCTATTTTCCCATCTTATTTGATCATGAGATATTTATCCTAATTAATATTGTGTACATAAACATATAAATTTCATAGAATGAATGAAAAATCATAAATGTGTATTCTATATTCACAAATAATGTATGATCTATATTTTAAGAGATGCAAATCCAATTATAATTACAAAAAGGTAAAATATCATGTGAAATATCCTTGAAAATTATGTTAATATGGGTAAACAGAATAAAGGTTTTAACAAACAGTGCCACAGTCCTCGATATTTTATTAACTAGATAACAAAAAATTATTATATTTTAGAGCCATATTATTAAAAAATTAATACCCTCCCAAACCAATACATATTTATTCAATGTGTTTGGTTCACATTCAATATAACTGAAAACCCTCAAAGGAGGTAACCCTAAAGACCACCATAACACCTTGGAAATCAAAAATATGTTCTTTTATTGTTTATTATTAGATGAATGATTATCTTCATGGAATAACAGATGTTTCACATTATTTTTTCCACATTCACACTTCATAAGAAATCATGAAAGGAAATCCCTAACACAATGGGATTATCTTATTATATTTTATGTGAAATACTATTTATAATTAATATTAATAATTTAAATTATTTCCTTTTTTAAATACTTGAATATTAATGATGACCATTCTAATCCCTCTTTGTATTCTGGGGAGTTGTATTCATTCTAATGGAATATTTTTCATTCCTCTCATTCTTATTTTTTATCTAACATTGTAGCCTATTTATAATATTATCATGAGTGATGTTAAAGGTTGGAAGATAAAAAATTTAATCATATATGTGTCTGTATATGTTTCCAATATCATAGAATATTTCATTAAGTTATAATTTATCCTTCAATGATAATTTATTATTATTTTATGAAACAAATTTTCTTTTTATAGAATTTTTTTTTCACTCTTTCATATTTTATACCCTATACCATTGTCTCCTATAACATTAATATGTTTACATGTTATGAAAAATACTTATTATCATGTGACCAATCCTCCTGCAACACAGATAGTATCCTATAAATACCTTTTACCTTATTGATGAAATATATCAAGATTTTACTTATAGACACACTTATTGTTTTTTAGTTATCCCTTCACACTATTGTGTTGAGTTTATGGAACTATTATTCTGAGATATAATTACCTAAAAAATTTATCCATTTGTGGTTTTCATTGAATTTTTTGATACTCAAATTTTTTTTTTTGGGTTTTTCATTCACAAAAAAATGAGACATCATTCATACTTTTTATTTTCTTAGGATAGTGCGTTATATTTTCAAATAATTTTGGATGGATTCACATCAACATGATCACATGATACATTTTCCATAAAAAATAGAAAATTATCCAATATTTATGGTTTATAACTATGCGAGTAGGACAAAAAATCCCAAAAAATAGGTCATTTTCTCTAACTGTGGCTGGTTAAACTGTTGCAGTAGGTGTCTTCAACATACACGTTTTAATACATGAAATTATTATATTTATATAAATGGTTTTAAAAATATATGTATTACATGTATGGACATGGTTTAACCTTGGAAAATAGAGTACAATACCACTGTTAAACCCATGGAAATTATTGGATAAATCCATGATCTTAACAATGGTAATTTTTAACTAAATGCAAGGTTAAAAAATGGATCTTGGTCCATAATAACACATTAAAAACTATAGAATGTAGAACCTACTTCCACAACTAATAACCATGTAATTGTATTCCTACCTAGCTATACTTAATCACCAAATAAATCCATAATAGATGCACTTTATAGAATTACTCACACCCTCTAGCTTCGAGAAAAAAACACAACATTTAAAATAAAAATAAACTCGGACATAATAAAATTAATATAACAATTATACAAACTATCTCCAATATAGACAATATAAAATTTCAATATTAATATCATATTAATTAAAATAAATATTTTATAAAATTAAATGTACAAACCATGAATAATATATACATCAGAAATGTACTTCAATATCAGCATCACAGGAACAATCATGACCCTCATCATACACTATAAGAACCCCAACATCATTATCTCATCCTCTTAGACCACCACAACCACCAAAATCATCATGATCATGGAATTAATAATTTTCTTATGAAACTAAATCAATATATAGTGTGAATAATCCAAATAAACACAGTGAATTCAAATGAGTCATATTAAATTAATGAAAAAATTCAATGTTTTTATGGTGATTCATATAATATCATTATGACACAAATAAAATAATTTGATAAACATAATGAATACATATAAGAAAACATTTAATTAATGAGAATGTAGAAATATTCTTCGGTATGATGATTTGTGAACATAAAATTGAAGATAAATAAGTAAGATGTTTAGAATATAGAACAATAGTATGAGTTTGATGGTCAAAATAGAACAAATAACAATGAGAGAGTAATCATGTTTCGAAATGGATGAAATAATAAATCATATTTATTTAATGGTTCTATTATTCTATATGTTCAATCATGTATGGATTTCATGAATGTGGGAAAATATTATAATTCATAAAAATAAATGAAATATTAGTTCATATGGATGGAACACCATATGTTATTCGGTGAATATTTAAAGGAAATTCAAGAATTGTTCCGTCATTAACCTATGGATCAAAACATCTTGATGAAATTTGTAAGGATTCTTATATTATAAAGACCTGGAATTTCAATGTAATTTGTTTTAAATATATGTGAATTTTACGAGTCTGTGAAAATTGACAGTGTGTGATTTTGAGGGCCAAAGTGCCCAGAATGAATTTCTGAACATTTGTTTGTGTATGTTTAATAAATGTGCGAGTGGGTTTTTCTAACATTTGAACCGGTGCTCGTAATTATAATATGAGGGAACTGTTGAACTCACAACACCTATTTTCTCTTCAGGAGAATTTCACCTCGACAACAGTGGGTCGAGAGTGAAATACAGATTATGAATAAAATAAAAATAAAGTTGTGATGTATATTTTTTACTTTTTTAATAATAGATCAATGTGGAAGTTGGGAAGTGGAGACCACCAGACCTTAACCTCTCATACGATGTTATGGTGGTAGAGACAACCCGAACCTAACCATCCATGAGTGGTTATTGTGGTGGGGACAACCCAAGGTAGAATAATACTTGAAATCCCTATTAAGTTGAGAAAAACCTCTCAACCCCCCTGATTAATGTGGAGGATCCACATGAATTCCTCCCCATTAATTAAGCCAATGCACATTAATAAATTATGCCAACCCACCTCCTTTATTATTTAATCCAACACATCAATTAATTAATTAAACTATTTTGAATATTATGCCAATGACATAATAGATATTCCAATATATTATGGTGGGATACAATTATCATTTTGTTGGAATTGGGTGGTGTAGAAGATTTAAGAGAAATTCTCTCCCACAAAGAACTTCTTCTTCGAATGAAGAATGCTCCCGTAATGAAGAACGATCCACCGATGAAGACCACCAAAATCCTTCTACCTTCTTCCTAGGGACTTCTTTCAGAAAGGGATATCATCATCTATAATTAATTGATGACTGTAAATCATTCTCATGTCAATGGGCAACCCAAGGTAGTGGGATTATTTGAATGTTAATACTTTTCCCATATTATTACCATGGTTTCATTTGCGGGTTGGGAATGAAACGTTCTGGGATGTTTTATGCTTGACATTCATCTTTCTGGTTGGGCCATATGATACCACTCTAAACGTGGAGGGTGTGTGCCAAACTAAAATGACTGGACCCCCCTTTTTCGTTTTTCATTGTGGTGATCTTCGGAATGAAGGAATATGATAAAGGCGATGGAGGAAATGGCACCCCACCCATGACCATCGACACTCGCGCCACCCCCGCGGTGCCCCAGTCTCTTGGTCGGATGCCCTCACTGTGCCGTGTCGCCCCTGGCCGAACCGGTCCCATGCCCCAACTCGTACCACCCACCGGCTATTCCAACCCATCCATGCCACCAACCGGCCATGCCCCCCGCTGCTGAGCCACCCGGCCGCGCCACCCGCCGACCGAGCCTCCCTGGCCGTGCCGCCTGTCATCCGAGCCCCACGGGCCAAACCGATTGCCAGTCGTGCCGCCTTCTATGCCTCCCTGGCTTACACCGCCCACCGACCTCTCAAGCCACCCGAGCCCCTCACAACACCCCGACCGAAGCTGACCGTGGTCCTTGCGGTGTTCTGGCTGCATCGGCCCGTGCCCCTCGAGGAGACACTACCGCACCGGCCTGCGGCCCACATGCAACCATGGCTGAACCAGCCCGCGCCCCTTTGCAGAGCCATGGGTGAACCGGCCCGCGCCCCTTGTGGTGCCCTGGCTGAACCGGCCCTCGCCCCTTGTGGTGCCCCGGCCAAACCAGACCCACACCCTCATGGCGCCACCGCTGCCGAGCAGCTCCGCAACAGCCGTGAGCTCCGCAACCCCATGTTGCCCTCACGACATACCAACCAAGCCAGAATACTGGTACACATAACTATTCGGGCATGAACTAGTGTGTTGGACTTGGTCAAACCGCACCAGGTTGACCCATGCCTGGTCAGGCCGGGTTAGTCCGACCGGGTCAGACCGGACCAAGGCCCACTACGACCCCATTACACACCTTTTCCCATATCATTGGCATAAGACATCTGTTTGATGAAACATCATTGGCGCTATAAATCATGGAGTGATATGGTCCCTTTGAGTATACCCTACTGCAGTTTTGGTTATAGTTGAGAAATGTTCCGGTTGGATCGAGTTGGAATCCAATCGGCTACCCCAGGACAAAAAGGCTAATAACTCATAGACTGGGTGTCCGATTGATGTGACGTATATTGTGTTGATACCCCTATGACATGGCGAAGCATTGAGATACTTCTTCATGGGACTTCATGATAGTTTGAGTATCAACCAGTAGCTTGTGGATTATATCCTCATAGTGAGGAGTGATCATAGTGTGATGACCTAGTAGATGGGTAAGACCTGACAGCTGATAACAGTTTCGACTCAGAGTGACTCAACTAGACCAGTGGGGAGTACCTTGGGGTCACGATAGACCCACAGTGGGGAGAACCTTAATTTCACAGAATAACCACAGTACTCGAAATGAGTAGTACATGAGCAGGCTACGAGGGGGAGCATGCTTAGTGATGTGGCATACCCATGGTGGGGAGTGCATTTGGTGACATGGTAGATCCCTGGTACTCGAAAGGAGGAGTAACTCAGCAGTCCAAGTCTTGTGGTAAGGACACTTGGTGATGTGGCATGCCAACGGTACTTGATAGTGGAGGAGTTCTCCATCAGCCTAGGTGTTTGACAATGTGAATGAGGATGTTACTAGATACGCCTCTAGAATAAAATCACGGTTGAGCTGAGTCAGTAATTCTATGTTTTCCTCATGATTGTGATTGATTAATTTATATGTAAGGTATATGTATGGGAATATACCTATGTAAGGTCATCTGTTTATTTAATACTTTGTGTTTTATCCTTATTAGATTTTGTTATACCTTGGTGGTCTCGAGGTCCCCACTGAGTATAATTATCCACACCCCTGCAAGAGATAAACCCACACAATATTGTGTTGGATACAGACGACGAACTGCATTGACTGAGGATGAGAGTACCAGGACTGGATGGTTCTTGGAGGTGGAATGTACGGTGTCTTGATAGGTGGTGGATATGGACTAATGTCCAGTGATGAGGATACTATCTATACCTACACTTCATGTAGGAACCCCAGAGGATGATCCAATAGCTGTCTTTCTCTTTCTATAGTTGTATTTCATTTCATCTATACTTGTACATTCTTGTTGGGCTTGTATTCTCGACCCCTTTTTACTTATAGTACCCACATGTTTATTATACAGTTGTCTTGCGTTCATATCTTGATGTGTGATTTGTTGTGTGTTTTACAAATTATAAAGGCAATGCATTCCCAATTTTAGGGAATTACACCTTTGGTACTAGTAGCCAACCCATGGCCTATAGAAGGCGGGCATGAGGTTGTAATGGGACAGGCCCCGAGGGATGGGTCATGTCAAATTTGTATCAGAGAAGTCAGTTCTACCAAATAAATAGGACACTAATCTTTCATTTTAACAACAATAGTGTTATGTGTAGTGAGTGTGGATATCAGTTCAGGGAATCCAGTGTTGGTGCAGTTGCCAACGTATCCATATGCCAGGGCCCTGACTTCTAATATCTGACTTGGTGAATGAAAACACTGATTTCATGAGTGTTTTTTAAGAGTCTACTTTGTGAACTCTTTGAGTAATCTCACAAGGTAATATCAGCAGGTATAACTTTTTGACTGTGGCGCACCTTCTTCTTTTAGGATGCCTCCATGCAGACAGCCTCCCAGGGTATGGAGAGTTGTACACACTGATTGCCCACCGAGCTATGAGGACTCAGTGCAGGGACATATACTAGAAGAGGCACCATCGGTACAATTACCCATTGAGCCATTGATGCCACCATCCCTAGCCACATAGGGTGCACACTTCTTGAGCGTGTTGAACAAGTTCATATACTAGGTTCCACCCAGGTTCAGGGGAGAGATGGACCAGCAAGGGGCGGAGGATTGGATGGAGGCTATAGTGAGAGTCTTTCAACTAGTAGGGACACTCGCAGACATCCTGGTGATCCTTGTTTCCAGCCTTCTATAGGAATCAACATGAAGATGGTGGATCTTGATGCTCCATGTACATGATGAGTTGACACTTTTCAGGGTAGACTTCGACAGCCAATTCCGGGAATAGTTTGTTCTAGAGACTCTTCGTGTAGTATGCATCCACGAGCTACTTCTTTTTTATCAGTGAATCATGATTATGGCTCAGTACTCAGTGAGGTTCACGGGACTCTCACGCAACTCCCCGGATATGGTATGAGACTCATTCATCAGGGTCCAGACCTTTTAGCAGGGGATAAGGAGAGAGATCATGGCTTCGGTGATCTCACTCAACATCTCGACGCAGGTGATGGTGTTATAGAGATCCCTCTTGGTGGAGTGAATCTTTTCTATGAAGTCACCAGCAGTGAGAGTCACTATGAGTCATCATGTAAAGGAGTCTTCTGCAGCTGGAAGCAGACAGATTTCCCAGAGGTGCAAGGGGACCAGGACTACTGGTGGATGACTGCATGACTCAGGATCAGTTGTGTGGGGCACCCAAGGCAGAGACATACCTACTAGGAGAGGGCATTGTTTCTCATGCGGCGACCAGGGTCACATGGCTCTTGACTGTCTGACCCATCATACTGATGCTCCAAAGACAGTCGAAGGACCACCCATGACGAGACACAGGTTCGTTCGAGGCAGTCCACATCGAGCAAGAAAACGTGGCATAGGTGCTGGTTGTGCAGCTGGTGGTGGGAGATGACTCGAGATTTTACCACCACCACAACCAGGAGGTCCCCCCTATCCGTAGGGAGCAGGTGGACATGGGAGAGCTCGGCTCCAGTCAGTTCAAGACTATGACCACGGTGCTCCAGAGATAATTCATGGTACAGTTTGTGTCTATTCCACCTTAGTGGCAGTACTTATAGAACCACGTGCCAGTCATTTCTTTCATTTCCACTGCCCTTATTCGAAGCTCTGAGATTCTGACATAGTTTTTGTCACGATCATTAAAATTAGAGACTCCTACAAGACTAGAATAGATGATTACACACTAGGGCCAATAGTGAGAGCTTACTCTAGGAGGCGGGAACATGGCTTGGATCTCATTGTAGCGGCATTGAGGCCTTACGATGTCATCTAGGGTATGCACTGATTATGTGTAGCACATGATTAGATTTACTATATATGACTCAAATTGTAGTGTGTCCTCAATGATGGGGTGAGGTTTACCTTCACCGGTGAGAAGGGAGCCTTTGCATCACATGATCGACTAACCTGGAGGAGGGTGCAGCCAATTACTCATCAGTAGGCTAGCCTTTCCCTCAGAGTAGTTGATGTGGAGAGTTCAAGTTATCATGTAGTGGTGGAGTAGTACGTGGATGTCTTCTCTAATGATGTTTTGGGTCTACCTCATCATAGAGAGGTGGACTTTTACATTGAATTTTACCCTTGGATGTCATCGATATCTACATCAGCTTATTGGATGGCTCCCGCGGAGCTTCTTGAGTTGTGGGTACAACTAGAGGACTTGCAGGGTAAGGGGTTCATTTGGTCCAGAGTTTCACCTTGGGCAGCCCCAATTCTGTTCTCCAAGAAGTCGTATGGGATCTTTAGGATTTGTGTTGACTATCAGAACCTAAACCAGGTGACCATGATGAACATGTACCCACTCACGAGGATTGATGACCACATTGTTCAGCTGAAGGGATAATGGTGGTTCTCGAAGATAGACCTAAGATCAGGCTATCACCAGCTCATATTTCAAGATGATAATGTGTAGAAGACATAATTAAGATGTCGGTAAGGATATTATGAGTTCATGGTTGTTCCATTTGGCCTAACTAATTCTCCATTAGTGTTTATGAGACTAATTCACATGATATTTCAGTCGTACCTTGATCGCATTGTCGTATCCTTTATTAACGAGATTATGTTCTACTAGACTACTGAGGAGGACCATTATTATCATTTGTGGGTAGTAATGCACACATTCCTAGAGCACCATATTTATGGTAAGACCTCTATGTGACAGTTCTAGATCCGAGAGGTTCTATTTCTGGGACATGTAATCCCAGAAGCTGGAGTTTCAGTGGATCCAATAATGATTGAGGCATTACATACTTGGGATCCACCGATGAGTGAGAGTCCTGGTTTTGGCAGTATACAATCGGATATTCATGTCTGATTTTTCCAGAGTTGCATCACCACATTCAGCCTTGACGAAGAAGGTGCAACCCTTCTTGTGGTCGGAGTGATTCAAGAAGAACATTCAAGGTATGAGTCAGAGGCTGACTAGTGCCCCCATCTTGAGGCTTTAGAGGAGATCATTTGGTACGTAGTCTACTAAGACACGTCAAGGATGGGACACATGTGTTTATTGATTCACGAGAACGTGGTGATCACATATGGTTCTTGGAATCTGAGACAGCAAGATCAGAACTATGCTACCCATGACCTTTAGTTAGTAGTAGTGGTCTTTGCATTGATGATGTGGAAATACTATATTTTGGGAGAGAATTTTACCGTGTACTCTGATCACAAGTGTCTCAGGTATATCTCCTCTCAAAAGGACTCAACCTAGAGACAATGAAGTTGGATTGAGTTCCTCGAAGACTATGACTTCGAGATAGTTTATACTCCTAGGAAGGGGAACATTGTTGTATATGTACTCAGTAGGAGGTCTGTTATACAGATTCTGGGATAGGCGATATAGCAACCAGTTGCTTTTGCATAAATCCCCTATGGATCAGGATGGAGAAACTTTTCTACAGTCTCTTACGATCAGATCCCCACTTCATTAGTGATTCAGGGAGGCCCTACACGGGGATGCCAACTGTGAGACTCAATTTTCTCAGACATCGAGAGAACAAACACCTGATTGATTTTCAGAAGGTGGGTAGAACAACATCCTCTTCAGAGAATGTACCATGGTTCCATTGTCATTTCAATAGGATATGTTGATGTAGTTACACACATCCCCTCTGGAAGTACATCCAGGAGTGGCGAAGATTTACTAGGACCTTCTACAACAACACTGGTGGCCGGGAATGAAGAAAGCATTTGTAGAGTTTGTCTCATGATTCCTCACTTGTCCACAAATTAAGTTAGAGCATCATGTACCAGTAGGCATATTTTATCATTTAGAGGTCCCAGAGTGGATGTGGGATGGGATATCCATGGAATTCTTGGTGGTTCTTCCATGTACATTCAGGGGTCGTGACTCAATTTGGGTGATCGTCTACTGACCCACCAAGTCGGACCACTTCTTACCGATCAGATAGCATGGTTTAGTAGAGATCTTGGGATGCCTTTATGTGCAAGATATTTTGTGGTTATATGGAGTAGCCTCAATGATTGTCTCCAATCATGATGCACGTTTTACTTCTCATCTGTAGACGGGGTTTCATGAGGCCTTCGGGACATATCTTCATTTGAGCACTGCCTTTCATCCCTAGATAGATGGACAGACTGAGCAGACCATTCAAACCCTTGAGTACATGATGCGATCTTGTGTCCTCGATTTCCGTTGCAGTTTTGAGGATCAATTAACTTTGATGGAGTTTTCATAAAATAAAAGCTATCACTCCACCATAGTGATGGATCCTTTTCAGGTGTTGTACGGGCAACCTTGCAGATCACATTTGTGCTGGACTGACCCAGGTGAGTTAGAACTAGTGGGACCATAGATGGAATGGGCGACCATAGAGAAGGTGAAGGTTATCAAGGAGTGGATGAAGACTGAACATAACAGGCAGAATGCGTATGCTGACAAGGGATAGAGACCTATGGAGTTCAAGGATGGAGACCACGTCTTTCTGAGGGTCTCAACCCAATGAGGTCTATGAATATTTGGCTGAGTTGCAAAGTTATCTCCGAGATTCATCGGGCTTTTTCAGGTCCTCGGCAGAGTTGGAAAGGTGGCTTACCACTTAGCACTTCTACCTCAGTTGCACAAAGTGCATGACTTTTCCACGTATCACAGGTGATGAGATATGTGCACGACCCTTATCACATCATTGACCATGTGGATCTAGACTTCGACAATGGAGAAACATTTAAGGAGGTTCCTATGGAGATTGAGGATCAATAAGAGTAGGTCCATCAGGGACAGATGAAACCTCTTGTGCATGTTCGCTGGCAGCACATGGACCTCTAGGAGAGCACATGGTTGTGTCAGGATCAGATCCATGCTCAGTACCCCACTTGTTTTCCTAGTAGGAGTTTTGGAAGTTGGGGATGCAAATTTGTGAGGTGTGGAGAATGTAAAGACCCTGAATTTTCATTTAATATTTTTTAAATATATTGCAATTTTAAAAGTCTGCAAAAATTTAGGGAGCGTGATTCCCGGGCATGGAGTGTCTAGAATAAATTTATGAACTTTTTATCGGGTATGTTTATAAAATGCGATAGATGGTTTTTCTATCATTTGATCCGGTGCTCAGAATTGAAATCTGAGTGCAACGTTGAACATGCAACACCCGTTTTCGCTCTAGGAGACTTTTACCTCGATTGCAATGGGAAGACAGTGAAAGATACATATTCTGTTTTTCATGAATGAATAAAAGAAAAATAAATTTGTGTAGCATTTTTTTTGTTTGATAAAACCTCTATGTGGAATTTGGGAAGTGGGGACTACTAGACCATAACCTCCCATGATATGTTATGGGGGTGGGGACCACCAGAACCTAACCTCCAATGATAGGTTATGGTGGTGGGGACCACTTGAGGATGAAACCTCTTGAACTCCCTATTAAGTGGAGAAAAACCTCTCAACCCCTTCATTAATGTGGAGGATCCACCTGACTTCCTCCACACTAATTATTCTAATTCACCATCAAAAAGTATCCCAACCCGCCTAATTTAATTAATTAATACAACACATCAAGTAATTTATTAAACTATTTTGAATATTATTCCAAATAAAAAATATATATTTCAATCTATTAATTTGGGATACCATTTTTATTTTGGTGTAATTTGGGAGAGGATGAGATATGAGAAAAAGTCTCTCCAATGAAGAACTTCTTCTACGAACGAAGAACACTCTGCCAATGAAGAATGCTCCATCGATGAAGAACACCAACCTCCTTCAACCATATTCCTCTGAACATCATCTGATGTGGGACGTCCTCATCTACGGTGAATTTATTACTCTACTTCCTACTCGCATCAACAAAAAAACCCGAGGTAGGGGGATTATTTGCATGATAATAATTTACTCATTTTCATACCACAGATTCATTTGTGGCTTGTGAATGAAACATTGTGGGAAGTTGTTATCATGATGTTAATATTTCTTGCTGATCCATTTGCTACAACTCTAAATGAAGAGGGTGTGGGAAAAACTAACCTGGCCTGAACTCCCTCCATTATTGTTCTTTATGGTGTTCTTCAGATTGAAGGAAGTTGACGAAGGCGTTGAAGGCAAAAACGCTGCCACCCGCTGTAACCACGACCCACACAGCCCTGAGCAGAACCAGCCCCATTTCCCAGCTACCTCCACCTGTAGACCGATTTACCATGGCCACACCGCCCGTCGGCCCCACCCCCCGCCAGCTGAGCCGCCTCGGTCGCGCCCCCGCCGGCCACACCACACGCCTGCTGAGCCACCCCTTCTGAACCGCCCACCGGCCGCTCCACCCTCTATTCAGCCTATCTCACGCTTACCACTAGCTTCTTGGACTACCTGTGCCCCTCACAGTGCCTCGGCCGAACGATCCATCACCCCTCGCGGTGCCCCAACGGAACCTACCTGCACCCCTCATGGCGCCCCGACCGAACCGTCCCGCACCACTCGCGGCGCCCTGGCAGAACCGGCCCCTGCCAATGATGGTGCCCTTGATGAACTGGACCCACACCCTCATAATGCCACCGCAGTCAAGCTGCCTCGTGGCACCCACGGGCTTTGCGACCACTCGCGGCCCTCATAACATACTGGACCGCCCAACGGACCAAGCCGCATCACTGGTCGGGATTGACTCAATGATTCAGACCGGGACAACCCAAACATGGTCAAACCATTCCAGGTAGGGCCAACTTAGTACCACCGTGTTGGACCGGTCCTAGGCCCATTACGACCCAATCAGGCTCCTTCAGCCATATCATTGGCACCAGACATCCATTTGATGAACCATCAGTGGAACTAAAAGTCTTGGAGTGAGTCTGACCCATTGAGTATACCCGATTAATGTTTTGTGTGTAGTTGAGAAATGGTTAGGTTGGGTTGAGTAGGAATCCAACCGGGCCACCCGGGACTAAATGGCTAATAACTCACAGACCGTGCATTTGATTGACGTTCCATCTATTGCGTTGAGACCCCTATGAAGTGGAAGACCTTTTAGAAACGTCTTCGTGTGACATCATGACAATTGGTGTGTCGACCAGTAACATGTGGATTGGATCCTCCCAGAGATGAGCGATTATGGTTCAGAGACTTTGTAGTAGCCTGATACGTGAAGACTGCTGACCGTTTAGACTCAGAATGTCTCGAATAGCCTAGTGGGGAGTGTTATGGTGTCGCGGAAGACCCATAGTGGGGAGCACATTGGTGAGAAGACAGACCCAAGGTACTCAACAGGAGGAGTACCTTAGCAAGCTACGAGGGGGAGTGCGCTAGGTGACGCGGGATACCCATGGTGGGGAGTGTGCTTGGTGACACGAAAGATAAATGGTACTTGATAGGAGGTGTACCTCAGTAGTCCAAGGATACTGGGAAGTGCACTTGGTGACGAGGAAGGTCCACTATACGTGATACAGGAGGCGTTCTCTAGTAGCCTAGGTGTTTGAAAATGTGAATGGGGATGTTACTTGATACTAACCTAGATTAAAATATTGGTTGATCTGAGTCAGTACATATGTGTTTTCCTCATTATTGAGATGGATTAAATGATAACATAGGCATATGAATGGTCATATACATATGTATGGCTTTCTATTGATTTCATACTTTGTGGTTTTTCCTTATTTGATTTTTTTGAGACTTCGGTTGTCTCGGGGTTCCTAATGAGTATCGCTATACTCACCCCTTCTTGGGATATTCCCGCACCTTGTTTTGTTGGATACAGATGAAAGACAACTCTGACTGAGGCTGAGAGTTCCAGGACTGGAAGGTGGTTGGAGGTGGACCATAAGGCAAGTTAGTACGTGGTGGAGATGGACGGATGTGGAGTGATTAGGAGACTATATTTACCTGCCCTTCAGGTATGAACCCTAGAGGATGATCGAGTTGTTGTATTACTCTTTCTATAGTTGTATTTCATTTCAATTGTACATGTAATTTACAGTTGGGCTTGTATTCTGGCACGTTTTTACTTATTGTACTCACTAGTTTACAATACAGTTTTCCTCTGTTTGTATCTTGTTTTGTTCTGGGTTATGTGTGTTACATGTTATAAAGGCAATTCCTTCCCAGTTTTAGGGAATTATGCCTTTGGTGCTAGTCACCAACCCCTGGCTAATGGAAGACGAGCATGGTGTAGTCACAACACGGGCCTCAGGGGACTGGTTTCGAAAAATTGGTATCATAGGAGTCAGTTCTACCGCTGAATTATGACTCTTATATTTCTTTTTAATGACAATAGTTTTAATTTTAGTGAGTGTGGATATCAATTTAGTGATTATAGTGTGGGTGGCGAGGATGATGTAACTATACACCTAGACCCTAACTTCTGATATCTGACTCTTGCATGAAAACACTGATTCTGTGTATGTTTTTCAAGAGTCTTGTTTGAGAACCCTTTGAGTCATCTCACACGGTCCGATCACCAGATATAACATTTATACTCTAGAGCACCTATTTATTTAGGATACATCCACATAGACATCCACCCCGGGTTCCGAGAGTTGAACTCATTGATATATCACCAAGAGAAGATGCCTCGGTGCTGGTCCCTCTACCCGTGGAGGCACCAGAGGCACCATTACCCGTTTAGCCACTTATGCCACCAACCCCAATAGTAGATACTACATGCCGCTTGAGTGTATTTCACGTGTTCCAGCACTAGAGGCCACCCAGGATCAGGGGAGAGATGTAACCACTTGCGGCAAAGGATTAGATGGAGGCTGTAGTGAGAGCCTTTTGACTTATAGGGACACCAGTAGACCTCAAGATGATCCTGGCCACCATACTTCTACAAGAAGAAGTGGGAAGATGGTGGAGCATGATGCTCCTAGTCCACGACGAGGTGACTCTTCTCTGGGAATAATTCAATAGCATGTTTCAGGCATAGTTTGTTCTAGCGACTCTTCACGCAGTACACATACAGGAGCTTCTTCATTTTCAATAGGGCAACATGACTATGGATTAGTACTCAACGAGGTTCACTGACCTCTCATGAAACACCATGGATATGGTACAAACCTATTATTCAGGTCCCTGAACTTTGAGCAGGGGCTCAAGAGAGAGATCATGGCTTCTGTTATTTCACTCAGCATCCTGACATATGCGGGGGTGTTAGAGAGAGCCCTCTTGGTAAAGATTTTTCTTGCTGATCAGTCACCAATAGTGATACCCACTACCAATCATCATGTATTAGAGTCTTCTATATCTGGTTGAAAACATCAGTCATAGTGGTCCAAGAGGACCAGACCTATTGGTGAATGACCGCCTGAATCATGATCAGTTGTGCGGGGAACCCAAGGCGGAGACAGACCAACTAAGATTGTGTAGTGTTTCTCATGCGGCAGGTAGGGTCACATCGCTCATGACTGTCTGAACCGTCGTACAGTTGATCAATAGAAGGTATAAGGACCATCTAGGTAGAGATAGTGGTTCGATCAAGGTGGTATAAAGGGAGAAGGTAGACTTAGTAGAGGAGCGGGTCATGTAGCTGGCGGTGGGAGATGATTCGAGCTGTTACTGCCAACACCACTAGGAGGTCCTCCCCGACCACAGGGAGCAGGTGGACTGGGGAGAGCTCAGCCCCAGTCAGCTGAGTCATACAATTATGGTGCTCCAGAGATCATTAGAGCTATGTTCTATGTTTATTCCACCTTAACTTGTGTAATTATTGACCCAGGTTCCAGTAATTCTTTCACTGCCACTTCCCTTTTTGGGAACTCTGAGGTTCCAACAGACCTGTTGGCCTGATCCTTACAGCTATAAACACCTATAGGAGTGAAGTTGATGATTACACACTGGTTACGGCAGTGCAATATTACTCTAGGAGGGGATATCATTGTTTTGGATCTCCTAGTTGTGGCATCAAGGCCTTATGATGTCATTTTGGGAATGGATTGGTTATCTACTATCCATTCTCAGATTGACTGTATTAGGGGAAATGATTAGTGTGTCCTCAAATATGGGACTATTTTTACCTTCACCAGTGATAAGGGACACATTGCAGCACAGGATGGACTTACCCAGAGGAGGGTGCAAATGATTACTCATCGGTTTATTAGACTTACACTCAGATCGATTGATGTCGAGAGTCAGAGGTATCCTATAGTTGTGGACCAGTACGCAGAAGTCTCCCCTAATGATGTCCTGGGTCTACCTCATCATAGATAAGTGGACTATTACATTAACGTGTACCCCGGAATGACACCAATATCTACACAAGCATATCGGATGGCCCCCACGGAGCTTCGTGAGCTGCGGGAACAACTAGAGGACTTGCAGGGGAAGGGGTTCATCCAGCCTAGTGTTTCACCATGGATAGCCCCAATTCAATTAACCAAGGAGGCATATTGGATCTTGACGCATTGTGTAGACTATTGTAAACTGAACCAGGTGATCGTTAAGAACAAGTACCCATCCCTAGGATTGACGATGTCTTTGATCAGCTGAATGGAGCACAATGGTTCTTGAAGATAGACCACATATCAGGCTATCACCAGCTCAGAGTGATAGACGAGGATGTGCAAAAGATGGAATTCAAATGTCGGTTCAGGCGTTATGAGTTCTTGGTTATGCCATTCGGCTTAACAAACTCTCCAGTAGTGTTCACGGGACTCATGAAGAGAATCATTCAATCGTACCTATATTTCTTTGTTGTAGTCTTTATTTACGATATTCTAATCTACTCGACGACTGAGGAAGAGCATGACTATCATTTGAGGGTAGTAATGGAAACATTCCAAGAGCACCATCATTATGGTAATCTGTCAAAATTCAATTTCTGGATCCGAGAAGTTCACATTCTAGGACATGTCTTCTCGGAGGCTGGAGTTGCATTGGATCCAGAAAATATTGAGGTGGTACATTATTGGCAGCCACATAGGAGTGTGAGATAAGTATGGAGTTTCCTGGGTTTGGCTGGATTCTATCAATGATTCGTGCTAGATTCTACCAGAGTTACAGCACCACTTTTATCCTGGATGAATAAGGGGAAACCCTTTCAATGGTTGGAGAGATGCCATCAGATCATTCAAGTGCTAAGGCAGAGGCTGACTAGTTCCCCCATCTTGAGGAATCTAGATGAGGGCATAGGGTACGTA
Organism: Viscum album; assembly: GCA_963277665.1. Classification (NCBI taxonomy): domain Eukaryota; kingdom Viridiplantae; phylum Streptophyta; class Magnoliopsida; order Santalales; family Viscaceae; genus Viscum; species Viscum album. The sequence goes on from OY728162.1 coordinate 824,614,577, forward strand.
CTCTACTGAGATGAATCAGGGACCGGACTCGGGTGTTTCCGAATGCAGGAGTGAGCGATGATCACATATGGTTCTCAGCAGCTGAGAAAGAACAAGCTGAACTACTCTACCCATGATCAGGAGTTAGCAGCAATGGTCTTCTCCGTGAAGATGTGGCGACACTATATTATGGGCAATGAATTTTTTCATGTAATATGATCACAAGATACTTAGTTATATCATCTCTTAGAAGGACCTGAACCTGTGACAAAATTGTTGGCTTGAGTTCTTCCTAGACTATGACTTCACGATAGTTTATACTCATAAGAAGGGGAATGTTGTTGTAGATGAACTAAGCTGGAGGTCTGGTTTACAGCTGCCAGGAGAGGTTCCAGAGAAGCTATCTGATTTGCATATATCGATTTTGGATGAGGTTGGAGGAGATTTTATACAATCTCATATAGTCATTTCCCCACTTCCTCATAAAGACTGGGAGGCACATCATGGGGATGTGGAGCATGAGACTCGATGTGCACCGATAACCATAGGATAAACACCCGATGGAACTTATTAAGGTGGGGAGCACGTCATCCTCTTTAGAGGATGTACCATGAAACTAGTGTCACTTCAGGATAATGTGTTGAGGGAGTTACACACATCCCCTCTCGTAGTACATCCAGGAGTGGTGAAGATGTACCAGGACCTCCGATGATAGCACTGGTGGCCGGTAATGAAGAAAGTTATTACATTTTTTTGTCTCTTGATTCATCAATTTTCAGCAAGTGATGGCGGAGGATCAGGTACCCATGGGATTGGTTAATCCTTCAGAGGTCCCAGAGAGGAAGTGGGACGAGATATCCCTGGACTTCGTGATGGGTCGTCCACATACATTCAGTGGTCATCACACGATATGTTTGATCATCGACCAACTCACCATGTAGGCCCACTTCCTACCGATCAAAGAATTGGGTTCTGTATATATCTTCAGAGGACTCTATATTAAGGATATTGTGTGGTTACATGGATTACCCTTGAAAATTATCTCTGATTGTGATGCACGTTTTACTTCCTGGCTTTGTAAGGGGTTGAAGGATGCTTCCGGGAAACAACTTCATTTGAGAACCGCCTTCCATCACCAGATGTATGGCCATACTGAGTGGACCATTCAGACCCTTGAGGAAATGTTGCGTACTCGTGTCATCGACTTCGATCGCAACAGGGAGGATCACGTACCTACTGTAGAGTTTTCATAAATCAACAGTTATAACTCCACCATAGGTATGACAACTTTTGAGGTATTGTACGGGAGAACATATAGCTCTCCTTTGTGTTGGACTGAACTAGAGGAGTCATCACTAGTGGGACCTGAGATGGTATGGGATACCACAGAGAAGTTTTGGATCATCTAGGAGCGAATAAAGTCTGCACAGAATAGGCATAAGTCATTTGCCGATATGATACAAAGACCTCTGGAGTTCCAGGATAGCGATCACATAGTTCTACGTGTCCCACCCCTGAAAGGTCTAAAAATATTTTGTTGAGGCGACAAGTTATCTCTGAGATTCATCGAACATTTTCAGGTCATCAGCAGAGTTGGTGAGGTGGCTTACAACTTAGCTCTTCCACCTCAGTTGCATCGGGTGCATAACGTCTTCCACGTATCCCAGTTGAGGAGATACATGCATAACCCTTCTCACATCATCGACCATGGGGAGATTGACTTTGACGAGGGGGAAACGTTTATGGAGGTTCTAGTGGAGATTGAGGATCGAGAGGAGTGGGTCCTTGGTGGATGGTCGATACCTCTTGTTCACATTCGCTGGTAGCATGAGAACCTCCAAGAGAGAACATAGGAGCGGGATGCTCAGCTACGTGCTTTGTACCCCAACTTGTTTAACTCGTTTCTGTTGAGCCTTATGGGGATGAAAATCCCTGAGGTGGTGAGAATATAAAGACCCTAAATTTACATGTATTTTTTTCAATATATGGGAATTTTTCAAGTTCTCCAAAATTGATGACGCATGATTCTGAGCCCCATAGTACTCGGAATGAATTTCAGATCTATTTTATGAGTATGTTTAGTAAACGTGCGACTGGGTTTTTCGAAATTTTGAAATGGGGCTCGAAATTATAATCTGAGGGCACCGCTGAACTCGTAGCACCGATTTTCACTTAAGGAGACTTTCACCTCGACAATAGTGTGTCGAGAGTGAATGATAGATTATCAGTTTTTTGTGAATGAATAAAATAAAAGTAAACTTTTGTAGCATTATTAATATTTTGATTGATAAAACCACCATGTGGAAGTTGGGATGTGGGGACCACAAGACCATAACCTCCCATGAGAGGTTATTGGGGTGGGAGCCACCTGAACCTAACCTCCCATTAGATTTTATGGTGGTATAGACCACCCGAGGTCGAAACCACTTGAACTCCCTATTAAGTGGAAAAAACCTCTCAAGCCCCCCTCAATAATTTTGACGAGCCTCTTCACTTACTCAAAATTAATTAAAGAAAATTCACCAGAATAAATTATGCCAACCCACCTCCTTTAATTATTTGAGCCAACAAATCAATTATTTAATTAAAATAATTTGAATATTATGACTATCAATTAATAGTTATTTCAATCTATTAAATTGGGATACCATTTTCATTTTTGTGGAATTGGGGAGAGAAGGATCTATTAGATAACATCACTCCAATGAAGAACATATTCTTAGAATGAGTAACACTCCACCAATGAAGAACGCTCCACCGATGAAGACATTCGACCTCCTTCTATCTTCTTCCTCAGAACTTCTTCTAACATAGGACATCCTCATCTACAACGTATTTTTGACCGTACATCCTTCTCCCATCAACGAACAACCCGAGATAGGGTGAAACTTTTCGTGATAATACTTTTCCAATATTATTTCTATGGTCTGATTTGTGGTTTGAGAATGAAACATTGAGGGAAGTTGTCAGCTTGATGTTCTTTTTTTTTGTTGAGCCATATGCTACCACTGTAAGCGTAGAGGGTGTGGGCCAAACTAACATGGCCTGATCCCCCTACGTCTTTCTTCTTTTTGGTGTTCAATGGAATGAAGGAAGATGACAAAGGTGATGAAGGCAACAATGCTGCCACCCTCGGCCGCTGCGACCTGCGTCACTCCCGCGACACTCCGACGTCCGGGCCGAACCATCCCCATGCCCTCACCACGCCGCACCACCCCGTGGAGAACCAGCCCTGCTCCACGGCTTGCATCACTTTCCGGCCAAGCCACCTCGGTCATTTCACCCACAGGTTGCTCCTCTCGTAGGCCACGCCACCCACTAGCCGTGCCCCCTGCTGGACGAGCCACCCTAGTCGCGCTACCCGCCAACGGCACCGCCCGACGGCTGAGACACCACGACCAAAACGCCCACCGGTTGCACCCCCCCTTCTTTGACGCCCCGACTCACATCTCATGCCGGCCTCCCAAGCCTCCCGCATGCCAAATGGTTCCTTGTCCGAACCGGCCCGCACCTCTCGTAGAGCCCTTACTGAACTGGCCACACACCATCGTGGCGCCCCCGCAGCTGAGCCGCCACGGGGTACCCACTTGCTCTGCATAACCTACTGGCTCGGTGCAACCACGCGGACCTCATAGCCTACCTTATCGCCTAGTGGACTGGGCCACATCAAAAACCAAGCCTGACCCATTCTAGGTTGGTCAGGGTAGGTCCGACCGGGTCGGACCGGACCCGGGCCATCTACGACCCAGTTACCCTCTTTCAGCCATATCTTTGGTATCAGATGTTCTTTTGATGAACTGTCAGAGGCGATTGAAATATTTGAGTTTGACATTACCTTTTAATATACCCCGATAGAGTTTTGTGTATTGTTGAGAGACATCCAGGTTGGATCGAGTATGAATCCAACTGGGCCCCCAAGACTAAAAGGCTAATAACTCACATATCGTGCATCCAATTGAGGCGCTGTCTATTGCATTCAGACCCCTATGATGTGGAAGACTATTGAGATACTTGTATGTTGGAGAATCAACTAGTAGTTTGTGGAGAATATCCTCCCAGAGAAGAGTGAGCATAGTGCGAAGACCTAGTATCCAACTGAGACCTGAAAACTGCTGACCATTTCGATTTGGAGTGACTAGACTTGCCCAGTAGGAAGCGCCTTGGTGTAGTGGAAGACGCAGAGTGGGGAGCGACTTGGTGTCATGGCAGACCCATGGTACATGACTAGAGGAGTACCTCAGTAGGCTATGAGGGGGAGCGCACTTAGTGACGCGACATACTGACGGTGGGGAGCACGCTTGGTGACGAGGAAGATCAACGGTACTCGACAGTTGGAGTACCTTAGAAGAATAAGGATAGTGGGAAACATGCTTGGTGATGTGGCAGGCCCACTGTACTCGATAGAGGAGGAGCTCTCCAGCAGCTTTGGTGTTTGAAAATGTGAATGGGGATGTCACTCGATACTATCCATAGATTAAAAACCTATTTGAGGTGAGTCGTTACTTCTATTTTTTCCTCATGATTGAGATGAATTACCTGATAACTTAGGCATATGTATGAACATATACCTAATTAATGTTATCTATTGATTTCATAATTTTTGGTTTTTCCTTGTTGGATTTTTTGAGACCTTAGTGGTATTGGGGTCCCTACAGAGTATCATTATACTCATCCCGACATGGGCTATGCCTGCACCATGTTGTGTTGGATGCAGATGACAGAAAACCCTGACAGAGGCTGAGACAACCAAGACTGGTTGGTGCACGGAGGTGGACCATACGACGTGTTGGTATGTGGTGAAGAAAGATGGAAAAGAATTTCTACAGAGACTATATATACCTACCCTTCAGGTGGGAACCCCAGATGATGATACAATAGCTGTCTTTCTCATTCTTCAGTTGTATTGCATTTCAGTTTTACATGTAATTTAAAGTTGGGCTGCAATTCTGACCAATTTTCACTTACTGTACTCACTTTTTTACTATATAGTTGTCTTGTTTTCGTATCATGAATTGTTCTTTTTTGTGTGTGTTATAGGTTATAAAGGAAATGCCTTCCCAGTTTTAGGGAATTACGCCTTTGGTGCTAGTCACCATCCCCTGGCCTATGGAAGGCGGGAATGGGGTAGTCACGACACGGGCCCTAGGGGACGGGTTGTGACATATATCATAAGCGGGATAATAAAATAAACTACTGTGATTTAATTATCATTATATGGTTATTGGATCACATCAACTCATTTGTACTATTATATATAAAATAATTTCTTAAGATTTTAATTTTAGCATTTAAGGAATAATAATTATGTTGTCCTATAAATGGGTGGATGAAATATAATTAAAATATAATGAATCCACAATATTTTCTTTTATTACTATTTATTAAAGTAGTATATTTAACATATTGATGAACATAAATTCAATATGGCATGTTTAGAGGTTTAGTTTTATGAAATTACATATTATTTTAGGAAAACAAATTATTATTTTTGATAACTAGAGGTAAATATGAAGATGTAACATTTAAAATTTTTCTTGTGAGGAGAATATCATTGTGACCATGTAATTAAAAATTAGCTACAATGATTGTATCTTCATTATCACTATTGAGAATTTGGAATCTAATAATGATGAACCCCTATAAAATAATCAGTGGTTAAATAATCTATTTTATCAGTATAGGATAGATCCGCAGATTCCAAGAGCTCACCATTAGCTTGGGGAAGATTATTGACCATATATATTTTTAAATATAACACCCAAAAATGATAATTCTAATATAATGGGAAATATATATTATATGTAAATAAGTTTAATTATTTATTTATGATTTTAATTTAGTATGTGTAAATATATTAAAAAATATGTATATATTGTTATATATTTGATTATAAATAACATCATGTTGTAAAAACCTATAATATTTCTAATCCATAATATCAATATGAATGTAACATCTTAGAATAAATTCAGTCCCCACTAAAAAACACTGATAAATGTGTACTGCTAAGAGTTCTTTTTTAAGCGCTGTTAAAATTACCCATTATCAGTGAATTTTTTAGTACTGTGAAAGGGAGTCATTATGGATACAGATTTTTGTGGTACTATAAGAATCAATTAACAAATAATGAAATCATAAATATAATATGATAAAAATAACTGTAGCCATTCCTTAACTATTGGATTTTTCATCCTTAATGAGTTATTATATTATTACAGCGGAACCACCTTTAAAATTTCTTTATCCAGAAAAAATAAATAATCCACAAAAATGTAAGATATTTAATGTAAAATATTCATTACTGATAATTTCTTTTCAGAAAAAAAATAAATTTTATTTTTCTCTAAAAAAATAAATCATACATAGTAACAAAGAAATGTATTCTTTTAAATTTTGTATAAAAACATTCCACAATCTATAGAAAAAAAATATAAAAAAATGTTACCAATCATAATTTTGAAACACGAGGATTCCAACCCCTTAAAAAAATTTCTATCGAGTTTTGGAATTAGAAAATCAAGTAAAACTAAAAAGGTATATAGCGGAAAACATGATTATTATATGACTCATCCACATCTATACTCTCATATAAATTATTTCAAAAAAACACATTAAATTAACCACCAATCAAACAACAACCCATGAAATATAACCATTTACATATATATATATATATATATATATGCAAAATAATGGATTATTAAGAAACATATAGAGTGAAAATATGAAATATCCATATATTCAAAAGATTCAAGTGGCTTTGAATCCAGACATTTTAAATCGTCACCATATTTATTCAATCTCAAACATATCCTCATATATGAATACTAATTTATAAAATTACATGACTTTTCATATAGAAAATTTGTAAAAATTAGTAGAATTATCATTCACTTATACTATGTAATATTCATAAACATAAGAAGATTATGAAGCACATTCCCATGAACCAACTTGAGTTTCTCATCCACCAATCACCCCAAAAAGCTTATTAAAAGGCCCATAGGACGTCCAAACCCCCATGGGCAGGTGAAAAGTACAATCAAATCATAAAAAACTCATGGAAATTATTTCATCCATAAAATAATTAATATTGTAGGGGTAATTATGTCAAAATGTTTTCCATCGTGCATACATACGATGGATTCCAATGATAAAAAAATAATCATGTATAATGAGATAATAAGACATGAATAAAAAATCACTCTCAAATTTATCTATAATGCAAGAAAACGCCATAATTATTCCATATCCCTAACACCTCATGCATAATCACAACCAATAATGGAAGGAACAGAAAACATGTATGGATGACGCAATAAGGGAAACTAAATAAAACAAAACAACCCACATACCCTTGTGTGACTCTATGAGACACCATAGAACCTCAAAACAAGCATGATCCATGAGAAATAAATTGTTGAACAATAACCTGAAATGAAAATATGCTAGAACGTAATGTCTATCTTGGTATCCTCCCCATTCCCCATACATAATCAATAAAAAGGAAAACAGTTTAGTTATAGTTAAAAAATACATATTTATTATAACTTTTTGGTATGTGAGAACATGAAATATAAATATAATGTCTAATATATTTTTTAAAACATCAACACTAATTTTATTATATGAAATTGTCACATTAAAATGATTTTATTAGACTAAGCCTAATTCAAACAAATCAATAATTTTTAAATTCACATTAAAGTATTTTGATATAAATTAAAATAAGGAAATTAAAAATATTATTTATAAAAATTATCCTTTAATTTTATAAAATATGTAATTATTAGTGCATAAGAAAAATAAAGACACAAGCATAAAAAGGAAAGTAAAAAATTTATATAGAACAGACCCTAGATTACCAGATCTGGTTCCTTATGTTATTACATTGGAATATAAAAAATGAATATGCAACCCAAAGGACTGAGTGGTTTGGTAGATTGGAAACATGATTATTATATATGTTCAAAATTAAAACATTAAATAAAAAACAACGTATAATTTTTATTGGGAATATACACAGCTATATGATTATCCATAATGTTCATCCATAAAAAAATTCATTACGTCAAGATAAAATGAATCATAATAAAGGTGTGATCTCAAATTTTCATTAAGGGTAAGTAATATAGTAGAATATATCATAAACAGAAACATTAGACAATGTAAATAACTAAAAACACATGCCTTTAACAATAAACTTCAATACGTTATGGTAGGAAGAAGAGCTGAATAAAAAAATATGTTAATAAGACATAATCATGGGTATTCTACTTCTCGAATAACCACATGAACCATAAATACTATCATCATAATAAGATAATTCATAATACGGAACATCATAACCATACCGTCAAGACCTCGTGCTAATACTATAAATAACCATATTGCAAGGCCATGTGCCAAGATTGTAGTTTGTCTCATTAGACCTACAGATGTACTGAGAGGGATTAGAAGTCCCCACTCAACACTTAGTATGTCAAATGCATTCATAATATGAATTTGGATAATCATAAACAACAGATTAATTCATATTGAAACTATCCTATTGAACGTAAATAACTTTCCTCGAACATTAATCATAAACACTAACAATTCGAAGTAAATTGGTGAATAATTTTATGATAGCATATCAGCAACAAAAATAATCATAAACCATTAAATTAAATGTGATTGATGATATAACACAATATTATTCCCAATAATACATAGTAATAACCATTAGTGTTGAAATATGTTAAGATACTCTTATAAAATCATGAAGTAATTCTTGAGATAAATACTCTTTTACTTTGAAAAGATGATATCTTTTGGAATAATAATTGTATAAAACAATAGTTGAATTAAGACAAAATTTTAATAATAAAAAGATAGATTTTATAAATATAATTGTTTATAAATACATATTATAGAGGTCCCTTGAAAATATATAGGAATTTAAAAAATTCCCTTGAATCCGGATTTTATTTTTGAATAAATTTTGAAACGTTCTTTTAAGACATGTATCTCGACAAAAAATAAAGAAGTCATCTGGTAGGTAAACATATATAGAAAACTAAAACAGAAAATATGATATTTAAATAATTATACATTTTATTTTCATTGATATAAGTTGGCAATAAAAGTAACCAGAATGAATATGGAGTTTTGGGTGGAAAACCCTTACATTAAGTCTGAATTTTCCTCTCTTCACCTTATGATCCTGTAGAAGAATATTAGACTGATTAATAAATTAATTTATAAACTATTATACGTTTATTTATTTCATAATATTTTTTTTGTTCATTTATGTCCTTATTGATATGTTATATTTTTGAATTTCGCCATTCTCACGGGTTCATTTTCATGATTTTCATAATAAGTTCTCTTGTTTTTAAGTAACGGAGTTCATGTAGAAATGATGTATATAACTATAATTTAATTTATAAATTATTTATGAAAACAATATATTTTAATGTTCATTAATATCATTTGGTTACATGGAATGAGGATGAATCATTAGATGAAATATTAATGACAATCACTTAGATTATATTAGAGATATTTTGATTATTAGGAACTAGTTTGGTCATATGAATTAAATGTTTGTACCTATACTGGTTCCTAAATATTAAATACGTTATAATAAATATATTATATCTTTTTTAAAACATAAAAAATATTTCATGACCAGTATTTATGTTTAAATTTAATAAATTAACTTCATCATCCACGTAGTTTGTAAATTGGGACCTCATGGAATATAATTTTGAATATAAAATAAAATAGAGGGTAAGGATACTAATGATGGATCTTCCATTCACATTATATAATTCCAGTATATAGATTAAACTGAATTTATCATGGTAATATATATATTTTAGGTGTGCATAGGATAAAAAAATAATTGAAAATGAAATAAAATTGAAATAAATAGAATGTGAATTTACCTCTTGAATCCACCTCCATGAGAATTGTTTTAAGTGAAGAAGTTTTGTACTTTTAGAAATACCATGTGATATTGGATGTAGGGATTTAATAGGGAAGTGTATTTTGGAATATGAATGAATATATTCAAAGGATATAAGACTCTAGAGAAGAGGGTGTGTGGGGGTGGGGTTTTATTGGAGGAGAAGAGTGGTTTCTCATTATTTTACTCATTATTTTATTATTTTAAAAGACAACCAATATTATTGATTCATGTGACCAAGAATAGTAATATGTTCATGGGAATTTGAACCATGTGTTCTCACATTAGTCATGATTATATGAATATTGAATTTAACTGATAGTATATATTAAAATGCTAAATTACCGTATTTTACTATTCATCCAAAATTTGAGATTTCATAAAATCCCAAAAATTCACCCTAACAACTTTTAGATGAGTAGAAATCAAAAATGAACTCCATTTATTGAACATAATTTTATAAATATTATTAATTTAATTATTAAATAAATTAATACATTATTTAAAAAATAAAAATTTTAAATATATGATCACCCATATAAACTATGAGTTTCCTTTGAAAATTAATTTATTGATATAATTTTTCTTTGTAAATTCAAATCCACTAATAAAATACATTATAGAATTTTATCGGAATTTATTTATTCGTGACTGTGGAAAAATATATCTATAACATTTATTATAAAGTAAAGGACCATTGTTTTTTTGGAATCCAAATAAAAATTAGTTTAAAATTTTAAAATATTCAAAAAATATATTGCATAACATGGTAGAGATTTAAAATATGGTCTAAAGTGAAGAAAGAATGGTTAAATATTTTTAAATAGTTATACAAATGAGAAAACTAGACATAATGAAGATAAAATAAATTCCCTTGAAAAAATCTTCTAAGAAAGTTTCAATGAAGTATTCTCATGTTCTAGGTACAAAAAATTCACTATTAAAAACACCCCTTATAATTAGGTCTTAGTTAATATGTAACAAAAAATAGAATGAAGAGGAAACTAGTAGAAATGAGGAATAACTATCAAATAGATGAGAAACTGCGGTGTTCCTTAATGATCCAAAATTAAATCACAAATAAATCCCATGGAATCACAATGATAGGGAAATGAACAAATGATAATAGGTGGATTTAGGGATACGCTAGTTGGTTCATCCCATTAATATGGGTGAGGGTGAGGATTTAATTTAAGTGGGGAAAATAGGAATTCTCAAAAATATAAACCTTGGTGTATCTAACTCTTTGAAAAACATTGTTCCGACTAAGAAGGTGCTACTAGAGGACCTTGATCATGGATTATAGGAAAGTCGCATGGTTAAAATTATTATTTGCTAATTGTTCAATTAAATTTTTTAAAATTTGTATATCTATCACCTAATTTCTATAATGTTAGAAATAAATTTTCCACAAACCATGAAACATGAATAATACACAAAAAACATCAAAATTCAAGGTAATTGAACATAGAGATATAGGGAAATAATTGAGACTAAAAAATATATAAAACGAATAAATTAAATTAAAAAATAGAATAAAGCCATGGTCAAGGTGTGATAATTCTCCAAAACATAATTAGTTTTTCCTTCGAGATACTTGAATGAAATTAATGATTCATAATGAAATTGATTGAAACCCCCCAAATAAGTTCATGATTCGAGAAACATGAATATTAAAATAAATTACAACCAATGATTGATGACTCTATCCTAAATGTTGAAATGGGGCACACAAATATTGTCTAATTCCATCATCATAGTTAACCATAATAGACATTATTATATTTCATCAAAGACTCAACATAAATATAATGATATCCAAACTGGGAAAATTGTGGAAATTATAAGCCACAACCAGAAAACCCAAGAAACACCACAAATCAAAGGGAATGATGGAAAAAAACCCAAAAACCCAGATAGAACAACCCACGACACAGACATAGACTGGTGATCAACCCCCTTCCTTTGGTGGGTGTTGTTTGGAAAGAATCAAAACATATAACCCTACTCAATACCATATATACATCACAAATATGAAAGGAATATGCTTAGTAAAGTAAAATTAAATCTCAAAAAAAGGCTCATCAATGGACGTCTCCCCATCATATTTAAATTATTATAATACACTAAAAATCCAAAATAAAAAATTCATTTCCAAAAATGAGAATGATTAAAATCACCACAAGGGATTAAATATTCCTAGAAAAGATGAAATTCATTCCATGGACACCATTGATATATAGTAGTTCCACAATAGTAGTCCATATCAACTAGATCTCATATATTCCATTATAAACATGATCAAATGATTTATGTCACCGTAACCATGGAAAACCCAAGAAATCCATCTGGGACAATACAATACATGACAATAATTACCTCAAAATATAAATTCATAGATGATAATAAAAAATTATAACCTTAAAATAGAGGTTGAAGTGGAAGTAACTTGGGGAATATATCTAAAAACTATGAATCCTAGTGAACCCAACTGAATTACCAATGCCCCGGCTAGGATGTAACCTACACTATGGGTAAAAATGACCCCTAATACCATATTACACAACTAAGGCTTCCAAATCACAACCCCTCACAAATGAAAAAAATAACAAGTCTAACGTCCTTGTGTGAAAAAAGCACCTAAGACCACTAAGGAAAAAATATCTCAAAAATGATCGACATTCCACAAATAGAATGCATGTAAAAATCCAAGGAGAATAATGAACCAATTACCACATTATAATATCCAAAAAATACATGGATTGACATGAAAAAAATAAAAAAAGAGATAACCATAACCATACTAAAATAAGAATACACATAACAAAATATAAGGAAGGAATTCAGCAGGTATGACAATCATCCTATTAATCCAATACATTATGAGAGAAAAATTAAAGGTAACATATCGATTAAGACTAGATAAAAGATATTTATCAACTATAATCAATTAAATTAGAATTACATTTATATATGTTCTTTTAAATACAAACACAAAATCTAAAGACACCCTTTTCAAAAATTTCCTCATCCATTTTTAAAACAAATCAATTTCACGTAAAATGCTTGAAAAGTGTTTCCAAGAAACATTTACACAATAATTGATCGACCCCATTTTTAAAAGAGAAAAAATAAACCAATTTAAAATTTAAAATTTTAAATAAAAAAATTAATTTCATATAGCCTCAATGAATTAATATAAAACATTCCTACATAAAAACCAAAATATTATTTTCCAAATTCATTTATCGAGAATTTTACTAGAATTTCAAAAAAAATGATTGATCAATATCATTTTAAATGTTCTGATTACCAAATATAAATTTTATATTTTTATTTTAAAAATAATTTATAATTAAAAGTAAAATAAAAAATTACTAAAATCAGTGGAACAACATTAAATTTTCACATACTTAATTTTAAAACCACCTTCTATCACTTAATATCCAATACCAATTTTTTAGAAAAATATAGTTATCAAAATGATTATCAATTTTTTTGGTAAAACCTAGCCTAAATAGCATTTATTCATCATTCATTACATAAAACTTATGAAAATAATTAATATATGAAAATAATTTCATCTCACTTGAAGGAACCCAAAATGTTTATTTCAAAACCCCAAATTTTTTCATTGAACCCACCCTTACACTACAAAACATTAACAAACATTAAACAAAAACTCAAAAATTATTTAAATACGGGTCCGCAGACGAAATTAATTATGAAGGAACTATATTCTTATCAAAACCATTTTTTCCGACATCCAATATTCATATTTTTTATTAAATCATTTTAGGAAAACTCATTTATTATAGTGGAAAATAATAACATGAACATTTAAAACCATTATTTGATAATTAAAACTAAATTTGAATACCAAAAACACGATAATTAATTGATTAAAATTAATAAAAAAGAAAATAAGTCCAAAATGTAATTAAAATATAGACTAGTGTCTATGTGCTATATAGAACCATGGATTTGTGGACCATCTGCCAACTATAGAAATAGTGCTAAGATTCACAATGAATCATGGTCTCAAACTCCATATGCCTTTAGAAGCCTTGATATCTCACCATGAACCACCACTTCACTCTCGTTATCATCACCCAAAATAAAAGATGACCAAACGAATCACATATCAGAAGTAAATTATAAAATCATAATAATCAAGACTAAATATTTGAATTTCCTTCACAAATCAAGGTATCATATGTAAAATGGGTTGATAGATTCATTATTTACTTACATATGGTGTTTCAATAGTCCTATATCCAATTTAACTAATACACCAAAATAATCATGGGTTCTATAAGAACCAATTACCGTATAAGATCATAGGATCTAAAACTATTTTTTATGAACTAACCTGAATTTATCATTTTTTGGATGCGAAAAAAAAGCCATGGAATGTCTTAATGGGTGGCCACGATCCACGTAGGTTGAAAATACACAATAGGGATTATGAAAATTTTCATTGTGGATGAATTCTTGTATAAAATGACTTTAATTAATAGTGTAAAACATACTAAAAACACTATAATGATTCATATATACATTTGATGCTCATGTAGAATCAAATATATGAGAATAAAGAGAAAATAAATAAAAAAACACACAATTTCCACCAAATTCCTCAAAATAATCAACCCCATTTATTGATCATCGATAACAATACACACATAAAAACCACCCATAGAGAAATTATGGAAAATATGGATGGATGATTTCACCGATGAAACATTGGAAACTAAATAAAATAATAATAATAAAACATTAAAGTTACACTATGAGTAACCAACCACTCACAACCCGAAAATACTCCTTGAGAAATCAAAAGATGAAATAGACCATAATATGTCTATAAGTGTGAGCATGGAGGCCCTCCCCACACCGTAATCATAATCATAACAAATAGAACACATTTCAATATAGTTTGAAAATTCATTTATAAAATCTGTTTTTGGATTCCAATCCGACGAAAAATTTATATCAAGTATATTGAATCTTATAGAACATACACTTAAATTTTATTAAATAAAAAAAATTAAATTTTTTTACCTTATCTAAGAATAATTTAATATAATAATTTTTATTAAATTCATTTTAAAGTAGTGTATTTTAATGAAAACAAATTTGTTCAAAATATTTATTAGAAAATCCTCATTCCATTTTATAATATTTAATATTTTGGGAATAAGAAAAAATTACACCAGCATAACAAGTAAAAAATTATCATGTGAACCTAGGATATTAGGGGATAAAATAAGACATGACAATAAACATACTAAATATGAATTATTCTATATAACAACAACCTTTGATAAAACTCAACATTTCCTTACCCATTTTAATTTAGTGGTAAAATTAAAAAAAATAGAGCATAGTATCTATTGAGGATAGTACATAGATCATGATCTTAAACACATGTAGCATTATTACCTAGATGTGTCACCTAACAAACCATTTTTATTTTTTCATAAAAATATAGGTGATAATGTCACTCATTACAAAATTACAACAAAATATAAGTAAACACTCACTCACCTTTGAATAACAGTCACAACAACAACAAATATCATTCATTTGGAAAAAGAATGAATAATAAAATATCACATTTAGAGAAATAAATATATACTACATATCACGCTTAAAAAAATAAATGGCACTTTCTTCATGGTGAGCTTTAAAACTATTTCATTATTCATCAAAATGGATTTGTAATATTATTTTAGAAACTATGTTATAAAAAATTCTTTAATAAAAACACACAAATAACAGGAAATATCAACATAAAAAACTCAACCCACATTCATTAAAGTCCAATAAAACCGTTAAAACAATGATTTTTTTTTAAAGACTGGTTAAAAGAACTATAAATAATTTTATAATAGTAATTATCCTAATAAAACGAAAAGATGATTGTTATGAAATTAATGGGAGGGGTAGTTGTTAAGGAGATTAAAATAACATATTTTAATATAAAGGAACTCGATATTATGTTGAAATAATGTGAAATGTGGTTTCCATTTTCAAAAGTATCAAAGTATTATATTTTACATATCATTAGTTATTTTAAATATGGGTCAAAACCAAGAAATCATAATTCAATAATTTAAATGAGTTATGTAAAAGAAAAGGCATAACTTAATCAAGATAGAATCATGTTTCTTGATGAGTTTTAAAAGAAAATGTTTTATAAAGATCATAAATATTCCTAGGTACTAATGCTAACCAATAAGAATCAAACCCTTATTATTAAGGCTGATCCAAAGAGGAGGACAATAAGGGGGAGATGAAGAAGCATGATAAAATAGGAAATGAGGAAGAAATTAATAGGAAAGAAGTTAATAATTTGAAGATACAAACTCCAATCATGAATAAACCCCATGGAATTTCCAATATAAAAATAGGATAGTAGATAAAGAGGAATGATTGAGGATCCTGAGGTGGTTAATCATGAAAATATGTGAATGAGTTGTGAGGGTGAGGATTTAATTTTAGTATGGGTAGAATAGGGATTCCTAAAAATTAAAACATGGTGATATCACATATTATGGACACACGATTGAACAAACTCTGAATGCCTCAATGGGGTTTGTAAGGAATGATGCCAGATCATATTAATTTTGTTCCAATTATGTAATTGGATCTTAAAAAATATGTAGTCAAGTAACATGGTTGATGCAATATTAGTAATAATTGTCCACATAACTACGCAATATGAACTAGACACCGAAAAATTTAAACATTCAATCAAATTATACCCCTAGGGAGAGATAAATAGTAGAGAATCAAGAATAAATAATTAAAATACAATAATAATTGAAAATTGAGGTTTTACTATGACACATATGTATTAATACAATAGTTCGATTTTAGCTATAGAAAGGAAAATGATGGATCAAAAATTAAAAAATAATTCAAATATGTATTTTTTTAATAGAAAATGATTCATGTCATAAATACCCCAATACATACCATACTAAAACAACTTAATAATTTAATCCAAATTACATTTTCATAATTTTAATAATTGCAC
Organism: Viscum album; assembly: GCA_963277665.1. Classification (NCBI taxonomy): domain Eukaryota; kingdom Viridiplantae; phylum Streptophyta; class Magnoliopsida; order Santalales; family Viscaceae; genus Viscum; species Viscum album. Next base: position 824,631,553 of record OY728162.1, read on the forward strand.
TGTCGGAATGTGAGATACTTTTTCGCAGTTTGTCACTTTTTATTTATATAAATGAGAATGAAGAAACCAAAATAAAATAATTAATTCAAGGAATTTCTCCTGAAAACATTTAATCAATTCACATCTAATCAATTGAGGGATTATAATAGATCACAACATAACAATAAAAAACTAGGTATTGTCTTACTTTTCAATACCTCACCATCTGGAACACACGAACATATATCCATGTTAAACCAAAAAAATCATATACCAAATCAATATTATATTTGAATAAAATAACCACTATTTGAAATTTATTAAGATCCCACAATATATCAATATATAATGTATTTCATTAGTTAATCAGTTGATACCCCCAATCTCACTTGTACTTCCAATTTTAAATGAATCTTCATTAAGGTAATAGGAGACACTATATACCAGAACTGTAAAACTAATGATCAATGATTAATAGGTAAATAAATAATTCACTTTGTATTACCTACATTAATGAAATTTTTTAAATATCTCAATTCCATATGGATATGATTTATTATAAAATAATTATTTAATTTCAACTATTTTATCACTAATTCATTATATTATTGCAATGAAATACACATTTCATTGATTGTCTCTCCATATTGTAGTTTAAATATGTTTAACACTATCATATACATGTATAAATCATAAAAATAATTGTATAAATCTACAACATCTTGGTTTATATCTATCTTATAATTATCATCATCATTATATGATAATAATATTATATTATAATTATATTCAAATAATATTATTGATTTACTCTTACCCATAATATAATAAGAATTTATATGCTGCTTAAGAAGATCTTATCAAAATCATATAAAATTCAGTAAAGTGAATTACTACACACATAATTTCATCCCAATAATCAAATAATAATTTATGAATTATGATTCCAAATAAATTTCAGCCAACATAATCCTATATCAAATTAAAAAAATATTATATCTAGTTTTCCAATATATTATGACACCTGTAAAATGAATCAATAAATTCACTATCACTCAGCTTTAGATGCAATAATAAAGTAGATATTTACATGTTTGGAATAATTATACCACCCACTACTGTCATTAATAATGGTTGATAGTATATTAGGAACCCATTCCTTATATCAAAAGTAGACGGTCTTGAATACATATACCTGACCATGATAATATTAGTCCAAGCCCAAGAATTTATCGTAATAAAACTAGGGAGACATCAATATCACATATCATAATAACATTAAACTATTCATCATTACATCCTAAAGATCATAAAAAATATACATAATCAACATGATAATATGAATTCAATTTCTTATCTATATACTCTATTGGGTTTTCAATATCGCAAGTCTTCACTGTACCATTAAAAAATAACAAAATCCCTTATAAAAAATTTGTCATGCCTAAACAAGAAGTATCACAACCAAACTCATATAGTTTCCATATAAGTAGAATATTTTGAATAATTATACTATATACATATCAATTAGATAGTTTCATATCTCTGTTAATCACCAATAAATCTCCTCAAAAATGATTTTATGGCAACAAAATTTCGTTATGATAAAAGAATCCATCTAAATATTTTATTGGTAAATTCCACTACATATCTCAAAAATATATTTTTTTGATGGCTTACTATCAAAACATATCCAATTCATATAATGTAATATACTTATAGAATGGTTATAGGTGAGGTTACTCAAAATATAGACCCAAGATATTTATCATATCACAATAAACAACAGTTAAAACTCTAATTGATTGAACTTGTGTGATAAAACATTAAAATACATGTACAAGTCCTTAATGTTTTGAAAAAAATATATGCATGATTTCTAAAATATTACATAATTAATAAAAACAATATTAGATAAAATAAATGAAACAATGATATCTCTCTACATGTATGTAAGAAATTAAAAATCAAAATAAAATTTTGAGAAAATTGAAGTGTTTCATATCAATGTTTTAATTTTTTTTGAACTAGATATAATTTGAAGATAAGATCGGGCATAATAGTTCTCAAATTCATTAATGGATCACATATGAGAAATTTAAGTATGATAAACATAAAGTGAACAATATCATAGTCATTCATGTAATCCCAACATACTCAACTCGGATTCAAACTATTTTATATTGAATGAACCAAATAATGAACCCTTTAAATCATACACACAATCACAATAAAGTCATATTTTATTATCAGTATACTAGTTTTTTTTTCTTAAAAATTATGTTTTTTACAATACATGTATCATAATCATAAGAATAGAATCTTTATCCAAGAAGAAGAGGTAACCTGATATCATTTTCTCTTTATATGTCTCTCTAAATTTAGATAGAATTCATGGGAAGACTTCGATTAATGGAAATTATGTACCTAAAATTTAATGGGAATTAAATATATTTTTATAAAGGGGGAAATGTTTTATTTTAGTGGATTAAGATCTTTTAATATTAATAATCCTCAATCCTAACCCAAAATTTCATTTATGACCTTATTAAATTATTGAAAATGTAAAATTTATTTCACTAGTAACATGTAATAATTTATCATAAAATGTGAAGAAATAAGTTCCACTAACTTAGTTTATTCCTCTCAAATATACATAATAAAACATGAATAATTTTTATTCATTAAAAAACTATATTCTTATATCTAATTATTTAATACTGAATAAATTATTATTACATTGATAAATATATTCAATTTTAATTATTCTAAACTTGATTTACATATAATTGTAAATTTTTATTCATTTACTTATGATCATTCAAACTAAGCTATTAACCAAATGATAGAATTGATAGGAACTTCATCCTAAACTCAATTTCAGTAGAATTGTGGAAACATATCGATAAACATTGTTTGTGAAACTATTGTAACATATATAAAGAATTTTTGCCATTTTTTTATAGACTAAGAGGTGTTTATAAATAAACCATGGCCCCTAATGATATCGATATTTGTTCATATCAATAAAAACATCTTATTAACACATAATTTCTATTATAATGTCTTCATCATGAAATATATCATAATGATGGATGGATACTTTATTTCATTATAATATATTTTTTTATTTATCCATATTTGACTTTACTCAATTCACTTTCCTTCATCTATGATGGACTTGAATTTATTCATGTTACTGCAATCCTAGTTGAAGTCCTAGAGATATCATATTACAATATCAATATGTGATAAATCCCATCTTGGTCATTCAATAAATTTTATAATATTAACAACACACTAGATGATACATACCTACCCAAATACATAAAATTTAGTGGTTTTATAAAGGCACCCAAAATACATGGTGTTATAATTGGATATAATTTCCTCATGATCTATAATATTCAAGATCAAAATGTGTGAACTTCATGAGTAGAATACTCAATGATTGCACTATAAGAAAAACATCATTTGTGACGGTTTATTTGAAGAAGTTAAAAAACATCACTAATTAAACATGCATCGCTCTTACCAGTTCAACCAACATTATTATTGGTAGTCAACTATAATCACAATGTAATTAAATATTAGTTTCGATTATTTTAAAACACAAAAAAACATATTTTTATATCAATATTTATTCAAAAACCTATATTATTTAAACCCATTTATCATCGTATCATCACCTCTACATCTTATTGATCTATCACATGAATCCCAATGGTCCTCCATACCATGAAAAAACATCCCCAACACGTCATCCACTATCCTCATACTATATTACCATGATTCTTTCATCACCTTTTCATTCTTCCTATAAACCACAAATTATATTTTCCAATATCCTCCTACCATTATTCTCTATAAAAAATCATTATTTGATGTGGGTTATCCTTCTGTATAATATTACACATTAAATTGTTACCCTTCTCTGTACACTTATTTTGTGTAAAACGTTTGTTTCTTGAAGAAATAATACTATATTTTTCATAATAATTATTATTTTTCAACAAACTATGTGGGATTTATAGTGGTATTTGAACTTGTAGATTTGTTTGGTTAGGATATAAATGTTTTGGTTTATAATGATTTTTTGTTTTATGGATTTATCATGTTGGGATATATATATATATATATATATATATATTTATATAATTAATTTTTATTAATTTTATTGATTATTAAATTTATAGATATTTTATCGTTGATTTTTATGGTACTTTTTTTGTTTTAGTTTCCTTTTTTAATTTTTTTTGATGCATTTATAAATTTTGTTTGATTTTTGTAGTTTATTTGTTAATTTGTTATAGATTATTCACTATTTTATTATTTCCCCTATATTTTTATAGATGTTTTTTATATATTTATATCATAGAATATGAAATTATAAAATCAATTGATTGTAATTATATTTTATTTGAAGAAATTTTGATTATTAAATTTTATAAATAATTATATATTTTTCCATGATTTGTTTTAATTTGGACATGAGATTATTTAACTGGGGTGTGTTATATTTTTTAAAGAGATATATATTCATAGGGTACAAATGTATTAAATCATGATTATTTGCCTACAACAAAACATGGTATATTAAGGGATTGGAGTTGTTTTTTGATTTTGGAATTGTAAATTGATTTGTAGATGAATGAATAAGATGTCTACATTCTGATTGTAATTTCAGACGATGGTTGAATATACATAATGATTTTCAGATCATCATACTGTAATAATTTTATATTGGATATGTAATTTATATATTCCTTGGGTAATTGATGATTTTATAAATCGCTACTTTATTCCATCAATGTAGTAAACAAACTATTGACTTAATTGTAGATAATGAAATTAATAACTTGATTTGTGATGCTTTGACACTGATTATAGAAAGGTAAAAATTATATCATAATAATGGTGTATATTTTTTTAGAGATTAATAAAATATATAAGTGGATTGATCAATACAAATAATTTATTGAATTTGTGGATGATCGATGTTGTGATTTGTATTAATGATATATAAAATATAAACAATTGTCCTTTCTACTGATGTTTTACCATATCCAGTGCTTATTTGGAATTATAAATAATTAAATGTTGATGATATTGGTGTTCATACATGATTCATTTATTTAATATATGATTCATGATCAATTTTATAATGTGAAGGAAGTTATTACCAATGTCTTTCTCAATTACACAAGGATACATGCATGTCCCAATGACTAGTTGTTTTATCAAGGGGAATATTCTGATAGAGAATTGTTTAAAAGATGCCATACTTCTATATGGAAGTCGTTGAATAATGATAAACGTTTGATTTAATATAATTAAAATAATAATATAAATAGGTCTAATATAAATTTATAACATTACATTCCATTATAAACATGATTTAAAGCTTTTTTTCCTATCATTTAAAATTTTAAAGAAAATTAAGTGTACTTCCATGTAGTATATTAATGATAAGTTGACACGTCATCTATGAGATTTTAATGCCAAGAAATAAATATTTTATTCACATAAAAATTTATCTATATATCATAGAAATGTGTGTCCTATATTTATAATAATGGATTTAATCTATTCAGGACTCTATGTGAAACATATAAAAGATTATTAGTTATTTTGACCTCATAAAATCTTCATAAGATGATGTTTATGCACAAAAATTGATTTATTTTCTTTGATAATTCAAAGAAAAAAATTCCTTGAAATGAAATCAATATATATCATCAAACTATTATAAAATAATTTCAAAATTTATGAAACAATTTTGTAGATACATATGATACATCAAAAAAAAATATTTTTTTCTATAATGTGGAATATTACTAATTTACAGGGATTAAGAAAATGTCTAGTTTGAACACTCAAACTAGCTTGGAGTTTCCAGTATGTAAATTTGAATTCAACCATTTAATAGTACCTTATAGAATAAATTGGTCTTTCACATTTCATTATAAATTCATTTACGTCTCTCATAGATATGAGTTTAATATTTCATGAATCGATGAATTAAATTATTTCAGGCCTCCACCAACATTGTTATCACATTAAAATTTCAATTAAAAATAATTAATTTTTGATGAAAAAATTATTACAGTGTATTAGTTGACCATTTCTAAGAAAATATTAACTTATCATCAAAAATAGTTTGTAAAAAATGGAAGAAACATATAAATTTTTTTCATAACATGTTATTTAGAATTTCAATTATTACATTATAATCTTGTTTTTATGTACCTTTAAATGAATATATTTGAAAAATTGTTTTTCTAATATTGAATGATTATTTAAAATAAATATATAATATTTATTATCATAAGGCCTTAGAAAAAATGAATATACAGCACGATCAATGTAAAAATGATAATATAATGTCTTTTGAAGTATTTTTTCATTGAAAAATTAATAAAAGTATTTTTTCCACTGAAGACTGAAAATTTCAAAAGTACCTACTTGATATTATCAAAACATATGAATATGAATTTACAGAAAACATTGTATATTACCTGGTATTAAAAGTGAAAACTCACATGATTTTATAGAGATAATTGTATCATTGGTATTGAATAAAATGTAACCTAATAAAATAATAGTACTAGTAAATGATTTTTTCAGATTCTCCAAATAGATTTGTGTGAAAAAATTAAATTCCATTAAGCATGAAAAAAATCATGGGTTTTTATTGATTTTTTTAAAATTTGATATTATATTACCAATATCATTTTTCACTATGATTTTTCATCTAACTATGAATTTGGATGAGTATGTTAATGTTAAATGGATCATTCATTATCAATGGATGTATACCATAGGTTATTATTTTCATCTTACTTAGTAATCATTACAACATAAAAAATTTCAAACACATCACATATATGGTTTATTATACAATGTTACTTTTTTTGACTAGGTATTTAGGTCATATGATGTCTCTTATGAGAAATGAAGCTCAACTATATGGCTCTATTTCTAAAGTATATATTTTTTAAAGGTGTTTAGATAATATTGAAACATGTTTTAGTTGAGTCACACATAATTTCGACAACATTAATCAGTTGTAGTCTTATAACATGTCCTAAAAATATCTAATTTTATGTTATCTTGTTAGGATAATATCCTTAAGTTCATTGACAAAAATATAGACCATATAACCACACAGATATTTTCCAATTAACCTATATATTAAATCATTTATTAAAGAATTAATTATGAATATATATATATATATATGAATTTGAAGTTGAATAGAAATGGATAAAGCGATTATAAAATCCTTTAACAAATACATTATTGATTGTTTCCACATCTTCAAAGATCATAATAAATTTTAAATTGATAATATTTAAATAAAATTATCTTATGTATCTAAAAATGTTTTACATTTATTCATATAGATCTTGAGTTTTGGTAATAGAACATTAGAGCTTGTTGTATTGAATTATTTGGATGTAGGACCTTTGAATAAGTGTAGGATATATTCTGATTATAATATTAATGGATAAAACTATTACATTGTTTTGCGTGATGATGGTTTTAAAACAACAAATAGTGGAATGTTCAAATTATTCACAATGTTGGTATAATCTAGAATGTTTATTGTGATTATTGAATTAAATTATCATGGAAAAAGTTCATTTGTGATATTAAAATTCAAGAGCATCAATATTTAATGGCGAATAAGGAATTATTTTATACAATTTAATTATGTTAACTTATATCTATTGATCAATATAGGGGAAAAAATATTACATGATCCATATATTTAGTATTCATAAAACTTTTTTCTAAAATGTGGATAATAGAGTCCGGGGGGGGGGGGGTATTCTAGAGAATGTAAAAAAAAAGAAATGTATGATATGAGTTATAATGTTGATGAATTTTTTATGATAATGAACACTACCAGAAATAAAAAATTGATCTATCAGTCTTTGATTATATTGAAGTTGTCAGTCTTGTAGGGGAATGTGACAATGATGAAATCATGTTATTGATAGATGATGAAAACAATATATTCATTGAAGTATCAATTTATTTAATTCTTACTACTCCTTAGACTAAATTATTATTATTTATTTAGAATAGAATATGTAAATTCATTTAATCATTATACACCATTTTCAAAAATATATTGTTTTATATCTTATATCATGTTATAACATATTTTCTATTATTTTTGGATCCAGGTATGCTAAAAAACATATAATTTCATGAAAACCAGAGGACTTTCATAAATATTATGTCATAAGACCCATATGATATTCTCCCACCTTCATCAAGTATACTCCTTAGTATCATTATATTGAGATTCCATTTTCATTACATAACTCAATTAAATTTACAATTAAGATAAAATCAGGTCACTCCTTAGAAAAATAACTCTCATAACAACTTAATAACTGATTTTACTAATTTACAATACCTTCTGGATCTCTACACAATAATGTTTCACTAACCATATTATATATCCCCACTATCATTAACTATATACTAATTGCCACCCTCAATATCCTATTAAGACTACACACTGAAAATAATACCAAATATTTCAACTTACATTACATAACATAGGATAATATTCAAATAGAATATCTCACTTCCAAATCAAAAAATCAATTTTATATATTATAAAAATTTCTAATAAAAAATAAAAAGGTCAATATAGATGGATACTCTAGATTTAAGTATTATAATTTTTAACAAAATTGTTTTACATCAACCATTATTGAATTTTAATTTTTGATTGTAAATATTTACTCCCCAAAATCCAATCCTAGGTCACTTTTTTTAAAAAAATTCAAGATTATTGATGTATTTTGATTCAAGGATGTGAATAGAATTATATTCCTTTAATTTCGAGTGGTCATAGAGTGAGAATATGGTGTCACAATTGCTAGCATTCCTGTATTAGAGCATGACTGTGATTGGTATGCAAATTTTAACGAGAAAAGGTTTTTCCAATTAGACATATATGGGGTTCTTGCATATGATACTAGAGGATTGTACCATTAGATATAGGGGAAATTAGTTTGTGACTTGATTTCCACCTCCATCATATATTAGGATTAGAGTAACATACTAATCTCTTAGAATAATTATATTTTTTTATAAACAAGTATATGTTAGTAAAAATAAATATTTATAGTTTAGTATTTTTTATATTTCTACCAAAGGTATGTCTAATTATTTGTCATCTCTATTTCAGGATAGGAAAAGAGAACTCCTCCTAAAATTTCAACATTAATATGTTTTGTACTAAATCTGGTATATTTATTTTATTAAATTTATATTATTATGATTGTTTTTTAAAATTTATTTTTTATAAAACATATTTAATGAAAAATAATTTATATTTTTAATTATAATTAACATTAGAATAATATGTGTTGAAGGCTATTAGTTCATAGGAACATGAGTAATGTGGATCATCTGGGGGAATCTAGTCTAACTTTTTGCGGGAGAGTTGATATTGGATCCTTATTTTCATGTGTTTAATATTTTCTTGTAAAAAATATATATGATTAATTTCATTTATACCACTGATAAAAATATATTTATGTATTTAAAATGTTTTCTGGTATATTTTGTATAATAATTTTATTTTTTATTAATCTTCTGATATTAAAAAATTCAATATGATATAGATATATCCACATATTAAATTGATGAAAGTAGTGTATTAAATCTCCCTTATTTACTATTAAATTTTTATAGTGTATAAAAATTTATTAATCCACCGTGAAGTAAAAAAGAGATTCAATTTATTCATCATTGGTTTTACTTGCCACTACCTACTACTAAACCATCGCTAATTTATAGTATGCACTACTGAACCATCATGAAATATTTTCATGGTGGTTATAAGGGACATTAATATTTTAAAATATATATAATTAAGATATATGCACAGAAATATTTCCACAACAATTTTAACTACCACTAAATATTATAAAAATAAAATAAATTTACTTTTTACATTCATTATAGAAAATATTTATCCTCCAAATTATCATTGTTATTTTCAAATAATTTTTATGGTAATCTGAGAAACCTCATAAAGAAATAAGATCAAGAATTAAAGGATAAAACTATCTTATTAAACACAAGTATATAGAGTTTGAAATATTTTTCCCTAAATAGATTATAGGGAAAGGAACTAACCTGAAAGTCTAGGTCAACCTCTAGGATTTATTCATAATGTTGAGCTTGATAATCAGAAGCTTTAATATACTCAGCATTGACAATATTCTCTGGGTTGAAGCCTCTAATAAGTATAAGGTATTTCTTTTCAATACAATCAAATTTCTCTCTAGTAATTTCCAATTGGATTAATATTCCCATCATTTCATCAATATCATCCCTCGTAGCATTGGTCACCAAGGATGCCTCCTTCGTTTCTTCACAAGAATGCAAGATTAGTTCCATCTGCTTATCCAACTCCACATACATCAGGAACTAAATGCTTCCATGATTCCCAACCTCACACATTTGTCCAGGGGGAATAGTGTACTCCACTGTAACACCCCAAGATTTCATATTAAATTATCTTTTCAATGTAATTCAATATTTTTTGCAACATGCAACACCGAGTTTGAGATCACCACAATTTACCAAACTAGCCGTTCAAAAAGAGGTTATGAATATTTTTATCTGAATTTTAAATTTTATATACTCTATAAAAGTTTAGAATACATTTTACATATTTCATAGACATAATATAAGAACAAATTCAATTTTTTGCATATAAAAGAAGTATTTTACAGAAAATCTAATTTTACTACCGTTTAATGGATAAAAATTTTTAAATACAATATTTGACACTTTTATATATTAAATTTTAAAAAATAATATTTTTATTTAGAATCGTGACATAAAAATTTAGTTTTGATATTTTTTTGTCTTTTTCTGATAACTTTTATTTTTGTTGTATAGTGAAAAATTCTAAATATTAAATGAAAAATTGTTTTCTAATCAAAATAATTTATATTATTCAATTAAACATTTGAATGTTTTTCAAGAAAAATTAGATTATATTTTTATCATTTAATACTATGTTGGTCATTATATGTACTTTCAGATTTAAATTTGACATAAACACATGTCAATATTTTGATAGTTTTTACTTATTTTAAACCTCACTTTTTGGTTTTGACAACGAGAATTAATTTTACATTAATAAATGAATCTTTTATAGTTTTTATATTGTAAAATAAATGTTATTTTTGAATTCGTAATATCAAAATTATATTAGGTTTATTTTTTTTGTATTTTTCTGAAATCTTTTAATTTTTTATGAATAGTGAAAACCACTTTGTTATTGTTTAAAACCCACTTTTTATTTAAGTAATTAGTTTTTTTATTATAATTTAATTTAGGTCAACATAGATACATAATACGTATATATTTTCAATTTAATTCATTGGTGTCATTTTATAATAATAATAGATATTTAAAATTTTATTGAACTTTTTACCATCTTTTACACACCTTCTAGGAGCATTTTAAAATTTTCATAAAACATAATTTTACCGATTCTCTAAGTTCAAATTAAAAAATCTGAGAGACACGATTAACCTTAATATGTATAATGTGGTTTAATAAGATGAAAATAATTTTATGGGAATAGTAACTTTTGACTTTTACTTACCACGGTTAAAAGTAAATAGAGTAATTAAAGGTAAAAATGAAATTATAATTTCCATAACACATGTACTAATTCATTTGGATTAGAATAATTAGGTAAACAGACCTTAGGAATAAAATTTGATCCTTTTGGTCCACTTGAATTAGACTACAACATTTATTAGTATTTTATTTAAAGAAGAGTTAAAAGTGTTAGAATCAAGGATTAAATAACTAAACCATTTATAGTATAGGTTTATACATAAGAAAGAGTTGACTATATATATTCATTACATATCTACTAATAGTTCCTATGTAATGGTATTTAATTTATAATTTTCAGACATTAAATAATTTAATTTATTTATGACACAATGATGATGTTGTAATTACCTTATTAATGAAATATTAATATAATTGATATTAGAATTAACGAAACAATTGTAAATTGAATCTTATGACGAATTGAAATAATTATATCGGTTAATATGACATCATAGGTTTATTAGATAAATTTATTTCTTAGTAATAATGTTTTTATGACTTTCACAAAAACAAAATACCAAATAGTGTCAAAATTGTCATAAAGGAGTGTTTAAAACTAATATTATATTATTAAAATATATAATATTCCAAAAATTATAAGGTTTGGAGAAAGTGTCTAAATAATATTATATATTTCATTAATGAACAACTTGATGTTCTTATGGAATTTATGAGAATTTATATTAACCATATAGGGTAAGAATACATGAAGACACAATAAAAGGTAAACTATTTAACTAATAGTTAAATCTAAAAGCTAAGGTTAATATGGTGACCTAAACTCGTCTAAAAGCTATTTGTTGAGAGTATTTATACCCATCACCAACTTATCTTAGGAATAAATCAATTTGGATCCATTAGAAATAGAAAATGATTTTATAATAAAATAATATTTTAAACATTTGTTAAAGTTACCCACACCTCTCTTATAAAAGGGAACATTCCCTTCACTCAAATTCACACCTCCAAAACCATTTTTTTCATCCAAACTCTACCCAAATTTCCTGCCAACTATCATCCCTTAATACTATAGGACTTCCATTGGTCACAAAGAAAACCTAATAATCCATTTTGATCAAATCAAAAGGATGAACAAAAAGAAGAGGTAAATATCTCATCACCTCTTTCAAGTTCTTTTCCACTTCCACTACCTTATTATTTGTTGTTTCCATTATGAAATAATAAATCAAGTATCTTATATATACTATGATGTTATTATAAAAATGTTACAACCATTTTAATTATTCCATCCATCATATGAATGGCATAGTCACCAAACGTGCGTACGTACGGTTTATCGTCTCCACAACGATGTGTAGTTGTAATTAAATACATTAGTTTTTTGGATGGGTATAATAATGATGTATAATTGATTTATATAATAAATATAACATGTTAATGATTCTGTATATATGAAATACCATCAATTTACATATGATTTCACCATCAATATAATGATATTATCACTCATGCAAATGTGCAGATTACCGTCTCCACGACGCGATGAGATTCATTTCCACATTCCCCATTCAATGATGTTTATGAATAAATATTTTTAATAAGTATGTAACATATTACCAAATAATTATTCTGAATATATATATATACATACATGTACATACATATATCTTTTTCACTTACTTCCATTCAATATGATATGAAAACAGAAACAACGTTTATGCGTACGTACAATCTACCGTCTCCATAAATGGTGTTTACCATTTCATATATCTATAAACAAAACATTTTTATATTCTAAATATATATGATATATATATATCATGTGTTGTATTTTGGAAGTATGTAAATCATGATCTAAATTATATGATCAATAATAACAAGTTAAAACACCAATGATAAATAACAAGATTTTTACATGGAATGTTAATTTTACATGGAAATCATTATTAAATGGGTAGTATAAAGTCATAAATTAATCATATATGATATAATAAAAATTAATATGGTTCTGGTAAAATTTAATAACATTCTATGGTTATTATACATGATGTTAAACGTACCCTCGACTAAAGGAAAGTGCAAGGCAAGGGTTAATTCCACAATCTCTTTATTATTCGGGGTTGTTTTTTCATAAGTATCTACTAGGACATATTTATTATCCATGTCTATGTTTCGTAAAAGATTTTTCAAAGGGAGTAATTTTACCGGACAATTTTATAAAAACATTATTTTAAATGTTTTAAATATTTATTCATCTAAATCATTCTCATTAATGTCCATGTTTTCAAAATTGTTTTAATGATTTATTTATATGGACATGAATGTTTTAAAATATTAAATAAATTCAAATGTTTCAAAGTTTCATGGGACAATTTGATTAAAAACTATATTTTAAATTACTTCCTTTATAATTTATGTGACTTTTATGTGATTTCATGAAATGGGATATTTCTCTCAAATATTTTTACTGATCATTTTCAACTATGTCAAGATCATGTACGAGATATTATTCTTGCTCGTGGATGATTTATTATGATACGAATCTACCATATTGTATTGATGGTTTTGTGATATTTTTAACTATAAATGTTTTATTTTATACCATTCATGGTTTACGAATAATGTATTGACATTTTGTAGGCTAGTTTTAATACGAATGTTTATTTTATGTTTAAACATTTTCATATGAGGAATGCATTGGACTTAATAAGTAACTGGTGGAGCCTGCTATAGCTCCTCTATGAATCAGTTAGTCTTATGAGATAATTTAGTTTCTTGGCACAATGACTTTAGAAAATATTATTTGTAGACCTGTTAAGAGGCCTTGACTATGTGGTTTTGATGTTTGACATTATGCATTCCATTATTATGAACGTGGCTATTGAAGTTGTGTGTGATTAATCGACTAGTATAATATCCATGTGAATTAGTAAATGGAATTTTATGATTTATTTTTTCCATATAATTATGAAGTTTATTTTTTTAAAGATTATGTTTTATCTTTATACATTGACATAAATGTTTGTGGATAATTATGATTATTTTTTCTATATTGTTATCCTTACTTAGTATATGAGCTCCCACTTTATATGTTTTATTTTTTCCAAGATGTGAAGATATATATTATGAAATACCTTCATGGATTGTCTAAAGGATATGATTGTATACAATGGGAAAATTTTGTTCATGTTTTTATTTAATGATGTAATGTAAAACTTATGAATGTATCTAATTATTCCAAGGATACTAAACTGACCGGTCCGTCTAGGACATGATTATTTGTATCATGCCAGTGTTATGTAATAATGAAATATATCTAGTTAATTGGGTTTGGGGCATTATAGTTGGTAATAAAGGATGGTTAGTACAAAACATGGAAACAATATTTTGAAAAACAATAATTAGATAACATTACCCTAAGACAGACTTTGAGGTTTAGTATGGAATAATTTCCTAGAATTTTGGTAGTGAATAGATTTTTTATATATTCCAATAAATACAACACTTTCAGTATATGAGTTGGTAGAGGTGGTTGTGGAACAGATGTACCTAAGGGTAAAACCTGAAAACACTGCTTTGAGCTAGACTGTATTGGGAACTGGTGCACGACAATGGGCCTTGATGCACTCTTGGTTATGAGACTCCCAGGTGATATGATTAGGATAATTCTCATTTTCATTACAAACCATTTTAATGGATTTATGAGTACATTCCTCCTCAATTAAAACATTTTTATGATTATTGAATTTATCCATTAAATGTTCAATTTATGTTAATTGTTTTACATATTTGGGATTATGTATTGTGATTCATAAACTGACCTAGTGTATTACATTGTTTAGAAATGGAACCCAGTAGATGGAATGTGAACTCTAGTAATACATATGATCCAACAAGTAAGAAGGATAATATCTTTCTTGGCATTATGCCAATATTTAGAAGGTAAATAGTCTCCCATGTATTATCAACATACGAATAAATAGTTTCATTTGTTAATAATATTGGAAAATAATTCTATGAGTACTATGGATCTTATGGTATGGAAGTGAAAAAAAGGATGGTAGAGTGAAAAATGCATCCAGGGAAGAGGGGAAAGAAGGGTTTTCCCATATTTGATAACAGTAGAAATAATGAACTTGGTAAATGAATAAAGGGAATGAGAGTTTTTTATAAGTCTTGAGAAAAAGGACACCAAGTACAATATTGAAAGGGTATAAATGTAACATCACAATTAAGTAATGAATAATATATATTTTTATCTATGTCTATTAATTAATTTTATAGTGTTTTAGAGGCTTAAGAAGAAAATAAATCCAATCTTAATCATGGAATACAGTAATATTTTTAAAAGATTCTTTTACTTCCTTTTGATGGCAACCCATTTTTAAATATATATTTTGACAATTTTATAAGCTATGTTTGTCAAAATAAACTTATTCTTTATTATTGTGACATCAAAATATACTTTGTGTGAATTTTTGATATTTTTCTGACAATGTTCATTTTTAATGAATAGTTGAAAATATTGCATTCTACATAAACTACTTTTTAATCTAATTTATTTATATGAATAGATTATCTTTTGATTTGGTTTTAAAATGAAATTAGAATATATTTTTACCATTTAATATAATAGTGGTCATTGTAATTAATTTCACTTTGAAATTGGACTTAAACTATTGTCAATCTTTTGATACTTATTGTTTTATAAAAAACGCTATTTGCTCTGATAGCGGGAAATAATTATTAAATTAATTAATGTATCTTATATGTTTTGAATTTTGTAAAATAGACAACATTTTTTAATTCATAATATCAAATATAGATTAGGGTGATGTTTTGGTATTTTTCTAAAAAACATCAATTTTTGATGAATAGTGAAACCACTAAGTGGTAGTTAAAAAAACTGATTTTTCTTTTAAATGAAACTTTGCCACTTCAGTGATTTTATTTTCAAAAATCCAACATACATGGTATTCATTAAGAAGTAAAATGTGGTTCAATGAGATTAAAATAATTTTTTGGTGAATAGTAACTTTTATGTTTTTAATCGCGATTAGAGGTAATTAGTGTAGTTTATGGTAAAAATAATGTTTTAATAATATGAGATGATCTTAACACATATCCTACCCTAATTAGATGTGTCATTTCCTACCAAGACAATCCATGGGTCATCTTGGGGACCCCATGGAGCCACATTGTTTGGGAAATGACATAAATAACTTTTTATTTAATGTTAAAGTAAAAATGACACAAACATGAGATGTTTTACTAAAACAATTTTTACATAGGGTTATACAAGTCATATTTTTGACTATAAATATTCATTAGAATTATAAAAATAATTCCTATATCATGATATTTTTTTTTATAATTTTTAACTATTAAATATATTAAATTATTTATGAAATCATGATAATGCAGCGATTACCTCATTAATAAAGGATTTAAATAAAATGAAAAGATAATGTAAATTCTATGACCTACACATGTCAAAAACCTATTGGATGTGTATATTTCGATCCCCTATCACCTTAGCCTAGAATTATATCAATGTGGGACCTTTTGAATCCGACAATCATTTTAAAATAAAGTAACATTTCTTTACTTTCCAAGAGTGACCCTCCTCTCCTCTTATAAAAGGCCCCCACCTCTACCTCCTTACCCACAATTCCAAAGCCTTTGTATAGGCCAACCCCTGCCCATTTTGTCTCTCCACATCCCTCTATTACTCCTTAAAGCCTCACATTGGGAGGAAGTCTTCCCAAGGAAGCCTTTGATCACAAACCAAAGGGAGTTACCTGATTTTAAGGTAATGTCTTCACTTGAGTCCTTTTGTTTTGTTTATTTCTCCAACCCCCTAAACTCTTTTTATTCATTTCTTTTGTAACAAATCCAGTATACCGAATATACTATGATGTTGTTATAAAATTTATTAGAGCTACACTTACACACACCTACATCTAATGGTTAAAGAACATACTGTTTCTGTGGATGGCGAATTTCGGCCTCCCGAAACGATGATTGTTCAACATTCTTTTAACACCTTAAAAGGTGGCCATTATGAAGACACTATATTTATATATGATATATAATATTTTCATGTTTTCCTTAATCTTATGTATTTTTCATTTTGGGCATACCTTTATGGTTTCCATTATGGGTAAACGAGATATCTTCATTTAAGGAAGTGCTGACTACCGCCCCCTCAAAGTGATTTGATTTGTTAAATACCATATGTGGGACGTATAAAGAATGGAGTTATGATATTATATATGATATTATACTGGAATTATAATATACCTTTATATCATTATGATTATATTCTATAAAATACGAAATATAAATGAAAGTAGCTTTCATGCGTATGTACGACTTACCGTCTCCATGAACGGTGCATTTCATTTCTTATATCTAAATGATTATGTAATATTATAAATGCATGTATATACTTGATATATATGATATATATGATATATATATCGTGATTATAATTCTGGATATAATGGATACACGAACAACTTGTAATTATAAAGGGTTTATTTTTGACTCAAGTACCAATGATCATTAAAACGACCGTTATTAACATAAATAATTACATAGTGTTCATGACATAGAAATAAGTGATATAAAAGGAATAATGAACTTTAAAACGGTTCTTAAACAAGTAGAAATTAACTCAAGTTTATTATTCTGGAGATTAAGGACCGACTGAGTCAAGTCGGACCTGAGGTATGGGACTTCGTCTCAATCTCCTTTCATTGAGGCATATTTTGTTTTATACACAACCTTCTTTTATACGGTGTATAAACCCCTTTGACTTTTACATTTATCCAAAAGTAATCTTTTTTATACGAAGAGTTTTACTCAATGACAAAAGGGAATGTTTTTCTCGTACCTATACGGCGAAAATGACTTCTCCGCCGTCGTGACCATTATTTGAGTTTCGACTTCCTCTACAAGACATACTTTTTTTAAAAGAAAAAAAAATACCATGTTTTAATTTTCTTTCGTTTTGGTATTGAAAATAGTTTTCATAATGTTTTTATATCAATGTGTTGTATTGATACCTTGTTATTGAAAGGTGGAAATGTTATGTTTCCTATATGCATGTTTTATGTGATACGATTATGCTGAGGTTCTTGGGTGTTATTATGAAGACAGGTGGTGCCATGATAAAATAATGGCGGGTGAGCCCGATATAGCTCTCAAATGCATTGGGTAACGCAAAGGAGTGAAATGTTAAGGTTTCTCCGAAGAGATTTAGGGAATATACTGTGGTGGGTATTCCAAACGTAACCCAGAGGGTTACTCCCTACGTAAGAAAGTTATGAATGCCTCAGGGTACCTTTTATGTCTTATGATTTTTATGATTTATTCATGATTTGATGAGGTATGTTAAAGTGTTTATGTTTTAAGGGTAAATATGATTTCATTCTTATGTATATATGAACTTATGTTTCCTTTCCATATTTTTATAGCCCATACTGAGCTTTTTATGTTCATCCCATGTTTTTTTGAAATTTTTTTCAAAGGTCATGGGAAAGGTACATGATATGATGATAGTGTCAAGGAAGTGTCAAGAAAGAATCCACGTTTTATTTTAAATATGTTCCGTTGATGGGAAAAAATGAATGCTATCTTTATGTAACCACTTTGTTTAAATGTGGAATGAAATGCATGTTTTATGATCTAATTATCTAAAAATCTAAACCCGAAAATATCCTCAATGTGTAATCTTGTAATAACTCAAGATTAAGTAAGGTTTCAGGATGGGGCCTTATAGTTGGTATCAGAGGTCGGTTTAGATAACATTAAGAGTTAGAATTCTATTAAATGATTATTCAAAAATATTTTTTTATGGACAAATTGAAATGATATAGCATTTGAAGATTACCATGTTTCTTTATCTAGGACATGTTTGTTCAGAATGGTTTTCCACAGAGGAAACAGGGAAGTAGTGCTAGGAAGGCATACAGAAGGAAATAACCTTCTGAATCAGCATCCTGAGATGGTTGGAATTGGAACTGAACAGTTTGTTGCAGTAATGGCACAGTTGACTCAAGCGATAAATGGTGGTGGTATCCATGCACGAGATCAGCCAGATCAACCGCAGAGGAAAATGTTAGTGGTGGAACATTTAATGAGGAAACATCCCCCATCATTCATAGGATCATCTGACCATGTGCTAGATGAAGGGTGGATTAAAGCACTAGAAAAGATTTTCTATGTCATGGGGTGTTCAGACAATCAAAAGGTTAGTCATTATATTTACCATTTGGAGGGTGATGCAGATCAGTGGTGGTCGATGGTTAAAAATATCAAGGATGCTGATGAGATTGATGCTCTTGACTGGGATGAATGTAAAGGTATGTTTCTTGAGAAGTATTTTCCTAAGGCTGTTCGACTTAGGATGGAAAATAAATTCCTGGAATTGAGGTAAGAGGAAGAATCAGTGGCTGCCTATGAAGAAAGTTTCACTCGATTGGCAAGGTATGCTCCAAATTTTATTCGAGACCTTGATAGTAAAATCAATCATTTTTACTCAGGATTAAAGCCAAAAATATCGAAGGCCATTAGCTTCTCGTGGGTTTAAAATTTATGAAAAGCTTTTTCGATGTGCTGAGATGGTGGAAATCGAGTTTTCCAATGATCAAGTGTTCTATAACAACCAACAGAAGAAGAGACCGAGGTCACGGGAGAAAGGGAAGAATTCTTTAAAAATGTCTGATGGTAAGAAAACTAAGTTTCCAGTTTGTGATAAATGTGGGAAAAGGCATGCTGGGGAATGTCTTCTGAATTCTGGAATGTTCTACCGATGTGGTAAGATGGGACATAAGGCTCGTGATTTCACTGAAAAATTTCAAGGTGATGGTAAGTTCAAATTTAATTTACAGTTATTGAAATGTTTTAAGTGCAATGAGATGGGTCACTATGCAAACGAGTGTCCGACAAAGAGCTCGAGTGATGGGAAGCAGTTAGACTACAAGAAGAAAGGGGTGGTGAAATCCTTTGCAACTACTTTAGCAGATGTCAGGCCATCAAATGAAGTTGTATCAGGTACTTTGTTTGTTTTTTCAGATTATGCCAGTGTGTTGTTTGATTCGGGGTCTACACATTCTTTCAGCTCTGAAAACTTTTCTAGTAAAATGGGAATACCATCTCAAGAAATGACTCCTGAACTTTTGGTAAAAAAACCTGGGGGAAATGTTGAGGCAAAAAGAATTTATAAAAATCTTTCTATCCTTATCAATGGAAAGAACCTACTTGAAATCCTTATTGTTCTACCTCTAGTAGAGGTTGATGTTATCCTAGGTATGGATTGGCTCTCTATTTACCATGCTAAGATTGAATGTAGAGCTAAAGAAGTTTATTTTCAGAAATACTTTCAGTTTGTGTACAACAATGAACCCTTACTGTTGATAACATATCAAGAGGCTGAGAAACTTGTAAAATATGGAAATGAATGTTACCTTGCACACATTGTTGAAAATAAAGGAACTGTTCAGATTAATGATGTGCCAGTGGTAAATGAGTATCTTGATGTTTTTCCTAATGAGTTTCCTGGAATAATACTAGATCGGAAAGTTGAGTTTACTGTTGACTTAGTTCCTGAGGCTAAGCCAATTTCAAAACACCCTAATTGAATGGCTCAAATTGAACTTTTAGAGTGGAAGGCGAAATTGCAAGATTTATTAGAGAAAGGTTTCATTCGACCTATCCCGTCACATTGGGGTGCTCCTGTTTTATTTGTTAAAAAGAAAGATGATTCTATGAGACTTTGCATTGATTATAGATCCTTGAATAACATCACTGTTAAGAAAAAATACCCTTTGCCTCATATCGATGATTTGTCTGATTAGATCCAGGGGGATCATTATTTTTCAAAGATTGACCTGAGATCGGTACCCAAGGTAAAGGAAGCAGAAGTTCCGAAGACTGCATTTCATACAACATATGGCCATTAGGAATTTTTAGTAATTCCTTTTGGGATAACCAATGCACCTGCTATATTCATGGACTTAACGAATATAATTTTCAATGAGTTCTTGGATAAGTTTGTGGTGGTTTTCATTGATGATATTTTGGTGTTTTCTAAAAGTAAAGAGGAGCATGAAAGACATTTAAGGGTTATTTTGAAAACCATAGAAGAATATAAATTGTATGGGAAATTAAGCAAGTGTGAGTTTTGGTTTAAACAAATTTCTTTCATTGGTCACATTGTTTCTAAATATGGGATAACCGTTGATCCTGCAAAAACAAAAGTTGTGGAAGACTAGCCAAGACCCACAAATGTAACTGAGATTCGTAGCTTCCTTGGTTTGGAAGGCTATTACCAAAGATTTGTTATAAATTTTTCACGGTTATCTATTCCAATGACTAAGGTAACTTAGAAGGGTGTTAAGTTTATCTGGACAAAAGAATGCGATGATTGTTTTCAGGAGTTGAAAAGAAGATTGGTGAATGCTCCAATTTTGGCACTACCTTCCAGGAATGGTTATTTTGTTATCTACAGTGATTCTTCATTGAAAGGACTTGGTTGTGTCATAATGCAGAATGATCATGTAATTTCTTATTCTTCACGACAGTTGGAAACTCTTGAGGTAAATTACCCTACACATGATTTGGAATTAGCTGCTGTTGTTTTCGCTTTAAAAATTTGGAGGCATCATTTGTATGGAGTGAAGTGTGAAATATATACCGATCACAAAAGTATAAAGTATATATTAACTCATAATGAATTGAACAAGAGACAAAAAAGATGGCTAGAATTAATCAAGGATTATGATTGTACAATTCATTACCATCCGGGAAAAGAAAATAAATTGGCCGATGCTTGGAGTCGAAAAAGTAATGCTTCATTTGCAATGTTGCGTTTGGAATGTGATCATTTGGTTAATTATTTGATGAACTTTGGCATAGAAGTTTTTGGTGTAGGATGTTCTTCTGTTTTGTTTCAAGTATCAGTGAAATCTTCTCTATCAGATAGAATCAAGAAAGCACAGAAGCAAGACAGTGAGTTGCAGAAAAAGGTTGAGCTGGTTCAGAAGGGTATGTTGCCTGAATTCAACATTGATAATGATTGTGTTTTGAGATTTGGTAAGAGATTGTGTGTGCCTTGTGATTCACAGGTGAAGAGAGAGTTGTTATGTGATGCTCATAGTTCTCCGTTTTCAGTTTATCCTGGCAGTACTAAGATGTACAGAGCTCTGCAGGGGTATTACTGGTGGGATAGAATGAAAAGAGATATTGCTGATTTTACTATGAAGTGTTTGACTTGTCAACAGGTTATAGCAGAGCTACAGTTACTGAAAGGGATGCTTCAGCCTTTACCAGTGCCAGAGTAGAAATGGGAGAATATATCCATGGACTTTGTTGTGGGATTACCGAATACATCTCGAGGTAATAATGGAATCTGGGTTATTGTTGATCGCTTGACTAAATATTCTCATTTCCTTACTATACGATATACTTTCTCTCTAGATCAACTTTCCCATTTGTATCTTAAAGAGATAGTCAGGTTACATGCAGTTCGTCTCTCCATTGTATCCAATCGTGATCCTATGTTTACTTCTAACTTTTGGAAGGTCCTTCAGAAGTCGTTGGGTAATGAATTAAATTTTAGTACATCATTTCATCCTCAATCAGATGGGAAATCAGAACGAAAAATTCAGACATTGGAGGATATGCTACATTCTTGCTCTATGGATTATCAGGGAAGTTGGGACCAACATCTTTCTTTGGTTGAATTTTCATATAATAGCAGTTTTCATTCTAGTATATAGATGGCACCATTTGAGGCGTTATATGGGAAGTGGTGTCGAACTCCAACTTTCTGGGATGAAGTGGGTGAAAGGAAGTTGATGGGACCAGAATTGGTAGACGAGATGGCAGAAAAAGTTCAGCTGATTCAGAAACACATGAGAACATCTCAGAGTAGGCAGAAGAGTTATGCGGACAAGAGGAGGAAGGATCTTTCTTTTGAGGTAGTTGATCATGTTTTTCTCAAATTCTCACCATGGAAAAGTGTGATGCGATTTGGTAAGAAAGGAAAGCTGAGTGCAAGGTTCATTAGACCATATGAAATTCTGCAGAGAGATGGATCAGTTGCTTACTGAGTGGCTTTACCTCCGAGTTTATCTCAAGTACAAAATGTTTTTAATGTTTCGATGTTGAGAAAGTATATGCCAGATCCATCTCATGTTTTGAGTCCAGAGTTAGTTCAGCTGGAAGAGAACCTATCTTATGAGGAACAACCGGTCCAGATTCTTGACCATAGGGTGAAAGTGTTACGGAATAAGGTGATTAATCAGGTAAAGTTTTTGTGGAAAAAACCACATGATGGAAGAGGCATCATGTGAATCTGAAAATGCAATGAGGGATAAGTACCCCCATTTATTCGATAAGTAAATAAATTGAGGGGACACAATTTTATAAAGGGGGGAAGGATGTACCATCCCAAGTAATTAATGAATAATAGATATTTTTATCTATGTCTATTAAGTAATT
This sequence comes from Viscum album, assembly GCA_963277665.1. Classification (NCBI taxonomy): domain Eukaryota; kingdom Viridiplantae; phylum Streptophyta; class Magnoliopsida; order Santalales; family Viscaceae; genus Viscum; species Viscum album. The sequence continues at coordinate 824,655,679 of OY728162.1, forward strand.
AGATAGTGTTTTAGAGGCTTCCAATGAAAATAAATCCAATCTTAAGCAGGGAATACACAAATATTTTTAAAAGATTGTTTTACTGCCTTTTGATGGAAAAACATTTTTAAATCTATCTTTTGACAATTTAATAAGCTATGTTTGTCAAAATAAAATTATTCTTTATTATTGGGACATCAAAATTTACTTTGTGTGAAATTTTAGTATTTTTCTGACAATGTTCATTTTTTATGGAATAGTGGAAAATATTGCATTTTACATCAAAACTCATTTTTAATATAATTTATTTATATGATTAGATTTTCTTTTGAATTGGTTTTAATGTGAAATTATAATATATTTTTACCTTTTAATACAATAGTGGTCATTGGAATTAATTTCACTTTGAAATTGGACTTAAACTACTGTCAATCTTTTGATACTTATTGTTTCATAAAAACACGCTATTTGCTATGGAAGCGGGAATTAATTATTAAATTAATAAATGCAAATTATATGTTTTTAATTTTGTAAAATAGAAAAAAAAATTAATTCAGAATATCAAATATTTCTTAGGGTGAAGTTTTGGTATTTTTCTGAAAAACTTCAATTTTTGATGAATAGTGATACCACTAAGTGGTAGTTAAAGAAACTGATTTTTCATTTAAATGAACCTTTTCCACTTCTATGATTTGATTTTAAAAAATCCTACATACATTGTTTTCATTAAGATGTAAAATGTGGTTCAATGAGATTAAAATAATTTTTTGGTGAATAGTAACTTTTATGTTATTAATCGCGATTAGAGATAATTAGTGTAGTTTATGGTAAAAATAATGTTTTAGTAATATGAGATGAGCTTGACACATGTCCTACCATCATTGGATGTGTCATGGCCGACCAGGAAAATCCATGGGTCAACTTGGGGACCCCATGGATCCACTTTGGTTGGGAAATGACATAAATAACTTTTTATTTAACGTAAAAGTAAAAATGACACAAACATGTAATTTTTTACTAAAACAATTTTTACATGGGGTTATACAAGTCAGAATATTGACTATAAATATTCATTAGAACGATAAAAAGATTTACTAAATCATGATATTTGTTTAATAATTTTTTACATTAAATATATTAAATTATTTATGACATCATGATGATGCAGTGATTAACTCATTAATAAAGGATTTAAATAAAATGCAAAGATAATGTAAAATCTATGACCTAAACATGTCCAAACCCTATTGGATGGGTATATTTAGAACCCGTGTCACCTTATAATCTAATTACATCAATGTGGGACCTTTTTAATCCGAAAATAATTTTAAAATAAAGTAAGCTTTCTTTACTTTCCAAGAGTGCCCCTCCTCTCCTCTTATAAAAGTCCCCCATCTCTACCTCCTTACCCACACTTCCAAAGCCTTTGTCTCGGCCAAACCCTATCCATTTTGTCTCTCCACATCCCTCTAATACTCCTTGAAGCCTCACTTTGGGCAGAAGTCTTCCCAAGGAAGCATTTGAGCTCAAAACAAAGCGAGTTACTCGATTTTAAGGTAATGTCTTCACTTGAGTGCTTTTGTTTTATTTTACTTTTCCAACCCCCTAAAGTCTTTTTATTAATTTATATTGTAACAACTAATGTATACTCAATATTATAGGATGTTTTTATAAGAAGGATTCGAGCTAAAATTAAACACACCTACATCTAATGGTTAAATAACATACTGTTTCCGTGGATGGTGAATTTCGGCCTCCCGAAACGATGATTGTTCAACATTCTTTTAACACCTTCAAAGGTGGCCATTAAGATGACAATATATTTATATATGATATATTATATGTTCATGTTTTCCTTATGCTTATGTATTTTTCATTTTGGGCATACCTTTATGGTTTACATTATGGGTAAATGCGATATCTTCATTTAAGGAAGTGCGGACTACCGCCCCCTCAAAGTGATTTGATTCGTTAAATACCATATGTGGGACGTATAAAGGATTGAGTTATGATATTATATATGATATTAAACTGGAATTATAATATACCTTTATATCACTATGATTTCATTCTATAAAATACGAAATAGAAATGAAAGTAGCGTTCATGAGTACGTACGGCTTACCGTCTCCATGAATGGTGCATTTCATTTCTTATCTCTAAATGATTATTTAATATTATAAATGCATGTATATACTGGATATATATGATATATATGATATATACATCATGATTATAATTCTGGATATAATGGATACATGATCAAATTGTAATTATAAAGGGTTTATTTTTGACTCAAGTACCAATGATCGTTAAAATGACCTTTATTAACTTAAATAATTACATAGTGTTCATTACATGGAAATAAGTGATATAAAAGGAATAATGAACTTGAAAAAGGTTTTTAAAAAAGTAAAAATTAACTCAAGATTATTATTCAGGAGATTAAGGAACGACCGAGTCAAGTCGGACCCGAGGTATGGGACTTCATCTCAATCTCCTTTCATTGAGGCATATTTTGTTTTATACAAAAACATATTTTATACGGTGTATAAACCCCTTTGAGTATTATGTTTATCCAAAAGGAATATTTTTTATACAAAGCGTTTTACTAAACGACAAAAGGGAATGTTTTTGTCATACGTATGCGGCGACAACAACTTCTCCGCCACTGTGACCATTATTTGAGTTTCAGATTCATCTACAAGCCATACATTTTCTTAAAAGAAAAATAAATACCATGTTTTACTTTTCTTTTCTTTTGGTATTGAGAATATTTTTCATAATGATTTTATATCAATGTGTTTTATTGATATCTTTTGATTGAAAGGTGGAAATGTTATGTTTCCTATATGCATGTTTTATTTGATATGATTATGTTGAGGTTCTTGGGCATTATTATGAAGACAGGTGGTTCCGTGATAAACTAAGGACAGGTGAGCCCGATATAGCTCTCCAATGCATTGGGTAACGCAAAGGAGTGAAACGTTATGGTTTCTCTGAAAAGATTTAGGGAATATACTATGGTGGGTATTCTAAACGTAACCAAGAGGGTTACTCCCTATGTAAGAAACTTATGAATGCCTCAAGTTACCTTTTATGTCTTTTGATTTCTATGATTTATTCATGATTTTATGAGGTATGTTAAAGTTTTTATGTTTTATGGGTAAATATGATTTCATTCTTCTGTATATATGAACTTATGTTTCCTTTCCATATTTATATAACCCATACTGAGCTTTTTATGCTCATCCCAAGTTTTGTTGAAATGTTTTTCATAGGTCAAGTGAAAGGTACATGATATGATTATAGTGTCAAGGAAGTGTCAAGAAAGAATCCAAGTTTTATTTTAAATATGTTCCGTTGATGGGAAAAAATGAATGCTATCTTTATGTAACCACTTTGTTTAAATGTGGAATGTAATGCATGTTTTATGATCTAATTATCTAAAACTCTATACCCAAAAAGATCCTCAATGTGTAATCTTGTAATAACTCACGATTATGTAAGGTTTAAGGCTGGGGCCTTATAATAAAAATGGTTTTAATTGTAAAATGATTCATCTAAAAGCATTTGGGACACTACACGAATCAATGTCCCAGTCATCAGAGTATCACGCAAATGATGCTATTCGATAACAATCAAGTTATGATACTACCAAAAATGAAGACGAATGACTAGTTATCTTATGTTGTTATCAATGAATTTTGAATTTTTGTTGTTTTATCGATGATATACCAGTTATATGCCTCCAATGGCCCGAAGGCCTTAAATTCTTATTGATTTTTGATAATCCAACTTTCAATGGGTGAGGTGGAACCCTTACAAGGACTATAGGAATAAGTATTAAATGGACCATAATCCTTAGAGGAATTCATTTCCCGTAGGATTCAAACATTATATGCAACCCAAACTAACTACTTGGAACATCTCCACTCAGCATCTTGATCGTGAAATCAGCTCTCCTCCTTCGCATGGCTGTTCGGATAGGCTTTCCCATGCATGGACCGGCTTGTCCCGATGGCAGGTGCCATACCCTCTCATTCTTGAAATCTGTTTTGCTTCTGCTATGGAGAATTCTATGTGCTCCTCCTTCTTCTGAAGTTTTTTCCTTATAGGTTTTCAGGTATGCATCGGCACTTAAGGTGGCTCGAAGTCCTTGAGGTGACCCGAAGGCCTTACTGACCTGAAGGTCTTGGTGGCCCGAAGGCCTTAAAAGACCCGGGGACCAAATCGGTGGCCTGAAAGCCCAAATGGGGGAATAATCCCAGCTGCTACAGTGCCAAAAAATTTCCTACTCCAGTTCTACTATAGTACATGCTACAGTTCTACACATTTCCTACTACAGTACCTGCTACAGTACCCGAAACTTATCCCCACCTTGATTTGATCCCAGTTCTCTTGGATTCACTTAAGTAGTCCTCACCAATCGGGCTTAGTCTCATGTTCCTTGTTATATGAATAATGGAAATATATATGGAATGTACTAAAGTACTATTTTATTAAATATTTGAGAGTATATGGTTCTATGAAATGTGACTCAAAAACAAGTTATACTTTTTGGAAAAAAATGGTTGGAGGAAATATATACCATAACGTGGTCCTAATACTAAGGTAGTAATTTTGGAATAAGAGTTGGGTGATTTGGATAAATTATACCGGATATTCTTGACTATCATGGAACTGATTTATAGTCTATTTATTTCATCATTGTAAGAGTATTCAATTTTTTGGGATATAAGTAATATATCTACTATTCTATATGGAATATGGGAGCATGAATGTAATGAATATAGTTTTATGGAAATTCAGGGGGTTACCATGTTTTAAAAGAACAAATGATGAAGGTATTCAAATGTTATTACGTGAAAAAATAGATCTTCATTGTGTTTACTTTCATTATAATTTTTGGACTGCGAGTTTGGATAGAACTATTTTGGATATGTCTAATAGTTGGAATGGATTACATTTGAAAATAGATACTATTGTTAAGGATAAATATTGTATTAATAATATTTTTGGATTGTTATAAAAAGGAAAACCCAGAGTTCGGGTGACAAGAAGTCATGTTCGACAAGACTGTGGGACTTGAACCCGCAACCAAAGGGCAATAAGGGTGGATCACCTACCCCTGGCGTATTTGATGTCCTGTTTCATATAATTTTTTTTTATATTATGACAAATGAATTATAAATTCATTGTTTTTGGAACCCTATATTATTAGAATAAATCGAATATTTTTGAAATCATTTAGAGTTAATGATGATTTTGTGGTAGGAATTAGTTAAAGGATGAAACTCTACATGTCAAGTATATTTTTTTCAACTTATTCTATGAATAAATTAATTCTTAAACTTTAGGGAAGATATCTCAAAACCACAAATGTGTTATCCTAATACCTAATGATTTGTTGAACCGTTGGTATTTTAAATCATTATTTATAAATGTCTTTAAGGCACCCAATTTACAGTTGTTTGGTATTGAGGACCTCAATCACTCCCTATAAATATTAATGTTTTCCTATAATTATGTGTCTCTAATTGCCCCAAATATTCCCCTAATGAAATCATAATTTTGTGGTGAGTTTTCAATTCCCTTTCCCTCTTTTTATGGCTAAATTTTATTTACCCAATTTCCAATAAAGGTTTTCCACAGAGGTATTTTTTATTTTCAACATTTCATTTTCGAAGAACAATTTTAAATTATGAGGACACAATTTATTGAGGGAGGGGAGAATGAAACACCCCATGGTTTCATAGTACTTTATCTCTTCATTGTAATTCAATAACATGCGCAAAACGCAACACTGAGTTTGAGATTATCACAACTTTCCAATGTAGCTGTTAAAAAAGAGGTTATGAATAGTGTTAACTGAATTTTGAATTTTATAAAATCTATAAAATTTTAGAATCCATTTTATGTGTTTCATATTGATAATATAAGAACAAATTCATTTTTTTATATAAAAGAATTAATTTTCAAAAAATGAAATTTTACCACCTTTTAATGGTGAAACCTTTTCAAATAAAATTATTTACACTTATATATATTAAATTTGACAACATAAACTTCTTATTTATAATTGGGACATTATTATTTAGTTTGGATAATTTTTTTGTGTTTTTCTGATAAATTTTATATTTCAGTGAATAGTGAAAAATAATACATTTTAACTGAAAACAACTTTTTTAATCAAAACAATATATAGAATTCAATTATACATTTGAATGGGTTAGAAGTATAATTATACTTTATTTTAATTATTTAATACAATGTTTTTCATTATAAGTAATTTTACATTTAAAGTTTACATAAACAGATGTTAACCTTTTGACCATTTTTACTTTTTAGAAAACCCACCTTTTGTTTTTGACATCGGAAATTAATTTTAAATTAATAAATGAAACATCTGTATTTTTAATTTTTCATAATAGAAATTATTTTTTAATTAGTAATATGAAATTTATATTATGATGAATTTTTGTTATTTTTCAGGAAACTATCAATTTTTGATGAATAGTGAAAACAACTGTGTTATTGTTTAAAACAAACATTTTATTTAAGTAAATTATTATTTTATTTTAATTTATTTGAGGTCAAATTATATTTATAATACCTATATATCTACAATTTGTTTTATTGGATTCATTTTATATTATTTTTAGATATATAAAATTTTATTGATCTTTTTACAGTCTTCGGCCCACCTTCTAGGAGCATTTGAAAATTTGCATAAAACATAATTTTACACCTTTTTTGAGTTGAAGTCCAAAACTCCTAGAGTCACAGTTAACCTCATTATGTAAAATTTGGTTCAATAAGATGAAAATAATTTTAGGTGAATAGTATCTTCTGACTTTTATTTACCACGACTAAAAGTATATAGGGTAATTAAAGGTAAAAATGATATTATAATTACCCTAACAAATGTCCTAATTCTATTGGATAAGTGTAATTTGACCATAAACAACCTTATGAATAAAATGTGATCATTTTTTCCACTTGGATTAGATTAGGACATTTATTAATATTTTAATTAGAGAAGAGTTAAAAATGATAAAATCAATGTTTAAATTACTAATAACTTTTAATATAGGATTACACCTAAGATAAATTCTACTATAAATATTCATTATAAATGAAAAAATATTTCATACATAATGATATTTTATTTATAATATTTAGATATTAAATAATTTAGTTTATTTATGAAACAATGATGATGCAGTAATTACCTTATTATTGAAATATTAAACTAATTGATATTATAAATAACCAAATAAATGTAAATTGAGACTTCTGGTGATTTACAGTAGCTTTCTAGGATAATATTACATTTTAAGGTTTATTAGAGAAATTTTGTTCGAAGTAATAAAGTTTTTATGACTATCACAAAAACAAAATACCAAATTATGTCAAAATTGACATAAATGAGTTTTGAAAATAATTATTATTTTATTAAATTTTATAATACTCCTAAAAATCAAAGGTTTGGAAAAAGGGCTTAAAAATATTATATATTTTATTAATTAACCATTTTATGTTTTTTGGATGTTTTGAATTTTTTTATTAATAAATAGTGTAATAATACATGAAGACATGGTAAAAGTAAAAATATATAACTAATAGTTAAATATAAAAGATAAGATTAAAATGGGTGACCTAATCTTGTATAAAACCTATTTTTTGAGAGGATTTATACCAATACCTACCTTATTCATCGAAATAAATCAATTTTGATCAATTAGAATCCTAAAATGATTTTATAATAAAATAATATTTTAAATTTTCATAATGTGACCCTCACCTCTCTTATAAAAGTGAACATCCCCTTCCTTAAAATTCACACATACAAATCCATTTGTCTCAGCAAAACTATGTAAAAATATCCTACCAACTATACTACCTTAATCCTAGAGTACTTCCTTTGGTCATAAAGATAACCTATGTAACCCTTTTTATCAAAGAAAAAGGATGAACTTGAAGAAGAGGTAAATATTTCATCACCTCTTCCAAGTTTTTTTCCTTTTCCACTACCTCATTATTTATTGTTTCCATTCAAAAATAATAATCCCAGTATATTATATATAATGTGATGTTATTATAAAAATGGTACAACCATATTCATTACTCCATCCATCATATGAATGACAAAGTCACCATATGTGTGTACGTACGGCTTACCATCTCCACGTCGTGGTGTAGTTGTTATTAAATAAATATTTTTTATGGGTGTAATAATGATCTATAATTGATGTAAATAATAAATATATCTTGATAATAATTCATTATATATGATATAACATATATTTACATACGATTTAACCATCAATATAATGATATTATCCTGTGTGCGAACGTACAGATTAACATCTCCACGGCGCGATGAGATTCATTTCCACATTCACCATTCAAAGATGATTATAAAAATATATATTATTTATAAGTATGTAATATATGATAATATAATTATACTGAATAGATATTTGTGTGTGTGTGTGTCTGTACTTACATATATCTTATTCACTTACATCCATTCAATATGATAAGAAAACAGAAACATCGTTTAAGCGTACGTACGACCTACCATCTCCATAAACTGTGTTTTCCATTTCATATATCTATCTACTATAAATATATATATTCTAAATATATATTATATATATTTATCATTTTTTATATTATGTATGTATGTAAATCATGATCTATATTATACGATCATGAATAACAAGTTAAAACACGTAAGATAAAGAAAGTGATTATTAACCGAAATGTCAATTTCACATAGAAATCCTTATTAAATGGGTTGTATAAAGTCATAAGTGAATCATGTATGATATAATAAAAATGAATATGGTTCTGGTATAATTTAGAAAACATACTATAGTCATTATACAGGAGGTGAAATGTACCCTCGACCAAAGGAAAGTGCAAGGTAAGTATTAATTCCACAATCTCTTTATTATATGTGGTTGTTTTTACGTAAGTATATACTGGGACATATTTATTATCCATTACATGTTTCATAAAAGTTTTTCCAAAAGGATTTTTTTAAGGGACACTTTTACTTAAACATCATTTTAAATGTTTTAAATATTTATTCATCTAAAACATTCTCATTAATGTTGTCACGAACCAATTATGGTCACCACCATTAACGGCACCAAAACCAGCCTGTAGTAAGGCCTGAAGGGCGTTCCCTATCCCCATGGGCTGGCACAAGTTCCCAGGTGTTAAAGAAATCTTGTTTGGGAATGATTTACCCGAGTATGAAAGCATAAATAAATAAAAAAACAATCAAATATTAGAATCTGAAATTTTCATGCTAAACAATTCTTAACAAAAACACATCTGAATACATATGTTTAAAGACACTACAAGTGTTATTAAAACAAATAATGACAACCTAAAGATATCCCCATGGACTCCACATGACAAGGGGGTCATCACCCGCAAGCCTTCTCCGCAACTCTACCCCAACGATGGGGACTAACACCTGGAACTGCCATCACCCTTAGCATTCCCTTTACCTGAGTCAAGCATAAGCATGTCTACATACACCCAAGGGGTGTAATTAGGGTTTGAGCCTAATCCCAATATTATACCACCATATGATTCCAAAGATCATGCAATACAATGTGAATAAAACAAGCAATTTTAATACACAAGGTGAAATAGTGTTAAAATTCAAAGATATGCAACATTCAAATGAAAACAGTTTTCAATCCAAGAATTTCAGAATGTTAACACATTAAATAGAAATGTGAGATACAGTAAGTTACTTCCAAAAACTCCCCAAAATAAGTGTAAATACCAAAAATCCAATGAGCATTAAAATCGGGAACACCCCTAAGCACTAGGTTGTCCCGGGCCCTGTGTACCTCGTACCTCGGTGTAGAGTAACCATAGAAAAATCCATTCTCATGCACAAGACACTATTAGGGAACATATCCATAACCTAGTGGTCCCTAATAATCACCCACATATTTTATATAGAGTTTTTGTTATAAAAATTCTAAGTGGAACAGGGACAAAACCCATCCGATCCACTAGTCGTACAAGTACAAATCCGCCCCAACTAGGTACCTGGGCTTCCCATTTTTTCTCAAACAATTTCAGAAAAAAACACACATCATTTTGCATATAAAATATCACTACTTGTCACAAAAAAATATTAAATTAGCTAAACACATTTTATACCATCTAAACCACACAAAAAAATAATTTTATTTTCAATAAAACAACTTCACAAAACATCACATTGTTTTGCACCCAAATCTCTTTATTATATCCACATTGCACACTTTGTGAACACTTGTAAGTAATAAAAACAAAATTTCAGTTCAATACCCTTTAATGAAACCAAAAATTCAGTTATGGTGCAGCCCAATGTGAACCAAGAAGTTATATCTTTTAAAAACTACCATTTTCACACAAACATGGCACTTAAAGACCATTTGCTTCCCAAACACCATTTAAACAAACTTTAATAGCAGCAACAAAAAAGAATAAATATTAAAAACATGATTTTCAGTCCTAATACTATTCATTAAAATAACATAAGTAATTATTGGTCAGCCCAAAATGAACCAATAATATATTTGAATGAAAAACCCCCAATTTCACCAAAAATTGGAACTTAAAATTCATTTTCATTATAAATGAAACAAAAACAAATTATTACATAAAAATTCATGTGAGATAAACATTAAGGTACCATGAAAAAATGATGATAATTAACAAAAATTTCACACTTAATGGAATCACCTACCAAAGTAACAAAAACCATTGAATCTCCGTGCGAAAATCAAATTGCACCCCCACCACTCCAAGAGAGACCTAGATCAAACCTAATACGACAAGAATAGGCCAATAAATCCCAATGATAAACCCCAGGCTTGAAAACCTAGTTTCTGGATTTTATTAAACTCAATTATAACCGAAGAAACCCTAAGAAAAATGAATGATACCCAAAGTAGTTTGGAAGGGAAATGAAAAGTGCTCATTTACTTGAAGTATCTTGAAGTAATCATTCCAAACCACATGTAGCTGAAATTCAAAAGATCCAAAATTTAGGGTTCATTCGAACAAGATATATTAGGTTAAATAGGAACTTGAATGGAGGAAAAATACTGATAATTGAGAGAGTTATGAAAGAATGAATTTACCTCTTCAAATCTGGGAGATTTGAGGAAGCCTATGAAGTTCGACACAAAATCGAGATTATCCAGAGCTCCAAAAAGGGGGGAGAGAGTTCAGACGTGCGTCTGGTTTACTTGGGCTTGGTTGAGACTTTGAATCACCAAACAATACCAAAAATTGAATATGTTATAACATAATCAAAATTTATTTTTAAAACATGAATTTGGGATTTCAGGAAGGCCCAACACCTTAGACAAAAACCCATATAAACCCTGGTTATGGATTTTTAAAAGCTTCAAATTACCTTGGTTGTGTTAATAGGATAGGGTAGGACATGTAGGAATTTTAATGGATGATAAATTATGAAAAATGAAAATGTTATAAAAGATACAAAATTTCTTTTTTAATTTGGAAATGGGCTCACGGTTCGGCTCAATTCATGAACACTCATCTATTCCTCCCAAAAACCTAGGGAAACCCCAAAAACAAAGCAATGATGTAAATTAAATGAAAAATACCATTAAAATATGTCTTCTATGTGACAATTATACCCACCATGAATGAATTTTTTCCCCAGAATTTCATCATGAAGCTTGGTTGGAAAACAAGAATGGGTAATCTTCCTCGAACCATGACTTTCGCTCCCATGTCTCATGTGTATCATTCCCACACTACAATAAAAGCCGGACTAATGGAATAGACTTCCCTCAAAATATCATCTCTTGGTAGTCCACTATTTTCAACTACCTCTCAATAATAGACATGTCAGGCTCTATCTCCAGTTCTTCCCAACTCAACACATGGGCTGGATCTGGGTTGTATTTCTTCAACTGAGAGACGTCAAAGACATCATGTATATACGTCAACATAGAAGGTAAGGCCAAGCTATATGACACCTTTCTAATATGCTCGGTGATCTCAAAGGTCCCTACATACCGTGGCATCAACTTACCTTGCTTCCCCAATCGACGATGGCCCTGAAGAGTGGCCACTTTTAAGAATACCCTATCACCCACAGAAAACTCTAGGTCTCGACACCTCTGGTCAAAAAAAGATATATGAAGACTCTGAGCTGTCAATAAGCACTGCCTGATCAACTTGACCTTTTCAGAAGTAACCTGCACAAGGCTCGACCCCAACAGTGATGTCTCTCCTACCTCAGCCCAACATAGGGGGGACCGACAAGGTCAAAATAGAGCACCTAAAAAGAGGAAATCCGAATCGTGGATTGGTAACTACTATTATAACAAAACTCAACCAATTCCAAATGGCTCTCTCAAGAACCTCCAAAGTCTAGGACACATGCACGAATCTTGTCCTCCAAAATCGGATTTTCCCGCTCTGTCTGACCATCCCTATGAGGGTGGTATGTCATGATCATCTTAATCTGAGACCCCAAGGCCTTTTGAAGGCCTTCCCAAAATCGAGAAGTGAAGCGGGGGTCTCAATCTGAGACAACAGCTAATGGTACACCATGGAGACTCAGCACTTCCTGAAGATACAAATGGCCCAACTCATCTACTTTAGTTGTATATTTGATTGGAATGAAGTGCGCTGATTTGATCAGACGATCAATCACCGCCCAAATGGAATTCTTACCCCAAGGTTTACAAGGTAAGCCAAAAATGTAGTCCATGGCGACCTCATCCCACTTCTTGGTAGGAATGTGTAGTGGTTGGATCAAACTGGATGGCCTTTGGTACTCTACATTCACCTGCTAGCATGTGTAGCATCTCGAAAAAATGTCCACTATGTCCCATATCATACCAGGCCACAAAAACTGCCAATAGAAATCATAATACATCTTAGTGGCACCCAGAGGGATAGCCCACTGAGACTAGTGGCTATCCTGCATCACCACCTTCCGCAGAGATAATGGCACTACTGAAAGGCCCTTGAAGCAAAAGATTCCATCGGGAGATGATGACCAATCAGAGGATGTCTCCCCACCATGAAGAAACTGCTTCGACCTCTCACAAATCTCATCACTGGGCTGTGCCCACATAATAAACTCCAATAGAGAAGTAGTGAACTGGACGCTCACCAAGAATGCCCCTCCACTGTGTTCCCTGGTCTCCACATTCATCTGAGAAAAGAGCCCCCTCAAAGCCCACTCACCACTGTACTTCCTCAAATCCGACACTGGAACCCTTCTTCTCAAAGCATCAGCCACTACATTACCCTTTCCTGGGGTATAGACAATGTCAAAGTCAAACCCCTGCAAGTACTTGATTCAGAGACATTGACTCAAGTTGAGGACCTTCTACAAAAAGATATAAGCCAAGAATTTGTGATCAGAGTATACCACAAACTTCTCCCCAAAGAGGTAGTGACTCCATGCCTTCAAATCATGCATCACCGCTTCCAACTCCAAGTCATCGGTTGGGTAGTTCTTTTCATGTGGTCAAAGTTGGCGAGATCCATACGCCACCACATGATCATCCTGCATAAGCACACACCCCAGACCCATACCTGAAGCATCACAATAGGCCACATATCCCTCTCCATCCTCTGGAAAAATCAGCACGGGGGTGATAGTCAGCCACCTCTTAAGCTCCTCGAATGATGCCTAACATTCTAGACCCCATAAAACTTCACCCCTTACCATGTGAGGGATGTCATCGGTGAATCAAGATGAGAGAAATCCCGAACGAATCACATGTAATAACCAGCCACGCCAAGAAAACTCATGATCTCGAACACATTCATCAGTTTCCCCCACGACATGACTGTACTAATTTTCTCAGGGTCCACTAAAACTCCATGCTCTGTGATCACATGCCCCAGAAATCTCAACTCTCTAATCCCGAATGTTCACTTTGACAACTTTTCATAGATGCGGTGATCCCGTAATGTACCTAAAATGATCCGCCAGTGATGTTCGTGTTCCTCCTCAGAGAAAGAGTATACCAGAATGTCATCCATGAACATCATAACAATGGAATCAAGATACTGATGGAGCACCATATTCATAAGTTCCAGAAATACTGCTGGATAATTTGTCAATCCGAAGGGCATGACCAAATACTCATAGTGTCCATACCTGCTTCGAAAGGCTGTCTTTGGGATATCTGACTCGTTCACCCTGAGATGATGATACCCTAAACATAGTTCTATCTTTGAGAACCACTATTCCCCCTTCATCTGAATGAAAAAATCATCTATTCTGGGAAAATGATATTTATTTTTAATTGTTACCTTATTCATCTTTCGGTATTCAATGCACAACCGGAGGGATCCATCATCCTTTTTGGTGAACAACACAGGAGAGGCCCAAGGAGAGATGCTCAGGCGAATGAATCCTTTGGATTCTAAGTCTTCCAGTTGAATCTTTAATTCCCTCAGCTTGGTGGGGGCCATACGATAAGAGGGAAGAGATATCAGATGTGTTCCTGGTGCCAGATCAATCGAAAAATCCACATCCACTCCGGGGGAAAACCTGAAAAATCATCTTGGAATACGTCTGAAAACTCATTCACTACATGAGTTAGTGAACCTTTAGGGGAAAGACCTTCCTCTAGCATAAGAGAAGATAACTGGAAGATAACACTTCCCAAATCTGGGAGTGGAGGCCCTGTGCGACCTGACCAAGGATCCCATTCTCCACGAAAAACCTGACGACTCCCATCAGGTGTCGTGAAACTCACACTCCATCTATAGAAATAGATGTGTGCCTAGAAGTGTACTTGACAATACATTCCAAGTATTATGTCAAACAGTTCCACAACTAGAACCAGGAGGACCCACTCCATATCAAACCCTGACACGGAAAGCGCACATGAGGGGCACCTGAGGCCCTGCTCCTTCTTCTTTCCCAGCGGTGTCACCAACTTCATCGTGAAAGACATCAAATCAGTTGGAAAATTCAGAATGTCCAAAAAATGGGAAGAAATGAATGAAATAGAGGCGCCAATATCAAAAAGAGAAATAGCTATAGAAGATGTGATCAGAACAGCACCTCGAACTGTCGACGGTCCCACCTCTGATACTACTGGTGACTGATCCACTACATGGAGATGTCCAGTATCTTCCTGAGGATGACCGCAAGTCTACGGCTGTGCCCTTAACTGGATCTGCCTAGAAGATGATCCAGCCCTACCACCATGAACACCAAATTGAGATCCCCCTGTCCTCGACGGCTCAGACTGTGTTGTCACCCCTCTTGAAGCCACTGACCCTGCCCCACTTGTGAGTGGACGTTCCACACCGCAGAAGCGCTGAAAATGTCATATACCTACGAACTGGTAACAAGGCATCATAGGAAGTTGAAATTTTGGTCGGATATGCCCAGGCCTCCCAAATTGGTGTCACATGATAGATCTCGCATCAGAAGCCGTAGAGGAATACTGCCTAGAAGAGTTTCCTAAACTACCCCCTCCTTTCATTATATGTTCCTCCTGCTTCCTTTTTTTCGCTGAGGAGTTTCCACTGCCCACTACTGATACTGAACCATAGAAACCAGACCTCCCTTTCCTATCAATATCCACCATGCAAGCCCGATCAACGACCTCAGTATAGGTCCTCATCTTAAACAAGAACATCTGGGAGTATATCTCTGGTCGCAAGCATTTCTCAAACCTCTGGGCCTTCACTTGCTCATTAGAGACAATTTCTGGAGCATACCGAACCAACTCAGTGAAATTTTTAGCATACTCCATCACAAATAGATTCCCTGGAACAAGTTCCATGAACTCTCTAGACATGGAATAAGCCAACACCTCAGGGCGGTCTTGTTCATTGAAGACAACCTTGAAATCTCCCTAGCGCATCTGCTCATTCTTTCTAGCCTGAAGCACTGACTCCCACCATTTACGGCTGGGACCCTCTAATAAGAAGGATCCACACTTCACCCTGCGCTCCTAGGTTGTTTCCAAGAACTCAAACATATGCTCGATCTTCTTGATCCATTCTTTTGCTTCCTGGGGTTCTGAGCTACCTCGGAAGGTAGGAGGCTTGTTTTTTAGAAACTCTTGTGCTTTATATTTTCTAGGGCATGTCTCTTCTACCCTAACAGGAATAGTAGTAGGATCTGGTCCCTATCCCAATGCATGGATAGCCCGAACCACATCCTCTACGAGCCTCTGATCAATCGGCGTGGGAGAACTCTCTCCAGCTTCCTCCTATGGGTGCATGGGAGCTTTCCGGCGAGGCATGTTGCTAAAAATGAAACAGTCACAAAACAATATTCAATACCACAATTATGAAAATTGTAATCAAATATATAAAATATAAATATTCGAAACACATTCTTGTAATAAAAGAAACAACTACTCAACATCTACCCGATGTCTGCATGTGGTCTGCAGCCCACACATCTCACCTGGAAGTGAAGTCAATCCGTAAATTCCAACATCCCCTGGTGACTCAAGGTCTTCCATGAGTGGTACGGGCCATGCACCCTACTCACAACCAATACCCCAAGCCCCGAAAGTCCTACCTCTTTTCTATTCCATCTCATCCCAAAATAACAATATAACCCAAAAACTTCAACCCCCTCTGATACCATTTTATCACGAACTAGATCTGGTCACCACCATTAACGGCACCGATCTCGGCCCGTGGCAAGGCCTGAAGGGCATTCCTTATCCCCACAGGCTGGAACAAGTGCTCGAGTATCAAACAAATCTGGTTTTGGAATGATTTACCCGAGTATGAAAGCATAAATCATAAAAAACAATCAATTATTAGAATCTGAAATTTTGATGCTAAACAATTCTTAACAAAACCAGATATGAATATATATATGTTTAAAGACACTCCAAGTGGTATAAAAACAAATAATGACAACATAAAGACATCCCCATGGACTCCACAGGACAACGGGGTCATCACCCGCAAGCCTTCTCTGCAACTCCGCCCCAACGATGGGGACTAACACCCTGAACCACCATCACCCTTAGCCTTCCCTTTACCTGAGTCAAGAATAAGCTGGTCTACTTACAAACAAGGGGTGTAAATAGGTTGTGAGCCTAATCCCAATAGGATACCACCAGATGATTCCAAAGGGCATGCAATACAATGTGAAGAAAACAACCAATTTTAATACACAAGGTGAAACAGTGTTAAAATTTAAAGAAATGAAACTTTCAAATGAAAACAGTTTTCAATCCGAGAATTTATGAATGTTAACACATTAAATAGACATGGGAGCTACTGTAATGTACTTTCAAAAACACCCCACATCAAGGGTAAATTCCACAAATCCAATGATCTTCAAAATCAGGAACACCCCTAAGCACTAGGCTGTCTCGGGCCCTATGTACCTCATTCCTCGGTGTAGAGTAACCATAGAAAAATCCATTCTCGTGCACGATCCACTAGTAGGGAACATACCCATAACCTAGTGGTCCCCAATCATCATCTAAAATGTTTAGTTAGAGTTGTCGTTATCCAAATTCTATGTGGAACAGGGAAAACCCCATCCAATCCACTAGCCGTACTAGTACAAATCCGCCCCACCTAGGTACTAGGGTATCCCCTTTTGTGCTCAAAAAATTTCATCAAACAACACACATACTTTTGCATAAAAAATATCACTACTGGTCACAATCAAATATTACATTATCTACACACATTTTAAACCATTTAAAACACACAATAAAATAATTTTATTTTCAATAAAACAACCTCTCAAAACATCACATTGTTTTACACCAAAAGCTCTTTAAGATATCCGCTTTTCACACTATGTGAACACTTTTAAGTCATTAAAACAAAATATAAGTTCATTAACCTTTAATGAAACCAAAAATTCAGTAATGGGGAAGCCCAATGTGGACCAAGAAGTTATATCTTTTAAACACCACCATTTTCACACAAACATGGTACTTAAAAGCCCATTTGATTCCCAAACACCATTTATACAAACATTCATAGAAACAAAAAAAATAATAAATATTTAAAAAAATTATTCTAATTCCTAAAACAGTTCAATAAAATCAACTATGTAATTATAGGTCTGCACAAAATGTACCAATAAATTATTTGAATGAAAAACCCACAATTTCACCAAAAATTGTTAGTTAAAATTCATTTTCATTATAAATGCAACTAAAAACAATTTTTACAGAAACATTAAAGTGAAATAAACATTAAGGTACCATGAACACAACAAGATAATTCACAAAAATTGCACACACAATGGAATCACCTGTCAAAGTAACAAAAAACCTTGAATATCCATGTAAAAATAAAAAAGCACCCCCGCCGCACTAAGAGAGACCTAGATCAAACATAAAACCACAAGAATTGGCCAATAAATCCCAATGTTAAACCCTAGGTTCGAAAACCTAGTTTATGGACATTATTAAACTCAAGGAAAACCAATGAAACCCTATGAACAATGAATGAAACCCAATGTAGTTTGGAAGAGGAAAGAAAAGGGCACATTTACTTGAAGTAACTTGAAGTAATCACTCCAAATCACAAGTAGATGAAATTTAAAAGAGAAAAAATTTAGGTTTCGTTCGAACAAGATATATTAAGTTAATTAGGAATTGGAATGGAGGAAAAATATTGTGAATTGAGAGTTTTATGAAATAATGTCTTTACCTCTTCAAATCAGGGCGATTTGAGGAAGCCTATTAATTTCGGCACCATATCTAGATTAACCATAGCTTCAAAGAGGGGTGAGAGAGTTTCGAAGCGTGGCTGGGTTAATTGGGATTGGGTGAGATTTAGAATCACCGAGAAATCCCAACAATTGAATAAGTTATAACATAATCTAAATTTATTTTTAAAACAGGAATTGGGTTTCATACAGGCCTAACACCTTAGATAAAAACCCAAATAAACCCTGGTTATGTATTCCTAAAAGCTCAAAATTACCTTGGTGGTGTTAATATGTTAGGGTATGTCAATTAAGAATTTGAATCGATGAAAAATGTTAAAAAATGAAAATTTATTAAAAGATACAAACTTTATTTTTTAATCTGGAATTGGGCTCATGATTTGGCCCAATTCATGAATACTCATCTATTCCTTCCTAAAACCTAGGGAAACCCCAAAAAAAATTCAAGGATGTAAATTAAATGAAAAATACCTTAAAAATACATCTTTTTATGTGACATATGTCCATGTTTTCAAAATGGTTTTAAGGATTTATTTATATGGACATGAATATTTTAAAATGACAATTCCTTTCAAAAGTTTCAAAGTGGTATGGGAAAAATTTATTCAAAAATATCTTTTAAATGAATTACATTATAAATTTTGATAATTTTAAATGATTTCATGAAAAATTATATTTCTAAAAAAGAATTTTACTTATCATTTTCAAATATGTCAAAATATTTTTCGAGATTTTATTCTTGGTTGTGGTTGATTTAATATGATACAAATCATCCATATTATATTGATGGTTTTGTGATATGTTTATCTGTGGATTTTTTATTTTTATACCATTCATGGATTATATATAATTTATTGAAATTTCATATGTTATTTTTAATACGATGTTTTATGTTATGTTTTAGCATTTTCATATTATGAATTAATTGGACTTATTATGTTATAGGTGGAGCCCGCTATAGCTCCTGGTTGCATCGGTAGGTCTCATGAGACAAACTAGTATCATGGAATAACACCTTGACAAAATCTTATTTTAATTTTTGGAATGAGGCCTTGAAAATGTGGTTATGATGTCCGAAATTATGCATTCCATCAATTTGAATGTGCCTATTGATGTTGCATATTATTATTAGTCAAGTAGAATATCCATGTGAATATGTAAAAGGAAATATCTAATTTATTTTTTCCATATTATTATGAAGTAAATGTTTTAAAGGATTAATATTTATCTTTATACATTTCCTTAATTGTTAATGGTTATTTATGAAAATTTATGCTATATTCTTATCCTTACTGAGCATCTTGGGTCTCCCCTTTCTATGTTTTATATTTCCTATGATGTGAAAAGTATATTATGAATGAACTACTAGAAGAGTCTAAGGGATATGAATTTATCCAATGTGAAAATGTTATTGATATTTTTATTTAATTATGTAATGTAAAAATTATTAATGTATCTAGAGATTCTAAATCTACTAAACGGATTAGTCCTTCGGGACAAGATTCCCTATAGTATTCCAATGTTACGTAATAATGTACCGACTCTGGGTAACTGGGGTTATGGCATTACAACCACCAGAAGCATAACCTCCCCAGATTTCATGTTCACGTCTTCATGTTGGTCCTCTACCTTTTATTATTATTTATCTTTCTCTTGAGACTGGGTTACATCATCGTTATAGCCCTCCTCTCCTACCACTGGATGGATCTAGTGCTCCTTGAGTTTCCCATATTTTTTGTCCGACTGTGTCTCCATCAGTATAGGGATATAGGTGTAATCTTTACGTCATTTTGGATTTGTCTTCATGGAGACAATATAGCTCCCCATGTCTATGCTTTCATTTTTCCACTTATTCCTTCTTTGATTGTGCAAGACTTTATAGGACCTTTCAAATCCTTTACCATCTGAGGATTGTACATTATCTTCAGAATCGGTCTCAGGGAGACAATTTTCATTTCATTTAAGCTCTACCTCATTACTCAAACATTCAATGATATTGGCAATGTTTAGACAAGACAATGTCCTCCCCATTTTGGTTACCTGTCTAAAAATTTTCATCCTACCTATACTATGTGAAGTCTAATCCAACTCTTTTCCCTAAATTTACATACTATCTCTAGTATAGCAAATTCCCATTTTTGAGTTTCTGTTATAACCATCACACACTTCCATAGCATAGGTACATTGAAATTGACTCACCACGTCCATAGAAATTTGACCAACAACTCCATCAGAGTCCCCCAAAACATGGGTCTTGGCATTAACTGTATGTAAATTTTCTTCTACCACTACACTAGATTTCACCACCTTTTAATGAATTTTTACCCGAGGGATTGTGAAATCACTCTTTATTATTTTAAAAATTATATATACACAATGTATAGGAGGTATAGCCATGGATTTTTTCTTCATCCTTGCTCCACCCAAGCACAATATATCCTCCACAATGACATTCCATTGACTAGAAACAACACAACCATCCACATACCCTACACCAAACATATCAAGGTGACTTCCAACCTCACCGAAAGCTCCCCTAGGACACAGTCTTCCTAGACCTCTAGATCATCATCCATTTTTCTCCCCCTATGCCTACAAATCACTATCCTATGACCTAACATATTACACGTAGAACAGTAATCACAAGATGATTCAAATATTACGGCTTTATTATATCTAAATTCTTCTCACAAAATAATCTAAAAAGACTTCATTGGTGCCTTTGATACATCAAATTCGACACAGACTTTCAAATATATTGGGTGGCACAACGCAGGGGTTTTACTATAAGTAAAGAAGAAAAACCCACCACGTTTCTGAGAAAGTGGAGAATAGATGGATTTTGGAATGGAAGAGGGAGATCTATAAACCTTACCCAAATCTCCAGTATTATGGGTTCATGATTTATATGAATGTTTTATGACCACATGATTAGGAGGAAGCGAGAAACATCATAGGAGCGAGGGGAACTCAACCACGTGAGAATCAAGTCATCTTCAGAGACAAATAGAATCATGATGCTCCATGAATCAAGAAGGCCAATAGTTTCTCTATCCTACAAACCACAATAGTAAAAACTAAACTCTCTAAAAGGATCCATCAATGTCCAATGCAACTTTAAACACACAATCATATTAATATTATTTAGGGAAGGTGCCTTAGTGAACTCTAGAGTGGAGAGTGTTAGAAGCGGGTTGCATGCAAAGTATTCTGGAACTTTTAGACTTACATGAATTCGTGGAAAAGAAGATATTCAATTACGGATTTAAAAGGAAACAAATGGAGAATGTTGATCACCATGGAGATTTTTTAGAGGACCCATCCATTCATAGGATGGAGGGGACGGAGTGAAGCACATCGCCGCCTTGGGAATCTGACGTTGTTTCCAGGAAAAAACCCTTTCCTTAACCCTCAACTTATTTAGATGATGGATTTTGATATGACAATGATTTATAGATTCATAAACGTTCTAAAATACCACAATTAGAAAAAATATAACTTTAAATTAATATTAGACTCAGTATACCACAGTGGTTTGAAAAAATTAAGAGAACCAATTATTGATGTTTTAAACTGCTTCTAGACTCCATATCTCATGTAGTGTTATGATCCCCCAATAAGTGAAATTTATACATCATCATTGTACAATAATAATTTGGAATTTAGATAATAGGTCATATGTTTAATATTACTCTCATTTTTTCATTGGGTTCTCATTATAGATTTGTTTTTCTATAAATATTTTATAAAACATGTAATATAAGTGCATTACAATATATATTTCATAAAAATGTTCTGTTATTCTCAAGAAACATATAAATTATGCATATATCAAACTACATGAAGTATATAGTAATAAAAATTATCATTTTTTATTAGTAAAAGGATGAAAAATCTTATAAAACCCCCACTTTTACAAGATCCAATAATTAACTATTCACAACGTATGACCTCTACATTTAAAAGTATTGTTTCTACAAAGATATATTGTTAGTAATTTGGAATACGATGTTTTCATATATATAGTTCCTATCTATAACTTCACATTATTATATAAAATACCTCAATAGATGATATCTCTAATCTATATAACTCTTGACCTTTATCATAACCTGGAGTTCTTGTCCAGTATCACTACTATAACATTATTATAATATACATCATGAAAAAAATATACTTCCTTGGTATAATACAATGATATTGGATAAAGATATATATTTTTAATAATTCTTTACCAGCATTATAAAAATTAATATAATCATATTCAAATAAATTTCTGACAACAATCTATAATGATCTTATGATTAACATTTACTTTTATTTACTCTAATAGTAGATCTTATTGATCAATTTGGATGGTAATTATTATACCCCATTTATTACATTATCTTATTAATCTATATGTATTATAAACAGTTCCCTTGTACTTATTAAGTACTATTGGGTAGTTATAGTTAAATATCAATGAAATTCTCATTGACTTTTTTTTTGTACTTTTTACCATGATTTTTACGATAAGAAATATAAAATCTTGTATATGTTATGGAATAAGAAATACTTCCATCATTAAAAGATGTATAGTTTTATTTATTTTATTATTTTCCAAATATTTCTTCTAATAAATTAATATGGAATGATTTATGACATGTGAAATTTTCAAAAAATATTCCCCAATTTCATCAACTTTTATTTTTCAATTACATTTAAATATATGAATGTTGAATTTTTCCAAGAACTCCATAGTTCGATCCCAGCAAATCTTATTCTCTATACATTGGTTTTTACATTATGTCATTCAAGAGGAAATATTTTCAACAAAACCTTAACAAACAATATGACTACTCTTTTTTCCATGTGTTATCAATATATATCACATGTAAAACTATAATTCTCCCAATAAACTCTTTTAAAAACATGATAAAATAATCATTCCATGATTGAATATTTTATTTCACAGTTAAATGGGAACTTGTATCTTTTTTAATATATTGATGTTTTTAGGTTAAAACCCCATAATTTTATAAATTATAAGATATTTTTTAGGATTAAAATTACAAATATTATTTTTACATTCAATCATAATATATATTATTGTAATGATCCAACCAAGGTCGAATTGACACGTTAACCAAGAGGGCCCACCAGAAGGCCTGATGTAACACCCCAATAATTTAATAGTAGATTTATTAAAGAATTTATTGATCACTGAGTCTCTACAAACCCCAATTTTTTATAACCTATCCATGTAAACAAAAAAAATTTACTTCTGGGAAGTGAATTTCGAAAATATGACATACACGGTTGCGATGAGTATGTTATTTGGTATCTGATAAGAATAACATATTTTTTGGTGAATAATAACCTACCCATATGAATAGTAACATACACATATGAATAGTGATACACCTTAATGATTATTAACCATACCTATGTTGAGTCAATAAGGTTTTTCTTATGACTTTTACATTCCTTCTTGTTTTGAAAATCACAAACACCTTATCTTTAATAAAATGCTTTTATTAGGGAAATTGCTTTTATAAGGAAAATTTCTTTTATAAGGAAAATCGATTTTGTAAGAAAAATTATTCTTATCATATTTTCATTCATATTTTTCCTATGTATAAAATTCAGATTCATTTCTATTTTCTCGGATTTATTTGAAACGTTAATATAAATTATTCTGTTTTAGGATTCAAATTCTGAATAAGAACTATAAGGAAGTTTCACACCGAATTCCAGATGAGAACTTTAATAAAGTATCATTCCGAATTCCGGATACGAACTCTAACTAAGTTCTATTCCAGATTTAGGATACGAATCCATATGATGTTCGACATTGAATTCTCATTACGAATTCTAATGACGAATTCTCGTTACGAATTATGACAATGAATTTTCATTATGATTTATGAAGATGAATTCTCATTACGAATTCTGATGACGAATTCTCATTCCGAATTCGGGATACGAATTCTCATTCCGAATTCTGGATACGAATTCTCATTACGAATTCTTAAGATGAAATCTCACTACGAATTCTGATGACGAATTCTCATTCTGAATTCTCATTCTAGGTTCATCTATTAAACATAAACTGATCATCATTGTTTTATACACTCTGAATTTATTCAGACTCCGAATTTTCACTCCAAACTTTCATTTTGTACATGCCTTTATATTTTGTCTACTCTTTATTATTCTTCTTCACACTCCGAACTTTCTCTCCGAACCTTCACTCCAAATATTTTGAGTTAGTTTTTAAACGGTGTCGTACATTCTGTTACACTTTTTTTGTTATAAAACGATGTCATCTATTTTTTTATAAACTAACCGTTGACTAAGTGACATGTGTACAGGTCCCTCCGATTTTTAAGAAAAATATGACCGTTGAATAGGAGGTCGACCTTAACTATAAATAGGAGCTCATTTGAAAGAGCATAGTGCTGAAGTGCTGAAAAAAGCTGACTGATCTTCAACTCATGTGATTACATTCTTGAAGTGATTTCTAGAGAGAGAGAGGATCTTATTAACTCTCAAAGCTTCGTGTGACTCCGAATGTTGGTGATTACATTCGAGGACTTCCGGGGATAGGAAGACAGAGGTTCCGACTACCTTGAAGTTGAGGGCTTCCTTGCTGAGGAAGACATAGGTGACCAACTACCTTGAAGTTGTGGGCTTGCGGGGATAGCAAGATAGAGACACTCCGATCTTCGTATCGAGGGCGTACCCTGGTGTGGGTAAGACAGACTTGCTTGAAAGTACAAATCAAGGGACCTTTATCCAAGGTTTTTGGATACCCTTCTCTTTGGGTTAAAAGACTTATATCTTGTTACTTGTAGTTTTACTACTTGTTAATTTCCGCTGCATTTTATATTATAAGGAAAGTATATCTTTCTTATACTTCCTTACTCGTATTCTGTTTCATTTAGATTCTATACGCTTTAAGGTAGAATCTCAAATTGTAATCTTTTGTTAAGTTTCAATTTCCAGAACCATATTTCCGGAACCTACATTCGGAATCTCTTTTCAATTTTTCATTTGGTATTAGAGGTGTTTTGAATTTTCTTATGTTTAACTTTGTTAATCTTAGCCCTTTCCTTTTCTTAAGGAAAACATAGTTAATCATAACTAACTTTAAAGGTTCCTAAAGAATTTTTAAAGAATACAATTCACCCCCCTCTTGTAAATTGAGCATCTACATCATTATTTCGATCCTAAAATTGGTATCAAAGCAGGTCTCTGAAATACTTATACTTACGGATAAGTTTTTCTTGATCACTTTATCATTCCGAACTTTTCCATTCCAAACTTTCTTATTCCAAACATTGTTATTACGAATCTTTTCTACTAACAAGTTTGTGTGCTGAAGGTTATTATAAGTATGGAAGGAATTAATGTTGGTTCAATTGATAATCTAAATCTTACAAGACCACCAATATTTGATGGTAATGATTATGAGTACTTGAGAGATCGAATGAAGACTTTTGATATCAATACTGGAGTAGACAATTTTTTCATGCTTACAGGAGATTATAAAATTCCTGATAAAGAAGTTAGAACCTTTACTAACCATGAAAAGCAAGAATATAAACTCAACTATAAGGTACACAATACACTACTTTGTTCAATGACCAGAAATATATATAGCCAAATTTCTTCTTATGAAGCAGATAATTGTATTTGGAAGAAGTTATAAGTTACACACTTTGGAACTTCTAAAGAGATTGAGACTAGGAGATCTATGCTTAGAGATGAATATCATGTCTTCAACATTCCTTATGGTGAACCAATATGTAAAGTACAACAGATTTTTATGACTATCGTCAACATCCTACAGTCTATGGGAGAGAAAGGTTTAGATGATGAAGCTCTTGTGGATAAGATAATTGATATCATGCCTAATGAGTGGGAATCAAAAAGAACTGCTATAGATGAGAACAGGAAAGTGACTCATATTTCTCTTAATGTGCTTTTTGGAACTCTTCTCCAATATGAAACCAGAATTAAGAGAGACGATGACAACATCAAAAAGAAAAATGGAAATGGTACTGTTTCTTTTACAACAACATCAAATCATATGAAATCTACGACTCCTGAGAGAGTAACTAGATCTAAGTCTAAGAAGATGGTAATTCAGTAAGATTCTAGTGAGAGTGAAATATCAGAAAATGAATTAGCAAATCTTGCTTGAAGGATGAACAAGATAGCTGGCCAGAAAAATTTCCAATCCAAGTATAAGAAAAAGGAAAGCAAAGATAAGAAAGATGGAGAAGTTACTTGTTATGAATGCAAGAGAGATGGACATATAAGACAAGATTGCCCTATGCTCAAAAAGAAAGAAAGAAAAGAAAGACATTCTGACAGGAACAGAAAGAAGTATTATAAAGAAAAAGATAAGAAAGTTCTGAAAGCTAATGACACCTGGAGTTCCAGTGGTGGTGACTCTTCAGATGAATCTTCTGATTATGAATCTTCAGGACAGAAGAATCTTGGTCTTATAGACAGATTACCTATTGATAATCATTGTTTTATGGATGAGGTACGAAATGCTGAATCATTGACCAATGTTTCTTTAAATTCTAATAATAGTAAGTATTATAACTCTTCTAATGAATAAAATACATTACCTTCTTATGAAGAAGTCTCTAGGTTTGCTGAACATCTTGAATTTGAGAATTCTAAACTCAATAAAAAACTTGAAAAGGAAAACTCTAGGAATTCTATTATTACAAAAGAGATGTGAGATCTTTCTAAAGATCTTGATATGAAAAATGCTGATATTGAAAGTATTTCAAAAAATCTTGAGGAAGTATGTTCTGAGAAGAATAAACTTTCTAAAGAATTAGAAAATGTAATTTCTAATAAAAATGTTTTCGAGCCAAGCTCTAGTTCTAAAACTAATGATTTTGAGAATAAAAACTTGGTTGTAAAACTCAAGTCTAAAATTTTTTCCTTAAAGAAGTGTTTATCAAACTTTACCCATGGGAAAGATAATTTTGATAAAATGTATTCCCAAATATGACCTTTAAGAAATAAATCTGGATTTGGTTATACCCATGAAAAACCAATTTTCAGTAACAATTAATTTGTTCCTCAAAGTGCCCCATTTTGTACCAAGTGTCAATGTGGTGGTCACCGGGCAAAGGATTGTTCCTTAAACAAAACCCAATCTCTAGGATTTCACAATCCTTATTTCTCTAAGAAGATTTCGGTACCTAAAATTTTGTTATCTAGGAATCTCGGATCCAAACAAGTTTGGATTCCAAAAGTCAAATTTTCTTCTTGATTTCAGGAAAATAAAGAGAGTGCCAACAACAATACATCGTACATGGATAGTGGATGTTCCCAGCACATGACTGGTAACAAAATCTATTTTGAAAAGATTATCAAAACGAAAGGAGGAAAGGTAACTTTCGGAGATAATGCTAAGGGTGAGATTGTTGGTATTGGTAATATTGTTTTTTTGGTAAAACGTTAATTTAAAATGTTCTTTTTGTTAAGGGTCTTAAGAACAACCTCATTATCATAAGTCAGTTATGTGATGAAGGTTACCTGGTGAATTTTAGGAATGATAAGTGCTTAGTTCACAATCCCAAAGAAGAATTTATTCTCTCAGCCAATAGGCAAGAGAATGTTTACAACAGAAAATTAGAATATCTTAGAAGCCAAGATTTACCTTTCCTTAGTGCAATGGAAGATCATTCCTGGTTATGGCATAGAAGACTAGGTCACTGTAACCTTAGAAACCTATGTAAACTCTCTAATAAGAAACTAGTTAAGGAATTACCGGAGCATAGATTTGATTCTTCTAAAGTTTGTGATCCTTCTCAATATGGAAAGCAATATAAATCTAGTTTTAAATCAATTGGTGAAGTCTCAACAACTGGTGCATTACAGTTAGTGCACATGGATCTTTTTGGTCCAACACAAACTGGAAGTATTGGAGGCAAATACTATGTGCTTGTACTAGTTGATGATTACAGTAGATTTACTTGGGTTTATTTTTTAGAAATGAAATCTGAAGCTTTTTCTTTTTTTAATAGTTTTAGAGCTCAAGTTAAAAATTAGAAAAACCTTCCATTGAAAACTATTCATAGTGATAATGGTGGAGAATTTCAAAATTCTGATTTTGAAACTTTTTGTAGTAAAAAAGGTATTACTCACAATTTTTCAGCACCTAGAACTCCTCAACAAAATGGTATAGTTGAAAGAAGAAATATAATTCATCAAGAAATAACTAGAACCATGTTGAGTGAATATTCTATAGCAGGAAATTTCTGGGCTGAAGCTATAAGTACTGCTTTCTATTCTATAAATCGAGTTTTGATTAGACCTTTTCTTAATAGAACCCCTTATGAGTTATGGAATGGTAGAAAAACAAGACTATCCTACTTCAAGGTTTTTGGATGCAAAGTATTCATTCTTAATACTAAATATAACTTATATAAATTCACACCAAAATATGATGAAGTAATTTTCTTAGGTTTTCCCACAACATCTAAGGCTTATAGAGTTTTTAATAAAAACACTTGTACTGTTGAAGAAACCGTACATGTAAAATTTGATGAGTCAGATCCTTTTGTTTTTAAAAAACCTCAGCCTATATCCTCAAATGTGTTTTAAAAAAATGATTATAAACCATTGATAGAAGAACATTCTGATAAAGATAATGTTCAAGAAGATATTCCTGAAACATTTACCCCAGAAGACTTTCTACCCTATGTTGATGAACAGGCTTTTCAAAACCCAAATCAGGCGTTTTTTAAGAATCATCCCAGTGATAGAATCATTGGTGATGTAAATCAACCTATAAGGACTAGAGGTTCCTTAAGAAATGAAGTAGAACATCTAACATTTCTTTCCCAATCAGAACCTAAAAGCACTGATGAATCTTTACGTAATTATGATTGGATTAAAGCCATGCATGATGAACTAAATGAATTCGAAAGGAATAAAGTCTGGACCTTGGTTGAAAGACCTAAGGAAACTTCTGTTATTGGAGTCAAATGGGTTTTATGACATAAATGTGATGAAAATGGAGTCATAGGAAGAAATAAATATAGACTTGTTGCTAAAGGCTATAATCAACAAGATGGAATAGACTATGAAGAAACCTATGCTCCAGTAGCTAGACTTGAATCTATCCGTATTCTACTTGTCTTTACATCATTCTTTAATTTCAAACTTTTCCAAATGGATGTGAAATGTGCTTTTCTTAATGGTTATGTTCAAGAGGAAGTCTTTGTTGAACAACCTCCTGGCTTTGAAGATACAAAACATCCTGATTATGTATTTAGACTTACCAAAGCTCTGTATGGCCTTAAACAAGCCCCACGAGCATGGTATGATAGACTCACTGGATTTTTACTTCAAAATAAATATGTTAAGGGAAATGCAGATCCATCCCTTTTTATAAAGAAAGAGAAGAAAAATGTTTTGATTGTTCAAATTTATGTTGATGACATCATATTTGGTTCAACCCAGCAATCTTTGACCGACTCCTTTTCAAGTCTAATGAAATATGAATTTGAAATGAGTATGATGGGTGAGTTATCATTTTTCCTTGGTTTTCAAATTTCTAAAAAACCAGAAGGAACCTACATATCTCAACATAAGTATATTAAAGAACTTCTTAAAAATTATGGTTATGATAACACTAAGAGTATAAGTACTCTTATTGGTACCTCAAACACTTTAGATCTTGATGATCCTGGGAAACCATTAGATCAAACATCTTTTAGAGGTATGATAGGAAGTCTACTATACTTAACAGCTAGTCGACCAGACTTAATGTTTTCAGTATGCTTATGTGCAAGATATCAATGCAATCCTATGGAATCTCACTTAAAGGAAGTTAAAAGAATTTTTTTCTACCTTAAGGGGACCATGGATCTAGGATTATTTTATACATCTGGAAATGATTTTATCCTAAAAAGCTTTTCTGATGCTGACTTTGGTGGATGTAGAATGGATAGAAAAATTACATCCGGAACTTGTCATTTCTTAGGAGATTCATTAGTTTCTTGGTCCGGCAAGAAGCAACATTATGTAGCACTCTCCACTGTTGAAGTTGAATATGTAGCAGATGGAAGTTGTTGTGCTCAAGTGTTGTGGATGCAACACATACTCACAGACTATGGCTTGAGTTTTACTAAAACTCAAATTTTGTTTGATAACACTAGTGTCATTGCCCTTAGTAAGAACCCTGCACATCACTCCCGTGAAAAACACATAGATATTAGGCATCACTTTCTTAGGGATCACACACTTAAAGGAGATATTATTCTTATGTTTATCGGAACACAAGATCAACTTGCTGATATTTTCACAAAATATTTGCCTTTTGATAGATTTGAATATATTAAACAGAAGTTAGGAATAATAACCATAAGGTAATCCTTCTTAATTAACTTTATGTTGAAAAAATCTCCTTACAGAAATAAACTTATTTTCATAGGGGGAGTACATTTGATTGTTAGTTTAACAAAGTTTTTCAAAATTTGTTTTCAAACTTTTTGGAATAACAATTCCGGAATAGAATTTCTAGAATTAAAACATTCTAGTATGGATATTTTTTTATAGACAACATCTGAAATGGAAATTTTCGTATTGAATACATTCGGAATGAAAACTTTCGTACTAGTATTTTCATAACAGGAATTTCGTACCGAATCTTTCATAATGTGTTTTTTGTTTTAAAATTTTATAATAACATTTTCGTACTGAGTTTTCCTTACTATGTTTGTTTTTCGTAGTGAGTTTTCTGAATTTTGTCTTTTCATAATAAAGTGTTTTTCCGTAGTTTTCATAAGAATATTACCCATTACAAATAACCCTCCTAATCCAATCCGAAAGGTATGATTTTTTTACTGATGTTTTTGTAATCATATTTTACTTGCTGGAATTTTCTTATATTTTTTTCGGATTATACTTTTCTTAATTATATGTTTTAATAAAACCTCAAAATATCGGATTCATGAGAATTGGTTTTTGACCGTCAGATCTGATCTCAGCTTATCACAACCATTCGATCAACTGTGGAAGTTGAACCATTTTTTCGTTGCTTATATAAAGGGGACCGCAAACGGTTGTCCCACAACGGTTTTCAAGCTATAGCATCCCGAAGCTTTGCCTCTCCGTTTTAAAGTCGTTCTGAACCTCAGCTTTTTCTGTTCCGAACTTCTCAGAGGTCTTCAAATCTGAATTTCTGTGGAAGCAGCTTCTCCAGACATGTCTTCTTCTAAGCCGATTTCAAAGTGGTTAGTATATAGAGAGAGGCTAGTTCATCCGTATTTCTTCAACAAGTACAATTCTCTTATTTCCATGAATATCAAGCTAAATGGTTTGGAAGATGTTGTGGTGTCAAAACCTAGGAATCAAGATGAAGTATATTCAGATTTGCTTATAGATTTCTATGAGACAGTCTCCTTTCTTAATGAAGATGGAATGGAGAAATTGTCTTTTAAGCCTTATGGTATGACTTATAAGCTTCCATATGCCAAGGAAACCATCTTTGTAGGGATGAATAATGAAGGTGAAGCTGAATTTATATCTCATGTGTTGCCGGATTCAAAAGGTAGTTTTGATAAGGAAAAAGCTTTAGAAACACTCGGACTGGCAGATGACAAGGCTACGAAGATTGGTAGTTTATCTACAAATTTCCGGATTCTGGAGTTATGGGTACAAGGTCTTATAGTACTGAGAAAGGGTGAAAAATATAGCTTAAAGAAGAGTGAGATCTACATACTATATTTTCTGATAAATCTGAGGAAGTTTAATTTGATGAAGCACATTCTTATCACTCTTGAGAATGTGAAGAAAGGAAATCTGAGAGCTCAGATTATAATGTATCCAGCAATTCTCTCGAAGTTGATAGTTCGGTGTCTTGAGTTTTTCAAGGAGGCTTCCAAGTCTAAGCCACGAGTTTTGAAGATTATGCTGGTGAGTGACGGTACTCTTAAGAGGATGGATGTATCTTTTGACAAGAAGACTGGTCAGTTTTTTGATTTTCCTACTCAAGAAGAAACAGTTCTGAAAGTTGTTGTTCTGGAATCCTCTAAACAGGTAAGGAAGAGAAAGGTGAAAGAAGTGGAAGTAGAAGCAGAGAATCCCAAGTCTAAGGAAGTTCATTCCGCACCTCCAATACCAAAGAAGAGGAAAGATTACTCAGATGAGGTTGTTTCTAAATGGAGGGAGATAAAAGAGAAGAGAGTGCAAGGAGAGCCTCAGTTTGGCTTGGACCCTGCAGAGGCTAAGGCCTTGAAGGAAAAAACTGCGGATGAGCTAGAAAAACAAACAAAAGAAAAAGAAACTCAGGAAGATGATGACTGAAGCAGAGGTAGCTCAGGCTTTGTTGAAATTCAATGAGATGGTTTCAGCAAATATTCCTGTTCCAAGATCTTTTTCATTAGAATCTATACCTGAGACTCCAGGACGAAATTTCATTGCTCCAGATGAATCTGTTGCTAAGACTGCTGAGGAAGTGGAGCAAGTTGAGAATGTGGAAGAAGAAGAAGATGTTGCTGAAGGAAGTGGGGAAACCAGAGATGTGTTGAAGAAAGTAGATGATTATAAGGGGAAACCTTCGGAACACTTATCGCTCCAAACTTCAGAAGCTGAATCTTCAAAGCTAGTTACTCCAGCAATGGAAGAAGAGAAAGGAGAAGAAGAAGTAGCTTATCATGGAGAGGAAGAACAAATTCTACAAGATATTGCTCAAATGGAGAATATAGAGGTTGGTGCTCAGAATGTTCCTGATGAGGAAGAAAATGTTTTCCAAGTTTCTGATAGTGAAAAGAGAACTCCAGAACCGGATTCTATTCCGAAAAAATACAAGGGAAAGCAAATTCTTGCTGATACTCTATGCTCAGAAGTGATGAAGAGAAAATAAGCTGGTAGTTCTTCAATGAGAAATCTTGACCTTATCGAAGAATAAAATTCACCAAGCAGAGTCTCGGATTCAGAGTCATCTTCAGTGGTGCATGACTTTGTTGTTCAGTATATAAAGAAGTTAGTGGTAACCATTCGAACCTTCTCAAGTATTGACTCAAGATGTTAGATGCTCCAACATGCTTTGAATCAGAAATCAGACTCCGTATCTATGGTTATGGACAAGTGTGTTCAAATAGAGGCCCAGTTCAAAATGTTTTTTGTTGGCTACGAAGCCCATATAAAATCTTGCAAGAGGATGACAAACTGGTCGAGGAAGATTGTAGAAGAAATGAGGTTATTTGATGAATTCCAAGAAAATGTTAAAGATGCTTTTGAGACAGAGAACAGGAAGATAAATGAGCTGACTTCTTCATTTGAAGAGAAGGTGACAGATGAAAAGAACTTTCGGATTGAAGAAGTCAGAGATCTGAATGGGAAGCTAAATTATGTCTCTCAAAACTGGATGTTTGAAAGGGATCATCAGATTGAGTTTCAAGAAAAGATGAAGGCTCAGGAAGAAAACCTTAAATCCCAGGAAGAAAAGCTTAAAGCTTAGGAAGAAAATATTGAAGCTCAATCTGCAAGAATAGTGGTCTTAGAGAAGCAAGCTGAAGAAGATCATAAAGACCTAATGAAGATAAATACCATTCTAAAGGGTCTCATGGCGAAGGAGAAAGATCCCAAAGAGACAGATCAGATCATTTGTTGTACCTTAACTCTTTTGTTGTTGAAATTTTCAAACTTAATGAAAAATTTGTACTTGCTCGTTTATTTTTGTTATTAATTCTAATATTTCAGGTACATTGCTATATTTTTCTATTCCCTTGTATTCTTTTTGAAAATAAAAAAGGGGGAGATGGAAAAGAACTCAAATGAAAGGGAAAAAGAATCCTAACAAAGGGTGAGAAAGAAAACAAACTCTAATAATATTTTATCTAAGGGGGAGTTTTTCATTAAAGAAGACATTCTTATTCGTAATGAAGTGTCACTCTGGAAATCTAGAATACGATCCTTATAATTTCAAATCCTAAGGGGGATTTAGTCGTATTCATCAATATCTATAAAGAAAAAGGAGATAAGTCTTAATGTTTTTCTTTCTTCTTAGAATTTATTTTTCAAGGATGTTTGTGCTTTCCAAAAAGGGGGAGATTGTTGAGTCAATATGGTTTTTCTTATGACTTTTACATTCCTTCTTGTTTTGAAAATCACAAACACCTTATCTTTAAGAAAATTGCTTTTATAAGGAAAATTGCTTTTATAAGGAAAATCGCTTTGGTAAGAAAAATTATTCTTATCATATTTTCATTCATATTTTTCCTAAGTATAAAATTCAGATTCATTTCTGTTTCCTCAGATTTATTTGAAACATTAATATAAAGTATTCTATTTTAGGATCCGTATTCTGAATAATAACTGTAAGGAAGTTTCAATCCGAATTCCAGATGAGAACTGTAATAAAGTATCATTCCAAATTCCGGATACGAACTCTAACTAAGTTCTATTCCAGATTCAGGATACGAATCCTTATGAAGTTCGACATTGAATTCTCATTACGAATTCTAATGAAGAATTCTCATTACGAATTCTGAAAATGAATTTTCATTATGATTTATGATGACGAATTCTCATTACAAATTATGATGATGAATTCTCATTCCGAATTCTGGATATGAATTCTCATTACGAATTCTTAGGATGAAATCTCACTACGAATTCTGATGACGAATTCTCATTCTGAATTCTTATTCCGAGTTCATCTATTAAATAGAAACTAATCATCTTTGTTTAATACACTCTAAATTTATTCAGACTCCGAATTTTCACTCTGAACATTCATTTTGTCCATGCCTTTATATTTTGTCTACTCTTTATTATTTTTCTTCACACTCCGATATTTCTATCCGAACCTTCACTCTGAATCTTTTGAGTATTTTTTAAACGGTGTTGTACATTCTGTTAAACTTGTTTTGTTCTAAAACGATGTCATCTATTTTGTTATAAACTAATCGTTGACTAAGTGACACATGTACAGGTCCATCCAATTTTTATGGAAAATATGACCGTTGGAAAGGAGGTCGACCTTACCTATAAATAGAAGCTCATTTGAAAGAGCTTAGTGATGATGTTCTGAAAAAAGCTGACTGATCTTCAACTCATGTGATTACATGCTTGAAGTGATTTCTAGAGAGAGAGAGGCTCTTATTAACTCTCAAAGCTTCGTGCGACTTCAAATGTTGGTTATTACATTCGAGGACTTCCGGGGATAGGAAGACAGAGGTGTCGACTACCTTGAATTTGACGGCTTCCTTGCTGAGGAAGATAGAGGTGACCAACTACCTTGAAGTTGAGGGCATGCGGAGATAGCAAGACAGAGACACTCTGATCTTCGTATCGAGGGCTTACCCTGGTGTGGGTAAGACATACTTGCTTGAAAGTATAAATAAAGGGACCTTTATCCAAGGTTGTTGGATACCCTTCTCTTTGGGTTAAAAGACTTATATCTTGTTACTTGTAGTTTTACTACTTGTTTATTTCCGCTGCATTTTATATTATAAGGAATGTATAACTTTCTTATACTTCCTTACTCATATTCTGTTTCATTTAGATTCTATACGCTTTAAGGTAGCATCTCATATTGTAATCTTTTGTTAAGTTTCAATTTCTGGAACCATATTTCTAGAACCTACTTTTGGAATCTCTTTCCATGTTTTCATTGGGTATTAGAGGTGTTGTGAATATGCTTATGTTTAACTTTGTTAAACTTAGCCCTTTCCTTTGCTTAAGGAAAACATAGTTAATCGTAACTAACTTTAAAGGTTCCAAAGGAATTTTTGAAGTTTACAATCCATCCCCCTCTTATAAATTGAGCATCTACATCATTATTTAGATCCTAAAACCTATGATAGTATATAAATAATATTCTAGTTAGAGTAAGATATACCTATGTTCTAGAAGTAGTAAATAAATTTTTTAAAACAATTTTTTAGAATAAATTATGATTTTAAATAAATATTAAATTAATCATATTTATCACATTATTTTATAAAAATGAACTACATTTTTATATTCATCATTTTGAAAAATAGATTGGTTAAATTTTTGGGATTTATTTAAATACGTGAATTTTTTATGAATACAGAAATACCAAAATTTACAAAATATTCTAAATAAACTAATTATAGAGCCATGTGTGATGTTATACTGGAGTAAGACAAATTGACTCGAAATAACATGATAAAATAAATATTTTTGGTCATGTAAGACTCACTATTCCTTATCCAATGCAGATATAATAAATTAATGAATATAAAATTTAGAAACCCCCTCTCCAATCGACTATAAAATCCCCCATCACACCCTCTTCTCTTCACTCCTATAAAGACTTGTTCCTTCTCCAAATTATATCCAAATATCCTCCCAATATACTCTCACAATTAAAAAAATCTTTGGTCTTATAAAAATACCAAAAACTCTCTCTTAAAGAGGTTCTCGAGGACGTTCGGTTCAAGAGGTAAATTCCTCTTTTCAAGTCTTTGACATTCCTTTCATGTTCATTTGGTTGATTATTCTATTATTAACTCTCCAAATAAATATGTATTGATAAATATATTAACCTACATGTACTGGAATTTTTTCGTGATTTTGTAATAATTTATCTTCATCTCTTCCTTTTAACTTCTTCTATAATAATAGCAAGAACACCATACGAGATTTTTAAATTTACAACATTCAAGGATGATGGGATTTCGATTTCTATTATCATTCTCAATTCGGGTCATAAAAACAATATTGTTATTATTTAAGAAGAATATTATATATGTTATATAACCTATTTAAGTTTCTTTAATCCCTTATTACAAATGGTATTATGTAATAATTAAAAATTAGTTTGTTGTAATCAAAACCCACAAATTAACTAAAACTATTATCATTATAGTTCTATATATTAATTAATCCTCATCCCATGTAACCAAATTATATAAATTCCTGTAACAATTATATATGATCATCAATAATACTTTAATTAAATTCTTTATATTTAAATACATTCCATGTGAATTCATGTCTTTAGAACAAGTGAACTGATTCTGAAAATTAAGAAAACAAACATTACAGAACAATGAAAGTCAATATAATAACTTATTAATAATTTCATAAATGAACTAAAAAGTGGTATAATAAACTAATTACATGTATAACAGGTTCATAAATAATTTATTAATAAGTAAAATTTCATATTATAGGACCTTAAGTTCAAGAGCCGAACATATTCAGACTTAAGGTAATGGGTTTCTTTATCTCACTTCCATTTTTGTGAGGTTTCCCATATTCACTACTAATACTTCTGTATGGAGTATGTATAATACCCATTGACATAAAATATCATTAATATATTTAATTTAATGGTATTAAATGTATAATTTTGATATTATTAATTTTTGGGCATACAAATTGATTGACTACAACATGGTAAGGGTTTTTCGACTCGAACATCCATTTTCATTCGGGTTACATTTATTGTCTAATTACTAATTTAAAATATTTT
Source organism: Viscum album (assembly GCA_963277665.1). NCBI lineage: Eukaryota > Viridiplantae > Streptophyta > Magnoliopsida > Santalales > Viscaceae > Viscum > Viscum album. Next base: position 824,693,847 of record OY728162.1, read on the forward strand.
TTATTATAATGTACTAATAATAAATTATGTGTGATTATTATATATATGTTCACCAACCATAATCATTCCTTTTCTTATGGATTGTTACATGTTTTGAAATGAACATTTAAAATTATTTCTGAAATACAAACCCGATTTAAGGGATATTTTCAAATTCTTACCCATTTTCATGTGTACTCAAAAATATGTTTTAAGACACCATTAGTTTTATAAAAACCCTAATTTTATCATGAAAATTTTTCTAGGATAATTTCTATATGTAGTATAACTAATGTGTATTTCCACTTCAAAATTATCTTTTATACATTCCCTAACATGCTCTAAAATGTTTTATTTATAATGAATATTAAGAACTATATTTACATGATTTCACATCAGTGGGACACCATTTATGACTAAAATATAATTTGAATATCCTATTACATTTTTTATATTATATTCATGTTTAAAATATGATTTCATGGAAAATATAAATTATTTTCCAAAAGAAATATTCTTTCAAAAGTAAAAATGGTTTTCCCACCTCCTAATATATTTTATGAAATATATGCCTTGTTAACCAATTTTTTATTTCTTCTGGTGTATGTACTACCCTTTGGTATATCATATCAACAGTCTCCTTTTTCTCATGATATTTTATGGTCTTATTATTTGAACGTTTTAAGTTGTTATTGTACACATTAGAATGTTTAACCATTTTTCCTCAAACAAATTTCAATGGTCTCCTTTATAAATATATTATTCTATGCCAACATCAATATTCTAATGTTGTAATTAATTGAGTTTTATCTATAAAAATAACATCTAAAATATGTTGTTGATTTTTTTTTCTGGTTATTCAATCTATGTTTTTTCATATTTTCATATCATTCATCATATTATTCTGAATGGTTAATGATTATGTTCAATGATTAGGGAATGTTATTTACATTTCATATGTTGGTTTCAATATAATTTTATATGTTGATTATGTTCACCCCATTCATAAGTGGAAATAATTGTACATATTAAGTGTCTGGTGGGGCCTGCTATAGCCCCTTGGTGCATCGGTAGGTCTAATGAGACAATATATGGTCCTGTCACAAGGCCTAGAAAAAATGATTATTTATGGTCTTGGAACGAGCAATTGACAGTATGGTAATGTTTTCCCACATTATTCATTCCATCATTATGAAAATTGAATTTATGGTTCATGTAGTTATTCAACAAGTATAATAGCCGTGATTATGTTTATTTATGGCATTACTTACTCAACTCTTTATCCTTCCATAATGTGTTCGTGTTTTCGTTAAATGCACAAGATTTTATGTATTTTCCATGCTTAATGTTAATGTTATGATATCTTCTATTGTATTTCATACCCATACAATGTTTTTAAGCTCATCCCTTTAATTTTTTTCCTCACCAATGTTATGATGAATAGATTATTTTTTATGTTTTCAAGGATGTTGTTTATTATCATTGGTTATGTATCATATTTTATATCATTTCAAAATGTCAAATGGTTTTCAGGAATTTATTTAGTTTCTTCAAGATTACTACACTGACCAGTCCTTATAGATAATTATCCCTCGTTTACATACCCATGTCATAATATAATGAAACATCTTTGGGAAACAGGGGTCGGGTCTTTAGAGTTGGTATCAGATAATGTTTTGTAGAAGCCTTCGTTACTAGATTTAGAAAAGATGGTTAGGGAACAAATCCCTAATAATGTATTTATGGATAAGAAAACAAGAACATACTAGAATTTTGGTAAGTAATATATTATATGGATCATTCTTGAAAATATATACCTATCTAGATACAAATATGTAGAGGTGGATCTAGGATAGATGCACCTATGAGTGAAAACTACGAGAAGGAGTTTCAGGCTTGACCCAGGGTATCCTGGTACACGACAACAATACTTGGTTGACTCTTCATTTGACACTCCAGGTGGATATTCATAGGATAATTAACATTTTATTTACCCTAAATTGTGAGGTATTTATGTCCCCAAAATAAACAAATAAGATGGTTATAGGATTTACGATTCATAAATTTATGCTATATGCTATACCATGTTTATAGTTATTGGGAGTTCATAATTTAGGATCCAATAAATAATATGTATTTGATAAGATATGGCACATATTATAATGAATGATAATCTCACCAATGAATGAGATTCGAATAGTAAAAATGATAATATATATAATTGTCTTAAGACATCTTTTGTAGGTAATATTGTCTCCCATGTGTCCTCCTCATATGATGAAATAATATCATGTGTTAACAAGGTGTGTAAAGAATTCTCTGAGTCCACTATATTTTAAGGGATGAAAAAAATTAAGAGGATGGTAGAGAGATACAAGGATAATGGTATTAATAGAAATAATTGTTTTCCCAATTGTGATTTTGGATAATGAGGAAGTTATGATGTAACCACAGATGAACTAGAATGATTAATATTCCTAGTAAAGAATCTTGTCATTTTTACATTTTTTGAGTAATGTACTGGTTGTATGAATTATGAGATATATAAGAATTGTACTGTAGTATTATTTAATTAAGTATTTGAGGTCATATGATGAATGGTAAAAAGTAAAAGTGATTCCGTGGAAGGATAAACATTTTAGAAAAAAACATGATTGAGGGAAAGACCACACATAATATATATTTGATGTTGAGATACTGATAAAGAAATGATTGATTCATATATGTATTGAATACATTTGAATTGATTATTGACTTATTGATAAGGGGTGTATGCCATCATCAATGATGTTTACCACACTTTTGTATTAAAGGAATATATCAAATAACATGTATCTTACTTACATAATATGGAAGAATGCATGTTTCTAATATGGTATTTACGGTAATTCAATTTTTTTTGCGATATTTGTAGAGGATACAAGATGAAGATATTCACATGTTTAGAAAGTGAATTATAGATCTATTTATTGTTGTTTAATGGTTAATGATAATTTCATCTTGATAGTTTAGAGGAATTAATTATAATATGTTGAATCATTATATTTTGGAATTTTTTTTAACAATTTATGAAATGGTTTAAGTTGATCATTGTATGAGATTTTAGTTGTTAATGTATTCATGTACCAAAAGGTGTAACCCATGTGATTTTATGAGGTATAGATACTTAAACTACAATAAAATGATGATTTTATAAGTACAAATGTATATTTATACTCATATAGTGTAGAATAATTCCTCAACTAAAGGAAAATAGTCTTAAATTAAATGTTTTCCTATTATTATTACCACTGATAATATCAATGAATTTATTTTTTGAGTTTATATTATTTTAGTAATAAACATTCATATGAACATTTTCTCTATCATGTTTCATCAGAACTGTATAGTTTGATTTTTCTTCCATGTCCAATTTTTTTTCTTCCAACTAATATCACCTCATTCGAATGCATACTTTTTGGGTTGACCACCTCATATATATTAAACATATGAGGAATTTATTTCATTAACCCTATTTCTGATGCTGGGTTCCATAATGTAATTTTCAATTATGAGCCATTAACTTTTGAAGTTTAATTTCATATTTCGAAGATGGAATTTTTGTAAGGAGGTGATAATGTAACTACCCAAGAATTTTCAAATAGAATTATTATAGAATTAATGGGTCACTGAGTATCTACAAACACCGCTTTGTTATAACCTATCCAGGATATCATTACATTGAAACTTCTGTGATGTGAATTACTATAATATGACATATATTATTGTGGTTTGTATGTTATTTTTAGTTCGATAAGAAAAACATAGTTTTTGGTGAACAGTTACCTACACTTATTAATAGTAGCATACCCTTATGAATAGAGATATACCATAATGAATAGTAACCTTACCTATGATTGTATATAAATAGTATTAGCATTTGAGTACGATATAGCTATGTTTAGGAATAAGAAAATAAATGTTTTAAAACTCTATTTTTTTAATAAATTATGATTTTAAATAAATATTAAATTATTCATATTTATAAAATTATTATTGAAAAATTGACTACATGTTTGGATTAATCAGATTGATAAATGGGTGGGGTTAAATTTTGGGATTTTTTTGGAATACAAGAATTTTTGATGAATAGTGAAATACCATAATTTAAAAAATAATCTAAATACATTAACTATAGAGTCATGTAGGATGTTCGGCTGATGTAAGACAAATTGATTTTCATTCAAATTATAAAATTACTATTCTTGTTCATGGAATACCCACTCTTCCTTTTCATGTGGATAAATAATAAATTAATGAATATAAAATTGAGAAATCCCCTCTCCCCTCCATTATAAAACCCACCATCACTCCCTCTTATCTTCACAAAAATCAAGCCTTGTTCCTCCTCCAAATTCTCCCAAAATATACACCTAACCTCCTATCCGACTTCCTACAAGCCATGGTCTCATAAAAAGACCAAAAATTCTCCATTAAAAAGCCTCTCAAGGATGTTCGATTCAAGAGGTAAATTCCTCTTTTCTAGTCTTTGTATTACCTTTCATGTTCATCTATTTTCTTTTTCTATTATTATCTCTCCTTACCCAAATGTTTTGATGAATCAAGTACCTTAAATTTACTATAATGATATCATGATAGTGTAATAAGTTATCATCATCTCTTATATATACCTTCATTAATACTAGTCACAAGAACACCATCCGAGATGTGTCAATTTACCACATTCAAGCATGATGGGCTTTCAATACCTATAATCATTCACAATTATAGACATGAAAACATTATTTTTATGGATGCAACAGATTATTATATAGTTAATACAGCCAATGTATGTTTCTTTAATCCCTTTTTATAAATGGTATCAATTTATAAAAAAAAATTAGTTTATTATAAAAGGAACATTCAAAATAGTTTTTGAAATACAAACCCGATTCAAGGGATATTTTCAAATTCTTACCCATTTTCAAGTTTACTAAAAAATATGTTTTAGGACACCTTTAGTTTAAAAAAATACTAATTTTATCTTGAAAAATTATCTTGGATCATTTCTGGATTTAAGAGAACAAATTTTCCTTTACACTTTAAAATTCTCCTTAATACGTTCTTTAAAAAGTTCTAAAATGTTTTATTTTTAAAGATTATTAAGAAACTAAATTACATGATTTCACTTTAGAGGGACATAAGATATTATTAATATATAATTTCAATGTCTTTGTATTTTATTTAATGGTATATTCTGGTTTGAAATATTATTTCATTCAAAATATAAATGATCTTTCAAGGAAAAAAATCTTCTTTCAAATGTAAAACGATTTTTTTTCTTCTCCCATTAACTTTTATGAGATATATTACTTGTTCACCACATATTTATTACTTTAGGTGTATGTAATTACCTTTATAATATCATATCATTTCTCAAGTTATTCTAAGGGATTATTATTTGAATGATTCAAGGTGGTGTGGGAAACATTGAACATTTAAGGATTATATCCTGAAGAATTTGTCATTGGTATCATTTAAAAATATATTCATCTATGTCAACATTATTTGATGAATGTTTTAAAAAAATGAGGATTATCTGTTATGATATCGTCTATAATATGTTTTTGAAGGGTTTCTGGTTATTCAGACTATGGATGTTCTATTTTAATATCATTCAACATATTATTCCGAATGATTAATGTTTATGTTCAATAATTAGGTAATGTTATTAACATTTCATATGTTAGTTTAGATATGAATTTATATGTTGACTATGTTCACCCCTATAATATGAGGAATAAATATGACATAGTATGTGTGGGGTGGGGCCCACTATAGCTCCTAAGTGCATCAGTAGGTCTCATGATACAAACTATAGTCTTGGAACAAGGCCTTGGAAAAATGATTATTTATGGTATTGGCCTGAGGACTGGATGGTATGGTTATATTTTAGCACATTATTCATTCACTCATTATGAAAGAAGTAATTATGGTTCATGTGTTTAGTTGACTAGTATAATAACCATGATTATGTTTATTTATAGAATTACATACTCAACTCTTATTCCTGCCATAATGTGTTCATGTTTTTGTTAAAAGCACATGTTTTTATGTATTAAAAATGCTTAATGTTAGTGTTATGATATATCTCATTGTATTTATTACCCTTAATTAGCATTTGATCTCACCAAATTCATTTTTTCATTCTCAAAGTTATTAAGAATAGATCATTTATTGAGTTTTCAAAGATGTAGTTTATTTTTATTTAATATGTCTGATATTTTCATTCATTTCAAAATGTAAAATGGGTTCCATGTATTTATCTAGTTTATTCAAGATACAAAACTGATTGGTCATTAAGGATCTTATTTCATGTTTATATACCAATGAAATCAAATAATCCACCAGATCCGGGAAACTATGGTCGGGTCCTTACACCTAAACCACACTTTAGATCACCATTGGCTAGAAAAATGCACCTGGGTATCAACCCATACAAAAATGGGAATGCTTTAACCCTAAAAAACAACAAAACATATATCATATATAAAAATATAATGGTAAATAATATAGTGTGTCATTGAAGAAGTGGTATGAAACCATGATACATAACATAACAATCCAAAAGGGTAATTCCAGAAACAACATAAATCAATTAACATAACTAAGTCTCTATGTGACCGTCCTCCACAACTATATGAAATCACCATGAAGTGAAACTGTATAATACAAGTTATAATAATACATGATATCCATCCATTTATCATGAAGCTACTAACCAATGTATGCATACACCCAATGGAATATGCAAGGTGTGAGGAAAATACCTAGTAGGATACCCCAATGAATCTATAAATGGACTATCAAAATTAAACCATTATTTGGATAAAAAATACAAAATAGGTTGGATAATGAATTTTATTTGAAACATTTATCATTAAACAACCTTTTTTGTTCCTTTTAATTAATCCATAATCTATTTCATAAGAATATTTGAATAAATATGAATGATAACATAGACCGAAATAATCAAGATCCTTGAAATCGTAAAAGAGAAACATGTAAGAATTTAAAGCATGAAACATCACTATCATTAATAAAACCAAGAATAATTATGCTATAGCTTATGATATTACATAAATAGGAAACACAAGTACCAGTAAGATGACATAATGTGATTTATAGTTTTATTTATTCCTTCCACAATATATTAATACCATAACTATAACCCCTCGTGTTAACACACTTACAAGGGTTTTTATATGTCCATAACCCGATTCACACGAGGTCCCCATGAACCATGTTTTCTCATGAAGTTAAATTAAATCATGCCCATTATTTTATAAAAAACATTTACAAGTAATTAATTATTATTCACATTCTTAAAAACCATTTTAGATTAAATACCATATTTGATGGATTTATTCAAACACGTGTAGCATGCAAAAATATTTTTATATAAGACCCCTTTTAAACCATTTTTCATTCCATTAATGATGCAACTATATAAATTATACCTGATTGATATAAAAAAACATTTCCAAAATCCAATTCAAAGTAAAAAATAATAATAATAAATTGTTCAATGAGAAGTAACAATTATCTAGAGAAACATATCTCACTAATGGATGAATAATAGTTTCCTTCAAAAAAATTGATTCTAAATGAAGAGATCCAATCCCAAAAATTCTACATATATATGAAAAATAATTTATTCCTCGCCATTCAGCATAGATGTTATTCTGAATCCACATTAAGGTTTTAATGATTTAAGGGGAAGATAGAATGGGGGTAGAGATAGAGAAAATATGAGGAATCGAGTGGATATTCTCGAATACGATGAAGATATCCACGCTAATAGATAGATAATCACTAAAAAGGGTATGGAGTTTTAGAGTATCATAGAATATATGGGTCAAACTAATGGGAGAATAAGGAAACATTTGGTATAATAACAACTAAGTGTGTATGTTTATTTTTCAAATTTTATAAAACCCCTAAGATTAACATAGATTGTATTCACGGTTTTAAAATCCATGAAAAAACCATGGAGTAACAACTATCCATTAAAAACTAACATTTATGGATACTTAGGAATAGTCACATAGTTTGAATAATTTTGTGAATGCCGGGAAGTTTCCAACATATCCAAACCAATACTCTAACATGCTTTTCTAAGAATTCATTATCAGTTTGAAAATATTATATAAAAATATTCAAAATTTCATTGGAACCAACAAATACATAATTCATGATTATCGCATAGTTACTACTATCTATTCATAAGCCTTGTGCCATTATTTGTTCACCCAAAAAATATAAAATATTGATACCTAACCTCTAAAAACCAATAGAACCACAGTAGTGACAAAAGCGGACCAAATGATAACATACATACAACCCCGAGGGTGTCAAATTTCTCACCACCATGTGAATTTCATTCCCTAGAATGATCTTATGATTCTGACCTCACAAAAATAAAAGTCAATTATTGCATGATCAAAGATTCATGTCCCAACAACATGTTTTTATCTTATCCACATTTCCATATTACATGGATCATGGGAAACATTTTACCACATAATACTTTATTCTGGTGATCAATAATAAAAATTGGGATCTCATCCACTAAGGTGTTGGGATTCATGTCAATATCTTTCATTCCATACAATTAATATGGGTCTGGTTGATACCTGCTTATTTAGAAAACATGAAATATATCTCAAATTCATGTCAAGTGATATAATAAGTCAAATTAATATCCCACCATTCCAATTTATTATCTATTTTGAATGTTCCAATAAAACATTATACCATCATTCCATATCTTCCAAATTGAATTTTCCCCAAATGAGGTGAATCCTTGAGAAAAACATGATTTCATACTACAAACTCTATTGGGAAATGATGAAAGTACACATAGTATTTCTATTGACTCTAATCTATCACTAATATATATCATATAAATTCCAAAATATTCATAATCTAATGAACAAGCTTTGGTTAAACCAATGACCATTATACGAAATCATCCCAAAAAAATGTATATTTTCAAAGATAACTATAAAATTCATCAAAGGGTTATATTTTAAAAAACTAATAATGATTTTTTATAGTAAAAATCAACTAAGGTTTTATTCTTTTCCAATGAACCATCAAAATAAATAATTTATTCCTTGATAATATCCTATGGAATTTGAAAATATCACTCTCTCTATCCATCAGTCTGGCATGATATACTATGGTTATTTTCAATTGGGTACCAATAACCACTTATATCCAATTCAAAAACCAAGATTTAGATCATACATATCTATTATTAACAATAACCGGAGATACTTCATAGTGCATTATGATCGATCAGATATATATGATCCAAAGATCTTTAAAAAATTTCTTCTAATTGTGACGAGATTATATGATTTAGAAATTAAATCAATGATCACCAAAATAATATTTTTCTCAAAATTATTCCATGCTAAGTCTACAATGAAGTCTATTAACATCTCATCCAACTTACATTTTAAAATTGGTAGATGAAAAAACAAATTTTTTGGTCATTAGCGATCAAACTTAATATTTTTTAGATATGGAATCAGGATACAAAATCCAAAATCGTTTAACTCATCCCCAAAAACTAATACTAACATCTCAAATCATTAATTATAATTTAATTTCCATGGTTTATGGACCAATTGGACTGATTTCCTCTATCCATTAATTTCTGTTGTAATGTTATTAATATGAACAATATACCACAAAAATTAATAAGAATATATGGAGACTAATTCCAATCACCCAATGTCACATTACCATGGAATATTTAACTAAAATTAGGAAATATTTGTCTATTGTTATCTAGGAGGTATCGAATCATCTAATAATGAATCATATTTTACATAAGTTAACCACTACATGTCATCAAATTCATCCATTTACAAGCACATCCCAGTTAATAAAATCCTCAAAGATCATTATTCCATAGATTTTTTCTTGGAATGTGTATTTAAATTATTTATCAATTAATTAGTGGTCACATTATATTTTCAAGGTGTGTTTGAAATATGAAAATCAAAATTGTGAAGATACCCATCCAAACATATCTGTTATTGGTTTAGATACCTCTAGGATGAAATATTATTCAGGAAATTATAATTCAAAAATATAGTAAACTACTCTATGAAGAGATATTTTTTCTAAGTATTTAAAGCTTTAATCGTGGTAGGAAATTCAAGCTCATTATTAGGATAATTATTATCAAGTAGTTGTGATTAGAATGGTCCATATGGCACATCACATTACCCCTACATCAGATAACATCCTAATCATGTAGATGAGGCATAAAAAATATGTGGAATCCAAAACCTGATTCCAAAATAATAAAAACTAAATATAATGTCATACTCACTTTAATTTATTCAAATTATCATTGAGAATTATAATTCCATTGAAACTCAATACCATAATGGTTTAACTCTATCATATGATACATAATCGTGGAGAGATCTGGAATGAAATTTCTATAATAACCATACAAAATGAAGTAGATCTAAATTTCAAACACATTCTTGGTTGATCCAATGAAATAAGTGCATGTACCTTTTTATGATTCTCTAAGATACCTTTCTATGATATAAAATTGCATGGGAACTAATCTTTTCAGATCCAAAACTGGAATTTATTTATCATTCAATACATAGGATGTTCATTTAGAGTTATGATACCATTATCAATATGATACCTAAGTACTTATTTATTATTTTAAATCACCAAAATATCACCCACAATAACAACCATAAAGGAGTCCAACAACTATTAAATGATCTAATTGATCAAATTTGTAAACACCACATTATTTTTAACAAGACTAAATGGAATATTCAAATACACATAATTTCAATACCATTTCGAGAATTTAGCCTTTAGAATATCCTCCTCTCAGACTCTTAAGTGATGGTACCCCAATAAAAAATCACTTTTAGAAAATCATTAGGATCCCCTATGATGATCAAAAATATCATCAATCCTATGAAAATGGTACCCTTAATGAATAGTCACTTTAGTAAATTTTTGGTAATTAGAACACTTTTGAAGGATTCAATATACTTATTTATGAAAAGAAAAAGAGAAGTACAAGTTGACCCAGTCATACAAACAATTTTTTTGGACTCAACATCCTCAATATGAGCATTAATTTCATTTTACTCGGTTGATGTCATATGCTATAATTGGAAGGAGATAATGATCATCCCTGGAATAATGTCAATTGTAAACTCAACGTCTCTTAGGGGATTGACCTAGAAACTGTTACTCAGAAAGTATTTATGTTACTCATTCATAATAGTAGGATACAAAAAACATTACTAATGATAAATGGAATAAATAAATGAATCTAAAAATTTACAATAGATCATTCTATCCACAGGAAATAACATCCCTACTCACCTAGATATAGGTTCCCACTCACCTTGAAAGACAGAAGTAACCCCATTGGGAGATAGTAACTAAAGATATAAATGATAAAAATTGACCTGGGACATAAAATAAACAATCTGATCCATATCAATGATAAGATAAGAGATATTAAGATTGAGAAATATGAAATTCCATATGACCTCATGGTCGTCGATCATACACTGAAACATGGAATATTTAAAACCACACCCTTTCTACATTTATAAGGGAGTATAATGATACATAAAAATGGAAAAAGATTCAATAATAATCCCAAAAAATTAACCAAATTTTATGATATAAAATAATGAGATGCACTAGTATCAAATAGATCTAGGATTGCAGAGGAAGTAATAAACATTGTACATATCATAGTAGTCATACCCACATCCGATTTATAGGGTATATAATATATTGTATAAAGAATTCCAAAATGAACCCCTATTTGAGGATTCTTCATTGCCTAATTATCCCCCTTAAAAATTGAATGAGAGCCACCACTTTTAGTCGCATCTAACTGATCGTGTGAACTTTTTGAAAGGTCAATCCCACTCTAAATCCAAAAGATACTCTTTTAATTATTTATATGGTGACCAGATTGTCCACAGTGATAGAAGATATTGGGTGTTATTGTACAACTAGGCTTAGTAATAGCTTAGAATTACAAAATGAATGAAAAACAACTGGTATTACCCTAAAGAACCCTCTTTAATAGATCCTAATGAAAACAAAGAACTATTATTATGATTAGTTTTCAGGATTAGTGAAACACCTTGACTTCCCCTATAATAATAGATTCTACACAAAGACATATTTTCTTAACTATGTATGTGTCAATTATAGCTGCATTATCAACTACATCGGTAAAGGTCATCAAGCACATGATAATAAGAATAAAAAAAATCTTGAGCATTAGATCTATCTAAAACCATATATCCATGATATATTTATTAGTTCCATGTCATGGAGATATATCGGTGAAATTAGTATCGTTATACATCACTAAATGTTCTCCTTTATCCAAGGTGACAATTCCAAATCTGTTTCCAAATGTAAGGTAAAAGGATGAAACCTCTTATTGAAGGACATTTTGAATGATTCTTGTGTGAGTTATTTGTGTAATTTAGCTGGCATGATAGAATCAAACCATTTAATTCTAGAAACATCAAGTATATGAGTGTATATTTCCAACATATAGTACTCCAGATCCAACAAAAAGTGGAAAATATGTTCTTTTATATCAATATATTCCATATGTTCTTGGGTTCCATTGGAACCAAGGAATATATGTGTAATTTTCATTGTATACTCCAAGGGATAATTCACTATCCGTTCTCAGTTTCCACAAACATGTTTACCTTGTGAGTGACTAACATGGATTACTATTTTCAGTAAATATGGATTGAATGAAGGGGTTGTGTATGTGATTTTTCCAATATGTCCTTCCCTTATAATATAAGTGAATATAATCAATGAATTATCTAATAAACACAAGAGGTTATATCATATTAGCATTGGAACACATCTCTGAATTAAAATATAAACATCAAGAATCCATATTAAATCCCTTCAAAAAAATGGATAGAATAAAATAGTAGAATCCTATTTAGAAAATTTATAAGGATCATTAAAATAAACCAAAAATCAATCATTGAATCTTGAGTTGAAATTCCTTGACCAATTTGGTAACATATGGTCAAATAGAAAATTGAGTTTACCAAGAACCCTTATGTAGTTAGCACATGAGTCTAACAGTCATAACTCTAGTATACAATAAACTCCCAATAGAACCTCCAATTGATGAAATTTTGTTACAAAAATACTTAGTTTGACTGACATGTAACCTAAGAAAATCTACCACCTCATAAGAGTGTTTTTAATCACCATGTATAGGTGAAAAACACCTATGTATTAAACACATACAACCATTGGATTGGATTGAACAAGAAATACCAATTTAACATGTATCATATATAATAAGATAATGATATATAAACATTATATATTATTTAAGAAGAGGTACAAAATCACGAGACAAAAAAATGGATGAAGGATAATCCTAAAAACAACATAAGTCCAATAACAAAATAATGCATCCATGTGACCATCCCACATGACATTAAAAATTCACTATAAAGATACATCATCCTAGTAAATTAATATAGATACATGAAATAATTTCCTTTAATTTTATCCTACAAATCCATGTATGTATATTACTAATGAAATATACACGGTTGGGATAAGTTCCTAAAATTATACCTCTATGAATCCATACAATGTTCATTTCTATGTAACCACTAGTTCTTGATTTAAAACATATATTTTTTAGAAATAATTTCACTGTAAAACATTTATCATTAAAAATCATATCAGAATACTTTAAAACAATCCATATTCAATTACATAATAATATTGAAATAATATGAATGATTACATAAAGGGATGTAATTAAGAGTTTTTGTACTTAAAATTGTAAACATTTATGGAATCAAAGCATTAATCATCTCTACCATGAATAAAACTAAGTACCATTGGGAGGTATCCTAGGGGAATATATATTTATGACAAAGAAGAATCACTAATCAAATATAATTTTAATCATAATGATATCGAAACCTACCAAATTCTATCAGTATCACACCTGTAACCCATAGTGGTTCTACACTCATTCAGGATTGCATTTTTCAATAACCCGATGCACCTAAGGTTACTATGAGATAGGTTTTCATAATAAATTCATGTAAATCATTCCCATAATTTAATAAAATATTTTTATAAGAAAACCATTACCACTCCCATGATGGAAAACCCATGTTATAGTCAAAACCATAAATGTAACATTTCATTAAAAACATGATGTGTATAAACCATTTATTATTGAAAACCCAATTTTAATCAATTTTCCATGAAAAATTTACAATATCATAAACCAACCAAAGTATATGTCAAATAATCCTTTTCCACTAGCAGAAATTAAAGGAAAAATATTAATAAACTCTTCCATGAAATATAACTATTATATAGAGAATCCCATAACACCAATAGTGGAAACATAGATTCCTTTGAAAATATTTATCGTAAATGAAATCATATAGTCATAATTATTTTAGATCCATAATAAACAAAATCAAATGGACACATTATATCTTATATTTTTCCATCACAAACCATTTGTGTTCCAACGAATCAAGGTGATGAGATATGAACAGTAAATCCAGAGAATATAGGAAGAATGATGAATAAATTTAAACATACCATAAATAGAAATAACAAAATCTATAGAAAAAAATTATGATACCCAAGGTATAACCTCATAGAGTGGGAAAATTGGGTTAGGATAATGAGATATTATGGTAAATTTTATGTCAAAAACGAAAAAGGGGTATGGGGTAATTTTTTTATTTTTTTAAATTATTATAGATCAAATGGTTTGAATGAATGGATAGAATAATTGTGTTCTAAACCTGCTATCTATACTTTCCCTTGAAAATTTAATTTCATGGTTACATAGAAATAACCACATGGTTAGAAATGTCATGATAAATCCATGAAACCACATCTAGACCCAATCCTAACCTATCACATGGTTTTCAATGAAATATTTCATTATTAGAAAAACCATTCTCAAACTGTGAAAAAATCCATTAGAACCAAATAATCCATATCACAAAGATACAAACCAGTTATTACTAAACATGTAAAAATCATGCACATATATATTTTATCCTATAATCCAAATTTTCAACCCCAAACTCCTAAAAAAAATTAGAACCAAAATAGAGATAAAACTGGTCCAATGTTTAATATACTGATGAAGATAGGGGTGTCAAAAATTCTAATGGTACACTTCAGTAATTATTATAATTTATATAAATTATAATATATCTATTGATGAAATTTATTCATTTGATATAACATATTAACTTATCTAAAAACCATTATCATCCTATATTTTTTATTGGCATTTAATTTACCATGTTTATGGAGAACATTCTTAAAAACCCATTTTCACCTAGTGGGCTTCACAATAGTAATATGTTCTACCAAAATACTACCTTTATTCTAATTCAAGAAATCCATTTATGAATTCATAGCTAATTCCATTTAAAAAATTATTTTCTTTTCACCAATTCCATTAAGTATAAGGATCCATTATCCCTAATAAATACAATATCTCTTAACATAGTGATTATAAACCACTAATATTTGGATCTAACTTTCCTAAAAATAATTTTCCTTAATTAAATTATTTTCATTGAAATATTGTGGAACATATTTATATTTCAAAATCGTATGAATCTTAAGACCATAAATTATCATATTCTTTATTTACACCACAATCAAAATTATAGATGTTACTTTTCGCATATAAAAATAGTCCCTCATTTGAATGTTTATTTTCCACCTTTGGGATTTATAGAATATCTGTAGTAACATATTGATAATTCACAATAACATACTTTGTATTACTGATGCATGTTTTTATCGAAATATCCTTGAAAACTCAGTCACATCACCACACAAAAACATGTGACATGTTGTCTTTCTTTCATTTTATATCTCATATGAGATCTAATGTATCTTTTTATTTGTTATATGGTTAGGTTTTAATACTATTATATGGAAATAATATCATAAAAGTATAATATCATTTTTTCAAGACTCATAACAAATATCTCTATGAAAATTATGGTGTAATTTATCCATTTAATAACACTATAAATCATATATGTGTATGGAAATCTGATTTTAGGAAAAATATAAACTATATACTTAATTATTTATAAATTCCTGGTTACTATATTCTAAAACGCACCCTGATTGAAGAATCTTTTATT
Source organism: Viscum album (assembly GCA_963277665.1). Classification (NCBI taxonomy): domain Eukaryota; kingdom Viridiplantae; phylum Streptophyta; class Magnoliopsida; order Santalales; family Viscaceae; genus Viscum; species Viscum album. The sequence goes on from OY728162.1 coordinate 824,710,103, forward strand.
TTCTTACCATGATCAGTCTATATATAACTTTTATTGTACATAAATAGTTTAAGGGAGTATCATGTACGAATTATCAAATATATATTTATATTTATACTATTTACATAATAAAAATTTCATGAACAATGAAAATTTATCCATATATTATATTTGAAATAGTTTAGTTTCATCTTTGTGATCTATTTATAAATGCTTTTTGGCACTATAACATTTACTACTGAATGGAGGCTTAAAAATATTTCCTTATAAGAAATCATGTGAATAACTAATAGTTTTATCTTAGAAAGAGAAAACACATTATATGTATATCTTTGATGATAACATAATAATATAAACATTTAATGCATCATCAAATTTTCTACAATAGGAATCATTTTTACACTCACTAGGTTCCTAAGGAGGATCATTATGTATTGGGGAATCTGAAACCTAGAATTTAGTCTCATATCATAGTACTATGTTCAAGTGTCTTTACCACTCATGTGAGATTTTTTAGTGAGGATATATTCATTTTCTTGTTTTGATTTTAGTGTTTTCCAGATATCAATTTCTACTTTATAAAAAATAAAACATAGATTATAAGTATATTTATTGTAACAAATACATCTTATTTTAGCCTTCCTAATAGACCTGATAATTTCACAATATACCAATTGTATTTAAAATATTAAATACGTAGTCAATTTAAGTAAAACCACATCATTTTTTCACCCATGTATGGTTTTTGAATTATTATGAAAATGAACTAATTCAATGTATTTTTTGATTTTTTAATTTATGAAATTATTTGAAAAAATCAATAATCTTAGTGTTAATGTAGAATATTCCTTGTTATATCCTATTATTGATCTCAAAATTATAAAATTTTGTCTATGTTTGACCGATAAGATAATCTATCTCATAAGACAATTTATCATGTAGGATAATTATCTATACTTTGTAAGATAGTATGTAATATGATGTTTTACTTTTATATAACCTTACTCAAAGTATATTTCAGTCTTATATATAGGTTAACTTACCTCTCATAGGATAATATACCCATGTATGAAAATTTACATAACTGAAAACTAGTTTTGGATGATTATTCTGATCTTGTATGACTTTTGAGACCCACATATGAGAATTTCTAAGCACCAATATGATAATTATTTTTGGTAAATATTAAATTCCTAGGATATTTTTAAATAACAGTAAGACACTTGGTGGCTACATGGGAGAATAAAATACATATTTGGTATTTTAGCGATCTTATTGGATATTTTCCTTTACAAAAAAATATGACCCCCTGTGGCATTTTTAGATCCTATAAGATATTTTTGGGTCCTATATGATGTTTTTCATAATCATATGATGTTTAAACTTATTTGAATTATAATGTAAAATGAAATGTAAATTATATAATGCATATGATGTCTTATAATTCAATAAATTGTGAAAATTTAATAGTAATTGAACTCAAAATGTCAATTGTCTTATGGTCATGGGAGATAAGGATAGACACATGGATCAGTCACTATATAAATGTCTGAAGAAAACATGATGCCACCATTTAATCTCCACATGTTACAATTTATTTCAAAAAATAAGGATTCAATAAAAGAGGATATAATGATTTTAAGTTCATGGGATGATTCATATGGGATATAAAACATTGATGTTCTTGGAATCAATTTTTCACCAATTTTGTTAATGAAATTTATACTACTACCACCTGTAAGAAATCATGATTATTTTTTTGTACTCTCATAGAGGTTCAATATGATTTATGGAATATTTAAATCATTTAAATTAATTTTTCATTTATTGTTTTAGAAATAAAAATGAAAAAATTGAATTAGAAAAAATTTATTTCCTAATTCTAGAGGTGATGGTGTGGTTCACTATCATGTAGTACTAGATTTAGGATTCTCATAGTGTTACTATAGAAAAGGGTGGAGGAATAATATTTGAGTTGATTTATGCGTGATCAGCTACACTCCCAATAGCCTATAGTAGTGGATTTAAATGTAAAAAACATTATGAGTCCATGAATTTCACTTTATATTACATTTATTTTTATAGAGGTTTTATTTTTTTAAGGAAGAAGACCATTTTCCTTCTTGAAAGGTTATTATTATAATCTATTATTCATTATAATTCTAATTTTAATTGTAAATTTATTGTTCGAATTATTTAATCTTCATTTTAAATGTGATTACATTAAAATTAGTGATTTTAATCAGTTTTAATTTCTTGGACTGTAACATCTAGAACCTTGATTCAACTGAAAGGTCCTCTAAGACTGGATAGCCACATGACCTCAAGTGCATCTTCCCAAACTCCATGGGATGTTGACTAGAAGAAAGGGATAATGGTGTATCAGTGGGGAAACAATTCCCCTTACTATAGTACAACACATTAGTAGTAGTAAAATAAGACAATAACAAGAGAAATATAAAAATTAATAAGAATCTTATAAGGACACTATGACCACTGGACCAGAAACCTACCTTAGAAAAAGTACATTAATAACTGAATAAGAGATAACATCCAAATACAGATATATAAAACAATTAAAAAATAAATATCAAATACCAAAATGATATATCATTTCATGTGCCTACAAATAATCTAAAACATGTATATAGGAATAAATATAAGACATGTATCGAAATAGAAAAAATAAAAAAGCATTGTCTTTTGATATCGTCATATGTCATAGTTTGGTCATGTGCTCCCCAACTCCTAGGCATGGAACAAATTAAAGAATAAAACCTTGGGTGTTTTTAACAACCTCTACATATATTCCTAATGTATATCTGGGTACCCAATGGATGCTCGAGATTGGGTGTGATATAAAATACCAGTAGGCCACCACCCACCGTGTCTATAAAAATCCAGGATGTATAACAAAATATAAAAAGTGTTCCATGTATTTAATAGATATATTACTATTACAAGTAACATTTCAATGCGAAAATTCATAACTATAAGGTGATAATGTCAAACATAACAAGGATTATTACAAAATAAGGGTCATGATCCGCAAACAAAGAACCTATAAGGCACAACCTAATTAAACAGCGTGGCCAAGACGTATATCTAGTATCTCATACCGAAAACCTCCATGCAATATAACCATTGTATTATATCTAACACCACAATACTGTATAATCAATAATACCACAATTACCGTAGTTGAGCCGTATAAAATAAGTGCCACACATCATGGGGTTATATGTAAGGTATAGTGGACCAAGGCATCCTCGTCGAGTCCTAGGAGCATCTCGATGGAAACTCTCTTCGACTTGGATTTGGGTACAAGGATAATTTCAACATACCCTATCTTCAATGATCATATTAAATCCAACTTCAAGGGTTTCCAAGACACAAGTAATTCCTAAAAATCAAAACCCAAAGAGTAATCTCATCAAAGGAATCTACTACCATAATCATGGACCATGGTGTACCACATCCATTGAATCGATTAGAAATATACATGATTCAATTCAATTATCATTTCATAACAGCACAATTTTTTATTCCTTCCAACTCATATAAAAATTCACATTCAAATACATTCAATGAGTTTACCCACTCATATAACAATTTACATTTAAATAGTTAAAAAACTCACATCATGTATAACATGGTGAAGGAGGAAGAAAATTTCCTAAATAATCAATTTAATTCAGTTCATATATAATTGGGATCCCTCTAATTAGGAATCCTCAACCAATCACCCTTGGGTTGTTCAATAATAGGGAAATACAAAGGCAATCACAAGGCACACAACCTTTGTGGCCTATGTTGGGTAAAAAATCTCCAATTAAGAACAAGGAACTAAAGGGAACCCCTATCATTTTCAAACATATTAATTTTAATAAATTAATAAATTATCAGGGTGAATCCATAATTTTTGGTGTGCATAATAACAAAAAATAAGCATATAAAGAACCAAAACCCCAGGTCAGTGTATAAAAAACAAACCATAGGTCCGTAATTGAGTTCCCATATTGTATCATCTTTTGATTTGGATTAGATTTGAGGAAAAATGAAGAATGATTTAAAATCATAAAAATAGGGACTTTTATATTTAACTTTAATAGAAAATTTAATACCAAAACAAATGAAGAAAGGAACAAAAGGAAATGATTACTCATTAGCGTGAATCTAACAAGACCAACGATAATAGATTCTGAGTTCAGATGTAAGAATGAGATCAAATGCTAAAAAATTTGATCAAGGAGGATATATCAAAATATTTTATCCACTATAAAGAGAAATAGAAATTAGTTTTTAGTTTTTGGTTGTTATTAATTATAAAAACATAATTTTATCTCAAAACACAGGGATGCACTATTTGGCTACACAGTTTTCCAAACTATGCACCAGATTTTATTCCTTCACTGTATGGAGTGGAATCTCACATCATTAGTGAGAATAGATTTTCAAACCTTGCACATACCTTCTTTCAACCCTTTGTTAGAAATTATAGAGGGCATCTCAATGGTGTTCTATTCTATCATCATGGTTCAATCAAACCATACAAGATCATGTAGTCCTTTGTCCATCACCAAATGGTTTCACCAAACCTTATGGTTTGGGTCAAACGGTTACTCCTAACCATGTAACCCACAAATTTTTCCCTAGATTTGGGTTCCAACGTCTGAAAAATCCCTCGACTCCCAAAATAAACCCTTAACACCAATGTGTCATCACATTACGATATAATTAGGCATTTAAAAAGAAAAAAATATTTATACATCATTGGAAAACATGAGTTCTTATAATACTCCCCCTTAAGGAAATTTTTCATAGGATTTACCTTTCATGGGTTGTCATGAATTTCTAGAGAATAAAATCGGTCACTGAGCATGTATGTTAGCCTCTAGCACCAAAATCTCATCTTATAAAACGTCATAATGCCATAGCACCCATACTAGAGAATCTAACAAGTCGTAGATAACCATTATGATCTTATAAATGATATGAATAATATGATCCTATGATTATGAATCTACCTATAAATCCACCTCCATAGGCTGTAGAACATGAGATATGTCTTAGTGAAAATGGAATAGCTGAGATACATGGAAGTCATTGTGAAAAGTTTGGTAAAACTGAGTTAACTGAAACAGATAGGAAACCATTCCAAATCACTCCCGAATCATGAATGGACCAACATATCATGGTGAAAGAATACCTTATATATTAATACATCTTTTTTCCACCATTGGTGAGATACATAAAATCAAAAAATGCCTAACATCATACTCTATAGATCATCGACGAGGATCAAAAAATGATTTCTTCCTAGAATTTGTAGTGTCTATCCAATTCCTGATCAACTAGAGTTACTCATAAGTCTCTTGCATAATATGTGGTCATAGTAAATCATCTCTCCTACCTCTAAACAATACAAGGGAAATCAATATGAATGACCATAAAAAACCTCATATGGTTCCATATGTATTGTCACCCGATATATTTTATTGTAAGAGAACTAAACAATGGTAATATACTTCTCCCAATATCACCAAAACCGATATATTCATTCCCGAAGCATTTACTCAAGAACCAGTATTGTACGCTCTGACTATCCATCAGTTTGAGGGGGGTATGTTGTGCTCTGAAGCACCTGTGTTCCCAACTCCCTATACAAACTCTTCCATAAGAGAGGGATAAACTAGGAATCCCTATCTAAAAATATAGTATAATGGGCCCCATGTTGTTTTACTATCACACATACATACAACCAACCAAGATCATCTACATTGAAGGTCTACATGATCAGATGGAAATGCAAAACCTTTTTGATACTGTCTACAAAAACCCATACAACATCACTACCTTGAAGAGACCTTGCCAACTTGTCATAAAATTCATCATGAGATCATTCCTTATCAACTCAGTATTAGGAAACTACTGTAAAATTTGGGATGGTCACTGATGCTCTTCACTCACCTGCCAATAGGTAGAACACCAAGTAACAAAACTGGCTACATCATGTTTGACACCGGACCACCATTACTGATAATGTAAGTCACAATAAATCTTGGTAACACGACGATGAACTTCCCAAACTATGTAATGAGATCCAACATCAGATCATCAAATTTGAATACCCGAACCCATACATGTCCATGAATAGATAGGATATAATCATCAACTACAATCTAAATTGGATCTAGGTCTTCACATGCCATACTCTCCCATAGAACTAGTCCATATGAATCCAATAGTGTCTCATTATTACAATATGTTTATGGGTAGAGGTTTAAAATGAGGATGAATGAATGTTCTTCACTGAATATCATTCACATTTAAGTGCATCATAGAGATAGAATCCATAATATTCTGCTCTCTATTGGACTAATATACCACCTATATATGAGTCCTCCTTCTCAATGAATCGACATCCATATTACCTTTTTTAGGAGTGTAGTCTAGCAAAAATTTAAAATAAAATAGGTATTATCTAATCCTTCACTGAATAAAATTCATATCATTTTTGAAAATATATAATTGATGATTTTGAGGTCTTTTTACACTACAAAGTAACTTTCCCAAAATAATGTCTCTAACTGTTTAATACACGTACAAATGCAACAAACTGTAGATCATGAGTCAGTTAATTTCTCTCATGTTTCCTCAACTACTGAGACCCGTACACCTGGACTCTATCACCATAAATCATAAATACTTATATCCTGATACATGATAATTCCCAATACATAGTGTATCTTCTTCCATACACTAGAATAATTAGGACTAGTGCTGAATTTATTCTCCCATTGAAATCATGAAAGATTATCTCACAGGTATCTTTTGATTGAAACATTACACACTTCATGGACATGCATATATGTAGTGATTCTAATCATGTTATTTCCTATATAAAATTATTATAATATCCCACGAGCCGAAATGGAATATGTATTTCAAATACATTCCTTGGATGCCCCCATAAAACTACAACTCTCACCTTATCAAGGTCAATTTATACTATTGTGTCTAAGATAATACGACCTAGGTTTTGAATCTTAACCTTCTAGAAGTGGAACATTGTGAGGTTAGTATATAACCAATTATCTCTCTGTGCATCCAAAATTATCTTATGATATTGTACAGGGTCTTGTCAATTGTGATAATACACCAAGATATCATCTATTAAAACAACCATAAGAAAATATAGAATAATATGAAAAACTACGTTCATTAGCTCCCTAAAAACCACTTGCATAGTCGTGAGGATGAATGAAATAACTATATACTCATACAAACCTTATCTTCTACAAAAATCAATATACGGTATTTCATCAGGCCGAACATGTACCTATTGATATCATGATCTCAAATAAATTTTTGAGAACACCTGATGTCATCAAAACATATAAAAAGGTGATATATTTGTGGAAAGAGATAATAGTCATTAACAATTATTTTTTTCAATTTATTGTAATACATTCATATCCTAAGGTTATTATGCACATTTTTTGAAAAATGTACTACTGAACCTCAAAGAGTAGTACTAGCCTGAATAAACCCCTTTGCCTCCAAGTCCTCTAGCTACCTCTTGATCTCATGTAAGTCCATAGTAGTTATCTTTTAAGGAGGAACATATATTGATGCTTCTCATAGCACTAGATCGATGGAGAACTCCACCTATATCTTAGGCGGTAAACTAGAAAAGTCTTCGGATAAATAATCCTTGAAAAAATAAAAAACTATAGGAAATTACACTGAACATGATCCCTAAAATCTAGATAAATTCCATCAACTTAAATGACATCCCACCCAGCCCATGATGCTTTGGTCTAACTCGGATATTCAGGACATCCCCTTCATCCTTGTGAATAAACACTCCAATTTATGTTGATTTGAATTTCAACCTTATTGTGAAATAAAATCAATGGTGTTTTGATAAAAAAACTAGCCAGTCCATACCATGTAATCCATAAAACATGGTAATCTAGAAGAAAAAAAGATCCTAGATGAAGTGAAACCCAAAAATATCAAGGGGGAACAAACTTCACTAACAAACATCATCTGTATTAATACCCAATAGGGAATTATTAATTGTAATTGCATTGTAAAACTAAACAAAAATCCTATGGAATTCCACCACATGTAAATTATAAAACTATGTGATTCACCTATGTAAATAAGTAAAAACACCATAGTATATTATATGAAGATATTGCCACTCACATTGGACCGGCAAACATCCTACTCCTCGGAGGTAGACTCTATATAATATATTTATCATAAACACAACCTTGTGATACAACCTCACTACTTTTAGAAAGATCGCACTTTGTTCTAGGTATAACTGGTTCCTGAATTCCTTAACTACAACCACCACCACCATGGCTTAAACAACCATACTTATCATGCTCCCTATCTGATCTGGAGCAGAAAACACTTCTCCTAATCCCATATTTTAGGATGACCCTCATTAAATAACTATTGGTGGGACGATCCTACATAAATGTTGAACATGGTCAATCCTTCCATAGGCTCAACACTCTATTGTGTCACGATCACACTAATTCATTATGTTTCCCCATATTCCACACTAATGAATGAAAACACCAATACTAATACTAGTGTTCTGGTTGGTGATCAACTCTTAGGAGTCCTCAAATCATCGCATCCTACCACTGAAACCTGAAACGCTATGCTGAGAGACTCTACTACTCTACTATAAACCCCAACCTATCTTAGGTTCTGAAATGTAATCAGTTCCTGATTCACTAAATCCATAATAGAAGTCAAACTGAACACATTGACTTGATATTGAAAACAATTTATGAGAAATTCCTCCAATAATCTTTCCCTCAATACCTCATAAATAAGTTTCATCGATGAAAAAAATGCATCTATGTAAAGTGTATTGAATATTACATATCAATTATCATGACCTGCTTCAAACACATGAACTCACTATCTCACAAATCCCTTACTGTCTCGAGAAAAAAATTAGTCATAAAATATATAGTTTCCTATGATGGATTGAAAACCAAGAGGGGTGGGTGATTTAGTTGTTAAAATTTTCACTTTTTTTTCTTTTTAATTCACCATCCCAAACTTGTTAAGGTTCTCAATCCACATTGTGATATCTCACAATCTCACTTCATTTGTATAAACTAATAGCAGGAGCACAACAGACATTATTTACGAAGATCGGTATAAATTACTACACCTTATTATGTTGGTAAATCCGCCATCATGGATTATCCACGATATAAGAAGGTGATTACAATGAATAAGGAAACAACTCTTTATATGCCCCAGTAGTCGATTCTCAAATTGATCTCGATTCTACACCCATCGAACAAATATTCTGCCATAGTTGGTGAGACACCACAACCCTCTTCTATTATCCTTCTTCTGGAATGGTAAGACACCCCATCCCTAATCCTATTCACTAACTGGTTAGACACCCCATTCCCAAGATCCTTTTTATCAATTTTCATGATCCACAAATAGAAAATCATCATTTACTTTTGGTTTCTCCTACAAAAGATGAAATAGATCTTCCTCTATGAGTATACTGGATTTGTTATTTCTTTAGTAGTATAACAATATCTTAATAAAATTATTTAAAATACTGATGGTCTTAAAATAAATTCAATCTATATTTTGATTTATCTGAATATTCTTAGAATATTGAATGCTTAGACCCTACTACCTTCTCCTAGAATTATATTCCGGATTCAGTCTCTTCAACATTTAATCATAATTGATGAATATATATTTCTCATATTTCATCTTGGGAATTTTTTTTTCTTTCTTATGATGATGTCCCAACCTTATATAATCTGTACAGGTTGTGAAAAAAACTTATCCAATTTAATTTTATGTTAGATATTGACTTGAAAAACATAAAATAATTTATTTTCTGAATTCTCAACTCAAATACATAATAAAAATATCTTTTTTTCATGGATATCCCGTTTTCATATCTACTGTTTAAACATCAATAAATATTTTAAATTCATCCTACACACATGAAATGATAATAACATATCATTTATGATGTTTTCCATATTTTTGGTACACTTATTTAATGCATAGTTTACTGATGCTTGGATCCTATTGCACATACGTTTTCTATTCAATATATATTGATAAAAAATATGCTCAATTTTTTCAGTGATCGTCAAATAATCATTTCATAGAATGTATAATATGAATCATATTGTCTGAAGAATTCTCTTATGCTTAGTGTATTGATGCTCGAATCATATTGCACATTTGTTATCTATTCAATTTATATTGTTAGAAAATTAGGCAATAATTTTTCAATGATTATAAAATGATAATAGAATATCATGTATGATATGTAAAATATGATTCGTGCAATTATTTAATTATTATTGTACTTATTCTTTCATCTAACTGAACTTCACTTTTCTATTCATTGTATATTCGTCAAATTATTTGGGAAATTGTTTTTATAATCATCAACTGATAACAACATAGCATATATGATTTGTCACATATTTTTCATTAACATTATTTATTCATAGATAATTGATGTTTTCATCACATAGAACTTCACTTTTCTATTCACATTATACTCTTCATATAGTTTTAAAAAATACATCGAATGGTCATGAAAGGATCATAGCATAAAAAAATATGAAAACATGTATACTGTTGGTTGAAATTCTTGATTTATAGGGAACTAATTCTTGAATTTTCTTTGAATTAATTTTTATGTAAAAATAGAACTTCATCATTATATAAAATAGAATATCACTACACCCCAAAGAAAAAAATTACACATAGAGTAGTGCCTCTCTTAGAACATCACCTCAGATAACATTATATCTTTCACTAAAAGAAAAAACTACTTTATAGAACCCTATTTATGTAGAATAAGAACATCCACTCAAAATAAACACTTCCCTAAAATTGAAAAGTTCATTTAGAGAGAGATATTTCCTTGTATTTCTATGTAAAAATAGTGATTATCAATATATTTAGCACATGAATGTTTTTAATCATGTAATAATGTTTAAATACATTCATCTATATATATCATGCATGGCATGAATATCTACAAATGACATCACACACAACGAATATCATCATTCAGGAAGAAACATTCATCTATGAACTGCATCCAAACCATCAAATGACTATCACCACATACTGTATGTTAGTTCACGACGATTTACAATCTTTGAAGCATGTCATTTGTGGTGAATTCTTCGTTCACATACAACCATATCATTTTAGTGTTTCAATTATCTTTTATTTCACTTCTCAACAATATATTGCACATATAGTTTTATAAATTGTTCCAATACACATATCATGAATATATCATAGCATCTATGTCAAATAGCATACTGTAAAATCATATTATCAATGTTTACCATATTGTACATGGGAAAATCAATTATTTTATATCAACATTATTTTATTTTCAAATGTATGTACCTCAAAAAGAATGTTAATTTTATTATATTCACATAACATGAATATAGCATAGAATATATGAAAAATAACATACTATAAGTTCACTTTATTGATTATTAGATTACAATTCATGGGAATATAAATTGCATTTTGTTAACCTGCATTGATTTTCCAATGAATGTTCCTCAAATAATTTCATAAATTGTTTTTAATAACTCACATGAATATAAGCTGAAATCTATATCAAATAATATACTATTGTATCATTTTATTGATGTTTAATGAACTTATGTTTCTTCATGTGAAAACCATGAACCCTAATTTACATGGAATACTCATTCCCAAACTCAACATCTCAAAACATTCTTAAAATTTCCAAAAAATCTATACTTATCTGATTTCCATAATTCCAATGAGCTTTGGATGATCTGTCATGTAACATAATGTTGTAAAAAATATTCAACATGAAAACCTATCATCAGTACATCATTACAAATAAATGGTTATTATATGGCCTTCAAATCAAATCCACATGAAAATGAATATTTTCATGAACAACAAAAATATTCTACATTGAAGACAACATCTCACTATTGAAACAAGTCCTTGATCTTTAAGATTAGTTAATTTTTTTCCTAATTTTATTCTTCATAATGACATATACATACATAAATTTTTCATGTCCATCTTCTTTAATTATTCTTCTTAACGTCAACTATATAAAAATTTTCATGATATTTCACATTTCATAGAAAATGTTTTTTCACCATCAACCCCTGTCATCCATTCATTTTTATACCATCACAATAATAATCACAATTAATAGGGATAATCTCTCAATAATGACATCCAATTCCATCATGTGTGTCCATAACAATTCTCCAGGCTCACCGAATTATGCATCCACAAATCCTCATATATGTCTTAAATATATATTTACAATATTATATACTAACCAAAAATAAACAAATTATTCATCAATCATGATCCTGTAGTCTTAAATCCCCCCTTTGAATTTTGTTTGATACTAATACACTTTACAATGTCATTATACCCCCCCCCCCCATTATCAAAAATAAATTCATAGGGTATGAAGTTGTTCTTCCCATATCACATATTAAATCAGGATCATCTCTGTTATGTGAAAATATCAAGGTCACATCAAATAGATGAATTATATCATATTATTCTCTTATAAAAGAGCCTTTAGTTAATAAATCATAATCTACATTGGCTAACCGGGTTTATAAAATAATTTAGATACAACAAAGCTTTTATAATCAATCCATAAATACCATGCATGTGAAATCATGCTTATAAATCCAAAAATCATATTATAGGTTTTAAAAATAAACAAATTAATCAATAAAATATTATACATACACAAACTTAAATAGACACATTAGAAAATCCATGATAAAATGATATTGACTCCCTTTTTATTATATTAATAGAAAACAATGAACTCCCCATTAATTGATAAGATTAATATAATTTTCAATGAGGTAAAAAATGTGATTGGAATACCACAAATTAAAATTTTATAAATCTGTTTAGATGTCACACATTCACTATGGAATAATGTTTTAACAATTTCATATCATCAATGATCCCCCTCAAGGGATACACAATTTTCTTCCATTTCATGTATGTCACTAAACTCAATGAAGTTAAATATCATCATGATGTCCTGAATTCATAGCCTCAAACATATAATTCAATTCAAATTTTTTTGTTAAAAATAAATAAATATAAAAGAGAATAAATAGGGGTTCACTTGTTCCTCATTGTGATAAAATTTTTTGATATTGTTTTCACAACCATGTTCTTACACATTCTCTAGAATTAATCCCTCGACATCTAATTTTGAAATCTGATTTATCCTTTGGTGACATGGATCATATCACAACTATCATTTAATTGTGTGATATGGTTCTTCTTTCATTATCATTAATCTATTATACATCTTATAATTCATGCTAAATTCTCTTCAAGACATCTTACTGTGCTGGAAATGTGGGGAATAATCATCATTAATTATGTCCATATTTATTGCATCTCTCACACAGAACATTATCAACACATGAGGTTTCTATTTATGAAAAATTATCATTAAAAACCATTCTCCACATGGAATCTTAATTTTAACATTAGCATGATATTTTTATTTTGATTCTTATAACTTTCTATATTTCTACAACTCAGCTGCAAAAAAGGAATATCTTTAGGAATATTTATAGATTTCTTGGAGTTTCCACACAGATTCTCATGAGTGACTTTATTAGTATAACTATTTTGAGATGTTCACTCATGTTAATCTTCATTGACCTAGTTTTTTCTGATCTTTCATATTTATTGAGTCCATGGATTTAGTTTCAATAAGCTTATAAAATAGAATATGATTATTATCAATTTATATATTTCTACCCATGTATTTCATCAATTTCGCATTTCCTCCAAAGTTTCGTAATAAAATTTCATATGTATATTTATCAATTTTCTAACAAATTTTATTGAAAACATAATATAAATAACTAAAGGTTAAAATCACTTTGACCGTGAATTTTTTTTGTAGTCTGTAAATGTTGTTGCATCATCATTGGAATTGATCCACTTGGTATAGGATTATTTTGTGGTTTAGAATTTAATATATTGTTCCAATAATCCACAACAAATGTCCAAAGATACTAGAGCACCAAAATTGTACCAAATACCAAGATCTTATTTTATTTTATGATTGTTTCCCAATATTTCCATCTTTGTTTTTTGGGCCTTCTTCACCACCTATATATATTCCTATGGGGATACAACACTTATACATCTTCTTATATCAACCCTTTACATGGCGGTAGGTTCATCTCCATTTCCCATCATCTATATTTTTAAATTGTTATTATTTAAACATAAACTTTTTATAGAAATAGATAAAATATTATTACATTGTGATATGGATAGTACCTCTTTCATAACTTATTCTTTTTAAAGATCATTAGAAAATGTAATGATATTATTCTAATGTGAAGAAGATTATTTAATAGTATAATCCATGAAATAGACATGAATTGATGTAGATACATTCATATTTTATTTTGAGGAATAAATATAATTCATTCCAAAATTGGACAATTTAATATTCAATTCATGATATATCACACTGAGGGAATTATTTTGATCTTCATCAAATTCCACTTTATCTTCACATTCATTCATCATATTATCGACATCCACTTGATTCAATACAATCATCCCTTCCAACAATGAGTGAAGCTCCTTGATCCTAATGAATTTGATATCCAGTAGAGAATTATTGAAATCTATAGAAACTGTGTTAAAATATTCATTTCCTAGAATGGATTCATTAAACATAAAATCAAATACAACGTTCTTATCATTTTACCATTAAAATTATTCCTAGTATAAAATAATGGATTGTTCTCTTACTTCCATTATGTCTGTGAGAGTGATTCCCTTTCAAAACATCTTACATAGTGCATCGTATAATTATTTTATGTAGTGCCACGACCCCATTTACGTAGATTCGGTGCATTGTTACATAACATTGGCATGATCACAATGGATCAAATCCCAAATGACAGATCAGTTGAGTAACCTTGGAAGTACTAGATACATACATAAGTTCAACATTAAATCTTCAGAATAAATGAAACACAAATTTATTCCATTAGAAACATCTAATCCTCCTATATTATTCTTGATATTCAGTCATAACTATCTTCTACATATCTTGGGAAAATGAAACATAAGAAAGGTGTAACACCCCAAGCTTCGACGGTACGCTTCTCTCTTAATAATACAGTAGCGTGTGTTGTATGCAACTTTGAGTTCCAACACAAACCATAACCAATCAAACTAGCCGTTATGAATAGTAATCTAAACTTTTTAAAAAATTTAAAACATTATCTTTCAAAATGGAATTTATTTTTTGATTTGGAATATCGAAATTAGCTTATGGTGAATTTTTGGTATTTTTCTGAAAACATTAATTTTATGATGAATAGGGAAAAACATTGAGTTATAGTTTAAAACCGATTTTTTTTTAAATATTTGTTATTTTATTTAAATTTAATTAAGGTAAAAATTGATACATAATTCTGCTACAAGTTAAATGTAATCTGTTGGAGTTAGTTTAGAATAATTTTAGATATATAAATATTTTATTGAACTTTTCACCATATTTTACCCACATCCTAGTAGAATATAGAAATTCACATAAAACATAATTTTACCGCTTCAGTGAGTGGAATTTAAAAAATATGAGAGTAAAGGTTAATATCAAGGAGTAAAATGTGGTTCAATGAGATGAAAATAATTTATGGTGTATTGTAAATTTTTACTTTTATTTACCATGGTTAACTGTAAATAGAGTAATTAATGGTAAAAATTATATTAATATTACCCTTAAACATGTCTCAATTCTATTGGACAAGTGAATATCGACCAAAAATGACCTTAGGAATAAAATATTCTCATTTATGTCCACTTGGATTAGATTAGGGCATTTATTATTATTTAATTCAAAGAAGAGTTAAAAGAGATAAAATCAATGTTTAATAACTAAACATTTTTAATATATGTCTATACATATGATAAATTAGATTATAAATATTAATTATTAATCTAAAAGGATTTAATATAGAATCGTATTTTATTTATAATTTTTAGGCATTAAATAATTTATTTTATTTATAACACAACGGTGATGCCTTAAATACCTAATTAATGATATATTAAAATAATTAATAATATTAATATCATACTAAATGTAATTTGAGACATTATATGAATTCCAATGATTCTTTAGGTTAATATGACATATTTTTATTGGTTATATAAATTTATTTATAAGTAATAATGTTGTTATGAAATTATAAAAAACAAAATACCCAATAGTGTCAAAATTGACATAAAAGATTTTTGAAAAAGAATATTATATTATTAATTGATATTATAATCCTAAAAATATAAGGTTCATCCAAAGGACTTATATAATGATATTTTTATCATTAATGGTCCATTTGAGGGTCTGTTTGAGGTATATAGTATTTTTATTAAATATATAATATAAAAATACGAAGATACTAGGTAAATGTCAAACTATTTAACTTAGAGTTAAATATAAATGATAAGGTTAATATAATGAACCAAACCTATCTAAAATATATTGGTTCAAAGAATTGAGACCCTTACCCACATTAGACATTAAATAATCTAATTTAGAGCCATTATAAATCGAATATGAATTTATTATAAAATAATATATCTAGCTTTTCCAATGGTGCCCCTCACCCCTCTTATAAAAGGGTACTCCCCCTTCTCACTAATTCCCACCTTCAACGATTTTTGGCTTGGCCAAAACCTACCCAAATATTCTCTAAACTTCTCTAACATCAACCTAGAGGATTTATTTTGATCAAAAATCCAACTTAATTAGCGTTTTTGATCAAATCAAAAGGAAGAACCTGAAGAAGAGGTAATATTTTCACCACCCTCTATCATACTCCTTTCTTCTTCAACTTCTTCTTTCTTTGTTATTTCCATTCAAAAATAATAACTACAGTAACATTTATATACTTTAATGTTAGTATAAAAATGGTCCAACCATATTTAGTATTCTATTTACCCTTTGAATGTAATGTCACCATACGTGCGTACGTACGGCCTACCGTCTCCATGTTGGGGGTAATTGTTATTCAATACATTATTATTTGGATGGTTATAATAATGATGTGTAATTAATTTAAATAATAATTATAACATGATAATTATTATGTATATATGATATAACAAACAATGATATATTATTTTAATATCAAAAGAATGATATTATCGCTCGTGCATACGTACGGACTACAATATCCACGAACGCGATGAGATTCTTTCCCATCATATAAATACAAGTATAATTCCCATTTTATGATTTAAAATAATGTTTGAGGACTTGAAATCATTATTTTTATAAATATGATACAACCTATACATAACAAACATGACTTATGTAACAAAACATATAAAAGAAAATAAGTAAGTCAACACCTGAAACTACAGTAATACTAAGATATTTTTAATAAATAAATGTTAAAAGATCATATATGATATCAAATTAATGTATATGATTCTATTATAATTCAATAACAAGTATTTAACCATTATACAGTAGAATAACCTACCCTCTACAATGGAATAAGTACAAAGTTATGGGTTTCTTATCTCACTTTTTGATTCTGTGAAATTTCCATTGTTCCCCAATTATTTATTTCATGTGGTGTGTGTACTACCAATGTTTGTATTCATTGTGTAATATAATTTAATTAATGTATATTTACATCATCATTGTATGATATTTCTTTCATGGGTGTATGTTTCATAAGTTACCAAATCAATAAGGGAATTTGAAATTTCAATTTCCACTCATTCGGCTTTACGCATACTTCATTGATTTTTTAATCCGAGATTATGTGTGGAATAACTATTCATTTGATTATGTCATAATTTCCAATCAACATTATGTGGATATAATTTTTATACCCATAATCACTCTATTGGTAAATTCTCAAGTCATCAGTATGAACTTGATAAGAGTTTTTTTTACTCAATCTCCATTTGTTGTGTAAAACTTCCAATTCATTGGTTTTGTTTTTACAAGAATATATGTGAATGTCCTTTGATTGATTTATTGTGAATATCCAATCATATTGAGTGTATTTATATTTGCCACACATAATTATGTCGTTGATTTATCCGTAACCTAAGGATACAACCTTTATGATAGATATCATCTCAATTTACATTCCATTGAGACTCCTTTGTGGTTATAAACCAAATCACGTTTAAATGGTGCATATAATGTACTTTGACATAGTATATCAGGAATGAGTTTTTTCTCATGATATTATAAAGTTTTTATTACCTCAAATATTTGTATTCAAGTGTCTCTCTTTTTGTTAGGAACTCTAAATAAAATATCATTTTAAAATGTTATAAAGATTTATTATTCTAAATCTCTCTCATTAATGTACGTGTTTTAAAAATGGTTTTAAGGATTTATTTATATAGACATTAATGTTTCCAAGTCAAAATTCCTTTTAATGGTTTCAAATAGGTATGGTAAACATTGATTCAAAAATATATTTTTAAATGTATTCTTGGCAAATTGTGTGAATTTTAAATGTATTCATGAAAATGGGATATTTAACTCAAATACTTCTGATGATTATTTTCATCAATGTCAACATCCTTCATTATTCTTGATTGAGGTTAATCTGTTACAATACAATCTTCCATATTGTATTGAATGAGTTATGTTTTACTCTGGATGTGTTATTTTGATACCATTCATAGTTTTTGGATAAAGTATAGACATTTCGTATGCTAGTTTCAATGCGAATGTTTATGTTATTTTTAATAATTTTCATATGAGGAATTAATTTGACTTACTATGTGTTGTGTGGAGCCCGCTATAGATCAATGATACATCGGTAGGTCTCATGAGGCAAACTAGTGTCTTGGCACAAGGCCTTGACAAAATATTATTTGTAGTCTTAACATGAGGCCTTGACTATGTGGTTATGATAGTCAGGCATTTCGCATTCCATCATTATGAAAGTGGTTATTGATATTGCTTGTGATTTTCAACTAGTAGAATATCCATGTGAATATGTAAATTGAATTGTTTCATTTTATCTTTTCCATTTTACAATTAAGTTCACTTTTAAATGGATTTTGTTTTAGTTATACATTTCCCTAAATGTGTATGTTTATTTATGAAAGTTTCCACTGTATTATTATCCTTACATGGCATTTGAGCTCACCCATTTCTATATTTTATGTTTCCTAGGATGTGATGAAGTATTTTATGAATGACCTTCAGGGATAGTATGAGAAGATATGAGTGTGGACTATGGAGACTATGTTGTTGTAGTTTTCATTTTATGATGTAATGTAATCATTATGAATTTATCTAGTTATTCCAAGGCTACTAAACTAATTGGTCATTTGAGAAAAGATCTTTTGTTATCATTCCAATGTCATGTAATAATGCACCGACTCTAGGTTACTGGGGTCAGGGCGTTACAAAAGGGATGAGCTCAAATTATCAGTAAGAGTAAGAAATACAATGGAAAATAACATAAACATTAGGCATGGTGACTAATTGAACACACATGCCTTTACTAATAATAAACATGAACAACTTAGGGATGGGATATGAGTAATGTAAATAGTTCCACAATAAAACATGGTTTAGGGTATTATTCTAGTCGAATAACCACATGAACCACCATTATTATTTTCATAATGAGAGAATGAATAATACTGGACATTCTGAAAAAATTTTTGAAGGCCTCGACCAAGAAATTTAAAAATGATTTAGGCGTCGGCCAATTCAACGTCTAATTTTCTCATGTGACCTACCAATGAACTGAGGTACTATATCAGGCTCCATCCATCTCATACTAAGTCTTATACATTCCTCATATGAAATGGTGGAAATATAACATAAAAATTCATATTAAAACTAGCATATGAAATTTCAATACATTAATGATAAACCACGAATGGTATAAAAATAACACATCCATAGTCAAACATATCACAAAAATAGAAATAAAATATGGTATATTTGTATCATAATAAACTAACTTCATACAAGTGTAAAATTTATCATAGGATGTTGACAGAGATGAAATCAAAACCATTTGAGAGAAATATCACTTTCTATTTTGAAATAATTTATGAGTAATATAATTATAAAAGAAAACATTTATTTTAAAAATATGTTTACAAGCTTGTAATGGAATCTTCAACAATAGTATAAAGGCAAAAATAGCTTCACCTGCCGTATAATTTAAAAAACATTCTTACATTAATATTTTCTAAAATGTCATAAAGTAACTTGATTGGAAAACAGCCGAAATATTCCTTTAAATACATATAGGGTAAAATTACGGAATAATTGACGTTATCCCATAGTATAGAAAAATTATATAATGTTTTGAAATACATTTTTATGAAAAAATAGTGGTATAAAATAAAGAGGTCCCAATAGATACTTACATAAAAACAATCGCAGATAATAACGAAATTTGAAATTAACACTTACCATATACTTTTCCTTGGTTGAGGGTATGTTAATCTCGTTTATAATAGTTTAATAAATTTTATTAAATTATAAAATAAACCTATACATAAATATGATATTATATATTATCTTATAATATTTTATTGATAACATTATTTTATTATTATCATCATTTCATGCATTAACTGATTTCTATTCCATTATACATTTTGTTATATATGTCGTGTTTGTTATGGATATGATGTATTTGATTCATGTAAAGAATTATTTTACGTTCTTAAAAATTATTTTTAATCATCAAATAAATATTATTCTTGAATGGTTACGATGGGGAAATTAATCTCATCACGTTCATGGTGATGTTATTCCGTACATACGCACGAGCTACAATATAATTCTTTTGATATTAAAATCATATGTAAATAGATTGTATATCATATATATAGAATCATTAACATGTTATATTTATAATTTACATCAATTGTACTTCATTATTATACCCATCCAAATAAATAATGTATTTAATATCAACTACACCACGGCGTGGAGATAGTAAGTCATACGTATGCATGTATGGTGACATTGTTTTTCCTATAATGGATAGAATAATGAATATAGTGATAAAATTTTTATAATAACATCTCAACATATAGATGATACTATAGTTATTATTTTATTATGGAAACAAAAATAAAAGAGGAAGTGGAAGAAGAAATAAACTTGAAACATGTAATGAAATATTTAATTATTCTTCAGGTTCATCCATTTAATTTGATCAAAATGGATCCATAATTTTGATTTATGACCAATGGAAGGTCTCTAGTAATAACGGAGGATAGTTGATAGGATATTGGATTAGGGGTGGGCTGCGTCAAATTTATTTTGAGGTTTGATTTTGAGAGAAGGTGATGTTCCCTTTTAAAGGAGATGCGAGGGGAACCTTTAGAAAATATAGAAATATTATATTATAATAAAAAAAATTAGGTTTATAATAGCTCAAAAATTATTAATTTCTAGGATAATGTATGTATGGGTCATAATTATTTAACCCAATATGTTTTTGACATTTTTCGGTAACCATATTAACCATATAATTTAGATTTAATTCTTAGTTAAATAGTTTATCTTTTTCCACATCTTCTTGTATTCTTACACTATATGGTTAATAAAACATACTATAAAGTTTTAATAGAACCTATATTGGTTCATTAATGTCATATATTAATTTTTTTATGTCCTTTTACCAAACCATATATTTTTAGGAATTTTATATAAGTAAATAATATAATATTTGTTTTAAAAACTAGTTAATGACAATTTTGACACTATTTGGTATTTTGTTTCTGTGAAAGTCCTAAAAATATTATCATTTATAAATATATTCATATAATCAACCCTAAAATGTCAAAAAAACCAAAAAAAATTATTGTAACGCATTAAAATTATAATTTTAGATTTATTTTGATATTTTATAATATCAATTATTTGAATCCTTCATTAAAAAGGTAATTGCTGCATCATCATTGAGTCCTAAATAAATTTAATTATTTAATTTAAAAAAATTATAAATAAAATACCATTGTGTTTGGAATCATTATACCTTTCTACTGAATATTTGTAGTCAAATTTATCTTATGTGTAGCCCTCTATTAACAATGGTTTATTTATTAAACATTGAATTTAACAATTTTAACTATTCTTTAATAAAATAATAATAAATTTCATAATCTAATTCAAGTGGATCAAAAGGATCGTATTTAATTCCTAAGGTTGTTTTAGGTCTAATTACACTTATCCAATAGAATTAGGGAATGGGTTATGTTATTTATAATATCATTTTTACCATTAATTGCCCTATTTAGTTTTAACTATGGTAAATAAATGTTAAAAATTATGATTCACCAAAAATTATTTTCATCTTATTGAACCACATTTTACTTAATTATGTCTACCGTGTCTCTTGGATTTTTTGAATTCAACTCATAGAAGTAGTAAAATTATGTTTTATGAAAATTTGCAAATCCTCTTAGATGGTGGGTAAAAAACATTAAAAAGATCAATAAAATATTATATATCTAATTTTATTATATTATGACTCTAGTGAATTAAATTGAACATATATAGGTATTATATATCTATTTTGACTAAAAATAATTTTAAATAAACTAAATAATTATTTAAATAAAATTCGGTTTTAAATAATAACACATTGCTTTTCACTGTTAGTCAAATATTGAATGATTTCAGAAAAATACGAAAAATTCAACATATTATAATTTTGATATTATGGATAAAAAAATTAAGTTTATTTTACCAAATTCAAAAAATTGAAGTTCCATTTATTAATTTAATATTATTTCCTATTTTTAAAACAAAAAAGTGGGTTTTTGAAATGTAAAAACAATCAAAAGATTGACATGTGTTTCTGTCAAATATAAATGTGAAATTACCTATAATAACATAAATTGTGTAAAATGATAAAAATATAATCCAATTATACTTACAAACCATTCTAATTTATAACTGAACACTATAACTTATTTTTATTTGAAAAGCTGTTTTCAATTAAAATTTAGTAGTTTTCATTATTCACCAAAATATGAATGTTATAAGAAAAACACCAAACAAATTTTGTAACTAAATTTTAATTTCCAGATTTTAAATAAGAAGTTTTTTTTGTAAAATTCAATATATATAAGTGTCAAAAATTGGATTTAAAATGGGTTCTCCATTAAAAGATCGTAAATTTTCGTTTTCGGAAAAATACATCCTTTATTTGAAAGATTGATTATTTATAAAAATCACATAATATGGATGTTAAAATTATATAGATTATATAAAATAAAAATTTATTTTAATAAAATATATAACCAATTTTTGAAAGACTAGTTTGGTATGGTGTGGTCCGCTCAAACGCGGTGTTGCATGTAGCACAAGTTATTGATTTAATTCAAATAGATAAAGTGCTAAGAAATCTTGTGGTGTTACATTCTCCCCTCCTTAAATAAAGTTTTTCCTCACAACTTTAAATTTTTATTCGAAAATTAATGGTTAAAAAAACAAAAATACATTTGTGGAAAACCCACTTCGGAAATTTGTTTAATAAAATTTAGTCTTTATATGATGGAAGGGGAAATGAAAACGTCACCATCAAATTATGAACTCGATTAGAAGAACATTGGTGGAAATTAGAGACAATTAGTTATAGGGAAAAAAAGAAAAATATTCATAGGGAGTGATTAAGGTCACCTATCACAAAAAATTGTTAAAATGGAGGCCCTCAAAGCCATTAATCTATGATGATTTAAAATATCATCGGTTAAAAAAAACATAAGGTATTAGGATAACCCATTTTTGGTTTTATTATCCCTTCCCCAAAAATTACGAATCAATTTTTTCAAATACTACCTGGGAAAAAATATAGTTGAAATGAATAGTTTCATCCTTCAACTAATTATTACAATAAATTCATCTTTCATTCCAAATTATAATATAATTAAAAAAAATTCTATTTATAATAATCATATAGGTTTCCAAAAATAATGAATTTATAATTCATTTTTCTGACTATTTAAAAAAACTACATTATGCAAACCAGGACCTCACGTAGGCCAGTGGTAGGTGATGAACCATTGTCTCCCTTCAAGTACGGGTTCAAGTCTCATAGCCTTTTCGGATGCGACGGGTTGTTGCCCAACCTCAGAGTTTTCCTTTTATAATAATCTAAAATAATATTAAATAATTAATTAAACTTCAAAATACTATGTAATTTCTATCATAATCCATTCCAACCATTTGACTTATCCAAATTACTTTTTTCCAAACTCACAGTCCAAAATTTATAAGGAAGATAAACACAATGAAGAACCTTTTTCCACGTAATTACATGTGAATAAAATCATCAAGTATTCTTCTAAAACACGATAACACCATGAATTACCATAAAACCTTATTTTAATATGTATGTACTTCCTTATTCTTATGTAAAACACAGTATACTAGATATACTCTTTAAATTTATAAATTTTGTAAACTTCAAAAAAAAAATTAAACAAACATTTAATTAGTTTCAAAATAGTCAAGAATATTGAATATAATTTATCCAAATAAATCATATAATATTAAAAAATTACTAACTCAATATGAGAACCATATTAAGGTTTATATTTCCTTAAACAATGTATTTTGCAAAATGTGTAACATTATATTTTGTAACTTTTCATAGAACCATATAGTCATAAATCATCAATTAAATGGTACTACAGTACACTCCTTTTTTATATCCATAACTCATATAACCAATTCATCATTGATACAAAACTAAAAATAAATAATTATTTAGTAACAACATAATAACACTAGTCATTACTCTATATCTATGGTTGTATCATAACTTTATTATTATATAATATCATTAATTGGGGTATACTCAGATGATTTGGACATTGATTCGCGTAGTGTCCCAACTCATTGCAGATGAAGCATTGTACATTTGAAACCTTTTTCATAACATTGAAATCATGTACATGGTGTTCTTTTTCTACACACATATAACAAATTTTCATTCCCTTCAAGAATTTACCAATGTGATTCTTTCCCCAATTATTACATATGGGAAAATCCTTTTTCCCCTCTTCCCTTTATCCATCTTTCCCTCTACCATCCTTTTTTCTATTTCTTCACTTCAATGTCATAGGACTCAGAGAATTATTTACTTATCTTATTAACATATTATATTATTTCATCATATGAATAGAAAACATGGGAGAATATATACCATTTAAGTGTTGGATTAATACAATGAATGATATGATCCTTATTACTCTTTAGATCATGCATATTGCTTAAGTTCTCATTCAATCTACTGGGTGCCATTTATAAAAAAAGAATACACTCTATTAGTTTATGGATAACAATTCATAATTCCAAATATCTAATATACCTAAAGTAAATTGAAAATATTATGTATATAATATATAATCATAACAAAATGTTTTCTATAAGGAAGTAATTACTCTTTAATTCTCCATAATGGAGGGTCATGAAAATTTGAATTATCCTAAGTATATCCCCTCTGAGTGTCGTAACCCAGAGTGTAGTAAGGCCCATTATCATGAAAGTGTTCCCAATTCTTGTCTAGCTCAAAATGGTTTTTTGGGTTTTACCCCTAAGTACTTCTATGCCAGAGCCATCTCTACCTTCTCGTATCATGGAAGGGTTATATTTCTTGGAAAACTCACAAAATCAATACATTACCAAAATTATAGGATGTTTTTATATACAAATACTCAAAATCTATCTTATGTTAGTGTTCTCTAATAAGTGTTTTTCTAAATCTAGTTTACATGGTTTGTACTAAACTTTCATTGATACCAACTATAACACCCCGAACCTAGTTACCAAATGTTCTTTCATTGATACATAACATTGGCTTGATCAAAAGGTGTCAAATATTGAAATATTAATCAGTTTAGTAGCCTTGGAAGTACTAGGTACATACATAAGTTCAAAATTACAACATGAGACGAAATACAACAGTAATTTATTCCCTTAAAATCATCCAAGCCTCCTAGATTATGCATGCTAGTCCCTCATAACTAACTCATTCATATCCTGGGAAAATGAAACATATAATAGGGATGAGTTCAAATGCTCATTAAGAGTATGAAATATAGTGGAATATAACACAATCATTAGGAATGATATATAATTGAAAACATATGCCTTTACAAATAATAAAAATGATCACTTTATGGCTAGGATATGAAATGGGTAAATAATTCCGTAATAAAACATAGTCATTGGTATTCTAGTAGTTGAATGACCACATGAACCATTATTATTATTTTCATAATGATGGAATTTATAATGTTGAACATTTTAAAACATTTTGTAAGGACCCTGACCAATATGTCTAAAAATTATTTAGGCCTTAGACAAAACCATATATGATATTAGGAAAGGACTCGGCCATTTCCACGTCTAATTGACTCATACGACCTACTGATGCATCAAGGAGGTATAGTGGGCTCCACCCATCACATAGTAAGTCTAATACATTTCTCATATGAAAATGGTAAGATATGGCATGAACATTCTTATTAAAACTGCCATATAAAATGTCAATACTTTAACCATAAACCATGAGTGGTATAAAAAAACACATCCACATTCAAACATATCACATAAACATAAATACAATATAATGGAATTTTATCATAATAAACCAACATCAAATATGTGTAAAAATTATCAATGGATATTGAAATAGATGAAATAAAAACTATCTGATTGAAATA
Source organism: Viscum album (assembly GCA_963277665.1). Taxonomy (NCBI): domain Eukaryota; kingdom Viridiplantae; phylum Streptophyta; class Magnoliopsida; order Santalales; family Viscaceae; genus Viscum; species Viscum album. The sequence continues at coordinate 824,736,917 of OY728162.1, forward strand.
TATCTTTCTATTTTGAAATAATTTATGAGTCACATAATTATAAAAGAAACATTTATTTTTAAAATATTCTTATACGATTTTACGGTATACTTGGACTATGTTATAATGTCGTAAAATAGCAGCACCCTCTGTATATGTTAAAAAACATTATAAACATCATTTTATTGAAAAATTCATAAAGTTCCTTCTTTGGAAAACGACGAAGATATTTCTTAAAAAACATATAAGGTCATATAAGGGTATAAATGACTTTAAACCATAGTCTTGCAAATAGTAAAAATGTTCTAAAAAAATGTTTTATGAAAATACTGATGTTGATGATAAAGAGGTCCCAATAGATACTTACATAAAAAAACTGGGATAATAAAGAGACAGTGAAATTAACTCATACCTTGTACTTTTCCTTTTTTGAGTGTACTTTAACCTTATGTATAATTTTTAAATCATTTTTATTAAATTATACAATAAAAATATACATAATTATAATATCATATATGATCATCTAGTATATCTTTGTTAAAATTATTTTAGTATTATTGTCGTTTCTGATGTTAAATGACTCATTTTCCTTTATAGGTTTTGTTACTTAAGTCGTTTTAGTTATGGATAGGATGTATTTGATTTATATCCAGAATTATATTATGTTCTTAAAAATTATTTTTAAATATAAAATGAAAATTATTCTTGAATTGTTATGATTGGAAAATTACTCTCATCGTGTTCGTGGAGATGGTAATCGGTATTTATGCACGATTGAAAATATCATTCATTGGAAATTAAAATTGTATATAAATAGTTGTTATATGTTATATAAAAAATAAATGACATGTTATATTTATTATTTACATCAATTATACATCATTATTAAAACCATTCAAAAAAATGTATTCAATAACAACTACACCACGGCTTAGAGATGGTAAGTTGTATGTACGCACATATGGCGACATTTCCATTCATATGATTGATAGAATAATTTATATGGTTATACCATTTTTATAATAACATCACAGTATATATAAAATAATAGTGTTAATTATTTTATATTGGAAACAACAAATAATGAGGATGTAGAAGAACAAAAGAACATGAAAGAGGTGATGAAATATTTACATTTTCTTCAGGGTCTACATTTATATTTGATAAAAAGGGATACATAGGTTGGAATTATGACCAATGGAAGTCCTCCAGGATGAAGGGAGTATTTTAGAGAGGTTATTTCAGAAGGGGTTTTCTGATCCAAATTCCTTTGGAGGTATTATTTTGAGATAAGGGGAAGTTTCCTTTTATATGAGAAGTGAGGGGCACAAAAAAGAATAAAATATTATTTTATAATAAAATCCTTTTAAGTTTATAATTTATCTTAAATGATTTATTTCGAGGATATGGTGGGTATGGGTCAATATAATATCATAAAATAGGTTTTATACACATTTATGTAACTATATTAACCTTATCGTTTAGATTTAACTCTTAGTTAAATAGTTTAACTTTTACAGTGTCTTCTTGTATTCATACAATATATGGTTAATAAACATACTATAAACTACCAAGAGAACCTAAAGTGGTTCATTAATAAAATATATATCATTATTTAAGTCCTTTGTCCGATCCTTATATTTTTATGAATATTATATAATTAAATAATATAGTTTTTTTTAATTCGTTTATGTCAATTTTTATAGTATTTGATATTTTTTATTTGTGAAAGTCATAAAAATATTATAACATCGAACAAAATTCATCTAATAAACCCAAACATGTAATATTAACCTTTAAAATTATTGTATTGAATAAAAATAATAATTTTACTTTTATTTTGATATTTATTATATCAATTATTTTAATCCTTCATTAATAAGGTAATTATTTCTTCATCATTATGTCATAAATAAATTTAATTATTTAATTTTGAAAATTAATAAATAAAATAATACTATATAGGAAATATTTTTATCTTTATAATTAATATTTATAGATGAATTTATCTTATGTGTAACCATATATTAAAAATATTTTAGTTATTGGCCTTTGAATTTAACACTTCTAAATCTTCTTTAAATAAAATAATAATAAATCTCCATATCTAATCGAAGTGGACCAAAAGGATCATATTTTATTCCTAAGGTTTTTGTTGGTGGAATTAAAATTATCAAATAGAATTTGGAAATTTTTTGGTAATTATAATATGATTTTTACCTTTAAATCCCCTATTTAGTTTTAACCGTTGTAATAAAAGATAAAACTTTCTATTCATCAAAAATTATTTTCATCTTATTAAACAAAATTTGACATACTAATGTCAATCGTGTCTCTCTGATTTTTGAAATTCATCTCAAAGAATAGGTGATATTATGCTTTATGAAAATTTTCAAATTCTCCTTGAAGGTGGGGAAAACGTTAAAAAGTTCAATAAAATTTTACACATCTAATTTTATTATAAAATTACTCAACAGAATTACATTTAGAATATATTGTTAATATATATTTATTTTGTAACATCCCAATTAAATGAAGAGTAAGATATTTTCATATTTATTAATATTTTTCAATTAAATATTAATTTTACTTTGAAGGGGTTTCTATGTTTGATAACATACCCGATACGCAACAATAGGTTTCTTCAGAATATTACGTTGTACACTAATTATATAATATTATTATTTTAAATGGTAGTTATATAAAAGACATTGTATTGTAGGGAATGAATGAAACTAACTAAAATATGAATATACAAGTTTGTTAAATGTATTTATATTCTCCAATAAAAATTTAGAGGCTTAAAATTTGATTAAACCTAATTTTAAGCAGAATTTATTTTAAAGGGCAGATTTTTCAACTTTTCATGGAGAACCCTTTTTAAATATAGTTTTTGTAAATTTAATAAAATATATTTGACTAAACTAAATCTTTCTTTAGATTAGGGCCATAAAAATTTACTTTGTATAAATTATTGGAATTTTTCCAATAAAATTCTTTTTATATGAATAGTGAAAATATTGTATTTTAATTCAAAATTTCCTTTTAGTCGAATTTATTTATATGGTTATATTATCATTTTAATTGGTTTTAAAGTGAAATTAAAATATATTTTTACCATTTTATCCAATGTTGGTAATTGGAATTAATTTCACTGTGAAACTGGACATAAACAAGTATCAATCTTTTGATAGTTATTGTTTCTTAAAAACACGCTATTTATTTTGATAATGGAAATTAATTTTAAAATTAATTATTGAAACTTTTATGTTTTGAAATTGGATAAATATACATAATTTTTGAATACAGAATATTAAATATATCTTAGGCTATATTTTTGGTATTTTTTTGAAAAACATAAATTTTTTATGAATAGTGAAACCACTTAGAGGTAGTTAAAAAAATCGACATTTTCATTTAAATGAAATTTTAACACTTTTGTGAATAGAATTTTGAAAATCCTACAAACATGGTTGTTATAAAGAAGTAAAATTTGGTTCAATAAGATGAAAATAATTTTTATGAATCGTAACTTTTGACTTTTATTTACCGCAGTTAAAGGTAAATAGTGTAATTCAAGGTAAAAAAATATTATAATAATTCAAAATTACCTTAACACATGTCCAGACCATATTTTCCGAGTCATTAACGTCCATGGGAATATTTGGGTCGATTTTGGAACCCCATTGAGCCATATGGGAGTGAAAATGAAAATTTATATTAATTAATTTAATGTGAATAAAAAATTGCCAGTAACAAAATGCCTTTAGTAATTAATTTTCATATGGTGTTATATAAGACTTATTTTTGACTAAAAATATTATTTGGAAAGAAAAAAATACTTTCTACATCATAGTATTATTTTTATAATTTTTAGATATCATATAAATTTATTTATTTATGACACAATAATGATGCAGTATTTACCTCATTAATAAATGATATAAATAAATAAGATTATAGTGATTAAATTATTATAAAAAAATGTCCAATTATCATTGAATGATTTTATTTCGAATATGAGACATCTTATCTTGGACCTTAATGATTTTTGGATCATTACAAACCGATTATCATTTTATTATAAAATAACAGTTTCACACTTTCCTAAGGAGCCCCTCTTCTCCCATATAATAGGAGACCACTTCTAACAAATTCCTCACACCTCTCAAGCCATTTGGTTGACCCAAACTCTTCCCAATTACAATCCCTACATCCCTATCCTCCACCTAGAAGCCTTACCTTAGGCATAAGGCACTTCAAGAAGTCTTTTGGTTCAGACCAATGTGAGTTACCCAAATTAAAGGTAATGATTTCTCTTAAATTGTTTTCTTTTTATTTTACTTCTCCAACCCCTAATCTATTTTTACTCCTTTATTTTGTATCTAAACTATTATCGTAAATATTCTAAGATGTTTTTATGAGAATTATTTTAACTACACATGCACAAAACATCATCTAATGGGTCAAGAATATTATGTTTCTGTGGATGGAAAACCAACGCCTCATGAAATGAAGTTTGTTCGGTTTTCACCTACCTCCTCTCATGGTGGACATTATGATGGAAATTTATTTATATATGATATATAGTATGTTTATTATTTCATTATTATTCTGTAATTCACAATTATATCAAGCCATTAGGGTTTCCATAGTGGGTAAATATGATAATCTCATTTGAGGAAGTGTAGACTATTGCCCCATCTAAGTGATGTGACTCGTTAATGCCTTATGTGGGATGTATAAAGGATATATTTAATGATATTATATATGATATTATACAATAATTATTATATAACTATGTAAAATTATTGTTAAATTCCATTAAAATAAGAAATAGAAATGAAAGTAGCGTTTGTGCGTACGTACAACTTACCGTCCCCATGAACTGTGTATTTCATTTATTACCTTCAAATGTTATGTACTATTATAAATAAATGTATGTACTGTATATATATGATATATATGAAATCTAAATCATTAATATCATTCTGGATATAATTGACTATTGACCACATGTACAACTTGTAAATATAAGGTGTTCATTTTTGACTCATGTACCAAATATCGACGAAACGAACGTTATTAACATAAATGATTGTATAATGATTATAACATTGTAATAAGTGATATAAAAGGAATAATGAACATGAAAATTTTTCTTAATAATGTATAAATTAACTTTTTTTTATTCAAGAGATTAAAGAACGATCTAGTGAAGTCGGACACGAGGTAAGGGAACTTCTTGACCCAATTTCTATTCTTTTGGTTGATTTTCTCTTTGTTGTTTATGTCATTCCTTAATTATGTGAGAAATTAATTTTTATGTATTAATAATTTATTTATGTGATCTTATATTGAATACACATAATAGATCTATTTTATTTACAAAATTATCTTTGTAAGGGAATTCGCATCAATATCCTTTCATTGAGGCATATTTTCATTTATACACAACTTTCTTTTATATAGTGTATAAACCCCTTTGACTTTGAATTTTATTCAAATGGAATCATTCTCTATGAAGCATTTTACTAATCGATCAAAAAATAATGTTCCTTTTACCGTAAGCGGTGAAAATGACCTTTCCGCCACCGCGAGTATCATTTGATATTTGGGTTCCTCAAAAAGCTGTAATGTTTTTTAAAAGAAAACAAATACCTTATACACATTTACGTATTTTTTGTATTGAATAAGGTTTTGAAAATGTATTTTTTATGTCTATATATTTTATGTGATATATTGTGATTGAATGTGGAGATATTTACTTTCCTTTATATTTGTTTTTTGTGATATGATTTTATATTGGTACTTGGAAATTTGAGGGGTGGTTACGTGATAAACCATATAACGGGTGGTTATGCGAATAACAAGATGAGTGGTTACATTATGACCTCTAATACATTGGGTATGGAAGTCATCAGTATGGCTATTCTATTTAATGATATGTGTAGAAGTCGACTGTATGGTGATTCTATTTAAGTATGTTTATGTCCCATGTTACCTTTATATGTTATGTTTTCTTTATATGGGTTTTATAGTAATAATTTGGTTACAAAAGGGTATGTAATGATCTTTTATTCAGTGAAGAGTATTTACACATCATAAAGGTAAAATGTATTACTTATGTTAATGTATTCATGGTTTACTTGTTGTTTTTAAAAACTAACTATTTTATTTCTTAGTGTATCCCTTACTGAGTTTTATATTGTCCCCCCATGTTTTGAATAGTTTTTCACATGACATAAAGTGGAATAGGGTTAAGGATATGATCAAGGAAAATTCATGCTGTCTAAAACAGGGAAATGGCCATGAATTTTATTTTTCAAAAGTTCATGTTTTTTTTTAAAAAAAAATTGAAACTTAGTAGAAGTGTCTACATTGTAATATTTTAAATTTAATAGTTATGGCCTAACTCTCTAAAACTCTAAACCTGAAAAGATCCTCAATGTGAATTATTAATTTAATTCAATACTATGTATGGTTTAAAGCAGGGTCCTTATATTTTATATCAAAGGTCGGTTTAGATTACTTAAGGGGTTGGGGTATTGTTAAATAAATATCCATAAATAAATATATTGTAATATTGAAATGATACAGAATTTACATATTACCATTTTGCTTTCCCTATGGTATTTCTCTGTTCAGAATAGTTTTCGGATAGGAAATAGGGTTGTTGTGATGGGAGACATACAAAGGGAATTGACCTTCCAAATCAGCATCCTGAGATGGTCAGAATCAGAATTGAATAGTTTAATGTAGTGATGGATTAGTTTATTTAGGTGATAAATGTTGGTTATTTTTATTGATAATATTTTGGTTTACTCAAAAAGTAAGGGGGAACATGAATTTCATTTAAGGGTTGTCCTGAAAACCTTAAAAGAAAAGAAACTATTTGGGAAATTCAGCAAGTGTGATTTTTCGTTATAAAAAATTTCATTCCTTGGTAACATTGTTCCTAAGGATGAAATATCTATTGATCCTTATTAAATAAAAGTTGTTGAAGAATAGACAAGACTCACAAATATAACTGAGATCTGTAGTTTTCTTGGATTGGAAGGTTATTACTAGAGGATTGTTGAAAATTTTTAACGGTTATCAAGTCTAATGACTAAGTTAACTTGAAAATGAGTTATGTTCATCTAGACAATGAATGTGATGATTGTTTTCAGGAATTGAAAAGGAGATTGGCGAATTCTATAGTTTTGGAACTATCATCTGGAAATGGAGAGTTTTTTATCTATAGTGATGCTTCTTTGAAAGGAGTTGGTTATGTCCTAATGCAGAATGATCAGGTAATTACTTATGTTTCACGTCAGTTGAAACCACATGAGTTAAAATTAACCTACACATGATTTGGAATTAGCTGCTATTGTTTTTCCTTTATAAATTTGGAGGCATCATTTTTATGGAGTGAAGTGTGACATATATACTGATAAAAAAGTTTTGAAGTATATATTCACACATAAATAATTGAACATGAGATAGTGGAGATGGCAGAAATTAATCAAGGATTATGATTGCACCATCCATTACCATCCGAGAAAATAAAATAAGGTGGCTGATGGATAGAGTCAAAAAATTAATACTTCATTAACCATGTTAAGTTTGGAACAAGATCCTTTGGTTTTTTATTTGATAAATTATTTCATATAAGTTGGTGGTGTTGGAAATTATTTTTTTTAGTTTCAGGTGTCAGTAAAAACATCTCTATCAGAAAGAATTAAGTAAGAGAAAAAGGAAGACTGTGAGTTGCAGAAAAAGGTTTTGTTGGTTGATAAGGGTAAGTTTCCTGATTTTAACATTGATAAATATTGTTTTTTGAGATTTGGAAAGAGATTATTTGTACCTTGTGATTCACAATTGATGAATGAGTTGTTATGTAAATATCATATTTCCCCGTTTTCAGTTCATCCTGGAAATACTATGATGTACCGAGATCTTGGTGAGTATTACTGGTGGGATGGAATGAAAAGAGATATTGCTGATTTTACTGTGAAGTGTTTGAATTGTCAGCAGGTTACAGCAGAGCGGTAGTTACCGAAAGGGATGCATCAGTCTTTACTGGGGCTAGAGTGGAAATGGTAAAATATATCGATGGACATTGTTGTGGGATTACCAACGACATCTTGAGGTAATAATGAAATCTCGGTTATAGTTGACCGATTGAATAAATCTGCTCATTTATTTCCTATTCGAGATACTTTGTCTCTAGATAAACTTTCTTGGTTATATGATAAAGTGGTAGTTAGGTTGCCTGGAGTTCCCCTCTGAATTTTGTCTGATCGTGATCCCAGGTTCACTTCTAACATTTGGAAAGGCCTTCAGAAGTCATTGGGAAATGAATTAAAATTTAGTACAACTTTTCATCCTCAATCAGATGGGCAGTCAGAACGAAAAAATCAAACATTGGAAGATATGTTATGTGCTTGTTCTATGGATTATCAGGGAAGTTGGGACCAACATCATTCTTTGGTATAATTGTCATATAATAATAACATTTATTTCAATATACAGATTTCTCCATTTGAGGCATTATATGGAATGTGTTGTTGAACTCTAGATTTTTTGGATGATGTAAGTGAAAGGAATCTTATTAGAACGGAATTGGTATAAGAGATGGCAGAGAATGTTCAGTTTATTCAGAAGCACATGAGAATAGTTCGGAGCAGAAAGACATGCTATGAAGATAACTGGTGGAAGGGTATTTCTTTTGAGATAGTTGATCATGTCTTTCTCAAAGTTTTTCCTTGCAACAGTGTGATACGTTTTGGTAGGAAGGGAATATTGCACCCGAGGATCATTTGAACCTATGAAATCCTATAGAAAGTTGGATCAGTTGAATACATAGCATCTCTACCTCCATGTTTATCACAGTTACACAATGTTTTTCAAGATTCGATGTTGAGAAAGTATATTCCATATTTATTACATGTTTTGAGGCCAGAGATAGTACAGTTGGAATTGAATCTCTCTTATGAAGAAAAACAGTCCAAATTCTTGACCTCAGAGAGAAAGTGTTGCGGAATAAGGTAATTTACCAGGTAATGTTTTTGTGGAATAACTAAATGGTCTAAGAGGAAACGTGGGAATCTGAAAATTCTATGATGGATAAATACCCCCACTTATTTTGATAAGTGAAAAAAAATTGTGAGGATGCAATTCCCAAAAGGGGAGAAGGATGTAACATCCCAAGTAAACGAAGAATAATATATTTTCATATTTATTAATATTTGTGAATTAAATATTAATTTTACTTTAATGGAGTATCTATGTTTGATAGTGTACCTAACACACAACAACGAGTTTATATGGAATCTTAGGTTGGACACTAATAATATAATATTATTATTTTAAATGGTAGTCAACTCCTAGCAGTTGTACTGGTGGTAATGAATAAAACTAACTACAATATTATTATACATGTTTGTTAAATGTATTTACATTACCAAATAAAACGTTATAGGCTTAAAATGTGAATAATTCTAATTTTAAGCATTATTTACATTAAAGGGATGATTTGTCTCCTTTTAATGGATAATGATTTTTAAATATAGTTTTTGTCATTTTAATAAATTCCATTTTACCAAATAAATTCCTTCTTTTGAATGGGGACATCAAAATTTACTTTGTGTAAATTTTTGAAATTTTTACGATAAAGTTCATTTTTTATGAATAATGAAAATATTGTATTTTAATTCAAAAGTTCCTTTTAATAAAATTTATTTATATTATTATATTGTCTTTTTAATTGGTTTTAATGTTAAATTAATATATATTTTTTCCATTTAATCTAATGTTGCTCATTGGAATTAATTTTACTTTGAAATTTGACATAAACAAGTATCAATATTTTGATAGTTATTGTTTCTTAAAAACATGCTTCTTGTTTTGATAACGGGAATTAATTTCAAAAATAATTAATGAAACTTATATGTTTTGAATTTGAAAAAACAGGAATCATTTTTTAATTCGGAACATCAAATATAACTTACGCTGAATTTTTGGTATTTTTCTAAAAAACATCAATTTTTAATGAATAGTGAAACCACTTAGTGGTAGTTAAAAAAATTGAATTTTTCATTTAAATGAAATTTTACCACTTCTGTGAATATAATTTCGAAATTCCAACTTACATGGTTGTTATCAAGAAGTAAAATGTGATTCAATAAGATTAAATTAATATTTGTTGAATAATATATTTTGACATTTATTTACCATAGTTAAAGGTAAATATGGTAATTCAAGGTAAAAAGAATATTATAATAATTCAACATTACCTTAAAACTTGGAAAAAACTTATTAGTTGAGTCATTAGAGACCATTTTCATATTTGGGTCGATTTTGGGATCCCATTGAGCCACTTGGGAGTGAAAACGGCAATTTAGATTAATTAATTTAATGTGAAGACAAAAATGACATTCACAAAAATATTTTAGTAATTAATTTTTATATGGTGTTATATAAGTCCAAAATTAGACTAAAAATATAATTTGGAAATATAAATATATTTCCTACACCATTTTATTTGTTTTATAATTTTTATACATGAAATAAATTAATGTATTTATGACACAATAATGATGCAGTATTTAATTCATTAATTAATGATTTAATTGAACAAGATTATAATGATTAAATTATTATCCCAAACCTGGATAATTCTGATTGGAAGATTTTATTTTGAATACAAGTCATATTATCTTGGAACTTAATTATTTTTGGACCATTAGAAACCAAATATCGTTATATTATAAAATAATAGTTTCACACTTTTCTAAAGAGCCTCTCCTCTTTCTTATAAAATGAGACATCTTCTAACCAATTCCTCACACCTCTCAAGCCATATTTCTCATCCCAAAAATTCCCAATTACACTCCTACATCCTTCTCTTCCACTCAGAAGCCCTACCTTAGGCATAAGGCACTTGAATATTTCGATTGGTTCAAACCAAAGAGAGTTACCCTATTTAAAGGTAACGATTTCTCTTAAATTGTTTTCTTTTATTTTATTTCTCCAACCCCTAAACTATTTTTATTCCTTTATTTTGTAACAACAACAGTATCCTTAATATACTAGGATGTTTTTATGAGAGTTATTCGAACAACACAAATACACACCTCCATCTAATGGTTGAAGAACATAATGTTTCTATGGATGGAAAACCAACCTCTCACAAAACGATAATTGTTCGTTTTTCTCCTAACTGCTCTCATGGTGGACATTATGATGGAACTGTATTTATATATGATATATATTACGTTTTTTATTTCATTATGATTCTGTACTTCCCAATTATATCATGCCTTTATGATTTCCATAGTGGGTAAATACGATAATCTCATTTGAGGAAGTGCGGACGACCACCACCTCAAACTGATTTGACTCGTTAATGCCTTATGTGTGATGTATAAAGGATAGAGCTAATAATATTATATTTTATATTATAATTTGATTATAATACACCTATGTATAATTATGTTTAAATTCCATTAAAATAAGAAATAGAAATGAACATAAGGTTCATGCGTACGTACGACTTACCGTCTCCATGAATGGTGCATTTCATTTCTTACCTCCAAATTCTATGTACTATTATAAAAAAAATTATATAATATATATATATGATATATATGATATCTAAATCATAAATATAATTATGGATATAATGAACTATTGACCACATGGACAACTTGTAAATATAAGATGTTCATTTTTAACTCAAGTACCAAATATCGACAAATCAAATGTTATTAACTTAAATTATTTCATTATTATTATAACATGGCAATAAGTGATATAAATGTAATAATAAACTTGAAAATTGTTCTTAATAATGTTGAAAAAAACATTAGTTTATTATTCAGGAGATTAAAGAATGATCGAGTCAATTCGGACACGAGGTAAGGGAACTTCTTAACCCAATTTCTGTTCTTTGGGTTGATATTATCTTTCTTGCTTATGTCATTCCTTAATTATATGAGAAATGAATTTTTATGTATTTATAATTCATTTATGTGTTAATATATTGAATAAAAATAATAGATAAATTTTATTTAGAAAATTATCTTTGAATGGGACTATGACTCAATCTCTTTTCATTGTGGCATATTTTCATTTATACACAACTTTCTTGTATACGTTGTATAATCCCCTTTGACATTAACTTTTATTCAAAATGAATATTTTTCTATGAAGTATTTTACTAAAAGAAAAAAAATAATGTTCCTTTTAATGTATTTGGTGACAATGACCTTTCTAACGCCACGACTATTATTTGATCTTTGGCTTCCTCAACAAGTTGTAATGTTTTTTGAAAGAAAGTAAATACCTTATACTCTTTTACCTATTTTTGGTTTTGAAAATGGTTTTGAAAATGGACTTGTTATGTCAATATATTTAAGTGATATATTGTGATATAATGTGGAAATTTTTCCATTACTTTATATTTGTTTTATGTGATATGATTTTATATTGGTACTTGGAAATTTGACAGGTGGTTACATGATAAATAAAATGATGGGTGGTGCCGTGAATACCAGGACGGGTGGTAATGTTATAACCTCCAATTAATTGGGTTTGGAAGTTATTCGAAAGGCTATTAAATTTATTGATATGTGTGGATGTTGAACATATGGTTATTCCATTTAAGTATGTTTATATCCCATGTTACCTTTATATGTTATGTGTTTATTATATGGGTTTTATAGTAATATTTTGGTAATGAAAGGGTAAGTAATGATATTTTATTCAGTGAAGAGTATTTACAACATCATAAAGGTGAAAAGTATTGCTTAGGGTAAAGTATTCATGGTTTACATGATGTTTTCAAAAATTAACTGTTTTATTTCATTGTGTATCCCCTACTGAGCTTTATATGATCATCCCAAGTTTTGAAATGCTTTTCACATGACATAAAGTGGAATAGGGTCAAGGATGGGATCAAAGAAAAGTCATGCCATCTAAAACATGGAAGTAGACATGACTTTTTTTCAAGAGTTCATGTAAAAAAATGGTAAATGAGTACAAGTATCTACTTTGTAATAATTTTAAATGTAATTTTTATGGCCTAACTCTCTAAAACAAAAAACATAAAAAGATCCTCAATGTGAATTATTCATTTAATTCAATACAATATAATGTTTATGTCCGAATCCTTATATATTTTAAACAAAATAAATTATTTTTAAAATAAAATGTCAGTAATAAATAATAACACATTGTTTTTTCACTATTCATCAAAAATTGAATGTATTCAGATAAATACCAAAAATTCACCCTAAGAAAATTTAGATATTTTGAATTCAAAAATGAAGTTTATTTTACAAAATTCAAAACATGGATGTTTAATTTATTAATTTAAGATTAATTCACGTTTTGAAAATCAAAAAGCGGGGTTTTAAAAAGAGAAATCTATAAAAATATTGACATGTGTATATGTCAAATATAAATGTGAAATTACTTATAATGACATACATTGTATTAAATGCTAAAAATATAATATAATTATACATAGAAACCGATCAAATGTATAATTGAACACTACAAATTATTTTTGAAAAAAAAGTTGTTTTTCATTATGATTTTGTATTTTTCAGTATTCACCAAAATATGAATATTAGAAGAAAAATAGAAAAAAAAAATATTGAAACGAAATTCTTATGTTCTGATTATAAAGAAGAAGTTTATTTTTCTAAATTTAATATATAAAAGTGTCAAATATTGTATTTATAAATACTTCTCCATTAAAAGGTGGTAAAATTGAATTTTTGGGAAAATACAACCTATATTTGAAAATTTGAATTAGTCTAATAATCATATAATATTGATGATAAAATTATATGGAAAATATAAAATTCAAAATTCAGTTAATAAAATTCATAACTTGTTTCTAAATGGCTAGTTTGGTATGTCGTGGTGTGCTCGAACTCGGTGTTGCATGTAGCACAAGTTACTGAATTACATTGATGAGATAACATAAAATGAAAAATTTGTGTGTTACATTTACATACACTTTTAGTTGTGATTTATCTAAACAGTGTCACTTTATAGTTCCAAAAATACAAATAAACAATTCTGTAGAAAAAATATTCATATGTTATTATAATTCTAAATGAAGATCACATTTTGATTCATCATCCACGTAGCAGATCATTAGAAGAATCATAATCATAATAATAACTACTACATGAAAAAATATTATTAACAATATTCAATGGTATTTCCCCATTAACTTGTGGATTCTTCTTTAAATTCATTTCCACTATTCTAGTCTAGTTCTTTTGAGTTCTGGAAGAACTCAAAATACTTTCTCTCCATAGTAGTAAATCATTATCTGTACATTTTTGTCTTTATTTTTTAATAGTTTTTATATGATAAAATGTAATTTTACCTAAAAAGGAAAAGCCTGATAGTTTGGCTACCAAGTTCACAAAAGAAGGCATTAATCTAGCACTGTTCATTGTATGGAGGGGTACCTTGAATGGTTAGTTTGTACAGTTTACCATACCATGAACAAACCATGTCTTAATCCACTATAAAAAAATAATCAAAGGCATCGTATAAGAGTGGGCCTCTATCCACACAGTTTACTCATACTTTTTTGGCTCCTGAATCCCCCTATCTGGAACTTCATGATTTTACCAAACTATGTGGCTTGGGTGTATAGTCCCTCCTATCGCATCCCACCTTTTTATCACATAAACTTTCATTACATTTTAGAAAACAGAGGATCTTTATGTTTTAGTGTCTTGGAAACCATGAACATATAACATGAAAACATAAAACATTATTCTTATATAATTTAAAGGCTTCTCCTTATTTTCATCCTAGTTTCATTACTGCATCTCCTAACCTGGGGACATATATCAAAAGAAAGGGTGAGAAGAAGTGCCAGTAAGGGAAACAAGGGGAAACATTTGACATGTGAACATGAGATACATTAACAAATGTCATGAAAAAGAAAATTAAGGCATGAGAAAGAAATCATGAGGCATATCATAAAAAAAATAACGTATTTCATAACATGAAGATTTGGCTAAAACATTTAATATTGATAATCATTTCCATTTCACCAAGGTCTATCCCCAAGGTGTCATTAAAAATTACCAAGGTTATTCACCAAGCCGTTGTTAAAAATGGTCATCTCTAGAGATTAAGTCATTACCCAATTCATTGGAGCGCTATCAGGGTGCACCCTTAATTTGTCATTATTATCTTGTGAGCCACCTATATAATCATCAATAATTTCATAAACAACCCATATAGCATAAAATAAATGGGTTTCATTTCATAATCATAACATTTTAAAAATTGCTTTAATGACAAGATCTTTATGTCACGTTAAATCCCATGGAAAAGGAAAGCAGGTTTCATGTATGTAAATCCAATAATATAAAATAAATGTTATTGATATATATGTGAATACCACTTTAGAAGAATTATCATTGGTATTAACTTAATAAAATAGAATAATTTGAGAAAAAGAGAGATACATTTGAGACGGAAATTCTACAGCATAACAGCTATGTTTCGGGGTTTTAGAAAACATTGAAAAGAGAGGGGGTATAGGTCACCCACTCATAAATGATCCAAAGAACAGTAGAGGGACAAAATATACTGAATATAAGAACATGGTAATGAAATCTTAAATACATTAAATATGAAATTAAAAATACATGGAAGGAAGAAAAAAATAAGATTTCCCTTATGAAAATTCGGCAGCCAAATGACGTCACTTAAAACTTCAAAAAAATGAATTGAAGAGAACAAATAGGGTATCTTATCATAAAAACATAATAGATCAGCATGATATATATAGAGATCATACCCCACCATAATGAAAAGGAACTTGAAATATTTGACATTAAAGTAAAACTTTGAAAAATGAGAAGGGTGAAAGAATCCCTTAAAAATTCAACAACCTAACGGCGTCACCTAAACATCAACAAATATGAATTGACAAGATCAAATAGGGTCTCTCATCATATTAAAATAAAAAATCAGTATGGTAGATAGAGAGATCATACCCCAACATTATAAAAAGGAAATTTAATGACTTTACATGAAAATAGAACTTGAAAATGAGAAGGGTGAAAGAATCCCATAAAAATTCGGAAGCCTAACGACGTCAGCTAAAATTCAACAAAAATGAGTTGACGAGATAAAATAGGGTCTCTCATCATATGAAAATAAAATATATATATGATTGATATTGAGATCATACCCTAACATAATAAAAATGAACTTGAATGACATGACATGAATATAGAACTTTCAAAAATGAGATAGGTGAAAGAATTCATAAAAAATTCATTAGCCTAACGACGCCACTTAAAAATTCTTAAAACGAATTGATGAGAGAAAGATGGGTTCTCTAGTCATATGAACATGAAAAGTTAAGTATGAGGAACATTAAAAAACATCATATAACATAATAATATGGAGCATAAAAAAATGACATAAAAGATATTACTTGAAAAGAAAGAGAGAGGTAGGATCCCTTATCTTAAAGGTAACTCTTAAAATTCAAAGGTTGGTACCTTTAGAGCATGGGGGAACCTTGGGAGGACTCCTTTGGAGGAATGGAGACAAGAACATCGTTGAAGATGATTTTGGAGTCGAATGGATTAGAGGATAGCTTGATATTAATATGGAACGTGAGGGGACAAGGCATTAATGGCCAAGGGACATCTCATTGGTGGTATTGGAAAAACCATGGGCTATCACATGGTATTTTCCCATGGTATAGGCCACTTGGGACACCGCATAACTTGTATTACTATTAATGATTCGACCATATTGATTACATACTTAATACATCATTTAATGATGTCATTAAACACCTGTAACTTAAACACTGTATTTTCACTATTCATCGAAAATTCAACTTTCTCAGAAAAATCCCAAAATTTCACCATAACCAAATATTGATGATCTGATTTCAAAAATGAACTACATTTTATAAAAATAATTTTCTAAATTTTTTTAATTTAATTTTTAAATAAATACACTATTCACAGAAAATTCAACTTTTTCTAAAAAATCCCCAAAAATTACCTTAACATAATATCCATGCTCTGAGTTCAAAAATGTAATCCATTTTATAAAAATGTATTTCAAAATATTTTTATTTTAATTTTTAATTAAAAAAACTATTCACCTGAAAAAACTAATATTTGAATAATAATTTCTGAAACAGTTATTTACCTATTTTATTGAATCACATTACTTAATCAAGGTGCCTATATTATATTAATACTTTCTTTAAGTGAGATTACTAATTCATTTGGTCACATTACTAATCCTAATAATAAAATAACAATTCATAATTTACTATTCATAAAAAATTATGTTGATCATTTTAAACTCTAAATTTTGTACTGAACATAATTGTAGAAGACCATTTTTCAAAAATCATTATACATTTTTAATTATTTATGGTTTACATAAACATTTTTAAAATATCATTTTTTCTAAAATTCATCAAAAAAATGCATACTATTTTTATCCGGATATTTGAAAATTCACAAACTTCACCATATGAAGAAAAACCCATTTTATTTATAATAAAGTATTATGCTATCTTTACATATCCCCTTATAACCCCAGAATAGGACATCAGTGTAAGGTGTGCTAAGGTGAGAGAATCTGAGGGCGGCTCGGCCAACATCGCGCGAGTAGTAATTTCATTCAGATTGAACTTTTCGCGAAGGCGATTCCATTCTAGCTTCACACAATGGAGTTCTGCTTGGGTTTGGTCCAGAGCAAAGCCCAGTGGTGCTACCTCCTCCCCATGTTCTGTTAAATGGATTTCGATTGGCCCGAGACTACTAGATGAGGCCATCCAATATTCTTTCAATATTAATTAACCGAGATCACTTGTATTTAGAGACTATAATCAAAACATTTAGTTTCTAGCGGTCATATTGTCCAATAGTCATATAACAGTCAAAAGCCAATGGTCTCATTTCAATTATACTCATGTTATCAAATGATACAGTTTTGTTGAGTATATAAAACACACAAAATTAGGAAACAAAATTTATTCAAAATGTTGGGTCGTTACAATCTTCCCCCCTTAAGAAATTGAGTCCTCGCAATTTTTAAAATTGGGTTTGGAAATTTCATTAAAAGTCCCACATCAGAAAAGGAGTTAGTAAAACTATTACTTTAAAATAACGAAAGGGAACTACAATGTTCATCCGAGTTAACCCACCCAAGGATTCCACGTAGGATAACATGGACATGGAAGAGAAAACAAAGGGTCATGTTTTGAGGGAGAGTGGTAGAAACCATGATTAGGAGAAAGTTAACAACAATAAAATCACAAACTTATGATGGGTAAAATGGTATTTTATTTCCCAGTAGGAAATGTTATCAGGAAAAATTTTTGTTTTACGTTCCTTTTCATATCTTTGAGGAATTCATTTACTATACAGAATAAAAACATAAGAAAATATATTTACCTTCAAGTACAGTTTCAACCTTTAATAAGTTTCTACCAAAATTAATCATTTCTCCAAACGATGAGCATTCAAAAAAACATGGTCTCATCAAAAGCACAAGAATCATCTTCTAGAGAATCACATAATCCACAAAAGATTATCTATCTATTTCTTCTATCTTTAAACATTATACCAAAAACAGAATGGGTAAGATAAAAAAATTCATCAAAAAGAATGAATCCCATAATAAGTGAAACTAATTTTTAATCTTCAAAGTTCCACGGTACTACCCTAATTTCATCATAGGCCATTCCATAAATAACTATAATTAAAATTCATCAAAATAAACCAATCTAAGATTGAAACACAATTATAAGAACGATCTTATAACACAGTCTTCCAAGATAGACATTATCATTCATCTCCAAACAACATCAACCACTCTTATCATCTTATAACAAAAGTAACTAACCTAATCACATTTTCCCCAAGATAGGTTAATCATTTTCATATGTAACCTAAATTACTATTAGATCGCCTTGAATTCATCAATTATTCAAAATATAAGTCAACCTTTTCTCCTCAATGAAAATATTGTAGTATTCTATATACCTCAATCATATAGGGTTCCCAAAATAGTGAACATCTTCCAAAATAATAATCATCTTTTAGTCCCCTAATCACCGTCTTTTTTAAAGAATAAGAGATTCACTACATCAACATGTGGTACATAACAATAGATGGTATCCTTAATGATATAAAATCATCTTAGGTAGTGACTCTACGATCATAGAAAACATAAAATATTTTCTCATAGAGTACGAACTAAAATAAAACATGACATAGACAATTATTGAAAAGAAGTTAGATGTACTTTAGTCATCATGATCCATCTCAGTAGAGGACTTTCATTGTTCCCTTGTCCTCGAATATTGTTGATGCTAATCATTCATCTCACCCATTCCAAGAGAGAATTTCCGTGGATAATGTATAACTTCTCCACATTTATGAAATCAAAATTTATAAGGTACATTAGATCAAACCTTATCTCCATTAATCATATTATCCATTTTTTTAAAGCAATAGGCTACTTTATGCACTATCTTCCCACACTTAATACATCTCCCAGTTACTTTGTGACATTCTCCTTGGTGCATCTTCCCACACTTTTTGAAAAAAATTGGGTCTTCTTTCCCTTATCTACTTTATGAAATGAACATCCTTGAGACTTTGTCTTCTTCTTCCTTGATAAATTTGGGCATTCAAATTGGTACCAATTATTAATTGTGATTTTGTTAGCTGGTTTGGCATAATCAAAATAAGTTCAACTTGATATTTCTTCATCTCTATCACATTAATAGGGAAATCGTCACATTTCCTATCACATTGTTTGTTGGGACATTCTCTTCCATTTCCTGCCATTAACTAAGAAAAGAACATATAATTAGGGGGCTTAAATACATATCCAATAATCATTCAAAGGAAAATTTAAGCATAGAAGGATACACTTGTAGAAGGAAAGTATACCCTAACTTGTGATCCCATAGGTTCAATCTTAGTTATCCATGATCATATATTCTTATGTGAAGATTTATTTTATTTTATATTTATTCCTTTAATAAAGTTTTATACAAATCCTATGAATTTACCCAAGCATATCCCCCGGGAGTGTCCTAACCAAGAGTGCAGCAAGGCCCATTATCGTGTACCAGTTCCCATTGGAGTCTCGCTCAAAGTAGTGTTTTCGAGTTTTACCCCTATATACATCTGTGCCAGAGCCACCTCTACCTACTCGTATCCAGATAGGGATGTATTTTCATGGCAACCCCTTACTCAATACTGACCAAAATACCATGAAGATTTCCTATATTTTAAATTTTCATATAGGGTTCTTCCTAGAGTTTTCATTTACTAATTTCCACAAATAACAATACCATTCTTTGATACCAACTATAGAATCCCGCCTTTTTATCATATAAACATTCATTGCATTTTACAAAACCGAGGATCATTAAGGTTTAGTGTCTTGGAAACGAAAAACATAAAACAAGAGAGAATAAAACATCCTTCTAAAACACTTGAAAGGATTTTCCTTATGTTTATCCTAGGTTCATTACCACATCTCCTAACCTGAGGACATACATCAAAAGAAAGGGTGAGCAGAATTCCTAGTAAGGGAAACAAGGGGAAACATTTAACATGTGAACATGAGATACATCAACAATGTCATGAAAAAGAATTTTATGGCATGATAAAGAAATCATGAGACATATCATAATAAAAATAACGTATTTCATAACCTGAATATGTGGCTATAACATTTAATATTGACAATCATTTTTGTTTCACCATGGTCCATCCCCAAGGTGTTATTAAAAATTACCAAGGTTATTCACCAAGGCGTCGTTAAAAATGGTCATCTCTAGAGATTAAGTCAGTACCCAATGCATTGGAGCGCTATCAGGGAGAACCCTTAATTTCTCTTTATTATCATGTGAGCCACATATATCGTCATCAATAATTTCATAAAAAACCCAAATAGCATAAAATAAATGGGTTTCATTTCATAATCATAACGTTTTAAAAACATCTTTTAAGACATGATCTATATGTCACTTTAAAACCCATGGAAAAGAAAAGCAGGATTCATGTATGTAAATAAAATAATTTAAAATAAAATTTTTTTAAATATATTTGAATACCCTTGTAGAAGAAATATCTTTGATTATTCACTTAATAAACTAAAATAATTTGAGAAAAAGAGAGAGACATTTGAGACGGAAATTCTGTAGCATAATGGCTATGTTTCGGGGTTTTAGAAAACACTGAAAATAGAGGGGGAATAGGTCACCCACTCATAAATGATCCAAAGAACAGTATAGGGAATGAATATACTGAATATATGAACATGGAAATGAAATTTGAAAGACATACCATATGAAATGAAAAACACATGGATGGAAGACAAAAATAAGATTTCTCTTATGAAAATTCGGCAGCCTAACGTCATCACTTAAAACTTCAAAAAAAATGAATTAAAGAGATCAAATAGGGTCTCTCATCATATGATCATAAAATATCAGTATGATAGATATAAATATCATACCCCAACATAATGGAAGGTATCATTAATGACATGACATGAATGTGGAACTTTGAAAAATGAGAAGGTTGAAAGAATCTCTTCAAAATTTGGTAGCCTAACGGCATCACCTAAACTTCAACAAAAATGAATTGATGAGATCAAATAGCGTCTCTCATAGTATGACCATAAAATATAATTATGATAGATATAGAGATCAAACCCCATCATATAAAAAGGAACTTGAAAGACTTGACATGAAAATATTACTTGAAAACGAGAAGTGTGAAAGAATCCATTAAAAATTCGACAGCCTAAGAGGGTCACCTACAATTCAACAAACTAGAATTGATGAGATAAAATAGGTTCTATCGTCATATGAAATTAAAATATCAGTATTATAGATATAGAGGTCATACCCCAACATAATAAAAAGTAACATGAAAGACTTAAAATGAAAATAGAACTTTGAAAAATGTGAAAGGTGAAAGAATTCCTTAAAAATTCTGCAGCCTAACGACGCCACTTAAAAATTCATAAAACGAATTGATGAGAGAAAGAGGGGTTTTCGCATCATATAAAAATTAAAAGGTATGTAAGAGGTATATAAAAGAACATCCTCCAACATAAGATCATAGAGCATAAAAGAAATGACATAAAAGAGATTACTTGAAAAGAAAGAGAGAGGTATGATCTCTTACCTTAAAGGAAACTCTTAAAACCCAAAGGATGGGACCTTGAGGGCTTAGGGATCCTTGGGTGGACTCCTTGGGATGTAAGCAGACTAGAAAATCGTTTTGGATGATTTTGGAGTTGAATGGATGCATGTATGGCTTGTTATTTATAGGGAAAGTGAGGGGACAAGGCATTAATGGCCAAGGGACACCTCATTGGTGGTATTGGGAAAACCATCGGCTTCCACATGGTATTTTCCAATGGTATTGGATACCTCGGACACCTCATACCTTATCTTAATATTCATATGTCGACAACATTGATTACATACTTAATACATCATTTAATGATGTCATTAAACACCTGTAACTTAAAAACTGTATTTTCACTATTCATCGAAAATTCAACTTTCTCAGAAAAATCCCAAAATTTCACCATAACCAAATATCAATGATCTGATTTCAAAAATGAACCCTATTTTATAGAA
The DNA here is from genome assembly GCA_963277665.1 of Viscum album. NCBI lineage: Eukaryota > Viridiplantae > Streptophyta > Magnoliopsida > Santalales > Viscaceae > Viscum > Viscum album. Next base: position 824,759,586 of record OY728162.1, read on the forward strand.
AATAATTTTCTAAATATTTTTAATTTATTTTTTAAATAAACACACTATTCTCTGAAAATTCATTTTTTTCATAAAAATCCCCAAAAATTACCTTAACATAATAGCGATCCCCAGAGTTCAAAAATGAAATCCTTTTTATATGAATAATTTTCTAAATATTTTTAATTTAATTTTTAATTAAAAAACAGGATTCACCTAAAAATACTAATACTTGTATAATAATTATGGAAACATTTATTTACCAAATTTATTGAATCATATTACTTAATCAAGTGCCTAGATTATATTAATACTTTATTTAAGTGAGATTACTAATCAATTTGGTCACATTACTAATCCTAAACATAAAATCACTATTCAAACTTTACTATTCATCAAAAATTATGTTGATCTTATTAAAATCAAAATTTCATACTGAACATAATTGTAGAAGACCATTTTTGGAAAATCATTATACATTTTTAATTATTTAAGGTTTACATAATCATTTTCAAAATATCCTTTTTTCTAAAATTCATCACAAATATGCATACAATATTTATCCAGACATTTGAAAATTCACAAACTTCACCATAAGAAGAAAACACCATTTTATTTATAATAAAGGATTATATACTCCTTACATAGCCCCTTATAACCCTAGCATAGGACCTACGTGTAAGGTGTGCTAAGGCTAGAGAATCTGAGGACAGCTCAGCCAACATCACACGAGTAGTAATTTCTATCAGTTTGAACTTCTCATGAAGGAGATTCCATTCTAGCTTCACACGATGAAGTTCGGCTTGGGTTTGGTCCAAAGCAAAGCCCCGTGGTGCTACCTCCTTCCCAAGATCTGTTAGATGGGATTTGATTGGCCCGAGAATACTAGATGAGGCCATCGAATCGTCTTTCTATATTAATTAACCAAGATCACTTGTATTTAGAGACTATAATCGAAACATTTAGTTTCCAGCATTCATATTGACCAATGGTCATATAACAATCAAAATCCAACGGTCTCATTTTAATTATACACATGTTATCAAATGAAATAGTTTTGTTGAGTATAAAAAATAAAATAATACAAAAAATTAGGAAACACGATTTATTCAAAATTTCGGGTTGTTACACCTCCTATATTTGCAGTCAATTTATTTATCTCAATCATTTGGTTTCTAGGATATGAAAAATCCATGGAAACCCTTGTTACCCCTTAACTCTACATGTATTCATATTAGGCCTTAATTAATCATTCAACAAAAAAATATCATTACAGCATGAGAAAACCTGAGATCCTACATAGAGTTCTTTGAGTATTTGAATCACTTTTATAATAGGATAAAATTCAATATCGATGAAATAGAATGGTATCAATGAATATTTAATTAATATGAAATATATCTCTATGTGTCCGTTGATAAATAGAATTAAATAGTTAACGTAATACTAGAAGAAGTGAGTGTCTAATAGATCATCACCTTTCTAATGTTTCTATTTTTTAAAAAAAATTCACAAACATTTATAATCAAAATTGTTAATATTTTCTGAAAATTATATCTTTATATTTATATATATTATTTTACTTTATTTTTTCTTGAAAAAATCAAAAATCACAAATTTTGTTAGACAATATAAATATAAATAAGAAAACATTATTACAGGTACAATCATAAGTCCAACAACCACCCTTTGAAATATCCAATGGAAATTATCTTATGTATTCTTAATGGTGATAAAATTGTTGATAATAGATATCATGCACTATCTCTATAAAAAATACTACTTCCCCTGACTCAGCCCATAATATAATTCAATGAATATTCCTAATATCAATATTCTGACAAAAAGTGATATGGGTATTGAACAAATACCTTTGTAAAATATTTCACCATTAAAATACAATAAACCAAACAAAAAATATTTATATAAAGTATCAACACATTTAATTATCATAATAAAAACATAAATACTTTACAAAAAAATTCATCCAAACATGGAAAAATAATTAAAAACCTAAATGGACTTCCAATCATGCCTCTATAAAGAAAAATATATAAGGTAATACAAGAAATATATAATACAAGAGAGATGAAAATGATGAAGACTAGTGATACCAAAACTTATACATCCAAAGATTAATCAATATTCTGAAAATATTAAAAAAAATCATCTCCACATGACCCATGGTCACTACCTAATCATCATTTTATTAAAACATTAAGAAAGTTCCAAACGTACATCACAAAAGGATGTAACTCCCTTCACATTAATTGTATCATTCATACAAAATTCTATATACAGAAAAATATGTTTATATAGGGTGTGAGATAATACCAAGTAGGATAATTCCAAAAATTAGTGTAACTATTTTTATAAGATATACTCTAAATGATAATTTGAAGTATAATTAGACTACATTTATTCATATTAATTTTTTAAAATAAATACAAATAAATAAATAAATTTTTTATTATAATACATTTAAAAAATCATATGACATAATAAGAAAATAATATCCCAAAACAAACATATATCACTGGGCACAATAACAATAAATACACAAAGAATGTTAAAAACTAAAATAAACATAACATAAACAGGAAATTTAATGTCTATAGGAGATAACCTATAACTCTCTTATAGATTAACTAGAATCCGAAAATGTAATCGTAAAAGTACCTAACCCTATATTAACCCCATTTTCTCTATGAGATTAAATCTCTATCCAATTATAATTTATAACTGAGGACCTATGGCTAGAGAAAATTACAAATTAAGGTAACACTCGTCCTTGATTTAATACATATCCACCAAGTCTCTCATGTAAACCATTTTATTATAATCAAATAATTCATGATATAATATATCATAAAAAACTTCATACATAAAACAAATAACCATCTACACCATATCCTTCGTTTATCAATTCCTTATCAAACTAACTAACATGAAAAATATGATATTTATAACAAAAATCAACCAGGGGAATATCTGTCATATTAAGTCAATAATAAAAAAATATAATCGTATAAAAATAAATACCATTAATGTTATAAAATAGTTAATAATCATATATCCACCATTATATAAAATTAATCACTTTTTATTTTTTGGTAAATTCATTTAAACTTATTTTTGAAAAATCTTATTAAACACTATATGGGAATTAATATTAATATTGAATAGATATAAATTTAATCCTATGGAAAAAAATTATTATATTTATTAAAATACAAAAAACATTAGAAAAATCTTGAATATACCAAAAGAATACTTTTAATGATTCTATTTACACATGGAAACACTTAAAATCACCAAAGGTTTTATAAAATAAAATGAAGCTACACTAAAACACATTTATAAATTTATTTTAAGCTAAATTAATTCATAAAATAAAGATATATTTGGATTTAATAAGGTCCTCACAATCCCAAAAAATTACATATTTCAAGATTTATATAGAGCAGTAAACTTGGGTTGGAACCCGTTGCCAGTAAGAAAAAGAACATGGATGATCATGGAAGGAGGAGGGAAAATGAGAAAAGGAAAATAAGTAATGGATGATAAAAACTAACCAGAGCTTCTATATTCACATGATATGGAGATTTATATAACTAATGGTAATGGAAAGGAAGATGACATTTTATGGATAAGCTCTTAGAGAGCTCATGTGAAATGCATGAGGAAAAATGTAAGAAACCCTAATAAAGGGAATAAGAAAACGATTGAAGATTATTTTCATTAAATTGAATTGTATAGCTACACATTTTGGGAAACTATGATCTATCTTGGAGACTAATTCTATAATACATGCACACACCTACATAGTATGGATTTATATTCATTGAATCTATGCACCAACCATGGAAATAATTTATGAATCAAGCCCCCCCCCCCCAAATTTAATGCTTGAGATTTATGATTATGAATGACTTTGTACTAGTAATGGATGTATAAATATCAAATAATATCAATAATTTAGAAATTTTAACTCCCAAATTATGAAAAATAAGGTGAATAATAGAACGAATATCGACCAATGAATATATGGGTGTCACAAGTCTCATTACCATTTATCTTTCTACCCTAATAAACTCAACATGTTTTTATTAGAATACATGTGAGTCTATTTCACCATATCAAGGACTTATTATTTGGAGTAAAATTGATATTTTATCCATAACATCAAAGAAAAAATCCATGAGGGATAAATTTTCACATTAATTGATTATTTTGATGATCAATGATACACAATATTTTCTTCTATATATTGGAATTGATTTCCGTGTCTAGATCTTATCATTAAATCAAAATATAGAGAATCAAAAAATATTTCATTAAATGATATACATTAAATAAAACATGTATAGTTATAAAATTGTATGGTAATAATGGAAGGTATAACATTTTATATAGATATTACACTATTTCTAATGCTCTGACATACTAATGAAGATGTTTAAAATTATTTAATACTCTATGATTTCTAACATGAAAAAAGACATTAATAAAAAACCACTCTAACTAAAAATGTAATGTACCATCTCATGTCGCCAAATCCATAATCGGGTGGGAGTCACTACGTTGCCTGATGTGCCTCTCCCCATACACCATATTCTATTGAATAACATCATGGGTTTGATATAGTAATGAGGAATATATTACCAAAAATTAAATTCCCACAGATCATTCCCAATTATACCAATAATTTTTCATGATCCATTTGTATAACATATGTTCCCAAAACCTAATGATAATAAACATGAAGCCAATAATCCTATGAATCCCATAATATTTTAATAGTAAAATAACCAAAAGACATGTTAACATATAAATGAACATAAATAAAGGATTATAAATAAATAAATGTAATGAATAATATAATAGAAGCGAACAAAGGGTATTATATGGGAAAAAAATAATATAAGTATTTAGGATGATTCCGATACAACTAAAATAATATATATATATATATAGTGGCCTCTATCCCATTTCATATAAACTACATTCTAATAATGTAACCTCCAATAACCCAATAGTCTCAATCCACACATTGAGATTTAATCAATCCCCTATAAATAAAATAAAACATGACCCTCTACCCATGTTCATCAAAACTCATGTTGTGTATATAATATGGGGTGAGTCTAATGACCCCATGGGATTTCATTCTCACCTTTATACACTGTGTGATTTTTTGTTCAAGTGTATATGCATGAAATTTTAATGATAATGTGAAACTATATGCCCGATGTAACTCTCCCTCTTGGAAACATAACACCAAAAGCACATACATTAAAAGCCTACACCTATGTATCTAGAATAGACATGAACTTTGAAAACACAAACTGATACTACCCATCATATGCCATAGACCACCATCATGCATATGACGATTTTTTTACCTTCACGAGATAATTATTTATACTACATTGAACTCATCCCAATAGTTATAACCATTATGAGGTCTCTCCAAATCCACTAGGCTCTCTCTTCAATGTCACACTTATACCATCAGCCACACCACTATCGTTAAATAATGAAAAACCCAACATTTCAAAGGATATAATGATCAAATAAATAATATAAAACATATGAAACCGTAGGGGGAAAAATAATAAATCACATGTGAAACAATAAAAAAATGATTTGTCAAAGAGTGAATGGAGAAAAAAATAATAGTAAAACCATAATGAAAAAATGAAAAGAATTTGAATGTATCCCAACCTCATGAAATAACATAAACCATCTTTCACATCATTTTGAAATCAACATGCCAATCATTTATATTACTTTCACCAGACTGCCTAAAGATCATCACTCTATTGATCACAAATATCAAAATTCATAACGGATGATGGATCTCACTCCACATTGATCCAACGTGTCATATATAGCCCAATCAGGTATATGATAATAACAACAACCATCAATGTTAAATAATATGTTTTATGGCTATGGGATGGACTCACATGGGTAATTGAGAAGATCTGATTCAGATCTATCCCATATTTACTTCCATCACCTCACAATATTTTATATCCATCTATCATAGTACTAATTTTGTCATTTCTATGCATATATACTCATATTTGGGGGATCATATCAATAAAAACTTATATACCAATTTAGAAAATAAATAGAAACCCCAATAATGAAACATAAGTAATTATGTTCCTCTAACATGAAATATATCTTTACGGTATTCATAGTTACTACCAACCATCAATATTTTCATAATATCAAGAGATATACCTGAAAAATATCAATATCTATTAGGATATGTGGACAATAACATTCTATTATACATGGTATAATGTATTGTTATCCTGGAGGAAAAAATAGAGAGTGTACCTTTAATTCCATCAATTATCCATTACATATAGACCAAAGATCACTATAACATGTGAATAATAACCCATGGAACTATTTTAATGTAGCAAACATAAAACTATGGTAGTAACTCAATCTTCTACTGTTGTAGTAAAATCAGAAGTCACCCTTATACAAAACTTAGTAAGACCCCACCACATCATCAAAATGTCAAGGCATTCCCAAAGTACAATGATGAAAAACTCACCCATAAATCAATCAAAATTATAGAATCAAACACATATATAACTATTCCAATGTATTATTGACTTATTCCCCAATTAATCCTAATGAAATTATCAACAAAGGCCAATAAAACATTTATATGAGTAATGGTTTCTCTTGTGGTTCTTATTGTATCATTCAACATGGGATAACATTCGTTTAACAATAAAATATAATCATATAGAATTATAAAATCATTAAAAAATACGGTATCACCTACATGAAGTAAAATAAAGAAAAAAATTTATAATAAAAATATTGTATTTAATTTTTTAAACCAATTCAAAATATTCATTTATATACATTAAAATAATAATCCATGAAAAATCTATAATATCTAGAAAAGGAACCTCGTTCCATTTTCCCAAACTAAGACCCTTAACAAAAATCCCACCAAAAATTCCTCTATAAAATTTTCATTTATGAAAAAACAATTCAAAACTACTCATATCAATAAAAAATATAAAATAGAAAACCATCCTTCATTCTACTATATCATCACCAAAAATCCATTTATAAAGTTTTATCTAACATGAATACTGTTAGTCGATCAATGCCCATCACAACATATAATCCAAGATCGAACTAAATCATAAAATTTTCCAAAATGAGTAATAATGATTAAAATATCCATATAAAAAAATATACAAGATAATATAAATGCCACCCTCCTAAGTTAGATATCTATAATAACAATCCTATCTTGTACCAACCTCCATTGATCTCAAAATCACATATCACATCCAAAAAACCACATCAAAAATAAAATAATTAAAAAAACTTCAGTGAAGTATTTGTGGGTTATGTTTCTTGATATAGAAGTTTTAATACATACAAATTAGCCTAAAAAGTCAGGGAAAACTATATAATAGTTTTTAAATAATATTTTATAAATTTTTGTAAGGTCAAAAGTCATACCCTGACAAAAATAGTCATGTCATGATGCATTTTTTTGTAAAATGAATAAGGGATAGAATTATTTTCATGTGAAAGGGTTTTCATATACTATAAATGTTCAATTGAAATCATGCATGAAATTTTATAATTTTTCACAAGGATAAGAAAATAATAAATTCCATGACACATTTGGTGACATTTTTTACCCATATGTTGTAGATGATCCTGCAATGAACATTTGTATTGTGGGGAAGAATAACACTGTGATAGGACCTCATGTTAATTAAAATTATATTTATTATATTCCCAATAATTGTGTCACTCCATGGGATAATATTTCACATTTTTAGGATACATACATATGAAAAAATAGAAAATAACATTAATACAAAATATTATTTTGATGATTATTGAATCATACAGAAATTTTTTTTTGTTTTTTTTTGAAAAAGGGAAATATGTGAGTTATTATTTTTTAGGTATGGACATGATATAAATTTATTGAGGGTGATTATTATTGTTCTATAATTTTATGGTGTATACTATATGGATTTGGATCATGTCGTAGAGACTCAGATTATAAAATATAACAGTTTTGGTGTTCAGGTGACCATATTGTGGCAGTGAAGTGGTTTTACATGGTAGTTTCTGTGAAGGAAATTGTTTTAATTACTTGTTTAAAAATGGAATGAGAATCACACTATGGAGAATGAGTCACACTATAAACTTGTTATTTTTTGAAGAGGGAAAATTTTTAAAATAAGAAGAAATGTGGGAATTTCAAAGAAGTGTACATTAGCATTTAAGGGACTTTAAAAAATAGTGATAATAATTTTGAATAAATAAATCGATAAAGTAAAAGGAATCCAAAAAATATAATATATATTTATTTAATATAAGGATAATATAGTGGATCACATAATTGAAAAAAAAATCAATGAATTTGTGATTTATTTATAATATATGTGTTAGGAGAACAAATGTAGAATAAAATGTATTCTAGGATGAGTGTTTTAAAAATTAAAAGGGAAAATAAAAGTGATATACATGAGAATATATTACTAGATGATCATGGAATTCACAACATTGTTTAAACTAAATGATGTTTCTATAAAATCATTGGTGTAATTATTATATACTATTAATATAATGAAAATCATACCAAATGTGTAGTAGTTAAATACTTCATGTATGGATACTAGTTATTTATACATTTTCATGTGATTGTTAAATAAACAATGGGTTAGTTTGGATGTATAAAATTATATACAAAGTTGTATTATTAATGTTTTAGGTGCATCATTGCATCACTATTTCAGGCTCGTTAGATTATCCTATTTTGGATGAACCAGGAAAAATCATTTATGTAACTATTTTATTTACATTATCATTTTATATCAATTGTGGGGGAGATATTCTTCTTAATAATTGTGAATCCATATCATTGAATATGGTTATATAATGAAATAGATAAACCATGATTTACCCCCACTATGTGTATTGACCATTCATGGAACAAAAAAAGTATTACAATTCTCTATATATTTTGGGACATGTTTTCTCATTGAAGATACATAAAATAGAATCAACAATATTCCAAATATAATATTTGATGATAGTTATTTAAAAATATGGAATAATAAAATAAAAATATATTTTTTATCTCTGGAAATGAATGTCTACATGGATACCATGCATGGGATATTAATAGGAATGGTGTGGAGAGAATTATTAGAAAAATATTGAAGAGGGATTGATAACAATGAAAAAAGAGTCAATGAAATGGGAGGATCAATATCAAATGACATATATATGAATATAAAATCATTTAAATACTCACATTTCATGTGGAAAAACCCAATAAACATTTATGATGGTTAATCAATAGTATGCGAAGATAAATTTCTATTGTTATGGAACAAGTATGCAAATTTATCAAGGCATCCAAATGATTTCTTTGATGAATTCATTGACCATGTGATTATTTTTGTTGATGAAATGAGATAACTAAATGAATTACTTTTTGATTTAAAAATAATAATGATTAACATATTAATATTACCATTATATTTAATTAGAATGTCCATGGTTCTTGAAGACAAGGACCATAAAGGGGTGGTGTTGGATATTATTTACAAAACCCTCATCTACTATATGATGAGAAAAAATTATAATGTGTCATTGATAAAGAATAATTATTATGATTTTGAATCCATTGAAATTAAGAAGCTAACCATATAATATTATCACAATGATAGTGAAGTTGATAAGAAAATGTCTATATTTTCCTCAAAAAATAGAAGGGAAAACAAAATATTAAAATGAAATCCTTCACTTACATAATTTCAATGTGGAAATGTGGGTCCTTGTACTTCTAGTTTTTAAAATAAATGTTGAGACGAAAGTAATTATAAATAACCCAGGAGGAAACTATTTATGGGTGTGGTATGAAATAGCTAATTAAAGAATATATTATCAAAAAATAATAAATTTCTCTAATAAGAAAATTATATGTTGATGGATAATAAAGTGTTGAAAATTGAGGATTTTTTGAACCTGAATGAGGTTTTCTTCATGGATTATATAGATAATCAATTGGTATAAATGACGATGAATTAAAAAATGTTATAGATACTCGAAGCTATTAGAATGAAATTGAGTTCAATATCAAAATCGAAGATCAAGTCAAAATAAATGATTTATTGTTTGATTTGGTAAAATATCATCTAAAAAGAATTTAATATATAAAAGTAATAGTCCTAAACATTGGATGAAATATTGATGATCATGAGGGACATCTATCTCCGAACATGACATCTTGATGTTTTATTGTTTAGGATACCGATGAAGCTAAGGAGGAACACATGGAGATAATAGGAAACTTCTACCCATATAAACATGTAAAACATTTAATAAGTAATGAAAATCTGTTGATGATATTGATTATAAATAAAAAGTAGCGGTGTCTAATATGATATCATAATATCCCATATCCAAGAAGAAGGTTGATATTAGTTATTCTCCAAGGACTCAAAAATGATATAAGAGGAGTAGAAGAGACACAAAATAATATACGATGATTCTTAATTTATTACTATAGTAATATTGGAAAAAAATGATTTCTATTGAAAAAATGTATTTCAAGGCTCTATAGTAAAAAAATCAATTAGCAAAATTTCCTAGAACTAGTATATTTTAAAAAGCTATTGTTTTTTGGTGATGGTTATGAAAACACACCCATAATTTTTACTTTAATTTAATAAATAAATGTACTACAATATATAGAGAATAAATGATAATAGTAGCTAAAAAATCATTAGTCATGCAATGAATTCATAATAAATTCACAAATATAAAAGATGTGGATGATTTAATATATCATAAGTTGGAAATTATTGAACACAAAATTAAGTAAAAAATTTAACATGGATCGAGAAATTAATTTCGATGAAGGATAATGTTGTATAAATCTCATTGAGAAAAAGAGATCAAGTTTGAGTATGTATTTAACAAGTGGATATACATCCTAGATGCTGGGTAACAAATACTATTTCATTACCATCACGAATGAAATAATCACATTGTTTTCCTTGTTAATAGTGACAGTTTGAAAATTAATAGCTTTAGAAAATCCAAAAATTATATGTGAATAACTAAGGTGCATGGATTACTTGGTTTTGATGAAACTAGTCACACTCTTCTCAGTATGAGATAACTATGTGACTCAGGGCATGCGATCAATTTCAGCAAGAAGGCTTAAATCATGAAAGGATTGTATGGAACAATATATAATAAATGGAATCACATAAAACTCATTGTCTAACTCATTAATGGGGAATATGATAGTAAATTTATAACCAGTGAATAATATATAAGGTTATAGAAAAAACCATGGACACTAAATCCAAATGTCCTTGTAGGAAGTGGTGGATAATGAAAGACCTCATAATATCCTAAAAAATTTACATGATGACACTCATACTATTATTATTTTAAAAAATGTTAAATAATTTAAACTACTTACAAGATTAAGGAAAAATTGCTAATGAGATTTCTTGAGTTAGTGAATGTGGATGGGTGGGGTCTAATTTCACCCATGTACATGGATGAAAAAAGTTATTACACTCTATTTATTGATGATTATGGTATGATGAAACACTTTATGAACATATAATTCAATATATAGAATGATTAAATGTATTAAATATTACATTATATTAGTAGAGAAGTGAATAGGGATAAAAATATTGAATTTATAGATTGAAAATGGTTTTTAATTAACTAATAATTAGGTGGTGGAATTTCCAAATAATTAAACGATAATACATAATTAATCAGTGAAAAAATAAATGGAAACAGTTCTTAATTTAATTTATATCTAAAAAGGGGATTTTTTTCCAATTAAAGAGAATACGTGATACGAAATATGGTATGGGAACAATCCCACATTGGAAAATTTTTTGTGCTTCCGGGGGTAAATTGTTTATTCTCAAAAAATAGAAGAACTGAATGTTTTATACCCAAGGGGATGATGAAATATTCATTGTTAATTCATCTAAAATCATGGAATAAAAATTTTAAAAAAAAATTCATTAATGGTCAATAAAATTCAATATCCATTATGATGAAAATGACCATAAATCTCAATAAAATGAATAGTTGTCATATATAATTAGTGATAAATATATAGAGGATTGAATTACTAAATAGAAGCTAAAGTGTGAATCCTAGTGGGATCACATGGGGATAGATTATACTCATAATAAGAGAAAAATGATGAGGTAGTTAAAGTAAGATTAATATCATCAAGAAATAAAATATGTTGGGATGAATTCAATGAAGAAAATATAATTTATGATTGGATAACTCCTATATATAGAATAAGGATAAAGACTCTACAATGAACATCTATCTTATGTCAAGTAGACAATAGGTTTTTTAAATAGTCTTTCAAATATGGAAATATTCACACACCAATATTTTTAATGAACACTATGATAAATAGTGTTCATGATATGATGCAACGAGCCGAGAAAAATTGTGAAATATTATTATTTAAATATGATCATTATATCCAAGCATTAATTTATAATTTAGAAAATATATTAAATAATCTTTGAAATATATACGACGTTTATAAAAAAATATAAATTTATTGTTAATGATTTAGTAAATAATCACTAAATTTTTAGTTATTCATTTTTATTCTTCAAAGAAACACTTTATTAAAAAATGAATTATATTTATTTTTTCTAGAAAATATAAATATAAATTTATAGAGATTTTATAAATTATATTTTACTAAACGGATATAATTTTGTAATTCATCAGGTAAAAAATATCTATTGATGAATTTTAGGAATTTTCATAAAAGTATTATTTTTCAACGAATAGTATAAAGTATATATTTTTATCAAAAAATATATTTTCATTTCAATATTTTATAGAGTTACATTTTTATAAAATGGTTTCCAATTAAAATTAGATTTTGTATGTTTTAAATATTAAAATTTCATTCATTATAATAATGTTTTTTAATGAATTTAAAAAAACCTTTTTTTACATAAAAGACATTTTTCTAAAATCTATTTTTATATATTTAATGAAATTTTTTCTTAATAAATTAAATCTTTAACTATTGGTGAACGATTTTCATAAAATATATATATTATTAAGTATTTAATTTTTCTAATATTTATTTAATATTTTTCTAGGCATGAGACAAAAAACCTAGATTTATGCTAAAAATGTATTTGGATAAAAAGAAGTTTTCATCGCATGTTTCATACTTATTTTAAAATTAATTTCAAACACATATATAAATTAAATATGATAAAAATTATTCCATATTTTCTAATCTATATATTACATTTTTTTTTAAATATTCCCCTCGTATTTTTTTGTCAATATCAATCATAATCGTGGTAAAACGTATCAATACAGTTAAGGGTAAATCATGTTAAAATAGGTTAAAACTAAGTGACAAGGATATATTTTTTCAGAATAATTATTATTCGTTGAATGATATTATATTATTATCAAATTATTTTTGAACATTATTTTTTAATGGAAAATTTTCCATGAATATGATATATATAATATTTAATGCAATGAATGTTATAAAATGTCAATATATAAGTTTTAAATATTTCTTGTCTACACAAAGAATAAAAAATAAATAAATCAATGGGGATTATTTTTCTATTTTGAGATTAGTTAAATTATTTTCCTGAGAATAGTTATTTATAATTATCATAAATTATAAAATTACCTTAAATTAGTATACAATGTTATCACAATATTTATTTAATGATTATGAATATAAAATAATTGATTTGAAGAATTCTAAAAGTAATATAATTTTAGTGAGTTATATAGATCCTTGATTCTTTTAGGTGAATATGAAATATTATAGTTGTTCTAAATGATTATATTCTATTTTTAGAATTATATATATATAATTTAAATCTAATCAAATGAATATTTTCCCAATTCACTTTAATGATATTTTATCAAAATAATATTTCCTAAAATTATTTACAAATTATAAAAAATATTTAAATATTAAAAAGATGATAAATTATTGTCTTAATTATAATACCTTGGAAAATAATTTTATATTTTTTAACATACATGTAAAATTATAATCCTTTTTATGTGAAAATTATGATATCATGATTAATGTTAAAAATAGTTAATTAATGGGTTTAACCAAATGATAATGTTTAAAACACAACTTAAACATGTAATAATTTTGTTGTTTGTTTTTATTTAAAAACAATAATATTTTAAATTATAATCCATGGGATTTTGGTAGAATTTGGGATAGATAATGATATTTTTATAATTTAATCTTTTATAAAATTCCAAAAGATCCCCCTTACCTCAATTATAAAAGGAATCCTCCCACCATTAATTATTTGGATTTCCCATATATATTGACCATAACCTCATATATACCTTATAAAAATACTTATACACATTATATATTTGATGATATTCCCAAAAGACAATCCCAAAGGAAATTAAGGAGTTATTTAAAGGAGTTATTTAAAAAAAAAGATCCAATCGCCTTAACAAATCACTTTCTTTTAAATATCATTTTATCTCCAAAAAATATTTTAGATTTTTTTTCGAAATAATATATTAATTATCCTCTATATAATGAAATTTTATTTAAATTTAGAAACTATATTTATTTTTTGTCTATCCATGTAATTGTAAGAGAATGTTTCCCTGTTGAGTATATATGACTTACCGTCTCCACATAGCGATACAATTTATTCCTCATCACCATATTTTATGGTTGGATATTATGATGGGTTTAATGTTCATATAATATAATTATTTGATATTTCAATATTATTATTTATTATATCATATATACCTTCTTAAATTCCAAACTACTAGAAAATAATAACATCCCGTGTGAGTACGTGTGAATTGCCACATATACGAAGCAATGCAATTCATTTTACATTTCTGTTTTACATGGATGGTAAAAACAATGAATTTATATAAAATATAATAAATTTAATATATAATAATTATTATTTAAATATTATTTATTATTTAAATTTATTTTATTTCATTATTTGAAAAATGAAAACATCATTCATATATACGTACGACCCACCGTATCTAGGAACGATGTGATTATTTTTTTTATCTCTACATTTATAGATGAATATAAATAAATATAAATTTAATATATATATATATATATATTATTTGTGTCATGATTAATCTTATTGATGTTTTAGAACCATGATCAAATAAAATGGACCAGAACTACAATTCGAAAACATATATGAAAAATGAAGGAGATATCACCTAGCGTAATTATTTTTATAGATATTTATTAACAAATAGATGTTAAAAGGTAATAAGTAATTAATATATGGGATTATATATATTTATTATTGTTATTATATATTATATTTATCATAAATATATAATAATTATATATAAGTTTCTAATTGCAACGAATGAAGACGTACCTTGGGTAAGGGATTATCATCTTATTTTTTTCAGGGGAGCACTTTCCATGTTCACCTATTGTTTCTTTGGTGTGGTGTATATAGTACCCATGAATGTATTTTATTTTTTTTACTTTGAAATTTATTATGGTATAAATATAATTATGTGTTTATTTATTTCATGGGGCTAAAAATTCAAATTTTTCGAAAGTAATAATGCTTTTATGTTATAATCTCACTATTTGTCCGGATTTTTTGTAATTAAGTAATGATGGTGAAATTGTATGATATAAATTTATATAATATGACGTATTATATTTAGTACAATTTATTTATAGATAATACATCTTTCATTTTGTTTTCCTCTCTATAAGTACTCAATATACTAAAATAATTCTTTTAAATAAAATTGACATTTTTATCTCTTCGATCCAAATTTGTTTTGTTCCATATCCATGTTTTAAAGATGTCTTTTAATAATATAATTTGATTATTTAATGTTATTTTTATGAACGTATTAATTTATAAAAAACTATTTGATAATTAATACTATTTTCATTTTCAAAATGACGTACTTTTTTGGCATTTTAGAAGTATTAAAAGAATGTTTTTTAACTTATATGACCGAAAAAAATTTCACTCCATCATGACTACTCAATGAATTTTGGTTTCAATTATATTTTTCTATTTATATATTCTAATAAATTGTTTATGATATTATTTTTAACATTTTCTATTTTCAATATGCCTTCTTAAAATTGAAAGGATATTTTAATCAATAAATTTTTAATAATATTTAAAGTCATCAATGACAATAACAATTGATTTCACTTATACTTTACAGGGATATGGTCCAATGATACCAACCTTAATAATTATCTGCAAGTTTTATGTTTATGATGATACGATATTTATGAAACTTATTTCTTTTCCTTGGGTTATGCTATGATAAAATAATGAAATGTTAATGAAACCCATTACATATATTGGGTAATGATATGATGAATGTTTTATGATATTATAGATAACATATGTATTATTTTCATTATGTAATGTTTGATACCTATATCCCCATCCAATTCATGGGTTAATGATTGATATCCCATGAGAGAAACATGAATGGAATTAGGGGTGACCAAATTTTGTAAGGGAATTGTCAACTATGATAGTCTTGGGATTGAACCATGACTTCTAATAGGGTGTGGGGAGAAAATAAATTCCATTATGATACTATTTTCAATGATCCTTCTCTAATAAAGAGATTATTTTATATGATTATTTTTATTCCACAAAACTATGTATTTTTAATATTACATATTCTCCTAGATCAAGTTCATTTATTCCTTTATGATTCATGTATTATAAAATGAAAAAATAAATTCCATAAAATACTATTATGATCTATGATATGTATGATTTGATTTTATAATGTTATGATCAAGTTCTCATAAGATTATTCTCATGTATTGATCAAATAATCATTGAAATATCCATTATTTTTCCTTGGCTATGATTGTGAGATCACCATTTTTATGTTTTATTTTATCAAGGTCGAGAAGATTGTTTAATGTATGATATTTCAAAGATGTATTATAGTTATGATGAATATACTAGGAGATGATGTTGATCTTTTATTAAAAATATTTTTATGTGTCTATGTTTACCAAGGAATTAGACATATACAGTTGTGTCATGGATCATTATGTTATGTAATGGATATTAACATATTAAGATGTGATGTCTATGTTTTAAATTTAAGGGTAAATGTAGTTTGTATCAGAGGATGTTTTAATTATCCATTGGAAACATGTATGTAAAAAATTTAATTATAAAATTATGTATTAGTCTAATTATATGATAAAAACCAAAGAATTTGGTAAAGATTAGGGATAACTTGGATTAAATATAATGATTCATAGACTGAAGAGGATTTTTCTATATTTAGAAAACCTATAAATGATTTTTCATGGTTCCGCAATATGACTATTATTTCACAAAATATGTTTTTTGGTTTTAGTTAATGGATGGAACTTGGAGGTCCTGTTTTAACACTAACAGAAAATGGTAGGAATGTCCTCATGATTAAACAAATGAAATGTGAGATATAATATGAACCATTGGGATAATTCCTAATAAGATTTCCTGATATATGATTAATATATTTTAATTTAACAAACTCTAAAACTCCGAAATGATGAGAAGGATAGAGTTCACCATGAGATCGGGTTGTGGGGATCATGAAGTAATGAATATTACACTTCCTTTATGTAGATAATATTGGAATAAAAACTCGACTTAATATATAAAATTAACAAAGATGTGATTTTTATGTTCAAATTAAGGGTATAGAGAATGTAATTACTGAGGTAAAATGAAATGTTTGATGGATGGACCTGATGTTCATCTTAAGGTAACGTTTATAGATTGATGTATTATGTGTAGGGAAAATGGGGATTATCTGATCTAATTGAATAATAAAAGGGTTGACTACATAACCAACAAATAAACTATGATGTTAATTTTATAAATAAATTATCCATCATGATTAAGAAATTATGTTTTGGAAGTTTCATATCAAAACGGTTTTGGATACAAGGATCCGGAAACATCTATGAATTGTGCCAAAGTTGAATTTGAAAAAATATATTTAGTTGTAATAAAGATATGATTGAGTTTGGTATAACTGTATTGGAGAATATTAAAATTCTTAGTTGATGACCTGTTGATTTAGTTCTTGTTTGATGATATTGAATTTTTGGGTTTATGGAATATATTAAATACTTTGGGAAGTTATTTAAGTAATAATTAAAGTGATAATTTTTTGAAGCATATATGATTACATTTTAAGTTATAAAAAATTTCATGGCTGCCATCATGAGTGTATAAGTTTATAGAAAATCATATTTTCAAAGGCATCAAGATTCCATTTTTTTATATGACATGATTTTGAATTGATTTGAATATTTTATTGGGAATTAAGATGATGAATATATTAAAGATTATGTAAACCCTTGGGTTTAATATATTATTTATTGTTAATTATGCTTTAATATATTGTGCAATATAAATAATCATGATGGATGAGATTTGAATAATTGATATGTTTATATCTTCAAACATAGTTATGGTAATGTTAAAGATTTACATTTAGGTTAATATATAAATTTGATTCATAATATTTTGAAATGTTCACTATATTAAAAGAGTATATATTTAATTATCATGGTGATTATGGATATTTTGGAGACTTTTCATTTGGATGGGGTATGTGAAATAATAAGGTTTGATATTTGATTTACAATGAAAGATTGCTTTGGAAGAATGCAATAAAAATTTTAAATATGTAAGATGAAAGGTAAGATATTCCCTTCAATATTAAAGCATTATTTAAGGTTGTTGTAATTTGGTTAATTAAGGCATTTATAATTATGTTCAATTTCCTCATTTTATTGTTTATATATTTTGATAATTATCTTGTGTAAACGATTTTTTGTTTTGGTTAATTCCTAAATATGGGAGGAATATCTTGACATAATGTATTAATCAAATAGATGTTGATTTTTCTCCATTAGGCATCATAAAATTCATCTTGAATACTAATAATTTTGATTATCAAGAATATTTTCTTATATAAATTTATTAATGGTTGAAGATATATATTTTAGGTTATTATTTTTCCTTTTTTTCTCATTCTAGATGGTCAAAAAATGACCCAAATTTATAAAATGTATCTTAAGACAAAAAAAATCCATAACCTTAAAAAATGATGAATTTAAGGTATTTTAATACCCTCATTGATTCATGGTTCTGGGGTTGTTATTTCTTCCTAGAACATGTTCTATATCACCTTCAATAATTCGTTGGGACATAATTTTCTATTCTATGTCTATACTTTTAGTTCACACTAAATTCCTATTATTTGAGAACCAAGTAATGAATTATTCTATATCACCTTTATATTTTCCCTACCATATTTTGAAGAGGATATTTTATTAAACCTTTTTATGAATAGAGTTTTAAACGAAGTAATTTCCAAATATAGAAACCTATATTACTGATAACATGTAAAAATTGTGAGGATGAAATATATTAATTACAAGAGAATGTAATACACTATGATTTTAAATAAAAACTATTTTCGATAGCGTACATGATACGTGACACCAATCCTTAATGAACGATGAAATATTTTTATATTAATATGTCACTTATGACCTATATTTTTCTTTGAAGTGTATGAATATGATTTACTAAATTATGAAATATATATAATGTTCATACACTATATAAATGTTTTTATAAATGATTAGAAAATAATAGCTCATTTTTAATAATGTAATTTTATTCTTTTAGTAAATAGTTTTATCAAAATATTATGATTTGTTTATTTTTTTAAAGAACATATTTCAATTAATTTCAAGAATATTTTGAAATTATTTTTGATTAATAGTGTAATTCCCTACCCTAGTTACCCCACACTGGTTCCCTGAGCTAGTTGGTTACCTGAACTCAGGAAATCATCCTCATATTCCAAAGAATTTAGACTAGTAGAGAGTGTCTAATATAAACCACGGCGAGACTATACCCTCAATATCAGAATAGAAAAAAATAGCCATATCGTAATAAAAAATAATTATAATAATTCCATTAACAATAGATGAAAACATCACAAGATTCTACCTAAACAAGGATAACTGTCTATAACTAAAATATTTGATATGTAATTTCAATATGTTTCATGTGTAAAAATAAAAAATCACGAATAAAGACACCAAAAACTCCCAAGAGGGTCCCTAAATCATGTCTTGTTCCCTTATCCATGAAACATCCCTTCTCATCTATATAACAGTGTGCTCTTGACTATATCCTTTCCAATAAAAATGATGTAAATCTGGGTACTGATTAGGAAGCCCAAGTTGGGTGTGAATACCAATCAGTAGGCCACCTCCTACAGCGTCTAAACCTTATCCAGTCTATAACACAATATGAAGTTATATAATGAATAAATTAAAATAAATCATGTAAAAAAAATTCAGAATTCATTAATTAACCACATAATTACCCATGACCAAGATGAAAACCAAAAAATCAATTCGTACTTAGTCCTGTGATGGATTCTGAACCATATATCACAGGGAATCAAAATTCATTATATCATGGGCTTTGACTAATCATTTAATTCCAATTTTCATATCATGGATAATAAGAACTACATTCCAATTCTATTGTGCTGGTAATATAAAAACATGTCTAGTACCCTATGTATATTTAGAGCATCGATCCCTATCCCACACCTAATTGTTATCATATATGGGTGTTTGAAGAATCATTTTTTGTCAAACAATCATTATCACATATGGGTATTTGGAGCATCGGTATGTATCCCATGTTAGATATCACATATATTACAATATATCACAAATCTCATTAATTTCATATTCATTAAGATTATTCATCACTTCCATCTTATCAAAATTTCTCATTATGGTATTCCATTAAATTTTATCCCAAAAACATGGTTCTTTATTTAAATCACATAAAATAATTTGGAATATTCATAGTTAAACCATTTATCAAGATTTAATCATAATATCCTTCAACACATCGATGCTAAGATAACCAACCATTTAAATAATATTACCAATCAATCCCATAATCACCAATACCATAATCACTACTTTCAGTAATTCAATAATAACATTATTCAACCATCTCGATAAAACCATTAATTAATTAATTAATTAAATTTTAAGATTCAAATAACAAATGTGGAAATTGAAATTCCAAAATTACATACACCGAATTATAGTTCAAGTATATGGTAATTGATATTAAAACCACATACCTCGTGGTTTTTAATGGATGTACGCTAAACTAGAAATCCCCAAATTGAAGAGGAATATTCAATATCAAAATGTCAGGGAAGATATAGACCAAAACCTAAGATCAAAAAAAAATATGTTAAGATCAATGAAAAGGTAAATATAAACAATTTCCAACAGAGTTTAAATCATTCCTCTTGATATATAAATAGAGATGGAAGTGTGAGGAATCCAAATGAGGAATAAATCACATATCGGAGGAGAGAAGATCCTTTTATTGGACCGTTGATTCATTAAGAACAAGGTTTGAGTTTCCCTAGAACCCTCTAAGGTGATTAAATATTTGTATGAATTAGTTAAAAGTCATACTAGGTTAAATTTATGTTAATACCAGGTATGTAGGATTTTTTAATAAACTTTTGGTTAATTAAAATCCTCAAAAAAGGTTTCCTAGGTAGGGTTTCATGGTTTTCCAAACCATATTCTCAAACCATTAACCTCATCCCTTGGGTGCATGATTTATACTAAGTGGACACATAGTTTGAAAAAACATGATCCAAGTGTGAAATTCGCCTCTCATTGCGATTAGATGGTTTTCATGGGGTAGGTGCAGGTTTTGGGCAGACCATGCACTAACCATGAACTACCCCTTTTTCATCCAAAATTATAAAATTCTAAATAAATAAACCAGAAAAAACGAACCAAATATATACCAAAATAATGTTAAAATAATGATTCAAAATGAGAATTATGCACCTTTAAAAAGCTCATGTTCTTAAAATCTCCCCACCTTATAATATAATGTCATTAACCCAAACTCCCAAGCATGTATATGATTATGAGGTAAAATGATTGGTCCAATGAGCCCATATATTTACTTATCTCTCCCACATTTCCACTTGAACACGTCAATGATTCCATAATACATGAATTATCAGCATGATCCTTCACTGCAACACTTTATCCCTGTGATCAATTACACGTAATCAATGTTTCTCAAAAAAAACTCAAGTATAAAGATCAAAATAATAAACATAGATCACATTGTAAAGCTTAGGGTGATACTTAAGAAAATGTGATACATGAAAAATAGCATGAATTGCAGTTTACCTCTATAGAAGTGAAAATCGGTATGCCACATGATCAATTCTCTCCACAAACACAAAAGTTCCAACACACCTTGGAACTATCTTCCCCAATCTCTAAATCCTAATATGACCATATGAGGACCCAAAACATGTTCCATTTTTTATATATTATAGTAATTTATTATTTAACAACTTTATATCTTAAATGTTTATATTTTTGAAGAGTCTGGATATATTGGTGAATTATAATTAAAACCCTCAAAAAAATAATGGAGAAGAAAACTATTCTGATGTTTACAAGGGTTAAACACCATAAAGGGGAAATGAGCACTAACTCTCACATATACATACTTATACCCTGTGAAAAGTTTTTTTAAAAAATAGGGTGTGTGAAAAAAACATAGTATTGTCTTTAGAAACATGTGGAAACTAATAATATTTTTTTCTTCCATGAAATATGTAAAACATGAGATACAACCTGAGAATTTTGAATTTATAAAATCATTAGTACTTTTGAAGATAATAAAATTTATTCATAAATAGGATTCAACGTATGTAAACATTTTAAAAATAATTTCATTCATTTATGAAATAAAAAAAAACTATTCATAACCCATAAACATTGATAAATAGTTATGAAATGCACCATGAATCATAAAATGAAATCATAGTTCACTCTTGAGACAATATAACATAATGGACATAGTCACATGATGGATTGGGTTCACTCCCTAATCTCATAGTGTTCATGGGATACACCTCTTGGGCACCATACAAGACATCACAAGAGAATTCAACATTACCCAACGCATTGGAGTGATATATAATTATTTTCGTACCCATGATACGATTAGAAAAAAAGTACCATAAGGGTTGGGATTCACTCCCCATTCCATTCCATCATTCACATTATATCCAAGTTCAATTCACTGGAATTAATAACATTACAACTTTTATTTTATATCATAATAACATGAATGATTCTTTAAAGATAATGAGATTTGATATCAATTTCATGAAATCATTAATTAATTGGTTATACATGTTTTATGATAAATTTTTTTTCCTAAAATGACATATCTAAATATACATTTATATATATATACACATATATAACACTTTTACATAAAAAATATATAAATAAATTTATTTTTAAATTTATATTGCAATGAAACATGATTTCATCTCAACACACATATGTATATGTATGAATAAAGACATATATATACATGTATATATTTAAATACATATTAGAAATAAATATTTTTAAAAAATTTGATACTTATATAAATAAATTTATATATATACATATATATGGATGTCAGATTAAAATTATGTTTCACCTTAATAAAGACATATGTACACACACACATATATATATATATATGTTTTAAAAAATATTTCATATTAAATGATGTGTTTATGAATATATATATACACATATAATTTATTGATTAAAAAACTATTTTAAGTTAAGAATAAATTTTGAAAAATTTGATAACATCACTTGTACTTAATGTGTCCTAATCAAGAAAATATTTTTATGAAGAGTAAACCATGGGAAAATTATCTTTAACATGCAAAAGGGTAATATATATATACATACATTTGAATCATTATTATTAAAACAATAATCATTAAAAGACAATAACATACCATGTATATACATAGGAGACAAATTATGATTTTAAAAAAATAATTTCAGAACAATAAATATATGGAATTATTTTGGTAGAAGAGTTTAATATACCCAAAATGACCACCTTAACATTATAAAAAACAAATAAAATACCATTAAACAATAACTAAAGAAAGAAAAAAATAATACAAAAATATTAAATTTAGAAAATGTTTTAAATATTTAACCAGATTTCTCATTACTGATATATATATATATATTGATATAATCTTGATAGATTGAAAATAAATATATGTAATCCATGAAAAAATTCACAGAAAATGTAAAATGGAGAACTATCATTAATCATTTCAGTATATAATATTTTTATAATGAAATGAGAAATTCTCTTTCACATCAATAGTTTTGAAATAAATCACCTTCGTATGGAAAAGCATAAAAAGAACTAAATACATGAAAAATAATCAGTTTCGTTACATAAATTTAAAATTGAAAATAAAAAATTTAAAATAGAAAAAATGTTTTATTTTGAAACAATAAATCAAATTTTGTTGAAGATATTGTAAAAATAAATTACCTTAATTATTTAATAGAAAATATGAAAAAATACTTCTACTACATTATAACATGCAACAAATCCCCATATATAACTTTGTTATCTTGTAAATGGTGTAGTACTTAAGGATGATTCTAAAAAATTAACATTTATTATATATATCCATTTTATAGATAATTTAAATTCCTAAAATATTCATTTTTATAATGATATTTTACTAGATTCATATGTAAGCTGAGTGGAGGTGGAAAATAAATAGAAATAAAATAGACAATGGTATTTTTTATATCTATATAAATTTTTTTCAAAAGAAATAGTCTTATCCAGCGAAAAAATGAAATATAAGGGTGATTGAAATGTGGACTACAACCAAAAATTAAAATTAGAGTGATCAACCATAAATTTTTTTGAAATTTATCTGAATCCATTCTTAAATATGGCATATTCATTGTAGAGACACAATTTTTTAAAAAAACTATCAAAAATACATATCTTAATATGATTGAGGAAGAAAGGACACACATGTCATAATATTCGAAAAGGAATAATGAAAAAGTGTCTACATAAATATTTGAATTCAAGAAAATAAAACAAAAACCTTTCATAGTTAGGTTGAAGTATATCCAAAGATCATCCAATCAGTTATCACACCAAAACGAAACACTAACACATTGGTAAACCCATTTTGAAAATGCCCAACCATTGGGAGACCTTGTCGGTGGTCAAAGATAGCTTGGACTCTTTTTCATCATTTAGTCTTCCAAGGTCGAAACCTCCTTGGTGGCCCGACCTTTCTCATGCTTGGATTGATCCCTCTCCCTCGGACGCACTCGACGACTGAACCCTTTTCCCATTACAGAATTTTTTTCCCAATCAAGATCTACCCAACCCATATTACCACATTATGTTTCTTTTTTATCATTTTTTTTTATTTAAAAAATCATATAATTTTAAAAAAACAATTTATCAATTTATTATTATTATTTATTTTATAACTTTTTCCTAAATGATTTTAGTTATTTTATTAATTGTTTTATATTTAGCATATTAAATTTAAATCATTATTTCTTATAAATATATTTATATTTATAATTATTGAAAACATATAAATTTATAATATTTAAGATATATATTGATATAATTTATTTACTAAATTAATTATTGAATTTAAGTACCAATTTTTTTGTGAAATTGTAATTATTATAATTTATTTATTAAAACCATATATTATTTAATGAATAATAATAATTTCTTTATAAAATTATATGTTCACCGATATTGATTATTGTAAAACATTTTAGTTTTAAAAATCTTTTATTGAAACATATTTTATTTTTCAATAAAACATTTAATTCAACATGATTTTTGAAAATAATTTCCTAATTATTTTACCATTCAAATAAACATTTTATTTAATCATACATATCATATGTTTTTAGAAAAATAATCAACTAGAAGTATTTATGTTAAAATATTATTTAAATCATTAAAAATTTAGTTGTTTATAATTTCAAATCATATTGTATAATAATTAATTGAAAACATTATAAAATATTATTAATAAAAGTATAATTGATAGAACAATTTAATAAATTTTCACTTATCACAAAGGTATTATTATTATTATTTAATAATAAGGAAAATATTACCATGTATTATTATTTAATTTGATATTTTTAATCATTACATATGAATACATGTTTTTTATTTAATTAAACAAAAATAATTAATTTAAGTGATGTTACAATATTCCCCTTTAACACCCCAAGATTTTATGAAAAATATTATTTTTAATTTCATTAATGTCTTGTGTTGTACGCTACACCAAAAGGAGCTTGCACAACACGCATCCTTGACTTGCCTAGAATTAAACACAATCACAACCATCCTCGATAGCGTGTATAGTACGCAATACTGAGTTTCACTAAACAACGATATGTTATTAAAATATTATTAAAACTAGCCGTTATAAATAGTAATAACCACTTTTTGAAATTTTGAAAATTTTATTTTCCAAAATGGACTTCATTTTTGGATTCGGAATAGCGAAATTAGCTTAGGGTGAAATTTTGGTACATTTCGGATAACTTTCATTTTCTGATGAATAGTGAGAATTAATAAATTTTAATTAAAAACAACATTTTTAATCGAAATAATTAATAGTGATAAATTATTAATTTGAGTGGTTTTAAAGTATATTTAGAATATATTTTTACAATTTAATACAATTTTGGTCATTAGATGTAATTCTACATTTACACCAGACATAAACAAGTGTCAATCTTTTGATAGTTATTATCTCTAAAGAACACGCTATTTGTTTTGACGACGGGAATTAATTTTTAAATTAATTAATGAAACTGATATGTTTTGAATTTGGTAAAATAAACATCATTTTTGAGTTCATAATATCAAATATAGCTTAGGCCTAATTTTTGGTATTTTTTTGGAATCTTTCATTTTTTGATGAATAGTGAAACCACTAAGTGGTAGTTAAAAAAATTGAATTTTTCACAAAAACGTAATTTTACTGCTTCTCTGAGTGGAATTTCAAAAATCCGGGAGACACAGTTGATGTTATTAAGTAGAATGTGGTTCAATGAGATGAAAATAATTTTTGGTGAATAGTAACTTTTTATTTTATTTACCATAGTTAAAAGTAAATAGGGTAATTAAGGGTAAAAATGATGTTATTATTACCCTAACACATGTCTTAATTATATTGTATAAGTGTAATTAGACCAAAAACAATCTTAGGAATAACATATAACCATTTAGGCCCACTTGGATTAGATTAGCACATTTATTATTAATTTATTTAAAGAATGGTTAAAATAGTTAAAATCAATGTTTAATAAGTAAATAATTTTTAATATAAGGTTATTTATAAGATAAATTCGACTATAAATATTCATTAGAAATATAAAAATGTTTCCTACATAATGGTATTTTATTTGTAATTTTTAGACATAAAATAATTTAATTTATTTATGAAAAAATGATGATGCAGTAATTATCTTATTAATGAAATATTGACATAATTGATGTTATAAATAACCAAATAAATGTAATTTGAGACTTTTTATGAATTCCACTAATTTTATAGGTTAATATGCCATGTTAATATTGATTTAATTAACTTCTTTCGAACTAATAATTCTGTTATTATTTTCACAAAAATCAATTACTAAATAGTGTCAAAATTGACATAAAATAGTTTTTAAAACAAATATTATATTATTAATTTTTATTTTATTCCTAAAAATATAAGGTTAGGATAAATGTCTTAGATAAGGTTATATATATTAATAATAAACAACTTCTGATTCGTTTGGATTGTTATAGTAAGTTTATTAACCGTATATTGTAAGAACACAAGAAGACACGGTAAAAGTAAATTTATTTAACTTAATGTTAAATGTAAATGATAAGGTCAAAATAGGAACCTAAACTTGTCTAAATTCTATTGTATGAGAGTATTTCGACCCATCCCCACCTTATCTTCGAAATAAATCAATTTTGAACTATTTAAAACCGAATTTGGCTTTATAATAAAATAATATTTTTAGTAATTCCAAAGGTGCCCCTCTCCTCCCTTATAAAATGGCACCTCCTCCGTCTCTTACTCACACCACTTTGAGCCTTCAAGCTCGGCCAACACCTGCCCATTTCTCCTATCCACTTACCTAGAGAAATCCTAGAGGTCCTGGTCTTCTTCAAAGACCAATTTTAGTGCCCTAAAAGGAGGTCTCAAAGAAGCACTTCCAAGAAGAGGTAATGTCTGTTACTGATTCTTTCATCTTTATTTTTTCTTCCACTTCTTCTTATTTAGTTGCTTCATTATGAAGTAATAAAATCAGTATCACTAATATACTGATATGTTATTATAAGTATGAAACAACCCTATTTCACCATCTATCAATCCTACGGAAAATGAAATCACCGCGCATGCATACATACGGAATACCGTCTCCACGCTGTGGTGTAATCTATTTTCCACCATCACCTTAATTGGATGGGTATAATGGTGTAAATAATGACTATATATGATTATTTTAATGTGATTGGTTCTGAAATATTATACAAACACTCCAATTAAATTCCATGATCATGGGAATGATATCATCGCTCGGGCGTACGTACGGAATACAGTCTCCACGATGTGATGTGACTCGTTCTACATGATCTTAATTGAATAATGATTATATAAATTAATTGAATGAATTAATATGATATAGATTACACTAATAACATTCTGGAAATGAGGTATCTATAACCTAAATAGAATAATAATAATTTATTCGACAAAACACGCATAAGAACAAAAAGTAATAAACACCCGAATAACAAGTTGTAATGAAATATTACTAATAAGAAGATAAGAATATGACCATATGTTATATCATAACAATGATTATGATTATTGAATAAGTCAATAACATTATTTAAATCATTATACAAGAGGTTCAGATACGTACAAAGCATATCGGACCTAAGGTAAGGGAAATATCACAATATCATTTTTATCCGAGATTGTTTATACTTTGGAATTTACGGGGGTGTATTTTATCATCCACATCCATGTTTCCTCAATATGCAATACTATTTCCATCCACCTACAATTGATTAAATCCAATTTTACCCTTCGGTGAGTTTTTAGTAAAGGATATGAAAGGAATCTTTTGTCGTTTTTCATACGAGGTACTTTTTGACTTTTCCGACAACAGTACGAAGAATGTTTTTTTAACTTATACGTCATGAATGGATTTTTAAAAAATTATTTCCAAGAAGCTTCCATTACAAGTTTTCATGTATATTTTTAATCATCTTATTTTAGTTTATAATTGTATGACATGTTAAGAAAGGAAAAGTGTTTTTGAAGCAGAAAGGATATTTTCCTCAAGAATGGAGTTCAAGTGTTTTATCAAAATTATTTTCCATCTAAGATAATAAAGGGTTATGTTTTTATCCCTATTATTACATTGATTTTATTATGTTGTGATGGAATTATAAATTTATGAATTCCTTTATCTTATATGAATTGTTTTATGATGTCACGATGTTTAAGATTCCGATTTTTATTACATTGGTTATGCTATGATGTATGGTTTTATGATTTTGTGGCACACATAAGAATGGTATCATTATGAGATGGGTGCGAACTATATCTCCCTCCAATTCATTGGGTAAATATTTTATATCTCATGAGATAGACATGGTTGGAACGGCAGGTTATACCGGTTCAGTAAAACAGGACTGAAACGAGGAGTGAACTCGGTTCAGAAATGGACTTTGTCCACTAAGACAGACTTGGCAATGAGGCTTGACTAATAAGAAGTGATTCTATATGAATATGTGTGTATGGTACAAAGTTTCATGTTTTATTTTATGATTATTGGGATTACATATCACTACTATGATTTATCCCATGTTATGATATTATGATCTCTTTTGCAGGATATGATTTAAAAAATGTAATGTTCTTATGAATATGATGTGATTGATTTTTATTTTGTATACCCTTACTGAGAATTTGAGCTCACCCTTTTATGTTTTCTTTTCCCGAGGATATAAAGAAAGGTTTTAGGTAAAAAAAGTGAAGATCTTTATGGGAGATGTTGAAGATCTTTCACCATGATTAGAAGATTACGTTTCGAGTTTCCAAAGACAGTAAACTATTACGGTCCTTGTGTGTGTGTTTTTGTTATGTAATAAGTATTTTTCAAAAGTAATGTAATTTCCTTGTACGTCAATCTTCGAGTATCTACAGTTGGTATCAGAGGAAAGGTTTAGTCAACATTTGGAAACTAGGATGCGAGAACATTAGTGAGATCCCTAGGGATATTTATAAGGTATGTCTAGGGATGTCCCTAAGGTTAAGTATACGTATAGGTTATAGTTCTAGAATTACGCTAATGATCATAGAATTAAACCTAAGATGTTATATATTGAAGTTACTACCCCATTATTATGTTGTTTTCCGTATCATGATTTTTACCTATCACGCTATTCTTTTTGGGTTTTAGAAAATGGCTGGAAACAGGAAGATTCATGATAATGGAGGATATGACGGACAATGGAATGATATTCTTCATGAGCATCCAAATGAAACGGGTTTTGGAAGTCCATACATCGTTATTATTCCTAATCAACAATCTCATAATATGATCAATAATCTCAACTTTGGTAAGATTCCTGACTCAGATAATAAGAGAAAGATGGAGTTTCATGATGATCATAGAGGAAAGAAAGTTAAATTTCCCTCATGTAAATCATGTGTGAAGAGGCATCGGGGAGATTGTTTCAAGGGAACTGGGAGATGATTTGGGTGTGGAAAAGAAGGAAACAAATCCAGTAAGTGCAAAGTAAAAGGTTCAGTTAACACCATGTATGTGGATGATGGTAATTCTATGGCATCAACATTGGTTAAATTTTTTAAATGTGGAATGTATGGGAATTATGCAAACCAATTCTCTCAGGGAAAGTCTCATGAAGAGAATCAGTATGGTCGTATGGGTAATATTTATGTTGATGATGATGAAGAAACTACAAATGATATGTGAGATGAAAGAATTATTGATGCTCGGTCAATAGTTTAAGAAGGTAGTGGAATGATTACATGTTTATCAAGTGTAATGTTGTATAAGTAATCTCATGGTACTATTCAATAAAGAGACATCTAAGGATTGTTACACTATTGTCTTTCCTTGAGTTTTGAAAGTGTATGATTAATGGTACCAGTATCCATGAATGGTTATTCAGATATTTTTGGAATGTAGATGATATGCGCA
This sequence comes from Viscum album, assembly GCA_963277665.1. Taxonomy (NCBI): domain Eukaryota; kingdom Viridiplantae; phylum Streptophyta; class Magnoliopsida; order Santalales; family Viscaceae; genus Viscum; species Viscum album. Next base: position 824,790,934 of record OY728162.1, read on the forward strand.
TAATGAAGGGATAAGGAGAAAATTAAATGTTTGATAGTATTCATGAGCTCGTGACTGATATAAGGAGAAGGTTATATCATTGTTTGAGTATATAGAATTTTTGGTTTTAGGTATGAGGAAAGATTTAACTTTTGACATCATTCATGTTTTCACTAAGGTTTAATGGGTATTCATTTTTCAAGAGAATACATGATTAAGGTATTCAAAGGATTGGAATGTGACCAATAAGATATATGGGGGATGAATGATGGTATTCACATGTTTGGTTGATGGAATTTCAAGTAATTGTTTTCTTTATACTATAAGCTTGGACCAAAGTATTTTAGATAAGCCTAAATATTGGAATGGATTATGTTGGACATAAGTTAGTATTGTTTAAGGATAGAACTTTTTTTCAATATTATTGATGGGATGTTCTAGTAATATAGTTTTATAAAAAGGACAGCCTGCATGATGGACGACATCCCATCGCGTCAGACAAGGCCGTGGGAATTGAACCCACAACCGAAGTGCGACTGGCCTTTATTTCCTACCACTGGCCTACAGGAAGTCCCTGTTTAGTAGAAACTAGTTTTATTATATTATGCAGTATGATATATGAAGTATAAGTCAATTTTAGGAACCATATATCATTAATCTCACTATAGATCAACTTATGTATATTTAATAACTTTTTTAACCTTTTGTTTCAGACAGATGGAATGACCCGTCATTCTATCACATGATCTGCTAACACATCACGAATAACAAATTCAACTTCATTTCTTTAAGAGATGAAGTGGAAATTGTTAAAGGCACGAACAACAGTGAGATTGTACCAAAATAAAGTAAGTATTTCTTCTAATTAAAATACTTCAACTTTAGGGAAATGATCTTGAAAACAAAAAATGTTGTCCTAGTGCTCTTATATCTGATGAATCAGATGGTACCTTAGATCGTCACAAATTTATGGCTTTGTTATTTCTAGATTTTCCATAGCCATGTTCTCTACAAGTCTCCATCAGAAAATGGTGGTTAGATTTATCTTCCATATCCATATTTTCACCTATGTGGAAACCCAGTGATTAGTTAATTTGGGTAACCGTTAAGTTTCATACTTTAGTTTTTAAAGCCATTTTTTGGTATTCCTTTTTACGATGTGGGTTTCTATTAAAGAAAATTTCGAGTAGTATCCCATTTATAACCCCGAAGAATTTCGAGGGCGAAATTCATTTTAAGGGGGGTAGAATGTAACAACCCGAGATTTTATGAAAAATATTCTTTTTAATTACATTAATGCCTTGTGTTGTACGCTACACCAAAAGGATCTTGCACAACACACATCCTTGACTTTCCTTGCATTAAACGCAATCGCAACCTTCCTCGATAGCGTGTGTAGTACGCAATACCGAGTTTAACTAAACAACGATATACTATTAAAATATTATTAAAACTAGCTGTTATGAAAAGTAATAACCACTTTTTGAAATTTTGTAAATTTTATTTTTCAAAATGGACATCATTTTTGGATTCGTAATATCGAAATTAGCTTAGGGTGAAATTTTGGTACATTTCGGATAACTTTCATTTTCTGATGAATAGTGAAAATTACTAATTTTTAATTAAAAACAACCTTTTTAATCGAAATAATTAATTTTGATAAATTATTAATTTTAGTTGTTTTAAAGTATATTTAGAATATATTTCTACAATTTAATACAATTTTGGTCATTATATTTAATTCTACATTTAAACCAGACATAAACAAGTGTCAATCTTTTGATAGTTATTATCTCTTAAGAACACGCTATTTGTTTTGACGACATGAATTAATTTTTAAATTAATTAATTCAACTGATATGTTTTAAATTTGATAAAATAAACATCATTTTTGAGTTCATAATATCAAATATATTTTAGGCCTAATTTTTGGTATTTTTCTAGAAACTTTCATTTTTTGATGAATAGTGAATCCACTAAGTTGTAGTTAAAAAAATGAATTTTTCATAAATATAATTTTAACGCTTCTGTGAGTGGAATTTCAAAAATACGAGAGACACGGTTGATGTTAGAAAGTAAAATGTGGTTCAATGAGATGAAAATAATTTTTGGTGAATAATAACTTTTTACTTTTATTTACCACGGTTAAAAGTAAATAGGGTAATTAAGGGTAAAAATGATATTATTATTACCCTAAAACATGTCCTAATTCTATTGGATAAGTTTACATCGACCAAAAACTATCTTAGGAATAAAATATGACCATTTAGGCCCACTTGGATTAGATTAGGACATTTATTATTAATTTTTTTAAAGAGGGGTTAAAATAGTTAAAATCAAAGTTTAATAAGTAAATAATTTTTAATATAAGGTAATATATAATATAAATTCGACTCTAAATATTCAGTATAAATATAAAAATATTACCTACATAATAGTAGTTTATTTTTAATTTTTAGACATTAAATAAATTAATTTATTTATGACACAAAGATGATGCAGTAATTATCTTATTAATGAAATATTGACATAATTGATGTCATAAATACCCAAATAAATGTAATCTGAGACTTTTTATGAATTACAATAATTTTATAGGTTACTATGACATGTTATTATGGATTAAATTAACATTGTTCGATCTATTCATTCTGTTATGATTTTCACAAAAAACAATTACTAAATTGTGTCAAAATTGACATAAAATAGTTTTTAAAACAAATATTATATTATTAATTGTTATTTTATTCCTAAAAATCTACGGTTCGGCAAAATGACTTAGATAAGGTTATGTATATTAATAATAAACAACTTGGGGTTCGTTTGTATTGTTATAGTCTGTTTATTAACCTTATAGTGTAAGAACACAAGAAGACACTATAAAAGTATAATTATTTAACTTAATGTTAAATATAAATGATAAGGTCAAAATAGGAACCTAAACTTGTATAAATTCTATTGGATGAGAGGATTTCGACCCATCCCCGCCTTAGCTTAGAAATAAATCAATTTGGAGCTATTTAAAACTGAATTTGGCTTTATAATAAAATAATATTTTTACTTATTCCAAAGGTGCCTCTCTCCTCCCTTATAAAAGGGCAGCTCCTCCCTATCTTCCTCACACCACATTGAGCCTTCAATCTCGGACAACCCCTGCCACTTCCTCCTCTCCACTTCCCTATAGAAATCCTAGAGGTCCTGGTCTTCTTCAAGGACCAATTTTAGTGCCCTAAAAGGAGGTTTCAAAGAAGCACTTCAAAGAAGAGGTAATGTCCGTTACTGATTCTTTCATCTTTTTTTCTTCTTCCACTTCTTCTTATTTAGTTGTTTCATTATGAAGTAATAACATTGGTATCACTCATATAATGATATGTTATATGTATGAAACAACCCTATTTCACCATCTATCAATCCTACGAAAAATGAAATCACCGCGCGTGCGTACGTACGGAATACCGTCTCTACGCTGTGGTGTAATCTATTTTCCACCACCACCTTACTTGGAGGGGTATAATGGTGTAAATAATAACTATATATGATTATTTTAAAGTGATATTGATTCTGAAATTGTATACATACACTCCAATACAATTCCATGATCATGGGAATGATATCATCGCTCGTGCGTACGTACGGAATACCGTCTCCACGATGTGATGTGACTCGTTCTACATGATCTTAATTGCATAATGATTATATAAATGAATTGAATAAATAAATATGATATATATTACACTAATAAAATTTGTGAAATGAGGTATCTATAACCTTAAGAGAATAATAACAATTTATTCAACAAAACAGTTATAAGAACAAAAAGTATTAAACACTCGAATAACAAGTTGTAATGAAATATTACTAATAAGAAGCTAAGAATATGACCATATGTGATATCATAACAATGAGTATGATTATGTAATAAGTCAATAACATTATTTAAATCATTATATAGGAGGTTCGGATACGTACAAAGCATATCAGACCTAAGGTAAAGGAAATATCACAATCTCATTTTTATCTGAGATTGTTTATACTTTGGCATTTACGGGAGTGTATTTTATCAACCACATCCATGTTTCCTCAATATGTAATATTATTTCCATCCACCTACAATTTTTTAAATCCAATTTTACCCTTCGGTGAGTTTTTAGTAAAGTATATGAATGGAATCTTTTGTCGTTTTTCGTATGAGGTACTTTATGACTTTTCCGACAAAAGTACGAAGAATGTTTTTTAACTTATACGTCATGAATGGATTTTTTAAAAATTATTTCCAAGTTGATTCCCTTAAAAGTTTTCAAGTTTATTTTTAATCAAATTCTTTTAGTTTATTATTTTATGACATGTTAAGAAAGGAAAAGTGTTTTTGATGCAGAAAGGATATTTTCCTCAAGAATGGAGTTCAAGTGTTTTATCAAAATTATTTTCCATCTAAGATAATAAAGGTTTCTGTTTTTATCCCTATTATTACACTGATTTTATTATGTTATGATGGAACTATATTTTTATGAATTCCTTTATCTTATATGAATTGTTTTGTGATGTCATGATGTTTAAGATTCCCATTTTTATTACATGGGTTATGATATGATGTATAGTTTTATGATTTTGTGGCACACATAGAAATGGTATCATTATGAGATGGTTGGGACCTATATCTCCCTCTAATTCATTGGGTATAGATTTTATATCTCATGATATAGATGTGGCTGGAACGGTAGGTTATACCGGTTCAGTAAAACAGGACTGAAACGAGGAGTGAACTCGGTTCAGAAATGGACTTTGTCCACAATGATAGTCTTGGCAATGAGTCTTGACAAATAAGAAGTGATTCTCTATGATTATGTGTGTATTCCACAAAGTTTCATGTTTTATGTTATGATTATTGGGATTACATTTCACTATTATGATTTATCCCATGTTATGATATTATGATCTCTTTTGCAGGATAATATTTCCAAAATGTTATGTTCTTATGAATATGATGTGATTGATTTTTATTTTGTTTACCCTTACTGGGAATTTGAGCTCACCCTTTTATGTTTTATTTTCCCCAGGATATAAAGAAAGGTTTTAGGTATAAAAAAAGTTAATATCTTTATGGGAGATGTTGAAGATCTTTCACCATGATTAGAAGATTTCGTTCTGAGTTTCCAAAGACAATAAACTATTATGGTCCTTGTGTGTGTGTTTTTGTTATATAATAAGTATTCCGCAAATTTAATGTAATTTCCTTGTATGTCAAGCTTCGGGTCTCTACATCCCCCGTAAAAGATTATTATCCTCGAAAATCCATTATTGTACCAATAGAAATTCGGAATTACACTATTCAGAATTAAGAAAACTAGGAGGCTTGGATTTTTCCATAATGTAAAATCCTATAAAATTTATAGAATGACTCTAAATGTTTAAAGTGTTTATTCGTATCTTAAAATCTAAAGATTTATAAACCTCATCTATAATAACAACAATAATTACCTAAGAACTATTCAATTTTTTATAATTAATTTATTATTTAAAATCCTGAGTTCGCAAAGGTTTATTGTTTTAGAGTTTCTAGATACATCATAGAAATATTATTACAACTCTAAAAAAAGGAAGGACAATAAAACTATTCTTATTAATTGCAATGGTTATACACCATAAAATGGACATTACTAGTAACTCTCCTCTACATGTCCTTATTCCCCATGAAAATAGGATTTGAAAAGCATCAGGTGAAAAAAAAGAAGCTCATTAATGTGTTTCAAAACATGTCGAAATATATCTGTATTTTTTCAGTTCAACATAAAAATTAAAACATGTGATACATCTTGGAAATTCATAATTTATAATATAATTAGTGGATATGAAAATTATAATATTTATATTTAAATAAGTTTCAAAATATTTAAACTTTATAACAATTAATTTCAAACCATTATCAAATAAGAAAAATTTATCTTCATAACTCATAAGGATTTAGAAATAGTTATCAGAAACACCTTGGATCATAAAATTATGTCACAGTTCACTCTATGGAAAACATAACATGAAAGGAACTGTCCCGTGATATATTAGGTTCACTCCCTAATCCCATAGTGTACTTGGGATATGCGTATGTTCATAATACATGACATCTCATGATATTTCAATATCACCCAGTGAATTAGAGAATAATATAATTCAGGGCACACTTGTCACCAGATTTGACAAAATGCGGAAAATTGTTTGGGTTCACTCCCCATTCCATTCAATCATTGACATAATATAGAAGATCAATTATTTGTAATTAAAAACATAAATATTTGTATTTTAAATCATAAGGACCTTGATGTTTCTTAGAGAATCATGAGCTTTGATATCCATTTCTTAAAAAGGGAACATACTTTTCTATAAATGTTCCATGGTAAAATTAGTTTGGAATAAAATGAATTTTTTATTTATACATTCATATACAAATATAAATATATAATATTTTTACCTAAAAAGATTCCCATATATATATATATATATATTTACAAATATATTATAATAAAACATGATTTCATATCCACAAACATATGTATAGGTAAGAATAATGATGCATATATATCATATATATATATAAATTCATTTATTTTTCATACAAATAGAAAATAAAATATTTTACATAAATTGATACATATACAAATAAATTTATATATAAACGTGTTAATTGATGTTAGATTAAAATTATGTTTCACCCTAAAATAATTAATCTGTAGATCCATATGTATACATGTTTAAAAAAAATGGTTCATATAAAATGATATATTTATGTCTATATATATACACATATTCATATTGGATAATAAAATAATTTTAAATTAAACATAAATTTGAAAAAATTCAATAACTTTTCTTCCACATAAATTGGACTAATAAAAAAATTATAATGAGAAAACCATTGGATGACATGATTTTTATCATTCATATCTGTATATATATATATATAGAAATACATTTTCAATATTATCAAAAAAAATTTCGACAAATGAATAACATGCCATGTATATATATTGGATACCAATCAAGGTAATTTTTTAAGAAAAAATAATTTTAATAAAATAAATCTCATGAATCATTGTGCATGATGTGTTTTATAAACTCAAAATGACCCCCTTACCACTATAAAAATTCAATTGAAATACCAATATTCTGTATCAATGAACTGAAAAACATTTCATTGAAAATATGATATCTAGAAATAGTTTCAAATATTTTACCACATTTCCCCTTTAAATCATAAATATATAATTAAAAATTATTTATATAGATAAAAAAGAAACATTAATACACCACTAAAAAATTGACATATAAACTAAAATGCATAACCAACATGAAAAATTTGATAAGAATTTATTTTCACATAAATAATAAATGTTCTCTTGCACATTAATATTTATGAAACAAACCACCTACTTATGAAAAATATTGAAAAGAAATAAATTCATGAAAAATAAGTACTTCCATTACATAAATATATACATGACAAGACAAAATGTAAATATGAAAAAATGTTTTATTTTGAAATATAAAAACAAACAATTGTATGACGATATTTCCAAAATAAGCTCCCCTACATCATTTACATAAATTCAAGAAACCATCTTCTTTTGCTTCATAGCTTCCAACAACACCCCGATCTAACTCACTACTCTTACACAAGGTGAAATATTTAAGTATGATTATTAGTTAAGAGAATATGTTTGTATATATCCACATACATTAACATTAATTTACTATTTTCAATCACTTTAAAATATAATCAAGTAAAATATGGTTCATCTTCCCTCAACTATTTATGGAAATTAGGTTAAGATGTAAGGTATCATGAGTAGATGTATGGGTGTTTAAATTATATATCAATTTTATACATAAATATTCATTTCACTTAGTAATCAATTTTTGTAACTAATTCTAATCTTATTTATTAGTTAGTATCTTTAAAAATGAATTATTAAGAATGGAAATAAAAATAAGTAGATAAAATTAATATATTAATTATATATTGGATTTTTCTTCTAATTTAGTTATTGAAAATAATGGAATTAGTCTGATCATATTATTTGAACTAAAAATTTAGATTGGCTTAGTTAAAATAAACAAATTTTACCATATGAAATTTTTAAGCTTTAAAAATACTTAAACTAGTTTTCTAGACCAAATAAATGAATGAAGTAGGTTTGTACCTCTTTCAGAAATTGACATTTAATTTGATCCTTTGATTCTATATTTAATTTATTATTTAAAAAATCTCTAGACTTTAGTTTTAATTTTGATTGAACCATCTAAATTCATATAATTCTAATTAACTTTAAGGATTATGCCTTTATCTTTTGGATTTTATTTATCACTAATGGGACCTACCTTGGACCTTTAGTAATATATGACATAGTAAAATATTACAAATCATGAACACTACATTTTTAATCATGATTTCCCAAAATAATTGATAATTCCAGTGGGATGGCCAATATTATTGACACTATTGGTAGTGATCTAGGTTGACCATAGAAGTATAATAAATTTTTTATAAACTAATTATGTTCTTAAATTATTAATACTTTTTTAGTTTTTTTCTAATTATTGGCATGTTTTATATTGTTTATTTCATTTCAAGAAACATAATTCCTGTCCAAGATGCCAAAATCATGATCAATGAGCCTTTATTCATGAGAAATGGTTTATTATAAACCTTAAAACAAGAGGTTCTTATGTCAATAAAAATGATTTAATATCCACGAGAACATACCCTCAGCTACGCAAAATGTATGTCAAGGAAAATTCCCAAATGAGATCCACCATAATGGAGAACCACAAATTCCCTATTCTAGAGCCATAATGAACTATGAATTATCACATATTGGTGGTTTTCCTCTAGTTTTGACCATATTTTGATTTAGATGACAATTTTCTTATCAAACATTGAAAAATACTAATAAAAAACATGGGATGATTTATTTCCCTAAAAATGAAGATATACATAAATAAATGACTTTCCATAGAGAAATATTTTATATGTTCAACAAAAAATTAGTAACATAGAATTATATATTATTGAGGGTATTCTAACTCTCTCTCTATGATTTTGAAATAAATTGTTAAATGAGATAACTCTGTTGTTAACTAAAACATATAATAACATATAAAAATGATTATTATACCAATAATTTCCACTATAGAGGATGATGATATTTAGAAATTAAATCAGAATAATTGCAGAATTCAATAGATAATATATATTTGAATAATGGGATTAAATCAAATAGTTCAAGAAAATTTTGTTACATAAGAGAATCAATTCTTTCCTATAAATGAATCAATTAATTATTTTTTACATCATATGACAAGAGTCGCCATCAATGACCTTTCCATTAAAGAATTATTTATGAAAACATTTCAATTTGTAAAAGACATTCTCTTTGAGATTGCTTATAATTCTAAATTATGAAAATGTGATTAGAGTCCTCCGAGGAGAGAAATATTTTAAATGGATGAAATCACATTCTTGGATATCCAATTAGAAACCTTCATAAATAAATGAAATAACTTATATTTTATAGCTTCACTAACTCAATCATATAATTCATAACCACTAACACTCTATCCAATTTTATAATATCAAACCAATTTCATATAACTATATATAGATATCTATTTTAATGAATCAATTTCTTAAATGTTTTATTATGATAAAATTTTAATGTAATTACGATAAAAAAATTAATTCTAGATGTTTGTAGTGTTATTTACCTATTAAATGAGTGTTTAATAATATTTTAAAAAAATTTATCCCCTGTGATGATATATCTAGGAATATTTTTCATGTTGTTCACTCTTAGTTCATACATATTCATGAATAAGCACTATGACTTAGGAGTGAGGATAAAATTTTATTCCCCTATGTGTGCTTTTAAATATGGTATTGGATAATCCAAATATGATTATATTTTCACTTTAACTTATTAGTATATCGATTAAGATCCCAATAGTATTTTTGAATATGTCTTGTCATGGTGGAAAGATTTAAATTCTCTATTTTTTTTATCCTCGTGTTTGAATAAGAAAGGTATATTCCCATAATCATTTCAAGTTCATTTATCGAAACTGAAAACTCATTTATAAATTTAAACCAATGATGAATAATTTCAAATTTAATGATTAATAAGTTCTATTTGATCTTATTTAAACTACTAATGATTCAATTAAATCATATAAGTTTTATAGAATATTTTCTACTAAAGACCACCAATCTATTATGAGTCAATAAATAGTAAAAAAAGGTAATATAATGTAACTAATTGATGATATGGGGGAAACTAAGGATAATAATTTAAAAATATAGTGTGAGGAAGAAGCTGAATTCAATAAATGGAGAAAACTTTTATAAATAGTTTCTTATCTATAATTAATTCCTTAAATAATGAAAATACAGATGCATTAGTTTAATCCATTGACACAAACACAATTGTACTTATTCTTGGGGTGAAGAGGACTCATTAACATTGATCATTAATGAATAAATAAGAAATTAATAGGAATAAAAAATTTTATGTCTTTTAAAAAAAATGTAAAAATCACTAACATTTTTGTTTTTATTCATAAAAATAATTAATCCTACAAATTAAAAAAAATATTTAGCTAGAATAAGGGTTAAAATATAAAAAAAATGCTTTATACCTCAACCACGGTCAGCATTGTCCGTCGTCTGCAACCAACATCACGTAGTATGGGTATAGCCCGCGTAGGGGTGAGTATATAATACTCAGTAGAGACCCCGAGACCCCCAAAGGTCACCTAGAATTCATAATGGATAACCACAAATGAAAGATACAAACACAAAGTATCAACCAACTCTACTTAGGTATCCTCCCATACATATACCTAAGTCTTCATTTAAAGACCCGGAAATTTCAAGGAAATTTTTTTTCTTAATTTTCATTGAAATTTTACAAGAACGCAGTTTCTGACGGCACCTGATTCTGAGGCCCGGTGTGCCCAGAATTAATTTCCGAATTTTGGCTCGGGTACGTTCAGTGAACGAGCGAGAGGGAATTTCTATCTTTTGAACCGGTGCTCGGAATTGAAATCTGATTGCACCGATGAACTCGCAATGCTGGTAATCGCTTAAGGGAACCTTTACCATAGTTCCGTTTGTGCGGGAGGAGAAGTTAATTTTTTGGGGTTTAATTAAAAAAGTGAATAAAATTGTTAAATCAAATTTTAACAATGTTAAGTGGTTAACGTCTCCCAGGGGAAGTTGGTGGTGGGCCCACATCCATCCAACTTACCATGTGTGGATATTTGAAAGGGTGGATCCCACACGAACCCCCCACCTTTTAAAATTCCTTAAACTCCCTAACCCTCTTAGCCCCTCACATTCCAACTCCCCATTAACACACATTATTAATTTTTGACAACTTGTTGTATTTAATTTGGTGAGTTACATGTAGGTTTTTGATAATCAAACAATTGAATTTCAAATGCTTTTTTGTGTTAATAAAATAAGTTTAGAACTTATTTTATTTGGGTTGGAGTTTAGTTGATTGGGAGGCTTTGGAGAAACAGCTTAGGAAATCCTGAGTCCTTCTTTCTCAATGACGAAGAACACGAAGAACGTCTCTTCCGCCACTGAAGCATGACGACGCCATCTTCTTCATCGTTATTCAACCGAGGTAAGGAAAGGGAAGCGACGCCCGTGACATCTTCAACGACCTTCATCCGCATCAAAGGAGAAGACATCGCCTGCGAAGAACGTCGTCAATGACGACGTCACCTCCGAACACTCGTCCACCAACGACGAGTATCCTTCTTCCTTTCCGACACATGAGCGTGAGAATTGGGATTGTGTGACGAACACGACAATCGAGGAATCGATATCCGCCCTTTTTCCGAGATCGTCAACGAACGACAATTACGAGGTAGGGGTTTATTTATTTATTTGTTCATGAATACAAACTTGGTAATGATCGTGGATTAAAACCCTTTTTGTTATCGAATAACGTGAGGGGGGTCGGACCGCACAAACACGGCCGACCCTCCTCCTTTGTTTTTCATGATGGTTTCTTGAGGTTGATACGAGAAAACGTGGTGCCGCCGCACCCCGCATTTTATTGCGGAAGATACGCGCGGCGCCGTCGCGCCGCGCCGTGGAATGAAATCCAAGAACGTGACGACGTCGCGTCGCGTCGAAGGAAGTCGAAGGCGCCGCGGCCGGAGCAGGGCTACTGCGGAGGGGAGCGGTGTCGTCGCATCGCGCCGGGCGGCACACTCCGCGGCCGGTTCCGGGCTGCGGCGGAGCAAGATGACCGGCGGCCAGCACCGGGCTGCCAGTGTCGGCGAAGGAAGGACCGTCCGTCGCCGGTCCTTGCTGGCGAGACCGGCCGGCCAGTGCGGACCGGCCGGGCAGTGGAGACCGGGGGAATTAAAATCCCTCGGCTGGGTCTTCAAGCGGCCCCAATTAAGGGGTCGCGGTTCACAAGGGGGGGGGGGGCTATGCCCCCCTTGCGCAGCACACGAACGGCGCCCAGGCCGAGCCACCGGCCGGGCCGGATTTTTCCGAGCCGGGCCGGGTCGTCGGGCCGGGTCGCCGCCCGGGTCGGGTCGGCCCGGGCCCAGACCCCCAGTTTCGGACCACTTTTGGTCAAATGCCCGTATCTTGGGCTACGGGCCTCCAAACGACTCACCGTCAGCGGAAACACGATCCTTGGATCGAGACTGTCGTTTTGATATATCGCACTCAAGGTTTCAGATTACTTTGAGTTCGGCCGGGTTGGTTCGTACACGAAACCAACCGGGCCCTCGGAGCGGAAACACTCATATCTTGAGCTACGGACGTCCGAATGACGTGTCGTCAGCTTTGTTGAGTTCCTCTTGGTGAGACAGATCATTTGGCATACTCCGCCCGAGGTTTGGAGGCAGGTGGAGTATAGTCGGGTTGGTTTTGTCTTGAAATCCAACCAGACCCCTGGAACGAAAAAGCCAATAACTCTCAGACCGGGCGTCCGATTGACGCGCCGTCTATTGCTTTGAGTTCCGGTTGATGATACGGAACTTTTGGCATCCTCCACCTGAGATTTGGAAGAGGATGGATAGTAGCCGGGTTGGATCACACCGAAATCCAACCGGGCCCCTGGAACGGAAAAGCTGATATCTTTTAGACCGGACGTCCATTTAACGAAAAGTCAGCGGCGTTGGTGATCACGTTGAGAAACGGTCCCTATGAGTATACCCTATTAGAGTTTGTGGTGCAGTTGAGATACAGCCAGATTGGTTCGTACACGAAACCAACCGGGCCCCTGGGACGAAAAGGCTAATAAATCACAGACCGAACGTCCGATTGACGCGCCGTCTATTGCGTTGAGACCCCTATGACGAGGTGGTCCATTAAGATACTTCTTCGTGGGACTTTTAGATACTTGGAGTATCGACCTGTAGCTCGTGGAGCGGACCCTCCCAGTGATGAGCATGCGGAGTACGGAGACCGTGTAGATGGCTGAGACCCGACGACAGCTGATCGAACGACTCGGTGTGTTACAGAGGTGGGCTTTATTGTAGTGGCACATGGGAGCGCTTGGTTGTAGTGGGAGACCCACGACAGAGGTGCGCTTGGTTGTAGCGGCACATGTGAGCGCTTGGTTGTAGCGGAAAACCCACGATAGAGGTGTGCTTGGTTGTAGCGGCACATGAGAGCGCTTGGTTGTAGCAGCTGGCCCGCAGTACTCGATGGGTGGAGTTCTTCAGCAGTATTAGTTTAGTGAGCAGTACCTCGGAGTCGTGACAGGACCACTATACACTCCAGAGATGGATATCTTCAACAGTTACAGTCTCAATAATGAAATCCTGGTTTGAGCTAAGACTTTTGACCATGTGTTTACCTCATGATTGAGATGGGTCACTTTCTATCTTAGGTATATGTATGGGCATATACCTGGGTAGTGGTTATCCGTTGATTTCACAATCCTTGTGTTTCCTCATGATTGAGATGGGTTACTTGATAACTTAGGTATATGTATGGGCATATACCTATGTAGAGGTTATCTATTGAGCTCTTATTTGTGGTTATCCATGTTGGTTTAGTGAGACCTTGAGGGTCTCGGGGTCCCTACTGAGTATCGTTATACTCACCCCTGCACGGGCTATGCCCGCACCTCATTGTGTTGGTTGCAAACGACGGGCAGTGCTGACGGAGGCTGAGTGTTTGAGAACTAGTCGGTACCCGGAGGTGGACTACACGACGAGTCAGTACCCGGAGGTGGACTACACGACGAGACGACTCACAGAGGAGGTTGATAGACGAGAGCGTGGAGGAGGCTATATGTACCTACCTTTCAGGTAGGATCCATGGTGGACGACCAGGAGCTGCGCTATCTGTACCTACCCTTCAGGTAGGATCCGAGGAGGACGACCCAGGAGCTTCTTCCTTCTTCCAGCTGTTTGTCTTTTTGCTGTTGTACCTTGTTCGGTTGTAGTCGTACTTTCTTTTGGGTTTATATTCTGGCCCATTTACTTTTCATCATTTCTTTTGTACTTAGTGTTTTTCTTCCACTTGTACTCTAAGGTGCTTGTTTTCTTTTATAAAGGAAATTCCTTCCCAGTTATCGGGATTTTACGCCTTTGGTGCTAGTCGTTAGCCACTGGCCTAAGGAAGGCGGGCTTTGGGTAGTCACGACACGGGCCCCGAGGACGGGTCGTGACAAATTGGTATCAGAGGAGTCGGTTCTACCGCAGAACTTATAACTCTGATATTTTCTTTCTGTGAAGAAATATTGTTAAGGGTACCGAGTGTGGTCTTCCGTTCAGGGAGTCCAGTGTTGGTGTAGGCGGCCGACGTATCCATACACCAGGACCCTAACAACTGATTTCTGACATTGTGCACGAAACACTGATTGCGTGTGTGTTTTCAAAGTTTTTACCTTAAAATAGCTCAAACCATGTCAGCTCACCAGGTATAAACATTTGACCGTGTCACGATGTTTCTTTCAGGATGCCTTTTCACGGACGACCAGCTAGAGCCCAGAGGGATGTGCGTGCTGACAGCCTGTCGAGTGACGAGGCTTCGGTGCCGGGCCCTCTTGCAGTTGATGCACCAGCGGAGGCACTAGCGGTACTACCATACATTGGTCCACCGATGCCACCAGCCCCAGTAGTAGGCGATGCACGACGCTTGAGCGTGCTTCACGTGTTCCAGCGCCAGAGGCCACCAAGGTTTTGCGGAGAGACGGACCCGCAGGCGGCTGAGGGTTGGCTGGAGGCTGTGGTGAGAGTCTTCAGGCTAGTGGGGACGCCGGCAGACTTCTTGGTGATCATTGCTACTAGCCTCCTTCAGGAAGCAGCAGGCAGGTGGTGGAGCCACTTGTTCCAGTTTTGCGATGAGATGAACTTCACATGAAATGACTTCGAGACCTTCTTTAGGGTGGAGTTTGTGCCAGTATCTCTACACCCGAGCATGTACAGGAGCTTCTGCCTTTTCTGCGTGTTTTTTGATCAGTTTCTGAGTCATCTGTGGGCAGTAGACAGATGATGCCGAGGTTCAGGAGGACCAGACCAGCAGTTGAACGATCTCGGGTTTTAGGACCGGTGGTGCGGGGCACCCGGGGTGGAAACAGAGCTAGGCGTGCCAGAAGCAGGTTGTGTTACTCATGCGGCGGAAAGGGTCACCTGGCACGTGACTGTCTGACTCCTCGTACAGTTGATCCGCAGTCTTTGGAGGAGCCACCAAGGTAGTAGAGCTCCAGGAGCAGGTATATAGGAGCAGAACTAGTGGATACGTCCCTTGTACTTATAGTTCCATGTTGTTATTGTATTCGTGTCTTTGTACTATGAGCTGCAATAATAAAAAGACACTTATCTTTGTTTGCTTTCCTGTCCTTTTGTTTGGTTGATGCTGAGTGGTCCCGGTTAAAACTGTTGACTTGACCCTCACTTTCGAGATTTCTACTGGAGGAGACCCAGTGACCTCACACTGATGCCGATAGTGTGACTCGACCCTTGGAGGCGAGAGTGACAGTTGGATCTCTTAGTAGTTACGTCGAGGCCTTACGACGTCATCCATAGCATGAATGCATCATTCATGTCAGGATTGACTGTATTAGGCAACGAATTTGGTTCATCCATGGGATGAGACTGGGTTTATCTTATCGGAAAAGAAGAAACCATAGCATCTCTTGTGAGACTAGAGAAGGTGCAGATCATCCAAAAGCGGATGAAGACTGCACAGTGCAGTACGAAACAGGAAACTGGTGCCAGTCTTAGAGACTCGGGCGTGTTAATTGTTAAATAAGTGGTAGCTTAAAGGAGAGATGAGTCTACGAAGAAGAAAACGTGGAGGCAGAGCTAGGAGAGCAGCATGAGGTGGTGTACATCCTAACATTGTACAACCACCCGCCTTAGTTATTCCTTCCAGGCTCAGGGATCTGGAGGGTGGAGGAAGAGTACGGCTGCATGCGGTCAGTGAGTGTGACCCAATGGCTCTATAAATGATTCAAGGGACAGTCTGTGTCCACTACTAGCTGTTGTAGTAATGGACGTCGATGAGAATCATTAATTGCTTTCACAAATCTTGTTCCAGACCTAGAGTTTCCGGTAAGCCATGGACTTGACCCTCACGTCTGGAGATACCTTGGGAGGAGACTCGATAATCACACTTACGCTGATGGTGTGGTCAGACCCTCGAGGCGAGAGTTTCGGTTGGAATCTCTTGGTGGCAGCGTCGAGACCTTACATCATTAGTTTGAGTATGGAATGGGCTATAACTATTCATACTCAAATTGATGGTTTTAGGCAAACGTCGGGAATGGTTTTCCTTGGTTGGCGAAAAGGAAACCCCAGGCAGCACAGGAAAAACTCTTTCACAGGAGGGTGCGACCGATCACTCATGAGTCAGTCAACCATACCCTTGTGGCAGCAACCTTTTGAGTTTCAGTTCTAACAGAAAATGGAGACCTCTGGAGTTCGAGGATGACGATCATGTCCTTATACGGGTCTCACCTCGACAAGGTTTACGGAGATGTGGCCAAGGTGGAAAGTTATCTCTGAGGTTCAGCGGACCTTCTTAGGTCCCCAACTGGGTAGGCGGGTTGGTTTACCGCTTGACTCATTCACCGCAGTTGCACCAGGTGCACGATGACTTCCACGTATCTCAACTGAGGAGATACGTTCTCGACCCTTCGCATATCATCGACCATGAGGAGCTGGACGATGGCGATGTGGTGCCTTTCACGGAGGGTCTAGTGGGGATCGAGGATCGACAGGAACAGATACTACGAGGACGATCGATTCTTCGGGTGCACATTCTTTGGCAGTACGGAACCGTCAGGTAAGCACATGGGAGTGGAAGCCTCAAATGCGTTCTCTGTACAGCTTTTGCGACCCTAGTCTGTGTTGAAGCTTTACGGGGACATAAAGCCCTGAAGTGGGAGTAATGTAAAGACCCGGAAATTTACAGGAAATTTTTTTTCTTAATTTTATTTGTAATTTTACAAGAATGCAGTTTCTGATGGCGCCTGATTCTGAGGCCCGGTGTGCCCGAAATTAATTTCTAAAATTTGGCTCGGGTATGTTCAGTGAACGAGCGAGCGGGAATTTCTATCTTTTGAACTGGTGCTCGGAATTGAAATCCGATTGCACTGATGAACTCGCAACGCTGGTAATCGCTTAAGTGAACCTTTACCGTAGTTGCGTTTGTGTGGGAGGAGAAGTTAATTTTTTGGGGTTTAATTAAAAAAGTGAATAAAATTGTTAAATCAAATTTTAACAATGTTAAGTGGTTAACTTCTCCCATGGGAAGTTGGTGGTGGGCCCACATCCATCCAACTTCCCATGTGTGGATATTTGAAAGGGTGGGGCCCAGACGAACCCCCCAACTTTTCAAATTCCTTAAACTCCCTAACCCTCTTAACCCCTCACATTCCAACTCCCCATTAACTCACATTCTTAATTTTTGACAAATTGTTGTATTTAATTTGGTGAGTTACATGTAGGTTTTTGAAATTCAAACAATTTAATTTCAAATGCTTTGTTGTGTTAATAAAATAAGTTTAGAACTTATTTTATTTGGGTTGGAGTTTAGTTGATTGGGAGGCTTTGGAGAAAAAGCTTAGGAAATCCTGAGTCCTTCTTTCTCAACGACGAAGAACACGAAGAACATCTCTTCCTCCACTGAAGCATGACGACGCCATCTTCTTCATCGTTCTTCAACCGAGGCAACGAAAGGGAAGCGACGCCTGCAATATCTCCAATGACCTTCATCCGCGTCAAAGGAGAAGGCGTCACCTGCGAAGAACGTCATCAACGATGACGTCACCTCCGAACGCTCGTCCACCAACGATGAGTATCCTTCTTCCTTTCCGACGCATGAGCGTGAGAATTGGGAGTGTGTGAAGAACACGACAATCGAGGAATCGATATCCGCCCTTTTTCCGAGATCATCAACGAACGAGAATTACGAGGTTGGGGTTTATTTATTTATTTGTTCATGAATACAATCTTGGTGATGATCGTGGATTAAAACCCTTTTTGTTATCGAATAACGCGAGGGGGGTCGGACCGCACAAACACGGCCAACCCTCCTCCTTTGTTTTTCATGATGGTTTCTTGAGGTTGATACGAGAAAAGGTGGTGCCGGCGCACCACGCGTTTTATTGCGGAAGATACGTGCGGCTCCGTCGCGCCGCGCCGTGCAAAGAAATCCAAGAACGCGACGCCGTCACGTCGCGTCGAAGGAAGTCGAAGGCGCCGCGGCCGGAGCAGGGCCGCGGCGGAAGGGAGCGGTGTCGTCGCATCGCGCCGGATGGCATAGGTCACGGCCGGTTCCGGGTCGCGGCGGAGCAAGATGACCCGCGGCCGGCACCGGGCCACCGGTGTCGGCGAAGGAAGGACCAGTCGTCGCCGGTCCTTGCTGGTGAAACCGGCTGGCCAGTGCGGACCGGCCGGGCAGTGGAGACCGGGGGAATTAAATTCCCTCGGCCGGGTCTTCAAGCGGCCCCAATTAAGGGGTCGCAGTTCACAAAGGGGGGGGGGGTTTACCCACCGCACGCATCACACAAACGGTGCCCAGGCCGCACCGCCGTGCCGGCCCGCGCCACTGCGCCATCGGCAGGGACGAGTTTCCACCCGGCCGGGTCGACCCTGTTCGGCCGACCCAGGGGGGGTCGGGCCGGGTCGGCCCGGGCCCTGACCCCCAGTTTCCAACCACTTTCGGTCAAATGCCCGTATCTTGGGCTACGAGCCTCCAAACGACTCGCCGTCAGCGGCAACACGATCCTTGAATCGAGACGGTCCTTTCGGTATATCGCACTCAAGGTTTCAGATTACTTTGAGTTCGACCGGGTTGGTTCGTACACGAAACCAACCGGGCCCTCGGAGCGGAAACACACATATCTTGAGCTACGGACGTCCGAATGACGTTCTGTCAGCTTCGTTGAGTTTCTCTCGGTGAGAAGGATCTTTTGGCATACTCCGCCCGAGGTTTGGACGCAGGTGGAGTACGGTCGGGTTGATTTTGCCTTGAAATCCAAGAGGGACCCTAGAACGAAAAAGCCAATAACTCTCAGACCGGGCGTCCGATTGACGCGCCGTCTGTTGCTTTGAGTTCCGGTTGACGATACGGAACTTTTGGCATCCTTTGCCCGAGATTTGGATGTAGATTGATAGTGGCCGGGTTGGATCGCACCGAAATCCAACCGAGCCCCTGGAACGGAAAAGCTGATAACTTTTAGACCGGACGTCCGTTTGACGAACCGTCAGTGGCGTTGGTGATCACGTTGAGAAACTGTCCCTATGAGTATACCCTATGAGAGTTTTGGGTGCAGTTGAGATACGGCCGGATTGGTTCGCACACGAAACCAACCGGACCCCTAGGACGAAAAGGCTAATAAATCACAGACCGGGCGTCTGATTGACGCGCAGTCTGTTGCGTTGAGACCCCTATGAAGAGGTGGTCCTTTGAGGCACTTCTTCGCGGGACTTTGAGATACTTGGAGTTTCGACCTGTAGCTCGTGGAGCGGACCCTCCCAGTGACGAGCGTGCGGAGTACGGAGACCGTGTAGCTGGCTGAGACCCGACGACTGTTGATCGAATGACTCGGTGTGTTACAGAGGTGCGCCTGGTTGTAGCGGCACATGGGAGCGCTTGGTTGTAGCGGAAGACCCACGACAGAGGTGCGCTTGGTTGTAGTGGTACATGAGAGTGCTTGGTTGTAGCGGCAGACCCACGACAGAGGTGCGTTTGGTTGTAGCGGCACATGGGAGCGCTTGGTTGTAGCAGCTAGCCCGCAGTACTCGATGGGTGGAGTTCTTCAACAGTCTTAGGATAGTGAGCAGTACCTCGGAGTCGTGACAGGACCACTGTACACTCCAGAGACGGAGCTCTTCAACAGTTACAGTTTCGATAATGAAATCCTGGTTTGAGATGAGACTTTTGACCTTGTGTTTACCTCATGATTGAGATGGGTCACTTTCTAACTTAAGTATATGTATGGGCATATAACTGGGTAGTGGTTATCCATTGATTTCACAATCCTTGTGTTTCCTCATGATTGAGATGGGTTACATGATAACTTAGGTATATGTATGGGCATATACCTAAGAAGAGGTTATCTATTGATATCTTCTTTGTGGTTATCCTTGTTGGTTTAGTGAGACCTTGAGGGTCTCGGGGTCCCTAATGAGTATCGTTATACTCACCCCTGCACGGGTTATGCCCGCACCTCGTTGTGTTGGTTGCAGACGACGGGCAGTGCTAACGGAGGCCGAGTGTTTGAGAACGAGTCGGTACCCGGAGGTGGACTACACGACGAGTCAGTACCCGGAGGTGGACTACACGATGAGACGACTCACAGAGGAGGTTGACAGACGAGAGCATGGAGGATGCTATCTGTACCTACCCTTCAGGTAGGATCCGTGGTGGACGGCCAGGAGCTGTGCTATATGTACCTACCCTTCAGGTAGGATCTGAGTAGGACGACCCAGGAGCTGCTTCCTTCTTCCAGCTGTTTGTCTTTTTTCTGTTGTACCTTGTTCGCTTGTAGTCGTACTTTCTTTTGGGTTTGTATTCTGGCCCATTTACTTTTCATCATTTCTTTTGTACTTAGTGTTTTGCTTCCGCTTGTACTATGTGGTGCTTGTTTTCTTTTATAAAGGCAATGCCTTCCCAGTTATCGGGATTTTACACCTTTGGTGCTAGTATCCAGCCCCTGGCCTATGGAAGGCGGGCTTGGGGTAGTCACGACATGGGCCCCGAGGATGGGTCGTGACACTTCAATTCTAGTTCGGCTCCAACTCACGAGCCCAAGTACAAACCAGTCCACACAGGAAAGCACAACTCAATCCACACAGGGAAGCACAACCCAATCCACACAGGAAAGAAAGTCAATCATATCGATGATATTGATTGAATGTCAAGACTCAGCTCACATAGGTATTCTACTCATGAATAGGGTTGTAGATGATAGATTTAGCCTCTGAATCATCTCCCATTCCGAAACCAAGTTGGATCCAAGTACAGAAGTCGTCGTTTCCGAACTGACGTAGGATCGTAGTACAGTAACTATCGCTACCGAAACCATGTATGATCCAAGTAGAGTCATCCTTTCTGATGAACCCATGTATGATCCAAGTAAATTCTTCCTCGCTGCCGAACCCACGCATGATCCAAGTACATTCATCATCGTCATCGCAGTCGCAGCCAACTATAGGGTTCCCACACTCAATACACTTGATTCTGGGAGGGTCCGCTCCATGATCCAAGAAGATCGATACATCAACTATCACATTGTCCATATTTTATGTATCCCTATGTTTCTTCTCGTCAATAACAACTCAACTCGAATGACGGAACATCAATTAGACGCTCGGTTTGAGAGATATATGCTTTTCCGTTCTAGGGACCTAGTTAGAAATAAGCTCGTTTCTTACCCGGCTAATATCCATAGTTGTACAACCCTCAGGTGGAGTAAGACAAAATAACCGTATCACCTTGAGGAATTCAAAATATTTGATGGCACGTCATTTGGACGCCCGGTCCTTAAGTTATAAGTGTTTCCGCTCCAAGGGCCCTGTTGGTTTCGGGTTCGAACCAACCCGCTCATACCCAAACATCGCTGAAACCTCAAGTGTAATATACAGAGTCGAACTGCTAGATCCAAGAATACCTACTCAACTAATGGTGCATCGATCGGAGGTCTGTAGCCCAAGATATGGGCGCTTGAACGAACATTGTCCAAAAATAGGGGGTCTAGGCCCAGTCCGACCAGGCCCAATACCCACTGGGTCGGCCCAAACCGGGTCAACACAACCTGGGTAAGGGTCCGGCCCGATTTGGTGTGGCCCTGCCCGCGGCTGGGCACAGCCCACCCTATGCGGCCTACGGCTTGGCTCAAAAGTCGGCCCCGACTCAGCGCTGGCCAAGCGGGACGCAAACGTGGCACCACCCCCCTGTTCGCGGAAACGGTGGACCCTGTGGTGTCCGCCCAAAATGCTGTCAGGGTGATTACGACCCCTAGTTTCTTCAAAACGACCGACTATGATGGTTGTCCTTTGTGTAACTACGGGACACCCTCAGGTCCCGCCTCAGGGTGGCGCCCACGGCCAGAACAGTCGGCCACACCTTTGATGTCTGCCGGCCGCAAATCTTGTTCGACATGCATGGAGCGATGGAACCACACCCCTCCACTACGGCCCGCTCTAGCCGCGGCCCTCCTCGGTTTTTCTGGAGCGGCGCGACGGCGCCATGCACCGCCGTCGCGGCTCACTACGGCCGCGGTCTTCTTCGTCCCTGCGCGGTGCAACGTCACCGCACCGCCATTGCCTGAAACATCAATGATGATCAACAAGAAAACGAGGGAGGATAATCGGCCAAGTTTGTGCGGTCCAATCTCCTCGTATTATGGCGATATCAAGAGGTCAATCTTTAAGCAACGAATATCGTTAATAAAAACTTGAACAAAATTAACCCCTACCTCGTAAAGTGATCTGCGGAGAGGTTGTATCATTCGTTGACATCAGAAAGGTGACATCATCATTTGCGAATTCCCCACGGCGGTGTCTCCTCCCTTGATGGAGAACCAGGAAGCGTTCTTCGTTGAGAAGGATGGTCGTTTTTCATCAGAGGAATATGTTCATCAAAGCTATAGAGCTCTCCTTCCATATCCTCCTCACACAACAATTCTAACAAAAAATAAAATAAGCTTCTCCTTATTTTATTTTACTTTTCCATGAATTTCAAAAACATGATATTCAAACACTTAGCTAAATAAATTGAAGTTGATTAATAAATTAATTTAGTTTTTGTTGGCATGAGTTAAAGTGGGAGATGAGGAGTTACTTTATTAAGTTCAAGGGGTTTTCTATCATTAAACACAAGGAGTTTAATGGGGTGTTTTAAAGTTTTTAGGGAATGTGAAGGGTTGGGACTCGTGTGGGCCCCACCTAATTTTTATTCTCACATGGGTAGTTAGGATCCTAGTGGGTCCCACCCTAACTCCCACATGTAGGATAAAACCACCTTAGATAGAAATAAATTTTACCACAATTTTATTCACTTTTTATTTAATAAACTTTTTTAAACAAATCCTCCCATGAAAATGCATCTTCGCTAAATGTCCTCCTAATCAATTACCGGTGCTACGGTTTCATCGGTGCCCTCAAATTTCAATTTTGAGTAATGGTTCAAAAGATAGAAAAACTCGCTCGTTCGTTCACTATACGCACCCGAGCTAATCTTCAGAAATTGATTCTGGGCACACCGGGCCTCAGAATCAGGTGCCGTCAAAATCTACATACTCGTAAAATCCCAAAAAATTTAAGAAAAAAATTTCCTTGAAATATACGAGTCTCTACATTACTCCCACCTCAAGGATTTACGTTCCCATAAAGCTACATCATAAACTAGGGAAAAAAAAGAGGGTATTGTGCACACATCAGAGCCTTCCACTACCTTGTTCTCTCATGGAGGTTCCCATGATACCAACGAATGCGCACCAGAGGAATCTATCGTCCACGTAGGACCCGCTCCAGTAGATCCTCAAACTCCATCGGGAACTCCAGAAATGTACCCCCGTCATCTATTTCCAGCTTCCCATGATTGATGATACGCATCGGATCATGCACCTATCTCCACATCTGAGATACATGGAAAATTTCATGAACCTAGTGCAACTAAGGTGGAAGTGCCAGGCGGTTAGCCACATCACCTACCCTGTTGAGAACCTAGAATGGTCCGATGAAGCATGGAGATAACTTTTCACCCCAGCCAAATCTCTGTAATCCATGTCGAGGTGAGACCCGTAAGAAAACGTGGTCACCATCCTCAAACACCAGTGGTCTCCACCTCCTATCAGCATAAGACTACTGTCGGCTCTGAGCAGTCCTCATCTGCTCCTAGATGATCTGCACTTTCTCCATCATTGCATGGACCATCTCTTGTCCAACATGTTCCGACTCCCCAGGGTTAGTCCAACACATATGTGATCTACAAGGTCGGACGTACAATGCCTCTTATGGTGCCATCCCGATGGTGGAGTGGTCGGTTTTGTTGTACACAAATTCCACCAATGGTAGGTGATCGTCCCAGCTGTGACCAAAGTTGAGGACACATGCACGGAGCATGTCCTTGAGAGTCTAAATGGTCCTCTCTATCTAGAAATCTGCCTTAGGATGAAAGGCGGTGCTCAGGCGTAGCTGCATCCCAAATGCCTCATGCATCCCCTTCAAAATCCGGAAGGTAATGCGAGCGGTTCGATCGGAGACAATAGACGATGGCACACCATGAAGTCGTACGACCTCCTGAATGTAGAGGTGTCCTATGCTCTCCACTGAGCCCTGTTATCTGATAGGTAGAAAGTGGTCCGACTTGGTGAGTTGGTCGACGATCACCCAGATAGAGTCGTGTCCTCTGGATGTACATGGACATCCCATCATGAAGTCCATGGATATCCCGTATCACATCCACTCTAGGACCTCTAAGGGTTGTACCAATCCTATTGGCACGTGGTGCTCCGCTTTCACCTGTTGGTAGGTGAGGCATCATGAAATGTACTCTGCAATAGCCTTCTTCATACCCGGCCACAAGTGCTGTCGTCGGAGATCCTGGTACATATTCGTTACTCTTGTATGTACCACCAAAGGAGTAGTGTGAAACTCCCTCAAAACCTCCTCCTGTAATGTAGCCGGTGCCATTGTACGTCCCCCTGAAAAGGATGACCTTCTCTCCTCATACAGAAAATCCATCAGGTGCATGTCCTGTTGGTATCTGTGCATGTCATGTCTCACAGTCAACGTCCCCATGTTGTGCCTCTCTGACACACTGATGTAGTGGATGGGTGACTGTGAGTGACTGTAGAAAGGCTGATCCATCTCTTTCCACGAAGGATATCTGCAATGTGGCTAGCTGTTGTATCGCATCTCCAAGTAGCTGAAAACCCAATCTCTTGCTGGGAGCATCAGCTACTATGTTCCCCTTCTCAGGAGTATAAACTATATCAAAGTCATAGTACTGGAGGAACTCGAGCCATCACCGTTGTCTCATGTTCAGGTCCTTCTGTGAAAAGATATACCTGAGACTCTGGTGGTCATAGTAGACTATAAAGTGCTCGCCCATAAGATAGTGCCACCACATCATGAAGGCGAAGGCAGCTGTTACTAACTCCATGTCATGGTTAGAGTAGTTCTGCTCGTGCTGCCTTAGTTGTCGTGAACAATAAGCGACCACTCTCTGCTACTGCATCAGGACACACCCTAGTCTGGTCCCTAATGCATCGGAGTAAACTACGTACCCAACACCCTCCTCCAGTAGCCTCATGATGGGTGCACTGGTCAATATCTATATCATCTCCTGGAATCATTGATGATATCTATCTGACCACAGAAAGGGTTTACACTTCTTCATCAAAGCTGAATGTGGTACTGCAACTCTGGTGAAGTCTGGCACAAATCTCTGATAGTAACCAGCCAAACCTAGGAAACTATGCACCTCAGTCACACTCTTGGGTGGATCCCCGGAAAGCACTGCCTCGATCTTCACAGGATCCACCGCAACTCCCTCCTCAGAGATAATGTCCCCCAAGACGTGGACCTCTCAAATATGGAACTGACACATTGATATCTTACCATAAATCTGGTGCCCTCGGAGTGTGTCTAGTACAACCAGCAAGTGGTAGGCGTGCTCATCCTCAGTAGTCGAGTAAATCAGTATGTCATCGATGAAGAATATGACAAATAGATCGAGGTAAGGCTGGAAGATCCTATTCATGAGACTCATGAACTCTACTAAAGCGTTGGTTACTCCAAAATCCATAAACAAGAACTCATAGGGGTCATACCGACACCTGAAGATGTCTTCTGCACATCCTCATCTCAAACTATGAGCTGATGATAGCCTGACCCAAGTTCTATCTTCGAGAACCATCGTGCTCCCTTGAGCTTTTCAAAGAGGTCTTCAATCATCGGGAGTGGATACTTGTTCTTTACGGTCACCTGTTTAAGGCGACGGTAGTCTACACAAAGTCGTAAGCTCGCATCCTCCTTGGTGAATAAAATCGTAGAAGCCCAGGGTGAAACACTGGGTCGGATGAATCCATTGCACTGCATATCCTTCAGCTGTACCCGTAGCTCATGAAGCTCTGCGGGAGCAATCCGATATGCTGGAGTAGATATCGGGGCTATCCTGGGGTACAGGTCAACGAAGAAATCTACCTCTCTGCGAGGAGGTAGTCTAGGAACGTCGTAAGGAAAAACGTCCTATATAATGATCAACCACAACAGGAAAACTCGAACTCCACACATCAACTGATCCTATGATGAGACTAGCCAACTGATGTGTGATCGGCTGCCCTCTCCTTTGTGTAAGTCCATCCTGCGCTGCAAAGGCTCCCTTCTCGCTAGTGAAGGTGATCCTCCTCCCATCTGTGTGGAAAAACCGCACTTTTCACCTAATACAGTCAATCTGGTCATGGAATATAGATAACCAGTCCATACCAAAGATAACATCGTATGGCCTCGACGCCACTACAAGAAGATCCCAACTGAAGCTCTCACCTCCTAAAGTATGCTCGCATTGCTGGAACCAGTGTGTAATCAGGGAGTATGCTCTTGTATGAGTCTATATCTGTAAGTATTGAGCCAAAGGCTCCATCAGAATCTCTGAGCTCGGAACAAGGGCAGCTGCAATGAAATAATGACTCAGCCATGAGTCTATAAGAACTGCAAAAAGGGTGGAGTTGACACAGATATTAACTCGAATCATCTCAGTTGCGCTGTGGTCATATGACTTGTCTGCCTAGATCTGATCCTACCCTTGTCTGCCAGCACCCTGTGGTCGGGGTGGACCTCCTGGTGGTGGTGGTGGTAGAGCCTTGAAGAATCGTCCACCACCTACTGCTCGGCCATCTGCTCTTCCTCGTTCCCCAGCTCCCTACGGACCGCCACGGTCGAACCTTTGCCTTTTCCTGGGTGGTCCCTCAATAGTATGCTTCTCCTATGCATGGCAGGAGGGGGAGTCATGATCCATGTGTCCCTGCCCGCCACATGCATAGCACTGCCTCCCTCTCATATGACTCGCTCTACTGTGTGTGCCCCGAACATCCAAACTAGTATCCTGAGGTCTCCCACCTGATGGCCTGGTCCACTTAGACCTTTGCGACATCTATCTAATGTCGGCTGCAGAAGACTCAACTACATGTCATTATGCGGTAGGCCTTGCTGCTGGTGTAGGCTCAGCAAGAATGATCTCCACAAGAAGGGCTCTCTCTAGTACTCCTTCCTACGTCGGAATGCTGAGGGAGATCATCGAATCCTTGATATCATGCCTCAGTCCCTGCTCAAAGGTCCGGGCCTAGACAAATGGGTCATGTACCATGTCTGTGGAGTAGCACAAGAGGTCAGTAAATATCTCCGAGTACTAGGCTACTGTCATGATGCCCTGCCGCAACATTAATAACTCCTGGATGCGCACCGCACAGAGGGTGGCTTGAACGAAATCTGAGCGAAAGAGACTTTCGAAGTCCGTCCATAGTATAGATGCCTCGTCGTGCACCTGGAGCATCATGCTCCACTGTCTACCTACTGCTGTGTGTAGGAGACATGCCGCAAAGATCACCATGAGGTCAGCTGGTGCCTCTACTAATATGAAGAATCAGACCATAGCCTCCATCCAATCATCGGCAGCCTGAGGGTCCGTCTCTCCGTGGAACCTGAGAGGCCTCTGTCGTGGAAACTCGTGCAGTGCACTCAAGCGGCGTGCACTCTCCACTGTTGGGGATGGTGGTATCGGTGATCTAGGGGGTAGAGGTACCACTGGTGCCTCAGCTCTTATGGGGCCCTGCACTGAGACCTTGCCGCTCAGTGGGCTGCCAACACACACAAAGCTCCAAACCCTAGCTGGCTGCCATCGTGGGGCCATCCTAAAAAGAAACAGGTGTGCCATGGTAAATACAATATACCTGGTGAGATGAAACAAAGTAATCACAAAGAAAACTTTTGAAAAACACTTTCAATAACTTTTTTCGAGCACTAAGTTGGAAATCAGAAATCAGGGTCATGGTGTATCGATACCTCAGCCTCCGCACCAACACTGGACTTCCTGGACAGATAACCTCACTCAATACACTTAACACTATTGCTTCACAGAATAAATTATCAGAGTCTTAAGTTTTGCAGTAGAACCGACTCCTCTGGTACCAATTTATCATGACTTGTCTTCGGGGCCCGTTCCATGACTTCCCCAAGCTCTTCTTCCATAGGCCAGTGGAAAACGACTAGCACCCAAGGCGTAAATCCTGATAAAAAGAAATGAATTGCCTTTATATAAGTAAACAACACAATAGAGAATGCAAGATGAACTAAACACTAAGTAAATTGGGTACAAAAGTAAGTGCTAAATAGTAAATGGGCCAGAATACAAACCCAACTGAAAGTACGGTACAACTGAACAGAAAGTACATCAGTTTTAAAGTAAATATGTAACCACCGAGTTATCCTCCGGATTTCCCACCTGATGGGTGAGTAAAGATGATCTCCTCAGCTCCTCGGGTCCGCCTATCAGCTCTGTGTATGTCCCACCTGATATTCCACCTCCGGATGACATCCTGCTCCTCAAGCCTCAACCACGATCATAAATTTCTGTCATCTACAACCAACACCACGTAGTGCGAGCATAGCCCGTGCAGGGGTGAGTATATAATACTCAGTAGGGACCTAGAGACCCCCAAAGGTCTCCCAAAATCCACAATGGATAACCCCAAAGGAAAGATAAAAACACGAAGTATCAACCAACTCTACTTAGGTATATGCCCATAAATACACCTAAGTCATCAATTCCATTTCGGCTCCAACTCACATGCCCAAGTACATACCAGTCCACACAGGAATGCACAACCTAATCCACACAGGAAAGCTCAACCAAATCCTCACAGGAAAGAAAGTCAATCAAATCGATGATATTGATTGAAAGTCAAGACTCATCACACACAGGTATACTACTCAAGAAGAGGGGTAGAGATGATAGATGTAGCCTCTAAATCATCTCCCCTGCCAAACCCACGTAGGATCCAAGTACAGAAGTCGTTGCAGCCAAACCCACATAGGATCCTAGTATAGTAACCATCACTTGTGAACCCACGTAGGATCCAAGTACAGTCGTCCTCACTGATTATCCCACATAGGATCCATGTACAGTCTTCCTCGCTGCCGAACCCACATAGGATCCATGTACAGTCGTCATCGTCGTCGCAGTCGCATCCAGCTCTATGGTTACCGCACACAGCACGCTCGATTCCGGGAGGGTCCGCTCAATGAGCCAAGAGGGATGATACATCAACTATCACAAAGTCTAGAGTTGATGTATTCCTATGTTTCATCTCGTCAATAGGAACTCAACGCGACAGACTGTACATCAATCAGAAGCTCGGTCTGAGAGATATTTGCCTTTCCGTTCAAGGGGCCCGGTTAGAAATAAGCTCATTTCTAACTTAGATGATATCCATAGTCGTCCAAAACTCAAGTGGAGTAAGCGAAAAGAATAGTCTCACCTTGAGATTTCAACTCATTTGACGGCATTTAATTCATAAATACGGTCCTTATGTTATATGCATTTCCGCTCCACGGGCCCGGTTGGTTTCAGGTTCGAACAAACCCGGTCATACCAAAATTTCACCGAAACCTCATGTGTAATATAGAGAAACGACTGTCTCTATCCAAGGATCCCTACACAGTACACGGTGCATCGATCAGAGGTCTGTAGCCCATGATATGGGTGTTTGAACATACCTGGTCAGAAAATAGGGGGTCCGGGCCCGGTCCGACCCGGACCAATACCCCCTGGGTGGGCCTGAACTGGGTCGACCCAACCCGAGTCAGGGTCCTGCCCAATTGGGCACGACCCAGCCTGGCTGGCGTGGCCCGGCCCAGCTGGCGCAGCCCAGCCTGCGGCTGGGTACGGCCCAGCCCGTGAGGCTTGCAGCTTAGATCGGAAGCCGGCCGCAGCTCGGTGCTGGTCGAGCGGGACACAAAGGGGGCGCCGCTGCCTGTTTGTGGAAACGGAGGACCCTATGGGGTCCACCCTAATGGTTGTTGGGGGGTTACTCCCCCCAATTCCATCGAAACAACCGACCGTGATGGCCGGCCATTGTGTAACCATAGGACCCCCTCGGGTTCCGCCTCCGGGTTGCGCCGGCAGCCGGCACAGCCGGCCACCCCATGGATGTCTGTTGCGGCTCTTGTTCAATAGGCGCAGTGCGACAGTGCCGCACCCCTCCGCTGTGGCCTTCTCTAGCCTTGGCCTTCCTCAGTTTTTCCGGCGCATCGAAACGACTTCGTGGTCCACCGCCACAGCCCCCTCCGACCGTGGTCCTCTTCATCCCCGCACAGTGCAATGACATTGTGCCGCCATCGCATCAAACTTAAACGATGATCAACAATAAATGGGGGGCGGGGGAATCATCCGTGTTTGTGCGGTCCATTCTTGTCCTGTTATGGAGATATCAAGCATCCAATCGTTAAGAAAAAAAATATCGTTAATAAAAACTTGATCAAAATTAACCCCTACCTCATGACGTGATCTGCAGAGAGGTGGCATCGTTCGTTGACGTTAGAAAGGTGACATCATCATCTACGAATTCTCCATGGGGGTGTCTCCTCCATTGATGGAGAACTGGGAAGCGTTCTTCATCGAGAAGGTTGTTCGTTCTTCATCGGAGGAAGATTTTCATCAATGCATTACACCTCTCCATCCAAATCCTCCTCACACAACAATTCTAACCAAAAATAAAATAATCTTCTCTTTATTTTATTTTACTTTTCCATTCATTTCAAAAACATGAAATTAAAACACTTAGTTAAATTTATTGAAATGGTTTAATAAATTAATTTATTGTGTGTTGGAGTCAATTAAAGTGGGAGAGGATGAGTTACTTAATTAAGATCAAGGGGTTTTCCAACATTAAACACAATGAGTTTAATGGGGGGTTTTATAGGTTTTAAAAAATGTGAAGGGTAGGGGCTCGTGCAGGCCTCGCCTCACATTTATTCTCAGATGGGTAGTTAGGATGCTAGTGAGTCCCACCCTAACTCCCCCATGTCGGATAAAACAACCTTAGTTAGAAACAAAACAGTACCTCAATTTTATTCACTTTTTATTTAATCCATTTTTTAACAACTCCTCCCAAGAAAACACGTCTTCCGTAAAGGTCTTCCTAAGCAATTTCCTTCGCTGCAGTTTCATTAGTGCCCTTGGATTTCAATTCTGTGTACCGGTTCAAAAGATAGCAAAAACCACTCGTTTGTTCCCTAAAAGAACCCAAGAAATACTTCGGATATCGATTTCGGGCACAATGATCCTTGGAATCAGGTGCTGTTAGAAACTACGTACTCGTAAAATCCCAAAGAATTAATGAAAAAAGATTCCTTGAAATTTACGGCTCTTTACAAACTATATCTAGGGAATTAAACAGTTTAATGATGAATGATTTTGTGTTGGTTGAGGGGAAAACATTATAGGATTAGCAGAAGAGAATGAGTTGTGGTGTCATTAGACACTAGGGGAGAACCATATAATATGGAAACAAAACTCATAATTATAAAAGAGGATACTAATAATGTATTGTTTCAATGATAGATGAGTCTCATTGGATTAAATAGAGAAATCTTGTAGTGCTATTATAGGTGTATGCACATAATATTGAATTTAAATATCAATAACCCTTTGAGGAGCTATAAAAGATATTTTTATAACATATGACAATTATTCAATGACTTTATGAAGTAATATTGATATATAATACATTTATAATTAAACTATAATTTTTCCCACATATGAAAATAATGATACTAAGAAATATAAGTGAAGGTAATGTTACATTTGATGTACACAAAATGTTATTTCATGGCCCATGAGAGATTATGATTTTGATGGAGGAAGATATAACCATGACAATCCAACATAATAAATTGAACCACAATGATGTAACCTAGGAAGAATAGAAAAGGGTCTATATCTAAGTTATGTAACAACATTTCCCAGTGAAAATAATTATGATCTAATGAAGTTGAAGTCTATAAATAGTATATTCCATCCAATTATTTTTAATTATTATCCTTTACAATGAATTTTATTAGATCCTTAGACCCTATTGTACTCTTTTTTCATCCAGGATGTCAACATTTATAATTCCAACAATTAATTAAGCTATGTAATCATATGTTTCATTATCATTTAATTCATATATTATTATTTTAAAATTTTCACTAACTTCATTAAATGGTCAAATAAAACACGGTTGAGCTTCCATCAACCATTAGAACCTCATAACCTAAGAGTTGAGGGATCAGTAGTAAATGGATGAGTGTTTATATTATCTATAAATTTCATTCATAAATATAATTTTTTTAGGAGTCACATTAAATATCTAATCCCTATCTTATTTATTAGCATGTATTAGAAAAAATATCTTTTGAAGGGATAGACTCAACAATGGTTCACCAAATTAAGCCATCCAAATTGGCATGGAAATTTATTTTGTTTTAATGATTAAAATTAGTGAATTTACATTGATATTATTCTTTAACCAATAGATTTAGATATGGTTATGTAGAAGTTGGGGAATTTTTTATAATAAATCGGTATCTATAAAACAATCATAAACCAAAATGATTCAACTAAATTTAATAATTAGAGAGTCAGTTATCTCTTATGAACCCATCCTTTGAAATTAATCCTTTAATTTGTTTAATTGAATTTTTTAAAACCATTTGAATTTATTTTAATTTTTTTTATCAATTTAAATTAAAATATTTCTTATAAACAATAAGTCCAAATCCATTATCTTAATAACCATACATATTCATCAAGGGATTGGACTCATTCATTTTATCAAATACATCTATTACTAAAAAACTAAAAAAATTAAAAAATGTAATACACATAGAGATATATAGATTTAACATTGTTTAATAATATGGAGATATATCCTTGGAGAATACACATGTATCACTAATATTATAACTAAATACCCAATCATATAGTAATCAATGGAAAAAATGATTATTCAATGGTAACTCCACACCAAGGGACACAACCATTACATGATTTTTATAGATAAACCATTTCTCATCCATTGTCTACTCCTATTTATCGTGACTCCATACATTTCTCCAAGGAAGTACTAATTATTATATTCATGTAAAGTATTCTTGAAAATCATCACATGTGATAATATAATCTGTTAGAAAATTCATGATATTATGTGATAAGTTCATTCAGATTATTTTATATATTTTTTATGTTATAATTTAGAAAAACCATTTTTGGGAGTTGAAAATGTGATCTCCAAAAGAAAAATCACAACAACAAAAAAAAATTCTTCTCATAAGAACTATATATTTCAATAAAACTCTATAAATCATAATATTTCATTAATATAAAACTAATATAAGTTGTAATATCTCATTTATGGGTCTATCACAATCAAATAGATATAAAAATGATGATAAATCTCTTTTATTCTCTATTTTCCTCTATATTTTTAATGTCTGTCCTATCCATCAGTTTTTTTTAATAATTTCAATGTTATTGTAATATCAAAGAACCAAATCAAAGATAATGATTTATTTATGTTATCATGATATTATTAATTCATTTATTGTGTATTACATTTAAATTTTCCTTCAAATTTAATCAAGAATTTCAAGTTATCTTTTATAATGATGACCCATGACCCTCTATAACATAGTGCAGTGAAATTATGAAATTATATAAATTGAAACAATATTATAGAGTAATTTTGTTCACAATAATGAAATTAATATAATTTCAATATCCTCCCAAAACCTATAACATAATATGTCCCACGAAATCATAAAATAAAGACCTAATGATTATATAAAACCATTCTAATTAATTCATTATAGTGTAATAATTACAATTATAGTGATACACGTTATTCTATAACAAATTTCTGCCTATTTTTGGATCATATAACTTTATTAATAATAAAAATTCATCTAAAATTATTCCTGATACTTTTTTCACAAACCCATCATGGGGTCACATTGTGAATTTATTTATCATTAACTAAATTAGTGCCTCTTTCGTATAATTTCATAGTTATTAATAAAAAAACAAACACCATCTATAGATTCAAATCACAAGTCCCCAGAATTATAGTTTAATATAATGTAATTTTAGCATGATTCCTTTTCATATTAAATACACATTATCCTATGTATTAACATTAATGGACCAAAATGAATATTTTTACAAAATTTAATTAGTATCCAACAAAATAATGATGTATTTTCACTCTTCGTGCTCTGATATTCCATTCACTAGTGAACTTGTTTTTAACATTTTCCCACCATATGATACAAGATTCAGGATATAATATTAAATCTTCTTGATGTAATATTTATTATTTTATCTAGATATATAACTATATAAAATTAAATGTGTAATTTCATAAGTGTTGAATGATTTTTTAGTATTTTAAAAAAATATCTCCCCACTAGTCCACACAATACCAAATATTCAAAAAAAATTCCAACTCAATAATATTCTAGGCATAACATTTCCATATAATTAGATCGGTTGTCAAAAAATATTATAGATGATAAATTTGAAAACAATATTAAACTCTTTTATGTGCCTCCATTATGGATTCAATAATATCTTAATTTATCTTATATGTATCAAAATACTAAATTCCTTCATAAATATATTCTTATTTAACCATACTTGATCCATAGTCTCCTAATTAATCAATTATCATGTATCTTTCATTGTTCTTCTAGAACCACCATGAATAATAATATATTTTTCCTTCTATTTGATAACCTCCTCCTGATGAAAATAATATTCAAGATTAATAATAATAATCACACATTAACATTAAAACTTATTTTTATAATAAATTTATTTATAATAAATCTTAAAAATAATTTTATAAATATTGAGTGATTTAATTTTTTGTATCTTTATTTTATATTGAAGAGCTTTTATTCAAGATTTTTTGAGTAATTAATTTTTTTAAATAAAAACTAAAAAATATAGTATGGATTATTTCATACTGAAAAAACGTGTGTTGATTAATAATATAAACTAAATTTACCCATTTAATACACAATATATAAATTTTAATGTCTCAGAATAAGATATTTATGATTGACGTATAATAAAATTATGTGTATTTTATTTAAATAAATGCAAAAGAAGTATATTGTGAACATTAAAAGAATAATTTTTTTAATATTTATTAGTATTAAATCATATTATTTAGTAAGATAATAATTTATAAAAAAATCAAATAAATATTCAATGATTCAATCACAACTTATTATTTTTATGGTTTTATTCTCCCATTAGAATTATAAAATGATTGATGAGATGAAAATGTTCTAAATTGGTATTATCGACCTATTATGTCTCCCCACACCAATGTGAAGGATTTATGTTGTAGGGTTGAAGTTTTTTTTAGGTCCTCAGTTATATTTGGTTGTGTTGGAGATGAGTAGAATATGTGTGGAGGACTCTAGTTCTCATGTAAGTAGCTATGGAGAATTCCCAATGAATCATGAGATGAAGCATATTATAGGTTCAAAAGTGAAAATCCTAGATGATGGGGTTCCCCCCAATGCATTTTACTCATGCGTATTATGCCGTGAAGAGGAAGATTATGGGTAGTTAAAAACTGATATCCTGAAAAATAGAAATTTTTTAAACCCAAGTGTTGGAGCCCAAGATGAAATTTTAGGACCTGAATGTGGAATATTAAAACATAGATAACATGGGGTGGAAACTAGTGGGATATAGTATTGGAATGAAACATGTTTGGGATATAGTCTTAGAGAAATTTGTATAATTGGAAGAGTTTGACATATTGGATATCGATTTATTCAATGAGGATGAGAAATGAGTAGATAGAGAATTTCATTTTTCACTATAATATGAATATAACTTCCAAGTTAAAGAATATCTATGTTAATGACTGAGTAAAGGAAAAATGTTCTTGTTGACTTGGAAAAATTTCTAATGACTATAGAGAAGAGAACCTGAAGGACTATTATATCATACCCATCATAATGAAGTTGAGATCAATAGAAAATTATTATTCCAAAATGATCCAATATGTAAAACTAGTAAAAAGTCCAACGAGTCATTGAGGGATACATCATTAGAGTGGTTTTTATAACTAGATACAAGGGTGACAATGTTCAAGGAAAATGGATGAGAGGAATAGGTACATAAGGATTTGTTTTACCCAGCTAACATCTCTAATAATATGAAAGGTATCTATGAAAAGTTGGAATGGTTTCTATATAAAAATTTAAAAAATCCACGAATATTAAGATTGATCAGTCACTAGAGGGGGAAATTAATTTTTGGAGACAATTTTTCCATCATGGACACAATGATGTTTAAGGAAATAGTTTAAATCACATATTGATGTTAGTATTCTAGTATTTGATTAAGACATTTTATACCTTGTTAATTACCTCATAGTTATTGATTTCACACATTAATTATTGAATACAATCTATATATTCAATAAGTATTAAATTATTTACTGCATCGTCCTTTTCATGTTGGTTATTTATAACTGTAATGAAAAATACAATTATTTTACTTTATCATGACTGCAATTATATAAAAGGTGTGAAACGCCCATGGATATTTATTTATCACATCATTTATTCTATAAAAACTCTGAGAAAGGTATGAAATTTTAATTATAATGTAGGTTATATAATAACTGACATGAAATAGAAAAAACACCATCTTTTTCACATCAGTTATTTAATAACCCATATGATAATGTTTAATTTCCACATTAGTAAGATAATAACATACAAGAACATAAAATTCCAACTACATTATAAAAATATTTTTTCTATAAACAATGTCACAAACCACAATTTTTTATGAATTATTTGTTTGAATAATTTTTGTGCTATTCAATCTCATGAATGAAGACTTGTTTCTCTAACATGTTAGACCTAACCCTTGATTCTTTTATATGGTATACTCCAATCTTAGATTTCCATCGTTATGCATCCCACAGTTTCTTCAAAACTCATTATCACTCATCTAACATCCTTTTCTCCATCTGTTATCCTAACAAACTGATCCTCTCTTTCGGGGGTTCAATTGCATAGATTCCTTAACATTCTATTTTTTTATCTCATGGACCCAAATATTACATTACCATCTTCATAAACACTAAGGATTCATTACACTCATAATTATTCTTCTAAATATAGATCTATTCAGCTCAAATAATTGATTACTATATTTATATACCTTAGTTATCTGTTGATTTATGTGAAATGGTTTTTGGATTTAATTATTTCTTAATGTTTTATGCTAGATAAAAAATTCCCACATTATATATTAATGTTCTGGTGATTCTACTATATGGAAATGTTTTTTTGTTGTATCTTTTTATAGATGTCTATACCACATCACATCTTAAATTTCAACATTTAATATTATATTTTTCTTATATTGATGATGGTTTTTGAACCACTCATTATTTAAGAATTCACTTCTATGCATATGGATAAATCTCAATCAGTGTTATGCATTTATTAGGGACTTATTAATCTTAAAATGCATTATATACATACATTGTAATTTTCATATAGTTAAAAATACAATATCATAAAAGTGTTGTATATTTATATGAACATTATTCTTATGAAGTGATCATATTATTATCAAAAAAAATAATATATTAAATATCCAGTCTCAATATTATGAGTCACTATAAATAAAATGTTTAAATTATTGGTGAATACATAATAATAATTTTCAATTAGTTCTATAACATATATTTTTAATATTCTGATTGATATATGTACAATTATGACTCTGTTTGCACTAATTAGCCCATTTGGTAAAAATGATAATAGAGTTTTCTCTTGTTTCTATCCCTATTAATAATTTAGGTTACATTAATTTAAAATTTTATAGTATTAATAAACATTATAGGTAGAGTTTTTCAATGTTATATTTTCATGGAATTACACATGCAACACATGGTATTCACATTAAAAGCATTTAACTCCCCATTAATATGGATTTTTATTATATCATTTGAACTAGACTGAA
The DNA here is from genome assembly GCA_963277665.1 of Viscum album. Classification (NCBI taxonomy): domain Eukaryota; kingdom Viridiplantae; phylum Streptophyta; class Magnoliopsida; order Santalales; family Viscaceae; genus Viscum; species Viscum album. The sequence continues at coordinate 824,829,509 of OY728162.1, forward strand.
ATATTTAAAATGTGTGTTGTTAGTGTGTTACATTCAAATACAAAATGTTCCCATATAATACCTTGTATGTAATATAAATTTCAAAATTTATATAATACAATATGTTTAAATCATATAATAATATATATATATATATATCTGTGTGTTTAATGCATTACAAATTCAACATTGTGTTGTTTGAACTCTACTATACGGATATATTATAAAATGAATCAATGTTTCTTCTAATTATTAATGTTTTTAATGAAAAAAAATGTAAAATATCTATAATAAATATTCAAGTCAAATTGGAAAACATACACTTGATTTCAAATTTATTTAATAATATTCTATTCCATGTTTCATCTAATTTCATTCAGAAGAAAATTATAATTTACACAATGGTATAATGGTATTCTATTTTTTAAATTACTTTAATATAATTATTTTTATTATTTACTACCAATATTTAAGCTTCTATTTCATTATTTCGTTGAATTTAGAATTATACATTTCAATGCATTCATTTTTTAAAAATTTGAAACTTTTATTACATTAAAATTGTGACATCTTTTATATATGGTTACTTTATTTCTATTTGATTGTTTTATAATCATTCCTATTGAAATAAAATTTATTCTCCAGTGTTATTAACTTTTTAAACATTATATTCACTATTGGTGAAAATCATTGAATAATTTTAATAATGAATTATATAAAAAGTGTGTATTATTTATTATCATTGATTTAATCTATAATCCCCCCTATTACTCAATTATATCACCACTATATTTTTCTTAAAAAATATTTATTTATGAAATATATTATAGATAATAATGAGTTAGAGTTTTATTATGGATCATTGAATAAGTAATGAATATGAGTATGGTGTTGATGTGTTTTTTGGAATTTCTCAAATGATATGTTTCAAACAATGATATGGGTTTTCATACATGCATTAAATGTTAAGATATTCTAATGTTGAAAGGTAAAGAGTTCAAATATCATTTAATTTGTAATGGTCTTAATCCAAGTTACATTCCTTTGATTTTTCATGGTGAAACTAGACAGAATTTTAAATATATTAATGATGGTGCATTGAATTATGATAACCATTATCAAATTCAAGAAATGATTCATTATAACGAAGAGGAGTTAATTGCGAAAGAATATAATGTTCAACATCTAAATGGGGATATTGAAAAACCATCATATTTGGGTTGTATGAAATTGACATTTTTATTATTGGTTTTAATATTTATTAACATAAATACGAGAGATGGATGGAGTTACAAGAGTTTTATTTAGTTTCCATAATTTATTAATGATATTTTTACTGAAGATAGTTATCTTATTTGTTGAAAGTGTAATGTAATGAAAATAATGTGCCTAAATCCTTTAGTGTAAAAAAACATACCAACCAAAATGATTGTGTTCTATGCAGGAAGGAATTTGAATTTATATTAGGGTATCCTAAATGTGTGATGTTATGGTATAATTTGAATGAAAAATCTTATGATTTTTTTGCAGTTATAGAGACCCCTTCCACATTATATTTTTATCTTCCTATAATTCCTTATTTGAATCATTTTTTTTTATTTTCACATGTTGAAATTTTTTTAATTTTGAATGGATATGAGTAGATATTTGATGGATAATTATAGAATCTAGTTGAAATTTCACACTAGATTAAAATTGATCATCATTTCACTACATTTATAAGTATTGTTAGAAATATAATAAATTGACAGTGCATGGATTGATTGAAGCCATATCTAAGACTTATTAGTACACATAGTTCATGGCCTCTTTAATTGGTAATTTAAATCTCACATCAAGAATTTTGTATGAAGTGCAAATATATCATGTAGATATTAATTATCTATGGAACAAAACATCCCAAAAATTATACTGATGATTTCTTATCATCATTAATTGATGATTTGAAACATTTTTTTGGAGGAAGGTATTAGGGTTATTTATTCTTATAAAATGAAATATTTTTAACTTCATTAAATGATTGTGTTCTCTATAAATAACATAACTGAATATATAATTTTTTTGGATACATAGTTAAGGGGAATATATCATTACCAATTTTTAAATAATGGACTTCATATTATAAAGTGTATCGTGGAGGAAAAATTGTATACATGTATAATTTAAAGTTTTTTCATTGTATCACTCTTATATAAGTTTCAAAATGAATTAAATGGATCACATTAATTTCATATTTCTCTAATACCTTTATCCACTAATATGAATACATATAGGGTGAAAAACATTGGCATGATAGTCAGAAAGAAACAATAATTTCGCAATGATAGAAATATTTGGAAGAAACAATCAATAGTTCATGATCTACCATAATATATATATCATGAGGTAAAACATAATATTTATTTCATGCACCCTGAGAAGAATATCTTGGATATTATTAATAGAAAATTATTATGTTTTAAAGAAATACTAATGTTTCGTTGAATGCAAGATTGAACTTATTGTCATGGAGAATACATTTTGATATAGCTCCCACTTCTAATGTAAGTAAAACATTCATACCCTCGTATTTTCATACATTATAAAAGGTATAGAATTATATTATCTCTGTATGTTCATGATAACAAAGATCCATGGAATTATTATTCAAATGTAAATATTTTTATATATTTAAGGGATTTGAAATTGAGTGTTATGAATTCTAAAGATTATAACATACTGATGCAATAGCTCTTTCCAATTTCATTATTTGGAATATTTATCATCTATGTCTGTATGACTACCATTAAGGTGTGATAATTTATCAATTCAATTTTCAATAAGGTGATTAATCTGAATGCATTAAACAATTTAGAGAAAGAAGCTGTTTTTAAATTTTTTTGATTGGAAATGTATTTTCCTCCATCTTTTTTTTGATATAATGGTTGTGTAACATATAGTTTTGTGTGAGAAATAAATCATTGAGGGCCTATATATCTACATTGGATGTATATTTTTTAAATATATATGACTATATTTAAAGGTTTTTTTAAGAATCCATATCGACCTAAAGCCTATATTCTTGAGAAGTATATTTCTACGGAAGATTTGTAGTTTTTTACAAGCAACTAGTCTATCGGGGATCACATTGGTTTTCCTACATCTCACCATGAACGAGTTAATTATCAAAGAAATGGGATCTATGGAATTAAAGATTAATATTTAACAATTTTAACGATAAAGAATGTACATTTATAAATCATAAATAACATAGATGATTCTTAGTCATATATAACATTTCATATTAATTGGTTAAAACAATGTCATCAAAACAAGAATGATATGTGTATTTTGACTGAGTATAACAGAATATTTTTTCAATGGATTAAAGAGACCATTCTTGATGTATCATATGAATGAGAAACATGTATATGGTTAGTGGATGGTCCATGTTTAAATTTGATAACATTGCTCGGGTGTGAAATTAAGAGATATACATTTCATATGTAATATTAGTACAACAAAAGTTTGGTTTAGAATAATAGTGTATTGGTGTTCATATAAGTATTTAATTTTTCAAGTGACAAAGACCAAAAACCAATTTCTACATCAAAGGCATATTATGGAGTCGTTGAAGAAATTTCGAAGTTTGATTACATTAAATTTCATGTTCCACTGTTTAACTGCAAATGTTTAATCACAAAAAATAGTGCCAGACATGTTGAATTTGGAATAACAATTTTTAATCAAAATAGATTATAATACCCATCTTTTCCATATATAATGGAAGCACCTGAAAACCAAATTTATTATGTTCCTGATCAATCCGATATGTAGTGGTCAATTTTTTAGCAAGGGAATAATAGTATATTAGTGATGATAAAATTGATGAAGATGATGTTTTATATGAGATCCGTACATCCATGCAAATATTAATACATAATACTGATAAACATTAAATAGGCATGTTTTATGCCATATGGAATGATCTTGATGAAATAACTTCGGGAAAAAAACCATCAGTACATTCCAAATATTGTTGGAAACAATTTTTTATTTCTTATTTAATTTTAAAAATTATTAAAATATTAGATATTTTGTATTTATTTTCATTATTATATCTTGTATTACAAGTAATAATTTATATTGTTTCTTTATAATAGTTTTTTTATTTATCCAAGTTCACCCTTAGGTAATGTATCTATTAATTTATTTTTTTGAAAAAAAATAATATTAAATATAATATGTTAAATAGAAACAATAATATATTATAAGAGTATATTAAAAAATTATATTTTATGTGAAAAAAATGAATTATTATGTTGGAGAATTTTTACTATTAAAAAACCATTTTTGGACTTGTTTTCACTCCTTTATATTGAATTTCTTATCTCATTAATGTTGTTAGCATTTTAATTAAATATATTAAATATAAACAATAATATGTTAAGTTCATTTTATTTTACATTTTTGTTTGATAATTTTTGATTTTTTATTTAAATAAATATGTAACCATTGGTTTTTTAGATTTGTGTACTAAATTTTTATTAGTTTTATTTTTTGGATAATGAAAGATCAATAATCTGATCATCCACATACTTCTAGAGATTATCATAATCATTCCTCTATGGAGGAAGGTACCAATGATTTTATTGATGAGACTTATCCATTTTTACAATATACATATAATTATATGGGGGAAATTAATATTTTTAGGGTTAATAAATGTGACAATACACATTTACCAAAATTATTATTTTCCCATATCAAGGACTAGATGATATCTGAATAATTTGATGATAATGTTATTCCAAGAGTTCCAAATTCGAAACCATTCATGTGTTACGTAACAGTTCATGGTAATAGAAAATTTAGTAATTTGATTAACGTTTGGTGATGTTTTAAAAAATTGACAATATATCACTTGTGGGAGACCATTTTGTTATGTAAATTGGTTATTATTAAACATATCTTGAAATATTGATTGTAATACATGTTTTCCCCATTTCCTATTATATTACATATGATATACCAGATACTGTAGAAGTTATAAGGAAATTTTTATCACTAGATACAAGAATATTGATGGATTTTAAATTAAAATTTAGCTAAAATTTCATTTTTGGGAATAGAAAACATCATAATCCATGTGATATATATCAATTAATATATGAAGATACATGGAAGAAATTTGATGAAAGTAGAGATGAAAGGAAATTTTTTTGTATGTGAAATGTTTCATTTGGATGTTTTTGAATATAGATGATCGTATAAATGAATTATTTATTCTAAATTATTAGTAATCGAGGAAATATCGTCTAGAGTTCCAGTCTTGAAATGTATACCCTGATGATTTATCTGAAGGAGGGTATATGTTTTCAGAAGAAAAAATAATGGGTAAAAATTTTCAACTACTATGATTTTAGACATCAAGTTCTAAAGAGGATGGCTCTCCTTCTCTCAATCTAGACATGAAAAATAGAAGACGTATCAGATAAATAAAAAGGAAAATATATTACAAAATATTTGAGGGTTTTACCTGAGTGTATTTTATGATGTTTTCTTTATTAATTTATTTATGTTCAATAAGTTATTTATATATTTTGATTCATTATGGATTTTTTCACATATTTTATACAAGATTCTATTAAGGCTTGGAGAACAGTTTGTGTCTTTGTAGATGAGTGTAGGAGGGATATTTCATTTACAGCATTGGGAAAGCAGAAAAAATTAGGTCATGTTTGAGGACACCCAAATAGTGTATCGGTGAAATAAGGGATTCCATGTTCTAAAGCTTCTTCAATAGATGATGTTTTAAAAAATATAAACATTTAGGGATGAAGATCAATATATTCATGAGACGATGGAGGAAATGGTCAGAGCTTCGATACAATTGATGTTTGTAGACATGCAAGGTCAATTTTAGATAGTTGATTCAACTCGTCACCTTCCTCCAACAGCTCCCACTCCTCCACCTCCACCGATATACCTCACTTCTTCTTATAATACTATTACACCCATCATTCACACCATCCTTGTTGTTGGGATTTATATATCGATGATCCCCATAATCATATTGTTACATATGGGATGATATTTTTTATTGGTGATACCATTCCTTATCAATAGATAGAGATGAAGTATGATAAGGTCACTATATAAGATATTATAGATAGATCAACATGAATTATATTATATATATATGAGGTGAGTACAATTGTAAAAATTATCGACAACTTTCTATTTTATCCATATAGACTAGTTTGATATATTACCAAGGAGGTATGTGAATATTTTATCTTTTTTTTTCATTTTCAAATTAATTGTTTTTTAAATTATTTTTTTTATCTAATTATTATTTTAATACATTGAAGGTAAATAAATATTATATTAAGAATAACGAATAAAAATTTTATGACTTTAGATACAAATTCTACAAGTCTATGTAGATTTTTGACATATTCAAATTTATTATTGGATGTATATGAAATTCAAATTAAAGTTATAAATAATGGGAATGAAATGATTATGGAACTTTTGGAAAATGATATGATAGAGCTTGTAACTGTAGATTAGTTGGGCATCAATATTATGCATCTTTTTTCCAAGTAATTCTTTAAATAATTATTTTTGTAGATTTAATTTATTTAAAATTTATAGTTATTTATGATTTTTATTTTGGTGTCATTATACAATTTGTAAAGATCATGACAGGATATAAGTATATGTTTTTATTGACCCATAGTATATTTCACCTATAGCGAGGATAATTATTGATGTAGATAGAATAGTTTATATGGATCAATGATTTCAATAGAAATAAATTATTCAGTGACATATGATTCTTTATATTCAAAAGTATTTAACAAATATCTCAAAAACAGTTATATATCCATTAGTAAAATAACCAATAAAATAAAACTTCCATTCATATCAATGTCTATTTGATTTTGGGTGTTTTCTTCTTAGTGAGAAAAAAATTACTAGATATGTTATATCTATGGTGATGTGCAAGAAAATATGATGAAGGTATTAGAAATTTTATTTTTAATTGTTAGATACTTGTTTATATTATAATAAATCTTAATTTTAAATTATTTATATTATTTTCTAATTGGGAATGGAATTTTATTTGAGAGACAATAATAAAGAAGATCACCCTAATCCAATATGTAAAATAAATTGTGGATTTTCATTTAAAATTAATAAATTTTAGATATATAGCATAAAATATTATTTTGAATAGAAAAAATCATTTAAATAGAATTTTATAAACAATAATTCTTTATGGAAAGTGGATACTATGTTCTAATGTTTATTTAAGAAATAATTTCACCTTTTACAATTATAATGTCCTAGAAGGATATATTTCTTTATAAACATTTCATTAACATTTCATTCATTTTATTCAGAATGCATTCTAAATTATATGATTTTAATTTGTATCTTTCAAATGATCATATCCCTTATATTTCATAGGAGTTTTGAGATGTAAATATTAAATGTTAAAAATATTTCCAATGTTTTATTGTAATTTAATTTATTTTTTTATATATTATAAACAAGAATGTTATAATTTTATGTGTATTTTGTTGGTTGTTTTTTGTGTTTTACAACTTGTTATATAATTTTTTTTCATATATTATTCCTAGTTTCAATTCATGTCTACTGGGGAGAGGAAGAATCAAAATAATATTATAAAAAAGTATATTCACATCAGTTATCAAATAACCAATTCAAAAAAGCATTCTATATATGTTATTTAAATTGGTTATTTAAAATTAATAATGTTTTTTATGGATTTGAGTCTTTGATATTTTCATTTTATAGTTTATTTCAATAATTAATTTTTGGGTGACATTGAGGATATGTTTATTGTGATTATTCTAAGATAAGACAATAATGTTGTTTTATTTGGAAATTCCAAAACACAGAGTTTGTGTATAATACCTTCCGTATGGGTTTCTTCACAATGGTTTATTGAACTACTTTCCATTTATTGAAATAATTAGGAAATAATTGTTTTATGAATTAAGTGTCATAATATTTATCATTTTTTTCTAAAACATATCATAGTATATATTTTTTTAATAATTATCAAAATATTTTATAGTTGTTTATAAGGATTTGAAGACAATCTGTTTTATAAAAATAAAATACATATTTTTTTAAATTTAACTGTTTTAATTATTTTATTATGTGTCTAATTTTTTATCACATAATTAGTCTTTTGATATAGGAATCATATTATATGTGATTTGTTTCATAAAAAATAAACATGGTATATATTAACCATTTAAATATACAAAATAAAATTCACAATGATTTTATTAAAAATAATTAAAGGAGTTGTGCATTAAATGAACATAAAACACTTGTTCGATGACACTATGTAAAATAAATAAAACACATGTGTTTCATTTAATATAAATGATTATATATTATTTTAAATTATATTATTCACTACATGAGGTGTGTAAAATGTAAATAAAAAATAATGATAAAACCTCTCTCTAGATTCTCTTCTGAACATGAATTCAAAAAATTAAAAATAATTAATCTTGTGAAATCTCTTGAAATAAGGATTCTAAAAATATAATACATTTCATTTGAACTAATTTGTATGGACTTAAAATCTCAAATTGGAATTTGAGATTAAATATATACACTTTAAGAATATCCTCAATCTATAAATTTGATTGATTTAATATGGTTCAGTTACATACATTACTATTTAACTCTGTTTTGACATTTATTTCTTATCAAAAGTAATAAAATAGAAGAGGTAGGAGAAGGACTGAATTTAAAGACATAAAATAAGCTCAATATATATAAATATATATATATTTATATTTATATTAACACATATACTTATTATTATATTAATATATATATATATATTAATATATATATATATACATATATAGTTATATTTAAATATTTATATATTTGTACATATTTTAATATATATTTAAATCTATTTATTTATATATATTTATATATATTTATTATCAATATAGCATTTGTAAATTAATATATATTTATAAGACCATCATTAAATACATTTATTAAATATGTTTTTTGTGTATATATAAATATAAAAATATATATATACATGCATACATACATACATACATACATACAACACACCCACATATATACATTATATATGTGTATCTGTAAGTAAAATGTTGTATATTTATATATATTTACATATACTATATATTAATATATATATATATATAAATATGTTATAATATATAAATAATATATCTCATTCTGTTAATATAGACACACACATATAGACACACACACACAAATTATATAGGTATATAAAAATTCATATATTTTTATTTTAAATAAAATGTATATTATATTTTATTTAAATAATATTAAATGTTGAGAAATATATATTATATGTAAATATGATTATTATTTATTTTGAAAATTAAAATTATATGTGTGAATATCTAAAAAATATGTTTTTATTTTTATATATTTGAATATAAATAACAGTATATAGAAAACATGATAAAATTTCAATTCCATAATATCAATATGAATATAATCCCTGGAAATAAATTCAGCCCTGACAAAAAAAAACTTATAACGGAGATCCTTTCACATGTTTTATTAGATTAATATATATTTTTGTATATATTGTAAACATGGATGTTTTAATTGTATATGCGTTTTTTTGTTATTTCTTTGGGTTTTCTACTTGTTTTCTATTGGTTTTTTTCATATTTTATTCTATTTTTTATTAATGTCTACTAAATAGGGGAGAAATAAAAATTAAATTATTAGTAAATGCACTTTCGCATCGATTATCAAATAACCAACGTGAAAAACCGTTATATATTTCTTCTCCATATCGATTATTCGAAATTAGTGATGTTTCTTGATGGATTTGAGTCTTTAATATTTTCATTTTATAGTTTTTTTTTTCTATATTTAGTTTTTTATTTGTCTATTTAGATGGTTTTTTTATGATTATTCTCTATTAACACTAAAAATGACCTTTTTTTGGAAATCTAAAAAAATAGGGTTTGTGGATAATAATATCCATTGGGGTTTATTCATTATAGTTTTATTGAACTACATTTAATTTATTAAAATGGTGAGGAAATAACAGATTTATGAATTAAGTGTTGTGTTATTTCTCAATTGTTTTAATCATATATTCCTATAAATTTTTTTGCTATGATCAAAATATTGTAAAGTTATTTATACGACAATGAAGACAACCTGTATTATAAAAATAAAAGTTAAAAAATTATTATTTTAAAAATTAATTGTTTTAATTACTGTTGTTATCTGTCTAATTTTTTAACACTCACTTAATTGTTTTTTATACGTCTCATATTATATGTTATGTGTTCCATAAAAAATAACCATTGTATATATTAATCATTTAAATATATATAATAAATTTATAAATGATTTTATTAAAAATAATCAAATTATATATTTTTTAATGAACATAAAATACATTTTTTGATGATACCATCCCAAATAAGTAAAATAGATGTTCTTATAAATAAAATTACCTCAATAGATATATTATATATATAAATATATTTATTCATATATTAATATATATATATATACATATTAATATAAAATAATAGAAAACAATGCTATTGCCACAGAGTAATAGACACAATTTTATAAGTCTGTGGATATATCATAATTTATAGAAAAACTTCTATTAAAAATGTGGCTAAATCATAGTTTAAAGACACAATTTAAAAAAATATGTATCTTTGTTTTTTGAGAATATATTAGACTCCTCCTCCCCACTGTATATGGTGCCTTATTCCTCTCCTCCCTGACCCCTCGTGACCATATGTATAATTGTGTCCTCATCCCTCTTGGTAGACCTCACTTCTCGACGTGACTTATCCTCTCGTTTTCCCTCCCCCGCCCTCATGACTTCTCCTCTCTCGACGACATCCTCTACTCTCGGTCACGACATCTCCTCTCATCGGTGACCCTTCTTCCCTAAAGGACTCCACGTCTCTCCTCTCCAAATTCATCATCCCCCAATGGTTCCCGAATGGCCTTCGCAACACTACCACATCCTCATCCCCCTCACGATGATGCCCATCACTACCACCAAATGAGGCAACCATGTATCCTTCATGGTAATAATTGACCTCTCAAGAAAGTCCATGTGGAATTCGTTCTTGATATTTGATAGTCTCCTCCATCCAATAAAACCCATCATGATCATGATTTTAGGCATGTTAACATCCCCCATTCATCATTTATTTTCTGTAACATTGCGCTGCATTTTGAGGCAATGAAAATTGTTCACGTATCCCCCTATTTTTGGGGGAGTTTGATTTAAAGCTTACATCCAGGTATGGGATTCTTATTCTATTTTATTTTTTGCATCTGAGAAACTACCATATTTTAGTTTTCCTTTAGGTGGATGGAAGGATTATCTAATGAAGGAAATTATATAGCATTAAATGAATTTTAAGGTGATGTAGTGTTTTTACATGTATTTCCAGTTTATTATTATTTATATGTGATTATTATTTCTCTGAAATTTAATGTTTTATTATGGGCATATTGTGATTTTTTCGATATAGTTTAAACCTATGGTAGATTTGGAGTCCTTATTACCATTTTTGTTTTAAACCAACACTCATAAAAGCATAAGTACTTATATAAGTATAATAAATTCGTGTGTGTGAACATGGATTTTTTGTGCAAATACTTGTGAATATGATGATGAATTATTGAGATAACTAAGCTGTCATGACCCAAACCTACTCGGGATCGAGCCGCAACTACCCCAAGCCCGCCTCTGTTGGCCAGGGGCTGGCGACCGGTGTCGAAGGCACAATAACTCGGGAGGCCTTTTCCTATGTACCTTTACACACACACGCAACACACTCAATGAAAAAGTGTCGTGTAAAAGAGAAAGGACATATAAATAAAAATGAAAAATGCTTTAAATAAACCACAAGTGAATTGACCTCTAACAGTACAAAGTACAAGCTGAAAGTAAACTGAAAAGAAAAGGGGAAAAACACGCGCCCAACCAAAAATGCCACAACCCGGCAACAGGTCAAAAAACATCAAACAGCTGGGAGGGTCCCACAACTGGAGCCCGACAACGACCACCGCACATGGTCCAAGCTCCCAGCTCCTAAGATCCTCCGACGTCATGACCATCCTATCTGTCGTCTGTAAGGGCACACCAAGTGCGGGAAAGCCCAAGCAGGGGTGAGTATAAAAATACTCAGTAGGATACCACAATGGCTCGAGGGAGAAACAAATGAGGTACCGAATGGTGAACAGTAGAGCGAACAAGAAATGTAAAGGAGTTCAACAGAGAGTGCATTAAAGAGTATCAATAGAGAGTCCAGCTCAACCCAACAATAGGAAAGAAGGTAGACTCATCCAGATGCAAGGAGCTGGAAACAGTGAGAAGATGATCTTCCGGTCAAGTCTTCGCTACCTATAGTAGGAGGGTTGACTCATCCAACCATGAGAAGCTAGACATGAAAATCATGTGGCATACCCCGTGCGTCTTCTCCTCTCCTGGAAGGAGAGTAACCAAACCCAAGAAGTAGGTACTGAAAGAAGGTATATAAATGACCAGAAGCTCAATTAAGAAGCCCGAACAAGGTTGTAAGGGGATCTCCATCCCGTAGCTCAGCCTAAGAAAGTGAGTAGCCAACAGTACCAGAAGTAAACACAATCGATGACCAACTTCCCAAGTGTCTGCCCCGAACTACAAGTCAAGGGGCTCAAATCACCGCACCTCGACACTATCTGCTTTGGGCGGCAGTGACTCACCCACATGGTTTTAGGTCGCGTAACATGGACGCGTCTCGGAAGGGAAAGAGCCCCTCGTACGTGAGAGTTCCGAGTTTAGTAAAACCACACCTCATCACTGCCCCGCAGTCGAGAGGTCTCCTCAAAGTCAAAGTTGTCACATCACTGACTCGTACAAACAAGGGTCCTGCTCTGGTAGTCATGGAGTAAAGACCCAGACTAGACTGGAATAATGGACTGAGTATGAAATATAAATGGGTGACCCACTACCAGCCCTGCTGGAGTGTAATTCATAATAAGATATCAGGTGACCCACTGCACAGCCCTGCTGGAGGGTAAACCCTAATACATCATCAGGAGACCCACTGCCCAGCCCTGCTAGAGGGTAGACCTGGAATAAGTCGATAGGTGACCCACTGCCCTGCCTTACTGGAGGGTTAACCTGGAACTAGACGATGGGCGACCCACTGCCCAACCCTGATGGAGGGTAGACCCTAAGAGGTCGTCGGGTAACCCACTGCCCAGTATCTGCTGGAGGGTAGACCCTATGTGGTCGTCGGGTGACCCATTGCCTAGTCTCTGCTGGAGGGTAGACCTAAGTGGTCATCGGGTGACCCACTGCCCAGTCTCTACTGGAGGGTTGACCCTAAGTGGTTGTCGGGTGACCCACTGCACAGTCTCTGCTGTAGGGTAGACCCTAAGTGTCGGGTGACCCACTTCCCAATCTCTGGTGAAGGGTAGACCTTAAGTGTAGGGTGACCCACTACCGAGTCTCGGCTGGAGGGTAAACCCAAAAATTCATTGAGCAACCCACTGCCCAGTATCTACTGGAGGGTAAACACGGAACTGCTCTGGCCATCCCAACTGGCTGGTACAACACTGGCCAACCGAACACAGAGTGGGTATCATGAAACCACCCGACTCTGGAACAAAACCAGGGGAAACTACTCAACCCTGGTGATAAAATATCGGGAACCTAGAGACCCACTACATCGAGAGAGATCAAAAGTACGCAAAGAAGAAAACAGAACACACCTGGGGCCCACACGACGTGTGGCCCCAAGTCAACCCCAACCAAGCGCACAAATGTTCTCAGGTACCAACATCAACATGTACCTCCTAGTGTTATCACGTACTCCCAGAGTATGCCATGTCTCCTGCCAAAAAGGCTAATGTGCACACAGAACCCAACATCAATGCGAAGGCGTGGATGTAACAACTCTAACTTGCCACCTCAACGGATGAGGCATGACCAAAAACTTCTCTTTAACCACCAACATCACTATCCCAGGAGTGCACGTGATCACATTCCAAGGGTCCACTACAAACACAGTAGAAGAACCGCCACCAGGGCACCGTTCATATTTCCACATTTAATAAGATCGCGTATGACACTTAGCTCGCCTGAACAGATTACACTATTGTAATCCCCACAAAAAAACACGCGAGATAGACTAGTAACTCGCCCAAAACAGTCAACCGGTGAAAAAGGTATTATTGATCATATCCAAACCATGTGGGGCCCGCACCCTGACTCCGATACTAGTTGGCTGAAGATCGTCATCGCAATGCTCTCAGAAAAATATGCCGAAACGACTACTCAAATTCCCCAAATGGACGCTTGGTGAAAATGGCGCGAAAACACTGCACAATGCTCAAGAGACGGCCCGTGGGCCCACGCCTCAACTCCGGCTTCGACTCCTGATACCACGCCGGTCAATTTTCCCTTGATTCTAGGGTCAAAATGCCGTTGACGGCGCCTGAAACGAATTCCAAATATAGAAGCTGCAACTCCCCGCGTTATACGCAAACGGGTACCCCATGGGGCCCACACCATGGGCCCGAATTCAAGCGGGTGAATTTCACCATTGGAATCCCCTCGGAAAACACTCATAAATGAGTACTCAAATGCCCCAAATGGATGTCGGGTGAGAAAGTGGAGTTTCACCGTAAAACGTGCGAACTAACCCATAGGGGGCCCGCACCTCTTCTCCAACCTAAACGCTTTGGAAAGCTTCTCAAAAAGTCTGCACGAGGACTGGGGTCACGCTGTCGCTGACGGCGCGCCAATCGAACATCCCTTGCGGGAGTTAGGTCTGATGCAGCAATTAATTAATTAATCAAATGATTAATTAATAGTTCGCATAAATCGTTTTATGCCACCAAGCAACGAAACCAAACCACAGGGGCTCCGAACCAACATTGGAAGTGTCGGCTCAGCTCTAGGGCCCCTGCACCTCTAACAGCGCTCAAAATAGACGTCAGATGAGTCTGCACTGCCTAAAACAAGAACCCCAAGAGAAACATTATTCCACTTAAGGCACGCGTCGTGATACCGAACACCCTTCCTGGGAATTAAAATTTCCCTAAAAAATCTCAAAACGTTCCCATCGATCCCAAGAATGCGTCTCCATATACGGCACACAAAACGGACGCTTGTAGCGGAAAATACGGGCGTCTGAAACCTAAGGGGCAAGGCCCCTTGGGCTGGACCGGCCGGTCCGCCCGGTCTAGGCCGGCCCAGCTCGCCACGCCTGGCCAGCGGCTTGGCTACGTGGGCCGGAAGTGGACCAGGTTTACCGCATGGCCGACTGGATGAGGCCGGTCACTGCGCCACGACCCGCACGACGTGGGTTGTGCTCCCCCGTGGGGTCGCATGCCGCGACCCCTGTCCACCGTGGAGCGTCGCGGGCGTCCTCCGCCTGTAGCCTGAAGCGTGGCCGCCGTGCTGAGAGTCGCCGCCTCCTACCACCGTCAAGGCTGCTCGTGCCGACCGCCCTTATGTGGGACCCCCGACACTAGAACCACCGCACGCCGCCGCCTGGGCCTCGCCGGACCGCCGGAAAACCCCCAAAACTCCCGAAATTCTACCAAGCTTCGCTAGACCGATGCAGCCTCCTCCGAACTCAGATTTCGATTCCGAAAGATGTGATGGGAAGAAAAAAATGTATACTACACGACCATGGGATTTTTTCTAAGATAAATCAAAAAATTGATGCTAAAATGTGGATTTAAAGAGGGGTTTGAGATTTAAAACACAATGCGAACCGCATACCTCTTGGGTGTCGCCTGATGCTTCCCTGAGGGTCTACCGCCACGCCGCTGCCTTGCTGGAGCCACCTCTCGGAGTGGAGGAGTAGAGGTAGGGGGTTCCTCCTCCTACTGTCCAGGTGAATAAGAAGAAGAGGGAGGGGTGGGTTAAGTGTTTAAATATAAAACACTTAACAACCCGCCCGTCGGCCCAAACCCGAACTCCTGATGGGGTCGGGATTAATCCTCCCCTAGGATAAAAACAACTCTTTTAACGCAACGGATGTCTCGAAATTTTAATTCGAAGCCCTGTTCAAAAGTTATTAAACATAGTGCCCGAGACTGCCAAATTACAAAACCGCCCCTGGGGCCATTTTTCACAGACGGCCCATGTCGGGGAAAATTACACCTCTCTTAGGGTAAAAGGCACGTTCCAGAATCAACGGTGCCCATAGTTTTCTAATCTAAGCCACCTTTTAAGAGATACTTGAGTTTCACTGTTAAAAAATTAATTAATTAATTAATTTATCTATTTAACATTCCAAATGCGAGCGAGGGGTCCAAACATCTCGCACCAACATGTTTTATTTCGTTCATAGGGTAAACACCCCATTCCGGACCGATCTGTACACTCAGATATTTGATCTGAAGCACCGTTTAGGAGTTATCACATTTATTTTTCGTTTCACATGTGAACGCACTAAAAATATAATTTCAGCCACTCTAGGGCTCAGAATCACACGTCGTCTGAAGGTGCTGCTCTGGATTAATATCAAAGAAAATTTCCAAAGTCTTTCATAGAAAAACTTGGTTCTTACATCATTTCCTCCTTCAATCATTTCATCCCTGAAAAGAAAAACCTGGGAATAACTCATGCTACAAAGACCACACCTGGCTATCCCGTACCGAGAAGAACTCTCGCACATCTCTACGCCATCAGACAAAGACCAAAGGATTTGATCTATTTGCACGAGGAATGCCGTCATTGATGTCATGCATAGGAGCACACACACTTCTCTTTAGGTAATCCACGCAGGAGACATCGTGCACCCACTGCAGACATTGAGGTTAGGGCAAGGCGGTAGGGAACCTCTCCTTCCATTTGCATGGTCTCAAATGGCCCGAATGCTCTTGGGGGTTGCTCACCTCCCCGACCGAACCTCCATGTCGCACGCAGCGACTGGAATCACCGCCCGCCCCTGGAACAAGGCCCAGTGATTCCCTCCTTCAGAATATCCCTATAGTGAAACACCCAAGGATATCTGGTCATGCAAGATTTCACAGTCTATGTCTTGCAACCAAGACTATATTACATGCTCAGAAAGAGATGGAGTCAACACCATCAACTAAAGAAAAAGGTCCTATACATTTTTTTCCTACCAACATAGGGTTACACCAACGCCCCGCTCCACCCTGGTAACACCTCAATCAAGGAGCAGGGAGGAAAGAATTCCACACACAAAGTCTATCAATTCTACTACAACAATATAGAATATTCATAGAGTGTACCTCTTATCAACTCATGCTCTGCAAGGTCGTAGACATCCAAGCTCACTGTTATCTGCGGTCCCAACTGTCATCTCCCAAGGTCTGACGTGGACCACCTAGTGGTGATGATAAGACCTCATAAAGTAATCCTCCACTACCAGCTCCTCCTGATCCTCTTCTAGCACCACATCTCTAGGTTTTACTCTGATCATGGCGCTGCCTCCCTCGTGGTGGTGCACCTACTGCCTGCCCGAAGCTCTCTGCATACCTGGTCGGGTAGTCCCATGCCAAGTGACCTCGGTCGTCACAAGCATAGCACCGAATCTCTCTGGGCTGCACCGGTTCCCTCCAGTGCCACTATGGGGTACGACCATGCCCCTACATCCCTTTGTCATAAAACCACTTGCGTCGATGTTCCTCTTGCAGACGCCCACTATATGCGATAGACGTCTTGACTCCGATGTATCTCCAGCCACCACCAACTCTAAAACATGATAGGAAGCCCTCTGTCCCCAGTTCTTGCACTAGCACCCCGACATTTGTTGAAATTCCCAAGCTTACTATGACATCATGAATTTCTCAGCGGAGACCATTCTCAAACTTCTGCGCTCGGATGTTGTCGTCATGGACCAAGTCCGGGTAAAAGCGTGAACGGTCTGCAAAACTAGCCGCGTACTCGGCCACCGTCATCCCTCCCTTCTGAATCTGCAGGAGATCCTGAACCCAAAAAGAGCGTATGTAGGAGGGGAAAACTCCTCATGAAACAACAACTGGATGTCTCCCCACGAAAGTGAAGACTCATAAAAAAACTGAGTCACCAGACTCCACCAACGTAGAGCTCCTCCACGAAAAGGGTTGGCTACCATAGTTACTCTCCAATCTGTCGGCATCTGCACAAGACTGAAAAGGCGAACCATTATCTCTAGCCAAACCTCTGCTGCCTGAGGGTCTGGCTCACCACTGAACCTCAGCGGTCTCTACCGCTAGAACTCACGGAGCGCGCTCAACATGTGTTCAAACACAGCCCGCTCTGCTGAAGCTGTCTGTTGCACAACAGGTGGGTGTGCTGCTACCGGCCCACCCAGAGAAAAGGGATCACATGATGTGTCCTAGACTGAGGCATCGTAGCTCACAGGGTCGTCGTCATGCACCAAAGCTGCTATCTTGGCTGGCTGTCTTCACGGAGACATCTTGAATATTATCAAGGAGTGTCGTGGTCAGATGAGCATATATGTATATACCAATAACAATGATGGGGAGCTGACTCAATAAGGATAGTAAAAGACTCAATCATATGTGACGCACAAACCAATTTTCCCTGTAACAAGTATCTTAGCATGCCGAGTCGACAAGCGGGTTATCAGGGTCCTGGGGAATGGATATGTCGGCTGCCACACCACTACTAGACTCCCTGGCCTGAGATCCACTCTCGAGACACATTTACACTATTGCCCTAAATCCCAAACAATTCCTTCTTAGGGATTTCCGCACAACGCCCCAAGGAACGAACCACCTTTGATACCACTTTGTCATGACCCGACCCTACTCGGGCTCGAGCCGCAACTACCCCAAGCACGCCTCCATAGGCCAAGGGCTAGCGACCAGCACCGAAAGCACAATAACTCGGGGAGGCCTTTGCCTATGTACCTGTACACACACACACACAGCACACTCAATGCAAAATTGCAGAGTAAAATAGAAATGATAAGTAATGAAAAAGGGAAAATACAATAAATAAACCACAAGTGAATCGACCTATAACAGTACAAAGTAGAAGATGAAATTAAACATAAACGAAAAGGGGAAAAACATGTGCCCAACAAAAAATGACACAAACCTACAACATGTAAAACAATAACAAACAGCTGGGAGGGTCCCACACCTGCAACCCGACAATGACCATTGTACGTTGTCCAAGCTCCCTGCTTCTATGCTCCTCGGACGTCACAACCAACCTGTCTGACATCTGCAAGGGCACACCAAGTGTGGGAAAATCCCAAGCAGGGGTGAGTATAAAAATACTCAGTAGGATACCCTAAAGGCTAGAGGGAGAAAAAAAGGAGGTAACGAAGGGTGAGCAGTAGAGAAAATAGGAAAAGTAAAGGAGTACAATAGAGAGTGCATTAAAGAGTAACAGTAGAGAGTCCATCATAACCCAACAAGAGGAAAGAAGGTAGACTCATCCAGACGCAAGGGAATGGAAATGGTGAGAATATGAACTTCCCGTTGAGTCATTGCTACCTATATCAGGAGGGTAGACTTGCCCAACCACGATAATCTAGACACGGAAAGCACGTGGCATACCCCGCGTGTCTTCGCCTCTCCTGGAGGGAGAGTAACCAAACCCAAGAGGTGGGTACTGAAACATGGTATATACATAACCTTTTGATCAATCAAGAAGCCCGAAGAAGGTTGTAAGGGGATCTCCATCCCATAGCTCAACCCAATAAAGTGAGTAGCGAACAGTCCCAGATGTTAACACCATCGATGCCCAGCATCCCACATGTCTGCCCCGAACTACAAGTCAAGGGGCTCAAATCACCGCACCTCGACACTATCCTCTTTGGGTGGAACTGGCTCGCCCGAATAGTTTTAGGTCACGTAAGAAGGATGCGTCTCAGTGGGGAAAGCACCCCTCATACTTGAGAGTTACGGGTAAAGTCAAACCACACCTCGTCACTACCCCGCAGTCGTGAGGTCTCCTCAAAGTCAAAGCTTTCACATCACTGACCTGTACAAACAAGGGTCCCGCTTCTGTAGTCACGGAGTAAAGAAACCGAATAGCCTAGTATAAAGGACTTAGTCTAAAATACCAATGGGTGACCCACTACCCAGCCCTGCTGGAGGGTAATTCATAATAAGATATCGGGTGACCCACTATCCAGCCCTTCTAGAGGGTAAAACCCTAAGACATCATCAGGCGACCCACTGCCCAGCCCCGCTGAAGGGTAGACCTAGAATAAGTCGATAGGTGAACCACTGCCCATCCTTACTGGAGGGTAGACCTGGAACAAGATGACAGGAAACCCACTGCCCATCCTTGCTGGAGGGTAAACCATAAGAGGTCGTCGTGTCACACACTGCCCAGTTTCTGCTTGGGGGTAGACCCTAAGTGGTCGTCGGGTGACCCACTTCCCAGTCGCTGATGGAGGGTAGACCCTAAGTGGTCGTCGGGTGACCCACTACCCAGTCTCTGCTGAAGGGTAGACCCTAAGTGGTCGTTGGGTGACCCACTTCCCAGTCTCTACTGGATGGTATACCCTAAGTGTTGGGTGACCCACTGCCCAGTCTCTAATGGAGGGTAGACCCTATGTGCCGGGTGACCCACTGCCTAGTCTTGATTGGAGGGTAAACCCTAAAAGTCACTGAGCAACCCACTACCCAGTCTCTACTGGAGGGTAAACCCAGAACATCTCTGGCCATCACTGCTGGGTGGTACAACACTGGCCAACCGAACACGGAGTGGGTATCGTGCAACCACCCGCCTCTCGAACAAAACTATTGGAAACCACTCAACCCTGCTGATCAACAACCGGGAACTGAGGGACCCTCTATATCGCGAGAGGTCAAAAGTAAGCAAAGAAGAACACGACACACACATGGGGCCCACACGACGTGTGGCTCCATGTAAACCCCAACCAAGTGCAGAAACGTTCTCAGGTACCAACATCCACATGTACCTCCCAGTGGTCTCACATACTCCAAGAGTATTCCATATCTCCAACCAAAAAGGCTAACGTGCACACGGCACCAAACTTCAATGCAAAGGCGTGAACGTAACAACTCCAACTTGCCACCTCAATGGCTGAGGCATGAATAACCATATCACTTTAACCACAAAAATCACTCTCCTAGGAGTGCACGTGATCACATGCCAAGGGTCTGCTAGAAACACTGTAGAAGAACCACCACCATGGAACCATTCATATTTCCTTATTTAATAAGATCATGTATGATGCCTCGCTCACCTGAATAGATTAAACCATTGTAATCCCGATGGAAAAAATGCACGAGATAGACTACTTACTCACCCAAAATGGTCAACCAGTGAAAAAGGTATTATTCACCGTAACCAACCCTTGTGGGGCCTGCACCCCGACTATGATACTCGTTGGGTGAACTGCACCATCACAATGCTCTCAGAAAAATAGGTGGAAACGACTACTCGAACGCCCCAAATGGACGCCTGGTGAAAACGACACGAAAACGCTGCGCATAGTTCAAGAGACGGCCCATGGGGCCCACGCCTCAACTCCATCTTTGACTCCTAAAACCATGCCTATCAATTTTTCCTCGATGCTAGGGTCACAACGCCATTGACGGCTCCTCAAATGAATTCTGAATGAAGAAGCTGCAACTCCTCGCGTTATACACAAACGGGGACCCTGTGGGGCCCACACCATGGGCCCGAATTTAAGCGGACAAATTAAACCATTGCAATCCCCTCGGAAAAGCACTCAGAAAAGAGTACACAAACGCCCCAAACGGATGTCGGGTGAGAAAGTGGCGTTTCACTATAAAACATGTGAACTAAACCCCATGGGCCCCGCACCACATCCATAACCCGAACGCTTCAGAAAGCTCCTCAAAAAGTCCGTACGAGGACTGGGGTCATGCTGCCACTAACGGCGCGCCTATCGGACATCCCAAGCGAGAGTTAGGCCTGATGCAACAATTAATTAATTAATCAAATGATTAATTAATAGATCGTATGAAGAATATCATGCCAGTGAGCAACGAAACCAAACCGCAGGGGCTTCAAACCAACTTTGAAAGGGTCGGCTCAGCTCAGGTGCCCTTGCGCCTCTGACAGTGCTCAAAACGGACATCGAATGTGTCTGCGCCGCCTAAAACAATAACCCCCAGAAAAAACGTCATTCCACTTAAAGCATGCGTCGTGCTACCGAACTCCCATCCCGAGAATTAAAATTTCCCAAAACAATCTCAAAAAGTTTCCCTCAATCCAAGGAATGTGTCTCCATAGATGGCATGCTAAACAGACACCTCTAGCGGAAAATACGGGCATCTGAAACCTGAGGGGCAAGGCCCCTTGGGCTGGACCGGCTTGGGCCGGCCGGTCCGCCCGGTCGGGGCCGGCCCGCGTCGGCCGTCCCGGCTCTCCACGCCTGGCCCGCGGATTGGCCGCACGGGCCAATGGGGGACCCGGTTTCTGCTTTCCTGACCGGCTGAGGCCGGTGGCCGCGCGATGACCTGCGCGACGCGGGTCGCGCTCCCCCGCGGGGTCGCATGCCGCGACCCCGGTCCACCGCGGAGTGTCGCGGGCGTCCGCCGTTGTGCGGAGAGCCGCCTCCGCCTACCTCCGTCGAGGATGCTCGAGCCAACCGCCATGATGAGGGACCCTGCCACTGGAACCACCTCACACTGCCGCCTTGGCTTCACCGGACCGCCAGAAAACCCCCAAAACTCCCGAAATTCCAGCAAGCTTCGCCGGACCACTATGGCCTCCTCTTAACTTGTATTTTGATTCCGAAAGATGCGATGGGAAAAAAATGTATACTACATGACAATGGGATTTTTTCAAATATAAAACAACAAATTGACGCTAATATTTGGATTCAAAGAGGGGTTCTGGATTTAAAACTCAATGAGAACCGCCGACCTCTTGGGCGTCGCCCGATGCTTCCCGAAGGGTCCACTGTCGCGCCACTGCCTTTTCAGAGACACCTCACCGGAGTGAAGGAGGAGAGGGAGGGGCTTCCGCCTGCCGCTGTCTAGGAGAAGAAGAAGAAGAGGGAGGCGGTGGGATAATTGTTTAAATAGAAAACACTTAACCACCCGCCCGTCGGCCCGAACCCGAACTCCCGACGGGGTCGGAATTAAGCCTCCCCTAGGCTAAAAACCATGATCTGAATGCAAAGGAGGTATTAGAATTTTAATCTGAGGCCCTGTTGAAATGTTATTAAACTTAGCACCAGAGGTCGCAAAATTACGAAAACGCCCCTGGGGCCATTTTTCACAGACAGCCCGTGCCCGCGAAACATACACCCCTCCTAGGGTAAACGGCATGACCCGGACTCAACGGTGCCCTTATTTTTCCTATCCGAGCCACCGTTTATAGATACTTGAGTTTCACCATTAAAAGAATTAATTAATTAAATAATTGTTCCCTTTAACATTCCGAAAGCGAGCGAGGTGTCCAAACATGCCGCACCGACATTTTTTATGTCGTTCCTAGGGTAAAAAACACATTCCGGACCCATATGTACACTCAGATCTCTAATCTGATGCACTGTTTAGGAGTTATCCCATTTATTTTGCATTTCTAGTGTGAACGCACTAAAAATTTAATTTCAGACACTCCGGGGCTCAGAATCGCACGCCGTTTGAAGGTGCTGCTCGGGAATAATATCAAGAATATACCAAAGTCTATTATAGTAAAAAATGGGTTCTTAGATAACCGTTAATGTCTATTATGGATTTATTTGGTTTAGAATTTTTTTTGTATCGATACTATGTTTATTTTTGTCCTTATGAATGTTATACTATTTGTTCCTTTACTGCATGGATATTACTAGGATATGTATTTTTTTTCTGACTTTGTTCGTTAAATTATTGAATATTGAATATTTATATTTATCTCTTCTAGAATACTACATTCACAGCCCCATATCGGTCATTTGGTGTTTGTATGTTATTTTTTTTTCATTTCACCCTTACCCCTCACAAAGTTGTATCAAATTCAGAGTTGTTTTTCTTTTCTATCAATCCTCATTCTTTTTTCAGTAATTGATTTTGTGTATTTATGCATCATGATCCATTCATAAATTGCCTCTATTTATCCACTATATTTGATTAGATCCAATTTTACATTCATAATTCCTTTTCATTTTATATATATTTTGACAAACATAGTTTATGAATGAGATTGGTCAGGTTTTAGGGGTGTACACATGCATTGAATGAAATAACAAGACAACTAATCTTCTTGTAAACATTTAAAAAACTAGTTTCGAAATCAGACAATTCAATGGTGATAATTTCTTTAACATTTGATAAAATAAGATGAGATACTGGCTAGTACATCAAGGCTTAATTGATTCCATTTGTAGGCCCATGAAACTTATTTTTTACTATAAATAAAACTAGAAAAATTATCCCAAAATATAATGATGTTTCAAAGTATGTTAGTTAATGAATGAAGTTCTATGTTCTATTCTTTAGAATATAATGTTCTTTGGGAAAATTACATTGAATATACACTTGATATTATTTGTCTTAAACTATAAAAAATACCTTAATGCCTCTCTAATTAGCATTATTTATAAAAGAAACCAAATTTTCACTTTTAAGATAAAACCCAGTAGTTCTATAAAGGATCATTTATAATAATTAAACAAATTAATGTAACATCTATCCAACAGTAATATTTTTATGATGACATTTCAAAACATTATGAAACACAAATTTACATAATTTTTTTCCATTTTACATTTCCTTAAATTACTTCATTGACTTTTCTTTAGATTACATTATTTAAATTTCTTCAATCTATTGAAAGATATATAAAATGTTACCATGATCCATCGTTTGGTACTTCAATATCCCAATTTGGTTTTTTCACAATAGAAATTTCTCATTAATTATTCCTTAAATTCAATGTATTATTCTCTACCAAATATTGATAAAAATTCAATGTCACTGTGTGTGGGATAAATGTATTCACTTTTCCATCCCTCTTATTGATCTAAATTTAAATCCCTTTCATTGAAATTTTTAGATGAGGGAAGTATTTCTTCAGTTTTTTAATATTCTACTGTTATCCTCCATTGAACTGAATACGACTATTATGTTTATTGATATACAGAAAATAACCCATTTCATAAATAAAAAGGTCCTTAATCAGTCAATTCTATGTCTATATGATCTATACTCCTTTTATAAGAAAAGTGTGATATTCTCAAACATTAATAATACTAAAAAAATTAACAATATGTTTCCATGTTCTAAAAAATAATCTATTAGGGTTAAATTCATTATTTTTCCATTCATCTTAATTTCTTTCATTTATTTCAATAGACGGATCAATATTTTTAAAACATGCAATAACAGGTTCTACCCTTTTGTGAAATCATTTGATTCATCAATAAATAAATTTTACCCAATTTTATTATATCATTATCTTTCATATTATAATGGGAATGTTTGGAAAATTATCCTCATATATGAAAGAAACGTCAATTATATGGATTTTATATATTTGAAATTTCTTGAACGTCATATATAGATTTAGTCTATGGGTACTTTAATGTTCACTGTACCTGAACATTAGAATTCAATTTTTCAATCATTAGATTTCATGAATTTTTTATGCTTTATATCAACATCATTATGTCACCAAAATCACCAGGATTGATGTTTATTTCTTTACAATTTTAAACACATACTCAATTGCATCACCTTAAATTTCCTTTTTCATTAAACCAGATCGATATTAATCAAGAAATACGGTCGATCTAACTTTCCTTAATAGTAAGAGTAATAATGATGACAATATTATCTCAATAAAAAATAACTATTCATGTTATCATATTCTTTCTTTTTTTGACCACCCTTGATCATACTATAATAAATCATTTTACTCTTTATAGAAAACTTTTTCTATGTTTCATTTTTTATGTGGGGTTTTCTTCATCATGTACTCTAGAAATTAACATTCATCCTAATTTTCATATTCATCCATCCTCATTGATTCTACAAATTTCCTTATCTATACATCCAGGAAAACATTCAGAAAGTGTTTATTTTTCTTCTTACATTGTTATTTTTCATTCACAATAACCATCATATCTTATTAAAAAAGAATCTTTTTATTTATCAGTTCCACATACCTATGTAATCATGTCATTAATTTTTTTGAGTTAACATCCTTACATCATATAAAATGATTAATTTCCTCCATACTATTACCCATCAGTGGTAACTTCCAATTAACATTAGCTTATTTTTTGGACATGTCTTACAACATTTCAATTTTCTTCTATTATTCTTATATTGATTCAATTTTTTTCATTATAGTGATTTTTTAACATTAATATTAAATGATTTATTATATCTTTCCTAGAAGTGGACTTTTCTTCCATAGTATAATCTTATTTGTTTATGTGTGGCATTTTTTTTACATTTATCATTCGTGTAATCGTCTTTGTAACATAATTTTCCTTACACCCATAGTAGTGTCACCAATTATTTTCCTTTTATTTTTCTTCTACTATTGTGGTATCCTTCTATTATTTATACTTAATTTTTTCTTGGTAGTTTTCACCTAGTACTCGCCATCACCATGACCACATCATAAAAAATTTATAATGAATTTTCCATGATTTTTAAATTTAATTGGAAAATTTTTTCTAATGTTCATGCACTAATATTGAATTTATCTGAAATTTTCATTAATCATATTCTACACACCCTTTCCATGAACCATATCCTTTTTAATAGTTTTATTTATTATTTTAATAGCCAACTTCTTGGGGTAAGAAAATTCCCCAACACTAGTAGTTTCCAGGAAATCTAATCTCCTTCCATTGAGTATAATTTTACTACTGGAGAGATATTTTAGAAATTTTTCCATTTTATCAACTTATGGGAGAATTCATACATTACATATTTCTTCCATATTCTCTGAAGTGGTGCATTTAAAAATATATTTTTCACCCATCTTTATGGATAATTACAACCATAACTTTTCAATATACTAGAATTTGTTTATTCATATTCATTAGAATGTGGGGTTAGCATATTCTAAATATTTTAACAAATTGATTCTTTAAAATTACTGATTCTTATACAACTACTATCATGAGTCTTTTGTGATGTACTAATTTTATAATGAACTTAGTTTGTTATTCCTCTCGAAAACATCATGTTAGTATTCAACTTTATTGGTTTCAATGTTCATTAATTTACATTATTTCTCAAGAAATATAAAATATTAGTTTTTTTCTCATCTTTAAATTATGTTTCAATTATCTTCATAGTCATCCTGAATTTTTGAAATATTTTTCATGAATATTACATTCATTATATATTGTATTTTCACACTCTTTTATTCTTATAGAATAAATTTTATACTGAGAGTTATTGGCTCCATAGGGGGAGGGTGTAGGGGGGTCCGGTGAAGGGTGATGGGGGTATGTAGGGTTAGGAGGTCTACAGGGGTAAGGGGTGGTGGAAGGGTTAGGGGGATGTGTAAGGTACAAATGGATGCAAGGGGGTGTGTAGGGGGTTTCAGGGGCATGGGGAGGGTTCAGGGGGTCTACAAGGGCTTGGGGGAGGGGCAGGGGAGGGGGGAGGGGCAAGGGGATGGGGGAGGGTGCATGGTGGTCTGTAGGGGAAGGTGGTAGAGGGTGGTTGTATGTAGGTGGGTCTGCATGGAAGGGGGTGCAAGGGTTGGGACATGGGGTGGAAGGGGTGAAGTGGGGTATGAAAAACTAGTAGGGGAGGGTGCTGGGGGGAAGAGGGCCGTGGGGGGAGTGAAAACTGGTAGAGGGGAGGGTGCTCGGGGGAGGGGAAGGGGGAAGGGGGGTCAGCAAGGCAGTGGGGAGGGTGTAGGTGGATTGCAAGGGGAGAGGGGGTGGGGATAGGGGTTCAAGGTTGGTGGGGGCACTGGTTAAGGATGAATCCTTTCATGAATAAACTTTATATATATTCCCAATAATATATATTGTCCCCCCACTATATGGACTAATTTTTCATTTATTTTTATGAATTATAATAATTTACCCCTTTCATTAAATCCATACATGAATAATATCATCAAAAGATAAATATGATTTAATATATTAACCATATCCAAACATGATTATTATCTCATTGTAATTTTTTAATATTTAGACCACAAGACTCTTACTATTTCTCTATATTCTAAAAGTCCTTCATACATCTCTTCAATTTTATGTTCGTGAATCATCATACACAATAATATTTCAATGATTTATTTAATTATATGGGTTCTCATTTGTATTCAATATGTTTAGCAGATTATTTTATTCGTAACATAATGATATTATATGAATCACCATATAAACATTGAATGGTTACATTAATTAAATGTCCTTTCATTTTTATGCATTATGTTTATCAGGATTTTTCGCTCCTTCCAATGATTTAGTTGAATAAACCAATGAATATTTCAATGATCATGATGGTGGTGGTGGCGGCGGTGGTCTGAGATGAGGTGATAATTATGTTGGTGTTTCTATCAGATATTATGAGGTTTATATGGTTATGGTGATGCTGATATTGTAGTACATTTCAAATATAAATATTATTCTTGGTTTATACATTTAATTTTATCAAATAGTTATTTTTATTATGATGATATTCATATTAAAATGTTATACTGTTTATTTTGGAGAGAGTATGAATTCTTATGATATATATTGTATTATGTCTGAGTTCAGTTTTATTTGGAAGGTGGTCTTTTTTTCTAGTAGCTAGAGGATGTGAGTACTTCTTTAATGTAAAACTATTATGGAATCATGTTTTGATTAAGTATAGCTGGGTAGGAATCAATTTACATAGTTATTATCTATGAGAGACCAATTTTTAGGAGGGTTTTTTGACCTTGTGACCAACATCTACATAATTTTAGACTACTCATTCAAACTCTATACGCTTGACCAGAATATTTGTATCATATATTTGATTCCTTTGTATTAAATAAGGGAAATACAACTCAACCTACATACCCCACATGTATCCTTACAGTTTCCATCAACATAGGCCCTAAAGGGACCATATAAAACTATATATTTTATCGAAATATATTGTATTGTTTATTTATATTGAATCAATTCATACTAATCATTCTTGAAGTAATTTATTTGTTTTATTAAATGTTGTGTCGCAAGGGGAGACATGCTTTGTTTCTTGAACCACATAACTCATCATGTATAGGTGTACAAACCCTGACATCGCACCCAAACACACATGTGGTTTTATCTAAGGTATATTAGATTCATGATATTGATAACATGACATAGGTATCAGAATAGGACACAACTATTAACCCTAATGATTCACACAATGTGTGTAAAGGGGAAACATGACATTTATGTTGGGTTAGATTGGCTCGATTTATACTGACAGTAGGAGCCTATGTAACTCATCAGTCCCATATGTCGTGTACCTAATTGGGATATACAATATATTTAACTCAACATGGATATATGAAAACATTATATGCCTTGATTTTTACTAGGACACACAAACCAAGTTATGAAAACTACATTCAGTATACAATGTGACTTCGTATGTTTCACATTTATTCTCACCTATGTGTCAACATCCAAAAATTTATATTATATTCAGTGTAAATTTATATGTAGATAATGATGGTATGATCATATTATACCTAAGATAATTTTTATGATGAATCTTAAAGTGTTTGATATTATTTTCACTACAAAAGAGAGTACTGGGTTTGGACATAATAATCAATGTTGGCACATGGTTATGTAATCCATAAAATTTATTCTAGTGACATGGAATAGTTCCTCATAATTCAATGTAGACAAATATACTAACTTTTCATCATATTTATTACAGGATTTATGTCCTCTATATTAATTCATTGAGTTCAACACTACCCCACATACTCAAAGTGGGGGTCCTCCATATTATGGGATACTTTTTGGAACTAGGTTCATGGGAAGGGGGATGGGGCAGAGGGTAGAGGCAGGGGGGAGGTTTGTAGGGTCGGTGTAGGTCTGTAGGGTATGGGGCAGGGGGGAGGTTTGTAGGGTAGGTGTAGGGGGAAGAGTAGAGGTCTGTAGGATAGGGGGAGGTCTGCAGGGCATGGGGGAGAGGGAGGGGTAGAGTGATGGGGGTGGATGGAAGGGGCAGGTTATAGCTAGAATGTCTAAAGGACAGGGGGTAGGGGTGGGGTCTAAAGGTTAGGTGGAGGGGTGGGTGGAGGGGGCAGGGGTAGGGGCTGGTCATAGGGGGTATTCAAGGCATGGGAGAGGGGGGAGGTCTGAATGTAAGGGGACTGGGGGAGGCTTGTAGGGAAGGGTGAGGGGGTAGGGGGAAGTTTGTAGGATAGGGGGGAGGGGATGGGGTGGGAGGAGGGCGTAGGTGAAGGGGTAATGGGGAAGGTCTAAAGGCCAAGTGGAGGTCTGCAGGGTAGGGGGACGGTGGGTGGGTGGGGGGGGGGTAGCGGAAGGGGAGGGATACATGTGAGGGGGTAGGGGGTGGTCTGCACGACAGTGGGGAGGGGCCATGGGGGGAGGTCTGTTGTGCATAGGGTCTGCAGGGCCGGGGGAGGGGATGGGTAGAGGGCCCATGGGGTAGGGAGAGGTATGCAGGGCAGGGGGTGGTATGTAGGGTGATCTACTGGGTAGAGGAGGGGGGTGTCTGTAGTGTAGGGGGTAGTGGGTGGTCTGCATGAAAGGGTAGGTGGAGGTCTGTAGGGCAGGGGGAAGGGGGAGGTCTGCAGGCCAGTGATATACCTCACGAATTGTTTTTAAGGATTTTCATGAATTACATGTCTTCTGATTTTTATTATTTATGTTAAGTATTTTATTGGTAACATAATGATATTATATGAGTAACCTTATAAAAAAAGAATGTTTTCTTTAATTAAATTTGTTCTAATTTGTATTCATTTTTTTATCAAGATGCATCAGACCAACCACTGATTTAGTTATATAAACCAATGAATATTTCAATGACCATGATGATGGTGGTGGCATCAATGGTAGAGAGGAGGTGATAATCATGTCGGTGTTTCTATAGAAGATGATGAGGGTCATGATGGTTCTGGTTGTGCTGATATTGAGGTAAATTTCAGATGTAATTTTTATTCATGGTTTATATATTTAATTGTTTCAAATATTTTTTCTTATTATGGTGATATTGATATTGATATTTAATTTTTTTTATATTGGATATAGTTTGAATTATTAGGATATATATATATATTATGTTTGTGTTCAGTTTTATATGGAAGGTGGTGTTTTTTTTGCTCGTAGCTAGAGGACTTGAGTACTGCTATAAGGTTTATCTATTATGGATGCATTTGGATATTAATTATATCTGGGTAGGAATAAATTTACGTTTTTATTAACTATGGTTCTATGATCTAATTTCCATGGTTTTAAAAGAGGTATTACGAACCAAGATACATGGTTTAACCATGTGTGTAGTTAAAATTACCATTGTTATGATAATGGATTTATCATATAATTTCCATGGGATTAACCATGGTATTATACTCTA
This sequence comes from Viscum album, assembly GCA_963277665.1. Taxonomy (NCBI): domain Eukaryota; kingdom Viridiplantae; phylum Streptophyta; class Magnoliopsida; order Santalales; family Viscaceae; genus Viscum; species Viscum album. The sequence continues at coordinate 824,861,021 of OY728162.1, forward strand.
AATTCAAAGTTTAACCCATGACCATACATTTACTACTTAGATAGTTCAAACCATTTCTATACATATAATAATTCAATGGATAAAAAAATGATGTTAAAAACCCTGACTACAACAGAATTGGGGCAGATCTGGTCATGGTGGGATGACAGGGGTTGGGGTGGGGGGGGGGGGACTGGAAGGGGGTGCATGGGGAAGGGGGTGGGAAAGGAGGAGTGGGGGGGGGGGGTCATGGGGGAAGGGGTGTCCAAGGTATGTCTTGGGTGGAGGGGAGTCTACCCAGGGTCTAGTGGGGGACTGGCAGGGTGTTCAAGGGGAAGGGAGGGTTGGGTGTGGGGACATGGGGGGGGGGGGCTTTCATGGGAGATGGGATGCTACATTGGTGGGGTTGGGGGGTCAAGTGTCTGTCCGGGGGGGGAGGAGGGGAGCATGTCCAGGGTCTGGGGGGGGCTGTCTCGGGTCTGGAGGGGGCAGAATGGAAGGGGGTGCTTGATGAGGGGCAGGGAGGAGGGGGGGGCTTTTCATGGGGGGATGTGGTGCTGCAGTGGGTGGGGGTCTGGTGTCTAGGAGGGGGTGTCCATGGTCTGTCCTAGGGGGAGGGGAACCTGTTAAGGGTCTTGGGGGAACTTCAAGGGGGTGTATGTGGAAGGGATGGGGAGTGGGGGGTGGGTGGATTGTCTAGGGTGGAGGGGTATGTCCATGGTCAGTCATGTGGGGGAGGGGATTCTGTCAAGCATCTGGGTGGGGGGACTGGCAGGGGGTGCATGGGGTAGGGAGGAGTGGAAGATGTCCACTGTGTGTGTGGGGGGGGGTGTAAAGGACTGTCCTGGCGGAGGAGTGGGGGTGTCTATGGGGGGTGTTCAGGGTCTCTCCCGTGGGGTGGAGAGGTCTGTCCTTGGAGATTGGGGTGGGGGTATGCCCATGTTCTGTCCTGGGGGGGGGGGGGGGGTTGTCCAGGGTCTGTCCTGGGGGGTGTGTATCCTGGGTATTTATAGGAGGGTGTCTACTATCTGGGGGGGGGGGCTGTCAAGGGGGAGTGGAGGGGGGATTTTCAGGGGGTGCATTGGGTGGTTGGGGGTGTTTTTTTTAATGAAATGGAAACCATATATCCACAATTTAAAACTAAGCATTTATCCCTGTGTGCCTTAAGGTGTTTCCATGGATTAAACTGTAGCTTTCGGTGTTTATCCACAGTTAGAACCATGGCTCTTGGGTTATAACCATAGTTCAAACCGTTGAAATTGGGCTATAGCCACAGTTTAAAAACTATGGCTATAGGTATTGCCCTATAGCCACACCAATACTAGCCACAATTTAAATCATCACGGCTATAACCAATAGTCATTGTATTTGGACTTACTGCCATGGTTCTAAACCATGGATGTTGCCTAAATTTCTATTAGTGGTAGTTATATATATACATATATAGGTATATTTATATATTTTTATATAAATTCGTATATTAATATATATTTATATCTATTTGTTTATGTTTATATAATTATATTTTTTATCCATGTATGATATGTATATTGATATTAATTTAATAAACAGATAATAAATACATTGATAAAATATGTTATTGTGTGTGTTTATAAAGAAATATATAAATAAATACAGATATACAACACACACACACACATATATATATTATATAGGTGTGTCTTTTTTTATAATTATACCTATATATATTTTAATATTTTATATATTAATATTTATATTCATATGTTAGAATATATAGATAACACATCTCATCTTGTTTATTCAGAGACACACAAATAGACACACAAAAATATTATATCGGTATATAAATAATCATATATTTATATTTTAAATAAAATGGATATTATTTTTTTGATATGGCTTATATATTGAGAAATGTATTTTATATATAAATATTTTTATTTATTTTTTTATAAAATTAAATTAATATTTATAAATATATAAAAAATATGTATATATTGTTATATATTTGATTATAAAAAACATTATATTTTGAAAACCTATAATTTTTAAAAGCCATATTATCAATATAAATGTAATATATGGTAATAAATTCAGTCCCCACTAATAAAACATCGAGAAAAGGGTACTCTTAAAAAAGATTTTTTTAGTGCTGTTTAAAGTACCCTTTATCAGCACTTTTTTATTACTGTTAAATGGTGGAGTAGAAAATACCCATTTTTTGGTAGTGTAAGAACATTTTTACCAATAAAGACATCATTAAATATAATAAGTTAAAAATAATTGTTTCCAAACCGTAACAATAGGATTTTTCATCCTCAATGGATTATTGTGTTATTACAATAGAACCACCTTTAAATATGATTTTCCTAAAAAACAATTAATCCACAAAAAGTATGATATTATAAGACAAATATTCATCACTGATATTTTCATTTTAGAATGAAAATAAATTTTAACTTTCTATTATGAAATAAATCACAATTTTTATCTGTGAAAAGTATATTCTTAAATTTTGTATAAATCATTACAATGTCTCAAGAGAAAAATATCAAAAAATGTTACCCATCATAATTGTGGAAAACAAGGATAATAACCCGTTGAAAAACAATTTCAATGGTGTATATGAATTAAAAAATCAGTAACCCTAAATCGATATATAGTGGAACACATGATTTTTAGATGAGACATCCATATCTATACTCCTATAAATATTATTTCCAAAAAAACACACATTCAATTAACCACAAATCATACAAAATCCAATGAAATTAACCATTAAAACATATATAAGAAAAATAATGGATTATTCAGAAAGGGAGGAAGAGTAAAAATATGAAATACTCATATATTCCAAATATTCATGTTGCTATTAATCATCCCAATTAAAATCATCAGCATCATTATTCAATCTCAAAAAAATCCTCATATATGAATAGTACTTTATTAAAATACATGAATTTTCAGATCTAAAATTTATAAAAAAGAGTAGATTTGTCATTCAATTATACCAAGTAAAATTCATAAACATAAGATGGTTACAAGGAACATTCTCATGAACCAACAAGGGTTTTCCATCCACCAAACACCCCCAAAAAAGAATATTAAAAGGCCCCGAGGGTGTCCTAAGCCTCATTGTCTGGTGAAAAGCACAAGAGAATCATAAAAACCTCAGTCAGATTTAATTTTCCCATAAAATAAATCAAAATTACACTGGTAATTATATCAAAAATTATACCTTGACACATATATACATTGGATTCTCATTCCAAAAAAATAAACAAGTATAAAGACATAATAATCCATAAATAAAAACTCACTCTCACCTGTATCTATGTTGTAAAAAAAACCCGCAATTATTCAAAATCCACAACACTACAAGCGTAAACAATAGGAATAATGTAATGCAAGTAAATCAAGGATGGATTTTGCAATAACGAGCACTAAATTAAACAAAATAACCCACATACCTCCATGTGACTCTATGAGTCACCATCAATCCTCAAAACAAACATGATCCATGAACAATAAATTTATGAACAATAACTTGAAATGATAACATGCACAAACGTAAAGCCTCAGTTGGTATTGTCCCCATTCCACATACATAATATATAAAAAGGAAACCTATTTTATTATAGTTTAAAAATTCCTCTTAAAATTTATTTTTTGTTAGGTGAGAACATTAAATTTAAATATCATGTAAAATGATTTTTTTAAAACATGGACATTATTTTTATTAAATGAAATAGTCACTTTGAAAAAAAATTATTGGAATACACCTCTTTTAACATAATAAATAATTATTAAATACATATTAAAGAATATTTATATAAATTAAAACAAGGAAAATCATAAAATGTTTTATAAAAAAGAATCATTGAATTTTATAAAATATAGAACTCATAATGCAAAAAATAATTCACACAACCACATAAAAAGGATATTAACAATTTGTAAGTACCAATACATAGTTTCTTGGAGACAGTGAATTATTTTATAACATTGGAATATAAACACATAATATGATACTTGAAGGACCAAGTATTTTAGTATATTTGAAACAATATACCGACATTAGTTCAACATTAAAATCTATTATGAAAAATAATATATATATTTTATTGGGAGTATCCTCAACTATATGTATGTCCCTATAGGTCATCCATAATAAACATATTTATGTAGTAATAAAATAAATCATTATAGAGGGGTGAGAAAAAAATCTCATTAATGGTAAGTATTATAGATGAAAATGTCAAAAAATTAAACATTAGGCATGGTGAGTAACTAAATTCATATTCCATTAAAAATAAACATCAACAGATTATGGTAAAAATAACAATTTTATATATAATTTCATATTGAAACATAACCATTGATATTATACTCGTCGAATAACCACATAAATAGTCAATACTATTATCATAATGAGGGAATGAATAATGCAGTACAACATAATCATACTGTCAAGGCCTCATGCTAAGACAAAAATTAACCATTTTGTCAAGGCCTTAGGCCAAGACTGTAGATTGTCTCATAAGGCTTAATGATGCAATGAGGGGTTATAGAAGGCCCCACTCAACACTTACTAAGCCCAATTATTTACTAACATTAATGGGGATAAAAATTAACATCATATACATTCATATTTAAACTAACATATGAATCATAAACAATATTCCCTAAACATTAAGCATAAACACTAACCATTCAGAGTAACTTGGTGAATTGTTTAAAGATGGAATATAGACAATAAAAATAATCATCAACCATAAAATGAAATATTATAGATCATATTATAAAATATACATCCCAATAATACATAATAATAAACATGATTGTTGAAATATGTGAATGTACTCTTATAAAAACATCGAATAATTCTTGAGATAAATACACCTTTGTTTTCAAAAGAACCGTTCTCTTGCAAAAATCACTGTATAAAATCGGAAAATAAGTAAGATAGTAATTTAATATTCAAATGATATATTTTATAAATATAATGGTTTCTAATAAACTATTATATATTTCCCTCGATAATAGGTATGAATTTTTGAAATTATATTGAATCATGCATGTATTTTGGAATGAATTTCAAAACACCTTCTTAATGCAAGTATCATTCCATAAAATAAAGAAGTATGTCGGTTGGAAAAGATATATATAACTATAACAAATAATTTATCTGGATTGAATAATAATATAAAATATTTTCATTGAGGTATGTAGGAAATAATGGAATCTCGAATGAAAATGGAGGTTCGAGTGGAAAACCCTTACATAAATTACGAATATTCCGTTCTTGACCATATAGTCCTGGAATATGAAATTATACTCATTAATAACTTAATTGATAACATTTTAGAAATTTAAATATTATATCATTAATTTTTTTAGTTCATTTATTCCTTTATTGATAAGTTATTATATTGAATTGTGTCTTTCCTGAGTGTTCGTTTTCTTGAGATTCATAATCGGTTCACTTGTTTGTAAGTAATTGTATTCATTTTGAATGGATGTAAATATCCAGATTTCAATTTTAACATTATTTATGAAGATAAATAGGTTATAATGTTAATTTATATCATTTGGTTACATGTAATTAAGATGAATCATTAGTTTAAATATTAATGACAATCACTTAGATTATTTTAGCGGTGTTTTCATTATTAGGAACTAGTTTTGTACTATTATTTCATATTATGTACATATATGGGTTACTGAATATTAAATAGATTATAATACATATGATTTTTCTTTTTTAAACCATGAAATGGTTTTAAGACCATTATTGAAGGGGAAATTTCTGAAAAAAAAGTACATCGTCTATGAAGATTGTTAATTGGAACCTCAAAGAAAATTATTTTGTTTATAAAAATAAAAGAGAGAGTAACTATATTGATAATTGTTCATCATTTCAGAAGATATAATTCTTGTTTATATATGATTCTATAGTTATCATGGTCATTTGGACATAAGATATGATGAGAGGATAACAATAAAAAGAAACTTGTAATGAAATTGAAATAAATATAATGTCAATTTACAACTCAAATTGTTTGGCAAAAATCCATCAAGATATCATAGAAGCATTTTTGAGGTGAATGTGTTTGTTAACAAAGAAAACCATGCCGTACAAATTTTTGGACAAAGGGGATTTCATGGAGACATGTCTAGTTCAAGGGATGTTGTTAATGATCCATTATTTAATCAAGAACGTCGAAAAAGGAATGGTCGATCTGGAGGCTGTTCAAAAAGAGAAGATACAATGTGGCGCCATTCTCCAATGTTTGACAATTTTTTGGGCCTAAAAATTGACAAATAAATAAAAGTGTTTTTGGAAAAGGGACTTTCACGCCAATGTCATGGAATCTTGGAAACATGCGTGCCATATGTTTTTTCAAGATCAGAACATCAAAATATGGACAAGGAAAGAGGTGCGCCCAAGTTTTGGTTTTGGTCGTGCAAGTGGTATTATTGGAAGATTGTTATACTTGATCGTAACAAGGCCTGATATTTTTTTCACCACATCTTAAGAAGTGAGATATTATAGTAATCCCAATGAAATCCAAATTCTTGTAGTGGAAAGAATACTTTTGTATATACAGGGAACGGTAGACTTCGACATGACATATAATGAAAAATCTCAGACAGAGTTATTGGGATATACTAATGCCGATTGGGCCGGTTCAACGAATGATAGGAAATCAGAATCTAAAGGTGCATTATATCTTGGTGAACTATGTATTGCTTGGATAATCAAGAATCATGATTGTATTTATTTAATCACCACATAAGCAGAGTATATCGAGCTGAAATATCACTTTATCAAGAAGAATGTTAACCAGGGAATCATAATGTTGTAGTATGAGCCTACAGAGCTACAAGTTACATACATTCTGACTAAGGCCTTAACCAAGGATGCTTTTGAGAGGCATAGACTAGCTTTAAGAGTTCAGTTGACTCCCCTCACTTGAACAAGTGTGGATGTGGGCGTTCCCCTCTCCCCGGGGTATTATGTGTTTTTCCCTAAATGTGATGATATGTGTTGTCTACTCTGTTACAAACTACAAAGGTGTGACCTTTCAGTTTGTTGACAAAGGGGTAGAAAATTGTGATTGTTCAAGGGGATACTGTCTAGCGATTTGAGAAATCATGAAAGATACGAGGAGAAGCTGATAGGTGGAGCAGCCAGATAGGGTGAGTGTATTAAATCAGACGATGCTAGAAGTGATCGATCAAAGAATAGACATCACGATATTTGAGGACTGTGATAAAAGCATAAGAGTGGTGTTGGAATGTGGTAAAAAAAATTCCAACAATTGGTATCAGTTTGGTATCAACAATGGGTGTCAGAGTTGAAGTGATTAATTGATGAAATTTTCATTTACTCTTGTTTCTCACACTGAGCATTGCTCATATTGGCATAGAATATGTGTTGATTAAATCCTTGATCGCTATCGGAATTACACCACAGAGATGGTGGCTGAAAAATTATCGATCTATATTTTTATGGAAGAGTTGTCAACAAACCCAAAGTGAGAGATTGTTAATCAAAAATCCATCAAGGTATCATTGAACCATATTTGAGGTGATTGTGTTTGTTGACAAAGAAAACCATGTCATATAAATTTGTTGACAAAGGGGGTTTCAGGGAGGCAAGTCGAGTTCAAGGGATATTGTTAATGATCCATGATGATTCAAGAATGTTGGCAAAGGAAGGGTTGATCTGGAGGCGGTTCAAAAAGTGAAGATACAATGTGGGGTTGTTATCCAGTTTTTGGAAAAGGGACATGCACGACGATGTCTTGGATGCTTGGAAACTTGCGCACAATATGTTTTTCATGATCAGAACATAAAAATATGGCAATGTGAAGAGGAGAGACCATGTTTTGGGTTTGGTCACGCAAGTGGTATTTTGTTCTTTCTTGTGACTAGGGCGGTAGAGGCTAGAGAGGATGGACGTGTGCATCGCGAAGAGACTTGTGTGCCTTCACACAGGGTTTCCAGAATTCATATAAATAGAGGAACACCCCTCCTCATTTTTAATGGTGTTCAATACTTAGAGAAATTTATATCTCTCTTCGCACAGGTGTTGTGGTCGAGCAAGTGGTGGTGTGGTTGTGCAAGTAGAATATGCACGCCAGTTGATAGATTCACGTCCAAGGTGGTTTCTATGATAAATTTTGTGAGTCTACCTTGTTTTTGAGTTAAGGAAGGGGGTGTCAGGCTAGTTGTTTTGTGACACTTGTGCGCTCAGATTTGATGAAGCGCGACACTTGATAATTGCGCCCCAAATTTTTTTGGGTGTAAAAGGGGTTGAGTCGCTCAATTTTGGAGTTGAATAAGCGAGTGTAATGAATTTGGTTGAAGTGAACTTATGCACCGACTTAGAGAAGCATGTCAGGGGTGGATTGAAAATCACCAATCTTTTTAGGGATGCGTGAAAGAAAGAATATTGCCCGATTCCTTTGGTGAAATGTGAGATTCATCTATAGGTGATAGTTGGACTTCAACAGAGAATATACATATAGAGGAAGATGCATTCTACCATGAAAATGAAGAGATCTAGAAGTCTATAAACTGTGAGTGGATATTTTCCAGTGCAGTGAGAAATGGAAGAGGAAGAAGGTGATCCTCTCCACCGATAGTGAGCCAGAGAGAGAGAGACAGGGAGTGACCCTTGGTAAAGTAGTGAGCTAACCCTAAACATTATATAGGCAGTGAGCCTAGGAATATAATTGATCTATATCAAACTTTTTTAACATATGTGTTCTTTTAGTGGATTTGGTACATCAACACGTTGTCAGTGTATGTTCCTTGGACGTTGCCCAGTGAGGGTGAACCAAGTAAAAATCCATGTGTCTCGTGCATGATTTAGCTTTTGTTTATACTATGCTATAGGAAAGAGAGAGAAGAGAGTCTTTCTTAACAGCAAGACAAGATCAATAGGGGTAGTTTTTTTAATCTTTCATAACCTGATTCACCCCCCCCCCTCTCAGGGTATCCTACCTAGTGGACCTAACATGAATTCACCTCCTCAATAATATATTAATGGGAACGGGATATGGTTTTTTTAAAATAAAAATATCACTTAGACATGGGGAGTGACTAAGGAAGTGAGCTTTGGATGAAATTTTAGTATCATAAATTCATATAAGATTGAAGAGAAGAGGGAGGGTGTTAGAGTGGAGTGGAGGTGGGTTTTCCAATTATTTTGTTACTTTTCCAAACACAACAAATAGTATTAATTCTTGTGACAATGAATATTAATATTTTAATGTGAGTTAAAACAAAGTGTGATTACATCATACATGATTCTAGGAATAGTGAATTTAACTAATAATATATGTATATAGTAAATTACTATATTTTACTATTCATCCATAATTCGAGTATTTTAGAAAAATCCCAAAAATTCACCAATTACATTTTTCAAAATGTAGAATTCAATAATTAACTCCATTTTTTGAACAAATTTTTTTAAATATTATTAATTTAATTTTTAAATAAAATAATATCTTATTCATGAAATAAAAAATTTAAATCTATATTAGGTTTTATATCCCCTTGAAAAATTAATCAAGATCTCGTTATTTTATAACCATATGATAATAAAATAATAATATGATTTACTATTCATATGGTATATAGTGTTTCATGAAATAAATTTTCAATTTATTTCCAAAAACATGGGGGTGTTACATTATCACCTCACAATAATTACATCCTCAATATTACAAGAATGTTACCTGACAAAAATATTTGGGTAGTTCTTCATCATAAGATCCTTAGGATCCAATGTTGCCTCATCGATTTTATGATTTTTCCTAAGTATATTTACCAATCGAGTCATCTAATTCCTCAAAACTTGTTCATGAGTGTCTAGAATCTTGATAGTCTATTCACAGTATGATATTCCAAGATCAAATTCTATGCCTTCAAAAGTGAGGACATGTGTTGTGTTTGGAATGTACTTTAACAACATTGGGACATGGAACACATTGGGTACATTAGAAAGGCTAGGTGGAATATCCAAACGATAATAAACATCTCATATTATATCCATAATTTTAAAATGTCCAAGGTAACTAGGGCTCAGTTTAAATTTCTTCAGATATCTTATAACACCCTTCCATGGAGAAACTTTTAAGAAAACATTATCTCCCACATGAAACAACAAATACGTCTTTTGATTATCAGCATATATTTTATGTCATCTTATATATTCTTTGATAAGAACCTGAATATTCCTTATGTTTACTATTGATTACTCCACATTCTTTTGGCCCACAAGATTCCTTTCTCCAACTTAATCCCATCAAGTTGTCATACAACATTTCTTTCTATATAATACATTAAATGGAACCATTTGAGTAATTGAATGGAAACTTTTATTTTAGGAAAACTCGATAAAATCTAAATATAGATCCCACATACCATTAATGTCATATGAAAATGATCCCAACATGACAAATAATGTTATGATCATCCTCTCTGATTTCTCTTCAATTTATGGGTGGTATTTTGTACTAAAACAAAGCTTGGTGTTCATTTATTTTTTTTGAATTTACCAGAATTTGAATGTAAATCATGGATCACTGTCACACACTATTGAATGAGGTTCTCCATAGAGTCTTTCACCATCATTTATAAGGAGTTGTTAATGCTTCTCTTTCGAAAAATCTTCCCTTAAAGTAATGAAATGTGTAGATTTTTCAATGTTGGTAAAAAATTACCCATATTGCATCATTATTTCATGGAGTTTTGGGTAATCTAGGGACAAAATCCATGGTGATTTTATCCCGTTTCCATGTAGTAATAGATAGAGGATGCATGAATCATCTTGGATATTGTCGTCTAGACTTAACTTGTTGACGGACTGGACATCTGATACATAATCAGAAATTTCCAACATCATGTAGTATGACTGGTAATGTTCCTTCAAATCTCTATACATATTAGTACCACAGGGATGTATAGAGAAATTTGAGCTATTAGAATCATACAATAACTCCCTTTTCAACTTGATTTTAGAGGGAACACATAGAATCTTCCCAAATTTCATAATTCCATCTTCATATATGAGGATATACAACATCCATATTTCATAGCATTAATATTATTTTGAAGGATCTCATCATCAGGCTCAGAGATTTTAATCCTTTCCAATAAATATGGTTAGGAATCCATTTGAAAAATTAAAGTTGTTTTACCTTCTTTTAAAATTACCATGTCAACCCTTTTTAAATCCTTGAACACATGATCACTTTTAATTCTCATTTTTTTAAACACCATGATCCTGCTCAATGCAGTAGCAAGCTTATTTTTCTTTTCCTGGGAGGTAATGTATGAAATAATCATAATTCTTGAGTAGTTAGAGCCATCTCAATTTCCTCATATTGAGTTCATTCTATGATAAAATTTACATTAAACTCTAGTGATCCCTATATATGAAACATATTTGACCTTAGAGATAGATTCCCCATATTTCTAGAGAAAATATCACAACAACTAACTCAATATCACGAGTAGGATAGTTTTGTTCACAAATTTTTAACTACCTTTCTTCATAGGAAATAACAGTATAATTCTATATAAGGACATAACCAAGTCCTTTCATTGATGAATCACTATATATCACAAATCCATCATTCACTGATAATAATTTTAAGATTAGATAATTCACAAATATACTCTTCAATTATTCAAAACAGTCATCACATTCTTTTGTCCATAGTAAGTTAACCCTTTCACATGTAATCATGGTCATTGGGTTGGTTAGATAGGAAATGTTCTGAATGAAACACAAATTATAACCTACTAAACTAATAATACTATGAACCTCGATTATAGTCATTGGATTAGGAAATTCTTGAACTACCTTTGTCTTCATAGGATCAATAGATATTTCATCCTTAGAGACAATGTGTACAATAATGGAATCTGATTAAATCCAAATTTTACACGTTCTAAACATACCATATAATTCATTTCATCTATGAGTCTTCAGAATAGTTCATACGATATTTTCATGATTTTATAGCTTTTGGAGTATTCCAAGATATCAAAAATAAAAACCACCACAATTTCATTAAGATATTCCTTGAAAAATCAATTTGTTAGATCCTTTAAAATTGAGGGTGCATTAGTCTATCCAAAAGGCATTACATTGAACTCGTAATTCCCATACCTGGTTAGAAAAACTATTTTTGGAATGTTTTCCTTCCTCATAAGAAACAGATAATATCCAGATCGAATTAAAATCTTTTAAAAATACTGTACTCAAATTATTTTATAAAATAAATCATCAATGTGAAGTATGAGGTACTTTTTATTTATTGTTTTAAAATTTATCTCACTATAGTCAATGCGCAACCTCATAGATCCAACATTCTTATTAACGAAAAGAAAAGGTTCTCCCTATAGAGAAATATTAAGGAGAATAAATCCCATATCACTCAATTCCTATATTTTTTTCTTCAGATCAACTGATTCCATAGTGTCCATTCTATAAGGGGTCTTTGATATGGGTCTTCAATATGGAATTAAGTAAATGGAGATATCTATTTCCCACTCTTGAATATTCCATGATAAATCATCCAGAATGATTTCAACATATTCTTCATCAATATGTACATCCTCTATTTTGAAAATATTTTCCTCACACATAGTTATTTCATTCCATTCCTCCCCAATATTTTATTTTAGTAGATTTACTAGGGATGGATCAAGATGGGAATTAGATGGTGTTGTTTCTTCCCTAATTATAAGGGATATCACATCGTCCTAAAAAATTGTAACATCCTTATTGTTGAAATAAATTTTACGTCATTGTTCAAAATAAAATCCTTATCAAGGATTATATAAAATTAAATCATGGTAATGACAATAGATTCAGTAGACATCAAAATTTTATATTCCATAATGGGTACTGCCTAACACATTTGTTTTGCAATGTTACATCCCTTAGGAGTTTTGAATGTCGAATCCCTTATTAAATCAAATTTAAAATATCTAATTATCTTTGAAAACTATGATGATATGAATGAATGTGATGATCTATAATCAAATAAATCATTATCTATGTTCGAAGGAATGAATAAATTAATAACCACCACATCATTAATAACAACATCCTCCAGAGATTTAACCCTATATGTTCTACTGTTATCCCTTATCATTCATTGGGGATTTATTCCATGATGATTTGGAAATTCATGTGCATAATGTACCATATACTTTCAATTTTATCATTGAATATTTTTAGCTTCTTTCATCCCTTACAATCCCGAGACATGTGGCCTTTTTCTACGCACTTTTATCAGAATCACATTCCCTTCAAGAATGTGCAAGGGTATTTCATCCAATACTTAGAGTAAAATGGAAGATCATGTATTCCCTTCTTCACCATTTTATCATTTCCTTTTTTATAGTTTTCGACAACCCTATTCATATCATGTTTTCCTTTAAATTCACAAGAAATAGAATAATCCTTTTCAATCTTGATATCACATGAGACTATATCATCATATGATGAGAATAATTGGGAAACTAGTTCCCTATGGAGGAATGATTTTAAACCATTAAATAATTGATCAATCATTCTACATGGATTATCTATGTAGTCCATGTCATATCATTATAACCTTATGAAGTTAGCTTCATACATTGAATATTTTTTATAATCCTTATAATGTAGATTTAGGAATTTAATTTCTATATCCACACATTATTAATGGGAAAAATACATTTATTGAAATATATCCATAAAATCCCTCCACTACATATATTCAATTTTATCCCCCACCTTTGTGTTTTGTATTAACGGACACCATTGATCTGTATCTCCTAAAAGAAAATAAACTCCCATTACAACTTACTCTTTTTTGTTACATTCCAAAGTGATAAATATATTCCATAGGGAACATATACACTGCTCAGATACAAATGGTTATATATTCCAATTGAATGATAGAGGTTATTGTCACATTAATGGATCCTATATTTTTCCTCCACATTTTGGATCAGAATGACGATATGTCCTATTGAGGTACCTACCGTGAGTCCCCAATCCCTCCTCCAATATGCCAGTGGCTAGTGACTAGCACCAAGTAGGAATATCAATAACATGGGTGGCATTACCTATGTACCTGTATGAAAGCACACATCTCCCAGCCCACAAATGTGGAAAAGTAAAAACCACTAATGGATCAACATGCATGAATACAACTAAAACAAACAGACATAGTACAATAGTTGTAAAGTAAAAAAACTAAACTATTACAAAATATAAGACCACCAAACAGAAAAGGTGTATGTACCTACAATGTCCATCCTATAAGAAAAAGGATGTACTGACACTTACACTAGTAACCATAGGAACAACATTTCCTAGAAGGAATTCTAAAATCTTTGTCTGGTCCCGGTCTGCCCTAGACTCCATCAAAAGGAATCTTGTCTACACTAGACAAGTCAAATGTGTAAAATTCCTTTGAAGGTTTGAGTATAGAAATACTCAGTAGAGGGCCCCAAAAATCACATTGCAATACACAAAGTAACGATACAGTCTGTATCAACACAATATATGTATAACAAAAATAAAATAATAGAAACAAATCTATATATACTCGAAATTTAGACACATAGTTTACAACGACCGTATAACCATACTAGGGATTCAGTTGAATGATTACCAAAAGCACTCATATGGGAGAATTCACACCATGAGTATGATAGTTATGATTACTTCTATCCAAGAAGAAATTTGTGTCATGGAATTCCATGAGAGAGATAGATTCAATGGTAGATTTGAAGAGATAACATATACACTCCTTCATAGAGAACACACTACTATGTGGGGAAAGATCAAGTTACACGTATGAGGATCACTGTCAGGGCCTTAACGGATACCACGACTTAGTCTGATTCACCTACTATATACGGAATTAGCGTCTTTTATGATTGATCGTGGAAATATCTGACTCTTCCTAGGGGAAATAATTGATATAGGATCTAACTTTAGGACTCTTAGATTAATATCTGACTCTATTATAGTAATTCCAAGTAAAGGGATCATAATCATGGGGAGGTAAATGAAACCTGACCTTCACGAGAATGAGAAAAGCGACACTGACCATAAGAAACATATCCATGGAATGATGGATAGGAGGATTAAGCCATTAATATAGAAGTACATAGCGTGTAGAAGGGTCACATGCCATGTCGTCTGACCATGAGTACTGCCCATGTACAATGGCCCGTATTATAAGGCTTTTCGTGTAGAAGAATGTAAACATGGACTGTAGGAGTGCGATAAACCATGTTATGCTACCTGATTAAATCTTACTGTACTCTATCCATGTGCTCATACATGTATTCAACACATGTTTCCTATACCATGTATCAGTATAAGGGTATCCTGCATGTCCAGCTGTGTTTGGCAGTGCAGTGGAGTGTAAGACATGTACTCCACCGAGTGTCCATGTATCTTTCAAGATTCATGCTGAGTCTGCATACAGACTGACATGACATGTGACGATGTTCACACACCATGTCTATACTTCATGTCACTCGGAACTCCATCCACTATAGGGGGAGACCACATGCCTTATCATCCTAGAGGCACACCATGTGATTTTCCATTTGAAAGATAGAAATACTAGCTACCACGAGGACGACCCTACACAACATGTTATTTTTCATACATGTTGTGTTGATTGGAATTTTCAATAATGTGTCGTTCATTGTAACTGTGCCTCGGGTGCTCCTACGATCCTCGATCCTTCCTTCTGAACAGTGTGATAATCCATGTTTGAGGTCCTCCCAACACTAAAAAGTTGTTTTTGTTGTTTATTATCCTCTGATCATCCCAGGAAATATGTTTCCATCCACCCCCATAATGAATGATATAATAACGATCCTCCTCGATCTGGTCAAATTCATCCCCTAATTTTACCATCAGACCTTCACTAGGTTTATGGGATGATTGATCTCTAATTTGGGATCATTTCATTGCAAAATAGACACCCATGATCTATTGTTAATAACTCCATGATGAACATGAAGAACACAAGTTTAAAAAGGAGGAAAAATCAAAAAACGGAGGAATTCACATCTTCCATCATTCTTCACAGCGTCGATCCTCTCCCATTAATAAGTTTAATAGGAAAAACAAAATATATTCCTTGATTTATCATAAAATCATTTCCCAAATAAAAATCTCAATATAAATATAATATAACATCCCCCACAAAATGAATGATCAATGGATCATCATATCCTTCGTTGAATATTCAATTTTCATTAAATTGAAGAATATGGAAAGGAAATACTGAGACAACACCCCAACATCTATTTGGAGAATGAACTATTGCAACGTCGTGTTTATTGGTGAGGATCCTCGAATCCGACATGCATCGATCGATCAAACCATCATCATCTTCCAATGTGTTCTCCTCCAATTCTCCAATTCAAATCCTCAATTTGAAGGGTCATGTAGTTAAACCCTCAATCAATCCATAGGTAGGTTTTAATAGGGGATGATTATGTCACTGCATATAAGGAAACAATTAAAATAAATAAAATATTTTGTATTATTTACTTTTAAATGTAAAAAAATAACTCCTATATATGATCCACATTGGTCGTTATTAGGACCTAACTAAGGCAATGTCGCTTCTCTGAATGCAATTATTCCCTAGTATTTCTTATCTAGGCGCCCTTTTAAAATTTATTTCACCTTTTAGGGAAAACCTCTCACATGTGGTATTTGGAGTTTAATTTATTTATGGCACTCCATGCCTCGAAATCACAAGCTGTCGAAAAGCCTAGTCTTATAATAAGTCCATATTAAATTTACAAATAATACATGGAAAATATAAGCCATTAAATTCCCCTACCCTTAGTTCTTTATGTCCCTATAAATCCAAAATAAAAGGATATTCAAACAGATGTTGGTACTGTGGATGATTCTCAGACTCCCGGTCCCATGTGACCTCCTGAAGATTCCCACGCTTCCACCAAACACTATATTGGGAAATAACTCACTAACAAAGGATCCCTTTCATTCAATCCTCGATATACACTGGAAACTCTGGGAAGGTTACTCCCTGCTCGATGTCCAGATCATACCATTCGATGAAATGCGATGGTTCATTCAAGTACCTGTTTAGTTGAGACACGTGGAAGACCTCATGCATCTGGTAGAACTATGGAGGTAGTGATAGAAATTATGCAACCTCCCAAACTCTGTGCAGTATCTAAAAAGGGTCGATGAACCTTAGAAACAACTTTTCGCCCTACCCAAGTCTCCTCAACCCTTATTAATTTGTGACTTGAATGATGACATGGTCTGCCTCCTCGAACTCTATAGAACTCTATTGTCTGTTATAAAAATACATCTTCCATCTTTGTGCAGTCTTCATTCACTCTTGGATGATCTGCACCTTCTCGGTGGTGGTTGGCACCAACTCTGTACCCATTAGTGTGGACTCTTTGGGGTTGGTCTAGAAAATTGGTGACCAAAAGGGTTGCCTGTATAAGGGATCAAACTATTCCATGCCAATGGTGAAGTGGTGGCTCTTATTATATGAAAACTCGACCATTGGTAGGCAGTCCTCCCAACTACAACCAAAGTCTATTATAAAGGCCTACAACATATCCTCCACAACCAGAAAGGTGTTCTCTGTCTGACCAATGGAATGTAGATGGAACCCTTTTTCCTAGCATAACCGAGTCCCAAAATCCCCATACAATTCATACCACAAATGGGATGTGAAGCCCACATCTTGATCCGAGACTATTTTTAAGGTACACTATGAAGATGAACTATCCCATACATGTAGATTCGTCCTAAGACCCCTATGGAACTCTGATCTCTGATAGCTAGGATGTGGGCCGACTTGGTGATTTGGTTGATGATCACCCATATATAATCATTTACCTTGGATGTCTATGGTAACCCCATAATTAATTCCATTGATTTCAGTACCAATTCCACTCTGGAAATTTTAGGGGGTGAGAAAACCATATGGGAACCTTGTTCTCAGCCATTAGTTGATGGCATATAAGGCATCGAGAAATGAACTCTACTACATGATTCTTATACTTGTCCACCATAACTGACATCAAAGGTCCTCGTACATTTTCACCGCTCAATGATGTACAACCAGGGGGATTGAATGAAAATACATTTGAACATCCTCCAATAATTCGGCTGGCACAACTGTGCATCGTTTAAAATATATATGTGTTCACTACTTTGAGAATATCCTTCAGAAGCATGTCCTATTGATAAATGAGCTCATAATGTCTCACAGTAGACATCCCCAAGCTATGCTTCCCAGACTCGTTGTAAGTGAGAAGGGGTGATAACCAAGGAATGTAGATAACCCACATGATCTCTATCAATTAAGGATAACTGTAGCAAGGACAACTGCTCAGTTAACTCACTCAGTGGCTAGGAACTAAATCTCTTGGTGACTGCAGCTGCCACAATGTTCCCCTTCAAGTATTATAGATTATCTTCAATTTGTAATCCTACAGAAACTCTATCCATCAAATCTACATTGGATTTAGATCCTTATATGAAAAGATGTACTTTAGGATTTTGTAGTCAGAGAAGATTATAAATAGTTTGCGCATCACAAAGTGTCTCCATATCTTTAATTAGAAGAACACTTCCTCTAACTCTATATCGTGGGTCCCATTGGTCTTCTCTTGTTGTCTTATCTGCAGTGAACCATAAGAAAACACCGCTTGTCTCTGCATTAAGACATAGCCAAGCCGGGTCCCAGATGCTTCGTATAAAATACATACTTGACACACTGCTTTGGAAACATAAATATTGATGTGCTCATTAAACATGGCCTCAACAGGTGGAAGAAATGCTAACATATATCCATCTATAAAAAAGGATTCCCCATCTAGGTCAAGGTTGTCATCGGTGCTGATATCCGGGGGAATTAGGTATAAATCTCTAGTAGTATCATGCTAGATGAAGGAATCTCTAAACCTCTATCATGCTCTGGGTTGGGTCCCAGGCTAACAACACCTTGACATTGGCTGGGTCCACTACTACTCTGTCTGCTGAGATAACATGTCCTAGAAATTGGACCTCTTGTATCAAGAACATGCACTTTGAGAGCTTCCCATAAATATGGTTCCCTCGGAGTATATCTAGAATAATCCATTTTTTTCACACTTTCTCCTCCTCTAAAACCAAGTACATAAGGTTGTCGTCAATGAAGTCCACTATAAAATGATATATGTATAGCTAGATGATCTAGTTCATAAGTTCCATGAACACTCTAAGGGAATTCGTCATGCCGAAATACATCACCAAGTACTCATAGTAACTGTAGCAGCATCTAAAATCCATCTTTAGAATGTCTCCATCTTGTACTTTAAGATAATGATAACCCAACCTAAGGTAAATCATAGAGAACCATCATGACCCTCTTAGCTTATCAAATAGTCCATTGATCCTCAATAATTGTTACTTTTTCTCCACCGTCTCCATGTAAGGCACCATTAATCAATAGACATCAACAAATTCTTGTCTACCATCTTCGAAAATAACACTCGAGCTGCCCATGGTGAATCACTATGTCTTACAAAGACCATAATCGTAAAATCCTCGGATTTAATCCTCGTATCGTGAAGCTCTTTGCGAGCAATCAGATTACCTGTCGAGGATATTAGTGATGTCTTGGTTTGTAATTTGATGCATAAGTCGATCTCTCATGTGCTGGGAGTAATCCCAGAACATATTATGTGAAGAGATCCTCATACTCCTCCACTACTACTAGTAATTGAAATATCACGACATATGTTGATCTGAAGGTAAGTATATCCCGCTAATGAGTGATTGTTTGCACACTCCTATGCATGAGCCGATTCTATGCTTCATGAGTTTTGTTTTCACCAACAGAGGAAAAAATATTCCAATAGAAATTCACAAACCACACTCATTTCATAAAGAATTCAATCTGGGCATGGACCGATGATAGATAATCCATACCGAGAGCAAAGTCATTAGGCCTCCATGATACCTCCAAGTTGTTCCAACCAAAACTCTTACCTCCATGGGAAATACGAGAATGTTCTCAAAGATGCATGATCATCGAGTCTCCTATAATAGGTTCCTCAAAGTGTAAGGGTTGAGTCAATGGATCTACTGAAATCTCATGGTTTCTCATAAGACAAGTGCCAAGGAAGGAAAGACTAGAACGTGTGTCTTATAAGTATGATAACTAAAGTATAAAAGAAGTAGATCATATATATAATCATTCAAGGTTTCCTTAGGTTGTATGACTCAACCACATGAAGTTTTCCTCATCTTTGTCCCTCATATTCATTAGCCAGGTGAGGACCTTCGAGGGGTTGTTGTGGATGTAGATAAAATCGTCTACGTCTACATATAGCTCTCCCAGATCCTATTCCATATGCACCACCTATCTGGTCTTCTTTCTCCACTCTCTACCTCTTCCTCGGTGGTCCAACCACCACCTCACTATTAGCATCTCAATGAGCAAGATAGTCTCTAATGAGATGTCCTATGTTGTTTCACGAGTAGCATCACCTCTCCCTCGGCTAATTGGATCCATATTGAGATCCCTGGACTATCTATCCAATATCCTAGGTATTCATATGACATATCCCGCATCCCAAACCCTATGCCTAACATTGGATTCTTACTATTGAGGTGTTTCCACCTGTCTTCCTCATGTTGACATCCAATAGTGGTCTCTTATCTACTATGAATCCCTTGATCACCAAGTCTTTCTAGAGAACTCCAGCATAAGTTGATAGACCTAGAAGTGCAAAACTAGCTCAAATGTCCCACTGTAGACCTATCTCGAATGTCCAACATATGATGTACTAATCTCTGACCCTATCCACCATGTAGCTGGTGAGGTTGGTGAACATCGAATAATAGTTATCCACCATTAAACTACCCTACTAGAGAAAAATAAGCATTGGGAAATGAACTTCTCTTAGTGTAGCCAGAGATAACACCTCCCTAAAGAGCCGCTCGAACTCTATCCATGATGGAGTATCCTATACATGGGTATGCATAGTCAAAATCCACCATCATTCCACCGAACCCTGATGAAGGCTTTCTCATAGGATCACCATCTGGTCTGTTGGTGTCCTCACAAGACAGAAAAATCTGGTCACCACCTCAAGCCATTACTCAGCTGCCTGAGGGTTAGGCTCACCACAAAACCTAAGGGAGTCTATGTATCTAAAACTGAAGGAGCGTGATCTGACTGTGCTCCTTGTCTGGTGGTACTGAGAGTTCCGTGTGATACTTCACTTGAAGTCATAGATTCAGTGCAACACATAGAGATTACACCTGGAGGATTCTCCTGGGGAACTAGTACCTATATCGAACCCTCATCATTGAGGGGGTCATCCTCGTGGTCGAGATTCTGAATCCTAGTGGGTATGCATTGTGGAGGCATTCTGTAAGGAAACTAGATGTACCATGGGGATGATTATATCTAGAAATCTAATAAAAAAGACATGGAAAACACTATCCATTATTATATGATGCATGTACCATTTTTTATTTCCCCACAACTACTGTTTTAATGTACCGAGTCAAAAATAATGTTATCAGTGTCATGTTGTATTGATACATCAACCGCCTAGACTAATAATGGAGTCCCTGGAATAATATTCAATCTCAAAGCACTTATAACTATTGTCATAAATCAATCTCATAGACTCTTGGTTCTATGGTAAAACCGACCACCTCTGATACTAGTCTATCACAACCTGTCCTTGTTGGGCTCGTGTGGAACTCCCCAACCCTACCTCTAATAGGCCAGAGGATGGTAATTAGAACTGAGTATGCATATCACTAACATGGGAGGCATTGACTAAGTACATGTATGCATTCACACATATCCAAGACCACAAATGATGAAATATAGAAACCACTAAGGAACAAAAAATTATTCACATAACAAATCCTAACAAAAAAAGTACAACAAAAGTAATGTACGAAAAGTACACTAGTATAGAATACAATCCCACTGAATAGAAAAAGTATGAAACTACAATGTCCAACCTATAAGAAAAAGGAGGTACTGGGACTTCCACTCATAGCCATAGGAACACCTCAGCCTACAATGAACTCAAAAATATCTATTAGGTCCTATTCCGTCCTAGACTCCATCTAAAGTCCACTCATATTCATGATAAACAACACGTTTAGGCAAAGCCCATGCAGGGGTGAGAATAACAGTACACCATAGAGGACCCTGAAAACAACAATGTAATACACAAAGTAAAGGTACAGTCAAATTATACACATTATATTTCTACCAGACATATAACAAGTGATACACCTCCATATATTCATGAAACCCAGACTTGTAGTCTATAACGACCAGATATCCAAGCTAGGGATTCAGATCAAAGATTCAAATATCACTCATATAGGAGAAAAAATCCATGAGATTTATATCACTAATGACATCCATCCAATACGTACTATTTGTCTTGAAAATCCATGAGAGATATAGATTAACTGATATATCTGAAGGGAGAACAGATACACTCATTCTAGGAGAACACAGTCTTTAGTAGGGAAAGATCATGATACACAGATGAGGATCCCTTATAGGGACTTGATGGATACTGCAACTCATCTGGATTCACAGACTATGTAGAGGACTGGTGTCCAGTAGGATTGGACATGTCAATACATAACTCCACATAAGGTTAATAATGTAGATATGATCTCACTATGGGCCTCTTGGAAATATACCTGACTCTATATGATAAATTTGTACTAAATATATCATACTATTTTGGATTGATCCGATACATGACCATAAGGGGAATGAGAAAAGGTGAACTAACCCAATTAAATCGGTCTATGGAATAGTGGAAAAAAGGATCAATCCATATACTGAGAAGTACACTGTGTGTAGAAGCATCACATCTCATGTCCTCTAACCTCAGGTACTGCCTATGTACAAAGGCATGTTTCTCAATGATTATCATGTATAAGAAGGTATAAATGGAGTTTAATTGAGTGACATGTCGTGTTCCAATACCCAGGGAAAGCTCCATGAACGCTGGACTTGTTCCCATACACAGATTCAACATGTGTGTCCCAGATGGTGTACCTTTTCCCGGGGTATCCTATGTATCCAGCTATGTCTGGTCATGTTGTGGAGTACATTCCATATATACAACTCATTTCCATGTATCATTTATGACACATGCTGAGTCATTGTAAGGACCCACATGCCGGGTGATGATGGTAACACACTGTATCTATGCTTCGTGCCACTCAAAAGTCTAGCCACCACTAGGTGGTGGCACAGATGTAGAGTCTTCCTAGTGACACGCTATATTTTTCACTTTGTGAAGTGCTAAAACACTATCCGCTTCTATGTCGACACTAAATGGTGTGTTCTTCGGGAAACATGACATGTTGATCAGAATTTTCTAGAATGCGTCGTTCTTCGTCACCGTACCCCGGGCTCTCCTTCTATCCTCTATGCAGCCATCTGATCATCACGATACCCCATGTTTTTGGTCATAAAAACAATAAAAAGTGGTTTCTGTTGTTTTCATACCTCTAATAGGCCCTAAAAACAAGTTTTGATACACCCGCATGAAGAACACTCAAAGAACGATCCTCCTTGATCTGAGTTGATTCATCACCTGATGTCGTTGTCACAGGTCCACTAGGTTTTTCCAATTTCCGATCTCTGATTTTGGATCGTTGCATTGAGAAATAGACACACAACGATCTGTTGGTCATAACTCTTCAAATTACACAAAGAACATGGGGTTAAAGAAGTAGGAAGAAACTCAATAAAGAAAGAAGTAACACACCTCCACCGTCACTCTTCAAAAATTAAATCCACTCTAAATTATATGCTTAACATGTGAATGTAATGTTAATCCAACAATAATCATAAAATCAATTCATGATTCAAAAAACCAAAGTAAATGGAAAATAACACCCTCCCGAACGAATGCCCAATCCAAAGATAAACCTATTCATGGGTTGATCTGTGATCATTGTTAAATCAAATAATGATGATAGAAAAAATTGAAACAAAACCCCTACCTTGATTTGGATGAATAACAATCACCGAATTGCTTTCATTGGTGAGGATCGTTGATTCTAAGATGCATCGATCGATCATGTTGTCGTCATCCCCCAATGGGTTCTCCTCCAGATCTCAAATGTAAATCCTCAACTTGAAAGGTTTCATAGATAACCCTACGGAAATTCCATAAGAAGGTATTAATAGAGGATAATTGGGTCTCTAAATTTATGGATACATTTAAAATAAATAAAATAAAATATTATAATTTCATTCTTTTTAAATATCCAAAAACAAACTCCTTTAGCTGGCCATCTCCAGTCACCATTAAGCCATGCCTAAGGAAAATTCTCTACTCTAAATGCAATGGTTCCCTATGATTTTTGATTGTGTCACTAGTTTAAAATTTATTTCAAATTTTCTAAAAAAAATATCAAGCGCTATTGAGAGTATATTTTATTTCAAACATTTCTTATAGGAACTCTAGGCCTTGGAATCACACAACGTTGTAAATCCTGGTCTCCTAAAAATTAAATATTATATTTATCAATAATAGAAGAAAAATTATAGAAATATCAATCAAGATGCTTTATATTGGTATTGATTTTTTTATAACCTCATTTATATTCCAAATATAGTTATAAATTCCTCGTCACATGTTTTAGCTTTAGATCCAACATCATTATCTTGCATTAGAGGGAAATCCCATCATGGGATATGCATGTTCATGTGGTTTCCATTCCTTAGACTAGGTTCCATTTATAAATAATGACATACAATAGATTTGGTTATGAATCATATTGTATAATCTCAATGTTGAAAAATAATTATCAAAAATTCAAAATCTATACATAGCTAATCTCATTATCATAAACATGGTATCTTTGGGATAAATTTACATTCAAATCATTCATAATGGATTGTAATGAAAATGTAAATTATCCTAAGAATACCCCTTATGAGTGTCAAACAATGTGTATAATAAGTCCCATTGTCATGTACCAAGATACCTCGGGATATGCTTATTTTTCTTATTAGAGTTTTCAATCCTATGTACATCTGTTCCAAAACCACATCCACTTGTAGAATACATACATGGATGTTTTTTCTAGGAAGATTCACAAAATATATTCTTACCAAAATACCCAGATGTTCATTATGTTTATCCTCAAAAACTATATTAGGGATTTGTTCCCTAATCTATGTTTTCTAAATATAGTTTCCATGCATTTTACTAAACCTCCTCTAATACCCACAATATGTACCAGACATCACTTTCCCAGATTCAGTGCATTATTTTATTACATTGGAAAAATAAACAAGGAATGTGCATATTGAAGGACAAATAATTTTAATATATTTGAAAACCATATACTAACATTAGATAAACATTAAAACTAGAAATGAAAAACAACATAAAAGTTGTATTGGGAACATCCACAACTATATGTTCATCCATTCAGGTCATCTATAATAATCCTCTTCACATCATTAGAGAATGAAAAATAACAATGTTGTGAGCTCAAACACACATTATGGGTAAGTAATAAATCAAAAGATATCATAAATATAAACATTAGGCATTGTGAATAAAAAAAATGCATGCCTTCAAAAATAAACATGAACACATTTTGGAAGGATTAAGAGATGAATAAATAATTATATAATAAAACATAATCATGGGTTTTATACTCGTTGAATAACCACATAAACCGTCTATTCTATTTTCATAATGAGGGAATGCATAATGTCGGACATTATAACCATACTATCATGGACTTGTGGAGGAACTATAAATAGCCATTATGTCAAGGCCTTGTGCGAAGATAGTAGTTTATTTCATAAGACCAACAGATGCACTCCGGGGAAATATCATGACCCACCTAAAACATACTAAGTACATTGAATTCTTCATATGAACGAGTATAATGATAAACAACATATACATTTATATTTAAACTAACATACGTAAATAACATTCATTGAACATAACCATTAACACTAACCATTCAGAGTAAATTGGATAATGGTTTTAATATAGAATATCAACAATAAAAATAATTATAAAACATTTTATATAATTTAACAATAGGTACAAAAACATGATACATAATGAAAAAAGGAATAAGGATAACCCTAGAAACTAATTTAGACCAAGATCAAAATAAAGCATCCATGTGACAATCCCTCATGACTTTAAAAAATCACCATGAAGAGAAATCATCCAAGAGAATTCATCTAGACACATGAAAACCATAATGTTACATGGATCCTATAAATATAAGTCTGTATATTACAAATGGAATATAAAATGTGTGATATAAATTCCTAATAGTATACCACAATGAATCCATAAAATGTCCATTGCTATGTACCCATTATTTCATTCTTTAAAATAATATTTTTTTATAAATAACATCATTTGAAAAGATTTCTATAAAAAATACATAGATATCCCTTTAAAAATATCCATTTTTAAATCCATAATACTATGGAAATTATATGAATGATTACATAAAGCGATGGAATGAAGAGATTATATACCTCTAAATGTAATAATTTTAGGAATCAAAGCATGAAACATCACTATCATGAATAAAACCATGCACACTTTGGATCTATCCTATGGGAATACATATCCAGGACACATAAGAAACAGTAATCCAATTTAATTTGAATAATAATGATATAGAATCATACCATCATCTATCAGAATCACACTCGTAAACTGTAGTGGTTCTGCACTCACTAAGGATTTCATATGTCCATAACCAGATGCACCTATGGTTCCCATGAGATATGTTTTCATAATATATTCATGTAAATCATTCCGAAAAATTAATAAACTAGTTCAATAATAAAATCATTACCACTACCTTGATGTAAAAACCATTATATAACCCAATCCATCAATGAGACATTTCCTTACAAACATGAACTGCATAAAACAATTTTTATTGAAAAACCATTTTTAATCCATTTTCCATGAAAAATATTCAATTTCATAAATAATCCATCATATATATCAAATAAACCTCTTCCAATAGAAAAATATATTAAAAAAATCTTAATAAAATATTCCATGTAAATAACTATTATATAGAGACACCCACAACACCAACATAGGAAACATAAATTCCTTTGAAAATATTGATCATAAATAAAGAAATATAGTCCTAGTAATTCTAGATCCATAATAAAAATAATCACTTTCACACAGTAAAAACTGTATTTTTTCTTCACAACCCATTTAGGTTTTAACTAATCAAGTGGATGAGAGATAGAGTGTAAATAATGATAATACAGGGGGAATGAAGAAGAGAATTACACATACCATAAATAGATATACCAAAATCGATAGAAAATTTTCATTAAACCAAAGGAAGAACCTCATAGAGTGTTAAGGAATGGTTGGGTTATGATAATGAGGTGTTATATTTTAATTAGGGTAGAAATGGGAAAGGTTATTAGGGTAATATTCCAATTTTAGGAAACTCATTTAGATCAAATGGGTTGAATGCATGGTTTGATAAATAATGTTCTAACCTTGTGGTCTCTACTGTCCATTTATAACGGAAGTGCATGGTTACATGGAAATAACCACATGGTTATAAAAGTCATGAGAAATCCGTGAAACCACCCCTAGAATGAAACCAAAAATATCACATAGTTTTTTAATAAATATTTCACATTTATACAAACTATTATCAAACTGTGAAAAAATACACTGGAACCAAATAATCTATATCAGACATTTACCACCCAATTTCTTCTAAACATTTACAAAAAATGAACCTATGTTTTTTCTCACAGAATCATAAATCTCAACCCCTATCTCCTAAAAAACTGTACAACTTAAAAAGATATAAAAATTTCCAAAAGTATAGCATACGAATGATGTGAAGGGTATCCGAAATTTTCATTGCACAATTCTTTAATAATTAATATTTAAATAAATTATAATATATACATTGATATTATTTTTTCATTACATAAAACATATTGACTTATCTAAAACCCATTAACAACCAATATTTATTTCTAGGTATTTTATTTACCATCCTTGTTGAGAACATTCTTGAAAACTCATTTGGACCTAGAGGCCTTCACAATAATAATATTATCTACCAACATATTAACTTTAATTTCATAAAAGGAATCCATTTATGAATTTATAGCTACATTCCATTTACAAGATAATATTTTATTCTCGATTTACATGAAGTATATGATTTATTATCCCCAATAAATATAATATCACCAATCATGGTGATTATAAACTATCTATATTTGGTTCTAACATTCCTATAAATATTCAGTATCAATAAACTTATTTTCCATGAACTATTGTGGAACTTATTAATATTTCAAAATTGTATGCTTCTTAAGGCTTGACATTAACATATTCCTTATTTATCCCACTAAAAAAATTGAATATGTTCCTTTTCCCATATATAAACATACTCTAATTTTAATTGTTAGTTTCCACCATAGGGAATTATAGAATATCATTGGTAACATTTTGATAATTCAAAATAACAGAATTTTTATTTCCGATGTTTGTTTTTTATAGAATTAACCTTGAAAAATGATTCACATTGCATCATAGAAACATGTAAGACGATTTCATTATTTCATATTATACCTCATAAGAGAAATAATATATCATTCTATTTGGTACATGGTATATTTTTAAATATATTATTTATAAATAATATCATAAAATGATAATAAAATTATTTCAGGACTTGTAATCAATATCTCCATGAAAATAAAGGTGTAATTTATCAATTTAAGAACACTATAAATCATATATGTGTAAGGAAATTTGATATTATAAAAAATATTTACTCTATACATAATTATTGATGAATTCATGGTTATGATATTCTCAAACTCACCTTGATTGAATCCTATTTAATTTTCATTCCAAGATCAATATTTATTTAACTTCTATAATTAATAAATACTTTAATGGAATATCATTTATTAATTTTGAATTATATATTTATATTTATACAATTTATGCCATCAAAATGTCATGAAAAAACAAAATTTACTCCAATAATCTAATTGAAATAGTTAGTTTCATCATTGTGATCTACATCATAGTGATTTTTGTCACTATATCCATTAATAATGAAAATAGTTTTAAAGATTTTACCTAATAAGAAATCATGTAAAATATTTAAGAGTTTTATCATAGAAAGTAAAAAACCATTATTGTTATATCTTTGATGATAAAATAATCGTGTAATCATTGAATGCATTATCCAAGTGTATACAATAAGAACATTTTCACACACAATAGATTCCAAAGGTGGATCATTATGTTGTGGGGAATCCAACATATAAAATTTAATCTCATATCTTAGTACTATGTTCTTGTGTCTATACCACACATGGAAATATTTTTAGTGAGGACATGTTCATTTTCATGTATTAATTTTAGTGATTTCCTAATATCACTTTCTACATCATTCAAAATAAAAAATTATATCATAATTATATTTATTGTAATGAACCAACATTTTTCAACCTGCCAAATAGAAATGATTTATTCATGATCTATTATTTGTATTTAAATAAATTAATCGACAATATTTTTATGAAAAATAAAATAATTTTCTATTTCCAATTATAGTTTTTGAATTATTATGAAAATATATAAATTCAATGCTTTTATGTGTTTAATTCATTTATGAAATTATTTGAAAAGGCCAATATTTTAGTCATAAAGTAGAAAATTATTTGTAATGTCCTATTGTTGAACTCAAAATGAAGAAATTTTTGTTATGTTTGTCCCATTATATAATCTATCTCATAAGAAAAATTGTCATTTAGGAGAATCTTTTATACTTCATAACTTTATATTTCATATGATGTTTTACTTTTAGATATCCTATTTTGAAGTATATTTTAGTCATCTAAATAAGTAAATTTACCCCCATACTATAATTTACCCCATGAAAGATAATTTATATTGATAAAATCAGTTTTGGGTAGATAATTCAAATCTCATATTTCTTTTGAGATCCTTATAGAATAATTATTGGGAAAAAATATGATAATTATGTTTGCTAAATTTTAACACCATAGGATAATCTTCACTAACACTATAAATCTTGTAGGCCAAATGGGAAGATTATTTTCCTATTTTATATTTTATAGTTATGTAGGATATTTTCAATTACAAAAAAAATATGACCCCCTATTAAATATTTTGAGCCTCTTTGATATTTCTTTCTCCTATATGAACATTTTACTAATAATTAAATATTTTCATTTAAATAAAGTATATATTCACATGAAATGTAAATCATATGATTCATATTAATTCCTAGGATTCAATACATTGTGATTCATTAAGTGAAATTGATCTCAAAATGGACTGTATTTTAAGGTCATGGGTGATAAGGGTAGACTCATGGATCATTCAATGCATAAGGGTATGAAGAAAACATGATGTCACCATTTTATCTCAACAGATGAAAATTTATTTCAATTAACAAGGTTTCATTCAAAGATGGGATGATGGATTTAAGCTCAGGGGATGATGGATATAGGAAATAAAACATTGGTGTTCATGTAAATAATTTTTTCCCATTTGATTAAAGATATTTATACTACTTCCACCTGTAAGAATTCATGATTCTTGTGTCGAACTATATTGGAGGTTCAAGAAGATCGATTGAATATTGAAATCATATAAAATAATTTTGACATTATTGTTTCTGAAATATGATGGTAAAATTGAATTAAAAAACGATATCATAATTTTATAGGTGATGGTGTTCTTAATGATCATGTTGTAACAGTTGGAGGATTCTCATTGAGTTAATATATCAAATGGAGGAGGAATAATTTGTGAGTTGATTTATAAATTCTCATTGAAACTATGAGGAGCATATGGTAGTGGATATCAATTGG
This sequence comes from Viscum album, assembly GCA_963277665.1. Classification (NCBI taxonomy): domain Eukaryota; kingdom Viridiplantae; phylum Streptophyta; class Magnoliopsida; order Santalales; family Viscaceae; genus Viscum; species Viscum album. The sequence goes on from OY728162.1 coordinate 824,891,998, forward strand.
AAAATCCTTATGGGTCTATCTATTTCATGGAATATTTCATTTATTTTTATAGAAAGTGAAATTTTTTAATGGAGAAGTCATGTTTCCTTCTTCAATGATTTTTCAACTAATCTATTCATGATTTTAGTTATAATTTTAAGAGTAATGTTATAGTTTTAATTATTTAAACATCATTTTAAAGGTCAATACAATAATCATAGTGAGTTTAGTTATTACTAATTTCTTCGATTGTATCATTGCAGTCCTCGATCCCACTAAACGGTGATCCAAGACTAGTTAGCCCTCAAGCACATCTCCCCAAAATACCTGAAAATATTGAATAGATGTTAGGACCAAGGGGTTGTTAATGGGGATATAATTCCCACTTGATTTAGTAAAACACTATAGTACCGATCATACAATTCAATTTAAGAAGATATATAATAATGAATAAGTAGCATGGATAGACACTAAGACCACTGTACTAGAAACCCACCTTAGTGGAAGTACATTAATAACCAAATAGGAGATAACATCCAAATAAAGATATATAAAACAATTAAAAAATTATTATCATATACCAAAATGATATATCATGTCATGTTCCAACATATATTCTTAAACATTTATATTGGAATCAATACAAAACATGTATCAAAATTGAAAACAATAATAAAAAAAGCTATTTACCGATAACACCGTAAGAAAATGTTTGGTCCTATTCTCCCCTACTCCAAGACATGGATCAATATAAAGAATAAATCATTGGGTGTTTTTACCTATCCCAACCTGCATTCATAAAGTCTATTTGTGTACCCACCGGCGGCCCTATACTGGGTTTGATATAAAATACAAGTATTCCAACACCAAAAGTGTCTATAACAATCCAGGATGTATAATAAAATCTAAAAAGTGTGAAAGGTATATAACATATATGATGGTAATATAGGAAAAATATAAATTGAAAAATTAATAATTGTAAGATGATAATGTCCAACATTTAAAGGATTCCAACAAAAAAGGGCCAAGATCCTCAAATAAGGCCGGCATAAGGAAGAATATAAATAAACATCATGGCCAGTCATATATCCAGTATTTCATACCAACCACCACTATGCCATATAACCTTTATATTTTATCAAAAATAATCATTCCATATAATCATGAATACTTAAATTACCACAGATGAGTTGTATAACATAAGTGTGAGACCCCATAGTGTTGGATATAAGGTATAGTGGACCATGGTATCTTCATCGGGTCCCATGAGCATCTCGATGGAAACTCTATTAGACATTTATTTGGGTAAATGGAGAATTTTAAAATTTCATGTCCACTATGATCCCATGAAATCCAAATCCAAGGGGAATTAAGACACAAGGCATCCAAAAAAATAGAGAACCAAGTAGTAATCTAATGAAAGGAGTCTACTACCACTATCTTAACACATGGTTTATCACACCCATAGAATCCTATAGAATCATCCCTCATTAAATTCAATTATCATTTCATAACATCACATTATTTGAATCCTTCCAACTCATATAAAATTTCCAAATAAAATAAATTCACTGAGTTTACCCATTCATTTAGCAATTCAAATTTTAATAGGTAAAAAATTCACTCCTTGTATAACATGTTTGAGGAGGAAGGTCATTTCCAAAAAAAAATTTAATTGAGTTAACATATAATAGTGATTACTCTAACTATGAATTATCAACCACAAAACCCTTGGGTTGTTCAATAATAAGAAAATAAAAATGTAATCACAAGGCACACCCCATCTGTGGCCTAGGTTGGGAAGAAAACCTTCAACTAATCTCAAGGAACTAAACGAAATACCAAACATGATATTTTGAATAATTCATTTTACTACATGGGGAAACCATAATGATTGGTGTCTGTAATAACAAAAAAGTTTCATATAAATCACCAAATCCCAATGGATGTGTATATAATGCCTATCGTAGGTGCATAATTGAGGGATCATATTGTATCATCTTTTTATTCAGATCATATTAGATGAATAATTAAGAAAAAATTAAATGATTAAAATTAGGGAATATTATCTTTCACCTAAATAGCACAGCTGATACAAAGAAAAATGAGAAAAGGAACAGAAGGAATTGAGTACTCATTGGAGTGAATCCAACCAGTATAATGACACTAGATTCTAAGTTCAAATGTATTGATGAGATCAAATGATAAAAAAATTAATCAAGGGGTATATCTCAAATTTATTTTGTCCACTATAATGAGAAATATAAATTAGTATTTATCAGTCTATATATTCTAATGAAAATAGCTAATTTTCTCTCAAAACGTTAGGAAACAAGGTTCTACTGCACGGTCTTCCAATTTATGCACCAACTAAAAACCCTTCACTATATGTTGGGGAATCTCACATGGTTAGTGAACATTATATTTCAAACCATTCTCATACCATGTCTCAACGCTCTATCATAAATTTAAGAGGCAATCACAATGGAGATCTCATTTATCATTATGGTTTAATAGAACCGTATGGGCTCCTTTATTCCTTTGTCCAACACAAAATTTTTTAACCAAACCTTATGGATTGGGTCACACTTTCACTCCTAACTATGTAACACATCTATTTTTCCAATTATCAGGGTTCTAAGAACTAAAAAATCCATTGAAACCCCCGATAACCACATGAAACTAATGTGTATTCAATTTTGGATTTAATTAATAATTTATTTAAGATAATATTTATACCTTATTGGAAAACAAAATTATCTTATAATATTCCCCCTTAAATAAAATTTTCCTATGATTTCCCATCAAGTGTTGTCAATAATTTCAATTAATAACTCTGGTAACTAAGCATGTACGTTATCCTCCATTTCCCAAGTTTCATATTATAAATGATCATACTACTATAGCACCCATACTAGTGGATGTTACCAGTCTCATAGACCCTTGATTATCCAATCAATGATATGAATCAGATTATCCTCAAAAGATGATGCTACAAAAAACATCACCTCCTTAGGTTACATAACATGAGATAGTTATGAGTGATAATGACATAGCGGAGATAAATGGAAGACATTTTGCATGTTCTGGTATAATTGAGTTAACTGAAACTGATAGGCTACCATCCCAAATCTCTCTATAATGTTGAATGGCCCAACATGGTGAATGATTATCCTATTTATTAATACATATTTTTCCCAGCCATGATAAGATACTTATAAACACCAAAAACCTCACATCAAACTCTATAGATCATCGATGATTATCAATATAGGATTATTGTTTGGAAATTTCAGTAGCCATCTATTTCCTGATTAACAAGAATTACTTAGAAGTCCCTTGTGTGAGACGTGGTCCTAGTAAATAAACCTCACCTGCCTTTAACAATAACATAGGCTATCAACGTGGATGGCCATTAAAATCCCCATAAGGATTAATCTATATAATAACCTAATAAATATTATTATAGGAGAACTCATCTATGGTAATATACTTCTCCCAATATCCTGAAACTCCAATAGTCATGCTCAAAGAATTTCCTCAAGAACATGCATCATATGCTCTGACTAGCCATCAGTTTGAGGGTGGTATGTTGTGATGTGAAGAACCTATGTACCCAACACCCTCTACTAACACTTCCAAAAGTGAGTCATAAAATAGGAATCCAAATCTAAAATGACAGTACAAGGGACCCCTGAAGTTTTAATATCACATATATATACAACCAACCAAGATCACCTACATTGAAGGTCTCCTTAATCAGATGGATATAAAAATCCTTTTTGATCCAATCAATAAAATTCCATTAAAAATTACTACCTCAAGGAGATCATGTCAAACTAGTCATAAAATCCATCACGACATTATTCTAGCTCTACTCAAGATTAGGTAACTACTATAAATGTCTAGATAGTCACAAATGGTATTCACTCACCTTATAACAGATAGAACACCACATAACAAAACTAGCTACATCATGTTTCATTCTCGACCACCAGTACTGATAACATAAGTCACAATACATCTTGGTAACACCATGACGATCTTCCCAAACTCAGGCATGAATCCAATAGTTTCTCATAGTTACTCTATTTTGATGGATAGAGGTCATAGCTAAGGATGAATGGAAATTATTCCCTGAATAACCTGCATGTACAAGTGAATCCTAGAGATCAAATTCATAAGCTTCCACTCTTTATTATCCTAATATACTGCCTATATATGAGTCCTCCTTCTCAATGCATCAGCCACCACATTACCTTTTTTAAGTGTGTATTCTGGATCAAAGTTAAAAGTCTATAGGTACTCCTCTAACCTTTAATGCCTAAAATCTATACCATGCTATGAATATATGTACTTGATGCTTTTTTGGTCTGTTTACACCTCAAAAATATCTCCCAGTAATTAGTGTCTCCAATAGTGAAATCCTTGTACAAATGAATCTTCCTCTAGATCAAGAGAAAGTTAATTCCTCTCATGTTTCCTCAACTACTGAGACACATACATCCTGAATCTATCACCATACATCATAACTACTTCTATTCCGATACTCGATGAATCATAATATATAGTGTATCTATTTTCCTGCTCTATAAGAACCAGGACTGAGGCTGAATTTTGGCTCCCATTGAGTTCCTAAAAGTCTATCTTATGGGTATCTATCCATTAAAACATCACACCCTTGTCGGTCATGCCTATAGGAGGTGATTCTAATCATGGTAATCCCTATATAAAATGAATTTAATATATCACTATCACAAGGAAACTATGCATGTCGATGAAATTCTTGGGCTGCTCTCACGAAAATACAACTCTCACCTTCTCTAGGTCATATATACTACTGTTTCTAAGATAATATAACCCAATATGTGAATCTTATCCTTCCAGAAATGGAACTTTATGGGATTATTAAATAACTAAATCTATATCAATGATTCTAAAATGTTCTTAAGATTTTATTCATGGGTGTGTCAACTGTGAGAATGAGCCAAGATATCAACCATTAAAACCACCATAAAGGAATATTGAGAAATATAAAAAACTAGGTTCATTAGCTCCCTGAAAAACACAGGCATGTTCATGAGGCCAAATGACCTAACCTAGTACTCATACAGACAATACCTACTACAAATATCTATATGATGTATATATTAAGTTCAAAAACATACATGGTGATATCCTAATATCATATCAGTTTTTTAGAACACCCGATCTCCTTAAAGTTATCAAAATGTTAATATATCAGAGGAAAGGGATATTGCCTCTTGACCATCTGTAGGTTCAAGTTACATTATTCCACGAATTGCCTAAGGATATTATCCACCTTTTTTGAAAAAAGTGTTAGTGAACCCCAAATATTATTATTGGCTAGAATATACGCATTTGCCTCCAAGTCCTCTAGAATCATCTTGAGCTCCTATAAGTCCATATTATAAATCATGTATGGATGAATGGTTTTCAGTTATTCTCATAGAACTAGCATAATGGTGAAATCAACATCTGTCTTAGGGAGTAAACCAGAAATGTCTTCTGAGAATGAATCCCAGAAATGATAAACCACTGGAAGAAATTCCACTGAACATTATCAGAAACATCTAGATAAAAATTATATATCTAGGTTATTCTCCCACCCATCCCATGATACTTTGGTCAAAATCGAATTTCCTGTAAATACCATTCATCCTTTTTATTAAACATTCCACCCTTTGGCGATGTGTATGTCACCATATGGTGATAAAAATAAATGGTGTCTTGATAAAAGAATATCCATTCTATAGAATGTATGAAATAAAATATTTTAATTAGGAGGGAAAATGATAACAGAAAAAGTGAAACCCACCAATCTCAGTTTAGAACTCCCTACATTGAGATAAATCCATTTTCTAAATCGTAGATAGGGTTTTAATAATAATAATTACCTTGGAAAACTAAACGAAAAGACTAATGAATTTAACCACATTTAAAAATATGAAACTATGTTGTACCACCTCAAGCTTCCACAGTACGCTTCTCTTTGAATAATACAGTATCTTGTGTTGTACACAACTTCGAGTTCCAACACACACCAAAACCAATCAAACTAACTGTTATGTAAAGTAATACCCACTTTTTTAAATTTTATAAATTTTATCTTACAAAATGGATTTAATTTTTGGATTCGGATTATCAAAATTATCTTATGGTGCATTTTTTGTATTTTTCTGAAAACATTTAATTTTTGATGATTAGTCAAAAAACACAAGGTTATAGTTTACAACTGAATTTTTATTTAAATAATTATTTATTTTATTTAAATTTAATTAAAGTCAAAATATATACATAATACCTATATATGTTCAATGTAATTCATTCAAGTTAGTTTACGGTAATTTTAGATATATAAAAAATTTATTGAACTTTTCACTGTCTTTTACCCACCTACTAGGAGAATTTGGAAATTCATATAAAACATAATTTTATTTCTTCTGGGGGTGGAATTTAGAAAATCAAAGAGACACAGTAAATATCAAGGCGTAAAATGTGGTTCAATGAGATGAAAATAATTTTTTGTGAATAGTAACTTTTTTCTTTTATTTACCACGGTTAAAAGTAAAAAAGGGTAATTAAGGGTAAAAATGATATTAATATTATACTAACACATGTCCAAATTCTATTGTAAAATTGTATCCCGACCAAAAACAACAATAGGAAAAAAATATTTTCATTTCGTTCCAATTGGATTAGATTAGGTCATTTATTAATATTTAATTCAAAGAAGAGGTAAAATAGATAAAATGAAAGTTTAATAACTAAAAAAATTTAATATAAGGTTATACATAAGATAAATTAGATTATAAATAAACATTAGAAAGATAAAAATATTTTATACATAATGATATTTTTTTTATAATTTTTATACCTTAAATAATTTAATTTATTTATGATTGAATGGCGATGCAGTAAATACCTAATTAATTAAATATTAATATAATTAATACTATAAATATAAAAATAAATGTAATTTGAGACTTTTTATGAACTACACTAATTTTAGAGGTTATTATTATATATTAGTATTATTTATATAAATTGTTTTCGAAATTAAAATGTTTTTATGAAATTATCAAAAACAAAATGAAAAATAGTGTCAAAATTGACATAAAATAGTTTTTAAAACAAATATTATATTATTAATTGATATTATATTCCTAAATATATAAGGTTCGGCCAAAGGAATTATATAATTATAGGTGAATCATTAATGGACCACTTGGTGGGTCTCTTTGAGGTATATATTATGTTTATTAACTATATTGTATAAAAATACAAAGATACTTAGTAAATGTCAAACTATTTAACTAAGAGTTAAAGATAAATGACTAGGCTAATATAGTGACCCAAAACTATCTAAAATATATTGGTTGAAATTATTGCGACCTATACCCACTTTAACCTTTAAATAATCCACTTTTGAGCCTTTTGAAATACAATATGAGTTTATTATAAAATAATATTTCTAGCTTTTCCAAAGGTGCCCCTCACCCCTCTTATAAAAGGGTACTAACACTTCTCAATAATTCACACCTTCAAATCCTTTTGGGTCGGCCAAACCCAGACCAAATATTCTCTCAAATTCCCTCACATCAACCTAGAGGCCTTAGTTTGATCAGAAATCCATCTTATGGGGCCCTTTTGTTCAATAAATAGGAAGAACCCAAATAAGAGGTAATGTTTTCACCACCCTCTTTCAAGTTCCTTTCTTTTTCAACTTATTCATTATTTGTTATTTAGTTTATAAAATAATAAATCCAGTATATTTTATATAATGTGATATTATTATAAATATGGTACATCTATATTCATTATTCTATCCATCCATTGAATGACATGTCACCATACGTTCGTACGTACGACCTACCGTCTCCACGTCATGGTGTAATTGTTATTCAATACATTATTATATTTATCGGTATAATAATGATGTGTAATTCATGTAAATTATAAGTATAACATGATAATAATTCATTATATATAATATAAAATCCAATTATATATGATTTTAATATAAAAAATGATATTATCGCTCGTGCATACGTACAAAATACTGTTTCCATGAACGCGATTAGATTCATTCCTCATCGTATCCATACAGGTATAATTCTCATTTTATGAATAAAAATAATTTTTAATGATTTGATATAATTCTATATATGAATAACATACAACTAATCCATAAAAAACATGACTTATATAAAAAAACATATAAATGAATAGTATGTTAACACTCAAAATGACGATAATACTAAGATATTATTAACAAAGAAATGATAAAAGATCATATATGATATCATATTAATGTATATGGTTCTTGTATAATTAAATAAATTTTTTTTCACCATTATACATGATGCTAACCTACCCTCAACCAAAGAAAATGTAAAAAGTCTGGGGTTTCTTATCTCACTTTTAATTCTGTGAGATTTCCATTGTTCACCACTTATTTATTGCATGTGGTGTGTGTACTGCCCATGTTTGTATTCATTGTGTAATATACATTAATTCATTTATATTTACATCATAATTTTATGTTACTACTTTTATTGGTGTATGTTTCTTATGTTACCAAACCAATAAGGAAATTTCAAATTTCAATTTCCACTCATTAGACTTTACGCATACTTCCATTGATTATTTTACTCCAAGATTATGTGTGGAATCACTATTCATTTTATTATGTCATAATTTCCACTCCCCATTATGTGGATATACATTTGATAAATATAGTCATACCATTGATAAATTCACAAGTCATTAGTATGAACTTGATAAGAGTACTTTTTAAGCAATCTCCATTTGTTGAGTTAAACATCAAATTCAATGTTGTTGTTTTTATAAGAATATGTGTGAATGTCCATAGATTGTTTTACACTGAATATCCAACCATATTGAGTGTTTTTATATTTGTGACACATAATTATTCCGTTTATTTATCCTTAACCTAAGGTTACATCCTTTATGAGATATTTCATCTCATTTAACATTCCATTGAGACTCATTTGTTGTTATACACCAAATCACTTTTATAGGGTGTATATAATGTACTTTAACATAGTATATAATGAATACATTTATTCTAATGATATTATAAAGTTTTTATTACCTCAATTATTTATATTCAAGTGTTTCTCTTTTGGTTAGGAACTCTAACTAAAATATAATTAGAAAATGTTTTAAAGATTTATTATTCTAAATCATTGTCATTAATGTCCATGTTTTAAAAATTGTTATAAGGATTTATTTAGACTAACATTAAATTTTTCAAAAAAAAATCCATTTAAATGTTTTAATGCGGTATGGAACAATTTTATTCGAAAATCTATTTTTAAATGGCTTATTGACAAATAGTGCGATTTTTAAATTTTTTCAAGAAAAAAGGGATATTTATCTCAAATAGTTTTGATGATTATTTTCATCTATGTCAATATACATCATTATTATTCATTGAGGTTAATATGTTACAATAATAACTTCCATATTTTATTGAATGAGTTATGTTTGACTGTGGATGTGTTATTTTTATACCATTCATTGTTTGAGGGTAATTTATTGACATTTCATATGCTAGTTTCAATTCGAATGTTAATGTTAGGTTTCAATATTTTCATATGAGGAATGAATTGGACTTATTAAGTGATGGGTGGAGCCCAATATAGCTCCTTGATGCATTGATAGGTCTCATGATAGAAACTAGTGTCTTGGAACAAGGCCTTGAGAAAATACTATGTGTAGTCTTGGCATCAGGCCGTGACTATGTGGTTATGATAGTCTGGCAGTATGAATACCATCATTATAAAAGTGGTCATTGATATTGCATGTGATTATTCTACTAGTATAATATCCATGTGAATAAGTAAATGGAATTATTTCATTTTATATTTTCCATTTTATGTTGATGTTATAGTTTAAAAGTTTTTTGTTTTAGTTATACGTTGCCTTAAATGTTTATGTTTATTTATGAAAGTTCCCACTATATTGTTATCCTTACTGGGCATCTGATCGCACCCCTTTCTATTTTTTATTTTCCCCAGGATGTGAAGAAGTATTTTATAAATGGCCTGCAAGGATTGTATGAGGGTATATGAGTGTGGAAAATGGAGACTATGTTGTCTTAGTTTTCAGTTTATGATGTAATGTAAAAATTATGAATGTATCTAGTGATTCCAGGGATACTAAACTAATCGGTCTTTCGAGATTTGATCTTTTGGATCATTCCTATGTTATTTAATAATTCACTGAGTCTGGGTAACTAGCGTCGGGGCGTTACAGTTGGTATCATAGATATTTTAGTACAATCCTTGGAAACTAGATTTAGATATACTCTAATTAGAGCCCATATCCCTAATATTGACATTGAAGATTAGTGTAGAATAACTTCTTAGAACTTTTATATTGTATAGTTTTTATGAGTTTTCCATGCTATACATCTCTGTCTGGATAAGAGCAGGTAGAGGTGGCTCTGGCACAGATGTACCTAGGGGTAAATCCCAAAAACACCACTTTGAGGAACACTCGAATGAGAACTGGTGGAAAAAAACGAGCTTTGCTACACTCATGGTTACGACAGTCCTGGGGGATATTCTTAGGATAATTTACATTTTATTTACAAACCAATTTTAATCATTTTAATATAAGATGTGAATAAATGACCTTGGTTAATCCAAAGGTGTTTCAAATTGAGAATATTGTGTCATGATATTCTCTAAATGATTTTATGACTACTATTACTCACACAATGCTCTCTGGTTTTAGTCAATGGATGGAGTCCAAAGAAGTCATAGTAACTTTGAGAATGATTTACAAGGTGGGAATGGAGGTGGAAATGGGAGATAAAATGGAATGTCTATAGGTGTAAAAGATATCGTGTTCATGCCAAATCAGTTTTCCAAATATATGATCAATAACATATATATTAACTAACCCCTAAACTCAAAAAAGAAGAGAAAGGGGATGAATGATAAGTGCTCCAGTAGTGGAGACCATGTAGAAAAGAAAGAAAAATTTCCATCTTGCAAGAAATGTGGAAGGAGACACCAAGGAAAGTGTCTCAACTAAACAAAGAAATGCTTTATTTGTTAGAAAGAAGGACATAAAGCGAAGAATTGCCGAGGAAAAAGGAAGAGTATTATGGAAGAAAATAAAAACAGTCCCAAAAATCCATTTATAGTCATTTTCCGTAAATTTAGGGGACCTAGACATTACCCTAGTTAATGCCCTATTCTATAGGATATTTTGATGGTCAAATAGAAAGCTATATGGAAATAAATGGTTGGAGAAATGTTTAAATTTATTAGTGCTCATTGTTTCTGGGATTACATTGGAATAATTTTCTATTGTATTTGTAACCCCGCAATTTTCCATCTGAGAATGATATTTGATGAAGGCATATCTTTTCCCTTGTTGATATAGTTATAAACGACAATTTGGTTTTATATGATAATTGGGTTTGAGGAAATTAAATGTTATTATATTTTGGGATGGGAATAAAAGCTATGAGATAACATTTCTGGTTAAAATTATGTTATGGTTATTTTGAGGAATTTATCTCACGTTGATAATGTTATAAAATATAGTTTTTGAAAAAGGACAACAGGCAGACCATGTGACAACCCATCGCATTGGACAAAGCTGTGGGAATCAAAACCACAACCAAAGTGCATTTGGGATTTATCGCCTACCACTAGACTATATGAAGTCCCTCATTAGTGTGACTGATTATTTTTAGTTAAATTATTTTATTATTCAATAATAAGTTGATTTTGGTTATTATGTCTTATCAAATGAATACCAATAGTATAGGAAAATGATTTTGTGATTAATTGATAAATGTTATTTTGGATGATGTTCTCTTTTTTGGGAACACTATATGCCCAAGGAAAGTAGAATACTATGGGATTTCATTTTTGGAGTAATGGTGGATTTTTATCAACATTTTTGTTGTGTATTTATAGTGATTTGGGTTATTTATGGAAATGATTAACCTATAATAGAGAATATGTGATTAGGTTAATTACTTTTATGTATGTGACTTTAATAGTTGTTGATGTCATTTGGAGATACAATTTAACATGGAAGACTACATAACCAAATTATTCTAATGTTTGGGTTTCAATATTAGTTTGGATTATATTGAAGGATTTTAAGGAAAATTCATTATTGAATGGTAATTGTTAAACTATGGGGTATTGTTGGTTTAATTTTAGAAATTAAGATTATTGTATCTTTCTCTAAAGGAATATCATTTTGGGGTATCATCCGATCTTGTACTAACCGTTTTGGTTTTGGTTAATCATTAGAGACATGGTAAATATATAGTTTATCATTTATGGATCATGTGATTCTATATAATTTTATTCCAGCTCTTCCAGTGTGACGTTAACACCCCAAGATTCCACGGTACGCTTCTCTTTGAATAATACAGTAGCGTGTGTTGTACGCATCTTCGAGTTCTAACACACACCATAACCAATCAAATTAGTCGTTATGAATTGTAATAGACACTTTTTGAAATTTTATAAATTTTATCTCTCAAAATGGACTTCATTTTTGGATTCAGAATATCAGAATTATCCCATTGTAAAATTTAGGAACTTTTCAGATAACATTTATATTTTGATGAATAGTGAAAATTACTAAATTTTAATTAAGAACAAATTTTTAATCTAAATAATTAGTAGTGATAAATTATTAATTAAAGAGTTTTTAAAGTATATTTTGAATATTTTTTTACCATTAAATAAAATTCAGGTCATTGGACATAATTTCCCAATTAAACCGGATATAAACAAGTGTCAATTTTTTGATAGTTATTATCTCTTAAAAACACGCTTTTTATTTTATCAACGAGAATTAATTTGAAATTAATTTCTGCCACTTCATTGTTTTGAATTTGGAAAAATGGATTCTATATTAGTAATCAGGATTTAAAAATTGTGTAAATAGGTAACTTTTATTTTTAGACATTTTGAATAATTACTTCGGTAAATATTTTATTTACCACGGTTAAAGGGTAAATCTGGTAAATAAGGGTAACAAAATAATATTATAATAATAATAAATTAGCCTAAAATATGTCCCAAACTTATTGGCTGATACATGTCCGACCATGGGCATATTTGGGTCAATTGTTTGGACCCCATGGTGCTACTTGTAAGTAATAATGACACTTTATATTAATTAAGTTAAAATAAATACAAAAATGACAAAAGCATATGTCTTTTAGAAAAACAATTCCTACATAGGGTTATATTTGATGGATTTTGGATTCTAAATATTCATTAGAAATCTAAAAATATTTCCTATACAATGGTATTTTATTTATATTTTTTGGCCATTTAATAATAAATATTATTTATGACACAATAATGATGTATTATTTTTTTATTAATGAAAGAATCAAATAATTGGTATTATATATGTTAAAATTATTATAATTTGAAAGTTTTGACGGAATCCATGAATTTTATTTTTTAAAATGACATTATATTATTTCTTAAATGAATTTGGTTCGAATTAATAATGTTGTAAATACTTTAACAAATATCAATTATTGAATAGTGTCAAAATTATAAAAAAACAGTTTTTAAAACAATTATTTTATTATTAATTGATATTAAATTCCAAAAAATCTATGGTTCGGCCAAGAAACATATATAATGATAAGTGAATCATTAATGGACCACTTGGGGGTCCCTTTTATGTATATAGTATGTTTATTAACAATATAATATAAAAATACAAAGTGACATGGTAAATGTTAAACTAATTAACTAAGAGTTAAAACTAAAAGATAAGGGTAATATAGTAATCCAACCCTGTCTAAAACCAATTGGATGAGTGGTTTTCGACCCATCCCCACCATATATTTTTATGAATCAACATTGGAGCATTAGAAACTGAGTATTAATTTATTATAAAATAATATATCTTGTTTTTCCTAAGGTTCCCCCCTCCCCCATGTAAAAGGAAACCACTTCTAACCATTTTTTCACACCTTCAAAGCCTTTTGGTTCAGCCAAACCCTTTCCAAATACTCTCTCAACTTCCCTAAAATCATCTTACAGTCCTTCCTTAAGTTATAAATCCAACCTATGGAGCCCTTTTAGTCAAATCAAAAGGAAGAACCCGAAGAAGAGGTAATGTTCTCACCACCCTCTTTCAAGTTTCTTTCTTCTTCCACTTATTATTTCATTGTTATAACAATTATAAATAAATAAATCCTGTATATTATATATACTGTGATGCTATTTTAAACATGGTACAAACATATTTAGTATTCTATCCATCCTTTGAATGACATGTCTCTATACGTGCATACGTACGGCTTACCGTCTCCACGTCGTGGTGTAATTGTTATTCAAAACATTATTATTTGGATGGGTATAATAATAGTGTGTAATAATGTAAATAATAAATATAAAATGATAATTATTTTTTATATATGATATACTATATAATTAAATATTATTTTAATATCAAAAAATGATATTGTCACTTGTGCGTACGTACGGACTACCGTCTCCACGAACGTGATGAGATTCATTCTCCATCGTATCCATTCAAGTACAACTATCATTTGATGATTAAAAATAGTTTCTATGGATTTGATATCATTATAAATATGAATAAGATACAACCTATCCATAAAAAACACGGCTTACGTAACAAAACATATAGAAGAAAATGAGTAACTTAACACCCGAAACGACGATAATACAAAGATATTATTAACAAAGCAATGTTAAAAGATCATATATGATTTCATTTTAATTTATATTATTATTGTATAATTTAATAACATTAATTTCACCATTATACAGGAGGTTAACCTACCACCAACCATGTAAAAGTAAAAGGTAAGGGTTTATTTCTCAATCTCTTCATTATTCGTGGTTGTTTATACGTAATAATCTACTGGGACTTCTTTATCATCCACATCCATGTTTCTTAAAAATGTCTTTCAGAAACATTTTTACTATTTACTAGAATATTGGTTAACAACATTTATACCCTTGAGTGACTTTTTATAAGAGTTTTATAAAATAATCTTTTCGTCATTTTCCAAATAAGGTCCTTTTTAACCTTTTCTACAGAATTAAGGTAAGAATGTATTTTTTAACTTATACGGCGGGTGTTGCTATTTTCCACCGTAATAAAATCTTCGAATCTTACCTTACAAGTTTATAAGAAAATTTTCAATGTACATATTTTATTTTATAAACATGTGACTCTTAAATGATTTCAAAAAAATAGATATTTCTCTCAAATAGTTTTGATTTCATCTATGTCCACATCCATTGATGGATTTTAAGCTTATTTGAAGTTGAATTACTGTGATACGAAACATCCATATTGTATTGAAGGTTTTGTGATATGTTTGACTATGGATGCGTTATTTTTATACCATTCATGGTTTATGGAGAAAGTATTGGCATTTTGTATGATAGTTTTAATACGAATATTTATGTTATGTTTAAACCTGTTAATATGAGGAATGAATTGGACTTAATAAGTGATAGGTGGAGCCCGCTATAGCTCCTCAATATATCGGTAGGTCTCATTAGACAAACTAGTGTCTTGGAATAAGGCCCTGACAAAATCTTATTTGTAGTCTTGGCACGAGGCCTTGACTATGAGGTTATGATAGTCTGGCATTATGCATTCCATCGTTAGGAATGTGGTTATTGATATTGCTTGTGATTATTCGACTAGTATAATATCCATGTGAATAAATATATTTCATTATTTCATTTTATTTCTGCCATATTATGTTGAAGTTCATGTTAAAAAGGATTTTGTTTTAGTTATACATCGCCTTAAATTTTTATGCGTATTTATGAATGTTTCCGCTATATTGTTATCCATACTGTGCATCTGAGCTCACTCCTTTATATATTTTATTTTTCCCAGGATGTGAAGAATTATTTTATGAATGACCTACAGGGATAGTATGAGGGGATAAGAGTGTGGAATATGGAGACAATATTGTTTTAGTTTTCATTTTATGATGTAAGGAAAACATTATGAATGTATCTAGTTATTCCAAGGGTACTAAACTAATCAGTCTTTCAAGACATGATCTTTCTTGTGATCATGCCAATATTATGTAATAATGCACCGAATATGGGTAACTGGGGTCAGGGCGTTACATTTTTTATCAGAGGAAGCTTAGTACAGACCTTTGAAGCTAGATTTAGATAAACTCTAATTAGAGCACATAGACCTAAGATGGACTTTGAGGATTAGTATAGAAGAAATTCCTAGTATTTTGGTATTATAGAGATTTTGTGAGTTTTCCGGAAATATATCCCTGTCTGGATATGAGTAGGTAGAGGCGGCTCTGGCATAGATATACTTAGGGGTAAACCCGAAAACACCGCTTTAATCTAGACTCAAACGGGAACTGGTGCATGAAAACGGGACATTCTGCCCCATTGGTTACGACACACCTGAGGGATATGCTTAGGATAACTCTCATTTTCTTTAAAAATCATTATGAAGGGATTATGAGTATATACATCATCAAATAAAACATTTTTATGATTAAGGATTATATACCTGAACAATTCAAATTATGTTAAGTGTTTTATAAGTATGGAATTATGTATTTTGATTCACAAACTGGTCTAGTTTATGCCATTGTTTAGAAATGTTTTCTAGTGGATGAAATGGAAACTATATCAATGCACACACTCCATGTATGGATTTCTCACCTACTTAATATAATTATAGTGGAGATGGTGATGCAACTGGTGTTGATCAGCTAATCACCATACTGGGAAAACTCACTCGGGTTATGAATAATAACCTTACACGTATGGAGCACCCTGATCCGCAGCGTGGAGGATCAATGTTAGATCTCTTCACGAGGAAACAACCACAAATGTTAAATGGGAGTATAAATCCCTTAGTATCTGAGAAATAGATAAATTCCCTAGAGAAAATATTTCAGGATTTGGGGATTAGTGAATGGGAAAAAGTTATCATTGCAGTTTACCACCTCACTGGAGATGCTGATCAATGAGAGTCATTGATTCAAAACAAAAAGGAAGCTGATGAAGTATCAAATATGGAATGGAGGGATTGTAAAGATATATTTTTATAAAAATACTTTCATCGTAACCATCGACCAGATATTGAAAGGAAATTTCTTGAGTATGAGACAAAAGGAGGATGAAAATGTCACAAAGTATAAGGCTAACTTTACAAGGGTTTCAAGGTATGATGGATATTATATATGTAACCCAAGAATTAAGATTGATCTTTCATTGATGGTTTAAAACCATTTCTTCATCAAGCATTCGCCTCACAATCCTTCTCGTCGCACGAAGACATTGTCTCATGTGCTATCAAGACAAAAAAGGTATTCTCTAAGTCATATGACTTTAAATCAAAGCAAGAGAAGAAGAGATATGCTGATAAATCTAAGAATGGAAATATGGGGAAGAAGGGAAATGTTGAATATCCATCCTGTATTAAATGTGGGAGGAAACAACCTGGTACTTTCTTAAAAGGAATGGGAGTATGTTACATGTGTGGTGAAAAAGGCCACCAAGCTTGTGATTGCAAGGGGAAGAAGGAAGCTACCGATGTCCAATGCTACAATTGTATGGAGATGGGAAATTATTCAAATTAATGTCTTAAGAGTCCCGGGAACTTACCTTAGAAAAGGCCAAGGGATCATGTCCAAGCTTATGCTATCACCACTGCCGAGGTAGAAGCTCTGAAAGACATGGTGGCGGGTAATTTAATGGTTTCATAAGTTTAGAAAATGCATTATTTGATTCTATATCATGGCATTGTTTCATATCTTGCTAATTTTCTAAGAAAATTAGATATTTCCAATGTTATTTAACAAGGGAGTTGTCAGTTAAAACTCCTTAGGGAAGTATCATTGCAACAATGTTTTGTGAATCAATCCCCATTAGAGAACATAAATGTTCATTATCCGCTGATCTCATCATCATACCTGTGATTTAGATTAATATAATCCTTTATATGGAATGGAATTCGGACCATTATGTGAAAATTTATTGTAAGAAGAAGGAGGTTACAATTTTTGATGATGATGATGATAAGGAACACCTTATCTTTAGATCAGAATCGTCACCACCTAATTCTTATCTAGATCCACCCCATTATCTCAACAAAATTCAATTATTTGGGAGGAATAGAATGAAATAACAGTGGGTGATTAAAGGAATGTTCAAATAGAGTATGTATCTATTGTGAAAGTATAATATGATGTGTTTCCGGAATATTTTCTTGGACATCCTCCAGAATGAGAAATTATGCTTTCCATTGATTTAATTCCTACATTAAGGCCTATATCGAAAACCCCATATAGAATGGCCACTATGGAATTAGTTAAACTAAATAAACATCTAGAGGAATTGTCTATTAATGGATTTATTCTTCCTAGTGTTTCTCCATGGGGAGCCCCTGTTCTTTTTGTAAAAAAGAAAGATGGATCTATGAGGTTATGTGTTGACTACATGGAGATTAATGCTATAACAATAAAGAAAAATTATCCCCTACCTTGAATTGATGATTTATTTGACCAACAGCATGAAGATCAATACTTTTCAACGATTTACCTTCAATTTGGATACCATCAACTGTGTGTGAAGAAGGAAGACATTCCGAAAACAGCATTTCGAACAAGGTACAAGCACTACGAGTTTACAGTAATGCCTTTTGGGCTGACTAATGCACCCTCTGTATTCATGGATTTGATGAATAGAGTTTTCAAGGAATATCTCGATGATTTTGTGGTGGTATTTATTGATGATATCTTCGTATACTCCAAAATCTATGAAGATCATGAAAATAACATGCGCATTATCTTGAAGACTACGAGAAGACATGAATTGTATGGGATGTTTTGAAAGTGTGAATTCTAGATTGAGGAGATTTATTTTCTTGTCCATATTGTCTCTAAAGATGGAATATCTGTTAAACCTCTAAGACCAAGTCAATCCTTGAATGTCCTACACTGACAAGTATAACTAAGGTACGTAGTTTTATTGGTTTAGCATGTTATTATCGACGTTTCGTCCAGAATTTTTCCCGGTTGTCTAACCCATTAAAAAAGATCACACTCAAATGGGTTAATTTTTTTTGGAATAAAGGGTGTGAATAATGTTATGAAGAACTGAAGAGAATATTAGTCAACGCTCAGATATTGACTCTACCATCGGGGTATGATAGGTTTGTTTTTTATAGTGATGCATCAAAGAGAGGACTTGGTTGTCTCCTTATGCTGAATGAAAGGGTTATTTACTATGCATAACGATAGTTGAAAATTCATGAACAAAACTATCCTACACATGATCTCGAGTTAGAATCCCTGATATTTTCTTTGAAGATGTGGAGAAACTACCTCAATGGTAAAAAATTTGAGATTTATACTGATCACAAGAGTTTGAAGTACGTTTTCTCACAAAAATAACACAACATGAGGTAATGGTGATGGCTTGAACTACTCAAGGATTATTATTGCATGGTACCAAAACACCTAGGGAAGGAAAATAAGGTAGTAGATTCTTTGAGTAGAAAGGATCATTGAGTTTTGAAAGTAATGAGAATTGAAAAGGATCCTATTTTCACAGATCTAGTGAAAATGGATATGGGAATTACCATCGAAGGTGAAACATCAATACTTTTTCAAATAGTTGCCAAACCATAATTACTAGAAAGGATAAATAGTTCTCAGGCTGATGATGAAGAACATCAAAAAAATATTAATGCTATAAATTATGGGAGATTGAGTTACTTTTTGTATGATGATGGAATTTTAAAATTTGGGAAGAGACATTGTGTTCCCAATATACCTGATCTAAAAAGGGAATTGTCGGATAATTCTCATTGTTCCAATTTTTCTATACACCCTGGGAGCACCAAAATGTATTGAGATTTGAAGGAAAATATTCAGGGGGACAACATGAAGAGGGAGATTCCTGATTTTGTGTCAAGATGTATGGTTTTCCAACAAGTGAAAGATGTAAGGCAACATCCTGGAAAAGTCATTCAACCTCTTGCCATACCTGAGTTGAAATGGGATAATATCACGATGTAATTTTTCATGGGACTACCAAGGACTCCTAGAAAGAAATATTCAATATGGTTTATTGTAGATCGTCTTACCAAGTCAGCACATTTTCTTGTTATAAGAGAAGAAATACCACTGGAACGTCTAGAAAGACTATATATTGATGAAGTTGTGAGACTTCATGGAGTACCCCTATTGATTTTTTCTGATCATGATCCTTGTTTTTCTTAAAGATTCTTGAAGAGTCTTCAAAAGTCCTTGGATACTGAACTTAATTTGAGCACTTACTACCACCCTCAAATAGTTGGACAATCAGAACGGACTATTCAAACGTTCGAGGACTTGTTGAGATAATTCTCACTATATTTTCATGGTATTTTGGATCAATATTTACCTCTGGTAGAATTTTCCTATAACAATAGCTTTCATTCATGTATTCATTTGGCACCATATAAAGCGTTGAATGGAAAGAGATGTCGCACACCAACCTGTTGGGATGACGTTGGTGAATGAAAAATTGTAGTCCTAGAACTGGTGGAGGAAATGATGGAAAAGGTGAAGGTAATCCAAAACCACATCAAAGCAGCTCAAAGTAGGCAGAAGAGCAATGCCGATAACCAAAGGAAGAATTTGGAATATCAGGTAGGAGAACATGTTTTCTTTAGGTATCTCCATGGAAGGGAGTTATAAGTTTTAGTATGAAGGGTCAATTGAGTCCTAGGTACATTGGACCTTTCAAAATTCTAGAATGAATTGGGGTTGTTGCTTACAGTTTGGCAATGTCGCCAAATCTCTCCAAAGTTCGCGATGTGTTCCATGTATCACTGTTGAGGAAATACATGCCTAACCTAATGCATGCACTCACCTATGAGGAATTAGAACTGGAACCCGATCTATCTTATTGCGAAGAGAAATCAGGATTCTTGATACCATAGAACAAGTGCTGAGAAACCGAACGACTCGTCTGGTAAAAGTTATATGGAGAACCCATAAGATGGTAGAGGCAATGTGAGAACCCGATGAAAATATGAAGAAGAACCACTCGAGTCTTTTTATGAAATAATATTCTATATATTTTGAGGATGAAATTATTTGAAGGAAGGGAGAATGTCACGCCCCAAGCTTCCACGATACGCTTCTCTTTGAATACTACAGTAGCGTGTGTTGTATGCAACTTCGATTTCTAACACACACGACAACCAATCAAAGTAGCCGTTATGATTAGTAATACCAACTTTTTGAAATTTTTAAAATTTTGTCTCTCAAAATGGAATTCATTTTTGGATTTGGAATATCAAAATTATCCTACGGTAAAATTTTGGAACATTTCGGGAAAAAATTATATTTTGATGAATAGTGAAAATTATTAAATTTTAATTAAAAACAAATTTTTTAATCGAAATAATTAATAGTGATAAATTATTAATTTGAATGGTTTTATAGTATTTTTAGAATATATTTTTACCATTTAATACAATTTTGGTCATTTGACATAATTTCACAATTAAACCGGACATAAACAAGTGTCAATCTTTTGATTGTTATTATCTTTTAAAAACACGTTTTTTGTTTTAACAATGGGAATTAAATTTTAATTAATTTATGCCACTTCTGTGTTTTGAATTTGTAAAAATGGATTCCATATTTGGAATAAGGATGTCCAAATTGTGTAAATAGGTAACTTTTATTTTTAGAAATTTTGAAAAATTACTTCGGTAAATATTTTATTTACCATGGTTAAAAGGTAAATCCGGTAAATTAGGGTAAAAAAATAATATTATAATAATAATAAATTACCCTAAAATGTGTCATAACCTTATTGGTTGATACATGTCCGACCATGGGAATCATTGGGTCCATTTGGGGACCCCATGAAGCCACTAATTACTGATAATGACACTTTATATTAATTATGTTAAAATAAATAAATAAATGACATTAGCATATATCTATTAGAAAAAAAAAATTACATAGGGTTATATATGTTGTATTTTCGAATATAAATATTCATTAGAAATATAATATCATTTCATACATACTGGTATTTTATTTATAATTTTTAGACATTTAATAATTAATAATATTTTTGACACAATAATGATGCAGTATTTTCCTTATTAATGAAAGAATCAAATAATTGGTATTATAAATGTGAAAATTATTATAATTTGAAAGTTTTAATTACATCCATGAATTTTATTTCTTAATATTATGTTATAGGAGTTCTTAAATGAATTTGGTTCAAATTAAAAAAGTTTTTAAGACTAACAAAAATCAATTATTGAATAGTGTCAAAATTGACATAAAGGGGTTTTCAAAATAAATATTATATTATTAATTGATATTATATTATTAAATATCTAAGAATCAGCCACGAGAATTATATTAGGTTAGGTGTGTCATTAATGGATCAATTGTGGGTCGCTTGGATGTATATAGTATGTTTACTAACTATATAATATAAAAATACAATGTGACATGGTAAATGTTAATCTAATTAACAAATAGTTAAAACTAAAAGATAAGGTTAATATAATAACCAAAACCTATCTAAAACCTATTATTTGAGTGGTTTTAGACTTTGACCTACCTTATACTCTTAATAATATACTTTTGAGGAATTAGAAACCGAATATAAATTTATTATAAAATAATATTTCTTGCTTTTCCTAAGGTGCCCCTCCTCCCCCGTATAAAACGACACCACTTATAACCAATTATTCACATCTTCAAAGCCTTTTTGTTCTGCCAACCCCTACCCAAATACACTCTCAACTTCCATAACTTCAACCTAGAGGCCTTCCTTTAGTCATAAAGCCAACCTATGGAGCCCTTTTGATCAAATCAAAAGGAAGAACCCGAAGAAGAGGTAATGTTTTCACCACCCTCTTTCAAGTTCCTTTGTTCTTCCACTTCTTCATTCTTTTTTATTACCATTCTAAAATACAAAATACAGTATATTATATATACTATGATGTTATTATAAACATGTTACTACCATATTCAGTATTCTATTTATCCTTTTAATGACATGTCACCATACGTGCGTACGTACGACTTACCATCTCCACGTCGTGGTGTAATTGTTATTCAAAACATTATTATTTGGATGGGTATAATAATGATGTGTAATTCATGTAAATAATAAATATATCATGATAATTATTCTTTATATATGATATTATATATCATTAAATATTATTTTAATATCAAATGAATGATATTGTCACTCGTGCGTACGTACGGACTACCGTCTCCACGAATGCGATGATATTCATTCTCCATCGTATCCATTCAAGTATAATTATCATTTGATGATTAAAAATAGTGTTTAAGGACATGATATAATTCATTATATTAATAAGATACAACCCATCCATAACAAACTTGGCTTATGTAACAAAACATTTAAAAGAAAATGAGTAAGTTAACACCCGAAACAATGATAATCATAATATATTATTAACAAATCAATATTAAAAGATCATATATGATATCATATTAATTTAAATAATTCTTGTATAATTTAATAAAAATTATTTCACCATTATACCAGAGGTTAACCTACCCCAATCCAAGGAAAAGTACTAGTTAAGTGTTTATTTTGCAATCTCTTCATTATCCGAGGATGTTTATATGTAATAATATAAAGGGACTTCTTCATCATCCACATCCATGTTTCTTAAAAATGTATATCAAATTTTTTTTACTATTTACCAGAATATGGGTTAAAGTCATTTATAACCTTGTTTTACTTTTTATAATAGGTTTATAAAGGAATATTTCTGTCGTTTTCCAAATAAGGTCCTTTTTAACCTTTTTGATAGAATTAAGGTAAGAATGACTTTTTTAACTTATACGGTGGGTGTGGCTTTTTTCAGCCGTTATAAAATCTTCGAAGATTACCTTACAAGATTATAAATTTTTTTTAAGTAAGTTCTTTATTTTATAATAATTTGACTTTTAAATTATTCCATAAAAAAGAGATATTTCTCTAAAATAGTTTTAATTTCGTCTAGATCAACACCATTTGATGGATTTTAAGATTATTTGAAGTTTATTTGTGGTGATACAAAACATCCATATTGTATTGAATGTTTTGTGACATGTTTCACTATGGATGTGTTATTTTTATACAATTCATGGTTTATGAAGAAAGTATTGACATTTCGTACGCTAGTTTTAATACGAATATTTATGTTATGTTTAATCCTGTTCATATGAGGAATGAATTGGACTTAATAAGTGACGGGTGGTGCTCGCTATAGCTCCTTGATGAATCGGTAGGTCTCATGCGACAAACTAGTGTCTTGGCAGAAGGCCTTGACAAAATAATATTTCTAGTCTCGGCACGAGGCCTTGACTATGTGGTTATTATAGTATGATATTATGCATTCCATCATTATGAAAGTTGTTATTGATAATGCTGTGATTATTCGACTAGTAGAATATCCATGTGAATAATTATATGGAATTATTTCATTTTATTTATTGCCTAATATGCTGAAGTTCAAGTTAAAAAGGCTTTTGTTTTAGTTATACATTACCTTAAATGTTTTGTGCTTATTTATGAATATTTATGAATATTTATGCTATATTGTTATCCTTATAGGGAATTTGAGCACACTAATTTATATGTTTTATTTTTCCCAGGATGTGAAGAAGTATTTTATGAATGACCTACAGGGATTGTATGTGGGGATAGAAGTGTGGACTATAGAGACTATACTGTTGTAGTTTTCGTTTTATGACGTAATAAAATTATCTTGATCTTCTCAGATTAATGAATGCTCGGACTTGGGTGCCTTCTCCTGTTAGAATATTCTCGTTTCAATCTCATAAACATTTAATCTATTGTCATTATTAAATATTTCAATCATTTCTACTTGATCAATGATTATTCATTATTATGGTGAATTCTATAACTCAAATAACATTTTCATGTGATGCAAAAAAATTCATAAATATTATATTATGAATGATAAAGACTTTCGAAACTAAGAATAATCTATCCTCTAAATCTCCCCTGAAATACATCATGAAAACATGTTTATTTCATGGTCTTCCCATTTTCTTATGCACTTTGAAAGATTAAAATAGTACACTAAATTGACCTCGTACACATGAAATGATAATAACATAGAATATATAATATGTGGAATATTGTTGGGATACATATTTGATCCCTAGCATACTGATGCATGAACCATATTGCACATAAAATTTCTATTACATGTATACTGATCAAATAATTTTCTTAATTATTCCAATGAACCTAAAATAGTCATAGAATCGCAGGTATGATTTGTATCATACTATTGGTCCACTTCATTGATATATAGAATAATAATGCTCTAATCACATTTAACATGTTTTTTATTCCCTATATTTTAATCAAAAAGTATGTTAAATTATTCCAATGATCATAGCATGACAAGTATGATATGTATCATGTTGTTGGTCCACTTATTTTATTCCTACTAAACAGATTCTTTCATCATATAACACTTTACTTTTCGATTCCCTATACATTCTTCAAATAATTATCAAACATTTCCATATGATCATGAAATGATCATATCATAGAATTTATGATAAGTCACATACCATTTGATGAATTTATTTATTATTATAAAATTTGTTATTTTATTGTATAACACTTCACTTTTGGATTCATAATATATTCTTCAAATAGTTTTCCAAATTGTTCCTATGATAATACAATGATCATATAATAGAATATAAGAAAAATCGCACACTACTGGTTGAAATTATTAATTATTTTAAAACCAATGCTTGAATATGATTTAAATTATTTTTTATCTACGAATTTTATGTCACATGAAAAGAAAATATCATATTAGTTGACCACATAGTGAAACAGTAATCTTAGCATAGCAGAACTAGTAACATTGGACATCAAATACAATTTTTCCATATCTAAAATAAGAAATTAATTTCCAAAATCCAAATTTATGACAATGAGATCTTATGAAAAAAATGAAAACTTCCCTCAAATTATTTACAACCTTTCAATAAAGATTTGGCCATGTATTTTTAGCCAAAAAAATATTTTTTATCAAACCATTTAGTGCATTAAGATTACGTGATCATGATAAGTAGTTTACAGCGGATTATCTCTTTATATACACTATCAACAAGGCTCTTTGTAAAGGACATAATCCACAAAGATACTCATCTAACATGAAAAATATTCCTCTTTGAACTACATGGAATCCCGCAATGGACCATCACTTCATAGTGCATGGATGTTACCAATGAATTACAATCCACGAAGAACATCATTTGAAAATAATTCTTCATTCAAATAACACCATATCATTTTAGAAACGAAATTCCCATATAGTATGGATCTAAAATATATATTGGACATATAGTTTTCTGATATTTTACAATCCACATCAAAGGAATATATCATAGAATCTATGTCACATATAATACTGTTGCATAATTTTATTGATGTTTAGCATACTATGCATGGACATCTCAATTGTATTCTATAAACTTTCATTTCTTTTCTTCAAAATATGCCTAAAATAGTATAATAATTTTTTTATATTCACATCACATGAATATATCAATGAATATTTATCAAATAATGTACTAGAACTTCATTTTTTTAATGTTTACTATACTGTGCATGGGAATCTTAATTTTGTTCTATCAACCTTCTTTTCCTTTCCAATGAATGTACCATAAAAAGTATGAAAAATTTAATATATTCACATCAAATGAATGTAATATAGGATCTATTTCAACTAGTGTACTGTGGCATAAAATTATTGATGTTTAGGAAAATACTTAATTTTAATATGCAAACCATGAACCCTCATTTACATGAAAAACTCACACACAAACCCAACTTCAAAAACATTTCATACAATTCTGAAAAATCCATACCTAGCTGATTTTAATAATTATAATGAGCTTTGGAGATCCCACATTTCCCCTTATGTTGTATTAACTAATTAAACATGAAAACCCATAATCATTACCTCATTGCAATTATTGGGATATTACATGGAATTCATATAAAATCCAACTGAATCTGAATATTTTCATGAATAGAAATAATCTTCAATGTTAGAAACAATGTATTACTATTGACACATGTCCATAAGATTCGTTATTAGTTCAATATTCATCATATTTTCTTCATCTTCAAGATAAATATACACAAACATTATACATGTTCATCTTATTTAATTATTCTTCTTCACTTCATGAAAATATAAATTTTCTTGGTATTCCTCTTTTTGTAGACAATGTTCCTTCACCATCAATGCTTGTCTTGAATTTCTTTTATGATCATCATAATTAATATGTATAATTTCTCAAGAGTTACATCCAATTACATCAAGTGATTCTCCAAAAATTTTCCAACAATAGTCACTTTAAGAAAACCCATCTCATCATATATGAATTCCATTTATATTGACTTAATGATATACTAAAATAAAATAAAACATCCATTCATAAATTATGAACATGTTCTCTTCATAATCTGGTCTGTAAATCTCACCAAACAATGTCATGTAGTGCATCATCCTGGTTCAAAACATTACATGAATGCTTTTCTGCTCCGTAATGTGTGTGTGTTGTGAGCTTCACTCTCCTATCAAAAAGTGTCTCCATCTAGTCAAATATTGACAGAGTAGTCTCATGCCAAAAATCTGAATCATGTGCACATTCATCCTCCAAAATCATTATATGATGATGCTACTAGAAAAAAAAGATTAGATCATCCATATACAAGTCGTGCTATGATGTATTTGGAAAAGTATTAATAAAGAGCATAAATATCACATATAAGGGTTCCTCAGCCCCTTATTCTAGAACAAATACTGGTGCTTCAATTGGAACTATTAAAGGATCCATCGATAAACAATTTCCAACCAACTTTGGATCATGTTCCCTGCCGCCTTTCTCTTTGTGACATGTCTTCAAAATTCTATTCACACACCTCAACAAGTATAAAAAGCATGAAATTCATTGATATAAGAATAATATTGTTCAAACCATCCAATAAAATACCATAACATAGAGTGTTCTCCTAAATCTAGGACTGATAAAAAAATAGTAACAAAAAACACTATAGGGAATTCCTACCACTCTATCAAATGTTGGGGCTATGTAAAGATCTCTATTTCATCATTTCAAATTTCCATTTTATTAAACATTTATTCCAAATTTAATTTTAATATGTTGAAGTAAATGGTTCAAAAAATTATCATCCACAAGGCCCCATACTCCTCAAGAACCAAAATATGGTTTCCACCTAATTCATCACATAACACATTCCATTCCATGTTATCGATGGTCCATGAATCAACATGAGACAATTGGCTATTCAGGGTGTCTACTTTAACCTAATAAGGAAACCATTGTTTATGTTATGATATGAAATCTATATACCAACCATGTTTCTTAATTCCCTACAAAAAATATCCATAAAAACAATAGGTATATCATACAAGGCACTTATCATAGAGTCATACTGTTAAACAATTCATCCTATATGGAATGACATGATGAATGAAATTTGAATTCTTGAAGGTTCCTAGAATGACACATGTTATTCAACGCTCATCACATCTTGGAATAGAAAAAAAATACAAAATCAAAATAAAAATTAAACTGAATGTTCATTACACAAGGGTGGAATCAAATATACTCTAATAGTAAAATATAAAAAACCATAATTTCTATTTGAGGCAACATAGATTTTTCATGTACATGGTTTTGCTACTCCCTGGACCAACTCATTACCAAATTAATTTACTTTTTGAACTCCCATACATTGTATCAAAATTGTAAATACAAGAAATAAAGTCATTGGTACTACTTTTTAATTTCCCCAACCCAACATCCATTGGATGGTGATCTGAGCCCGGTTTTCCACATGACCTCAAGAGAATCTCCCTAAAATCCAAAGGATTCTGAATAGTATCTAGGCCCTATAGTGTGTCAATGGGGAGACTATGAAATCTTACTATAGTGTAACACAATGGTAAAAATCATAAATATCAATAGATAATGAAATAAATCAATTAATATGCTGGAGGAATAGACATTATGATCCATGTACTGGAAACCGGCCTTAGCGGAAGAATAATAACAACAGAATAGGAGATTACACCAAAAGATAGATATATACCTATTGAAAAAAATAAATCTTATAAACCATAATGATATTTCATTTCATGTGTCTGCAAATAATCCAAAATTGTATACATGCATTTTTATAATACATATATGATGATACCACAAATTCCAAAAAACACTATTTCATGATAGAAATATGAGCCTCAACACTCTCTTATTCTCCCATGGTTATAAGAAAGAATAAAATATAGAATCATACTATGGGAACATTCTTCGATCCCAACCAATTTCCATAACTTATGTCTAGGTATCCAATGAGTACCTGAGATAGGGTGTGAGATAAAATCCTAGTAGGCCACCACCAATGATGTCTATAAAAATCTAGGATGTGAAAAACATGATAATTATTATAAAATGTATATATTAGATATGACAGTAACATAATTAATATCCCCTTGGAGAATGAAATAATTGTATTGTGATATTTTCAATCCAATGAGGGATTCCTTCAAAAAAAGGTTCATTCTTTTAAATCAAGGAAACATTAAAGAAAACTGAAACAATTACCACTGCCATGATCTATATCATGTATCTTATATCAACCATGGATATGACATATAACTATTATATAATATCAATCATGTCCATGTCGTATAATAAAATATGTTACAATATCCATGACCGGTCCATGTATTGGATGTGTCAATCCCCATGGGGCCATATACTTGGTATATTGGACCAACACATCAGCATCAACACCCATGAGAATCTTGATAGAAACTCAGCTATACTTGGATCCAGGAACAACGAGCATGTCAATAGACCATGTATACATCCATAATAAGCAAGATAAATCCAAGGAGTATCATGGTCCAAGGTATCCCACAAAATCTAGACCCAAGTATCCATCTCATCCATGATGTCCACTATGACTATCATGACCTATGGTTTATCACTTTAATGGAATTCTATGAAAAAATGAATCATTAAATTAAATTATCATTTTATACCATCACATTCCATGAATACTTCAAACACACATATCAATTCACAATATAATATATTCAATAAGTTTACCCAAACATATAACAGTTCAACATTAAGAAGTTAAATAAATCACGTCTTGTATGACCTGGAAAAGGAGGAAGATGATTTCCTAAACAATAAATTAAATCAAAATCATGTATATTTGAGCTAATTAAAGATAGGTACGATGAACTAATCACCCATTTTCTGAGTCAACAATAGTAATTGGAATAATGAAAATAAACTCCGAATCATGTATATCAAATGTAGGATTTGATATATTTGGTGAGTCAACAATAGTAAATCCAAATAATGTATATCAAATGTAGGATTTGATATATTTTCCAATAATATACTTCCAATAATAAATTTAACACTTTTATTAATATAAACTCCGAATTCTAATTTGAACTATAATTAGTCTGTATACATTTATGAATAATTTTTTAATTAAATCAAAGTACATTCATTATTTATTTATTTTTATTAAAATCATATGATTTGATAAGAAAATAATATTCCATAACATGCATATATCACTAGGAATAATGAAAATAAATACATAAATAATGTTAAAAAATATAATAAATATTACATGGAATGGAAATATAATATCTATTGGTGGTAACCTAGAACTCTCTTATAGATCAACTGGACACCTAAAATGTAATCATAGAAGTCTCAAACCCAATATTACCCCTATTTACTAAATTATATGAAACCCCTATCCAGAGATAATTGATAATTGAGGACATGTTGCTAGATAAAAATAAAAATAACGGTAACCCTCAACCGTTATATCATGCCTCTGCCATAATGTTCTCATGTAAACCATTTTATCCGAATAAAATATGTCATGAAATAATAATTAATTAAATACTAAAGACATAATCCAAATAACACTCAACACCATATCCCCCTTTATCAATTCATTAACAATGTAACAGACATGAAAAAGTTTTTATTTATAAAAAATCAAAAGTAGGGGCATATCTAACATCTGAAATCAATAATAAAAAACAATAATCAAATACAAATCACTACCATTAATGTTATAAAATAATAAATAATCATAGAACCACCTTTATATAAAATTAATAACTTGTTATTTTTTGAAAATTAATTTAAACTAAAATATTTATTAGATACACTTTATTAATCACATTATGAGAATTATAATTCATATTGAATGAATACCCATTTAATCCATTGTAAACAATAATTTTCCAAGGATTAAAATTCAATACACATTCAAGAAATCTTCATTATATCACCAATATACTTTTAATGAGTCTAATTACCCATGGAAACACATAATGAAAAATGAACCAAAGGTTTTGTAAAAGAAAATTATGATACACTAAAG
This sequence comes from Viscum album, assembly GCA_963277665.1. Taxonomy (NCBI): domain Eukaryota; kingdom Viridiplantae; phylum Streptophyta; class Magnoliopsida; order Santalales; family Viscaceae; genus Viscum; species Viscum album. Next base: position 824,923,581 of record OY728162.1, read on the forward strand.
AACAATTGTAAATATATTGGAATCAAAATTAATTCATAAAATAAAGTGATATTAGGATTGAAGATGGTCCCCAATATCCCATGAAATGACACATTTCATGATTTATATAGATCACAAAACTAGGGGTCGAAACCCTGTGTAGTGACAAAAAAGACATGGAAGATCATGGAAGGAAGAGGGAAAAGGAAAAATTGAGAATAATGAATGGAAGATAAATACCAAATTTAACATTTATATTTATCTGATATGGAGAGTGAATTAACTAATGGGAATGGATGAGAAAATGAAATTTACTTGAGAAGCTCTTGGAGAGTTCTAGTGAAATGGAGGGGGAAAATTGGGAAAAACCCAAATATGGATAAAAAGAAAATTATTAATGTTTTTTTAATTTGCATTGTATTGATAACAATTTTCTAGAACTGTTTTCTAACTGGGAGAAAAATTCTATAATATAGTCACACCATCTTATTAGTATAGATTTATATTGAATGAATCCATGCACCGACCATGAAAATAAATCTAGAATCAAACCTCTCCTTTGAAAGAAAAATATAAATTATTAGAATTGACTTTGTAATAGTTTTGGATCCATAACTAACACATAATTTTAGCAATTTAAAATTTAAACCCCTAAATCATAAAAAATAATCTATAAAATATAATTAATACAAACAAAGGAATACATGGGTGTCACCATTATCCTCACTATTCAACATTCTTCCATAATAATTTCATCAAAGTTCTTTATGTATGGTGTAATAGATTACACAAAAATGGACTTCTAATAATCAGTGTAACTCTTTTATTATAATATACGTTGAATAATAATTTGATCTATAATTAGACTATATACATTTATGTATAATTTTTTAAATAAATCCAAATAAATTAATTTTTGTTTATTAAATTTTTTATATCATATGATTTAATTAGAATATAATATTTTATAACTGACATATATCACTAGGAATAATGAAAATCAATACATAAAGTAAGTTAAACACTATAATAAATATAGCATGATCTGGAAATATAATATCTATTAGTTGTAACCTATAACTCTCTTATAGGTCAGCTAGCCTCCTAAAATGTAATCATAAAATTCATAAACCCAATATTACCACTATTTACTAAATGAAATGAAACCCATATCAAGAGATAATTGATAATTGATGACCTATGGCTAGACAAGAAAAAGAAGGTAACACTCATCCATTATTTCATACGTATCCTACAAGGATCTCATGTAAACCATTATATTAGAATAAAATATGTCATGAAATATTAATCAATTAAATACTAAATACATAATCCAAAGAACCCACAACACCATATCCCCACTTTATCAATTCCATAACAATGTAATTGACCTGAAAATTATGATATTTATAAAAAAACACAAAGTGTGGAATATATGACATAGGAAATAAATAATCAATACCAATAATAATATACAAATCACAACCATTAATTTTATAAAATTTTAATAAAACAAAAAAATACCTTAATATAAAATTAATCACATGGTATTTCATTAAATTCATTTAAACTATAATTTTTATTAGAAACACTTTATTAATCAAAATTAAGGGAAATAGAATTCATATTGAATGAATACCCACTTAAACCCATGGAAAAGCACTATTCCAATGATTAAAATACAAAACACTTTAGGGAAATCTTAAATATACCAATAGTATAATTTTATTGATTCTAATTACCCGTGAAAAAACCTTATGAAAAATGCACCCAAGGTTTTGTAAAATAAAAATAATATACTCTAAATAAACTTTGTAAATATATTGGAATCTAAATTAATTCCTAAAATAAAGGGATATTATTATTGAAGACAGGACCCACAATCCCAATAAATGACACATTTCATGATTTATATAGATCAAAAAACTAGGGGTGGAAACCATGTCCAATGAGAAAAATAATATAGAATATTCATTAAGGAAGAGGGAAAACTAGAAATAGAGAAGATGTAATTGAGGATAAATACAAAATTTACATTTTATATTCACATGATATGGATAGTGAAATTACTAATGGGAATGGATGAGAAAATGATATTTGCGGGAGAAGTTCTTGGAGCGCTCAAGTGAAATAGAGGAGGAAAATTGTGAAAACAAAAATATGGATAAAAAGTAAATGATTGAAGTTTATTTTTCTGTAAATTGCAATTTCTGGATACCCATTTTGGAGAACTGTTTTCCAACTAGGAGAAAAATTCTATAATATAGTCACACCTCTTTCTTATAATTGATTTATATTCAATGAATCTATGCCCCGATAATGAAAATAAATCTGGAATCAAACCAATCCTTTGAAGGGTTAATATGTATGATTATAATTGACTCTATACTATTCATGGATCCATAACTAGCACATAGTTTTAATAATTTAAAATTTAGACTCCCATATCATCAAAAATAATCAAAATAATATAATTAATACCAACCATGGAATACATGGGTGTTACCATTATCTTCACCATTCAAATTTCTTTTATAATAAATTCATAAAGGTTCATTATGTAGGGATTGATATATAACCCAATAATATACTCCCAATAATAAGTGTAACTCTGTTATTAAAATTGACTCTGAATTATAATTTGAACTATAATTAGACTGTATATATTTATGTAGAATTTTTTTAAATAAATTCAAATACATTCATTTTTTATTATTATTTTTAAATGATATGTTTTAATAAGGAATTAATATTAAATAAAAATCATATATAACTAGGAATTATGAAAATCAGTACATAAAGATAGTTAAAACTATAATAAATATAAAATGGGATGGAAAAATAATGCCTATTGTTGGTAACCTATAACTCTCTTCTAGATCAATTGGACACCTAAAATTTAATCATAAAAGTCTCAAAACCAATATTACCCCTATTTACTGAATAAGATGAAACCCCTATCCAGAGATAATTTATAATTGAGGACCTATAACTAGAGATAAATTAAAATGAAGGTAACAGTCATCCTTGATTTCATACTTAGCACACAACGTTCTCATGTAAACCATTATATCCGAATAAAATATTTCCTGAGATAATAATCAATTAAATACTAAATACATAAACCAAGAACACTCAACATCATATCGACCTTTTATCAATTCATTAACATTGTAACTGACATGGAAAATTTGATATTCATAACAAAACACAACCAGGGGCATATCTGGAATACGAAATCAATAATCAAAAACAATATTTATATAAAAATCAAAATCATTAAAGTTAAAAAATATTAAATTATCATAAAACCACATTTATAAAAGTTTTATCACTTTTTATTTTTAGTAAATTCATTTAATCTAAAATATTAATTTGAACCACTTTATTATTCAACTTATAGGAATTATAATTTTTTTTGAATGAATACCCATCTAAATCCATGGAAAAACATTATTCAAAGGATTAAAATACAAAACAATTTCAAGAAATCTTCAATATACGATCAATATAATTTTAATGATTGTAATTACCCATAGAATCACATAATAAAAAAAGCACCAATGGTTATGTAAATGGAAATTAAGATACACTAAAGGAACTTTATAAATATTTTTTAATCTAAATTAATTCCTAAAAAAATAGATATTAGTATTGAAGATAGTCCCCAAAATCCCATAAAATGACACATTTCATGATTTATATAGATTACGAAACTAGGGGTGGAAACAATAACCAATGTAAAAAAAGAAAATGGAAGATCATGGAATGAGGAGGGAAAAAAGAAATGTAGAAGAAGGAATGGGAGATAAATTACAAATTTACCATTAATATTCACATGATATGGAGAGTGAAATAACTTGTGGGAATGGATGTGAAATTGACATTTTCTAGAGAAGCTCTTGGAGATCTCAATTGAAATAGAGGATGAAAATTGGGAAAACCCCAAATATGGATAAAAATAAAATGAGTGATGTTTATTTTTTTATTGTAAATAGCATTGTATGGATACCCATTTAGGGAAATTGTTTGCCAACTGGTTAAAAAATTATATAATATAGTCACACATCCTTCTTATTATACATTTATATTCAATTAATCTAAGCACCTACCATGAAAATAAATCTAAAATCAAACCTCTCCTTTGAAGGGTAAATATGTATTATTACAATTGAATTTTCAGTAGTCATGGATCCATAACTAACATATAATTTCAAAAATTTAAAATTTAAACGCCCATATCATAGAAAATAATCTAAATAATATAATTAATACCAACATTGGAATACATGGGTGTCATCATTCTCTTCACCATTCAACTTTCTACCATAATAAAGTCATCAATGTTCTTTATAGGAAAACATGTCAGGATATTTCAACATATCATTGATGTGTAATTTAGTACCAAATCAAGATCATATCATTCAATAAAAATATATGGATTAAAAAAATATTTTTATAAATGAAATAAATCATGTATAAATATAAATTTTTATTATAATAATGGAAGGTATGACATTTTCCTGATATATTCCCCTATTTCAAAATGTCTTACATACTAAAAAAAATTTATCTTTTATTACAAATATATTATTTCTCAGTAGAAAAGAGACCTTAAGAAACACACTCTCCCACTAAAAATGTAATGTACCATCTCATGTAACTGAATCCATATTTGAGTGGGAGACACAATAGTTCCTCATGTGCATCTCAACATACACAAGACTCTATTGATTAATATCAAGGGTTTGACATAATAATGGGGAGTATATTCCCATAAAATAAATTACCACAAATCATTCCTCATTCTACCAATAATTTTACATGATCCATATCTATAACATATGTTCCGAAAACCTATAAACAATGAACACGATTTAATTGGCCTATAAATCCCAGAATATATCAGTTGTAAAATAACCAAATGACTTGTTAACACATAATTTAAAATAAATAATTGAGTGTGAATAAATTAATGTATTGAATAATTTAATAAATGGGAACAAAGGGTACTATATGAAAAAAAATATGTATATAGGATGATACCTATATAATTAAAATAAAATAGAAATATAGTGTCCTTAATCTCAATTAAAATAAACCACTTTTTATGTCTTTGACCACCAATAACCTATTAGTATAAAACCACACATTGGGATTTAATCATACACCTATAAATGAAATAAAACATGATTCTATAACTGTAGGACCCCAGGGCACCCTGAGAGGGGAAGGGTGAATCAGGGTGAAATTTTTTCTTTTGAAACCAAGGATCTTGTTCGCACTTTGGTATGAACTAGTTAAACCTGTATGATGGATATGATCTGAAATGAAACATTCACATGTAAAGAGATGACACAAAAAATATTACTTTGTTCACCGCTAAGGGATACGTCCAAGTAGCATGCACCAAAAAGTTGTCGTTTGTACCAAAATCAACTATTCTTCACTAGTTATGGATTACAATGTTTCGGGAGAAGTCACTCTATCCCAGGCACACTACCTTTACAACTGTTTAGGAATAGCTCACTGTGTCCCTTGGGTCACTCCCGTTGTCTCCCCTGGCTCACTGCCATTGGTGAAGTCCCATTCAGTTTATAGACATGAAGGTCTCTTCATCATTTCATAATAATGAATCCTATGTTGTATGTAGATTCATTGATGAAGTAAAACATTCACTTGTTGACTAATCTCACTTTGAACCTAAGGTATCGTGCAATCTTTCAGCTTTCGTGCTGCTCCAAAAAGAACAGGCATACTTCAACCTCACATGGCACACTTCTCCAACACCAGCGTGCATGTTTCAAAACTGGCATGCAAGTTACTTGCACGATACAAATTCAGCGTGCAAGTGACACCATCCCACTTGTGCGACACAACCTCCTTAAAATCCAAACTTGTGTGACTCAGTGCCTTTAACCCCCAAACCACTTTTGACGCACTACCAAAAACCGGTGTGCAACCTCTACTTGCGCATCCCAACAACAACTTGCGCCACTCAACCAATTGCGTTACAAGAGCTAGAAAAATCTCTATGTCATGAACTTCGTTGTAAAAGAGGTGGGGTGGTCCTCTATGTATAGGAAAACTGGACCCCCTGTGTGGTGGTGCACAAGTGTCCTCACGGTGCGCAAGTCCCGGTGCGCAGCTGCAACCGTCCTAGCCTCTATAACACTACTCACTTGTGCGACCATTCCAATACTTACACGACCCTCTTTCCATTGCCATATTTTTAAGATCTGATCTCAAAGAACAACTGGGGCACAGCATTCCAATATCCTAAGCATCAGAGCACATTCCCTTTCTCGGCACGCAAGTCACATGCGTGACAAGCGCCAAACATGAGTGGCCCTTATCCCTCTTCCATTTATCCATGCTCTGATCTTGAAAAACATATGGAGCACATGTTTCCTCTCCTTCAAGTACATGGAATGCAAGTCTCTTTTCCAAAAACACTTTTCTCCATTTGTCGATTTTTAGGCCCAAAAATTTGGCAGACACAGGAAAATGGTGCCACCTTCAATACTATAATCTTCTTGACCTATATTAGCACGTTGATGGAACACATTATTAACATTATCTTAGGATTGACAACCAACACAAAACATAATCCAATTCATGAAAAGTTTACCATGGATCCAACAATCTCCCCATGTGGGTTTGTTGGAAATTATAAAATAAATTCAATAGATCCCCATCCACATGTAAACCCAAACCGCATAAACCAACTTAGCCAACAATCTAGGTCTACGTGAGCAATGCACAGTGTAGAAAAGAAGAGAGAAATCTTGAATTGGGTTCCCGTGTTTTGGAATACTCAATGACGCCCAAGAATTACATGAACAATTAATTCCTTTTCATCCTTATCATCATATCATAGACACTGAATTCGCATAGTGTCCTAGAAGCATTACATGCATGAACATGCCTGAACATGCCAGTATTTATTCCTTTCTCCCCCATTGACCATAAACCCCAAAACTGGTAAGTTTTTCATTATTCATCTCAAAACATTCTCCCCTTGGATACTATCTCCCTGAAAAACCTGCATCACATCCATAAATAGATAAAAATAGTTATCATAAATGGAGAGAAGGGTATTACGTATCCTCATTATGAATTGGGTGACAGCCGAACTCTAAGGTTCTACCAGTGCATCTCAAGCACAACCGCTAACAGTGGCTTGGTCAAGATATCATCCACTTGCGCATTCATTCCCACATGATCCATTCTAATCACGCCTTACTAAACCTTCCCTTTGATAAAGAGATACTTTATTTTAATATGTTTTGTATGAAAATGGTGAACATTATTCTTTATAAGATCAATTGCACTTTTGTTATCATAGTAAAACACCATTGGTTGTTTCACCTCATCACCAATATCTGTCAATTGTTTCTTCATCCATAATAGTTGAGTGCATTCCTTTGTAGCGGATATGTACTAAGCTTCATCAGTACAAAGAGAAGTACTTTTTTGTTTCTTTCTCACCTAACAAACACATTTATTCCCAATTTAGAATGCTCCACCGGTGGTGGAATTTCTATTCACTACATCACCATCCCAATAAGAATCAGAAGAAGATGATAATTCACTATCTCTTCCTACAGCAAATAATCAGCCATAATTGTGAGTACCTTGGATATACATCATGATTATTTTTACTCCTGTCATATGTTCCTTCTTTGGATTACTCTGAAAGTGGGCCGCTAGACAGGTTGCAAATATAATATATGGCCATGTCATTTTTAGGTACAGTAGGCTCCCAATTATCCTACTATACAGAGTGGGGTCTATAGATTCCCCATCCTCAGGCTTTCCATGTTTGGTTCCAACTACAATCAGAGTTGAGATTGTTTTGGAGTCTTACATACTGATCTTCTTCAGCAGTTCTCTAGCATTCTTTTCCTATGAAATGAATGTGTAATCCGGCCATTGAATCACATGCATACCCAATAAATATGTAAGATCTCCAATCATAGACATCTCAAATTATGATTTCATGAGATTGGAAAATTCATCCACTGACTTCTGATTGCTTCCACCAAAAATAATGTCATCAACATAGACTAGAACGATGAAGTGGTATTTTGGAGAATTCTTCACATAAATACTATGGTCTAATCCTCATATTTTGATTTCCAACTTCTTGAGATACGAGTCCAGCCGAGAATACCATGATTGTGGTTCCTACTTCAAACCATATAGATCTTTCTGCAGTTTGCAGACCTTAGTTTCATAAGTACCAATAACAAAACCCACATGTTGTTCAATGTAGACATCCTCTTTGAGAACACCATTCAATAATGCTATCATGACATACATTTTATATACTTTATATCCTATTTACAGTGCCATTGAAAGGAAATGTCTGATTGACTCTAGTCTAGACACTGGAGCAAAGGTTTCATCAACATCAAAGCCTTAAATCTTGGAATATCTTGTGCATACCAGACGTGCCTTATTTTGAATAACATTTCCATGCTCATCAAAATTGTTCTTGAAGATCCATATTTTACCAATCACATTGTGACCATCGCGTCTATTGACAAGATCCCATGTATTATTCTTTTTAATATGATCTAACTCTTCATTCATGGAATTCACCCATGATTCATGCATTGCAGTTTCATTAAATGAGGTTGGCTCCAAAACAGATAGAAATGCATAATTCGTGTTATTCCTAATCCTCCTTATTTGAGGGGGTGCATGTATGTCCACAATTATGTTAGATGGAGCAATCTCAGCTCTTTGATTTCTCCTTAGAGGTTGAGTAAGATTCTCTCCAGCCATAGTTTCTTCTTCCGATTCCTCTTCTGAGTCAACATAATGATGTGACGACTATGTGTTTTGTTCAACATCTTATATTTGTGTATTTTTATTTTCTCCACATTCACATACATCATCACTATCTATCACATTAGCATAAGACTTACTTGAATCATTTGTGGTTCTCTCTTCAATTATCTATGCATCACCGCTATACACAATCCTTCTGAATTGCTTGTTGAAGCACTTGTAGGCTTCACTATTCATTGAGTATCCGAGGAAAATACCTTCATCTACTTTGTCACCATACTTCCCTTGATTTCCTTCTTTGTTTATGATGAATCATTTACTTCAAAAAACAGAAAATTAATTCAAATAGGGCTTTCTTCCATGCCACAATTCATATGGTGTCTTCGTCTTACCCATATAGAGTCATGTTCGATTTTGAATATTTACTGCCGCTTGAACAAAATAATTCCATTAATGTCATGAAATTTGAAATTCAATCAACATATTTCATGCCATGTTGTTCACATGTCAATTCCTACGTTCAAAGACACCATTTTGTTGTTGTGTTCTCAGAGCAGCTACCACATGTTGTATCATATGCTTCTCCAGGTAATTCTCAAATTCAATGGACATGTATTCCCCTCCATTTTCAAATTGTAACACTTTGATAGTTTGTCCGTTATCATTCTTGGAAATTCTATGATATGTTTTTATACAGTCAAGGACTTTTCGTTTCATGTGAATGACCATCACACATTCCATTCTACTGTAATCATTAATGAAAAAGACAAATTACCTCTCTCTATGAGTTCCACCAACATTTATCAGCCCACATACATCTGTGCGAATTGGGTCAAGAAGATGAGATTCCCTTTTCTTATTTGGCCGATATGAACTATATACCTACTTCCCACGAATACAAGAATCACATGACTATTCATGCTCACGCTTCTGGTTGGGAATGTCCATGAAAATCCTCAATTTTATAATTTATCCATGCCATGTTGATTTATGTTTCCCAGTATTCGATGCCAAAAATTGTTTTCTTCTTCAATAGTTATGTAACAAACATTTTCATTACTATCAACCTGATATAAATCACCTTTTGTTATTCATTTCATTATAAGTTAATTGTTTGTCTTTCACTTGATAGTGTAGCCTTTCTGATTAAAAGAAACTATATGTCCCGAGTCACAGAGTTGACTCACATTGAGTAGCTTATGACGTAGGCCATCTACGTAGAGGACTTTAGTCTTCTTTAGCCCTCCAAATGTTATTTCAGTACTTCCACAACCTTTGATTTTCAATGCTCCATCATTACTAAATCACACTGTACCATCAAACTTCCTTTTGATATCTGTTAACATGCCAGTATTACCTATCATGTCAGATGAACAACCAATTTCTAGAATCCAGATACTGTTGATTTTTGTGGCTATGAGGGCCACCTTTTCATGGTTAGATTTTTCAATTTTCTTCCTTTCCTTCCCAGAAACATTGTATTGAGTATAGAGCACTGATGTCCCTTTAATTATCTCATCTATGTACATAGGTTCATCACAGTCAAAGCCTTCTTCAAGAAGAGAAAACCTGTTTGAAAGAGAAACACTATCATGTTGATGGGGTTTTGCTTGTCATGAACTACGGTATGAGGTGTCCAGGACCCTTCTCTGCCTCTAATAAACAGAATTATGACCAATGGTAGAACAACAAAAACAATATCCATAGAAATTGTTTCTTCTATAAGAATAAGGATATGAATTTTTTCTCCTCTGTTGAACTCCTATATCTTCTCCATTTAGATAGCTTATTGCCTCTTCACAAGATGACATGGTATGTCCCATATAAGGCCCCGACCTTAAACCTTACTTAATTTTTAATTAAATGAATAATTCACATTATGTATATTTTCTGGTTTAGAGTTTTAGAGAATTAGGACATAACTATTACATATTAAAAGTTTGCAAAGTAGAAACTTCTACTATGTTTCCATAAAATAAAAAATCTTAAAAAGAAACATGTATAGTTCCATGTTTTAGATATCATGACTTTCCCTTGATCCCATCATTGACCCTATTCCACATTAAGTCCTATGAAAAATAATTCAAGAAAAACTTTGGGTGAGCCTAAAAAGCTCAGTAAGGGATACAGAATGAATGAAAACTGTAAGTTTTTCAAACAACAAGTAAACCATGTATACTATATCAAAGTAATTTCGTCACCTTTATGAATTAGTAAAAAAATCTTCACTGAATAAAATATCATTACATACCCTTTTGTAACCAAAAGATTACCATAAAACCCATAAAAAGAACACATAACATGTAAAGGTATCTTGGGACATAAACATACTTAAATGGAATAACCATACGGTCGACCTCCACACATATCACTTAATGGAATAGCCATACGGCCGACTTCCATACCAAATGAATTGGAGGTTATAATGTAACCACATGTCCTGGTATTCACGGCACCACCCTTCATATGGTTTATCACGTAACGACCCATCAATTGTCCAAGTACCATTACAAAATCATAAGACATAAAACAAATATAATGGAAAGAAAACATTTCCACACTTTGATCACAATATATCACTTAAATTTATTTCCATAAAAAATCTATTATAAAAACCATTTTCAATACCAAAATACATAAAATAGTATATGGTATTTATTTCATTTTAAAAACATTACGGCTTGTTGAGGAATCCAAAGACCAAATAATACTTGCGGCGGCGGAAAAGGACGTTGTCACCGTGTACGTTAAAAGAAATATTCCTTTTTGTCGTTTAGTAAAACGCTTCGTATAAATAGATTTTTTTTGTATAAAATTAAAATTAAAAAGGGTTTATACACCTTATAAAATAATGTTTCATATAAAATGAAATATTCCTCAATAAAAGGAGATTGAGACGAAGTCCCTTACTTCGGGTCTGACTTGACTCAATCGTTCTTTAATGTCCTGAATAATAAACTTGAGTTAATTTCTACTTTAATAAGAACATTTTTCAAGTTCATTATTCCTTTTATATCACTTATTACCATGTTATGGACATTATGTAGTCATTTAATATAATAACGGTCATTTTGTCGATATTTGGTACTTGAGTCAAATGTGAACTTCTTATATTTACAAGTTGTTCACGTAGTCAAATATCCATTATCTCAAAAATGATATTCATGATGTAGATTCTTATATATAATTTATATTTATTATATAAAAGCATTTATAATATCACATAATCATTTAGCGGTAAGAAATGAAATGCACCATTCATGGAGACGGTAAGTCGTACGTACGCATGATGCTACTTTCATTTATATGTCATATTAATGGAATTAAATATAAATGAGAGATATGTATATTTTAATTCCAGAATTATATTAATAATTTGGATGTAACATAAATAATATATATCCATTATATATATGTACTTATAATAGTACATTACATTTGGGGATAAGAAATTAAATGCACCGTTCATGGAGACGGTAAGCCGTACGTACGCATGAATGCTACTTTAATTTCTTTCTCATAATTTAATGGTAAGAAATAATAATGATATAAAGGTATATTATAATTCCAGAATAACATCATATATATTAACTTTAAATCCATCCTTTATACTTCCCACATATGGCATTAACGAATCAAATCACTTTGAGGGGGTGGTAGTCCGCACTTCCTAAAATGAAATTATCGTGTTTAACCACAATGGAAACCATAAAGGTATGCCAAAAATAAATAATACAGAATCTTAAGTAAAACATATACATATTCTATATCATATATAAATATAGTTTCATCTTAATTGCCACCTTTTAAGGTGTTATATGAGTGTTGAACAATCATCGTTTTGTGAGGCAGAAATTCACCATCCACAGAAATAGTGTGTTCTTTAACCATTAGATGAATGTGCGTGTAAGTGTAGCTTGAATACTTCTTATAAAAAAATCCTAGTATATTTAATATACTTTAGTTGTTAAAAAATAAATTAATAAAAAGATTTTTGGTGGTTGGAGAAGCAAAATAAAACAAAAGAACACAAGTCAAGACACTACCTTAAAATCGGGTAACTCTCTTTGAATTGAGCTCAAAGGCTTCCTTTGGAAGAATTCTTCCCAAAGTGAGGCTTCTAGGAGTAAGATAGGGATGTTTAGAGACGAAAATATTATATCTTGGCCAAACCAAAGGCTTGAGAGGTGTGGGTATGGAGGTAGAGGTGGGGTCCTTTTATAAGAGGAGAGGAGGGGCACTCTTGGGAAGTCAAGAAAATATACTTTATTATAAAATTCTTTTCAGATAAATAGGGTCCCACAATTATATATATAAAGTATAAGGTGATACGGGTTCGAAATCCACACATCCAATAGGTTTTTGACAGGTGTAGGTATTATATTTTACATTATCTTTTCATTTTATTTAAATCGTTAAATAATGAGGTAATCGCTGCATCATCATGGTGTCATAAATAATTTAACATATATAATGTCTAAAAATTATAAAAAAATATCATGATGTATGAAATAATTTTATCTTTCTAATTAATATTTATAGTCAAATATATGATTTTTATAACCCTATTTTAAAATTGTATTAGTAAAACAACTCCTGTTTGTGACATTTTTATTTTAACTTTAAATAAAAAGATATTAATGTCATTTTCCTACCAAAGTGGCTCCATGGGGTCCCCAAGTTGACCCATGGATTTTCATGGTCGTCCATGACACATCCAATACGTTTAGGACATTTTTCTATGTCATTTCATATTTTTTAAACATTACTTTTACCTTTTACTACACTAATTACCTCTAATCACGATTAATAAACATAAAAGATACTATTCACCAAAAAATTATTTTAATCCCATTGAACAACATTTTATTTCTTAATCAAAACCATGTATGTAGGATTTTTGAAATTCAAAACACAGAAGTGGTAAAGTTTCATTTAAACAAAAAATCAGTTTTTTAAGTACCACTTAGTGGTTTCACTATTCATAAAAAATTGAAGTTTTTCAGAAAAATACCAAAACCTCACCCTAATCTATATTGGATATTCAGAATTCAAAAATGATTTATATTTTAAAAAATTAAAATCATATAAGTTGCATTATTTAATTTAATAATTAATTTCCGCTGTCAAAACAAATAGCGTGTTTTTATGATACAAAAATTATCAAAAGATTGACACTAGTTTAAGTCCAATTTCAAAGTGAAATTAATCCCAATCACCACTATTGGATTAAATGGTAAAAATATATTCTAATTTTACGTCAAAATATATTCAAAAGATAATCTAATCATATAAATAAATTATATTAAAAAGTTGTTTTGAATTAAAATACAACATTTTTCACTATTCATTAAAAAAATGAACTTTATCGGAAAAATACCAAAAATTTACGCAAAGTAAATTTTGATGTCCCGATTCTAAAGAATAGTTCTATTTGTTCCAATAGAAAGTTTAAGAGTTACCAAAACTATATTTATTGACGGTTCGCCATCAAAATGTGCTAAGTGGACCTTTAGTGAAAATTAGAGTATATACGCCTAAAATTAAATTCTTTTCGTATTTTAAGCCTTTATCCTTTGTTGGATAAATGTAAAAACATTTAACAAAAATATATAGTCATATTTTAGTTATTTATATTCATTCCCGCCGATACAATGGCTACGTGTTAACTATCACTTAAAATAATATTATTTTATTACTAGTGTGCGACGTAAGATTTCAAAGAAACTCTTCGTTACGTATCAGGTACGCTATCGAACATAGCAACCCATTTAAAGTAAAATTAATATTTAATTCGTAAATATTAATAAATATGAAAATGTTTTATTCTTTAATTTCCTGGGATGTTACATCCCAGATAGCCACAAAACTGAGACTTCATGAAAGGATGTGTCTTCTCACTTGAATTTCTCTTCATACCTTATTACTTGGGAGATTAGTTGGGATGCCTGTCATTTCTGAATGCTTGAGGGTAATTTTCAGTTCTCCTATTAGTTTTAATTGAGGATTTCTTTTTCAGACCTTCAGGCAATGTTTTAACATGTCTAACATTCATCTTGTCTTTCTTTTGTCTATCTTTACTTTCAGTAGTTTTTGCCTCAGATTCACAGCCAATTCCACTCTTTCCCAGGAAAGTGAGTCTCTGATCACTAAATATTTTTCTAACCCCATCTGAACTACACTTGGAACTTTCCGGTAATTCAACATTTGAGAATCTTCCAAACTGAATTTCTTCCTTGATTCTTTTGTAATTGATTTAGCCTCAAGTTTACTACTAAGAGTAACAACATCCTCCTCAAGACACTCAGCAGCCTTTTTCTTCTTTTCCAGTCTGTATGTGAGGTCATTGATTACCTTTCCCCGCTCTTCTATTCTCATCTTTAGATCCACTACATTATCATTGAATTCAAAGATTTTAGACTATACATTCGCAAATTCTTCCAGTCGTTCAATATCATCTTCCTGCTGATCAACATATTCAGTTGATTCCACTACAATTGATTTACACTTATTGAAACTCTTTAATTTTGTCTTATTATTTCTAACAACACCCTTATGTTGCAACTCAGGATTGCCACTAGTTTTTAGCTTATTGATTCTACCATTATCATTTGAGTTTTCAATAGTGTCCATCATGGAAGCATGATTTCATGTTTTAAACTCCGGTTCATCTTCTTCATAGAAATCATTATCATCATCATCTTCTTCACAGAAAAAACCCTTCTTCAGAACATTCATTCTATATTTGAAGCCTCCTTTATTGAAAATCCTTTTATGAGGCATATTGATCTTTTCAGAATCACTATCATCATCATCGATCTTCTTAATAATTGAGAAGAAATGTGCTCGTCATTACCACATCGAAATAAAGCAAGAGGTAACATACCTTTGAGTTTCCCTTTTCCCTTCTGGAACTACATTGCAATATGAGAAATAATTTATTTTTCATTTTCATCATCACATCTACTATATTTTGAAATATCTTACTTTATCGATGGCCTTGAATGCCATTTACTTGATCACACGTGTCGTAGCATTTTCGGGTTTGATTCTCATTTCATATGACACCAAGATGCTCAGAAGATCATCCATAGAAAGTTTCAAAAGATCTCTTTCTTAAAGGGCTGACACCATTGCATTGTATAGGGGTGAAAGAATCCTCAGTATTTTCTTGACAATGTCAACGCCTTTGATTTCTTCTCTAAGGCCCTGAATTGCTCCATCCACTTCAGTAATTCGATTGAAGAAGGAGTCTGCATTCTCATCAGGATGCATCTTTAAATCATCGAACATGATGTGCAACACTTGTAGTTTCACCTCCATCACTTTTCTATCTCCTTCATAAATATTTTCAAATTTATCCAACATGTATTTTTATGAGTTAAAATCCATCACCTTTAGATAGATCTGATTAGAAAGAGCTGCAGTGAGTGCATTTTGCGCTTTAGCATATGCATCAAGAATTTTTCATGTCTGTGTCAGTCAGAGCCAGGCCTGTTGGATCAGTGACTTGTATTCATTGTACAATAGAAAATAGAACATCCATTCCAAGAGATCATAGATGAGATCTCGTTCTGTTCTTCTAGATCTAGAAATTACTTCCATCAAAGAGAGGTAATCCTCTTACATTGGGTGTATGGTCCATAATGGTAAGTGAAAGAACAAACACCAGTTAACATTTACCTTTTGATAGCACTTGTAGGACCTCGGGGCACCCTAAGAGGGGAGAGATGAATCAGGATGAAAACTTTTCAAAATAAAACCACAGATCTTGTACCCATGTTGGTGGGAACTAGTTAAAATTTATGATGGATATGATTTGCAATGAAACATTAACATGCAATGAGATGACACACCAAATTTTACTTGGTTCACTGCTAAGGGATACGTCCACTGAGCATACACCGATAAGTTTTCGGTCATACAAAATTACACTATTCATAACTAGTTATGGATACCAAAGGTTTAGGAGAAGTAACTCTGTCCCAGGCACACTGCCTTTACAACTGTTCAGGGATAGCTCACTTCATCCCTCAGGTCACTCCCTTTGACTCCCCCTAGCTCACTATTGATGGTGAAGTCCCACTCAGTTTATAAACGTGATGGTCTATTAATCATTTCAAATTAATGAATCTTATGTTTTATGTAGATTCTATGTTGAAGTAAAACTTTCACTTGTTGAATAACATCACTTTGCACCGAAGGTACCAGGAAATCTTTCAGCTTTCGTGCACCTCCAAAAGGGACAAGCTTACTTTAACCCCAATTGGAACACTTCTCTAAGGCCGATGTGCCAGTTTCAAGACCAGCGTGCAAGTCACTTGTGTTGTACAAATTCAGCACACAGGTGACACCAACGCACTTGCACGACATAGCTTCCTTCATCTCCAAAATTTCACGACTCAGCCCCTTTAACTCCCAATCCACATTGGACGCGTGAACAACAACCGGCGTGCATCCTCTACTAGCGCTGCCCAACAACCACTTGCACGACTCAACCACTTTCGTGAAGAGAGCTCGAAAAATCCATATGTCTTGAAATTCATTGAAAATGAGGAGGGGTGGACCACTATTTATAGGAAAACTAGACCCCTTGCGTGGTGGCACGCAAGTGTCCTCACGGAGCGCAAGTCCCAGCGCACAACTCCAACCATCCTAGCCTATGTCGCGCTACTCACATGCAGGACCACACCAATACTTGAGTGACCCTCATTCCATTGCCATATTTTGAAGCTCTAATCTTGTAGAACAACATGTGAACAACATTCCAAACTCCTTGGAATCAGCACGCTGGTCCTTTCTCGGCACGCAAGTCACTTACGCGACCAGCCCAAAACTTGCGCAGCCCTTATCCCTTTTCCATTTTTCAATGTTCTGATCTTGAAAAACATATGCGGCACAAGTTTCCCCTCCTTCATGTACACGGTTCACAAGTCTCTTTTAGAAAAATACTTTTCTCCGTTTGTCTATTTTTAGGCCCATAAATTTGGCAATCATTGGAAAATGGTGCCACCTTCAATAATTTAATCTTCTTGACCTGTATAAGCACTTCACTGGCACAAATTATGAACATCCTCTAAGGATTGAAAACCAACACAATCCATACTCCAATTCATGAAAATATGACCGTGGATCCAACAATATCCCCCTTTGGGTTTTATGTAAATCAAGAAATAAGTTCAATAGATCCTCATCCACATGTAAACCAAAACCACAAGAAGAAACATATCCAACTCTCTAAGTATACGTGAGAAATTTTGGTGTAGAAAACAAGAGATAAATCTTGAATTGGATTCATGTGTTTTGGAATTCTAAATGACGCCCAAGAGAAAACTTGAATTGGGTTCTTGTGTTTTGGAATTCTCAATGACGCCCAAGCATTACCTGACCAATTAATTCCTCCTCATCCTTCTCATCCTATCACTGACACTGAATTCGCATCGTGTCATAGAATCATGACATGCCTGAACATGCCTGAACATGCCTGCATTTATTCCTTTCTCCCATATTGAAATCAAACCCAAATACTGGTAACTTGTTCACTGTTCACCTCAAACCATAATCCCCCTGGATAGTATCTCCCCCACAAATCTGTATCACATCCATAAACAGATAAAAACTGTTATCACAAATGGGGAGTGGGGTATTACGTATCCTCCTTATGCACTGGGTGGCTGCCGAACACCGAGGTTCAACCAATGCTTCTCAAACTAAGCCGCTGACAGTGGCTTGGTCAGTATATCAGCCACTTGCTCATCCATTCCCACATGATTCATTATAATCACGACTTGCTCAACCTTCTCTTTGATAAAGTGATAACTTATTTCAATATGTTTTGTACGAGAATGGTGAACATGATTCTTCATAAGATCAATTGACCTCTTGTTATCACAGTAAATCACCATTGTTTGTTCCACCTCATCACTAATATCTGTCAATTTTTGCTTCATCCCTAATAGTTGAGAGAATTCCTTTATAGAGGATATATAATCCTCTTTAGCAGTACTAAGAGACCTAATTTCTTGTTTCTTTCTCAACCAGCTAACACATTTATTCCCAATGTAGAATGCTCCACCACTGGATGACTTTCAGTCCACTACATCACCAGCCTAATCAACATCGGAAAAAATGATAATGTAATATCTCTTCATGAAGAAAATTATAATCCACAATTGTGAGTACCTTGAATATACCTCATGATTCTTTTTACTGATGTCATATGTTCCTTCTTTTGATTACTCTGAAATCGGGCTGCTAGACAGGTTGCAATGATAATATCTGGCTATGTGGCTGTCAGGTACAGTAAGCTCCCAATTATCCTCTTGTAGAGAGTGGGGTCTATAGATGACCCATCCTTAGGCTTTCCATGATTGGTTCCAAATGCAATTGGAGTTGATATTGTTTCAGATTCTTTCATACTGAACCTCTTCAGTAGTTCTCCTACATACATTTCTTGTGAAATGAAAGTGTAATAATGCCTTTGAATAACCTATATCCCCAAGAAATATGTGAGCTCTTCAATCATAGACATCTCAAATTCTGATTTCATGTGATTGGAAAATTTATCCACTGACTTCTGCTTGCTTCCACAAAAAATAATGATATCAACATAGACTAAAACCATGAACTGATCATTCGGAGAATTATTCACGTAAATATTGTGGTCTACTCCTCCTATTTTGAATTCCAGCTTCATGAGATATGAGTCCAGTCGAGAATACCATGAACTTGGTGCCTACTTCAAACCATATATTGATTTATTCAATTTTCAGACCTTAGTTTCAAATGTGCCAAGACCAAAAACCACGGTTTGTTCAATGTATACTTCTTTTATGAAAACCTGATTCAAGAATGATGTCTTGACATCCAATTGATATTATTTATTTCATATTTCGAGTGCCATGGCAAGGAAAAGTCTGATTGACTATAGTCTAGCCACTGTAGAAAAGGTTTCTTCAAAATCAATGCCTTTAATTTGGGAATATCCTTTTCATACCAGACGTGCATTATTTCTAATAACACATCAATGATCATAAAACATGTTCTTGAAGATCCATTTTGTACCAATAACATTGTGACTTTAAGGTCACTTGACAAGATCTCATGTCTGATCCGTGGCAATCTAATCTTACTCATCATTCATGGCATTCATCCATTATTCATCCATTGTAGCTTCTTCAAATGTGGATGGCTCAACTACTGACAGAAATGTAGATTGCATGTTATTTATCATCCTTCTTATTTGAGTGGTTGTGTGTATGACCCCAATTATTTTAGATGGATCTATCTCAGCTCTTTGATTTCTCCTGTGAGGTTTAGTTGGATTCTATCCAGCCATAGTTTCTTCTTAGTATTCTTATTCTAAGTCAACATCATAATGTGACTACTGATTGTTTTCTTCAACTTCATCTATTTATGTATTTTTATTTTCTCCATGTACACTTTCTTCCTCAATCTCTATCACATCAGCATAAGACCTCATTGAAGAATTTGTGGTTTTCTCTTCAATTATCATAACATCACTGCTTTCAAAAATCCTTCCTAATTACTTGTTGAAGCACTTGTAGGATTTGCTATTCATTGAGTATCCAATGAAAATACCTTCATCTTCATTGTCACCATACTTCCCCTAATTTCCTTCTTTGTTTCTGATGAAGAATTTACATCAAAATATACAAATGTATTTCAATGAAGGCTTTCTTCCATGCCACAATTCATATGGTGTCTTCGTCTCACACATATAGAATCCTATTCGATTTTGAATATATACTATAGCTTGAACAACCTTTTTCTAGTAATGTCGTGGAATACGACTTTCAATCAGCATAGTTCGTTCCATGTTGTTCACATGCCAATTCCTATGTTCAACGACTCTGTTTTTTGTGGAGATCTCACAGTAGCATATCATGTTGTATCCCAAGCTTCTCCATATAATTCTCACATT
Source organism: Viscum album (assembly GCA_963277665.1). Classification (NCBI taxonomy): domain Eukaryota; kingdom Viridiplantae; phylum Streptophyta; class Magnoliopsida; order Santalales; family Viscaceae; genus Viscum; species Viscum album. The sequence goes on from OY728162.1 coordinate 824,944,303, forward strand.
CAATGGATGTTTATTGCCCCCCATTTTCAGATCACATCACTTTGATAGTTATCTGGTATCATTCTCAGTAATTCTATGATATGTTTTCATACAATAAAGGACTTGTCGTTTCCATTGAATGACCATCACACTTGTCATTCTACTGTAATCATCCATGAAAAAGACAAAGTACCACTCTCCATGAGTTCTAACAACATTTATCAGCCCACATACATCTGGTTGAATTAGACCATGAAGATGAGATTCCCTTTTATTCTTTGGTCGATATGAACTGCATACCATCTTTCCATGAATACAAGCATCAGAAGACATTTCACACTCACACTTCAGGTTGGGAATGTCGATGAAAATCCTTAATTTTGATATTTTATTCATGTCTTGTTGATTGATGTGTCCTAGTCTTCGGTGCCACAAATTTTCTTCTTCTTCAATAGTTATGTAACAATTTTTTTTACTATCAACCTGATACAAATTGCCTTCTGTTCTGCATCCATTCATAAGAGAATTTTCAATCTTTCCCTTCATAGTGCGTCCTTTCTGATTAAAAGTAACTATAAGTCCCGAGTCACACAGTTAACTCACACTGAGTAGATTATGATGTAGGCCATCTATGTAGGGGAATTCAGTCTTCATTATATCTCCATTAGCTAATTCAGTACTTCCACTACCATTGATTTTCAGTGCTCCGTAATTACCAAATCATAATGTAACATCAACCTTCATTTTGATATCAGCTAACAGGCCAGCATTAACTATCATGTGAGATGATCAACCACTATCTAGAATCCAGGCACTGTTTCATTTTATTGGCTTTAAGGGAAACCTCTACAAGGTTGGATTTCTCAATCTTCTTCCTTTATTTCCATGAAACATTGCATTGAGTATAGAGTAGTGATATCATTTAAATTATCTCATCTATGTACATTGGTTCATTATAGTTGAAGTATTCTTATAGAGGAGAAAACTTCTCTGAAAGAGCATCACTATCTTATTAATGAGGGTTGGATTTTCATGAACTCTGGTATGAGGTGTCCATGTTCCTTCTCTTCTAGTAATAAACAGACTTATGACCAATGTTAGGACAACAAAAAAATATCCATAGAAATTGTTTCTTCTATGAGAATTAGGATATGAATTTTTTCTCCTCTATTGAACTCCTATATCTTCTCCATTCAGATAGGTTCTTTCCTCTTCACAATACGACATGGTATAGCCTAGATAGAAACATAACTTACACTTCATGAGAGGATATGTCTTCTTAGTTGAATTTCTCCTCATACTTTCTTCCTTGGGAGAATAGTTGGAATGCCTATCATTTCTGAATTTTTGAGGATAATTTTCAGTTATAATTTTATTTTGAACTAAGGATTTCATTTTCAGCACTTTAGGCAATGTTTCAATGTGTCCAACATTCATCTTGTCTTTATTTTAGCTCTCTTTACTTCCAGTAGTAGATGTATCATCTTCATAGCCAATTCCACTCTTTCCCATGCAAGCGGGACTCTAATCACTGATGATTTTTCCAACCGCATCTGAACCACACTGGGCTCCTTCTAGTATTTCTACATATGAGAATCTTCTAAACTGTATTTTCTTCCTTGATTTTTTTTGTAATTGATTTACTCTCAAGTTTACTCCTAAGAGTAACATCTTCCTCCTCAAGAAACAAAACAACCTTGTTCTTTTCTTCCAGTCTTGATGTGAGTTCATTGATGACATTTCCCTACTCTTCTATTATCAAATTTATATCCACTACATCATCATTGATTTCAAGGATTTTAGATTGTACTTTCACAAATTCTTCCATTCGTTAAATTTTAGCTTTAATCTTATCAACATATTCAGTTGATTAAACTACAATTTATTTCAACTTATTGCATCTCTTTCATTTCATCTTAAGATTTCTAACAGCATCCATAAGTTACAACTCAGGATTGCCACTAGTTTTTAACAGATTATTTCAACCATTATTATCTGATTTTTCAAAATTGGAAATCATGGAAGCATGGTTTCTAGTTTTAAACTCTGGTTATTATTCTTCACATAATTCATTATCACCATCTTCTTCTTCACAGACTAAACTCTACTTGAGATATTTCTTTCTATATTTGATGTATCCTTTATTAAAAAACCTTTTATGAGGATTATTGAAGTTTTCATCATTGCTATAATCATTATCGATCTTTCTTAAGCACTGAGAAGAAATGTGCACGACTTTACCACATTGAAAACAAGAAAGAGGTAACATCCCATTAAATTTCCCATTTCCCTTCTGGAACTTCTTTGCAATAAGAGAAAGAATTTCTTTTTCTTCGTCATCAGCAGCACTACTATATTATGAAATTTTTAGTTTATCCATGCCCTTGAATGCCATTTCCTTTCTCACACAAGTCGTAGCATCTTTTGGTTTGACTCTCATTTCATATTCTACCAAGCCTCTCAGAAGATCATCTAGAGAATGTTTTGAAAGATCTCATTACTCAATGGCTGACAACATTGCATTATACAAGCATGGAAGACTTCTCAGTATTTTCATGACAATGTCAACATCATTTATTTCTTCTTCAAGGCCCCGAATTACTCCAACCACTTCAGTAATTCAAATGAATAATGTGTCTGCATTCTCATCAGGAAGAATCATCAAATTATTGAACCTGTTGTGAAACACTTTTAGTTTCTCCTCCTTCACATTGATATCTCCTTCATAAATAATTTCTAGATTATCCAACATGTATTTTTCTGAGATGAAATTCATCACCTTCAGATAGAACTGATCAAAAAGAGATACAGTGAGTGTATTTTTCATTTTTTTCATCTATATAAAGAATTTTATTGTATGTGTCAGTCATATCCAGGCCTGTTGGATCAATAACATGTATTCCATGCACAATTAAAAACTGAACCTCCATTCCCTGAGATCATAGATGATATCTCATTCTGTTCTTCCAGATCTGGAAATTACTTCCATCAAAGGGAGGGACTCCACTGAAATTGGATGTATGGTCCATAATGGTAATTGAATGACCAAATACCAGTTAAACTTTACCCTTTGATACCACTTGTAGGACCTCGGGGCACCCTGAGAGGGGAGGGGTGAATCAGTGTGAAAATTTTTACTTTTAAAACCAAGGATATTATTCCCATGTTGGTAGGAATTAGGTAAACAAATATGATGGATATGATTCTCAATGAATCATTCACATGAAACAATATGACACATCAAATTTTACTTGGTTCGACCCTAAGGGATACGTCCAAGGAGCATTCGCTGAAATTTTTTTGGTCATACAAAAATCAACTATTCTTCACTAGTAATGGATTACAATGGTTCTGGAGCAGTCACTCTGTATCTGGCACACTGCCTTTACAACTGTTCAGGGATAGCTCACTGCATCCCTTGGTTCACTCGTACTGATTGCCCCTAGCTCACTGCCTTTGGGGAAGTCCCACTCAGTTTATAGACGTGATGGTCTCTTCATAATTTCAAAAGAATGCATACAATTTTGTATGTAGATAATCTGTCGAAGTGCAACTTTAACTTTTATACTAATCTCACTTTGCACCGAAGGTATCGGGAAATCTTTATGCTTTTGTGAAGCTCCAAAATGGATGGGCATACTTCAACCTCACATGAAGCACTTCTCAAAGACCGACATGCATGTTTCAAGACCAGAGCACAAGTCACATGTGTGGTACAAATTTGGTGCACTGGTGACACCAACCCACTTGTGCGACATAGCTTCCTTCAACTCCAAACTTGCGCGACTCAATGACTTTAACTCCCAAACCACTTTGTATGTGCGGCCAACAACTGACACGTAGAATCTACTTGTGTGGCCTAATAACCATTTGAGTGACTCAACCACATGTGTGAAAAGAGCTCTAAAAATCTCTAATTATTTAACTTCATTCCAAATTAGGAGGGTTGTTCCTCTATTTATTGGAAAACTGGACCCCCTGTGCGGTGGCGTGCAAGTGTCCTCACAGCACGCAAGTCCCAGCACAAAGCTTCAACTGTCCTAGCCTCTGTCGCACTACTCACTTGTGTAACCACACAATTACATGCGCAACGCTGTTTCATTTTCCATATTTTGATGCTCTGATCTCGAAGAACAACAGGCGCGAAACTTTCCAACCTTCTAGACATCGGTGTGCAGGTCCTTTCTATGCGTGAAATTCACTTGCGCAACTAGCCCAAAATGTGCGCGACCCTTATCCCTTTTCCATTTTTCCATGTTATGATCTTTAAAAACATATGTTGCGCCTGTTTCATCTCATTAATATACACGGCGCGCAAGTCTCTTTGCCAAAATCACTATTATCTATTTGCTTATTTTTAGGAAAAAATTTGGAAAACACTGTAAAATGGTGCCACCTTCAATACTGTAATCTGCTTGACCAGTGCGAGGACTATGCTATCACACATTCTGAACATCCTCTGAGGATTGAATACAAACACAAACCACAGTCCAATTCATTTAAATATAACCATGGATCTGACAATAACAATGTACATCAGAACTCATGTTGTGTATATATGTCAGGTGAGTCTTATGACCCAATAGGATTTCCTACTCACCTTTATACACTGGTTGATTTTATGTTCATTTTTATATGCATGAAATTGTTGGGAGAGTGTGAAAATGGATACCCAATGTAAGTATCCCACCTAGAAAGATAACACCAAATGAACATACCATACAAACCAATACCTTTACGTCTAGAAGACCCAAGAACTCTGATAACTCAAATTAATACTTTCCAACTATGGATATGTACCACCTTCAATCATTTAATAAATATTATAAATTAATGAATTAATAATTTATACTACATTGAACACTTTACAATAGTTATAACCATTATGAGTACTCTCCAAATTCACCAGGTTCTTTCTTCAATAGCCAACCTTTCCCATCATCCTTCCCAATATCTGTCAATAAATAAAAACCCAATATATTATAGGATATAATGTTCCAACAATGAATATAAAACATATGAAACAATAGAGGAATAAATAATCAATCACACGTGAAACAATAAACAATTAATAATTATCAGGCAAAGGGGGAAACAAAATCAATTAAAATTAAAACCCTAATAAAAATTCATAAGAAATGGAATGGGTCCTAGGAACATGAAATAACATAACAAATCTTTCACACCCTTCTCAACTCATCATGCCAATCATTTTATAGCACTTACGAAACTACCTATAGATCATCACTCGATTGATCAAAAATATCAAAAGTCATCACTGATGATGGATCTCACTCCACAATGATAAAACTATCCATATATAAAAAAATCAGTTATATGATACAAAAAACCACCGTAAATGTAAAATAGTATGTTTTATGGCCATGGGATGACCTCACATGGGTAATTGGGAATGTCTTATTCAAATCTATCCCATATAGCCTTCCTTCACCTCACTATGTATGATGAATATCTCTAATGGTTCCAATGTTTTCATTTCTACACATCTAAATTCATATGGTGGAGATCATATCAAGAACAATTTGAATCCCAATTTGGAAAATCGATAGAATACAATACAATGAAAAAAAGTACTTATTCTCTTTATAGTCTTCAAATTTATCACCACATATGGGCATTGACATGTTATTATGAGATCTACCTCAAAACACTCAATAGTTATTCAGATATGTTGTCATTCAGATTATCTCAAACATGGAAAAAGTTATTGTTATCTAGGATGACCACATAGAGAAGATACCTTTAACTAGATAATTTATCCCTTAGATATAAAAAATTATAATTAAAAAACCTGGTAAAATACCCAATGAATTATTTTAATATAGAAAACATAGAAATTTATTAGTAACTCAATCTTCAACTATAAAGGTCAAATCATATGGCACCATTATAACGAACTTAATAAGAACACACATCATCAAAAAAATGTCATCTATTTCCCAATGTACAACGATGAATAATTCACCCATCAATCTGTCACAATTATAGAATAAAACACATAATGTAGTATTCCATTGGTATATGTACTTATTCCCCATATTATCCCAATGAAAATTTTAACATAGTCTAGTAAACCATTTATATGAGTAATGGTTTCTCCTATGGTTAGTATTGTATCATAAAACATGGGATAAGATTAGTTTATCCATAAAAAAGAAATATATAGACGCATAAATTCATTTAAAAATAGCTTTTCACCCATATGAGGAAAAATAGAGAAAAATATTTATAAATAACTTCTCGGATTTCATTTTTAAAATAATGTCAAAATCCTCATTAATCTAAATTAAAATATAAGACCAAAAACATCTATATTATTTAGAAAAGGAACCCCATGATATTTTTCCCAAACCAGGACCCTTAACAAAAATCACACCCTAAACTCCTATAAAAGGAAAATTACTTTTTTGAAAAAAAATTGAAAACATCTAACATCGATAAAAAATTAAAATCATATATCCATTAATCATTCAACTAGGTCATCACCAATGATCCATTTAGAGTGATCAATGATACATGAAGACTATTAGTCGATCCGAGCCCATCCCAACTTATAATCTGATATCACACGAAATCATAAATTTGAAAAAACGAATAACAATGATCAAAAGACACATAGAATAATAATAAAATAAATATACTAGATAATATAAAGGACACCCACCTAAAATAAAGACCTATAATAATAATAGTAACTTGTTCAAACCTCCATTTATATCACTATCAGCCATCACATCTATAAACATAATCAAATATAAAAAAAATAAGATAAAACATCAGTAATGTATTTTTGGGTTATATTTACAGAAATAAATGTAGGAATACATAGAAAAAATCCTAAAAATTCTTGAAGAATTTATATAAGTATTTTTGTTTAATATTGAATAGGTATATTTATGAAGGTCAGTAGTTATACCATGGAATCAATGGTAACATAATGATTCATTTTTTTGGAAAATGAAAAACTATTAGAGTTATTTTTATATGTGATGGTTTTAAAATACTATTAATGTTCCATTGGAAACATGTTAGGAGTTTTATAATTTTTCACATAGAGATGAAAATGAGATATTCCATGGCACATTTTCTTATATTTTTACCCATCCATTATAGATGACCCAGCACTGAACATTTTTATCTTGGGGAAGTATAAAACTGTGATAGGACCTCAAGTGAATTAGGAATAGAGTTATTTTAATCCAATTAATAAGGTTACACTGTGGGAGAATATTTCACATCATGAGGGGAAATACAAATGAAAATAAAGAAAATTACCTAAATGCAAAAGAGTCTTTTGATGTGGATTGAATTATATGAACATTTATTTACTTATATTGATAATGAGGAATGAATGAATCATTATGTATGAAGAATGGCCAGGAAATGACTTGATTTAGGTGGTGTTATTTTTTTGTTCTATCATTGTATGGTGTCTAATATGTAGAGTTTGATCGTGTCGTAGAGAATCGATCTATAGGAGATAATATTTTTGGTGTTCAGGTGACCATATTATGGAATGGATGTCATTTTACATGGTAGTTTATGTGTTGCAAATGGTTATAATTCATGGTTTCAAAAAGGAATGAGAATATCACAATGGAGAATGAGTCCAAGTATGAACTGGACATTTCTAGATGTGAGAAAAAAATTAAAATAAGAATAAATGTTTGAATGTCAATGAAGTGTACAAAACTCGTTAAGGGTCTTGAAAAATGATGTCAGTTGTTTTAATTAAATAAACGGATAGGGTAGAAGTATTCCAAAAAAGAGAAGATAAATTTATTGAAAATAAGTATAAAATAGTGGATAACATAATAGAAAAACATTAATAAATAAGTGAGGGATTTCTATTTTATGGGTTGGATGGAAAAAAGAGAATAAGATGTATTCTAGTCTGAGTGATACAATGTTAAATCAAAAAAGAGAAGGGATATAAATGATAATATCTAACTATAAGATCATGGAGTTCGTCTTCAATAAAGATATGGACTTATTATACATAATAGATGGGCTAGACATTACACTTTAATAAATTATTGTTTTGAGGTATACGTGATGAATTTCAATGTTGTGGTACATGATTCCAAACGATATATATTAGGGAAAAAACAATAAAAATATATTTCAAATGTTGATATTGAAACAATCTTGTATTAAAATACAAGAAAATAGTAAAATGAAATTTATTTTAATATCAAAATATATGATTATGGGTAGATAATAGATTTATTTACTTGTTTGGTTAAGTATGATGTAAAAATAATTGAAAAGATCAAAGTCAAGGTCCATAAGATTTGATAAAATATTGATGATCATGAGGGACATATATCTCCCAACATAACATCGTGTAGATTTATTGTGTGGGGTACAAAGAATCTATGGGAAAAAAGGAGATAATGGGAAAATTATACCATTATAAACATGTACATTGTTTCAGATGTAATGGAAATCTATTGAGGGTATTGATTATAAGGAAACAATTGTGCTGGCTAATGTGAAATCCCAATATCCCACATCCTAGAAAAATTTTGATTTGGGTGATTGTAAAAGGACTCAAAAGGATATAAGAGGAGTAGAAAAGACACAATATAATATACCTTGAATATATTTTAATTACAATAGTAATATGGGAAAAAATATGTGTTTTCTAATTACAAAATACATTTTAAGTCTCTATTGTAAAAAAATAGTGTAGTTCAATTTCCTAAAAATAATATATTTTTAAAGCATAATATTTTTTTATGTGAAGGTATGAACACAAAGCCATAAATTTCAATTAAGTGGTATAAATAAATTTGCTAAAAGAGATCCAAAATAATTGATCTTAGTAGCTGAAAATATTATTTGTCAGAATATGAATTTATAAAAAATTCTCAGACGTGAAAGATGAGGATGATTAAATAGATCATGTGGTGGAAATTTATTAAACACAAAATTAAGGAAATCAACTAACATGGACAAAGAATTCAATTTTAGTAAAGGTTAATGTTGTCTAAATTTTATTAAATAAAATCAAATCATGTTGGAGTATGGATTCAATATAGTGTATATGAATCATTGATGATTAGAAACAAATACCATTTCATAATCATCATGTATGCACTAATGACATTGTTATATTTCTTAATAGTGAAGGTTTCATAAATTTATAGCTTTAGAAAATCCAAAATCATAGGAGAATTTTTAATATTAATGTATTAATTTGCTTTTTTAAGACATTAGTCATAATAATCTCATTATGAGACAACTTTGTGATTCAGGGAATTCAGTCATTTTCATAAAGATGGATTAAATCATGAAATTAAGATATATAACAATAGTGATTCAAGAGAATAACATAATATTCAATATGTGACTCATTTGTGGGGAATACGATAGGAAATTTATATGTAATAGTAGAAAAGGACATGGAAAACATATTCATGGCCACATTATCCAAAAGTCCTTATAAGATGTGTTGGTGAATGGATGATCTCATAATATCGTAAAAATTTCCCACGATGACAATCATAATGTGATTATTTTTAAAATTGGAAAATCTATTGAAACAAATACAATATTAAGGAAGAAATGTTAATTAGAATTCTTGAGTTAGTGAAGGGGGATGTGTATGGGATAATTTCACCCAAGTCCACAGTTGAATAATGTTATTACCCTATCTTTATTGATTATAAGTATATGATTACACATTTTATTAAAATTTTCCTAAAATATAGAGAGTTTAAGTATGTTAAATATTACTAGATATTAGTAGAAAAGATACAAAGGATAAAAATCGAGAAGTTATAGATTGAATATGGTATTTAATTAACTAAAAATCAGGTTGAAGAATATCAGAAGAAATAAATTATAATACACCACACATTAGAGAAAAATTAAATGGAAACAATACATTATTTAGTTTATATCTACAAAAGATTATTGTTAATTCCAAATGAAGAGAAAATAAAATTCAAAATATGGTATGGGATGAGTCCCACAATGGAATAAATTTTAGTTTCATGGGGTAAATAAATTATAATCAACAAGGAGAATAATTGAAATATTGATACTCATGGTGGTGATGGAATTTTCCTTGGGAATTCATCGAAATTCATTGAAAAAAAATTCTAATAAAATTATTGAATGGACCTTAAATTCAAAGATCCATTATTATGAAAATGAGAAGAAATATCGATCAAATTAAGTGTTGTCATAAAACAATATCGATAAAAATTTAGAGGAATGCAATACTGAATAGATGCTTAGGTGACATTCATTGGGGGAGCACATGGGGATGGAGTATACTCATAGGAATGAAATAATGATGTATTAGTTAAAGTATGATCCATATCTGCAAGAAATGAAAAAATAAAAGATGATGTAAATGAATAAAATATAAATGGTGATTAGATAGAACCTATACAAACAAAAAGGATATAGACTCTGTAACAAACATTTATCTTGTCTCAAGTTGATAGAACATTTTCAAATAGTCTTCCAAATACTAAAATCATCACACCCCAATAATTTTAATGATCACTATCTTCAATAATGTAAACGTTATGAAACAACTTGCCTAAAAAAATCATGAAATATTATTATTTAAATATGATCATTATAACCTATCCGTAAATTATAATTTATTAAAAATATTAAATTATTTTTTAAATATATATAAATTGCAGAATAAAAATAAATTTATTTTTATGATATTTAGTAAATAATCACTAAATTTTTAGTAATGTATTTTTATTCATAATAGAAACAATTTTTAAAAAATGGTTTTTATTTCTTTTAAGCATTAATAATAATATCTATATAATTTATAAAATAAATTTTATTAAAAAGATATCATTTTTTAATTCATCATTTAAAAATTATCTAAGGATTAATTTTAATTTTTTTTTGAAAAGTATGATTTTTCATTGAATTGTAAAAAAATGTTTTTTATTGAAAACTATATCTTTATTTTAATCATGTATAGAGTTAATATTTTTTATAAAATGGATTGAAGTTAAAAAAAATCACTTTTTTTAAATAATCAAATGACATTATTTTCTATTAATTTTATGGATGCATTCGAAAAAATCATTTTTATAAGTAAAAGGAATTTTTCTGGAAAAAATTGTTTTTATGTGTGGAATGATTATTTTCTTAATAAATTAAACCATTCACGATTTTTGAATGATTTTAATTAAATATATATAATATATACAAAATAATTTTTATAATAATTATTTTATATTTTTCTAGGCATGAGATAGAAATCCCAATGTTATGAATAAAAATGTATTTGTTTAAAAAGAAGTTTTGATTGCATGTTTCATGCTTATTTTAAAATTAATTTCATCCATATATAGAAATTGATTTTGATAAAATTGATTCCATATTTTTTAATCTATTCATTATTTTTAAAATTTTCCCGTTTATTTTTTGTCAAAATAAATCATAATCATGGTAAAAATTATCACCATGGTAAAGGTTAAATTAGGTTATTCTAGGGTAAAACTATGTGATAAGGCTTTATTTTTTTCATAATAATTTAAACTGTATGAATTATTTTATACAATAATCACATTTTATTGCATGATTTTGGATGAGAACGTACTTGTTGAACATTTACATGTGAGATATTAGAGAAAATTCATGTAAGGTAGGTGTTTTGATTGCATGGGATAAGAAATGAAGTGGAAATATATTAAATAATCTAAAATTGAGAACTTGAAATAATTTATTATGATTAGGAATGAAATATTTTTGTCCCTTGGTATGGATTTTTTAATTCTCATGGATATGTGGTTTTAATATTATTTAATATTATTTCATGTTTACTTGTCCAGGGGTTCATGTTCTAAGTGTGGGGGAATTTATAGAGAAAATATTATCAATAAATTTCAATTGAATAATGATGTTTTATATCCCAAAAAGGCTTACATCATGATACATTTCTACATTTTTTTGATATTGTTGATATTTTGAGATTAATTGCAAATATAGTCCATTTTAGATTTTTAACAATTCTAAATTAATTCTGTATTTTGTACATAACATTTTCTACACTAATCCCAATTGAAAAATAAATTCTTTTCCACGTTAATATCATATAGGGATTTTATTCATCTTTCATTACCAAAAGCTTAATCGACCATATGGAAGCTCAAAAAACTGACATGTTGGACCATGAAAACTATTTACAGATATGTCTAGTTTTTCTATGGGGTCCACAATTCATTCATTGTGGTCCTAATTGCAATGAAATTTGGTGTATAGACATATAATACATTTTGGAACATATATCCTGAAGGCTAGGACGGAGGAATTGGTCATTTTAATGGTTATGAAGTGCCCAGATCAGTGTGAATCACTGAGAGGGGGAGGGGGTGAATCAGTGATCCTTTAAAACTTTTTACTAATTGATTCTTAATCAATTAAACCTCTATGGCTTGTTAAGTCCTCGATCCACTCTTCTTGTATCTCACAGCCTTTCCTCGAGTGATGCAGTAAATGTAAAGGCACAGGACACAAGGATTTACAAGGTTCGGCACCAAAGGCCTACGTCCTTGCCATGTTGGTTATACGTCCCAACATGGATTCTTCCATTATAATCTGTTAGTATTAAAATGGTTGATACAGAGTCCCACTGTATCTCTCCTGAGTCCCATAGGAGGGTCTTTATACTGCGTCCCACAGTGTTACTAGAGTCCCACTAGCCTGCTCCAAAATCCCACTGAAGACTTCTTCCACCCTGAATCTCACAGGGGGCTTCTCCTGGCTCCTCAAGTCACACGAGTAGCTCTTCTTCACTTTAAGTTATTCAAGTATCCTCAACATCCTGGGATAAAGGCTGCTGGCCTTTCTCTTCACTTCTGATCACTTGAGTTGATCAGGTCTTCTCGTCTTGCTCAGGATTTATCTCCTTCTTCTAAGGATGACCTGGCCTCTCTCTTCAAGAATCTTCAACAGCCTCTGAAAAGGTCTGTTGGCCTTGCTCAAAACTTCTTATCACTTCTGTTGATCAGGGTCTTCTCAATTACTGAAAACTCAGGCAGCTGATGTCTTTAACTTCAGTCTGGATTCAGTCTCACTTCACATCAACTTCATGCACTGAGTGCATGACATATCTTCATCCTCACGCACTGACAGCATGGCTTCTTAATAATATTCAAGAACTTCCAGTCTTGGTCAACTCAGATGCACACAACCAGATTTGATCTTGTTCACATGTGCACATGCATGCATGCAAGCATGCACTCCCCTTCTTCTTCTCTTGGTGCAGTAAACCCACAAAGGGTGTAACACTTTTATCACACACCTTCTTATTGTCCTTCACACATTTTATTCCTTTTGATTACACACTTAAATGTGTGTTGTACTTTGTGTGAGTGTCTTCTACTTCTTCTAAGTGTGTTCACTGCACTTAGTGCACACACTAGGTTCGGCCTACTTGTTTTTGTTTGCTCACACAACTTCTTTGTTAACTTAGCAAACACAAGGTACAGGCTTCACTTCTTCTTGCACACCCCCAATGAGTGCGATATTATCTTTGAATACAAAGGCACTAAGGCCCCGGCCAAGGTGTGTCCTTCAGTTCTCCTTGCACACACACACAAAAATGTGTATTTCCTTTACTCGAACACCTACTGCCCTTCTTTTCACTTAGCACACACATTGTCCGTAGGTGGTCGCCTCCACTTGAGCTCAAAGGAGGCGCGCAAGGGTGCGGCCAATCCTTTTCTCCAACAGCCGTGTAGGGTCTTGTTGCAAGGGCCACTGCCTCGGGTGCAAGGAACCTCAACCACGGGGCGCGCAAGTGCTACTGCCCCGGGTACTTCCTGCCGCGCAAGGATTAGGCGCGCAGGGAACACTTCACATCCTTATTCTTGTCGCGCAAAGGAGTTGCACGCAAGGAACACATTCAAAGCCTCGGGTGGCTTTGGGACAACAGTCGTGCAAGTAATTTGCGCGGTGGCTTCTTTCTTCGCGAGGCAAATACACTCACGGATATTCAATGTTTCAGCCAAACATCTCCATCGCCTCGGGCTCTCCTTATATAGGCATAGGTAGTTCCAAATCTTCCACGTGAGATATCTTGAATCCCCGAGATTTTCAGGCTTTTAAAATCTTCAAAATATTGACTTTTATCATTCTGTCAAACGCGGGTTACATTTTTATTTTTCTCTACGTGCATGCGACTTAGAACGCATGCACGGCCTCTTCTCTCCTATCCCATGCAAAACACGAACTCCACATGGCCACAACACATTCTTTTCCCTCGGCCGAACTTCAATTTCACCATTTGTTGCATGCAAGTATATTTTTATGCATTGATGTGTTCAGAAGGATCAGACGAACTCCATGGATACCTCAGCTTCAGAAATGGTGGCCAGGAACTCGAACTCTGTCGTGCGGGTGGCCTCTCGTTCGACGGAGGCACGTGCGGAGGCCTCAGACGAGATCGAGGTAGTGGATGACTCGCCGGCCATTGGATCGGGCGATTGAAAGACATCAGATGGCCGTGATCAGAAGATCTCGCACAAGATGTGATGAGCGGTCCAGATTGAGCGTGCGATGAGACGGACGACCAGGATTCCTTCCGTGGAAAAATCCCGCATCCCACGTCGAATCGGAGGCCGGTTTTTCCGCGGTCTATCAAACATCCTCTGCCTTCCATCCCACAATTGAACTTCTCCCCTCACGGTGCCACCCCACACCGTGTTCTCTCTGCAGGTGTGCTCTGCGCCCACCTCTTCTCCTTGTGGGTGCGCCACTGGCGCCTACTATGCACACACGGGCGCACTATGCGCCCACCATGCACTCCTCCAGGAATGCCCCTGGCGCCTACGCTGCGTCCTGCGGGTGCACCCCTGCCTCAGGGCTGCTGCCTTGGCCTTGAGGGTTCCCCATGGGCATGGTGACCTTGAGTCCCACAAGAGCCTTGGGTGATGACCCTCGGCTGGCCTCCTTGGTGGCCCATATTTTTGCTAGAGTATAGACATAGGGACATTGTATAAAAACAAAGTAACCCAAGTTCAAATGCCAAATGCCACTTCATCCAAGCCATTCTTCCTCTTCTCCATTCTTCTTCTTCTTCTTCATTAGAATTCCTTAATTCCTTTCTTCTTCATTAGAATTCCTCCATTCTTCTTCAACATATAATCAACATTTAATAATGGAATTCCCGAAGGGTCTTCCTTCAACCGATGCTCCTGAATCAAATAATTCATCAAAATTCTTCAATGATCCAATCAGAAATCAAATTGGAACATCTCAAATTCACATGCACTAAGTTATAGTGCATGGACTTCATTAGCACCACTTCATCCACTTAGGAGTTGTGGATGGTTCTCCTCATCTCCTCATGCATTGTTAAGACAATGCATGGTCTTCTGATATTGTTGTGACATTGTATCCAGTTGATACAAGTTCTTTGAACATAAAGATCAGCTCATCAATCGTCTGATGTACATAGAGAATGTTTCAACCACAACATCCTATGTCACTTAGTGAATATACTAAGTGACATGCATCTTAGTACCATGGACATTCTACATTTATCACCATCAGCATCACATCCTTTGACATTCACATCTTGAGGCTCCTTGACATCCATCCATTCCATGTCACCTTTTGACAACAACATACATAATTGACAACAAATGCAACACAATGCACATCAATCTCCCCCTTTGTATTTGTTGTCAATACACTTCTTCAGAACATATGAATGGGTCAATATGTGTGCCAATATTTTCTCCCCCTTATTGGCAATAAAGTGCAAAGATGTGGTGTGGTTCACATTCAAAAATCTCTTCCTCCCTTAGAAAATCATTTTCTTCAAAATCACTAATAGAGGGATGAGGTCACAGGTTCTCTTTAGCAAAGAACCTTTAGTAAATCAACTCTAAGTATAAGTGGGCTATCCCGGTGTAGAAAACATGAGTGATGTAACCAAGGAACTCAACGCTGTCCAAAATTCACTGTACATGTGAGATCATGCATCAAGGGGTTTGAAAATTTTCAGATATATCAATGAATTGCAAAATCCTGCACATACATCACAAAACTCATTAGAAGGTTCAGGTGCAAAGATAATGCTCCCCCTTTCAACCATTTGTCTTCAATCAATACTCCCCCTTAATTGTCATGATAAATACAATTAAGAAACAAGGGATGATGTATGATTTGAATACCTTCACTTTCTCAAGATGGTATTAAATATCAGAATCCCATCTTCTACAGATTTGCTCCCCCTCAAGGGGTGCACTCCATTCTGTCGAAACCACTCTCCAGATGAGAATGATCATCATCTTCAATTCCCTGCAATGTTAGCACATGTAAATACTAGAAGTATAAGGGAATAAGATCAAACCTCCTTGGTTCATCAATGTGACCAATAAGGTTGAGAAGATTCTCTCAACCGAGATGTCCCATTTTCACCATTCTTCACACATGCACATTTGATCTTCAATGATGTTTGTGCTGGTGTGGATCTCAACACATCTTCATGTGAAATCTTCTTCTTCCCTTTTGCCTTAGCAATTACAAGAACTTCATCTTCAACTCTTTGCAGTTCTCTGGCAAGTTGTAACTGATTAGGCCATATGACTATTAAGTCATTTAGAAGAGTGGCCTCAGTTCTGGAAGTTCCACATGGTTCTTTTGATGCTTTCAAGCTACCATTCCTAGGAACTTGTTTTCAATCAATCCCTTCTGCTTCTCCTGGATTGATTGTCTGTTTGAGTCCAGTCTGCTTTTATTCAGTTCCATGGCTTGTTCACAAAGATCCATGGTATGACCTTTCTTTCCACAGTAGAAGAATGTTTTCTTGGTGGTCCTTCTGGATGCATCACCCTTCTTGGACTTAGAATCCAAGGACTTCTCTTCCTTTTTCAACATCTTCTTGGGAGCATTGTCACCTTTCTTCTGTTTTCTTCCCAAGGATTCCATTTTAGCCAGGTTCAGTGATCTTCTCTTCTTTTGAGCTCTGGATACAGTTGGTGATTGAAATGTATCTTTTTGACCACTTTTGTGAACATCCCAGATGTAATCAAGCAATCCAAATCTATTTGCAGTAAACAGATGTCTCTGGACCTATGGATGTTGCCTCTTTTCCTCTGGCTTGCTCCCCCTTGGCATGGGCTTGCTTTGTGCTTTGACATTCAGTGGATTGTACCAACAATCCTTTGCACAGTGCCCATAATTATTACAACACCAACACTGACCCACAAATCTTGACCTCTTCAGTCCTTCTGATTGTTGGGTACTTTTCTTGACTTGCTGTTTTGTTTCAGCAGATCTCTCTTTCTTCATCTTCTTCATCCATACTTGATCAGAGTTATTCTTCCATCCTGCATTTATTGTTGTAACACATTTAGAAGCATGAGTACAAGATGGGATGGATGGTACCTTCTTCTTAGAAGATGTTTCCCTTTTTTAGAGGATGTCCTTATTTTGGAATCATCCTGCTCAATGCATACTTGTGTAGCAACATTTCTTTTATCAGCTGAATGGGAGGTTTCAGCATTGGGTGATTACAGATTTTTCAATATCACCTCTACTTCTAAGCATTTTATGTTGAGGGAGTTCTTATCATCCTCAATAGTTCTTAGCCGTCCTTCCCAATTTTCCTTCAGCTGTTCTAACTAGTCTTCATGCACCTTCTTCATTTCTTGTAATGAATTGTCAAGCTCCTTCACCCTGTTTACTTTGTCTTCAAGTTGATAATCTCTGACATTCATTGAAACTTTTTGCCTCTTTTCCAGTGCATGGAAAACATCTTTGACCATTGTCTTAAAGAATTATTTCTCAGAAAGGCTTCTTTGCAATTCTTCACAAGTATCTTCATATCTTCCATTGCAAAGAGAAACTGTTTCAACCTTAGCCTTCACCAGATTTCTGAGAGTGTTGGTTATACCAACCCTTTTTGCCAACTGATCTTCCATTGCATTGGATTCTTCTTCTAGCTGTAATTTTTCTTCTTGAAGATAATGGATTCCTGTAGTAATACACATTGCTACTTCCCTGGGGACTGTCTTCCGAAGATATTCGATTTCATTTAGAAGATCATTGATTCTTCCATCATCATCACAGCTAGGACATGCTTAATCAGAAGAGTGATAAAAGGAATTGTCAGGTGTTTCTCTATCAACAAAAATCTTTTTCTTCATCTTCTTGGCCTGTTTCTTCATCCTGTTTTTCCGAGTCTTGGCAGATATCTTCATTTGAGGGTATTTTCTCACTTCCTCAAATCTAAAATTTATAAAGACTCCCATGGATCTTTTAGAGGTAACCTCCCTCTGATACCAATTGAAGTGCCCAGATCAGTGTGAATCACTGTGAGGGGGAGGGGGTGAATCAGTGATCCTTTAAAACTTTTTACTAATTGATTCTTAATCATTTAAACCCTTATGCCTTGTTAAGGCCTTGATCCACTCTTCTTGTATCTCACAACCTTTCCTCGAGTGATGTAGTAAATTTAAAGGCACAGGACACAAGGATTTACAAGGTTTGGCACCAAAGGCCTACGTCCTTCCCATGTTGGTTATACGCCCCAACATGGATTCTTCCATTATAATCTGTTAGTATTACAATGGTCGATACAGAGGCCCACTGTATCTCTCCTGAGTCCCAGAGGAGGGTCATTATACTGCGTCCCACAGTGTTACCAGAGTCCCACTGGCCTGCTCCAGAATCCCATTGAAGACTTCATCCACCCTGAATCTCACAGGGGGCTTCTCCTGGATCCTCGAGTCACACGAGTAGCTCTTCTTCACTTTATGTTCTTCAAGTATCCTCAACAGCCAGGGATAAAGGCTGCTGGCCTTGATCTTCACTTCTGATCACTTGAGCTGATCAGGTCTTCTCGTCTTGCTCAGGATTTATCTCATTCTTCTAAGGATGAATTGGCCTCTCTCTTCAAGAATCCTCAACAGCCTCTGAAATTGTCTGTTGGTCTTGCTCAAAACTTCTG
The DNA here is from genome assembly GCA_963277665.1 of Viscum album. NCBI lineage: Eukaryota > Viridiplantae > Streptophyta > Magnoliopsida > Santalales > Viscaceae > Viscum > Viscum album. The sequence continues at coordinate 824,963,255 of OY728162.1, forward strand.
ATCACTTCTGTTGATCAGGGTCTTCTCAATTACTGAAAACTCAGGCAGCTGATGTCTTTAACTTCAGTCTGGCTTCAGTCTCACTTCACATCAACTTCATGCACTGAGTGCATGACATATCTTCATCCTCATGCCTTGACAGCATGGCTTCTTAATAATCATCAAGAACTTCCGGTCTTGTTAAACTCAGATGTACACAACCAGATTTGATCTTGTTCACGTGTGCACGTGCATGCATGCAATCATGCACTCCCCTTCTTCTTCTCTTGGTGCAGTAAACCCACAAAGGGTGTAACACTTTTAGCACACACCTTCTTATTTTCCTTCACACATTTTATTCCTTTTGATTACACACTTAAATGAGTGTTGTAATTTGTGTGAGTGTCTTCTACTTCTTCTAAGTGTGTTCACTCCACTTAGTGCACACACTAGGTTCAGCCTACTTGTTTTTGTTTGCTCACAAAACTTCTTTGTTCACTTAGAAAACACAAGGTACGGGCTTCACTTCTTCTTGCACACCCCCAATGAGTGTGGTATTCTCTTTGAACACAAAGGCACTAAGGCCTCGGCCAAGGTGTGTCCTTCAGTTCTCCATGCACACACACACAAAAATCTGTATTTCCTTTACCCGAACACCTACTGCCCTTCTTTGCACTTAGCACACACACTGTCCGTAGGTGGTCATCTCCACATGATCTCAAAGGAGGCGTGCAAGGGTGCGGCCAATCCTTTTCTCCAATAGCCGCGTAGGGTCCTGGTGCAAGGGCCACTGCATCGGGTGCAAGGCACCTCAACCACGGGGCACGCAAGTGCTACTGCCCTGGGTACATCCTTCCGCGCAAGGAGTAGGCGCGCAGGGATCACTTCACCTCCTTCTTCTTGTCACGCAAAGGATTTGCACACAAGGAACACCTTCAAAGCCTCAGGTGGCTTCGGGACAACAGCCGCACAAGTAATTTGTGCTGTGGATCCTTTCTTCACGAGGCAAAGACACTCATAGATCTTCAATGTTTTAGCCAAACATCTCCATCGCCTCAGGCTCTCCTTATATAGGCATAGGCGGTGCCAAATATTCCGCATGAGATATCTTGAATCCCCGAGATTTTCGGGCTTTTAAAATCTTCAAAATCTTGATTTTTATCTTTCTTTCAAATGCGGGTTCCATTTATATTTTTCTCTACGTGCATGCGACTTAGAACGCATGCACGACATCTTCTCTTCTATCCCATGCAAAACACGAACTCCACATGGCCTCGGCACATTCTTTTGCCTCGGCTGAACTCCAATTTCACCATTTGTTTCATGCAAGTATATTTTTATGCATGGATGTGTTTAGAAGGCTCAGACGAACTCCATAGATACCTCATCTTCAGAAATTGTGGCCAGGAACTCGAAATCCATCGTGCGGGTGGCCTCTGGTTCCACGGAGGCATGCGGGGAGGCCTCGGACGAGCTCGAGGTAGTGGATGACTCGTCGGCCGTAGGATCGGGCAATTGAAAGACATCGGATGGCCGCGATCAGAAGATCTGGCGCAAGATGCGATGAGCGGTCTAGATCGAGCGCGCGATGAGACGGACGGCCACGATTCGCTCTGCGAAAAAATCCCGCGTCCCTGATCGAATCAGAGGCCGGTTTTTTCACGGTTAATCAAACATCTTCTGCCATCCATCCCACAATTGAACTTCTCCCCTCACGGTGCTGCCCCGCACCGTGTTCTCTCTTCGGGAACGCTCTGCGCCCACCTCTTCTCCCTGCGGGCGCACCACTGGCACCTACTATGCACACACGGGCGTGCTATGCGCCCACCATGCACTCCTCTGGGCGTGCCCCTAGCACCTACGTTGCGTCCTGCGGGTGCGCCCCTGCCTCAGGGCTGCAGCCTTGGCCTTGAGGGTTCTCCACGGGCGTGGTGACCTTAAGTCCCACAAGAGCCTTGGGTGATGACCCTCGGCTGGCCTCCTTGGTGGCCCAAATTTTTGCTAGAGTAGAGACTTAGGGACTTTGTATAAAAACAATGTAACCCAAGTTCAAATGCCAAATGCCACTTCTTCCAAGCCATTCTCCCTCTTCTCCATTCTTCTTCTTCTTCTTCATTAGAATTCCTTAATTCCTTTCTCCTTTATTATAATTCCTCCATTCTTCTTCAACATATAATCAACATTTATGAATTGAATTCCCGAAGGGTCTTCCATTAACCAATGCTCCTGAATCAAAAAATTCATCAAAATTATTCAACGATCCAATCAGAGATCAAATTGGAACATCTTAAAATTCACATGCACTAAGTGATAGTGCATGGACTTCATTAGCACCACTTCATCCACTTAGGCATTGTGGATGGTTCTCCTCATCTCCTCATGCATTGTTAAGACAATGCATGGTCTTATGATATTGTTGTGACATTGTATCCAGTTGATACAAGTTCTTTGAACTTAAAGATCAGCTCATCAATCGTCTAATGTACATAGAGAATGTTTCAACCACAACATCCTATGTCACTTAGTGAATCTACTATGTGACATGCATCTTAGTACCATGGACATTCTCCATTCATCACCATCACCATCACATCCTTTGACATTCACATCTTGACACTCCTTGACATCCATCCATTCCATGTCACCTTTTGACAACAACATACATAATTGAAAAAAAATGCAACACATTGCACTTCAGGTTATTAAACCATCATAATATAGAGAATTTTGATTTGGAGAGTCTGACTGGACCAAATAAATTGTCAGAGTAATACAAGCATAACTCTCGAAATACTTGTCGAATTCTGTAGATATTTTTAGGGGAAACGACCAAGATAATAATGATAAAAATTAATGAAGGGTGAAATATGTAATCGTTCGATAGAATTATTCTAGATATAAAAAGAGGGGATCTACTCCCCCTCAAAGCATCCCATTCCATCCCATTTCCCTCGAGGACACCACATAGAACATTTAGGCATTTTATCTTTTATATCTTTTCATAAATTTGTAATTCCATCACAATCCCCATTCATCTCGACTATCCTTAGCATGATGGGGTAAACATTTTGAGTTATTGGGAATTGGTTTTTTTATTTTGTAACCATGAGTTCATGGACGTAATTGAATGAAATTCCATTTTTTTTCAACGCTGTTTTCAATTTAATATAGGGTATTTTATTATCAAGTTTGATCGTTCTAGAATTTTAAATCATTTATCTATTTTTTTCATTGGTAAAATAATCATTATCTTCCTCCACTAATTTCTATTTTCTATAAGATGGAACAGTCTTTGGATTTGTGGTGATGTACTTGACAATCGTGTGTACGTGTAAATGGTTAGTGATAATTCATTATATTTTGTGATAAACCAGGAATGTTCGGGTGTTTCCCAAATAAATTAAAGATATTCAATGAAAATATATTTCACATGGAAGAAGAGTTGACTAATCTAATATATTGGAATAGTTTTCTCTGACCATTATAATTTCACCCACGAAGTTAGAGGAAATGATTGTGGTATCTCACTTTAATCAACTAATAAGAGGATGTTTAAATAAAATTGAATAAGGATATCATTACAATTCAGAATCTGACCCTAAAATTATCACGCATTTAATATAATTTTTTTAAATAATTTGAATTTAAATCTTCCTTTCTATCAATTTATCATTTATTTATTCTAAAACCACACCATTTTACCCTCGTTTTAATGTGACAAACTGTTTTGTGTGCACTCTCTTTTAGGAGGCTTCATAGGGTTAATCATTGGACTGAACTAGGGAATATAATAAAAAAAATTCCACTTTCTATGACAGGCGTGCATCACCCTTACATAAATATAAACATGACAACAAAAAATTTACAACTAAAAAAATGTTTTATTTATAAATAATCAAACTATAATATTATTGAAGATAATTCTAAAATAAATTCCCTTACTTCATTTATAGAAAATCAGAAAACCTTCTCCCACTACTTCAAATATTGCAGCAACACCCCCTATCTATCTCAGTTCTATTACACATGCACAATATTTAAGGAAAATTATTAGTGAAGGGAAGATGTTATTATATAGACACATTAATCATCATTAATTGACTATTTAAACACACTTTAAATTATAATCAAATAAAATGTGGTTCAGATTCCCTCAACCATGTTTGAAAAATCACGTAGGAGGTAAGGGATCAATAATACAAGTTTGGGAGTTTAAATTATATATCAATTTTATTCAGGAATATTAATTTCAATTACTAATCAATTTGAGTCACTAATTATAATATTATTTATTAGTTAGTATTTTGAAAAAGGAATTATTAAGAAAGGAAATAAACTAGTTGATAAAAATAATATATGAATAATATATTGGATTTATCATTACATTTAATGATTGAATATAATGAAATTAGTCTAATATTATTATTTGACTAATTTATTTCAATTTTCCCTGTTAAGATCAATAAATTTTATCATAAAAAACTAGTAAACCAAAAAAACATTGAAACTACAGTATTAAACCCAAATAATGGGTGAAAGTGTTTGGTATCTCTTACAAAAATAGAATTTGAAATTGATCAATTGATTATATATTTAGTTGATTATTTTAAAAACATTAAACTGGTTTTTAATTTTTTTTCTCACTCTAAATTCATAAAATTCTACATACCAATAAATCATACGCCTTTATATTTTTAATTATATGTATCACTAATAGGACAGACCTTGTCCTTCACTATTATATGTCGCAGTAGAATAATAGAAATCATGAACACTTGATTTTTTAATCAGGCTTACCCACTTGAATTGATAATACTAGAGGGATAAATAATGTTTTCGGCACTATTGGTAGTGATAATGGGTGAATATAACAGTATAATAAATTTTTTATAAACTAATTTTATTATTAATTTATGAATACTTTTTTATTATAATTCTCTTTGTGTGCATGTTTTTTTTTCATTTCAAGAAACATAATGCATGATCAGGATGCCAAAACCATGATCAATTAGTCTTGATTCATGATAAATGATTAATTATAACCCTAAGAACATTATGTTCCAATGTCCATACAAATGATTTACCTTCTACGAGAACATGCTCTTAACTAGACCAAATGTACCTCAAGGAAAATTCTCCAATGAGATCCACCATAATGGAGCACTACAAATTCCCTAGGCTAGAGCCACAATAGACAATTATTTATCATTTATTTATGGGTTTTCTTATTGTTTTGTTCATATTTTGATTAACATGATCAAATTTATGATCAAATGAAGACAAATACGAATAAAAAACTATTGGAATGATTTAGTGTCATGAAAAATTAATATCTACCTAGATATTTGACCACCCTTTGTGAAATTTATGATATGTTCAACAACAATTGAGTAACATAAAATTCTATATGATTGAGGGCATTCTAATAATATCTATGTGTCTTAGAAATATATTGGTTAAAGAGTTAACTCTTTGATTACATGAAATCATATGATACCATATAACCATGATTATTATACAAATACCTTACACTATGGAGGATATAGAATTTCAGATATGAAATACCAATCATTTCACAAGTCGATGGATAATATATACTTGAAACATGGGAAAAAATAAAATAGTTCATGAGGAAGTCGTTACATAAGATAATCGATGTTTTCCTATAAATTAATTAATTAATTATTTTTTACAACTTATTTATTGAGTCACGATCGGTGACCAATCCATTAAAGGATTAATTATTAATAAATTTGAAGCTATCAGTGACATTATATATGAGATTCCTCATAATTATATATTATGAAAAAGTGATTAGAGTCCACCAAGGAGAGAAATATTTTATTTACACGACATAAACTTCTTGGATACATAATTTCAATACATGATAAATAAATACCTTAACTTATAATTTATAGTGGTACTAACTCAATCATTGTATTCATAACACTAACACTCAAACCCAATTCATAATATCATGAGATGTGAAGAGGACACTGGATATTCCAAGGATTCAGTAGGGTTCATAGGATAATAAAAATTTTCATTGAAACTGTGATAGTTACAATCAATCCCCCAAAAAAATCAAAAATAACTATATTCAATAGAGGTAGATTCAACACAATCCATTCCCAAACCCATTTTATAGATAATAGACATGTGGATAAATTTTAAAATAATACAATGGTATAAAAAAATATTCACTTCAACCACAATCCATGAGGATATTCTAACTGTTACCAGCCTCTCAAATACATTCCAACCAACCTCCAAATAAATTCTATAAAAACTCACATTCTCATTCCCAAAAAAGTACTTAATAGAATGTCCCGTAAACTCATACAAAATTATTACCATTTTATTATAAGAAAATATAACTCTATAATGAATCAAAAATACACTACCTAAAAGTCTAAAACACAATGGGAAAAATATATCAAACATTATTAGACATACTACTCATTACCCTACCGAGTAACATGGAGGAATCACAATAGGGAAGGTGAAGTCTATGAAACTTTTTCATGTGAGAGATGGAATAAAATAAGAAAAAATGAAAAAAAATACATAGAATAGGAAAATATAAAGGAGATAGAGAAAAATTTAGAAGATAAAGATGATAAAAGTGAATAAGATAAAAAAAATTATAAGATAGGAAAATCTAGAAAATAGTTCTATAAGGAGAAGAATGAAATAAAAAGACAGAAACATATAAAACCCCCCTTTCCATCCTATAGAGGATATGGAAATTTAGTATATAAATTAAATAGAAGATGTTTTTTATTTCTTAACTAAACATTATATAGACATCTCTTTTAATGTATCAAATTATTAAATGTTGGATTATGATAATCATTTAAAGGAATTATAATAAAAAAGATATTTCTAGATGTTTGTTGTGTTATTTCTCTATGAAAATAGTGTTTTGTTAGAATTTCAAAATAATAAACATATAAATATTATATATCTAGGAATATTTTTCATCGTGTTCACCCTTAGTATATATATATTCAGAATACACATTCTGACATAGGAGTGAGGTGAAAATTGTTTTCCCCTATGTGTGCTTTTTAATATGGGATTCTTAATAAAAATATAATATTATTTTCACTCTATCTTATTGGTATAACGATGAAGTTCCCCATAGGATTTTTGATCATGTCATATCATGGTTGAAAATTTTAGATTCACCATATATTTTTTATCCTCATTATATAATCAGACTGAGATATTGCCATAATCTTTGGAAGACTATTCATTGAAACTGAAAAATCATTTATTAATGTCAAACAATGATGAATAGTTCTCAGTTTTAGTGATGAATAAGTCCTAATTTATCTTATTAAGAATATTAATCAGGAAATTAAATCATTATTTTACTATATAATATTTTATTCTAAAAACCACCCATCTATAATGAGTTTATAAATAGCATAGAATGTAATATAATGAAAATAATATATTATATGGTGTAATGTAAGAGGAAAATTTACATAATAGATGGTGAGGAAGAAGATGAAGTCATGAAATAGAGAAAATACTTGAAAATTGATTATTATAAAAAATTAATTCTTTAAATAATCAAATTAAAAATTCACTAGTTTAATCAATTAATAAAAACTCTATGGTAATTATTCATTGGTGAAATAGAATATTTAACAATTATTATTAATGAATAATTTTGAAATTAATAGGAATAAAAATTCTAATATTTTTTAAGGAAAAGGAACAAATAACATACTTTGTGTCTTTCCATTATAAAATGAATTAATCTTGTCATTTTCAAAAAAAAACCATACAACTAGAATAACAGTTAAAACTGAGACAATAGGTAAAAACGAGACATACCTCATTGAAAAAATATGGGTTAACTCAGATGGATTATTTAAATTATTAGTGGAATTAATACTATAATTTTCACACAAATATCAATGATAGATGGTGTGAGAAAACCAAGGTTGTTACTACAGGTGAGACTAAAACAAACTATAAAATAATTTTCCAATAAAAAAGGTTTTTAAACTACTTGATATGTGGATCATAATTTCAATATTAAAATGAAAATGATGACCCCATTACATGTAATTCTATATAAGGGTGGAAGACTATGATAATGAATTTTGATAATTAGATAATACCAATAATGATAGTTATATGATACTAGGTATGAATAGACTATCAAATATTGGAAACATACATAAGGAAGGACTACATTCCATTATTAATCATGGATAAATTCTTAATAGGCTAACTAAATATGAGTTCTCTTTCATTTTAGACTGATATTCTAGTTACAACCAAATACTGGGTTATCAAAATAACAAAGACAATAAAATTTTTAATAACTGATATCAAATATTCTCCTATAATCTCAGGTATGTTGGCATGATTGTTGTAAATGTGACATTTCAATGGTGTGTGGAACTTATTTTTTAGAACACAATGGAATAATTTATTTTGATTTTCAAGGATAATTTTTCAGTATATGGGATATCGATTGATGTATTCCAATACAAACATTATTTGGTACATAAAATATTTAAATAAAATTATTTGTTCCCATTTGAGAAATGTTCCAAATTATATTTCAAGGTAGTTTTAATCATGTGAATATAATATCTAATCATGTAATCATGTTTTATATATTATAGAAAATATACACAAAAGTCCTCTATAATCATTATAAAATGAATGGAATTTAAATATTTCTTCGACATGATATTTTACCACCAATTTATAAATGGAATTTTCAAGATATTTAGACCACTCAACCATATTTTTCAAAATAGGTTTTATTTATATTTGAATCATCATTAAAGAAAGACTTTATTAATTAAAAAAGAATATTTTTTGCCACACAGATCAGGATATTTAAAAATTGGGAGAAAAATGTCATCATAATGTTAGATTCATGTGATTTCAATATAGAATATATTCTAAGATAGTCGGTCGATCATATTTTTCAACCTATATATTATGAAATCCACTCCAATAATAAGTCCCAATTGAATTAAACTATCACAGAGAAGAAACATTTATCAATGATTTTGTCTTTTGATAATCTTAAAACATACTTATTAATCATTGAGGGGATCGTCTACAAAGATAATGTTTTTTGATTTATTTTCTAAAAAAGGATTCTAATCCATGGATTATTTAGTGTATCTTCTTACAATAATATTTTTATAGGATTAACATAGAAGTAATGGATTACATATTGATGTGTCTAACCTTTTTTTAGATTGTACCAAAATAATATATAAGGGGATGAGGTGAGTTAAATTGATTATGAGTTCCTGGATGAGAAGCTTCTCTAAACTAATTTACAGTCTCTTCTATTGTTTTTCAAAATTTTAGATTATTCAGAAAACAAGACCAGAAATTATTTTTATTATTTTAGTAATGAATAATATACTTTGATAATTCATGACAATGTTTTTTGATTATCAATTATTATTAATGCAATGTAGTGAATGATTAATTTAGTGATGTGTTCCAAAATTCAAGGTGAATATCATTGTATAATTTTTCTATTAGTCACTAAATAGAGGAAACAATTGACATGGTATAATAATGTCTATCATTATAAAAAGTGGATTAATTTTGTTGACATACACAAAAATGAAAGGGAGTTAATATGAGTCTATGATTGATTTCAGTAAATAGATAACATTGTGAAAATATTTTAGATTCCAAAAAAACAAAATTATATAAGTTTAGGTGTTCGATTTATGGATATTTTATTTTATGTGGAACATACCAAGATCCATGGGAAAAATATTCATACTTGTGTATGTGAGTTACATGACTAAATTGGAATATTATGAGTCCACATTGAAAATTATATCAAATATAGTGGTTTAATTGTTATGATAAAACTTCTTTTATCCCATTGGTTCACTAGGTTACTCATAATTTCTTGAGGAGTATATACAATTATATAATTTTGTGTGCACTAGAAAATTAATTATTTTGATAAATTATTATCCCCCCTCACCACCCACAAACCCATGGGAATGTTAAATTATTCATCTATGTGATTATGATGATTTTGAAGAAAAAAATATGTTCAATATGGAAAGATTATATAAAAAATATCAATAATAATTTATAGTAATAAATTATATATTTTAAAATGATGACTAATTTAATCCCATTTAGGATTATTTATGATAAACTAGGTCATTCACTAGTAGATCTCGAGCATCGATAATATAGGTTTTTGAAGAAAGCGATTATGGACTCCCAACAAGATTTTTAGAGAATAATATATTAGGATAAATAAAAAGAGATTGAAAGAGAACCATATACGAATTATAATATATATAATTGGAAATTAAATAAGTGGAATGACTGATTAATCAACCATTGAGTACTCGTGCTATTGGATACAATACTTTTGTATAAATCTTGTTTGATATTGTTTCTAACATAACTATAGTAACTTTGGTTACAACCCATAATGGAATAAAATACTTTGAACATGAGAACATTTAGATCTGCATATGGAATGAACCTTTATTAAATTTCAATATAGAATGATGAATATTTACATGTATAATTTTCAATAAAAAAATTATTCTATCTCTCAAATGTTACCATAAAGACAATGTTATATCAATATATTGACTTTAATTAAGTCGCTAGGTGTGGAGAAACGTAGTTATTTTTTATTTTTAGGACTATAATTCTACTTAAGATTGGTATGAAATTATTAGGGTAAATTAGTTTAGAGACTCTACGGAACTCTCCGCTACTCCACTACTGATGATCAAGTTGAAACAACATAAAATTTGAGAGGAGTAATAAATAACGGATAAAATTAATCATTTTATGGTGCAACTTGATATGTCATGTGACAATACAATACTCCCCCAAGTCATAATTCTAGAACCATGAAACACAATATCTGATCACGCTATAATAATATAAAGTTCTTGGACTGAAAAAAGCCTTACCGTGATAAGGTGGGTTTACACAGTAACCCAACCTCAAGATATCATAATATGGAGTTAAAAATCATGTTGCCATGGGAAGTAATTTCTAGTTCTATAATTACTGAAGATAGAAAAAATAACACAATAACATTTATAGTGTAGGATTCAGATCATTATTTCAACCGGAAAAAAATAATAAAGTGATAAACTAATATTGTTGTTTTATGGTGTCCCCCCATGGAGTTTCACTCCTAGAAGAAAAAGATTGAAAAATATCATTGTTTTAGATTAAATGAGAACCTTTTTCAATGATTTGGGTCATGCCACAATATATTCAAACACATTTAATAATAGCACAACAGCCATTTATTTTATTGTATCCACCCTAGTGGGAACATGTTAGGTTCATCCAAAATCAATAATTTTATCCAACGCATCCATCAACATATTTAGTTTGTATTTGACGACCGCTGATTGAGAATTTCTTTAATCCCCAACCCACCGTTCTATATCATTTGAAACATGATATAATAGTTATTTTATGTATACTGATGAATGACGATAGTTCACGTTTTATTCCCAAAATAATGTAATGGGTTTGATAAATGAATCTATAATGGAGGTTACCTTTATGAACTGTTTGACCAACACATGAATTACCTATTGTTCAAGGAGATACCAACTCAATATAATGACGATCCACTGACTCCCACTGCTATCATAGTCACAATAATATCCATTCCTAGTGATAAACAAATTAAAACTACCAATAGGAATATCTATATTCTTTTTAATCCTCTTGTAAACACTGAACTTCCTAGGGTCATAAATCTATGGCTACTCTACCTAGTTGGTATCTATAAATCCTAATTAATACATAATTACCATTATAAAAATACAAAATATCTAATTCATCAATATCATTGATTGATCATTCATCTCCTTAGTTTTAAACACAATAATTATGTTTAATTCCACAATTATAGGGTGTGATAGATGCAGTTTCTAACAAAATCTAGATTTATTCTACTCCACCTTCCCTATTGAAACATTTGTTTTTGAGGAAATTATTTTGTATATGTATTAGGTTATTCAATGTTGGTAGGTGTAGTACTTAAGTGATTTATTTTTTTAATTGACTACAACCTCAATGGAGGTGGATCCTAATGGGAAGATGGGGTATGGAACCAAGGAGTCAAATGATTTCCTCTACCATCCACATTATATTAATTCCTTTGTTTTTCGTTTTAATATATAAAATTATTTAGAATTTATTATATTTACTTTCATTATTTTGTTTATTATATATCATTTATATAATATTTTTAAGGAAAACAAATATATTATTATTTTTTGTATCAATTTTGTCTTTAACTTAATAAATATTATATTTTTCCATTGTCGTGTAACATAGTTCAATGTTATGATGTTATTAAATTAAATCTTACACAATCCATCAATTCATAGGATTTTCACACTATAAAATACATCTACATAACAAGGAAACTATTATTACATTAATGATGGAGGTCCTATATTCATTCATGAAAATTTATCATTTATAATGATGTATTTAAAATAAAATTCATTTTCTTCTATCTCACCATGAATTTAAATAGTGGACAGAATAATTAAAATTAATTGTGGTTGATGGGTTCTTGTGAACATAAGAATTTCTTCATGAAATCAATGGAAAAATAGATTTTTATTGGAGACATATCTTGGATTATGAAAATAATTAACACCCATGTAAATAATATAAAATATTTTAATTGTGAATTATTGAAAATAAATTAATTTTTTATTCTTAATATGATATCCTATATAATTTCAGAATAATATTGGCCTCTAATTTAAAATTTATAAATTTTTTTTACATGATAATTACATAATGCTCATGTTATGAGTGATATTTTAATATTTTTGAATTGTATTCTCGATAGGTGTTTTAGAATATTTTCTAATTATATTTTAATAACATATTTCATAAGTGATGTCCAAAAAAATAACTATTTAAACATTCTCTTTAATCATTTTCAAAACAAATGAGTTTTTTTCAAACCACACTAATATGATGGAGTATATTTTTAACACATTTTAAATTAATATATAAACTATATCTAACCCAATTTTAATCTTATAATAACCATGATGTTTCTAGATAGGTAATCCCTATTGTATGCTTCTTATAATTCTTACATAACATTATTTAGTACAAATATACGTTTTTTTTATTTTATATTTAATGACATAGATTGGTGATGCATACAACTACAATGTGATAATAACATGTAAGATAAGGTAGTAGAATTTTAATTATTGGTTTATATGTTTATTCCAATATATTTAATATTTTTAATACTTCAATTCTATATTATTTTTGAAAATAAATAAAAAAATTGATAATATCATGTACATTTTACTAATCACTCAAAATTGATCAATTATATTATTATAACTATTAGAACAACTTCTAGGAGGTGATCAAACTAAGGTAGTTTTAGGGGTGTGATACATGATCCTAGTGCAATTTCCATGCTTACAGAGGAAAATGAATGAAAAATATGATGAACAATTGTGTCGTAATTGCTGAATTTTCGTGATAGGAATCATTAAGAGAAGTATAGATTGATGAGAGATAATGAAATTGAAGTTGAAAAGTTTTCCCAATTTTCATTATTATTAAATAAAAAATCAATATTTTTACTTAAATAATTTATCCCCTTTTTAAATCCATAATTTTTAATAATTACATCATGAACTCCGCACCTATAACCTCAATGACAATATAACCTTTTTGGGATTTCCTTTTGATTTCTCAAGTTTCATTTCTATAATGTGATGATTTATATATTAAAAAATCCTATAAATAAAATACATGAAATTTAGAATGACAATAAATCTAGTTTTACATAATTCTTCAGTGTTGAATTTGAAATTTTTAGAAGAGGTATATCATTGTATGGGTATGGATTTCTAATGAATGGTAGAAAGATAATTCTGTATGAGAATAAAAATTATATTATAATCTTATTAACGATGAATGATTACATAGGGAAGATGAGTATATTATAATTTTAAAATTTTTAGCTGATATATTTTTTTTAGTCATGATCTCTACTTACATTCTTTATTTCAAGGATTGAACTTATCTGTAAAGTTTGTAAATATATTTTTCATAAGGATAATACCATGGAAAATTGTTGGGTAATTTGATATCTATTTTTTTCCATATATTTTCATCATTATTATCATTGATTATGCGACATAATACTAAAAAATTTTAGTATTTTAATTTATTTATGGTAGGATAGAACTTTAAGAATATTTTGTCTTATCCCTTCATGTTTTTAGAGTAACTGTATAGAGATTACTCTGTAAAAAGTTTTTTTAATTCTGTAGTTACATGGAATAGAGTTCAAATGGTAATCCTAGAAGGAAATAATTACAAAAAAATGATGTCATTGTGTGGATGAATGTGATTTTGATGATATTGCACAAAAATAAGGGACCTCACTCCACAACAAGCCACATAAAGAGAATAGTAATGATTAACAAAGAAGAAATTATGATGTAAGGATTTTAGTCTATTAAATAATATATTTTATGTTAAAAGCAAAATTAGAACAAAAATTCCATCAAAAATTCCTATTAATTGATGAAAACTAAAGTTCTAACTAAAGGAATGTACAAGTTAGGGGTTAATTCCTCAATCACATTAATATCCGAGATTGTTTATGTGTATGTATTTACTAGGATATTTTTATCGTCCATGTCCGTGTTTCCTAAATTTTTTTTCAAAATGAACATTTTAATCTTTTTTTGGAAGGGACCCTTTATCATGATCAGAATTTTAATTGTTTTAATGATTTATTTTTCTTAATATTTTTATTTAATTTCCATGTGACAAAAATGGTTTCTAGGATTTATTTATATAGAAATGAATTTTTTAAAATGTTAATTCATTTCAAAATATTCAACGAGTAATGGGACACTTTGATTCAAAATTATCTTTTAAATGTCTTCCTTTCTAAATTGTGCGACTTTAAAATTATTTCATGAAAATGAATATTTCTCTCAAATAGTTTTACCGATCATTTTAAACTATGTCAAAATCCATTACTAGATATTATTCTATATTTTAGATGATATATTATAGTTCAATATTCCATATTTTATTGAAGGTCTTATGATATGTTTTGATGTGAATTTTTTATTTTTATACAATTCATGGTTATGTTTCAAGTATTATCATTTTGTATGATAATTTTAATATGAATTTATATGTTATGTTTCAAAATTTTCATATGAGGAATGAAGTGGATATAGTAAAAGATGGGTTTAGCACACTATAGATACTAAATACATCGGTGGGTCCCATGATATAAACTAGTGTATTGGGATAATGCCTTGACAAATTTTTTATCTTTAGTCATTGCCGAGGCCTTGACTAGGTGGTTAGGGTGTCCAGCAATTGGCATTCCCGAGTTATGAAATTAGTTATTATATGTAATTATTGAACTAGTAGAATAGTGATGTGAATGTTTATATGGCAATGTTTGATTTATTTTTGATATATTATGTTCATGTTTATGTTTAAAAAGGATGTGGTTTTTATTACACATCTTTCCTTAAATATTTATAGTTTTGGCTAAGTTTATTACCCTTACTAAGAATATGAGCTCACCCATTTATGATGTTTTATGTTCCAAGTATTACAAGAAGTTTATTATGATTGATATGCAGGGTTATTTTAATGATAATGATGGCATTATCAAAGGATTATTTATGTTTTTATGTTAGAAATTTTAATGTAATTTTCATGTATGTAGTAGATTTTCCAAGATGGCTAAACTGGTCGGTCATTCAGTACTTGATGCCTTATAATCATGAAAATGTATTAAAATAAAGAACTAGCTCCAGACTTCTGGGTTCATGTCATTAAAAATTCATTTTTTGAGTGCGAAATATAAAAAACCAATTTCCACATAAAGTTCATATTATAGAGTCACTGAAGAAATTTCTAATATTGATTACATTAATGTTCATGTTCCAAGGTTTAATTGAAAATGGATAATCTCTAACAAATGTTTTAGGCATGATGAATTCAGAATAACACTAGTCAAACTAAAAATATTTTAATACACATCATATACATTTATAATGGAAACACATGAAAATATAAAGTATATGTTCTTGATCAATAAGATATGTTGTGCAATATTTTTTCACAAGGGAAAACAGTATGTTAGTGATGGTAAAATTGGGTAACATGATGATTTATGTGAGATCCATACTTCCTTATAATTAGTAAAATATGATATTGATGAACATTACATAAACATGATATGTGCCACATAGAATGATTTTTATTAATGTATTTGGGAAGAAAATCCATCAGTACATTCTAAATATTATTGGAAATTTTTTAGTTAATGTTTAAATTTTTATATTTCATAAAATTTTAGATATTTTAATTTTATTTTATTTATTAAAACATTTATTATAACTAATAAGTTAATTTATTTGTTTATATTAGTTCAGTTTTGTTTATTTTTTCATGTTTACCCTTACGTACCTTACCTGTTAATTGATTGTGATGAAAAAAATTATTTTAGATCTAATATGTTAAATACAAACTAAATTTTTTTATAATATTATAATTAGAAAGTATTTTTTAATAAAATTATTTATTAGGTTTGAGTATATTTACTATTCAGACAACATTTTTTAATTTATTTTCATTCATTTATATTTCAATTTGTATCTAAGTAATGTAGTTAACATTTTATTTATCAATAAAAAATATTAATAAAAATGTGTGAAGATTTGTTTATTTTACTATTTTGTTTGATAATATTCCATTTCTTATTTAAATTAGTATGTAATAGTTGGTTTTTTATATTTTTTTAAAATATTTCTCCCACATTGGTTTTTTTTATAATAAAAGATCAATAATCTGATCCACCTCACACATCTAGAGATGATTGTACTCATAACTCTAGGGAGTATTGTTCACATGCTTTTATTTATGGGCCTCATCCTTTTTAAAAGAGACATCTGCTTATATGGGTCTAAATAAGTGTTTGAGGGTTGATAAATGTGACAGTACACATTTCCCAAAATTATTAGTTTCCCATAGTTATGACAATAGGATATCAGAAGTATTTGATGATAATGATATTCCAATAGGTCCAAACTCAAAACAATTTATTAATTTTGTATAAGTTAAAGATAAAATAAAAGTTAGTATATTGATTGATGATTGGAGATGTTTTTAAAAATTGAAAATATATCACTTGTTGGAGATCGTTTTCGTAATATCATTTGTTATTATTTTAATTATCATGAAATGATTATACTAAAAAATTGTTTCCCCCCATTCATATCAGATGACATAAGATATAATAGATAATGGAAGAGTTAAGTGGATATGTTTTCCATTGGATACTATAATATGGATGGATTTTAAATTCACCCACACATAAAATTTCTTTTTTAGGAATACACAACATCATTATACTTGTGATATATATCAATTTATAGATGATGATTCATGGATGAAATTTATTGAAAGCAGGTGATTAAAATAATTTTGGTAAGTACAATGTTACATTTGGATGTTTTTTATATATTAATGATATTATTATGGAATAATTTATCCTTAATATGTAGTAATTGTGGAAATATCTTTTTTAGATCCAATCTAGAATTGTATACCCTCATAGTTTATCAATAGGATATATACAGTATTGGAATAGAAAATGATGGCTGACAATTTTCAACTACAGAGTGTTGTGTCATCATATTATAAAGTGGTTGACCCTACTTCCCCCACTCTAGTCATGAAAAATGGATGTTGTCTCGGATGATTAACAAAGGAAAATATCTTATAGAAAATTATAGGGTTGTAACTGAGAGGATTGTATGATTAATTAATTATTTATTTATTAATGGTAAATATATTCTTTATATTTTGTGATTCATAGTGAATTTTTTCAAATACATCATATAGGATTCTAATGAGGTGGAGATAACACTGGGTGTCTTTATAATTGAGGGTTGTAAGGTTATTTTATCTAGAGGATTGGGAAAGACCAAACACTTAGGTCATGAATGAGGATACCCAAAAAGTTTATCTGTATAAAATTGATTCAATGTTCTAAACCTTCTTCAATATATGATGTTTTAAAAAATATAATCTTTGGAAGATGATGTTTAATATATTCATTTGATTATGGAGGACATGATCAGATCTTTGATAAAATATATGTTTGCATACATGCAAGTATAGTTTCATATAGTTGATCAAACTCCTCATTCTCCTCTAACAGATCCCAATCCTCCAAATCTTCCTATAGTCCACAATTCATATTATCGTACACTTACACTAATCGTGAACAACTTCTTAGTTTTTGTGAGTTATATGTTGATGATCCTGGACATCATATTGTTTCATATGGGTTGATATTTTATGTTGGTGATACCATTCATTCTCAACAGATAGAGATGAAGGATAATGATGTCAATGTACAATATATTATAGATAGATCAACAAGAATAACATTACATACATATGAGGATAGTATAGTTGTACAATATATCAACAACATTTTAGATTATCCATCAAGAATTGTTGGACATATTACATCATAGGTATGCGAATATTTTATATTTTATTTCATTTTTTAATTAAATGTTCTTTTAACATTTTAATGATTCAATATTTATAAAATTTTATATCAATAATTTAAAGATATTTAAATATTATATTGAGAATAACAAATAAAATGTTTTCAATAGGTACAATTACAATGTTCTAGAAGGATAGATTTTATTATAAATTTTTCCTTAATATTTCATTCATTTTATTTAGAATACATGTTAAAAAATTTCATTTTAATTTGTAGTTTTTTATGGTCATATAACTTATATTTCATAGGACTTGAGAAATATGAAAATTAAATGGGATAATCATTTCACTAGTTTTATTGGATTTTAATTTATTTGTGAATGTATTGTAGACATGAAAATTCAAAATGTGTGTGTGTTTTGTTGATCGTTTCTCTATTTTCATAGCTATTTTGAACTATTTTTTTCATATTTTCTTCTTCATTACTATTCATGTCTACAGTGGAGGGAATGAATCAATGTAAAATTATTAAAAAAATGATTTTCACTTCGGTTATAAATTAAACAATGTGAAAAACCATTCTATATTTTATTTCATTTCGGTTATTGGAAACTAGTGATGTTTGTTGATGGATTTGAGTCCTTGATATTTTCTTTTTATTGTTTTTCCCTATATTTGGTTTTTTGGTTGTCTATTATGATGGGTTTTTTGTGATTATTCATACTTAATCCAAAAAATTTCTTTTAATAGGAAATCCGAACAATAGAGTTTGTGGATAAAACCATCCATAGGGGTTTCTTTATAATGGTTTTTTGAACTAATTTTAATTTATTGAAAACGTTAAGGAATATTTTTTTATGAATTAAGTGGTGTGTATTTTTGATTTTTTAAAACATTTCGTTCTAAGAATTTATAAATTATGATAGAAATATTTTATATTTTTTTATATGACTTTTTATACAACCTATTTTATAAAAATAAAATACACACAATTATTTTTTAAAAAGTAATTGTTTTAATTATTAATCTTATGTTTAAAATTTTTTTACACTCAATTAATGGTTTTATATATATATATCATATTATATGTTATATGTTTCATAAAAAAGAAACATGGTATATATTAATCATTTAACTATATAAATTAAATTTTATAATGCTTATTTTTAAAATATTCAAAGGATATATGTTTTTAATGAACATAAAACACGTGTTCCGTAATAAAATCCAAAATACATAAAACACAAGTTCTTATAAATAAAACAAGCACAATATGTATATATATAGTTATATTAAAATATATATATATATATTAATTTATTTTTATATTAATGTATATATATAAAAATTAATATATATACATATATTGTTATATTTATATATTTATATATGTATTTTTATATTAATACATATTTATATCTATTTATTTATATATATATATAGTGACTGTTTTTTATCGTTATATGATTCGTATATTAATATATATTTATAAGACATGTATTAAATACATTTATAAAATATTTTTTTTGTTTCTAAATAAAATAAAACATATATACAACACACACAAATATATATATTATATATGTGTATCTGTATGTATAATTATACATATTTATATATATTTTATAATAATATATATATACATATGTTTGAATATATAAATAATATATCACATTTTTTCAATACAGACACACACAAATAGACACACACACACATGTTATATATGTATATAAATATTATTATATTAATAATTTAAAAAACATTTATATTAGTTTTTATTTATATAAGGATTATATATTGAGAAATATATTTTATATGTAAATATGTTAAATTATTTATTTATAAAATTTAATTTTTATGTGTGAATATATTAAAAATTTGTATATATTCTAATAAATGTTATCATAAATAAAATTATATTGTGAAAAATGATAATCTTTGAAATCCACATTGTCAATATGAATGTAATATCTGGGAATTAATTCATTCCCAACTAATAAAATAGGAAAAAGGGGTAATATTAACAGTGATATTTTTAACACTATTAAAAGTTCCCTTTATCAGTTATTTTTTAGCCCTATTAAAGGGTGGCATTCCATAAACATATTTTTGTAATAGTGTAAGAACAATTTAATAAATAAATACATCATTAAATATAATAAGTTAAAAATGACTGTATAAAAACCATAACTATAGGATTTTTCATCCTCAATGAATTATTTTATTATTGCAGTGGCAGCACCATTTAATTTTTTTATCCTGAAAAAAAAATTTCCACAAAAAATTTGGCATTTAAAGAAAATTTATCATTACTGATATTTCCAATTTTGAAAGAAAATAAATTTTATTTTTCTTAAAAAAAATTACTAACCATGAAAAGTAGATTCTAATCTTTTGTATAAAACATTCAAAAATATCAAGAAAAAAATATGAAACAATGTTACCAATCATTATTATAAAACACAAGGATTCCAACACATTCAAAACTAATTTATATGGTGCATTAGAATTAAAAAATATGGTAATACTAAATAGGTATATAACGGAACACATGATTATTACATGACCGATCCACATATATACTCCCATATAAATTGTTTCCAAAAAAGCACACACATTCAAATAATCGCAAATCAAACAACATCCCATTATATATAACCATTTACACATATAAATGAAAAATAATGGATTATTTAGAAATATAGAAAGTTTAAAAATATAAAATAGTCATATAATCACATGTTTTAAGTGGTTATTAATAATACCATTTAAAATCAACAAATATTTATTCAATCTAAAACCTATCTTCATATATGAATACAAATTTATAAAATTAAAAGATTTTTCAATTAGGAATTTTATAAAAATGAATTGAATTACCATTCAATTATACAATGAAGATCAAGCCACGTACTAAGAAGTACACAATGTGTAGAAGGGTTACACGTTGGGTCCTCTGATCCTTGGTACTTACCTTGTACATTGAAATTATTCATAAGGATTGTAGTGTAGAATAAATTATACAAACTATGTAAGAGTGTGATACTCAATGTTTTTCTACCCTGGGAATGCTCTATGTATTCTATCCATTTTCCCATACAAGACATCAACCTGTGTGTCATAGACTGTGTACCGGAACATGGGGTATCCTGCATATCCCATCATGTATGTCCATGTGGTAGAGCACATTCCATCCAATCCATAACTTTTCATCGTATCTTCCAAGATACACACCATGTCTGCGTTAGGAAACACACTTCATGGGATAATGGTCACATGTAGTGTCTATGCTTCTTGTAACATGAAACTCTAGCCACCACTAGGTGGGGCCCACATTTTATTTCTTCTTAGAGCCATGTTGTGTTATTCAATGTGTGTTGTGTGGAAACTCTAGTTACCACCAATACAACCCTTTACGTTGTGTTCTTTATGATATATGTCATCTTGATCTGAATTTCATATAATGCATCGTTCTTCATCGTCGCACCATGGGTTCTCCTCCGATCCTCGATTTAGTAGTCCAATCATCATAGTAATCCATGTTTGAGGTCATTATGAAACTTCAATGTTGTTTCCATTGTTTTTTGACCTATAATTTTCCCCAAAAACATGTTTTTATCCACACTCACAAATAACGCTCGAAGAACAATACTCTTCAATCTGAGCTGTTTCATCACCAGCTGTCGTCCTTAAAACTCCACATGGTTTTCGTGAATCCCAATCATAGATTTGGGATCATTGCTTTATCAAATGGATGCAAAGGGATCTGTTGTTCATAACCTTGTGGAGAACGTGATGATCACAAAGTTAAAAGGATGAATAAATTCAATAAATAAAGGAGGAATGCACCTCTTCCTTCATTAGTTGGTGGGGTACGTCAAATCTGAAATGCATCGATCGATCGCATCATCGTCATTCACCAACAGGTTCTCATCCAATGATTCAAAGGCAATCCTAAATTTAAAGGGTTATATGGATAACCATGTAGACTATACATAATTATTTATTAATATGGGGATTAGGTCATTGCAATTAATGAACCATTTAAAATAAATAAAATATTCTATTTTATTTTCATTCCTTTTAAACATACAAAAACTAACTAATACAGCTGACCCGCACTGGTCATTGTGAGGCCCGACTTAAGAAACATTCACTACTCTGAATGCAATGGGTCCCTCAGAATTCAGATCCGGATACACTTTTAAAAGGTATTTCACTTCATAGGGGAAATTCTTGCACACAATTTATATTTTAATTTATTTGAAACATTTATTCCAGGCACTCAAGGACTCAGAATCGCACTTCTTCCCAATGCCTGGTCTCACAATAATTCTGTATAATATTTAAAAGTAATATATGGAATATCAGAGACATGAAATTATAAATTCTCTATACGAGTAAGGTTATTGTTTATAACCAGTGTCAGTTTCCCCAGAATAGTTATAAGTTTCTGAACACTAGTCATATCTTCAGATCCAACATCATTATCTTACATTATAGCGACCCTGCCTTTTCATACATTAATATTAAAACATTTTAATGATAAAAAACATAATATTATTATAGATAGAGGACCCAAAGGTTTAGTGTCTTGGGAAAACTATGACTATACATATCATATACAACATAATGCATAAACATTTATCTAATTTCTTCCTCTCTAGATTCTTATTGGCACTTGTTCATTCCATAGTACATGTATACACAGGAGGATATACATAAAAAGGGGTGAGCTAGAAGCCTAGTAAGTGGATAGATAAGAACAAAATATCATGGGGTGAGAATAATCATAACATAGGAAAAACATAATGAACTTGAGAGGAGAAAAAATAAAAGACTTGAAATGTGGCAAAGCTTAAAAATGAAACATCATGTCTTAGTGGTTAACTATAACACATACTTGTTAACCAAGCTATAATTTTTTTCACACATTATTTCACATTTACTCATGAGATTCATCACTTTACCTAGTGAATTGGAGTGCTATATAATTCTGGGTGCACCTGTCAAATTTAAACCTTCATATTGCGCTATATAATTCCTGGAGCACCCGTCACATCATCACATTATAATTTATCATTAATTACACAATGAACATATAAAATA
Source organism: Viscum album (assembly GCA_963277665.1). Classification (NCBI taxonomy): domain Eukaryota; kingdom Viridiplantae; phylum Streptophyta; class Magnoliopsida; order Santalales; family Viscaceae; genus Viscum; species Viscum album. The sequence goes on from OY728162.1 coordinate 824,986,913, forward strand.
AATGAACATAAATAACCCATGAAATGGAATTGGTTTCATCTCATAATAACACATTCATAAACACTGTGCTCTCAAATAAAAGAGGGAACAACATACTTGATAAAAGAACCATCAACCTTGAATTTGAGGTAAAAGTTAAGTTCTTAGGAGAAGAGTTTTTTTGGAAATAATTTGGATTGACATAAAAATCATTAGAAAACATTTATACCCAAGAAAAGGAATGAAAATTATGGAGAAATGATCTCTATGAAGTGACCATATAAAAAATGTAGTGAAAGAGGTAGAACCTGAAGGATGAATGTAGGGTTCGAGAATTTCCCCTTACCTTGTACCCGAATGCTTCCTTATCTTTAATGTCCTGTATAATGACATTATATTCATTAATTAGAAATCCATAACATTTTTACATTAATAGGGTTCATTATGGTTTCATTATGTCATTTTATTATCTTTTGGATGACTTATTGAGTTTATAAACACTGTTCTGGGATGTTCATTTTTATGGTTTTTCTTGTGTTGTTCGCTTGTATTCATAAATTGAAGTTCGAGTAGAACATGGTTAAAAATAAAGAAATGATATTACATGTCATTAATTATATTAAAGGAGTTTTAATGATCTTATAATTAATTATATTAGGTCCATGTGGATGAATCATTATATAATAATTAAATGATGGTTATTTGGGTAAATTTGGTCAGTTTTTGGATCACAACGAACTTGTTTTAACTTATCACTTAGTAATATGGCAATAGATTATTTCCAGAACTACAAATTTTAAATGAAACATATAAAAAACTCTGTATCAACCATAAAAATGGTTTCATGTCCAGATATGAAGGTAGAAATGGAAGAAGAAATCATGTCATTCTTACAGGTGATAAATTAACACCTCACGAACAACCTTACCTTTAATAAAATAGAAGGAAGAGGGAAATGGGGTATGATGATATAATATCCCATTAGAATCATAAAATTATATTATATGTATAATACTAGAGTTACAATACAATTTTTATGAAGATAGGTGGCTAGAGATCAAGAAATAAACTTGAACTTGAAAGGAAATTAATGGAGAAGTGGGAGGGAAATTACCTCTAGAATCCTTCTCTTGAGATCCTCCTTAAGGGACTAAGCACTGTCTTCTGATGAGACCAGCGACTCTTGGACGTGGGTGATGTGCTCGGGAAGGAGTTTGGGCAGAGTTTAGAGAAGGCTTGGAGCTTGATAGGTGTGAGGAAATGAGGGAGTGATGGGTAGTATTTATTTTAGAGGGGAGAGGGGTTTCCTTAATATAAAATTCATTAGTTTATTATTTACCTACAAGACAAGAAATAGTGATTCATGAATGACCAATAATAGTAATTTTATAATGTAATCCCGAATGAAGTGGGCTTACATCAGCAGAACGTCACACATGACCCTATAATTAACTTATTTAGCTTATTTTGTAAATTACTATATTTCACTATTCATAAAAATTTCAAGTATCTCAGAAAAATCCAAAAAATTAAGCCAACCATTTTCTGACATTTATAATACAAAAATGATGTCCGTTTTTGAAAAAATAAATTTCTTAAATATTATTAATTTAATATTTAATTAAAATAATAATTTACTTAAAAAACAGTTTTTAATATTAAAACTGATTTCATAGTGCTTTCAAAAATTACGTAGGGTGTTATAAAATTATCTAAAAACTATAAGACATTGATTCAATAATTTATGATTAAATTTTAGGGAAAAATAGTCTTTTAAATTAACTAATTAATTATAATTATTTATTTATGACTTACAAAATACAATAATGTTTACTAAGGTCAAATTGTCTCTACCAATGATATCTAAATTTTATTTTATAAATCATAGGTCATGTTACTCTTATGTTTGATGATTTACTATTCATAAGGGCCATATTAATATTCATAAGGGTATGTTACTATTCATAAGGGTAGGTCACTATTCACTAAAAATTATTTCTATTTCATTAGGCTCCAAAAATCATCATGAACCCAACCGTGTATGTCAGATTTTCGAAATTCCAGACACAAAATTATCAAAATTATGTTTAATGGTCACTTGTCTCTTATTTGTTCATTATGTTGTGATTTAATGCTATTTTATTACATAAATATATGAAGGGAATTTCCATTTAACAACTGTCGGGTCGTTACATTCTTCCCCCCTAAGAAATTTCCCCCCCCGAAATTTCACTTTACACAGACAGGTGAGGGTACTTCTCATTCGTTGCCACTTCTGGTTCCCATATTGCTTCCTCAAACATATGGTTTCTCCACAACACATTGACATGATGGGTTCTCATGTGGTGTAGAACCTTATCGCTCTGATCCATAATCTTTACTGACTCCTCCACATAGGATAGTTCATCTTCTGACTGCACCACCTCTAAGTTTAGTACATGTGAGGGGTATGGTATGTACTTCCTCAGTAGTGATACCTAAAACACATCATGAAATTGATCCATATTTTGTGGAAGTGCAAGAGGATATTCCATGACTCCTATGCAGTCAAGGATCTCAAAGGGGCCAATATACCATGAGATTACCTTCCCTTTCTTCCCTAATCGCATGAATATCTTCCATGGAGATATTAGAAGGAACACTTTATCTCCAACGACAAACTACAAGTCCCTTCAACGGTTGTCAACATATCTCCTTTTCCAACATTGAGCAGCTTTGATGTGTTTTTGGATGACATGAACCTTCTCTGTCATCTCTTAATCAGGATCGGGTCCATGTAGTTTCTTTCTCCATCTTCATCCCAACAAGTTGGAGTTCTACATCGCTTCCATACAGTGCTTCATTTAGAGCCATTTGAATACTCGAGTGGAAGCTATTGTTGTACGAGAACTCAACCAATGAGGGATTATGATCCAAAACACCTTTTAATTCAATTGAAAAGTCTCTTAGCATATCTTCAAGTGTCTGAATAGTCCTTTCAGACTGACCATCAGTTTGTGGGTGATAGGTCATGTTCAAATTTAATTCAGTACTCAAATCATGTTGAAAGGTCCTCCAGAATTTAGATGTGAACCTTGGATCACGGTCAGAGTCAATTGAGAGTGGAACACCGTGCAGTCTCACCACTTCATTCACATATATCATTTCAAGTTGTTCAAGAGAGAGGTCTTCCCAGATAGCAATAAAATGGGTATTCTGGTTGAGTCGGTCAACCACAACCCATATCACATTATTTCCCTTTGACATCATCAAGAGACCTGTGACAAAGTTCATAGTAACATTTTCCCATTTACACATGGGTATAGACAATGGCTGCAGCATACCTTTGGACTTTTGTTGCTCAGCTTTATCTTGGTAACATAACACGCACCTTGATATATATTCTGTAATCATATTCTTCATGTTATCCCACAAGAAGTGTTCTCAGAGATCACGATACATCTGGTACTCCCAGGATGCATAGAAAAGGTTGAGCTATGTGCATTATCCCATATCTCCTTCTTTATCCCGTGTGATGAAAGCAGAGAAAGCCACGTTCCAAACCGAATCACACCATCATCATTGATATAGAACTCTTGCAGATTCCCTTCCTTTATTGCATTCACCCTATTTTTTATCTCCACATCATCCCTTTGTGGTTCCTCAATCATCTCCTGGATGGAGGGTTGCACAATCATTTGGGCAAGGTAGGATGTATCCCCTTCCATTATGATTTCAAAATCCATTCATTGCATATCCAGGAAGATAAGGTCTTTCTCAATCTGCAACATGGATAGAGTAACATGTTTTTTTCTTCTTAGAGCATCATCTACCTTGTTCTCCTTTCCAGGATGATAGTGAATAGAGAAATCGTAATCCTTGATTTTCTCTAACCATATCTTTTGATGCATGTTGAGCTCCTTTTGTGTGAATATATACATTAGGCTTTTTTGGTCGGTATATATGTAACATTTCTCACCCTAAAGGTAGTGCCACCATATTTTCATGGAAAAAATCATGGCTTCTAACTCTAGATCATGCGTCGGTTAGTTCTTCTCATGGGTCTTTAACTGTCGTGAGGCGTAGGCTATCACACAATCATTTTTCATGTGTTCACAACCCAATCCTTTATTTGAAACATCACTATATATCACAAAACGTTCTCCACTTTTCAGTAGTTTGAGTACATGTGCAGTGATCAGCCTTCTCATTACCTCCATGAAGCTTCCCTCACACTTTTCCATCTAGACATACTTTACCCCTTTTCTTGTTAATTTAGTTAGTGGGATTGAAAATCATGAGCAGTTTCTAAAAAAATGTCGGTAGTACCTAGCTTATCCCAAAAAACTACGGATTTCTGTGATAGTAGAGGGCCTGGTCCTTTCCTCAATCGTTTTTTTCTTTGAAGGATCCACAAAAATTCCATCATTTGTGATCAAATTCCCCAAGAATGTGACTTGATCCATCCAAAAGACACACTTGCTAAATTTGGCATACAACTTCTCCTTTCTTAATGTCACCAACACAAGTCTTATATATTCTTCATGATCCTCCTTTCTCTTGGAGTAGATGAGAATATCATCGATAAACAATACCAAAAATTTGTCGAGGTAATGTCTAAAGACACTATTCATCAAATCCATGAAAATTGTAGGGGAATTAGTAAGTCCAAATGGCATCAGCAAAATCTCATAGTGTCTATACCTTGTTCGGAAGGCAGTCTTCTTGATATCTTCCTTCTTCCCCTTTACATGATGATATCCAGAACGAAGATCCACCTTTTTTAAGTAATGAGATCCTCTTAACTGGTCAAACAAGTCATCAATCCATGGGAGAGGATACTTGTTCTTTATTGTGATCTTGATGAGTTCTTGATGATCGATACAAGGACACATTGTTCCATCTTTATTCTTCACAAAGAGCACTGGTGCACCCCAAGGTGATGCAATACGGCATATGAACCCTTTGTCCAAATGCTATTGCAGCTACTTCTTTAACTCCTCTAGTTCGATAGGAGATATCCTATAGGGGCACATCGAGATAGGAGTATCTCCAGGCATGAGTTCAATTTAGAACTCTACCTCATGATCCAGGGGAATTTAGGGTAACTCTTTGGGAAATACGTCACTGTATTCCCTCATTATGGGAATTTCTTCAAGGTTGGATCATTCCTTTGACTCAAGCATTTGGGCGAGGTATGATTCTTCATTGGGAATCAACACCCACACCATTGAAGGATTTTTCAAAGGAGATTCATGATATTCCTTTCATTTTTATGGAAGCATGAGATGGTTTGGGATATGAAAAGAAATTTCCTTTTCTCGATAGTTGATATGTGCTCTATATAACCAGAGCCAATCCATTCCAATTATAGCATCAAATTCCACCAGGGGAAGTATTACGAGATTTTGTTGAAGAATCCACCCACATACACAAACAGGAGAAGAATAAAACACTTGGGTTGCAATGATTGCACAAATTTGTGTTTTTATATATATCTCTACATAAAGGTTTCAGGGATTCAGTTCTATTATTCTAGAAAACATGAAAGATATAATGGAATGCGTAGAACCAGAAACAAATAAGACTTTTTCCATTCTTGAGTGAGTAGGAACTGTATCCAGTATGACTTCATTATCATGATCCACCTCTATAGTAGTGATGGCATAAGCCTTAAATTGTTCCTTTGGCTTTGGTGGATGCTGACACTGATTACCCTCGATAACCCGAGGTTTAGTGCATTGGTTTTCATAGTGCCCTAGCTATTTACAGTTGTAGCATTGAACCATGAGTGGTTCTCTCCTTTTATCAGCTACATTCTTCTTCTTTTACATGTCTTTTAGACACTCTTGAGCATGGTTTCCTTCATTCCCACACTTGAATCATTTCCCCATCCCTTTGAGGCAGTTCCAATGGTGCAACTTCCCACATTTTTGGCATGTGGGTCATTGATTTTTCTTCCCACCATTGTCACTACATCCACCGGCTTGAAACCCCATCTTTCTTTTCTTATCACCATAGCCATGGGACCATTCTCCCAACACCATCTCTGCTTTTATATCACACCTAAAAACTTCTTCATAACTCCCAAAGTATTGAATTGAAAGATACCTTCGATGGTGTGGTTTTAATCCACTAAAGAATCTATCAATTTTTTAATCATTGTTGATAACAAAACCCGAAGCATACCTTGAGTGCCTTGTGAAATTCACTTCATACGTTGTGACATAATCTACTTCTTTATTCTTGATCACTATGAAGTATCTCTCAATTTTAGTGTGGATAGTTCTTAGGAGATACTTGTTAAGAAACAATATCTTAAAGTCTTCTCATTCTATCTCTTTAATTTCCTCCTTTGGCTTGGTGTTCTTATTCAAAGACCACCATTGATCAGCATCTCCATCTAGATGATAAATGGCTAGAGTCGCCTTCTCCATATTAGAATAGAGAATCAGAGAAAAGAGATTCTCCATGGTGTTGACCCACTGTTCCACCACTAGTGGATCAAAAGATCCACAAAACTTTGGTGGTCATTGCCGCATAAAACATTCAATAGCCAGTTTCTACCTCTTTGGTGAAGGAGGATGTTCCCCATTATTATGGTTATTATTCATAACCTGAGATAATTGTTTAAGAATCACCATGAAGTTTGGAACTCCACCTTTCAAATCATTAGGCACGTTGTTCCGGCAATCGTTGCATTGGCCCTCGCATGAGTTGTTGGCCTGATTTCTCCTGGTTCCAAGCATTTTATAAAATAGAAAAGGATAGAAAAAACATAACAAAAAAATGTTAGGAATAACTTATTAATTTATACAATTATACCAAAATCATAACATATGGTATCCCTATGTAAATACGCTTGTGTGAATATTTGTACTTAATCTCATACTAGAGGTTTTCTCTAGGGTTCAATAATCATAATTCCCAAATTAACTAAAACTTGCCTCTGATACCAACTATAGCCACCCGGCCATTTCATAAATTAATATTATATCATTTTAAGAATAAATAACATAATAGTATTAAACATAATGGATCCAAAGGTTTAGTGTCTTGGGCAAACTAGGACCATACATATTAAATACTACATCAAGCATAAACATTTATTTAATTTCTGTTTTTCTAGCTTCTTATTGTCACTTGATCTTTCCTTAGTACATGTAGCCACCTAAGGATATAAATCAAAAGGGGTGAGATAGATGCCCAGTTAGAGTATATATAAGAAAAATATATCATTTGGTTAGAATAATCATAACATAGGCAAAAATCATGAACATGATAGGAGCATAAATAAAAGACTTGAAATGTGGAAAAGCATAAAAATGAAACATCATGTATTAGTGGTTAACAACCACACATAATTGTTAAACAAGCTAGAATCATGTTCACACTTCAATTCAAATTTACACGTGAGATTTATCACTTTACCCAATGTATTAGAGTGATATATAATTCCGGGATCACCCGTCACAATTAAACATTCATATTGTGCTATAAAATTCTCAGTGCACCCGTCACATCATAACTTTATCATTTATCATGCATGCCACAATGAAAATATAACATAAATAAACATAACTAACCCATTAAAATGAATGGGTTTCATCTCATAAGAAAACATTCATAAACTTTGGGTTCCCAAAATAATGAGGGAACAACATACTTGATACAAGAACCATCAATCGTGAATGAGAGGTAATGTTGTGTTCTTAAGAGAACTGTTCATTCAAAAAACAATTGGATTGACATAAACTTCATTAGAAAACATTTATAGCCCAGAAAAGGAAAAAAAATGATGAAAAAATGTTCTTTATGAGGTGACCATATAAAAAATTGAGTGAAAGATGTAGAACCCGAAGGATGAATGTAGGGTTTGAGAGTTTCCCCTTACCTTGTACCAGAATACTTCCTTCTCTTTAATGTCCTATATATTGACATTATATTAATTTATTTGAATTCCAGAACCATGTGTACATTAATAGGGTTAATTATGGTTTCATTATGTCATTTTTTATGACTTGTAGAGTTTAAAAACCATGTTGGAGGATGTTCATTTTTATGGTTTTTCCTGGGTTGTTCACTTGTATTCATAAATTGAGGTTCGAGTAGAACATGGGTAAACATACAGAAATGATATTAAATGTAATTAATGATATTAAAGGAGTTATAATGATCTTATAATTTATTATATTATATCCACTTGGATTAATCATTAAATAAGAATTACATGATGGTTATTTGGGTAAATTTGGGCTGTTTTTGGATCACAACAAACTTGTTTTAACTTATCACATAGTAATAAGGCAATAGGTTATTTCTAGAACATTAAATAAAAAATAAAACATATAACATACTCCGGTTCAACCATAATAATGGTTTCATGACCATAAATGATGGTATAAATTGAAGAAGAAATCATGTCGTTCTTAAAGGTGATAAATTAACACCCGACGAACAACGTTCTCTTTTATAAAATAAAAGGAAGAGGGAAAGGGGTTTGGATGATATAATATTCCATTATAAAAATAAAATTATAGTATATGTATAATACTGGATTTAAATTACAATTTTAATGAATATAGGTGGGGATAGATCAAGAAATGAACATGAACATGAAAAGAAAATTAAAGGAGAATAGGGAGGGAAATTACCTCAAGAATCCTTCTCTTGAGATCCCCCTGAACAGACTATGCTTGGTCTTTTGATGAGACCAAAACCTCTTGGACGTGGGATAGGGGCTATGGAAGGTGTTATGGCAGAGTTTAGTGATGTCTTGGATCTTGAGAGGTGTGAGGAAATGATGGAGTGAAGGGTGGTATTTATAGGGGAGGGGAGAGGGGTTTACTTAATATAACATTCATTAGTTTATTATTTTCCCACAAGACAAGGAATTGTGAGTATTGAACGACCAAGAATAGTAATTTTATAATTTAATACCTATCCATGTGGGATTACATCAGCCAAACATCAAAAATGACCCTATAATTAGCTTATTTAGCTTATTTTTTAAATTACAGTATTTCACTATTCATCAAAAATTCAAGTATCTCAAAAAAATCCCAAAAATTTACCCCAACCATTTTCGACATGTATAATCCAAAAATGAAGTCAATTTTTCGAAAATAATTTTCTAAATATTATTAATTTAATATTTAATTAAAATCATAATTTACATAAAAAAACAGTTTTTAAGATTAAAACTGATTTCATAATGCTTTCAAAATTAACTAGGGTCTTATAAAATTATATAAAAACTATAATACATTGATTAAATAATTTATGAATACATTTTATGGAAAAAATATAATTTTAAATTAAATAATTAATTATAATTAATTATTTATGACTTACAAAATACCAAAACCTTTACTAAGGTCAAATTGTCACTTTCTAAGATGTCTAAATTTTATTTAATTATTCATAGGTAATTTTACTCTTATATAGGATGATTTTATATTCATAAGGGTCATATTAATATTCTTAATGGTATGTTACTATTCATATGGGTAGGTCATTATTCACCAAAAAATATTGTTGTTTCATTAGACTGCAAAAATCATCTTGAGCACAACCGTGTATGTCGGATTTTTGAAATTCCAAATACAGAAGTGACGAAATTATGTTTAAAGGTCTCTTATCACTCAATAGTTATTTAATATATTCTCTTAGGGGCATGTTTTTCATGTCTCTTGGCTTTTTGGTGGGTATAAGAAGGGAATTTCCATTGAAAAACTTTTGAGTCATTACATAAATCATAGGAAAATCGCCACATGGGATACGCGGGTTCATGTAGTCTCCTTTACTTACACTAGGTGCTATTTCTAAATAATGGCATACACTAGATTAGGTTATGAATCATAACATATAATGTCATTGTAAAAAAATATGTATCATAAATTTAAAATCTATACATAGCTAATCTACTAATCATAAACATTCATTCTTTTGAGGAAAAAATGTATTTATATCCTTTATAATTTCTTAAAATGAAAATTTAAATTAAACTAAGAATATCACACCAAGAGTGTCAAACCAGGTGCGCATTAAGGCCCTTATTCATGTATAAGGATAGCCTGGGTTATGCCTTAAACTCCTTTTTAGAGTTTCTATGTAGATCTGTGCTAGAACCAAGTCCACTTATAGTTTCCAAACATGGTCTTATTTTCTAGAATGATTCACATAATATATTCCTTACCAAAGTACTAGAATTTTCTTCTATGTTTATCCTCAAAAACTATATTGGGGATTTGTTCCCTAATCTTCATTTTCTAAATCTAGTTTCCAATTTTACTACTAAACTTACTCTAATACCAACTCTAAGGACCAAACCCCAGTTTCCTCGAGCCAGTGCTTTATTTTATTACATTGGCATATAAAAAAGTAATATTCATGCCAATGTACAGGGTGTTTTTTCATTGTAAACAAGATAATTACTTAAGCTCAATATTATTACATGTAATAAAAAACAACATATATGTTTTATTGGGGAAATTCATAATGATTTGTTTATCCCATAAGGTGAACCATAATAAAATTATTCATGTCCTGAGAAAATGAATCATAAAAATCGGGTGAGATCAAACACCCACACATGGTAATTAATACATTGGAAGATATCACAAATATAAACATTAGGCATGGTGAATAATGAAAAAATCATTCCGTTTCAAATAAAGTGAACTCATTCTGCCAGGAATAAGAGATGAATAAATAATTCCATAATAAAACATAATCATAGGTATTCTACTTGTTGAATTACCACATGAACCATGTATAATATATTCATAAGTAAGGAATTCATTATGAGATACATCATAACCATATAGTCAATGCCTCGTGCCATGTTCATAAATATCCATTTTGTCAAAGACTTGTTCCATGATCGTATTTTGTCTCATGAGACCTGCTAATACACCAAGGGGATATAGTAGGCCCCACCCAACACATAAAAAATTTAATACATTCCTCATATGAATTAGGATAAACATAAAAAACATATAAATTCAAATATGAAACTATCTTATGAAATGTAAATAACATTCCACGAACATTAAGCATAATCATTAACCATTTGGAGAAAAATGGGGAATGGGTTAAAGATAGAATATCTATAATAAAAATAATAATACACCATTTAATTAAATATTGTAGATGAAATCATACAATATTTATACCAATAATACGAAATAATTAACAAGTGTGTTGAAATAGATGAAGATACTCTTATAAAATCATTGAGTAATTCATGAGAGAAATACTATGTTACTTTGAAAAGAGGAGTTATTTTGGAAAAACCATGAATAAAATCATAAATTTAGTAAGATAGTATTGTCATAATAAATTGAGAGAATTTATAAATATAATGGTTTTCAAAAACAGATTATTTAGTGCCCTTGAAAATAGGTAAAAATTTGGGAAATCCATCGAATCAGGATGGTATTTTTAAATAAATTTTGAATGTTCTTCCAAGACGTCTATCTAACTGTAAAAAAAAGCAAGATTATGTTTGGTAAACATATATAGAGACTCAAATAGAATTTATTAAGACTAATTAATCATACATATTAATGCATTTGAGGTAAGTAGGAAATAAAAGTAACCCTAATTAAAATGGAGCCTCGGGTGGAAACACCCTAGATTTAGTATGAATGATCCACTCAAGACCTTATGATCCTATTTTATTAAATTAGACTCATTAATAACATAATTAGGAACCTATTAGACATGTATTTATTTTATCATAATATATTTAGTTCATTTATGTACGTAATGATAAGTTATTATCTTGAATTTTGTCATTCTGGAGTGTTCATTTTCTTTATTTTCATAATTGGTCACTCATTTTTAAGTAATGGAGTTTCTTTTGGAATGAATGAAAATCCCTTAAATTGAATTTAAAAACTACTTATGAAAATACCTAGGTGTTAATGGTAATTTATATTATTTGTCAACATGTAATTATGATGAAACATTAGATGAAATATTAATGACAATCCCTTGGATTATTTTAGCTGTATTTTGATTATTATGAAGTAGTTTTGTCATATGATTTAATATTATCTACATATACTCGTTCCGGAATATTAAATATTTCCTAATACATATACATTATTGTATTTAAACCAAAAAAATTTATTCATGACTATTATTTATTGGTAAATTGAAGAAAAAAACTTCATTGTCCACGAAGGTTCTAATTTGGAACCTCATAGACAATTATTTCATTTATAAAATAAAGAGAGAGAGAGTAAGGATATTGATGATTGTTCTTCCATAAAGATTAATTAATTTTAGTATATTGTTGATACTTGAGTTATCATTGTAATTTTAATATATTAGGTAAGGAGATTATAAAAATATATTGGAACTTGAAATGAAATTGAATGAAATAGAATGTGAATTTACCTCTTGAATCCTCCTCCTTGAGAACCTCTTTAAGGGAAGGTGTTTTGGTCTTTTGGAATGACAAGGAGATATTGGACGTGGATAGTGACTAGGTAAGGGAATTTTTCTAGGATATTGAGGAGTTTCAGGGCTTATAGGAGTGAAGAGATGGGGTAGTGTGGGGGGTTTTATAATGGAGTAGAGGATGGTTTTCACTTTATATTCCTCATTATTTTGTTATTTTCTCCAAGATAAGAAATGGTAGTGATTATTTTGACCTATAATATTAATATGTGAATGTTAGAGAAATAAGTGTACTTATATGAGATATGATCCTAGGAATATTGAATTTAACTGATAATATATAGATTCGATAAATTACCATATTTGAATATTCATAAAAATTTCTAGTATTTTATAAAAATCATAAAAATTCTTCGTAACCATTTTTCTACAAGTAGAATTACAAAATGTAATCCATTTATTTAAAAATAATTATCTAAATATTAATATTTTATTTTTTATACTAAATCATATTTTATTAAAAAAATTAACATTTTAAATATATATTTTGTTTTATATCACCTTGAAAAATTAATCAATATATCATTATCTTATATCCTTAAGACAATAAAACAATAATGTGATTTAATATTTATAATGGTCATATTACAATTAATATTATTATTTATAAGGGTATGGTACTATTCATTAGAAATTATTTTTGTCTTATCAGACTCTAAATATCTTATTGAACGCAATTGTGTGTGTCTTTTTTTAAAAAATTCAAATTAGAGAGGTGGAAAAATTATGTTTAATGGTTATCTTATAAAGAAGTTGTGTTTTGTAGAGACTTATTGTTTCATGTATTCAATATTAAATTTATATTCATAAACATGGGGTGTTTCAAAATTATCATGGGAACATTAGATCTATGGAGAAAAAACATGTACATGATTATAAAAGAAAAAAAATGACTGCATAAAATTAAGAACCACCTATCATAACATCTAATATTTTCATACATGGCCTATATGGGTGGCAGAAACACACATAAATAATATAGTCAATCTAATGGCTTCTAGTCATAGCATGATTCCGACCTAGTACAACATATTTACCTACTGTTCCTTCCTCACAACCAATGGATTCCCATAATATAAGAATGCAGGTGAGCATGTCTATCACAAAAAAAAGACAATAGACAAAAATAAAATCACTGGAACCTCTAAATACCCATCATAGAAACAACAATTTCTCTTTGATTTAGAATAACAATAAAAAACAAACTTCCAGTCTTATAGGAAATCAATTAATCAACCATATTAGTTATAAAAAAAGGAATGCTTCAAGGGTTCAATTAAAACAATTTAAACATGTTATAACCATGAATTCTAATATCACATGAGAAACCAAATTAATATTACACACATTGAAAATAATACACAGAACCGACATGAAATGTCATTATCCAAAAATCCACTAAATCCCCTTATTTATATTATAAGAACACCCATAGAAAATATTATTTTCCAATGAAAATTATTTTATAGATCTAACAAATCATTAATAAATTGAAATCCCTTAATAAAATACAATGGATAATTTTATCGAACATTTGTTATTCCCAATACTGTACAATAATATTTATAACATGTGTTTTAATATAAATGTCTCATGGGATTATTTAGAATCCATGTAAAAACTGGTTTCCATTTTTAAAATATTCATATTCATATAAATTATAAATCAGTAGGGATTTAAAACATGTATTAAAGAGAATAAATAATGGTTCAAAATTTTTAAATTTTCATTCAAAAGGGAAAACAAACCTTATTCATGAAATATTATCATCCATTGAAAAATACATCTAATAATTATTAAATGAAGATATCTTGTGTTCTAGGTACAAAAAATAACTTTTAAGAAACACCCCTTTCATTTAGGGAATAGTAAAAGTCTATCAAAACAATGGTATGAAAATGAAACTAGTTGAAATGATAATGATGAATGCAATATATGATAACAGAAGTTATACCATAAAGATCGAAAATCAGATCATAAATAAATCCCTTTGAATCACAATTATAGGGAAATGAACAAATCTGAAGAGGGTAATTTGGGGCTACCCTAGGTTGTGAATGACATGGATAGGGGTTGAGGGTTATGGTTTAATTTAAGAAAGGAAAATTAGAATTCTAAAAAATTAAAACCTGGTTATACCACTCGGTTATTAAAACCATATTTCAACAATGAAAGTGTCATTGGAGGACCATGATCTTGGCTTATAGGAAAGCCACATGGTTAAACTTACCTTTTTCTAACTGTGTAATTAGAACAATTAAAAGTTATAGATTTATCACCAAATTTATACATTATTAATACTAACTATGAACCAAACCATGAATCATTAGCTATACACCAAAAAACATCAAAATTCAATGTAATTTATAGTTGAGAGAAAGGTAAATAAAATAGACCAAAAATTAAATAAATAAAATTACTTAATTCCAAAAATTAAATTAAAAAAAGGAAAACCATGGTCAAGGTGTGACAATTATCCCCACCAAAATGATTTTTTCCTTATAGAGATTTGATTAAAATGGTTGACTTAAAAATAATTAGTGTCATACCCCCATAATAAGTTCACAATTTAAGAAACATGAATATTAAATGAAATTACCACCAATGATTGATGAATCTCTCCTCAATGTTGTAATTGGACAGACAGAAATTGTTTAATTCTAACCTCATAGGTAACCGTAATAGACTTTAATTGAATTCAACAAAGAATCAAAAAAAATGTAATGCACTCCACAGTCGAAATATTGTTGAATTTATAAACCACAACCTCAAAACCTAAATAACACCCAAAATCGAAGGTCATGATGGAAAAACCAAAAAAAACTCAAAAATATTACATGAGTCAACCCAAGATCGAAATAGAGAACAATGATTATCACACTTCCTTTTGTGGGAGTTGTTGGGAATTAATCAAAAAGTAGGACACTACCCAATAACACAACTTCATCGCAATATTAAAGAAACATGCTATATAAAATATAGTTAAAACCCCATAGAAGGATCATCAATGGAGATCTTACCCCCATATTAGAATTATAATAATACACTAACTCTCCAAAACAATAATTCATTCCTAGAAGAAAGATATATTAAAATCACTATAATGGATGATATATTCCCAAAAATGATGAGTGAATTGCAAAGTATACCATTGAAATTTTGTAGTACCACAGTAGAAGACCATATTTACTAGATCACAAATATTCCTCTATGAACAAGATTCCATGATAGTTGTCACCATAACCATGGAAACCAAATACAATCCATTTTGTAAAATCAACTACACAACTTTAATTACCTTAAAAAATAAATTCCCAAATGATAATATCAAATTATAGCCTTATAATATAGGTTTATGTTGATGTAACTTATGGAATCTATCCCAAAACAAAAAATCATAGTGAACCCATCTAAATAAAAAAGTAACAAGATAGGATGTAACCTATGCCAGGGGTAACACTCATACCTACTAGCAGAGAACACACCTAAGGCTTCCAAATCACAACCACTCACAAATGAGAAAAATAACAACTCTAACATCCTTTTGAAAAAACAGAACCCTGGATCACTAATGAAAAAAATAGAAAATGATCAACATTCCACCAATAGAATGAATGTAAAAATACAAGGAGAATAATGAACCAAATAAAACATTAGAATATATAAAATATCCAAGGAGTGATAGGAAAAAATAACAAAATAGATAATCAGCACCATACTAAAACAAGAATACAAATAGAAAATGGATGTGAGGAATTATACTAGTATGAATCTCATCATATTAATATAAAACCATATATGAGGGAAATTGAAAGTAACATATGGAATAGGCCATGATATACTATATTTACCATGTAAAATAAATCAAATTAAATTTACATCAATATATGTTCCTAGAAATACACGTACAAAATTTCAAAACATCTTTTTTCCAAAATTTCCTATTCCCTTTTTAAAACCCATAAATTTCATGTCAAATTTTTCAACCATGTTTCCATAAATAATACACACAATAAAATAACATCCCTAATTTTAAAATAAAAATCCAACACCAAGTTAATTTTTTCAATTATAAATAAAAATAATCAAATTTTATATAACCTCTATGTATTAATCTCACACTTTCCCACATAAAAACCAACATGTTATTTTCCTAACTCCTTTATTAAAACATTAAATATATTTTCAAATAAAATTTATTGATCTATAACATTGTAAATGTTCCGATTACCACCCTTAAAATTTATTTATTTCAGGTAAAATGATTATATAATATTAAATTAAATAAAAAATTTATTAACAACGAATTAAATATCATTAAAATTTCACCGAATTAATTTTATAACCACATTCCAATGCTTCAAATTCAATCCCCATTTATTTAGAAATTTTAGTTATGAAAATGAATATCTATTATTTTGAAAAAAATTCCCTTCACTACCCTGAAACATCAATCACTAAATACAATGTTAGATAATATTTAATATATGAAATTAAATTCATCTCCTCTAAAAGAACTCAAAATGTTAATTTCAAAAATCAAAATTTCATCATTTAACCTAACATTCAACATAAAAACCTTTAAAAACATTAATAATAAATACACATATTATTAAAATTGGGGAATCCCCACCAAATATTTTATGAAGGAATTGACTTATTATCAAAACTGTTTTTTTAGAAATCATAACATCCAGATTTTCATTAAAAATATATATGTAAAATTATTTATTCCATTGAAAAATAATATCTGGAACATTTAGAACCATTATTTGAAAATTGAATTGATTTTATATACAAAAAACCATTGAATGAATATAAAAAAAGTAGTTAAAATTAAAATAATTCCAAAACATACATGAAAGGTGAACAAGTGTATATGTGCTACATGGAAACATAGATTGGTGGACCTTGTTCCAATTACCCAACTAATAATATGAATCATAATAAATCATGTACTCTAGATCCAAATTCCTTTCCAATCCTAAGGATCTCAACATGTACAACCTGTTCACGCCCCTAATCATCCCCAAAAAAAAATTAACCAAAAAAATCACATATCTGATTTCAATGATAGAAACAGATAAACACTAAAAACATGAATTTCCTTCACAAATAAAGGCATACAATGTTTAAGAGATGGCCAAACTCTCTATTTTGTTATATATTGTGTTCAAATATTCCAATATCTAGTTTAATAGATACAACCAAACAATTAATTGTGCTTTAAGAACCAAGTCCCATATAGGAACCAACGCTCTAATAATATTTTCTTATGCACCAACATGAGTTTCTCATATTTCACATGCTCAAACCATCCCAGGGAAAAAACCAATAGGTGCTCATGATCCACAATGTTTGAAAATAAGTACTATGGATTCTGATAAAATTCATTGGGGATATATTATTCCATTTAATAACTTAAATCAATAGCAAAAAAATTACCCAAATTTCGAGAACGTTTCATATATACATTGAATCCTATGTTATAAAAAATTAAATGGGCATAAAGAAAAAATAAATCTAAAATAACCTCACTATTTCTTCCAAATACCTCAAAAGAAACAAACCCATTTATTTAGCATCCATAACACCACATGAATAAAATCAACCCATAAGATAAATGAAATAAAATTGAGATGGATGATTTCACTGATGAAGAATTGAAATAAAATAATTAAAATAACAAACATATCTTTATGTGACTTAATGTGTAACCATCTGACCACAACCCATTCATACTCCTTGAGAAATAAAGTGCTGAAATGGAACTTAAATTTTCAATAGATGTGAGCCTGGAGGCCTGGTAAGTATCATTCCCACACAATATAAATAATCGCTAAAATAGAGAAAAAATAAATCTAGTTTGAAAATTCATTTATAAAACCTATTTTCGGATGTGAAACATAAAAAAAATAAATATAAAGTATATGCCATTTGGTTCAATATAAAGATCCATTTTTTTAAAATTAAACAATTGATTATAAAATTTTGAACTATCTTGTAAATACTTTATTATAATCATTGATATTAAATTAACATTAAAAAAAGTGTTACTTAATCGAATCAAATTAGTTCAAAATATTTTTAAAAAAAGATATGATTGCATTTTAGGAAAAAATATTTTTTTTTGATTCAGAACAACACACACATCATAATAAATTGGAAAATTATTACTATCATCGGAACCTAGGATCTAATTAGATAAAAAAGAGAATGTTAATAAAAATACTAAATACGAATGATTTTATGTAACAACAACATTCATTAAACCCATCATTTCCCTACCCATCCAAATTGAAGGAAAAAATAAAACAAGTAGAGCATAGTCTTTCTTTGGGTTAGTATGTAGATCAAGATATTGAACTAGTGTAGCATACTTACCTAGAAGTGTCACCTAACAACCCATTACTTATTTTGACATAAAAAAGGGCTTCAAATTTCAATCATTAAAAAATGAATGAAATTATAATAATAAAATCTCCCTCACCTCTGAACACCATTACAAAAAACAACACATCTATTTCATTTAGAACAAGAATCAGTAATAAAATATCATATTTCCAAAAATAAATATATAATCCATAAAACATTTAAAATAAAAAATTCAAATACTTAATAGTGACCATTATAATTATTTAAGAATGTTTGAAATGGTAATTTTAATATAATATGTGAAACCATGTTATAAAAATATAATTAAAAACCAAACACACATATAACATGAAATATTAACATAAGAAAACCAAACCGACATTCATTAATGGCCAATTAAAACCCTTAAAAATTTATTTCTCTTAAAATTTCATTTAAAAGACTATAAAACCAATTATAAAATGGAATCCATTAATAAAATCCAAAGGGGAATTTTTTTTAAAAATAGTATGAGTGGTTGTTTAAAGAGATTTAAATCACATATTTTAAATTAAAGACACTTGATAATCCATTAAAACCATGTGAAATGTGTTTTCCCTTTTCAAAGGATTCCTTGACATATATTTTACATGTCAATAGGAATGTAATATATTGGTTAAAACCAAGAAATAATGCTTGGATATTTTTAAAGAGTTGGGTAATGAAGAAAAAATACATTAATTAAGATAATCTCACATTCCATGATGAATTTAGATAGAAAATGTATCATAGAGAGACCCACAATCCCTACATACGAATGTTAACCAATTAGAATCAAACCATTCTCATTTAGGCTGATTCAAAGAAAAACCAACAAGGGGGAGAAGATGAAACATGAAGATATATGGAATGAAGAGGTAATTAAAGGGAAAGTAGTTCATAATTTGAATATAAATAATCAAATCCTAAATAAACCCCATGGAATTTCCATGGTAAACAGTGGAATGTAGGGAAAGAGGAACGACTGAGGATTTCTGGGTGGTTCATCATGAGAACAAGTGAATACGGTGTGAGGGTGAGGATTTAATTTAAGTGGGGGTAGAGTAGGTATTACTAAAAATAAAAACATAGGGATATCACATGTTTTGGATGCATGACATACCAAACCAGGCATGCCTCAATTGAGTTCCTAGAGCACAGAGCATGGTTAAACTAATTATGTTACAACCATGTAATTTGTTCTTCAAAAATATGTAGTCATGTCACATGGTTGATGAAATATTAGTAATAATTGTCATCAACATTATGCAATATCCACTAACACAAAAAAAAATAAAAAAATTAAATGGAATTTGGCCCAGAGGGAGTTAGAAACAATACTGACTAAATAATTATTAATGTAAATAAAATAATAGAGGAAAAATGAGGTTTTAATGTGATAGGCATGTATAACTACAATAGTTTGGTTTCATTTATAGAAATAAAAATGATGGATAACCAATCCAAAACTAATTAATAGATTACATTTTTTTCCATACTAAAAGATACATGTTATTAATACACCAATACATAACAAGCTCATAAAACATATTAATTCAATCCAACGTATATTTTAATAATTTTCATAATTCCACTGTTTGAAAGTAGGAGTCTTTCATCACCTTTTTTCTCTGTTTATCTATAGAAAGTAGAATCATGATCCCCAAATTAATTAATTAATTCAATAAATTTCACCTAAAAACATTTAATCCATTCACATATAATCATTTGAGACATTAAAATAGATAAAATCACAACATGACAATAGAAAAAATCTGTATTTTATTACTTTTCCAAACCGCACCATCTAGATGTCACAACCCGTCCTCGGAACCCGTGTCGTGACTACCCCAAGCCCGCCTTCCATAGGCCAGGGGATGGTGACTAGCACCAAAGGCGTAAATCCCGATAAAAAGGGGAAGTAATTGCCTTATAAAGTAAACAAAGACCAAAGATTAAGCCAGCAGAAGTAAACACTAAGTAAAACTAGGTACAATAGTAAGTGCGGAAAGTAAATTGTCCAGAATAAAAACCAAAACTGAAAGTAAAGTACAACTGGAAAGGAAGTACAACAACTAAAAGTAAAGCAGCAACGTCGAGCTACCCATTGGAAGTCCCACCTAATGGGTAGGTACAGATAGCCACCTTAGCTCCCCAGGTCCAGCCGTCCGCTCCATGTACGTCCCGCCTTGTGGTCAACCTCAGGGTACCAACCTGCTCCACATGTCTCAAGCACGATCAGCTCTGTCTATCGTCTACATCCAACACAACATAGTGCGGGCATAGCTCATACAGGGGTGAGTATACTCTACTCAGTAGGGACCCCAAGACTTCCGAAGGTCTCCTAGAATCCACAAAGGACAATCCACAAAGGAAAGATACAATCACAAAGTAACATCCAAAACAACTTAGGTATATGCCCATATATATACATAAGTCATCACATCCTATTTGGCTCCAACATCTGAGCCCAAGTTCGATCACATCCACACAAGATAGTACAACCATATCCACACAGGAAAGCGCAAAACAATCCACATAGGAAAGAAATTCAATCATATCGATGATAATGATTGAAAGTCAAGACTCATCTCACACAAGTATACATCTTCGTAAGGTGATAGAGATGATCAGATATAGCCACTGATTCATCTATGCTGGGACCCACGTAGGATACTAAACCTGCTAAGCTGTCGGACCCGTGTAGGATACAGACCAGCTACTCTACCAGACCCACGTAGGATACAATAACAGAGTCAAACACTTCCAGACCCACATAGTATACAAGAACAGTAGTACTGTCGGACCCATGTAGGATACAAGAACAGCAATCATCGATGTCTAAACCATAGAGTATTTCAGTACGGTCTTCATTGCTGCCGAACCCACGGAGGATTACTGGGCAGTCTTCATCGCTGCCGAACCCACAGAGGATTTCAATGCAGTCATCATCATCGTGATAGTCACATCTCTTGGGTTCCCGCACACAGCATGCTCATTTCCAAGAGGGTCCGATCCATGAGCCAAGGAGTTTGATACATCAACTGACATGTAGTCCAGAGTTGATGTGTCCCAAAGTTCTGCATCGTCGTTAGGAACTCAATGAGATAGACAGCGCGTCAATCGGACACCCGGTCTGAGAGTTAATTGCTTGTTCATTCCAGGGGCCCGGTTGTTTTTTAATTCAAAACCAACCCTACCGTACTCTAACTACGTCAAATCCTTGATCCGAGTAATCCAAAAGGTCTGTCCCACTAAGAGGAATTCAACAATGTTGACGGCACGTCAATCGGACGTCTGGAGCTCAAGTTATAAACGTTTCCGTTTTGAGGGCCCGGTTGGTATCATGTTCGAACCAACCCGGGCATACCCAAAGTTCTCCGAAACCTTAAGTGTAGTATACCGAAATGAATATCTCGATCAAAGGATCTCCACGCAACTGACGGTGCATTGATCGGAGGTTCGTAGCCCATGTTATGGGAAAAAGACCATAAGTGGTCCCGAAATGGGGGGTCTGGGCCTGGTCCGAGCTGGCCCAACCCCCCCCCCCCAGGTTGGCCTGAACCGGGTCCGACCCGGATGGGTGCGGCCCGGCCCGGTCCGCAAAACCCAGCCCAGCCCGGCCGAGTGGCACGCTTGCTCGGCCAACAGCCGAGCTTGGGGGGACGCGGTCCCCCTCCCCTTGCGCTTCGCGGGTGCGGCGGGTGCTGCGTCCTCCATCAGATCCCGCATGGCCATGGGATCCCGGTCGCCTTCGCTCATGGATGTAGCCGCGGCGGTTCCTCCTGGCGGCGCGTCCTGACGCCTCTATCTCCGGCCAGCCGTTCGGTGCTGGCCACCGCCTCTGACCGCCGGTGAAGTCTGCGGGCCACCGGAGCCGCTGTAGTTGTTCATTCTTGCTCCCGTCTGCACCTGGGGTCATCTCGGGACCCGTAGAATACTGCGACGACATCCAATTGCTCAATGGTCATGTTTCATCATCACCCAATGTCCACGCATCAAGAACAGAGGATTTGTGAGTTTGGACTCGTTTATTGGTCCACAACCACCGCGTTAGTGGTTCAAATGGCTTCAAACAATTAAAACACATGCCGAGGATATATTCCACATAAGTTAAATATAACCAAACCCCCTACCACGATGAAGTGGTCGGACAAGGTTCGTCGTGGAAAAAGACATTGCGGAAGACGGCGTCGCGGAAGAGGATCGTCGGCGTCGCGGTAAGAGGCGTTGCGTCGTCGATCTCCGAGGAACCTGCGTTCTTCGTCGTCTTTTGTCGAAGGCCGGCATTCTTCGTCATTTGTCACATTCTTCAATGAGGAAGAACGT
Source organism: Viscum album (assembly GCA_963277665.1). NCBI lineage: Eukaryota > Viridiplantae > Streptophyta > Magnoliopsida > Santalales > Viscaceae > Viscum > Viscum album. The sequence goes on from OY728162.1 coordinate 825,010,064, forward strand.
TATTCAAGACAAGAGTAATTTCTCCCCAAATCTTCTCGCACAACACATCAACAATAATAAAATAATGATTTACCTTATTTTATTTCTCATGCCATCCCTTTTTCAAATTTAAAATTAAATCACAAATTAATTAACATGCGTTGACCAATTAATGAGGCATTTAAAAATCCAATTAAATGTGATATTTGACTTTGCATTTAATAAGGGGGGTGCGGGTGTGTTACACAAAATTAATGGGGTTTTTCCAACTTAATTGGAGGTTTGAGGAAGTTGAATAGGTGGGGCTCGTGTGGGGCCTTCCTCACTAATATCCTATCAAGAGGGGTTAGGATTTAGTGGGTCCCACCTCAACTTCCATACGTCGCTTTAAACTACCTAGAAAATAAAATAAAAATTATTGAACAAATTTTATTTTATTATTTAGTTGACCCATTTTTTAAATAACCACACCCAAGAAAACACAACTCTAGAAATGTTGTTCGTAAGAAATTATAGGTGTTGTGGTTTCATCGGTGCCCTCAGATTTCGATTATGAGCATCCGTTCAATGTTTAAAATACCCACTCGTTCGTTCACTGAACGTACCTGAGAAATACTTCGAAAAATGATTCCGGGCACACCGGGTCTCGGAATCAAGTGCCGTTAGAAAATGCGTACTCGTAAAATCCTAAAGAAAATTAATCAAAAAAATTTCCATTGAAATTTAATGATCTTTACATTACTCTCATCTCAGGGCTTTACATCCACGAAAATATACATCATATACTAGGAAAACAAATGAGGGTACTGGACACGCATCTGATCCTCCCTCTCCCAAGTGCTCTCCTAGAGGTTCCCGTACTGCCATCTGATTCGCACTAGAGGAATCAACCACCCACGTAGGACCCAATCCTGTCAATCCTCAATCTCCACCAGGACCTCCACAAAATTCACCCCATCTCCAATGATATGCATCGGGTCGTGCACCTCATGAAAATGAGGTTTATGGGTCAAGCGGTAAACCACCTAGTCTACCCTATTGAGGACCTAGAAGGGTCTGATGAAGGTCGGAGATAATTTTCCACAATGGATAAAACTCCGTAATCCATGTCGAGGTGAGAACCATATGAAAACGTGGTCGAAATACTCAAACTCTAGTGGTCTCCGCCTCCTGTCAACACAAGACGTTTGTCGGCTCTAAGCTGTCCTCATCCGCGCTTAGACGACCATGACCTTCTCTGGTCCTACAAGAGCTGTTAAGATTTCATCATTGCCGAAAAGAGAAATCTGGTCTCATCCCCTGGATAAACCACATTCCTTTCCTAATACAGTCAATCCAAACATGGATGATACTAATACATACCAAGGATGACGTCGTAAGGCCTCGACGCTACTACCAAGAGATCCAACCGTTACTCTCGCCTCTAAGGGTTGAGTCACACTGTCGGCATCAGTGTGTGGTCACTGGGTCTCCTCCCGTAGGTATCTCAAAAGTGAGGGTCAAGTCAACAATTTTAAACCGGAAACTCTCAATAACAACACAAAGAGAGGATAGGAAAGTAAATTCCAAAAAGAAATGTCTTTTATTACTGAATCTCAAAGTACAAAGACACAAAGTATCCACAAAAAAACAACAACAAAGTGGAAGGAATTGCCTTATAATGTAAACAAACACAAGAGAGTAAGCCAACAAAAGTAACCACTAAGTAAAACTGGGTACAATAGTAAGTGCGGAAAGTAAATGGTCCAGAATACAAACCCAAACTGAAATTAAAGTACTAATGGAAAGGAAGTACAACAACTGAAATTAAAGCAGAAATGTCGAGCTGTCCACTAGAAGTCCCACGTGAAGGGTGGGTACAGAGAGCCACCTCAGCTCCTCGGGTCCAGCCATCCGCTCTGTGTACGTCCCGCCCAGTGGTCCACCTTAGGGTACCAACCTGTTCACAAGTCTCAACCCTGATCAGCGCTATCCATCATTTGCATCCAACACAATGTAGTGCGGGCATAACCCATGCAAGAGTGAGTATACGCTACTCAGTAGGGATCCCGAGACCCTCGAAGGTCTCCCAGAATCCACAAAATATAATCCGCAATGGAAAGAAACAATCACGAAGTATCATTCAACAATACTTAGGTATAGGCCCATACATATACCTATGTAATCAATTCTAGTTCATCTCCAACATCCGAGCCCAAGTTCGATCACATCCACATAGGATAGTATAACCCAATCCACATAGGAAAGCACAACACAATCCACATAGAAAATCAAGTCAATCATATCGAAGATAATGATTGAATGTCAAGACTCAGCAAACACATGTATACTTCTTTGTAAGGTGATAGAGATGATCAGATGTAGTCACTGATTGATCTAAGCTGGGACCCACATAAGATACAAAACCAAATAAGCTGTCAGACCCATATAGGATACATACCAGATACTCTTCCAGACCCACATAGGATACAAGAAAAGAGTCAAACACAACCAGACCCACATAGGATACAAGAACAGTAGTACTTCCAGACCCACGTAGGATACATGAACAGTGCTCATTGTCGTCGAACCCATAGAGGATTTCAGTACGGTCTCCATTATTGCCGAACCCACAAAGGATTATAGTGCAATATTTATTGCCACCGAACCCATAGAGGATTTCAGTGCAGTCGTCGTCACTACCAAACCCGCAAAGGATTTCAGTGCAGTCATCATCGTCGTCGTAGTCGCAGCTCTAGGGTTCCCACACACAACATGCTCGTTTCCAGGAGGGTTTGCTCCCTGAGCCAAGGGGGTCGATACATCAAATGACATGTAGTCCGTAGTTGATGTATCCAAAATTTCCACCTCGTCGATAGGTAATCAACATGATAGATGGCACGTCAATCGGACGCCCAGACTGAGAGTTAATGGCTTTTTCTTTCTAGGGGAACGGTTGGTTTTTAAGTAAAAACCAACCCGACCGTACTCCAACTCCGTCCAAAACTTGAACGGAGTAATCCAAAAGTTCTATCTCACTATGAGGAATCCAAAAATGTTGACGGAACATCAACTGGACATCTGGAGCTCAAGTTATAAACGTTTCTGCTTTGAGGGCCAGGTTGGTTTCATGTTTGAACCAACCCGGATATACCCAATGTTCTCATAAACCTTCAGTGTAGTACCCCGAAACGACCGTCTCGATCCAAGGATCACAACGAAACTGACAGTCCGTCGATCGGGGGTCCGTAGACCATGTTATAGGAAAAAGACCGTAAGTGGTCTGGAAATGGGGGGTCTGGGCCCGGTCCGACCCGGCCCACCCCCTGGGTCTGCCCGAACCGGGTCGACCCAACCCGAGTCCGGGTCCGACCGGGCTGGGCACGGCCTAGACCAGCTGGGCGCGACCCCGTCTGGTCAGCGCAACACAACCTAGCCCGGCCGGGTGGCACGCTGGCTCGGCCAGCAGCCGAGTATGGGGGGACGCGGTCCCCCCCTCCCCATGTGCTCCACGGACACGGTGGGTGCCACATCCTCCACGAGATCCCGTGCAGCTACGAGATCCCGGTCACCTTCTGCCGCGTCTTCATCCACGGCAGTTCCTCCTGGCGGTGCGTCGGGACGCCGCCGCCTCTGGGTGACCGGCATGTGATGTCTCGGGCCACCGTAGCTGCTCTGGTGGTCCGTTTGTGCTCCCGTCTGCGCCTGGGGTCATCTCGTGACCCGTAGATTACTGTGACGGCCTCCAATTGCTCAACGGTACCGTTTCATAATCACCCAATGTTTCGCACATCAAGAATAGAGGATCGGTGGGTTCAGACTCGTTTGTTGGTCCACACCAGCCGCGTTAGTGGTTCAAATGACTTCCAACAATTAAAACACATGACGAGGATATATTCACATAAGATAGATTAAACCAAACCTCCTACCTTAATGAAGTCGTCGGATGAGGTTCATTGTGAAGAAAGAAGTCGCAGAAGATGGCGTCATGGAAGAGGATTGTCAGTGTTGTGGTACACGGCGTCACGTCATCGATCTCCGAGGAACTTGTGTTCTTCTTCATCTTTTGTCGGAGGTCGGCATTCTTCGTTGTTCTTCGCGTTCTTCAATGGAGAAGAACATTCTTCAAAACTGGAGTAATTTCTCCCCAAATCTTCTTGCACAACACATAATCAATAATAATATAAGGCTTTTCCTTATTTTATTACTCATGCCATCCCTTTTTGAAATTAAAAATTAAATCATGATTTAATTAACTTGTGTTTACCAATTAATGAGGCGTTTAACAATCCAATTAAACACGAGAGTTGACTTGGAATTTAATATGGTGGGTGTGGGTGTGTTACACAAAATTAATGGGGATTTTCCAACTTAATGGGAGTTTTGAGGAAGTTGAATAGTTGGGGCTCGTGTGGGGACCACCTCACTAATATCCTATCAAGAGGGGTTAGGATTCAGTGGGTCCCACCTCAACATCCATATGTGGGTTTAAACTACATAGAAAATTAAATAAAAATTGTTGAACAAATTTTATTTTATTCATTAGTTAACCCATTTTTTTAATAACAACACCCGAGAAAACGAAACTCCTAAAAATGTATTCCTATGCAATTACCAGCACTACTATTTCATTAGTACCCTCAGATTTCGATTTCGAGCACCGGTTCAAAAGTTAGAAAAATCTGCTTGTTAGTTCACTAGATATACCCGAGAAAAACTTCAGAAAATGTTTCCGGGCACACGAGGCCTCGGAATCAGGTGCCGTCAGAAATTGCGTACTTGTAAAATCCCAAAAAATAATTTATATTTTTTAATATCACTTAATAGATAAATACCAAATCTAATTTCATTAATTAATAACCTGAAATCCTTAATCTCACTTATAGTTCCCATTTGAATGGAATTTTTATTGAATAAACAAGATAATCTATATAACATAAATATAAAACCACTAAAAATATTAGTAGGTAAATAAAAAATCACTTCAGATTACAAACATTAATGTAATTTTTTTATATACTCAATTCCATATAGAGATGATTAATTAGATAATAATTGTTTCATTTCAAATATTTTTTCACTCCTTCACTACATAATTTCAATGAAATAAAAATCTAATGGATTATATATTCATATTATAGTTGAAATGTATTAATCCTTCTCATAAATGTGAAGAAATCATAAAACTAGATGTATAACTCTATAACACCAAGTTTTTTTATCTATATGATAATTAACATTATCATTATCTAATTATAATCCTAGATCTCAAGTATATCCAAGTAATATTATTGACATAAAATTCCTGTAATATAAATATTATTTATATACCAATCAAAATGTTCTTATCAAAATCATATAAAATTCACTAAAGTGAATTACCATCCATATAATTTCATCATTTTTATCACAAAATAGTTTAATAATTATGATTCCAAATCAATTTCATCAATCATAAACCTCTATGAAATTAATCACTATTTTCTCTAGTTTTCCAATATATTATCACACCTAAATTTGCATCAATAAAGGCACTAAAGTTCTACTTCAGAAGCCATAATAAAGTTGGTATTTACATGTTTGGAATAATTCTAACACCCAATAATTTCATTCATAAAGGATGATAGTATATATGGAACCCAAACCTTCATAAAAAAGGTTGATGGTCTTGAATACATATAATTGACCATAGTCAGATTAGTCCTGACTGATAAATTAAACATAATAAAATAAGAGAGACATCAATATCATATATCATAATCACTAAAAACTATTAATCATTATCTCCTAAAGATGTTAAAAAATTATACATAATAAACATGATAATAATAATTCAATTTTTTATCTATATACTCTTTAAGGTTTTGAATATCACAAGTCTACACTATACCTTTATAAAAATAACATAAACCCTTTTTAAAAAAATACCTACTTCCTAAACATGTTTTTTCACAACCAACCTCAGGTAGTATTCCTATAATTTTAATATTAAGAATCATTATACTATATACATATACATTAGATAGTTTCACACCCCTGTTAACCATTTAGAAATCTCTTCAAAATTGAATTTATGATTAACAAATTCTTGTTATAGGAAAATGGTCCACCGAAATCTTATATCTGTGAATTACACTACGTATCTCAAAAAAAAATATTATATGTCTTATCATCACAACATATTTAAGTAATATGAAATAATATATATATATATATATAATGGTAATAGGAAAGGTCACTCAAACTATGGACTGTAAATATTAATCATATCACAATCAACCACATGTAAAACTCTAATTGATTCAAATTCAGTGATACAAACATTAAACTACATGTAGAAGTCCATGATATTTGGAATTACATATTAGCATGATTTCTAAAAAATAACCTAATTCATAATAATAAAGTTTAGAGAAACATAATTATATGATGACATCTCTCTGCATGAATGTATGAAATTTGAAATAAAACTAAATTTTGGAGAAAAAGGGAAGGGATCCATATCAATTTTTTAATTGTTTTGAACTAGATGTATTTTGAACATATGATCGGGAAATATAATGCAAAAATTATTCAATTGATCACATATGAAAAATTTACTTATGACTATCATAAAATAAAGAATACCTCATTCATTCATGGTATCCAAACATACTCTACCTAGTTTCAAATTATTCTATATTGAAGGAACCACATGATGAACCTTATAAATCATCCATACACACACACCATAATAGCGTATTTTATTTTTCATAAACATGTTTTTTCATAAAGAATATATTTTTATGATATATGTACCATTATCATTAGAAAAATAACTTTATCAAAGAGGAGGAAGTAACCTGGTGTAATTTTTCTCTCTTGTTTCTCTCTATAAAATTTTATAGAAGTCATGGGAGGATACAGATTATTGGAAATTATATAAATAAAAATTCATGGGGCTTCAATAAATTTATACAAAGGGGATTATGTTTTTTTAGCATATTAAGATCATTTAAGAAGAATAATCCTTAAGCCTGACCCAAAATATCATTTATGACCTTATTAACTTATAATAAATGTATCATTTATTTAACTAGACACATGAAATAATTTCGCATATCAAGTGAAGATATATGTACCACAAAATTAGGACGTTTCACTCAAATATTAATAATAAAACATGTGTAATTAATATTCATTAAAAAACTATATTCTTAGATAAACGTATTTAATACAGACTAAATTATGAATAAATTGATCAATATATTTAATTATCATTATTTTAATATTTAATAACATAAAATTGAATTTATTTATTAATTGAATTGTGATCATTCAAGATCAGCTTTTATCTCACTGATTATTTGGGAATCACTTAATCAAAAACTGAAATTCACTAAAATTGTTGAAACTTATCATTTCACATTGTCAGTGAAACTATTGTACCTTATATAGATAGTGTTTTATGTTTCTCATAGACTAAGAGGTGTGTCTAAAAAACCATGGCCCCTAAATAGGTTAATATTTTTTTCATATCTATAAAAACCCCATATTAACTATTACTTTTTATTATATTGTCTTCATATTACATTATATCATAAATATGGATGTATATTTTGTTTAACTCTCATATATTTTTTCATTTATCATTATTTGACCATACTTGATTCACTTTTTTTCATCTGTGATGGACATGAATTTATTCAAGGCTCTAACATCCTAGTCGAAGTCCTAGATATATCATATTACTGTATAGAGATGTTATAAATATAGTCTTGATCATTCAATCAATTTCATAATTTTCATTAGACACTAGATGATAGAAACCAACTAAAGAGATAAAATGTAATGTGTTTCATTGTGTATCAATGTATATAATCATTTACATGTATTTAAAATTATCTAACATTAAGATATTAATACACATGCTTATATGTAATAATGTCCAGAAACACCCATAATATGTGGTGTTATAATTGGATAGATATTTCTAATGCTCTGCAATACTCACGATCCAAAATAGTGAACTTCATGATTAGAATTCTCAATGACTACACTACAAGAAATAACATCATTTGTGACATCTTATTAGAATAAGTTTCAAAAAAACACAACTTATTAAAAACCCAAGGCTCTTACAAGCTCAACCAATATTATTAGTGATAGTTAAGTACAATCACCATGTAATAAAGTATTAGTTTCTATTATTTGAAAACCCAAAACATTTATTTTTGTATCAATAGTAATTTAAAAAAAATTATTTAAACCCATTTATCGCAGTTACACCACCTCTCCTTCTATTTTTTTCACATGAATTCTTATGGTCCTCCATCCCTTTTAAAAACAACCCCACCATTTCATCCCCTACCCCCTACTTCCATCCCAGGAACCACCCATCCACTTTCCCTTTTACGTATAAACCCATATCCAATTTCCCAATCTCATCCTACCATTACATTAAAAAAACTATTTATTCAAAGTGGGATATCCTTCTATATCATATGTCACATGAACCTATTACCCTTTTATGTGAATTTATTCCAGGTACAAGGACTGTTTATGATATATATACTCTCACATTTTCATTATTATTATCTGATTTTAACAACCTCCAATGGATTTATAGATGAAATTAAAATTATGAATATGTCTTGTTAGAATATAAATGTTTGGATTTATAATGAATTGGGGATTTCATGATTTATCTTGTTGGGATATATATAAATTCTAAATTTATTATAAATTTTATTGATTATATAAAATATTGATAATTTTTACTAGATTAATATGGTAATTATTATTTTTTAGTTTCATTTTGAAATTGTTTTTTTGATGCAATTATAAATTATATTTTATTTTTTGTAGTTTATTTGATAATGCACTATAGAAAAGTAATTATTTTATTATTTCATGTATATTTTTGTAAATGTTATTCAATATATTTATATCATAAAATATTAAATTATAAAATCAATTGATTTTAGTTTTATTATATTTGATAAATTTCTCATAATTGTGTATTATAAATTATTATATATTAATCTTTTATATGTAATATTTTTATCATGAGTATTTTTAATGAGGGTGTGTTATATTTTTTATAGTGATATTTATTATAAAGGAAAATATATATTAAATCAGGATTACATTAACCAGAATAAATCTCACTATATTACGGGATTGGAGGTGTTTTTTGAATTTTGAATTGTAAATTAATTTGGAGATAGAAAAATAAGATGCCTACATTATGATTATAATTTCAGAAGACATTTTGAAATACATTTTGTTTTTGGAACATTAAATTGTAAAAATTTTCTATTATATATGTTAGATATATTTTTCTTGGGGAATTGATGATTACATAAATCTTGATGTCATTACATCAATTAAATAAACAAACTACTGGCCTAATAGATAAGAATGAAATTAAAAACATGATTAATTATTCATTGGCACTAAGCATAACATAATAAATATTGTGTCATAGTAATGGTATAAATTTTAATTTTTTATAGGTTAATTCAATAGAGAAGTGGGTTGATCAATCAATACTATATTAGGAATTTGTGGATGATCGTAGATGGGATTTTTAAGATTGATATTCAAAATAAAAAAATCCCTTCTTCTGATGTTTTACCATATCAAGTGATTATGTGTAATTAAAAATAATGAAATGTTGGTGATATTGGTGTTCTTAAATGATTCATTTATTGAATATATGATTCAGGATTTAGTTTACAAGATGATTAAAGTTATTAAAAATATTTGTCTAAATTACACAAGGATACATGCATGTCCCAATGGCTTGTTGTTTTATCATGGGGATGATTTCGATAGATATGGTTGTAAAAGATGTCATATATCAATATAAAAGTCGAGGAATAATGATAAAATTTCAAATTAATAGACTTAAAATAATAATATAAATAAAACCAATATAAAGTTTCTATATTACATTAAATTAAAATAATGATTGTATGGATTTTTTTTTCATTTAAAAGCAGAAAGAAAATGAAGTGTTATTTCATGTACACTAATAATGATATGTTTACACGTCATCCTAGAGATATTAAATCATAGAAATCATTTTATTATTCTAAAAAATTATATTTATATCCTAGTAATGTGTGTTTTTTATTTTATAATAATGTATTTAATATATTCAGGACTCTATGAAAAAACTATAATATATTGATAATTATTTTTCTCTCTTAAAATCTTCTTAAGAGGATTTGTTTGTAAAAAAATATTTTATTTTTTTAATGATCATTCCAATAAAAAAATTCTTGGAAATGGAATCAATATATATCTCCAACCTCTAATAATATAATTTCATGAGTTATGGTAAAATGGTGTAGATACATATGATACATAGAAGACAAAAATAATCAAAATAGGTGTTTCTCTGATATGGAAGATTATTGATATCTTATGATTAGTAAAAAATATATTTTGAACACTCACACTGACCAGACATGTCCAATATGTAAATTTCAATTCAACCCTAGAATACTACGATATTGAATAAACAATTGTTTCATTTTTCACCATATATTCTTTTATGTATCTCAGATAATATCAGTTTAATAAGTCCTGAATCGATGCATGAAATTATTGGAGGCCTCCACCAAAATTGTTATTAGGTTCAAATTTCATATCAAAATTTTTAATTTTTGATTAAAAATTTAGTAAAATATCTGAGATAATGATTTATTGGAAAATATTTACATGTCATTAGATGTAGTTGGTGAAAAAATTGAAGAAACATAATATTTTTTTCAAACCACCTTATTGATAATTTCAACTGTTACCTCGTAATTAATATTTTATAAACATTAAAATGTATATATGTGAAATTTCTATTCTTATAACATTGAATGATTTGGTAAAATATAATTATAATCATAATTATCATAAGGTCATTGATGAAATATATATACATCATGATCTATTTCAAAATGATAATATAACGTCTTTTGATGTAGTTTTTTCATTGAATATTTTATAAATGTATTTTTCCATTAAAGAATGAAAATTGTGATAGAACCTCGTTGATATTAAATTTACACATAAATAAGAATTTACTAAAAAAATTATATATTAAATAGTATTAAAAGTGACAAATTACATAATTTAATATAGATATTTATACATTTTTTATACTATAAACTGCAACATGAATAAATAATAGTAGTTGTAATTTAGTTTTTCAGAATCTCTAAATAGATTTCTATGAAAAAATTAAAACCCAATAAGAATTAAAAACAACAAGAAATGTTTTTAATGTTTTCTTAATTTGGATATTATATTCCCTCTATCAATTTTCACTATGATTTTTCATCTAACTATGAATTTTCTTTATGATGTTTATGTTAGATGGATCAGTGGTTATTGTTGGATCTATATCATAGGGTGGTATTTTCATCTTACTTATAAATCATTTCAACATTAAAATTTTCATAGTCATTAAATATACATTTTATTATGTTATGTTAATTTTTCTTATTATGTATTTAGATTATTTGATGTCTTTTTTTGAGAAACAAATATCAACCACATGGCTTTATTTCGGATGTTTATTTGAAGTTGGACACTAATGTATAAAAAGATAATAAAATCAATTAAATAATACATTATTTATTGTTTTTCACAAATTTAAATATCATATTAATATTTAAATTAATATTATTTTAATAAATATATCTTATGTATCTAAAAATATTAAATATATATATATATATCATTATTATTAGTAATCGATCTATAATGCTTGATGGTTTGATATATTTGGAATGAGGACCTTGGAGGAAATGTGTGATATTTTATTATTTTAATATTAATGGTTCCATGGGTTATATATTTTTTCATGATAAATGTTTTAAAACACAAAATAGTGTAATTTTCAAATAATTATCATGGTTGATATTCTATAAAATGTTGATTTTCATTATCAAATTAAATTATCATATTCAAATTTTAATTTCTGTTATTAAAATTCAAAACAGTCTATATCTATTTGGGAATAAGGAATTAGTATATACAATTTAATTTTTTTATTTATCTATATTGATAAATATAAGTGAAAATATATAAAATGATCCATATATTTTTTGATTCAAATGCTAAAATTGTCGGAAATTTGGATAATAGAGTCGACAATGGGGGAGTGTTGCAGTGCATGTCAAACCAAGAGAAATGGATGATATGAGTGACAATGCTGAATATTTTTTTATGAAAATTATCTCTATCAACAACAAGAATAATGATCTACCTATCATTGATGACATTTAAGTACTTTTTATTTTAATGGAGGGCGACGATGATGAAATCAAGATAATGATAGAGGATTAAAATAAATTGTTCATTAATGAATCAATTTATTGTATTCTTAGTAATCCAACAACATATATATATATTTTATACAAGATAAGTCAATTAATGTAATCATTATACATAATTTTAAAAATATTTTCTATTTTTTATATCGTATAACAGGTTATAAAATATTTTATATTCTTTTTTTCATGAAGGTATTCTAAAAATACGATTTGTTGATAACATGAAGAATTTAACAAATCTTATGTCATCAATAACATATTATATTCTCTCACCTTAATTAGGTATGCTCCTTAGTTTCATTATATCTAGATACTATTTTTCTTAATTGAATCTAATAAATTTAAAAATAATATTTAATCGGACCACTCCTCAACAAAATTTCTCTCATAACACCCTAATAAAAGATTTTTCTAATTTAATCTACCCATGGATCAATAACCTATAAGGTTTTACATACCACATTATATAGCCCCATAATCAACAACAAAATTCTAATTCCCACTCTAAACATCCTATTACAACTTGAAACTAAAAACTATATGATATATTTAAACTTACATTACAAAACATAGGATAATATTCCATTATAATATCTCAATTCCAAATCCAACAATCAAGTTTAGGTATTTGTAACAAATTATAATAAAAAAATTCAATATATTTGGTCACAATTTACATAGGTATAATAATATTTCACAAAATGGTTTTATATCTACCAATAGTGAATTTTAATTTATGATTATAAATATGTATTCATCAAAATACAATCCTATGTTATTTTTTACAAAATTCCACTGTATTGGTGTATTTTTATTCTAGGATGTTAGGGGGATGATATGGTTTTTATTTAGAGTGGTCATAGACTGATAATATGGCTTCAAAATTACAATTACGAGGGTATTATTGAATGACAATGATTGGTATTCAAATTTTAATGTGAAACATGTTTTTCAATTTTATATATATGGCATTGTTATACATGGTGTGAGAGGATTGTACCAGTAGATATAGGGGAATTTATCTTATGATATGATGACCATTTATATAATATATAATTATTACAGTAACCTTATAATCACTTAGAAGAAGTATATATTTTTATAATAAAAAATATAAGTCAAAGTAAATATTTATAGTATAATTTGTTTTATATTTCATTCAAATGTATGTCTAATTATTTTTCATATCTATTTCAGGGAAGGATTAAGGGAACTCCCCCTAATATTTCAACCATGATATAGGTGGTACTAAATCCGTTACATTTATATTATTACGTTTATATTATTAATTTTATTTTTCTCAATTTATTTTTTGTACATAATATTTTATGAAAACTAATATAATTTTAAATTCTATTTAATATTGGAATCAGATGTGTCGAAGGCTATTAGTCAATATGAACATGTGTATTCTAGAGATTCTAGGGGAATTCAGCCTAAATTTTTGGGATAGTGTTGATATTGGATCCCTCTATTCATGAATTGTATATTTTCTTTTAAAACATGTGTATTCTTCCTTTCTAGTATTTCACTAATTAAAATATATTTATATTTTTATATTTTTTTTATTATATTATGTTTATAATTTTAAAATCATTTTTATTAATCTTTTTTAAGTTAAAAAATAAATATGTTATAGATATATATTCACATTAAATTGATGTTAGTAGTGTATATATATATCTCTTATTTCTTGTTAAAATTTTATATTTTATAAAAATAGGTTTAAACACCATGAAATAAAAAAGTGTTCCAATTTATTCATCATCGGTTTTAACCGCCACTACCTATTGCTAAACCATCGCCAATTTATGACATGCACTATTAAACCATCATGAAATATTTTCATGTTGGTTAAAAGGGATGTTAATATATTAAAATAAATATAATTGAGATAACCCCAAGAAAATATTTCCACAACATTTATAACTATAACTACATATAATAAAACTACAAAAAATATAAATTTACACATTAATTATAGCACTGATTTAATTATTCATAACTGTTATCCAAGACCAAAATTTGTAAAAAAAAACTACTTTTAATTAATATTTCAATCATTATACCATAGTGCTTTGATAAAATTAACAGAACCAATTGTTATCCATTTAAACTAATTCAAGAATACATTTCACATGTAGTGTTATGATCCCCGAAAAAGTGAATGTGATAAATCATCATTATACCATTTTATTTTTTAATATATATTATAGGTAATATGTTTAATATTAATCTAGTGTTTTCATAGGGTTCTCATTATATATATGTTCTTCAACAAATATTTTATACAACATGTAATATATGTGCATTAACATATCTATTAATTAAATAAGATGTGTTATTCTCATGGTAAATATAAATTATGCATACATCATACTCTCTTCCATACATAGTAATAATAATTTTAATCTTTTGGTTAGGTAAAGATAAAAATATAATAAAACCCGTAATTTAAGTAGAGTTATTTACCTATATCACTACTATAATAATACAATAATATAAATCATAAAAAATATACATCCTATGTAAAATACCATGATCTAGGAAAAGAATACACATTTATACTACTTATTTCACTGAATTAGAATATGATATATGCTCATATTCTATGAAATTGATGACCACTATCTATAATTATCTTTTGATTCTCATTTACATTTCTTATCTCTAATTTTAGATCATATTGATCTATTTGGAGGGTAGTTATTATACACCATTTATTACATTCTTTTATTATTCTATATGTACCATAAACATGTGCCTTATGCTTTTTATGTACTATTTCAGTATTATAATTACAAATCAATGGAATTATCATGGATTTTTTTATATTTTTTACCACTAGTTAATGATAAGAAATATAAATTATTATATATAATATAGAATATGTGATAATTCCATCACTAATGAAGATGTAGTTTTATTTATTTTCTTAATCTCCGCATATTTTTTCTGAGACGTCACCATGGAATCATTTATGACATGTGAGATTTTCAAAAAATATCCCCCAATTTCTTCATGTTTTATTTTTCAATACATTTTAAATTTATCAATTTAGAATTAGTCCCAGGAACCCATACGTCGATCTTAGGAAATCATGTTCCCTGATCGTGGGATGTTACTTTAAGTCACCATGGGGATATATTTTCAAAAAACCATAAAGGAAAAATTAAATAACTCTTTTTCATTATGTTATCAATATATATCACTTGTAAAACTATAATTCTCCTACTAAAATATTTTATACTCATTTAAAAATAATCATTCCATTATTTAACATTTTCGATGATATTTTAATGTTTCTTTGATTATTTTTCAATATATTGATGAATTTTATGTCAGAAACCCTTATAGGTATATTTTATAAGATATTTTTATAGTTTCCAATTACAAATATTCTTTTTATATTAAACAATAAAATATAGGAATGTAATGAACCAACCGTGGTGGACCTAACATGTCACCCAAGATGGCCCTCTAAAAGGACTAAATCATTCTCCAAATCACTATTTGATGGAAACACACACTTGGGTATCAAGCCATAAAAAATGATAATGATTTCACCCTAAAAACAACACAAAACTTCTCTTATATAAGAATATAAAGGTAGAAAACTATATTGTGTCATGGAAGATGAAGTATGAAACCAAGAGACAGAACATAAAAATCCAAAAGGCTAATCCAAGAAACAACATAAATCAAAGTCCAAAACTATGTCTCTATGTGACCATCTTCCAAAACTGTATCAAACTGGATTGATTTGAAATTGAATAAAATAGGTTATAATAATATGTGATAACAATCCCTTTATCAAGATCCTTCAAAACTATGTATGCGTACACCTAAATTATTATGCATTGTGTGAGGGAAACACCTAGTAGGATATATCCATGAATATATACAAATACTATAAAAATGAAACCTTTAGTTGTAGATTCAATACAAAATAGGTGTCATCATGAATTTTATTTGAAATCATTTATCATAAAACAACCTTTTGTTATCCTTTAAAAAATCCATATTAAATTTTGTAAGAATATGGAAATAAATATGAATTATAACATAGGGAAAATGGATCAAGATCCATCTTATCTCAAAAAATAAAAATTTAAAATTTTAAGGCATGAAACAACAAAATCATGAATAAAACTACGAATAATTTTACCCATGACTATGAGAACAAATAAGTAGGGAACACAAGTAATAGTATGTTGATATAATGTGAATCCAGTTTATATTGATTCCTTCGACAATATATCAGTAGCATAACCATAACCCCTAGTGGATACACACTTACAATGGTTTTCATATGTACATAACCTAATGCACACGATGTCCCCATGCCACATGTTTTCTCACAATGTTCATGTAAATCATGCCCATAATTTTATCAAAAACTTTTACAAGTATTTAATTAATGCTCCCATTCATGAATAACCATTCTAGAGTCAATACCATATTTTACGGATTTCATCAAACAGATGATGTGTATAAAAATATTTTTAAATAAAACCCTTTTTAAACCATTTTTCGTTCCATTATAGATGAAACTATATAAATTATAATTTATTGATATCAATACAAAAAATTATATAATCGAAACCAAAGGAAAACAAAAAAAATTATAATTTGTTCAATGAGAAATAAATACTATCTAGAGACACCTATCTCTCTAATGGATTAAATATAGTCTCCTTCAAAAAAATTAATTGTAAATGAATAGATTTAATCTCAAAAGACTAGATTGGTATGAAAAATAATTAATTCATCACCCATAACCTTAAATTTTATTGTCAAGCCACATTAGGGTTTTGAAAAGTTAATTAGAATAGATAATGAGGGTAGACCTAGAGAAAAGACAACAAGTCAAGTGGATATTCTCACATAACTTGATGATATACACCAAAATCGATAGAGAACTTCCAATATAAAAAGGGGATAACTTTATTGATTGCCAAGGAAAGTATGGGAAAAACTAATGGGTGAATAGGGAATCATTTGGGTTAAAAACTACTAATAGTGTCTGGGTATTTTTCTTATTTTATAAAACTCATACGAGTCACTTAGTTTTGATTCACAGTTATAAAATCAAAAAACTAACCATATATTCAATACTAACCCTTAAAAACAAAAGGGTGTGGTTACCTAGGTATATTCACATAGTTAGAAAAATAATGTGAAATCTGTGATGTTTACACTATATCCAAACCAATCATTTCACATGGTATTCCTATAACTCATTATTAGTTACAAAAACCATTCCAAAATTATTCAATTTTCATTTGAATGGAGAAATTAATATTTCATGATTATCTCACAGTTAATACAAACTTTTCAAAATCCATGTAATTCCCTGACCCTAGAAGCCCAGAGTTGGTGTATTATTATGTATCATTAGCAAGATCACAAAAGATTAAGTCTTTAAAGACCGATCAGTTTAGAATCCTTAGAAGTACTAGAATCATTTATAAGGTTTACATTACATAATAAAATGGAAAACTACAACAGATTTTTTTCCATAGACAACACTGAGATCCAATAGACTCTGCCTGCAAGTCATTCATAATATAATTCCTCACATCCTAGGATAAATAAAACATAGAAAGGGGTCAGCTCAGATTCGTAGTAAGGATAAAAATATAGCAGAAAATTTCATAAATAAGCATAAACATTTAAGGAAATTTATTGAACTAATATAAAATAGATTTCAACATAAACATCATCATAATATGGAAAATATAAATCAAAATACTGCCATTTACTTACTAATATGGATATTCTACTAGTAGAATAATAAAATGCAATATCAATAGCCACATTCATAATAATGGAATGCGTAATGACATACATTGATAACCAAATAGTCAAGGCCTTGTTCCAATACTACAAAAATGATTTTTTAACGGTCTTGTGCCAAGACAATAGTTTGTATCATGATACATACTGATGCTTCGAGGAGCTATAACGGGCTCCACCTGTCACTTTCTAAGTCTAATACATTCATCATATGAAATGGATTAAACATAACATAAACATTCATATTAAAGTTTTTATACGTAATTTCAATACATTATTCATAATCCATTAATGGTATAAAAATAACACATCACCATTAAAACATATCACAAAACCTTCAATACAATATGGAAGGTTTGTATCATCATAAATCAACTTCAAATAATCTTTAAATCCATCAAAGTATGTTGACATATATGAAATCCAAACAATATGAGAGAAATATATCTTTTTGAAATCCATGAAATTTAACATAATTATAAAAGAAAACAATTACATTAGAAATATTCTTATATACTTTTAATGGAAGCTTCAACTATTTTATAAAGGTGGAAAATAGAAGCACCCACTGAATAAGTTAAAAAAACATTCTTACCTTAATTTTGTAGAAAAGTTCATAAAGAATATTGTCTAGAAAATAATGGAATGATTCCTTTCTAAACATCTTATAAAAGTCAAATTAGGGTTTAAATGACATTAAACCCTAGTCTAGTAAAGAGTAAATTTTTTTTAAATACATTCTTAGAAACATTGATGTGGATGATAAATATGCCCCAGTAGATATTTACCTATAAACAACCTCAGATAATAAAGTGATTTTGAAATTAACCCTTAACATGTACTATTCCATGGTTGAGGGTTTGATTAGTTCTTAGTTAATTTAATCTTATTATTTAATTAACTTTTGAAACTAACTTACTGGTTTACAATAAATACAAACAATTGCGAGTTTAACTATCAAAGTAGATTCGAAAAAAAATTATATTTCAAAGTAATAGCAGCGGAATATGAAATAAATATATATAGTATGGATATAAACTTTAACAAAAAAAACAAAAAGGGGGTAACCAAGAGGTTCAGTCTCAAGCCGAGACTTAGTCCTCTCAAAAGTTTATAAAGATGATCCACACCCTGGATCGGGGTTCAACAGTTTACAACTGTCCAGGTCCAAGACCTCTACCACTGTTATTCTTGGGAAACAAAACAACAGCAACCAGCTATCCAGGTCACACACAACCTCTACCACTATCCACAGTGGGCAATGAAGTATAAAAAGGGTTTGCTGAGGATTTACAGATCCTCCAATTAGAGTACAGGAGTCAGTGTGTGTGTTTAATACAGAAGATAACACACACTGCTCCAAATGTAGAATAAATGAATCATAGAGAAGAGAAGTAGAGTTTAGAAATGGCTCTGGTGATTTCAGTGTAGCTCTGGACTCTTTTTGGATTTGATCAGAATAAATTCTGAGTCCTCTTCTCGTTTTTGTTTGAGAAGCAGAGTGTCGTTTGCTTCAGGTTCATAGGCAGTGAGATGTAGTTGATGAAGTTCTTCAATGTTCATTTGTATGCACAAAACTCTTCTTGAGTAGGCTTTGTGTATGAGGTTCTGTGTAATCTCTTGGTATGTATCTTCTATTCTTCTTGGTTCTTCCTCCTCTTTCTTGTATTTATGTCACGTGCTTCGAAGACAGAAAAAGATTACTTTTCGTAGGTACGAGGTATGGTTTCCTGACATCCGACAACCTTTATTAATTAATTGACAGAGCAATAAAATATACCTGATATAACCGTGGGTTAGATTAAATAATGATAAAGATAATGAAATTCAAACAGTTGTTTATGACTATCGATGAGTTCAAGTGATCGGTAGGTCATCAGCATCAGTGTGTCATTTGATCGGTGACACATTTGCATCGGTGTATCATTAGATCAGCATCAGTGAGTCATATTTTATCAGCATCGGTGAGTCTGATTGATCAGCATCGGTGAGTCTGATTGATCAGCATCAGCGAGTCTGATTGATCAGCATCGGTGAGTCATATTGATCAGCATTGGTGAGTCTGATTGATCAGCATCGGTGAGTCAGATTGATCAGCATCGGTGAGTCAGATTGATCAGCATCGGTGAGTCTGATTGATCAGCATTGGTGAGTCTGATTGATCAGCATCGGTGATTCAGATTGATCAGCATCGGTGAGTAATATTGATCAGCATCGGTGAGACCATTGTCTGATATTGTATCGGTGCGACCGTTTTCTGATATTGTATCTGTGCGAACGTTGTCCAATATTGGATCGGTGAGACCGTTGTCTTAATATTGGATCGGTGCGACCGTTGTCTTGATATTGGATCGGTGCGACCGTCGTCTTGATATTGGATCGGTGCGGCCGTTGTCTTGATATAGGATCGGTGCGACCGTTGTCTGTTTGATCCAGAAGACTGCCAAAATACTTGTAAATCAATAAAAACATAGATAAAAACATGATAGTAGATTCATTAATAGATGTGATTAAGTTTATGATAAATCCAACCGGATTAAATAATAGCGATTTGTGATTATTAAAACAACAATCATAGGAATGAATTCAACAATCTTCCAGAGGGCTCAGCAATCTCCCCCTTTTTGATAATCACAAATCCTAAAAAATAAAAACATAATGAGATATAAATCTCCCCCTGAAAGTAAATCTCCCTCATAGATATTAATCTCCCCCTTAGATATTGATCCCCCCCATATATATATATATATCATCCATATATATATCCTTCTCCCCCTTATATATATCCTTCTCCCCCTTTGTGATAATAAAAAAGAAGGGAAAAGAGACAAATATGAGAGTAAAAAAATAGCATAGAGAAGAGAGAGAAAAAAAAATATTTTATAAATTACAGAAAATGAAAACCAACACATAGTCCACCCGATCAAAAACAATACACAACTATTTCTGTGGATACAAAGGGGATTTGCCTTTGTCTTTGGGATCAATAGAGGGTAAGTTGGAGGACTTGGGGGAAGGCTGTTCGGGGCGAATCTGAAGAGGTGGGAGGAAAACTCTGGCAGGTGTAGGAGAAGGTGCTACGGAGGTTTGTTGTTGAGTAGCAGCAGTAGCTGGTTGAGAAGATGTCTGAGGAACTGGCCATATTTGAGAGAGTGCATGAGCAACAGAGAGCTGATTTGGAGCTACATCAGAGGCATGGAGAGAGTCAGCATTAGGAAGCACAATGGCAGTGGCTTGGGCATTCATATAAGTATTCAAAAGATTTATGAAATTCTAAATAACTTCTGCACCATACTGCATAGCCTTTTCGAAATCATCTTTGTTCTCTATGAACTGTTCCAAAGTAGGAGTAAAGTCTTGCAACTGACGAACTTGAGCCTTGAAATCTTGAGTGACTGGAGGTAGTTTTAGATTCTCTGCCAACACCATGAAATTTTCAGCCATCTCATGCTTTGTATAAATCTTTGAAAAGTAATGATCAACCTTTTCCTTGATCTCTTTCAGAGCTTGTTTGGCATATGCTGAATATACGGTTGCCATTTCATGACTGTGATCACAGTGCTCCTTCATTTTCATTAATGAATCCAGATCAAGAACTTGCCTAACAGTTGCTAACTCATCATGTACAACCTCCCTGAGAGCCTCAAGCTCATAGGTAGTGATTTTGGTTACTTTGGCAGTACTGGCTTTGCTAACTATTTGAGTTATCTTAGATTTCAATCTTCTCAAATCAGACTTGTTGAGATGTTCAATTAAATTCCTCAACACTTCCATCATACCAGAGATGGTTGATCTAAATTTGCTTGATAAAGATAATAAGCCAGTGTGGAGATCCTTCATAGTCTGGCTCATAGAGGCTATGTGCCTGCCAATAAGCTCACCAGTATTGGCCAGGTCGGGCATTACAGCATTCGATACTCTTTGTGAGAAAGCATCCAACGATGCATCAGAAACTTGTAGAGACACTTGAGTAAGGGTATTGGATATTTCTTCTCTGACTGTATCCCTCACAGAAGCCAGCAATTCAGTCTTAAACTTATCAAAACCATCTTGAGAGATTGCAGAACCAGGAAGATGAACATCTGTAGAAGCAACAACAGGAGCAGATCTTGCTACATTTGGTAGGCTCTTCTTCATAACTGCCATAGATTCTGACATTTCCTCTTCTTCTTCAGAATATTCTAAGCCCAAAACAGCAAAACCATGGTAGTCATCCCAAACAGCAGCACACATGGTATATTTCGGTTTCTCATAACTTGTGTTCCACTGAGTTCTGGTGATTCTCTCTTGCCAGTGGCATCTGTTCCTGGTACTATTTGATGTGTTTCTGTTAGAGGTACAACAAGACCATCTACAGGTCAGTTAACACCATCATCATAACCATCATCATCATCACCATCATCATCGCCATCATCATCACCATCATCATCACCATCATCATCACCTTTCTTATTATTACTCTTCTCATAGTCTTCACTAGTAGAAACCTTTGTGTCAGTATCTTGTTCATCACTATGAATTGGTTCAGATTTAGATAAGGCCAAAGGTGGACTAGCAGGTCCAAAAACTATTCTTTTCTTTGGACTCACTGTACCAGGATCACTCCTATCATCAGGAGGCCACACACTTATATCTTCTGTCTTAGCTTCTTCCATTCTTTGACCTTCGGTAGCTTTATTTTTTTCATCCTCTTCCTCATCATCAGAGTAAACTGGTCCCTCATTTGCTTTCAAACTAGGGTCTCTCAAACCCTTAGGCCTCTTTCATGATCTGTGGGATTGTAGGCTTCATACAGCTTGTCTTCATCAGCAACCCAACACTTCTTCCATGGATTCGAATTTATTTTCATCCTCATGCAGATCTCTTTGTTGAGACAGAAAGGATGATCTGTTTCAGCTATTTCATCATCTTCATCAACGCATTCTAGATTCTTGAGCATGGTAGAGATCATCTTGGAGTAAAATAAGGCAGTGGCTTTCTTGGACGGTTTTACCATTCCAGCTATGTGCACCATCACATATCTACACAAATTGATCTTCTCATGGGTTTTCATAAGAAAAAACAAAAAAACATCCCGGTACTTTACAGCAGCAAAACCTCCTCTCCTAGGGCAAAGTTGGTGCTGAATAAACTTGAAAAGAAGTCTGCATTCACCAACCAACTCTGAGGATGTGATTCTTCTCGAATCGTTGTTTCCAGTCAGAAGATCTAGAGCTAATTAATAAGAGAAGTAATCAGTGATCGGAGGAATATTCCTAGCATAATCCTCATACCGACCCTCATGGGGTACATTTAAGCATTCTGCCCACTGTTTAGATGAAAAGGATATTTTCTTTCCTTTTACGTCAGACGACATCTGGGCAGCCTCAACACCATCTAGAGTGATTTTCAGATTCATATAAAACTCATGTACCATCTTCGGGTAGTCTACTCGTGATTTGTCTGAAAACCAGTCTGTCCATCCTTGCGATTCAAGAACTTGCAGCAACAGTGACTTACTTGATAAAATCCGGACGGAACAAACTTCTCTTTCTATAGCAACAATCCGAGTTTCCAGGTTCGGATTTATTGATCGTTGAGAGGTACTACTCGACTCACCTCGAGCATGCTTTGGAGGTACAGGACTGTCTGATCCTTTTCTCGGTCTCTTTTGCTTAGCCATTTGAAGATTTTGGGGAAAGCTGGAGTTCGAAAGTTCGAGGTAGAGGAGAAGAGAAGTTGAAGGGTTCAGCCGGAAATGAAAGGTCAAAGGTTTAAGGAAGAGAAATAGGTGCGTATCATTTATTTTATCATTTAGGGTTCCCATAAAAAGGATAAAAGAAATTAATTAATTAATTACGACATAATAAAAAGTAATACAGAGAATCGTTTTGACAGACCGGTGTGACAGATCAGTTTCACAGATCAGTTTCACAGATCGGTTTCACAGATCGGATTCAGAGATCGGTTTCACAGACCAGTTTCATAGATCAGTTTCACAGATCGGTTTCATAGATCAGTTTCACAGATCGGTTTCCAAGATCGGTTTTACAGATCGGTTTCACAGATCGATTTCACAGATCGGTTTCACAAATCAGATTCACATATCAGTTTCACAGATCGGTTTCACAGATCGGTTTCACAGATCGATCATACACAACTCTTGTTTAATAAACATCATTCTTTCATAGCATAAAGCCTTTGTAAAGATATCGGCTAATTTATGTTCATAGTTAATAAATTTTAGAGAGATATCACCTTTCTGATAATGATCTCTTAGAAAATGATGTCTGACATCAATGTGATTAGTCCTAGAGTGAGACACAGGGTTCTTAGATATGTTAATTGCACTAGTATTGTCACAGTTAATTGAAACATGTTTAAAATCAAATCCATAGTCTAATAAAGTGTGTTTCATCCACAAAATCTGTGCATAGAAACTACCAGCAACGATGTATTCTGCTTCAGCAGTAGATAATGCAACTGAGTTCGGTTTCTTACTACACCATGATACTAGTGATTTTCCAAGTAGGTGACATGTTCTAGATGTGATTTTCCTATCCAACTTTCATCCAGCATTGTCAGCATCTGAATAACTAGTTAGGTAAAAAGATTGTCCTTTTGGATAAAACAAACCTATATTTACAGTATACTTAAGATATTTTAAAATCCTTTTAACAGCCAGTAAGTGTGACTCATTTGGATTAGCATGAAATCTGGCACACATACACACACAAAACATAATATCTGGTCCACTAGTAGTAAGATAAAGTAAGCTCCCAATCATACCTCTGTAATTGGTTTGATAAATTGGTTTCCCAGTTTCATCAGCATCCAATTTGCAGGTAGTACTCATGGGTATATCACATTCCTTAATACTATCCAAACCAAAATGTTTTAACAAATCCATTGTATATTTACTTTGATTTAGAATAATTCCATCATTAGTTTGAATTATTTTAAATCCAAGAAAGTACATAAGCTCTCCCATTAAGCTCATTTCAAACTCATTTTTCATAACCATTGAAAAATCAGTACATAATGAATTTTTAGAAGATCCAAAAATAATATCATCAACATAGATTTTTACTATTAAGACATATTTTGAAAACCTTTTTATAAATAGAGTGGGATCAGTTATTCCTTTTGTAAATCCTTTTGATATAAGAATGTTTGAAAGTCTTTCATACCAAGCTCTTGGAGCTTGTTTTAAACCATATAATGCTTTAGAATGTTTAAAAACATGATTTTGAAAATGAGGATTTGTGAACCCAGGTGGTTGTTCTACAAAAACATATTCAACAATAAAACCATTTAAAAAAGCACTTTTCACATCCATTTGATATAACTTGAAATTCAGATGTGATGCATAAGCAAGTAAGATCCTAATCGCCTCTAATCTAGCTACATGTGCAAAGGTTTCCTCATAGTCAATTCCTTATTCTTGATTGTAACCTTGTGCAACTAGCCTAGCTTTGTTTCTAATGATGTTTCCAGATTCATCTACTTTGTTTCTAAACACCCATTTTGTGCCTATGATTATAGTGTCCTTAGGTATTTCTACTAATTTCCAGACTTTGTTTCGTTCAAATCGATTTAATTCTTCTTGCATATCTATTAACCAAAATTCATCACTGATGGCATCATTGATATTCGTAGGTTCTAGCTGTGATAAGAAGGCTTGATGTTCAACCTGATTTCTAAGAGAATCTCTAGTCTGTGTCCCTCTATCAAGATCTCCTACAGCAGCATCTAAGGGATTATTTCTTAGAATCCTAGTTGATCTAGAAAAGGTAGGACTCGAGATTTCAGGTTCATCTACAGGTTGAGGTTCAACAGAAGCAGAGTCTAGACAATTTCCAGAGCTGGATGTTTTAACTTCAGGTCCACTGTTTTTATCATTGAGGTTCAAACCAGAGAGATCATATTCAAGATTTTCAAGATAGGTCTTAGGTTCATGTGGATCAGTTTCATCAACTTTGATATGAACAGATTATTCCACACATTTGGTTCTTTTATTGAGAACTCTCTAGGCTTTACTAGAAGTAGAGTAACCTAGGAAAATTCCTTCATCATTATTGGATGCAAACTTGTCAAGATTATCTTTAGTATTAATAATAAGGACTTTGCAACCAAAAAAATTGAAGTAGTTAAATTTAGGTTTCTTATGGTTCCATAACTCATAAGGGGTCCTCTTAAGAACAGGTCTAATCAAGACTCTATTAATAACATAGCAAGCAGTATTGACAGCTTCAGCCCAAAAATAAATAGGTAGGTCATAATCATTGAGCATAGTCCTAGAAATTTCTTGCAGGGTTCTATTCCTTCTTTCTACTACACCATTCTGTTGAGGTGTCCTAGGGGCAGAGAAATTGTGACTATAGCCACTGTGTGAGCAGTAAGATTCAAAATCATGATTTTCAAACTCACGGCCATGATCACTTCTCAGGGTCTTAATCTTATGTCCACTATGGTTCTCTACAGACTTGGAATATTTAACAAAGTAAGAACAAGCTTCACTTTTGTGAGCTAGAAAGTATACCCATGTATATCTAGAGAAGTCATCTACAAGAACATAGAAATAGTGCTTCCCATTTAAACTAGAAACTCTAGAAGGTCCAAATAAATCCATGTGAACCAACTCGAGAGGTTGAGAAGTTGACACTTCTTTCTTTGATTTGAAAGAAACTTTATGTTTCTTTCCCTTTTGGCAGGGATTACAAATTTTGTCTGCTGGAAATTCAAGTTTGGGTAGGTCTCTTACTAAGTTCTTCCTAGCAAGTTTTCTAAGTGAATGCACATTGCATGGTCCTAATCTTCTGTGCCAATGCCAAGAATCTTTTTGAAAAGCATTTAAACAAGTACTGTTTTGTTTAGATAAGGAATTTAAGTCGACAGCATAAACGTTTTCATTTATTAAAGCAGAAAACAGTAAATCATTTTTAGAATTAAAATGATTTCAAGAGTCATGTTCAAATTTAACATAAAAACTATCATCACATAACTGAGAGATACTTAATAAATTTTATTTAAGGCCGTCAACAAATAAAACATTAGAAATCAATACTGAGTTAGTGTTACCAATCTGGCCTAACCCAATGATTTTCCCTTTAGAATTGTCACCAAAGGTAACAAAACCTCCATCAACTCTGACTAAGGTTTTAAAGCATGGAAAGTCTCCCGACATATGTCTTGAACATACACTGTCCAAGTACCAGGTCTTTCTACAGGAGCTCTTTAAGCAGTTTTCATACAAAATAGATTTAAACAGGAAATGATTTTGGTACCCAGATTTTCTTGGGTCCCGACAGGTTAGCCAATAATACATTAGGTACCCATATTTGTCTAATGGGTCTTATATAATCTGTAGAATCACCATACATTGAAAGATAAACCTTATTAGATCCATAACAATGAATATAACTGGTTGGGGCGTATGAAGTTCCAGAGCTAGTTACATTCTGTCCAGATTTAGGAATAAATATATTCTGGGTCAACTGTCTCTGTCCAGGTTTGTAAACTATTCCAGCAGTGTATTTTGGTGAAACTTGTTTTCCTAGAATTTGAGTTAGAGTTTCCTTACCATTGGTAAATTTCTCTAAATCCTTTCAGAGTTGTTTATTAGATAATTTCAATTCATTGTTCTCCTTTAACAGTTGAGCATTTTTCTCTTTTTCAATAGTGAGTTCAGTTTTAACTGTAGTGGTGAGAGCATGTTGTTTCTTTAATGATTTTTATTTATCCTTAAGTTCATTACATGCCTCTTCTAACATATCACAATATTCAAGAAATTCCGATTTAGACATGTTAGCACATTCAGAATCATCTTCAGAATAATATGAATTAGAAGCAGGAGTTTATGAAGTTACCTCAGAAGTGTTTGTCATAAAACACATGTTTGCTTTATTTATGTGTTCTGTTTCGGAAACTTCAGATTCACTAGACTTGTCCTCAGAAGCACTCCAAGTAGCCTTCATGGCCTTTTTAAACTTATTGTCCTTGTATTCATACTTTTTCCTGTATTTCATCTTTGGACAGTCAGCTTTTATGTGTCCTTTCCTTTTACACTCATAACAGACAACTTCATCTGATTTATCAGATTTCTTCCAGTCCTTTTTCCAATGTCCCTTGTTACCATACTTACCTTTGTAGTTTGACTTTCTGAAAAACTTCTTCTTCCTATAAAACTTTTTAAATCTTCTGGCAATGTGAGCCATCTCAGCATCACTGTCATAGTCACTCTCACTGTCTTCGCATTTTGAGATTTCGTTTATAGCTTGAGGTGTTTCCTTATCCTTGTTCATTGAGTTTGTAGTTTTGAAGTCAACAGACTTTCTTCTAGGTTCATCGTCTTCTTCTTTATTCACCTTGAGTTCCTCTTCATACATCATCAGTTTGCCAATCAGTTCTTTGACTGGCAGTTATCCAATGTCACACGATTCTCTAATGGAGACAGAGGTTCCTCTCCATCGTTCAGGTAGACATCTCAAAATTCTAATGATTTGTTCCTTTGCGGGAACATCCTTTCCCAGAGAGGTCATTGTGTTGACAATTTCATTAAACCTGAGATACATATCAGAAATGGGTTCATCAGGCATCATTTTAAAATTATCATACATAATAGTATAGGTATTCAATGTCATCTCCTTAACATTTGTTTTTACTTCATGAGAAATAGCTAAGGTATCCCAAATTTCATATGCAGTTTTAAAAGGAGAAATTCTGTTAAATTCTTCATCTCCTAGAGCACAGTACAGGGCATTCATAGCGTTACAATTATTATTTTAAGCTGTCTTTGTAGGTTCATCCCAAGTAGATCTAGCAGTAATGGGAATTTTATATTGAGATTCAATAGCAGTCCAAATATCAAAACCTATGCTTTCAAGATGAATTTTCATTTTGAGTTTCCACTGAGCATAGTTGTTTCCATTGAAATAAAGGTGGCCGGTTAGTAGCAGCACCCTCAAGTCTATTATCCATTATATGACAAAAATAATTTTAAAGAGATAAAAATTTAGAAAGAACAGAAATTTTAAGATGTTTAAAATACAACTAGAATCGTAGTTGAAAATCAGAGTACATTAGAAAATATTTTCGAACCTTTGATACCAAATGTTGGTCGGAGTGGATACTCAAGAGGGGGGGTGAATTGAGATCCAATTAAAATTTCTGTTAAAAACAATTACTATTAAAATCCCCCAATTTCAAAAACAAATTAAACTGTAGTGAATTTATACAGATTATAAAGGTTCAATTAGTTTCTCAAAGATGGATTAGTTCTTAGTTAATTTAATCTTATGATTTAATTAACTTTTGAAACTAACTTACTGGTTTACAATAAATATAAACACTTGCGAGTTTATCTACCAAAGTAGCTTTGAAAATAAATTATATTTCAAAGTAATAGCAGTGGAATATGAAATAAATATATATAGAATGGATATAAACTTTAACAGAAAAACACAAAGGAGGTAACCAAGAGGTTCAGTCTCAAGCCGAGACTTAGTCCTCTCAAAAGTTTATAATGATGATCCACACCCTGGATCGGGGTTCAACAGTTTACAACTATCCAGGTCTAAGACCTCTACCACTATTATTCGTGGGAAACAAAAAAACAGCAACCAGCTGTCCAGGTCATACACGACCTCTAGCACTATCCACAGTGGGCAATTAAGTATAAAAAGGGTTTGCTGAGGATTTACAGATCCTCCAGTTAGAGTACAGGAGTCAGTGTGTGTGTTTAATATAGCAGATAACACACACTGCTCAAAATGTAGAATAAATGAATCATAGAGCAGAGAAGTAGAGTTTAGAAATGGCTCTGGTGATTTTAGTGAAGCTCTGGACTCTTTTTGGATTTGATCAGAAGTAATTTTGAGTCCTCTTCTCATTTTTTTTTGAGAAGCAGAGTGTCGTTTGCTTCAGGTTCATAGGCAGTGAGATGTAGTTGATGAAGTTCTTCAATGTTCTTTTGTATGCACAAAACTCTTCTTGAGTAGGATTTGTTTATGAGGTTCTGTGTAATATCTAGGTATGTATCTTCTATTATTCTTGGCTCTTACTCCTCTTTCTTGTATTTATGTCACGTGCTTCGGAAGACAGAAAAGGTTTCCTATTCGCAGGTACAAGGTACGGTTTCCTGAAATCCGACAACCTTTATTAATTAATTGACAGAGAAATAAAATATACCTAATATGACCATTGGTTAGATTAAACAAAGATAAATATAAATAAATTAAAACAGTTGTTTATGACTATCGATGAGTTCAAGTGATCGGTAGGTCATCAACATCGGTGTGTCATTTGATCGGTGACACATTTGCGTCGGTGTATCATTCGATCAGCATCGGTGAGTCATATTTGATCAGCATCAGTGAGTCTGATTGATCAACATCGCTGAGTCTGATTGATCATCATCGGTGAGTCTGATTGATCAGCATCGGTGAGTCATATTGATCAGCATTGGTGAGTCTGATTGATCAGCATCGGTGAGTTAGATTGATCAGCATCGGTGAGTCATATTGATCAGCATCGGTGAGTCTGATTGATCAGCATCGGTGAGTCTGATTGATCAGCATCAGTGAGTCAGATTGATCACCATCGGTGAGTCAGATTGATCAGCATCGGTGAGACCGTTGTCTGATATTGTATCGGTGCGACCGTTGTCCGATATTGTATCGGTGCGACCGTTGTCTGATAATGGATCGGTGCGACCGTTGTCTTGATATTGGATCGGTGCGACCGTTGTCTTGATATTGGATCAGTGCGACCGTTGTCTGTTTGATCCAGAAGACTACCAAAATACTTGTAAATCAATAAAAACATAGATAAAAACATGATAGCAGATTCACTAATAGATGTGATTAAGTTTATGAGAAATCCAACCGGATTAAATAATAGCGATTTTTGATTATTAAAACAAAAATCATAGGAATGAATTCAACAATCTTAGAGAGGGCTCAACAATATACATTAATATGATATCATATATGATCTTTTATCATTTCATTGTTAATAATATCTTAGTATTATCGTCGTTTGAGGTGTTAACTGAGTCATTTTCATTTATATTATTTGTTATATAAGTAATGTTTGTTATGGATAGGATGTATATATTTCATATAAATAATGATATTAAGTCATTAAATTTTATTTTTAATCATCTAATGAATATTAGTCTTGAATAGATATGATGGGGAATTAATCTAATCACGTTCGTGGAGACGGTAATCCGTACGTACGCATGAGCGACAATATCATTCTTCTGATATTTAAATAATATATAATTGGTTGGTATATCATATGTAAATAATAATTATCATGTTATATTTAATATTTACATCAATTACAAATCATTATTATACCCATCCAAATAATAATGTATTGTATAACAATTACACCACGATGTGGAGACGGTATGTCATACGTACGCATGTATGGTGACATGTCATTAAAAGGATGGATAGAATAATGAATATGGTTGTACCATATTAATAATAACATCAAAGTATATAGAATATACTAGACGTATTATTTTAGAGTTTAAACAACAAAGAAATAGGAAGTGGAAGAAGAAAGGAACTTGAAAGAGGTGATGAAATATTTTCCTCTTCTTCGGGTTCTTCCTTTTGATGTGATCAAAGGGGATCCTTAGGATGGATTTCTAACAAACAGAAGGCCTATAGGATGATGGGAGGATATTTTAGAGGTTATTTGGGAATGGTTTCTCAGAGACAAAAGGATTTGAAGGTGTGAATATGTGGGAAGTGGGAGAGCCCTTTTATAAGAGGGGTGAGGGGATCCTTAGTATATGCTAGGATTGTTATTTTATAATAAATTAATTTTCTATTTATAATGTCTCAAAAGTGATTTATTTAGAGTATAAGGTGTGTATGGGTATAAATCCTCTCAACCAATTTGTTTTGTATAGGTTTGGATCATTATATTAAAATTATCTTTTACATTTATCTCTTAGTTAATTAGTTTGACATTGACCATGTCTCTTTTTATTTTTATATTATATGTTTAGTAAAGTGAAAATAAATTTCCATGAGAACCTGAAGTGGTTAATTAATGATATACCTATCATTGTATAATACTTTTGTCTGAACCTTATATTTCTAGGAATATTATACAAATTAATAATATAATATTTGTTTTAAAAAATCTTTTCTGTCAATTTTGACACTATTTAATAATTGATTTTTATTAAAGTCCAAAAAACATTATTTATTACAAATAAAATAATTTAATAAATAATAACATGTAATATTAACCTAGAAAATACATGTATTGAATCTAAACTTTCAAATTATACTTATTTTAACATTTATAATTCCATTTATTTGATTCTTAGATTAAGAATGAAAATATCTCATCATCATTGTGTCAAAAATAAATTTAAATATTAAATGTATAAAAATTATTAATAAAATACCATTATGTATTAAATCATTTTAACTTTATAATTAATATTAATAGTCAAATATATAACATATATAACCCAATGTAAAAATTGTTTTACTGAAAGATAAATGTTTATGTCATTTTTGTATTTACTTTAACTTAATTAATATAATGTGTCATTATCACTTACAAGTGGCTCCATGGGTCCCGAAATCGACCCACAGATTCCCACGGTTAGAAATGTATAATCCAATAGGGTTAGTACATGTGTTAGGGTAATTTATGATTATTATAATATTAATTTTTTACCCTTATCTACCAGATTTACATTTTAACCATGGTAAATAAAATATTTACTGAAATAATTATTCAAAATTTCTAAAAATAAAAGTTACCTATATAAAAAATTTGGACCTCCTGATTCTAAATATGGAATCTAATTTTATAATTTCAAAATAGAGAAGTCATAGAAATTAACTTAAAATTAATTCCCGTTCTCAAAACATAAAGAGTATTTTTATGAAATAACAACTATCAAAAGATTGAGACTTGTTTATGTTAATTTTAAATGTGAAATTACATCCAATAAATAACATTTAATTAAAATGTAATAATATAATATAATTATACTTCAAAACCAATAAATATTATAATTTATCACTATAAATTGTCTTGATTAAAAAATATGTTTTTAATTAAAATTTAGTATTTTCCACTATTCATCAAAAATTGGATGTTCTCATAAAAATACCCAAAATTAATCATATGTTAATTTCTATATTATGAATCCAAAAATTAGGTCCAATTTTAATATTAAAATTTATAAAATTTCAAAATGTGGTTATTACAATTCAA
This sequence comes from Viscum album, assembly GCA_963277665.1. NCBI lineage: Eukaryota > Viridiplantae > Streptophyta > Magnoliopsida > Santalales > Viscaceae > Viscum > Viscum album. The sequence continues at coordinate 825,043,381 of OY728162.1, forward strand.
AATGGCTACTTTGATTTGTCGTGGTGTGTTAGAATCTTGAAGTTACGTACAATGCATGCTATTGAATTATTCAAATGGAAACGTACCATGTATGATTGGGGTGTTACATTCTACCCTACAAAAAATAATTTCATTCTCACAATTATAAATTTTTCTTTGAAAATAATAGTTTTAAAATATAAATTACCTTTGTGGAAAACCCACATCAGAAATAGGGTTAAAAAAATTTAGTTTTAATAAGAGGGAAAGGGAAATAAAAATGTCACCACAAAATTAGGGTATCAAATAGGAGAAAATTGAGGGAAATTATAGACACATAATTAGTGAAAAAATGTAAATATTTATATGTAGTGATTGAGGTCATCAATCACAAACAAATGTAAAATTGAGGGCCTCAATTCCATCAATCTATGATTATTTTAAATATCATCAGATCAACAAAACATATGGAATTAGGATAACACATTTTTGGTTTTAATATCCCTTCCCAAATGTTTACTAATTAATTTATTCATAGATTAAGAGAAATATATATATATATATATATATATATATTTATTTATTTATTTATATATATAATTGACAAGATGTGTTTCATCCTTCAACTAATTTCTACCAGAAAATCAAATTTCACTCCAAAAGATAATATATCTAAAAAATATTATATTTACCCTAATTTTATATCATTCTAAATATTAACTCAAACCATAAAAATGAATAAAAATAGTTTAAAATAACTAGGGACTTCTTGTAGGCTAGTGGTATGTAATAAAGGCCTGTCACACTATGGTTATGGGATCGATTCCTACTGATTAGTCTGACGCGACAGGTTATCGCCCGACCTACAGGTTGTCCTTTTCCTAAAACTATATTATCATAATATTACAAAAATAATCATATGTAATGTTTTAACCATAACCAATACTATACAATTTTCAACATAATCCATTGAAAACATTATAGTTATCCAAAGTACCTCTATCTGTACTCTCTATAAAAGTTATCTAAATTAAAAAATCAATTGTACCATCAAATTCCCCAAACACCGTAATGTTTCTATAATTGTCACATATTGAAAATAAGATTACCTTAGTCATATTAAAACCATAATTAAAACAACAAGTAATGCAATATAATCCTTATATATATCACAATACTCTTATAATGAAAATATAATCCTTGAGTCCAAAAACACAAAAACATTAATTATTCCGCTTCAATTGTAATAACAGCATACGCTTAGCCTTGTTTCATTTTCCTTTTTTGAGTTAATTTCCTCCGGCACTTAGGACATTCATTTGAATAATGCACCATTTCTCTACAATTTTAACATCCATCATTGACAGTCGATTTCATTTCCTTGTATTCACGAGCCTTGTGACCTTTTTCTCCACATTTATAACAAACTCCCATTCCTTTTAGGAAAATACCGGGGTGTTTCTTCACAAAATTATCACATAATGGAAAATCATTCTTTCACTTTTTCCCTTTATCTGTTTCTTGATACACCATTCTCTTCTTCTCATTCTTTGCTTTATTTTCAAAAGATTTAGAGAATTTATTTTCTGTCTTGATAGAACATGAGACAATATCATCATACATTGGGAAAGATTGTGAGAATAATTCTCATTGTAGAATTGGTTTTAACAAATCAAACAAACGGTCAATATTACTCATTGGGTTACGTAGATAATCAGCTTCATTCCTTGCTATCCTTGTAAAGTTAGACTCATACTTTTGTTGGATTGGTGTTGCCCGATCCGGTTGGGCCGAATGCTTGTGGCCCGCAACTTTCGTGGGTCGACCGACCGACACCGACAGACACTGTAGCCCAAATTTTTGGAACTATAGCAATGCTGACCACTATAGAGGAGCTGACCGACCGACACCGACAGACACTGTAGCGGTGCTGACTTCGGGGTCAACTTTACTGTAGGGCTTCTGACAAAGCCAGCCGTCGTTCACTGTAGCGACGCGGACCACTTTTTCGAATAGTGATCGTCTTCTCCATTTGTTTTATAGCCCATTTCGGGATAGGGTTTGTTGTTGGAAATCTTCTGTAATTTCTTTGCTTCCGAATCATAGTGAAATTCTGCCTCTCCCGTGGACGTAGGGATTTTTCACGAACCACGTAAATCGTTGTGTTCATTGTTTCTTTTCTTTCTTTCTTTTTCTCGTTTTCTGTCGTTCTGTCTCCCGGTGATTCCGCAACAACTGGTATCAGAGGGTGAGTTTGGAATTCTCCAACGATGGATCTGGATGAAGGCAAAGTGAAGATCGATCGCTTTGATGGAACTGATTTCAGTTTCTGGAGGATGAAGATCGAGGATTATCTTTATCATAAAAAGATGCACTTTCCGCTTCTGGGTGTGAAGCCAGCGGAAATGGAGAAGTCAGAATGGGAGCTACTGGATCGACAGGTTCTGGGTGTTGTGCGCCTGACGTTGGCAAAAAACGTGGCGTTCAACATTAGAGAGGAGAAGACGACCGTGGACCTGATGAAAGCCCTCACAAATATGTACGAGAAGCCTTCTGCGGCTAACAAGGTGCATTTAATATGACGATTGTTCAACCTAAAAATGGTTGAAGGGAGAGCTGTTGCAGATCATATCAACGAGTTCAATACCATCATAAGTCAGTTGTCATCGGTGGAAATTGACCTTGGTGATGAGGTATGTGCTCTGATTTTAATATCTTCGTTACCTGAAAGTTGGGAAGCAACTGTAACAGCTGTGAGCAGCACTTCGGGGAATACGAAGATGGCTCTGAAGGATATAAGGGACCTAATCCTTAATGAGGATGTTCGAAGAAGAGAATCAGGCAGATTCTCTGGTTCTGCTTTGAACGTTGAAGGAAGAGGAAGGTACCCACAGCGGGACAATCGCAGAGGACAATCGAAGTAGATAGGAAAGAGCAGAGACAAGGTAAAGGGGCCTGGTCCTACCTGCTGGACAAGCGGGAAGAAAGGACATGTCAAGAAGGAGTGCAGAGATAACCGGTGGACCATACTACTCCAGTGGAGTTGAGGAGATCATCAAGGGTGAGAAGGCCCATGCAGAGGTATTCACCATCATTGCATTACCTTTTATTGACTGACGGTGGAGAACCAGAATGCTATGAAGAAGCAATGCAGCTGATGGAGTCGAGCAAGTGGGAGCTGTCTATGAAGGAGGAGATTTCCTCATTGCATGAGAACAACACTTGGGAGCTGACACCTCTGCCAAGAGGAAAGAAAGCATTGCAGAATAAGTCCGTCTACCAGGTCAAGGAAGAACATGATGGAAAGAGGAGGGTCAAGGCAAGGCTGGTGGTGAAAGGCTTTCAATAGAAGGAGGGAGTAGATTTCACTGAAATCTTCTCACTAGTAGTAAAGCTTACCACCATCCGGGTTGTTCTCAGCATTGTGGCGTCAGAGGATTTTGACCTTGAGCAGCTTGATGTCAAGACTGCTTTCCTTCATGGAGATTTGGAGGATGATATCTACATGCAGCAGCCAGAGGGATATGTAGAGTCTGGAAAGGAAGACTTGGTGTGAAAACTCCAGAAGAGCTTATATGGACTGAAGCAGGCACCGAGACAGCGGAACAAGAAGATTGATTCATTTATGTCTAAAAATGAATATAAACGATGTGGGATGTATCAGTGTTGCTACATCAAGTCTTTTGGTGATGAATATATTATATTGCTTCTATCTGTGGATGACATGATCATTACAAACACTGTAGCGGTGCAGACTTCGGGGTCAACTTTACTGTAGCACTTTTGACAAAGCCATCCGCCGTTCACTGTAGCGACGCGAACCACTTTTTCGAATAGTGATCGTCTTCTCCATTTGTTTTATAGCCCATTTTGGGCTAGGGTTTGTTGTTGGAAATCCTCTGCAATTTTTGTGCTCCCGAATCATAGTGAAATTCTGCCTCTCCCGTGGACGTAGGGATTTTTCCCGAACCACGTAAATCGTCATGTTCATTGTTGCTTTTCTTTCTTTCGTTTTCTCGTTTTCTGTCATTATGTCTCCCGGTGATTCCGCAACAACTTTGCCACATTCTCATCCTCTTTTTTCCTCAGTCTCAGAAATTTTCTTTCCATATATGCTTGATGGTCATGAGGAAGGTATTTTTCTTATAAAATCACTTTATACTCCCTCTATTCCATACATGATACTTCTTCATCCTCCTTTGTATTTTGAATCAATGACCACCATTGATTAACATCTCTAGTGAGGTGATAAACAGCCATGACAACTCTTTCCATTTCACTACTCTCCAATGCCTAAAATATGTTCTCTATGGTACCTATCCATTGCTAAGATACCAATGGATTTTTAATACCATTTAATGTTGGTTGATGTCTCCTCATGAAGCGGTCCATCATTCATCCACCACATTGGGGATCAGTGTGATCCATACAGGTAAGGTTATTATTCATAACTAGAGTGAGTTGTCCCAGTATAGTGAAAAGCTGATCAGTACAAGTTGTATCACCAGCTCCGCAATAATTATCTTGAGTTGGATGGAAATCCATACATAGAGTTCATGCATTGATAGGGTTTTTATTCCTTTCACAAGGAACCATTTCTAAAGTATGGAATACTCTACATTAGTTTATGAATCACAATAAATAATCCCAAACTTGTCAAGCACTTAACAGAAAGTGATCAGTTTCTGGATATAATCAATTATCAAAAAAATGTTTTCTTTGAATAATTATATACTCATAGACCCTTCATAAGGTTTTGAAAATAAAAAAATAATTATCCTAAAACCCCCCTAGATTGTCGTAACCAAGAGTGTAGCAAGGCCCGTTGTCGTGCACCTATTCCTATTCGATTCTAGATCAAAGAGGTGTTTTAAGGTCTTACCACTAGGTATATTTGTGCCAGAGTCTCCTCAATCTTCTTGAATCCATACATGGATGTATTGCATGGAAAAATCACAGAATCTCTACAATACCAAAATTTCTACAAAGTTCTCTTATACTAATCCTCAATGTCTATTTTAGGGTAATGTTCTCTATCAGAGTTTATCTAAATCTAGTTTCCAAGGATTGTATTAATCTTCCTCTGATACCATCTAGAACACCCTGACCCCAAAAGACCAGAATCAGTGCATTATTACGCATCATTTTCATGACCACAAAAGATCAAGTCCTGAAAAGATGATTAGTTTAGTAGCCTTGGAAATACAAGATACATTCATAACGTTTACATAACATTATAAAATGGAAAACTACAACAAGATTGTTTCCATAGAAAACACTGAGATATCATAGACTATCCCTGTAGGTCAGTCATAATATACATCTTCACATCCAGTGAAGAATAAAACATAGAATGGGGGCAGGTCAGATGCACCATAAGGATAACAATATAGCAGAAAATTTCATAAATAAGAATAAAAATTTAAGGCAATGTATAAAATTAAAACAAATGCCTTTTCAAAATAAACATAATCATAATATGGAAAATAAAAAGGAAAACAATTCCATTTACATAGTCACATGGAAATTCTACTAGTCGAATAATCACATGATATATCAATAGCCACTTTCTTAATGATGGTATCCATAATGCCAAACAATCATAACAACATATTAATGACCTTATTCCAATACTAAAAATAAGATTTTGTCAAAGCCTTGTTCCAAGACACTAGTTTTTCTGATGAGACCAACCAATGCATCCGGGAGCTATAACGGGCTCCACCTGTCATAGACTAAGTCCAATGCATTGATAATACGAAATGGTTTAAACATAAAATTAACATTTGTATTAAAGATAGAATACTAAATGTCAATACATTATACGCAATCCATGAATGGTAAAAAAATAACACATCCAAATCCAAACATAAAACAAAACCATAAATACAATATGGATGTTTTTTATCATCATAAATCTTCTTCAAATAACATAAAATCCATCAAAGGATGTTGACATAGATGAAATCAAAACTATTTGAGATAAATATCTCTTTTTGAAATCATTTAAAATTCACATAATTACAAAAGAAAAACATTATTTTGAAAATATTCCTATAATCTTATAAAGGAGTCTTCGACGATTTTATAATGGTGCAAAATAGCCACACGCACCATATAAGTTTAAAAAACAATCTTATGTTATTTTTGTCTAAAATTTCAGAAAGTACCTTGTTGGAAAAATGACTGAAAGATTCCTTTATAAACATCTTATAAAAGTAAAATAAGGGTATAAATGACTTTAAACTATAGCCTAGTAAATAGTAAAAAATGATTGAAATATATTTTTGGAAACATGGATGTGGATGATAATGATGTCCTAGTAGATAATTACGTATAAACATTGTAGGATAATAAAGAGATTATTAAATTATCCCTTAACTTGTACTTTTCCTTGGTCAAAAGATGGTTAAACTCCAGTAAAATGGGTAAATAATTGTTATTAAATTATACAAGAATCATATACATTAATATGATATCATATATGATATATTAACATTGCTTTGTCAATAATATCTTAGTATTATAATCATTTCAGGTGTTAACTGATTTATTTTCCTTTTATTGATTTGTTACGTAAGTAATGTTTGTTATGGACAGGATGTATCTTATTCATATTCATAATTATTTTATGTTTTCAAACATTATTTTTAATAATCTAATTAAAATTATTCTTGAATTTATAAGATGGGGAATTAATCTTATCGTGTTCGTGGAGACGGTAATCCGTACAAAAGCACGAGCGACAATATCATTTTTTTGATATTAACATAATATATAATTGGATTTTATATCATATATACTGAATAATTATCATGTTATACTTTTTATTTACATCAATTACAAATCATTATTATACCCATCCAAATAATAATGTATTGAATAACTATTACACCACTACGTGGAGACTGTAAGTCGTATGTACGCACGTATGGTGACATGTCATTCAAAGGAAGGATATAATAATGAATAAGGTAGTACCATATTTAAAATTACATAACAGTATATAGAATATAGTAGACTTGTTATTTTACAATGGAAACAACAATGAAAGAGGAAGTGGAAGAGGAATGTAACTTGAAATAGGTGATGAAATATTTACCTCTTCTTTGGGTTCTTCATTTGGATTTGATCAAAAGAGCTCCATAGGTTGGATTTCTGACTAAATAAAGGCCTATAGGATGAATGTAGTACAGTTGATATGGTGTTCTTTTAGGTTTTGGCCTAGCTAAAAGGCTTTTAAGGTGTGAATTTGAGGGAAGGGGGAGTTCCCTTTTATAAGAGGGGTGATGGGTTCCTTACGAAAAGATAGGAATATTATTTTATAATAAAATCATTTTGAGTTTCTATTGTCTCCAAGTTGATTTTTTCGATGATAAAATGTGGATGGGTCTAAATCCTCTCAAATAGTAAGCTTTAGATAGGTTTGGGTCACCATATTAACCATATCTTTTAGATTTCACTCTTAGTTAATTAGTTTGACATTTACCATGTTTCATTGTATTTTTATATTATATTGTTAATAAACTTAGTATAAACTACCAAGAGAACCCCAAGGGGTTAAATAATGATATACCTATCATTATATAAGACCTTTGGAATAATGGTTAGATTTTTAGGAATATTATATCAATTAATAATATAATATTTTTTTTAAAACCTCTTTTTTTACAATGTCCACACTATTTAATAATTGATTTTGTTGAAGTCTTAAAAACATTATTAATTATAAATAAATTAATTTAATCAATTATAACATGTCATATTAACCTTGAAAATTCGTTTATTTCATCAAAACATTCAAATTATGTTTATTTTAACATTTATAATACCATTTATTAGATTCACCCATTAATAATGAAAATTCCGCTTCATCATTGTCCCATAAATAAATTTAATTATGGAATGTCTAAAAGTTATAAATAAACTACCGTTATGTAGGAAATATTTTTATCTTTCTATAGAATATTTATAGTCAAATTGATAACGTATATTTCCGTATGTAAAAATTGTTTTACTAAAAGATATATGGATATGTCATTTTTATATTACTTTAACATAATTAATCTATAGCGTCATCATAACTTACAAGTGGCTCCATGGGGTCCCAAAATCGACCAATGGATGCCCATGGTCGCACATGTATCATACAATAGGGTTAGGACAATGTAAGGGTAATTTAATATTATTTTAATATTATAATTTTACCCTTATTTTCCAGATTTACCCTTTAAACATGGTATATAAAATACATACCGAAGTAATTATTCAAAATGTCAAAAAATAAAAGTTACCTATTTACACAATTTGTACCTCCTGATTCTAAATATGGAATCAATTTTTATAAATTCAAAACATAGAAGTGGCCGAAATTAATTTAAAAATAATTCCCATTGTCAAAACAAAAAGCATGTTTTTAAGAAATAATAACAATCAAAAGATTGACATTTGTTTATGTGATGTTTAAATTTGAAATTACTTCAAATGACAAAAAATGGATTATATGGTAAAAATATAATATAATTATACTTTAAAACCACTCTATGTTATAATTTATCACTGTAATATATCTTGATTAAAAAAGATATTTTTAATTAAAATTTTGTATTTTTCACTATTCATCAAAAATTGGAATTTCTCTGAAAAATACCAAACAATCACCCTAATATAATTATGATATTCAGAATAAAAAAAATTAAGTCCAATATGTATAGATAAATTTATAAAATTTAAAAAAAGTGGGTATTCTTATTCTTAACGGGTACTTTTATTGGTCGTTGTGTATTAGAATCTTGAAGTTACATGCAATGCAAGCTATCACATTATTCAAAAAGAAACATATCGTGGAAGCGTGGGGTGTTAGAATCCACAAAACTATAATGTTTCTACAAAAAATAAAAAATATTGATACCTAACTTCTTTAAACCATTAGAACCATGACAGTGAAAAAAGAGGCCCAAAAAATTAAATATATGTGACCTAGAGGGTGTCAATATTCTCCACAAAATGTCAATTTATTTCCCTAGAATGATCTTATGATTCTTAACTCGTAATGAAAAAAAGGCCACTACTATATTATCAATGATTCATCTCCCAACACCATGTGTCTATCCCATCTACACTGCTTTATTACATAGATCAGGGGAATCATTTTTCCACACAAAACCTTCTTCAGATGAGCCATAATCCAAATTGGGAACTCATCCCCTAAAGTGTTGGGATTTAGATCAAAATAATCTCTTTCTAACAATTAATAAGGATTAGGTTGATTATTATTTAGTTAGAAGAAAATTAATCATATCATATATTGATGTCAAGTGATATAGTAAATCCAAATGATATCCGACCAATCCAATATGTTTATGTTTTTTGAAAGATCCAATAACCATTTTTACCAACCGTCCATATATTCCCAAATGAATATTTACCAAATGAGATGAATCCTTGAGAAAAACAAAATCACATACTACAAACTCTAGTGCTAAATGATGACATTACATATATGATTTTTGCTGAATCTAATATATCTCTAACATATTTCATAATCACTCCAAAATATTCTTAATCAATAGCACTAGATTTGGTCCCACAAAATAAAATTATCCTAAATCATCCAAAAGTAATGTATATTTTCAAAGATACCCATAAAATTAAAAAAATGTTATATTTTAATCAAATAATGATAACTATTTTATAGGAAAACTCATCTAGTGACTGATTCTTCTGCCATGAACCATCAAAATAAAGAATGCATTACTGAAACATATCCTAAAAACCCATAATCTATCAATTAGTATTTTCATCAGTATATGCTTGATATAATATGGTTAACATCAATTGGGTACATATCACCACTAATAAAACTTTCAAAAAACAAGATTTAAATAACATATCTCTATTATTAGTAATAATAGAAGATACATCATAGAGCTTCACCACCGTTCAGATATATATTTTCCCACGCACATCTACCATTTTTGTTTCCTAAATGTGATGTAAATGAGATGATTTTGAAAGTAATTCAATGATAACCCAAATAATATTTTTCCTAATAGGAATCCATGGTAAACTTGCAATGAAGACTATGGATATCTCATCCCACTTATATAATATAATTGGTAATGGAAATAAAAATATTTCTTGTATTTGGATATTTAATTAAATCAATTTCAGATAAGGAATCATGATCAAAAATCAACAATAGAGTACCTCTTCCTCAAAATATAATATGAAAATATCAAATCATGATTCATATTGGTAGTCCCATCATGTATGGACCAATTGTATTTATTTCTAGTATCCATCAGTTTATGCTGCAAAGTTATTATAATGAAAAATATACCTCAGAAATGAAAAAAACATAAGGAAACTGAGTCCAATCTCCCAATGTCACATTACCATAGAGTATTTAACTAAAATGATGCATGTAATGGTATATATCAGATCCTAGAGTAATCTAATCATTAAATAAAGAATCATATTTTACCCAAGATAAGCACTCCTCCCTATCAACTTATTCCACGTCCGAGCACATATCAGTCAATAAAATCGTAAAATATCACTCATACATAAATTCCATCTTGTTATTTTCCATTAAATTCATTCTCAATGTATTAGTGACCACATTGTACTTTCCTAGTGTGTATGAAATAACGAAATCAAAATTGTGGGGATACTGAACCAAAAATTTCTATTACAGGTTCAGATACCTCTCGGAAGAAGTATACTTTAGGAACTTATAATCCAAATATATAGTAATCCACTCTATTAATAGATAATTTTTCTAAATGTTTAGAGAATGAATAATGGTAGGAATTTGAAAATAATTATTTGGATAAATATTATCATGAGGGTGTAATTATAAAGTTCCATAAGCCACTTCTCGTTTCCCCCACATCATAACACATCCTAATCATGTAGAAAAGGCATAAAAAATATGCGGTACCCAAAACACAATTCCAAAATAATTAAAAATAGATATAAAGTAATCAACATTTTAATTTATTAAAATTATAATTTATAATTATCATTCCATTCATACTCAATGCCCTTATGGTTAAACTCTAACATATGATATGGATTCTGGGATAAATCTTGTAAAGACATATCTATACAAACCATACAAAATAAAGAAGATCTAAATCTCAAACAAATAATTTGTTGTTCAATGGAAATCATTGCCTGAACCTATTTATTATGTTCTAAGACACGTCTCTCATATATTAAATGTCCATGAAACCTCACTTTTCAGATCCAAAAGAGGAATATATTTTTCTTTCCATACATGTGAGGATCATTAAGAGTTATAAGAAAAATATTAAAATATTATACCTATTCTTATTTAGACTTTAAAATCATCAAAATATCATCCATAATAACATCCATGAAGGAGTCCAATAAAAAATACAAGAACAAATTAATCAATTCTCTATGCACTACATGAGTTTTAACAAGAAAAATGAAATAATCAAATACTCATTATATTTATACATTTTCTTGAATGTAGTCTTCAGAATATCCTCCTATTAGAATCTTAACAGATGGTACCTCTATCAAAAATAAATATTTGAAAATGTTCCGGATCCCATTAGTTGAACGAAAATATCATCAATACAAGGAAAATAGTACTGTTTCTTAATAGTCATTTGAATAAACTTTTGGTAGTTATCACATAAATGAATTCTTCCATATACATATTTATGAAGAAAATAAGTGAAGTAAAAGGTGACCTAGTCATAAAAGTAAATATTATGGACTCAATATCTTCAATTTGAAGTTTAATTTCATTTTAATCAGTGCATTTAAAATGATAAAATGGGGATGATAATTGAACATCCCCAGAAGAAAATCAATAGTATTCTCGACATATCTTTTCTATTTTGACCTAGATAATGTTACTAAAAAATTATTTATGTTTCTCATTGATAATAGTATTACAAAGACCACTTTACTAATAATAAATTTCCTCAATAAACATCTCTAAAAAATTACATGAGATCATTCTATCCTCAAGAAAAGACATCCCTACTCACCCAGATATAGGATCCCACTAACATTAAAAGACACATGAAACCCCATTGGGAAATAAAAACTAATGCTATATATGATTAAAGCTGACCAAGTACTTAAAATAAACATTTAATCAATTTCAATGAAAATTTCAATGATATTAAGTTCGAGAACTCGGAAATTCTATATAACTTCAGGGTTAACGATCATACCACAGAACATGAAATATTACAAACCTTATTCATTTCACCTTTATAAGGTAGTAGAATGATCCACAATAAATGACATGAGATTCAAGAAAAATCCTTACACATTGACCAGATTTGATGATAAAAATAATGAGACTCACTAGTATCAAGTAGATCTTGGACTATAGAGGAAGTAATAAACATTTTACAACTCATACTATTCATAACCACTTCAGATTCCTCTAATGAAAACTATGTAGTATAAAGGTATCCAAACTGAACCTCAATCTATGATTTATTCATTACATAATTTTCCCTCAAAAAATTATAATGAGATCCACCACATTTTCATAGCATCTAACTATTCATAGGAACTTTTTCTAAGGTGAATCCTATTATAATTCGATATGAAACTCTTCTAAAAAATATTTAAGGTGACCATATTTTACACAATGATGGAAGATAATTGGGGTTACTATAATATTAGGATTTGAAATTGCTAAGTCTACTACAATAGAAGAAACCCACCTGGTATTTTCGTGAAGAACCCTCTTTAATATATCCTAATGAAATTAAATAACCATTACTGTGATACTTTTACAGTAAATGTGACACACCTCAACTACACCCTATAATAACAGATTCCCCACTAAGTCATATTTTCCGGACTAAATCGTTGTTAGCTATATCCACATTATCAACTACATCGGTAATGGTCATCATGAACATGATAATAAGATTAAATAAAATCTATAGCATTAGAACCATCTAAAACCATCTAGCCTTGAGGTAGTTATTAGTGCCATGTTTTGGAGATATCATTGTGAAACGAGTATCATAATCAATCACTAAATAGTCTCATTGATCTAAGGTGAAAAACTCCCAAGCCTTTTCCACATGTAATGTAATTGGATAAAACATATTATTAAAGGACTTCATGATTGTTTTCTTTCTAATTTCCTTGTGTAATTAAGCTATAATGATAGAATCTAAACATTTAATTCTAGGAAAATCAAGAATATATGTGTAAATTCCCAACATATAGTCCTATAGAGCACCTATAAAGTGGAAAATATGTTCTATTCTCTCAATTTATTCCTCAGGAAATTTTATTGGGTTGTCACCAAGGAAAATTGGTGTAAATTTCTTGTTAATCTCCGAATTATTATTCATGAACAATTCTCAATTTCCATAACCATTTTGACGTTGTGTTTAAATAACTTGGATTTCTATTTCCACTAAAGAACTGTTGAATTAAGGTGTTTCATATGTGATTCTTCCAATATTACCCTCACTTAGAATCAGGGAGAAAATTATGGAGGCATTATCTATTAAAAAAAATAGGTAACACATTATTAGCATTGAAATAAATCTATGAATTAAAATATAAAATAAAATAATCAAAATTAAATCCCTTAAAAAAGAAATATTTAATAAAAATATATAAACCAATAGAGAAAATTGATATAGTTCATTTATATAAACCCAAATCAAGCTTAGAATATTGATGATAATATCCTTGAACAATAAGGGTAAATTAAAGTGAGATATGAAATTGAATATACAAGGATCCCTTATATAGTTACCACCTGATTCTAGATGGTCAAAACACTAGTATAAAATAAACCACCAAGGAATCCACCAATTGATGAAATTTTGTAACAAACCAACTTTTATCGAATCACATGTAACCCAAGCGAGCCTACAACCTAAGAAGAGTGTTTTTGATCACCATGGATAGGTGAGAAGTTCCTAGGTACCAGCACATACAACAATTGTAATGGTTTGAACATGAAATAAAAATTTTACATGTACAATATATAATGAGATAATGATATAGAACAATTATATATAAATTAATAAGAGGTACAAAACAATGAGATAGAACAGAAAATAAAGAAGGATAATCTTAGAAACTACTTTAGACCAAGAAAAAAATTATGATTCCATGTGACCATCCCTCTTGACATTACAAAATCACCATGAAGGGTCATCAACCATGATAATTCAGCTAGATACTTAAAAACCATATATTTAATTTGATCCTATAAATCCCGGTATGTTTATTACTAATGGATGATAAAAGGTGTGAGATAAATTCCTAATAGTTTACCACCATGAATCCATAAAATTCCCATTTTTGTGTAACAATTTGTTTATGCTTTAAAAAAATTATAAATAATTTCATTTCAAAACATTTAACAAAAAAGACCTTTATTTTCCATTAAAACAATATATGTTATAAGGAAAAATAATATAGATATAAATATGAATAATTACATAATGTGATGTGATATAGAGTTTACATACCTCAAAATGTAAACATTTGAGGAATCAAAGCATGAAACATCACAATCATGAATAAAACCATGCACAACTTTGCTCTATCCAATGAGATATATTATTTTATACTCCAAACCATCAATGAGGCATTACATTAAAACATGAATTGTAAAAAACTATTTTATTGAAAACCCACTTTTAAATAATTTTACATGAAAAAATATTCAATTTCTTAAATCAACAGTAATATGTTTAAAATTGATTTTCCACTAGAAAAACTTAAGGAAAAATGATTGATAAACTATTCCCAAAAAATAACTATTATATATAGACCTACAACACCAACATAGGTAACGTATTTTACATTGAAAATATTTATTGTAAATGAAGACAAATAGTCCCCACAAATCAAGATACATAATAAAAATAATCAATTCCACACATTGAACCCTATATTTTCCCATCACTACCCATTTGGGTTCCATCGAATTTATCGGATGAGAGATCAAGAGTAAATATAGAGAATAAAGGAGGAATAAAGAATATATGTACACATACCATAAATAGATAGACTAAAATAGGTAGAAAATCAGTATGATACCCATGAGAGAACGTCCTAGCATGTCAAGGAAAGGTTGGCTCATGATAATCAGATATTAGTTTGAAATATGGGACAAAAACAAAACAAATTCTATTTTGGTAATTTTTTAATTTTATGAAATTCATATAGATAAAATGGTATGAATTCATGGTTATAAATATTGTATGAAAACCATGTGGTCTCTATTTTCCCATAAAAATGAAGTGCATGGTTACCTAGAAATAAACACATGGTTAGAAAAGTCATGAGAAAGTTGTGCAACCACCATTAGACCCAAACCTATCCTATCATATGGTTTTCTATGAAATATTTCATAATTTGACGAACCATTCCAAGTATATGATAAAATCCACGGGAACCTATTAATTTATATCACATAGTTACCAAACAGTTACTACTAAACAAGTAATAATCATGCACCTATATGTTTTCTCTTATAATCCAAAATCTCAACCGCTAACTCCTGAAAAAATATATAACCCAAATATAGATAATATTTACCCAATGTATCTCATATATTGGATGTGAAGGGTGTCACAAATTATCATAATACACTTCTATAATAATTTTAATTTAAATAAATTATAATATATCTATTAATGGAAATTTTTAATTAGATACAACATCTTGTCTTATTTTAAATTCGTTATCAAAAAATATTTTTTTATAGGTATTTTATTTACCATCATTATTGAGAACATTCTTTCTAATCCATTTGGATCCAGTGGGATTCACAATATTAATACGTTCTACCAAAATACTAACTTTATTTTCATACAAGGGATCCATTTATAAATTCTTAGCTACTACCCATTTAAAATATAATTTTATATTATTAAATCATTGAGGAATAAGGATTAATTATCCCCAATAAGTTTAATATCCCTTAACATGGTAACTATAATCCATTTATCTTTTGTTCTAACTTTCCTATAAACAATGTGTCTCAATAACATTATTTTCCTTGAACTATTATGGTACTTATTAATATTTCAAAATTATATTAATCTTAATACTTGACTTTACCTTCTTCCTTATTTATCCCACTATAAAAATTATACATGTTTCTTTTCTAAAATAAAAATAAAAACTCATTTGAATTTTTAGTTTCCCACTCAGGTAATAATATAATATCCTTAAAAATCATTTTTATAATTCACAATAAAACACATTGTATTCCTGATGTATATTTTTTATAAAATTATCCTTGACAAATGATTCACAACGTAACACACAAACATGTGAAATGATGTATTTATCTCAAATTATAACTCATATGAGATATAATCTATAATTATATTTGGTATGGTTTGGTTTTAATTATATTATTTGTAAATAATATCATAAAAGGATTATAAAATTATTTCAAGACTCATAATAAATCTCTGCATGAAAAGAAAATAGTATTTTATCCTTTTAATAACACTATAAATCATATATGTATATGAAAAGTTGAGTTTAGGAAAAAATATATTATATACATAATTATTGATGAATTATTTGTTAAGATGTTCTCAAACTCTCACTAATGGAATCCACTTTTATCTTCTTACCAAGATCAATTTTTATTAATCTCTTATAATAAACAAATATTTTAATGGAATATCATTTATGAATTATAAACTATAATTCTATATTTATGTTATTTTTTCATCAACATTTCATGAAAAATAAAAATTTACCCCTATCTTCTTGAAATAGTTTAGTTTCATCATTGTGGTCTATTTTTAAAATCTTTTTCACACTCTAACCATTAATAATGAGTTGATGCTTAAAATTTTTAACTAATAATAAATCATGTAAAATACCTATTATTTTTCTCATAGAAAGTGATAAACCATTATGGTATATCTTTTATGATTAAATAATCATGTAAAAATTGAATGCATCTTCCAATTTTCTACAAAATGAATCATTTTTAGTCTTAATTGAATCCTACGGTGGATCATTATGTGGTGGGGAATAAAACACATAACATTTATTCTCATATCTTTGTACTATGTTCTAGTGTTTGTACCACTCAATGAAATTTTTCTAGTGATGATATGATAATTTTCAATTTTTTGTTTTAGTGAATTCCTAATATCACATTATAATTTATACAAAATAAAACATAGACAATAATTATATTTATTGTAATGAACCAAAATATGTCAACCTTCTTGATAGGGCTAATATATTCATGATCTATCATTTGGGTTTAAATTATTCAATCAACACTCTTTTTATGTAAAATCACATCTTTGATTTTGTTTCAATGTATTGTTTTTGATTTATTATTAAAATAAATTAATTTAATGTTTTTATGTGTTTTATTTGTTTATGATATTATTTTACAAAGCCACAATTTTAGTGTTAAAGTAGTTAATTCCTTGTTATTCCCTATTATTTAACTCAAAATATGAAAATTGAGGTTCTGTTTGGCCCATATGATAATCTATCTCATAAAAAAATTTATCATGTAGGATAATTGTTTCTACTTTGTAAGATAATATTTAATATGATGTTTTAATTTTAGATATCCTACCTTGATGGATATTTCAATCTTCTATATAGGTAAATTTATCCCCAGAGGATAATTTACCCATGTCTGATAATTTACCTTGCTAAAATATGGTTTTTGGAAGATACTTATTATCTCATATGACTTTTGAGACACACATAAGAGAATTTTTGAGAACCAATATGATAATTAATTTTTCTACATTTTAAACACTGATGATATTTTTCACTAACAGTATGACTCTTGGTGGTTGTATGGGATAATTTTGGTCTAATTTTATATTTTAGAGTTTTTTATGATATATTCCTTAAGAAAAACAATATGATCCCCTTTGAAATTTTTAGAGACTCTAATATATTTCTTAGTCCTACATGATATTTTTCCTAATTGAATGAGGTTTTCATTTTTATGAATTATAAATTCATATGAAAGTTAAATCATATTATTCATTTTATATTTTATGATTAAATAAATAGTGAATTATTACAAAAAATTTGAACTCAAAATGGCCAATGAGTAACGGCCATGGGAGATTAGGGAAGACACATGAATAATTTTCTACATAAGGGTATGAAGAAAAGAGGATATCACCATTTAAACTCCACACTTAATAATTAATTACAATCAATAAGACTCATTTAATGGGGAGATGATGATTTTATGATAATGGGATGATTCAATGGGGAAATAAAATCTTTGTATGAATTGAATTAATTTTTCACCCATTTTATTAAAGATGTTTATACTACTACCACCTGTAAGAAATAATGATACATTTTATATACTCTCTTTGAGGCTCAATATGATAGGATGAATGATGGAATCATTTAAAATAATTCACATTATTGGTTTCTAAATATTAAGTGAATATTGAATTAGAAAAAATGATATCTATATTCTAGAGCTGATGATATGGTTCAGGATCAGGTGGTACTGATGGGAGGATTCTCCTAGAGTTACTATAGAAAATTTAGGAGGAATATTTTGTGCGTTGATTTTAAAATGCCCTACAAATCAACCAAGAACATATGGTATTGGATATGAATGGTAAAAAACAAATTTTCTATTCATTTCATTTAATATTTCATTTATTTTTAAAGAAATTATATTTTTTAAGGATGAAGATATTTTTCTAATCTATTCAGAATTATTATTAATATTTTAACATTAAATGGATTTTTTTATATATTCCAACTTATTTTTAAGGAAATTCTATTGATATATGTGATTTTAGTGAGTTTTAATTTCAAAGAGTGTAACATCGCAGAACCTGATACTACTGAATAGTGTTCTGAGATTAGTTAGCCACATGGCCTTAACGGAATCTACCTAGAAACCAGAGGATTCTTAATAGAAGTGAGGGCAATGTGTATTTCAATGGTGAGATAATTATCCCTTGATATAGTACAAAAAATTATAGAAATAATACATGAAAATTGAGGAATAAATATAATAATGAATAAGATGCATGAATAGCCACTAAGACCACTGGACAAGAAACCTGTCTTACCATAATTTCATTAATAACTGATCAAAATATTTCATCCAAAGGAAGATATAAACAACATTTGAAAAATAAATATCACATAAAACAATTATACATCATGTCATGTGCCTAAAAATAATCTGAAACATGTTTATTGGAATCAATACAATACAAGTATCAAAATCGAAAAAATACAAAAAATAATTATCGCCTGATAACATTATATGCCAAATTTTGGTTCTATTTTCCCCAACTCCAACACATTGAAAATTTTAATGAAATAAAGATTAGGTTTTTTACCAATCCCAATCTACATTCAGATTTTCTATATGGGTACCAAACGGTGGACTGATATACGGTGTGATATAAAATACTAGTATCCCATCACAAACTCTATCTATATTAGTCTATGATATTTAATACAATCTTACAAGAGTTAAAGGTATACAATAAATATGACAGTAATACATGAAAAATTTTCAATTGAGAATGTAATAACTGTAATGTGATACTGTCAAGAAAGGAAATGATTCTGACAAAACCAGGGACAAGATAATAAAACAAGGAAGCTATAAGGCAAAACAGAAATAAACATCAAGACCAAGCCATATATCCAGTATCTCATACTGACCACAACCATGTTGTATAACCATTATATTGTATCATACTCGACCAAGACATATAATCTGGGATACTAAATTTACCATAGCTGAGAAGTATAACATAAGTGTCAGACCCCATGGGGCTATATCCAAGGTACAGTGGACAAATTCATCCTTATCAGGTCTCAGGAGCATCTCGATGGAAATTATATTATTCAATGATTTTCATCCAAGGAGAATTTCAACTTACCATATCCAATATGATCCCAAGAAATCCAAAATCATGGTGTATAAAGGCCCAAGGCATCCCAAAAATTCAAGACCCAAGGAGTAATCTCATCCAAGTAATCTACTACCACAATCATGAAAACTGTTATATCACAGCCATTGAATCATATAGAAACATCCATAATTCAATTAAATTATCATTTCATAAAATCACATTTTTTGAGTCCTTCCAACTCATTTAAAAATTACATTCCAAATACAATCAATTAGTTTACCCACTCATATAACAATAAACATTTAAACATTTAAACAATTCACATCATGAATAACATTGTGAAGGAGAAAAACCATTTCTTAAATAATAAAATTAATTTAGTTAACATATAATACTGTATCCTCTGACTAGGAATGTTCCACCACAAACCCCTTGGGTTGTTTATTAATAGGAAAAGGAAACGGAAATCACACGGGAAACCCAATTTTTAGACTAGGATGGGAAGAAAACCTCCAACTAAGATGAAGGAACTAAATATAATCCCTAACATTTTCCAACATATTCATTTTAATAATTCACTTAATTATTAGGGTGCAAACAGAAATTATGGCATCCAGAATAACAAAAAAATAGACATATAAATCACCTAAACCCAAGGGAAGTGTATATAACAACTACTATTAGTCAGTAATTGAGTGATGATACTGTATAATCTATTTAATAAGATCAGATTAGAAGAAAAAAGTTGATTGTGTGAAAATCATAAAAATAGGCCATATTATATTTCACTTAAATAGAACAGTTGATACCCTGACAAATGAATAATGGAACAAAAGGAAATGAGTACTCATTTGCATGAATCCAACCAGACTAAGGACACTCGATTCCATGTTTAGATGTAATAACGAGATCAAAATATCAAAAAATTGATCATCTAGGAGATATAAAATATGTTTTCTACAATATAGTAAGAATTATATATTAGTTTTTTCATTGGATAGTTTTTAATGAAAAAAGATAATTTTATCTCAAAACACTGGTCACCAGGTTTTGCAGCAATGTTTTCAAAACAATCTACCAACTGTGATCCCATCACAATATGGAGGGGATCCACTAAGGTTTAGTGAAGATTGTTTGTCAGACCATTCCCATATCATGTCTAAACCCTCTGTCATAAATTTTAGAGGCCATCACAATGGTGTTATACTCCATCTGAATGGTACACTCAAACCGGATGAGCAATTCAATTCATTTTTATAGCACCACATGGTTTCACCAAACCTTATGGATTGGGTAAAACTACTACACCAATTAGTTTAGGCCTTCTATGTTTTCCAATAGTTGGGTTCTAGGCTTTGAACAAGCCTTGGACATCGTCTATAACTATGTGTCACAAAATCACCTTCACTGTAAGATGCAATAAGAATTTGGAAAAAATATTTATACCTCATAGAAAAATACAAGATCCTATAATTTTCCCCTTTAAGAAAATTGTCCTTGGATTTACCTTTCAAGGGGGTTCATGATTTTCATGAGAATAAATCCGGCCACTAAGCATGTAAATTAGCCTCCATCTCCCAAAAACCATCTTATAAACGGTCATACTGTCCTAGCACCCATACTAGAGGATCTAACTCGTCTCGGAGAACCTTGATTCTCCTATCAATGATATGGAGAATATGATCCTCAAAGGATGAGTCTACAAATAAATCCAGCTCCATAGACCGCATAACATGAGATGGGTCTGAGTGATAATGGTGTAGCTAATATTCATGGAAGATATTATGCATGTTCTGGTAACTCTGAGTTAACTGAATCCAATAGTCTACCATCCTGAATCTCTCTAGAATCTTGAACGGTCCAACGTATCATGGTGAGTTCTTACCAAATATATAAAAACATAACATTATCAACCTTTTTGTGATACATAAAAAAATACCAAATCCTCAAATCAAACTCTAGAGGTTATAAAATATGATATTCATAATATTTATTCCTAGAATTTTCAGTTTCCATTCATTTCATAATCAATTAGAATTAATCTTAGGTAAATTTCTTGAGACATGTTCCTAGTGATAATACATCACCTACCCCTAACCAGGAAATGGGTGATCAACATGGATAAACATACAAATCCTCATATGGTTTTATCTGTATAGTCACATGGTAGAAATTATTGTAGTATAATTCAACTATGGTAATATATATATATCCCAATACCCCCCAAACTCAAATATTCATTCTCAAACATTTTCATAAAAACCTCTATCGTACGCTTTGACTAGAAATTAGTTTGAGGGTGGTACGTTGTGCCCTATAGCCCCTGTGTACACAATGACCTATACAAACTCTTCCAAAAGTGAGACATAAACTAGATATCCCTATCTAAAAATATAGTAAAAGGTACCCATGAAGATTTATTATCACACATATATAAAAAATAGGATCATCTGAAGTGAAGGTCTCCTTGATTAGAAGGAAATGAAATATCTTTGTGAGACTATGAACAAAAACTCATACAACATCTCTACCTTCAAGAGACATTGTTAAACTTGTCAAAAAATTAATCACAACATGATTCCATCTCGACTCAGCATTACGTAACTACTGTAAAAGTTCAGAAGGTCACTGGTGATCTTCACTCACCTACTGACAGGAGGAACACCAAAAAACAAAAATAACTACATCATGTTTTATCTAGGACCAATATTAAATAAAATTTCATTCACAATACATCTAGGTATCACCACAATTAACTTTACAAACTGATTCATGAAACAGATGTTTTAGATCCTCACGTATATATACCAGAACCCATAAGTGTCCATGTATATGTCAGATATCATTTTCAACTACAGTATAAATATTTATCGGGTCTTCACCATCCACACTTTCGCATATAGCTACTCTCTTTGAATCAAATTTTTTCTCATTATTACCTAATTTTTTATTGGAAGACGTCATAGCTAAGAATGAATGAAAATTCATCATTGAATAACATGCATGTCCATGTTCATATTATATAACAAATTGATAAGTCTCCATTATCTATTTGCCTATTATACCACTTATATATGTTTCCTCCTCAATGCATCGAACACCACATTACATTTTTTAGGTGTGCATGCTAGATTGATGTTAGAAGACCATTGTTACTCCCACAACCTTCACAGCAAAAAATCATATCATGCTATGAAAATATGTACTTTATTCGTTTGTGGTCTTTTTACACAACAAAATTATCTCCTAGAAAAGAGTCTCAAATACTAATATCCTTGTAAAAGTGTAGCTAACTCTATATCATGAGTAATTTAATTCCTCTCTTGTGTCCTCAACTACTGAGACACATACACACTAACTCTATCACCCTACATAATAACTACTTCTATCTTGATAACTAATTAATAACAATACGTTGTGTATCTTCTGTCCTCCTCTAGAAGAATCTGGACTAGTGCTGAGTTTATTCTACCATTTATATCTTAAAAGGCTATATCACAAGTATTTATCCATTAAAACTAGACACACCTATTGTTCATGACTATAATTTGTGATTAAAAGAATGGTATGTTCTATATTAAATGGTTATAATATCCAATAATCCCCAAGAAACATTTTATGTAAAATAAATTCTTGGGTTTCTCCCTAGAAACTACAACTCTCATCATCTCTAGGTTAAATGACACTACTATATATGAGATAATAAACCTTGTTTGTGAACTTATCCTTCCAGAAGTTTCACATTGTGAGCATAACATATAGATAATTTTCACTTAGTGTATCCAAAACGATCTTGAGATGTTTTTCATGGTCGTGTGGATTATGGGAATACACCAAAATATCATCCATGAAAATAACCATAAAATAATCTAGATAAATATTAAAATCTATGTTCACTAGCTCCCAAAAAACCACTAGCATTTTCATGAGGCCTAATGAAATAACCAAATACTCATACATACTATACCTACTAAAAAACTATATGAGGTATGACTTCTTGTCAAAAATGTACCTAGTGATATCCTGATCTCAAATAATATTTTTGAGAACATCTGGTCTCCACAATACTTATAAAAATGGTAAATGGATACTAGTTCTTGACCATAATTTGGTTCAGTTTATTGTAATTCATTCATAGCCTATGGGCATTATCTGCCTTTTTCTCAAAAAGTATCAGTGATCTCCACATAGATTTACTGGGCCGAATAAACCCCTTTGCTTCCAAGTCCTTTAGCTACCTCTTGAGATCTTGTATGTCGAGAGTATCTATCCAGAAAGGAGGAATAAATATCATTTCTAGTCCTAGAACTTGCTCAATGGAGAACTCATCCTATATCTTAGTAGGTAAATCTGAGATGTTTTTTGAGAATTAATCCCATAATAGATAAAACATTGGTGGAAATTCCACCGAACAAGATCCATAACATCTAGATAAATTCTAGAAATCGAGGATGTCCTCCCGCCAAACCTATAAATATTTTTTTACAAAAGGGACAACTTGGACATCCCAACCACCTTTGTGAATAGACACTCCTCTCTTTGGTGATGTGAATGTCTCCCTATGATGATTAAAATCAATGGTGGATTGATAAAAAATTATCCATTATACACAATGATTGAACATAAATGTGGTAATATTGAGGAAAAAAATATCCTTGATGAAGTGACACCCAACAATCTAACGAGGGAACTCCCTGCACTAACATACATCCTTTTTCATAATCCCAAATGGAGTTTTAATCATTGTAATTCCACTGGAAAACTAAATGACAAGCATAAGGAATTACACCACATGTATAAATATAAAACTATATGATACACCTATTTAAATAATTGCATATACAAGAGTGGAGCCTACTGAGATCATACCCCTCGTTGTATATTGTAAATCCCCTTCTCCCCGGTGGTAGGCTATGAAAAAAATAATTATCCTAAACCAGAACCATATGATATAACATCAATACCTAGAACAAGACCACTCTATTGTATTGATATAACTAATTCCAAAATTCCTTACCCAAAACCACCACCAAATTAGCCAAAATGACCATTCTATCATATCTCCATCCCTGATTTGGAGTTGTGTACCCTTCCCATAAACTCATACATGAGTTAGAACCTCTTCCACTAACTACTGGTGGAAAGTTCCTACATGAATATTTAACATGGTCCATAATTCCACAAGATCAACACCCCACTGGATTATAGTCACACTAACTCCGCATTTTTCCTCATCTTCCATAATGATGAATTAAAACTGCACATCGAATACTAGTGGTATGGCTAGTGCTCTTCTCACAGGAATCCAGAAATCATTACATCCTACCACTGGATGTTGAACTACGTGGCTGAGAGACTATAATACTCTACTATACACCCCCAACCGTTCAATGGTACTTCTATGTAATCAGTTCTTGGTTCACTATCTCAGTAATACCAGTCAAACTGAACACATTGATTTGAGATTGAAAAACATGTATGAGACCTTCTTTGAAGAATATTTCCCTTAACGTTTCGTCAACATGATACATTGGTGAAAAAAAATGCATCTATATAAAGTGTAGGGAATATTAACTAACTATAATCATGCCATGTTCTAGACATTTGAACTCAATAGCTCTCTCTTACATTAGTGTCTCAATAAAAAGGTAGTCATATAATCATTAGTTCCCTATGATTGATTAAAACCATATAGGGGGTGGGTGAATTAGTGGTATAATTTTTATTTTTTTTAATTCACCTCCCAAACATGTTATGGTTTCTCAATCCACATGGTGACATCTCACAATAACACTTCAAATGCAGAAATTACTAGAATGATCACAACACACGATATTTATAAGTTTCATTATAAAAACATAATCAATGTTATGACTGATAATCCACCAACATGAATTATCCACTATATAAGATGGTGATTACAATAAATAAGTAAAAAAATTTATATTCCCTATTAGTCATTTCATCAATTGATCCCGATTCTACGCCCAGTCAACCAAATATTCTCCCTTGTTTGGTTTGACACTGTAACCATATTATCTTATTTTGATTATAGAATAGTTAAACACCCCATTATTATGTCTCTTTAGAAACTGGTTAGACACCCCAGACCAAAGATACCTTTAATCAATATTTTTGATCCCCAAATAGAAAGATCATTGTTTTATTCTTCTTTTTCTCTAAAAAATATAGAAATAGATCTTCCCCCATAAGTGTACATGATCTGTTATACTCATGTAACACATCAAGATCTTCAAAAACATCTTGAAACTAGCTTGTTGATCTCTATATCCATTCACTCTAGATCCAGAATTATCTGAATCTTCTAAGATTATTGAATGGTTAGACTTTACTGCATTCTCCTACAATTATATTCTCAATTCATTCTCTTCAACTTCTACTATTTATTTGTGATTAGATATTTATCCTATTTCTTCTTGGTAAATGATTGCTTCTTCTTATGATGAAGTCTTGACCAAAAATAATATGTTCAGGTGGTGCGAAAAAATACATCAATATAATTTTGTTCAAAATATTATATAGAAAAACTAAGAATAGTCTATTTTTTAGGAATCTCACCTCAAATACATCAAAAAAAATGTTTTTTCCAGGGAAATCCATTTTTCTAAACAATTTTTCAAAAATAAAACAATATTCAAAATTAATCCTACAAACGTGAAGTTATCATAAAATAGAATGTATGATATGTCTTATATTATTTGTCCACATAGTTGATGATTTGTTTACTGATGCTTGGATCATATATCAAATAATTTTTCTATTCAATATATATTGATAAAAAAATATGACAAATTGTTCTGATGATCATGAAATGATCATAGCATAGCATGTATGATATGTAGCATCTTGTTTTTCCAATTCATTGACACTTAGTGTACTGATTATCTAATCATATTGGACATATGTTTTCAATTCAATATATATTGTTCAAACAATATGCAACATTTTTTAAATGGTGATGAAAATATAATAGAATATCATGTATGATATGCTTCCTACTACAGGTCTACTTTATTGATTCTTATTGAACTAATTCATTCATCTCATATCACATTACATTTCTATTCACTATATATTCTTGAAACAGTTTTCTAAATCTTTCTTATGATCATTAACTGATCACAACATATTATTTATGATTTATCGCATACTGTTGGTTGACTTTCATGATTCATAGTGAACTGATGGTTTCATCACATAGAACATCACTTTTCTATTCACATTATACTCTTCAAATAGTTTTTAAAATTTTTCCTATGATCATGAAATAATCATAGAAATGCATATATGAAAATTTTCCCACTATTGGTGACTTTATTGTTTCTTAGGGAACTTATTCTTGAATTTTCTTTAAATTATTTTTCATTTTTTCCTAGAACATGACTTGTAAGGAAAATAGAATGTCACTTTACGACTTATAAAATTAATACACTTAGACTAGTGCCTCTATCAGAACAACACCTCACATAATATTTTATCCTTATCAAAAAGAACAAATTTATTTACAAAACCCAGATATAGTAGAATAATAAGTTCCACTACAAATAAACACTTCCCCCAAAATTATTGATCACCGTTATCAAGTGATTTAGTCTTATATTTAAAGGAAAAAATATTGATTGTCAATCCATTTTTCACTTGAATATTTTTTAATCATGTAATGATGTATATATAGGATCATCTCTGCATATATTCGATGAGAATGGATTATTGAAAAGGACTTCACCTAGAAATAATCTCATCATTTGAAAAGAATTCATCATTTTGAACTACATTGATACCCACTAAGGATAATAACCACATACTGCATGGAAATTTAGAAAGATTTACTATCCATGAAGCATGTCATTTGTGGGGAATTCATCATTCACATACCACTATAGAATTTTGGTGAAAAATTCCCTTATAGTACAGTTATCATCTATATATTTCACATATATTATGATAATGTGTTCCAATACAAATCTCATGAATATATCATATCATCTATGTCAAATAGAGTACTATGGAATCACATTATTAAAGTTTAGCATACTGTTCATGGGCATATCAACTGGTTTCTATCAACCTCATTTTATTTCCCAATCTATATATCGTAAATATTATGTTATATTTCATATAATCGCATCCCATGAATATAGAATAGAATTTACATAAAATAAACTAATATAACTTCATTTTATTTATGATTATTATACTATTAAGGGGAATCTTAGTTGGTTTTTATCAACCAACTAGGATTTTTCATTGAATGTACCTAAAATTGTATGATAAATATTTTTAATGAATTTCATGAATACAACATGGAATATATGTAAAATATCATACTATGGAATCACATTATTGATGTTTAGTTAACTATTGTATTTTTATATGAAAACCACGAACACTCATTTACATGGTATCCTCTTTGGCAAACTCAACATCGCAAAATATTCTTACAGTTTCCAAAAATCTATTCTAATCTGATTTCCATAATTGATATGGGATTTGGATTATCCATCATGCAACCTAACATTGTAATAAATCGTTCAACATGAAAACCCATCATCAATACCACATTCCAAATATATTGATATCACATGGCCTTAAAATAAAATCCGCATGTAAATGAATATCTTCATGAACATCAATAATCTTTAATTTTGCAAAAAATGCCTCTATATTGACACGTGTCCTTGATCTTTAATATTATTTAAAAAATTAAAATTTTATTATTCATCATGACATATTTATATATATACTTTTTTCATGTCCATCTTTTTTAATTGTCTGTCATAACATCATGTAAGTAAACATCTTCACAGTCGTTCACATATCGTAGATAATGATCCTTCACTATCAACTCTTGTCTTGAATTCATTTTAATAAATCTCAACAATTATCACAAATAATATAGAGAATTTCTCAAGCATGACATCCAATTCCTTCAAATGAGTCCATAACAATTCTCCAGGAATCACCACTTTAAGTATCCCCATCTCTTCATGGAAGTATTCAATATTTATTTACATTATGATAGACTAAAAAAATTAAAAAAAAATTAAATCATCAATAATGAACATGTGTTCTTTAATCCCCCAATTTTTTTATACTTATACACTTTACAAAGTCATTATTTTTGTCCCCCTTATTTAAAATAAATGCAAACGGTAAGTGGTGGATGTTCTCATCTAACATTTTTCTCAAAATCTTGATCATCTCTTTTATATGAAAATTTCATGACCACATCAAATATATTAATTATATCATTTTATTCTTTTAGAAAATAGCCTTCGGTTAATAAAATATATGTCTCCATTGTCTGACATTGTGTAGAAAATAAGGGAGATGAAACTAAGGTCTTATAATCTTCCAATAAATACCATTCATGTAAAATCATGCCCAGAAATCCTCAAATCATATTTTTGTGTTTAGAAATAATTAAATTCATCAATGATATACTACATCATGCTCATACATCAATAGACACATTAGAAAATCCAAGTGAAAATGATATAGAACGCCTTTTTATTATCTTAACATTTCTCAAGAACTCCCCATTAATTGATATGATTAATATAATTTTGAATGTGGGATAAAAGTGTTATTCAGCTAACAAAAATTAAAATTTTATAAAGTTGTTTAGATGTACCACATTCACTGTGAAAATGAAGATATAACAGTATCATCTCATCAATGCTCCCCCTCATGGGATATACACTTTTCTTCCATTTCATTGATGTATGTCACGACCCACCTTATCCAAGATGAGAGAAGGGACAGTAGATTTCCAGACCCTTTTTCAGGTTGAAGGGGAGATAATAAACCCTGAGACCCGCCTTCAATAGGTCCCGGTGTGGCGACTAACACAAATGGTATAGAATCATAAACAAGATTGAAGGCATTAACCGTTTTATGTAATAGGATTATGAGATAAGATATTAAATCCCAATAACACCAAAACTTGGGGTAAGGTAAAACCAAGAAAAACCATTCCCATATGCATGTTAAATATATAAATAACACAGGTACAAGGAGACTCCACATGTAAAGTTCCAAATAAAATAAAAACATCAACTAAAACTGTCCCAACATCCGAGCTAGTACGGTCTCGCATGATCCCGGATGTCCTCCTAGAAACCTGAAAGATGTTTTATATACGTAGGGTGAGTATACAAGTATACCCACTAGGGAAAACCGAAATCTCTCGGGCAAAAGTGGGGAGTCATCCTAATGCCATGTGAGAAAATTGATAACCAAAACACCTAGCAAGGAAAAATATCCACCCAAACCTCACCAAGGCATGCTCCCCAAATAACACATGTCCAGTAATTAATAGTAATAACACATTGATGTTTGGGTACCCTGAGCCACATTGCCACTGGTTATTAATGTCATCCTACACATCGGACCAAACCCGCCATACTCACTATAGTCCCACTGCCACACCCCACCCACATACACTATGGCCATCAATACCACACATTCCACATGAAAACACTTGGGATATCACTACCACATGATCCACACCCTAAAACATGGTCCACAACAACTACCGCCACGCCTTAAGACACCTGGGCCTCATCCCAAAGAGACATTGGAAACATCCTTCCCACACACACCTGGGCCAACCACCACAGCTACCCTTCCTATAGAATCATGGGCTAAAATAGACCTCTTTCCATCATAGCCTTCCCGAAGGATGTTGGTCTAATTGGGAAATGGAACATAAAAGGAGAAAATAACCATCCACTCATAAAAGTGTTGGAAAAAACAACATCCCTAATAAAATGGGGGTGTCCTGCACAAGGTTCTCAACATGGGTGGGGTGCGAATAATAAACATAAGAACTAAAATTATATATATAGGTAACAAGAAATCATCCCATCCAAGGGTTCCCAAGAACATTCCAAAACAAACACCTCGTTACTATTCATTCATAAAAAGGCACACCACTCATAGGGAATTCACTACTCATTCACAGAACCAATTCCCCATTGAACCGTACTTGTTTTCATGTTTCGATTATTCCATTTATGTTATTCTTCACTACTGGAAACTAACAAGAATATCCACAATCCAAGGAGAAAAATAGCCAAACATCAAATTAGGCATTCACAACCTCTTCTCTTGTAATTTTACAACAATATGGGGATCTGTGAGATCGATCAATGTACTGGAACTAAACCAAGCCTCAAGATATAGCTACACACAATTTTAGATTCACAACCAACAATCATGCCACAACATAGGATCACATCCCCATCCACATAATCCCATAAGTATCATGTAGGGAAACATACATACCACCAAGACCAAACAAAGGAACTACCAGATTCAAGAACATCATTCATTAAGATCCTTCATTCTATTTAGTTTGCCGGGGTGGTCACATGAGTATTTTTGTTCACTGGGAATCCTTCTAATCAACTGATATTACGTGGTTAATAAGTTTTCATGTTACACTAATTTAATCATGTAAATATTCATAAGCACAGAGGTTCATTGATGTATAAGGAAAGACCACCAATGGCCATGATTTTCAGTGGGCATAAGCCCATACAATTCAAAACACATAATCAAGAAAATAGTACATAATAAAACATCGGGCACCCCCCCCACCCATTATTTATTAAAAGTATATTCATTATCTTCATTAAGATTGGTTTCTTCCATCCCCAAAAAAACCATATCATACCCACCCCACAAGATACACAGTAATGAGAGACAATGGGGAAACCCTACTTGGATGATCAAATCGATGTTCTAACTCTGTGCGCCAAGAACTTGGGATGCATGACTTATAGGGGAGGAACGTCAGGGGATCTAAGGGTGGGTAGGACAAACACCAGCATAGATGCCCCACTTTCCTCATAAGGGGACTCAAAACACACCAAGTGAATATAGAGAGACCATCCATGAAGAATAAGAAAAAGGAATTCTCGTGCGATATAAGGATGAGATCCTATTGTTATAGGATATGGGAAATTTGAATGGATTTAAAGACAGATCGTGGTTTCACAAAGCAGTTGGGTGGTTATGCACGTTGGAATTAATTTTAATTTAATAATTCCCATCAGAGAGGTGTACATAACGTCTGTGCATTCAATAGTTTCCTTTAATTAGAGAAAAACACGCAACAAGGAAGAACTGAATGGAAAACGTGTGGCAGAGAGGAAAACCGCACGATTCTGGTAAGATAAGGGTTGCCCAAATCTTGGGGGATTTTAGATATTATTTATGGTATTTGAATGTCTTTGAAATAGGTATTAAAATTCGTTTACGTCAAATGATACGTTGCGGGAGTTCAAAAATTTGGGAACATGAAAAGAATGAAGTCTGCTCAGTGAGAACATTGTGCCACTATCATGGTGATGCCCTTACAATTCCACCGTCACGGTGTCACCCTCGCGGTGCTACCCCCACGGTGCCACCCTGGCATTTCCACCGTCAGGGTGTCGTATTCAAACTACCACCATCACAGTGTCACCCTCATGGTTCCTCCGTAACTGGTGCCACCATGACCGGTGTGAGATCGTCACAATGCCACCATAACCGTTGGAGTTGTGTTTTGGAAATGTGATGGACCAGGTGGGTATGGTCCATTAAATCAGATACCTCTCATAATTTTCTCTCCATCGAGAATCAAACCCAGACCATAAGAAAAGAGGGGGGTCTAAACAACCACCTCGAAAGATACCTCTCAAGAGTGATCCTCATCGACATCTAGGAACACCTCTCCCTCAAGTAAATAGCCAACATCCAAGGGTCAATTGTCTTGTCATATGGATTAAAGAGTTTCTTCCTCAATATCATGATATTATCCACTTTGACAGGCACCGACTCTCCCTCACTAGTTTAATAATATCCACCTTAATGCATCTTGATTAGGGATCAGGTCCTCACCACCCCATAGTCAGGACTCTTCACACGTATTCAGAGGAAAAGGAAAACCACACAATACATAATCCAAAAGTAAAGCATTCCATCATAGACAAGTACAATCAAAACTGAACAAATCTCAAAAAACGTCTTGGTACATGGTGTGAATCTGTGCCCCCTGATCCCAGGTACATTCCTCGATCCCTCCGTACCTCCATAACACATGAACCAAAGGGATGGTTCATCCACGGAGCACATTCTCCTCATGATCCTCGATAATCATAGGTATTTCTACAAACGTCACATTAGCGTCGATATCTAGATTTCCCTAGTTGAGGACATGTTAATAATCGGGTAGATACCATTTGAGATTAGACACATGGAAGATATCGTTCATTCTCAGTAGCGATAGTGGTAGTGCAAGATGATAAGAAACTTCACCGACCCACCACAACACATCGAATGACCCGACAAACCTGGGAGAGAGCATATGCCCCCTTCTGAACCTCTGTTTCCCATGCCGAGGGGAGACCTTCAAGAACACGTGGTCTTTGACCTCAAACTCCAAGGGTGTCCTCCTATTATCGGCATATGACTTTTGTCAGTCCTGCACCACCTTCATCCTCTCCATTTTAAGCGGAACCATCTTTGTCGTGCCTGAACCACATTCGGGCCAAGAACACTTGCATCCCCAATCTTTGTCCTGTATACGGGTGAGCGACATGGCCTTCCAAAAAAACCTCGAATGGAGCCATGCCAATGGTAGATTGATTGGTATTATTGTAGGAAAACACAACCATAGGCATGTGTCATCCCCATGATCTACCAGAGTCCATAACACATGCCCGAAGCATATCCTCCATTGACTGGAGGGTGCACTATTTACTGCCCATCCGTGTGGGGGTGGAGAGCAGTGCTAAGACATAGCTGAGTGCCAAAAGTTTGTTGTAATCCCCTCCATACTCATTAGGTGAAACTGGTATCCCGATGTAATACTACGGTCCTTGGAACCCAATGCAACCGCACCACCTAATCCATGTACCTTTGGGCTAGGGCATCCACTGCACTCGACTCCTTGATCGCTAGAAAGTGATCTGATTTCGTCAACCAGTACACCAATACCCAGATAGCACCATAGCCTCCTTGGACACTGGGTATTCCTGTAATGAATTCCATCGAGATTTCATCCCTCTTCGACTTAGGGAAATCTAAAGGCTACAAAAAACCTCCTGGAATACGATGCTCAACCTTCACCTACTGACACACTAGGTACATGACCACTTAATCTTCCATTTCCCGCTTCACCCTGGGCCACCATAACTGACTCCTCAGACCCTGGTACATCTTGAAAACTCCTGGGTGAACCTCAAAGGGTGAGTTATAGAACTCACCAAGAATTAAATCACGCATTACCATTGGGAAGAACAAATTTCCATGAAAAAACATCTGATTCTTCCTATCTTCCGACCATCCTTCTGGAGAATTACCCTAGCTAACCCGATCGCACATTGCTTCACTCAATGAGTCTAACCATTGAGACTCCTCTACCTAATACAACAGAGAAGACTGCATTGTCATCTGATACATGACACCCCAACCTCCATCCATCATCGCATCCAGCTGCAGGGTAGCCATATCCTCTATCGCCTTCCAAGCATCTATTGACCCTTGTACCACATCCTTATGCGACTTCCGACTCAAGGCATCAGCCACCACATTCCCCTTCCTGGAGGTGTAGGAGATTTCGATGTCGTAGTCATGAAGGAACTCCATCCACCATCACTGCCACAAATTCAAGTCCCACTGGAAGATGATATACTTCAAGATCTTGTGATCCGTGAAGACCACAAAGCGCTACCCGATGAGGTAATGCCGCAAAAACTTTAATGTGGACACGAACGCTGCAAGCTCCAGATCCAATGTAGCATATTTTCACTCATGGGGATGTAACTTCCTAGACCCATAAGAGATTAACCCTTTACTGTTACATCAGTACACATTTTAGGCCTTGTCCAGAAGCATCACAGAACACCTCATACGCTACCCCTTCTTCTGGATACCTTAGAACTAGGGCACTAACGAACTTCCCTTTTAGATAGCTGAAGATTGTCTCACAAATCCCATTCCACACAAATGCCTGGGAATTCTTGGTCAAGGCTTTCAAAGTTGTAGCAACTCGGGAGAAATTGGGCATGAACCTCCAGTAGTAACC
Source organism: Viscum album (assembly GCA_963277665.1). NCBI lineage: Eukaryota > Viridiplantae > Streptophyta > Magnoliopsida > Santalales > Viscaceae > Viscum > Viscum album. Next base: position 825,078,352 of record OY728162.1, read on the forward strand.
TTACAGACCCAGAAAACTATGATCTTCTGCCATGTTCTTGGGTGCTTCCCAAGAAAAAACTGCCTTAACCTTCGAGGGGTCCACTGTTATTCCTTTCTTAGAGACCACATGTCCATGGAAGTGCACTTCTCGCATCCAGAACATGCACTTGGAAAATTTTCCATATAGTTTGTGTTTTTGGAGGACATCTAAAACCACTCTCAAATGCTCAGTGTGATCATCCTATAACCTTGAATATATCAGGATTTCGTCCATAAACACGACTACGAACCGATCTAAATATTGCTAGAAGATGGAGTTCATGAGCCCCATGAGCACAACCGGTGCATTCGTAATGATGAACGACATGACCACAAACTCAAGGTGTCCATATCTACATATAAAGGCAGTCTTCGAGATGTCACCATCCTTCAACCTCAACTTGTAACACCCCAAGCTTCCATGGTACACTTCTCTTTGAACAATACAGTAGCATGTGTTGTACATAACTTCGAGTTCCAACACACACCAAAATCAATCAACTAGCCATTATGAATATTAATACCCACTTTTTGAAATATTTTAAATTTTAACATTCAAAATGGAATTTATTTTTAGATTCAGAATATCTAAATTAGCTTAGGGTGAAATTTTGGTATTTTTCTGAAAACATTCAATTTCTGATGAATAGCAAAAAAACACTGAGTTGTGCATTATTGATTGTACAATAAACAGTATTATAAATTGTATTCTATCAGCCTTCTTTTCCATTCCGATGAATGTACCATAAACAATATTATAAATTAATTAAATTTACAAAAGAAGAATATAAAATAGGATTTAAATCAAATAGTGTACTATGGAATCTCATTATTGATGCTTAGAAAAATGTTTTATTTTCTATGAAAAGCAAGAATCCTAATTTACAGGAACACCTCATTCGAAAACTCAACTTCAAAAAAATTTCCAAAAATTTGCATAAATTCATACTTAGATGATTTCAATAATTCAAATGTGGTTTTGGTGATCCCACATGCCATCTGAAGTTATAAAAAATCGTTCAACATGAAAACCCATCATTAAAACCTCATGCCAAATGTGGTGATATTACATGCACCACATGAATATAAATATTTTCATAAACATAAATAATCATCCATGTTAGAAATAGTGTGTTGTTATTGACACAAGATCTTGAGATTTATGATTATTTCAATAGTCATAAAATTTTATTCTTTTTTCATGCTATATATATTCATAAATATTTCTTGTGAATCTTCTTTAATTTTATTTCATCACTTAATTAAATTGAAAATTTTCATTATATTCCACAATTTCTTGACAATGTTCCTTCACCAACAACAGCTATCTTGAATTCAATTTATGATTATTACCATGATCATCACAATTAATATCTAGAATTTCCCAAGAGTGACATCCAATTCCATCATGTGAGTACATAAAAATTCTCTAGGAATTATATCTTCAATAATACCCATCTCTTCATATTTTTATTACATATATATTGACTTAATGATAAACTAAAAACAAATAAAACATTCATTGTTTAATTGTCAACATGTTCTATTAAAAATCATGTTTGTAAATCTCCCTAAATCATGTCACATAGTGCATCGTCCTGGTTAAAAACACTCCATGAGTGCTTTTATACTCCTCGAAGCTTGTATGTTGTTAGCTAAGCTCTTCTCTCAAGAATGCGTCACAAGATAGTTAAATATTGACACAATAATCTCAAGACAAAAATCTAAATACTATGGAACACCATCCCTTAAAAATGAGAAACATGTTGCTACTAAAATACACACTCCATCTCACTCATATAAGTGGAATTATAGGATGTTATCTTAAAAGTATTTATAATGTCTAAAAATCTCTCGTATAAGTGTTCCAAAGCACCTGTTTCTCGAATAACTATTGGTAACTCATATGGAAATATAAAATGATCCACTGATAAACGATATCCCACCACCTATGGATCAGGTTTTTTCCACCCTCTTGGTGTTTGAATAGAAGACTTCATAGTGGAAAGTCTCTACAATTATAATAAGACACCTCAAAAAGGATCAAAATAATGATATTCCTAGCTAAAAGAATATGAATGGTCAAAATATTCATATAACAAATCATACCATAAAGTGTTCACAAAAACTAAATAATTGTAAAATAAATAGTCAAATCGCTAGAGAGACTGCCTACTCCCCACTCAATAGTCAGGGCTATGTAAATATATCTTTTCATCATGTCTAATTTCTATTTTTTTGGAATTTATTCCACGCTCCAATTTAATATATTGAACTAAATTTTACAAAAATTATGATCCACAGGGGCCCATACTCCTAATGAACCATAATATGGAGTCCACCTAACTAACACCATAATAAATTCCAGTCCATGCGATCGATGGTCCATGAATCAACTTGCAACAATTGGAATATAAATTACAAAACCCCAATGAAATGATATATACCATATAACAAAGGTCTAAAGAAGTGGGATCATCCAGTATAACCATTTAATTCATCTCAGATCAAAATAAAATTGAATAAAGAATGAATACTATAGAAATACGGAATATTAGATTTCACCTGAATAGCTTAGAAGATACTAAGAAAAAATATTAATGACATAAAATGAATATAGTCTTCATAGTTAGGAATATAACAAGACAGATGACACTCGATTTTCAGTTCATATGAAATAGTGGGATAAAATGATACCAAATTGTCTCAAGGGGAGATCTCAAATATGTTCTGTCTTCATGAATGGTAATTATAAATTTTAATTAGGGTTTTAATTTTTTTTTAGTTTAGAGAAGGTAATTTTTCCTCAAAATAAATATCCTCACAGTTTGTCTACCCAGTTGTCCAATTAATATACTAATCGTGCACCCTTCATTATATAGAGGGGTCCCTTGCTTGGTCAGTGTGTACAGTTTTACAAACCATTCACAAACCATGGATCAGTCCAATATAAAAAATTATTGTGTCCATTTTTAAGGATTGTTCCTCTATCCAAGAAGTTTAATGAAACTGTACAGGCTTCTGAGGCCCTCTATCCAGCTCCACATGTTCTCACAAAACCATTTGGTTTGGGTGTATAGTAACTATTTTCCTCGTGGTTTAACTATTTCTCCATAAAAGTTTGGTTCTAGGATCGAAAAAGACCATGGACGCCCCTGCTACCCCATGACCTTGAATGGTATTCATATTAGGTCGTAATTAATCATTTAAATACAAAAATATCCATACTTTATAACAAAACATGAGATCAAACATTGAGTTCATTGAGTATTTGAATCACCTTTATAAAAGGATAAACCTAAACATTGAGGAATTGGTTTGGTATCAAGGAATATTTAAATGTTAAGATATATATATATCTAGGTGTGCATTCAGAAATACAATTTGATAATTAACATATTCATGGAAGAAGTAAGTGTACAAAGGATCAACACATTTCAAATGTTGCTATTTTTTCTAAAATATTTCCACACATATTTTTATCAAAATTTTCCATATTTTCAAAAAATTATTTATTTTTATTTAATTATTTTAGTTTCCTTTATTTTTTCTTTAAAAGCATAAAATTCACCACTTAGTAATACTTTATACGTATAAAAACAATTTTAGAGGTAGAAACATATGTCTAAATACATCCCTATGATAGATCCCAATGAAACTCTCTTCTATATTGTTTTTAGGGATTACATTATTGATATATTATATCATGTAATATCTCTCTCATCACTACAACATTCCATGACTCATCCCATAATATATAATAATGAATATTTTTGATATCCATTGGATGACAAGAAGTTATAAGGGTATTGAACACATACCTTTTTATAATATTTCATCATCAAAATATAATAAACCAAAAAAAAATATTATATAATGTTTCAAAACATTAAATAATCATGAAAAAAACATAAAAACTTCAAAAAAAATTCATCCAAACAAAGAAAAATAATAAAAAAGAAAAATGGATTTTCAAACATTCCTCTATAATAAAAATATATAAGTTAATACATAAAATATATATAATATCAAAGGGATAAAAATGAGGATATAATAGTGAGGCTAAAACATATACATCCATAGATTAACCAATAATCTCAGAATATTGAAACCAACCATATCCACATGACCCATGGTCACAACCTAATCGTGTTTCAATTAAAACATAATGAAAGTGTCTATGGTATCCATCAAAGGATGTAACTCCATTAACATTAACTATATCATCTATTATAGTTTCTATATTCAATAAAAAAAATTATTATGTAAGTTGTGAGATAATACCCAGTAGGATACCTCTAATAATCAATGTAACTCTTTTCTTAATATATTCTGCAAATTCTAATTTGAAAAATAATTAGACTGTATAAATGTATTTATAATTTTTAAAATAAATCAAAATAAATTCATTTAATTTTTATTAAATAAAAAATAATAAAAAAAAATATGACTTAGTAAGAAAATAATATCCCATAACAAACATATATCAATAAGCAGATGGAAAATCAATACATACAGAATGTTAAAAACTAAAATAAATATAACATGGAAATGAAATATAATGTCTATTGGAGATAACTTAGAACAATCTGATGAATAAACTGGAAGCATAAAATGTAATCCTAATATTCTCAACCCCTAAATTACCCCCATTTACGTAATGGGATGAAACCCCTATCAAGAGATAATTTATAACCGAAGACATGTGGCTAGAGAAAAAAAATGAATGTAACAATAATCCATGATTTCATATTTAGTCCCCAAGGATCTCATGTAAATATTGTATCTAAATAATTTAAGTCATGAAAAATATACACTAATAAATTTATGAAATAAACCAAATAACCCCCAACACATTATCCCCCATTTATCAATTCCTTACCAAAGTAACACACACAAATTGTTTGATATTTATAAGAAAAAATCAACTTAGGGAATATATTAAAAAAGAAATCAATAAATAAAAACTATAACCATATAAAAATCACAAACATTAAAGATATACAATATGAAATAATCATAAAAACGCCTTTATATTAAATTAATAACTTTTTATTTATTTTTAAATTCCTTTAAACTAGAAAATTTCTTAGAATCCCTTTATTAAACACCTTATGGGAATTACTATTGAATGAATATCTATTTAAACACATGGAAATACATTATTCCATGGATTTATTTACAAATCACATTAGAGAATGCGTGAATATGCCAAAATTATAATTTTAATGATTCTAATTATCCATGAAACTACATAAAGAAAAAAACCTCCAATGCTTTTGTAAAATAAATTGAAGATACAATAAAGCATATTTTTAAACCCATTGGAAGATATATTAATTATTAAAATAGTTTGATATTATGATTGTATTATTTCCACACAATCCTAATAAATGACACATTTCATGATTTAGATTGAGCACCGAACTAGGGAAGGAAACCATTTCCATTGAGAAGAATAACATGGAAGATAATGGAAGGAGGTGGGAAAACAAACAAAACAGGAGAAGGAATTATTGAATGATACAAAATTTACCATGTATATTCACACGATATGGAGAGTGAAAGAACTAATGGGAATTGATGATAAGATGTCATTTGTTGGAGAATCTCTTAGAGAGCTCATGTGAAATGGATTATTAAAAATAGGAAAACCCATCTAAGGATAAAAATAAAATGATTGAAGGTTATTTTTTTTAAATATCAAGGTATGACTACAGATTTTGGGAAACTGTGTGTCAACTCAGAGACATATTCAATAATATAGGCACACCTCTTACATAGTATAGATTTATATTCAATTAATCTTTGCACCAACAATAAAAATAAATCTAGAATCAAACCTTCTCTTTGAATGGTTCAAGTGTATGATTAGGATTCAATTTGTACTAGTCATGTATCTGCAACTATCACATAATTTCAATAAAATATTATTTTAAACATCAAAATCATAAAAAAAAATTATAAAAATTAAATGAATTAATACCAACCATGGAATACATGGGTGTCACCAATCTCATCACCATTCTACATTATACCCTAAGAATGTCATCAAAGTTACTTATTGGAAAACATGTGAGTCTATTTCACCATATCAATGCCTTATGATTTCGAGTTACATGTATATATATTCAATGTCATCACAAAAATCATCTTTGATGGTCAGAGTTTCAAAATAAAACCATATTCTGATGATCAATGATACACACTATTTTCTTCACTACATTGGAATTGATTTCCAAAACCAGATTTCATCATTCAATCATAAGATAGATATTCAAAAAATATTTCATTATATGAGATACATGAAGTACATCATGTATAGATGTAATGTTTTATAGTCATAATCGAATGTATAACGTTTTCCAAATATTTTCCACAATTTCAAATGGTAATACATAGGAATTAATATGTTTAACTTTCTTTAACAATATATGATTTCCCACTTGAAAAAGAATTTAAGAAAAACCCACTCTCATTAAAAATATAATGTACCATCTCAAGTCACCCAATTCAAACCCGAGTGGGTGTCACTAAATGGAATCATGTTCATCTCCCCATACAAGAGAGCCTATTAAATAATATAATGTTTTTGATATGGTAATGGGGACTATATTCCCACAAAATAAAATCCCATAGATAATTCCTGATTCTAAAAATAATTATACATGATGCATCTGTATAAAATATATACCCAAAACCTATAGAAAATAAATTTTTATCAAAATAGACTCTATATCCAAGAATATATTAGTAGTAAAATTAAAAAAATATGTATTAACATATAAGTGAGCATAAATAATATAATATGAATAAATGAAAGTAATGAACAACATAATAAAAGGGAACAAAAGGTACTTTTGGGAAATAATAATATAAGTATGTAGGGTGATGCTAATATAATATAAATGAAATAGAAATATTGAGGCCTCTATCACAATTCATATAAACCACTTTCTGAGTATTTGATCTCGAATTACTTATTAGAATCATACTAGACATTGAGATTTAATAAAACAACTACAAATTAAATAAAACATGATATTCTACCCATGTTCATAAAAACTCATGTTGTGTATATTGGTCGGGGAGAGTGTAACAATCCCATAGATTTTCCTAATCACCTTTGTAAACTAGGTGATTATGTGTTCAAGTGTATATGCATGAAATTGTAGGGAGAGTGTGATATTTCAAACCCAATGTAACTCTCCCACCTTTAAACATAACCCAAAATACACATTCCATACAAAACTACAACTATGTGTCTTTCAAACACCCAAAATATGATAAAACAAACTAATACTTCCCATCTTAGGCCTTGTACCACCTTCATGCATCTGATTATTTTTATAACATCATGACATAATAATTTATTCTATATTGAAATTTTTTCAATAGTAATAACCAATATGAGGTCTATCCAAATCCACCCTGATATCTCTAAAATGGACCACCTAACGCATCAGTCATCCCACTATCTATCAATAATGAAAAACAAAAAATATTATGGGATATAATGATCAAAAAAAGAATATAAAACATATGAAACAGTAGAGGGACAAATAATCAATCACATGTGAAAAAAATAATCAATGAAAAATGATTAAGAAAAAATGACACAAAAAATCAAATAAAACTAAAACCATAATAAAAAAATAATGAGAAAAGGAATGCAAAGAAACCACATGAAATAAAATAACCCATCATTCACACCCACATCAACTCATCATGTTAATCATTTATTTAACCTTTCCCAGACTACCAATAGATAATCAATCGATTGATCACAAATATGAAAATTGCTCATTGATGATGGATCTCACTCCACAATGATACAACTCTTCCTATATATCAATGTGATGTATATGATAAAAAACCACCATTAATGTAAAATATTACGTTTTATAGCCATGGGATGTCCTCACATGGTTATTTGGGATGATCTAAATCAGATCTATCCCATATATTCATCCATCACCTCACTAAGTTAGATTTCCATCTCTCCTAGTTACAATTTTTCCATTTCTATTCACCTTAATTTATATAGGGGAGAAAATATCAAGAAAATTTTTTATCCCAATTTGGAAATTCAAAAGAATACACAGTGAAACAAATGTACTTAAATTCCCAAAACATAATATTTTTCTATACGGTCTTCCTACTTATCACAAACCATTGGTATTGACATGTTATTAGGATGTCTACATCAAATGTCTCAATGCCTAATATGATACGTGGCCAATAAAATTATCTCATACATGGAATAAGGTATTGTTATCCAATATGACCTCATAGATAAGGTACCTTTAATTCAATCAATTATCCATTAGATGTAGAACAAGGATCGTTATAACACATGGATAAAAACCAAAGGATATATTTTAATCCAGAAAACATTGAACATTTGGAATAACTTAAAATTCAACTATTGGGGTCAAATCACAGGGAATCCTTATAAGGATCTTAGTAGGAACACCGTTAATCATAAATGATTAAATGATTTCCAAAAGTATCATGATGAACATATCACCATTCCAATCAGTCAAAATTATAGAATCAATCACATAAAGAGGTATTCCAATGTTTTATTGACTTATTCCCTAAGTAATCCCTATAAAATCCCAACACATTATAATAAACCCTTTATATGAATAATGGTTTATCCTATGGTTCCTTATGTATCATACAACATGGGATAACATAAGATTAAACATAAAAAATAAAAATATAGATGCATAAAATCATTAAAAAAATAGGGTTTCACAAACATGACGTAAAGTTGAGATATAAATTTATAAAAACCTCTTAGAATTCATATTTAGAACAAGTAAAAATCCTAATTTATCTAAATTAATATATAATACCAAATAAGATCTATAATATCAGGAAAAGGAACCACATTCCATTTTTCCCAAACTAGGTCCCTTAACAAAAATACAACCCCAAACTCCTCTAAATGGAAAACCATTTTAATACCAAAAAATTATAAACCACTCACATCTATATAAAAAATAATAAAATAAAAAATTATCAGTCATTAAACTAGGGCATCAAGAATGATCAATTTAGAAAGCTCTATGATAAATGAAGTCTATTATTTGATCTGATACCATCCAAATATATAATCTGAGATCCAATGAAATAATAAAAATTTACAAAAAGAGTAATAATGATCCAAATACCCATAGAATAATAAAAAATAAATATACTTGATTTTTTAAAGGCCACCCACATAATTTGGAGATCTATTATAATTATCGTAGCTTGTACAGGCCGTATGTGGTCTCACTAGAACCTATCACATCCATAATCCTCATCATATATAAAACAATTATAAAAAACATTATTGAAGTATTTTTGGATTATGATTACTGATATGGATGTTTGAATACATAATAAATATCCTACAAAGTCATAAATAAATGATATAATTGTTTTCAATCAATATTGAACAAGTTTTTTATAATGTTAAAAGTTCATACCATGGAAAAATGGGCATGTCATGATGAATATTTTTTTGGAAAATTAAAAAGGTTTAGAGTTATTTTCATATATAAGGATTTTAAAATACTATTAAAATTATATTGAAATCAAGCATGTAGTTTTTGAATTTTTCACAAGGATAAGAAAATTCGACCTTCCATGACACATTTTCTATCATTTTTACCCATCCATAGTAGATGATATATCATGAAAAAATGTAATTGTGGGGAAGAATAAAATTTTTATAGGACTTCAATGAATTATTATTAGAGTTATTTTAGAAAAATTATTTAGGATACACAATGGGAACATATTTCACATCATGAGGGGACACACAGATGAATAAATGGAAAATTACCTCAATAAAAATGATTCTTTTGATGAGGATATGATCATATGAAAAATTATTTACATTTTTGAAAATGGGGAACAAATGAATTATTATATCATAGGTATGTCCATGAAATTACATGATTTTGGTAGATTTGTGTTTTTCTATCATGTTAAGGTCAACTATATTGAGTTGGATCATGCTGTAGAGACTCAACTTATAAGATCTATAATTTCTGGTGTTCAGGTGACCATTTTGTGGTAGGGAAGTCATATTACATGGTAGTTTCAGTGAATTAATTGGTTCTAATTCATGGAATAAAAATTGAATGAGAATCACACTATGGATAATGATTCACAATATGAACTGTTCGTTTCAAGAAGAAGGAAAAAATTTTAAAAATAAGAAGAATGTATGATCATGAAAGAAGTGTACACAATCCTTTATGGGAATTTAATAACTATTGTGTCAACAGAATTAAATAAATTAATGTTTATGGTAAAATCACATCCATTATACATTTTTAACTTTTGTTTTTATATATTTTGGTGCTTTTGACCTTTAACTGAGGCATCATTTTAAAAAAAATAAATGGATATGGTAGAAGGATTTCAAAAATGAGAATATATATATATATAATATAAAGAGAATATAGTGGATCACATAATAGAATGACATCAATGAATATGTGATAGATTTATATTATATGTTTTGGAAGGAAAATGGAGAATAATAAGTATTCTAGGATGAGTGTTAGAAAGTTAGAGGAGAATAGAAAAGGGTTATAAATGAGAATATATTACTATATGATGATGGAGTTCACTAAATTGATGAAACTAGAGAATAATTACATACAATAATTGTTTTAATTTCTATATAATATTGATATAATGAAAAAAAGCATAATATTAGTAGTTATATCATTTGTATAGGGAGACTAGTGAGATATCCATTTTCCTGTGATGGTTAAAAAACAAAGGGTTGGTGTGGGAGATTAAAATTGGAAACAAAGTTGTATTATTAATGTTTTATGTGAATCATCACATTAACATTTTATCTTCCTCGGATTATCATAGATTTTATGAACCGGGTAAAATCATTTATGTCCCTATTTTATTTAATTAATCACATCGTATCAATTTTAGTGGAGATATTCTTCCTAATAATTTTGAAACTCTATCATTGGAGATGTTTATTTAATGAAATTGATAAAGCATGATTCAACCCCTCTTAGGGTAATGACCTTTAATGGGAAATTTAATATATAATTATATTTTGGGACATTTTTTATCTTGGAAGAGACATAATGTTCAATCAACCATAGGGACATTCTAATCTTTTATGATAGTAATTTTAAAATATTTTTGAATAAAATAAAAATCTATTACTGATATTTGGAAATATACTTCTACATGGATACCATGCATTGGATTTTAGAAAGAATTAAGTGTATATAATTATTATAAAAATATTGAAGATGGATTGATACCAATGAAAAACATTTCAAATATATTTTATAAGAATTATCCAATGAAATATATTTTAATATGAAGTCATTTAAATACACACATTACATGTGAAAAAACATCTAATAATTTATGATAGAGATTCTATGGTATGAGAATATAATTTATGTTGACATTGAACAAGTATATGGATTTGAGAGTGCATCCCAATGAGTTATTTGATGAATTCGTTGATTGGGTGAGTATTCTTGTGGATAAAATGAGAAACGTCAATGAATTATTTATTATATAAAAATTTTAATGTTTATCCTAAGAATATTACCGTAATGTTTCTGTGAAAATTTCATGGTTCTCAAATAGATGGAACCCAAAGGGGTGTTATTGGATATTATTTACAACACATTAATCTCATATAAGATGACAGAAAAAAGAAAACGTGTCCTTGATAAAGGATAATAATTAGGATGTCTAATTAATGGAAATTAAGTAACTAAACATAGAGTATTATCTGAAATATATGGATGTTCATGAGGCAATTTATATCTTTTCCTACAAATTAAAAGGGAAAACAAATATTAAATGGAAATACTTCACATATATATTGTCTTTGTGAAAAAGTGGGAACTTGTTCTTCTAGTTTTCAAAATATATTTTTAGTGGAAACTAAAGATTAAACATCATGGATAGGCTGGAATCTACACTTGATTAAACTGTGGTTTTGAGTGAAAAGTAATGAAATTTGATGTAGTGTTATATGATTCCAAACTATATATGTTAGAGAAATAAGAATAAAAATATAATTTACATGGTGATATTGAAATAATCAAGTAATAAAATACTATATTCTAGTAGAAGGATATTGATTTCAATATCAAAATCAAAGATCAGGTCCAAAAAATTTATTTATTGACTAATATGGTTGCATATCATGTGAAAATAATTGAAAAACTCAAAGTCAAAGTCTTAAAGTTTTGATAAATATTGATGATCCTAAGGGACATCTATCTCCCAACATGATAACATAGATTTTTAATATGTGGAATATAGAAGAATATAAGGAGGAACACATGAAGATAATGAGAAAATTATACCATTATCCACATGTAAATTTTTTCAAAGGTAATGAAAATAAATTATGGGTATTGATTATAAGGAAAAATTAGTGGTGGATAATGAGAAATAACAATATCCTACATCCCGTAAGAGGGTTAATTTCGGTGATTCTCAAGGGAATCAAAAGCATATCAATGGAGTAGAAAAGTATCAACATAATATACAATGAATTAGTTTTTATTACTATAGTAATATGATAAAATATATGTGTCTTCCATTGAAAAAATATATTTCCAGGCACTATAGTATCAAAGAAAGATTATCAGAATTTAGTAAAAATAGAATATTTTAAAATTATATTGTTATTTTGGTGATGGTTATCAACAAAAATCCATAAAATTGTATTAAATTTAATTAAAAAATATATAAAAAGAGATATAGAAGAAGTGGCCATAATATCTTAAAACATCATAAGTCAGGATAAAAATTCATTATAAATTAACAGACATGAATGATGTGGATGATTCAATATATCATGAGGTAGAAATTTGTTGAACACCTAATTAAGGAAAACATATTACATGCAACAAGATTGTAATTTATATGAAGGTTCATGTTTTAGTAATTTAATTAAGAGAAAGAGATCATGTTTGAGTATGGATTCAACATAGTGGATGTACATCAATGATGATGGGAAAAAATACCATTTCATTATCATCATTTATGAAGTAATACAATTTTCCTCTTTTTTAATAGTGATGGTTTGGAAATCAGTAGATTTAGAAAATACAAAGTCATAGGTGAATAACTATGGTGCTTGGATTACATGGTTTTTGAAGACATTATTCATAATCTTCTTAGTTTGTGACAACTATGTGACTCAGGGCATGAAGTCAATTCCAGAAATTTGGCTTAAATCATGAAGGGAATATATGTAACGATAATGATTCCACAGAATAACAAAAAATTCAATGATTAACTCAATACTCGGGAATATTATATTCACATTCTATCCTTGGAATAATAGTAAAAAAATATGGAAAAAAATTCATGGCCACATAATCCCAAGGTCCTTGTAAGATGTGGTTCAGAATGAAGGAACTCATAATTTCCTAAAACAAAATCATGATGAAATTCATACTATAATTATTTTTTAAAATATAAAATCAGTAGAAAGACATAAAATATTATGGAAAAAAATGTCAATGAGATTTTTTGAGTTAGTGAAGGAGGATGTGTGGGGTATTATTTCACCAAATTCAATGGATGAATAAAGTTATTACACTGTATTTATTTATGATTACAGTGTGATGAAATACTTCATAAATATATCCTTCAAATATAGACTATTTAAGTGTATTATGTATTACTTTATATTAGTATATAAGATACTAGAAATAAAAACATAGATGTTTAACATTGAAAAAGCCATTTAAATCACTAAAAATCATATGGTGGAACTTCCCAACAAAAAAATCATAATACACAAAGATTAAATGAAAATTTAAAAGGAAATAGATCTTAATGTAGATTATATCTAAAAAGTGGGATTATTAAGTCTAAATTAAGAGAACACACTGCATGAAATATGGTATGGGGAAAATACCATGTTGCAAGACTTTTGAGTTTCTGGTTGTAAATTGTTTATTCTCAAAAAGGAGAACTAGTGATATATTTTTACTCTTGGGGATGATTGAATTTTCCTTTATCATTCATCCAAAATCATGGAATACAAATTCAATTAAAATTCTTGAATGATCTATGAATTTCATGATCTATTATTATGATAATGAGTAGACAACTCAATCAAATGAGGAGTTGTCATAGAATAATAGTGATAAAATTTTAAAGGAATGAAATACTAAATATAGGCTTAAATGAGTAGCCAAAGGGGAGAATATGTGGATGGAGTATACACCTAGTATTTATAATGAACACTATGTTCAATAGTTTACATGATATGAAACAACGAGCCTATACAAATCCTGAAATGTTATTATTCAAATATGGTCATTATAAACTATGTTTAAACTTTAATTTATCAAAAATACTAAATAATTTATGAAATATACATAAATTTCATAATAAATATAAATTAATTGATAAATATTTAGAAAATATCCACTATTGTTTTAGTAATACCATTTTATTCTATAAAAAACACATTCGAAACAATTAGTTTTAATATTTTTTTAGAAATTTTTAAAAATAATTAATTGATAATTTTGAAATTAAATTTGACTAAAATTATATCATTTGTCAATTATCAATGTAAAAATTTTCTAAGGATGAAATATTTAGTCATTTCAGAAAAGTATGATTTCTCAATAAATATTAAAAAGTGTGAATTTTTGTTGAAAACTATATTTTCATTTAAATCGTTTATAGAGATAGTTTTTTTTGTAAAATGGATTCAATGTAAAACTAGTTCCCTTATGTTAAATTACATTCATTGGAATCTATATAATAAATAAATTTGAAAATTAAAATATACGTAAATGCCATTTTTCTAAAAACAATTATTTATGCATGTAATACATTTTTTATTAATAATTTATACTATTTACTATTGGTGAATTATTTTAATGAAATATATATTTTATATTCAATAATATTTATAATATTTAATTAATATCTTTTAATACATGTGATAAAAACCGCAGAGTTATGCTTTAAAATGAAATTGTTTAAAAATTTGTTTTCTTCGCATGTTTCATGATTGCTTTGAAATTAATTTCATCCATATATATAAATTAAATTTGATAAACCTTATTCCATAATTTTTAATAAATCTATTAAAAATTTTCAAATATCTCCATTTATTTTTTTCAACATCAATCATAGTCATGGTAAAAATTATCTCCACGAGTAAAGGCTACATCATGATAATCTAGGATAAAACAAGTGATAAGTCTATAATTTTCCATAGTAATTATTATTGGAATAATGATATTCTACTATCATAAAAATATCGTTGATAATTATTGGTTTAATGGAATCATTTTCATGAATATCACATATATAATATTTAATGCAATTAAGTTTATAAAATGTCAATCTCTAAGTTTTAAATATCTCTTATATGTACACATAAGGAAAAAATATATTTGAAATGAAGATAATATTTTATCTTTAGATTAATAAAATTATCTTCCTAAAATAAATAAATTTATAATTTTCATAACTTATAAAATTACCATAAATTTTTATAAAATATTATCGCAGTATTTATTCAATGATCAGAAAAATTAAATAAATGATTATAAGCATTGTAAAAGTAATATAATTTTAGTGAGTTATAGTGTTAAATTATACTTCTAGATTAATATGAAATATTAAATTCATGTTAACTGATTATATTATAATTTAAAAAATATTTATGTATTTTAAATATAAGTAAATAAATTCTGTGATAATTGAAATTAATGATATCTTATCAAAAAAAAATTCATAAAATTAATTAAAAATTTCAAAAAATATTTAAATATGACAAATTGTATAATATATTGTCTAAAATATAATCCATTGGCAATTAATTTTATAATTTTCAATTTACATGTAAAATTATAATCCATTTTATGTGTAAAATATGATTCCATGATTAATGTTAAAATAAATTAATTAACGCGTTAAACCAAATGATATGGTTCGAAAAATTCCCCTCACCTAAATTATTAAAGGGAACCTCCTACCTTCACTTATTCAGAATGTTTTCCCTTATATCTCGACCATAATTAAAAAAATAACTTAGAATCATAATTATAAAAAATTTAATATGTGTGATCTTCCCAAAATAGAAACCATAAGGTCTTTATGGGGATATTTAAAGGAGTTATTTTGATAAATATTTGATCTCATTAAGAGATCACTTTGGTTTTAATTTTTTTTTATTTCCATAAATATTTTATAATTTTCCTAAAATACTAAATTAATTATCCTAAATATAATAACAGTTTATAAAATTTGGGAAACCACATTTATTCACCATCTATTAATTAAATGGGAAGTGAATGTTTCACTCTAGCATTTGTATGACTTACCGTCTCCACGTAGAATACAATTCAGTTATCATCTCCATATTTTATGGATGAGTACTATGATTGGTTTAATTATTATATATTATAATTTTTAAATTGTCAAAAATTATTATTTAAAATGTGTTATATACCATATTACCTTCCAAACCATTGGAAAATAATAACATCGATTGTGAGTACTTGTGGACTGCCACCTACAAGAAGCAATTTGAAACATTTTACATTTCTGTTTTACAAGGATGTTAATAAGGATGGATTTATTGAATATATAATAAATATATTATATACTAATTATTCTTGGATAATTATTTTTTTCATTTAATTTTCACATAACTATTTGGTCGAAAAATGAAAATGTCATTCATATGTGTGTACGACCCACCATATCCTTAAATGGTGTAATTAATTTTTATATTTCTAATTTTATGGATGAATATAAATAATTATAAAATGACTATATAAGATATTTTATCATGATTAATATTATAGATGTTATAGAACCATGATAAAATTATATGGACTAGAACTACCATACAAAAATATACATGAAAAGCAAACCAGATATCTCCCAGAATAATGATTTTAATAAATATTTGGTAACAAATCGATGAAAAAAGGTAATAATTAAATAATTTATGGGATTATATATACGAGTATGGTTCAATTATATATTTATAAGAAATCAATATTTATTATTTATATGTATCAAATTCTATCGAAGTAATACATACCTTGGGTAAGGGAATTTCAGATCATTTTTATTTCTCGGGGACACATTTCATATTCACCAGTTGTTTCATTTGTGTGGTGCATATAGTATCCATGAATTTTTATTATGATAATTCTTATAAAATTTATGGGGGTATAAATATACTTTTATGGTTCTTTTTTCATGAGTTTTATGATTCAATTATTATTAAATAATTAATTCTTTTTTTATAATCACATTATTTATCGATATTGTTTATGATTATGTTATGATGATGAAATTGAATGATATAACTTTATATAATATCATGTATTATCTTATCCAATAGATATTTATTGGGAATAAATTGTTCATTAAATTTTCCTCTAATAAAGTACTTAATATAATTTAATAATTCTTTTATATAAAATTCACTTTCTTTATCTCTTTGATCAAAAAAATATTTTTCTACCATATCCATGTTTTAAAGATAGTTTTTAATATGATAATTTGATTATTTAATGTCATTTTTTGAGCATG
The DNA here is from genome assembly GCA_963277665.1 of Viscum album. NCBI lineage: Eukaryota > Viridiplantae > Streptophyta > Magnoliopsida > Santalales > Viscaceae > Viscum > Viscum album. The sequence goes on from OY728162.1 coordinate 825,095,970, forward strand.
TATAATGTTTTAAAAAATTATTTCAAAATTGATATCGTTTTCTTTTTCTAAATGAGGATCATTTTTTGACTTTTAACAAGTATGAAAAAAAAAATTAACTTATACGAATGAAACAAAATTTCACTCCATAATTACCACTCAATGCATTAAAGTTTCCTCTATCATTTTATAAGTATATTTTTCAATAAAATGTATTCCATAATATTTTTATCATTTTTATATTTTAAACATGTTATTTTCAAATACAAAGTATATTTTCCTCAATAATGTTTTAATGGTGTTTTAATAGTTTTTGTAATCATCAATGATAATAACCCGGGATTTCAATTATAATTTATGACTGATATAATCAATTTATATAAACCATATTCATTATCTATAAGGATTATGTTTATGATGAAATTTTTTAACGAAACTTTTTTATTATCCATTGTTTATGCTATGATTAAATGATGAAATGTCTATGAAACCCATTCCTTTTATTATTCTATGATATGATGAATGTTTTATGATCTTATAGAAAATATATGTATTATTTTTATTATTTAATTGTTGAGACCTATATATCCCTCAAATAAATTGGTTAATTATTGATATCCCATGAGAAAAGAATTTCTGGAATGAGGGGTGATCCAAATTTAGCAAGGGACTTTGGAAACTATGATAGTCATGGGATTTAAACATATATTCTATGATGGTTTATGGATAAAATACATTCCAATATGATTCTCTTTATAATGATCTATTATTACTGTGGAAAATATTTTCATTTATTATGTTTATTCCAAAATACTATGTCTTATGCATATTTCATTCTCTCTTGGCTCATGTTTATTTATTCCATTATTATTCATGTCTTATGAAATGCTAAAATTTATTCCATGAAATACTATTATTATATATGAAATGTAGTCTATAATATTATAATGTTATTATCATGTTCCCATAACCTTATTTTTGTGTTGAGATCAATTAATCAATGAAATATCCATTTTTTTCCATGGATGAGAATCTAATCTCACCCTTTCTTTTGACTCCTTTTCCAATGTTTAGAAGCTATTTTTATGTATTATGTTTCTACGAATAGTTATATTTATTATTAATATAGGAGGAAATGATGTATATATTTTATGAATAACTATTTTATGTGTCCAAGATTCCCAAGGTACAATAATTATACAATCCATTGATGGATCGTTATGTTATGAAATGGATATTAACCTATTAATATGGGATATCTATGTATTAAATTTATGATTAAATTTTATTTTCTATATAATAATGTTTTAGTTATCCTTCGGAAACTAGTATGAGAAAAATTTACTGAAAACCATAGGCATTAGTCAATTTATATGATAGAATCAAAAAAAATTTGTTAATGATTATGGATAACTTGGGTTAAATATAATGTTTCATAGATTGAAAAGGATTTTTCATGATTGAGAAATACTATAAATTATTTTTCAGCGTTCCTCATTATGACTGTTGTATCTAATAATATTCTTTTTGGTATTAGATAATGGATGGAACATGTATGTCTTGTTTTAATGCAGACAAAAAATGGAATTATTATCCTCATGATTAACCCTATGAAATGTGAGTTATAATATGAAAACATGGGATAATTCTTAATAATTTAACATGATATAAGATTAATATCATGCACCTTAACCTACTCTTAAGATCCCAAATGAACAGAATGATAGAGTTTAAAAAGAGATCAGTTGGTGGGGATTATGATGGAAAAAAGATTCGACCTCCATTATGAAGAGAATGTTCGACGAAACACTCAAGTTAGTGTATCAAACTATCAAAAATATGATTTTTATGTTTAAATTGATGGTATATAGAATGTAATTTATTAGTGAAAATTCAACATTCAATGGAGGAAAATGAATACCATCCTAAGGTAACATTTAATTTTCAATGTATTATATTTATGGAATTTAGGGATTATCCAAGAACATTTCCTGATACAAGGGTTAAGTATATGGCCAGTAAATGACCTATGCTGTTAAAGGTTTAAATTATTAATACAATATGATTCTGGAATTATGTTACAGATGTTTTATATCAGTGTTGTTTTTTATACAAGGATCATGAAACATCTAATGATTGATCCAAATTTGAATTTTAAAATAGATATTTAATTATAATAATGAGATAATTAACATTGGTATAATAGTATTGGGTAATTGGAGAATGGATAGATGATGAAATATTTATTAAGGTCATCTTTGATGATATGGAATTTTTTGGTTTATGTAGTATATTTAATAGTTAGTGAACTCCTTTAAGGAATAATGGCTATGTTAATTTTTGGAAGCATATATTTTTTCATATGATGTTATCATAAAAGTAATGTATACCATGATGGATGTATAAGTCTATATTTAATCATATATTGAAAGGCATCCAGAAGCCCATTTATGTTTTAAGTGATGTGATTTCGAATTTACTGAAATCTTTTATATGGAATTAGGAAGAAAAATCTATTAATGTTTAAATAAAACATTGGGGATAGTATATTATTTGATGTTAATTATTCATTAGTATATTCTGGAATATAAATAATCTTGATGGACGAAATTTGATTCATTGATATGTTTATATCATTATAGACAGTTATTGAAAAGTTAAATATTACCTTTTAGGTTAATATATAAATTTGATTTAGGATATTTTGGAAAATTTCACTATATTAAAATAGTGTATATTTATTTATCAGGGTAATTATTTATATTTGGGAGATCTTCCATTGGGGTGAAGAATATGTAACAATTTGTTTTGATAATTTATTTACCATCAAATATAATATGGGAAGAATTAAAATAAAATTTTAAATACGTAAGATACCAAATATGATATGGATTTTGAGATTAAATCATTATTTAATGTTGTGGTAATTAAGGTAATTAAGGCTTTGTGAATTTTGTTTTAATTCCTTATTTTCATTATAAATTATGTGAATTATATTTTTCTCCCACTTTTCTTTTGTTTAATGGATAAATATGGTTTTAATGAATTTATATACATTTTTCGTCTATTAGATGTCGATTTTAGTGCTTTAGGATTAAAAAATTTCTTATTTAATACTCATTATTTGGATTAACAAAATAGATTATTATGGAAATTTATTACTTGATGAAAATATTAATTCCATTTTTTTATTTCATTATTTTATTAGACTTTATGGTAAAATAATGCCTCAACTTTAAAAAAATTGTATTTAGTCAAAATTGTTTTTATGTAACCTTATATTATAATGAATTGAACATCTTTTAAGCCCCTCATCTATTCATGGTTCTACGGTTGTTACCATTTTATTGACTATGTTCTATATCAACCTCAATTAGACCTTGGGAATTATTTTTCTCTTCAATGTCCATATTTTTAAGCCTCACTAATGTTCTCATATATGGGAAAAAAGATATGTATTTTTCTAGATAGCCTTCATATTTTACCTTTCCTCTTTTGATGAGGTAGTTTATTTAACCTTTTTTATGAAGGGGGTTTTCATAAAAAAAATTAAAACATGCAAACCATGATTAATGAAAACATGTTAATATTGTGAGGATGAAATTTATTAATTATGAGATATTGTAATAAACTGTTTTTTTAAATAAAAACTATGTTCGAGAGCATATAAGATATACAACACCAAGAAATAATGATCAGTGAAAATTTTTTATTTTAATTTTGAAATTATAACATATCAATTATATTAGAGGGTATTAATAGGATGAACTAAATTATGATATATATATATATAATGTTCAAACGTAATATAAATGTATTAATAAATGATTGTTAAATAATCTCCCAATTTTTTATAAATTCATTTTATTATTTAAATAAATATTTTTATAAAAAATTTGTTTTATTTATTTTTGGAATAACATATTACTATTAATTTCTAGAAATATTTGGAATTAATTTTGTTTAATAGTGTATTTTCCGTCCCGGGTACCCCACACTGGTACCCCGAGCTGGTCGGTTACATGATCTCGGCAATGCCTGTAACACCCCGAGATTTTATGAAAAATATTCTTTTTAATTTTATTGATGTCTTGTGTTGTACGCTACAACAAAAGATTCTTGCACAACATGCAGCCCTAACATGGCTACATTACATGAAATCGCGACCTTACTCGATAGCATGTGTTGTACACAATACCGAGTTTCACTAAACAACGATATGCTATTAAAATAATATTAAAACTAGCTATTATGAATAGTAATAACCACTTTTTGAAATTTTGTAAATTTCAACATTCAAAATGGACTTCATTTTTGGATTCAGAATATCGAAATTAGCTTACGGTGAAATTTTGGTATTTTTCTGAAAACAATCAATTTTCGATGAATAGTGAAAACATTGGGTTACTATTTAAAACCCGAATGTTTATTTAAATAATTATTTCTTTTATTTAAATTTATTTTAGGTCAAAATTGACACATAATACCTATATAAGTTCAATGTAATTCATTGGAGTCATTTTATAATAATTTTAGATATATAAAATGTTTATTGAACTTTTGACAGTCTTTTACCCACCTCCTAGGAGAATTTGCAAATTTACATAAAACATAATTTTACCTCTTTTGTGAATGGAATTTCAAAAATCCGAGAGACACGGTTGATGTCAGTAAGTAAAATGTGGTTCAATGAGATGAAAATAATTTTTGGTGAATAGTGACTTTTTACTTTTATTTACCACGGTTAAAAGTAAATAGGGTAATTAAGGGTAAATATGATATTATTATTACCCTAACAGATGTCCTAATTCTATTGGATAAGTGTAATTCGACGAATAAAAACCTTATGAATTAAATATGACCATTTAGGCCCACTTGGATTATATTATGACATTTATTATTAATTTATTTAAAGAAGGGTTAAAATAGTTAAAATCAAACTTTAATAAGTAAATCATTTTTAATATATGGTTATACATAAGATAAATTCGACTATAAATATTTATTGGAAAGAAAAAAATATTTCCTACATAATGGTATTTTATTTCTAATTTTTAGACTTTAAATAATTTAATTTATTTATGATATAATGATGATGCTGTGATTATATTATTAATGAAATATTGACATAATTGATGTTATCAATACCCCAATAAATTTAATTTGAGACTTTTTATGAATTCCAATAATTTTATATGTTAATATGACATGTTATAATTGATTTAATTAACTTTTTTCGAAATAATCTTTCTGTTATCAGTTTCACAAAAATAAATTACCAAATAGTGTCAAAATTAAAATAAAATAGTTTTTAAAAAAATATTATATTATTAATTGTTATTTCATTCCTAGAAATCAATGGATCGGCCAAATGACTAAGATAAGGTTATATATATTAATAATAAACAACATGAATATCGTTTGTCTTATTATAGTATGTTTACTGACCTTATAGTGTAAGAAAACAAGAAGACACAGTAAAAGAAAAATTATTTAACATAAAGTTAAATCTAAATGATAAGGCTAAAATAGAAACCAAAACTTTTCTAAATTATATTTGATGAGAGGATTTCGACCCATACCCACCATAGCTTCAAAATAACTCAATTTGGAGCTATTAAAAACCGAATATAACTTTATAATAAAATAATATTTTTTAGTGATTCCAATGGTTCCCCTCTCATCCCTTATAAAAGGGAACCTATTCCCTCTCTTCCTCACACCATTTTTAGCCTTCATGCTAGGCCGAACCCTGAAAAATTCTCTTCTCCACATCCCTAGAAACATCCTAGAGGTCCTGGTCTTCTTCAATGATCAATTTTGGTGCCCTAAGAGGAGGTCTCAAAGAGGCGCTTCAAAGAAGAGGTAATGTCCGTTACCGATTCGTTCAACTTTATTTCATCTTCCAATTCTTCTTCTTTAGTTGTTTCATTATGAAGTAATAACATCATTATCACTCATATACTTATATTTTATTATAATTATGAAACAACCCTATTTCACCATCTATCAATCCTACGGAAAACGAAATCACCGCGCGTGCGTACGTACGGAATATCATCTCCACGGCGTGGTGTAATCTATTTTCCACCACCACCTTACGTGGATAGCAATAATGGTGCAAATAATAACTATATAAGTCTATTGTAAAGTTATATTTATTCTGAAATAGTATACATACACTCCAATTCAATTCCACGACATGGAAATGATATCATCGCTCGTGCGTACGTACGGACTACCGTCTCCACGACGCGATGAGATTCATTCTTCATGTTAACCATTCATGAATGATTATAAAATATATATAATAAGTAATCATGAAATATATTACAGAATAATGATAATGTATTTATGTGTATATATATGTTTTTCATCTACTTAATTTCATTCAATTCAATAAGGAAATGAAAACAGCGTTTATGCGTACGTACGGCCTACCGTCTCCACGAACAGTGTATTTCATTTCATTTAATAGATATATCATATATATATATGTACATACTGAAATATATATTATATCTAAATCATGTTTTACATTATTGAATTAAGTAAATCAGGATATAAGTAAAAATATCAAGAACAACAAGTCCAAACACGTACGATAAATATAATGATTTAACCCAAAACACTGCTTTAACATGGAACTTACAAAAGAACGGGTAATATAAAGTCATAAGTGAACCATATATGATATCATAATAATGAATATGATTTTGTAATAAGTCAATAAAATTATTTAAATCATTATATAGGAGGTTCAGAAACGTACGAAGCATATCGGACCTAAGGTAAGGGATAATTTTTCAAATCTCATTTTTATCCGAGATTGCTTATTCGCAAGTATTTACTGGGGTTATACTTATCATCCATGTCCAAGTTTTATAAAAAAAATCATGTATGTTTAAAGTCCTTTTTACCCTTTTTTGACTTTTACCACGTGTTATGGAAGGAATCTTTCTTTTTTTTACCATACAATGAAACTTTATTAAATTTTCAACAAAAGTACGAGGAGAATGTTATTTTTAACTTATACGGCGTGAACGGATTTTTACGGTTTCATAACGCCTCATTTTCATGAAGCTTACTCTACAATAATTCATGAATATTTTCAAAAAAGCACTTTTCTTTTAAAATTTCATGACATTTTGTGAAAGGAAAATGATTTTAAAGAAGAAAGGATATTTTCCTCAAGATTTCATTTCAAGTGTTTTTATCAATACTATTTTCCATCTAAAATGATATTATGTTTCAAGTATAATGTCTCCATTATATACATGGTTTGATTTTTCTTATGATGAAAATATATCTATTGTTTTATATATGTATTATGTTATGATGTCATGATGTTTAAGAATCTCATTCTATTACATGGGTTATGCTATGATATATGAATTATGATTTTGTGGCACACGAAAGAATGATTTCATTATGAGATTGGTGGGACCTATATCTCCCTCCAATTCATTGGGTAATGATTTATATCTCCTTATATAGACAAGTCTGGATTGTTAAGTTAATCTTGCTCTGTGTTACAGGACTCAAAAGGAGGAGTGAACTCGATTCAGAAAGGGACTTTGTCCACTAAGATGGGCGTGGCATCAATGCCTTGGCTACTATGGAAATCAAAACATTTTCTGAATGGTTTCCACAATTACATGTTTTATTCCCATTATATTTTATCATGGATGATGTTCTATTATGATATATGCCTTACGTACTTCCACGATTTTTGTCTTTGCTCATGATCTTGATGTTTAAAATTTCATGTACATGTTTTTGCTTCCAAATGTTTATGTATTGTTTTATGTTATCTATGTTTTCCCTTACTGAGCATTTGAACTCACCCTTTTTATTTTTTATTTTCCCCAAGAAATAATAAAATGTTTTACGTAAGGAAACAAAAAGGGGAAGATCATTGTGGGAGTTGTTGAAGATATTTCAACATGATTAGAAGTTTATATTCTGAGTTTCCAAAGACACTAAACTATTACGGTCTTTATGTGTCTGTTTTTGTTATGTATTAAGTATTCCGCAAAAGTAATGTAATGTCCATGTACGTCAAGCTTTGGGTCTCTACAGTGGGTATCAGAGGAAAGGTTTAGTCAACCTTTGGAAACTAGGATGCGAGAACTTTAGTGAGATACCTAGAGATATTTCTATGGTATGTCTAGGGATGTCCCTAAGGATAAGTATACGTATAGGTTATAGTCCTAGAATTGTGCTAACCATCTTAGAATTAAACCTAAGATGTTAGATATTGAGGGCACTCCCCCTTTATTATGTTATTTTCCCTAGAATGGTATTTGCCTCTCACACTATTATATTTTGGTTTTAGACGATGGATGGAACCTAAAGGAACCATGTTGATCAATGTAATGGACAATGCAATGATTGTCCTCCTGACCAAACCAATGTCATGGGACATGTAGTGCACAAATTTATTTCTATACTTACACAAGAAATGAAACATTCTGGACTTCAAAACGAGCAGATAAAGGAGCAACATTTTGTTGAATCCTACATGAGGCAGCGTCCACCATCATTCAGTGGGTCTTCTGATCCCTTAGGGTTTGAACAATGGATCAGTACTGCTGAAAATATATTTTTAGTTCTACAATGTTCTGAGCATGTTAAAGTCATCTTAGCAGTATATCGTTTGGAAGGTGATGCTGATCAATCAAGAATATGAGGAAAAGAGATGAAATTGAGTCCATGGAATGGGACGAGTTCAAGAACTTGTTTTAAATTAAGTACTTCCCTCGTATTCCTAAAATAAAGATGAAAAAAGAGTTCCTTGAGCTTAAGTAGAAGGAGGATGAATCTGTTGGTATATACGAAGATAATTTTACAAGACTTGAAGGAATGAATCTGGTTTTATCATCCAACCTGAAAGTAAATTTGATCGATTTTCAGTGGCTTAAAAACAAATCTTCCAATGGCATTTGCTATAAGAGACTTTAGTAGCTATGAAGAAATTGTACAATGTGCTATCAAGTTAGAAATAGAAGTTGGTGTTACATATCCATCTCATAGTTTTGACAAGAAACGAATGATGGAGTTCAAGGATAAATCTTATAATAATGGGGAAAAGAAGATGAATGATTCCTTATGCTCAAAGTGTGAAAAGAAGTATGGTGGAGATTGTCTTAAAGGGACTAGAAAATATTTTAAGTATGGAAAATAATGTCATCAAGCAGCTGAGTGTCAATGTAATTGAAAAAGGGTTGTTAATGGTTTGAATTAAGAAAAGACTGTAGAGAACACACCACCAAACCTTCAATGTTTTAAGTGCAAGGAGATGGGGAATTATGCCAATCAATGCCCAAATCCAAGGGTTCATGGTGATTGACATGAGCAACCACTTAAGGAAAAGGACAACGGGATGTCACATGCGGTCACTATTCGTGATGTTGAATATGAAAACGATGTGGTGGAATGATTAAGTGTTTATGTAATGGGATTCCAAAACAATGGTGTATATAGTATCACAAAATATTGGAATATTTATGTATTGGTATATTGTGGTTTTAAATAATTTTATGTTACCGGTAACCATGGATAGTGATTGAGATATTTTTGGAAAGAAGTTGATATGCTCATATTGAAGGTATAAGGAGAAAATGAAATGTTTGATAGTATTCATGGGCTCATGACTGATATAATGTAATAGTTATATCATGGTTTGAGTATATAGAATTCTGGGATTTTGGTATGTGGAAATAGTTAACTATTGATAACACTCAAGTTTTCACTAAGATTCAATGGGTATTCATTTTTCAAGAGAATATATGATTAAGGCCTTCTAATGTTTGGAATGTGACCAACAAGACATATCTTATGATATACGGGGACCAACGATGGTATTAACATGCTTGTTATATAAAATCTCTGGTAATCGTTTTCACTATATTATGAGAGTGGACTGCAGTATTATGGATAAGCCTAAATATTTTAGTGGATTATGTTGGACATATTTTAGTATTGTTTAAGGATAGAAGTTTTTTTGATATTATTGATGGGATTTTATAGTAATTCAGTTTTAGAAAAAGGACAACCTGCAGGATGGGAGACAACCCATCACGTCGGATAAGGCTGTAGGAATCGAACCCACAACCGATGTGCGACTGAACTTTATCGCCTACCACTGGCCTACAAGAAGTACCTTGTTAGTAAAAACTAGATTTTTATTATTAAGAGGTATGATATATGATGTATAAGTTCATTTTTGGAATCTTATATGATTAACCTCACCATAGATGGACTTATGTATATTTGATAACTTTTTCTAACCTTTTCATTGAAACAGATGGGATGACCCATCATTCTATCACATGATCTGCTAACACATCACGGATAAAAAATTCAACTTCATTTCTTTAAGGGATGGAGTGGAAATTGTTCAATTGATGAACAACATGGAAATTGTTCCAAAATCATGTATGTATTTCTTTTAATTCATCAACTTTAGGGAAATGATCTTGAAAACCAAAAACGTTGTCCTAGTTCCCTTATATCCGATGAATCAGATGGAACCTTAGATCATCACAAATCTATGGATTTGTGATTGTTGGCTTTTTCATAGCCATGTTTTCTACCACTCTCCATCAGAACATGATGGTTAGGTTTCTCTTCCATATCCATATTTTCACCTATGTTCTCCTATGTGGAAACCCAATGATTAGTTATTTTGGGTAACCGTTATGTTTCATACTTTAGTTTTTTTAGATTGGTTTTGGTATTTCCTTTTATGGTGTGGGTGTCTATTAAAGAAACATTCAAGTAGTAAACCATTTATAACCTCGACAAATTTCGAAGGGGGAAATTTATTTAAAGGGGGGTAGAATGTAACACCCCGAGATATTATGAAAAATGTTCTTTTTAATTGTATTGATGTATTGTGTTATATGCTACAACAAAGGAGTCTTGCACAACATGCAAACCTAACTTAGATGCATTACACGCCATCGCGACTTTCCTCGATAGCGTGTGTTGTACGCAATACCGAGTTTCACTAAACAACGATATGCTATTAAAATATTATTAAAACTAGCCGTTATGAATAGTAATAACAACTTTTTGAAATTTTTTAAATTTTTTCTTTTAAAACGGACTTCTTTTTTGGATTCGGAATATCGAAATTAGCCAAGGGTAAAATTTTGGTATTTTTCTGAAAACATTCAATTTTTGATGAATAGTGAAAACAATAGGTTACTATTGAAAACCTGAATTTTTGTTCAATAATTATTTATTTTATTTGAATTTATTTCAGGTCAAAATTGACACATAATACCTATATAAGTTCAATGTAATTCATTGGAGTCATTTTATAATAATTTTTAGATATATAAAAATTTTATTGAACTTTTGATCGTCTTTTACCCACCTCCTAGGAGAATTTGCAAATTTACATAAAACATTATTTTACCTCTTTGGTGAATGGAATTTAAAAAATCCGAGAGACACGGTTGATGTTAGTAAGTAAAATTTGGTTCAATGAGATGAAAATAATTTTTGGTGAATAGTAACTTTTTACTTTTATTTACAACGGTTAAAAGTAAATAGGGTAATTAATGGTAAATATGATATTATTATTACCCTAACACATGTCCTAATTCTATTGGATAAGTGTAATTCTACCAAAAACAACCTTAGAAATAAAATATGACCATTTAGGCTTACATGGATTAGATTAGGTCATTTATTATTAATTTATTTAAAGAAGGGTTAAAATAGTTAAAATCAATGTTTAATAAGTAAAGAATTTTTAATATATGGTTATAAATAAGATAAATTAGACTATAAATATTAATTGGAATGAAAAAAAGATTTCCTATATAATGGTATTTTATTTGTAGTTTTTATACTTTAAATAATTTAATATATTTATGACACAATGATGATGCAATAATTATATTATTAATGAAATATTGACATAATTGATGTTATAAATACCCAAATAAATGTAATTTGAGACATTTATGGACTTAAAATAATTTTCTATGTTAATATGATATGTTATTATTGATTTAATTAACTTTTGTCGAAATAATCTATCTGTTATGATTTTCACAAAAATAAATTACCAAATAGTGTCAAAATTGACATAAAATAGTTTTTAAAATAAATATTATATAATTAATTGTAATTTTATTCCCAAAAATACAAGATTCTAAAAAATGACTTAGATAAGGTTATATATGTTAATAATCAACAACTTTGGTTTAGTTTCGCTTCTTATTGTATGTTTATTAACCTTATAGTGTAAGAAAACAAGAAGACACGGTAAAAGGAAAATTATTTAACTTAAAGTTAAATCTAAATGATAAGGTTAAAATGGAAACCTAAACTTGTCTAAATTCTATTGTATGAGATTATTTAGACCCATACCAACCTTAGATTCGAAATAAATCAAATTTGAGCAATTGAAAACCGAATATGACTTTATAATAAAATAATATGTTTTTCTTATTTCAAAGGTGCCCCTCTCCTCCCTTATAAAAGGGCACCTCCTCCCTCTCTTCCTCACACCACATTGAGCCTTCATGCTCGGCCAACCCATGCCGAATTCTCTTCTCCACATCCCTATAAACATCCTATAGGTCTTGGTCTTCTTCAAAGACAAATTTTGGTGCCCTAAGAGGAGGTCTCAAACAGGCGCTTCAAAGAAGAGGTAATGTCCGTTACCGATTCTTTCAACTTTATTTTTTGTTCCACTTATTATTCTTTAGTTGTTTCATTATAAAGTAATAACAACAGTATCAATAATATAATTATATGTTATTATAAGTATTAAACAACCCTATTTCACCATCAATCCATCCTACGGAAAACGAAATCACCGCGCGTGTGTACGTACGGAATACCATCTACACGTCGTGGTGTAATATATTTTCCACCACCACCTTATTTGGATGGGTATAATGGTGTAAATAATACTTATATATGACTATTGTAAAGTTATATTGATTATGAAATAGTATACACACACTCCAATACAATTTCCTAATCATGGGAATGATTTCACGCTTGTGCGTACGTACAGACTACCGTCTCCACGACGCGATGAGATTCATTCTCCATGTTAACCATTCATGAATGATTATAAAGTATATATAATAAGTAATAATGAAATATATGAGATTATAATGATACTAGATTTATGTGTATATATATGTATGTCATCTACTTAATTTCATTCATTCAATAAGGAAATGAAAACAGTGTTCATTCGTACGTACGGCCTACCGTCTTCATGAACGGTGTATTTCATTTCATTTAATCGATCTATCATATATATATGTACATACTGAAATATATATTATATTCAAATCATTTTTTACATTATAGAATTAATTAAATCAAGATATAAGTAATAATATCAAGAACAACAAGTCCAAACACGTACGATAAATAATATGATTTAACCCAAAACGCTTCTTTAACATGGAACTTACAAAAGAACGGGTAATATAAAGTCATAAGTGAACCATATATGATATCATAACAATGAATATGATATTTTAATAAGTCAATGACATTATTTAAATCATTATATAGGAGGTTCAGAAATGTACGAAGCATATCATACCTAAGGAAAGGGATACTTTTACAAATATCATTTTTATCCGAGACTGCTTATTCGTAAGTATTTACTGGGGTTATATATATCATACATGTCCAAGTTTTATAAAAAAAATTTCATGTATGTTTAAATTCCGTTTTACCCTTTTTTTTACTTTTACCATGTGTTATAGAAGGAATCTTTCTTTTGTTTACCATACAAGGAACTTTTTTACTTTTCCAACAAAAGTACGAGGAGAATGTTATTTCTAACTTATATGGCGTGAACGGATTTTTATGGTTTCATAACGCCTAATTTTCATGAAGCTTCCTCTACAATATTGCATTATTATTTTCAAAAAACCCCATTTCTTTTAAAATTTCATGACATTTTGTGAAATAAAAATGATTTTAAAGAAGAAAGGATATTTTCCTCAAGAATTCATTTCAAGTGTTTTTATCAAAACTAATTTCCATCTAAAATGACATTATGTTTCAGGTATAATGTCTCCATTATTTACATGGTTTTATTCTTTTTATGATGAAAATATATCAATTTTTTTGTATATGGATTATGTTATGATGGCATGATGTTTAAGAATCTCATTCTATTACATGGGTTATGCTATGATATATGATTTATGATTTTGTGGAACGCGAAAGAATGATTTCAATATGAGATGGGTGAGACCTATATCTCCATCCAATGCATTGGGTAAAGATTTATATATAATTAGATAGACATGGCTGGAATGGTAATTCAATCTGGTTCAGTGTTACAGGACTGAAATGAGGAGTGAACTCGATTCAGAAAGGGACTTTGTCCACTAAGATGGTCTTTTCAGCAATGCCTTGGGTACTATGGAAATCATAACATGTAATGAATGGTTTCCATAATTACATGTTTTATTCCCATTATATTTTATCATGGTTGAATTTCTATTATGATATATGCCTTATGTACTTCCATGATTTATGTCTTTGCTCAAGATTTTGATGTTTAAAATTTGATGTTCAAGTTTTTGCTTCCAAATGTTTATGGATTGTTTTATGTTATCTATATTTGCCCTTAATGAGCATTTGAGGTCACCCTTTTTATGTTTTATGTCCATAGAAAATAATAGAAGGTTTTAGGTAAGGAATCAAAAAGGGGTAGATCGTTATGGGAGTTGTTGAAGATATTTCAACATGATCAGAAGTGTATATTCCGAGTTTCCAAACACAGTAATCTATTACGGTCCTTGTGTGTCTGTTTTTGTTATGTATTAAGTATTTCACAAAAGTAATGTAATGTCCATGTATTTCAAGATTTGGGTCTCTAAAATGCCTCCCTATAATTCAGAGGCTTCCGTCTAATAGTGAGTGTCTAATATAATCCATGTAGAGACTGTACCATCTCTATCATATTATAAAAAAATAGAAATAAATAAACAATAGGAAAATAGTAATAAAAAATAATTATAACAACTCCTTTACCAATAAAAATCAACATTCCATGAAAATAAAAAAACTAGGATAACTGGCCCAAGATAAAATATTTTCTATGTAATTTCAATATGTGTCAAGCGTCTATATGAAAAATTAAGAATAGAGACACTGAAAAATCCCAAACGGGTCTAGAAATCATATCATGTTCCCTCATCCATGCACCATTCCAACTCATACAAATAAAATTATGCTCATTCCCGAGTTGGGTTTGAATTCAAATTTTTTGGACACCACCAATGGTGTCTCAACATTATCCAGTCTATAACACTGTATGATGTTTTATAATGAATAATGTACAATAAATCAAGTAAATAAATTTAAAAAGTTATTATTATTTAATTAAATAAATAATTTTCCACACTCAATTTGATAACAAAACAAGAAATACCTACTTCGCCCTATAATGGAGTATAAACCATATATCATAGGGAATTACAATTAATTATTTCATATGCTTTAATGAATCATTTCGTTCCAATTTTCATTCCATGGAAATTATGAACTCCATTCCATAGATAATGTTTTTGGACTAGATTGTCATTTCAAGCACCCAATGAATATTTAGAGCATCAAACCATATCCCATACTTCATTTTTATCACATATGGGCCTTTGAAGCAACAATTTGTTTCACACACTTGTTATCACATATGGGTATTTGGAGCATCTATTTGTATCCCACAATTGTTACCAAATATATCAAAAAAATATAACATATCTCATAAATATCACATTTTTCTAGGTTATTCATCATTATCCAACTTATCAAATATTCTATTTTTGGAAAACCTTTTCATTTTTTGCCACAAATAATGTTTTGTTATATAAATCACATGGAATAATATGAAAAATTCACTATTAAATGACTTATAAAAATTTAATCCTCATATACTTTTACCATTAATGGCTAATCCAAAAAAACCATTTAATTCTAATTACTAATCAATATCAAAAACACCACTTACATAATCACTACTTTCAACAATTACATAATAACATTATTCTACCAACTCCATAATCCCATTAATTTGGTAATTATGTAACATCCCAAGTAATTAATGAATAATATATATTTTTATCTATGTCTATTAATAAATTAGATAGTGTTTTAGAGGCTTAAAATGAAAATAAATCCAATCTTAAGCATGGAATACACTAATATTTTTAAAGTATTGTTTTACTGCCTTTTGATTGCAAACCTTTTTTAAATCTATATTTTGACAATTTTATAAGCTATGTTTGTCAAAATAAACATATCCTTTATGATTTTGACATTAAAATTTACTTTGTGTGAATTTTTGGTATTTTTCTGACAATGTTCATTTTTTAATGAATAGTGAAAAATACTGCATTTTACATCAAAACTGATTTTTAAACTAATTTATTTATATGATTAGATTATCTTTTGAATTTTATTTAATGTGAAATTAGAATATGTTTTTACCATTTAATCAAATAGTGGTCATTGGAATTAATTTCACTTTGAAAATGGACTTAAACTAGTGTCAATCTTTTGATACTTATTGTTTCATAAAAACACGCTATTTGCTCTGACAGCGGGAATTAATTATTAAATTAATTAATGAAACTTATATGTTTTGAATTTTTTAAAATAGACAACATTTTTTAATTCAAAATATCAAATATAGCTTAGGGTGATGTTTTGGTATTTTTCTGAAAAACTTCAATTTTTGTTGAATAGTGAAACCACTAAGTGGTAATTAAAAAAATGATTATTCGTTTAAATGAAATTTTACCACCTCTGTGTTTTGAATTTCAAAAATCCGACTTACATGGTTGTCATTAAGAAGTAAAATGTGGTTCAATGAGATTAAAATAATTTTTTGGTGAATAGTAACTTTTATGTTTTTAATCGCGATTAGTGGTAATTAGTATAGTTTAAGGTAAAAATAATGTTTTAATAATATGAAATGACCTAGACACATGTCATACCCTTATTGGATGTGTCATGGCCGACCAAGACAATCCATGGGTCAACTTGGGGACCCCATGGAGCCACTTTGGTAGGAAAATGACATTAATATCGTTTTATTTAATGTTAAAGTAAAAAATGACACAAACATGAGTTATTTTAATAAAACAATTTTTACATGGGGTTATACAAGTCAGATTTTTGATTATAAATATTAATTGAAAGATAAAAAGATTTCCTTCATCATAGTATTTTATTATAATTTTATGACATGAAATAAATTAAATTATTTATGACATCATGATGATGCAGCGATTACCTCATTAATAAAGGATTTAAATAAAATGAAATGATAATGTAAAATCTATGACCTACACATGTCCAAAACCTATTGGATGGGTGGATTTCGAAACCTTATCACCTTAACCTATAATTATATCAATGTGGTACCTTCTGAATCCGAAACTCATTTTAAAATAAAGTAACATTTCTATACTTTACAAGAGTGCCCCTCCTCTCTCTTATAAAAGGCCCCCACCTCTACCTCCTTACCCACAATTCCAAAGCCTTTGGCTCGGCCAACCCCTACCCATTTTGTTTCTACACATCCTTCTCTTACTCCTTGAAGCCACACTTTTGGCAGAAGTCTTCCCAAGGAAGCCTTTGAGATCAAACCAAAGGGAGTTACCCGATTTTATGGTAATGTCTTCATTTGAGTCCTTTTGTTTTATTTTGCTTCTCCAACCCCTAAACTCTTTTTATTAATTTCTTTTGTAACAACTCTTGTATCATAAATATACTAGGATTTTTTTATAAGAATTATTCTAGCTACACTTACACACACCTACATCTAATGGTTAAAGAACATACTGTTTCCGTGGATGGCGAATTTCGGCCTCCCGAAACGATGATTATTCAACATTCTTTAACATCTTCAAAGGTGGCCATTAAGATGGCACTATATTTATATATGATATATAATATATTATTGTTTTCCTTATGATTCTGTATTTTTCATTTTGGGCATACCATTATGGTTTCCATTTTGGGTAAACACGATATCTTAATTTAAGGAAGTGCGGACTACCGCCCCCTCAAAGTGATTTGATTCGTTAATACCATATGTGGGAAGTGTAAAGGATGGAGTTATGATATTATATATGATATTACACTGGAATTATAATATACCTTTATATCATTATGATTCCATTCTATAAAAATACGAAATAGAAATGAAAGTAGCGTTCATGCGTATGTACGGCTTACCGTCTCCATGAACGATGCATTTCATTTCTTACCAATAAATGATTATGTAATATTATAAATGAATGAATGTACTGGATATATATGACATATATGATATCTACATCATTAATACCATTATGGATATAATGGATACATGAACAACTTGTAATTATAAAGGGTTTATTTTTTACTCAAGTACCAATGATAGTTAAAACGACCGTTATTAACATAAATAATTACATAGTGTTCATGACATGGAAAAAAGTGATATAAAATGAATAATGAACTTGAAAAAGGTTCTTAAACAAGTAGAAATTAACTCAATTTTATTATTCAGGAGATTAAAGATTGACCAAGTCAAGTCGGACCTGATGTATGGGACTTCGTCTCAATCTCCTTTCATTGAGGCATATTTTGTTTTATACACAACCTTCTTTTATACGGTGTATAAACTCCTTTGAATTTTACGTTTATTCAAAAGGAATCTTTTTTATACGAAGCATTTACTAAATGACAAAAGGGAATGTTTTTGTCGTACGTATGCGGTGAGAATGACTTCTCTGCTGCCGTGACCATTATTTGAGTTTCGGCTTCCTCTACAAGACATACATTCTTTTTAAAAGAAAAATAAATACCATGATTTACTATTCTTTTATTTTGGTATTGAAAATGGTTTTGATAATGTTTTTATTATATCACATTATTATTGATATCTTGTGATTGAAATGTGGAAATGTTATGTTTCCATTATGTATGTTTTATGTGATACGATTATGTTATGGTTCTTGGGCATTGTTATGAAGACAGGTGGTTCCGTGATAAACTAAGGGAGTGTGAGCCCGATATAGCTCTCCAATGCATTGGGTAACACGGAGGAGTGAAACGTTATGGTTTCTCCGAAGATATTTAGGGAATATACTGTGATGGGTATTCCAAACGTAACCAAGAGGGTTACTCCCTACGTAAGAATGTTATGAATGCCTCAAGTTACCTTTATGTCTTATGATTTCTATGATTTACTCATGATTTGATGAGGTATGTTAAAGTGATTATGTTTTATGGGTAAATATTATTTCATTCTTATGTAGATATGAACTTATGTTTCCTTTCCATATTTTTATAACCCATACTGAGCTTTTTATGCCATCCCATGTTTTTTTGAAATTTTTTTCACAGGTCAAGGGAAAGGTACATGATATGATGATAATGACAAGGAATTGTCATGAATGAATCCATGTTGTATTTTAAATATGTTTCCATTGATGGGAAAAATTAATACTATCTTTATGTAACCACCTTGTTTATATGTGGAATCTAATGAAAGTTATATGTTCTAATTCTCTAAAACACTAAACCTAAGAAGATCCTCAATGTGTAATCATGTAATAACTCAAGATTAAGTAAGGTTTAAGGTAGGGGCCTTATAGTTGGTATTAGAGGTCGTTTTAGATAACTTTAGGAGTTAGAATTTTATTAAATGATTATCCAAAAATATTTTTTTATGGTAAAATTGAAGTGATGTCACATTTGAAGATTACTATGTTGCTTCATCTAAGAAATGTTTGTTCAGAATGGTTTTCCATAGAGGAAATAGGGAAGAAGTGCTAGGAAGGCATGCAGAAGGAAATAACCTTCCAAATCAGCATCCTAAAATGGTCGGAATTGGAACTAAACAGTTTGTTGCAGTAATGGCGCAGTTGACTCAAGTGATAAATGGAGGTGGTATCCATGCACGAGATCATCCAGATCAACTACAGAGGAACATGTTAGTGGTGGAACATTTCATGAGGAAACACCCCCCATCATTCAGAGGATCATCTGACCCTTTGTTAGCTGAAGTGTGGATTAAAGAACAGGAGAAGATTTTTGATGTCATGGGGTGTTCAGACAATCAAAAGGTTAGTCTTTCTATTTACTGTTTGGAGGGTGAAGAAGATACGTGGTGGTCGATGGAAAGAAATATCAGGGACGCTAATGAGATTGATACTCATGACTGGGATAAATTTAATGGTAGGTTTCTTGAGAATTATTTTCCTAAGGCTGTTCGACTTAGGATGGAAAAGCAATTCTTGGAATTGAGGCAGGAGGAAGACTCAGTGGCTACCTATGAAGAAAGGTTCACTCGATTGGCAAGGTATGCTCCAAATTTTATCCGAGACCTTGATAGTAAAACCAATCATTTTTACTCTGGATTAAAGCCAAAATATCAATGGGAATTTGCTTCTCGTGAGTTTTAAAGTTATTAAAAGCTTGTTCGATGTGCTGAGAAGGTGGAAATGGAGTTTTCCGATGATCAAGTGTTCTATAACAACCAACTGAAGAAGAGACCGAGGTGGTAGGAGAAAGGGATGAATTCTTCAAAAAAGTCTGATGGTAAGAAATCTAGGTTTCCAGTTTGTGATAAATGTGGAAAAAGGCATGCTGGGGAATGTCTTCTGAATTCTGTAAAGTGCTACCAATGTGGTAAGATGGGACATAATGCTTCTGAATGCACTGAAAAAGATCAAGATGATGGTAAGTTCAAATTTGATTTACAGCTAGTGAAATGTTTTATGTGCAATGAGATGGGTCACTATGCAAACGAGTGTCCAAAAAAGAGCTCAAGGGATGCGAAGCAGTTAGACTACAAGCAGAAAGGGGTGCTGAAATCCTTTGCAACTACTTCAACAGATGTCGGGCCATCAAATGAAGTTGTATCAGGTACTTTGTTTGTTTTTTCAGATTATTCCAGTGTGTTGTTTGATTCGGGGTCTACACATTCTTTTATCTCTCAAAACTTTTCTAGTAAAATGGGAATACCATCTCAAGAAATGACTCCTGAACTTTTGGTAAAAACACCTGGGGGAAATGTTAAGGCAAAAAGAATTTATAAGAATCTTCATATCCTTATATGTGGAAAGAACCTACTTGCAAACCTTATTGTTCTACCTCTAGTAGAGTTTGATGTTATCCTGGGTATAGATTGGCTCTCTATTTACCATTCTAAGATTGACTGTAGAGATAAAGAAGTTTTTTTTTCAGAATGCATTTCATTTTTTTACAATAATGAACCCTTACTATTGATAACATATAAAGATGCCATGAAAATTTTAAAAGATGGAAATTAATGTTACCTTTCACACATCGTTGAAAATAATTGAACTGTTCATATTTATGATGTGGAAGTGGTAAATGAGTATCCTGATGTTTTTCCTGATGAGTTTCCTGGAATAATACCAGATCCGGATGTTGAGTTTATTATTGTCTTAGTTCTTGATTCTAAGCCAATTTCAAAACCCCCTTATCAAATGGCTCAAATTGAACATTTAGAGTTGAAGGAGCAATTGAAAGATTTATTAGAGAAAGGTTTCATTCGACCTAGCACGTCACCATGGGGTGATCCTGTTTTATATGTTAAAAAGAAAGATGGTTCTATGAGACTTTGCATTGATTATAGATCCTTGAATAACATCACTGTTAAGAACAAATATCCTTTGCCTCATATCGATGATTTGTTTGATCAGCTCCAGGGAGCTCAGTTTTTTTCAATGATTGACCTGAGATCATGGTACCATCAGCTGAAGGAAAAGGAAGCAGATGTTCTGAAGACTGCGTTTCGTACAAGATATGGCCATTATGAATTTGTAGTAATCCCTTTAGGGATATCCAATGTACCTGTTGTATTCATGGACTTAATGAATAGAATTTTCCATGAGTTCTTCGACATGTTTGTGGTGGTTTTCATTGATGATATTTTGGTGTCTTCTAAAAATAAATAGGAGCATGAAAGTCAATTAAGGGTTATTTTGAAAACCATAAAAGAAAATATATTGTATGGGAAATTCAGAAAGTGTGATTTTTGGTTGCAACAAATTTCTTTCCTTGGTCACATTGTTTCAAAAGATGGGAAAACTGTTGATCATGCAAAAAAAAGATGTGGAAGACTGGCCAAGACCCACAAATGTAACTGAGATTCATAGCTTCCTTGGTTTGGCAGGCTATTACCGAAGATTTGTTAGAAATTTTTCACGGTTATCTATTTTAATGACTAAGCTAACTCGGAAGGGTGTTATGTTTATCTGGAAAAAAGAATGTGATGATTATTTTCAGGAGTTGAAAAGAAGATTGGTGAATGCTCTTGTTTTGGCACTACCTTCCAGGAATGGTGAGTTTGTTATCTACAGTGATGCTTCATTGAATGAACTTGGTTGTGTCCTAATGCAGAATGATCAGGTAATTGCTTATGCTTCACGACAGTTGAAAACTCATGAGGTAAATTGCCCTACACATGATTTTGAATTAGCTACTGTTGTTTTCACTTTAAAAATATGGAGGCATCATTTGTATGGAGTGAAGTGTGAAATATATACTGATCACAAAAGTTTATTGTATATATTCACTCAAAAATAATTGAACATGAGACAAAGGAGATGGCTAGAATTAATCATGGATTATGATTGTACAATTCATTACCATCCGGGAAAAGCAAATAATGTGGCCGATGCTTTAAGTCAAAAAAGAAATTCTTCATTAACAGTGTTGTGTTTAGAACGTGATCCTTTGGTTAAGGATTTGATGAACTTTGGCATAGAAGTTATTGGAGAAGGAAGTTATTATGTTTTGTTTCATGTATCAGTGAGATCGTCTCTATCAGACAGAATCAAGAATGCACAGAAGCAAGACAGTGAGTTGCAGAAAAAGGTAGAGCTGGTTTAGAAGGGTAAGTTTCCTGAATTCAACATTTAGAATGATTGTGTTTTGAGATTTGGGAAGAGATTGTGTGTGACTTGTGATTCACAGTTGAAGAGAGAGTTGTTATGTGAAGCTCATAGTTCTCCGTTTTCAGTTCATCCTGGTAGTACGAAGCTGTACAGAGATCTGCGGGAGTATTACTGGTGGGATGGAATGAAAAGAGATATTGCTAATTTTACTGTGAAGTGATTGACTTGTCAACAGGTTAAAGTAGAGTGGTAGTTACTGAAAGGGATGCTTCATCCTTTACCAGTGCCAGATTGGAAATGGGAGAATATATCCATGGACTTTGTTATGGGATTACCGAAGACATCTCGATGTAATAATGCAATCTGGGTTATTGTTGATCGCTTGACTAAATCAGCTCATTTCCTTTCTATACGAGATACTTTCCCTCTAGATCAACTTTCCCGTTTGTATCTTAAAAAGATAGTCAAGTTACATGGAGTTCTTCTCTCCATTGTATCGGATCGTGATATCATGTTTACTTCTAACTTTTGGAAGGGCCTTCAGAAGTCGTTGGGTACTGAATTAGATTTTAGTACAGAATTTCATCCTGAATCAGATGGGAAGTCAGAATGAACAATTCAGACTTTGGAGGATATTCTACGTTCTTACTCTATGGATTATCAGGAATGCTGGGACAAACATCTTTCTTTGGTTTAGTTTTCTTATAATAACAGTTTTCATTCCAGTATACAGATGGAACCATTTGAGGTGTTATATGGGAAGTGGTGTCGAACTCCAGATTTTTGGGATGAAGTGGGTGAAAGAAAGCTGATGGGACCAGAATTGGTAGAAGAGTTGGCAGAAAAAGATCAGCTGATATAGAAACACATGAGAACAGCTCAGAACAGGCAGAAGAGTTATGCGGACAACAGGAGGAAGGATCTATCTTTTGAGGTAGGTGATCATGTTTTTCTCAAAGTATCACCATGGAAAAGTGTGATGCGATTTGGTAAGAAAAGAAATCTGAGTCCAAGGTTCATTGGACCATATAAAATTCTGGAGAGAGTTGGATCAGTTTTTTACCGAGTGGCTTTACCTCCGAGTTTATCTCAGGTACACAATGTTTTTCATGTTTCGATGTTGAGAAAGTACATGTCAGATCCATCTCTTGTTTTGAGTCCAAAGGTAGTTCAGCTGGAAGAGAACCTATCTTATGAGGAACAACCAGTCCATATTCTTGACTATAGGGAGAAACTGTTATGCAATAAGGTGATTAATCAGGTAAAGGTTTTGTGGAAAAACCACATGATGGAAGAGGCAACATGGGAATCTGAAAATGCAATAAGTGATAAGTACCCACATTTATTTGATAAGTGAATAAATTGCGGGGATGCGATTTTCTAAAGGGGGGAAGGATGTAACATCCAAAGTAAGTAATGAATAATAGATATTTTTTTATCTATGTCTATTAATGAATTAGATAGCGTTTTTGAGGCTTAAAATGAAAAAAAATACAATCTTAAACATGGAATACACTAAACTTTTTAAAAGATTATTTTACTGCATTTTGATGGAAAACCATTTTTAAATATATCTTTTGAAAATTTTATAATATATTTTTCTCAAAATAAACTTATTCTTTATGATTGGGACATCAAAATTTACTTTGTGTGAATTTTTGGTATTTTTCTGACAATGTTCATTTTTTTATGAATAGTGAAAATACTGCATTTTTCATCAAAACTTCTTTTTAATCTAAATTATTTATATGCTTAGATTATCTTTTGAATTGGTTTTAAAGTGAAATTAGAATATATTTTTACCATTTAATCCAATAGTGGTCATTGGAATTAATTTCCCTTTGAAATTAGACTTAAACTAGTGTCAATCTTTTAATACTTATTGTTTCATAAAAACATGCTATTTTCTCTGACAATGGGAATTAATTATTAAATTAACTAATGAAAATTATATGTTTTGAATTATTTAAAAGATACAGCATTTTTGAATTCATAATATCAAATATAGATTAGGGTGAAGTTTTGTTATTTTCTGAAAAACTTAAATTTTTGATGAATAGTGAAACCACTAAGTGGTACTTAAAAAACTGATTTTTCGTTTAAATGAAATTTTACCACCTCTGTGCTTTGAATTTCAAAAATACGACATACATGTTTGTAATTAAGAAGTAAAATGTGGTTAAATGAGATTAAAATAATTTTTTGGTGAATAGTAACTTTTATGTTTTTAATCGCGATTAGTGGTAATTAGTGTAGTTTAAAGTAAAAATAATGTTTTAATAATATGAAAAGACCTTGAAACATGTCCTACCGTTTTTTGATGTGTCATGGCCGACCTAGAAAATCCTTGGGTCAACTTGGGGACCCCATGGAGCCACTTTGGTAGGAAAATGACATTAATATCTTTTTATTTAATGTTAAAGTAAAAATGACACAAACATGAGTTATTTTACTAAAACAATTTTAACATGGGGTTATACGAATCCGATTTTTGATTATAAATAGTCATTGGAATGGTAAAAATATTTCCTACATCATAGTAGTTTTTTTAAAAAATTTAGACTTTAAATTAATTAAATTATTTATGACATAATAATGATGTATCGATTACCTCATTAATAATGGATTTAAATAAAATGAAATGATAATGTAAACTCTATGACCTACACATGTCCAAAACCTATTGGATGGGCAGATTTCTAACCCTTATCACCTTACCCTCTAATTATATCAGTGTGGGACCTTTTGAATCCGAAAATCATTTTAAAATAAAGTAACATTTCTTTACTTTCCAAGAGTGCCCCTCCTCTCCTCTTATAAAAGGCCCCCACCTCTACCTCCATACCCACACTTCCAAAGCTTTTGGCTCGGCCAAAACCTGCCCATTTTGTCTCTCCACAGCCCTCTATTACTCCATGATGCCTCACATTGGGAAGAATTCTTCCCAAGGAAGCCATTGAGCTCAAACCAAAGGGAGTTACCCGATTTTAAGGTAATGTTTTCACTTGAGTCCTTTTGTTTTATTTTTCTTCTCCAACCCCTAAACTCTTTTTATTCATTTCTTTTGTAACAACTCCAGCATCTTAAATATACTAGGATGTTGTTATAAGAATTATTCGAGCTACGCATACGCACACCTACATCTAATGGTTAGAGAACATACTGTTTCCGTGGATGGCAAATTTCGGCCTCCCGAAACGATGACTGTTCAACATTCTTTTAAAACCTTCAAAGGTGGCCATTAAGATTAAACTATATTTATATATGATATAAAATATTTTAATGTTTTCCTTAATCTTCTGTATTTTTCATTTTGGGTATACCTTTATGGTTTCCATTATGGGTAAACGCGATATCTTCATTTAAGGAAGTGCGGACTACCGCCCACTCAAAGTGATTTGATTCGTTAATACCATATGTGGGACATGTAAAGGATGGAGTTATGATATTATATATGATATTACACTGGAATTATAATATACCTTTATTTAATTATGATTCCATTTTATAAAAATATGAAATAGAAATGAAAGTAGCGTTCATACGTACATACGGCTTAACGTCTCCATGAACGGTGCATTTCATTTCTTACCTCTAAATGGTTATGTAATTTTATAAATGCATTCATGTACTGGATATATATGACATATATGATATCTACATCATGAATACCATTCTGGATATAATGGATACATGAACAACTTGTAATTATAAAGGGTTTATTTTTTACTCAAGTACCAATGATCGTTAAAACGACCGTTATTAAATTAAATAATTACATAGTGTTCGTGACATGAAAATAAGTGATATAAAATGAATAATGAACTTGAAAAAGGTTCTTAAACAAGTAGAAATTAACTCAAGTTTATTATTCAGGAGATTAATGAATGACCGAGTCAAGTCGGACCCGAGGTATGGGACTTCGTCTCAATCTCCTTTCATTTAGGCATATTTTGTTTTATACACAACCTTCTTTTATATGGTGTATAAACCTCTGTGACTTTTACGTTTATTCAAAAGGAATCTTTTTTATACGAAGCGTTTACTAAACGACAAAAGAGAATGTTTTTGTCATACATATGCGGCGACAACGACTTTCTCCGCCGACGTGACCATTATTTGAGTTTTGACTTCCTCTACAAGCCATACCTTCTTTTTAAAAGAAAAATAAATACCATGTTTTACTTTTCTTTTATTTTGGTATTTAAAATGGTTTTGATAATGTTTTTATTATATCAATGTGTTATTGATATCTTGTGATTTAAATGTGGAAATTTTATATTTCTTTTATGTATGTTTTATGTGATATGATTATTGTCACGACCCGCCCTCGGGTCCGTGCCGTGACTACCCCAAGCCCGCCTTCCATAGGCCAGGGGCTGGTGACTAGCACCAAGGTGCAATTCCCGGTAAAAAGGGAAGGCATTGCCTTTGTAAAGTAAATAAACACCACAGAAAAAGCAAGCGGAAAGTAAACACTAAGCAAAAGCAGAGTACAACTGGAAGTGCGGAAAATTAAATGGGCCAGTATACAAACCCAAACTGAAAGTAAAGTACAACTCGAAAGAGAAAACAACAACTGTAAGTAAAAGCCGCTACACCGAGTTGTCCACTGGAGATCCCACCTGAAGGGTGGGTACAGATAGCTCCACTGCTCCACGGGTCCCGTCGTCCGCTCCGAACACGTCCCGCCCAGTGGTCCATCTCCAGGTATCGTCCTGCTCTGCAAGCCTCAGCCAAGATCAACGATGTCCGTCGTCTACAACCAACACAACGTAGTGCGGGCATAGCCCGTGCAGGGGTGAGTATAACATACTCAGTAGGGACCCCGAGACCCCTGTAGGTCTCCCGAAATCCACAAAGGATAAACCACAATGATAAATACAAACACGAAGTAACAACCGACAATGCTTAGGTATATTCCCATACATAAACCTAATTCATCAATTTCAAATATGCTCCAACCTCCGAGCCCAAGTACAACTCAGTCCACACAGGAAAGAAAAACGTAATGCACACAGCATAGCACAACACAATCCACACAGGAAAGCAATTAGGATTCAGCTCACACCAGGATTTTCATTATCAAAATCGTAACTGCTGAAGAGCCCCATCTCTAAAGTGTACAGTGGTCCTGTCACGACTCCGAGGTACTGCTCACTAACCTAAGACTGCTAAAGTACTCCTCCTGTCGAGTACTGCGGGTCTGCTGCCAACTACCGGGCGCTCCGTCCGCTGAGGGTCTGCAGCCAAATACCGGGCACTCACCCAAATAGCCTACAGAGGTACTCCTCCAGTCGAGTACCGCGGGTTTGCTTCCAACAACCAGGCGCTCCGTCCACCGTGGGTCTGCCGCCAAATACCGGGCGCTCGGTCCACTGGGCTAGTCGACTCACTCCAAGTCGAGTCGGTCGAGCAGTCTTCAGGTCTCAGCCGGCTACACGGTCTCTGTACTCCGTATGCTCGTCTACAGAATCGCGGGTCTGCCGCTACAACCAAGCGCACTACCTTTATCGAGTAAAATAGAAGGTTCAGCTCACACAGGTATACTTCTTCGGATGACGGTGAAGATGATCACTGATCCATCTAAGTCGTCGGACCCACGAAGGATCGATAAGTACTAACCCCCGCAAAGACCCACACAGGATCGTAGCACTGTTCCACGTAGGATCGCTGAGTGTTGTAGTCGTCGTCGTCGAATCCACACAGGATCTCTGTACTGTCGTCATCGCAGCCACAGTAGCAGTAGCAGTAGTAGTCACAGTCGCAGTCGCAGCCAGCACTAGGGTTCCCGCACACAGCAACCTCGTTCGGAGGGTCCGCTCAACGAGCCGAGAGGCTGATACATCAACTATCACAAAGTCCAGAGTTTATGTTTCCAAAAGTTCTGTATTGTCAACAAGAACTCAACGCAACAGACGGCGCGTCGATCGAACGCCCGGTCTGAGAGTTATTGGCATTTTCGTTTCCCGGGCCCGGTTGGTTTTTAAGGCAAAACCAACCCAACCATACTCCACCTGCGTCCAAACCTCGGGCGGAGTATGCCAAAATATCCATCTCACTAAGAGGAATACAACAAAGCTGACGGAACGTCAATCGGACGTCCGTAGCTCAAGATATGAGTGTTTCCGCTCCAAAGGTCTGGTTGGTTTCGTGTACGAACCAACCGGGCTGAACTCAAAGTAATCCGAAACCTTGAGTGCGTTATAACGAAATGACCATCTCGATCCATGGATCACATCGCCACTGACGGTTCGTCAATCGGACGTCCAGTCTGAATGATATCAGCCTTTCCGTCTCACACCCACACTGGAAAACTTCCCAGGAGGTCACCCATCCTGATCACTACTCTAAGCCAAGCACGCTTAACTACGGAGTTTTAACCGCGTAGGCTCCCGAAAAAGAAGGTGCGCCTTGAGTATAGTATACCGAAACGACCGCCTCGATCCAAGGATCGTGTTGCCGCAGACGGTTCGTCGATCGGAGGCCCGTGGCTCAAGTTATGGCCAAAATACCGAAGTCGCTCGAAAACGGGGGGGTCCGGGTCCGAGCCGACCCGGGTCCGACCCGGCGCCTCCCGGCGCGGCGGCGCGGCCGGCGCCGTTAGGGTCACGCGCGGGGGGCTAAGTCCCCACTTCCAGCAAGGCGGCGCGGCTTAAGTGCTGCGCCTTTTTGGGCACCGGCCCCCCCTCGTGGGGGCCTGCTTTGAAGACAACCGGGGGGCCGCCTGCCCCCCTCAAGGAAACCGCCCCCCTCTCTTAAATGAGGGGGGTTTTTGAGCTGGCCAGGGGAATTAAATTCCCCCGGCCTTTGACCTTCCGGCCGGCCACCTGGCCGGCCGGTTTTTCTCCAACCGGACCGGAAAATCCAGTCCCCTTTCCGGCTTCCGACGCCGGCGGCCCGGCGTGCCGCCGGTCTTCCCGTCTCGCCGCGTCCCGGAACCGACAGCGGTGTTCGTCGTCCGGCGCGGTGCGACGGCACCGCGCCCCTTCGCCGCGCCTTCCATTCCCCTCGACGCGGCGCGACGGCGTCGCGTTCTTGATGATTCTTCCACGGCGCGGCGCGACGGCGCCGCGCAATATAATCGGGCGAATAACCGCGTGGTGCGACGGCACCTCACAACCATGTTTCATCCGCAATATAAAACATCAAGAACGAAGGAGGGGGTTCGGTCGTGTTCATGCGGTCCGGCCCCCTCACGTTAAACAATAACACATATTTAAAACCTCAAGTTAGTCACGCTAGAACCACGAACAAGGATAAATAAATAAAAAATTAACAACCACCCCTACCTTGGGAATAAGGTTCGAAGATTTGTCAACGTCCCGCGGAAGACAACGTCGCGGAGGTCTGGCGTCGCGGTAGTCGTTTGTCAAATCCGTTGACGAAGAGATACGCCCGAAGAGATACGTCGTTGGAGAAACATCGTATGCCGATAAAGGAAGTCCGAGGAGGAAGCGGCGTTCCCTTTCGTTGACACGGAAGACGAAGAAGAGAGGAGCGGCGTTCTTCGTCGGAGCTTGAGCGTTCTTCGTCAAGCTTGAGCGTTCTTCGTCAAAGTTTGAAGAAGAAAGAAAAGCTCTCAAATCCTCACAAGATGGCTAAAGAGTTATAACCCAACAAAATAAGATAAGAGTTTATTTTATTCACAAACTTAACAAAATAATTTCAGAGGTTTGAAATTCAAAAAGGATAACTCCAAAATTAAATAACAATTGTCATGTCATTTAAAGAGGGGTTAAGGGAGTTTGATAGAAGATGAAAAGTTTAGGGTTCGTGTGGGGCCCACCACAGTTAATCCTCTCGAGGGAGGTTAAGTGGGTGTGGGTCCCACCCCTAACTTCCTTTGAGAGAAGTTAACCAACAAGTTTAAATAAAAATTCGTAATCCAAAATTTTTATTTAACTTATTCTAAACTCCCAAAAACTAACTCTCAACCCGAAATAAACGTAACCTCGGAAAAGGTCTCCTTAAGAGAATATCGGCGCTGGGAGTTCATCGGTGCCCTCGGATTTCAATTCCGAGCACCGGATCAAAAGTTAGAAATTCCCGCTCGTTCGTTCACTAAACGTACCCGAGCCAAACTTCGGAAATTGATTCTGGGCACTCCGGGCCTCGTAATCATGTGCCGTCAGAAACCGCGCTCTTGTAAAATTCCAAAGAAAATTAAGAAAAAAATTTCCCTTGAATTTTACGGGTCTTTACATTACTCCCACCTCAGGGCTTTACGTCCCCGTAAAGATACAACAAAAACTAGGAGAACAAATGAGTGTACTGAGCACGCATCTGAGCCTCCCGCTCCCCATGGTCAAAGATGTGCATCGGGTTGTGCACGTATCTCCTCAGCTAAGATACGTGGAAGACGTCGTGCACCCGATGCAACTGAGGTGGCAGAGCCAGGCGATAAGCCACCTCGCCAACCCTGCTGAGGACCTGAAAGGGTCCGATGAAGCGCGAAGATAACTTGCCGCCTCGGCCAAATCTCTGAATACCACGTCGAGGTGAGACTCGCAAGAAGACGTGGTCGCCATCCTCAAACTCCAGTGGCCTCCGCCTCCTGTCAACATAAGGCTTCTGCCGGATCTGAGCTGTACTCATCCTCTCCTGGATGACCTGGACCTTCTCTATCGTAGCCTGGACCATCACAGGTCCCAAAAGTGCTGCAAGATTTCTTCTTTTCCGACAAGAGAAATCTGGTCTCATCCCCTGGATGAGCCACATTCTTTGCCTAATACAGTCAATCCTAACATGGATGATACTAATCCATACCAAGGATGACGTCGTAAGGCCTCGACTCTACTACCAAGAGATCCAACCGTTACTCTCACCTCCAAGAGTTGAGTCACACTGTCGGCATCAGTGTGTGGTAAATGGGTCTCCTCCAGTAGATGTCTCACAAGTGAGGGTCAAGTCAACAGTCAAACTGGAACCTCTTAGTAACAACAAAAAAGAGGACAGGAATGAAAACATCACAAGGTATGCGTCTTTTATTATTGCAGCTCATAATACAAAGACGCTACATAATAGCAACAAGGAACTAGAAGTACAAAGGACATATCTACTAGTTCTGCTCCTGTCCATCTGCTCCCAGAGCTCCATGATCGAAGGCCTCGGCTGCCTGAAGCTGAGCTCTCGCTTGTTCACCTACTCCCTGTGGTCAGGGCGGACCTCCTGGTGGTGGTGGTGGCAGTGCCTCAAAGCGTCTCCCACCACCTACTGCTCGGCCACCTCCTCTGCCTCATCCGCCTCCTCCCTGCGGATCGCCACGGTCGAACCTCTTCCTCTGCCTGGGAGGTTCTTCACTTAACTGCTGATCATCAGCATGGCGGGTCGGACAGTCACGAGCCATGTGACCAATCCCGCCACAGGAGTAACACTGCCCACTCTCGGCACGCCTGGCTCTGACTCCACCCTGGATCCCTCGCACAACTGAGCCTGAGTCGTGCAGTCGGCCACCAGTAGGTCTGGTATGCCTGGAACCCTGAGTCATCTGTCGGCTACCTGCTGCCGAAGACTCCGCTATCTTCCGTCCTACGGTAGGCCTCGTTGTGGACTCAGCCAGGAAGCTCTCGATCAAAAGAGCCCGCTCCAGTAATCCTGTCTGAGTCGGTATGCTGAGGGAGATCAGCGATGCCCTGATCTCGTGTCTCAAACCATGCTCAAAGGTCTGGGCCCGGATGAATGGGTCTCGTACCATGTCGGTCGAGTAGGGCGAGAGATCAGTAAATCTCGCCGAGTACTGAGCGACCGTCATGCTGCCCTGCCGTAGCTGAAGAAGCTCCTGGATACGCACCGCACGAAGGGTGGCTGGGACGAACTCTGAGCGGAAGAGGCTCTCAAAGTCCGTCCAAAGTAGAGATGCCTCATCGTGCACCTGGAGCATCAAGCTCCACCATCGTCCTGTTGCTGCGTGTAGTAGACTCGCAACGAGGATCACCATGAGGTCTGCTGGTGTCCTCACTAGCCTAAACACACGTACCACTGCCTCCAGCCAGTCCTCGGCTGCCTGCGGATCCGTCTCCCCGCGAAACCTGGGTGGTCGTTGGCGCTGAAACTCAGGCAGTGCGCTGAGGCGACGTGCATCGTTAGCGGCTGGCGCTGGAAGCATCGGGGGCTCGACGGGTAGTGCTACCGTCGGTGCCACTGCTGACAAAGGGCCCTGCACCGAGGCCTCGTCGCTCGGTGGGCTGTCATCACACTCGACTCTCGGAACCCTAGCTGGCTGCCGTCGTGGGCCATCCTGAATAGGAAACAGGTGCGCCATGGTCAAACAGTATACCTGGTGAGCTGATATAAAAAATCACAAAGAAAACTATAAAAAACACACGCAATCAATGTTTTCTTGCATTAAGTCGGAAATCAGAAGTCAGGGTCCTGGTGTACGGATACGTCGGCCACCGCACCAACACTGGACTCCCTGGACTGATAACCACACTCAATACACTAAACATTATTTCTTCACATATAAAAGATAAGAGTTCGCGGTAGAACCGAACTCCTTTGATACCAATTTGTCACGACCCGCCCTCGGGTCCGTGCCGTGACTACCCCAAGCCCGCCTTCCATAGGCCAGGGGCTGGTGACTAGCACCACGGTGTAATTCACGGTAAAAAGGGAAGGCATTGCCTTTGTAAA
This sequence comes from Viscum album, assembly GCA_963277665.1. NCBI lineage: Eukaryota > Viridiplantae > Streptophyta > Magnoliopsida > Santalales > Viscaceae > Viscum > Viscum album. Next base: position 825,129,512 of record OY728162.1, read on the forward strand.
GTAAATAAACACCACAGAAAAAGCAAGCGGAATGTAAACACTAAGAAAAAGCAGAGTACAACTGGAAGTGCGGAAAAGTAAATGGGCCAGTATACAAACCCAAACTGAAAGTAAAGTACAACTCGAAAGGGAAAACAGCAACTGTAAGTAAAAGCCGCTACACCAAGCTGTCCACTGGAGATCCCACCTGAATGGTGGGTACAGATAGCTCCACTGCTCCACGGGTCCCGCCGTCCGCTCCGAACAGGTCCCGCCCAGTGGTCCATCTCCAGGTACCGTCCTGCTCTGCAAGCCTCAGCCAAGATCAACGCTGTCCATCGTCTGCAACCAACACAACGTAGTGCGGGCATAGCTCGTGCAGGGGTGAGTGTAAGATACTCAGTAGGGACCCCGAGACCCCTGTAGGTCTCCCGAAATCCACAAAGGATAAACCACAAAGAAAAATACAAACACGAAGTAACAACCGACAATGCTTAGGTATATGCCCAAACATATACCTAAGTCATCAATTTCAAATACGCTCCAACCTCCGAGCCCAAGTACAACTCAGTCCACACAGGAAATAAAAACGTAATCCACACAGCATAGCACAACACAATCCACACAGGAAAGCAATTAGGATTCAGCTCACACCAGGATTTTCATTATCAAAATCATAACTGCTGAAGAGCCCCATCTATGAAGTGTACAGTGGTCCTGTCATGACTCTGAGGTACTGCTCACTAACCTAAGACTGCTAAAGTACTCCTCTTGTCGAGTACTGCGGGTCTGCTGCCAACTACCAGACGCTCCGTCCGCTGAGGGTCTGCAGCCAAATACCGGGCGCTCACCCAAATAGCCTACAGAGGTACTCCTCCAGTCGAGTACCGCGGGTTTGCTACCAACTATCAGGCGCTCTGTCCGCCGTGGGTCTGCCGCCAAATACCGGGCGCTCGGTCCACTGGGCTATTCGACTCACTCCAAGTCGAGTCGGTCGAGCAGTCTTTAGGTCTCAGCCGGCTACACGGTCTCCGTACTCCGTATGCTCGTCTATAGAATCGCGGGTCTGCCGCTACAACCAAGTGCACTACCTTTATCGAGTAAAATAGAAGGTTCAGCTCACACAGGTATACTTCTTCGGATGACGGTGAAGATGATCACTGATCCATCTAAGTCATCGGACCCACGAAGGATCGATAGATACTAACCCCCACAAAGACCCACACAGGATCGTAGCACTGTTCCACGTAGGATCGCTGAGTGTTGTAGTCGTCGTCGTCGAATCCACACAGGATCTCTGTACTGTCGTCGTCGCAGCCACAATAGCAGTAGCAGTAGTAGTCACAGTCGCAGTCGCAGCCAGCACTAGGGTTCCCGCACACAGCAAGCTCGTTCGGAGGGTCCGCTCCACGAGCCGAGAGGCTGATACATCAACTGTCACAAAGTCCAGAGTTTTTGTGTCCAAAAGTTCTGTATCGTCAACAGGAACTCAACGCAACAGACGGCGCGTCGATCGAACGCTCGGTCTGAGAGTTATTGGCATTTTCGTCTCCCGGGCCCGGTTGGTTTTTAAGGCAAAACCAACCCAACCGTACTCCACCTGCGTCCAAACCTCGGGCGGAGTATTCCAAAAGATCCGTCTCACTAAGAGGAATACAACAAAGCTGACGGCACGTCAATCGGACGTCCGTAGCTCAAGATATGAGCGTTTCCGCTCCGAAGGACCGGTTGGTTTCGTGTACGAACCAACCGGGCTGAACTCAAAGTAATCCGAAACCTTGAGTGCGTTATACCAAAGTGACCGTATCGATCCATCGATCGCATCGCCGCTGACGGTTCGTCAATCGGACGTCCAGTCTGAATGATATCAGCCTTTCCGTCTCACACCCACACTGGGAAACTTCCCAGGAGGTCACCCATCCTGATCACTACTCTAAGCCAAGCACGCTTAACTACGGAGTTTTAACCACGTAGGCTCCCGAAAAAGAAGGTGCGCCTTGATTATAGTATACCGAAACGACCGCCTAGATCCAAGGATCGCGTTGCCGCAGACGGTTCGTCGATCGGAGGCCCGTGGCTCAAGTTATGGCCAAAAGACCGAAGTCGTCTCGAAAACGGGGGGGTCCGGGTCCGGTCCGACCCGGGTCCGACCCGGCGCGGCGGCGCGGCCGGCGCCGCTAGGGTCACACGCGGGGGGCTAGGTCCCCACTTCCAGCAAGGCGGCGCGGCTTAAGTGCCACGCCTTTTTGGAGACCGGCCCCCCCTCGTGGGGGCCTGCTTTGAAGGCAACCGGGGGGCCGCCTGCCCCCCTCAAGGAAACCGCCCCCCTCTCTTAAATGAGGGGGGTTTTTGAGCTGGCCGGGGGAATTAAATTCCCCCGGCCTTTGACCTTCCGGCCGGCCACCTGGCCGGCCGGTTTTTCTCCAACCGGACCGGAAAATCCGGTCCCCTTTCCGGCTTCCGACGCCGGCGGCCCGGCGTGCCACCGGTCTTCCCGTCTCGCCGCGGCCCGGAACCGACAGCGGTGTTCGTCGTGCGGCACGGTGCGACGGCACCGCGCCCCTTCGCTGTGCCTTCCATTCCCCTCGACGCGGCGTGACGACGACGCGTTCTTGATGATTCTTCCACGACGCAGTGCGACGGCGCCGCGCAATATAATCGGGCGAATAACCGCGTGGTGTGACGGCACCTCACCACCATGTTTCATCCGCAATATAAAACATCAAGAACGAAGGAGGGGGTTCGGCCGTGTTCATGCGGTCCGGCCCCCTCACGTTAAACAATAACACATATTTAAAAACCTCACGTTAGTCACGCTAGAACCACGAACAAGGATAAATAAATAAACAATTAACAACCACCCCTACCTTGGGAATAAGGTTCGAAGATTTGTCAACGTCCCTCGGAAGACAACGTCGCGGAGGTCTGGCGTCGCGGTAGTCGTTCGTCAAATCCGTTGACGAAGAGATACGCCCGAAGAGATACGTCGTTGGTGAAACTTCGTATGCCGATGAAGGAAGTCCGAGGAGGAAGCGGCGTTCCCTTTCGTTGACACGGAAGACGAAGAAGAGAGGAGCGGCATTCTTCGTCGGAGCTTGAGCGTTCTTCGTCAAGCTTGAGCGTTCTTCGTCAAAGTTTGAAGAAGAAAGAAAAGCTCTCAAATCCTCACAAGATGGCTAAAGAGTTCTAACCCAACAAAATAAGATAAGAGCTTATTTTATTCACAAACTTAACAAAATAATTTCAAAGGTTTGAAATTCAAAAAGGATAACTCCAAAATTAAATAACAATTGTCATGTCATTTAAAGAGGGGTTAAGGGAGTTTGAGAGAAGATGAAAAGTTTAGGGTTCGTGTGGTCCCCACCACAGTTAATCCTCTCGAGGGAGGTTAAGTGGGTGTGGGTCCCACCCCTAACTTCCTTTGAGAGAAGTTAACCAACAAGTTTAAATAAAAATTTGTAATCTAAAATTTTTATTTAACTTATTCTAAACTCCCAAAAACTAACTCTCAACCCGAAATAAACGTAACCTCCGAAAAGGTCTCCTTAAGCGAATATCGGCGCTGGGAGTTCATCGATGCCCTCGGATTTCAATTCCGAGCACCGGATCAAAATTTAGAAATTCCCGCTCGTTCGTTCACTGAACGTACCCGAGCCAAGCTTCGGAAATTGATTCCGGGCACTCCGGGCCTCGTAATCATGTGCCTTCAGAAACCGCGCTCTTGTAAAATTCCAAAGAAAATTAAGAAAAAAATTTCCCTTGAATTTTATGGGTCTTTACAATTATGTTATGGTTCTTGGGCATTGTTATGAAGACGGGTGGTTCCGTGATAAACTAAGGGCGGGTGATCCCGATATAGCTCTCCAATGCATTGGGTAATGCGAAGGAGTGAAACGTTAAGGTTTATCCAAAGAGATTTAGGGAATATACTGTTATGGGTATTCCAAACGTAACCAAGAGGGTTACTCCCTACGTAAGAATGTTATGAATGACTCAAGTTACCTTTATGTATTATGGTTTCTATGATTTATTCATGATTTGATGAGGTATGTTAAAGTGCTTATGTTTTATGGTTAAATATGATTTCATTCATATGTATATATGAACTTATGTTTCCTTTCCATATTTTTATAACCCATACTGAGCTTTTTATGCTCATCCCATGTTTTTTTGAAATGTTTTTCACAGGTAAAGGGAAAGGTATATGATATGATGATAATGTCAAGTAATTGTCAAGAATGAATCCATGTTTCATTTTAAATATGTTTCCATTGATGGGAAAAATGAATACTATCTTTATGTCACCATTTTGTTTATATGTGGAATGTAATGCAAGTTTTATGTTCTAATTCTTTAAAACTCAAAACCTGAAAAGATCCTCAATGTGTAATCTTGTAATAACTCAAGATTAAGTAAGGTTTACAGTCGGTGCCTTATAAATTATTTCAATTTCATGATTCAAATACCAAATGTAGAAATTAAAATTACAGAATTACATACACACAATTATAATTCATGTATGTGGGAATTGATATTATAAACATATACCTCATAATTGTTTTATTTATGTATGCTAAACTAGAAATCCCCACATTTAAGAAGAACAAAAATGAGCACAATGACATGGAATATCTAGGACCAGAACCTAGGATCAAGATCAAATATATTTACATCCATGAAATGGTATGTCATGAACCATCCCTCGGGGCCCGTGCCGTGACAACCCCAAGACCGTCTACCATAGGTCAGGGGCTGGTGACTAGCACTGAAATGCTTAATACCTAGATCTGGGAAGGCATTTACTTTTTATCCTGTAAACACACATAACCAAGCACACAACAAGATACTATCATTAGTAAACTGTATATTAAAAGAGTGTGTATAGTATGTAAAAGAGGCCAGAATACAAACCCAACTAGAAGGTACAAGAAAATTGGAATGTATAAGTAAAATTATTAGATCCTATGAAAACCTTCTAAGGATCATACATAAAGGGTAGGTACAGCTCTCGAATGGTCGTCTCTGTGGTACGGCTTGTCTAAGGTCCACCTCCAAGGTACCCCTATTACTGGAACCCTCGTCCTCAGTTAGTGATGTCTGCCATCTGCACCATTCATATCAGGGTGCGGGCATAGCCTATGCAAGGGTGAGTATAATGATACTCAGTATGGACCCTGATACCCTCATGGTATCACAAAATCCTTAAAGGATATAACTCAAAGCATGAATACAACTGAAAATAGTTCATAGATATATACCCATACATATACCTCTGTTATCAAGTAATCGTATCTCAATAATTATGAAACACAAGGTCTATCTAATTATCCCAAAGCTCAACTATTCCACAAGGAAAGGAATACCATGAAGGTAAGTACCACAAATTTACGCCACACTGATGAATACAACAAAGGTATCAACATAAAGGTAAATACCACCATGGTATGCCACAAAAAATATTACCACAAAGATAAGACCACATAGGTATGTACCACCAAGGTACCCAACACAGATTATTACCAAAATGGTAAGAATGAGCTCACACCAGGTGTAACTTAGGTATTGTAGTGGAGATGATTAGGTGTGACTAATAATTCATATTACTCTATTAATAGCAAGACCCATGTAGGATCCTAAATCACCCTCAAAACCACATAGGATCGTAGTACATCATTAGACCCATATAAGATCATAGTATGACATTAGAACGAAACAATGTCCTAGTAATTCATCTGACCCACACAGGATCCTAGTAAATCACCAGACCCACAGAGGATCCTAGTACATCATCAGACCCACACAGGATCCTAGTTCATTATCAGACCCACATAGAATCCCGGTATAGTTGATCCAAAGTGGATACTATAGTACTCCCACATGGATTCCTAGAGTAGATCTAGGTGGGATCCTCAGATGCAGACCCATGAAGGATCCCTTTCTCTTGATACAACAAACAAAAAGGTTCATGCACCAAGCTCACTTGTCTCCGGGAGGGTCTTCTCCATAAGCCCCTTGTCTATACTCCAACTGCCATGATGTCCCATTAATAAGTATCCCAATGGACTTTGACGTCATAGGCGTCTCAACACAATAAACGACACGTCAATTGGACGCCCGATCAGTAAGTTATTAGCGTTTTAGTCCCGATGGCCCAGTTGGATTCATGCTCAATCCATCCCAACTATACCCAAACATTATCCAAAACTCATGTGGGGTATCAATAAAGTATATGGTGAATAGATACATTTAAATTTCATTTACCACTATTTATTGTAAATAGGGTAATTTAATGAAAAATGATATCATAATTACCCTAACACATGTCATAATTCATTTGGATAGGTTTATATAGACCAAATATAACCTTATTAATAAAATTTGATCCTTTTAGACAACTTTGTTTATATTAGGATATTTTTATTTATTTCATTTAAAGAATAGTTAAATGTGTTAATTTCAAATTTTTAATTACTATTTTTTTTTAATATAGGGATATACATAATAAAAATTCCACTATATATATTAATTAGAAAGCTAAAAAGATTTACTAATTCATGGGATTTTATTTATAAATTTTAGACATTAAATAATTATATATCTTTATTACACAATGACGATGATGTAATTACCTTATTTATTAAAGATTAAAATATTTGATATTATAAATATATAAATAAATTTAAATTCATATGTTTTATGCATTAAAAAATTCTCTAGCTTAGTATTAAATTTTAGGGTTGATTAAATTTTATTATGAAATAATATTTTTATGACATTCACAAAAACTAAATACTAAATAAAGTAAAAATTGACATATATGAGTTTTTGAAACAAAGTATATATTATTAAATGATATAATAGTCCTATAAATATATGATTTAGAGAAATGAATTATAAAATAATATATAATCTATTAATGAACCACTTTGGGTTCTCATGGAATTTTATATTATGATTATTAAACATATAATATAAAAATACAGGGAGACATGGTAAATTTTAACCCATTTAACCAAGAGATAAATCTAAATGATAAAATTAATATGGCGACCAAAACCTATATAAAATAAGTTGGTTGAGTGTTTTTCGACCCATCCCCACCTTAGCCTCAAAATAAATCTTTTTGGAGCCATTATTAATACAATATGATTGTATTATAAAATAATATTTCATGTTTTATCAAAAGTGACCCTCACCTTTCTTATAAAAGGGTACTTACCCATTCTCATAATCAAAAATAAAAATCCATTTCGATCAGCCAAACCCTGCTCAAATATCCTCCCAACTACAGTCACCTCAACCTAGAGGGATTACTTTGATCAGAAATCCAACATAAAGAGTCCTTTTGATCAAATCAAAACGAAACACCTCAATAATATGTAACAATTATATCACCTCTCTCAGAGTTATTTTCATCTTCCACATTCTATTTCATTGTTTTCTCCATACCAAAAATTATAAATATAGTACCTTATATATACTATGATATTATTAAATATATGGTGCAACCGTTTTCATTATTTTACCAATACTATGAAAGACAAAGTCACCGTTTGTGTGTACATACGGCTTACCTTATCCACGTCTTGGTGTAGTTATTTATTCAACACTTAATTATTTTGAATGGATATAATAATGACTATAATTGATTTAAATAATAAATATAACATGTTAATGATTTATTATATGTGATATACCATCCAATTAGATATGATTTCACCTTTTGTATAATGGTACTGTCACGCGTGTGGTTGTAAGGATTACCGTCTCCACGAATGCAATGAGATTCAATCCCTATCATACCCATTCAAGAATAAATAACATTTTATGATTAAAAAATAATTTTTAATAAAATAATATCATGATCGATATGAATCAAATAAATCCTATACATATCAATCATGACTTACGTAACAAAACATATAAAAAATGAATCAGTTGAAACCTGAAACAATGATACTACGGAAGTATTATTAACAAGTAAATATTAAAAATCACAAATGATATCATATTTTAGTATATAGTTCTTGTATAATTTAATAACAATTAGTTCACCATTATACAAGAGGTTAGCGTACACATGACTAGGGAAATTAAAAGGTAATTGGTAACTTATCTCACTTTTAATTCAGTGAGATTTCGATAGGTCAAAACATGTTTATTACATGTGGTGTATTGTGTACTACCATTTGATATATATATTATCATGATTATATGTATATTCATCATGTTCAATGATTAATTTGGTGGTTATTAACATTTTTCATACGTATCTATTGATTATAACGCGGTAATGGGTTTTCATCTCACTTTTTATTTTCTTGAGATTCATTCTATATTTCCACTATTTACATTTGTGTGGTGTGTGTATTGTACATGATTATATTCATTGTGTAATAAACATGATGTTATGGTAAATTTTATCTTCATTGAATGAACCTTCTTTCAGGGGATGTATTTTTCTTAGGTTACCAAATTAGTAAGGAAATTTCAAATTCTGATTTCCACTCATTGGGTTTTACGCAAAATTCATTGATTATTTGACTCAATGTTTTTGTGTGAAATCTATACTTATTGATTTATGTAGTAATTTACGGTCCCTTTTTTTTGGATTACCTTTGAAACATATAATCACTCAGTATATAAATTTTCATGTCATTTATATGAACATGATAAGATTAATCTTAACTCAATTTCCATTCATTGATTTAAATATCCATGTCATTGTTGTTTTTTCTACAAGAATGTGTGTGAATGTCCTCTAATTAATTTAAAATTATCATCCAATAATATTGAGTGTATTTATATATTTCACACTTTATTTTTTTATTGATTCATCTTTAACATAAGGATACATTCTCTATAATGAATTTCATCTCAATTTATATTCTATTGTGACTTCTTTGTCGTTATGCACCAATTTACTTTTATATGTTGTATATAATATACATTGACATAGTATATCATGCCTCCATTTATTCTCATGATATTATAATGTTTTTATTAACTCATTAATTTATATTCAAACATCTCTCATTTGGTTATGAACTCTAATTAAAATATCATTTTCAATAGTTTAAGGATCTATTTTTCAAAATCATTCTCATTAATGTCCATGTTTTAAAAATTTTAAATGGATTTATTTATATGGAAATTAATTTTTTAAAATTAAAATTCCTTTGAAATGATTCAAATATGTATGGAACACTTTGATCAAAAATCAATTTTAAACATCTTTTGGATAAATAGTGATACTTTTAAATGTTTCCAAGAAAACTGGTGATATTTCTCTCAATAGTTCTGATGATTATTTTCATCAATATCGATATCCATAATTTTTCTTGATTGTGGTTAATTTACTAAAATAAAATATTCCATATTGTATTGAATGAGTTTAGAATGACTGTGGATGTGCTAGTTTTATACCATTCATGGTGTGTGGTTAAAATATTAACATTTTGTATGCTAGTTTTAATAAGAATGATTAGATTATGTTTCAACCATTTCATAAGAGAAATTCATTGGACTTAGTATGTGAGGGTTGGATCCTTCTACAGCATCTTGATGTATCGATAGGTCTCATGAGACACACGAGTGTCATGACACAAGTCTTTGGAGAAATATTGTTCGTTGTCTTGGAATGAGGCCTTGAATATGTGGATATGATGTCCGACATTATGTGTTATTAAATTATATATACATATTACATGATATTTTTCGACAATAATATTATCCATTTTAATAGGTAAATGGTTTTATTTTATTTATATATTCCAAATTATTCTAAAATTTATTTTTAAAAGGCTTTTTTTAGTCTTATACATTTCCTTAAGTGTTAATTCTTATTTATGAATGTTTCAGTTGTATTTTATCTTTACTAAGAAACTTATCTCATCACGTTATATGTTTTATTTTTCCTAGGATGTGGTGAAGTATATCATGATTATCCTACCTGAATATGCTATGGGGTATTAGTTTTTTCAAAGGGGACACAATGTTGTTTTTCATTAAATCATGATGTAATATAAAACATATGTATGTATCTAGTACTTCCAAGGATACTAAACTATTCGGTATTTTATGAATTTAGCTCTTGTGATGATTTCGATGATATGTAATAATGCACTTACTCTGGGTAATTAGGGACAGGGTGTTATAGTTGGTATCAGTGAAAGTTTAGTACAATCCATGGAAACCAGATTAAGAAAAAATCTGATTAAAAAACATTTACCGAAGATAGACTTTGGGATTGGAATAATATACCATCCGAAATTTTTGGTAATGTAAATATTATGTGGGTTTTCATGAAATACGTCCCTTTTTAGATACGAGTAGGTAGAGATGGCTCTAGATTAGATGTACCTAAGGGTAAAACCTGAAAACACCACTTTGAGCTAGACTCGAACAAGAACTGGAGCACGACAACGGGCTTTGCTGCACTCTTGGTTACGAAAGTCCTGGGAGATATTATTAGTTTGATTTAAAATATCATTACAAACTAATTTTTAATATTTTAATATAATATGAGAATAAATAAAATTGTTTAATATAATGGTGTTTTATATTTATAATAAATTTTCATAGTATTATCTAAATTATTTTATGACTATAATTACTCAAACAATGTTTTCTGGATTTATTAAATGGATGTATTCCATGGAAATAATAGTAACATAGAACATGTTGTACATGGTTCCAACAGTGCTGGAAGTGAGAAACAAAAGGAATGTTTATAGGCATAAAATACATCCTGTGAATGTTGAATTAGTTTTAGAATAATATGATCAAGAACATATATATTAACCAACTCCTGGAATCAACAATAAATGGAAAGGCGATGAATGATAAGAGCTCTAATAGTGGATACCATGGAGAAATTAATTCTCAATTTCTATAATGCATGAAATGTGGAAGGAGACACCCAAGAATGTGTCTCAGTGGAACAAAGAAATGCTTTATGTGTGGGAAATACTGACATAATTTAAATAATTGAAGAGAAAAAATGTAGAGTACTATGGAAGAAAATAAAAATGATCACAATAATCTATTTATAGACATTTTCCATAAATTTAGGGGAAATGGGCATTACCCGAGTCCATTCACTATTTTATAGGATAACCTCTTTGTCATGGAAGAACATATGTGGATATAATTGTATGTAAATGTTTTGAAAAGTATTAGTGGTATTTATTGATGGGATTATTTTGGAAAACTTATCTATTTTAGGTGTAACCATGCAGTTTTTGTGTGAAAATTTTAATCGGTGAGAAATTATATTTTTTTGAAGATATAGTTACAAATAAACATTTGGTTTTATATTATCCTTGAATTTGAGGAAATTACATGTTATTAATTTTTTGGATGAAAAAGTGAGTTATGAGATAAAATTTGTGGTTAAATGTTGTTATGGTTATTTTGAGGAATTTATCTCATTTTGGGAATGTTATAAATTAAGGTTTTTGAAAAATGACAACACGTAGACCATGTGACAACCAATTGCATTGGAAAAAGCTTTGGGAATCGAACCCACAACAAAAGTGTGACTGTGATTTACCGCCTACCACTAGACTACGTGAAGTCCCCATTTAGTGTGACTAAGGAACAAAAAATACTATTGGACACTATTGCATTTCATTTGTGGAGTAATTATGGATTTTTATCTATGTTTTTACTGTGGATTTATAGTGATTTAGGTTGTTTATGGAAATTACTAATATACCATTGAGAATAATTGATTGGGTTAATTACTTTTTTGTATGTGACATTATGATTAGTCGATGTTATTTAGAGATACAATTTAACATGGAAGACTACGTAATCAAATTGATATGTGTTTTGGGTTTCAATCATTGTTTGGATAATATTGATGGATTTTAAGGGAAAATGATTATTGAATAGTATTTATCGAACTTTGGGTATTGTTTGTTAAATTTTAAAAATTAAGATTAATATTTCTTTCCCTAATGTATTATGCTTATTGGGGATCATATGATAATGTACTAACCATTTTGGTTTTGGTTAATCTCTAAAGACAAGGGAAATACATATGTCCACTTTTGTGGATTATTTGATACTCTATAAGTTGATTGTAGCGCTTCAGGTGTGACCATGTCATCTTGAATACTCATCGTATGGACTGAAAGATATTTTTTTGGTGAAAATTAGTTAAGTGATGTAAATCTACTTTTCAATTATTTGTTTTTTTATTCTATGATGAAATTAATTCTGAAACAGTAGGGACTTAATCTAGAACCCAAAATTGTTTTATCATAATAACATACATTATTCATCCTAGATTTATGTCTATGAGGCCCTCAATTTTCCATTCAATTGTTTGTGATTGAAGACCTCAGTCACTCCTTATAAATATTTATGTTTTCCTCCAATTATAATTTCAACCAATGATCTTTTATTTGAAATCCTAATTTGGTACTGACTTTTTCATTCCCTTTACCCTCTTATTAAGACTAATATTTATTAACCCTATTTTTGATGTGGGTTTTCCAAAAATGTATTCCCTATTATTTATGAAGAACAATTTCGTAATGATAGGATGCAATTTCTTAAAGTAGGGATGGATTTAAAACCCCTTGCTTCTATGGTACGCTTCCCTTTGAGTAATACAATAACTTGCGATGTACCCAACAATGTGTTCAAGCGTACCACGACCTATCAAAATAGCTATTTAAAAAGATATTATGAATAGTAATATACATGTTTTGAATTTTATATATATCCCATATAATTATAAAATTTATCTTTTTTGTTTCCAAGATATAATATAAGGACAAATTAAATTTTTTAAATAAAAGAATTATTTTTTTAAAAAAAATTCATCATTTTATTCATTTTAATGGAAAACAATTTATAAATCCAATATTTGACACTTTTATATATTAAATTTAACCCAATGTTTTTCATTTAGAGTAATTTCACATCTAAATTAGACATGAACACATATCAATCTTTTGATAGTTTTCATTTCTCAAAAACCAGCTTTTTGGTAATGAAAACAAGAATTAATTTTAATTTAATTAATGAAAATTCTATTTTTATAATCTGGTAAAATAGATATCAATTTTTTATCCAGAATATAAAAATTATCTTAAGTTGAATTTTTTGTATTTTTCTGAAAACATTAATTTTTGATTAATAGTGAAAAACACTGCGTTATTGATTAAAAACTGATTTTTTATTTAAATAATTTTTTATTTTATTTAAATCTTTTTATTAAAAAATAAATATAATCCCTATATTTTTTCAACAAAATTCATTGGAGTCATTTAATAATAAAATTAGATTTATAAAATTTTATTGAATTGTTTTCCCTTTTTACCCACTTGTTAGGTGTGTTAGAAAATATTAAAAAAATATAACATTGCCACTTTTGTTAACTGAAATTTAAAAATCCAAGAGACACGATTGACATCAGTATGTAAAATTTTGTTCAATATGATTGAAATAATTTTTGGTGAATAGTATCTTTTGAATTTTATTTACCATTATTAAAATTAAATAGGGTAATTAAAGGAAAAATGATATTTTAATTATCCTAACTGATGTAATAATTCCATTTTATAAGTTTATTTCGACAAAAAATAACCTTAGTAATAACATATGATCCTTTTGGACCACATGGTTTAGATAAAGACATTTAAAATTATTTTATTTAAAGAGTTAAAAGTGTTAAATTCAAATTCTAATAACTAAAACATTATTAATATAGGGTTATAAATAAGATAATTTCAAATACAAATATTCATTAGAAATAAAAAATTATATCCTACATCATCGTATTTTATTTATAGTTTTTAGACATTAAATAATTTAATTTATTTATGACACTATGATGATGCAATAATTACCTTATTAATGAATGATTAAAATAATTGATATTATAAATATTAAAATAATTTTAAATTGAGACATTTGATTAATTACTAATGTTTTATAGTTTAATATTACATGTTAGTTTTGATTCATTTTTTATAATAAATCATATTTTTATGAATTTCACAAAAACAAAATACTAAATAATGTCAATATTGACATAAATGAGTTTTTAAAACAAATACTATACTATTATATAATATAATAGTCATATAAATATAAGGTAAAAATATAATTATATATGAATATATAATCCATTAATGAACCACTTTAGGTTCTCTTGGAATTTTATATTATGATTATTAGCCATAAAATATAAAAATACTATGAGGTATGGTAAATGAAAAACTATTTAACCAATAGTAAAATCTAAAAGATAAGGTTTATATGTTGAAACAAACGTGGATAAAACCAATTAGTTGATATGTTTTTGACCCATCCCCACCATAACCTCAAAATAATTTCTTTTGGAGCCATTATAACCGAATATGATTTTATAATAAAATATTATTTCAATGTTTTCCTAAAGTGACCCTCACCTCTCTTGAAAATGGGTACTTCGCCTTCACTCAAAAAAAACATCCCAAGCCATTTTAATCAGCCAAAACCTACACACATATCCTCCCAACTACCCTAAATTAACCCTAGAGGCCATTAATTTATCATAAAGTCAACCTAATGTTCACTTTTTATCAAATCAAAAGGAAGCACCCTAAGAAGAGGTAATAATTTATCACCACATTCAAAGTTCTTTTTCTAATCCACTTCCTATTTCATTAATTTTTCCATACTTAAATAATAAATACAGTACCATTTTCATGATTTTATATAATTATAAATATGGTACAACCATATATATTATTCTATCCATCCTATTAATTACAAATTCACCATATGTGTGTACGTACTGCTTACCGACTCCACGTCGTGGTGTGGTTCTTTATTCAACACTTAATTATTTTGTTTAGTTTTAATAATGAGTATAATTGATTGTAATAATAAATATAAAATGATATTGATTCTTTATATAAGATATGACATCTAATTACATACGATTTCACCAATAATAGAATGGCATTGTCTCTCATGTGTATGTACGGATTATCGTCTCCACGAACGTGATTAGATTAATTCCCCATCGTAACCATTCAAAAATAAATATCATTTTATTATTAAAAAATAATTTTTATGAACATATTTTTATTCTGGATATTAATCAAATACATCCAATCCATAAAAAATATGACGTACGTAACAAAACATAAAAAGAAAAATGAATCAGTTAACACTCAAAATAATGATACTGCTGAAGTATTATTAAAAAATAAATATTAAAAGATCATATATGATATCATATTTATGTATATGTTTATTGAATAATTTATTAAAAATTATTTAACAATTCTACATTATGTAAATTTACCCTCATCTTAATAATGTAATAGGTAAGGGGTTACTTATCTAACTTTTAATTTTGTGATATTTCCACAGTTCAACACTTATTTATTGCATGTGGTGTATTGCATACGGCCATTTGAAATATATTATCTTGATTCTATTTATATTCATGGTATTATGTGGTTAATTTGGTGGTTATTAAATTTTGGTCATACGACTCTATTGATTACAACGTGGTAAGGGGTTTTCATTTCACTGCTTATTTACTTGAGATTCATTCTATATTAACACTATTTCTTTATAGGTGGTGTATGTACTTCCCATAATTGTATTCATTGGGTAATATAATATAATTTATTAGAGTTTTCATCTTCAATTTATGATCCTTATTCCATGGGTTGTATTTTTCTTATGTTACCAAATCGATAAGTGGCATTTTAATTTTAATTTCGACTAAATGGGTTTATTGCGAACTTCAATGATTATTTTACAAGAATATATGTGAATTTCCTATGATATATTTACACTGAGTATCCAATCATATTGATTGTATTTATAAATTTCACACATAAAAATGTCATTGATTTGTCCTTAACCTATGGATACAGTCTTTATAATGGATTTCATCTCAATTTACATTCTATTGTAACTTATTTGTTGTTATACACCAATTAAATTTTATATGGTGTATATAATTTATATTGACATAGTATATCATGAATCCATTTAGTCTCATGATATTAAAATATTCTTATTAACTCAATTATTTGTATTCAAACATCTCTCATTTGGTTAAAATTTAATGCCACGACCCCAATTACCCAGAGCTGGTGCATTATTTTAAAACATTGGCATGATTATAAGGAATCACGTCCTAATGTACCGATCATTTTAGTAGTCATAGAAAATATATTACATACATGAACTTCAAAATTTCAATATCAAATAAAAAACATCACTAATTAATTCTATTATAAACATCTAAGCCTCCTAAATTATTCTTTCAAGTCACTCATAATTAACTTCTTCATATCCTGGGAAAATGAAACATAAGAAATGGGTGAGCTGAAATGCTTAGTAAGGGTAATAAATATAGCAGAAGATAACATAAATATTATCCATGGTGAATAATTGGAAAAACATTCCTTTACAAATAATAGACATGAACAATTTATGGTAGAAATATGAGTTTAGTAAATAATTCCATAATAAAACATAGTAATGGGTATTCTAATAGTCGAATAACCACAAGAACCATCAATAATATTTTGATAATCAGGATGTGTATAATTTAGGGAATTCTGAAACAATTTTTAAAGGCCTCGACCAAGACATCAAAAAATGATTATGGCCTTAGCCAAAACCATATATCAAATTGGGAAAGGCCTCAGCCAATTCCACGTCTAATTGTCTCATGAGACCTATCTATGCATCGAGGAGCTTTAGTGGTCTCCACCCATCACTTACTATGTCCAATACAATCCTCATATGAAAATGTTGAAACATAACATAAACGTCCATATTAAAACTAGCATATGAAATGTCAATACTTTATCCACAAACCTTGAATGGTATAAAAATAGCACATCCATAGTCAAAAATATCACATAACCTTCAAAAAAATATAGAATATTTGTATCAAAATAAATCAACCTCAAACAATTGTAAAATCCATCAAAGGATGTTGATATAGATGAAAATGATTAGTAAAATTCATTTAAAGAAATACCCCTTTTTCATGAAATAGATTAAAAGTATCACAATTTATAAAAGAATTCATTTAAATAGATTTTTTAATCAAAGTGTCACATACAACTTTTAAATTTTACAAAATAATCATCATTTCAAAACATTCATGTCCATATAAAAAATTCTTTAAAATCATTTTTAAAATATGGACATTAGTTTAAAAGGATTTAGAATGATAAATCTTTAAAACATTTAAAATGATTATCTAAAAAAGTATACCCTCCCAAAAAACCATAAAATATATATTTTTAATAAATTATTATGAAATATTGGTATCAATGATGAGTATTTCCCAGAAAATACTTACACATGAACAATCTCAGATAATTATGAGATTAAGGAAATTACTCTTACCATGCACTTTACTTTGGTCAAAGGTATGTTTGACCTCCTATATAATGACCATTTCATGTTATTAAACTATACCATAACCATATTCATATTTATTATATCATAAAATATTCATTTATAACTTTATACTATCTATTTAATAATGATATTCATGTTAAATTAACGTTCTAGATAATAATCTATTTCTTTAGCATACATGATTTAACTTGTTATTCTTGATCATATTTTAATATAATGATTTAAATACATTAAAATTATAAAAAATCATTTATATAACATATATATTTTGAATATAAATATTTATAATATATATATATATATGAAATGGAAAGCACCGTTTATGGAGACGGTAGGCCATACGTACGCATACACGATGTTTCTGTTTTCATATCCTATTGAATGGAAGTAAGTGAATAAAAAATATGTAATTACATATATAAATATATATATCTATAGTATCATTATTATTTCATATATTACATACTTATTAATAATATATATTTTTATAATCATTGATTAATGGATTATGTTGAAATGAATCTCACCACGTTATGGAGACAGAAATCTATACGTAAGAACGAGTGACAATATCACTTCGTTAATGATTAAAAAGTGTGTAATTTTATTTTATATTAATTTTATAGAGAAATTATCATTTATTTTAATTATTTATATACATATTACTCAATATTATATCCATCCAAATAACATAGTGTTGAATAAAAAATTACACCACGGCGTGGAGACGGTAAGGCGTACATACACATGCATGGTGACATTATCATTCATAGGATTGATATAATAATGAATATGGTTGGTACATATTTATAATAGAATCACAGTATGTGTAAGGTAATTGATTTATTATTTTGTTATGGAAATAACAATGAAAGAGGAAGTGGAAGAAGAAATGTACTTGATTTAGTTTGGTGAAATTATTACCTCTTCTTCGGCTGTTTTCTTTTGAGTTGATCAAAAGGGATATATATGGTTGTTTTATGATAAAACTAAAGCCTCTAGGTTTAATTGAGTGAATTTTGGAGGATATTAGGGCAGGTTTTGGATGAGCCAAATGGTTTTTGAGGTGTGATTTTGAGAGAAGGGGATGTTCCCTTTTATAAGAGGGGTGAGGGTCACTTTAGGAAAAGATTAAAGTATTATTTTATTATACAGTAATATTCGGTTTATAATGGATCCAAATTAATTTATTTCGATCCTTAGGTGGTTATGAGTCTAAATATTCTCATAAAATATGTTTTAGAAATGTTTAGGAACCCATTTTAACCTTATCTTTTATATTTAACTCTTAGTTAAATAGTATGACATTTACCATGTCTCATTGTATTTTTATATTATATGGTTTATAATCATACTATAATCTGCCATGAGAATCCCATATGGTTCATTAATGATATAAATATCATTATATAAGTCTTTTGACTGATCATTATATATTAATGAATATTATATCAATTAATAATATTGTATTTGTTTTATAACCCTTTATGACAATTTTGACACTATTTAGTAATTGGTTTTTGTTAAAGTACTAAAAAATTTAGTAATTCTAAATAAATTGTTTTAATTAAAAATAACATGTAATATGAACCTATAAAATTTTTAGATGGAATCAAAATGTTCAAATTATATTTATTTTAACATTTATAATAACATTTATTTGATTCTTTCAATAATTTGGAAAATACTGTATAATTATTTTGTCATATATAAATATATTTATATTATGTCTAAAAATTATAAATCTAATATCATGATGTATGAATTATTTTTATCTTTATAATTAATATTTATTGTCTATGATATAACTAATATAATCTTATGTAAAAATTGTTATACTAAAAGTTATATGCTTCTATAATTTTTGTATTTACATTAAATTCCTTATTATATAAAGTGTCATTATCACATACATGTGGCTCTATGGGGTCTTCAAATCGACTCAAGGATGCCCATGGTTAGAAATGTATTATACAATAGGGTTAGGACACACATTTGGGTAATTATAATATTATTTTTTTACCCTTATATACAAGATTTACTCTTCAACCATGGTAAATAAAATATTTACCTATGTAATTTTTCATAATGTTTAAAAATAAAAGATACCTATTTACACAATTTAGACCACCTGATTCCAAATATAAAATCCATTTTTCTAAATTCAAAACACATAAGTGGAAGAAAATAATTTAAAATTTATTCCCTTAGTCAAAATAAAAAATATATTTTTAAGATATAATAACTATGAATTAATTGAAACTTGTTTATGTCCAATTCCAAAGTGAAATTATTTCCATTGATATAAATTGGATTAAATGGAAAAAAATGTAATCTAATTATACTCTAAAACCACTAAAATTTATAATTTAAGACTATAATTTTTTTATTAATAAAGTTTTTTTCAATTAAACATTAGATTTTTTCAGTATTCATCAAAAATTTAAAATAATCGGACAAGCAAAAAAAAAATTCAAACTAAATTTCAATGTCCAGCTTCTTAATATGAATTTAATTTCATTAAATTGAATCTATAAATGTGTCAAATATTAGTTTTAAAAATGATTCTCCATTAAAAGGTTTTAACCTTACATTTTTTTAATATTACTTCTTTTATCTAATGTAATTAATTTTTTCTTATATTATGTATAAGAAACAAATAATATGGATTCTGAAATTAAATGTATTATATAAAATTCAAAAATAAAATAATACTATTTATAATTTCTTTTGAATTGCTTGTTTGGTATGTCATGGTGTGCTTGAACTCGGTGTTTCATGTAGTGCATGTTATTGAATTACTTTGTAAAAATAACATCCTATGAAATAATGGGGTGTTACATTATCCCCTAATTCAATAAGTTTCATCCTCCTAAAATGAAATTACTATTCAAAAATATAAGGTTAGAAATAGAAAAATTTACCGTTGTGGAAAACCCACATAGGAAATTAGGTTAATAAAATTTATTCTTAATAGGGGAAATGGATATGAAAAAGTCCCTACCAAATTATGATCTTGATTAGGAGAAAATTGGTGGAAATTATAGAAACATATTTGGGGGGGGATGTAAATATTTATATAGAGTGATTGAGGTCATTAATCATAAAAATGTGTTCAATTGTGGGACTCAAAGATATCGATCTATGATGATTTATAATATCATCCGCTAAACAAAACATAATGTATTAGGATAAAAAATTTGTGGTTTTAAGATATATTAACTAAAGTTTAAGAATTAATATATTCATAGAATAAGGGGAAAATTATATATATATATATATATATATATATATATATATACTTGACATGTAGAGTTTTATCCTTCAACTAATTCCTACCACAATCTCATCTTTCACTCCAAACAATAATAGTATTCAAAAATATTCTATTTATACTAATCATATAGGGTTAAAAATGAATTTATATTCATTTGTTAGATTATTTTCTAAATATCTACCTTATACAAAACCAGCAATCATGTATGCCAGTGGTAGCTGATCCACCATTGTTTCCCTTCTGTTGTGGGTTCAAATCTCACAGCCTTGCCAGGCACGACGGGTTGTCACTCGACCTCTGGGATGTCCTTTTTATGATAATCTAAAAATAATCTCAAGAAATGATTTATCCTTAACAATACTATCAAATGTTATACATAATCGATTACAACCTTTATACTTATCCAAATTACTTCAATAAAAAATCACAGTCCAAATTTTATAACGAATGTAAACACTATGAAGATCTTTTTTCCACATAATAACATCAGAATACCTTCATCATGTATTCTTTTATAACACAGTAATACCTTGAATTACCATAAAATATTATTTATTTCATTAATGCTCTCTTATTCCATATATAATACTAGATATTCTCCTTATATACAAAAATTTTATATACTCCAATAAAATAGAATAAAAAAAATAATTAATTAGTTTCAACGTAGTCAAGAATATCAAATATAATTTATCCAAATCAGCCATATCTTATTCTAAAATAACTATTTTAGTATCAGGACCATATCTAGTTTTTATCTGTACTACAACCATGTATTTTATCAATAAAGTTTTTTTTTTGATTTACTTTTCATAGTAACATATAATCTCAAATCCTCAATAACCTTTTACTGCAGTACAATCCTTATTTATTTCCACAATTCATATAACTGGTACTTCATTGATACGACACTGAAATGACATAATTATTTAACAAAAACATAAGAACACTAATAATTCATATCCATATGTGGCAGTATCATAACTTTATTATTATCTAATAGAATCATTTAGGGAATACACTAATTATTTGTACATTGATTCTCGTAGTGTCACATATCCTTATAGATGAAGCATTGTACATTTGAAACCTTTTTCTTAAACTTTCAGTCACATATGTGGTTTCCTTTTTCTCTAAACTTATATGAAATTCACATTCCCTTCAAGCATTTACAATGGTGCTTCTTTCCTCAGTTATCACATAGGGGGTTGTCCTTCTTTCCCCGCATCCCTTTATCCATCTTTCTCTCTTCGATCATTTCCTTCTCTTTCTTCCCTTCAAATCCATAAGACTCATTGAATTCTTTACATATCTTATTAACACATGATACTATTTCTTCATATGATTAGAATACGTTGGAGAAAATTTCCCTTATAAAAGTTGGCTTAATACAATGAAATATATGATTCTTCTTATTCTATGGATCATACATATTGCAAGAGTGCTCATTCATTATACTGGGTGCCATTTCTAAACAATACCACACACTTGGTCAGTTTATGAATTGAAATTCATAAATACAAACATGTAAATTACATACATTAAATTAAATAATTTATGTATACAATCCATAGTAATAAAAGTGATTTATTTGAGGAGGTCTATACTCATAAACCCTTTATAATGGTATGAAAAAATGATAATTATCCTTAGCATATCCCCTGAGAGTGTCTTAACCAATAGTGCAACAAGGCCCATTGTCGTGATCTTGTTCCCATTCAAGTATAGCTAAAAGTAGTGTTTTTGTGGTTTACCCCTATGTAAATCTCTGCCAGAGCCGCCTTTACCTGCTCATATCCAAACATAGATGTATTTCTTGTAAAAATATCAAAATCTCTACATAACGAAAATCCTAAGAAGTTATTCTATAATAGTCTTAAAATCCTATATTAGGATAATGTTCTTTAATCAGAGTTCATAAAAATCAAGTTTCTATATTTTATACAAAACTTATTCGGATACCAACTGTAACACCCCGACCCCAGTTACCCAGAGTCGTTGCGTTATTTCAATACATTGGCATGATTACAAGGAATCAAGTCTTGAAGGAACGATCAGTTTAGTAGTATTGTAAAATAGATTGCATACCTGAACTTCAACATTACAACTTGAAAAGTAAAACATCACTAATTTATTCCATTACAATCATCGAAGCCTCCTAGATTATTTTTGCAAGTCACTCATAACGAACATCTTTATATCCTGGGAAAATGACACATAAGAAGAAGGTGAGATCAAACGCCCAGCAAGGGTATGCAATATAGTGCAAGATAACATAAACATTAGGCATGGTGAATAACTAAAAACACACGCCTTTAAAAATGATAAACATGAGCACTTTATTGGATAAATATGATGTAACACCCCAAGCTTCCATGGTATGATTCTCTTTGAATAATACAGTAGAGTGTGTTGTATGCAACTTCGAGTTCTAAAACACACCACAACCAATCAAACTAGCCATTATGAATAGTAATACCTACTTTTTGAAATTATATTAATTTTATAATTCATAATTGACTTCATTTTTGTATTAGGAATATCGAAATTCTCTTAAGTTGAATTTTTTGTAATTTTCTGAGAACATCTAATTTTCTATAAATAGTAAAATAATAGTTAAAAACAACTTTTTTAATGAAAATAATTTATAGTGATAAATTATAATATTTAGTGGTTTTAACGTATAATTAGTATATTTTTTTACCATTTTATCCAATGGTTTTCATTAGAATTAATTTCACTTTGAAATTGGACATAAACGAGTGTCAATCTTTTGATACATATTGTTTCTTAAAAACACGCTATTTTTTTAGACATCGAGAATTAATTATAAAATTAATTAAAGCAACTTATATGTTTTGAATTTTATAAAATAGAAATCATTTTTGAATTTGGAATATCAATTATATCTTAGGGTGTATTTTTGGTGTTTTTCTGAAAAACATCAATTTTTGATGAATAGTGAAACCACTAAGTGGTAGTTTAATAACTAATTTTTCATGTAAATGAAACATTACCACTTCTGTGATTTTATTTTTAAAAATAAGACATACATGGTTGTCCTTAGTATTTAAAATGTGGTTCAATGTTATTAAAATAATTTTTTGCTGAATAGTATATTTTAAGTTTTATTAATCGTGATTAAAGGTAATTAGTGAAATTTAAGGTAAAAATGGTATTATAATAATATGAAATTACCTTTACACCTGTCCTACCCTTATTGGGTGAGTCATGGTCGAACAATAAAATCCATGGGTCAACTTGGGAACCCCATGGAGCCACATGGGTAAGAAAATGACATTAATAACTTTTTATTTAAAGTAAAAATAAAATTGACACAAACATGTGTTGTTTTTCTAAAACAATTATAACATAAGGTTATGTAAGTTAACTATTTGACTATAAATATTCATTGTATATAATTAAAATATTTCCTACATGATGGTAATTTTTTATAATTTTTATGAATTAAATAAATAAGTTTATTTATCACACCATGATGATGCAGTGATTACCTCATAAATGATATTTTTAAATAAAATGAAAAGATAATGTAAAATATAAGCCTTACACTTGTCAAAAACCTTTTGGATGAGTATATTTCGAACCATTATCACCTCATCCTAGAAATATATAATTTTGGGACCTTTTAAATTCGAAAATAACTTCATAATAATGTAACATTTCATGACTATCCGAGAGTGCCCCTCCTCTCCTCTTATAAAAGGCCCCCACCTCTACAACCTTATTCCCACCTTCAAATCCTTTTGGATAGGCCCAAATCTGACCAAATACCCTCTAAAAGTCCCTTTATTGCTCATAGGAGCCTCACTTTGGGCAGAAGTCTTCCCAAGGAAGTCTTTGGCTCAAATCAAAAAGAGATACCTGATTTTAAGGTAATGTCTTCTCTTATGTTCTTTTGTTTTATTTTTCTTCTATAACCACTTAAACTAATTTTATTACATATTTTGTAACAAACCTAATATATTTAATATACTAGGATGTTTTTATGAGATGGATTAGATTTACACTTACACACACCTTCGTCTAATGGTTAAAGAACATACTGTTTCTTTGGGTGGCGAATTACTGCCTCACGAAACGATGATTGCTCAATTTTCTTTTAACACCTCTAATTGTGGCCATTATTTTGACACTATTTTTATATATGATGTATATTATGTTTACGTATTCCTTTTTATTCTGTATTTTTCTTTTATGGCACACCTTTGTGATTTTCATTATGGGTTAATGTGATAATTTCATTTTAGGATATGCGGACTACCACCCCCTCAAAGTGATTTGAATCGTTAATGGAAAATGTGGGACGTATAAAGGATGGAGTTTATGATATTATATATTATATTATACTGGCATTATAATACACCTTTATATCATTATTATTTCATTCCATTAAACATGAAATAGAAATGAATGTAGCGTTCATGCGTACGTACGGCTTACCGTCTCCATGAACGGTGCATTTCATTTCTTACCACTAAATGTTATGTAATATTATAAATGAATATATATACTAGATATATATGATATATATGATATCTACATCATGAATATAATTATGGATATAATGGATATTTTATCACATGGACAACTTGTAATTATAAGAAGTTTATTTTTTACTCAAGTACCAAAGATCGACAAAATGACCATTATTAACTAAATAATTACATAATGTTTATAACATGGTAATAAGTGATATAAAAGTAATAATGAAATTTAAAAAGGTTCTTAAGAAAGTATAAATTAACTCTAGTTTATTATTCAGGAGGATAAAGAACGATCGAGTCAAGTCAGACACGATGTAATGGAACTTCTTAACCCAATTTACATTCTTTGGGTTAATCTCATACTTTCAAATTATGTCTTGATGTTCTTATGTACTATCTTGTATTTGTAATTTCATTAGGTGTACTTATAGTTAATACATGTAATATATATTTTTTATTTAAAAAATGATCTTTGTACGGGGCTTTGTCTCAATCTCCTTTCATTGTGGCATATTTTGATTTATACACAAATTTCTTTTATATGGTGTATAAACCGCTTTGAAATTTACGTTTATTCAAAAGGAATATTTTTTTATGAAGCATTTTACTAAATGAATAAAAGGAATGTTTTTTTGTCATACGTATGTGGCAGCAATGACGTCTCCACCGCCGTGACCATTATTTGAGTTTTAGCTTCCTCTACAAGCCATAACTTTTTAAAAAATGAAAAAATAAATACCAAGTTATAGTTTTCTTTTATTTTGGTATTGAAAATGGTTTTGATAAAGTTTTTATTATATCAATGTGTTGTATTGATATCTTGTGATTGAAATGTGGGAATATTATGTTTCCTTTATGCATTTTTTATGTGATACAATTATGTTATGGTTTATTATCTGTTTAAACCATTTCATATAAGGAATGTATTGGACTTAATAAGTGACAGGTGGAGCCCACTATAGCTCCTCGATGCATCGGTAGGTCTCATGAGACAAACTAGTGTCTTGGAATGAGGCCTTCAAAAAATCTTATTTGTAGTCTTGGAATGAGGCCTTGGCTACGTGGTTATGATAGTTTGGCATTATGCATTCCTTCATTATAAAAGTGGTTATTGATATTGCATGTGATTATTCGACTAGTAGAATATCCATGTGAATAAGTAGATTGCATTATTTCATATTAATTTTTCTATATTATACTGAAGTTCATGTTTAAAAGGCTTTTGTTATAGTTATACATCGCCTTAAATGTTAATGTTTATTTATGAATGCTTCTTCTAAATTGTTATACCTAATGAGCATTTGAGCTCACCCCTTCCAATGTTTTAATTTTTCCAGGATGTCAAGAAGTATTTTATGAATAACTTGTATGGGTAGTATGAGGGGATATAAAGACAAGATGTTGTTGTAGTTTTTTTTACATTATGATTTAATGTAAGACTTATGAATGTATCTAGTGTTTCTAAGGCTACTAAAATAATCGGTCTTTCGAGATATGATCTTTTGTGATTATGCCAATGTTACGCAATAGTGAACCAACACTGGGTAACTGGGGTTGGGGCATTACAGTTGGTATCAGAGGCAGTTTAGTACTAACAATGGAAGCTAGATTTAGATAAACTCTGATTAGAGCACATAACCCTAAGATATTCTTTGAGGATTAGTATAGAAGATCTTCCTTAAATTTTGGTATTATAGATATTTTTTGAGTTTTCTGAGCAATGCATACCTGTCTAGATATAAGCAGGTAGAGGTGGATCTGGCAGAGATGTACCTAGGGGTAAAACCCAAAAACACTACTTTGATCTAGACTCGAACATGAAATAGTGCACGACAACAGGCCTTGAAGCACTCTTGGTTACGACACTATCGGGTGATATGCTTAGGATAATTCTCATTTTCTTTACAAAGAATTATGAAGGGTTTATGAGTATATACTTCCTCAAAGAAAACATTTTTTGATTATAGTTCAATTTATGTTAAGGGTTTTACAAGTATGGAATTATGTATTTTGATTCATAAAATAATCTAGTTTATGCCATTGTTTAGAAATGGTGCCTAGTGGGAGGAATGGAAACCATATCAATGCAAAAACTCCATGTATGGATTTCCATCCTACTCAAGATAATTATAATGGAGCTGGTGATACCACTAGTGCTGATCAGATTATCACCATATTGGGACAACTCAATTAGGTTATGAATAATAACCTTACTCGTTTGGAGAACCCTGATCCGCAACGTGGAGGATCAATGTTAGACCACTTCATGAGGAAACAAACACCAACATTCAATGGGAGTAAAAATCCCTTAGTAGCTGAGCAATGGATAAATTCCCGAGAGAAAATATTTTAGACTTTTGGGAGTAGTGAAAGGGAAAAAGTTTATCATGGTAGTTTACCGCCTCACTAGAGATGCTGATCAATGGTGGTCATTTATTCAAAACATAAAGGAATATTATGTGGTATAAAATATGTAATGGAGGGAGTTCAAAGAGATTTTCATAGAAAAATACTATCCTTGTGACCATCGAGAAAATATTGAAAGGCAATTTTTGAGTCTGAGACAAAAAGAGGATGAGAATGTCGCAATGTATGTGGACAACATTACAAGGTTAGAAAGTCATGCAGCAGATTATATACGTAACCCAAGAAGGAATATTGGATGTTTTTTGATGGGTTAAAACCATTTCTCCGTCGAGAATTAGTCTCACAAACCTTCTCATCGTATGAAGATATTGTTTCATGTGCTATCAAGACTGAAAAGGAATTATCTAAATCTTATGACAATAAGGTAAAGCAGGGGAAGAAGAGAACAGTGGCACAAGAGAAAGATAAAGGGAAAAAGGGAAAGAAGTATTTTCCATTATGCGATAATTGTTGGAAGTATCACCCTGGTACTTACCTAAAAGGAATGAGAGTTTGTTACAAATGTGGAGAGAAATGTCACCATGTTCGTGATTGCAAGGGAATGAAAAAGGCTATCAATGTTGAATGCTACAATTATAGAGAAATGGGGCTTTATGAAAATGAATGTACTAAACGTTAGGGAAACTTTCCTCAGAAAAGGCAAAGGGATCAAGGCCAATCATATGTTATTACTATAGATGAAGTGGATTAATTAATGTATTGGTGCTTTTGGACTCATGGATTATACTCTGGTTTTAAGAATAATGTTATATATATAAGGATTGTACTGCAGTACTTTTTGATTTCATTAAGGTTTTAATATGGTGAAGGAAATCATATTTTTGGTAAGTGACAATAGGAGAAACTTTACTTTATTTAGGGAATATGATGTTACAATGGATTTTAGAATTTAGAGACCTTTTAGGGAAAGTCTGGACAGAGGTATTTTGGATAACTATAATGGTTATAATGGATTAAGTTGAACTTTGGATAGTATTTTTTAAGGTTAAAACATTTCTGAAGATTATTTTTGGAATATTATAATAATACAGTTTTAGGAAAAGGGACAACCTGTAGGTTGGGGGATAACCCATTGCGTCGTACAAAGCTTAAAGAATCGAACCCACAACAATAGTGCGACATGCCTTTATTACCTACCACTAGCCTACAGGAATCCCCTGGTTATTACAAAATAGTTTTCCTAATCTAAATGGTATGTGATAATATTTGGAACCTTGTACGATTAGGATAAATATAATATTTTTGTGTTCTATTATGTTTTTGAGTGAAAGATGAGTTGTAGTAGAAATTAGTTGAAGGTTGAAACTATACTTGTCAATCATATATATATATATACCTATCTTGTATTCTATGAATAAATTAATTATTAAACTTTAGGAAAGGGATATTAAAACAAAAACTGTGTTATCCTATTACCTTATGTTTTGTTGAACTGATGATATTTTAAATCAACATAGATTGAAGGCTTTGAGGCCCTCAATTTTACACTTGTTTGTGATTGATGACCTCAATCAATCCCTACAAATATTTTTGTTTTTCCTCCAATTATATGTCTATAATTTCCACCAATTTTCTCCTAGTCGAGATCATAATTTGGTGGTGACTTTTTCATTTCCCTTTCCCTCTTATTACGGCTAAATTTTATTAACCCTATTTCCGATGTGGGTTCCCCACAAAGGTATTTTCTATTTTCACCCTTTTATTTTCAAAGAAAAATTTCAAATTGTGAGGACACAATTTATTGAAGGACGGGAGAATGTAACACCCGAATCTTCCATGGTACGCTTCTCTTTGAATAATATAGTAGCGTGAGTTGTATGCAACTTCAAGTTCTAAAACACACCACAACAAATAAAACTAGATGTTATTAATATTAATACCTAATTTTTGATATTATATTAATTTTATAATTCAAAATGGACTTCATTTTTGTATTCATAATATCGAAATTATCCTAAGTTGATTTTTTTGTAATTTTCTGAGAACTTCCAATTTTCTATGAATAGTAAAAAATACATAAAAACAACTTTTTAAAAAAACTTATAATGATAAATTATATATTTTAGTGGTTTTAAAGTATAATTAGAATACATTTTTACCATTTTATCCAATGGCTGTCATTATAATTAATTTCACTTTGAAATTGGACATAAATGAGTGTCAATCTTTTGATATATATTATTTCTTAAAAACACGCTATTTGTTTTGACAATGGGAATTAATTATAAAATTAACTAATGCAAATTATATGTTTTTAATTGTTTAAAATAGACATCATTTTTTAATTCGGAATATCAATTATAGCTCTGGGTGAATTTTTGGTATTTTTTTGAAAAACTTCAATTTTTGATGAATAGTGAAACCAATAAGTGGTTGTTTAAAAACTAATTTTTTATGTAAATGAAACATTACCACTTCTGTGATTTGATTTTAAAAAATTTGACATACATGGTTTTCATTATAAATTAAAATGTAGTTCAATGGGATTAAAATAATTTTTTGTTGAATAGTAACTTTTATGTTTTATTAATCGCGATTAAATGTAATTAGTGACATTTAATGTAAAAATGATATTATAATAATATGAAATTACCATTAAAATTTTCCTACCCTTATTGGGTGAGTCATGGCCGACCATGAAAATCCATGGGTAAACTTGGGGACCCCATGGAGCCACTTGGGTAAGAAAATGACATTAATAACATTTTATTTAAAGTAAAAATAAAATTAACACACATTGTGTTGTTTTAGTAAATAAATTATTACATGGGGTTATATAAGTTAAAAGTTAAACTATAAATATTCATTGGAAATATAAAAATATTTCCTACATCATGGTAATTTTTTTATAATTTTTAGGAATTAAATAAATATATTTAATTATCACACCATGATGATGCAGCGATTACCTCATTAATGAACTTTTTAAATAAAATGAAATTATAATCTAAAATCTAAGACATAAAATTGTAAAAAACCTATTGGATGAGTATATTTCGAACCATTATCAACTTATCCTAGATATATATTATTTTGGGACCTTTGAAATCCTAATATAACTTCATAATAATGTAACATTTCATGACTTTCCAAGAGTGCCCCTCCTCTCCTCTTATAATAGTCCCCCACCTCTACCACCATATTCACACCATCAAAGCCTTTTTTTGGGAAACCTCTGCCCAAATACCCTCTAAACTTCTCTCTCTTACTCCTAGAAGCATCACTTTTGGTATAAGTCTTCCCAAGGATGCCTTTGGCTCAAATCAAAAAGAGTTACCCGATTTTAATGTAATCTCTTCTCTTATGTTATTTTGTTTTATTTTGATTCTCAGACCCCTTAATCTATTTTTATTCATATATTTTGTAACAAAACCAGTTTAATAAACATAATAGGATGTTTTAATGAGATTTATTTGATTTACACTTACACACACCTTCGTCTAATGGTTAAAGAACCTAATGTTTCTGTGGGTGGTGAATTACTTCTCACGAAATGATGATTGTTAAATATTCTTTTAACACCTCTCATGGTGGAAATTATGATGAAAATATTTTTATATATGATATATATTATGTTTATTTATTCATTATTCTTCTGTATTTTTCATTTATGGAAAACCTTTATGATTTCCATTATGGGTAAACACGATAATTTCATTTTTGGAAGTGCGGACTACCACCACCTCAAAGTGATTTGAATCGTTAATGCCAAATGTGGGATGTAAAAAGGATGGAGTAAATGATATTATATATAATATTATACTGGAATTATAATACACCTTTATATAATTATGATTTCATTCCATTAAATATTAAATAGAAATGAAAATAGCGTTCATGCGTACGTACGGCTTTCCATCTCCATGAACGGTGTATTTCATTTCTTACCTCTAAATGTTATGTAATATTATAAATGCATATATATACTTGATATATATGATATATATGATATCTACATCATGAATATTATTCTGGATATAATGCATATTTTACAACATGAACAACTTGTAATTATAAGAAGTTTATTTTTGACTCAAGTAAAAAGATCGACAAAACGACCGTTATTAACTAAAATAATTACATAATGTTCATAACATGGTAATAAGTCTTATAAATGGAATAATGAACATGAAAAAGTTTCTTAAGCATGTAGAAATAAACTCTAGTATATTATTCATGAGGTTAAAGAATGATCGAGTCAAGTCGGACACGAGGTAAGGGAACTTCTTAACCCAATTTCTGTTCTTTGGGTTAATCTCCTACATTAAAATTATGTCATGATGTTATTATGTCCTATCTTGTATTTTTACTTTATTTATGTGTACTTATAGTGAATAGACATAATAGATCTATTTTATTTATAAAATGATCTTTTTAAGAGACTTCGTCTCAATCTCCTTTCATTGAGGCATATTTTTTTATACACAACATTCTTATATACGGTGTATAAACCACTTTGACTTTTACATTTATTCAAAAGGAATATTTTTATACAATGCATTTTACTAAACGAAAAAAAGGAATGTTTTTTTAGTCGTAGGTATGAGGCGACAACGACTTCTCTTCCATCGTGACCATTATTTGAGTTTCGGCTTCCTCTACAAGCCATATGATTTTTAAAATGAAAAAATAAATACCACATTTTAGTTTTCATTTATTTTTGTATTAAAAATGGTTTTGATAATTTTTTTATTATATCCATATGTTGTATTGATATCTTGTGATTGAAATGTGGGAATTTTATGTTTCTATTATGCATGTTTTATGTGATACAATTATGTTATGGTTTATGATATGTTTAAACAATTTCATATAAGGAATGTATTGGAGTTAATAAGTGATAGGTGGAGCCCGTTGTAGCCTCTCGATGCATCGGTAGGTCTCATTAGACAAACTAGTTTCTGGGCACGAGCCCTTAAAAAATATTATTTTTAGTCTTGGCACGAGGCCATGGATGCGTGGTTATGATAGTTTGGCATTATGCATTCCATCATTATGAATGTGGTTATTGATATTTCATGTGATTATTCGACTAGTATAATATCCATGTGAATAAGTAAATGGAATTATTTCATTTTATTTTTTCCATATTAGGCTGAATTTGAAGTTTAAAAGGCTTTTTTTAGTTATAAATTGTCTTAAATGTTAATGAATATTTATGAAAGCATCAAATATATTGTTATCCTTACTGAGCATTTGAGCTCTCCCCTTCCAATGTTTTAATTTTTCCAGGATGTGACGAAGTATTTTATGAATGAGCTACAGGGATAGTATAAGGGGATATGAAGACAAGATGTTGTTGTAGTTTTTTTACTTTATGGCGTAATGTATGACTTATGAATGTATCTAGTGTTTCAAAGGATACTAAACTAATTGGTCTTTTGAGACTTGATCTTTTGTGATCATGCCAATGTTACGCAATAATGCACCGACACTGGGTAATTGGGGTCGGGGTGTTACATATGAGCTGAGTAATTAATTTCATAATAAAAAAATAGTAATTGGTATTATACTAGTCAAATAACAACATGAAACAGAAATATTATTTTCATAATGAGGGAATTTATAATGTCTGACATTGTGAATTTTTTTTTCAAGGCCTCGACAAAGACATCTAAAAATGATTAAGGCCTCTACCAAAACAATATATCAAATTGGGAAAGGCCTTGTAAAATTCCACTTTTAATTGTCTCATAAGACCTACCAATGCATCAAGGAGCTATATAGGGCTACACCTGTCATTTACTATGTCCAATACATTTCTCATATGAAAAGTTTAATACATAACATAAACATTTGAATTAAAACTACCATACGAAATTTCAGTAGTTTATCCTTAAACAATGAATGGTATAAAAATAACACAATCATAGTAAAACATATCACAACACCTTAAATACAATATGGAAGATTTGTATGATAAAAATCAACTTCAAACATGTTTAAAATCCATCAAAGTATGTTGACATAGATGAAAATGATCAGTAAAATGCTTTGAGAGAAATACCCCTTTTTCATGAAATTTTTTAAAAGTATCACAATTTATAAAAGAAGCCATTTAAAAATATTTTTTAACCAATGTGTACCAAAACAATTTGGAAGAATTGAAAATAATTATACTTTCCAAACATTCATTTCCATATAATTAAATCTTTAAAATTTCTTTGAAAACATGGACATTAATTTGAAAGGGTTTATAATGATAAACCATTAAAACATTTAAAATGATGATCTAATAAAATATACCCTCACATAAAACCATAAAATATTAATTTTGAAATTTTATTTATGAAATATGTGTATCGATGATATGTATGTCCCATAAAATACTTACACATGAACAATCTCAAATAATAATGAGATTGAGGAAATAACTTTACCTTGCGGTTTCCTTTGGTCGAGGGTATGTTTAACCTCATGTATAATTACCATTAAATTCTATTAAATTTTACCAGAACAATATTAATTTTTATTATATCATACATGATTCATTTATGACTTTATTTTATCCATTTATTAAGGATTTTCATTTTAAATTAACATTTTGGTTAATAATTTCTTTCATTATCGTGTATGATTTAAATTGTTATTCCTTATCGTATCATTTAGATCATGATTTAAATACATCATGAATATAAAACATGACTTATATATCATATATATTTTGAATACAGTTATTTATAATGGATATATATATGAAATGGAAAACATCGTTTATGGAGATGGTGGGTTGTACGTACGCATAAACGCTGTTTCTGTTTTTATATCGTATTGAGTGGAACTATGTTAATAATATATATGTAAGTACATACATAAATAAATAAATATATATATAAATAATGACATATCTAGTAGCCATATTATTTCATATATTAAATATTTATTAATAATATATATTTTTATAATCATCGATGAATACTGAACATGGAAATGAATATCATTACGTCATGGAGATGATAATCTGGACACACACATGAGCGACAATATTATTTACATAAGGATTGAAATTTCTGTAATTGAATGATATATTATTTATTCATAGATATTATCATGTTATTTTCAATATTTATATACATATTACTCAATATTATATCCATCCAAATAACATAGTGTTGAATAAAAAATTACACCATGGTGTGGAGACGGTATGTTGTACATACGCACACATGGAGACATTATAATTCATAGGATTGATATAATAATGAATATATTTGTTACATATTTATAAAAACATCCCAATATACATCAGGTAAAGGATTTATTATTTTGGTATGGTAATAACAAATAAAGATGAGGTGGAAGAAGGTAAGAACCTGAAATAGGGTGGTGAAATTATTATCGCTTCTTCGGGTGTTTCCTTTTGAGTTGATGAGAAGTGATCCATAGGTTGTATTTATTATAAAACTAAGGACTCTAGGTTTAGGTTAGGGAAGTTTTGAGTATATTTGGGTAGGTAATGGTCGTTCTAAATGGCATTGGAGGTGTGATTTTGATAGAAGAGAATGTTCACTTTTATAAGAGGGGTGAGGGTCACATAAAAAAAGATTAAAGAATTGATTTATTATAAAATAATATTCGGTTTATAATGGCTCCAAATGAATTTATGTAGAGTTTAGGTTTCTATGGGTCGAAATAATTTCAACCAAAAGGTTTTAGAAAAGATTCAGTTACTATTTTAACCGTATCATTGAGATTTAACTCTTAGTTAAATAGTTAGACATTTACCATGTCTCTTTGTATTTTTATATTATATGGTAAATAAAATTACTATAAACAAACAAGGTAACTAATCGAGGTTCATTAATGATATAAATCTCATTATATAACTCTTTTTTTTGATCCTTGGATTTTTAGGAATATTTTATCAATTAATAATATAATATTTGTTTTAAAAATTATTTTATGTCAATTTTGACACTATTTAGTAATTGATTTTTCTTAAAGTGCTAAAAAATTTATTAATTCAAAATAAATTATTTTAGTAAATATTTACATTTCATATTAACCAATAATATTCTTGGATGTCATCAAAACATCAAATTATATTTATTTTTATATTTATAATAATGTTTAATTTATTCTTTCATTAATAAGGAAAATACTGCATCATTATTGTGTCATATATAATTATATTTATTTTATGTATAAAATTATAAATAAATATCACGATGTAGGAAATATTATTATCTTTCTAATTAATATTTATAGTCTAATATATAACTTATATAACCATATGTAAATGTTTTTTTATTAGAAGATATATGCTTATGTCAATGTTTTATTTACAATTAATTAATTAATATAAAGTGTCATTATCACTTACAAGTGGCTCCATGGGGTCCCAAAATCGACCCAAGGATTCCCATGGTCGTCCATTTATTATAAAATTGGGTTTGGACATGTGTTAGCATAATTATAATACTATTTTGTTACCCTTATTCGCCATATTTACTATTTAACCATAGTAAATAAAATATTTACCAATGTAATTATTCAAAATGTCTAAAAATAAATAATAACTATTTACACAATTTGGACATCCTGATTCAAAATATGGAGTACATTTTTATAATATCAAAACACAGAAGTGGCAGAAATTAATTTTAAATTAATTCCCACTGTCAAAACAAAAATCATTTTTTTAAATAATAAATATCAAATGATAGACACTTGTTTATCTCCAATTTCAAAATAAAATTATTTCAAATGAAAAAAATGGATTAAATGGTAAAAACATAATCTAATTATACTTTAATACCACTCAAATGAAAAATTTGTCACTATAAATAATTTCAATTTGAAAGTTGTTTTTAATTAAAATTTAGTATTTTTCAGTATTAATAAAAAAATTGAATGTTTTCAGAAAAGTACCAAAAAATTATTCTAACTAAATTTTTATGCCTGATTATAAATAAGAATTTAATTTCATTTAATTTAATCTATAAAACTCTTAGACATTAATTTTAAAAAAAGTTTCTCTATTAAAAGGCAGTAAAATTGTATTTTTTTTTAAAATACCTCTTTTATCTGGAGAAATGAATTTGTTCTTATATTATTTTTAAGAAACTCATAATATGCATTATAAAATTATAATTATTATATAAAATTAAACATTCAGTTATTACTATTCATAATTGCTTTTGAATGGCTAGTTTGGTAAGTTGTGGTGCGATTGAACTCGGTGTTGTGTGTAGAGAAAGTTATTGAATTACATTGAAGAAAGAACATACTATGAAATCATGGGGTGTTACATAGGAACTCTAATTAAAATATAATTTAAATTTGTTGGATATTTCTTCTTATAAATCATTCTCATTAATGTCCATTTTTTAAAAATGGGTTTAAGGATTTATTTATATGGACATTAATGATTTAATATTAAAATTCTATTAAAAAGTTTTAATGTGGTATGGGACACTCTGATTCAAAAAACTATTCTTAAAATCTTCTAGATAAATAATTTTACTTTTAAATGTTTTAAAAAAATGGTGTATATTTCTCTAAATTAGTTTTGATGATTGTTTTCATCTTTTTCAATATCCTTCATTATTCTCAATTGTGGTTAATTTATTATAATAAAATATTCCTTATTGTATTGAATGAGTTTTGTTTGAATATGTATGTGCTATTTTTATACCATTCATGGGTTGTGGTTAAAATATTGACATTTCATAGTCTACTTTTAATATGAATGTTTAGATTATGATTCTACCATTTTATTAAGGAATTCATTGGATATAGTAACTGACGTGTTGAGCCCACTATAGCTCCTCGATGCATCAGTAGGTCTCATCAAAAAAACTAGTGTCTTGTAACTAGGCTTTGACAATATCTTCTTTGTAGTCTTGTCATGAGGCCTGGACTATGTGGTTATCATGTACGAAATTATGCATTCCATCATTATGAAATTAGATATTGATATTACATGTGATTATTCGACTAGTAGAATATCCATGTGAATAATTAAATGACATTATTGATTTTATATTTTCCATATTATGATGAAATTTAAGTTTAAAAGGCTTGTGTTTTTGTCTTATATGTCGCATTAAATATTTATGATTATTTATGAATGATTCCTCTATATTGTTATCCTTACTGAGCAACTGTTCTCATCTCATTCAGTGTTTTATTTTTCCAAGGATGTGAAGAAGTATATCTTGATTAAATTGCAGGAATAAGCTAATTGACATGACTGGGTTAAATGGGGACACAATGATGTTTTTCATTATTTCATGATGTAATTTAAAAATTATGTATGTATCTAGTACTTCAAAGGCTAATAATTAATCGGTCTGTTGAGACATGATCCCTTGTGATATTTTCAATGACATGTAATAATGCACCTACTTTGGTTGACTAGGGTCGGGGCATTACAGTTTTTATCATCAATGTTAAATGTCATTACTCATTTATAGCGTGTGATAGATCATGTTTCTAACTCATCCAAGATTTAGAATTCTCCAACTCCCCTTATAAGATAGTACTTGTCAAGGAAATTGTTTTTGTTAAGTATTAGGTGATTAAATGATTGTATGTGTAGTTTGTTAGTGACTTCATGATTTTATTGACTACAACATTAGTGGAGGTGGATCCTTGTGTGTAGATAGGGGATGGATCCAAGGAGTCAAACGATTTCTTACCCAAAACACATTTTTTAATGCCTTTTATTATTGTTTAAATTTTAAATATTTTTTAGAATTTACTATATTTCCTTCCTTTCGTGTTAATTATCAATCCTTTACATAACACGTTGTATGAAAACACATAAAATAATTTTTTCATCATAAATTTATTCTTAACCATAATTAATATAACATTTTCACAAAAATATTTTACCTACTTAAATGTTTTCATTATAGGAACTGAAATCCAAACCAATCAATCAATGCATCATATATTCATACATTAAATTCCATCTATTTATCTAGGAAATTATTTTAACATAATTTATGGAGGTAATTAATTATTTCTTGACATTGGATCCATTATTATGATTGATTTAAAATAATATTTATTTTCATCTATCTCAAAATGATTTGAAATAGTGGATATGATATTCGAAATTTAGTGTTCTCAAGGAATTCTTAGAAAGAAATGAATTTTTTCCTGAAATCAATAGAAAATGAGAGATTTTTTAGGAGAAATATTTGGAATAATGAATATTATGCACACCCATCTAAATAAAAGAAAAAAACATGGAATTATTGAAAATAAATTAATTCTAATTCATAAAATGATATAAAATATAATTTTAGAATTATATTGGAATGTAAATTAAAATTTATATTTTTTTTATTTATTTGATTTTTACATGATGTTCATGTTATGAGTGATTATTTAATATTTTCAAATTCAATTCATGAGTGTTGTATTAAACTATTATATTTATATTATTTTTAAAAAAATATTTCATTATAAAAGTCAAAAAAACATTTCTATTTAAACATTCTCTTTGATCATTTAAAAAATGATTTTTTTTTCAAACCACCCTAATCTGATAAAGTATATTTTTAACATTTTTTACATTTAGACGAAAACTATATCAAAATAATTTAATCTTATTATATAAATGAAATTTATAGATGGTGAATCCACATTATATGTGAATTTATCTTTCATACAAAACAATATTTAGTAAAAATAATTTATTTTTTTCATTAAAGTTTAATGATGGTGATTGGTGATGCATGGAACTACACTGTGAGAAAGCAATGTAAGATATGATGGTAGAGTTTTAATTTGTTATTTGGTAGTTTATTCCAAGATATTTTAAATTTTTATTACTAGGATTCAATATTAATTTGGAAAAAAATAATAATAGATCATATCATGTACATTTTAATGATCACTCATACATGATCTATGATATTATTATAAATATTAGAATTATATCCATGAGGGGATCAAAAAAATGGAAAATTGATGGGTGTGATACTTGAATGTGGTTAAATTTCCTTGGTATCAAAAGAAAATTAAAGAAAAATATCATGAAAAATTGTGTCATTATTGTTGAATTTTCATGATAGGAATCATTAAGATAAGTAGATATTAATGGAAGATGATGAATTTGAAGTGGATAATTAGATAAACAACTCATTGATATTGAAGAAAAAATATTCATTTGTACTTGAATAATTTATTACCCTTTTAAAATCCTTATTTTTAATGATTACATCATGAAAAACCCATCTATAGCCTCAATGATATTAGACCTTTTTTTGTGATTTTATCTTCATTTATCTGGTTTGATTTCTATGAATTTATAATTGATATATTATAAAATACTAAAAATAGAAGTCATAAACTTTATAATGACCATAATTCTAGTTTAACATTATTCTAGACTGTTTAATGTGAAATTTTCTAAAGAGTTATATCATTTTCTAGGTATGGATGTATAAGGAATAGTTAAAAATTAATAATGTATTAGAATAAGAATTGGTTTATTATCTAAATATGGATGTGTGATTATGTATGGTGGATAATTATATTATAATTCAAAAAAATTCAGCTAATATTTTGTTTAATTGACATGTTTTCTACTACTTTTGTTTAGTTCTAGGAATGCACTTATTTTTAATATTATAAATATATTTTTCTTATGCATAATCAAATGTTCAGTAGTGGGATAATTTGAGAACAATTCTTTATTCATATGTTATTATCATTGTTTAAATTTATTATGGGACATAATACTACAATTTATTGGTATTTGTAATTATTTATGTAAGGATAGAGAATAAGGAAAACTTTGGATCCGCCCTTGATGTTTTTATAGTAACTGTAGAGAGATTAGTCTACCTAATGTTAATTTAATTAGGTAGTTATTTGGAATAGAGATAAAATTGTAAACCTATAAGTAAATAATTCAACAAAAAGTTTGTCATGGTGTGGATGAATGTGATTTTGAAGATATTTCACCAAAATAAGTGACCTCACACCACAACATGACCTAAAAATTGTACATATTATTACATAAGAAGGACTTATAGTGTAAACATTTTATGCTATTCTATGATACATTATTAGTAAAAAGAAAAATTAGAAAAAAAAATTCAACAAATCCAAATATTAATGGATGCACAACAAGGATGAAGCTAGTTAATGAAGTAGTAAAACTCTCTCAAGGACATGAAATAGTTCAATTATAAAAGAATTTGTGTTTTTTGAGGGGATATAATTATAAGATGAATATATGAGAACGAGTTGTGGTGTCATCAAACACTAGGGAAGAACCTAATAATATGGTAAGATAAAAATTCTTAAGAAATAGGATACAAATAATTTAATGTTTTAATGTGGTATCAGAATCTTGGGATCAAATAGAGAAATCATGTAGTTCTATTACAGATGTATCCACATCATATTGAATTTAAATATCGATACCCCTTTGAGGATTTGTAGAAGATCATTTTATAACATATTACCATTATTTTATGACTTTATGAAGTAATATTCATATATAATACCATTATAATGAAACAATAATTTTTTATACTTCAGGGTATAATTTTAATAAGAAATATAAGCGAATATAATGTTAATTTTTATTTACATGGAATGTTGTTCCATGACCCTTTAATGGTTTTTATTTTCAAGGAAAAGGATATATCCATGACACCCCAATATAATCCCTTGATCCACGATGATATAACATTGGAAGAATATATTATGGTTTATATTTATGGTATATAAATTCATTCCATAATGAAAATAGTTATTTTATTTTGAATATGAGGTCTGTAAATTGGAAATTCCAACCATGTTTTTCAAATTATTAACCTTTAAATTGAATTTTATTTCATTGGTGGACCCTATTATACACTTTTCCTTCTTAGAATCTAACAATTATGATTTAAATAACTAATTAAAGTATGTAATATTAATTTTTGATATCTTTTTATTCTTGTAAAATTATTTTACAAATTTCACTAACTTTTTATGTTGTTCATATAATACACAATTGAGGTTCCCACAACGATTACCACCTCATCACTTAAAATATGAGGGATCAAGATTAAAAGGATGTGAGTTTATAATATCTATAAATTTATATCATGAATCAAAAAAAAATTATAAATCGCATTTAATATCTAATACTTATATTATTTATTAGCATGTTTTTGAAAAAGATTCTTGCTAAGGGATGGAATCAACATTTCTTGAATAAATTAATCCATCTAAAATAGAATGGAATTATTTTTAATAACTAAAATTAGTGAATTTAGTTAGCTATTATTCTTTGATAGTTATATTTAGATATGGTTAGGTATAATTTTGTGAATTTTTTATAATAAATCGGTAGTATTATATCAATCTTACAACCATTTGATTAAACTAAATTTAGGAATTTTAGAGATAGAAATCTATTATGAACCCATCCTTTGAAATTAATAAATTTATTTTTCTCAATTTAATTTTTTCAAACAATTATATTTTAATTTAAATTATTTTATATCAATTTCAATTAAAATATTTATTGTTAACTGTAATGGCTAATCCTTTATCATATGGATCATACATATTCATCATGGGATTAACCTCAGTCCTTCACTTTTCTAAAACATAGTATTAGAATACAAATTAATTGGATTAAAGTTTCAACATGATTACCCATTTGAATTAATGTTGTTTGTGGAATGTTTGAACATTTTTTTGAAAAAGGTTTCAAAATAAATATCATACATTTATCATAAAATCATAACCTTAAGCATCTATCTCCATTTATTTAAATAACCAGGATATGATATGATTCTCATGACACATAGAGGGGTGTGAATAATAGTAATTACATATTTAATGTTATTCAAATTTTATCCCTCGTCGATCATCAAATATGTTACCCATGTTAGAAATAACACATTTCAAATTATAATATTATCAAATTCATCTCTACCAAAGAACAATACACCTAGATATATGTATATTTTATTTTGTTTAGTCATACTGGGATATATCAATGGATCATACACATGGATCACTACTTGTATACCCGAATACTTGATCATATTGTACTCAATGGAAAATAATGTTTAACCAATGGATACTCCAAACCAAGGGATGCTACACTGAAATTAATTTTATATATCAAGGAATTATAATCCATGGGCCACTCACATTTATACACACTCCATGCATTGCATCAAGGAAAGAATAATTATTATATATATGTGTGGTGCTCTTGAAAATCAAAATAGGTGTGAAAATAATCTGTTATAAAAGTAATGATATGATGTGACAATGTCATTCATATTATGTTATCTATTTTTAATGTATTAAGTCATAAATTTTTTTTATTGGGAGATGAGATGTAACGCCCCGACCCTAGATACCCAGATTCGGTGCATTATTACATAACATTGGCATGATCACAAATCATCACGTCTTGAAAGACCGATTAGTTTAGTAGTCTTGGAAACACAAGATATATTCATAAGTCTTAAATTACATCGTAAGGTAAAAAATCTACAACAACATCTTGTCTTAATATCCCCTCATACTATCCCTGCAGCTCATTCATAAATTACATCATTACATCCTGGGAAAAATAAAACATTGAAAGAGGTGAGCTCAGATGCTCAGTAAGGATAACAATATAGCAGAAGCTTTCATAGATAATCATAAACACTTAAATGCAATGTATAACTAATGAAAAATCCCTTTAAACATGAACTTAGACATAATATGTCAATGATAAAATGAAATAATGCCATTTACTTATTCACATGGATATTCTAATAGTCGATCAATCACATGCAATATCAAAAACCAATTTCATAATGATGGAATGCATAATGCCAGAATATCATAACCACGTAGCCAAGGCCTCGTGCCAAGACTACAAATAAGATTTTGCCAAGGCTGTGTTCCAAGACTCTAGTTTGTCTCATGGGACCTACTGATGCATCTAGGAGCTATAGTGGGCTCCACCTGTCACATACTAAGTCCAATGCATTCCTCATATGATAAGTTTGAAATATTACCTAAATATTCGTATTAAAACTTTCATACCAAATGTCAATACGTGATCCATAAACCATGAATAGTATAAAAATATCAAATCCATAGTCAAACATAACTCATTCGATACAATATGAACGATTGTATTGTATCAGATTAACCTCAATTGAGAATAATGAAGGATATTTACATAGATGAAAATAATAATCAAAACTATTAGAGGGAAATATCCCCTTTTTCATGAAATCATTTAAAAGTCACACTATTTGTCAAGAAGCCATTTAAAATAGATTTTTGAATCAAAGTTTCCCATACCACTTTGAATCATTTAAAATGAGTTTTAATTTTAAAACATTAATGTCTATATAAATAAATCCTTAAAAATATTTTTAAAACATGGACACTAATGAGAGTGATTTAAGATAATAAGTCTTTAAGACATTTAAAATGATATTTTACATAGAGTTCTCAACCAAAAGAGAGTCACATGAATACAAATAATTGAGGTAATCAATACTTGATAATATAATGAGAATAAATGGATTCATGATATACTATATCAAAGTACATTATATACACCACATAAAAGTGATTTGGTGTATAACAACAAAGAAGACTCAGTGGAATGTAAATTGAGATGAATTCTCTT
This sequence comes from Viscum album, assembly GCA_963277665.1. Taxonomy (NCBI): domain Eukaryota; kingdom Viridiplantae; phylum Streptophyta; class Magnoliopsida; order Santalales; family Viscaceae; genus Viscum; species Viscum album. The sequence goes on from OY728162.1 coordinate 825,173,721, forward strand.
ATATAGACCATATCCTTAGGTTAAGGATAAATCAACGACATAATTATGTGTGAAAAATATAAATACACTCAATATTATTGGACATTCAGTGTAAATCAATCAGAGGACATTCACACATATTCTTGTAAAAACAACACCAATGAATTAGATATTTAACTCAACAAATAGATATTGAGTTAAAAATTACTCTTATCAAGTTCATACTGATCACTTTAGAATTTATCAATGGGGTGATTATGTGTATCAAAAGTATATCCACAAAAAGGCGAGTGGAATTTATGACACAATCAAATGAATAGTGATTCTACACATAATCTTGGAGTAAAATAATCAATGAAGTATGCGTAAAGACAAATGAGTGGAAATTGAAATTTCAAATTTCCTTATCGATTAGGTAACCTAAAAAACATACACCCATGAAATAAGGATCATAAAATTATGATGTAAATACCCATAAATTAAATTTTATTACACAATTAATACAATTATACGCAACACACATACACCACATGCAATAAATAAGTGGTGAACAATGGAAATCTCACGGAATTAAAAGTGAGATAAGAAACCCCTTACTTTGTACCTTTTCCTTGTTCGACGGTAGGTTAACCTCCTGTATAATAGGGAAATAATTTTTATTGAATTACACAAGATTAATTTACATTAATATGATATCATATATGATCTTTTAACATTGATTTGTTAATAATATCTTAGTATTATCATCATTTCGGGTGTTAACTTACTCGTTTTCCTTTATATTATTTGTTACGTAAGCCGTGTTTGTTATGTATAGGTTTTATATTATTCATATCCAGAAATATATCAAGCCCATAAACATTATTTTTAAATCATAAAATTTTAATTATACTTGAATGTATACGATGGAGAATGAATATCATCGCTTTCGTGGTGATGGTAGTCCGTACGTACGCACAAGCGACAATATCATTCTTTTGATATTAAAATAATATATAATTGGATGGTATATCATATATACAGATTAATTATCATGTTATATTTATTATTTAAATTAATTATACATCATTATTATACCTATCCAAATAATAAATGATTGAATGACAATTACACCACTACGTGGAGACGGTAAACCGTACATACACACATATGGTGACATGTCATTCAAAGGATTTATAGAATACTGAATATGGTTGTACAATATTTATAATAATATTATTATATATATTATATACTGGAATCATTATTTTAGAATGGGAATAACAATGAAATAAGAAGTTTAAGAAGAAAAGAATTTGAAAAAGGGTTGTAAAAACATTACCTCTTCTTCGGGTTCTTCCTTTTGATTTGATCAAAAGGGCTCCATAGGTTGGATTTATGATCAAACAAAGGCATCTAGGTTATAGTGAGGGATGTTGAGAGAGTATTTTGGTAGGTTTTGGCCGATCCAAAAGGCTTTTAAGGTGTGAAGTAACGAGAAGGGGGAGTGCCCTTTTATAAGAGGGGTGAGGGGCACCTTTGGAAAAGTTAGAAATATTATTTTATAATAAATTCATATTGAGTTTTTAATGGATCCAAAGTGGATTATTTAAATTTTAAGGTGGGTATATATAGAAAATCACTCAACCAATAGAATTTAGACAAGATTGGGTCATTATATTAACCTTATCATTAAATATTAACTCTTAGTTAATTAGTTTCACTTTTACAATGTCTCTTCATATTTTTATATTATATGGTTAATAAAATTACTATATAAATCCAAGCTACCCCCCAAGTGGTCAATTAATGATACACCTATCAGGATATAAGTCTCTCGGCCGAACCATTTATTTTTATGAATTTAATATCAATTAATAATATAATATTTTTTTAAAAAAACTCTTTTATGTCAATTTTGACACTATTCAATAATTGATTTTTGTGAAACTCATAACAGAATTATTACTTCCAAAAAAGTAATTTAAATCAATACTAATATGTCATATTAACCTACAAAATTAGTTTAATTCTATAAAAGTCTCCATTTATATTTATTTGAGTATTTATAATATAAATTATTTTAATTTTTCACTATTATGGTAATTACTTCATTGTCATTGTATCATAAATAAATTAAATTATATAATGTCTAAAAATTATAAATAAAATATAATTATGTAGGAAATAATTTTATCTGTCTAATTAATATTTATAATCGAATTTATCTTATGTGTATCCCTATATTAAAAATGTTTTAATAAATAAACATGGATTTTAACTCTTTTAACTCTTCTTTGAATTAAATAATAATAAATGTCCTAATCTAATCCAAGTGGACCTAAATGCTAATATTTTATTCCTAAGGTTGTTTTTTGTCAATATACACTTGTCCAATAGAATTAGTACCTATGTTAGGGTAATATTAATATCATTTTTACATTTAATTACACTATTTACTTTTAACCATGGTAAATAAAAGTAAAAAGTTACTATTCACAAAAAATTATTTGCATCTCAATGAACCACATTTTACTCCTTGATATTAACGGTGATTCTTGGATTTTCGAAATTACACTCACAAAAGTGGTAAAATTATGTTTTATGAAAAATTCAGTTTTTTTAACTACCAGTTAGTGGTTTCACTATTCATCAAAAAATGAAAGTTTCTAGAAAAATACCTCATATTATGCCTAAGCTATATTTGATATTATGAATTAAAAAATGATGTCTATTTTACCAAATTCAAAACATACCAGTTGCATTAATTAATTTAAAAATTATTTCCCGTCGTCAAAACAAATAGCGTATTTTTAAGAGATAATAACTATCAAAAGATTGTCACTTGTGTATGTCTGGTTTAAATGTGAAATCTCATCCAACGAATAACATTGTATTAAATGGTAAAAATATATTGTAAATATACTTTAAAACCACACAAATTAATAATTTATCACTATTAATTATTTCGATTAAAAAAGTTGTTTTAATTAAAATTTAGTAATTTTCACTATTCATCAAAATATGAAAGTTATTCGAAAAGTACAAAAATATCACCCTAACCTAATTTCAATATTACGAATCCAAAACTGAAGTCCATTTCGAAAGATAAAATTTATATAATTTCAAAAAGTATGTATTACTATTCATAACGGCTAGTTTTATTGGTTATGGTGTGTTAGAATATCGAAGTTGCGTACAATGAACGTCATTTCATTATTCAAAGGGAAATATACCGTATAATTTTGGGCTGTTACATTCTATCCTCCTTCAATAAATTGCGTCCTCGCAATTTTTTTAAAATTGGGCTTGAGAATATAATGGAATGTCCCACATGGGAAAAAGAGTCAATAAAACTATCACTTTAAAAGAAAGGAAGAGAGGTATAAAGGTCATCCAAGATAACCCATACTAGGATACCATGTAAGAAAACATGAATATGGACGATAAACTAAGTGTTCAGTTCTGATGGAGAGGGATAGAAAACATGATCAGGAGAAATTTAATAATAAGAAAATCACAAACTTGTGTTGGGACAAACAGACCTTATTCTCCAAATAAGAAAAGTAAAAGGACAAAATTTTTTGTTTTAAGTTACATTACAGAAGGATGAGGAATTCATTTATGATATTTACTAATAACATAAAGATATATAATTACTTTTTCTGTGGAGTTTCATTCTTTAATAACTTTTTACCACTAACTCATTTTTTTCAACAATGAGTATTCAAGAAGAATTGGTCACAATGGAAGAGGTAGGATAAACTTCTATAGAAATACACGATCCACGTAGGATAAACTATATATTTACCTTGTCTTTAGAGATTAATCAAAACCAAAATGGTTAGTATAATATCTGATGACCCCCCAAATGGATATTCCATTAGAGAAAAAACACTAATCATAATCTGTAAAATTAAACCATCAATACCCCAAAGTTAAATAAATAACATTCAATAATCAATTGTCCTTAAAATCCTTCAATATAATCCATACTAATATTGAAACTCAAAACTTATAAGAATGTAGTCTTCAACATTAAATTGTATCTCCAAATGAAATTAATTACTATTAAAGACACAAGCTTAAAAGTAATTAACCAAATAAGTTCCATAAACAACCCAAATCACTATAAATACACAATAAAAACATAGATAAAAATCCACCATTACTCCTCAAATGAAATCCCATACTATTCTATCTTCCATACAAAAAAGCAAACAACATAAAAAATAACATTTATCACTTAATTACCATATCATTTTCCTATACTAAGGGTCTTCATTTGATAAGACATAAGATCCCAAATCAAATTATTAATGATCAATAAAATAATTTAACTAAAAATAATAGTCACATTAACCAGGGTCTTCACATAGTCTAGTGGGAGGAGATAAATCCTAATCGCAATTTGGTTGTGGGTTTGATTCCCACAGCTTCGTCCGACGCGACGGGTTGTCACACGGTCTTCGTGTTGTCCTTCTTCAAAAACTATCTTTTATAACATTACCAAAATGAGATAAATTCATCAAAATAACCATAACATAATTTAACCACAAATCTTTTCTCATACCTTGAATTTTCATCCTAAATTATAATAACTTATAATTTCCTCAAACCCAACAATCATATAAAATCTAATGGTTATTTGTAACTATATTCACATGAGAAAATATAATTCTTCCTCAAATATCATTCTCACATGGAAAACTGCATGGTTAAAAATACAAGAGAAAATTATTCCAAATTAAACCCATCAACAAGGAGCACTAATACTTTTTAAACATTTATCCAACTATTTATTTCCACATATCTTCTTCTTTGACCAAGAAAATATCCTATAGAATAGGGAATTCACTCGAGTAATGGCCAGGTCCCCTACATTTATGGCAAATGATTGTAAATGGACTCTTGGGACCATTTTTATCTTCTTCCATAGTACTCTTCATTTTTCTTTGTCAATTCTTCACTTTATGTCCTTCCTTCCCACACGTAAATCATTTATTTGTCCCATTGAGGCACTTTCCTGGGTGTCTCCTTCCACATTTCCTGCATGATAGAAATTGAGGATTCCTTTCTCCGTGGTGTCCACTGCTGGAGCTCTTATCATTCATCACCTTTCTCTTATTTGTTGAGTCTAGGAATTGGTTAATATATATTTTGTTGATCACATTTTTGGAAATTTGATTTGGCATAAAGACAGTATCTTTTACACCTATCAACATTCCATTTTTTGCTCATTGTCATCATCATTCCCACCTTGTACATCATTCACAAAGTCACTGTGGATTCCATGGAATCCATCCATTGACTAAAACCAGAAAGCATTGTGTGAGTAACAGTTGTCATAAAATCATTTAGAGATTAACATACCACCATATTCTCAATTTGAAACACATTAGGATTAACCAAGGTCATTTACTTTCATCTTATATATTTAATGCTTTAAATCCGTTAGTAAAGAAAATGTATATTATCCTAATAATATCCCCCGGGAGTTTCGTAACCAAGAGTGCAGCAAGGCCCGTTGTTGTGCACCAGTTGTCGTTCGAGTCTAGCTCAAAGCAGTGTTTTCGGGTTTTACCCCTAGGTACATCTCTGCCAAAGCTGCCTCAACCTACTCATATCTAGACAGGGATATATTTTCGAAAAATGCACAAAACCTCTACAATACCAAAATTCTAGGAGGTTCTTCTAAAATAATCCTCAAAGTTCTTCTTAGGTCTACGTGCTCTAATCAGAGTTTATCTAAATCTAGCTTCCATGGTTTGTAATAAACTTCCACTAATACCAAATGTAACGCCCCGAACCTAGATACCCAAATTCGGTGCATTATTACATAACATTGGCATGATCACAATGGATCATGTCTTGAAAGAACGATTAGTTTAGTAGTCTTGGAAACACTAGATATATTCATAAGGCTTACATTACATCATAAGGTAAAAAAACTACAACAAAATCTTGTATTCATATCCCCTCATACTATCCATGCAGGTCATTCATAAATTACTACTTCACATCCTGGGAAAAATAAAACATTGAAAGAGGTGAGCTCAGATGCTCAGTAAGTATAAAAATATGGCAGAATATTTCATAGATAAGTATAAACACATAAAGGAAATGTATAACTAAATCAAAAGGATTTTAAAATTGAACATAATCATAATATGGCAATGATAAAATGAAATAATGCCATTTACATATTCATATGGATATTTGTTAAGTCCACTAGGCTGAATACCCTGAGAGGGGGGGGGGTGAATCAGGGTATGACCAATTAAAACTTAAAGCCCGTTCTGATCTTGTTTTGATGTTAAGAAAAACACTCTTCTCTCTCTTTCCTGCTACACAATATAAATAGAAAGTAAAACAAGCGTAGGACACATCAATTTTACTTGGTTCACCGCTAAGGGCTACGTCCAAGGAGCATACGCCGACAGGTTGCCGGACGTACCAAATTCCACTAGACTTCATTAGCTGTGGATTACAATGTTCGGGCTAGATCACTTCTATGCCCAGGCTCACTGCCTGTACAAGGTTTAGGGTCAGCTCACTGCTTTCCCAAGGGTCACTCCCTGTTTCTCTCTCTCTGGCTCACTGCCGGTGGAGAGGATCAACTTCTTCCTCTTCCTAAGCTCACTGCTCTTTGAAGGGATTCACTCACAGTTTATAGACCTGTAGGTCTCTTCATTTTCATGAATTAATGCATCTTTTTCTGTATGTAGATGCTCTGTTTAAGTTCAACTTTCACCCGTAGATGAATACCCCTTTGCCCACTGGGCAAACAACCTTTGGAAAGACCTTCGCAAAGCACCCTACAATGCGAGGCTCCCAATTTCGCGAAGCTCAAACAAGCCTTCGCAAAGCTCCTGCCTTTTCGTGAAGCTCTCTCTCAATGCTCTCTCGCGAAGCTCTCTCGCGAAGCTCAACTCGTTTCAAAGAAACTTCTCTCGCGAAGCTCACTGAGCCAACGTGGAGCACACAACTGTCGCGGAGCTAGAATAGCCGCCACGAAGCTCCCCTTTCACGAAGCACAACTGCCTTCGCGAACTACCTTTGCGAACTGAGAGCAATGGATTTTCTCTGAAAATTCTCTCTCTGCATCGCTCGAAGGGGTCGGCCTCTATTTATAGGCGTTTCCACCGACCCTCGTCCCTTCCACGCGAAGTCAACGCCACATCATCTCAACTCGCGAAGCTCCAAAGTTTCAGCCGGAATTCTGTCCAAATCGCGAAGCTCCACGGCAATTTTCCATTCGCGGAGCTTGACGTAGTCGCGAAGAATCACCGTCAACTTACCTTCGCAGCTCGCGTCTTCGGCGCAAAGCTCTCTCGCAAAGCCCTTCTCCGCCGTGATGCGCTTCAGCCTCTGCCGTTCGCGAAGCTTGACGTAATCGCGAAGATTCACCGCCTCCATTCTTCTGGTCTTCGCGATTTCCAAACCATGCATCCTAGCTTCGCGAAATTCATGCCTTTGCCATATTAAATTATGCTCTTCATGGAAATCCTCTTTTCGCGATGCTCACCAAACTCCAAATTTTGGACCCCAAAAATTTGGCAAACACTGGGAAACGGCGCCACCTTGTACTGCTCTTTTGTACCACCTCCAGATTGTCCTTTCCATTGTCATAGTTCTTTGTCAACATGTAATTTCAACAACTTCTCGGGAACTCGACAATTATCCATGGAATCCTGCTTTGTCAACAAACACAATCAACCCAAAAATGCTGCAATGTTACATTGAGAGATTTTTTCGCAACAAAATTCTACTAGTCGAACAATCACATGCAATATCAATAACCACTTTCATAATGATGGAATGCATAATGCCAGACTATCATAACCACATAGCCAAGGCCTCGTGCCAAGACTAAAAATAATATTTTGCCAAGGCTTTGTGCCAAGACACTAGTTTGTCTCATTAGACCTACCGATGCATCAAGGAGCTATAACGGGCTCCACCCGTCACATACTAAGTCCAATGCATTCCTCATATGAAAAGATTGAAATATAACATAAACATTCATATTAAAACTTGCATACGAAATGTGAATACATGATCCATAAACCATGAATGGTATAAAAATATCACATCCACAGTCAAACATAACTCATTCGATACAATATAGAAGATTGTATTGTATCATATTAACCTCAATCGAGAATAATGAAGGATATTGACATAGATAAAAATAATCATCAAAACTATTAGAGAGAAATATCCCCTTTTCTTGAAATCATTTAAAAGTCACACTATTTTCCAAGAAGCCTTCTAAAATAGATTTTTGAATCAAAGTGTGTCATACCACATTGGAACTTTTAAAATTAGTTTTAATTTTAAAACATTAATTTCCATATAAATAAATCCTTAAAAATAATTTTAAAACATGGACATTAATGAGAAAGATTTAGAATAATAAATCATTAAAACATTTAAAATGATATTTTACTTAGAGTTCTCAACTAAAAGAGAGACACATGAATATAAATAATTGACGCAATCAATACTTAATAATATCATGAGAATAAAGGTATTCATGATATACTATATCAATGTTCGTTATATACACCACATAAAAGTGATTTGGTGTATAACAACAAACAAGTCTCATTGGAATGTAAATTGAGATTAATTATCTTATATAGACCATATCCTTAGGTTAAGGATAAATCAACAACAGAATTATCAAGTTCATAACGATCACTTGAGAATTTATAAATGGAGTGATTATGTGTATCAAAAGTATATCCATATAAAGGGGAGTGGAATTTATGACATAATCAAATGAATAGTGATTCTACACATAATCTTGGAGTAAAATAATCAATGAAGTATGCGTAAAGCCAAATGGGTGGAAATTGAAATTTCAAATTTCCTTATCGATTAGGTAACTTACGAAACATACACCCATGAAAGAAGGATCATAAAATGATGATGCAAACACACATAAATTAAAATATATTACACAATGAATACAATTATGGGTTGTACACATATAGCACATGCAATAAATAAGTGGTGAACAATGGAAATCTCACTGAATTAAAAGTGAGATAAGAAACCCCTTACTTTGTACTTTTCCCTTGGTCGACGGTAGGTTAACTTCCTATATAATGGTGAAATAATTTTTATTTAATTATACAAGAATAATTTACATTAATATGATATCATATATGATCTTTTAACATTCATTTGTCAATAATATCTTAGTATTATCGTCATTTCATGTGTTAACTTACTCGTTTTCCTTTATATTCTTCGTTACGTAAGTTGTGTTTGTTATGGATAGGTTGTATCTTATTCATATCCATAATTATATCAAGTCCTTAAACATTATTTTTAAATAATCAAATGATAATTATACTTGAATGGATACGATGGAGAATGAATCTCATCGCTTTCATGGAGACGGTAGTCCGTACGTACGCACGAGCGACAATATCATTCTTTTGATGTTATAATAATATATAATTGGATGGTATATCATATATAAAGAATAATTATAATTTTATATTTATTATTTACATGAATTACACATCATTATTATACCAATCCAAATAATAATTTATCGAATGACAATTACACCACGACATGGAGACGGTAAGTCGTACGTACACACGTATGGTGACATGTCGTTCAAAGGATGGATAGAATACTGAATATGGTTGTACCATATATATAATAATATTATGGTATATTGGAGATACTGGATTAATTATTTTATAATGGGAATAACAAAAAAGAATATGTTGTTGAATAAATGAATTTGAAAAAGGGTGGTAAAAACATTACCTCTTTTTCGGGTTATTCTTTTTGATTTGATAAAAAGGGCTCCATAGGTTGGCTTTATGATCAAACTAAGGACTCTAGGTTGTAGTAAGGGATGTGGAGAGAATATTTGGTCAGGGATTGGACGATCCAGAAGGATTTGAAGGTGTGAAGTAATGAGAAAGGGGAGTTCCCGTTTATAAGAGGGGTGAGATGCACCTTTGGAAAAGCTAGAAATATTATTTTATAATAAATTCATATTCAATTTATAATGACTCCAAAGTATATTATTTAAAGGTTAAGGTGGGTATCAGTCGAAAAACAATCATCCAATATAATTTATACAGGTTTTTTTCATTATATTAACCTTATCTTTAAGTATTAACTCTTAGTTAATTAGTTTCACTTTTACAATGTCTCTTTGTAATTTGTTTATTATATGGTTAATAAACATGCAATACACATCCAAGAGACACCCAAGTTGTCCATTAATGATACACCTATCATGATATAAGTATCTTGGACGATCCATAGATTTTTAGGAATTTAATATCAATTAATAATATAATATTATTTTTAAAAACTCTTTTATGTCAATTTTGACACTATTCAATAATTGATTTTTGTGAAACTCATAACAGAATGATTACTTAGAAAAAAGTCAATTAAATAAATCCTAATATGTCATATTAACCAAGAAAATTAGTTTAATTAAATAAAAGTCTATCAATTAATTTAATTTTTCACTATTATGGTAATTACTGCATCATCATTGTATCATAAATAAATTAAATTATTAAATGTCTAAAAATTATAAATAAAATATCATTATGTAGGAAATATTTTTATCTTTCTAATTAATATTTTTAATCTAATTTATCTTATGTGTAACCCTATATTAAAATGTTTTAATAAATAAACATTGACTTTAACTCTTCTAACTCTTGTTTCAATTAAACAATAATAAATGTCCTAATCTAATCGAAGTGGACCTAAATGATAATATATTATTCCTATAGTTTATTTTGGTCGAGATACACTTGTCCAATAGAAATAGGACATGTGTTAGGGTAATATTAATATCATTTTTACCCTTAATTACCTTATTTACTTTTAACCATGGTAAATAAAAGTAAAAAGTTACTATTCATCAAAAATTATTTTCATCTCAATGAACCAAATTTTAATCCTTTATATTAACCATGTCTCTCGGATTTTAGAAATTCCACTCACAGAAGCATTAAAATTAAGTTTTATGAAAACTTCAGTTTTTTTAACAACCACTTAGTGGTTTAACTATTCTTCAAAAATGAAAGTTTCTAAAAAAAATACCAACAATTAGGCCTAAGATATATTTGATATTATGAATTCAAAAATGATGGTTATTTTACCAAATTCAAAACATATTAGTTGCATTAATTAATTTAAAAATTAAATCTCGTCGTCAAAACAAATAGCGTGTTTTTAAGTGATAATAACTATCAAAAGATTGACAATTGTTTATGTCTGGTTTAAATGTTAAAACTCATCCAATGACCAACATTGTATTAAATGGAAAAAATATATTATAAATATACTTTACAACCACTCAAATTAATAATTTAACACTATTAATTATTTCGATTAAAAAATTTGTTTTTAATTAAAATTTAATAATTTTCAGTATTTATCAAAATATGAAAGTTATCCGAAAAGTACCAAATGTTCACCGTAAGATAATTATGATATTAAAAATCGAAAACTGAAGTCCATTTCGAAAGATAAAATTTATAAAATTGCAAAAATTAGGTATTACTATTCATAACGGCTAGTTTTATTGGTTGTGGTGTGTTAGAATCTCGAAGTTGCATACAATGCACGTCATTGCATTATTCAAAGGGAAACGTACCGTGGAAGCTTGGGGTGTTAAATGAGAATTTTATCTTAAAAATAAAAATCTCTACAACAACAACAACAATAATTATTTCAATGAGAACTGTATATTTCAATAAAACTCTACAATGAACAATATTTCATTAATTTAAACCCAATATATGTACTAATATCTTTTTCTTGGATCTATAACAATAAAATAGATCTATAAATGATTATCAATATCTTTTATTCTCTATTTTCCTATATATTTTTATTTTTTCTCTTATCCATTAGTTTATTCATAGAATAATCTCAATGTTCATTTAATTTCTAAGAACCAAATCATAGAAAATGATTGATTTTTATGTTATTAGGATCCTAAAAATTCATTGTTTGGGTAATAAATATAAATTTTCCTTAAAATTCATCCATTTATATCAAGTTAACTTCTCTAAACATGAGCCATGACCTTCAAAAACTTAGGGGAATTGAAATTATCAAATTATAAAAATTTCACCAATTATAATGCGCAATTAAGGTCACTATTAAAAATTCATATTACTTCCATATATACAAAAATCAATTACTAGATATGTCCCAAAAATCATTAAATTAAGACATAATGATTCTCTAAAACACTTCTAATTAATTAATAATAGTATAATAAATAAAATTGAAGTGATTTACAATATTATATGGAAAATTTCATCAAATTTTTTGATCATATAATTCATTCATAATAAATATTTTTTAAATTTTTTTCATGAAACTGATTTCAAACACCCATCATAGGGTTACATTGTAAATATATTTATTATTCACCAAATGAGGGTATATTTCAGTATAATTTCATAAATATTACTATCAACAAATTCACCATTATTCGATTTCAATCACAAGCCCCAAATGTCATAGTGAAATATAATGTAATTATATCATGCTTCCTTTACATATTAAATACACATTATCCTAGGTGACCACAGTAGATATTTTTAAAAAAAATATATCATATCCAACACAATTATGATTTATTTTCCACTCTTGATGTTGTAAGTTTCCACTCACTAGTATATTATCTTTATCATTTTCCAACCATATGGTACAAGAGTCATGATATCATATTAACACATCATGATATCATGTTTATCACTTTATCTTGAGAAATAAATATATAAAAATATATGTGTAATTAAATAAATGATTCGTGATTTTTTTAGTCTTTTAATAAAATAGCTCCACACTTGTCTACACACCTCCTAAGAATATATAATTACTCAATTAAAAAATATACAATACTAAACATTTCTAAATACTTATATCAGTTATCCAAAAATATTATATATCATCAATTTAAATAAAATATTAAAATATTTTATGTTCCTCCATTTTGGATTCAATCATTTCTTAATTTATTTATTATGTAACAAAATACTAAATTCCATCCTAAATCGAGGAATCTACATATTAAGATCTTAGCTATTATCTTTACACGTTCTTTTAGTACCACCTTGAATAATAATATATTTTTTCTTATCTTTGATAACCTCCTCATGATGACAATATTATTATAGATAAATAACAATCCTTACACACAAACATGAAATCACATAACAGTGTGTTGAATTAATCTCCTTTAAATCACATTCCATCATATTTTATCAATGTTTATCTAACTTAAAAACATTAGTTAACTATCACCAAATAAAACTATTAACTGAAAAAAACATATCACATATGGTTATAGAAAATTTACAAATAACAAATCCTAACAATCATTTTATCATGATTGAATTATTTCATTTTTTGTATCATAATTTTACACTAAACAATTAGGATTGAAAAAATTTTCTGTAGTTACATTATTTTCAAATACAAACCAAAAATTACACTATGGTTTATTTAATACTAAAAAAACAAGTTTTGTTTAATAATATTAAATAAATTCATGAATTAAATACACATTATATAAATTTAGAGTCATAGAAAAATTTAGTTATTATTTATGTATAATAAATTTAGGTGTGTTTTATTTAATGGAATAAAAATCATGTATAATGTGAAAATTAGTGGAATAATGTTTTTTAATATTACTTAGCATTCATTTAAATTATTGAGTATGTTAATAATGTAAAAAATATATTCTATGATTGAATCAGTTATTATCAATTCTTTTTGGATTCATCCTCCAATTAAAATAAAAAAATGATATATGAGATAAAATAGTTCTCAATTATAATTATTGAACTTATATGTATCCCCTCACTAATTGTAAATCTATAGGTAATAAAGTTCAACTATTTTGTTTGTAGGATCTCCCTCATATGTGGCTGCATTCAAGATTTGAAGAATATATATTTAGGACTCTAGTTACCAAGAAATTAGCTATAATGATTGACCATTGAATCATGAGATGAAGCATAGTGCAGGTTCATAAGTGAAATTCCAAGATGATGGTGTTACCCAAATTACAAATACACATTCCTATTAATCTATAAGGAGGATGAATATGGGTAGTTCAAAACCTATATCCTAAAAAACAGATAAATATTTAATCCATGTAATGGAGGTCAAAATAAAATTTGAATAACTGATTGAGGAACTTCAAAACATAGATATCATGGTGTGAAAACTAGTAGGATCTAGTATAGAAAAGAAACATGTTTGGGATATAGACATAAAGAAATGTCTAGAAAAGGATGAATTTGAGGTATTGGACAACATTTTCATCACATAGGATGATCCATGAGTATATTGACCTTTTCAATTTTCAATATTATATAAATATTAAATTCAGGTTATAGAATATCTATGTTAATGAATTAGTAAATGAAAAAATGGTTTTATTGACTCAAGAGAATTTCTAATGAATATAGAGAAGATAACCATAAGGATTATTCAAACATACCCAATCTAATTAATATGAGATCAATAGAAAAATATATATCCCCAATTAACATGTATGTAAAACTAGTAATATTTCCAAGGAGTCCGTGGATGCTAAATCACTAAAGTTGTATATATTACTAGATACAAGGGTGATAATGTTCAAAGGAAAGTGCTTACAAGAACATGCTGATAATGATTTATTTTACCCTGCTAACTTCTCTAAAACCATTAATTGATTCATTGAAATGTTTTTAAAGGGTTCTATATAAAAATTTAAAAAATTACTGAATACAAAGATTGATTTGTCAAAAGGAGAGTATATTAAATTTTTTAGATAATGTTTCCCTCATGGACTCAATGGTGTTTAAAAAAATGGTTTGAAATATTTATTGATGTTATTAATATGGAATTTGATTATGTAATTTTCTCCCATGACAAATACGTCATATTTGATGATTTCACATAATTTATGATTGAATACAATGTAAATATTCACTTTGTAGAAAAAATTATTACAACATCATCCTTTTCATGTTCGTTATATATAACTATAATGAAAAAGATATCTATTATACTTTATCATGTCAGTTATTATATATAATAAGTGAAAATGACATGTTTATCTCCATATCACATAGGTCATAATATAACTAACATGATAAAGGTTGGAATTTTTCATTATAATTTAGGTTACATAATAACTGACATGAAAAAGAAAAAATCCCTGTTTTTTCAAATTATTTTTTTAATAACTAACATGATGAAGAGGATATTTTACACTACATTGAAAATAAATGATGTGAAAATGAAATTTTCACTAATTTGACAAATTCATTTTTATATAAATGATGTTACAAACCATTAATTTTTTTTATGAATTATCAGTTTGAATCATTTCGGTGCTATTCAATCTAATGAAAGATGACATGATTCTCTCACATGTAATCCATAACACTTGATTCGTCAATCTAGTGGACTCCAATCATATATTTACATATTATAACATCCACATTATTTGTAAAAAAACTCATTATCGTGCATCCAATCTTCTTGACTCTATAAGTAATCCTAAAAAATAGATCTCTATTATTGTCGTTCAATGGCGTAGATTCTCGGACCCTCTAGTTTTTTATATAGTGGGATAAAATCTCACATTACCATAGTCATAAACCATTTGGTTTAATAATCCTCATAATTATTCTTTTTAATCTAGATCTATTCACCCCAAATCATGGATTACCATCTTCATATACAGTTGTTATACATTGATTTAAGTGAAATGGTTTGTGGGTATCATTATATTTTAATTTTCTATGTTAGATCATAAATTTATGCATTATAACTTAATGATCTAGTGATTATACTATATGAAAATGTGTTTTCATGGTATTGTTTCATAGATGCTTATAACAAATCACATCTTAAATTTTATACATTGAATCTCTAAATATTTATTATTTGGATGATGTTTTTTGAATCATTCATTATTTATATAAATAATTCCTTGTATATAGATAAATATAAATCAATGTTATGCGTGTATTAATGACTACGTAATATTAAAATGTAATATATACATACATTTTCATTTTCATACAATTCAATATACAATATCATATAAATGTTTAATATGTATATGAACAATATTCTAATGATCTAATGATATTCTTATCATCAAAACTATTATATTAAATATCCAGTCTCTATATTATGAGTTACTATCAATATAATGTTGAAATTTTTGGTGAATACATATATGAATTATAAATTGGTTCTATTACATATATTTGTTATATTTTGATATATATATGTTCGATTTTGACTCTGTTTGGACAAATTATCCAATTTGGTAAAAATGATAATTGAAATTGAAACAATTTCTATCCCTAGTCATATTTTTTGTCACAATAATATAAACTTGTATAGTATTATTAAAAATTATATATAAAAATTTTCTATTTTATATATTTATGTGATTACACATGTATCACATGGTATTCACATTAAAATCATTTTAATCCAAATAAATTTATATTTTTATTGTATCAATTGAAGAAAACATAAATATTTAAATTGTGTGTTGTTAGTGTGTTACATTCATGTAGAACATGTTCTCATATAAAAATTTTATGTAATATATTTTTCACAATTTACATAATACACTAGTCACAGATAAAAAATAATATTATTGTATTCATATATGTGTGTGTGTGTCTGTGTGTGTGTGCAATGGATTACAAATTCAACATTGTGTTGTATAAACTCTACTATAAGATTATATTATTTTATGAATCAATTATTCTTCTAATAATTCATTTTTTTTTCATGAAAAACTCATGTTAAAAAATTTGATAAAAAATTATCAAATAAAAATGGAAAATGCACACATGATATCAATTCTTTTCAATAATATTCAATTTCATGTTTAATCTAATTTCATTCATAATAAAATAAAAAATGAGAGAATGGTATAACAATATTTTATTTTTTAAATTACTTCCATGCATTGATTTTTATTATTTACCTATAATATTTAAAATTATCCTTCATTATTTCCATGAATTAATAATTATACTGTAATGACCTGAACCTAGTTACCCAGAGTTGGTGCATTATTACATAACATTGGCATGATCACAAAAGATCAAGTCTCGAAAGACTGATTAGTTTAGTAGCCTTGGAATCACTAGATACATTCATAAATTTTACATTACATCATAAAACGAAAACTACAACAACATAGTGTCCATAGTCCACACTCATATCCCCTCATACTATCCCTGAAGGTCATTCATAAAATACTTCTTCATATCCTTGGAAAAATAAAACATGAAATGAGGTGAGCTCAGATGCCAAGTAAGGATAACAATATAGTGGAAACTTTCATAAATAAACATAAACATTTAAGGAAATGTATAACTAAAAAAAGCCTTTTAAACATGAACTTTTACATAATATGGAAAAGATAAAATGAAATAGTTTCATTTACATATTCACATGGATATTCCACTAGTCGAATAATAAAATTCAATATCAATAACCACTTTCATAATGATGAAATGAATAATGCCAGACCATCATATACACATAGTCATGGCCTCATTCCAATACTACAAATAAGATTTTGTGAAGGCCTTGTGCAAAGACATTAGTTTGTCTCATGATACTAACCGATGCATCGAGGAGCTATAGAGGGCTCCACCCATCACTTACTAAGTCTAATTCATTCCTCATATGAAAATTTTGAATCATAACATAATCATTCGTATTGAAACTAGCATACAAAATGTAAAAACTTTATCCAAAAAACAATGAATGGTATAAAAATAACACATCCACAGTCAAACATAACTCATTCAATACAATATGGAAGATTTTATTGTAACAGATTGACCTCAATCAATAATAATGAAGGATTTTGACATAGATGAAAATAATCATCATAACTATTTGAGATAAATATCCTCTTTTTCTTGAAAACATTTAAAAGTCACACTATTTGTCAAGAAGACATTTAAAAATAGATTTTTGTATCAAACTATCCAATAACACTTTGAAACTTTTAAAAGGAATTTTTTTGAAAACATTAATTTCCATATAAATAAATCTTTAAAACCATTTTTAATACATGGACATTAATGGGAATGATTTAGAATAATAAATATTTAAAACATTTTAAAATGATATTTTAGTTAAAGTTCCTAACCAAAAGAGAGACACTTGAATACAAATAATTGATGTTATAAAAACATTATAATATTATGAGAATAAAGGTATTCATTATATACCATGTCAAAGTACATTATATAGAAAATATAAATGTGATTTGGTCTATAACAACAAATGAGTCTCAATGGAAAGTAAATTGAGATGAAATCTCCAATAAAGTTTGTATCCTTAAGTTAAGGATAAATAAACGACATAATTATGTGTGAAAAATATAAATACACTCAATACGATTGGAAATTCAGTGTAAAACAATCAAAGGGCATTCACACATATTCTTGTAAAAACAACACCAATGAATTGGATGTTTAACTCAACAAATGGAGATTGAGTAAAAAGTACGCTTATCATGTTCATACCGATGACTTGAGAATTTATCAATACAGTGATTATATGTATCAAAAGTATATCCACAGAAAGGGGTGTGGAAATTATGAAATAATCAAATTAATTTTGATTCTACACATAATCTTTGAGTAAAATAATCAAGGAAGTATGAGTAAAGCCTAATGGGTGGAAATTGAAATTTATAATTCCCTTATTTATTTGGTAACATACGAAACATAAAACCATGAAAGAAGGATCATAAAATGATGAGGTAATTATACATGAATTAAAATAAATTATACAATTAATACAATCATGGGAAGTACACACACCACATGCAATAAATAAGTTCTAAACAACAGAAATCTCATAGAATTAAACGTGATATAAGAAACCCATTAATTTTACTTTTTCCTCAGTCTAGGGTAGGTAAAAATCCTATATAATGGTGAAATAATTTTTTATTTAATTATACAAGAATTATATACATTAATATTATATCATATATGATCTTTTAACATTGCATTGTTAAAAAATCTAAGTATTATAGTCATTTCGTCTGTTAACTTACTCGTTTTTATATGTTTTATTACATAAGTCATGTTTGTTATGGATAGGTTGTATGCTATTCATATACATAATTATATCAAGTCCTAAAAAAATATTTGTAATCATAAAATCAGAATTATACTTGTATGGATACGATGGGGAATGAATCTCATCGCGTTCTTGGAGATGGTAGTCCGTACGTATGCACAAGAGATAATATCAATATTTTGATATTAAAATGATATATAAATGGATGTTATATCATATATAAATAATCAATATTATGTTATAATTATTATTTACATGAATTACAAATCATTAAAATACCCATCCAAATAATAATTTATTGAATAACAATTACACCATGACGTGGAGACGGTAGGTCATACGTACACATGTATGGTGACATGTCATTCAAAGGATGAATAGAATAATGAATATGGTTGTACCATATTTATAATAACATAAAATTATATAAAAGATACTGGATTTATTATTTTAGAATTGAAATAACAAAGAACGAAGATGTTTAAGATGAAAGGAACATAAAAGAGGGTGGTGAAAATATTATCTCTTTTTCAGGTTCTTCCTTTTGATTTGATCAGAATTGCTCCTTATGTTGGATTTATGAAAAAACTAAGGCAACTAGGTTGATTTTATGGAAGTTTAGAGAATATTTGGGTAGGGCATGGCTGAGTAAACATGATTAGAAGGTGTGAATTTGTGAGAAGGTTGAGTACCCTTTTATAAGAGGGGTGAGGGGCACCTTTGGAAAAGCTAGAAATATTATTTTATAATAAATTGATATTCAGATTATAAGGGAACAAAAGTTGATTATTTAATGTTTAAGGTGGGTATGGGTCGCAATCCTATTAACCAATATATTTTAGACAGTTTTAGATCACTATATTAACCATATCATTTATATTTAACTCTTAGTTAAATAGTTTAACATTTACCAAGTATCTATGTATTTTTATATTATATAGTTAATAAACTAACTATATACCTTCCATAGACCCCCAAGTGGTCCATTAATGATACACATATAATTATATAATTCCATTTTTTTATCTTTATTTTTTTAGGAATACAATATCAATTAATAATATAATATTTGTTTTAAAAACTCTTTTATGTCAATTTTGACACTATTGGGTATTTTGTTTTAGATAATTTCATAACAGAATTAATAATTTTAAAAAATTTATATAACCAATCCTAATATGTCATATTGAACTATAAAATTAGTTTAATTCATAAAAAGTCTCAAATTACATTTATTTTATTATTTATAATATCAATTATTTTAATATTTAATTAATTATTTAATTACTACATCCACATTGCGTCATAAATAAATTAAATTATATAATTTCTCAAAATTATAAATAAAATTCAATTATGTAGGAACGCTTTTTAGCTTTATAATTAATATTTATAATGTAATTTATTGTATTTATAACCATATATTTAAAATGTTTTAGTTATTAAACATTGATTTTATCTCTTTTAAATCTTATTTGAATTAAATAATAATAAATGTCCTAATCTAAACCCAGTGGACCTAAATGTTAATATTTTATTCCTTAGGTTGTTTTTAGTCGAGATACACTTGTCCAATAGAATTAGGAGATGTGTTAGGATAATATTAATATCATTTTTACCCTTAATTGCCCTATTTACTTTTAACTGTGGTAAATAAAAGTAAAAAGTTACAATTCACCAAAAATTATTTTCATCTCATTGAACCACATTTTACTCCCTGTATTAACAATGTATCCTTGATTTTAGAAATTCCACTCACAGAAGTGGTAAAATTATGTTTTATGTGAATTTTCAAATTCTCCTAGGAGGTGGGTAAAAGACGGTGAAAAGTTCAATAAAATTGTTATATATCTAAAATTATTCTAAACTAACTGCAATGAATTACATTGAACATATATAGGTATTATGTATCTATTGTGATCTTAATTAAAATTAAATATAATAAATAATTATGTAAATAAAAATTAGGTTTTAAACTATATTTAAGTGTTTTTTCACTATTCATAAAAAATTAAATGTTTTCAGAAAAAGAACAAAAATACACCCTAAGATAATTTCGATATTACGAATCCAAAAATAATGTCCATTTGGAATGATAACATTTATAAAATTTCAATAAGTGGGTACTACTTTTCATATCGGCAAGTTTGATTGGTTGTGGTGTGTGTTGGAACATGAAGTTGCGTACAACACACGCTACTGTATTATTCAAAGAGAAGCGTATAGTGGAAGCATGAGATGTTACATTCTCCCCTCCATCAAATAATTTCATCGTCGAAATTTTTAAAATTGGGCTTGGGAATATAATAAAAATTCCCACATCGGAAAAAGATTCAATAAAACTATCACCTTAAAATAAAGAAAGAGAAGTACAAAGGTCACCAAAGATAACTCATACTATGATTCCATGTAGGAAAACATGAATATGGAAGATAAAAAATGTGCCATGTTATGATGGAGTGGGATATAAAACATGATCAAGAGAAAGTTAAAAATAAGAAAGCCACAAACATGTGATGGAAAAAATGGTCATTAGTTTCCCTGAAGTAAATGTATACGGACAAAAAATTTTAAGTCACATTACATATATATAAGGAATTCATTAACTAGATTGACTATGAAAATAAAGAGATATACTTAATTTTTTAAGTATAGTTTCATTATTTAATAAATTTACACCAATAACTCATTTTTTTAAACGATGAGTATTCAAGAAGACTTGGTCACACTAGAAGAGCTATAATAAACTTCTATCGAATCACTTGATCCACGAAGGATAAACTATATATTTACCTTGTCTTTAGAGATTAGCCAAAACCAAAATGGTTATTTCAAGTTCTGATGATCCCCCAAAAGGATATTCCTTTAGAGAGATAAAAACTAACCTTAATTTCTAAAATTAATCCAACAATACCCCAAAGTTAAATAAATACCATTCAATAAATAGTTTTCCTTAAAATCCTTCAATATAATCCAAACTAATATTGAATCCCAAAACATAGATGAATTTTTTGATTTAGTCTTCCACGTTAAATTGTATCTCTGAATGGCATCAAATACTCGTAAAGTCACATACTTAAAAGTAATTAACCTAATAACATATTCTATATTATAGATGAATAATTTCCATAAATAACCCAAATCACTATAAATCCACAATAAAAACGTAGATAAAAATCCACCATCACTCCTCAAATGATATTCCATAGTATTCTAGTATCCTTGGGGATATAGTGTTACCTTCAAAGTGAACATATTCCAAAATAACTTTTATCACTTAATCTCTAAATCATTTTCTTATACTAAGGATATTCATTTGATAAGACATAAGAACCCAAATCAAATTATTATTGATCAATAAAATCATTTAACTAAAAATAATTAGTCACAATAACCAGGGAATTCACGTATTCTAGTGGTAGGAAATAAATCCCAATCGCACTTTGGTTGTGGGTTTGATTCCCACAGTTTTGTCCGATGCGACGGGTTGTCACACAGTCTGTGTGTTGTCCTTTTTCAAAAACTATATTTCATAACATTACCAAAATTAGATAAATTCCACAAAATAACAATAAAATAAATTTATCCAGAAATGTTATCTCATTCATTTAATTTTCATCCCAAAATATAATAACTTGTAATTTCCTCAATCCTAATGATAATATAATACCAAATGGTTACTAATAACTATATCCACAAGGGAAATGATAATTCTTCCTCAAATATCATTCACACATGGAAAACTGTGGGGTTACAAATACAGAAGAAAATTATTCCAAAGTAATCTCATCAACAAGGAGCACTAATTCTTTTAAACTTTTCTCCATCCATTTATTTCCACACAACTTCTTATTTTACCAAGAAAATATCCTATAGAATAGTGAATTATCTCGGGTAATGGATAGGTCCCCTACATTTACGACAAATGACTGTAAATGGATTTCTGGGACCATTTTTATTTTCTTCCATAGTACTCTTCATTTTTCCTCATCAATTCTTCACATTATGTCCTTCTTTCCAGCACGTAAGGAATTTCTTTGTTCCTTTGAGACACTTTATAGGGTGTCTCCTTCCACAATTCCTGCAATATGGAAATTTTCGATTATTTTCTCCATGGTCTCCATTGCTGGAGCTCTAATCATTCACCCCCTTTCTCTTCATTGTTGAGTTCGGGAGTTGGTTAATATATATGTTATTGATCATATTTTTGGAAAACTGATTTGGCATGAACATGATATCCTTTACGCCAATAAACATTCAATTTTGTTGCACATTTCTACCACTGTTCCCACCTTGTACATCATTCTCAATGTAACTATGACTTCCTTGGACTCCAGCCATTGACTAAAACAAGAAAGAATGGTGTAATTAACAGTAGTCATAAAATCATTTAGAGAATATCAAAAAACCATATTATCAATTTGAAACACCTTAGTATTAACCAAGCTCATTTATTCTCATATTATATAAAAATACTTCAAATTGAAATTGTAATGAAAATGTAAATTATCCTAAGCATATCCCCCGGGAGTTTCGTAACCAAGAGTTCCGCAAGTCCCGTTGTGGTGCACCAGTTCCCATTCGAGTCTAGATTAAAGAGTTGTTTTCAGGTTTTACCCCTATGTACATCTGTGCTAGAGCCACCTCTACCTGCTTGAATCTATACAAGGATGTATTTCGTGGAAAACACACAAAGTCTACACAAATTCCAATATTCAAGGAGGTTCTTCTATACTAATCCTCCATGTTTATCTTAGTGATATATGCTCTAACCAGAGTTTATCTAAATCTAGTTTCCATGGTTTGTACTAAACTTTCTCTGATACCAACTGTAATGCCCCGATCCCAGTTACCAAGAGTCGGTGCATTATAACATAACATAGTCATGATCATATATGATCAAGTATCTATAGACAGATTAATTTAGTAGCCTTGGAATCACTAGATACATTCATAAAGATTAAATTACATCATAAATTAAAAACTACAACAAAATAGTCTCCATAGTCCACACAAATATCCCCTCATACTATCCTTCCAGGTCATTCATAAGATACATCCTCACATACTGGAAAAAAAACATAGAAAGAGGTGAGATCTGATGCCCATTAAGGATAAAAATATAGAGGAAACATTCATAAATAAACATAAAATTTAAGGCAATGAAAAAATATAAAAAAATACTTTTAAACTTGAGCTTCACCATAATATGGAAAAGATAAAATGAAATAATGACATTTAATTATTCACGTGGATATTCTACTAGTAAATTAATCACATCTAATATCAACAACCACATTCATAATGATGGAATGCATAATTTCAGGACTATCATAACCATATAGTCAAGGCCTCATTCCAAGACTACAAATAAGATTTTTTCAAGGCCTTGTGCCAAGACACTATTTTGTATAATGATACCTACCGATGCATCAACGAGCCAAAGCGGGCTCCACCCGTCACTTACTAAGTCCAATTTATTCCTCATAAGAAAATTTTTAGATATAACATAAACATTCGTATTGAAACTAGCATACGAAATGTCAATACTTTATCCACAAACCATGAATGGTATAAAAATAACACATCTATAGTCAAACATAACTCATTCAATACAATATGGAATATTTTATTGTAACATATTAACCCCAATCAATAATAATGAAGGATATTGACATAGATAAAATAATCATCAAAACTATCTGAGATAAATATCCCCTTATTCATGAAAACATTTAAAAGTCATACTATTTGTCTAGAAGCCATTTAAAAATAGATTTTTTAATTTTAGTGTCCCATTCCACATTGAAAATTATAGAAGTAATTTTGATTTGAAAATAATAATTTCCATTTAAATAAATATTTAAAACCATATTTAAAACATGGACATTAATGAAAAAGATTTAGAATAATAAATCTATAAAACATTTTAAAATGACATTTTAGTTAGAGTTCCTAAACAAATGAGAGACACAAGAATACAAATAATTGAGGTAATAAAAACAGTATAATATCATGAGAATAGAGGTATTCATGATATACTATGTCAAAGTACATTATTATCACCATATAAAAGTGATTTGGTGTATAACAAAAAAGTAGTCTCAATGGAATTAAATTGAGATGAAATATCTCTTAAAGTATGTATCCTTAGGTTAAGGATAAATCAACAAAATAATTATGTGTGAAAAATATAAATACACTCAATAAGAATGGATATTCAGTGTAAAACAATCAAAGGACACTCACACATATTTTGGTAAAAATAACAACAATGAATTGGATGTTTAACTCAACAAATGGAGATTGAGTAATAAGTACTCTTATCAAGTTCATACCGATTACATGAGAATTTATTAATGGAGTGATTATGTGTATAAAAATTATATCCACAGAATAGGGAGTGGAAATTATGACATAATCAAATTTATAGTGATTCCACACAAAATATTGGAGTAAAATAATCAATGAAGTATACGTAAAGCCGAATGAGTGGAAATTCAAAATTCAAATTCCTTTATTTATTTGGTAACTTACTAAACATACAACCATGAAATAAGGATCATACAATGATGACGTAAATATCAACGAATTAAATTATATTACCCAATGAATACAAACATGGGAAGTACACACACCACATGAAAGAAATAAGTGGCGATCAATGGAAATCTCATAGAATTAAAAGTGACATAAGAAAACCATTAAATTGTACCTTTTCCTTGGTTGAGGCTAGGTTAGGCACCTTTATAATGGTGAAATAATTTTTATTTAATTATACAAGAATATAATACATTAATATGATATGATATATGATCTTTACCATTTCTTTGTTAATAATATCTTAGTATTATCGTCGTTTTGGGTGTTTACATACTCATTTTCTTTTATATGTTTTGTTATATAAGTCGTGTTTGTTATGTATATGTTGTATCATATTAATATATAGAATAATATCAAGTCCTTAAAATTTTTTTGTAACCATAAGATGATAATTAGACTTGTCTGGATATGATGGGGAATGAATCTCATCGCGTTCGTGGAGACGGTAGTCCGTACGTACGCACAAGTGATAATATCATTCTTTTGATATTAAAATCATATATAATTGGATGTTATATTTTATATACAGAATCATAATCATTTCATACTTATTATTTACATGAATTACACATCATAATTATAACCATCCAAATAATAATGTATTGAATAACAATTATACCCTGACATTGAGACGGTAGGTCGTACGTACACACGTATGGTGACATGTCATTCAAAGGATGGATAGAATACTGAATATGGTTGTACAATATTTATAATAAAATCATGGTAAATAAAAGATACTGGAGTTATTATTTTATTTTTGAAATAAAAAAGAAATAAGAAGTTGAAGAAGAAAGGAACTTGAAAGGGGGTGGTGAAAACATTACTTCTTCTTCGGGTTATTCCTTTTGATTTGATCAAAAGGGCTCCTTAAGTTGGATTTATGATCAAACTAAGGCCTCTAGTTTAATTTTAGGTAAGTTGAGATAATATTTGTTGAGGGTTTCGCCGAGCCAAAAGGCTTTGATGTTGTGAATTATTCAGAAGGTGGAGTACCCTTTTATAAGATGGGTGAGGGGCACCTTTGGAAAATCTATAATTATTATTTTATAATAAATTCATATTCAGTTTATAATGAATCCAAAGTGGAATATTTATAGTTTAAGGTGGTGAGGGGTTGCAATAATTTCATCAAATTGATTTTAGACAGGTTTGGGTCACTATATTAACCATATCATTTATATTTAACTCTTAGTTAAATAGTTTGACATTAACCAAGTATCATTGTATTTTTATATTATATAGTTAATAAACATACTATATACCTCCAAAAGACCTCCAAGTTTTCAATTAATGATAAAAATATCATTATATAAGCCCTTTGTTCGAACATTACATTTTTAGGAATAGATTATAATTTAATAATATAATATTTGTTTTAAAAACTCTTTTATGTCAATTTGGCCACTATTGGATATTTTGTTTTTGAGATTTTCATAACAGCATTATTACTTCAATGAAAAATTATATAACCAATCCAAAAATGTCATATTAACCTAAAAAATTATTGGAATTCATAAAAAGTCTCAAATTACATTTATTTTGATATTTATAATATCAATTATTTTAACATCTCATTAATTAGTTAATTACAGCATCACCATTGTGTCATAAATAAAATAACTTATTTAATGTCTAAAAATTATAAATAAAATACCATTATATAGGAAATCTATTTATCTTTCTAACGAATGTTTATAATCAAATATATATTATGTATAACCCTATATTAAAATTTGGTTTAGTTATTAAACATTGATTTTATCTTTTTTAACTCTTCTTTGAATTAAATAATAATAAATGCCCTAATCTAATCCGTGTGGACCTAAATGACAATATTTTATTCATAATGTTGTTTTGGTTATATATACACTTTTCCAATTGAATTAGGGCATGTGTTAGGGTAATATTAATATCATTTTTACCCTTAATTACACTATTTACTTTTAACCATTGTAAATAAAAGAAAAAAGTTACTATTCACAAAAATTATTTTTATCTCATTAAACCATATTTTAACCCTTGATATTAATATTATCTCTCGGATTATCAAAATTCCACTCACAGAAGTGGTAAAATTAGGTTTTATGTGAATTATTCAAATTCTCTTATGAGGTGGGTAAAAGACGGTTGAAATTTCTAAAAATTTTAATATATCTAAAATTATTCTAAACTAACTCCAATGATTTACATTTAACTTATATAGTTATTATGTATCTATTTTTACCTTAATTAAATTTAAATAATATAAATAATTATTTAAATAAAATTTCTGTTTGAAACTATAACTCAGTGTTTTTTCACTATTCATCAAAAATTGAATGTTTTCAGAAAAATACCAGAAATTCACCCTAAGCTAATTTCAATATTCCGAATACAAAAATAAAGTCTATTTTGGAAGATAAAATTTATAAATTTTCATAAAGTTGTATTACTATTTATAACCGGTAGTTTGATTGGTTGTGGGGTGTGTTGGAACTCGAAGTTGCGTACAACACACACTACTGTATTGTTCAAAGAGAAGCGGACCGTGGAAGATGGGGTGCTACACATACCACTTGGAAACCTTTAAAAGTAATTTTGATTTGAAAACTTTAATGTCCACATAAAAATATCCTTAAAACAATTTTTAAAATAGGGACACTAAAGAGAATGATTTAGAATAATAAATCTTTAAAATAATTTAAAATGATATTTTAGTTAGAGTTCCTAACTAAAAGAGATACACTTGAATAAAAATAATTGTGGTAATAAAAAATTTATAATAAAATGAAAATAAATGTATTCATGATATACTATGTCCAAGTACATTATATACACCATATAAAAGTGATTTGGTGTATAACCACAAAGGAGTCACAATGGAATGTAAATTGAGTTGAAATCACTCATAAATGTCATATCCTTAGGTTAAGGATAAATCAACGACATAATTATGTGTGAAAAATATAAATATAATAAATATTATTAGATATTCAGTGTAAAACAATCAAAGTACAATCACACATATTCTTATAAAAACAACACCAATGAATTGGATGTTTAACTCAACAAATGGAGATTGAGTGAAATGTATATGTATCAAGTTCATACCAATGACTTGAGAATTTATAAATGGAGTGATTATTTATTATAAAAATTATATCAACATGATGGGGAGGGTAAATTATGACATAATCAAATGAATAGTGATTTCACACATAATTATGGAGTAAAATAATCAATGAAGTATGCATACAGCCGAATGAGTGGAAATTGAAATTTGAAATTCCCTTATTGATTTGGTAACATATAAAACATACACACATGAAATAAGGATCATAAAATTATGAAGTAAATATACATAAATTAAATTATATTACACAATTAATACAAACATGGGCAGTACACACACTACATGCAATAAATAAGTGGTGAACAATGGAAATCTCACAGAATTAAAAGTGATATAAGAAACCCCTTACTTTGTAATTTTTCCTTGTTCTAGGGTAGGTTAGCCTCTTTCATAATGGTGAAATAAGTTTTATTGAATTATACAGAATCATATACATTAATATGATATCATATATGATCTTTTAACATTTCTTTATTAATAATATCTTAGTATTATCTTTTTTTCGGTTGTTAACTTACTCATTTTCTTTTATATGTTTTGTTACATAAGTCGTGTTTGTTATGTATAGGTTGTGTCATATTCATATACAGAATGATATCAAGTCCTTAAACATTATTTTTAATCATAAAATGAGAATTATACTTGTATGGATACGATGGGGAATGAATCTCTTCGTGTTCGTGGAGACAGTACTCCGTACGTACACACGAGCGATAATATCATTCATGTGATATTAGAATTATATATAATTGGGTGTTATATCATATATACAGAATCATTATCATGTTATACTTATTATTTACAATAATTACACATCATTATTATACGCATCCAAATAATAATGTATTGAATAATAATTACACCACGATGTGGAGACGGTAGGCCGTGCGTACGCACGTATGGTGACATGTCATTCAATGGATGGATAAAATATTGAATATGGTTATACCATATTTATAATAATATCACAGTATATAAAATATACTAGAGTTATTATTTTATAATGAAAATAACAAAGAAATATGAAGTTGAAGAAGAAAGGAATCTGAATGAGGGTGGTGAAAACATTACATATTCTTCAGGTTCTTCCTTTTGATTTGATAAATAGTGTTCCTTAAGTTGGATTTCTAATCAAACTAAGGAATCTAAGAAGATGTGAGGGATGTTGAGAGAATATCTGGGCAGGGTTTGCCCGACCCAAAAGGCTTTGTAGGTGTAAATTAGTGAGAAGGGGGAGCACCCTTTTATAAGAGGTCTGAGGGGAACCATTGGAAAATATAGAAATATTTAACTCTTAGTTACATATTCTGATAGGTTTGGGTCACTATATTAACCTTCTCATTTATATTTAACTCTTAGTTAAATAGTTTGACATTCACCAAGTATCAGTTTATTTTTATATTATATAGTTAATAAAAATACTATATACCTCCAAGATACCCCCAAGTGGTCCATTAATGATAAACCTATCATTATATATGTCCTTTGGCCGAACTTTAGATATTTAGGAATAGAATATAAATTAATAATATAATATTTGTTTTAAAAACACTTTTATGTCAAATTTGACACTATTGAGTATTTTTTTTTGATAATTTCATAACAGCATTGTTACTTTGAAAAAAATTTATATAACCAAACCAAATATGTCATATTAACCTAGAAAATTAGTGGAATTGAATAAAAGTCTCAAATTACATTTATTTTTCTATTTATAATATCAATTATTTTAATATTTAATTAATTAGATAATTACTTCATCACCATTGTGTCATAAATAAATTAAATTTATTAATGTCAAAAATTTATAAATAAAATTCCATTATGTAGGAAATATTTTTATCTTTCTAATGAATATTTTTAATCTAATTTATCTTATGTACAATGTTATATTAAAAATGTTTTAGTTATCAAACATTGATTTTATCTCTTACAACTCTTCTTTGAATTAAATAATAATAAATGTCCAAATCTAATCCAATTGGACCTAAATGATAATATTTTATTTCTAAGGTTGTTTCTGGTTGAGATACACTTTTTCAATAGAATTAGGACATGTGTTAGGGTAATATTAATATCATTTTTACCCTTAATTAACCAATTTACTTTTAACCGTGGTAAATAAAAGTAAAAAGTATATATTAAAAAAAATTATTTTCATCACATTGAACCACATTTTACTCCTTGATATTAACCGTGTCTTTCAAATTTTCGAAATTCCACTCACAGAAGTGGTAAAATTATTTTTTATGTGAATTTCCAAATTCTCCGAGGAGGTGGAGAAAAATACGGTGAAAAGTTCAATAAAATTGTTATATATCTAAAATTATTCTAAAATAATTCCAATTAATTACATTGAACTTATATAGTTATTATTAATCTATTTTGATCTTAATTAAATTTAAATAAAATAAATAATTATTTAAATAAAAATTCGGTTTTAAACAATAACTTAGGGGTTTTCACTATTCATCAACACTTGTATGTTTTTAAAAAATTAACAAAAATTCACCCTAAACTAATTTCGATATTATGAATCCAAAAATAAAGTCCATTTTGAAAGATAAAATTTATAAAATTTATAAAATTTCAAAAAGTTTGTAAAACTATTCATAACGGCTAGTTTGATTGGTTGTGGTGTGTTTTAGAACTCGAAGATGTGTACAACACACGCAACTATATTATTCAAAGAGAAGCGTACCATGGAAACATGGGGTGATAGATATACTTTTCAATGCATGCATTTTTTTAATTTTTAAAATTTTGAAACTTTCAAATTATAACATCTTTTATATAATGTTACTGTATTTCCTATTTGAGTGTTGTATAAAAATTCAATTTAACATTAAATTTAATTTTCAATATTATTTACTTTTTATACATCATATTATTTATTGGTGAATATCATAGAAACATTTTTCTAATGAATTATTCCCTATGTTTGTCTTCTGGATTGTCATTGATATAATCTATTATTCCCCTCTTACACAATTTTTTCACCACTATATTGGTTTTAAAAGATATTTTTTTGAAATTTATTATGGATAATAACGAGCTAGAGTTTTATTATTGAACTTTGCATAAGTGATGAATATAAAGAAGGTTTTGATGCTTTTTTGGAATTTTCTATATGGAATGATCCAAATAATGACTTGTATTTCTGTACATGACTTAAATGTTTAGATATGAAGAATATTAAAATATTTGTGTTCAAAGATCATTTAATTTGTCATGGTTTTCATTCTAGTTACATCCCTTTGATTTTTTATAGTGAAACTAGATAGAAGTTTAGATATATTGGTGATGGTTCTCTGAAATATGATAACCATGATCAAGTTCATGAAATGATTCATAATATTGAAGAAGAGATAATTGAGAAAGAATAGGAAATTGAGAATATAAATGGGGATTCTGAAAAACCATTATAATAGGGTCATATGTAATTTATATTTTGTATTGATGGATTGAATATTTACTAAAATGAAGAAGAAACTTGGATGGAGTGAAAAGGGTTTTATTGAGTTTCCATTATCTTTGAAAGATATTTTTACCAAAGGAAATGATCTTCTAGAATCCCATTGTATTGTGAATAAAATAATATGTCTGGTTGGATTATGGTACAAAAAAACAAACATACCCAAATCATTGTGTTCTATATAGGAAGGAATAAGAATTTATATTAGGGTGTCCTAAATGTAGGATGCCCCATTATAAGTTGAATGAAAAATCACAGACATATGTTTTATTTATAGACCCCCCTTTAAATGTATCTTTGTATCTTCCTATAATTCCACAATTGAATAAATACATTAAAATAAACATGATACAAAATGTCTAACATGGAATGCTGAAGAGCGGATATGTGATGGAAAATTATAGAATTCAGTTTATTTTACACAATGGATGAAAATTGATTAGCAGTTTACTACATTCAGAAGTGAAGATAGAAATCTCATATTTGGATAGTACATTGATGGAATGAATTCATATCAAATCCTTAGTAACACACATATTTCATGGCTTTTATAATTGTTAATTTATATCTTACGTCATGGATTTTGCATGAATTGAAGTTATTTTATATAGAGATTAATGATCTCTGGACCAAATCATCCTGAAACTGATATTGATTTTTTTTCTTATCATAATTAATTTATGTTTTGAAACTTTTATGGGAATATGGTATTAGGGTTTATTATTCTTATGAAATAAAATATTTTTAACTTCATGAAATTATTATGTTTATTAATAATAAATTACTAGAATATGTAAATTTGTCTAGATATAGTGTTAAGGTGCATAATTCATGTCGAATGTTTTTACAATGTACTTCTTATTATCAACTCTATCAGAGGTAAAATAGTATACATAAGTCATTGAATGGTTTTGTCGATGTATCACACATATAAAATATTAAAAAAGTAATTAAATTTATCACATGATTTTGATATTTCCCAAATACCTTTATCCACTGATCAGTATTTTGATTGGGTAATGAACATTGGAATGAGATTCGAAAAGACACCTAAATATGGAAATTATTAAGATATTTTGAAGAAACATTCAGTAGTTTCTGAGATACCATATTAGAGATATAATGAGGTCAAAACTAACACTTATTTAATTTATGTTGATAATAATATCGATGAAATATTGATTGTAACATTTTTAGATAATAAAAAATTACTAAAGATGGGTTGAATGAAAGATTGAACTTACTCAAAATGAGAACTAATTTAGAGTTTACTCCCACTCCTGATAGAAGGAGAACATTCCAAGAACTGGATTTTTATACATTATCTGATATAGAAAATTTGAATTTGTTAGAATATTTATTATATCAAAGTTCCATAAAATTATTCTTCAAATGTAAATTTTTTTCAATAATTAGAGGATTTGATGTTGAGAGGAACGAAATATCATGATTATAACATCATGATGCAATTGATGATGCCAATTTCATAATGTGGAATATTTCTCATCTATGTTAGAATGACTATCATGATTTTGTAATAATATTTCAAAATAATTATCAATAAGTTTATTGATTAGAATGATTTGAACAATTTGGAGAATAAAACTGTTTCTATGCTTTTTCAATTGGAAATGTATTTTCATCCATATTTTTCTAATATCATGGTTATTTAAATTATTAGTTTTTTGTTGGAAATAAATCATTTATGTTCTATAAATATAAATTGGATGTATCCTATTGAAATATATATAATGATATTGAAGTGGTATGTTAAGAATCAGGTTGACATAAAGCCTACAATGTTGAAAAGTATATTTCTGAGGAGGATGTGGTGTTTTTTACAAGAATATTATTTTTGTTAGAGCACATTGGTTTTCAAACATCTCACCATGAATAAGTTAATTATGAGGGAAATAGGATCTGTGTATTGAAAGTTATGTCTTTAACAAGGGAAGAGATAAAGAAGGTACATTTATAAATCTTGAATAACATAGATGATGCTCAGTCATGTATAAAATTTCATATTATATGTTGAATAAATGTTATAAAAATAATAATGATATGTGGATATTGAATGGGAATAAAAAAGAATATTTTATATGGATTAATGAGATCATTCATGGTAGATCATATGAATTAGAAACATAGATATGGTTAGTGGATGGTCCATGTTTAAATTTGATAACATTCTTTGGGTATGATATTAATTGAAATACACTTCATAGAAAATAATAGGAGAATAGATGTTTAGTTTAGAATAATATTTTATTGGTGTATAGATAATCAATTCAATTATTGATATATAAATAAAAAAAATTCAATTTCCACATCATGTTTATATTATCGAGTCATCGAAGAAATTTGGGAGTTTGATTACATTAAATTTCATATTCCATTGTTTAACAGAGAATGATTAATCGCTAAAATAGTGTCAAACATGATGATTTAGGTATAACACAAGTTAATCTAAATAGATTGTAATAAACATATTTTCCCCTTATAATATAAATAAATACTAAAACAACTTCTATGTTCTTGATAAATCTGATATGTAGTGGTCTAGTTTATCGAAAGAGAAAAATTATATATTACGGATGACAAAATTTATGATGATAATGATTTATGTGAGATCCATGCCTCCATGTAAATTTTAAAATATAAAATGTATGAACGTATATGGACATGGTTTTTCCATTTGGAATGATCTTGATGAAGGAATTTATGAAAACAATCCATCTGTGAAATCAAAATATTATAGCAATCATTTGTTTAGTTCTTATTAAGGACTTTAAATTTCATAAAATGAAATATATTTTATTTTTTTCATTATTAAAAACTTGTATTGTAACTAATGAGTTAAATTTTTTGTTTATATTAGTGTAGTTTTTTTATATTTCCATTTGTACCCTTACGTAACATATCTATTAATTGGTATTATTTAAAAAATTATTTTAAATCTTATATGTTAAATAGAAATGAAAATATTTTATATGAGTATATTCAAAAAGTATTTTTTTCATGAAAAAATTATAATGTTGAAGTAGTTTTACTATATTAACACCATTATTTTATTTGTTTTCATTCGTTAATATTTCACTTATTATCTCATTCATATTGTTTTCATTTTTGATAACTACCAAAAATATGAATAAAAATGCCTTAATTTTAGTTTGGTTTACATTTATGTTTTATAATTTTTCATTTATTATTTACAATATCATGTAAGAGTTGGTTTTTTCGATTTGTGTACTAACTTTTGGTTTCACTGAATTGTTTTATAATGAAACATAAATAATCCGATCCACAACAAACTTCTAGAGTTGATCATTCTCATACCACCGGGGTGGAATTTACACATGCTTTTATGGATGAGGCTCATCCTTATATATTGTAGACATATACTTCTATGAGGACAAAGAAGAATTTGAGGGTTGATATTTAAGGTCCTGGAATTTCATTATAATTTTTCTTTTAAATGGATTTATTTCGAGATCGTAAAATCATAAGGGGCTTAATTCTGAGGCCCGGATTCCCTAGAATGATCCGTAGGAAAAATTTATGTTTAAAAAAAGTGTGTATGAGTTTCATTATATAAAAAGTTGAATAAATATTAAACAGGTTCCTAGATTAGAAATATGAGGGAACTATTCCATTGGCGATGGTGGGTATACCCTAGGAATGACATAAGTTTAGTCACTACAAGCCTCCAGTGAGAAAAACCGAAAAAGTTCAAAACCGTAATTAAAATAATTAAATAAAATTGTTTTATTTTTCAAATGCTTATAACTCACGAATGGTGTCTCAGATAACAAATCTCACAACACCATATAACTCATGAGGATATGCTTTCAATAGGAATAAACTAACATTATCCAGTGTGGGACAACAATGGAACTTAGTTTTTTTCATAAATAAAACTATTACAGAACAATTAATAAATTGTAAAATTCTCTAACTTGTATTCCGTAACTCGGATTGAAAATATTAGAGTACATTTGGAT
Source organism: Viscum album (assembly GCA_963277665.1). Classification (NCBI taxonomy): domain Eukaryota; kingdom Viridiplantae; phylum Streptophyta; class Magnoliopsida; order Santalales; family Viscaceae; genus Viscum; species Viscum album. Next base: position 825,210,034 of record OY728162.1, read on the forward strand.
TTCTGGGGACATTTTTTTATGTAGGCGGAGCCTATCCTCGACTGGCACAGGTTTAGGGTGAATTCTAATAATTTTTAAACTTTTTTATGGTACATTTTGTAAACGTACGAGCTGCATTTTCTAACATTTGAACCGGTGATCGGAATTTAATTCTGAGGGAACCATTGAATCTGAATTATATAGATTTTCTTACAGAAAGAATCACTTCGACTGTAGTCTATTGGGTGAAAAGGTTAGAATTTTCAAAATCTAAAGATTTAATAGAATTACATAATTGTTATTTTATTTTATTTTATCCAACCTCCTCTTTAAAGGCTATGGCAGGGTTGACAGAAGTGTTCAAATATTTAATATGGGATATTAAATAATTCTTACAATTTAGTTGTGTAACCACCCATTGTGTGATTAATATGGAATATTAATTATATCAATTAATGAACCTCATTTATTTCATGGAGTGTTACTCACCCTTTCACCCCTCTATTTAAGTGAGTCTTGTGTTGGAGTTTTGGAACAGTTTCATTAATCGAGGAACATCTGGCGGTGTGATGTGACACCTTCCATTGCTGGAGACAGAAGCTCAGGGGACAATGAACTGGGATTGAATTTTTTTTTGCGTCTTCATCAAATGCATAATCTTTTTCCACCACTTCTATTTATCCAAATAATCTCGAGGTATCAAGGGTATTTTAATTTATGAAATTCCCCCGATTGATCTCATTATTCATGACATTGAGGGTGGTTGTTGCAGGGGATTCGATAGGGATTTATAATTTTTTTTAATGTGATGTATAAATTACCCCAACTTGATATAATGCTAACGTGGAGGGCGCGTGACAAACGAACAAGGCCCAGACCCTCCACCACATGATTTTTCATTGCGTTCTTTAGAGTCAGGTTCTTCCAATTTGATAGAACCTTTAAATCGAGAGGCGTGCAATGAAGGAGGCATCTTGAGAGGACCGTATGCATGTCCTAAAGGATTAACATACCACTAAAGATCACCCGGTGGTCCGCAAAAGATTATCCAGTGTGGCACTGGCCCAGCGGCACCAACGACCGGTGATGGAGGAGAAGTCGGTAGTCGATGGTCACTGGCTGCATAAGAGGGAGGCATTACGGTGGACTGATGGGGCAGTCAGCATGGGCTGGCCACAATGATGGAGAGGAGGTGCACTATCACGTGTCGTGGTAATCCAGCATCATATACAAAGCTTCAACAACGGTGGGGACCTGTTCCCTATGGGTCTCGTTGGTGATGATGTAGTTCCATATAGCAACACCAATCAAAGAGCCGAACGTCACCATTTATTCTTTATGTATGCCAAACATGCAACTCCCACGTGGGCCGCGCCCGCTAGCGGGCCGCACCCATCACGACCCAGACCATCCTACCCGACCCATGCAGATTTGGTCTAGGCAGGGTCAGACTTGGAACAGGTTGGGCCGACCCCGGCAGGGTCAGGTGAGGTCAGTCTGATTGAGTCAAATCAGACCTGGACCCATTTGGGCCCAATTATGCTTAAATTACTGTATGATTCGAACCAAATGCTCATTTAATGAATAGTATATGACGATGGAATACATGAAGCGAGAATCTAGTATTAACAAAGTATACATTGGTTTTGGAGAATGTTGGATTATGGATCGGTTGGATCAACTCTGAAACCAACCATTCCCTCAGCACTAAAATTCCAATAACCTATAGACTAGGAGTCTTGTTGATGCACTGTCTTTTTCGTTGGAACCCTGATGACATGATAGATCATTGGGTAACTTATTTGTGGAACATTGTTGTAGTTGAGGTATGACTGATAACTGGAGGAGCTGAACCAGGGTTTTTCTTGTATTGAGAGTTAGGATGGCTACTCCCTTGATGACTCAAATCATGGGTATTCCTTACTCCTATGCTCTAGTAGAGATGATACTATTCAATTCATTATTGCTGATTAGTTTCCCTCTGTTTAGTTTTTCTAAATTTGGAGTTGGTAATACCCTATTGGACTAGGGCGCAGGTTATCCATACTTAACTCACCTAGAGTTTGGTAATCTCTACTGGGTAGAGTGCAGGTCCCCTATGATAGGATTTGGTACTCCCATGTCAATCCAGGGTGTGGGTCCCCTAGTATAGGGTTGGTACTCCAATGACATACTAGGGCGCAGGACACCCACAGATAAAAAACTACAAGAGTTGTACTCTCCTACCAGGTAGGGTATGGGTCCTCACATATAGAGTTGGTACTCCCCTGTCGTTCCAGGGAACGAGTCCTCTAGCCTGGGGTTGGTACTTCCCTGATGTACTATGGAGTGGGTCCCCCTCCTCAAAATAACTACCATAGTTGTACTCCCCAACCGAGTAGGGTTCGGGTCCTCACATATGGAGTAGTACTCTCTTTCCTCTATGTAGAGATGGGGAGTGAGTCTTTCAGGGGAGTTGGAGCTCCCTAGACTGTAGGACACAATATAGAGAAGTGGTACTCTTCACATTGTTTCCCTTGGTCTTTCCTCGGGTGCAAGACTGGGACTCCAAGACCTTTAGTGTCAGGAACTATTGGAAATTCTAGAAGAAAGTTCACGATGGATCACGTCCTTTCAGGAATGGTTTAGTTTTACCTGATGCAGTACATCTCTCATATAGGTTCCATTATGGAAGTCTAGTTCATGGAGTGTGTTCTCGTGATTCTTGAGTTTTGTTTTGATCATTCTATGAAAATCCTAAAAATGGATTGAGGTTGGAACCTTATGTTTCATTGAGGGTGAGAAGAGTATATTAGGTTTGAGATAAGTCTTTTCTATTTGATTGTGATTGAGATCATGTTTTTTTGTTTTTCCATTGTGGAATTTTGGGACACCATCAGGGGTCTCAGGGTCCCTACTAGGTGTTGTTATACACACCCCTTTATGGGATTTGCTCAGACCTTATTGTGTCTTATGCAGATGATGTGAAAACATGACTGAGACTTGTGGATCCAAGTGATGATGTGGATGGAGGCAATTAGTGAACAAGGAGAGACACAAAACAATGTGTACCCTACCCTTTGGATAGGATACTTGGTGAAAGATTATGGGAGTGGTTTTTTGTTTTTATCCGTTGTTGTGCCTTTTCTTTTGGGCATGTATTCTAGCCCCCTCTACATTGTGTAAACACTATTACTAATGCTGTTTTACATAGTGGTTGCATTTGGTTGTGTTCATGTACTTTGTGATTGGACACGTTTCAAAGAAATGCCTTCCAGTTTTAGGGATACAATATTCTGGTTCTAGTCTCCAACCCCTGGCCAATGGAATGAGGCCTTGGGCTTGTAACGGCATGGGCCCCAGGGGACAGCTCTTGACAAAGTGTTATCAGAACAATCTATTTTACCAAAGAAATAGGACTCAGATATTCCTTATTGAGCAATAATGTTAAGTGTTTTGATTATTTTTTTCAGTTCTGGGAGTCCAGTGTTGGTGTGGTGGCCAATGAATTTATACACAGGGACCTTGAATTCTGATTTCCAATGCGGAGCACGAAATCACTGATTGTATGGGTTTTAAAAATGCTTTACTTTTGATCTCTTTGCTGTCATCTCACCAGTTATAACTGATTGACTTTTATTAATCATGATTCTACTTCACAATTCCTACATGTAGAAATTCATCTGGGATTCAAATGCATGACCCAGAAGATGGCCCACAGTGTGATGAGGAATCTGTATAAAGATTTTTTCTAGAAATGGAACCATCGGACAGTGTCCTAGCTAAACCCCTACCCGCAGTCCAACAGTTACAACCAATGCTACTGGTATAGAAGACATGTTGTCTTAGTACCTTACACAAGTTTTAGTGAATGTTATCCCTCGTGATCTGAGGTTATCCCAACTTAGATGTGGCTACAGAATTGCTTGATGTGGTGACCGATTTGTCATCTGGTCGTGGAACCATACGATTAGATGGAGGAACTCGCTGTGTGCATTCTACATGGATATGCAAGGGGATAGCATGTTTGGATTACCCCTATAGTAAAATGAGGTAACTTTTTCATGGACAGATATCTAGAACCTTCCTCATAGAAGGGGTTCTTTTCACAAAAACACTAAGAGGTTTGTGTTCCCAAGAGCTTCTACAGTTTCAACATGATGACATGTCAGAAACTATGTATTTGTTGAGGTGTACCAATTATTATATGTACTCGATGACTATTATACGACTAGTTATTCGGTCTCAGACCTCAGAGAATGATGTTTTTGGGGAAATCTGAGATAGAACATTTTTGATGTGAAATCCTACTTATGTTATGGTACTAGGGAGAACATTTTTTGTTTAAATTATTTCGCTGAGAAGATACATCCAGTGAGTGTCAGCAATGGGAAAGGAGGAAGATCGATGTTATTCTTGGAGATAGGGATGTGTAAAATGATTCTTGAAGATAAAGTGATAGGTACATATGAATATGTAGGGAAAATACATAGAAGTGGATCTAGTAGAGCATTAAAAGTTGGTACACATTTTTTTATGATAAAATCATCACCATGATGTGGCCCTTACTAGATCTCAGGGAGCAGGAGGATAGGGGAAGGGAGTAGCAACATGCAATCAAGGAGTGTGACCTGAGGGCTCTAGGAATGATTCAAGGTATGATCTATGTCTACTACTAGTTGTTGTATTAATATATATAGGTACTAATCATTCCTTATTTCCATAAATCTTCTTCAAGACGAAGTGTTTCAGGTTAACCCGTTGACCTTAACCATACATATTGAGATAACATTGGGAGGAGACTCAATAAGTACACTTATGCTGACAGTGTGATATAACCCTAATGGCAATATTTTCTATTGGAAACTCTTGGTGGTGGTGTCGAGGCCTTAAAAAATTTGTTTGGGTATGGACTGGACATCTACAGCTCATACTCAGATTGGTTGTTTCACGAAAAAGTATGGTATATCTATATCATTGGAATGGGGTTTTCCTTAGTCGGTGAAAAAGGAAAACCAGATGTCTTGGGATAAACTAATGCATATGAGGGTGCAGTCAATCAATCTTGACTCATCTATACTTACCATCATGAAAGCATGAAATTTTTGTTTTCAGTTCCCAAAAGTATTGGCAGAGTGCGGGAACATCTTTTCAAAATATGTTTCCAGTATTACCTCCCCGAAGGGAGAGGTACTTCTGCATTGTCTTGTAACTAATGATGACACCGATATCTACAAATTAATATCTAATGGATCCTTTAGAGTTATAGGAGTTGAGAGTTTAGATAGGGGGTTTGGTGGTAGATGCACTCAGTAGGAGGTCTGGTTTACAACTGCTAAGTGAGGTGTTAGTGAAACTAGTCACGTTAAAGAAACCATTGTGGATATAGAAGAAGTATCTTACCTCCATTCTAAAACATTCACCTTCCCCCACCTGCGGAATATTTGTACGACATTGCTTTGGGATATGGATTTTGAGGCCCAACATGCTCAGATATACTCATGTTGGGCTCCGAAATGATTTTATGAAGTCGGGGAGCATTTCATATATTTCATATGACACACTATGGAACCATGGATGCTACCTAAGGAGGTGTTGATGTATTCCCACACATCCCATTTGGAGGCACATCCTGGTGTAGCGATGATGTCCCAGGAACTCCAGCGTCAGTACTAGTGTCCAAGAATAAAGACTACACAGTGCCGGCAGAAGCCTTATGCTGACAGGAGACAAAGACCCTTGGAGTTCGAGGATTGAGACCACGTATTCCTAAAAGAAACACCTAGACGGGGATTGAAAAGATTTGGCTGGGGATACAAGCAATCTCTGAGGGTCATCAGACCTCTCCATATTCTTAATAGAGTGGGAGAGTTGGCATACTTTCTATGAAATTTCCCACAGATTCCCTGGGTGCATATTGTTTCACTATTTCACAGCTGAGGTTTTCTGTGCATAATCTATCGCACCTTATCATCTTGGGAGAGTTAGATTTTGACGATGGACCAAATCTTATGGAGATCCCAGTGGAGATAGAGGATAGATAGGGGAAATTCTTTCATGGATTGTGGATCTCTCTTGTTTGAGTTTGGTGGCAGCATTGGAACATCCAGGAGAGCACATGGGAAAGGGAGGCATATATTCATGCGCAGTACCATTATTTGATTGGTTTGACTTGTTTTAGATATAAAGGACATAAATCCCTATGGTTATGAGAATTTAATGTCCTAGAATTTCCATACAATTTTTATTACTATATGGAATTATTTTATGATAGGAATATCTAATGGAATATAATTCGGAGGCCCTAAGTGCCCAGAATGATCTGTCAAAAAATTTTACGTTTAAAATAGTATGCGTTTGTTGTTTTACTAAAAAAGTTTGTTAAATATTATATAGTTGACCGAATTGGATATCTAAGGGAACAATTTCATTTAGTATGGCGGGTTAACCTTACATGTGAATTATGTTTAGTTGGTGCATGCCTCCAGTGAGAAAACCCGAAAATGGCATAACCGTAAATAAAATAATTATGTGATTTATTTAATTTTTCAAATGCTTATAACTCATTAATGGCGACTCAGATTAAAAATCATGGACCACCACAGAACTCTTGAGGGTATTCTTTCATTTGGTAGATCCCAACATCTGCTGGTCTGGGAAAAAGATATAAGTTAGCTTTTGGCCATAAATAAAATAATTATGTAACAATTATTTTATTGTTAAATATTATAAAACATGAACCATAACATCGATTGAAAATATGATAGTAGTGTTTATTCATGGGGACACATTTATTCCTTATAAATAGCCTATCCTCGACTGGAATGGGACATGGGTGACTGCTAATTTTTTTTTTACTTTTTTAAGGTACGCTCAATTAATGTACGAGAGACATTTTATAACTTTTGAACTAGTGTCCAAAATTGAAATCTGAGGACACCGTTGAATCAGAAACATCAGGACTCCCTTAAAATATGCATCACATCAACCTTATTAGGTCATGTTTTTTTTGTCTTTAATAAAATTAATAAGATTACAAAATTGTTATTTTATATTATCCGACATCCTCTTGAACGGTAGTGGAAGGGTCCATGGATGTGGTCAGACATTTGATATTGATATTAAATGAAATATACATTTTCGTTGCATTACCACCCATCATTTAATTAATGTTCCACATTAATTATGTAAATTAATGAACCTCATTAATTACTCAGGGAGTTACTCACCCTTTCTCCACTATATTTAAGTGAGGCTCAAGATGGAGTTTTCACACAGCATCACTATGTGAGGAACCTCTGGTGAAGTGATGTGAAACATTCAACCAACAGACACAGATGCTCGGGATACAATGAAATCGGATCGATAAATCCCTACACCTTCATCAAATGTGGAATATTCATCCACCACTACGACATATCCAAAAAATCTGTAGGTAGTTGTTGTATTTTTATTCGAGAAATTCCCACGATTATTCTCCTCATCCTTAATTTATAGGTGTTCATTTCGGGTGATTTGAATGGGATTGATCGTTATATTAATGTGATGTATAAATTACACCCACTTGTTATAATGCTAACACTGAGGGAACGAGCCTATGAACAGGGCACAAACCATCATATGCTTGATTTTAAATTATGTTCATTAGAGGCGGGTGGTTCCAACATGACAAAACCTTGAAACCGAGAGGCATGCAATGAAGATGACATCCAGAGTGGACCTTAGGTGTGTCCAGAAGGAATAACGGAATATCGGACCTCACCCAGTTTCCTACGGAAGATTTGATGACATGGAGACACTGGTGTCCAAAACATGCAGTTATGGCGACAGTTGTTGCCTTCCGGCCACATAGGAGGGCGGCGCCTCTCGGCATCACGACATACCGATGGGGTGGACGACATGGGCTGACCGTGGTGACAGTGAGGTGGCATGCCATCGGGCACTACAGTGACTAGGATGCGGCTACGAAGCCCCGAAAAAGGCTAGGATCCACTCCCTACAGGTCCCATGACCGATGTAGTGGTACCTCCAATCAATGAGATGAATGGATCCATTATTACATTAGGTTGGTGAACAGTGTGACCCCTGCATTGGTCACACCAGCCATCGGGCCAGACCAGCTGGCGGGAAGCACCCTGCCAGTGCGCTGGTCCTATCCGCGTGCTTACCTAACCAGGTAGGCCTAGTCAGGATTGGTCCGGGTAGGGTTGAGTCAGACCGCGCGGGTCAGACCGATTGTTTTATACTAGACTCAGAACTATTTGGGACCTTTTACATTTAAATGAATATATATTGCGAACCAGACATCCGTTTGAAGAACTATCTGCAGTGCTGGGATACTTGTAGAGAGATGGTTCTTTTGACATACTCCACATGGATTTTGATGAATGTTGGAGTACGTACGGGATGGATTGACTCCAAATCAAACCAGGCCCTCAACACTAAAATTCCAATAACATACAGAGTGGTCGTCTGATTGACATGTCGTTTATTGAGTTGGAATCCACATGACATGACATACCATCGGGTTACATCCTTTTGAAACATATTGGTGGTTGAGGTTTGAATGATTACTAGAGGACCATAACAAGGGTGTTTCTTGTAGTTATAGATAGGATTTCGGCTCACTTGATGACTCATGGTGCAGGTATTCCTTACTCCTCTACTCTGGTAGAGACGAGACTCACCATGTCATGAATGTGTTTTTTTCATATGTTTGGTTTTTCTATCATTATAGTTGGTACTATTGTATTGTAATTGGTTCAGGTTCCTCCATAATAAGCACACATAAGGTCAGGTCCTCTCCTACTGGTTAGGGTAAATGTCCTCTATGTTAGGAGTAGGTACTCCCCTGTCAATCCAGGGTGCATGTCCTCCTTATATAGTGCTACAATAGAGGCGGTACTACTCTACAACTTCATGGTGTGGGTCTTCTATTATGGGGTCAGGAATCACCTGAAGTACTATGACGTGGCTCCCCCACATCCGACTAACTACCATATTCGTACTGCCCTATCGGGTAGGGTGACAGTCCTCAAATTTTGAGTCAGTACTCCCCATCTGTGCTAGGGTGCAGGTCCTCTAGCTTGGGGTCTATATTGCCCGGATGTACTAGGGTACATTTCCCCCATAGAAAAAAACCACCATTTTACACACCCCTACCATGTAGTGTGTAGGTCCTCCCATATGGAGTATTACTCCCTCGTCTCTGAGTAGAGACGGGGAGCATGTCATTCAGGGTAGATAGAGCTCCCTCGACAACATGACGTAATGTCAAGGAGTGGGCCTCTTCACTAGGTCTCCCATGTTCTTTCCTCAGGCACAAGACTCTGACTGCGAGACCTCTAATTTCAGGAACAAGAGGTAGATATAGAAGAAATTTCCTAATGGATCATGTCCTTTTAGAAATTCCATTTGGAATAGTTGATTTTTACGTGATGGAGTACATCTCTCAGGGGAGTTCCATCTGGTATGTCCAGTTCATGTAGCGTATACTCCTGATCCTTGAGTTATGCTTCGATCATTCTTTGGAAATCCTTGAAAAGGATTGATGTTGAGAGACTTTTGGGGGTCTCAGGGTCCCTACATAGTATTTTTAAACTTACCTATGCATGGGCTTCACCTGCACCATGTCGTGACTTGTGATGATGATGGGCGGCCTTAACTGAGACTTGGGGAGCAAAGACTTGATGTGGATAGAGGAAACCAGTGGACGAAGAGAGCAGCGTGACGTTCTTTACCTAACCTTCATGTAGTATCCTTGGTGGATGATCACATATGTTGTTTTCTATTTTCAGACATAGTTTTACCTTTTTAGTTGGGATTGTATTCATACCCACCTATAATTTTTGTACAAACTTATACTTCTATTGTTTTACATCGTGATTACATCATGTAGGGTTCTTGGACTATTTGATTGTACATGTTTAAAGAAAATGCCTTCCCATTTTATGGATACACCTTTCCAGTGCAAGTTGTTAAACCATGGCCTATGGAAGGTGGACATGGGTTAGTCACGACATAGGAACTAGGGAAGGGGATGTGGCATGATAAACGTGAGAGTACAAATTTTCCAAAATTATTAGTTTCCCATATCCAAGACTAGAGGATATCAGTAGAGTTTTATGATAATGATATTCCAGGATGTCCAAATTCAAATCATATTAATTTTTTTATAGAAGTTCCATCTAAAATAAAAGTTATAATTTTGATTAATGATTATATATGTTTTGAAAAATTGAAAATATATCCTTTTTGGGAGACTAGTTTGGTATGTTCATTTGTTATTATTTTACATATTATGAAATTTTTATAGTAATACATGTTTCCCCCATTCCTACCACATGACATATTAAACACCTGATAATGGGGATGTAAATAGGAAATGATTATCATTGGATACTAGAAGATTGATGGATTTTATATTAACCCTCATATAACATTTCATTTTTGGGAATAAACAACATCATAATCCATGTTATATATATCAATTTATATATGACTTTACGTAGATGAAATTTGATGTGATTAGAATATGGAAATCATTTTTTGGAAGGTGCAATGTTACATTTGGAAGATTTATTATATTAATGATCTGATTAATGAATTCATTAGTCTTAAATTCTATTAATCAAGGAGATATCATTAAAAGATCCAGTATGGAAATGTATACCGTCATACAATATCTTTGGGAGGGGTATATATTATTAGAATAAATAATGATGGATGAATATTTTCAACTACCGAGAGGTGAGTCATCATTTTCTATAGAGGTTGACTCTCTTTCCCAAGAACTAGACATGAAAAATGGAGGAGGTCCCAGATGAGTTACAAAGTAAAAAATCATATGGATGATTCGGGTGTTGTACATGAGAGGATTGTATGATGTTTACATTCTTTATTTATTTAAGTAAAATCAATTCTTTATATATTGTGATTCTTTATGGATTTTTTCATATATTTCATATAAGATTATCTTGTGGAGCATTGAACACTAGGTGACATTATAGCTAAGGGTAGGAGGGATATTTTATCTTCCACATTGGGAAAACATAAACACTTTGGTAATGTATGAGAAAGCACCAAAAGTGTATCATTGAAAAAAAGGTATACATGTTCTAAAGCTTCTTCAATAGAGGATGTTTTAAAAATAGAATCTTTGGAAGATGAAGTTCATTATATTCATGTGATGATGGTGGACATTATGAGATATTCGACACAATTGATTTTTGAAGACCTGAAAGGGCCGTTTTAGATAGCTGATCCAACTCCTCACCCTCCTCCAATATCTCCCACACCTCTACCTCCACCTGTAAACCACATTTATTCTTATCCTACACAGACACACATTCTTCACAACTTCCTAGTTATTGAGATTTTTATGTTTATGATCTCAAACATTATATTGTTTCAAATGGGTTGATATTTTAAATTGGTAATACCATTAATTATCAACAGATTGGGATGGAGAATCATTAGGTCACTATATAAGATATTATAGACAGATCAACAAGAACACCTTTACAAACAGATGAGGTGAGTATAGTGTACAAAGTATTGAAAAATTTTTAGATTATCCATCTACACTTTTTCGACATATTACTATAGAATTATGCATATATTTTTTCATTTTTTTAATTTTTCAATTAATTTTTTTAAATTTCAATGTTTCTATATTTATATAATTATTTACAGAAATAAATTAAAGGAAAAAATATTATATTGAGAATGAAAAATACAACGTTTTCTGAATTTAGATTGAAATTATACTTTTATTAAAAGATTTTTGACATATTCAAATTTTTTGTTGGATGATTATGAGTCTCCAATTGAAGCTATAATTTATTTGAATGCAATGATTATGAAAATTTTAGAAAATTATATCATATAATTTGTAACTATATATCAGTTGGACATCAACTTGATCAGATTTGTTTCCATGTAATTCATAACATAATTAATTTTGAACATTAATTTTATTGAAGATTTATAGTTATGTTTTTTATATATTTTCTGTCTTTATACAATTTGCAATGATCATGAATAGACACAAGTTTATTATTTTATTAACCCATAGTATATATCACTTATTTTGAGGACAATGAATGATGTAGATATAATAGTTATTATGGCTCAATGAATTCACAAGAATGTAATTATTCAGTGCCAGTTGTTTTTTATCATCAAGAGTATTAAGCATATATCTCAAAAAGTGTTATAAACATATTATCATAATAAGAACTAACATAAAATTTTATTTTATATCAATGGACATTTGATTTTGGGTGATTTTTGCCAATGGATATGGTAGTTTACTAGCTATGTTCTATCCATGGTGAACTGTGATAAAATTTTATAAAGGGATTGTAAACAAAATTTTTAATTATTTAATTATATTTTATATTATAATGACTCTTAAATTTATTTTATTTATGTTATTTTCAAATAGAGTGTTTAATTTCATTATAGATACGATAATAAAGAAGAGCCCCAAGATCATATTTGTTAAAGAAAAGGTTAATCTTCATTTACAATTACTAAAATTTGATTAAATTACATAAAATGTTATTTTGAATTGAAATTTTTTTAAACAATATTTAAACAAATAATAAGGAAAAAAGTAATGTGGATGCTATATTTTAATGTTTACGTAAGAAATAATTTCAATTGGTTAAATTACAATTTTCTGGAAGGTTAGATTTCATTATAAACTTTTCTTTAATATTTCATTTGTTTTATTTAGAATACATGTTAAATGATTTCCTTTTTATTTGTATATTTTTTTGTGATCCGATAAAAAATATTACACAGGAGTTGAGAAAATTAAAAATTAAATTGGGGAATAATTTCACTAGTATTATAGGGATTTAATTTATTTGTGTATATATTTTAAACTTGTATGTTCTAATTGTATGTGTGTTTTGATGGTTGTTTTTTGGTTTTCTACTTATTTTATACTTTTTTTCAATATTTTCTTCCTATTTTATTTTCATGTCTACTAGGGAGAAGATTAATCAAAATATAATTATTAAGAAATGGATTTTCACATCATTTAAAAAATTACTTTTCTGAAAAAACCATTATATATTTGTCAATCAAGTCAGGTATTTGAAATTAGCGATGTTTATTGATCGATTTGAGTCTTTGATATATTAATTTTATATTTTTTTTGTATAGTATAATTTTTGGGTGTTTATTATGATGATTTTTTATTATTATCACTTAACACAAAAAAGTACTTTTTTGGAAATCCAAAAAAATAGAGTATGTGGATAAAACCATTCATACTTGTTTCTCCATAATATTTTGTTGTACTAATTTTAATTTATTGAAATGATGATGGATTAATTGTTTTAAGAATTAAGTATGGTGCTATTTTTTATTTTTTTAAAAACATATCGTTTTATAGATTTTCTAATTATGATCAATATATTTTTTGTTGTTTATATGTCTTTGAAGACAACAAATTTTATAAAAATAAATTACATTTTTTCTAAAAGTAATTATTTTGATTATTTGTCTTTTGTGTCTAATTTTTTAACACTTTATTAAAGGATTTATATACATCGCGTATTATAAGTTATGTGTTTCATAAAAAATAAACATGGTATATATTAATCATTATAATATATAAAATAAATTTCATTATGATTTTATTAAAAATAATCAAAGGATATATGTCTTTAATGAACATAAAAAAGTTTTTTGGTGTTACCATCCAAAAAGAATAAAACACATGATCTTATAAATAAAAGTAGCACAATATATATATATATATATATATATATGTTTCTATATATATATATATTCATATATTAATATATATATATAATTATATTTACTATTATATTAATATATAATTCTATCTATTAATATATATATATATAAAGTTATATTTTTTCCCTATATAGTTCATATATTAATATGTATTTATAAGAACTATATTAAATACATTTATAAAATATGTTTTTTTTATGTTTATAAATAAATAAATACATACATACATATATACAACACACACACACACATATTATATATGTGCATATGTATGTATAATTATACATATACATATATATATACATATAATATATATTAATATGTATAAACATATGTTAGAATATTTAGATAATATATCTCAGTTTTTTAATATAGACACAGACAAATAAACACAGATACACATTATATATGTATGTATATATTCATATATTTTTATTTTAAATAAAATTGATATTATATTTTATTTATATAATACTTTTATATTGAGATGTATATATTATTTGTAAATATTCCTAAATAATTATTTATAAATTTAAATTTTTATGTGTGAATATGTAAATAAATGTATATATTGTTATATATTTGATTATAAATAATATTATATTTTGAGAAATGCTAATATTTCAAATCCATAATATCAATATGAATTTAATACCTAAGAATAAATTTAGTCCCCAATAAAAAATGTCGATAAATGGGTGTTGTTAAAAAAACATTTTTAGCGATGTTAACTGTACTATTTATTATTGATTTTTTAGTGTTGTTAAAGGGTGGTGTTGCAAATACATATTTTTGGGGTAGTGGAAGAACCATATAATAAATAAAGATATCATTAAATATAATAAGTTAAAAATATTTTTAGTCAAACCTTAAATATATGATTTTTTATCCTTACTGAATTATTATCTTTTATTTCAAAAGGACCACCTTTAAATTTTTTATCCTAAAAAAATTAATCCAAAAAAAGTATTATATTTAAAGACAAATATTATTTACTAATATTTTCGTTTTAGAATGAAAATAAATTTTATTTCCCTATAAAAAAATCAAAATTAGTAACCATGAAAAGTAGAATCTTGAATTTTGTATAAAAATTTCCACAATCTCAGGAAAAAAATATCAAGCTATGTTGCCAATCTTAATTTTGAAACACAAGGATTCCAAGCCATTCACAACAAATTTCCATGGGGTATTGGAATTAAAAAACAAGGAAATCCTAAATAGGTATATAGTGTAACACATGATTATTACATGAATCATCGACATCTATACTCCCATATAAATTGTTTCAAAAAGACACAGATTCAATTAACCATCAATAAAACTACATCCCATGAAATTTACCATTTATACATAAATATTCAATATAATGGATTATTATGAAAGATTGAAAAGATAAAAAATATGAAATTTTCAAATATTCACTAGATTAATGTGGTTATTAATCATTCGATTTAAAATCATCAACATCATTATTCAATCTCCAACATATCCTCATATAGGAATAATCATTTAAAAAATTACATGAAGTTAAAAATAAATAATTTATATAGATGAGTTTAATTATCATTCACATATACCAAGGAATATTCATAAACATAAGATGTTTAGGAGGAACATTCCCATGAACCAACCTGAGTTTTACATCCACTGAACACCCCAACAAGCTTATTAAATGTCACATAGGATGTCCTAAACTCCACGGGCTGGTGAAAAGCACAATGGAATCATTAAAAACACATTCGCACCAATTTTTCCAATAAAATAAATTTAAATTGAAGTTTTTATTTTTTCAAAAAAATCCAAGATGAATATATATATATATATATATATTATATTCCCAAGCCAAAAAAAATAAACAAGTATAAAGAGATAACAATCCATGAATAAAAACTCACTCTCACATTTATGTCCCTTTCAAGAGAAAAACACAATTATTCATCATCCATAACACCACATGAATAAACACTACCAATAATGGAATTAAAGGAGAACATGGATGGATGATGCAATAAAGAAAATTAAATAATTAAAAATAAACCACATAACTCCACTTGACTCTATAAGTCACCATAAAATCCCAAAACAATCATGATCCATGAGCAATAAATAGTTGAACAATTCCCAAAAATGAAATATGCACGAATGTAAAGGCTTAGTATGTATCCTCCCTATTATCCATTTAAAATCATTAAAAATTAAAACTGTGCCATTCTTGTATAAAAAAACTATTTAAAATAATTTTTTTCCACTTGAGAAGAAAAAATATAAATATCAGGCCTAATTAATTTTTTTAAACTTCCACTTCTTTTTTATTAATTCAAACAGTCACTTTCAATAGATTTTATAGGACTAAAACTATTTTAACCGAATAAATAATTTTTAAATTCACATTAAAGAAGTTAGATATAAATTAAAAGTTGGAAATTAAAAATTTGTTTTATAAAAAGTATTATTTAATTTTATAATATATGGAATTCCTAGTGCATAAGAAAAAGACACACACTAGTAGAATAAGGAAAGGCACAATTTGTAAGGACATGGCCCCAATTACCCGAGGCTTGTGCATTATTTTATTACATTGTAATATAAACCAGGAATATGAATTCTAAAGTACCAAGTAGTTTGGTTTATTTAGAAACAAGATACTTAGATAACTTCAATATTACAATGTGAAATGAAGAACAACATATATGTTTTAAATGGAACGCCGACATCAGTACGTTTATCCATACAATTCATCCATAATAAACATACTTATTTCTTGATAAAATGAACCATAATAAATTGGTGAGAAAAACTATCAGTAAATTTATGTAATACTACATAATATATCATAAACATAAACATTAGTCATGGTGAATAACTAAAAACAGATGCCTTTAACAATAAACTTAAAAAATTATGGTAGGAATAAATGATGAATAAATAGTTCCATAATAAAACAAAATAATGGGTATTCTAATTATTGAATAACTACATGAACCACCATTACTATTTTCATAATGAGGGAATTCATAATGGGGTCATCATAACTATATTGTCAAGGCCTCATTCCATGATCATAAATATCCCTTCTCGCGAGGCCTTTTTCCAAGACCATAGTTTGTCAAAGAAGACCTACCAATATTCCGAGGTTCTATAGAAGACCCCACTAGGCAAATAATAATTCCAATTCATTCCTAATATTAATAGGGATAATCGTAAATATCATATATACTGATATTTAAAATAATATATGAAATGTGAATAACATTCCCTGAACATTTATCATAAACACTAACCATTCAAATTAAATTGGTGAATGGTTTTAAGATAACATATCCGCAATAAAAATAATCTCAAACAACTAAATTAATTATTATAGATTATATAATATATAATTAATCCCCATAATAAAAAACAATCAACATGAGTGTCGAAATATATGATGTTACTGTTATAAAATCATAGAGTAATCCTTGAGATGAATACTCTATTACTTTGAAAAGAAGAGTTCGTTTGGAAAAATAATTATATAAAATCATAAATTATGTAATGTAGTATTTTCATAATAAAAGTATATATTTTATAAATATAATGGTTTCCAAAAACATGTTATAGAGTTCCCATTAAAATAATTATGAATTTGAGAAATTCCATTGAATAAGGATTGGATTTTGTAATGATTTATGAATGTTCCTTTTATGAGGTGTATCTCCACATAAGATAAGGAATGATTCTTGTGGGAAAAAATATATAGATAACTCCCACAAAATTTATGAGGATTGAATAATAATACATAAGAATTTCATTTAGGTAAATAGCAATATATGTAACCCGAATGAAAACGAAAGTTGGAGTGGAAAATCATTACCTTATGTCAGAATGTTATGCTATTGAGCTTATAGTCCTATAATATGAAATTATAATAATAAATAAATTATTTTATATCCTATTATAAACTTATATACTTTATATTAATTTTTTTAGTTCATTTATTTCCTTATTGATAAGTTATAATATTGAATTTTGTTTTTTCTAGGTGTTCATTTTCTTGATTTTCATAATCATTTCACTAGTTTTTAAGTCATGGAGTTCATGAAGAATGAATAAAAATCACCAGAATTGAATTTACACATTTTTTATGATAATAAATAAGAGAAAATTTTAATTTATATCATTTTTTACATTTAATTTTGATGAACCATATGATGAAATATTAATGATAATCACTTGGATTATTTTAGCATTATTTTGATTAGTAGGAACTAGTTTGGTCATATAGTTTAATTTTATATACATATATTGGTTAATAAATATTAAATAGGCTATAATAAATATATTATATCCTGTTTAAACCATAAAAATGGTTTAATTTCTAGTATTGAAGGGGAAATTGATGACCAAAACATTGTCGTCCACATAGGTTGTAAATTGTCACCTCACGGATGATGATTTTGTTTATAAAATAAAAGATATGGAGTAAAGAAATTGATGGTGTTACATCCTTTCCCATTATATAATTACATCATATATATTATTATATAGTTATGTTGTTCATTTGAAAATAAGGGGTTAGTAGAGGATAACCATAAATTGGAACATGAAATGAAATTGTCGGAAATAGAATGTGAATTTACCTCTTGGATCCACCTCCTTGAGAGTATCATTAAGGGAAAGGGGTTTTGGTATTTTGGAAAGAAAAATAGATCTTAGATGTGGGGAGTGACTAGGTAAGGGTATTTGGGATGACAATAGAGTATCTTCAATGCATATAATTGTTAAGAGAATAGGTAGTGATGGGGGTTAATAGTGGAGGAGAGTAGGGTAATCATATTATTTTACTCATTATTTTTTGATTTTTCCAAATAAAACTAATAGTATTGATTCTTGGGACAACGAATAGTAATACATGCATGTGAGTTAAAAAAATGTTTTCTTACATAATACATGATTCTAAGAATATTTAATTTAACTGATAATGTATATATAGGGTAAATTGTCATATTTTACTATTCATCCAAAACTCAAGTATTTCACAAAAATCCCAAAAATTCACCCTAAACATTTTACTACATGTATAATTATAAAATGGTGTCTATTTTTTAAATATAATATTTTAAATATTAAAAATTTTATTTTTTTAAAAAAATCATAATTTATTCAATAAATAACAAATTTTAATCTATATTTCGTTTTATATCACCTCGAAAAATTAATCAAGATCTCATTATATTATATCCATAATATAGTAAAATAATAATATGATTTACTATTCATAAAGTTCATATTACTATTCATATTACAATTCATATGGGTATATTTCTATTCACCAAAAATTATGTTTGACTTATTAGACTCTAAATATCTTACTGAATAGAACCGTGAATGTCAATTTTCTGAAATTCAAATCACAGATGTGAAAAAATTGTTGTTTCTATCCAGTTTAAAACAAACCAGTGTTTTGTAGATACTTATTGTTTTTATGAATTCAATATTAAATTTATTTTCAAAACCATGTAGAGTAACATTATCCCCTCCTAACAAAAAATTATTCCTCAAAATTACCAGAATATTACCTCACAAAAAGATTTGGGAATTTATTCATTATAAGATCCTTAGCCTCCATTGATGCCTCTTCGATTTTATGATCATTACAATGTATATTTACTAGTCAAGTCATCATATTCCAAAACACTTGTTCTTTATTTTCCGTAATCCATAAAGGCTCTTCACAGTAGGTTAGGTTAGGTTCCAATTCTATTCCTTTAGAAGTGAGGACATGTGTTGGGTATGGCATATAATTTCTCTAAAAGGAGACATTGAACACATTCTATACATTATGAAGTCTAGGTTTCTGAGCCAAATGATATGTCATAGCTCCAATTCACACCATAATTTCAAAAGGATCTATTTACCTAGGGCTCAGTTTCCCTTTCTTCCCAAATATATTAACAAACATCCATTGATGTACTTTTGATAAAACATGATATCACACTTGAAACTCCAAATACATCCTTTGATTATTAGCACATATTTTTTTCTTCTCTAAAATACTTTGATATGTCCTTGAATAGTTTTTACCTTAATTTTTGATTCCTCAACAAGCTCAGGGTCCGCAAGATTCCTTTCTCCAACATCATCATAATAATTTGGCGTACAACATCTATTTCTGTACAATGCTTCAAATAGTTTCATTTGAATACTTGAATGAAAAATATTATTTTATTAAAACTCCACAGAATGTGAATATGGATCCCAAATACCTTGATAGTAAAATGAACATGATCTCAACATGTCATATAAGGATTGAATCATCATTTCTAATTGCCAGTAAGTTCGGGGTTGTAATAAGTACTCAAATAAAGCTTTGTAACCAAATATTTTTATAGAAATTTCCTTAATGTTGATGTAAATCATAGATAACAGTCAGTAACAATAGAAATAGGTGATCAATGTAGTCTTAGAACATCATTTACAAAGAGTGGTGCAAGCCCCTATAGTGTAAAATCCACCCTTATAGCGAGGAAATGTGTAGATTTTCTATTTCAGTACACTATTACCCATATTGCACCGTTATTTATTGAATTTTTTGGTATAAAAGTGACAAAATACATAGTTATTTCATCCCATATCCATATAAGAATAGGTAATGGTTGGATGAATCCTCTAGGATATTGTTGTTCGGCCTCCACTTGTTAATAGACTAGACAATTTGATATATAATTAGCAATTTTAAACATCATGTTGTCCCACAAGAAATGTTCCTTCAAATTTATATACATCGTAGTGATAATTGGATGTATATAGAAATTCGATCTAGGAGAATCATGTAATTACTCCCTTTTCAGCATGGGTATAAAGGGAACACATAGCCTCTTCCAAAATATCAAAATATTGTCTTCTCATATGAAGTCATCAAACTTCCCATCTTTCACAACATTAACTTTTTTTGAATGATCTCATAATCAAGATGAAAGAATTTAATAATTTCTAAAAAAATTGGTTGGGAAACCAATTGAAAATTTTATGATGTTTCACCTTCCATTATAATTCCCATGTACATCCTTATTATATCGATGAACATATGATCTCATTAAATAATGATTTTGTTCAAAACTCCCTGATCATTCCTGCCCATTGCATTCACATACTTATTTTCCTTTCATGTGTGGTAGAGTATGAAACAATTATAATCATTGATTAGATAAATCCATCACAGTTTCCTCATGTTTTGTGCCTTTTGTGAGAAAATATACTTCAGACTCTTTGGATCCATATATATCTCAAATACTTCAACATAGAGATAATTTCTCCATATATTTTATAGAAAAGATCAGAGTAGCTAACTCAAGTTCATGAGTTTTATAGTTTTGTTCATGAATTTTTAACATCCTTGTTGCATTTGAAATAACAATATCATTCTTCATATGGACACAACCAAGTCCTTTATTTGATGCATAAATATAGATCTGAAACCCATCATTCCCCAATGGTAGAGTTATGATCAAGGCATTCACTAATCACCAGATAAAATCTTGGAAAATTCCTTCAGATTATATTTTCCAAATGATGATAACACCTTTATATATAATCTAGGTCATTGTGTTGGCTAAACAGGTGATGTTTTGAACGGAAGGCCGATAATAACCTACTAAATCAATTGAATTAGGCACCATAATTATTATTGATGGATTATGCCATTATAGAATATCCTTTTTATTTATAGGATCAAAAAATATTCCATACATAGATACAATATGTCCATGAAATAAATCTGATTGTAGAAAAAAATTCATAGTTGCAAAACATCCCGTATAATTAATTTCTTCTAAGAGTGTTCTGAATAGTTTACATGTTATTTTCCAGATCTTCATTTCTTTTTTATTATACCATGATGTCATCAATAAATACCACCAAAAGACATCAACATTTTAATTTTGAAGATTATTAATTAGATTCATGAAAATACATTGATCAGTAGTGAGCCCAAAATGCATTACAGTAAAAATGTAATCCTCATACCTAGTTCAAAATGCTATTTTTTCAATGTCTTCCTTCCTCACAAGAAATTGATTATATCCATATTTAAGTTAAAACATATAATAATATTTATCTCTATGATGTAGTTCAAAAAAATCATCAATGGGAGGTAAGGGGTAACTTGAACATTATTGTTATAGCATTAATCTTTCTGTATTAAATGAACAACCTCATAGATCCATGATTCTTCTTAACAAAAATAATAGGTGCTTCCTATAGAGAAACACTAGGGATAATAAAACCCTTACCACTCAATTACTCTATTTGTTTCTCCATTTCAACTATTTCCACAGTGGCCATTCTATAAGGCATCTTTGATATGGGCCTTGAATCAAGAATTAAGTTAATAAAAAAATAAACTTCCCACTCTGGAGGATGTTTTTGTAAATCTTCAAGAAAGACATCAATATATTATTTCACAATAGGTACTTACTCAATTAGAAAATTCCTTTCCTCAACCATTTTTTATTATATTCCATTTCTCCCCTATAAATGAAGTAAGTCTAGATAATAGGGGTGGATCTATATGAGAATAATATGGTGATGTTTTTTCCATAAATATAATTGATTCCATGTAACCCTCATACATTGTAACCACCTTATTCTTGAAATAATTTTTCACTTCATTATTAGATTTACAAACCATATAGAGGATTATATCAAATTCTATCAAGGGTAAGACAATAAAATAAGTAGATAAAGCATGTTTATATTCCATAATGGGGACTTCCTGAAACAACATTGTTGCAATGATACATCCCTTAAGTGATTTAACTAACAACTCCCATATTAAATTAAATTGTAAATATCTAATTTTCTTGGAAAACTGGGATGATATAAAAGAATGCGATGATCCAGAACCCAAAAAAACATTGGTCATGTTGGGGGAAATGATTAAGGTACATGCCCCCACATTTATAGGAAATTCAACATCCACAATTGTGACCACATAAGCTTGGACTTGCTCCCTTTTCCTTATTTTGGGAATGTTCACCTTTTTTTTGGAATTTACATTGTATAATGTACCATCTCCATTAAATTGTAGCACTGAACATTGGTAGTTTCTTTCTTCCCCTAATAATCACGATATATATGACCTTTTTCTTCACACTTGCAACTAACTCCCATTACATTCAAGTGTATACCAGTGTGTTTCTTCCCACAATTATAGTAGGATATAAGGTCAACTCACCGTATTCCCCATTTCCTTATTTATTTTTCAGAGCTTTTGGTAGCCTTCTTCTTCTCTTATTTTACATTTAATTCATAAGACTTAGAAAATTCATTTTCTGTCTTTATAGAACCTGAGACTATATATTTATATAATGAGAATCATTAGGATACTAGTTCCCATTGGAGGAATGATTTTAAACCACCAATAAATAGATCAATAATGATCCTAGGAATTTTTATGTAGTCTATGTCATATCATTCTAACCTTGTGAAGTTAGATTCATACTTTGAAACATTTTCATCCCCCTCGGCCTCAGATTCAAGAATTACCTTTCCATATCCGCTCATTGTTAATGGTAAAAATAATTTTCTAGTAAGGATTCAAAAAAAATCCCTACATTCGATATCATCTATTTATTCCCCCACCTTTTTGTTTTGGATTAATGACAATGGATGATCTATATCTCATGATATACGATAAAAGGCCATAAAACCTTCTCAAATTCATTACATCCAATATGAGAAATATCTTTTATAGTGAACTTATCCACTGCTCAGATACAAATGGGTTTGTAGTCCTATTGAATTAAATTGTATGTTTTCACATAAATTGATCCAATATAGCTCCTATGCATTTTGGATCAATGCCATGACCCGTCCTAGTGGGGCATGTGTCGTGACTCCCTAAGCACATGTCCAATAAGCTAGGGGATGGTGACTAGAACCAATTAGACATTTCACTAACATATAAGAAACTTCCAATGTACATGTAACTATGCACACATATCCAAGCCCATAAATGCTAAAAATTAAAAACAACTAAATATCGCATGTATGCACACAAATAAACCCAACCAACATAGTACAATAGAAATAAAGTGGACAATGTAATATGATCCATAATACAAGCCAACCAAAATAAAATGAGTCTAAAACTACAAATTCTAACTATTTATAAAAAGGAGGTACTTGGACTCCCGCTCGTAGCCATATGAACACCTTGGACTGCTAGAAACTCAGAAATTTCAGTCCGGTCTAGGCCATCCCTAGACACCATCAAAAGGCTGCACGTCTGCAGAAGACATGAAATATGCAGGCAAACCCCATGCAGGGGTGTGTATAACAATACTTAGTAGAAGAACCCAAAACCCCAAATCAATACACAATTTAAAGGTACAGTCAACTTATATGTTTTATATATATACTAAACATATAGTAATATAAACACATCTAGACATACTCGAAACCGAGACTTGTAGTCTACCACAATTGCATACCCATGCTAGGATTCGGTTCAAAGATTCCAAAAAGAGCTAGTATGGGAGAACTCACTCCAAAAGTCTGATAGCTCTGATGAAGTCCATCTGAGAAGTACTGGTCAGCGAGAAAATACATGAGAGATATAGATGTACTAATAGATCTGAAGAGAGAACAGATACACTCATTCACGGAAAACACGTTCAATAGTGGGGAATTATTATGGTACACAGATGAGGATAAAATACGGGGGACATGAAGGAAAACATGAATCATCTATATTTACCTACAATGTAGAGGATCAGCCTCTTGTAGGATTGTTCGTTTCGATACCAGACACTACTTAGGGTCAATAATGGATAGAGGATCTCACTCTGGGCCTCTTGGTAGGATAACTGAATTTATCTCAAAAATTACATCTAATGGGATCATACACATATTGATTAAAATGATACATGAAATTTAGTGGAATGAGAAAAAGAAGAATAACTAAATGAAACATTTCCATGTAATGGTGGACAAGTGGATCAATCCACTTACTGAGAAGTACATGGGAGGTAGAAGGGTCACACAGTGTGTCCTCTGACCCAGGGTACTGCTCGTGTACACCAACCTATGTTGTTGGGCCTGTCTTGTTGAGTAAGATATACATGAAATGTATGTGCATGACACGTTGTGTTTTCCTACAAAGGGAAGGCTCGATATATGATATTTATCTTCCCATACAGAACTTCAAACCATGTGTCCTAGACCATGTACCTGTCCATGGGGTATCCAATGTATCAAGTCATGTATGTCCGTGTGGTGGAGTAAATGTCATGTTCTCTATCCCGTTTCTCTGTATCTTTGAAGATACCCATTTAGTCCGCGTACGGGCCCATAGGCCATGTGATAATGGTCACACGTAGTGTCTATGCTTCATGTCGTCCGGAACTCCATTCCCCACTCAGTGGGTCCCAAACACCATGTCTACAAAGTGGAACATCGTGATCTTTTCCGTGTGCAGTGATTAATCATAGACGACCGCCAGGTCAACCCTACACGGTGTGTTCATTGGGCTATAATCCCTATTGATTGGAATTTTCCAGAATGCATTATTCTTTATCATCGCTCCCCAGGTGGTCCTTTGATCCTCATTCTAGTCATCTAATCATCAAGATACTCCTTTTTTGAGGTCGTCCTACCACTTCAAAGATGCTTCCATTTTTTCCAACCTCTGATCTTCCACGAAAACAATTTTTGATCCACTGAGATAATGAATACTCATAGAATGATCCTCCTCGATTCAGGCTGACTTACTTGCCTTGTTTTCGTTTAATCTCTACAAGGTTGTCGTGTTGATCATTCTTCAATTTGGGATCGTGTCCTTATAAAACAGATGAACAATGATCCATTGTTCATAACCCCATGAAGAACGTGAAGTACAAGTGGTTAAAAAGGAGGAATAAATTCAATAAATAAAGGAGGAATCCACCTCTACCATCATTCGTCACGACTTCAATCTTCTACCCATAATAGGTTTAATAGGTGTATTAAATTATAATCCAATAATATCATCAAACCAGTTCCCTAATCAAAAATCCAAATGAAACGAATAATAACACCATCTCACAAGAATGCATGGTATGCTTATAAACCTATTCTTTGTTAGATCCACGATAATCATTAAATAGAAGAAAGAGGAATGAAAAAATTGAAATAAAACCCTTACCTCGATTCATTTGTTGAAATATTGTCATGTCACATTCATTGTCTATGTTTATTGAATCTGAGATGCATCGATCGATCACGCCGTCGTCATCTGCCAATGGGTTCTCCTCCAAAGCTCCAATGGAAGTCCTCAATTGTTAGGGTTACACGGCTTGCCATATATAATGTCAATAAGAATGTATTAATAAGGTAGGATTATGTTACAGTTTTGAATGAAATATCTAAAATAAAAAAAATATTTTATTTTATTTTATTTCCTTTAAAACGTACAAAAATAAACTCATGCAGCTGACCTGTGTCAGTCGCTATTAGGCCCTTCCTAAGGCAAATTCACTGCTCTGATCACAACAGTTCCCTCAGATTTCTAATCTAGGCACCCATTTTAATTTTATTTCACTTTTTTGGGGAAACTTCTCACGCACTATCTTTAGAGTTTCATTTATTTCAAGTATTTATTGAGGGCACATCGGGCCTCAGAATTCCACACCATCACAAAATATGGTATTGAAAAAATTCAATATTATATATCAAAATAATACACGGAAAATCTAATATATTACATTATCCCCACATTGGGATTTACATCCTCAAAAATCCAAAACAAAAGACCTCTCAAATAGATGTGGTCACTACACATGAATCTATGCCTCACACTCCCACATGCTCACCTAAAGCTTCTTGTGTAGCCACCAAACATGAACTTGGGAAATCGGTCTCCCACGAAAGAACCTCTAATGTTGATCCTTGATCTCCACTGGATACTCTATGATGTTCACTCAATCCTCAATGTCCAGCTCACCATAGTCGTTGATGAGCAATGGGTCATGCACATATCTCTGTAGCTGCGACACATGGAAGACATCATGCACCCTGTCTAACAATGGTTATAGATCTAGGCATTGTGTCACCTCACCAACTATGCAGAGGATCTGAAAAGGGATGAAGAATCTCAAAGACAACATTCCACCCCAGTCAAGTCTCGACAACCCTCATTGCAGTTAGACTCGAAGGAATACATGGTTTCCCTCCTCGAACTCCAGTCGTCTCTGTCGTCTGGAATCACAATTCTTCATCCGACTATATGTTTCCTTCATCTAATCCTAGATGATCAGAAACTTCTTGGTGGTGGCTCGCACCAAATCTGGTCCCATGAGTTAAAATATTATGGGGTCAATACAACAAAACGGTGATCGGATGGGTAACCTGTATAAGGCCATGAATGGTTCCATGACAATGGTCGAGTGGTAGCTTTTATTGTAAGCAAAATCCACTAGTGGTATAAACTCCTCCCATATACGACCAAAGTCTGATATAAATGCATGAAGCATATCCTCTAGAACCTGAATGGTATTCTCCATCTGACCATTGGTCTGGGGATAGATCATTGTGGTCTAGCATAGCTGAGTCCCAAAAACCTCCTACAATCCCTTCCAAAACTAGCATGTGAATCACATGTATCGATCTGAGACTATTAGTAATGGGATTCGATAATGTAGAAATTTATCTTACATGTAGTGTCATCCCATTAAATCTATGGAACTCTGATACCTGATAGCTAGAAAGTGGGATTAATTGGTGAATCAGTCGATGATCACCCAGATGGAATCGTGTCCCTCAGACATTCATGGTATCCCCTTCACGAAGTCCATAGATATTCCATCCCACATCTCTCTATCACTTCAAGGGTTGAGATAACCTAGCTTGAACCTGGTTCCCAACCATTATATACTGGCACTTAAGGAATCGAGAAACAAACTCTTGTACAGTATTCTTTATACCATTCCACCAAAACTGATGTTACAAGTCCTAGAAAATTTTCACCCATCTAGGATTTTCCACCATTGTGGATGTATGAAACTCCCACATAACATCCTACCACAATTCCACTAGCCCAAAGGTGCATCCTCTGAAATGGACAATGTTCTTCCCTCCTTGTGAATATTCCTTAGGAGCATGTCAAGTGGATAACTGAGCCTGTAAAATTTTACATTATACATCCCCTAATTGTGCCTAATAGACTCACATTAAGAGTTGAGGGGTGAAAACCATTGACTGGTGAAATTCGACATCATCTTCATCAATAATGGATAAATTTATCTAGGCCAACTACTTTCTAACCTCACTCAGTACTTGCGAACTTAATCTAATACTAAGAGCATGTACCAAAATATTCCCATTCTCAGTAGTAAATATGATCTTGAAGTCATAATCCTGGAGGAACTATACCCATAACCACTACCTTAGATTTAGATCCTTCTATGAGAATATGTACTTGAGGCTATTGCCATTTTAGTAGATGATAAATTGTTAACCCATCAGAAAGAGTCACCACACATTCAATGAGAAGACTATCGTTGCAAGCCCTAGATCATGGGACATGAAGTTCTACTCAAGAAAACTTTACTGGAATG
This sequence comes from Viscum album, assembly GCA_963277665.1. Taxonomy (NCBI): domain Eukaryota; kingdom Viridiplantae; phylum Streptophyta; class Magnoliopsida; order Santalales; family Viscaceae; genus Viscum; species Viscum album. Next base: position 825,238,344 of record OY728162.1, read on the forward strand.
AACCACAAGAAATATCCACTTGTCTCTACATCAGGACACAAACATGCTCTATACATGATATGTCTCTGAAAACAATGTACCTGACACCCTCCACTGGAAATATCAAGATCGTTGTGCTCGTAAACTGTACCTCAACTTCTTGAAAGCCTGATGACACTTCCCCATCCATAAAAATGGTTTCCCCTCCGTGGAAAATGACGTCATCAGTACAGATATCCTAGATAAATAAGTCATAAATCTTTTGTAGTATCCTTTTATTCCAAGGAAGCTCCTCACCACTGTAACAATCTGGGATTTCTCTAATGCTAACACCACATCATCTTTTTTCAGGTCTAATACTACTCAGTCTGCTGAGATAACATGTACCTTAAAGTGGAACTCGTGTATCTAGAACTAGAACTTTGAGATCTTCCCATAAATCTAGTTCTCTTTATATTTTCCTTGAACAATCCTTACGTGTCTTGCATGCTCATGCTCTAACACTGAGTCAGAAGGATGTCAGTAATGAAAGCTAGAATGAACATGTCTACATATGGCTGGAATATATATTTCATATGTCACATTAACACTATAGTGATATTCATTATACCGAAAGGCGTCACCAAGTTCTTGTTGTGACCTTGGCGACATCTGAATGTTGTCTCTGGCACATCCTCGTCCTGTAATTGAAGCAAGTGATAGCCCGTCCTGAGGTAAAACATTGAAAACCAACGTACCCCTCTCAGCAGATCGGAGAGGTTGTCAATCATTGGCAATTGATACATGATCTTCATCATCCCCTGGTTTAGGTGCCAGTAATCCACACTCATCCTCATACTCCCTTCTACCTTATTGTAAAACAACACTGGGGATTACCTAGGTGAACCACTGCGTCTTACGAATCCCTTACTCTAAAAATACTCCAACAACATCCATAACATTCGAAGATATGTTGTATCCATTGTTTATGATGTTGATGGTATTTTTTCATCCTTGGATGTAAGTTTAGGTCGACGTCAATCTCTCGGTGGGAAGGTAATCCTAGAACATCATTTGGAAATACTTCATCATGCTCTACCACTACTATCGGTAACTGAAAGCTGAAGACATCTTCTTCCCCGATGGTATGTCTAGACTCCTCAAGAGTGATCAGCTACACCCTCCTATGCATGAGCCCATTCTTTGTTTCTTGTGTTTCCATTACACAAAAAAATGGAAAACCTAGTCCCATCACTACAGACCCACCACACTCATCACCTAATGCAGTAAATATGAACATGGACTGAAGATAACCAATCTATACCATGAATGACATCGTAAGGCCTCGATGTTTACACCAAGTGGTTCCATCCAAAATTCTCACCTCCCATGGAAATATCACACATTTTTAAAATATTCACGATGATCAAGTATCATCCCCTTAGGTGTATCCATGCTTCAAGGTAAAGTCAACAGCTCTACAGGAATCTCAATGTTTCTCACTAGACATTTGGTGAGGAAGTAATGACTGGAACCTATGTCTATAAGTGCAGAAACTAATGTATAAAAGACATATGTCATACCACAGATCATCCCTGGAGTCCATGGGTCTTAGGTCTTGATGACATTAAGTTGTCCCAACCCCTATCCCCTAGCACCCTGAGCCTAGTGCAGTCCTCCTGGGGGTAGTGTTAGAAGTAGACCAAAGTGCCTTCCACCACCTGAAACTATCCATGATCCTATGCCACGTCTACCACCTGGGGGACTAGCTGCTCTATTCTCTATCTTTACCTTAGTGGTCTTCCCACTACCTCTTAGTCAGCATCTCAATTGTTGGATAGTCTGTAGCGAGAATTACTCTTCATCACACAATAGCATCACCTATCCCTATGCTAACTGCATCCATCCTAAGTGCCATGGATTGTCGATCCCCTATCTTGGTACCTTTTATGACATCTCCCACATCTTTAACCCTCCACCTGATTCTGTCTCCCTTCTACCATGGTCTCTGCACCTGTCTTCCTCTTTCTATCAACCACAGGTGGTCTCTACTTCTCCAAGAATCTCTCGATCACCAATTCCCACTTGAGAACTGCATCATTACTCGAAATGCATAGTGACATGCCAATTGCTCGGATGTCTTACTGTATACCTCTCTCGATGGTCCAAATGCTAATGTACTGATCATTGACCATATCCATAGAGTACCTAAAAAGGATGGTGAACCTCAATGAATATTCATCCATTGTCAAAATTTCCTGCTAAGGCTGGAGAATCTCATTGATATATATTGATATTAGCGTAACTAGTGGGAAATCCTCCATAAAGATCTTCTTGAACTCCATCCACGAAAGATTATCCTCTTAGTGAGTTTGTGTGGTCAAACCCCACCATCGTCCTATCAAACCCTAAAGAAGGCTAGCTCATAGAATCACCATCTGGTCTATTGGTGTCCTCAGTATATGGAAAACTCTTGTCACTGCCTCAAGATAGTCCTCAATTGTCTGAGGATTGGGCTAACCTCGGAACCTGAGGGTGTTGATTCAATAAGGTTTTCATTATGACTTTTCCATTACTTTATATATTATATTGATAAGTCATCATGGTTTCCTTATGACATTACCTTTCCTCTTGTTTTGAAAATCACAATCAACTTTTCTTAAGGAAAATTTCATTTTACCCTTGTTTTACTTTCATAAGGAAAATTTCCATCCCAAAGGAAATTTACTCCTACCTCATTTTAATTATTCATATCAATATTTTTCTTATGTATAAAAATCAGATTCATATCTAAAACCTCAAAATTGTTTTATACTTAGATATGAGGTATTTTGTTTAAGACTCCGAATTCTGGATACGAACCCTCATTATGTTCCACTCCGAATTCTGGATATGAACTCTTATGAAGTTCCACTCCTAATTATGAATACGAGCTCTCATGAAGATCCACTCCAAATTCTGGATACAAACTTTCATGATGATCAACTCAGAATTCAAGAAACGAACTCTCATAATGTTCCACTCCAAATTCTGATTATGAACATCTCTATGTTCTGACTCAGAGTTATTTGAATTCAGTCTCTGAACTCTAATGAGGTCTGACTCTGAATTCTCATGATCATAGACTCCGAACTTTGTAAGTTATGAATCCGAATTCTACTGAAATCAGTCTCCGAATTTCATTGAATTTCAGACTCTAAATTTCTACAGAATTCAGGTTCTAATATCGTACAAAATAGATTCTGAATACTCTTAAGTTTATATACTCCAAATTTATTTTTACTTCCATTCCAAAAATCAAACTTTTCCATTCCGATCTTTCATTTTCTACTCCATTCATAATATCAGTTTAGTTGTGCTTATACTTGTTCAATTACAAAATAATGTCATGCTTTCAGTTATTAACTAACTGTTGTTTGAGTGACACGTGTACCGATCCCTCAAAAATTCAAGGAATAATTTGACCATTGGAGGAGGGAGATGACTATTGTAGCTTCACCAATAAATAGGATCTCATTTGAAAATCCACAAAAACTTTGACACAACTTTTACATCTGTGCTTACATGATATTGATGTGATTTATAGAGAGAGAGGATCTTATCAACTCTCTAACTTTGTGCAGAAATTTTGAACAACTTGTTCAAACTTTTCTTTGTTCATATTTGCATTGTGCGACTCTGATTGTTGTTGTGTACAATCGAGGGATTTCGGGGATAGGAAGGCAGAGGTTCCAACACCTTGTATTTGAGGGCTTCCTTGCTGAGGAAGACAGAGGTTCTGACTACCTGATAGTTGAGGGCTTGTGGGGATAGCAAGACAGACTCCGATCTTCGTATCGAGGGCTTACCCTGGTGTGGGTAGGACAAAATTTCATGAAATTATAAATCAGGGGACCTTTATCCAACGTTGTTTGATACCCTTCTCTTTTGGTTAAAAGACATATTACTTGTTAATTTTTTTGTTACATGTTTTTCTGCTGAATTTTGTATTGTTGAGGAATGTATACATTAATATAATTCCTAATCTTTCTACTCTAATATAGTTAGATTCTATACGCTTTAAGGTATAATCTTAATCATTGTAACTTTAGTTAAGTTCCATTTTTTGAATCACTTTTATGGAATCTAGAAAGTCTTTAGATCTCATATATGTCTTTTGAATTATCCTCTTTAACCTTGTTAAACATAACCATCCTATAAATTTCCTAAGGGAATTTTTAAAAGGTATAATTCATCCCCCTCTTGTATCTGAGAATATCATTCTTATTTAGATCCTATGTTTGGTATTATATAGTATATCATACATAGTCACATACCATCATAACAATTGGTATCATTGGATAAGGTTCAATCTGAATTAATCTCACGATTATATTCAGAAATGAATTATCAGAATAACATTTTCTAGATTCATATTTTTTGGATTCATATATTTTTTTGGATTCACTTTTCCTTATAGTTACAATATCTAATTTCTTTCTTAGGTTATTACTTCTAGTTTACATAATCATACTGCTAACAAGTTTGTGTGCCAAATATTTTCAGAAAAATGGAAGGATGAAATGTTGGATCCATTGAAAATCTCAATCAAACCAGACCACCCATTTTGATGGTAATGATTATGAATTTTGGGGAGATCATATGAAGACTTTTCTTATCAACACTGGGGTTGAAAATTTTGTTATGATTACTGGTGGATAGAATATTCTTGATAAGGATGTTAGTACCTTCACAAATCAAGAAAAAAATGTATACCCACTCAACTATAAGGTATGCTACACTTTACTTTGATCAATGACTTGGAACATATATAGTCAAATTTCTTCTTGTGAAACAACTATATGTATATGGAAGAAACATGATGTTACACATTTTGGTATACCTAAAGTGATTGAGACTAGAAGATCCATTCATAGAGCTGAGTGTGGACAACCAATTTGTAAGGTGAAACAGTGATTCATGACTACTGCGAATAACTTATAATTAATGGGAGAGAAATGTAAAGATGATAAAGCCCTTGTTTCCAAAATCATAGATATTATTCCCAATGAGTGGAAATCAAAGAGAACTATTACTGATGAAAACAAAGAGGTTACTAAATTTTCTCTTAATAAACTGTTTGGAAGTCTTCTTCAAAATGAGAATATATTGAAGAGAGATACTAACAACATAAAGAAGAAGAATGGGAATGGTAGTGTTTATTTTACTACAACATCAAATAACATGAAAGCTAAGACTCCTAAGAGAGTTACTAGATAGAATCCTAGGAAGGTTATTATCCAATCCGAATCTAGTGAGAGTGAAGTCTCAAAAAATGTGTTTTCTAACATTTCCCGAAGGATGAACAATATAGTTAGAAAGAGGAACAATCAATCAAAATAAAAGAAGAATGAAAGGAAAGATAAGAACAAATCATAGTTCATATGCTATGAATGTAAGAGAGCTCGACACATAAGACTTGATTACCCTATGCTCAAAAGAAAAGAATGAAAAGAGAGGAATTCTGAAAGGAATAGAAAGAAATATTACAAGTACAAATCTGAAAAAGTTTTGAAACCTAAAGACACATAGAGTGCTAGTGGTGGAGACACATCAGACGATTCTTTAGATTTTGAATCTTCTGGAGAGAAGAATCTTGGTCTTATAACTAGGCTACCTATTGATAATCACTGCTTGATGGCTAAGGTTCACAATGTTGAATCAATGAACAATGTTTCTTTGAATTCTAATGATAGTTGATATTATAACTCTTATGATGAAGAATCCTCTTCTGATGAAGATAATATTTTACTTACCTATGAAGAAGTTTCTCGGTTTTCCAAACATCAGGAAAATGAGAATTCAAAACTCATTGAAGAAACATGATAACGAAAATTATAGGAATACTATTCTTATTTAGTAAAATTCAAGTCATTTTAAATATCCTGATAAGAAAAATTCTTATTTTGAAAGTATTTCCAAAAATCATGAGGAATTTAGTTTTGAAAAGAATAATCTTTCTTAAGAAAATAAAAATGTAATTTCTAAGAAAAATGTATTCGAGCATAGCTCTAGTTCAAATGTTTTTCAAGGAAAGAACTTTGTTATAATAATCAAATCCGAAATATTCTCCTTGAGGAAGTGTTTGTCGAACATTACCCTATGTAAAGAAAAATTTGATAAAATGTATTCACAAATTTATCCTCGAAGGAATACTTCTGGTTTTGGTTACACAATTTCAAAACAAATTTTTAGTAACAACTATATTGTTCCTCAAAGTGACCCATTCTGTACAAAATGTCAGTGTGGTGGTCACTGGGCAAATAATTCTTCCTTAAACAAAACAAAATCTTTAAGATTTCATAAAGATTATTTTTCTAAGAAGATGTGGGTACACAAATTTTTCTTTCTAAAATTTCCAGATCCAAGATAGTATGGATTCCAAAAACCTAAAATTTTATTATTTTCAGGAAAATAGGGAATGTACCAACAACAATACATGGTACATGGCTAGTGGATGTTCCTGACATATGACTGGTATAAAAGACTATTTTGAAAAGATTATCAAAATGAAATGAGGGAATGTAACATTCGGAGATAATTCTCAAAGAGAAATTATTGGTATAGGTAATACTGTTATTCATGGTAAAACATTGATTTTAAATTATTTATTTGTTTAAGGCCTTAAGAAAAACCTCATCAGCATAATTCAATTATGTGATAAAGGTTGCCTTGTGAATTTAAGGAAGGATATGTGCCTGGTACCCAATTCCAAGGAAGGGTTTTTTATTTCCTCCCAAAGGAAAGAGAATGTTTACACACTAAACATAGAAGTCCTTAGGATCGAAGACATACCATGCCTTAGTGAAATGGAAGATCATTCTTGGTTATGGAATAGAAGGTTAGGACACTATAATCTTCAGAACTTATGTAAAAATTATTTGAAAGTCTTAGTTGAGGATCTACCAAAGCTTAGATTTGGTTCTTCAAAAGTTTTTCACCCTTTTCAATATGGAAAGCAACATAAATCACATTTTAAAATATTCGGTGAAGTCTCAACTACCAATTAATTACTGCTAGTGCATATGGATCTTTTTGTTCCAACAAAAACTGGAAGCATTGGAAGAATGTACTATGTATTTGTTTGGGTTGATGACTACACTAGATTTACATGGGTCTATATTCTAGCATAGTAGTCTGAATCTTTTTCTTATTTCAAATGTTTTATATCAGAAGTTAAAATTGAGAAAAACCTACCCTTTAAAACAATTCATAGTGATCATAGAGGAGAATTTCAAAATTCTGATTTTGAAATTTTTTGTAGTAGAAAAGGTATTACTAACAACTTCTCAGCACCCAGAACACCTCAAAAAAATGTTTTTGTTGAAATAAGAAATACAATTCTTAAAAAGATAACAAGAACTATGTTGAGTGAGTATTCTGTTGCCAAAATTATTTGGGCTGAAGCTGTAAGTACTGCTTGTTATATTATAAATCATGTTTTAATTAGACCATATATTAACAAAACTCCTTATCAATTATGGAATTGTAGGAAACCTAGACATTCCTACTTCATGGATTTTTATGCAAGTTATTCATTCTGAATACTAAAGGTATCTTACACATATTCGAACCAAAATTTGATGATGGAATTTTCATAGGCTACTCCACAACTTCTATGTCTTATAGAGTTTGTATCAAAAACACTTGTATTATTGAAGAAACAGTACATGTTAAATTTGATGAAATTGGTCCTTTTTTTTAACAAACCCATACTACAACCCCAGATGTGTTTACAAAAACTATTAATCAACCTATATAGAAGATCCTTCTGATAAGGAAAATTTACAAGAAGGTACTTCTAAAATATTTACCCCAGAAGAAATTCTACCCTATGTTGATGAAAAGGTTTTACAAAAACCAAATCAATCATTTCTAAAAAATCATCCTAGTGATAGTTTCATTGGTGATGTAAGTCAACCTTTATGGACAAGATGTTCCTTAGGAAATGAAGTAGAGAATCTAGGATTCCATTCGAAATTGTAACCAAAAAGCACTGATGAAGCTTTATGTAATGATGATTTGATTAAAGCCATGCATGATGAACTAAATGAATTCTAAAGGAATAATGTATGGACCTTGGTTAAAATACCTTCGGAAACTTCTATTATTGGAGTAAAATGGGTCTTCATAAATATGTTTGATGAAAATGGAATCATCATAATAAATAAAGCAAGATTGGTTGCTATAGAATATAATCAACAAGAAGGAATAGAATATGAAGAATCATATGCTCCATTAGCTAGATGTGAATCTACTCATATTTTACTTTCCTTTTTAGTATTCTTCAATTTTAATCTTTTTCAAATGGATGTGAAATGTGCTTTTGATAACGATTATGTTCAATAGGATGTTTTTGTTGAACATCCTCCTTGTTTTGAAGTTACAAAACATCGTGATCATGTTTTTAGACTTATCATAGCTTTTATGACCTTAAACAAGCCCCTCGATCTTGGTATGATAGACTTACATTATTTTTTCTTCAAAATAACTATGTAAAGGGAAATACAGATCCAACCATTTTTATAATGGAATTTAAGAAAAATGTTTTGATTGTTCAAATTTATGTTGATGAAATTATATTTGGTTCAAATCAGTAATCCTTAACTAATTCATTTGAGGATCTAATGAAATATGAGTTTCAAATGAGTATGATGGGTGAGTTAAAAATTTTCCTTGGTTTTCAAATTTCCCAAAAACTAGAAGGAATATACATATCCCAACATTAGTATATTAATTATCTTTATAAAAATTATGTATATGACAACACATAGAGTATAAGTACTCCCATCGGTATCTCTAACAAACCTGATCTTGATGAATCTGGGAATCCAATAGATCAAACATCTTTTAGAGGTATGATAGAAAGTTTACTTTACGTGATAGCTAGTCATCCAGACGTGATGTTTCCAATATGCTTATGTGGAGGATATCAATCCAATCCTAAGGAATCTCATTTAAAAGCAGTGAAATTTTTTTTTCACTACTTAAAGGGAACCATGGATTTAGGACTATTTTACACTATTGGAAATGATTTTTTAAAAAAGTATTTCAGATGTTGACATTGGTGGATGTAAAATGGATAGAAAAATTACATATGGATCTTGTCATTTCTTAGGATATTCATTAGTTTCTTGGTCTTTCAAGAAGAAACACTCAGTAGCACTCTCCACTGATGAAGCTGAATATGTAGTAGCTGGAAGTTGTTGTGCTCAAGTGTTGTTGATGCAACACACACTCACAGACTTTGGCTTGACTTTTACTAAGACTCAATTTTGTTTGTGATAACAGATGTTCCATTTCCATTAGTAAAAACCATACGCATCACTCACTTACAAAGCACATAGATATTAGACATTACTTTCTTAGGGATCACACCAAAAAGGAGATGTCATTCTTCAATTCATCGGAAATAAAGTTCAACTTGCTGAAATTTTCACAAAATAATTTCCCTCTAATAGATTTGAATACATCAAACAAAAGTTAGGAATGATAACTGTGGGGTAATCTTCATTCATTAACTTCTTGTTGAACCATTCTCTTTACATTAATAAACTCCTTTTCAGAGGGGGAGTACATATTCAAATATGTTTTTCAATATTTTTTTGTAATTATGTTTTCATATTTTTAGTAGTGAGGTTTTCATATTTCTCATAATGATGTTTTCATGTTTTTTCTAATGATTTTTTTGTAGATATTTTCAAAAAAAAATCGTAATAACTTTTTTGTAGTTGGTTTTTGAATATAGCGTATTGAAATATTTTGGAACTGAAAATTTTTGTAATTAGATATTTGAAAATGAAGCTTTCGTAAGGTAATTATTCAGATCTAAAATTTTCGTAAAGGAAATTTTCATAATGGAAATTTTCGTACTGCAAATTTTCATAATGAGAGTTTTCATAATGGGAATTTTCACACTCATAATTTTCATAATCGAGTTTTGGTACTCAATGATTATGCAATAAAACCTTATTTGATCTTATGTATTTCGTACTAAGTTATTTGTAGTCAGTTTTTCATAGTCAAATTTTCTTCAATTAGAATATCACATATTACAAATAATCTTTATAGCCAATCAATGTTGTCCCACATTGATTTCCAAGCTCTCGAATCTCAAATCTCTACATCAGTTCTTAGAGCCCATTCTGAATCTCTCAGAATTCATCGAATCCGAATGTTTGTAGAAGCCATTTCTCATGAAATGTCTACCATCAATCCAATCTCAAAATGGAAAGTATACAGGCAATGGTTGGACCATCTGAACCTTTTAAAGTATTATTCTATAATTTCTAAGAATACTATGTTATATTGTTTGGAAGGTGTATGAATATCTAAGACAGGTGTTAAAGACATGGTGTTTCCAGAATTGCTCATATAGTTCTATGAATCAGTTTTCTTCTTTGAGGAAGAGGGTAGAGAAAAATTTTATTTTAAGAGTTATGGTAAGACCTAAAAACATAATTACACCAAGGTTGCAAACTTGGTGGGGATAGAATACAAAGGAGATGCTGAATTTTTCTCACACAAACTCCCGAATTCTCAAGGTATTTTTATTAAGGTAAAGGCCTTGCAATGTCTTGGACTTTCTAATGTTAAGACAACCAGAATCGCTCACCTTTCTTCTAACAAATAAATCCTTCAGCTATGGGTAAAATGTTTCTTAGTACCAAGAAAAGGTTACAAATATACCCTCCTGAAAAGTGATATATATTTCTTAGACTTCCTGGTAAACCTAAGGAAAATAAATTTGATGAAGCATGTACTTATTATAATCAAGAACATCAAGGATTGAAATATTAGAGACTAAATTATCAAGTCTCCTACATTACATTCAAAGATGATAATTTGGTGCCTCAAATCATTTAAAATTGCATGAAAATACAAGTCTCGGAATTACAATGTTATTATTGATAGTGATGACACTATGAAAAGAATTAATATGGCTTATTCCAAGGATACAAAAGAGTTTTATGGTCTGCAAGAGGAAGAGGTAGAATCCAATCTTGAAAATATTGAAAAAGCTGAGCCATCTATAAATTCCTGGAAGAAGAGAAAGTTGAAGGAAGTGGGGGAAACATACCAAACTCTTAAATATAAGGAATCTCAATCACACATCCCAAACCGAAGAAAAAGAAAGCGTATCCAGATGAGGTGGATGCAAAGTGGAAGGAAAATAAGGAAAAGTGGAATGAATGGGAACCTCAGTTCGGTTTGGACCCTGCTGAAGCCAAGTCTTTAAGAGAGAGTACTGTTGAATACCTTGAGAATATAGAAAATGATAAGATGACGAATAAGTAAATGTCTGAGACTAAAATTGTACAATATCTTTTGAAATCCACAGAAGTTGCTTCCAAGAATCTTCCAGTATCGAAATCTTTCCTTTTTGATCCTTTAACTGAGACTCCAGGGAAGAATTTCTTCACTATCGAAAATTCTAAAGAGAAAAAAATTGTTGAATAAGTAGAAGAAGAAGTTGTTGATGAAATCGAAGAAGAAGAGGAAGTTGATTAAGAATAAGAAGTAGAAGAAGAAAGTGGTGATTTATATGATCTGATTATACAAGTTGTTGATTATCAAGAAAGGTCAAATCCATCAAAAAAATTACCACTCCAAACTTCTGAGGCCGAGTCCTCAAAGCTTGTCACTCTAGGAAAGAGAGATAAGATAGATGGTAAGAAATATATAGAGAATGAAGAAGAGAAAGAGAATGAATTATCTGGGGAAGAAGGCTATGAAATGAAATTTTTTGATGAAGGAGCAGTGAAGGAAAAAAATGATGAAGAAAAGATAGTTCAATTATCTGAAAGTGGGGAAGAATCACACGATGTGGGAACCATTCTGAAAGTTGATAAGGATAAGAAAGTGCTTATAGACACCACCACAAAAGATATCATAAGGAAAAAAAGTTGGAGGATCTTCTAAATGAAATCTTATGTAAATTGAATAAGAAAATTCTCCCTCCAAGATGTCATATTCAGAGTCCTATACATTGGGACATGATTTTGTTGTTTATTCTCTGAATAATTTTGTGGACACAATTCCGGTATTTCCTACAATAGACCACAGGTTCCTGTTGCTTTAGAATAGCTTAAATCAGATGTCAGAATTCATATCCATATTGATGGATAAATGTGTGAATACTGAGGCAGATCACAAAGATTTTCTTATCAATTATGAGGTCCATAAAAAATATTACAACAGATGAATTAATGGTCATAGTAAATCGATGAGGATTTAATAAAGCATGATATCGTTCAGAATGATATAAATGAGGATTTTGATATCAAGGATGCCAAGATGAAGAATATTTAGGAAAAGATGAACCTTGAACAAAATACTATGAATCAATAGTTGAAGGATCTGAATGGGAAGCCCAACTCTATTGCTCAAAGCTTGAAATTGGAAAGAGATCTCCAGATTTAGATCATAGAGAATATTGAAGAGCATGATGATGTTATTAAGGCTCAGTCTGAGGCTCTGAAGGCTCATGATGAAAGGTTTAAAGCCTTAGAAAAGCAAGCCGAGGAGGACCAAAAAGAGTTAAAGAAGATAAAAATACATTTGAAGAAGCTAATCCCAAAGGAAAAAAAAGGAAAATAGAACAATCAAATCTTTTGTTGTATTTTTTTTCCTTGTAGAAATCCTTTCAATCATAATTAAAACATTGGTTGCTAGTTTTGTTTTTATGTATTACTAATGTTTCAGGTACATTATTGTTTTTCCATTCCCTCAAAATCTTTTTGAAAATCACAAAGGGGGAGAAGGAAAAATCTAAAAGGGAGAAGTTAAATTTCTAAGTTAAGAAGAACTATCCTTAAGTAAGGGGGAGTTCTCATTATGAATTCTTTATTCAGATGAAATCTCTATGTTCGGAAACCTTGAATACAACTCTTAGAGTTTCAAAGCCTTTGGGGAGTTAGTTGGATTCACCATTGATCATAAAAAGGGGAGATAAGATTTAATTACAAGTCTAGAAATTTATTCGAAGTCATTACATTATTTTTTGTAAGGATGTTTGTTAATTCCAAAAAGGGGGAGATTGTTGAGTCAATAAGGTTTTCCTTACGAATTTTACATTCCTTTTTATATGAGATTTATAAGTCCTAATGGTTTCCTTATGACTTTAAAATTCCTCTTGTTTTGAAAATCACAAGCACATTTTCTTACGGAAATTTTCTTTTTACCCCTGTTTTACATTTATAATGAAAATTTCCTTCCCAAATGAAATTTATCCCTACCTTGATTTCACTATTCATATCAATATTTTTCAGAAGTATTAATGTAGGATTCATATCCAAAACCTCAGAATTGTTTAATACATAGATATTATGTAGTATATTTAAGACTCTGAATTCTGGATATGAACTGTCATGAAGTTCCACTCCGAATTATGGATACAAACTCTCATGAACTTCCACTCCGAATTCCAGAAACGAACTCTCATGATGATCTACTCTGAATTCTAGATATGAAATCTCATAAAGTTCCAATCCAAATTTTTATTTCGAACTTCTCTATGTTCTGACTCCGAGTTCTCTGAATTCAGACATCGATCTTTGATGAGGTCTAACTCCGAATGCTCATGAACCTAGAATCTGATCATTGTAAGTTATGGATCCGAATTATTGTGAAATCAGACTCCAAATTTCCTTGAAATTCAATCTCTAGATTTCTATAGAATTTAGGTACCAAATTCCTACAAAACAGAATCCGAATATTCTTAAGTTCATAGACTACGAATTTATTTAATCTTCAATTCCAAACATCCAACTTTTCCATTCCAAACATTCATTTTCTTCTCCAATCTGAATATCAGTTTAGTAATGCTTATACTTGTTCTATTACAGAATTATGTCGATCTTTCAGTTATTAACTAACCATTACTTGAGTGACACATGTACTGGTCCCTCTGAAATTCAAGTACAAATTCGACAATTGGAGGATGGAGCCGACCGTTGGATCTTGACCTATAAATAGTAGGTCATTTTAATGTCAGAAAAAATAATTACACAACTTTAAAATATGTTCTTACATGTTTTTGATGTAATTTCTAGAGATAGAGAGGCTTTTATCAACTCTGAAGCTTCTTGAAGAATGTTTGAACAACTTCTTCAAACTTCTCCTTGTGAAGATTTGCATTGTGAAACTCCGATTGTTGCTGTGTACAATCGAGGGATTCCGGGTATTGGAAGACCGAGGTTCCAACACATTTATGTTGAGGGTGTCCCTACTGAGTAAGGAAGAGGTGCCGACTACGTGATATTTGAGGGCTTGCAAGGATAGCAAGATAGACTCCGATCATCATATCGAGGGATTACCCTGGTGTGTGTAAGACAAACATTATTTAAAGTATAAATCAAGGGACCTTTATCCGAGGTTGTTGGATACCCTTATCTTTGGGTTAAAAGGATTATTACTTATTACTTGATTTTGTTACAAGTTTTTCTGCTGAATTTTTTATTGTTGTGGAAAGATTACTTTCTTATACATCCTCATCAGTGTATTCTGAAATAGTTAGATTCTATAAACTTTAATTTATTATATTAATTAGTGTATCTTTAGTTATGTTCCATTTTCGGAATCACTTTTCTAGAATCTAGCATGTCTTTAGAACTCATAGAGTTCTTATGAATTATCATGTTTATCTTTGTTAAACATAACCATCCTAAAAATTTCCTATGGGTATTTTTAAAAGGTACAATTCACCCCCCTCTTGTATATGATAATATCATTCTTATTTCGATCATACACTTGGTATTAGAGAGTATATCATACTCAGTCACATACCATTCAAACATAGGGGTCTCTGTTTCTAGAACTCATAGAGTATGCTCAGCTTGCGCTCCTCAACTGTCGGTACTACAAGTACCACATGCTACTCTACTAGAGGTCATATAGAAGGTGCGCCACATAAAGGTAACACCAGAGGAACTAGTCCCTACATCGAAGCCTCATTGCTTATGGGGTGATCCTTATGATCGATCTGAGTAATCCATGTGGGTATGTGTCGTGGAGGCATCTTGTAAAGAAACAAGATGAACCATTGTCAATATGTATATCTGAATAGCTGACACACATGATATGGTAAACAAAACTCATTCGTATATGATGAATGTTCCATTATTTTATTTTTCTTCCACTACTATTTTCATGTACCATGTTGAAAAGTAGGTTATCATATTCCTGGTGCATGTATACATTATCCACCTACACCAACACTAGAGTCCCTGGACTAAATGTAGAGCTCGAAACACTTAATAATATTTCCCAAAACATATCTCACATAATCTTGGTCCTAATGTAGAAATTAACCCCTCTAATACCACTCATTCATGACCAGTCCTAGTGGGTCCCATTTCACGGCATCCCAGACCAGCCTCTAATAGGCCTTAGACTGGTGACTAGTATCATGTAATCATATCACTAACATGATAGGCATTACCTATGTACCCAAACTTATTTACAAGTCTCCAAGACCACAAATGATGCAATGTAAAAACCACTAAGTAATAACATGCATTAACAAAACTAAACCTAATAGACAGAGTATAAAGGATGTAATGTGAAGAATGTAAACTGGATCAGAAAACAATCCCACCAAAAAAAGTGTATGCAATTGTAATGTCCAAACTATATTCAAAAGGAGGTACTGGGACTGCCACCAATTGTTATAAGAACACCTATTCCTTCAAGGAACATAGAAATCTCAGTCTGGTCCTAGTTCTCCCTGGACTCCTTCAAAATAAAGCTCATCTGCACAAGACATGACACACACTGTAAAATCCTATACTAGGTTGAGTATAAAAATATTCAATAGAGGACTCTAGAAAACCACAAAATAATACAAAAAGTAAATGTACAATCATCTTATACATATTAAATTTCTACAAAACATATAGAAAGGGAAAATCATCCAAAAATAATCGAAACACAGACTTATAGTCTATAACGACCACATACCCATGTTAGGGATTCTGTTTCGAAGATTCCAAAAAGAACTCATCTAGGAGAACTCACTCCATGAGTCTGATAGCTCAGATAACGTCCATCTTAGATGTACTATACATCCGGAAAATACATGAGAGTTTTTGATACATCTATAGATCTCAAGATAGAATAGATGCATTCATTCTAAAGGAACACACTCTTGAGTCGGTAAGGATCATGATACTCAGATGAGGATCACTTTCAAGGCCTTGATTGATAGCACAACTCATCCAGAATCACATTAAATGTAGAGGATCAGTTTTTTCTAGGATTAGTCATGTCGATACCTGACTCTAACAAGGGTCAAAAATGGATAAAGGATCTTGTTGTGGGCCTCTCGAAGGGATACATGACTCTATCATAGAAATTCATACTGAAGGGATCATTATCAAGTGGATATAAACGATACCAAACATTCATCAAAATGAGAAAAGGGACACTAAGCCAATGAAACCGGTCCATGGAACGATGGATAATTGGATCAATCCATGTACTAAGAATTACAGGGCATTTAGAAGGTTCACTTTTCATGTCCTCTTACCCTGAGTGATTCACCTGTAAAACATACTTTGTCGTAAGGTTTTTCATGTATATGAAGTTATACACAACATGTAATATAGAGACATCAAATGTTACACTACTCAAGGAAGGCACCATGTACACTGGTCATTTGCCCGTACGCAACTTCAACTCGTGTTTCCCGGACTGTGTACCGATACCCGGGGTATCCAGCATATCCATCCATGTCTAGAATTCTGATGATGTACTTGATTTGTACCCTACCCTATGTTAGTGTATCTTTGATGATACATGAAATGTACATGTATAAACCCACATGCCATGTGACGATTGTCATACGCCGTTTCTACACTTCATGTCACCCGGATCTCCAGCCGCCACTGGGTGGGGCCAAGTCACAATGTCTTTCCAAAGGCACAATGTGATCTTCACTGCGTATAGTGCAGAAACTGTAGCCACTTCTCAGTCGACCCTACACAACATGTTCATTTGGATACACAATGTGTTGATCGTAATTTTCCAGAATGCCTCGTTCTTTGTCATTTCACCTCGTGTGATCATATGATCTTTGATTCGGCCATCCGATCATTGTGATATTCCATGTTTAAGGTTGTCTAGAATCTACAACGATGTTTCTTGTTGTTTTCAAACCTCTGATTAGCCCTAAAAACAAGGCTCGATCCACATGCATGAAGAACTCTTGAAGAACGATAAACCTCGATCCAAGAAGATTCATAGAATGTTGTCATCGTAACACCACCGCATAGTTGTCGTTATTCTTCATCTTTGATTTGGGATCATTGAATTATGAAATGGACACAAAACAATCCATTGTTCATAACCACATGAAGAACGCAATGAACATGGGGTAAAAAGGGGATGAAATTCAACAAACAATGGAGGAACGCACCTCTACCGGTATTATTCATTATGTCAATCCACACTAATTAATATGTTTAACAAAATAATAAAACAATAATCCAATAAATAACATATACTCAATTCCTTAATCAAAACCCCAAAAGAAATGGAAAATGAAACCCTCCGGTAAGAATGCATGATCCGCAGATCAACCTGTTTGGTGGTTAATCTGCATTCATCGTTAAATCGAATAATGTGGAAAGATAAAATTGAAACAAACCCACTACCATGATTCAGTTTAAGAACGATCTATACATCCCATTGTTTTTGAGGTTCATCGAATCCAAGATGCATTGATTGACCATATTGTTGTTGTCCACAAACAGGTTCTCCTCCAAATCTCCAATGGCAATCCTCAGTTCACAATATTATGTGGCTAACCCTGCAGACATTCACAAACTAGGTATTAATAGGGGAGGATGAGGTTTCTATGTTTTAGGAAACATTTAATATAAATATTTTATTTTATTTTATTTCCGTTTAGATGTCCAAATTTTAACTCCTATGGCGGACTCTCACGATTCACTGTTAGAAATTGCTAAGGAAAATTCGATTCTCTTAATGAAATAGTGCCCTCAAAGTTTTGATCTGGGCACGCATTTAAAACTTTTTTTTGGAGAAAATCTCTCGTTTATGCTATTTAGACTTTAATTTTTTTCAAACAATTATTATGGAAATTTGGTTCCTCATAATCGCATGCCATTGAAAATCCTTGTCTCTCAATAATTCCATATAATATTTAAAAATAATACATGGAATATCCAAGACATTGAAATCAGGATTCTCAATATAGGTAATGTTATTGTTCATAACATGAGTTAGTTTTCCATGTATAGTTATAAGATTCTCTTCCCTTGTTGTAGCTCTAGATCCAACATCATTACCATCCTTTAGAAGAAAATCCCTAAATGGGATACATTTTTTCACATATTTTCCATTCATTCCACTAGGAGACATTTCTGAATAATGACATATAATAGATTAGGATATGACTCATAATGTATAATCTCAATGTACAAAAATACAAATCATAATTTTCAATTTTATACACACAAAATCTCATAATCAAAAACATGTTTTCTTTGAGGAAAACATTACATTTAAATCCATCCTAACGAAATATAATGGAAATTAAAGTTAACCTAATAATATCCCCCTTGGAGTTTCAAATCATGTGCATAGTATGGCCTGTTGTCGTGTACCGGGATTCTCTGAGAGAAGACTGAAAATCCATGTCGGTGTTTTCACTCCTTCATACATCAATTCCTGAACCACATCCACATTTAGTATCTAGACAGGGATGTATTTTCTAGAAATATTCACATAATATATTCTTACCAAAACACCGTGATGTTATTGTATGTACATCCCTAAAAAATATTATAGGAATTTGTTCCCTAATCTATTTTTTGTAAATCTAGTTTCCATGTTTTCTACTAAACTTCCTCGTATACCAACTGTAAGTACCGGACCCCAGTTTCCCAGAGATGGTTATTTTTTTATTAAATGTAAATATAAACAAGAAATATGCTTCATAATGGACTGATTAGTTTAATATCATTGGAAACAATATACATACATTAGTAAAACATTACAACTTGAAATAAAAAATAGATTATAAGTTTTATTCGGAATATCCACAACTACAAGTTTATTCCTTTAGGTTGTCAATAATAAACATCTTCATGTCCTAAAAATAAATGATAATAAAGGGATAAGATAAAATACTCAGAAATGGATTGTAATACAATCGAGGATATCATAAATATAAACAGTAGTCATGGTGAACAATTAAAAACACATGCATTTAACAATAAACTTTAACATACAATGCATTACTAAGATCTAAATAACTAATTCAATAATAAAAAATAATAATGGGTATTCTAATCATTGAATAACTACACGAACCATCAATAATATTTTTATAAAAAGTGAATGAATAATGCAGGACATCCTAACCATACCATCATGGCCTCATATGAAGATCATAAATAACCATTTTGTCAAGGCCTTGTGCTATGATCGTAGTTTGTCTTATGAGACTTACTGATACAAAAAGGGGTTATAGCTGGCCCCAAATGACACTTACTATGTCCAATTAATTCCTCATATCAACATTGATAAAAATAAAAAACATATAGATTCATATTGAAACTAATATATGAAATTTATGTAAATTTCCCCAAATAGTACGTATAATCATTAACAATTTAGTGTAAATTGGTGAATGGTTTTAAGATATCATATCAACAATACAAATAATAATAATATATTCAATTAAATATTGTAGATTATTACATAAAATATTAATCCCAATAATTCAAAATAATCAAAATGAATTTTGAAATAGATAAAGATACTCTTCTAAAATCATCATGTAATTCATCAGATAAATACTCTTTTACTTTAAAAATAACAGTTATTTTGGAAAAATAATTGCATAAATTCAGAATTGGTGTGACATAGTATATTAACTATAATGTGATAGATTTTATAACATTATTGGTTTCAAAAAAAAGTATATATAGTACACTTGAAAATTGATAAATGTTTAGAAATTCCCTCGAATCGGGCTTGTATTTATGAAAGAATTTTGAATCTTCCTTTGAATATGTTTATCTTACCATAAAATAAAGAACTATTGTTCTTAGTAAACATATATTGAACACTAAAAAAGAAATTATGATGAGTACATAGTAATTACTATGAATTTTATTGAGGTATGTAAGAAATTAAAATAACCTGAATGAAAATGGTCGTTTGGGAGGAAAATCATTACCAAATGTACGAATGTTCATCTCTTCACCTTATGGTACTAGAATGTAAAATTAGACTCATTAATAACATAATTTAGAACCTATTAGACTTTTATTTAGTTTATGACAATCTTTTTAGATCATTTATATCTTTAATGATAAGTTATAATATTGAATTTTGTCGTTCCGGGTTGTTTATTTTCTTGGTTTTCATAATCTGTTCACTTGTTTTTATGTAATGGATTTCTTATGGAATGGATGTAAATTAACAAAATTGAATTTACATATTTTTTTTGAACATTAAATTGTTTTAATGTACATTTATATAATTTTAATACATGTAATAATGATGAATAATTAAATGCAATATTAATGAAAATCACTTAGAATATTTTAGCATTATTTTGATTATTAGGAATTAGTTTATTTATATGATTTAATATTATGACATATACTGGTTAATGAATATGAAATAGGTTATAATACATATATCATACCCTGGATCAATAATAAAAATGGTATTGTTAATAGTATTTAAGGGAAAATTGAAGAAAGAAACATCTCAGTCCATGAAATCTTTAAATTTGCACCTTAGAGAAGATGATTTCATTTGTGAAATAAAAGACAGAGATTAGGGATATTGATGATGGTTATTGAATTCAAATTATATAATTATAGTTTATATCTTATAATTTACTAATCATTCTCATTTGGAAATAGGTGGTTAGGAGAGTATAACAATAGGAAGGAACATCTAATGAAATTGAAAGAAATCAAATGTGAATTTACCTCTTGAATTAACATCCTTTAGAATCTCATTAAGGGAAGGTATTTTGGACTTTTTGAATGAACAAGAGCTATTAGACGTAGGGAGTGACTAGGGAATGGTTTTTGGGTGGGTCATTGAAAAAATTAAAGGCTTATAGGTATGAATAGAAGAGGGAGTGAGGGGGGTTTTATAGTGGAGGAGATAATGGTTTCCCCCTTATTATACACATTATTTTATTATTTTGAAAAACACAATCCATTGTATTGATTATTATGACCAAGAATAGTAACATGTTCTTGTGAGTTAAAACCAAGTGTTCCTACATCATCCATGATGCTAGGAATAATTAATTTAACTTATAATGTATTTATATATATGTGGTAAATTACCATATTTTTATATTAATAAAAATACGAGTATTTAAAAAATCACAAAAAATAACCCTAACCATACTTCGACATTTAGAATTCGAAAATTCACACCATTTTTGGAAAATAATTATCCAAATATTAATAATTTAATTTTTTAATAGAATCATAATTTATTCAAAAAGATCATTATTAAATTCATATTTCATTTTACATCACCTTGAAAAATTGATCAAGATTTCATTATATTATATCCTTAAGACAATAGAATACAAATATAATTTAGAATTTATAAATTTCATATTAATATTAATAATAGAATTTTACTATTCACCAAAACTAATGTGAATCTTATCAGACTCTAAATATCTTACATAAAACAAATGTGCATGACAGTTTTTCTAAATTCAAATAACATTGGTCGAAATTTTATGTTTACTCGCTTGCTTATAAAAAAGTGATGTGTTTGGAGACATAGAGTTTCATGCATTCAATATTAAATTTATTTTCAAAAACTTGTTGTGTTGAACAATTATCATGGGAACGTTTCATCATAGGTGAAAAACAAGGGAATGAATATAAAGCCAAAAAATATGAGAACATTCAAATAAAAACCACTTCTCTTAAACCAAGATATTGTCATAAAAGTCCTAAATAATTGAAAAATTCACATAAGAAGAGTTAGTTTTATCTAAAGTCTTCCAATCAGATCATGATTGGGACCCATTGAAACCTTTTTTCCTAGAGTTACTTTATAAAAACCATTGGATTTCCAAATATAAATTTGGATATGTGCATGTTAATCATAAAAAAGAATAAAAACAAGAAAAAATTTCATTGGAACCTATGAATACCCTTCAACGAATACAACCCCTTATATTTCATTGAGAATAAAAATTAAAAATAAACTTCCACTCATAGGGTAAGTCAATTGACAACCCATGCCATTTTAAAAAAATGGAATTATTCAAGGGAGACAATTAAAACCATTTAAATAAGTTCCAACTAGGAATTATAATATCACGTGAGAAACATAATTATTAGTACACAATTTGAATATCATACACATAACCAACATGAAATCTCAATATCAAAAAACCACTAAAACCAATTATTTAGTGTCTATGAAAACCCATAAAAAATAAGAGTTTCATTGAAATGTTTTTGATAGATCTAAAAAATCATTTATAAAATGCAATCCCTTATTAAAAGACATTGGATAATTTTATCGAACATTTGATATGCCCGAAAATGAAAAATGATATTTATAAAATGTGTATTAAAATAAAATCCCATGGTATTGTTTTAAAACCTTGTAAAAAATTGGCTTCCATTTTTAAAATATTCATAGTCATATATTGTATAATTTAGTAGGGATTTAAAACATGGTTTAAAGAGAATAAATAAATGGTAAATAACTATTAATAGTTTAAAAGGGTAAAACAAACCTTTATCAATACATAATAAAATCCCTTAAAAATCCATCTAAAAAGTTTTCAATTAAGAAGACTCAATTTCTAGGTACCAAAAATCACCTTTAAGAAACACTCCTTCTAATTAGGGCTTATTTAATGTGTAACAAAACAATTGGATGTAAAGGAAACTAGTAGAGATGATGATGAAGAATGAAATAGATGAGAAAGGATGTTGTAACATAATGATACAAAATCAAATCATTAATAAATCCCATGGATTAACCATGAGAGAGAAATAAAAGAATGGGAAGAGGTGTGTTAGGTGTTACCATAGGTGTTTCACCACATTAATAGTGAGGAGGGTGAGGATTTAATTTAAGAGGGGAAAATATGAATTCCCAAGAATTAAAACCCATTTATATATCATGGTTAGAAAAACCATTTTCTAACTAGGAATGTGTCACTGGAGGACCTTGATCGTCACTTATAGGCAAGTCATACCGTTAAACATTCCACTTTATAACTATGAAATTTGAACTTATAAAAGTTGTAGAACTATCACCTATTTTCTACATTATTAATACTAACTATGGGCCAAACCATGAAACATGCACTATACACCAAAAAAATCAATATTCAACATAATTGATCCTAGTGATAAAGGGAAATAATAGAGACTCAAAAGTAAATAATACAAATAAATTAATTAAAAAAAATACAATTATAGAGGAAATCCAATGTCAAGGTGTGACTATTCTATCCACCATAAGGATTTTTTCCTTAGAGAGACACACATAAAATGGTTGATTCAAAATCAAATGGAGTCAAACCCCCATAAAAAGATCTTGATTTCTGAATCATGAATATTAACTGAAAATACCACCAATGATTGATGACTCTATCATAAATGTTGAAATTTAACACACAAAAATTAGTTAATTTACCCATCATATGTAACCATAATGAACTTTAATGGAAGTCAATAAATACTCAAAACAAATGGAAGTCACCCCAAAGTGGGATAAATGTGGAATTTATAAACCACATCATCAATAACCAAGGAACAAAAGAACTCAAACCGCATGACCGACCAACCAAAAAACTCAAAAAAACCAAGATGAAACAACCCAATACACAAACAGTGACCAATAATAAAAACCATTAATTTTGTGGGATTTGTATGGAATGAATCAAAACATAGTCCCCCACCCAATACCATAGCTTCATCCCAATAGTAATGAGACATGCTTGGTAAAATACAGTAAAAACCCCACAAAAGTATCATCAATGGAAATGTCCCCGCCATATTTGAGTTCAAATAATTCACCTACATTAAAAAACAACAATTCTTTCCCAAAAAAATGAAAGATTAAAATCACTAAAAGGGATGAAATATTCCCAAAAAATTTGGAAATAGTTACCAAGGACACCATTGAAATTTAGAAGTACCATAATTGAAGTCCACATATACTAGATCTGAAATATTCCAATATGAACAATATTGCATGTTTGGTATCACCTTAACCATGGAAAACCAATCAATTCCAATTGGGAAAATACAATATTTTACAATAATTACATCAAAAATTATATTACCATATGAGAATAAACAGTTATTTCATTATATTAGTAGTTGAAGTGGAATTAACATGGTAAATCATTCCCAAAACTCAAAAACCTAGTGAATCTATCTGAATGACCATGGAACCAGCTAGAATGTAACCTAAAATAGGGGTAACAGTCATCCCTACTACTATAGAATACAACAAATGAATTCAATTCAAAACACCTCACAAATGAGAAAAATAAAAAGTCTATATTCCTTGTGGAAAAAATGCACCCGGTATCACTAAATAAAAATAATATCTCAAAAATGATCAACATTGCACTAATAGAATGCATGTAAAAATACAAGGATATTAATGAATCAAGTATCACATTAGAAACTCCTAAAATCCAAGGATTTAGATGGAAAAATAACCAAAGAGATGAAAATCACCACTCTAAAACAACAATACACCTAGAAAATGTAAATAAGGAATTCTTCTTGCATGACACTCATTCTATTAATCCAAAACCTTATGGGAGGGAGATTAAAATTATCATATTTAATAGGCACAGATAAAATATATTTATAAACTAAAATCAAAAAAATTAATATTATATAAATAGATGTTTCTAGAAATACACATACTAAATTTCAAAACACATTTTTCAAAAATTTATTGTTCCCTTTTTATAACCCATCAATTTCAAGTGATATTTTTGAAACATGTTTCCAAAAAAATTCACCCCATAAAATTACTTCCCCATTTTAAAATAAAAAACATACCCCAGGTTATTTTTTAAATTTATAAATCCAAAAAAATTAATTTCATATAAACTCTATGAATTAAACTCTCACATTCCCACATATAAAAAACATATTATTTTTCTAAACTCTTTATTAAAACATTCAATAGAATTTAAAACCTAAAAGTTGTTCTAGAAAATTTTAATTGTTAAGATTTAAAAATTTAAAAATTATTTTTTTCTTTTAATATGCATTTACAATTCCAAATTCAATAAATATTGTACTACAAAACAATATAAAATCATTAAATTTTCACGTAATAAATTTTAATACCACCATAGTTCACATTAAATCCAATTCCCATGTATTTAAAAACTGTAGTTATCTAACTTAAAATCAATTATTTTGGAAAAAAATACCATCACTACTTGTAAACATCTATCGTTACATAAAATTATGACAATATTTAAAATATGAAAATTATTTCATCTCACCAAAAGAAACCCAAAATGTTTATTTCCAAAACCAATATTTCATAATTGAACCCAACCTTCCACTTTAAAACCTTTAAAAAACATTAAACATACACACAAAAATTATTAAAATATAATTCTCCCAATCAAATTATTTATGAAGGAACCAACTTCTTATAAAATCCATTTTTTTAGAAATCCAATCACCCAGTTGTTCATTTAATCAATTTATGTAAACTCATTTATTACATTGAAAATTAATAACCAGAACATTTATAACCATTATTTGATAATTAAAAATGATTTTATATACAAAAAATGTGATATTGACCTGTAAAAAATGTATTAAAAACATAATAAGTCCATTGCATAATTTTAAGGTGGACTAGTGTATATTTACTACACAGAAGCATGGATTAGGGGACCGTGTGCCTACTACACAACAATTAGTAGGATTCATAATGAATCATGTATGTAAGATTCATGTGCCTTGACAAGCCACATGATTTCATCATGTACCACCTGTTCAATCCCTTTATCATCCCCCAAAACAATATATAACCAAATAAATCACATATTAGAAGTAAATGATAGAAAAACAATACAGGCTAAAAATATGAATTTCCTACACAAATCAATGCAGAAAATGTAAAAGAGATGGATAAACTAATTATATACTAACATATGAGGTTCCAATATTCATATATCTAATCTAACAGAAACAACCAAACAATAAAGGGTTCTCCAATAACATAGATTCATTAAATAAAGAAGGCTCTAATATTATTTTTTTATCAACCAACCTGAATTTCTCATTTTTCAAACACCCAAACCAGCCCATGGAAAGTCTCGGGGGGTGTTCACGATCCACATAGGTTGAAAATAAGAACATGAAATTCTAAAGAAAATCATAATTAATGAATTATTCTATAAAATTACTTAAATTAATAGAAAACAATTTACACAAAATTATAGAATGATTCTTATATATAGTGGATGCTCACACATAATGAAATAAAAGATAAAAAATAGAAAATAAATTCCAAATAAAAACTCACCATCTCCTCTTACCCCCTTGAAATAAACAGCCCCATTTTTTGAAAATAAATAACACCCCATGCATAAAAATCATCCATAAGATAAAAGAAGGAAAATTGGGATGAATTATTTCATGCATGAAACAATGCAAACTAAACACATAATCAACCAACATACCTCCATGTGAATCCATGAGTAACCATCCAACCGAAACCAAATCATACTCCTTAAAATGTCATTGGATGAAATAGAACATAAAATGTCAATAGTTGGCATCATGTTTTCCCAATTGGTATCATCCCCATACCATATACATAATCATTAAAAAGGAAAAACTATTCAATCTTGTTTTAAAATGAATTTATAAAATCAGTTTTGTTGTAGTCGTTCATAAGAAAAATAAGTATCAATTATAAGTCATTTTATACAAAATACACTTAAATTTTATAAAATGAAAAATTTTATTATAAACTTTTTACCATCCCTATGAATATTTTAACATAATAATTTATAATAAATTCACTTTAAAAGTGTTTTTTTAATGTAATAAAATTAGTTCAAAATATTGATTAAGAAATCATTAGTAAATTTTAGAAAAAAAAATTAATATTTTTTGAATAAGAAAAACATACACACTGAAATCAAAAGGAAAATAAAAATTATCATGACAACCTAGTATCATAGAGGATAAAATATGACATAAAATTAAAAATTAAAAATATTAGTGATTATGGATGACAACAAGTT
Organism: Viscum album; assembly: GCA_963277665.1. Lineage (NCBI taxonomy): Eukaryota > Viridiplantae > Streptophyta > Magnoliopsida > Santalales > Viscaceae > Viscum > Viscum album. Next base: position 825,265,630 of record OY728162.1, read on the forward strand.
TTGATAAATCCAAACATTTCACTACACATCCTAATTGATGGATACAATAAAAAGTACATAATAATATATATCGGGGTAATTAAATAGATCATGATCATGATCTACTGTAGCATGTTTACCATGAGTTGTCACCAAACAACCCATTACATATTTTGAAATAAAAATAGAGGTGATAATATCCTCCATTAAAAAATGAGACAAACATGAATAATAAACTCACCCTCACATTAGAAAACAATTCACAAAAAACAACACCTTTCTTTCAATTAGAATAAGATCCAATAATAAAATATCCACTTTAGGTAAATCACTATATAATCCGTAAAACTTTTCAAAACATAAAAGGGAAACACTTCATTGTTACCATTACAATTATTTAAGAAGCTTTTAAATGGAATTAATAAAATAATTTGGGAAACAATGTTATGATTTTAAAAAAAACTAAACACACAAATAATATAAAATATAAACATAAAAAATCTCAACCCATATTTATTAATGGCTAATAACACCCTTAAAATATATCTGTTTCATTTTAAAACTCGTTTAAATAAATATGAAACCTTTTATAATATGAAATCCATTAATAAAATCTATACGGTAATTTTTAAAAAAATATTTTGAGTGGATGTTTATAAAGATATTTAAATAACATATATTAAATTAAAGGCCCATTACATTAAATTTAAACCAAGTAAAATCGGTGTTCCCTTTTCAAAAGATTTATTGACAAATATTTTACTTATCATTAGGCATTTAATTATGGGTTAAAACCAAGAAATAATAGCTCAAAATTTTTAAATAGTTATGTAACATAGAAGACCTACCTTAATCAAGATAAAATCATCTTCATTGATGAATTTTGATAGAAAATATTTCATATATATCCTCACAAGCCCATGGTACTAAAGCTAACCAATTAGAATCATTCCCTTTTGATAAAGGCGTATACAAAGAGGAAAATAGCAAGGGGGAGAAGATGAAACATTATGAAATATTGAATAAGATTGTAATTAAAGGGAAATGAATGAAATAATTTTAAAATATAGTCTCAAATAGTGAATAAATTCCATGGAATTTACATTATAAAGAGGTGATTGTAGGGAAATAGAAATGAATGAGGATCCCTACATGGTTTTTCATGAGAATAAGTGAATGAGGTGTGAGGTGGAGAATTTTATATAAGTGGTGGTATAATAGAGATTCAAAAAAATTAAAATATGGATATATCACATGTTGTGGATGCACAATTTACCAAACCATGCATTCCTCATTGTAGTACCAATACCATGGTACATGGTTAATGTAATTAAGTTCCAACCATTTAATTGGATCTTTAATAATATGTAGTCATGTCAAATTATTGTTATAATATTAGTAATAATTTTCCAGAGAACTATGAAATAAAAACTAGACATCTAATAATATAAAAAATAAACAGAATTTGTCCTGGAGGGAGAGAGAAACACTAGAAAATATTAAATAAATAATGCAAATAATATAATAGAGGAAAACTGAGGTTATATTTTGACACAGATATATCACTAGAATAGTTCTATTAAATCTTCAAAAATGGAAATGATCTATCCCCAATCAATAAGAATTAAAAAATTACTTTTTCTCTCATAGACAAAGAAATATGTTATTAATACACCAACAAATAACATGCTCAAACAACATAAGAATTCAATAGAATTTTTTTTCATAATTTTGATAATTCTATTTTCTAAATGTAAGAATCTTTTTTCACGTTTTTTTTCTCTATTTATTTGTAGAATAGAGTATCAAGATCCCCTAATTAATGAATGAATTCAAGTAATTTCACCTAAAAACCTTTACTCTGTTAACTTGTAATCATTTAAAATAATATAATAGATCAAAACACAAAATTACAATAAAAAACTCGGTATTTTTCTACTTTTCATAATCTCACCATCTAAAAAATAATATCTCCTGGTGAAACCCTAAAAAATCATATAACAAATAAATATTATCTTTGAGTATTATAACCACTAATTGAAATTTATTAATATCACCCAATTGATCAATATAAAATATATTTCATTAATTAATCACTTGAAAACCTAAATATCACTTGTAGTTCCAATTTTAAATGAATTTTTATTGATGGATAATGATACTCTATATACCATAACTGTAAAACCACTGACCAATGATTAATAGTTAAATAAATAATTCACATCATATTTGAATAATTAATGTATTTTTTTAAATATCTCAATTCCATATGGAGATGATTAATTAAAAAATCTTCAGGAAATTTGAACTATTTTATCACCGCTTCATTTCATATTTGAAAATAAATACACATTTTATGTAATTTATCTCCATATAATAGTTGAAATATATTTTAACCTCTTATTTATGTTAATAAATCATAATACTAAATTTATAACTCTTTAACACCTATTTTTTTATATATCTGACAATTATCATCATCATTATATAATAATAATCCAAGGTTATAAGCATATTCTAATCATATTATCAATTCACTCTTACTATAATATAATTGGAATTTATTATCTAATAAATACGTTCTTATCAAAATAATATAAAATTCACTGAAGTGAATTACTACCCATGTCATTTCAAACCATTAATTAGATAATTATTTAAGAATTATGATTCAAATACAATGTAAAACTACATAATCATCTATGAAATTAAACATCATTGTCATTAGTTTTCAAATATTTTATCGCACCTAAAAAAGAATCAATAATTGTAACACCCGAGACTTTTATGTTATATAAATCATCAAAGGAATTTTTTTCTACACAACACTTGCTTGGCTTGCTTTACATGCAATCGCGACCTTCCTCGATAGCTTGCGTCGTACGCAATACCGAGTTTCACTAAACAACAATATGCTATTAAAACTAGCCGTTATGAATAGTAATAACCACGTTTTGAAATTTTATAAATTTTATTTTTCAAAATGGACTTCATTTTTGGACTCAGAATATCGAAATTAGCCTAGGGTGAAATTTTGGTATTTTTCTGAAAACTTTCAATTTTTGATGAATAGTGAAACCACTAAGTGGTAGGTTAAAAACTGAATTTTGAATAAAACTTAATTTTACCGCTTCTGTGAATGGAATTTCAAAAATCCGACAGACACGGTTGATATCAGTAAGTAAAATGTGGTTCAATGAGATAAAAATAATTTTTTGGTGAATAGTAACTTTTTACTTTTTTTTACCGCGGTTAATAGTAAATAGGGTAACTAAGGGTAAATATGATATTATTATTACCCTAACACATGTCCTAATTCTATTGGACAAGTGTAATTCGACCAAAAACAAACTTAGGAATAAAATATGACCATTTAGGTCCACTTGGATTAGATTAGGACATTTATTATTAATTTATTTAAAGAAGGGTTAAAATCGTTAAAATCAAAGTTTAATAAGTAAATCATTTTTAATATGGGGTTATACATAAGATAAATTCGACTATAAATATTCATTAGAAAGCTAAAAAGATTTCCTACATAATGGTATTTTATTTGTAATTTTTAAACATTAAATAATTTACTTTATTTATGACACAATGATGATGCAGTAATTATCTTATTAATGAAATATTGACATAATTGATGTTATAAACACCAAAATAAATGTAATTTGAGACTTTTAATGAATTCCACTAATTTTATAAGTTACTATGATATAATAATGTTGATTTAATGAACTTTATTCGAACATATAATTCTGTTATGACTTTCACAAAAATCATATATCAAATAGTGTCAAAATTGACACAAAATAGTTTTCAAATCAAATGTTATATTATTAATTGTTATTTTATTCCTAAAAATCTAAGGTTCGGCCAAATAACTTATATAAGGATATATATATTAATAATAAACAATTTGGGGTTCGTTTGGCATGTTATAGTAAGTGTATTAACCATATAGTGAAAGAAAACAAAAAGACACGGTAAAAGTTAAATTATTTAACTTAGAGTTAAATCTGATTGATAAGGTAAAAATAATACCCTAAACTTGTCTAAATCCTATTGGTTGATAGGATTTCGACCCATCTCCACTTTAGCTTCTAAATAAGACCCTTTGGAACCATTATAAACCAATTTTTACTTTAATATAAAATAATATTTTGAGATATTCCTAAGGTGCCCCTCTCCTCCCTTATAAAAGGGCACCTCCTCCCCCTCCTCCTCACACCAAATTGAGCACTCATGCTCGGCCAACCCCTGCCATTTTCTCCTCTCCACTTCCCTAGAATAATCCTAGAGGTCCTGGTCTTCTTCAAAGACCCATCTTAGTTCCCTAAGTGGAGGATTCAAAGAGGCGTTCCAAAGAAGAGGAGCTTCGGACACGTACAAAGCAAATCAGACCTAAGGTAAGGGAAAATATCACAATCTCATTTTTATCCAAGATTGTTTTTACTTTGGCATTTACTGGGGTGTATTTTATCATCCACATCCATGTTTCCTCAATATATAATATTATTTCCATCCACCTATAATTGTTTAAATCCAATTTTACCCTTCGGTGAATTTTTAGTATCAGATAAGAAAGGAATCTTTTGTCGTTTTTCGTACGAGGTTCTTTTTGAATTTTCCGACAAAAGTACGAAGAATGTTTTTTAACTTATACGGCATGAATGGATTTTTAAAACATTATTTTCAAGAAGCTTCCTTTTCAAGTTTTCAAGTTTATTTTTAATCAACTTCTTTTAGTTTAGAATTTTATGACATTTTAAGAAAGGAAAACTGTTTTTGAAGTAGAAAGGATATTTTCCTCAAGAATGGACTTCAAATGTTTTATCAAAATTATTTTCCATCTATGATAATATAGAGTTCTGTTTTTATTCATATTATTACATTTATTTGATTATGTTGTGAGGGAATTATTTTTATGAAGTCATTTACCTTATATGGTTTGTTTTATGATGTCATGATGTTTCAAGAATCCCATTTTTGTTACATGTGTTATGCGATGATGTATGATTTATGATTATGTGCAACACATAAGAAAGTATTCATTATAAGATCGGTGGGACCTATATCTCCCTCCAATGCATTGGGTAAAGATTTTATATCTCATGAGATAGACAGGGCTGGAACGGTAGGTTATACCGGTTCAGTGAAATAGGACTGAAATGAGGGTTACTCGATTCAGAAAGGGACTTTGTCCACTAAGATAGTCTTGGCAATGAGTCATGACTAACAAGAAATGATTTTCCATGATTATGTGTGCATGCCACAAAGTTTCAAGTTTTATGTTATGATTATGGGGATATCATTTTCACTTCTATGATTTGTTCCATGTTAAGATATTATGATCTCTTTTGCAAGTTTTGATTTTCAAAAAGAAATGATATGATTTTTATTTCCTTTATTTTCCTTTGCTGAGCATTTGAGCTCACCCTTTTATGTTTTCTTTTCCCCAGGTCAGGAAGATGGATATTAAGTAGAATATGCTTAAAGGGACCCTAGATATGATGAAATAAATGGCAGACACTGTAGAAGATTTATGAACCAGTTGTTTATGTTTCCCAGCTTCTAAAGACACTATACCTATACGGTCCTTTGTGGTTTTGTCATATGTTGTAATAAGTGTGCTTCAATTTTGAAGTATTAACAATGTATGTAATGTATGGGTCGTTATAGTTGGTATCAGAGGAAAGGTATAGTCAACCTTTGGAAACTAGGATGTGAATGCCTTAGTAAGAACCCTAAGGATAAGACTAAGCATAGAACACAATATTAGTGTTTTAGAAATGTCCATGAATACCCTAGGATAAAATCTTAAGTGTGAAATTTTATCCTTGATTATGTGGTTTTCCTATTATAATTAGTGTTGCTCACACTATTCTTCTTGGTTTTAGTCAATGGCTGGAACCCGAAGGAACCGTGTTAATGCAGAATGCGATGGGCAATGCAATGATTGTCCCCCTGAGCAACCAAACGATATGGGAGCTGGAATGAAAAATCTTGTAGCCATGCTCACACAACTTTCTCAAGCTATGAATCATGCAGGACTTCCAAACGAGCAAAGGAAGGAGCAACATTCTGTTGAATCCTTCATGAGGCAGCGTTCACCTTCTTTCAGCGGGTCTACTGATCCATTAGTTTCTGAACAATGGATTAGTACTAATGAAAAGATATTTTCAGTTCATGAATGTTCTGAACATGATAAAGTCATCCTAGCAGTGTATCGTTTGGAAGGAGATGTTTATCAATGGTGGAATCTTATTAATAATACGAGGCAAAGGGATGAAATTGAGTCTATGGAATGGGACGAGTTCAAGAACTTATTTTTCAATAAGTACTTCCCTTGTATTCTTCGAACAAAGATGGAGAAAGAGTTTATTGAACTGAAGCAAAGGGATGATGAATCTGATGGTACCTATGAAGCAAATTTTACAAGACTTGCAAGGTAGGCTTCTGGTATTATTATCCAACCTGAGAGTAAGATCAATCGATTCTTTAGTGGCTTAAAACCATGTCTTCGAAGGGCGTTATCCATAAGGGACTTCAATAGCTACGAGGAAATCGTTCGATGTGCTCTCAAAGTCAAGATGGAGATTGGAGTAACCCATCAGTCACATGGGTTTGATAAGAAGAGGGAGATGGAATTCAAAGGAAAATCTAAAGAGCACACTGAAAAGAATATGAGCTTTCCTTTATGCTCAAAGTGTGGAAAGAAACATGGAGGGAGTTGTCTTAAAGGGACAAGTAAATGTTTTAAATGTGGAATGGAAGGTCATCGGGCATTTCAATGCCGTGATAATGGGAAGAAGATGTCTAATGACGCAAACAATGGAAGGGATACACAGAATGATCCTACTACACTTCAATGTTTCAAGTTCAAGGAGATGGGGCATTATTCCAATCAATGCCCAAATCCAAGGGTTGATGATGATGGTCGACGTAAACAAAATATTAAGGCTAAAAACAAAGGAAATTCACATGCAATTTCTATCAGTGATGTGGAGTACGATAACGAAGTGTTGAAAGATACACTTACCATCCACTCTAAAGTAGCAAATGTTTTATTTGATTCTGGATCCACCCACTCTTTTATTTCTAACGAATTTTCTAAGGGTATCACCGTATTACCTCAACAATTAGATGTTGAGTTATCTGTGACAACACCTAATGGCACAACAGTCGCATCAAAAGTTTATAATTCTTCTCCGATCGAAGTTTGTGGGAAAGTGCTTCCTGTAAATCTTGTGATCCTTCCTTTAGTGGAATTTGATGTGATTCTTGGCATGGATTGGCTTTCTCTACATGAAGCTCATATCAATTGCCAAATAAGGGAAGTCACATTTCATATTCCAGATCAATCTACGATCGTATACTAATGAAAGGATGAACATCACCTTCCAGTGGAAATTTCTTCCATCTTATGGGTATTGATTCCACTAAATGAAGGTTATTTATCTCAAATGGTTGGTGAGAAACTCACGATTAAGAATATGCCCATTGTGCGGGAGTTTGATGATGTCTTTCCGGAGGAATTACCAGGTCTTCCACCAAATTGTGAAGTTGAGTTTTCAATAGAACGCGTACCGGGTGCTTTGCCCATTTCAAAGACACCTTATAGAATGGCCCCAATTGAGTTGAAGGAATTGAAGAAGCAACTCCAAGAGAATCTTTATAAGGGATTCATACGCCCTAGTGCGTCACCTTGGGGAGCACCTGTTCTATTTGTTAAGAAGATAGATGGATCAATGAGACTCTGCATTGATTATCGAGAACTTAACAAGATCACTATCAAGAACGAATATCCTCTCCCACGCATTGATGACTTATTTGACCAACTATGCGGAGCTCAATACTTTTCCAAGATTGATCTTCGTTCAGGGTATCATCAATTAAGGGTCAAAAGGGAGGATATACCAATGACGACTTTCCGTACAAGGTATGGACACTATGAATTTATATTGATTCCATTTGGTCTTACTAATGCCCCTGCTATTTTCATGGATCTAATGAATAGAGTCTTTAGAGACTATCTTGATCAATTTGTGGTAGTTTTTATAGACGATATTCTTGTCAATTAAAAGAGCAAGGAAGAGCATGAAGATCACTTGAGAATTATATTGAAGACCCTGAGAAAGGATAATCTTTATGCCAAATTTACCAAGTGTGAATTTTGGCTTCAAAAAGATGCATTTTTGGGTCACATAATCTCAAAAGAGGGGATATCTATGGATCCAGCAAAAATAGAGGTTATCGAAAGATGGTCGAGACCAACAACAGTAACTGAGATCCGAAGTTTTCTTGGTTTGGCTGGATATTATCGACGTTTTGTAAAAGATTTTTCACGATTATCTAATCCACTCACCAAGTTGACTCGGAAAGGAGTTAAGTTTTTCTGGATGGAAGAATGTGAAGAGAATTTCAAGGAGTTGAAAAGAAAGTTATCCAGTGCACCTTTGCTCACACTGCCTTGTAGTGGAGAAAGGTTTGTGATCTACAGTGATGCATCCAAGAAGGGATTGGGGTGTGTTCTTATGCAAAATGATATGGTGATAGCTTATGCCTCACGACAGTTGAAAATCCATGAGCAAAATTACCCAACACATGATTAGGAGTAGGCTGCGGTAATATTTGCATTAAAGATTTGGAGGCATTACCTTTATGGTGAAAGGTGTGATATCTATACTGATCATAAAAGTTTAAAGTATATTTTCACACAAAAGGAGCTGAATATGCGCCAAAGAAGATGGTTGGAGCTGATTAAGGATTACGACTGCTCAATCCATTACCACCCTGGGAAGGAAAACAAGGTGGAAGATGCATTAAGTCGACAAGACTATGCTAGTTTATCCATGATGAGGATCACAAAAGATCCAATATTTATGGATTTACAAAAGATGGATCTTGGAATTATAATGGAAGGGGAAAAATCTTATCTTTCTCAAATGAATGTTCAACCATCTATACATGCGAAGATTAAGGAGGCACAGAAAGAAGATGTCGAGTTACAAAAGAAGGTGAGAAATGTTCCTGAATTCAACCTTGATTGTGATGGGATAATAAAGTTCAGGAATCGGGTTTGTGTTCCTCCCATCCCCAAATTAAAGAAGGAGCTGCTGGATGAGGCTCATAGTTCTTAATTCTCTATTCATCCTGGAAGCACGAAGATGTATAGGGACCTGAAAGAGTACTTCTGGTGGGATTGCATGAAAAGAGATGTTGCTGAATATGTCTCTCGATGCTTGGTTTGTCAACAAGTTAAAGCTGAGAGACAGAAGTCTACGGGGATGTTACAACCATTACCCATACCCGAATGGAAATGGGAAAACATCACTGTGGACTTTGTCACAGGACTTCTTAAAACATCCAAAGGCAATAATGCTATCTGGGTCATAGTTGATCGTCTTACAAAGTCTGCACACTTCATTCCTATTAGAGAGGATTTCTCTCTAGATCAGCTTGCCAGGATATATGTAAAGGAAGTGGTAAGATTGCATGGAGTACCACTTTCTATTATATCTGATCGGGATCCGAGATTTACCTCGATGTTCTGGAGAAGTCTTCAGCATACTCTGGATACAGAGTTGAGTTTCAGTACTGCTTATCATCCCCAGACAGACGGTCAGTCTGAAAGAACAATTCAAACCCTAGAAGATATGTTGAGAGCTTGCTCTATGGATTTCAAAGGAGGTTGGGATCAACACCTACCTTTGGTGTAACTTTCTTATAATAATAGCTTTCACTCCAGTATTCAGATGGCTCCTTATGAAGCTCTCTATGGAAATAAATGCAAGACTCCAACTTGCTGGGATGAAGTTGGGGAAAGAAAGCTATTAGGACCTGATCTCGTTGATGAAATGGCAGAAAAGGTTAGATATATTCAACAACACATAAGAGCAGCTCAGAGTTGACAGAAAAGTTATGCCGACAACCGAAGAAAAGACCTAGAGTTTGAAGTGGGTGATAAAGTGTTCTTACGAATATCTCCCTGGAAGAGTGTTATGAGATTTGGAAAGAAGGGGAAGTTGAGCCCTAGGTATATCGGTCCTTTCGAAATACTGGATCGTGTTGGGAAGGTAGCTTACTGATTGGCGCTTCCACCGAATCTCTCTCAAGTTCACGATGTCTTCCATGTATCTCTCCTGAGAAAGTACATACCTGATCCTTCACATGTACTCAGCTCAGAAGTTGTACCGCTGGAGCAAGATCATTCTTATGAAGAACAACCGATAGAGATTCTGGATCATAGCGAAAAAGTCCTACGAAATAAGACCACTCGATTGGTGAATGTTTTATGGAGGAACCACCAACTTGAAGAAGCTACATGGGAGCTTGAGGATATGATGAGGGAGAAGTATCCTCATCTGTTTGTTACAAAGTGACGAATTTCGAGGGCGAAATTATTTTTAAGGGGGGTAGAATGTAACACCCGAGAATTTTATGTTATATAAATCATCAAAGGAATTTTTTTCTACACAACACTTGCTTGGCTTGCTTTACACGCAATCACGACCTTCCTCGATAGCTTGCGTCGTACGCAATACCGAGTTTCACTAAACAACAATATGCTATTAAAACTAGCCGTTATGAATAGTAATAACCACTTTTTAAAATTTTATAAATTTTATTTTTCAAAATGGACTTCATTTTTGGACTCAGAATATCAAAATTAGCCTAGGGTGAAATTTTGGTATTTTTCTGAAAACTTTCTATTTTTGATGAATAGTGAAACCACTAAGTGGTAGGTTAAAAACTGAATTTTGCATAAAACTTAATTTTACCGCTTCTGTGAATGGAATTTCGAAAATCCGACAGACACGGTTGATATCAGTAAGTAAAATGTGGTTCAATGAGATAAAAATAATTTTTTGGTGAATAGTAACTTTTTACTTTTTTTATCGCGGTTAATAGTACATAGGGTAACTATGGGTAAATATGATATTATTATTACCCTAACACATGTTCTAATTCTATTGGACAAGTGTAATTCGACCAAAAACAAACTTAGGAATAAAATATGACCATTTAGTCCCACTTGGATTAGATTAGGACATTTATTATTAATTTATTTAAAGAAGGGTTAAAATCGTTAAAATCAAAGTTTAATAAGTAAATCATTTTTAATATGGGGTTATACATAAGATAAATTCGACTATAAATTTTAATTAGAAAGCTAAAAAGATTTCCTACATAATGGTATTTTATTTGTAATTTGTAGACATTAAATAATTTATCTTATTTATGACACAATGATGATGCAGTAATTATCTTATTAATGAAATATTGACATAATTGATATTATAAACACCAAAATAAATGTAATTTGAGACTTTTTATGAATTCCACTAATTTTCTAGGTTACTATGATATATTAATGTTGATTTAATCAACTTTATTCGAACATATAATTCTGTTATGACTTTCAAAAAAATCATATATCTAATAGTGTCAAAATTGACACAAAATAGTTTTTAAATCAAATATTATATTATTAATTGTTATTTTATTCCTAAAAATCTAAGGTTCGGCCAAATAACTTAGAAAAGGATATATATATTAATAATAAACAATTTTGGGTTCGTTTGGCATGTTATAGTATGTGTATTAACCATATAGTGAAAGAAAACAAAAAGACACGATAAAAGTTAAATTATTTAACTTAGAGTTAAATCTAATTGATAAGGTTAAAATAATACCCTAAACTTGTCTAAATCCTATTGGTTGATAGGATTTCGACCCATCTCCACTTTAGCTTCGAAATAAGACCCTTTGGAACCATTATAAACCGATTTTGACTTTAATATAAAATAATATTTTGAGATATTCCTAAGGTGCCCCTCTCCTCCCTTATAAAAGGGAACCTACTCCCCCTCCTCCTCACACCAAATTGAGCACTCAAGCTCGGCCAACCCCTGCCATTTTCTCCTCTCCACTTTCCTAGAATAATCCTAGAGGTCCTGGTCTTCTTCAAAGACCAATCTTAGTTTCCTAAGTGGAGGATTCAAAGAGGCGTTCCAAAGAAGAGGAGCTTCGGACACGTACAAAGCAAATCAGACCTTAGGTAAGGGAAAATATCACAATCTCACTTTTATCCAATATTGTTTTTACTTTGGCATTTACTGGGGTGTATTTTATCATCCACATCCTTGTTTCCTCAATATATAATATTATTTCCATCCACCTACAATTGTTTAAATCCAATTGTACCCTTCGGTGAATTTTTAGTAAAAGATAAGAAAAGAATCTTTTGTCGTTTTTCGTACGAGGTTCTTTTTGAATTTTCCGACAAAAGTACGAAGAATGTTTTTTAAATTATACGGCATGAATGGATTTTTAAAACATTATTTCCAAGAAGCTTCCTTTACAAGTTTTCAAGTTTATTTTTAATCAACTTCTTTTAGTTTAGAATTTTATGACATTTTAAGAAAGGAAAACTATTTTTGAAGTAGAAAGGATATTTTCCTCAAGAATGGAGTTCAAATGTTTTATCAAAATTATTATCCATCTATGATAATATAGAGTTCTGTTTTTATCCCTATTATTACATTGATTTGATTATGTTGTGAGGGAATTATTTTTATGAAGTCATTTAACTTATATGGTTTGTTTTATGATGTCATGATGTTTCAAGAATCCCATTTTTGTTACATGTGTTATGAGATGATGTATGATTTATGATTATGTGGCACACATAAGAAAGGATTCATTATAAGATGGGTGGGACCTATATCTCCCTCCAATGCATTGGATTAAGATTTTATATCTCATGAGATAGACAGGGCTGGAACAGTAGGTTATACCGGTTCAGTGAAACAGGACTGAAACGAGGGTTACTCGATTCAGAAAGGGACTTTGTCCACTAAGATAGTCTTGGCAATGAGTCATGACTAACAAGAAATGATTTTCCATGATTATGTGTGCATGCCACAAAGTTTCATGTTTTATGTTATGATTATGGGGATCTCATTTTCACTTCTATGATTTGTTCCATGTTAAGATATAATGATCTCTTTTGCAGGTTTTGATTTTCAAAAAGATATGATATGATTTTTATTTCCTTTATTTGCCCTTGCTGAGCATTTGAGCTCACCCTTTTATGTTTTCTTTTCCCCAGGTCAGGAAGATGGATATTAAGTAGAATATGCTTAAAGGGACCCTAGATATGATGAAATAAATGGGAGACACTGTAGAAGATTTATGAACCAATTGTTTATGTTTCCCAGTTTCTAAAGACACTATACCTATACGGTCCTTTGTGGTTTTTTCATATGTTGTAATAAGTGTGATTCAATTTTGAAGTATTAACAATGTATGTAAAGTATGGGTCGTTATAATAATGACACCATTTCTCGACTTCAGAATCCATAATAAATTAGGTATTTTCATGATTGGAATGCTTATACCAAAAAATATTATTTTCAATAATGGTTGACAATATATTTGGAACCATACCTTCATATAAAGAGTTGATGGTCTTGAATACATGTAACTGAACATAATCAGATTAGTTTAGTACCATGAATTAAACCTTAAAATTAGAGAGACATCAAAATCATATATCATAATCACATTCAACATTTAATCAACACATCCTAAAGATATTAAAAAATATACAAAAAATCATTATAATAATAATTCAATTTCTAATACATATACTCTATAATTTTTGACTATCACAAGACTTCACTGTATCTTTGAATAAAATAACATAATCCCATATCAAAAAATAAATCATTCCTAAACAAGAAGTAACACAACCAACATCATGAAGTATCTCTATAATTGGAATATTGAGAATAATTATACTACATACTTCTCAATTAGATAGTTTCACCTCTCTATTAACCATTGAAAAATATCATCGAACTTGAATTTTTGATAAAAATATGTCATTATGAGAAAATCAACCACCTAAATCTAAAATGGTTGAATTCCACTAGATATATAAAAAATAAATTTATTTGATGTCTTATCATCAAAACATGTCTATGTCATATATATTAATATAATTATATAATGTTTATCAGTGAGGTTACTCAAACTATGGAACTAAAATATTCATCATATCATAACCATCCATAGATAAACCTCTAATTGATTCAAATTTAGTGATACAAAAAATAATCTACATGTAGAAGTCCTTGAAGTTTGGAATATCTTATAGGCATGATTTCTAAAATATTATCTAATTTATAATAAGAAGCTGATAGAAATAAAATGACATAAAGATATCTCTCAACGTGTATATAAGAAATTAGTAATCAAACAACATTTTGGAAAAAAAGGAAGGTTTATGTATCAAGGTTTTAATATTATTGAACTAGATATATTTTGGTCATCAGATCTAGCCTAATAATTATAAAATTTATCAATTTATCACAAATAAATAATTTAAGTACGATAATCATAAACTTAATAATACTACTTAAATTCATGTAATCCCAACATACACTACTCGATTTCAATTTATTTTATATTTAAGGATCGAAATAATAGAACCTATAAATCCTTAACATAAGACCCATAAAATCCAATGTTATTATCCATAGACTATTATATTTTCATAAAATAATATGTTTTTATGATATGTGTAAGAGAATCCTAAGAATACAGACATTTTCCAAAAGGAGGAAGTATCTTGATGTCATTTTTATATATTTTTTCTCTCTCTATAGTTTGATAGATGTTATGGGAGGACTCGGATTTATGGAAACGATCTAAATAAAAATTCATTGGTCTTGATTAAATATATATGATGGTGATTATGTTTTCTTTATGGTCTTAAGATATTTTAAGAAGAATAATCATTATTCCGAGACAGAAATTTTATGACCTTATTAACTTATCGTAAATGTTAAATTTAATTCACTACTCATAAGTAATAATTTAATATATAAAGTTAAGAAATTAGTACCACTACCATAGATTTTTCCTCTCAAACATACATAATAAACCATGAATAAATAATATTGATTAAAAAACTATATTCGGTGATCCACTTATTTAATACCTAAAAAATTAGGATTACATTGATAAATATTTTAAATTATAATAATAATAAACATGAATAAAATATAATTTTATTAATTTTATTAATTTACTAATAATCATTCATACTCGGATATTAACCAACTTCTAGTCACGAGACCCGCTACATCCTAAACAAATATCCAGTAGAGTTGATGAAACATATTGATACACTTTTTATACGAAAATCTGGTACCTTTCATAGATAGTGTTTAGAGTTTCTCAATGACAAAGAGGTGTTTCTAAAAATTCTTTGGCCCCAAAAGAGATAGATATTTTTTCATATATATAAAAACAACCTATTAACTTTTTCATTCTACTATAATGTCTTCATCTTACAATATATCATAAAGATTGATGGATACTTTTTTTCATTATCCAGTATTTGTTTATTTATCACTATTTGACCTTACTAGATTTAAATTCCCAGGTCTAAGATGTCCATGAATTTATTCAAGGATCTACCTTCCATTTATAATTTCTAGTGATATCATATTTCTATATAAATATGTTTGAAATCCCTTCCTGATCTTTTAATAAATTTCATAATATTAATTACACAGAAGATGATGAATTCCTACACAAAGACATAATTTTTTTTCTTTTAATGATCTAATAATGTATACAATCAGTGATATATATTTAAAATTACCACACATTAAGAGATAAATAGACATGCTCATATATTGGAATATCCAGCGACACCAAAAATATGTGGTGTTCCAATTTGATGGATTTTCCTCATGATTTATAATATGCATGATCCAAAAGTGTGAACATCATGAGTAGAATACTGAATTATTACACTACAAGAAAAAAAACATCCTTTATGATGGTTTATTAGAAGATGTTTCAAAAAAACACCACTTATTTATCATCTAAGGATCTTACCAATTCATCCAACTTTATTAGTAGTAGTTAGCTAGAATCAACATCATATGAAATATGAGTCTTGAATATTTTAAAACCAAAAACTAATATTTTTATATCAATAGTTATTTAAAAATCATTGTTATTTAAACCCATTTATCATAGTCACACCACCTCTCCATACCATTATTTTATCACATGAATCCCTATGGTATTCTATCGGTTGGAAACAAAATCCCTACCACGTCATCCTCTATCCTCTTCCTTCCATACAATTAACCTCACATCCCATTTTACTTCTTCATATAAACCCCTCTTATATTTCTCAATATCTTGCTACCATTATTTTCTATAACACATCTTTATTTGATGCGGTTTATACTTCTATATAAATTTTCTCATGAACCTATTACCCAATCATTGTGTATTTATTCTTTGTACAAGGTATGTTTCTAGAAGATCAAATATTACCTTTTCTTTATTATTATTTTTTTAACAAAATCTATGGGATTTACAGAGGTATTTAAAATTGTGGGTTTAGATTGTTTGGATGTAAAAGTTTTGATTTATAATGAATTATGTATTTCATGATGTATCATGTTGGAATATTTATTACTATTCAATATATTGTTAATGCTATTAATTGTATAAAATATATATAATTTTAAGTTCATTATTAGGGTAAATTTTTTGTTTTAGTTTACAATTTTAATTTGTTTTTGATGCATTTATAAATTATATTCGATTTTCATAGTTTATTTGTTAATACGTTTTAGATTAGTAATTATTTTATTATTTCAGATATATTTTTATATATTTTATTAGATATACTTCTATCATAGAATATAAAATAATAATATCAATTTATTGTAATTATATTGTATTTGATAAATTTTTCTTAATTAAATTTTATTAATTATTATATATTATTCCTTGATATGTTTTATTTTTAACATGATTTTATTTAATAAGGGTGTGTAATATTTTTTATAGATATATTTATTAGTAGGGTATAAATATATTAAACCATGATTACTTAACCCATTATACAAATTTGTATATTAATGGATTTGAGGGGTTTTTTTATTTTGGAATTATAAATTGATTTGAATATGGACGAATAAGATCTCTACATTCTTGTTGTATTTTTAGACAATAGTTAAAAATACATTATATTTTTGAGAACTAGATATTGTATCAAATTTTTATTGGATATGTTAGATATATTTTTAATGGTAAATTGATGATTATATAAATCATGACATTATTACATAAATTGTTTAAACAAACTATCGGCCTAATAGAAGTGAATGAAATTAAAAACTTGATTAATGATGATTTGAGAGTAAGAATTCCAGGATAAATATTTTATCAAATTAATAGTGCATATTTTTATTTTTTATAGATTAATACAATAGGGATGTGGATTTAATAATCAAACTAATTTTATGAATTTTAGAATGATCAATGTGGGGGTTTTATTAATGATATATAAAGTATAAAAATGTGTCCCTTCAATTGATGTTTTACCATATCAAGTGTTTATATAGAATTAAAAATACATAAATTTTGTTGATTTTAGTGTTCATACATGACTCATTTAATGATGATATGATTCATGATTTATTTTATAAGATGGATAATGTTATTAACAATATATTTCTCAATTACAGAAGGATTCTTGCATGTCCTAATGACTGGTTGTTTTATCATGGGGAATATTATAATAGGGAGGTGTGTAAAAGATGTCATAATTATAGATGGAAGTTGATGAATAATGATAAAATATTGAATTTATAGAATTAAAATAATAATATACAAAACTACTAAAAAGTTTTTACATTTTCATTAAATTAGAACCATGATTTAAAGGATTGTTTATGTCTTTTAAAACATTAATGAAAATTAAGTGACATTCCATGTAAAACAATAATGATAATATTATATGTCATACAAGTGATTTTAAGCATGGAAATGATTTTTATATTCATAAAAAAATTTATCATTATATCATTGTAATGTTTGTTTTTTATTGTATACTAATGGAATTAATATATTCAGGACTCTATGTACAACCTATAATAGATGGATAGTTATATTGACCTCTAAGAATCTTATTAGGAGGATGTGTATGGAAAATAATTATATCATTCTTTTATGATCAATCCATCAAAAAAATTCACATTAAATTACATAAATTTATATCTTCAACCTCTTATTAAATGATTTCAGTAGTTATGGGAAAATGGTGTTGATACATATGATATATTGAAAAAAAATGTTTAAAATATTTGTTTCACTAATATGGAAAATTACTAATTTCATAGGATTAAGAAATTACCTAGTTTAAACCCTCACATTGGCCAGGCATGTCCATTACGTAAATTTGAATTCAACCCTAGAATAATATCATATAGAATAAATTGGTGTTTCATGTGTAATAATAAATTCATAAATGTATCACGTAGATATAATTCTAATAAGTCATTAATGGATGAATGAAATTATTTTAGTCCTCCACCAATAATTTTATTAGGTAAAATTGGAAGTCACAATTATTAATTTTTAATGAACTATTTTATAATGTTTATAATTTGAAATTTTCTAGGAAAATATTCACATATCATCAGATGTTGTTGGTAAAATAATGGAAGAAACAAACTATTTTTTTAAAACCACCTTATTGATAATTTCAATTGTAACACCATAATCTTGAATTTATGAGCATTGAAAATAATATATGTGAAAATTTGTTTTTTATAATATTGAATTATTAGGAAAAAGAAAAATATTGTCTTAATTATTATATGGACTTAGGAGAAATGAATATAAAGCCTGATCTATGCCAAAATTATAATATAAAGTATTTTGATGTAGTTTTTTTTGTAGAGACCCAAATCTTGATGTACATGGATAATACATTACTATTTCGGAATACATAATATATAACAAAAATAAACACACATGGAACGTAATAGTTAAGTGTCATTGGAAACTAGAAAAAATAATAATATTATAATTATTGTGAATGATCTTCAACATCTCCCATAATGATGTTCCCCATTTTTTTCTTACCAAAAACCTTTCTGTATATCCTGGAGAAAAAAACATAAAAATGGTGAGCTCAAATGCTTAGTATGGGTAACCATAGAGAACATAAAAAATCCATAAACATTTGAATGCAACAACATGAACAGAAAATATAAACATCAAAATCATGTGAGAAGACATAAATCTTGGAAGTATTTAAGGCATATATCATAAAGGAACATCCATCATTATAAAATATCAAGTGAATAAAACATGTAATTGTGGAAACCATTAATTACATGATATGATTTCTATAGTAGCCAAGGAATTGCTGCCAAGACCATCAAAGTGGAAAAATTCCCTTTCTGAATCGAGTTCACTCCTCATTGAAGTCTTGTATCACTAAACCTGATTAACTTACCATTATAGCCATGTATATCTCAGGAGATATAGGTCCAACCCATCTCATAATGAAATCATTCATACATGTGCCACAACATAAACATAAATCATTCATCATAACCCAAAAAATAAAACGGGTTTCAGAAACTTCATCCCATCATAACATAACCCATATAAAATAAATGGATATCATTTCATCATAAGAAATTTGAAACCATGTAAATCATAGAGACATTATACTCATATGAAGTAATGTCATCTTAGATGGAAAATGGTTTTGATAAAACACAAAAAATGAAGTCATGAGGAACATATCATTTCTTCTTCAAAATCATTTTCATGTCACAAAATGCCAACCAATTTTAAAAGAAATTGATTTTATTGAAAATAATAATGAAAACTTGTAGAAGAAGATTCATTAATATTAGGCGTTATGAAACAGTAAAAATCTATTCATGTGGTATATGTTAAAAAAACATTCTCCTCGAACTTTTTCTGAAAAACTCAAAAAGTTCCTCATATGGTAAACAAACTAAAGATTCATTCCATAACACAATGTAAAAGTCAAATATGGGAAACAATGACATTAAAAATTCATGGAAGAATATTAAACACTTTATGAAAACATTTTTATGGACATAGATGAAAAATATAACCCCAGTAAATGCTAACGAATAAAAAATCTCAGATAAAAATGAGATTACAAAATTATCCCTTACCTTATGTCTAATATGCTTCATACGAATCCGAATCTCCTGTATAATGATTTAAATAATGTCATTGAATTATTATAGAATCATATTCATTATTATTATATCATATATGGTTCACTTATAACATTATATTACACGTTCTTTTGTAAATTCCATGTTAAAGCATCGTTTTTCGTTACATCTTTTCATTTATCGTATGTGTTTCAATTTGGTGTTCGTGATATTATTACTCATATCCTGATTTACATAATTTCTGAATGAAAAAAATTATTTATATATAATATTTAGTCAGTATATTAATATATATGATATACCGATAAATGGAATGAAATACACCGTTCATGGAGATGGTACGTCATACGTAGGCATGAACACTGTTTTCATTTCCTTATTGAATTGAATGGAATTAAGTAAATGAAATATATATGTACATAAATACAGTATCATTATTATTTAACATATATCGTGATTATTTATTACATATATACTTTATAATCATACTTGATTGGTTAATAATGGAAAATGAATCTCATCGCGTTCGTGGAGACGGTAGTCCGTACGTACGCACTAGCGATGGTATCATTCCCATGATTATTAAATAGAATTGGAGTAAATGATATAATATCTCTGAATCATTATTATTTCATAATAACCATATATTGTTATTCTTTACAACAGTATACACAACAAAGTATAGTGGTGGTGGAAAAACTAATTACACCACGGCATGGAGATGGTATTCCATACGTACAAACACGCGGGGATTTCATTTTCCATAGGATGGATAGAAGTTGAAATGATATTGTTTCATATTTATAATAACATAACAGTATATTAGTGATAATTATGTTATTACATTATATTGAAACAATGGAAGAAGGCGAAGTTTAAGAATAATGAAACTTTAAAAAATCGGTAGAAGAGATTACCACTTCTTCGACACACCTCTTTTATGCTTCATCTTAAGGGATTAGAGTAGGTATTTTGAGAATAATAGAACCTATCAAATATTTATAGGGAAGTGGAGATGAGAAATGGGACGGGTTTGGCCATTCTTGAAGGTTTAAGGTGTTGTGAAGTGAAAAAGGATGAGGTGCCCTTTTATAAGGGAGGAGAGGGGCACTTTAGGAAACCTCTAAAATATTAATTTATAATAAACCTAAACCTTAATTAAAAACGTCCTATGTGACTCAAAATCAGATATAAGATATGATATGGTTGTAATCTCATAATCCAATAAAATTTATACATGTTTTTATTTTATTTTAAACCATATCCTTTTGATTTATCCTTAATTAATCTATATAATTATATATGTCAGAATAATGATATAAATTTTTTATGGTTATAAATAATTAATTATGTGTTCTTAATTATACATAATTTGATATTTCATGAAATTTTATATTATATAAATTTTTATTTTTAAATTTTAAAATACTTTTGTTATTTATAAAAAATTTAATAATATAAAGTATCAAGAGTATCAATTATGAAACAATTAATTTAATTGAATATAAATAAAATCCACACAAAAGATATGTTCAAAAAAAATATTTAATGGATTCAAAACATTTAATATTTATATATAAAATTATCGGAGCACATTACATAGTTCATATAATATTTATTTTGATATTTTTAAAACCATTTATTCAATATTTAAATCAAGAAAATAATTTCCACATCACTATTGTCTCACCTTTAACTATAATTATTTAATCCCTAAAAATTCTAAATAAATTCATATGATGTTGATAATTTTTTTTATATTTTTGGAGACTATTCATTTTAGATGTTTCATTAAGTTTATCACTAAATTAAAATTATTATACTTATAAGATTTAAGAGAGTGACAAGTTGTCACTTACTTTCCTTTTAAAAATAATTAAATTATTTTCATGGTCAAAAGTCCATTAAAAAAATCTAGCCATACCCATAGGTTATATGGGTTGAATTTTAGTCATCCAATAGAATTTTTGCATGTGTTAGGGTATCTTTTTAATCTTAGGTTTACCTTTAAATACCTGATTTATCTTTAACTAAAGTAAATAAAAATTACCATAGCTACTATTCATAATATAAAAAAAATAGAAGTAACCTATTAACATAATTTCGACCCACTGAATCCAAATATGGAATCCATTTTGCAAAATTCAAAACAGCTGAGAATCTGTAATTAAATTAAAATTTATCTCGTTGTTATGGAAATGGGTTTTAAAAGTGAAAGTATTGCCAAAGATTTAAATATTTTTACCGATGAATTCAATGTAAAATAAATTGTAATGTCATACATTATATTAAATGGTGAAAATATATTCTATGTATACTTTAATACTATTCTATATTGTAATTTTACCATAAAAATTATTACGATGAAAGAAGTAGTTTTTAATTAAAATATAGTGTGTTTTTACTATTCATTAATATATGAATATTATCAAAATAATATGAAAAATCTCTCCAATGTTATTTTTAATATCCTGATTCCAAAGAAAAATTTTATTTTGTAAAATTGAAATTATAAAAATGTCAAAAACTAGATTTAAAGTTGGTGCGTCATCAAATGGCGGGAAAACTATATTTTTTTAAAAATACTTATTTTACCCGAAAATTTTATTTTGTTCCCATATCATTTCTAGAAAATGTGTAAGATGAATAATAATTTTTTAAAAATAAAAATTTAGTTAATACTATTCATAACGACTAGTTTATAATAATATTATAACAATATATCATTGTTTAGTGAAACCCTGTATTGCATACTACACACGCTATCGAGGAAGGTCGTGATTGCGTGTAATGCAAGCCACGTCAAGGATGCGTGCAGTTCTATCTCTGTTCGGTGTTGCGTATAACATAATAAAAACATATTTCATTTATAAATTAATCAAAATCTATACTTAAGTTTTTGTAGAATAATTTCTCCAAAACGAAAATGAAATTGTTAGTAACACGAGCCATGAATATTTTTGCATATACTGCATGCTAATACGGTGTTCTGTATAGTACAAGCTAACATTAGTGTAGCGTAAAACACCAGACATCAATGAAATTAAAAGAATTTTTTTTCATAAAATATCGGGGTGATACATTCTATCCCTCTTAAAATGAATTTCTCCCTCGAAATTTGTCGTGGTTATAAATGGTTTATTATTTGAGAGTTTATTTCATAGAAACTCGCATTGTAAAAATGAATACTAAAACATAATTTTAAAAATGAATGTTAGAAAAAAGAACGGATACCCAAAGTAACTTATCACTTGGGTTCCAACAGAGGAAAACATAGATGAAAATATGGATATGGAATAGAAATATAACCATGATGTTCTGAGGGAGAGTGGTAGAGAACATGGCTATGAAAATGCCAACAATCACAAAGCCATAAATTTTTTATGACCTAAGGCACCATCTGATTCATCAGATATGAGAGTACTAGGACAACATTTTCTATCTTCAATATCATTTCCCTAACGTTGATGAATTTTTAAATAAGGATAAATACTTACTTGATTTCAGTGTAATATTATCGTTGGTCATTCCATGAACAATTTTCACATAATCTATATCTAAAGAAATGAAGTTAGATTTGTCTTACTTGAAGTGTTAGCAGATCATGAGATAGAATGATAGGTCGTTCCATCTCTCTCAAACATAAGGTTAGAAAATGTTATATACATATGTCCATCTATGGTGATATTAATCGTATATGGTTCCAGAAATGGGCTTATAATTCTTATATCATACCACATAATAAAATAAAACTACATTATACTAACCAGGGACTTCTTGTATGCCAGTGGTAGGTGATAAAGGCATGTCACACTTTTTTTGTGTCTTCGACTACCACAACCTTGTCCGACGCGATGGGTTGTCACCCATCCTACAGGTTGTCCTTTTTCTAAAACATCACTATTATAACATTACCAAAATATTATATATAAAATTTTTAGCCTTAAACAATGCTATATGATGTCCAACATAATCCATTCCAATCTTTAGACTTATCCAAAATACATCTATCCAATCTCATAGTATAAATAAAACGATTACTAGAAATTTCATCTACCGAGCATGTCAATTCGATCATTTATCATTTAATATATTGTGTTTCTCACATTCCAAACATGTGAATACCTTAATCTTGTATTCTCTTGAAAAATGAATACCCGTTGAATCGTAGAGAAAACATGAATGCTGTCAAATGTTAACTCTTTAAACATACCAAAATCCCGAAATTTCTATATACTCAAACCATGATATCCATTTGTCCTTATATAATTCATGAGCTCATTAATACTACCAAACAATTCATTATATCTTTATCCCTTCATTATGCACATATCATCTTCATTCTAAAAATAATTCAATCACTTTTCATGGTAACCAGTACCATATAATTATTTAAAACCACAATGGACCAATACATAGATATTCCAATATACCATAAAACTACCTCAACAACATTATTCATGAATACCAATACATAAACACTTCAATCCATAATCTTCAATGATTATATTGGAATAAGTCATTCTTTGATTTAGAAGTAACCTATTAGGCTAGGGAATTGAGTTGGGTAATGCCCATGTTCTCCGCAGATAAGACATTGAACTCCATAATCGTTTGTCAATCTATTACCCTTCTCTCTACACAGATAAAATCTTCCCCTCCATTTGATGTATTCATAATGGTTCGTCTTACCTTCTTTATAAATATCATTCTTCCTCTCTCCTGCTCCTCACCATGTGAATATGCATAACAGTCCATCTTCCTCTTATTTGATGAATTAGGAATACCACTAAAGTTCACCTTGTTAATCTCATAAAGCGATGACTGATTCAGCATAATAAAAAAATAATTATTTCTTGGAATTTTCTATTTTTTTTTCTCATAGTCACCAATTTGTCCATTGGATTCAATGTTGACCCAATTCCTTCTGGTTCCCTCCGTTGACTAAAACCAAAAAGCATGGTGTAAGAAATAACTAATATAACAAGGAACCACACAATCATAAAAAGTCACTTATGGGATGTCTAACTTATCAAAATTTCTTTAATCCATGACACTTTAGGTTCGACCTAGGTTATTCATGATCGTCAACATAATTCTAGGACTCTAACCTATACGTATACATAACCTTAGGTACATCCCTAAACATACCTTCTAAATATCTCTAGGGATTTCATTAATGTTTTTGCATCGTTGTTTCCAAAGGTTAACTAATTATTTCCTCTGATACCAACTGTTGAGACCCAACTTTTGACATACATAGACATTACATTACTTTTTCAAAATACTTAATACACAATAAAAACAAACACACAAGAACTGTAATAGTTTAGTGTATTTGGAAACTTGGAAAAAAATAATCTTCTAATCATGGTGAAAGATCTTCAACATCTCCCATAAATATATTCCCCTTTTTTCATACCTAAAAAATTTATGTATATCCTATAGAAAAGAAAAAATGAAAAGGGTGGGCTCAAATTCTCAGTAAGGGTAAACATAGTGAACATTAAAAAATCCATAAAAATTTGAATGCAAAAACTTGAACATAAAATCTAAAAATCAAAATCTTGAGGGAAGACATAAATTTGGAAGTACGTAAGGAATATATCAAAAATGAACATCAATCATGATAAAATTTCATTGGAATAAAAAATTTAATTATGGAAACCATTAAGCACATGATATGATTTCCATAGTAGCCTTGGCATTACTGCCAAGACCATCTTGGTGGACAAAGTCCCTTTCTGAATCGAGTTCACATCTCATTCCAGTCATGTATCACTTAACTAGATTAACTTACCATTCCATCCATGTCTATATCATGAGATATAAATCTTTACCCAATGTATTTGAAGGAGATATGGGTCTCACCCATATCATAATTAAATCATTATTATGGGTTCCACAATACAAACATAAATCATTCATCGTAACCCAAAGAATAAAATGGGTTTCATAAACATCATCTCATCATAACATAATACATATAAAACAAATGGATATAATTTCATCATAAGTAATATGAAACCATGTAAATAATAGAGACATTATATAGATATGAAATAATGTCATCTTAGATGGAAAATGGTTTTGATAAAACACATGAAATAAAGTCTTGAGGAAAATCTCATTTCTTCTTCAAAATCATTTTCTTTTAAAAAAATGCCACACAATTTTAATAGAAAAGTATTTTATTTAAAATAAAAATGAAATATTTTAGAGGAAGATTCATGGAAATTATGTTTAATGAAACTGTAAAAATCTGTTCATACTGTATAAGTTAAAAAAACTTTCTTCTCGTACTTTTACGAGAAAAGTCAAAAAGTTCCTCGTATGGTAAACAAAAGAAATATTCTTTCCATAACACAATGTAAAAGAAAAAAATTGGTAAAAATGAATTTAAAACTAAATGTATGAATATTAAACACTTTATGAAAACATTATTATTATCATGGATGAAAAATATAACCCCTGTAAATACTTTGAAATAAGAAATCTTGGATAAAAATGAGATTGTAATATTATCACATACCTTATGTCTGATATGCTTTGTATGTATCTGTACCTACTCGATAATGATTTAAATAATGTCATTGAATTATTATAGAATCATATTAATTGATATGATATAATATATGGTTCACTTATGACATTATATTACTTGTTCTTTTGAGAATTCCAAGTTAAAGCAGCATTTTGGGTAAAATATTTTCATTTATCTTATGTGTTTCGATTTGTTGTTCTTGATATTATTACTCATATACTAATTTTCATAATTCCATAATGTAAAACATTATTTATATATAATATATATTCAGTATATAAATATATATGATAGATCGATAAATGGATTGAAATACACTATTCCTGGAGACAATAGGTCGTACGTACGCATGAACACTATTTTTGTATCCTTATTGAATTTAATTTAATTAAGTAAATGAAAAATAGAAGTACCTAAATACAGTATAATTATTATGTAATATATTTCATGATTATTTATTACATATATACTTTATAACCATACATGAATTGTTAATCATGGAAAATGAATTTCATCACGTTTGGGGAGACGGTAGTTCGTACGTACGCACGAGCGATGATATCGTTTCTGTAATTATTGAATAGAATTGGAGTGAATGATATAATATATTATAATTAGTATGATGATATAATAACCATATATATTTATTCTTTACACCATTATACCCATCCATGGACAGTGGTGGTGGAAAAACTTAATACACCACGGCGTGGAGACGATATTCCGTACATACGCACGCACAATGATTTCATTTTCTATAGGATGGATAAAAGGTTAAATGGGGTGGTTTCATATTTATAATAACATATATGTATAATAGTTATACTTATTTTATTACTTTATATTGAATCAAATAAATAATATGTAGATGAAGATGAAAGAAAATTGAATGAATCGTTAGAAAAGATTACCTCTTCTTCGATGCATCTCTTTTAAGCTTCCTCTTAATGGACTAGAGATGGTATTTTAAGAAGACCAAAACCTCCAGAATGTTTCTAGGGAAGTGAATAAGGGAAATGGGAAGGTTTTTTCCAAGATTTAAGGATAATGGGGTTGTGATGTGAAGAGGGAGGAGGATTCCTTTTATGAGGGAGGTGAGGGGCACTTTTGGAAACCTCTAAAATTTTAAATTATAATAAACCTAAAACCCACATAAAAACTTCCAAAGTGACTCAAATTATGATATTAGATAATATTGGGTTGTAATCACATCCTATAATAAAATTTAGTCATTTTTAGATTTTATTTTAAACCATGTCATTTTGATTTATCCTTATTTAATATATTTAATTTTATTTGTGGTAATAAAATTATAAATTTTATATGGCTATAAATACTTATTAATGTGTTCTTAATTAAATATAATTTGATATTTCATGAAATGTTAGATCATATAAATTTTAATTTTTTATTTTTAAAATATTTTTCTGATCTTAATCAATTTAATAATATAAGTATCAATAGTGTCAATTTTGACACAATTAGTTGATTTTAAATTAAATAAACTCCACACAAATGAAATGTTCAAAAATAAATATTTAATAGATTCATAACATTTATTATTTATCTATAAAATTCATGGAGAACATTAAATAGTTCATATAATATTTATTTTAATAATTTTAAAACCATTTATTCAATATTTAAATCAATAAAATAATTTCAACATCACCATTTTGTCACCTTTAATGATATTATATAATCCAAAAAAATTATAAATAAATTAAAATGATATATATAATTTTATTATATTTCTGGATACAATTCATGTTCTATGTTTCATGACGTTTAACACTAAATTAGAATAATTATTCTTATAATATATAAGAGAGTGGCATGTCGTCACCTTATTTGGTTTTTATAATAATAAAATTATATTCATCGTCAAAAGTCCATAAAACAAATATAATATTAACCTTAGGAGATATTGATCCACTTTTATTCACCCATTAGAATTTTTTAATGTTTTCGGGTAATTTTATAATCTTAGGTTTACCCTTAATTACCCGATTAATCTTTAACTGAAGTAAATAAAAACTACCGTAGTTAGTATTCATAATATATAAAAAATAATGTAACCTTTTAACATATATTGGACCCACTTAATCCAAATATTTAATCCATTTTTCCAAATTCAAAACACCAAAGTCTCACTTGTTAAATTTTAATTTATCCCCTTCTCAAGAAAATGGGTTTCAAAAATTAAATATTGCTAAAGATTGAAATGTTTTTACCTATGAGTTCAAAGTAAAATTAATGGTAATGACATAAATTATATTAAATGGTAAAAATATATTCTATATATACTTTAAAACCAATAAATATTATAATTTAACCATATATACAATTGCGCTGAAAAAAGTTGTTTTAAATTAAAATATAGCGTGTTTTTACTATTCATTAAAATATGAAAGTTATCAGAATAATATTAAAAATTTATCCAAGGTTAATTTTTATATCCTGATTCCAAAGAAGAATTTTAATTTTCCAAATTGATCTTATAATCATGTTAAAAACTACATCTAAAGTGTGTGCACCATCAAAGGGTGGAAAAACTTCATTTTTTATACAAATAACTATTTTACCCGAAACTTTTATTTTGTTCTCATTCCATGTTCTAGAAAACATGTAAGATGACTAATAATGTTATAAAAATTAAAATTTAGTTAATACTATTTATAACGGCTAGTTCATAATAATATTATAACAATATATCATTGTTTAGTGAAACCCGGTATTGCGTACTACACACGCTATCGAGGAAGGACGTGATTGCGTGTAATGCAAGCCAAGTAACGGATGTGTGTAGTGAAAGCTCCCTTTGGTGTTGCATATAACATAATCAAAACTTATATCATTTATATATTAAAAATATATATACTTAATGTTGCGTAGAATAATTTCTCCAAAACAAACTTGAAATTGTGTGTAATACGAGCCAATAATAGTGTTGCATATACTTCAAGCTAATATGGTGTTCCGTATAGTACATGCTAACTTTGGGGTAGCATACAACATAAGACATCAATGAAATTAAATAAATATTTTTCATAAAATCTCAGGGTGTTACATTTTTCATTTAAATTGTAATAAAAGTATGTTTTTCATTGTAGAATGAAAAATGTTAAAGGACCTAATTTATTTTAAAGTAACATAACAATATAAACATACAAAATACATTATAAATTACCTGGTATTATAAATTAGTAATGAAATAATTTTATAGTGAAATTTATACCATCGGTATTTTATAACCGTTTACCTAATAAAATAATATCATATTTAATTGAGTTTTCTCAGATTCTCCAAATATATTTATGTGAGAAAATTAAACACTATTGAGAATGAAAAACATCATGAAATATTTTTAATGATTTAGTGTAATTTAGATTTTAAATTCCATCTATCATTTTTCACTCTGACAGTTCATATAAATATGAATTTGGTTGATCATGTTAAAGTTATATGTCTCATTCATTATCGATGGATGTATACCATAGGGCGGTATTTTCATTTTACGTATTAATCATTACAATATTTAAATTTTCATACTCATTAAATATATGTATTAATATTAGATGTTAATTTTTTTTATGTATTTAGTCCATTTGATGTATTTTGTAAAAATAAATCTCTACCATATGGCTATATTGCTGAAAGTTATATCATTTAAAGGAGTCTTTACTTGTGTTCAAGGTGTTTGGATAATATTGAATCATGATTCAGTTGAGTTTTTCATGTTTCTGATAACACAAATCAATTGTAGTCATGTAACATGTCAGCAAAAAATACAATGTTAAATCATATTGTAAGGATAATATCATTAATTTCATTAACAGAAATATTGACCATATAAAAACATAGATATGTTCTACTCCATTGGGATATTTTAAATCCATTAGTTAAATAATTGAATATGGAAACAAATATTTGAATTTGAAGCTGAACACTAATAGATTAAGAGAAAATATAATACATTAACAAATACATTATTTATTGTTTTCACATTTTCAATAATCATAATAAATTTTATTTTTATAATATTTCATTAAAATTATCTTATGTATCGAAAAATATTTTTTATTTATTCATCCATATCATGTTTATTGGTAATCGATCAATAGTGATTGATGGTTTGAAATATTTTGATTGAGTACCTTTGAAGAAGTGTAGGATATTTTATGATTATAATATTAATGAATCCATGTGTTTTATAGTTTTTCTTGATGAAGGTTTTAAAACAAAATATATGGGAATGTTCATATAATTCTCAAGGTTGGTTTACTCTAGACTGTTGATTGTAATTATTGTATTAAATAATCAGGGACTATTTTCAATTGTGTAATTAAAAAAACAATTTTTTGATAACATGTTGTCTTTAAAAAATCATATTTCATCTGATCCTTGTGATATTCTCCCTCCATCATCAGGTATGCTCTTTAGTTTCATGATATCAATATTCTATTTTGATTGTATTAATCCAATAAATTAAAAAATTAGATAAAAACAAACCACTCCCCCGAAAAATTACTCTCGTAACACAATAATAACTAATTTTGCGAATTTACTCTACGTTATGGATCTATACACTATACGGTTTCACTTAGCACATTATATATCCCCACAAACATATAATAAATACTAATTCCCACTCTAAAAATAATATTAACACTACACACTAAAAAAATACAAAATACATCAGCTTACATTACATAACGTTGTATAATATTCTAATAGAATATAACAATTCCAAATCAAACAATCAATTTTAGATATTTGTATCAAATTATAATAAAAAATAAAAATTTAAATATAGTTGGCCACTATAGACATAAGTATTATAATATTTAACAAAATGGTTTCATATTTACCATTATTTAGATTTAATTTATGATTATAAATATGCACTCACCAAAAATCAATCCTAGGATATTTTCTAGTAAATTCCACTATATTGATGTATTTTGATTCAAGGATGTCAGGGGGATTATATGGAGTTTATTTTTAGTGTTCATTGACTGAGAATATGGTGTCACAGTTACCATCATGAGGGTATTAGAGAATGAACAAGATTAGTATGAAAATTTAAATGTGAAATAGATTTTTCAATTTAACAGATATGAGGTTCTTGCAAATTATTCTAGAGGGTTGTACCAATTGATATATGGTAAATTTGATTTTCACATGATGTCCATTTTCATCATATATCATGACGGGAGTGATATTATAATTTCATAGAAGATTTAGATTATTTTATAAACAAATAAATGTTAGTAAAAATAAATATTTTATTTTATTTCATATTTCTATAATATGTAAGTCTAATTATTTTTGATATCTATTTCAGGGTAGGAAAAAGATAACTCGTCCTAAAATTTGATCTCTGATATGGGTGGAACTAAATCTGGTACATTTATATTTATACATTTATATTTTTATGATAAATTTTAATAATTTATTTTTATACAAAATATGTAATGACAACTAATTTATATGGTACATTCTATTTATCATAGCAATCAAATTTTTCAATGTCTATTAGTCGACATGAACAGGAGTTGTGTAGAGAATCTATGGGAAGGCGTCCTGACATATGGGGATAGAGTTGATATTGGATCCGCATATTCATGTGTTTTATATTTTCTTGTAAAACATATATATGTTAACTTTATAGTATTTCACTGATAAAATTATATAATTGTTTCAATTTATTCAGCATTGGTTTTACCTTCCACTACCTACTACTACAGAATATCTAATTTATGGTATTCCATAATAAACAATCATGAAATATATTCATGGTGGTTATAAGGGAAATTAATATATTAAAATATATATAAGTGAAATAACCCCAAGGAAATACTTCTACAATAGTTATAACTACAACTTAATATATAAAAATATAATAATTTAAATTTTCAAATTCATTATAGAAACAATTTATAGATACATAAATGATTTCCAAGTCCACAATTTGTAAAAAGATTATTTTAATTAATATTTTACTCATTATAACATGGTGGTTTGAGAAAATTAAGAGATCCAGTTTTGGTATTTAAAATTACTTCTAGAATCCATTTCTCATGTATTGTTATGGTCCCCCAAAAAGTATAATTGATACATCATCTTTGTTCCATCATATTGTTTAATCTAGATAATAGGTTATATGTTTAATATTTATCTCACGTTTTCATGGGGTTGTCATGATAAATATGTTTTCCTACAAATATTTTATAAATAATATAATATAGGTTCACTACAATATTTATTATATAAATGTTTTTATTTACATGGTATATAAAAATTATGAATTTACCATACTATATGAATTACAAAGTGATAAAATTTTGAGCTTTTTGTTGGGTAAAGGGAAAAGTCTAATAAAACCCCCACTATCACTAGTTCCAAGAATTAACTACTCCCAATGAATTAACACTCCCATGAAAAATAATTTTTCTACTACGATATATTATTAGTCATTCAATTTAAAATGTTTTCATTTGTATAGTTCACTAAAAATAACATCACCTTCTTATGTAAAATACATCATGAGATGATATATCTAAAGTATATAAATCTTGACCTTTATTATAACAAAGAGTTCTTTTCTAGTATCACTACTATAATATTATTATAATATACATCTTGAAAATATATACTTCATTGGTATAATACTATGATCTAGGATTAACATGCATATTTATACTACTTCTTTAACAGAATTAGAAAATGTAATATAATCATATACTAAAAAATTGTCGACGAAAATATATAATGATCTTATGAATCTCATTTACTTTTCTTAACTCTAATACTATATCATATTGATCTTTTTGTAGGGTAGTTGTTATATCCCCTTGATAAAATTCCATTATTATTATATATGTACCATAAACACTTCCCTTATACTTCTTAAGTACACTTGTATAGTTATAGTTACTATTCAATGTAATTCTCATGGATTATTTTTATATTTTCTACAAAATTTTAATTATGGGAAATATAAAATCAATATATAATATGGAATATATGATAATTTCATCACTAAAAGATATATAGTTTTATTTATTTTAATAATCTCCACATATTTCATATGGTACATCAACATAAAAAGATTTATAAAATGTGAAAATTTCAAAAAATATCCCCCAATTGCTTCAACATTTAATTTTAAATACCTTTTCAATTTATGAATGTTGACTTATTCCAATAAACACATAGGCTGATCTTAGTAAAACATGTTCCCTAAACATGGTTTGTTACTTTATGATATCCAGGCATAAATACATTCAACCAGGACTTAACAAACTATAAGACTACTCTTTTTCTATATGTTATCAATATAAATCTCCTAGAAATCATTAATTCTCCCACTAAACACTTTTAGAGACATAGAGAAATAATCATACCATGATTGAATTTTATCTTTGATCCTTTAATGGATCCCTTTATGTTATTTAATATATTGATGATTTTTAGGTGAGAAACCCTTATAGTTATATATTATAATATATTTTAAATGTTTCCATTTACAAATATGCATTTTTTATATTCAACCATAATATATATTAATGTAATTAACCAACCCAATTAGATGTTATAAGTCACCCAATATGGATCTCCGCAAGGCCTAAATCGCACTCCAGATCACCATTGGATGGAAACACACTCTTGGGTATTAACACATAGAAAAATGAGAATGATTTCACCTCAAAAAATAACACAACATGTTACATATAGAACAATATAAAGGGAAAAAACAAGAGTGTGTCATTGAATAATAATTATGAAAACAAGAGATATACCATGACAATTCTAAAGGATAATCCCGAGAAACAACATAAATCTATAACCAAAACTAAGCCTCTATGTGACCGTCCTTCACAACAATCTAAAATAAACATAATGTGAAATTGTATAAGAAAAGTTATAGGAATGAATGATAATCATCCATTTATCTGAATCCTAAAAAAATATATATGTATACACCCAATGGAATATACAGGGTGTGAGAGAAAGACATAGTAGGATAACACCTTGAATCTATACAAAGACTATAAAAATGAAACCATTAGTTCAAGATCCAACAAATAATTGTTTTTATAATGAATTTTATGTGAAGATATTTATCATAAAACAACCTTTGGGATTACATTAAAACAATACATATTCAATTTCATAGGAATATGGAAATAAATATGAATTATAACATAGAGAAAATTTAATAAGATCCTTTATATCTCAAAAGAGAAACATGTTAGAATTTAAAGCACGAAACATCACCATCATGAATAAAACGAACAATAATTCGGATCTAGACTATGAGAATACATATGTTGGAAATAAAAGTAATATCAAGATGACATAATGTGAATCCTAGTGATACTGATTCCTTCTGCAACATATGAGAACCATAACCAAAACCCCTAATGGTTACAAACTTACTATGGATTTCAATTGTCCATAACCTGATCCACACGAGGTCCCCATGTCCCATGTTTTCTCCTGAAGTTTATGTAAATTAGGGCCGTAATTTTATAAATAATTTTTAAAAGAAATCAATTACCACTCACATTCTTGAATAACCATTTTATATTCAATACCATATTTGATGGATTTCATTAGGCACATGAAGTGTGTAAAACTATTTTTAAATAAAACCCCTATTAAACCATTTTCTATGCCATTAGAGATGTATTTGTTTAAATTAGACCTGATTGATAACAATTAAAACATTACCATAATCCAAACCAATGGAAAAAGAAAATAATTATAATTGGTTCAATGGGAAATAACCATTATCTAGAGACACCTATCTCACTAATGGATGAAACAATGTCTCATTCAAAAAATAAGATTGTAAATGAAGAGATTCAATACTCGCAAGACTAGATGTATAATAAAAATTACGTATTCCACACCCATAACCATAGATCAAATTTTCAAGACACATTAGGTTTTTATTGAGTTTAGGGGAATAGAGAAAGAGTGTAGATCTAGAGAAAATACACAGAATACAGTTGATATTCTTTATTACCATGAATATATCCACCCAAATAGATAAAAAATCAGCAAGATAAAATGAAAAAACATTATAGAGATTCAATGAATGTATGTGTCAAAATAAAGTGAGAATATAGAAGAAGTAGGGTTAAAAACAAATGATGTTTTCATAGTATTTTTATAATTTTATAAAACCCATCTTAGTCACATATTTTTATTCAAAATTATACAATCCATGAACTAATATTCTCTTCACAACTATCACATAAAAAATAAACCGTATGGTTACATAAGAATACTTACATAGTTATAAAAACTGTGTGAAATCCGTGAAGTTTCCACAATATCCAAACTAATCCTCTGACATGGTTTTCCTATAATTCTCTATCAGTTTGAAAAAAAATTCTAAAATTAATAAAAACCTTTTTGGAAAAATAAATAAATATCTCATGATTATCGCCTAGTTACTACTAACTATCCATAATACATGTTCCTAGCCTTTTTCTACAAAAAATAAAAACCATTGATAGCAAAAATCTTAATACCTTTAGAACCATGATATTGGAAAAAAAGTGGCCAAAAACATAACATAAATGCGACCTAGAGGGTGCCAAATTTCTCCCCACCAATTCAATTTCATTACCTAGAATGATCTTATGATTCTAAACTAGCAATGAAAAATGGAATCTTCTACATCATCAATGCTTCATGTCCCCACACCATGTGTCTATCCCATCCATAATTCCATATTACATTGATCAAGGGAAACCTCTTACCACAAAAAAAATTATTCAGATGATCTATAACCTAAAATGGGTTCTCATCCACTAAGGTGTCTGGATTCATATCTACCTCTTCCCTTTCTAACAATTAAGAAGGGTCTGGTTGGTACCAATTTAGTTGGAAAACAAGAAATACATCACCAATTAATGTCATGTGAGATATTAATTCCACCTAATATCCTACTGTTCCAATATGTTTATAGATTTTTAATGTTCCAATAAACCTTGTTACCGACTTTCCATATCTTTAAAAATGAATATTTTCCAAATGAGGGGAATCCATGAGGAAAACCTGATCACATAATGTAAACTCTATTAGAAAATGATGATAGTACACATAGGATTTTCGTTGACTCAATGCTATACATATCATATTTCATATTGAATCCAAAATATTCATAATCTATTTAACAAGATTGGGACCAACCAAAGAATATTTTCCTAAATCATCCAAAAATAATCTATATTTCCAATATACCCATAAAATTATTCAAATGGTTATATTTTAATCAATTAATGAAAACTTTATTATAGGAAAACTGAACTATGGTCCAATAATTTATCCATGAACCATTAAAATAATGAATGCATGCCTGAAGCATATCTTAAAGAATTTGAAATTATCACTCAGTTTTTCAATCAGTCTGAGAATTATATACATTTTTAACATCAAATGGGTACCTATAAATACTTATAATCCTATCAAAAACCAATATTTAAATCACATATATCAATTATTAATGATAAAATATGATACTTCATAGAGCTTCATGATTCTTTATATATATATGTTCCCAGTCTCTTCAACCATTTTTGTCTCCTAAATTTGAGGGAATTGTTATTATTTTGAATATAAATCAATGATAACCCAAATAATATTTATCCAATTAGGATTCCATGGTAAACCTACAATGAATTCTATTGATATCTCATCCAACTTTCATTCTAGAATTTGTAAAGGAAACAAAAAACTGTCTAGTCTTTGGTGATCTAACATAATATTTTTTGGATAAAGATTCATGACACAAAATCCACAATCGAATAAATCGTCCCCAAAAAGTAATTCAAATATCAAAAATCATGGTCAATCATGGTAGTACTAGGGTGTGTGGAACATTTGTACTGATTTCCACTATCCATTAATTTTTGCTGCAAAATTATTGTAATAAAAAACCAATATATTAAATGAAAAACAACGTAAAGAGTCGGAGGCTAATCAACCAAGGTCAATTTAACATAGAGTTTTTAACTAAAATCATTAAAATAAGTGTTTAGTTATTGTCCAATAGGAATAAAATCATCAAATAAAGAATCATATTTCACACAATATAAGCACTCATTCTCATCAAATTCTTCCACGTCCAAGCACATCATAGTTAATAAAATCATCATATATCATTCTTACATAGAATCCTTATTGGTATGTGTATTTAAATTATTTATCAATGAATTAGTTACCACATTCTATTTTCTATTATTTTATGAAATATAGAAATAAAAATTGTGAAGATACCCAACAAAACACATTAGTTATAGGTTCAGATGCATCTAGGAAGAAGTATAATTTAGAAACATATAATATAAATATATAGTTAACCAATCTATGAAGAGAAAGTGGTTCTAGGTATTTAGATAATTAATCATGATTGTAAATTAAAGATAATTATTTGTATAGTTATTATCATGAGGGTGTAATTAGAAGGTTCATATGCCACTATCTGTTTCCCCTACATCAGAACAAATTCTTATCCTATAGGTGAGGCATGAAAAAATTTGTCATAACCAAAACACAATTACAAAAGAATAAAAACTAGATATAAATTCATCCTCACATTAATTTATTCAAATTATCATTGTGAATTATCATTCCATTCAATATCAATACCATTATGGTTCAATTCTAACATATGTGATGGATTCTGGGAAAAATATGGAATGATATTTCTATAATAACCATACAAAAACAATTTGATCTAAATCTTAACATATTCTTTGTTTCTCCAGGGAAATCATTACCTAAACTTGTTTAGGATTCTCTGAGATACCTCTCTTATATATAAATTGGGCTAGAACAATAAATTTTTATATCAAAAACTGGAATGTAGTTATCTTTCAACACATATGATGTTCATTCCGAGTTCTGAGAACAATATCATGATGATCTCTCAGTAATTATTTATTATTTAAAATATAAAACATATCCTCCAAAATAACAACCATAAATGAGTCAAATAAACAATAAATGATATAATTCATCAAAT
Organism: Viscum album; assembly: GCA_963277665.1. Lineage (NCBI taxonomy): Eukaryota > Viridiplantae > Streptophyta > Magnoliopsida > Santalales > Viscaceae > Viscum > Viscum album. The sequence goes on from OY728162.1 coordinate 825,304,256, forward strand.
CTGTAAAAACCAAAGGGGGGTTATCAAGACGAAATGGAATATCCAAACACTCATAATATTCATTTTCTAAAATGTAGTCGTCAGAATATCCTCCTCTTAGACTCTTAACTGATGGTACCACTATCAAAAATCAAGATTAGAAAATGATCAGGATCCCCTAAGTTGGTCAAACATATCATCAATCATAGGAAAAGGGTACCCTTTGTAAATAGTCATTTGATTAATCATTTGTTTGATATCACACAACTGAAGGCCTACATATACTTATTTATAAATACAATCATATAAGTGAAAGGTGAACCAATCATACAAACAAATAATTTGGGAAAAATATCTAGAATCAGAACATTAATATAATTTTATTAAGTGGATATCATATGATAAAATGGATAGGTGATAAGGATCCTCCCTGGATGTAGTTCAATAGTAAACTCGAATTTTATTTATGGTATTAACCTAGAAAATGTTACTAGGAAAGTCTCTATGTTACTCATTCATAATAGTAGGAAGAAGAAAATGTTAATAATGATAAATGGACTCAATAATCATCTTTAAAAATGTACATGATGTAATTATATCCTCTGGAAAAATATCTCTACTCTACCAGATATAGGATCCCACTCACGTTGAAAGAAACTAGTATCCCAATTGGGAGATGGAAACTAAAGCTATAAATGATATCAATTGACCTGGGACATTAAATAAACCATTTAATCCATTTCAATGATAAGTTAAAATATATTATGATCAAGAACCATGAAATTACAAATTACCTCTTGGTCGGCGATCATACCCTGGCACATGGACTATTTAAATCCCCACTCATTTAACTATAAGATGGGAGTAGAGTGATCCATAAAAAATGATATAATACTCAAGCATAATCCCAGCACATTGACCAAATTTGGTGATATTAAATAATGAGATTCACTTTTTTAAAAAATATCTAGGATGGTTGAGGATGTAATAGAAATTGTACATAAAATAGTTGTGAGATACACATCAGATTCCTCTTGTGCATACTCTCCTATATAAAGGAATCCAAACTAAAACCATATCTGATATTTATTAAATGATTAATTGTCGCCCTTAAAATTATAATGAGATCCAACACCTTTTAATTTCATAAAACTGGTCATAGGATATTTTTTAAGGTGTGTCCAACTCTACTTCCATATGAAAATCTTCTAAAAAAATTTATGGTGACCAAATTGTCCATATTGATGGAAAATATTGGGTGTTACTCTACAAGTAGGATTAGTAATGGTTATGTCTTCCAAAATGGATGAAAACTACCTGGTATTTTACTAAAGAACCATATTTAATATAACCTACTAAAAAATAACCATTATAATTCTTCCTTTTCATGATATGTGACAAATATTAACTACCCCCTATAATAACAGATGCTCTACTAAGACCTATTTTATTGACTGATTCAGCATTAGCTATAGCCACATTATCAACTACATTGGTAAATTTCATCTAGCACATGATAATAAGCATCAATCGGATCACTTGCATTAGACTAATCATAAACCATATAGCCTATATATAGTTATTATTTCCATGTTTTGGAGATAGATTTTTGAATACATTTTTAAACACCAACACTAAATTGTCTCCTTTTTAAAAGGTGACAAACTACGATGACTTTTCCATATGTATGGCCATTGGATAGAACTTATTATTGAAGGAAATCTTGAATGACTTATATTTGAGTTACATGATTAATTTATCCATTATGATGTAATCAGACCATTTAGTTCTATGATATTAACGAATATATGTTGAAATTTCCAATATATAGTCTTCTAGAGCCCCCAAAAAGTGGAAAATATATTCTATTATCTCAATATATTCCCTAGGTTTTTTGGATTCTTTGTCCCCAAGGAATATTTGTGTAATATTCTTAGTAAAATCTAATGGATAATTCACCATCCATTCTGAGCTTCCAAAACCATATTTACATGGTAAATGAATAACCAAGATTAAAATTTCTACTAATGAAGGGTTCAATGAAGGGGATTCTTATTTTATTTATCCAATAGGTCCTTCCCTTAGAATCAATGAAATCCTTATAGAGGAATTAGCTATTAAACAATTGGTAACACTTTATTAGTATTGGAATACATCTCTAAATTACAATATAAATAAAATGAATCTATATTAAATAATTTAAACAACATGGATTGAAAAAAATTATAGAATCCATTGTGATAATTGATAACATTAATTAAAATAATCCCAATATCAATATTAGAATATTGATGAAAAAATCCAAGACAAATCATGGTAACTGAAGGTCAGATATGAAATTGAGTTGACTAGGAACCCTTCTATAGTTACCACCTGAGTCTAAATGGTCATAACTGTAGTATACAATAAACCACCAAAGAAACCTAAAATTAATGAAATTTGGTAACAACTCAACCTTGGTCGACTAACATGTAACCTAACCAAACCAACCACCTCAAAAGGGTGATTTTGATCATCATGGACAAGTGACAAGAACTTAGGTATCAACACATACAACCATTAGAATGGGTTGAACATGAAATAAAAAATTTTCAGGTATCCTATATAAAACGATAACGATACAGAACCACTGTATATAATTGAATAAGAGTTACAAAACCATGAGACATAACAAAAAAAGGATGAAGGATAATCCCTGAATCCACTTATGTCCAAGACCGAAACCAAGCATCCATGTGACCATCCCCCATGAATTTTCAAAATCTCCATGAAGAGACATCAACCAAGAGAATCCATATTAATACATGACAACCTTTCCTTTACATGGATTTTATAAATTCATGTATGTATAGTACTAATGGAATATACAAGGTGTGAGATAAATTCCTAATTGTATACCACCATGATCCCATACAATGTCTATTTCCATGTAACCATTATTTCATTATTTAAAAAAAAATTTAAATAATTTCATTTGAAAAAGTTTCTCATAAATTTTTTTTTTATTTTAAAATTATCCATATTAAAGTCCATAATAATATGGAAATAAAGATGAATGATTATATAAAGTTATGTAATGAATAGTTCATATACCTAAAAATGTAATCATTTCCGGAATAAAATAATGATTCATCACTATCATGTATAAAACAATGCTTAACTAGGATATATCCTATGAGAATACATATCTAGGACACACATGAAACACTAACAAAACATAATTTTTATCTTAATGATAATGAAATGTATCATAGTATATCAATATCACACATGTTACCCTTAGTGGTTCCGCACTAACTGTGGTTTGAATATGTTCATAACCTGATATTCCTACGGTACCCATGTGAAATGATTTCATAATAAATTCATCTAAATAATTCCCAAAATTTAATAAAATATTTCAATGAGATAATTATTACCACTCCCATGGTGGAAAACGAATTTTATTCTCCAAACCATCAAAAAATCATTTTTGTAAAAACATGAGGTGTATAAAACTATTTTTATTGAAAACCGTCTTTTAACCCTTTTTCCATGAAAAATATTCATTTTCATAAATCAACCCTAATATATTTCATGTAAACAGTTTCCACTAGTAGAACATAAGGGAAACAAAGTATTAATAAACAGTTCCATGAAAAATAACAATTATAAAGATACATCTACAACACCAATAGAGGAAACATAGTTTCCATTGAAATTATTGTTCAAAAATTAAACACCTCGTCCTCAAAATTCTAGACCCATAATAAAAATATTTAATTCCACAAATTAGAACCTATATTTTCCCATCACGACCCATTTAGGTTCCAACGAATCAAGGGGATAAGATATCAAGTGTAAATATAGAGAGTAGAGGATAAATTAAGAAGACAATCACACATACATTAAATAGATACACAAAAATAGATATAAAATCACAATGATTCCCAAGGTAGAACCTCATTAAGTGTTATGTAATGGTCTGGTCAACATATTAAGATATTAGGGTCAAATTTTCTTCAAAAAAGAAAAAAATGGTAATGGGGTAATTTTAAAATTTTATGAAATTTATATAGATCAAATGGTTTTAATGCATTGTTAGAAAACTTGTGTGTTAACCATGTGTTCTATATTGTCAATTGAAAACATAAGTTCATGGTTATCTAGAAATAACCACATGGTTAGAAAAGTCATGAGTAGTCTCTGCAACCACCTCTAGTCCCAAACCTAACCTATCATTGGTTTTCTATAAAATATTTCACAATTAGAAAAACCATTCTCAAACTGTGAAAGAATACATTAGAACCAATTAATCCATAACACATAATTAAAACCCAATTACTAATTAACCAGTACAAATCATGAACATGTATTTTTTCTCATATATTCCAAAATCTCAGGCCCTAACACCTAACAAACTATACAACCAATATAGAGATAAAAGTGTCCTAATGTATATCATACCAATGATGTGTAGGTTCTCAAAAATTATCATGGTACAATTCTATAGTAATTATAATTCAAATAAATTATAATATATCTGTTGATGAAAATGTTTCCTTAGATACAAAATCATGACTTATCTTAAATGATTTTTCAACTAACATTTATTTATAGGTATTTTATTTACCATCCTTATTGAGATCATTCTTGAAAACACATTTCAACCTAGTGGGATTCACAATAGTAATATGTTCTACCAAATACAAACATTATTTTCATAAAAGGATTCCATTTTTTAATTCATAGCTACATTCCATTTATAAGATTATTTTCTATTTACAACATCCTTTATGTATAAGGATTTATTATCCCCAATAAATACAATATCCCCTAACATGGTGATTATAATACATTTGTCTTTGGTTCTAACATTTTTATAAAAAATGTGTCTCAATAAGATTATTTTCCATGGAAAATTATGGATCTTATTTATATTTCATAATCACCTGCATCATAAGACTTTACTTTAACATATTCTTTATTTATCTAACTATAAAAATTATAGATGTTTCCCTCATATAAAAACAGGCTATGATTTGAATGTTTATTTTCCACCACAGAGATTTATAGATATCATTAGAAACATTGTGATAATTCCAAATAACCAACTTTTTATTCTTGATGCGTTTTTATAGAATTATCATTAAATATTAATTCACTTCAAAACAGATAAACTTGTGAAATGATTTATTTCTTCCATATTATAACTCACAAGAGATCTAATATATCGTTTTATATGGTAAATGATTAGGTTTTAATGCTATTATTTGTAATTAATATCATAAAAGGATAATAAAATTATTTATAGATTCATAATGAATCTCTCCATGAAATGGAAGGTGTAATTTAACTTTTTCATAACATAATATAAAATATAAGTATAAGTAAATATGATTTTAGGAAAAATATATACTATATACATAATAATTGATGAATTATTTGATAAGACATTATCAAAATCCCCCTAATTGAAGCCCCTTTTATCCTATTTCAAAGATAAATATTTATTTAAATTCTATAATACAAAAATATTTTAAATGGATTATCACGTATGAATTATAAATTGAATATTTATATTTATACTATTAACATCATAAAAATGTCATGATCAATTATAATTTTTCCCTATATTCTACTTGAAATAGTTTAGTTTAATATTATATATATATTTGAAGAATCCTTTTAGAACTATAACCATTAATAATGAAAGGATGCTTAAACATGTTACATAATAATAAATCATCTAAAATACCAAAGAGGTTTATCATATAAAGTGAAAAACATTATTGGTATATCATTTATGATAATATAACCATGTAATCATTGAATGCATCATATAAGTGTCTATAATAGGAATCATTTTCACACATACTGGATTCCTGTGGTAAATCATTTTTATTGGGGAATCCAACACAAAAAATTTACTCTAGTATCATATTAATATGTTCAAGTGTCTGTACCACTCATGGAATTATTTTACTGGGAATATGATAATTTTAATGACATGATTTTTTGATTTCTTAATATAAATATCTAATTTATAAAAAAATAATACATATATTATAATTATATTTACTGTAATGAACCATCTTATGTTATCCTTGCTCATAGAGCTGGCATATTCACGATCTATCATTTCTATTTAAATTATTTAATCCAGAAATAATTTTATGTAAAATCACATCATATTTTTTTAGGTATAGTTTTTGAATTATTATGTATAAGGATTAATTAAATGATTTTATATTTCTCATTCATTTATGAAATTATTTGAAAAATCCATTATTTTAGTGTTAAATTATTAAAATCCTTGTTATTCCTTATTATATAACAAAATATGAGAAAATCTATGTTATATTTAAACTATAAGAGAATTTATGATTTAGGATATTTTTTTCTACTTCTTAATATAATATTTCATATGGTCTTTTACTTTTATATATCCTTCCTAGAATGATATTCTAGTCTTTTATATTGGTAAATTTGCCACAGATAGGATAATTTACCCCATGTAAGACAATTTAATTTGCAGAAATATTGTTTTGTAACATAATTATGATCTCATATGACTTTCATGACCAACATAATAGATTTTTTTGGAACCAATATGATAGTTAATTTTACTATATTTTAACCCCATAGGATATTTTTCACTAAAAGTATAATTCTTGGTGGCCGCATGGGATAATTCTAGTCTTATTTGACATTTTAGAGATCTTGTCAGATACTTTCCTTTCCAAAAACAATATGATCCCATATGACATTATTAGATACTCTAAGATATTTCTATGTCCTATAAGAAAATTTTCCTGATCATTTGAGGATTATATTTATATTAATTATAAATTAATATGAAATGGAAATCATATGATTCAGATTAAGTCTTACGATTCAATACATTGTGAATATTTATGTGAAATTGAACACAAAATTGCCACTATATTAAGGACATGAAAGATAAGGGAAGAATCATGGATCATTCACTAAATAAGGATATGAAGATAATAGAATGTCTCCATTTGATATCCAAACTTCTCAATTTATTCCAATCCACATTGATTCTTCAAAGTGGTGATGATGGTTTTCTGATCATAGAATGATTCAGATGGGAAATAAATATTGGTGTATAGGGAATTAATTTTCCCTCATGTGATTAATGAAATGTATTCTACTACCACCTGTAAGAAATAATGATTCTTTTGTTATACTCTCTTGAATGTTCAGTATTATCTATTGAATATTGAAATCATTTAAAATCATTTCCACATTTTTATTTCAAAAATAGGAAGGGAAACGTAATTACAGAAAATGATATCATAATTTTAGATGTGATGGTGTGGTTCATGATCATGTGGTACTACAATGAGTATTATCATAGAGTTACTATAGAAAATGGAAGAGGAATAATATGTGATTTGATTTATAAATGCTCAGATAAACTCCCAAGAGCATATGTTAGTAGATATCAATGGTAAATCCATTCTAAGTCCATTAATTTCACTATATTTTTCATTTATTTTTCAAGAGATTGTCTTTTCTTAATGAATATGATAATTTCCACTCTAGAAAGATTTTTATAAAAATATATTAAAGAATTTAGTATAAATCTTAATAGTAATGTGATTTTTTTAATTATTTAAACTTGTTTGGTAAGTTCATTCTTTTGATATTTGTGCGTTTATTCATTTTTAATTTCATCGACTATAAAATTGAGGACCCCGATGCAACTGAATGGTTCTCCGAGAATAGTTAGCATCATTGACTCAAGAATATATCCTCAAATACATGAGGATGATTACTAAAATCTATGTCCAAGGGTTTGTCAATGGTGATTTGATTCTCCCTTGATATAGTACAACATAGTGGAAACAATCGTATAGGACCATAGTTGATGCAATATAACAATGAATAAGCAGCATGAATTGCAACTAAGACCACTGGACTAGAAACCTACCTTTTCAGAATTACATTAATAACTGAATATTAGATAAAATACAATGATATATATATATACAAAAAATAAAAAATAAATATCATATACAAAAATGATATATCATGTCATTTACCAACAAAAAATCTAAAATAGGTATATTAGCATAGATACAATATATATATTAGAATTGAAGACAATACAGAAATGAAATATCTCCTCATAACATCATAAGAAAATGTTTGGTAAGCTTCTCCCATGATCCTAGGCATTGAACAATGTAAAGAATAAAGAATCAGAGATTTTTACCAATCCCAACCGGCTATCATAATGTCCATATTGGTACCCAACCATGGCCTGAATAGGGTGTGATATAAAATAATAGTAGGCCTCCACCAATAATGTCAATAGAAATCTAGGATGTATAATAAAATAAATTAAGTGTTCAAGGTATATAATATATATGACAGTAATACAAGTAAAATTCCAAGGGAAAATGTTAATAACTCTAAGGTGATACTGTCAAGCCTAGAATGGATTCCTACAAAATAATGATCAAGATCCTCAAACAAGGAAGCTATAATAAAAAAAATAAACACGATGACCTAGCTATATATCTAGTATCTCATACAAAACACAACCATTCTCTATAACCTATGTATCATATCAAACATGATCATTCCCTAAAATTAAGAATTCTACAATTAACACAATGGATCTGTATATCATAAGTTTCAGACCCCATGGGGCTAGATCTAAGGTATAATGTACCAAGGCATCCTCGTCGGGTCCCAGGAGAATCTCGATAGAAACTCAATTAGGATCTTATTTGGGTCCTATGATCATTTAAAAATTGCATGAGCACTATTATCCCATGAAATCCATATCTAAGGTGTAGCAAGGCCCATGGCATCCCAAAAAATCAAGACCTAATGAGTAATCTCATCCAAGGCATCTACTACCACTATCATTAGCACTGGTGTACCACACCCACGGTATCCCATAGAAATATCCATGATAAAATTCAATTATCCTTTAATAACATCACGTTATTTGTATCTTTCCAACTCATATTAATGTTCACATTAAAATACATTTAATGAGATTGCCTAGTCATATAAAAAATTACATTTAAATAGGTAATCAATTCACATCATGCATAACATGTTGAAGGGGGAACACCATTTCTTAAATAATAAATTTAATTGAGTTAACATGTAATAGGGGTTACCCTAATTAGGAATAATCAACCACTCACCCCTTATATTGTTCAATAATAAGAAAGGAAATAGTAAATCCCAAGGCACACCCCATTTCTGGCCTCAGTTGAGGATAAAACCTCCCACTAAGCTCAGGTAACTAATGAGAATCCCTATCATGATAAAACATTTTAATTTTATTAATTAAATTAATTATCCAGTTCCATGTAGAAATTCTAGCATGCAGAATAACAAAAAATAGGAATATAAAGCACCAAACCCCAAGGTATGTGTATAGAACACAAATCGTAGGTCCATAATTCTGTTATCATATTGTATCATCTTTTGATTCGGCTCAAATTAGAAGAAAAAATAAAAAAAATTAAAATCATACAAACATGGAAATTAATCATGAACCTAAATATCACAACTGATACTAAGAAAATTGATAAAAGGAATAAACAGAAATGATTACTAATGATGATAATCCAAAACGACTAATGAAACTATATTCTGAGGTCAAATGTAAGAACGAAAAAAAATCTAAAAAATTTGATCACGGTGGAGATCTCAAATGAGTATTATCCACTGTAATAAGAAATAAACATTAGTTTGTAGGTTTTTCTGGTATTTAAGGAAAAAAGATAATTTTCTATCAAATTTATGGGTCGCTTGGTATGGCTTCACAATTTTCCAAACTATGCAAAAAATTGTTGTCCCGTCATTGTATAGAGGTGAACCTTGAATGGTAAGTGAACATAGTTTGTAAACCATGCTCATACCTTGTATCATCCCTCATTTGAAAATTTTAGAGGCCATCACAATGGTGTTCCCCTCCATCCTTATGGTTCACTCAAACTACACAGGATCATGTATTTCTTTGTCCAACACTGCATGGTTCCACCAAGAATTATGAATTGGGTCACACTATTACTCTTAACCGTCTAACCCATATATTATTCCCATGAGTTTGGATTTGGGCTATGAACAAGCCATGGTCACCCATGAAGAACCTTTATCATACGCTCTGACTAGATATCAGTTTGAGGCTGTTATGTTGTGATATAATGTACTTGAATACCCAACGCCCTCTTCAATCACTACCATATGAAAGAGAAAAACTAGGAATTTCTATCTAAAATGATAGTACAAGGGACCCATGAAATTTTACAATCACACAGATATACAACCAACCAAGATCATCTACACTAACTGTCTCATTTATCAGAAGAAAATGCACATCCTTTGTGTTCCTATCAAAAAAACCCTTACATCATTGCTACCTCGAGGAGGCCATGTCAAATCGGTCATAAAATCCTCATGATGTCATACCATCTCTACTAAGGGTTATGTTACTTCTATAAAAGATTGTATGGTCACTAGTGTTCTTCACTCACCTACTGATAGGTGGAACATCACATAACAAAACTAGAAATATCGCGTTTCATCCTCAACCACCAGTATTTAAAATATAAGTCACAACACATCTTGATAACACCATAATGATCTACCTAAACCGAGGAATGAAACTCCTAAATCATATCTTCATGTATTTCTATCAGAACCCATATGCATCCAAGTATACGTAGGATATCATTCTTAACTATAGTCCAAAAAGGAGTCGGGTCCTCATCTGTTGTAACGTCTTGAGTCTGGAGCCCCTCCACTCGTGCCCATACCCGGTTCGCCACATGACCTCAAGCGCGTTTCCCCGAATGCCTGAGGCTGTCGACTAGCAGCAAGGGCCTGGGTGAGTCTGTGGGGAAACTATGCCCTCATTCGGTAAGGTATACAAGGTATGGAAACAACGATAAACAGCAGAAGCAGTAAACAACATGCATACCAATAGAAACCAATAGCGAAAGCAATGTAAATATATATAACTATGATGACAAAGATGCATCAGGTACAAGTATCTAAGGAAAACAACAATCACAACAACGTTATGAAATACAACTGAAACCAAGTGCAAAAGAAAAACAAAGTAAGCTCCTCAGCATCGCGAGCCAAGGCTCGGTCCCATGCTCCCCAGCTCTAGTGCAATCAAGAACCTGAAGTAGAAAGGAACTTTCCCTTATCTATACCTGTAGCAAAAAAGTCTGCTTGGGCCCAAAAGCATGGTCCAAACAGGGTGTGAGATAAAATCCCAGTAAGAAACCACCCAATGATCTGTGCCTAACAGTCAATGAATACATGGCAGTAAATAAAGAAGAAGCAGTAAACAGGAAAACACAAGCAGCTATAACCCACAGTTCTAACAAGTAAAGCACACAAGTAAGCAGTCATCAACAAGAAGAAAACATGTAACCCTCTAGGTAGCTCTCATAGTCTAACACCTTTAGTTCAACCACTAAGTACTAGCAACCCTCTGGGTGGCACACATAGTCTCACCCCTCTAGTTCAGCTACGTAATTAAGAAGACTCTCTCATAAAGAATTCACCGTCAATTCCCCCTATAGTCTCGTATCGTGCTAAAGGTTCTCTGGGGAATAAACAACCTCAATTCCCCATGTGGCCTGCTTCATGGATCTACAGACTCTCTGGGGAAGCACTCAACATCAATTCCCCCTATAGTCTCGCATCCTAATTAAAAGACACTCTAGAGAATCCCTTCCGTCAATTCTCCCTTTGGTCTAATACTTTAGGTTCTCAAAGTCCTTAGTGAATGGTAAAACAGGATCAGCGTGCGTTTACAACATTCAAGTAAACCTCAAGAACTACTTGGCTATCAACTAAGGCTCAGAAGCATAACAAGGGAGTAGTTCCACTATCCTACAACTAAGCATGCAAAAGAAAACTGGGCACAAAAATAAACTACACCACTCACAAGAAATAAACTCTACTAAAGCAATCAAGCAAAGAAGGCAAACAACAAGGGAAAAACAGGAAGCACACAATACCTCGTTCACGGGTATTGGTGGAATTTGCGCATAATATTTATCAGCTTTCTACAGAAAGGCACAAACCACCTACCTCGATCAGAGGAGATCAATATACGCGAACCTCGACGAAAGATTCCTCTTAGAACAACGTAGATCTGAGAAAATGCACAAATCGTTCATCCCATGATAACATGGAAACGAGGAGGAATCAAGAAACAAGGCTAAAGAAGAAGGAAGAACTCACCGCTGCGATTCCAACGCAACTGACCATGCTTGAATCGGAGAACGGACGGCGAGGCCGGAATCCTTCAAATATCCGGCCATACGGTCGCTCCCAGAAGGTCAAAAACTGAATAAGAAGATGATTATAGGGGTTAAACGCAACCCCGGTCTGTTTAATTAAAAAAAAGTACACGGTGTGTACTTTTTGAGTACACGGCGTGTACTTCGAATTTTCCATACTCCGAGATAACCGGCCTCCACCTCAGCCTTACACACCGTGTGTGTCGCCTGGAAACGGCCAGCACATGACTTCGAGCTGTGGAAAGAGTACACGATGTGTACTAAGAAAGTACACATTGTGTACTTATGAAATTTCCAGAAAATTCATTTTTCTCAAAAACTCCAGAAAAAAGGAAAAACATACCTGAAAAGAGATCCGAGTTCTTACAAACATCCCCCCTTAAAGAAATTCATCCCCGAATTTCCCTAACGAGGCGGAGAAGGAGAAACCCCGAACAGCTCCGTCCACTGTAATCATACATCGGCCTCCCTCTCCCAGGTCTCTTCCTACACATGCTCGTGCTTCCATAGCACTCATACCAGAGGAACAGACCACCCATGGAGAACCTTCATACTATGATCGATAATCCGGATAGGATTCTCCTCGAATGACACATCCTTTTCGAGCTCGAATTCCTCGAGCTGAAAGACGTGAGACGGGTGTGAAAAGTAGCGTCGGAGCTGAGAGACGTGGAAGATGTAATGCCTGGCCGATACCTCTGAGGTAGCTACAACCGATAGGCGACCGGCCCCACTCTCTCCAAGACCTCAAACGGCCCGACGTACCATGGTGAAAGCATACCCTATCTCTGAATCCTCTTGTGTCCCAACCTCGGTGCGACATGTAGGAGAGCATGATCACCGACCTTGAACTCCAAAGGTCATCTCCGCTGATTAGCATAAGACTTCTGTCGAGACTGCGATGTATCCATCCTCTTTCAAATCAGCTCTATCTGCTCTGAATTCTCCTGAACAAGACAAGGTCCAAGCAAAATTGCATCTCCTGCCTCCAGCCAGTATAAGGGTGATCGACAGGGCCTACCGTACAAATCCTCGTATGGCGCCATCTGAATGGTTGCCTGGAAACTATTATTGTAGGCGAACTCCACCAGAGGAATATGCTTCTCCCAAGAACCGCCAAAGTCAAGGATGCAAGATCGGAGCATATCCTCAAGCACCTGGATCGTGCGCTCAGACTTGCCGTCAGTCTGGGGATGGTAAGCCGTACTCAAAAGGACATGTGTACCCAAGGCCTTCTGAAGTCCCTACCAGAACTGAGAGGTAAAGCGCGCATCTCGGTCTGAAGCAATAGAGGGAGAAACTCCATCCAGAAGAACGATCTATCTGAAGTAAAGTCATCCCAGATCATCGGCACTGATGTTCTCCTTGATCGGAAAGAAGTGAGAAACCTTATTAAGACTTTCAAAGACTACCCAAACAGATTTTTTTCCCCGAGGTGACCCCGGAAACCCGGTCACGAAGTCCATCGCAACATCATTCCACTTCCACTCAGGAATGGGTAACTGCTGTAAAATCCCCACTAGTTGCTGATGCTCTGCTTTCACCTACTGACAAGTAGAACATCTCATGACAAAACCAGCAACATCCTTCTTCATGCCTGGCCACCCTTATTGGTGATTACGGTCCTGATACATCTTGGTGATGCCAGGATGAACTGCCCAAACAGAGGAATGGAAATCACACATCAGTTCCTCGCGTATGTCTGCTAGCACCCATACGCATCCCAAAAAATGCAAGATCTCATCCTCGCCCACTGTCCATCCAAGAAGGGGGTCCTCTCCTGACACACTCTCCTGCAGGACTATGCCTTATGAGTCTAATAGCTGCCTCATCCGTACCCGATCAAGTAGCATGGTGGTAACAACTAAAGAAGATAGAATAGTCCATCCCCGTCTTTCATGCACCTCCAGATGCATCTCAGAGAACAAAGACATCAACTGACACTCACTACTAGCCTCCTGAACTGCTTGAATCTGAGTTCTCCAGCTCAACGCATCAGCCACAGTGTTGTCCTTTCCCGGCGTATAGGCAAGCTCTAAGTGGAAAGACTGTAGATACTCGACTCACCTGCGCTTCCTCAGATTCAGATCACGCTAAGTGAATATATACTTGAGACTCTTGCTGTCATTGAATACCACAATGTGCTCTCCCAGAAGATAGTGTCTCCAACAGTGCAAGGTATGAACAACAAAAGCTAACTCCAAATCGTGCGTAGGGTAGTTCCTCTCATGTGGCCTCAACTGTCAAGACTTGTACGCAATGACTCCATCTCCCTGCATAAGCACAGCTCCCAACCCGATGCCCGAAGCATCACAGTAAACAGTGTAGATCTTTCCTGGCTCTGGCAAGACTAGTATCGGTGCTGACGTCAACCTACCTTTTAGCTCCTGAAAGGCTGACTCACAAGAATCTGACCATAAGAACTTCGCCCCTTTCTTGGTCATACCTATCAAAGGTGCTTCTAGATAAGAAAAGTCTTGAATGAAGCATATGTAATATCCAGCCAACCCTAGGAATCTCCGTACCTCAAAAACGTTCTTCAGCTGCTCCCAGGAAACTACAGCTCTCACTTTCTCTAGGTCCACAGAAACTCCTGCCTCTAAGATGACATGACCCAAGAAGTGAATCTGATCCATCCAGAAGTGGCACTTTGAGAGTTTATCATGAATCTGATGCTCTCTCAGTGTACTCAGAATGATCTCAAGATGTGTGGCATGATCGTTTCGAGTGTGAGAGTACACTAAGATATCGTCCATGAAGACCACGATGAAAGAGTCTAACTAAGGATGGAACACTTGGTTCATTAGTTCCATGAAAACTGCTTGCGCGTTCATGAGACCGAACGGCATGACTGTATACATGTACAGACCATACCTACTCCTGAAGGATTTTAGAGGTATATCTGATGGTCTAATGCTCAACTGATGATAACCAGACCTCAAGTCAATCTTCAAGAACACCCGGGCTCCTCGAAGATAATCGAAAAGGTCATTGATCCGCGGAAAGGGATATAGGTTCTTAACTTTCAACTGGTTTAGCTTCCGATAATCCACACAAAGCCAAAGGCTACTGTCTACCTTCTTTGCAAACAGAATAGGCGAACACAAGGAGAAGTACTGGGTCAGATGAAACACTTAGCATATAGCTCCTCCAACTGCTTCTTGAGCTCCTGCAACTCAGGTGCGGCCATCCTATAGGGAGGAATGGACACCGGTGCTGCTCCTGGCATGAGCTCAATAGAGAAGTCTACCTCACGCTCCAGAGGAAAACCTGAGAAGTCTTCTAGAAAGACATCCCTGAAGTGATCCACCACTAGAGGAAAGTCCAACTGTGGAGTCCCCTGATCATACAGATATTGAATAGCAATCTGGTCTGTCTCCCCTCCTAGCCCAAGATGCTTGAGTCCCGCCCGACTCGCCCGAACGTCCGATTCACCTCTATGAAGGAAGGATTCACCTTCTGGTGAAATGAAACTGACTCTGCGGAGATAACAGTCAATGACTGTCTGGAAGGGAATCAACCAGTCAATGCCGAGAATTACATCATAGCATGTCATCTCCAGGACATATAGATCCCATAAGAAGTGATACCCTACAACCTCGAGAGGACACTCTCAACACTGGTGTACACTAGATGTCCTCATCCCCAAGGGTGTGTCTAGTGTCAATGAGTCAGCAGAAGAAAAGATGCAGATTCCAAGGCTCTCCACAACAGAAACAGAGATAAAGCTATGTGTAGCACTAGTATCAAAAAGGGCTGAAGATAAAACTGAGGCTACTAAAATCTTACCTCGAACATTAGAAGGTTCGGGATCCTGCTCAGGATAAGTTTTCTCCACGGCGAAAGACTGGCCTGTATCGCGGCCCTGCGCCCCTAGCTGACCACTCTGAGCTTAACCGCCCTTCTGGTGCTGAGGAACTGGTGGCTGACCGCCACGACGTCGACCTCCACCTCGTCCCGAACGGCCGAAAGAACTCCATTTCCTTGACTGGTGAGAAGCTGGCGGTGTTTCTCCTGAACGAGGAGTCATAGAAGAACCTCGGTCACCCGCGGCTGGTGAGAAAACCTGGAAAAAACGCTGAAGGTGACCCATCTTTCCACAAGATTGGCACTCCACTGGGTGTCACTAGCACTACGGCCTCATGTGCCCTGGCCGGCCACACTGATAGCATGTCTCCGGGATGCCTGATGATGCATCTCGCTTCCTCAAATCACCATGCATAGGCTCCCTACGACACTTCTTGCTGTCATATGAAGGAATGATAGCTCTAGAAGCATAACTGCCCTGTCTTGCAGCTCCAGAGTCTCTCAGATGGAATTCCTCAATCAGTTCCTGGTTGACGATGGAAGTAATGGAAGTTAGCTGGAAGATGTTCACCTACGATCGAATCACCCGCATGATTCCATCCTCGAACATCCGTTCCAAGAACACCCCACTCCCATCCCGAAGGGGTGTAAAACGCTGCAACTCAGTGAAATGAGAGGAATACTCCATGACAGATAGAGTACCCTACTCTAAGCTCATGAAATCCCGGGATCGATCGGCCCTCAGGGTCTCCGGGTAGAAGTAGTCATAAAACACGTGCTGGAACTCCTCCCAAGTCATAGCTTGCTGTTGACCCGCCTGTGAGATCACGTCCCACCACCTCTTGGCAGAGTCTCGGAGCATGTAGGTGGAGAACTTGACCCGCAACTCTGGAGGCGTCTGCAGATGCTCGAAGATAGTCATCATGGTTTCCAGCCATGACTCTGCAGCCAGAGGTCCTCCCTCCCCCGAGAATGTGGGAGGATGCTGCTGCTGGAAAACCCGCGTCAAATATTCCATAGATGAGGCAAGAGGCGGTGCTCCCTTGAAGGCCTACATCATCATCATGAAACCTTCCCTGAACTGTGCATCAGCTCTTGCAACTGGTAAGACAACTGGTGCCAAAGATGGCTCGGCTGGGGGATCGAAATGAAGTCCCTGATCAGCCATATCTGGCGTCTGATGACTGCCCGATGACAGACGTACGACCAGAGGACGTCTCAGAGGCATAGCACTGAAAGATCAAAAACACAACTTAGATTAAGAAAACAAGGACATAAAATACAAGAGCACAAAATGGGAACGGTGGAGAAAAACACACAAGTTTGCAAAACACGACTACATGGCGTGTCTTCTTAACAAACTGACATGGGTGTATACTCCTTCCCTACCAGTTGTGTACACTTCAAGCTACACGGCGTGTTGAACCCACACATGTCATGTACTTGAAAACTCTTCCCCTTCCCATGTCTCCTTACACGGCTAACCCACATGGTCCGACATAATCCGAGACTACATGGTGTGTTCTTGACACACACGGCGTGTACTAGACAAGGCTTCGGCGACACGTGTTTGTGAAACACACGGTCGTCTACACGGCGGAACCTTACACGGCGTGCTCCGAACAAACACGACATTCATAGGCAAGGTGACCCCGTCCCATGTTGTTTGTGACACTGTCAGGTACCATTACAACACTACACGACTTGTTCTGAACATACACGGCATGTGGAAAAGAAGGTATCATTAGACCATGTTGTTCGTGACATGGTCGGGTACCTGGACAGGACTATACGACGTGTTCCCTAAGGACACAGCGTGTTCTACCCAAGCTTCCTCGACCCGTGTTGTTAGTGACACGGTCGGGTACACGACTTCGAACATACACGGCGTGTACCTACCCTAGACGGCATATTCCTAAAGTTACTATCACAACAACGTGTTCTGCTCACACGGTCAGTGACACGGCCTGAAAACTACACGACATGTATCCAAGAAGTACACGACGTGTATTCTGGGTTTTTTTGGGCAGTAGCTCAGAAACTGCTCAGACTCCCAGAAACACTAAAAACAAGGGAAAGAGGTTCCAAATTCCGATCCGCGAGGTCCCATACTCCCCGTGAATCAAAGCTCGACTTCTCCTGTAGTCACATACAAGGAAAAACAACAGCTCTCTAACATAACAGCAGGGATTCTATCAATCATCTATCACAACAGCATGCATAATCTACACAAGGCCTATCACAACAGCATGCAATCGCTAATGCACTATAGATGGAATGACAATAATACATGGCATGTTATTTCTAGAAGTTCCTACAAGATGCATGAGATGGAATACCCTCATCTCATCGGGTTGCGACATAAATAGAACCAAAATATCAAAAAAATAACCGCACAATTCATGAAAATCACTCTATGTGAAAACATATCAACCATAAAACTCAAAACCAATAAACTGCAATTAACGAGGTAGTATGGCCTTTCCATGTACATGGGTTAGGTACTCTCGAGAACAGCTTAATCCCATGTACCGAATCTATCCTATCCCTAGATAAAGTCTCCAAACAGTAAAGAAATAGAAAAGAACCGCTCTGATATCAATCATTAATGTCCCGAGTCCGGAGCCCCTCCACTGGTGCCTGTACCCGGTTCTCCACAAGACCTCAAGCACATTTCCCTGAATTCTAGAGGCTACCGCCTAACAGCGAGGGCCTTGGTGAGTCGGTGGGGAAACTATGCCCTCATTCGGTAAGGTATACAAGGTATGGAAACAATGATAAACAGTGGATGTAGTAAACAACATGCATACCAATAGAATCCAACATCGAAAGTAATGTAAATATATATAACTATGATGAAAAAGATACAGTAGGTACAAGTATCTAAGGAAAACACCAAACACAACAACGTTCTGAAATACAACTGAAACCAAGTGTAAAAGAAAAACAAAATAAGCTCCTCAGAATCGCGAGCCACGGCTCGGTCCCATGCTCCCCAGGTCCAGTGCAATCAAGAACCTGAAGTAGAAGGTCTCTTGCCCTTATCTATACCTGTAGCAACAAAGTCTTCTTGGGACCAAAAGCATGGTCCAAACAGGGTGTGAGATACAATCCCTGTAGGCAACCACCCAATGATCTGTGCCAAACATTCAATGAATACATGTCATTAAATAAACTAGAAGCAAAAAACAAGAAAACACTAGCAGCTAAAACCCACAGTTCTATCTGGTAAAGCACACAAGACAGCAGTCAGCAACAAGAATAAAACAGGTAACCCTTTGGGTAGCTCTCATATTCTAACCCCTATGGTTCAACCTCTGAGTACTAGAAACCCTCTGGGATTCACAAATAGTCTCACCCCTCTGTTTCAACTACGTAATTAAGCAGAATCTCTGGGGAAGCACTCACCGTGAATTCCCCCTATAGTCTATTATCATGCTAAAGGCTCGTCGGGGAAGCACTCAACGTCAATTCCCCCTATAGTCTCGCATCGTAATTAAAAGACACTCTATAGGAGTCCTTCCGTCAATTCTCCCTTTGGTCTACTACTCTAGGCTCTCACAATCCTGAGTGAAAGGTAAAACATGCTCAACGCGCGTGTAAATCGTCCATGTAAACCTCAAGAACTACTTGGCTATCAACTAAGGCTCAACAGCATAACAAGGTAGCAGTTCTACTGTCTTACGACTAAGCATGGAAAAGAAACATGAGCACAAAAATAAACTACACTACTCACAAGCAATAACCTCTACTAAAGAAATAAATCAAAGAAGGAAAACAAAAAGGGAAAAATAGGAAACATGCAATACCTCATTCACGAGTATTGGTGGAATTTGCACATAATATTCATCAACATTCAACAGAAAGGCACAAAACACCTACCTCAATCCGAGGAGATTGATATATGCAAACCTTGATAACAGATTCCTCTTAGAACAACGCAGATCTTAGAAAAAACACAAAATGTTCATCCCACGATAACATGGAAACGAGGAGGAATCAAGAAATAAGGCTAAAGTTGAAGAAAGAACTCACCGCTACGATTCCAACGCAACTGACCGTGCTTGAATCGGAGAACAGATGACAAGGCGGGAATCTGTCGATGATCCGGCCATACGGTCGCTCCCAAATAGTCGAAAACTGAAGAAAAAGACAATTGTGGGGGTTAGACGCGACCCCGGTCTGTTTAATGAAAAAAGAAAGAAAGTAAATGATGTGTACTTTTTGACTACATGGCGTGTACTTCGAATTTTCCATACATCGAAATAACTGGCCTCCACCTCAGCCTTACACACCGTGTGTGTGTCCCGGACATGACCATCACACGACTTCGAGTCGGGGAAAGAGTACACGGTGTGTACTAAGAATGTACACGGCGTGTACTTCTGAAATTTCCAAAAAAAATCATTTTTCTCAAAAACTCTTGAAAAAAGGAAAAACATACCTGAAAAGAGATCCGGGTTCTTACACCTTCCACACTCTCCTATAGAACTAGTCCCTCTGAATCTAATAGATTATCATTCTTACTCTATTTCGATGGGTAGAAGAAAAAACTAATGATGATTGGAAATTATTCCCTAAATACCATGTACATCCAAGTGAATCTTAGAGATAAAATCCATAAGCTTCCACTTGTTATTGGCCTACTGTACCACCTATATATGAGTCCTCCTTATCAATGCATCGACCACAACATTTCCATTTATAGGTGTGTAGTCAGGCCTGAGGTTAATAGACCACAGATACTCCCACAAACATCACTGCCTAAAATTCATATCAAACTTTGAAAATACGTACTTGATGCTTTTTGGTGTGTTTAAACCAGAAAATTATATCCTGGTAAAGAGTGTCTCAAATAGTGAAATACATGTACAAATGCAGCCAACTCTAGATCATGAGCCAGTTAATTCCTATCACGTGTCCTCAACTACTGACACCCATACATCCCAACTCCATCACAATAAATCATAACAACTTATATCTGGATTATTGATAAATCACTGCATATAGTGTAGCTTCTTCCTTGCTCTAGATGAATCAGGACTGATGGTGATTTTAGTCTCTCATTCAGTTCTTGAAAGGATATCTCACTGGTATCTATCCATTAAAACAAAAAAAAACATTCTTGGACATGAATATAAGCCGTGATGGCTTCCATGATGATTTGTGTGGTGCTGGTGGCTTCTGGTATGGTGGAGCGATTAGGGGATCTGATGGATGTTGGTTTGGTGCAGCAATTTCCGTCCGGCGTTCTGGTTTCTGTGGAAATGGTGAATCATCCTTAGTGGCTCTATTGTGTGGAATGGATGGTTTCGGACCCCCGTGCAGCCTCGATGATGTCATTGCAGGAAACAAGGTGCTTCTCGAGGTGGCTGGATTCGAGGAGTTCCATCGGTTCGTGTTGCAGGGTGATGGTTTGAGGAGGTTGGTCTTGGTAGTGTTTCTTGGTGGCCTATTTTTTTATTTTTTGGTTTTGGACACTCTTTTTGGGGGTTGTTTTGTTGTGGGTTTTGGGTGGGTTTTTCCTGGATAGGGTTCTTTACCCATCCCTTCAATGGTTTATTGTGGTGGCTTGGCCTGTTTAATGGATCTCACATTTCCTCAATGTGATTTATTTTATAAAATCAAAAAATTATTGGTGGATTGGTTGATATAAGTGGTGATGATAAGAATGAGAGGTCCTATAATAAATTATTATAATATCACACACTCCCCAAGAAACTATGTATTTCAAATACATTTATGGGATTCTCCCATGAAACTATAACTATCACCTTCTCTGGGTCAACTAATTCTACGGTATATGATATAATATGACCTTTTTTTGTATCTTATCCTTCCAGAAGTGGAACATTGTGATCATAGCATGTAACTGATTATCTCTCAGTGTGACCAAAATGCTCTTCAAATGTTTCTCATGGTTGTGGGGCCGAATTAAATAACCTAATAATCAAACAGATGATACCTTCTACAAAAATCAATATGAGGAATTTGTTCAGGTCGAACACATACCTGGTGATATCCTGACCTCAAATAAATTTTTGAGAACACACGATCTCATCAAAACATATAAAAAAGGTAATATAACAGTGGAAATGTATATTGGTTCTTGAAAATTAGTGGGTTCAATTTATGGTAATCCATGCACAACCTAATAGTTTTATCCATGTTTTTTTCAAAATGTATCAGTGAACCCCACAGAGAATAACTAGTCCAAATAAACCCATATTCTTATAAGTCCTTTAGCTACCTCTTGAGCTCTTGTATGTCCATAGTAACCATCCTGTAAAGAGGAATGTATATTGGTGCTACTCCAAGAACTAGCTCGATTGAGAACTCAACCTCTATCTTAGGAGGTGAACGAGGAAAGCCTTCTGAGAAAGAATCCTCGAAATGATAAACCACTGGATAAAATTCCACCTAACATGATCCCTAACATCCAGATAAATAATAGCAATATAGGTTTTCCTCCCACCCATCCCATGATACTTTGGTTCAACTCGGAGTTCCTAGTCATCCAATTCATCCATGTAAATAAATACAAAACCCTCTAGTGAAGTGAATTCCACCATATGGTGATAAAAATCAATCTTGTCATGATATGAAACTAGCTAGTACATACCAAGTATGACATCAAACATAGTATTCTTTAGGAAAAAATATCTCAGACAATGTGACAGCCACCAATCTCAAGGGGAACAACCTGAACTGACATACATCTAATGTCTTAATACATAACTGAGTATTAATAATTA
The DNA here is from genome assembly GCA_963277665.1 of Viscum album. Classification (NCBI taxonomy): domain Eukaryota; kingdom Viridiplantae; phylum Streptophyta; class Magnoliopsida; order Santalales; family Viscaceae; genus Viscum; species Viscum album. The sequence continues at coordinate 825,327,096 of OY728162.1, forward strand.
TAATTCCCTTATAAAACTAAATTACAAGCCTATTGAATTCCACCACATGTAAAAATATGAATCTATGTGTTTCACATATGTATATATGTACAGAAACAAGAGGAGAGGATACTAAGATCATGTCCATCTTTCTAGATAGTCCAAAACCCTGCTCCCTAAGGGGTAAGCTATTCAGAATATATTTATCCAAAACCATAACCTTGTGATATAACCTCACGACACAGAGCAAGACCACCCTATTGTCTAGGTATAACTTGTTCTGGAATTACTCAACCACAACCACCACTACCTTGGCCAAAATGACCACACTACTCTAGCTCTATGTCTAATGCAGAGCTGTGAACCCTTCCCCTGAACCCAAAGATCTTGATGACCCTCTTTCACTAACTATTGGAGGGAAGACTGTATAGAAATGTGGTACATGGTCTATCATAAGACAAGATCAACAATCCACTGGATAACATCACATTTATTCCTCATGTGTCCTCATCCGCCACACTAATGAAAGAAAACATCACTACTAATACTAGTGGTCCAACTGGTTCTCATCTCCCTAGAATCCTGATAGTGTTACATCCTACCCCTATAATACGAACCACTGGGCTGAGAGACTATTCTATTCTACTATACCCCCCAAACTCTCTATGCTTTTTTATGTAATTAGTTCCTAATTCAGTATCTCACTAATCGTGGTCAAACTGAACACATTGACTTGAGATTTAACAACATGTTTGTGACCATCCTCTAAGCACCTTTCCCTCAACGCATCATCAACAAGTTACATTGGTGAAAAACACAGCCTCTATGTAATGTGTATTGAATATTCCATAACTAACAGTGTCCCTTTCTCCATACACATCATCTCACTAGCTCACTCATCCCTCAGTGTCTCGGGGAAAAAGTAGTCATATAATCTATAGTTCCCTATGACATATTGAAAACATAATGGGGTGGATGAATTAGTGGTTTAATTTTGAAATTTTTTTCTTTTTAATTCAACCTCCCAAACTTCTTAATGTTATCAATCCACTTAGTGATATCTCACAATAACACTTCATATATATAAATTACTATCAAGAGCACAAGAAATATAATTTACAAGGTTTAGTATAAATATAAACTCCTTGTTTTGTTGGATAATCCCAAAACATTAATTCTCAACTATATTGGATGGTGAGTATAATGAATAAATAAATAACTATTTATACACCCTAGTAGCCGATTGTACAATTAATCTTGATTCTAAAAACCATCAACTGAATCTTCTAGCTTCGTTGGTTAGACACCACAACCATCTTATATTATCCCTCTTCTTAACTGGTTAGACACCTTATCCCTAAGCCTATTTTGTAACTTGTAAGACACCCCAGTCCCGTGCTCCTTTTTAACAATGTCCATGATCCATAAATAAAATGATCATTATTTTCATATGGATTCTATTGAAACACATGAAATATTTCTTCCTCCATGAGTGTACTGGATCTGTTATACTCATGTAGTATGTCAATATCATCATCAACTTCTTGATATAATATTTTTGGCCTCAAAATCAATTCATAGTAGATCTTGAAATATCATAATCTTCTTAGATTATTGAATTCTCAGGCCTTACTGCCTTCTCATGCAAGTATATTCTGAACTCATTGTCTTCAACTTCTCATATTTATTTATGATTAGATATTTATCAGATATCTTCTTGGGAAATGATTATTTTTTCTTATGATGAATTCCGGACCTCAAATAATGTGTGCATGTAGTGAATCAAATTTCTTCAATATAATTTTATGCTAGATATTGACTTAGAAAACTTAGAATATTCTCTTTTAAGGATTCTCAAATCAAATAAATTATAAAACAATGTGTTTCTCATGGAAATCCTATTTTCGTAACCACAGTTTAAAGATAAAAAAATATTCTAAATTGATCATACACACATGAAATGATCATAACATAGAATGTAAAATATGTCTTATATTATTATTCAACCTCAATGATTCTTAGTCTAATGATTATTGGATCACATTGAACATAATTATTCTATTCAATATATATTGATCAATAAATATGGAAATTTTTTCGAATGATCATGAAATGATCATATCATATCATGTATGATATGTAGCATATTGTTGGTCCATTTCATTTATGCTTAGTATATTGATGCTCCAATCATATTGTACTTGTAATTTAAATTCACTTTATATTGTTCAAAAAATATGATAAATTGTTTCAATGATCGTGAAATGATCATATATTATCATCTATGATATGTAGAATACTACTGGTCCACTTATGTGATTCTTATCAAACTAATTGTTTCATTGAAAATCACATAACTTTTATATTCACTATATATTCTTCAAATAGTTTGCTAAATTTTTCTTATGATAATTAACTTATCACAACATAACATATATGATATGTCACATACTTTTGGTTGAATCTATTGATGCATCATGAACTGATGTTTTCATAAAATATAAATTCAATTTATATTCATATTATACACTTCAAATGGTTAATAAATTTTTTGTATGATCATGAAATAATCATAGCATAACATATATGAAAATTTGTGTATCGTTGGTTAAATTTCTTGATTCTTAGGGAACTAATTCTTGAATATTATTGGAATTATTTTTTATGTTTTCATAGAACATAACCTACATTTAATATTGAAGAGTGCATCACCACATAGGAAATCAATAAACATATAGTAGTTCCACTATTCTAGCATCACCTCACATGACATTTTATCCTCCGCAAAAAGAGAAAATTGCATTACAGAACCCAAATGGAGTAGAATATGATATTCCACTCAAAATAAATACTACCCCAAAATTATTGATCACCATCTTATAGATAGATTACCTTGTATTTATAGGAAAATAATTTGATATTATCATTCCATTTAGCACATGATAATATTTTAATCATGTAATGAAGTTAAAATAGGTTCATCTCTACATATCTACAATAAGAATATATGTATACAAAGGACTTCACCCACAAATAATCAATTAATTCATAATGAAATCTATTTCTATGAACTACATATAAACCCACAAATTACCATCACCACATACTGCATAGAAGTTAACAATTATTTACTATTCATGAAGCTTGTCATTTGGGGGGAATTCTTCATTAGCATACCACCATAGTATTTTAGTGAATAAAACTCCATATATTACACTTCTGAACAATATATTTCACATATAGTATTATAAATTTTTTCAAAACATATCTCATAAATATAGAATAGAATCTATGTCAAACATGATACTATAGAATCACATTATTAATGTTTAGCATATTGTGCATGGGCATATCAGTTTTTTTATGTCGAACTGATTTTATTTACCAATATATATACCTAAAATAGTATGTTAAATTGATTATATTCACATCACAAGAATATATCATATCATATATGTAGAATACCATACTAAAAATCACTTTTTTGATGATTAGCATACTATACCTGGGCATCTCAATTTTTTCCTATCAACCTGCTTTGATTTTCCACTGAAAATACCTAAAATAATATGCTAAATATTTATTAATCATTCACATGAATATAATAAGGAATTTATGAAAAATATAATACTACTGTATCACTCTATTGATTTTTAGTGAACTGTTGTATTTCTATATGAGATCCATGAACCCTCATTTACATGGAAGCCTCATTCGCAAAGTCAACTTCGCAAATTTTTCATAGATATTCTAAAAATCCATACTTATCTAATTTATAAAATTCTAATGATCTTTGAATGATCCATCATGGAACCTAATGTTGTAAAATATCATTCCACATGAAATACCATTGTCAATAACTCGTACACAATATAGGTATATTACATGGCCTTCAAATCGAATCCGCATGAAAATTAAAATTTTCATGATCATCAGTAATCTTCCATGCTGAAAACAATGTCTCACTATTAACACAAGTCATTGAGAATTAACATCATTTAAACAAATTTCAAATTTCATTCTTCCTTCTGAAATATACATACAATCAATTTTCATGTCCATATTCATTAATTATTCTATATAACGTCAAGCAGATAAACATTTTCATGATCATTCACATTTCATAGATAATGTTCCTTCACCAAAAACCCTTATATTGAATTCCATTTAATACCACCACAACAGTCATCACAATTAATATAGATAATCTCTCAAGCATTAAATCCAATTCCATCGAGTGATATCATTACAATTCTCCAGGCATCAACACATTAAGCATCCTCATATCCTCAAATAAGTATTCAATATATATTAATATTATAATATATTAAAAAATAATCATTCATCAATCAAGAAATAGTGTTCATGAATCCCCCCTTTGAATTTGTTGTCGACAATTCTAAAATTTAAATAGTCATTATTTTCCCCCCTTATCAGAAAATCAATCCAAAGTATAAGTGGTGTATCTTCATGTCTCAACATTTTCTAAAAATTATGACAATCTACCTTATAATAAAATGTTTACATCACATTAAATATATGAATTATATCTAATTATTCTCTTAAAAATTTCGTTTAGTGAATAAATCTAACACTATGTCGTATAACTTGGTGTAGAAAATAAGAGAGAGGAAACCAAGGTTTCATAATCTGTCCCTAAAAACCATGAATTTGAAATAATTCACAAAAATCCTCAAATATTATTATAGGGTATAAAATTTATCAAATTCATCAATGAAAATCTATATACTTCACATAATTAAACATACACATTATAAAATCCAATTGAAAATGATATAAAACCCCTTTTCTCGTCTATTAATTGAATTAGGAACTCCCCATTAATTGATATGAATAATATATTTAGGAATTGGGGATAAAAATTTAATTGACATACCAGAACATAAAATTTAATAAATATGTTTTGTTGAACCACATTCATTATGAAATTAAGATTTAATAGTTTCATCTCATCAATGCTCCCCCTCACGGGATACACAATTTTATTCTATTTCATGGAATGCAGTAAAAACTATAAAGTATGATTTCATCATGATGTCTAAAAGTCATATCCTCAAACATCTACTTTAATTTAAACTATTTCTATTTCAAAACACAAAAATATTTAAGAGAATAAGGTGGGGTCAAATGTTACTCATTTTGAAAAGAATTGTCGATATAGTTTTCTCAACTATGTTTCTCCACTTTCTATAGAATTAATTCTTCCACATCTAATTTTCAATTTTGATTTATCCTTTGGTGCCATGGATCCTATCACACTTATCATTTCATTACATGGGATGGTTCTTATTTCGGTATCCATAATGTCTATTATATATCTTAATGCTTTCTTAATTCTCTTTATGACTTTTGATTTTGATGAAATGTGATGGTGAATTGACTAACAATATTTCCATATTTATTGAATCTCTCACACAAAAAATAATCATAACATGATATTTCAATTAATGAAAACCTATCATAAATTATCATTCGTCATGTGTAATATTCATTTTAACATTAGCATGATATTTTTCCTGTGATTCTTATAACTTTTTATATTTCTCCGAATCAGCTAAAAAATCAGATAAATATCTTTTAGAATATTTAGAACTTGTTCGGATTTTCCCTAAAGATTGAAATGGGTGAATTTATTAATATATCTAATCTGAGATTTAATGTTCATATTCAACTATATGGATGATATTTTTTTGATCTCTCTTATGTATTGATCCCATTGATTTCATTTCATGAATCTTCTTAAGAAATATATGATTTTCATCGTTTTCCAGATTTCTTCCCAAGGTTATCGTTTATTTCTCAGGGTGTCCACAGTTTCTTAATATATTTTGAGATGTACATTTATCACTTCTCTTAACACTTTAATTGAAACATAATAAACATAACAAAGAAGTTTGAATCAGTCTGAATGTGAAATTTTTTCTTAGTCTATAAATGTTGTTGCATTATCTATGTAAATTTTCCCCTTTGTAAAGTATTATATTGTGATTTATAATTTAAAATATTATACCAATAATCCAAAAAAATGTCCAATTCAATTTTAGAACCAACATTGAACCAAAAACCGTGATCTTATATTATATTATCATTATTGCCCTATATTTCCATTGTAATTTTTTTGGGTCTTCTTCACTACCTACTAGGATTCTTGTGGGAACCATAACATATAAATCTTCATATATCCAACATTTACTTGGTGGTAGGTTCATCTTCATTTCTCATCATCCATATTTTTAAAGACTTTTTATTTAAACCAACACTTTTAATATAATAAGATTCAAAAAATCATTACATTGGAATTTTGATGGTCCCTCTTTCATTACATATTATTTGGAATGACAATTAGATTATGAAATTATATTATTACCATGTGAAGAAGATTATTTTATATTAGAATACTTGAAATAGGATTGAGTTGAACTAGATACATACATATTTTATTGTTACGTCTCAATATATACCTTTCCAAAATATTCCAATTTATTATTCAATTCATGATATCTCATAATGAGGTATTTCTAATGATCTTCAAAAAAAATAAACTTTATTTTAAAATTCATTCCTCATATTCTTAACACCCACTTGATGAAATAAAATAGTCTCTTGCAATAATGAGTCATCCTCCTTGATCCTCTTTGATTTTATATCTAGTTGAGAATTGTTGACATCCGTAGAAACATTGTTCAATTTTTCATTTCCATGAAAGTGTTTTTTAAAAATAATCTCAAATACAACATTCATATAGTTATACCTTTGGAATTATTAATTAGTATGAAAAAAGGATTGTTCCCTTATTCCTATAGGTCTGTTAGAGTGGTTCACCTTATAAACTTCTTATTTAGTGAATCCTCCAATTTATAAAATTACAATTCTAGTTGTGCTTTATCAAAAATGTTCCCCTTGACATGTCAAAAATACATTAAAACACTTTTTTAGAATTATTCTTCAGATATTATTTTAATTCCTAATAATGATCGCCTTGTGAGATATTTTCCCTACAGTAGATTATTAGAAGAATCATAATTGTAATAATAATTTTGACTTCTATAAATATGATTACCATTAGTTAGTGGTATTTACCCATTAACTTTTGGATTCTTCTTTAACTTCATTTACACTATTCTCTTCCTATTCTTTTGAGTTTTGGAATAACTCCTATTATTTTTATACATAAGAGTAAATTATTATATCTCTATTTGATGTAACTCAAACACTTCCTTAAATCATCACTTAATAATGTATATTAAAAACAATCCGAGAAATGTTTTTGATGTTTAGAGGGACCTGGGATCGGATAGCAATCGTAGTTCCTGAGGATGGATTAAACCTCGAGAGAGGGGTTATTCAGTGGTTTAATTTTTAATTAGTTTTTTTTTATTTTACCTCTTGAACTTGTAAAGGTTCTCAATCCACTCATATATATATAAATACCTCACTTAATATGTAGAAATAATCAATGGGGTTGTAAAATACAATATTTAAAAGGATTTGTAAAAAAACATACTCTTTTAGAAAGTAAATATATATGTTTTCTTCAATTTTATATTGAATCTCTTGAAATATATCTTCCTCCATGATTTTGAAATATCATTTATACTTATGTAAAAATTAAATATATTCAAAATGTTATTGAAATAGTATTTTTTCTCTTGAAACCCAGTAACACCAGATCCAGAATTTTCTAGATGTTCTCATATTACTAAAAGCATAGACCGAGCTACCTTCCCCTGCACGAATATTCTGGCTTCAATCACATGAACTTCTAATCTATAGTGATGATCAAGTATATCAAATATTTTTACTGGATCAATGATTCTTCCTTCTTATGATGAATTCCCAAACTCAAATAATGTGTGTATGTGATGAACACAATTTTTGAAATATTATATTATGAAAATATTGACTTACAAAACTCATAATCATGTGTCCAATGAATCTCCACTGAAATAAAACATGAAATCGTGTGTATTACGTGGAATCCCATTTTCTTATCAACATTGTGAAATTAAAAAATTCCAATAAATTGACATCGTACACATGAAATGATCATATCATAGAATGTATGATATATGGTGTATAGTTTCTACAAATATTTTATGCTTAGTACACTAATGCTCAGACCATATTGCTAATAAATTTTCTATTCCTTGTATATTGATCAAATAATATTCCAATTTTTTCCTACTATCATGAAATTATCTTAGCATAGCATGTATGATATTTAGCATAATATTGGTCCACTTCTTTGATTCATAGAGTACTGATTCTTGGAACATATTTTACATAACATTATTATTTTCTATATATTTATCAAACAACAAGCTGAATTGTTCCAATGATTATGAAATTATCGAAGAATACCAACTATGACATGCAACCTATTGTTGGTTTACTTTTATTTTCTTACTAAACTGATGCTAGCATCCTATAACAATTCAATTTTCTATCCACTGTACATTATTCATATAGTTTTTTAAAATTTACATATTATCATGAAATGATCATAGCATAACATGTATGATATGTCATGTACCATTGGTTGAATTTATTGATCCTTATAAAAATGGTTCTGGATTTTATTATACTTCAATTTTATATTCATAATATATTCATCCAATAGTTTTCTAAATTGTTCATATGATCATGAAATGATCATAGAATAGAATATAGAAACATTCATGCACTTTTGGTTGAATTTATTGATTTTTTGCAAACTCATGCATTAATATGATTTAAATTATTTTTGATGTTCACATTGCACTTCACCTACAATAAAAATTTATAGAAGCTAATAACATAGAGAATCAATACCCTTAGTACAGATAAACTCTTATCATTGAACCTCACATACCATATTATCCTTCGCTAAAAGAAAAAATGGATTTGGGGAATCCAAATGGAGAATAATAAAATCTAATAATCAAAATGAACACGTCTCAAAAATTATTAATCATTTATAGAGTGATATTTTTCCTTTTTATTTATAGCCAACAAATGTAGTTTATACAACCGTTTTGCACATGAAGATTATGTGATAATAAAAAGTATTTTACATTGATTTATCTCTATATATCCGTTATTGGCATGGCTCTCTAAAAAAGACATCACCCTCAAATCTAATCGTCATCCATCAAAAAATATTCATCCATGAATTACATGGAACCCTACAATGGACCATCACTGTATACTTCATGGATTTTCTCAAAGCATTAAAATCCACGAAGCACATCATTTGAAAATAATTAATCATTCATGTAGCACCATATCATTTTATCAAGGAAATTCCTATACAGTATATATCTCAACTATATATTGGACATATAGTATGCTTAATTATTTTAATACACATCTCAAGAATATATCATAGAATCTATGTCAAATATCATACATTTGCATCAAATTATTGTTGTTTAGCATTCTGTGCATGGGAATCTCAATTTTTTTTTCAACCATATTTTCTATTCCATTTAATGTAACTCAAATAGTATGCTAAACTTTTTTTATTCACATCCTATGAGGGTCGAATATCCTATATATCAAATAGCATATTATTTCATTCAATTTATTAATGTTTAGTATACTGCTCATGGGAATCTCAATTGTGTTCTATCAACCTTCTTTTCAATTCCCATGATTGTACCTTAAAAATTATTTTAATTTATTTAAATTCACATCACTTGACTATAACATAGGATCTATTTCTAATAGTGTATGGGGGAATCACGTTATTTATTTTTAGAAAAATATTTCATTTTTATATTAAAACTGTGAACTCTCATTTACATGAAAACATCATTCGCAAACTCAGCATCAAAAACATTTCCAATAATTTTTAAAATGACATACTTATCTAATTTCAATATTTATAATGAGCAATGGATGATCCCATATATAACATGACATTGTAAAAAATCTTTCATCACAAAAACACATCATCATTACATCATAACAAATATAAGGATATTACATGGAATTCAAATAAAATCCAAATGAATATGAATATTCTAATCAACATAAATATTATTACATGTTAGAAATAGTGTTTCAATATTCAGAAAAGTCATTTTACCTTTTTATTAATTAAATTATTATAATATTTTATTCTCCTTCATGTTATATATATACATAATTTTTTCATGGTCATTTCTTTAATTATTTTTATTCATTTAATGAAAATAAACTATTTTCATGGTATTAAACTTTTTATAAACAATGATCCTTCACTACTAACAATTGTCTTGAATTCCTCTTATGATCAACACAATGATCATCATAATTAATATATATAATTTCACAAGAGTGACATTCAATGAAATCATGTGAGTGCATAAAAATTATCCCGAAATCATCACATCAAGAATACTCATATCCTAATATATGTATTACATATATATTGACTTAATGATATACTGAAAACTAATAAAAAATCCATACATAACTTATTAACATGTTTTCTTCATAATCAGGTTTGTAAATCTCACCGAACCATGTCACATAGTGCATCAATATAGTTCAAAACATCATAGGACTGCTTTTATGCTCCCTAAAGGTTGTATGTTTCCAGCATCACTATACTCTTATAAAGTGTCTCCATATTTTCAAATATTGACCAAGTAGTCTCAATCCATCCCACGTAAACGTGGCAGGATGCTACTACATGAACCTCAAATCCAACTGATCCATATATGAGGAATGTTACAGTGATTTTGGAAATGTTTTATAAAGAATATAAATGTATCAAAGTAGTGTTCCTCAGAACCTATGTCTAGAACTACTATTGGTGCCTCAACTGGATCTTTAAAAGGATACACTTATAAACCATGGCCCACCACCTCTAGATCATGTTTGTTGACACCCACCTGGTGTGTAACAACCCGAGATTTTATAAGATACATTATTTTTAATTTCATTCATATCTTCTATTGTACGATACACCAATATTATCTTGTGCTATATGCAACATTGTATTAGCTTGCAGTATACGCAACACCTTTCTTGGCTCTTGTAACACACAATTTCAAGTTCGTTTGATAGAAGTTATTCTACGCAACATTGAGTGTATATATATATATATATTCAATGTATAAATAAAATATGGTTGGATTCTGTTATACGCAACAACAAAGGAGTTGTGCACTACACGCAACCCTGACTTGGCTTGCATTACTTGCAATCACGACCTTCCTCGATAGCGTGTCTTGTACGCAATATCGGGTTTTACTAAACAACGATATATTATTATAATATTGTTATGAACTGTCCGTTATGAATAGTGTTAACTAAATTTGGAATTTTATAACATTATTATTCATCTTACACATTTCTAGAATATTGTATAAGAACAAAATAAAATTTTCGGGTAAAATAAGTATTTTTCAAAAAATGCAGTTTTGTTTCCTTTTGATGGCACACCCACATTAAATTTAGTTTTTGACGTGTTTATATGTTCAATTTGAAAAAATAAAAGTCTTCTTTTGAATCAGGATATAAAAATTTACATTAGATAAAGTTTTGATATTTTTCCGATAACATTCCTATTTTAATGAATAGTAAAAACACGATATATTTTAATTAAAAACAACTTTTTTCATCGTAATATGTTATGTGGTTAAATTATAATATTGAATGGTTTTAAAGTATAAATAGAATATATTTTTACCATTTAATATAATGTATGTAATTAGCAATGATTTTTCCTTGAATTCGTAGGTTAAATCAATTCAATCTTTTGCAATGTTTTAAAGAAAAACCTGTTTTCTTTCGACAACGAGGCTAATTTTAATTTAAATTCTACATCTTTTGTGTATTGAATTCGAAATAATGGATTCCATATTTGGAATCAGTGGGTCCAAATTATGTTAATATTCTACTTTTTATTTTTTGGCATTGTGAATAGTAACTACGGTAAATTTTATTTACTATAGTTAAAGGTAAATCGGGTAATTAAGGGTAAATATAAGATTATAAAATTACCCTAAAACTTGGAAAATCCTATTGGATGGCTAAAAATAGACCCATATAATCTAAGGGTTGGATTGGATTCATTTTATGGACTTTTTTCCATGAAAATAATTTAATTATTATTAAAACCAAAGAATGTGACAACATGTCACTTTCTAAAATCTTATAAGTATAATAATTTTAATTTAGTGACAAACATCATGAATCTTAGAACATGAATAGTCTCCAGAAATATAATACAATTATCGACATCATAGGAATTTATTTAGAATTTTTAGGGATTAAATAGTTATCATTTATTATGACACAAAGATGATGCAGTAATTGTCTTATTAATGAAATATTGACATAATTGATGTTATAAATTCCCGAATAAATGTAATTTGAGACTTTTTATGAATTAAACTAATTTTATTGGTTAATATGACATGTTATTGTTGATTTAAGTAACTTTTTTCTAAATTATAATTCTGTTATGAATTTCATAAAAATCATTTACCAAATAGTGTCAAAATTGACATAAATTGGTTTTTAAAACAAATATTATATTATTAATTGTTATTTTATTACTAAAAATCTAAGGATTGTCCCAATGACATAGATAAGTATACATATATTAATAATAAACAGCTTGTGGTTCGTTTGGCTGGATATAGTAAGATTATTAACCATATAGTGTAAGAAAAAAAAGACACGGTAAACGGTAAATTATTTAACTTAGAGTTAAATCTAATTGATAAGGTTAAAATAATAACCTAAACTTGTCTAAATACTATTGTATGAGAGTATTTCGACCCCTCCCCACTTTATCTTCTAAATAAGATCCTTTGGAACCATTATAAACAGAATTTGACCTTAATATAAAATAATATTTTGAGATTTTACTAAGGTGCCCCTCTCCTCCCTTATAAAAGGGCACCTCCTCCCTCTCCTCCTCACACCAATTTGAGCATTCATGCATGGCCAAACCATGAAAAAATCTCTTCTCCAGTTACCTAGTATCATCCTATTGGTCTTGGTCTTCTTCAAAGTCTATCCTTAGTTCTTTAAGTGGACGTTAAGTGAAGGAACGTCAAAAAGAGGTAATATCCATTACCGATCTTTTTCAATTTATTTCTTATTCAACTTCTTCTTCTTTAGTTGTTTCATGATAAAGTAATAACATCATCATTTATTATATACTGATATGTTATTATAAATATTAAACAACTCTAATTAACCTTCTATCCATCCTACGGAAAAAGGAAATCACCGCGCGTGCGTACGTACGGAATACCGTCTCCACGCCGTGGTGTAAACTATTTTCCAACACCACCTTAATTGGATGGGTATAATGGTGTAATGAGTATCTATATATTATTATTATAATGTGATATTTATACTGAAATAGTATACATAAACTTCAACACAATTCCACGACCATGGGAACGATATCATCGCTCGTGCGTACGTACGGACTACCGTCTCCACGACGTGATGAGATTCATTCTCCACATTAACCATTCATGAATGATTATAAAGTATATATAATGGATAATAATGAAATATATGACATTTTAAATCTACTGGATTTATCTATATATATACATATGTATGTCATCTACTTACTTCCATTCAAGACAATAAGGAAAGGAAAACAGTGTTCATGCGTACGTACGGACTACCGTCTCCATGAACGGTGTGTTTCATTTAATTTATCTATCTATTATATATATATATATACTGACTATATATGATATATAAATCATGTTTTATATTCTTGAAGTAAATCATGAAATAAGTAATAATAATGTCAAGAACAACAACCCCAAACACCTACGATAAATGAAAGGATTTTACCCAAAACGCTTCTTTAACATGGAATTTACAAAAGAAATGGTAATATAAAGTCATAAGTGACCATATATGATATCATAACAATGAATATGATTCTGTAATAAGTTAATGACATTATTTAAATCATTATACATGAGTTTTGGATACGTACAAATCATATCGGACATAAGTTAAGGGAACTATCACAATCTCATTTTTATCTGAGATTGTTTTTACTTTGGCATTTACTGGGGTTTATTTTATCATCCACATCCATGTTTCCTCAATATTTAATATTATTTCCATCCACCTACAATTTTTTAAATCCAATTTTACCCTTCGGTGAGTTTTTAGTAAAGGATATGAAAGGAATCTTTTGTCGTTTTTCGTCTGAGGTGCTTTTTGACTTTTCCGACAAAAGTACGAAGAATGTTTTTTTTAACTTATACGACATGAATGGATTTTTAAAACATTATTTCCAAGAAGCTTCCATTACAAGTTTTTATGTTTATTTTTAATCATCTTCTTTTTGTTTAGAATTGTACGACATGTTAAGAAAGGAAAAGTGTTTTTGAAGCAGAAAGGATATTTTCCTCAAGAATGGAGTTCAAGTGTTTTATCAAAATTATTTTCCATCTAAGATAATAAAGGGTTCTGTTTCTATCCCTATTATTGCATTGATTTTATTATTTTGTGATGGAATTATATTTTTATGAATTCATTTATCTTATATGAATTGTTTTCTTATGTCATGATGTTTAAGATTCCCATTTTTATTACATGGGTTATGCAATGATGTATGATTTATGATTTTGTGGCACACATAAGAATGGTATCATTATGAGATGGGTGGGACCTATATCTCCCTCCAATTCATTGGGTAAAGATTTTATATCTCATGAGATAGACATGGCTGGAATGGTAGGTTATACCGGTTCTGTGAAACAGGACTGAAACGAGGGTAACTCGGTTCAGAAATGGACTTTTTCCACTAAGATAGTCTTGACAATGAGTCATGACTAATAAGAAATGATTCTCTATGATTATGTGTGTATGCCACAACGTTTCATGTTTTAAGTTATGATTATTGGGATTACATTTCCCTTCTATGATTTATCCCATGTTATGATATTATGATCTCTTTTGCAGGTTAAGATTTCCAAAACTTATGTTCTTATGCATATGATGTGATTGATTTTTCTTTTGTTTACCCTTACTGAGAATTTGAGCTCACCCTTTTTTGTTTTCTTTTCCCCAGGATATAAAGAAAGGTTTTATGTAAGAAAAAAATAGGTAAGATCTTTATGGGAGATGTTGAAGATCTTTCACCATGATTAGAAGATTATATTCTGAGTTTCCAAAGACACTAAACTATTACGATCCTTGTGTGTGTGTTTTTGTTATGTACTAAGTATTCCGCAAAAGTAATGTAATGTCCATGTACGTCATGCTTTGGGTCTCTACATTTGGTATTAGAGGAAATGTTTAGTCAACCTTTGGAAACTAGGATGCCAAAATGTTAGTGAGATCCCTAGAGATATTACTAAGGTATGTCTAGGGATGTCCCTAAGGATAAGTATACGTATAGGATATAGTCCTAGAAGTACGGTAACGATCTTAGAATTTAACCTAAGATGTTAGATATTAAGGGTACTCCCCCTTTACTATGTTGTTTTCCCTAGCATTATTTTTTCCTCTCACACTATTCTTTTGTGTTTTAGACGATGGCTGGAACCCGATGGAACGGTGTTGATCACTGTAATGGAAAATGCAATGATTATCCTCCTGAACAAACAAGTGTTATGGGAGATGGAGTACAAAATCATATTGTTATAATTTCACAAGCTATGAATCATTCTGGACTTCCAAATGAGCAGAGAAGGGAACAATATTTTGTTGAGTCCTTCATGAGGCAACGTCCACCTTCTTTCAGTGGGTCTTCCGATCCACTTGTTGCTGAACAATGGATCAGTACCACTGAAAAAATATTTTCAGTTCTTCAATGTTCTGAACATGATAATGTGATCTTAGTAGTATATAGTTTGGAAGGTGAAGCTGATCAATGGTGGAATCTTATCAAGAATACGAGGCCAAGAGATGAAATTGAGTCCATGGAATGGGACGAGTTCAAGAACTTGTTTTTCAGTAAGTACATCCCTAGTATTCTTCAAAAAAAAAGATGGAAAAAGAGTTTCTTGAGATGAAGTAGAAGGATGATGAATGTGTTGGTATATACGAAGAAAATTTTACAAGACTTGCAAGGTATGCTTCTGGAATTATCATCCAACCTGAAAGTAAAGTTGATCAACTTTTCAGTGGCTTAAAACCAAGTCTTCGACGGGCATTAGCTATAAGATACTTCAGTAGCTATGAATAAATTGTGCATTGTGCTGTCAAGGTAGAAATGGAAGTTGGTGTTACATATTTATCTCATGGTTTTGACAAGATATGAAAGATGGAGTTCAAGGAGAAATATCAGAATAATGGTGAAAAGAAGATGAATGTTTC
The DNA here is from genome assembly GCA_963277665.1 of Viscum album. Classification (NCBI taxonomy): domain Eukaryota; kingdom Viridiplantae; phylum Streptophyta; class Magnoliopsida; order Santalales; family Viscaceae; genus Viscum; species Viscum album. The sequence continues at coordinate 825,343,380 of OY728162.1, forward strand.
CTTATGCACAAAGTGTGGAATGAAGCATGGTGGAGATTGTTTTAAAGGGATTAGAAAATGTTTTAAGTGTGGAAAAGAAGGTCATCGAGCTGCTGAGTGTCGAATTAATGGAAAAAGGGTTTCTAATGATGTGAATAAAGAAAACACTACAGAGAACGTACCACCAACACTTCAATGATTCAAGTAAAAGGAAATGGGGCATTATGCTAATAAATGTCCTAATACAAGGGTTAGTGATGATCGACATGAGAAACCGCTTAAGGAAAAGGACAAAGGGAAGTCACATGCGATCACTATTGGCGATGTTGAACATGACAACGATGTGGTGGAATGATTAAGTGTTTATGTAATGGGATTCCAAAATAATGTTGTATCATGGAGTATTGGAATATTTCTGTATTGGTCTAATGTGGTATTCAAAGTGATTGAGATATTTTCGGAAATAAGATGATATGCGCACAATGAAGGGAAAACGAGAAAACGAAAATTTTAATAGTATTAATGAGCTCATGATTGATATAAGGACTAAGTGATATCATGGTTTGAGTATATAGAATTTTGAGGATTTTGGTATGCGGAAATTGTTAACTTTTAACTGCATTCAAGTTTTCACTATGGTTCAATGGGTATTCATTTTTTCAAGAGAATACATGATTAAGGTATTCACATGATTGGAATCTGACCAACAATATATATATATATGGTGGATAAATGATTGTATTCACATGCTTGGTTGATGAAATTTCAAGTTATAATTTTATTTATACTATGAGCTTGGACCGAAGTTTTTTAGATAAGCCTAAATATTGGAATGGATTATGTTGGACATATGCTAAGTATTGTTTAAGGATAGAACTGTTTTCGATATTACTGATGGGATTTTATAGAAATGTAGTTTTAGAAAAAGGACAACCTGCAGGATGGAAGACAACCCATCACGTCGGACAAGGCTGTGGGAATTGAACCCACAACCGAAGTGAGACTGGCCTTTTTGGCCTACCACTAGCCTACAGGAAGTCCCTGTTTAGTAGAAACTAGTTTTATTATATTAAGCAGTATAAGTCCATTTTAAGAATTGTATAAGATTAATCTCACTATTGATGGGCTTATGTATTTTTTTGATAACTTTTCTAACCTTTTGATTGAGACAGATGGAATGACCCATCATTCTATCACATGATCGGCTAACACATCACGAATGAAAAATTCAACTTCATTTCTTTAAGATATGAAGTGGAAATTGTCCAAATAATGACAAATGGTGAGACTATACCAAAATCACGAAAGTATTTCTTCTAATTCCAATTTCATCAACTTTAGGGAAATTATCTTGAAAAAACCAAAAATGTTGTCCCACTGCCCTTATATCTGATGAATCAGATGGTACCTTAGATCACCACAAATCAATAGCTTTGTGATTGTTGGTTTTTCATAGCCATGTTCTCTACCACTCTCCATCAGAACATGACGATTAGATTTCTCTTCCATGTCCATATTTTCTCCTATATGGAAACCCAGTGATGAGTTAATTTGTGTAACCGTTATATTTCATTCTATAGTTTTTAATTTTCAGTTTTGGTGTTTCTTTTTACAATGTGGGTTTTTATGAATAATAAACGATTTATAACCCCGACGAATTTTGAGGGCGAAATTCATTTTAAGGGGGGTAGAATGTAACAACCCGAGATTTTATAAGATACATTCTTTTTAATTTCATTCATATCTTCTATTGTACGACACACCAAGATTATCTTTCGCTATACGCAACATTGTATTAGCTTGCAGTATACGCAACACTTTTCTTGGCTCTTGTAACACACAATTTCAAGTTCGTTTGATAGAAGTTATTCTATGCAACATTGAGTGTATATATATATATATATTAAATGTATAAATAAAATATGGTTGGATTCTGTTATACGCAACAAAAAAGGAGTTTTGCACTACACGCAACCCTGACGTGGCTTGCATTACATGCAATCGCGACCTTCCTCGATAGCGTGTCTTGTACGCAATACCGGGTTTTTTACTAATCAACGATATATTATTATAATATTGTTATGAACTAGCCGTTATGAATAGTGTTAACTAAATTTAGAATTTTATAACATTATTATTCATCTTACCCATTTCTAGAACATGGTATAAGAACAAAAAAAAAATTCGGGTAAAATAAGTATTTTTCCAAAAATGTAGTTTTCCCTCCTTTTGATTGCACACCCAATTTAAATCTAGTTTTTGAAATGTTTATATGTTCAATTTGACATAATAAAATTCTTATTTTGAATCAGGATATAAAAATTTATATTATATAAAGTTGTGATATATTTCTGATAACTTTAATATTTTAATGAATAGTAAAAACACGCGATATTTTAATTAAAAACAACTTTTTTCAATGTAATATCTTATGTGGTTAAATTATAATATTGAATGGTTTTAAAGTATAAATAGAATATATTTTTACCATTTAATATAATGTATGTAATTATCAATGATTTTACCTTGAATTCGTAGGTTAAATCAATTCAATCTTTTGCAATGTTTTAAAGAAAAACCTGCTTTCTTTCGACAACGTGACTAATTTTAATTTAATTTATACATTTTTTGTGTATTGAATTTGAAAAAATGGATTCCATATTTGGAATCAGTGGGTACAAATTATGTTAATATGCTACTTTTTATTTTTGGGCATTGTGAATAGTAACTACGGTAAATTTTATTTACTATAGTTAAAGGTAAATCGGGTAATTAAGGGTAAATATAAGATTATAAAATTACCCTAACACTTGGAAAATCCAATTGGATGGCTAAAGGTAGACCCATATAATATAAGGGTCGGATTAGATTCATTTTATGGACTTTTTTCCATGAAAATAATTTAATTATTATTAAAACCAAAGAATGTGACAACTTGTCACTTTCTTAAATCTTATAAGTATAATAATTTTAATTTAGTGATAAACGTCATGAAACTTCTAACATGAATAGTCTCCAGAAATATAATACAATTATCTACATCATAGGAATTTATTTAGAATTTTTAGGGATTAAATACTTATCATTTATTATGACACAAAGATGATGCAGTAATTGTCTTATCAATGAAATATTGACATAATCGATGTTATAAATGCCCCAATAAATGTAATTTGAGACTTTTTATGAATTAATATAATTTTCTAGGTTAATATGACATGTTATTGTTGATTGAAGTAACTTTTTTCGAAATTATCATTCTGTTATGAATTTCATAAAAATCATGTACCAAATAGTGTCAAAATTGACATAAATTAGTTTTTAAAACAAATATTATATTATTAATTTTTATTTTATTCCTCGAAATCTAAGGATCGTCCCAATGACTTATATAAGGTTACATATATTAATAATAAACAACTTGGGGTTCGTTTGGATCGATATAGTATGTTTATTAACCATATAGTGTAAGAAAAAAAAGACACGGTAAAAGTTAAATTATTTAACTTAGAGTTAAATCTAATTGATAAGGTTACAATAATAACCTAAACTTGTATAAATACTATTGTATGAGAGTATTTCGACCCATACCCACTTTATCTTAGAAATAAGACCCTTTGGAACCATTATAAACCCTTAATATAAAATAATATTTTGAGATTTTCCTAAGGTGCCCATCTCCTCCCTTATAAAAGGGCACCTCCTCCCTCTCCTCCTCACACGAATTTGAGCATTCATGCTCGGCCAAACCCTGAAAACATATCTTCTCCACATCCCTAGTATCATCATATAGGTCTTGGTCTTCTTCAAAGACCATCCTTAGTTCATTAAGTGGACGTTAAGTGAAGGCGCGTCAAAAAGAGGTAATATCCATTACCGATCTTTTTCAATTTCTTTCTTCTTCAACTTCTTCATCTTTAGTTGTTTCATGATAAAGTAATAACATAAGTATTTATAATATACTGATATGTTATTATAAATTTTAAACAACTCTAAATAACCTTCTATCCATCCTACGGAAAAAGGAAATCTCCGCGCGTGCGTACGTACGGAATACCGTCTCCACGCCGTGGTGTAATCTATTTTCCACCACCACCTTAATTGGATGGGTATAATGGTGTAATGAGTAACTATATATGATTATTATAAAGTGATATTGATACTGAAATATTATACATACATTTCAACACAATTCGACGACCATGGGAATGATATCATCGCTCATGCGTACGTACGGACTACCGTCTCCACGACGCGATGAGATTCATTCTCCACATTAACCATTAATGAATGATTATAAAGTATATAAAATGAATAATAATTAAATATATGAAATGTTAAATCTACTTGATTTATGTATATATATATATTTATGTCATCTACTTACTTCCATTCAAGACAATAAGGAAAGAAAAACAGCGTTCATGCGTACGTACGGACTACTGTCTCCATGAACGGTGTGTTTCATTTAATTTATCTATCTATTATATATATATATATATACTGAATATATATGATATATAAATCATGTTTTATATTCTGGAAGTAATTAAATCATGATATAAGTAATAATAATGTCGAGAACAACAAGTCCAAACACCTACGATAAATGAAACGATTTTACACAAAACGCTTCTTTAACATGGAATTTACAAAAGAACGGGTAATATAAAGTCATAAGTGAACCATATATGATATCATAACAATTAATATGATTTTGTAATAAGTTAATGACATTATTTAAATCATTATACAGGAGGTTAGGATACATACAAAGCATATCAGACATAAGGTAAGGGAAATATCACAATCTCATTTTTATCCGAGATTGTTTTTACTTTGGAATTTACTCGGGTGTATTTTATCATCCACATCCATTTTTCGTCAATATGTAATATTATTTTCATCCACCTAAAATTGTTTAAATCCAATTTTACCCTTCGGTGAGTTTTTAATAAAGGATATGAAAGGAATCTTTTGTCGTTTTTCGTACGAGGTACTTTTTGACTTTTTCGAAAAAAGTACGAAGAATGTTTTTTTTAACTTATACGGCATGAATGGATTTTTAAAACATTATTTCCAAGAAGATTACTTTACAAGTTTTTAAGTTTATTTTTAATCAACTTTTTTTAGTTTAGAATTGTACGACATGTTAAGAATGGAAAAGTGTTTTTGAAGCAGAAAGGATATTTTCTTCAAGAATGGAGTTCAAGTGTTTTATCAAAATTATTTTCCATCTAAGATAATAAAGGGTTCTATTTATATCCCTATTACTACATTGATTTGATTATGTTGTGATGGAATTTTATTTTTATGAATTCCTTTATCTTATATGAATTGTTTTATGATGTCACGATTTTTAAGATTCCCATTTTTATTACATGGGTTCTGCAATGATGTATGATTTATGATTTTGTGGCACATATAAGCATGGTATAATTATGAGATGGGTGGGACCTATATCTCCTTCCAATGCATTGGGTAAAGATTTTATATCTCATGAGATAGACATGGCTGGAACGGTAGGTTATACCGGTTTAGTGAAACAGGACTGAAACGAGGGTGACTCGGTTCAGAAATGGACTTTTTCCACTAAGATAGTCTTGGCAATGAGTCTTGACTAATTAGAACTGATTCTCTATGATTATGTGTGTATGACACATAGTTTCATGTTTTAATTTATGATTATTGGGATTACATTTCACTTCTATGATTTATCCCATGTTATGATATTATGATCTCTTTTGCAGGTTAAGATTTCCAAAAGTTATGTTCTTATGTATATGATTTGATTGATTTTTCTTTTTTTTACCCTTACATAGCATTTGAGCTCACCATTTTATGTTTTATTTTCCCGATTATATAAATAAAGGTTTTAGGTAAGAAAAAAAGGGATGATCTATATGGGAGATGTTAAAGATCCTTCACCATGATTAGAAGATTATATTCTGAGTTTCCAAAGACACTAAACTATTACGATCCTTGTGTGTGTTTTTTTTATGTACTAAGTATTCCGCAAAAGTAATGTAATGTCCATGTACGTCAAGCTTCAGGTCTCTACATGGTGCATGACTATAGGTATTCAGGGTGGAATGTATCTACAATACATATAACACACCTAAAATATGATCAAAAGAATGAAATTCATAGGTAGATGCATACGAATAGTAAAACAAATCCTCTAAAACTTCATACCATAGAGTCTTATGGTAAATCTAGGACTAAGAAATTAAACAGTCAAAAAAATCACTAGAGTGACTGCCTAATACCCACTCAAATGTCCGGGATATGTAAAAATCTATATTTTATCATTTAAAATTTCCATTTTATTTAACATTTCTTACACATTTAATTTAATTTATTGAACTAAATAGTTAAAAAATTATAATCCTCAAGGTTCCATAATCCTCAGGAACCAAAATATTGTGTCCACCTAATTCACACCATAACTCATTCCAGTCAATGTGATCGATGGTTCATACATCAACGTACCACAATTTTCAATTCAGGGTGTCTACTATGACCTAATAAAGAAAACATTTTTTATGTTATGATGATAAATCTAGGAACCAACCATGTTTCCAAATCCCCTACACAAAATATCTATAAAACTATCATGTACATCACATAAGGAATAGATCACAATGTCATATAGTCAAGCAGTGCATCCTATATGGTATGACATGATGCATGTAATTTGAATTCTATATGGTTCAAAAAATGATGCATGATTTGAAATTATCATATCCTTGGGAAATATATTAAATCCAAAATCATAATACACATATAACCACAAGTGTATTACACAATGGAGAAATTTAAATCTAGAAAACAATGATTTTCATTTGACGCAATGTGAATTCTTCTTATACATGGGTTAGAAACACCCTTGAACAAATCATTACAAAATTAATATTCCTTCCATGCCCCAATATGTTGTCACAAAATAGTGAATCCAATAAATGAAGTCCCTAATACCACTTTGTAATGTCTCAAATCCAAATTCATTTCTATGGTTCTTCGAGCCTGGTTGGTAACCTGGCCTCAAGAACATCTCCACCAACTCCAAAGGATGACAAATAGTAGTGAGGGCCTAGTGTGGGTCTATGGGGAGATAATTCCATCTTATAAGAGTGTAAAAAAATGGTAAAAATCATACATATCAATAGTGACTGAAAGAAAACAATAAATTAGTAGCAAGAATAGACACTAAGATCATTGGACAAGTAATATGCCTTAGCAGAGGAAAATAATAACTGAATATGAGATAACACCAAAAGATATATATATACAAAATGAAAAAATAAATCTCATATACCATAATTAAATTTAATTTCTTTTGTCTATAAAGAATCCAAAATAGGTATACATGCATCAGTACAATACATGTATCAAAATACTAAAAAAATCAAAAAGCATTATCTCATGATAGATTCACGATCCTCAAATATATCATATGCCCCCATAAATCAATTCATGGAAAAACACTACAATCAAACTGTGTGATCCTTCCTTGATCTATACCTATATCCATAATGTCTGTCTTGGTACCTAATGACTGCATGAGATAGGGTGTGAGATAAAATCCCAGTATGCCACAACCAATTATGTCTATAACAATCCAGGATGATTAAAATAAATTAATTATTGTGAAAGGTATATAATAGAGATGATAGTAAATAAAGTAAAATCCCCATTGAAAAAAGTAATAATTGTAATGTGATACTGTCAATACTAGTAAGGCTTCCAGCTAATCATAGGATAGGTTTTTTATACAAGAAAATTTTAATGAAACACTGAAAAAAACTCCACTACTAAGATGTATACCTAGTATCTCAAACCAATAATGGATAAGTCGTATAACATGTATACCATATAAAAAATTTCCATTATATATAATAAATAAGTATTCAATTGAAACAGTTCATCCATATAACAGAAGAGTCATACCTCATGCAACTGGATCCAAGGTATATTTGACCCAGGCATCATCATCGACTCCCTAGATAATCTCGATGTAAACATGGCTAGACATGGATCCCGAAACTTGGAGAATGTTAAAAGACAATTTTTACTTCCAAATTAATCAATATGAATACAAGAGGTATCAAGGCCCAAAGAATCACATGGAACCAATACCCAAGGATCTGTCACATCCGAACCATCCATTATCACTATCAAGACCTATGTTTTACCACATCCATGGAATCTAATGGAAACAACCATCATTAAATTAAATTATACTTTCATACCATAACATTCCATGATTCCTTCCGGATCATATATAAATTACTATTCAAATACATTCAATGAGTTTACCTACACATATAAAAATTCAAATTTGAGAAGATAAATAAATCACATTAGGTAGAACATTAAAAATGAGAAAGACATTTTAAAAAATAATCAATTTATTCCAAACCATTAATAGTAGTGCTTACTATAACTATGTATGATCAAGCAATCACCCATTGGGTTCTTAGACAATATTAAAAGGAAAAGTAAATCATAGGTCACACACCATGGGTGGCCTCTATTAGGAAAACAACCTCTAACTCAGCTTATAGAACTGAAGGCAATCCCTAAAATTTTCCAATACATTCATTTAAATTATTCAATTAATTATCTGGGCACCTTTGAAAAGTCTGACACAGGGCATAATGAAAACTTCACATATAAATAACCGAACTCCAAGGGAATGGTATAGACCACCTACCATGGGTCTTTAGTAGAGTTATCTTCTAGTATAACCTTTAGATTTAGCTCAGATTAGACGAAAAATGAATAAGGGATGAAACCACTAGAAATAAGGAATATCTGATGTCACCTGAATAGCTTAGTTGATTCTATGAAAATAGAATAACAACGAAAAATGAAAGGAGTAGTCACCAGTGTGAATCCATCAGGACTGATGACACTAGATTCTGAGTTTGAATAGAAAAACTTGATCATAATATAACAAACTGGCTTAATAGGGAGATCTTAATTGAGTTCTATCTATAGTATTGAGAAATAGAAATTTTTATTTTGGTTTTAATATTTTGTAGTGGATAAAATTAAATTTTCTTCTAAAATACACAGCCTCATGGTTTGGTTTCCTAGTTGGCCAATGCATTCAATAATTGTGTGCCCTTCATTGTATAGAGGGGTATCTCACATGGTTTTGTGTACAATTTTCCAAACCATGCACAACCCATGTATCATCCCACTATCAAATACTTTAGAGGCCATCATACAAGAGTAGACCACTATCCACGTTGTTTACTCATACATTGTGGGCTCCTAAAGTAATCCTTCTAGAACTTCATGATCTCACCAAACCATGTGGCACGGGTGTATAGTTACTCCTATCCTTGGAGTCGAGATATTTTTCACTAATATTTTGGTTCTAGGCTCTGAAAAATACATGGACACCATTTTTACCCCATAAACTAAAATGGTATTCATATTAGGATGTAAATAATCATTTAAATTAATAAATATTCATACAACAAAGGAAAACCTGAGAACTTACATGGAGTTATTTGATTATTTGAATAAATTTTATAATATAATAAAACTCAATAACAATGATTTTTTATGGTATCAATGAATATTTTGGTGTTAAGGTACATATCTCTTGGTGTGCTTTGAGGAATACAATTAGATAATTAACGTAATCATTGAAGAAGTGAGTGTCCAATGAATCAACACTTTTCTAATTTGGATGTTTTTTCTAAAATCATTTCACAGAAAAATTAAATCAACATTTTTCATATTTTTAGAAAATTATATCTTTTTAATTAATTATTTTAGTTTCCATTAATTTTTCAAGGAACACATAAAAATTCACAATTTGGTTAGACATAATTAATATAAACAAAAAACAACGTGAAAGGTAGAAACTTAGGTCTATCCAACTCCTTGAGAGACTACCGATGAAAACTATTTTCAGTATTCGTATTGGGGGTAACATTATTGATAATAGATATCATGTAATATCTCTCTCACCACTACTAATTCCCCTAACTCAACATGTTATATAATACAAATAATGTTCTAGATATCCATAGGATGAAAACAATTGATAAGGGTTTTGAAAACATACCTTTGTGAAAAATTTCACCATAAAAATACAATATATCAAAAAAATCAATATATAAAGTATCAAGACAATGAATTATAATTATAAGAACAAAAATAACTCACAAAAAAAATTCATCAAATCAAGGAAAAATAATAAAAACCCATAATGGACTTCCAAAAACACCACAATAAGAAAAATATATATGTTTATACATGAAATATATAATACAAGAGAGATAAAAATGAGATTAGAATAGTGAGACCAAAACCTATACATTCAATGATTAACCAATATTCTCAAAATATTGAAAAATACCAGCTCTACGTGACCCATAGTCAATAACTCATCATCATTCCATTAAAGGATTAAAAATTGTCTAAGGTACACCCCCAAAATAATGTAACTCCATTCACTTTAATTGTATCATCCATAACAAACTCTACAAATACAAAAACATTTTTATGTAGGGTTTGATATAATACACAATACGATACTTCCAGAATTAGTGAAAATATTTTCTTAAGATATACTCCAAATTATAATTTTATTTATAATTAGACTGTATATATTTATTTTTATTTTTATAATAAATACAAATAAATTCATTTAAATTTTATTTTAAAAAACATTTTTTAAAAAATAATATGACTTGATAAGAAAATAATATCCCATAACAAGCATATAACACTAGGAACAATGAAAATAAATACATCAAAATGATAAAAACTAAAATAAATATAACATGGAAAGAAAATATAATTTCTATTTGAGATAACACAGAAATATCTCATGTATAAAGAGGAAGCCTAAAATGTAATCCTAAGAGTTGCAAACCCACTATTACACACATTTACTCAATGATATGAAACCCCTTTCCAAATATAATTGATAATAGAGGTACTATGGCTAAAGAAAAATACAAAAAAGGTAACACACATCCTTGATTTCATAATTATCCCTCAAGATCTCGTGTAAACGATTATATCTAGATAAAATAATTAATGAAATAATATATAATAAAATTAATAAGACATTAAAAAATTAACCCTCAACACCATATCTCACCTTTATTAGTTCCATAAAAATGTTACTAATGTGACAAAATTGATATTTATAATAAAACCAACTAGGGTAATAACTGAAAAAGGAAGTAAACAATAAAAAACAATAATCATATACATATCACAAATTTCAATGTTATAAAATAGTAATTAATCATAAATAAAACTTTATAAAAAATTAATCACTTTTATTTTTTTTGTAAAATAATTTCTACTAAATTTTTTTTAGAAACACTTTATTAAACACCTTATGGGAATTATTATTCATATTAAATTATATCCATTTAAATCCATGGGAAAAAAATTATTCAATGTATAAAAATACAAAACACATTAGAGAAATAATCAATACACCAAAATTATACTTTTAATGATTCTAATTACCCATGTAAACACTTAAAGAAAAACCACTAAATGTTTTTAAAAAAATATAAAGCTACACTAAAACAGATTTTTGAATCCATTTTTTTTAAGGAATGAAAGATAATATTAATGATGAAGGCCAATAGTTGTACATAAGCAGTGCCATGAAGGGAAGGTTTCCAGGAATATATGGTTGACATCGAAGGTTCCTGATGCCACCAGTTGATGGGTCGCATTGTTTCCTTCCATTTTGGTAAAGGAGAAGGTGAAGAAATAGAATCCATGACAAAGAGAGAAGATTCTCCTGATGATGAATCCAAAAGGTTGGAGTCTAGCGTCATTATGGTTGATAGAATTTGTTACAGTAATGCAGTCAAACTCAATAATGATATCATCCCATCCACCTTCCACATTGAGCATCATAACTATGAGGAAGGAAGAGGCATCAAAAACTTCAGGTTCCCAGAAGGCATGATGTGATTCATATTTTGCTGCAACGATATACCCCAAATGATTTCGAGCTAGGAGGCTGAGAGGAACTTGACCATCATTGGGTAGAGAAGAATCCATGTTAAGCTTAAGACTACCCTCCTTTGGGGGGTCTAATAAGGGCGATAGGTGGGGGTAACACCTGACATTAAGTGTCCATTGTGGTCCTTCAAGCCCTCAATCCATGAAATGGCTTGTTCAATCCAGAATATAGGAGGTTTATGAACGTGGTAAAAAAATAGTTACACCGAACCCAAATGATCTAGGCCAGGGTGCAAAGAGAACCTGCATTAGACGATGAAAGATAGGAACACCAACTCATGAGAAGATCGGGTAGTTCAGAGGCAATGTCCAGTGAAGCATATGATGTCGGGCCCCATTTATTCCAAATTTACATAGCTCCCAGGTAGTCAATGATGGTGTGCCAAGGAGTTTCTGGAATATTCGGGCAGAAAGGGAAGGACTCATCACTGGCCATATGACGGTAAACGAGAAGTCTCATGGTAGGGAGGGTGCTCATGCAGACCTGGCACCAAAATTTGCATATTTTTTGGGGGACGTTGAGCTTACAAAGTTCATTCCATGGTACCTCATCCCGATCGAGAGAGTGGATGCCAAGAGCCAGTATGTACCTGGATCTCACAGTGTAATCACCTAAAATATCATTAGTCCAGCAAAGAAGGTCAGGTCCTACATCAGGGACCTAGGGGATGCTCAAAATAATTCATTCTTATTTTTCATTAAACAATTCCTTGATATTTTTCACACACCACCCTGAACCCTGTTCAGAAAAAAGGTAGTTGACAGTGGCGTCTTCAAGACCTGGTTGGGTGGGAGATGTTTTCCGCATACTATCCTTATCGACAAGCCATGGATCGGTCCAAATGTTGACATATGAGCCATATCCAATCCTCCATACCAGTCCTTTTTCCACGTGATTTTGAGTAGCCCAAATACTTATCCAGAGGAAGATAGGTCGGTGGACAAGTGAGGAAACAATGAAGTATGTGTGGGGAAAGTACTTGGAATGGAGTACCCATACACAGAGAGACGATGGATGGTTAATAATGCGTCATCCTTTCTTGGCCAACAATGCATCATTGAACTGAAGAAGATTCTGGAATCCCATCTCTCCCTCCGACATAGGATTGTATAGTTTCTGTCATGCCAACCAGTGGGGTCTATTCCTTCCATCATTTTCCCCCACTAGAAGTTGGAAGTATGTGAATGGATCAGATTGACGATGGATTCAGGGAGCTTTATCATAGACATAATGTAGTTGGGGATAGACTGAATTACAGCTCTAATTAGGGTTTCTTTTCCAGCTTTGGATATGCATTTTGGGGTCTAGACATGAATGTTTTTCTTAATCATGTCCACTAGAGATGCAAAGATTTATTTTTTGGACCGACCAATCACCGTAGGGATCCCGAGATACTTCTAGTGTATATCAACCATATGGATTCTTGAAAATGAAAAAGTCACATCTCTCTTGGTAGGAGGCACCCCTGCGCTGAAGGAGATTTCCAATTTTCCATGATTGATAGAATGTCCAGACACCCACTCATATTGCTGTATCACCTAGATGATCACCTGACATTTATTAATAGTTTCTCTGGAGAAAATGAGGTAGTCTTCAGCAAAGAAGAGATACGACACTTGTGGTCTCTCATGGCATACATTTTCTCCATGAGATAAAAATATGGTTGGAAAACAAGCCCAATGAGAAAAAGAACAAAGAAGATCATGGAAGGATGAGTTAAAATGTGAAAATGAGAAGAAGGAATGAAAGATAAATTCCAAATATACATTTTATATTCACATTATATAGAGAGTAAAATAAATAATTGGAATCGATGAGAATATTATATTTGATGTAGAAACTCTTGGATATCTCAACTGAAATGGGGGAGGAAAAATGTGAAAAAATTAAATAATGATAAAAAAATGATTGAAGTTTATTTTTTTGTAAATTTGATGTTATGGATACAAATTTTGGGAAAGTGTTTGCCAACTAGGAGAAAATATCTATAATATAGGCACACCCCCTACTTATTAGGGATTTATATTAAATGAATCTATGCACTGACCATGAAAATAAATGTTGAATGAAACCTCCCCTTTTAGTGGTTGAGATGTATGATTAGGATTGACTATTTACTATTCATGGATACATAAATATCACATAATTTCAATTACTTTTAATTTCAAACTCTTAAATCTTCAAAAATAAACTTAATAATAGAATTAATACCAACGTTTTAATACATGAGTGTCATTATTCTCCACACCATTCATCTTTCTGACCTAATAAAGTAATCAAAGTTGTTTATTGGAAAACATGTGAGACTATTTCAACATATCAATTCCTTATTATTTCACGTAACATGGATATATTTTCCATAATATCCCAAAAAAATCCATGACGGATAAATTTTCACAATAAAAAATTATTTTGAAAATTATTTATATACACTATTTTTTTCACTACAATAGAATTGAGTTCCAAATATAGATCTTATCATTCAATAAAAATATATAGATTCAATAAAAATTATGTTGAATGAGATACATGAATTACATCAAGTATAAATATAAATTGTTTTTGTAATAATGGAAGTTATAATATTTTCCTGAGATATTCATCTATTTAAAATGGTCTTACATACTAATGAAGAAGTTTTACTTTCAATACCAATCAATTATTTCCCACTTGAAAATAGACTTTATGAAATAGACACTCCCACAAAAAATGTAATGTTCCATCTCAAGTCACCCAATCCATACTTGAGTGTGATTCACTACATGGTCTCAGTTGAATCTACCCATACACTAGAAAAAATTGAAGAATATCAAGCATGTGATATAGTAATGGGGTGTATATTCCAACAAATTAAAATCCTACAGATCATTCCAGATTCAATAAATAATTTTACATGATCCATCTATATAACATTTGCACCCAAAACCAATATAGAATAAATATGAATCCAATTATCCAATGAATACCATAATATATTAGTAATAAAATAACCAAAATATGTGTTAACCGATAAATGAGCATAAATTGTAGAGTATGATTAAATGAATTTAATTAATAATATAATAAAATTAGGCCAAGGGTAGTATAGGGAAAGAATAAAATAATTTTGCATAATGATAACGTTACAATTAAAATGAAATAGAAATATAGTGGACTCTATCAAATACATATAAACCACTGTCTGAGTATTTGACCTCCAATAAACTATTAGTCTAAAACGACAAAATGAGAATTATTAAAACACCAATAAATTAAATAAAACATGATTGTCTACCCATGTACATAATAACTCATGATTTTTATATTTCTTGGGGTGAGTATAATGATCCCATAGTATT
Source organism: Viscum album (assembly GCA_963277665.1). Lineage (NCBI taxonomy): Eukaryota > Viridiplantae > Streptophyta > Magnoliopsida > Santalales > Viscaceae > Viscum > Viscum album. The sequence continues at coordinate 825,358,719 of OY728162.1, forward strand.
TACTACTCACCTTTATACACTGGGTGATTTTGTGTTCATGTATATATGCATGAAATTGTCTGGAGAGTGTGGAAATGGATGCCCAACATAACTCACGTACCATGAAACATAACACCAAATGAAAATACTATATAATCCTACACTTATATTTATATAAGACATATGAACACTGCTAAGAAAAACTAACACTTCCCAAAATAGGCTATGCACCCCCATCATGTATCTGATGATTTTAATAACATCATAACTTAATAATTTATTCTATATTGAACACATTAAAATATTTATGACAATAATGTGGTCTCACTAAATCTACCATGATCTCTCATAAATGGCCCACCTAACCCATCAATCATCCCATTATGTATTAGTCTAGAAAACCCCAAAATATTAGATGATATAATGATAAAAAATAATATAAAAAATATGAAATAGTAGAGGGACAAATAATCAATCACATGTTAAACAATAAAAAAATGATCAACCAAATATTGCACATAGAATCAAATAAAACTAAAACCATAATAAAAAATATATATAAAAGGAATGGGTCCCAAACACATGAAATAACATAACTCGTCTTCCAGAACCATGTCAATTCATCATGCCAATTATTTATGTAACTTTTACTAGACTACCCAAAGATCATCACTCGATTGATCACAAATATCAAAAGTCATCATTGATTATGGACCTCACTACACAATTATACAACTCTCCACATATACCCCAGTCATTTATATTATACAAAAAAGCCCCAATCAATGTTAAATATTATTTTTTATGGCCATGGGATAACCACTCATGGGTAATTGGCAAGATCTGATTGAGATCTATCCTATATAGCCTTCCCTCACCTCACTATGTTTGATCTCCATCTCTCATAGTGCCAATTTTTCCATTTCAATGCATATCAATTTATATATTGGATATCATGTCAAAAAAAATTGTATCCATATTTGAAAAATAAATATAATAATCAAAAATGAAAGAGAAGTACTCAAATACCTAAAACATTAAATTTATCTTTATGACCTTTATAGTTATCACCAACCATGGGTACTGAAATGTTATCAATGGATCTACCTCAAAACTCTAAATTCCTATTAAGATAAGTGCCCAATAAAATTATTTCATACATGGAATAAGGTAGTGTTATCCAGGATGGCCACATAGAGAAGCTACATTAAATTCCATAAATTATCGAGTATATTTATACCACGGATCAGTATAACAAATGGATAAAAACCCATAGAACTATTTTAATCCAGAAAACATTGATAATAGAGAGTAAATCAAACTTCAACTATTGACGTCAAATCACAAGGCTCACATATACATATCATAGTAAGACCACCCATCATCATAAAAATCTCATGGTTTTTTCAAATTAAAATGACAAACAATGCACCCATCAATTAGTCACAATTTTAGAATCCAAACCATAAAGGATTATTCCATTGTTTTATGGACTTATTCTCTAATTAATCCCCATGAAAATCTCAACAGTGCACAATTAAATCATTATATGAGTAATGGTTTCTCTTATGCTTCCTATTGTATCATAAAAATGGGATAACTTAAGTTTAAAAATAAAAAATACACATATGTTAGCATAAAATAAATTAAAAATAGTCTCTCAACAACATTAGGTAAAATATAGAGAAAAATTATAAAAACCCTATTAGATTCCATTTTTAAAACAAAGTAAAACTCATAATTTATCTAAATTAAAATATAAAACTCAAAAAAAATTACACTATCTGGAAAAGGATCCCCATTTAATTTTTACCAAACTATGTCACTTAAAAGAAATATCACCCTAAACTCCTCTAAATGGAAAACAATTTCCTTGGAAAAATTAATTCAACATCACTCATAATAATAAAAAAATTATAAAATATAAAACCGTAACTCATTTGCCAGGGAATCACTAAAAATATTATTAGAAATCTCTATGATACATGAAAAATATAATTATATCTGAGCACATCACTAAATATAATTTGATACCAAATGAAATCATAAAATTTTCCAAAAATAGTAATAATTATCAAAAGACCCATAGAATAATACAAAAAATAAATAGAATTGATTATTTAAAGGTCACCCACCAAAACTGGAGAGCTATAATAACCATTATAGCTTGTACCAACCTCCACTGATATCACTATCACCTACAAGATCCATAAAACTAATCACATATAAAAAATTAAAAAAACCTCAGTGAATTATTTATGTGAAATATTTCCATATATTGGTGTTGGAATAAATCCTAATTGGTCTAATAATTTGTTAATAATTGTTATTAGTGTTTTGGAAGAATATTGAATATGTTTTTCTATAATGGTAAATGGTTATACCATGATAACCATGGTCACGTCATGATACATATTTTGGAAAATGAAAAGTGGTTAGAGTAATTTTAATATGAAATGGCTTTAAAATAATATGAATGTTCCATTTAAAACATTCATAGAGATTCTGAATTTGTTACAAGGAGAATAAAATGAGAAATTCCATGACACATTTGGAAATTTTTTCACCCATATGTGGTTGATGATCTAGCACTAAAAATTGACATCTTGGGGAAGAATGAAATTTTGATAGGACCTCGAGTGGATTAGGAATAAATTTTTTAATCATAATTATTAGGATATGCCATGGGATCATATTTCACACCGTGAGGGGACACATAGATGAAAATATGAAAAATTACCATAATAAAAAAGTGTATTTTGATGAGGATTTATTAATAAGAAAAATTATTTACTTTTTTATGGGAAATAAATTTGTTATTATGTGGGAGTTTTTTATATGAAATGACATGATTTAGTTTGATTTTAGTTGTTCAATACTTTTTAGGTATTTATTATATGGAGTTGGATCATGCCGTAGATACCCGATTTATAGGAGATGATATTTTTGGTGTTCAGATGACCATATTGTGGTGGGGAAGTGATTTTACATGGTAGTTTCTATGATGGAATTGGTTATAATTCATGGTTTAAAAATGTAATGAGAATCACAATATAGAGAAAAAGCCAAAGTAAGAACTAGTCATTTCTAAAAAATGAGAAAATTTTAAAAATAAGAAGAAATGTGTGAATGTCAATGAAGTACACACAACCCTTTAAGGGACTTTAAAAAATGATGTGAAAATTTTTAAATAAATAAATATATTTGTAGAAGTATTTTAATAAAACAAAAGATATATTTATTTCAAATAATGGGAAGATATTGGATCACATAATAGAAAAACATCATTGAATAAGTGATGGATTTCTATTATATGTGTTTGAAAGAAAATAGAGAATATGAAGTTTTATTGGAAGAGCGTTAAAAATATAGAAGAGGAAAGAAATGGGATATAAATGTGAATATATATCTAGAATATCTTGGAGTTCATCACATTGATAAAACAAGTGAAGATTTTATACAATCCTTAGTGTAAATTATGTATTCTATATATATAATGAAAAACATAACATAAGAGGAGTAATAAGATCCTTCTTATAAAGATACTAGTGAGTTTACTATTTCATTATGATGTTTATAAAAACAAATGGTTAATGTCTGTGTTTAAAATTTTAAACAAGTTTGTATTTTTAGTGTTTTAGGTGCATCATATAATCACCATTTCATGCTCCTTAGACATTCCAAGTTTGAAGAACTAGGTAAAATCATTTATGTCACCATTTAATTTACTTTATCACTTTATATAAATTGTGGGGGGATATATTATTCTTAATAAATGTTAAACTAGATCATTAGAGATTGTTATTTTAATAAATAAATAAACCTTGATTCATTCCCTCTCAGGGTATTGAATTTTTTTTGACAGAAAAGTGTTATCAAAGATATTTTTTTTAAATTTTATATCATTGAAGAGAAATGAAATGCAATGAACCACAAAGTAATTCTTATCACTAATGCTAGTAATTCCCAAATACAGAAGAATACATTAAAAAAATATTTTATCATTGGAAATTTAATTCTAAATTGATACCATCAATGGTATTTTATCATGAATAAGTTTTAGATAATTATTTGAAAAATATTGAATAGGGATTTCTACCAATGAAAAAAGAGTCAATTCAATGGGATGGGCAGTATCAAATGAAATATATGTGCATATGAATTCATTTAAATACTCAAATTACATGTGAAAAAAACATATCAACATTTTTTAAGGCTATTCCATGGTATATGAAGATAAATTTATATTGTAATGGAACCGATATGAGGATTTAAGAATGCATCCAAATGAGTTCTTTGATGAATTCATTGAACAAGTGAGTATTCTTGATGATGGAATGAGAAAACTCAATGAATTCCTTTATTATTTAAATATCATAATTTTTATCCTAATAATATTACCATAAGGTTTCAATGAAAAGTTCAAGGTTCATGAAGACAAGTACCCCAAAGGGGTGGTGTTGGATATTATTTACAACTCCATCATCCAAAAAAAAAGATGAGAAAAAATGATATTGTGTCCATAATAAATGATAATTCTATAGATAGAGAATTCCAGGAAATTAAAAAACTATCCATAGGGGATGATCTCAAATATATTGAATATGATTATGCAATGTCTATCTTTTCCTCAATTATTAAAAGGTAAAAATAAATAATAAAGTACAATCATTCATATTCCAATTATCATTGTGGAAAAGTGGGGACTTGTTCTTCTAGGTTTCAAAATAAAATTTTAGGTGAAATTAAAGATAAATAACATATAAAGAAACTATTTATTAGTGAGGTAGGATAAATAAATTCATATCATAAATAATCTAAAAATAAAAAATTTACAAAATAAGATAATTATATATACGAGGACAATAATGTGTATTAAATTAAGAATTGTTTAGACCTGAATGAGGAGGTCCTAATAGATTAAATAGCATATCACCTATTGGAAATAGACTATGAAATCACTAATGTTATGGAATTTTTATACATAAAGGATGGGAAAGAATCTACACATGAAGAAATTGTTTTTTTGGGGGATAATTGGTGAAATTTGATGTAGTGGTACATGATCCAAACTATATATGTTAGTGAAATAAGAATAAAAATAAAATTTATAAGGTGATATTGGATCAATCACATATGAAAATACTAGAATCTATTAGAAGGAATTTTAGTTCAATATGAAAATCTACAATTATCCCATATAATTGATTTATTGACTAATCTGGTAAAATATCATGTATAAATAAATGATAAACTCAGTTTAAAAGTCATAAAATATTGATAAAAATTTTATTATCATGAGGTAAATATATCTCCCAACAGGACATCGTTGATTTTTATCTTTTGGGATGCTGAAAAGGATTAGGAGGAATACATGTATATAATTAGAAAATTTTAACCATATACACGTGTACATAATCTAAGAGGTAATGAAAATCTATTGAGGGTATTTACTATATGGAAAAAATAGTGACGGCTAATGTGATATCACAATATCCCACACCCTAGAAGAAGGTTGATTTGGGTTATTCAAAAAGGACTCAAAATGATATATGAGGAGTAGAAAAGAAACCAAATAATATACAATGAAAATGAATTTATTCCTATAGTAATATGAGATAAAATATTTGTTTTCTATTGAAAAAATATATTTAAACACTCCATAGTAACAAAAATAGATTAACAAAATTTCATAAAACTGGTATATTTTATAAGGCTACTGTTTTTTGTGGTAATGAACACAGTTCCATAAATATCTCTTAAATTGAATTAGTAAATTTGCTAAAATATATCTATAAGAAGTGATCATAGTTGTTGAAAACCTCATTAGTAATGCTAATAATTCACAATAAATTCACAGTTAATAATGATGAGGATTATTCAATAGATAATGAATTGGAAATTTATTGAACACCAAATCAACGAATACATATAACATGGATCGAGAATTTAATTTCTAGGAAGGTTAATATTGTATAAATTTATTTGAGAGAAATAGATCAAGTTGGAGTATGGATTTAACATAGTGGATATACATCCTAGATTATGGGAAAAAAATACCATTTCAGGATCATCATGTATGCACTAATGATATTATTATCTTTGTTAATAGTGATGGATTTAAAATTAATTGATTTAGAAAATCCAAAATAATAGTTTAATAACTAATCTGAATGGATTAGTTGGTTTTGAATAAATTTGTCACAATATTATATGTATGATACAATTATGTTACTAAGGGCTTGCAGTCATTTCCAGAAAGAAGTCATAAATCATGAATGGAAGAGATGGAATAATTATTATTCAAGGTAATCATATAAAATTAAATTTCTAATTAATTATTGTGTAATTTGATATGAACTTTATATCAAGTGTATAATAGAATAGGATATTGAAAATAATTTCATGGCCACTTAATCAAAAAGTCATTGTATGATGTGGTAGAGAAATAAGGATCTCATAATATGCTAAAACATTATCATCATGACAATCATAATATGATTATACATAAAAATGGAAATCATTTGAAAGAATTACAAGATTAAAGAAAAAATTTCAATGAGATTGTTTGAGTTATTGAAGGTGGATGTGTGGGGAATAATTTCCACAAAGTCCATGGATGATTAATGTTATTACACTCTATTTAATGATGGTAATATAACAATGACATGTTTTATGAACATATTCCTCAAATATAGAGTGTTTATGTGTATTAGATATTACATGATATTAGTAGAAAATATACTAGGGATACAAATATAGAAGTTGTAAATTGAAAATGGTATTTAATTTACAAACAATAATGTGGAGAAATATCCCAAGAAATAAATGATAATCCCCCAAAATTCAAAGAAAAAATAAAAGGAAATGGTTATTAATGTATTTTATATCTACAAAAGGGGATTTTTTATGTCCAAATGAAGATAACACACCATATAAAATTTATTTTGGTAAGAATACCAGATTGTAATACTTTTGATTTTTAGGGGTAAATTTTTTATTGGCAACAATTAGAAGAACTGAATGATTAAAATAGATGGAAATGGTGGAATTTTCCTTGTGAATTCATCTAAAATAATAGAATAAAAATTATAATGATAATTAGTTAAAGGTCCATAATATTAAATATCTATAATTGTGAAAATAAGAGGAAATCTCAATAAAATGAGGAGTTGTCATTGAAAAATTGTGATAAAAATTCAGGGGAATGAAATACTGAATAGATCCTTATGTGAGAAGCATCAGGGGATCATATGGGTGTGTAAAATACTCATATGAAAAATAAATTATGAGGTAGTTAAATTAGGATCAATATTTGTATGAAAGAAATGATGTAGGTATTAAGTCAATGCTGAAAATATCATTCGTGATTAGATATATCCTCTAAAAAATTAGGATAATGAATATAGAACAAACTTCCATCTTGTCTCCAGTAGATAGTATGTTTTTTAAATAGACATCCAAATATGAAAGTTTTCACACACTAATATTTATAGTGAACAATCTATTCAATAGTGTACCTGATATGAAACAATGAGCCTAAAAAATCGTAAAATATTATTTTTTAAATATTATCATTATAAGGTAGAATTAAATTATTAATTATCAAAAATATTAAATCCTTTATGAAATATATATTATTTTAATAATAAATATACATTTATTAATAAATATGTAGTAAATAATATTTAAATTTTTAATAAAGTATTTTTATTCTTCAAAGAAACTCATTCTTAGAAAATGGTTTTTTTTATTTTGTTGAGAAAATATTAAAAATAATTTATAGAAAATTTAGAAATAATATTTTATTATAAGGATATAATTTTTTAATTTATCATGTAAAAATTATCTAAGGATGAATTTGTTATAATTTTTTAAAACTATGTTTTTTTAATGAAATGTAAAACGTGCTGATTTTTATTGAAAACAATATTTTTATTTATTCCATGCATAGTGGTATATTATTTTATAAAATGGATTCAATGTTAAATTATTCCCCTTTTGTTTTAGATAATAATATTACATTCATTGTAATCATTTATATGAATGAATTTAAAAAGAATATTTTTATATAGAAAAGCGATTTTTCTAAAAAACGTTTTTTATGTGTGTAACACATTTTTTTAATAAATTAAACTATTAACAATCAGTGAATGATTTTAATGAAATATATTTACTATTTAGTGTGTAATTTTTATAATTTTGTTTTAATTTTTATCTAGGAATGATATAAAAAACCCCGGTGTTATGCTAAAAAATGTATTTGTCTGAATATCAGTTTTCATTGAATTGTTCATACTTATTTTCAAATTATTTTCACCAACATATAGAAATTGAATTTATTAAAATTTATTCAATATTTTTTAATTTATATATTTAATTTTTTTAAATACTTCTCTTTTATTTATGGTCAATATCATTCATAATCGTGGTAACAATTATCACGATAGTATATAGTAAATCGGGTTAATCTAGGTTAGAAATATTTGATAAGGTGACATTTTTTCTTAATAATAATTATAGGATGAATTATATTCTACTATTACAAAAACATCTATTAAATTTAAATTTTTAATGGACACCATTCCATGATTATTCTATATATAATATTTAATGTAATGAGTGTTATAAATTGTCAATCTCTATGTTTTAAATATCTCTTTTATGTATAAATAAGGAAAAAATAAATCTATGGTTGAATATAATTGTTTTTTTGAGGTTAATTAAATTTTTTTATTGAAATAAATTTATATATAACTTTCATAAATTATAAAATTATCATAAATTCTTATACAATGTTATCACATTATATTTTCAATAATTAGAAAAATAAAATAAATGATTTTAAGAATGCTAAAAATAATTTAATTTTATTGAGTTATAGTTATCTAGTATTATTTTATATGAATATGAAATATTAATATTGTGTTAATTGAATATAATCTATTTAAAATAAATTTATATATTTTAAATCTAATCAAATGAATAGTGTCACAATTGATAATAAATATATTTATCAAAATAATATTTCAAAAAAATTTGAATAAAAATTTAACAATATTTAAATATGAAGAAATAGGAGACTATATTTTCTAAAATATAATACATTATCAATTAATTTTTCAATTTTCACCTTTTATGTAAAATTAGAATCCTTTTTATGTGAAAAATATAATACCATGATTAATGTTAAAATGAGTTAATTAATGGGTTAAAACAAATGATAAGGTTTAAAACACCACTTAATCTTGTAAAAAACATGTTGGACGATTTTATTTAAACACTATAATATATTAAATAATAATCCCTTTAATTTGGGAGGCATTTGGAATAGATGATTATTTTTTGTATTTTAATCTTTTATGAAATTCTAAATGTTACCCCTTACCTCAATTATAAAAGGGAACCTCCTCCCTTCACTTATTCGGAATATTTTCCATTATATATCAAGCATAACCTCAAACAGTATCTCACAAACATACATATACACATTAAATATGTGATAATATTCCCAAAATTCTAACATCAGAGTCTTTAAGGAGATATTTAAATGAGTTATTTCAAAAAAGAGTCAATCGCCTTCACAAAATCAAATTCTTTTTAATTAATTTTTACCTACAATAAATATTTTAGATTTTTTTATGAAATAATCAATTAATTGTCCTCAATATAATGAAATTTTATTAAAACTATGAAACACCATTTATTCAACATATATCCATGAAATGGGAAGTGAATGTTTTTCTCTTTCTTATGTATGACTTACCATCTCCACGTAACGACATAATTAATTTCTCATCGCTATATTATATTGAAGGGTTTTATTAAGGGATTTATTTTTATATATTATACTTATTAGATATTTAAATATTATTATTTATAATATCATATGTACCTTTTTATCCACCTAACCATTGGAAAATAATAACATTTCTTGTGAGTTTCTGTGGACTGCCACCACTACAAAGAAATGTGATTAAATTTACATTTCATTCATTACATTGATGGTAATAAATATGGATTGATTGAAAATATAATAAATATGTTATAAAATATTTATTCTTGAAATATTATTTATTATATATGTTTCTCTTATTTCATCTGTCAAAAAATGAAAACATCATTCATATGTACATACGAGCCACCATCTCCATGAATAGTGTAATTCATTTTAATATATCTATTTTTATGGATGAATTTAAATAATTATAAAATAAATATATATAATATTAATATCATGATTAATATTACATATTTTATAGAACCAAGATCAAATTCAATTGACCAAAACTATTGTACCAAAACATACATGAAAAATGAAGCAAATATCACCCATAGCAATGATTTGTTGTCAAATAGAACATAAAAACTATAAAGTAAATAATATATGTGATTATATATTTGATTATGGCAATACATTATTTTTATAATAAATCTATATTTATTATATAAAAGGTTAAAATTCCAATGAAGGAAGACATACCTAGAGTAAGGGATTTTCATCTCATTTTTAATTCTGGGGGACACATTCCATATTCAACAATTGTTTCTTTGGTGTGGTGTATATAGTACCCATGAATTTATTTTATTATAATTATTATGAAATATATGGGGGTATAAATATAATTTTTTGGTTCATTATTTCATAGGTATTATATTTCAATTTTTACTAATGCAGTAAGTATTTTGTGATATAATATATTTACTTATCGGGATTATTTATAAAAATGTTATGATGCTGAAATTATAGGATAAATTTTTTTAAAATATCAAGGATTTTTTCCTAATCTGGTTATTTATAGAGAATACATTTTTCATTTTATTTTCCTCACATTACGTACCCAATATACTAAAAGAATGATTTTAAATAAAATCCCCATTATTTATCTCTTCGATCAAAAAAACTAATTCTTCCTTATACATGTTTTAATAAAGGTTTTTATTATTATAATTTGATTATTTAATGTAATTTTGATGCATGTATTAATTTATAAAAAATTATTTCAAAATTAATATTGTTTTTATTTTCCAAATGAGGTTTTTTAAATTTTTACAAGTATGACATTAATGTTTTTTGTGTAATACAACTGAAACAAAATTTTAAACCATATTGAACACTCAATAAGTTGTTCTTTCATTTATAAGAATATAAGGATACATTCCAATAAAATTTTTTCAATAATATTTATAGCATTTTTATATTATAAATATGTCATTTTAAATTGGAAATGATATTTTCCTCAATAAATTCTTAATGATATTTTAATTGTATTTATATTCAAAAATGAGAATAAGCATTTAAATTCACTTATAATTTATGGGAGATATGATCCAATGATACCAGTATTATTATTTACCAATAAGTTTTATGTTTATGATGAATGAAGTATATGAAACTGTATTCTTTTTCATGGGTTATGTAATAATTAAATGATGAATTATTTATGAAACCCATTCATTTTATTGGTTTATGATATGATAAATATTTTATGACATTATGGATAAGATATGTATGATTTTAATTATTTAATGGTTTATAACTATATCTCCTTCATATTCATTGGGTAATTATTGATATCACATGAGATAAAAATGAATTGAATGACGGGTGAAGCTTATTTAGTATGGGACTTTTTCAAATATGATAGTCTTGTGATTGAACTATGACTCCTATGAGGGTTTGCGGAGAAACTGAATACCATTATGACAATATTTATAATTATACATTACTACTAAGGAAATTAATTTATATGATTATATGTATGACATAAAATTATGTATTATACATAATTCATTCTATATTGGACCATGTTAATTTATTCCTTTATGATTCATGTCTTCTGAAATTAAAAAATTTATTCCCTGAATATCTATTATGATATATGATTTGTAGGATAATATTTTATGATGTTATGATAATGTTATCATAACCTTATGATCTTATTGAGATCAAGTGATCATTAAAATATCCATTGTTTTCTAATGCTTAGCATCTGAGCTCACCCTTTATTTTGTTTCCTTTTCACCAGGTTTAGAAGATAGTTTTATGTATTATGTTTCACTATACGATTATAGTTATGATGAATATAGAGGGAGATGACGTTGATATTTTATTACCAACTTGTTATGTGTCAAGGTTTCCCAAGGGACTGGACCTATAAAATTATAAAATGCTCATTATGTTATGAAATTTATATTAATCAGTTATGATTTTATATCTATGTATTAAATGTTTGGGAAAATGAATTTTTTATCAGAGAAAGTGTTAGTTATCATTTAGAAACTATTATGAGAAACGTTTACTAGAAACTCTGGGTATGAGTCTAATTATATGATAACATCCAAAAAATGTAGTATTGATTATGAAAAACATGGGTTAAATATATGCTGTCATAGATTGAAAATTATTTATCATGATTTAGAAATCCATTAAATTATTTTTAATGGTTCCTCAAAATGACTATTGTTTCTCATAATATGAATTTTTATTGTGGTTTATGGAAGGAAGAAGGAGGTCTTATATAAACACTGACATAAAATGGAATAATTATCCTCATGATTAAACAATTGAAATTTACAGTTATAATTCGAAACCTTGGCATTATTATTTATTAGTTATCATGACATAAGATTAATATCTTGAACCTTAACCAACTCTTAGACTCCCAATTGAAGATGAGGATAGATTTAACTAAAATATTAGGTGGCGGTGATTATGAATGAACAAATATTTGACATGTTTTTTTTCATAATGTTGGAAGAAACACTCAAATTAATGTATCAAGGATGAAAAAAGATGATTTTTATGTGTAAATGAAGGGAATATATCATGTAATTACTAAGGAAAATTGAAATTTTCGATGGAGGGAAATTAAGATCATCCTAAGGTAACATTTACAGTACAATGTATTATATACATGTAATATAGGGATTATCAAAGCCTAATTCCTAATCCAAGGGTTAACTACTAGACAATAGAAAGACCAATGAAGTGAAAGCATTAAATTATCTATGAACTATGACTTTGGAATTATATTTTGGACGTTTTATATCAATTTTTTTAGATACACTAATAATGAAACATCTAAGGATTTTTCAAAACTAGAATTTTAAAATATTTATTTTGTTTTAATAAAGAGATGATTGACATTGGTATAACAGTATTAGTGAAATTAAAAATGGTTAGTTGATGTCATATTGATTTTGTTCATCCCTGATGATATTGAATTTCTGGTTTTATAGAATATTTTCAATAGTTTATTAAATTCTTTAATGTATAATGAATGTGTTAATTTTTGGAAGAATATATTTTTTCATTTGAAGATAACATAAATTTTTTGGATACCATAATGGTTGTATAAGTTTAGAGTTAATCATAAGTTCAAATTAAAAAACTATACCTTTTTTAAATTCACATGTTTTTAATTGATTTGAACTTTTATTGGGAATTAGGAAGAAAAGAAATTAAGGTTTAAATATTCCTTTACGGATAGTATATTATTTGATGTTAAATATTCAGTAATATATTGAGGAATAAAAATAATATTTATGGGTGAAATGTTAATCATTGATATGTTGATATCTTCCTGGATAGTTATATTAATGTTATGTATTACCTTTTAGGATAATATATAAACTTTATTGATGATATTTTGTAAAATGTCACTATATAAGAGTATATATTTAATTATCATGGTGATTATAGATATTTTGGAGATGTTTCACTGGATGAGGTATATGTAACACTTATGTTTAATATTTTCTTTACCACGAAAGATAAATTATAATGAATGAAACTAAAATTTAAATATGTAATATGAAGGTTATGATATTTCCTTTGAATTTAAAACATTATTTAATATTGTGGTTATTGAGGTAATTAAGGATTTGAGAATTATGTTGTATTTATTAGTTTTATGGTTTATTAATTTTGATAATTATCTTGTTCTAACCATTTTTTTAGTTAATTTTTATGGATGGGAGGAATATCTTGGCATAATTATTGGATCTATTAGATGTTTATTTTAGAGCTTTAGTATTAAAACAATTCATCTTTAATACTCATCATTTGGATTAGGAGAATATATTCTTAAGGAAATTTATTAAAGACTGAAAATCTAAATTCAATGTTATTATATATCCTTATTTTCGTAGTATATTTGGTAAAATAATGCCTTAACTTCATAAAAAGTGTCTTAAGGAAAAATAGTTTTCGATAAACTTAAATTATGATGAATTCATGGTCTTTTGAACCCCTCATTTTTTCATGTTTCTGTGGTCGATAACTTTTTCTAGACCATGTTCTATGTAACACTCAATTTGTCCTTGGGAATTAATATTCTCTTCCATGTCCATATTTTTTGTTCTCAATAATTTTATCCTATTTGGGAACCAATTTATGTATTATTATAGATAACATTCAAATTCACCCTTCCATATTTTCAAGAGTATGTTTTTTTGTCCCATTTTATGAAGGGGTTTTTCATCAAAAGAATATCAAAATATCAAAACCTTGATTTCTGAGTACACGTTGAAATTGTAAGTATGAAATTTAATAATTAGGAATGAATATAATACAACATGATTTTAAACAAACACTATGTCAGATATTGTAAAAGATATGAAACACTAAGCCTTAATGAACCATGCACAATTTTTATTTTAATATGACAATTATATCATATCTATTAAATTTGAGTGTATGAATAGGATTAACTACTTTATAAAATTTATATAATTTTTATATTCAATATAAATGTAATGATAAATGATAAATAAATAATATATCTATTTTTAATAAAGTAATTTTATTATTTAAAGAAATATTGTCATTAAAAAATATGTTTTATTTATTTTTGAAAGAACATATTAAAATTAATTTCTAGAACATTTTCAAATTATTTTTGAGTAATGGTGTATTTCCCACCTTGGGTACCCCCCATCAGTGCCCAGAGATGGTTGGTTACATAACCTCATGTACAACCCCACATATTCCAGAGACTTATGACTAGTATCGATGGTCTAATATAAACCATGGTGAGACTATACCATCTCTATCAGATTTGAAAAAAATAGAAATAAATAAACAATAACCAAATTGTTATAAAAATTAATATAATAATTTAATTATCAATAAATACCAACATCGCATTATAATATAAATACATGGATAGGTAGACACAAATAAAATAATATATATTTAATTTCAATATGTGTCAAGTTTCAGTATGAAATATCAAGAATAAAGACACTAACAACCACCATGTGAGTCCTGAAATCATGCCTTCTTCCATCATCCATTCGACAACCCAACTCATCCATATAATAGTGTGATCTTTCGATTATCCATTCTTAAAAAAATATAGTCAATTTGGATATCGATAAGGCATCCTGAGTAAGATGTGAATGAAAATCCGTAGGCCACCACCAATAGTGCCTATACATTATCCAGTATATAACAGTGTATGCAGTTTTATAATAAATAAATAATAATAATTAAAGTATAAAATTTTCAAAATATATTAATCATTAATTAAGCACATAATTAACCATGTTGAATATGGAAACCAAACAATATATACCTACATCATCCTGTTATGGATTCTGAACCATATATCACAGGGAATCACAATTCATTATATCATGGGATTTAACTAATCATATATTTCCAATTTTAATACCATGGCTTGTAGAAAACCCAATCCAATGATAATGTGTTTAGACTATAACATAATTTCATGCAGCCTATAGATATTTGGATTATTCATCTATATCCAAAACCTCATTATTATGACATATGTGTGTTTGAAGTATTTTTCCTTGTCACACACTTGTTATCACATATAGGTAGTTGCAACATCAGTCTGTACCCCACACTCTTTATCACATATATCACAATATATCACATATCTCATAAATATAACATTTTTCAAGGTTATTAGATATTAACCATATTAGAAAACATTCTCATCATGGTAAACCATTCATTTTATCCCTAAAACGTGGTTCATTATTAAAATCACATGGAATAATAGGAAAATTCTCTTTTATCTATTTATCAAAATTTAGTCGTAACATCAGGTAACCCATCAAGATTAAGCCAAAAAACCCTTTAATTACAATTACCTATAAATCCCATAAACACATATTCCATAATCACTACATTAAAAAATTCAATAATCTCAATATTCCACCAACTCTATTAGTCCATTAATTAATTAATTAATTCAATTTAAATATTCAATTAACAAATGTGGAAATTGAAATTCCAAAATTATATACACAAAAATTTAATTCAAGACTATAGGAATTGATATTAAAACCACATAAATCATAAATTTTTATTGATGTATACTAATCTAGAAATCCCCAAATTGAAGACGAACATTCATGATCTCAATGACCTTAGAAATCTAGGACCAAAACCGATGATCAAGATAAAATATCGTAATATCCATGTGAAGTTAAATGTAAATAATTTCAATCAGAGAATAAATCAATCCTCATTATTTATAATGTGATTCGGAAGATAGAGGAATCCAAATAGGAATGAAATCATATACTATAAGAGAGGCGATCCATCGATTAGATCATAAATTCATTAATAATCAGGTTTGAGGATCCTTAGAAACATCCTAAGTGTTTCATAATTAGGAGGAATTGGTTTAGGGTAATACTAGGTCTATTTGAGGTTAATATCGGAAAGGTAGGATTTCTTTATAAATTTCTCGGTAATTAAAATCCACACAGATAGTTTCCTTGGAAGTGTTGCATGGTTTTCAAAACCATTCACTCTAAAAATGTTCCTCATCCTAGGGGTCCATGATTTCTACTAAGTGGACACATGGTTTGAAAACCCACGTTAATACTATTAATTTCCATTCTATTTCTGACTACATGGTTTTCTTTGGGTAGGTGCACTATTTGGGAAAACCATTCCCTATCAATGTATTATCACTTTTTCTTCCAAAATTCCAAAATTCCACTTCAAACAACCAGAAAAAAACAACCAAAGATATAAAAAAAATAAGTATATTATAATACATAAAAATTAGCATGAGGAATTTTCAAAAAGGTTTAGATCATAATATTTCCCTACTTATAACAACGCATCCTTAACCCATACTCCAAGGAAACTCTAAGATTATGTGGTAAAAATATGGGGCCAATAAGATCATATATCAACATATATCTCCCAATTTTCCCCAAAAACACATCATTGTTTCCAGAATACTTGAATTATCAGCATGATACTTCATTGTAACACTTTCTCACTTTGATCAATAACATGTATAAGATGAATCTCAAATGATACATCAGTCTAATGATCGTCATAATCAACATTGATCGCATTATAAAGGTTAGGGTGAAACTTCCAAAGATGTGACACATGAAAAAGATCGTTCATTGCACTATACCTCTATGCAAGAGAAACTTTTTATGCCACCAGATAAATTCTCTCCACAAACAGAAATGGTCCATCAAAACTGCGCACTACCATCCCTTGTCATTGATTCCTACAGTGACACTATGGCGACCCAAAACCTATTCCATTTATTTATGTATTATAATTTATTTATTATTTAACTACCAAAGATACCAAAGGATAATATTTATAGAGAGTCCAAATACATTGATCAATTCTAATTACAACCCTCAAAATAAATAAAGGATAATAAAACTATTCTGATAATTACTATGGGTAAACATGATAAATGGGACTTGACCACTCACCCATTTATATGCGTCCTTATTTTGTATGAAAAAGTGGTTTTAGAAAAAAGGTGAGTGACAAAAATATTAGTAAGGGGTTTGAAAACATTTGGAAACCAAGAAATGTTTTTACTTCAATAGAAAATGAAATCAATGAGACACAACATGAAAATTTGATATATATAAAATCATGAGTACTTTTAAAAATAATTATATTTATTTCTAAATAATATTAAACATATTTAACCATTTTAAAAATCCATTTCATTATTTTATGAAATAATAAAAAATTTCTTGATAACTCACAAACATTCATAAATAGTTCAGAAAGGCACCTTGGATCATAACATGAAGTCACAGTTCACACTTGAGACAACAAAAATTAATGTACATAGTCACATAATGGATTATGTTCACTCCCTAATCTGATAGTGTGCATGGGATACACCTCTCGTGCACCATACATGACATCACATTATATTTAAACATTACACAATTCACAGGAGTGCTATATAATTCTAGTCATACCCATCACATGATTGGAAAAAAGTACCTTAATGGTTTGATTTCACACCCCATTCCATTCATTCATTCACATAATATCCATGTTCGAAAATTTGGAATTAAAAACATGAGAACATTATTTTATGTCATAAGGACCACAATGATTTTGTAATGATCATGAGCTTTGATACCCATTTTCTGAAAATTAAAATTACATGGTTATAAATATTTCATGATTTTTTTAATGAAATGAAATGTCTAAATATACATTCATATACATATATACATATATATAAATTTTACATAAATATACATGTATATATATATAATTTTTTTAGATATATATTGTATTAAAACATTATTACATCTCTACACACATATGTATAGGTATGAATAATTATACATATATATATATACAAGAATTTGTTTACATACATATAGGAAATATATTTTTTTATAAATATTGATACATATATAAATACGTTTGTATATAAAAATATCAATTGATATCAGATTAAAATTCTATTTCTCCCTAAAATAATAAATATGTAGAGATATATATATATAAATGTTTAAAAATAATCATTCATGTGAAATGATATATTTATGAATATTTATATACATAT
This sequence comes from Viscum album, assembly GCA_963277665.1. Classification (NCBI taxonomy): domain Eukaryota; kingdom Viridiplantae; phylum Streptophyta; class Magnoliopsida; order Santalales; family Viscaceae; genus Viscum; species Viscum album. The sequence goes on from OY728162.1 coordinate 825,377,540, forward strand.
ATAATTTTTCAAATATAAAACACTTTTAACATAGGCATAATTTTGAAAATTTTGATAACTTCACTTGCACTAAAAGTTAACTAATAAAAAAAGTATTTTTTAAAGGAGAAAACCATGGGGGAACATGATTTTTTAAATGAAAATAGGAAATATATATGCATAGATTTGAATAATTATTTTTAGAACAATAATTTTGAAAATTGTATAGCATACCATGTATATTAATAGGAGACAAATTATGGTTTATTTTAAAAAATGAAAAAAAAATCTCATGAATTGATTTGGTTGAATTTTTTTATAAACTCAACCCCCCCTTAACATTATAAAAAAATTAAAATACCATTAGACAAAATTAATGGACTGAAACAAATTTTTTCATATAAAAATCATAAATTCAGAAATAGTTTTAAAATTTTAACCAAATTTCCCCTTGCAATCATAAATATATAATTCAAAACCAGTTTGATAGATATTAAATAAATATTTATTAAACACAAAAACAAATTGAGATAAAATATAAAATAAATAAACCTATTGAATAATTTGAGTATATATTAATTTCATAATGGAAAAAAATTATCCTTCAGAGCAATTTTTTTGATAGAAATCACCTTCGTATGAAAAATATTGAAAAGAAATAAATTAATGACAAATAAGTAGTTTTACTAAATAAATATAATCTTGAAATGGAAAAATATAAAACATAAAATATTTTTGATTTTAAAATAAACAAACAAAAAAATGTTTGATGGTATTGTAAAAATAATTTCCCTTATATGATTTACAGAAAATAAGAAAACCAATTTCTAATACCTTATAGCTTGCAATAACTAACCCTCTAGGACTTGATTCTCATAAAGAGGGTGTAGTACATTGGTATAATTATAAAAACGGGATAGGTACTTATATATCATGTTCATACATAATTTGAATTCAAAAAATATAAATTTCTATACTGGTATTGAAGTGGATTCCTATGTAAGCTGAGTAGAGGTTCAAAATTAAAATTACAAAAATAGACAAGTAGTATTTTATATATCCATATGAATTATTTCAAAAGTATTAGTCCAGACCGGTGGAAAATATATATGGGAGATTTAAATGTGTATAACAACAAAAAATAAAAATCAAAGTCAACAACTGAATAAAATAGGAAATTAATTTGAATCCATTCTTAAATATAGCATAATCATTGAAGAGACCCAAATAAATAAACAGTGAATTTTTCATCGCTGAATACTATTGAGGAATAATGGACACAGATGTCATCATATTCCAAAATTATTAATGAAAAATGGTCTACATAAATATTTGACATCTAAAAAATAAAACAAAAAACCAACCATGATTAGGTTTAAGTATATCAAACCTTCATCCAATATGATCTCACATGGAATAGAAATCCTAACTCGTAGTAAAACAAATTTTGACAGTGTTTGACCTTAGGAAGCCCTCATCAGTGGTCAAATAATGATCGGACTCCACGATGTCGTTTGGTCTTCCTAGGTGGATACCCCCCTCAGTGACTCAATCTCCATCATTCTTTGATAGATCCCTCTCTCTCAGATGTACTCAACGACTGAACCATTTTTCCTCTTACACAATTTCATTTCTCGATCAACGACTATCCCACATATGTTATCCCATTATCTCTCTTTTTTATCATTTTGACTAACTTTTTTTAACATATCAGACCACATTTTTTCTTCAATAACATATTAAAACTTTAATATTTTTTGTGTGTTTTAACAAATTTTTATATAATATTATAATATTAGTAATAATTGTTTTATATTTATCATATTAAATTAAACTCATAATTTCATATATATATATTTGTACTCATATTTTATTAAAAACATATAAAATTATAATAGTTAAAAAATATATTGCTGAAATTTATTTGAAAATTAATTATATTTCAACATGATTATTGAAATGATTATTGATAATAATTTCATAATTTCATATAAATATATTTGGACATGATTATTGATAAAAATTTCATAATTATATTTCCTTTCAAATAAACTTTTTATATTATCATACAAAACATATGTTTTTATAAAAAAATCAATTAAAAAAATATATTTTAAAATATTCTTTTAAACTAAAAAAGATTATTTTTTATAATTTAATATAAAATATTATAATAAATTATTTAAAACATTATTAAATATTATCAATAAAGTATAATTGATAAAAAAATTAATAAATTATGACTTATCATAAAGGTATTATTATTATTATTGAATAATAATATAAATATTCTCATGTTTTTTTATTTAGTTTAACATATTTAATCATAACATATGAAAAAAATTTATTAATATTTATCTAAAAAAACAAACCTATTTGTATCAGAAAATTCACAACATTACCACTTAAATTAATTTCATCCTTGAAATTCCATTACCATACCTATAGAAATATGAAATTTCACTATTCCTAATTAAAAAAATTGGGCCACCAGATTATTCCTTAAATTAAAATGATATAAAATTTATAGAACGTCTTTAAATGTTAAAAGGGTTTATCCGTTTCATTGCCTCTAATTTTTTCAAACACTCATCTCTGAAACCATATATGATGACCCAAGACTTGTTCCATTTTTTATAATTCATTTATTATTTGACAACCTGAGATCCCAATGGTATAGGGTTTTAGATAGTCCAGATACATCAGATAATTCAAATTACAAATTCAAATAAGTAAAGGACAATAAAACTATTCTTATGATTTACAATGGTTAAACACCATAAAGGGTCATTGTCCATACACTCGCTTCTACTTGTCCATATTAACTATGAATATAGGATTTTAGAAACATAAGGTGAGAAAAAAAAAGCTCAGTAAGGGGTTTCAAAACATATTGAAACATATCTAGATTCTTTCACTTGAACAAAACAATTATCACATGTGATGCATATTGAAAATTAAAAATTTATAAAATAATGTTTTGATATGAAAATAATAATATTTATTTTGAATAGGTTTCAAAATATGCAACCTTTAGAAAAATACATTTAATTCATTTATGAAATAATAAAAAAATTTCTTCATAACTCGTAAACATTCAAAAAAAGTTAATAAAAATACTTTGGATCATAACATGATGGACACAGTGCCATGATGGATTAGGTTCACTCCCTAATCCCTTATCATTTTTAGGATACACATCTCGTGCACCATATATGACATGTCATGAGATTTAAACATTACCCCATGAATTGGTGCGCTATATAATTATAGGAACACTCCACACATGATTGAAAAAAAGTCCCAAAATTGTTTGTGATCACTATACATTCCATTCCTTCATTGACATAAAACCAATGTGTGATTATTTGGAATTAAAAACATTACTACTTGTATTTTATATCAAAAGGACCATGATTTTTCTTATAAAATCACCATCTTCGATGTCCATTTCCTAAAAAGGGAAATTACATGGCTATCTTTGTTCCATGATAAATGTATTTTTTCATGAAATATAATTTGTATGTATCATTCATATACATATATTCTTATATAACTATTTTACAAAAAAAAGATACACATATAAAGATACATTTTTTGACAAATATATTAAAATAAATCATGATTACTTCTCGACACACATATGTATAAGTAATAATAATGATTCATATAATATATATATATATATATTTATACTTTAATTTATTTAAATACATATATGAAATAAAAATGTGTACATAAACAAATACATTTATAAATAAACGTATCGATTTATGTTAGATTAAAATACCTCTTCACCCTAAAATAATTGACATGTATATATATATGTATAGATGTTTTAGAAAAAATGATTCATTTCTAATGAAAATTTTATGTTTATATATATACATACGCTTATTTGAATAATAAATAATTATAAATTAAATATAATTTTTGAGAAATTCGATAACATCACTTACACATAAAGTATCATAATCCAGAAAATATATTTAAAAGGAGATAAATGTGGGAGAAAATGATTTTTAAAGTTCAAATCCATATATACATATATAAACATAAATTTTCAGTATTATTATTACAAAAATAATTTTGAAAACTAAATAACATGCCATGTATATATTTTGGAGGCCAATTAAGGTTATTTTAAAAAAAATCAAAAAAATATAATTAATCATTTTTAAGAAATTTATTATAAACCCAAAATGACCGACGTACTATTACAAATATACTATTGAAATACCATTATGCAATATCGATGGACTAAAAAAATTTCAATTGAAAATAATTATTCTAAAAATAGTTTTTAATATTTAACCAATTTTCCCATTTATATCATAAATATATTTTTTAAAATATTTATATAGATACCAATTAAATATTAAAAATCCACTAAAAACATGACTTATAATATAAAATGAATAACCCACTTGAATCATTTAAGAATATTTTATTTTCACAAAAAAAAATTAATGGTCTCTTTCATGTCAGTAGTTATGAAACAAATCACCTTCTTATACAGAATATTGAGATGAAATAAATGAATGAAAAATACGTACATACCTTATATAAATATAAAATTTACAAGACATAATTTTTAACTGAAAACATGTATTATTTTTAAACAAATAACAAATTTTTTTGGAGATATTCCAAAAATAAGTTCCCTTCTCAGTATTAATTTAATATTTTCCCTCACTATAAAAGATAATCATGTAAAATATAATTTATCTTCCCTCAACTATGTGTTGAAATTCACTTAGGATGTAAGGGATCTAGAGTATAATTATGTGTGTATAAATTATATATCAATTTTATTCATGAATATTCATTTAAATTAGTAATCAACTTGAGTCACTAATTTCAATATTATTTATTAGTTAGTATTTTGAAAAACAACTTATTATGAAATTAAATATAAACCAGATAATAAAATTAATATATTAATAATATTTTTGATTTATTGTGTAATTTAAATATTAATCTTAATTAAATTAGTATGATATTATTATTTGAACAATAGATTTATATTTCCATAGATAAAATCAATAAATTTTACCATAATAAACTGTTAAACTGAAAAGAAATATTGAAACCGGTTTATTAAACCAAATTAATGATTTATAAAGGTTGGTATCTCTTTCTAAAAAAGGGATTCAAATTGATCCTTTTATTCTCTATTTAATTTATTTTTTTAAAACAATTATAATATTTTTCAAATTTTTTATCCCTTCAAATTCATAAATTTCTACGTAACAATAAGGCTAGTGCCTTTATCTTGTGGGTTATATGTATCACTCATGTGGTCGACCTTGGACCTTCACTATTTTATGACTTTATAGAATTATAAAAATCATGAAAACTTAATTTTTAGTCATGATTACACACAATAATTTCAAATTAAAATTCGATGTCCAATGTTTTTCACACTATTTGCAGTGATCGAGGATAAAAATATATCTATAATATATTTTTTTATAAACCAATTATATTCATGAATTATTAATACTATTTTATTTTTATTTTATTTATGTGCATGTGTTTTTTTTTCATTTTAGGAAACATAATTCAAGGCCATGTTTCCGAAAACATGGTCAATGAGCATTGATTCATGAGAAATTTTTTATTATAACCCTATGAACAAGAGGTTCCTTTTTACATAACATTATTTACTATCCAAGAAAAAATTCACTCAAAAACACCCAATGTACCTTAATGAAAATTCTATAATGATATATAGTATAATGCTGATCCACTAATTCTTTAGGTGAGATCCACAATTGACTATTATTTATCTTCTATTGATGGGTTTTCGTCTAGTTTTGTTCATATTTTGATTTAGGTGAACAATTTAAAGATAAAACTAATAATAATAGTGATAAATACATGGTCTGATTTTGTTGTGTAAAAAATTATGTTCTAGTGGCATGAAAAAATTTGGAATGATTTCAATAAAACCCATCATTTCTCTACCCATCCTAAGTGAGGGATAAATGTAAAAAACTGGATCATAGTCTATATAATGGTTAGTACATAGATTTTGTTCTTGAACTAGTGCATAATGATTAACTGGAGGTGTAACCTAACAAACCATTACTTCTCTTGAAATTAAAATACAAAAAGAATGTCAGTCATTAAAAAATTACAAAAACAAGAATAATAACCCACCCTCATCTCAGAACACCATTCATAGAATGAAATCCTCTCTTTCATTTATAATAATAAACTATAATAAAATATCCCATTTATGGAAATAAATAATTAAACCATAACACTTTTCAAAAACATAAAAAGGGGAATGCTTCATAGTGACAATTAAAATTATTTAATAATTTTCCAACTAGGCCTTCTAATATAATTTTGGGAAACCAGGTTATAAAAAATTATTTGAAAACCAAACACAAAACTGACCTAAAATATCAACATAAAAAAACTCAACACAAATTCATTAAAGTACATTAATACCCTTAAAAACCAACTATTTATTTTTAAATATTAATTTAAAGAACTATAAAACATTTTAAAATATTAAATACATTAATAAAATCTATTCGGAAATTTAAAAAAAATTGTGTGAGTGGTAGTTGAAAAAGATAATTAAGTCATGTATTTTAAATGAATTTCCATTTAAAATTCCATTAAAAACATGTAAAATGTGGATTCCCTATTCAAAATATTCATAATCATATATTTTACATATAATTATGCATTTAAAATATGGGTTAAAACTCTGAAGTCATGGTTAAGAATTTTTAAATAGTAATGTAATAGAGAGAACCTACCTTTATCAAGATAACTCATATTACTTGATGAATTTCAACAGAAAATGTTTCATAGAGACACTCACAAGACCCAAGTACAAAAAGTGACCAATTAAAAAATCCTTCTTATTAAGGATTATCCAAAGAAGAACATAACAAGGGGTGGAGATAAAACATGATAAATTTTGCAATGTGGAGGTAATTAAATAGAAAGGTGTTCTTAATTTGAAGATACATACTCAAATCATGAATAAACCCCAAGGAATTTCCTTTATAATGAGTGGAACGTAGGGAAATAGGAGAAATGAAGGATCCATGGGTGGTTTGTCATGTGAATAAGTGAATTAGGTGTGAGTTTGAGGATAGAATTTAACTGGGCGTAGAATAGGGATTCCCAAAAATTAAAACATGGTGATACTACATGTTGAGGAAGTATGATTGACCAAACATTGCATGCCTCACTATATTACCATGAGTATGGTGCAATGTTAAACTAATGAGGTTCCAAAAATGTAATTAGATCTATAGAAATATGTATTCATGTCACATGGTTGCTGAAATACTAGAAATAATTGTCCGTAAAATAGTACAATATGAACTGCACACCCAAAAATATAAAAAGGCATTGGAAATTGGTCAGGATGGAGAGAGAAAAAATATATACTCAAAAATAAATAATTCCAATAAAATAATAGATGAAAACCGAGGTTTTAGTGTGACACACATGTATAAAAAAACACTTCCATTTTAGCAATAGAAAGGAAAGTGATTGATCACCAATCCAAAAATAACTCACATCTTAATTTTTCTCTCAAAGGCAATGAAACATGTTATTAATACACAAATATATACCATTCTCAAAAATATTATGAATTCAATGAAAATTTAATTTTCATAATTTTCATAATTCCATTGTATTAAATTGAGATAATTTCTTCATATCTTTTCTCTATTTATCAGTAGAAATGATAATTAAGATTCCCAAATTGTATAATAAATTAAAATAATTTCACTTGAGAACATTTAATCCTTTCACATCAAAAAATTTGAGACATTATAATATATCACAACACAACATAAAAAATAAAACTAGGTATTGTCTTAAATTTCACATCCTCACCATCTTGAACACAATAACTCATCTCTATGTCAAATCCAAAAAAATCATACAAAAAAATTCACTTTTGATTAAACTATATACTAATTGAAATTTATTAAGATTATCTGATGGATCAATATAAAATCTATTTCATAAAATAATCACATGAAACTGTCACTATCACTTGTAGTTCCCATTTTAATGGATTGTTTATTTAAGGAACAAGAGATCCCATATATCATAACTATAAAACCACTGATCAAGTGTTCATAGATAAATAAATAATTCACTTTATATTACCAAATTTAATGAAAATATTTTTTGAGAATATCACAATTCAATATAGAGATGATTAATTAAACAATAATTGTGTAATTTCAACTATTTTATCACTACTTCATTACATCATTGTAGAGAACTACACATTTAATGGATTATACCTCCATATTATAGTTGAAATATATTTAATCCTCTTGTATACGCAAATACATCACAAAACTAAAGGTATAACTCTATAAACAGAGTTTTTATCTATTTGATAATTATCTTCATCATCAACGGATAATAATCCTAGATCATAAGCTTATTCTAATCATATTATTGATTTACTCTTCCCGTAATATAATAATAATTTAATTACTAGTCACGATGTTATTATCAACCTCATATAAAATTCACTAATGTGAATTACCAATCACACCATTTCATCCAAGTCATCAAATAAAAATGTATGAATTATGATTCCAAATTAATTTTATTAATCATAATCCTCAATGAAATTAAACATTAATGTCTATAGTTTTCTATGATTTTATCACACCAAAAAAATGCATTAATAATGACACTATCACCCAACTTTAAAATGCATAATAAATTAGGCATTTATATGTTAAGAATACTACTACCACCAACTACTGTCGTTAATAATTGTTTATAGTGTTTTAGGAACCCATACCTTAATATCAAAAGTATAAGCTCTTGTATACATGTAACATACCATGATGAAATTATTCCAAGCCCCTGAATGAAAACTAATAAAACTAGATAGATACATCAATATCATATATAATAATGACTTTCAATTTTTTATTATTACATCCAAATGATCATTAAATATATATATATAATAAACATGATAATAATTATTCAATTTCCTTTCTATATACACTATAAAGTCTTGAATATACCATGTATTAAATTTATATTTAAATAAATAACAATATTCTTATATAACAAAATACCTCATCCCAAATAGTAAGAATCACAACAAACCTCATATAGTGTCGTCGTAACTGGAATACTATGAATAATTTTACTACTTACATCTCCATTAGATAGTTTCACCTATCTATTAACCACTAGGAAATCTCATCAAAAATGAATTCATGATAATTTTTTTACGATAAAATCATCCACTTATTTATTATATGATTTAGTTTGAAAATATATGTCAAAAGTAAATTTATTTTATGTCTTATCAGCATAACATATCCAAGTCATATAATATATCATGCGTATGGAATGGTTATAGGTGAGGTTACTAAAACTATTGACCAAAAATATACATTATATCATAATCAACCACATATAAAACTCTAATTGATTAAAATTTATTTATAAAAACACTAAACTAAAAGTAGAAGTATTTGATGTTTGGAATAACATATAGTCATGATTTCTAAAATATTACTCAAGTCATAATAAAAAGATAAGAAAAATATATAAAAATAAACATATCTATTTACATGTATGTAATAAATTTGTAATCAATATAAAATTTGGAGATACGGGAATAGTTCAATATCTATGTTCGAATTTTTTTGAAATAGATATATTTTGAAAATATGATTGGGCATAATAATTCTCATATTCATCAATGGATCACATATGAATAAATTATGTATGATAAACATATAATGTAGATTACCACATTCATTCATGTAATCCCAAAATAATCAACTCAGTTTCAAATTATTATAGATTTAAGGAACCAAATGATGAACAACATAAATCATTGACTCACGCACCATAAAATCCTATTTTATTATCCTTAAACTATTTTTTTCATAAAAATTAAGTGTTTTATGATACCAATACAATAATAATAACAATACAAACATTATCTAATAGGAGAAAGTAAACTGATGTCAATTTTATTTTATTCTCTCTATATATAGTTTGAGATAATTAATGGGAGGACTCAAATTAATGGAAATTATATAAATAAAAATTAATTGGTATTAAATTAATTTATGTAAAGGGGATGATGTTTTCTTTTGTTGGATTAGTATATATTGAGAATAATAATCATTAAGCCTAACACAAAAATTCATTTCTGACATTATTAACATATCGTAAATTTCATATATATTTCACTAGAAACTTATAACAATTTAACAAATAAATTGAATAAATATTTACCACTATCATTGCTTGTTCCTCTCAAATATACATAATAAAACTTCAATAATTGATTTTTATTTTGAAAAAAATATTCCTAGATCCACTCATTTAATACCGAATAACATATGACTACAATGATAAATATATTCAATTATAATTTTTCTAAACATTAATAACATATAATTAATTTAATTTATTTATTTACATATGATCATTAAACTTCTCTATCAACCAATACATAGACATGAGACCCACATCATCCTAAACTAAAATTCACTAGAATTACTAAAACATATTGATACACTTTGCCTATGAAACTCATGTACCTTATATAGATATAGTCTATTTTTTAACATATACTAAGAGGTGTTTCTAAAAAACAATGGCCCATAAAGGGATAGATATTATTTTCATATCTATAAAAACATACTATTAACTCTTACTTTCTATTATAATGACTTCATCTTACAATATCTCATAAATATAGATGGATGATTTGTTTCACTATCTTATATTTTTTTATTTATCATTATTTGACCATTACTGATTCACGTTCCTTCATCAATTATGGCCAGGATTTTATTCAAGGCACTAACTTCTTAATCAATGTCCTAGAGATATCATATTACTATACAAAGATATGATTAATCTCATCTTGACCATTCAATAAATTTCATAATTTTAATAACACACTAAAATAAAATACCTACCCACATTCATAAAATGTAATTGTTGTCATGATATATCAAATTATATAATAAAAGATATATAATGTAAATTATCACACATTAAGAGATAAATATGCATGCTTGTATATTTGACTTTCATGCAACACCAAGAATATGTGGTGTTCCACTTGGATGGATTGTCCAAGTGATCTATAATACTCATGATTGAAAACATTGAACTTCATGAGTATAATACTCAAGGATAACACTACTATAAAAACATCCTACGTGGTGGTTTATTAGTAGAAGTTTCAAAAAACCACAACTAATTAAACAACTGAGGCTCTTACCATTTCATTAAAATATGTTAGTGGTAGTTATCTACAATACCCATGTAATGAAATATTATTGTCAATTATTTTAAAACCCAAAACTAATAATTTTATATCAATATTTATTTAAAAAAACTATTTAAACCAATTTAATTTAGTCACAACACCTCTCCTTCTCTTTTTTCTATCACATGAATCCCTATGATCCTCCATCCCTAGGAAAAACATCACCACCACGTCATCCCCATTTCTCCTCCTTCAATCCCATGAACCTCCCATCCCCTTTTCCATCATTATATAAACCCCACTTATATTTCTCAATATCCACATCCCATTATTTTCCATAAAATATAATTATTCGATGTTGTTTATCCTTCTATATAAAATGTCACATGAACCGATTACCCTTATTTGTAAATTTATTTTGTGTACAATGTATGTTTCTATAAGAACTACTCTAATATTTTCATTATTATAATTATATTTCAATTAACTCCATGGGATTTATAAGGGTATTTTAATGCCTGGCCATGATTGGTATTAAAATTTTAATGTGAATGAATAATTTTCAACATATGTAAAATTATTTTTCCATTTGACATATATGGGGATATTGTAGATGATGCTAGTAGATTGTACCCTTAAATATAGGAGAACATATATTGTTACATGATGTCCATTTCCACCATATATCATGAACTAAGTAACATTATAATCACTTAGAACAAATATAAGTTTTTACAAACTATTAAATGTAATTAAAAATAAATATTTATAGTGAATTTTATTTTATATTTCATTCAAATGTAGTCTAATTATTTATCATATCTATTTCAGGGTGGGATAACAAGAACTACTCCTAAGATATAAACCCTGATATGGGTGGTATGAAAACTTGTATATTTATATTAATATGTTTAAATTATTATTTTGATTATTTTTATATATTTATTTTTTATACATAATATGTAATGAAAGCTAATTTATATTTCAAATTATATTTAACATATAAATTAGAATTTTTGAGGGATATTAGTTGACGGGAACATGAGTTGTGTATACCATATGGGAATGGCCAACCGAAATTTTAGGGATAATGTGGATATTGGATCCCATTATTAATGGGTTGTATATTTTCTTGAAAAAATTATATAATATTACTTTTTCTTATTTCACTAATAAAAATATGTTTATATATTTAAAAAAATTTCTTATATAATGACTATAATTATTAAATATTTTTTGTTTTAATGAATAATTGAAAGTAAAAAAAACTAAATATGTTACAGATATATCCGCACATTTAATAGATGATTATAGACTATATTGATCTCCCATATTCCCAGTTATATTTTTATAGTGTTTAAAAATGGATTAAACCACAATGAAATAAAAAAATGTTGCTATTTTTTTAGAATTTGTTGTAACCACAAATACCAACTGCTAAACAATCACCAATTTATAGTATACACTACTAGACCATCAGGGATTACTTTAATTGTGGTTATAAGGGAGACTAATGAATTAATGTATAATTAATTTAAATAACCACATGGAAATATTTCCACATTAGTTATTACGACCATTAAATATTATAAAAATACAACAATTTAAATTTCCACATTCATTATATAAATAATTTATAGATTCATAAATGTTCTCCCAGAACAATATTTGTAACAAAAATTAATTCAAATTTGACTAAGTACACCATGGTGGTTTGAGAAAATCAAGAGAACTAATTTTTTGTGTTTTAAACTGCTTCTAGAATCCATTTTTCATATAGGGTTATGATCTACAAACAATTATAAGTCATATATCATCATTTTTTGATCATATTTTTGAATCTAGATAATAAATCATTTGTTTAATATTACACTAATGTTTCCATGGGCCTATCATTGTAGATAAGTTTTTCTATAAATATTTTACACAACATGTAATATATGTTCATTACCATATTTATTACATAAAAATTTGTGTTATTTTAATGTTATATATAATTTATGAATATATCATAATACAAGCATTACATAGTAATAAAACGTTTCTTTTTTGTTGGATAAAGGAAAAGAAGATAATAAAACCCCAAATCCCACTAGATCCAAAAATAAACTATTCACAATGTATAAACACTCCCATGAAAAATATTATTTCTATTAAGATATATTGTTAGTAATTCGGTATACCATGTTTTAATAGGTATAGTTTACTAACGGCAAATTCACGTTCATATGTACAATAATATAAGAGATCATATCTCAAAATCATGTTACTCTTAACCATAATCATAACATGGTGTTCTTGTCTAGTATCACTACTATAATATTATTATAATAAAAATGATGAAAAATATACTTTTTTGGTATAATTCCAGGATATAGAATAATGATTCAAATTTACACTACTTCTTTAACTGAATTAGAAAATGAAATATACACTTATTCAATAAAAATAGTGACCACTATTTATATTGATATTATCTTTATAATTAACTTCTCTTAAATATAATAATACATCATATTGATCAATTTGGAGGGTAGTTATTATACCCCATTTATAACATGATTTTATTATTCTATATGTACCACAAACATGTCCCTTGTATATCTTATGTACTATTAGATATTTATAATTACTGATCAATGGAATTCTCATTGATTTTTTTGATATTTTTTACCATGATATAAAAATCGGAAATATAATATATACTATATAATATGGAATATCTTATAATTATATCACTAAAGGATATTTTTGTGATTTATCTTCATAATCCCCTCATATTTCATCTAACACGTCACTAGGGAATGCCTTATGACATGTGAAGTTTTAAAAAATATCCCCAAATTGCTTCAAATTTTATTTTTTAATACCTTTTAAATTTATGAATGTGTTATTACTCCAATTAACCCATAAATCAATCTCAGAAAATCATCTTCCCTAAACATGGGTTGTCAAATTAAGTAATTCTTGAAGAAATATTTTCAACCAATCCTTAATGAATAACAAGTCTAATCTTTTTTCCATATGTTATAAATATATATCATATGGAAAACTATTATGCACCCACTGAACTCTTTTATACACATGAAAAAATTATAATTTCATGATTAATTTTTTTCCTTCCATACTCTAATGGATTTTTCTGTCTTTTTTATTATATTTATTATTTTTAGGTCAGAAACCCTTATAGCTGAATATTATAATATATTTTAAATGTTTCTATTTAGAAATATTCTTTTCACATTAAACCATAAAATATATTAATTTAATGAACCAACCCATGTAGACCTGACATGTCTCCCAAGACGGCCCACCACAAGGCCTAATGCACTTTCCAGATCACCATTGGATTGAAAAACACACTTAGTTATCAAAACATACAAAAATTGGAATTATTTCACTCTAAAAAAACAAAACATGTTTCGTAAATAACAATAAAAAGGTAAAATCCAGAGTGTTTTAAGAAAGAATCAATATTAAACCATGAGATAGAACCTAAAAATCCAAAAGGATAATCCAAAAAATGTCATAAATCAAAGAACAAAACTAAGTCTCTTTGTGACCATCCTCCACAACTATTTGAAACCACCATAGAGTAAAATTGTATAATATATGTTATAAGAATACATGATAACCAACCCTTTATCTAGATCATATATTACTATATATTCATAAAACCAATGTAATATATTGGGTGTGAGGGATACACATAGTAGGATACCACCATAAATCTATACAAATACTATCAAAATAAAACCATTTGTTCTATATTCAATAAAAAACATGATTTATAAAGAATTTTATTTGAAAATATTTATCTTAAAACAACCTATGGTTTTCCTTTAAAACAATCCATATTCAATTTGATAAGAATATGAAAATAAATATGAATGATAACATAGATCAAATTGACCAAGATCCACTATATCTAAAAAGGGAAAAATATAAGCATTTAGAGAATAAACCATAACTATCATGAATAAATCCATGAATAATTGGGCTCTAGCCTATGATAATACGTAACTAAGACACACAAGTAATAGTAAGATGGCATAATATGAATCATAGTGATACTAATTTCTTCCTCAATATATCAGTACTATAACCATTACACCTAGTGGTGACACACTTACTATGGTTTTCATATGTCCATACCCTAATGCACACGACATTCCCATGTTCCATGTTTTCTCACAATGTTCAATTAAATAATAGGTATAATTTTATAAAAAACTTATACAAGGGATAAATTACCACTACCATTCGTGAATAGCCATTTTAGGGTCAATACCATATTCGAGGGACTTCATAAAACACATGAAGGGTGTAAAAATAATTTTACTAAAAACACATTTAAAACATCTTCCATGCTAAAAATATATATAACTGTGTAAATTAGATCTGATCGATATCAAATCGCACATTTCCATAATCCAAACAAAGGGATAACATAATAATTATAATCTATGCAATAAGAAATAAAAATTATCTAGAGAAACATATCTCACCAATGGATGAAAAATATTCACCATCAAAATAATTGATTGGAAATTAATATATCTTGTCCTCACAGTTATAGATCTATAAGACAAATAATAAATTCATAACCCAACACCTTAGAACTTATTGTCATGCCACCTGAGGGTTCTTATGAGTTATGGAGAAAGTGGAGTGATGGTAAATCTAGAGAAAAGTCGTGGAATAAAATTGATATTCTCTCATACATTGAAGAGATACACCTAAATATATTTAGAATCATCAAGATAAAAGGGGATAACATTATTGAGTTTCAAGGCAATTATGAGTCAATGTAATTTTAGAATATATTTAACTTTGGTTTAAAAAACGGAGGGTGTCTGTGTATTTATCTTATTTTATAAAACCCATACAAGTCACACAATTTGGTATCACAGTTAGACAATCCATGAACTATACATGTGGTCACCACTATCCCTTAAAAACTAAAGTGTATGGTTACATAGGAATAATCAGATAGTTATAAAAATTGTGTGAAAGTTGTGCAGTTGCATATATATCCAAACTAATACTCTCAAATGGTTTTCCTATAATTTTCTATGAGTAAAAATAACATTTCTAAATACATTAAAAATTTCATTGGATACAACAAATACATATTTATTGATTATCTCATAGTCACTAAAAATTGTTCACAAGCCATATTCCAAGGATTTTTCTCTCCAAAGTTGAAAATATTTATCCCAAACTTCTTAACACATTTGGAACCATGATACTGAAAAAAGAGTCCAAAAACATAACATACATGTTGCCCTAGGAGTGTCAAAATTCTCCCTACCATAGCAATTTCTTTCCCTAGAATTATCTTATGATTTTGAACTCAAAATGGAAAAATTATATTTTTTCATCATCAACACAAAATGTTCCCAAACCATGTATCTATCCCATCCACAGTTCAATATTACATGGATCAGGTGAAATATTTTTCCATAGAAAACCTTATTTAGATGATCCATAATCTAAATTTGGATCTCATCCACTAAGGTATTGGTATTAAGATCAAAATATTCCCTTTCTACCAATTATAAAGGGTCCAATTCATATCTCATTAGTTGGAAAACTTGAAACACATATCATATTGATTTAATGTGAGATTTAATTTACAACTAATATCAAAACATTAAAAATTGTAAATCAATTTTGAAAGTTCCAAAAAACCTTGTTACCATCATTCCATATCATCTAAAAATAATATTTCCAAAATGGGCTGAATCCTTGAAAAAAACCCAATCACATATTGAAAACTCAACAGGGAAATAACAATAGTAAACATATGATTTCTGTTGACTCTATTCTATCATTAACATATTTCATATAAACTCCAAAATCATCATAATCTATTGAATAATATTTTTTCAAACCAAAGAATATTTTCCAAATTCATCAGAACATAAATTTTATTTTGAAATATACACATAATATTAATCAAAGGGTAATATTTAAATCAAATAATAATAAATGATTTATAAAGAAACTCAACTAAGTACCAATTCATAGCCCATGAACAATCAATATAATGAATTCTTGCCAAAAGAATATCCTAAAAAAATCCGAATAGATTACATAGTTTTTCCATCACTCTGAGCATGATATATTATAGTTCACATCAATTGGATACCTATCACCTCTTATAAACCATAATAAAACCATGATTTAAATCACATATATCTATTATAAATATTAACAATAGGTACTTCAACAAGCATCATGAGCCTTCAGATATGTGTATTCCCATGCTCTTTTACCTCTATTGTCTCCATAATGTAAAGGAAAATATATAATTTTTTAAGAAATAAATGATCACACAAATAATATTTTCCAAATATTATTACATGTCAATCACTCAATGAGGTCATACCTCATCCCACATACATACTATAATTGGTAATGGAAACAACAAAATTTAAGGTATTTGGTGATCTAACATAATATTCATTGGATAAAGAATAATGATATAAAATCAATAATCGACTCCCGCATCCCCCATAACTAATATCATAATCTCATATCATGATTCATCTTGGTAGCCTGATGGTGTATGGAACAATTGGACTAATTTCCACTATCCATTAATTTCTAAATCAATTTTATTAGAATGAAAAATCTAATTCAGAAATGAAAACAACATAAGGAGAGTGAGTCTGATCCCCCAAGATCACATTACCATATATTATTTATCTAAAATTATGAAAATAAGTGTATATTACTTGTCTATCAGGAATAAAATTTTCAAATAAAGAATTATCTTTCACACAAGATAATCACTCCTACCCATCAACTTTGTCCTGGTAAAACCACATCTCAGTTAATAAAATCATCAAAGATCTTTCTTCCCAAGATTTCATCAGGTCCTATTTTGATAAATTCATTCTTAATGAATAATTGACCACATTATATATTCAATGTGTGTATGAAATAGCAAAATACAAATTGTGAAGATACCCAACCAAACATCTCTATAATAGGTTCTTATGCCTCTAGGAAGAAATATACATCAGGCACTTATAATACATGAATATAGTAAAAATATCTATTTAGATATAGTGGTTACATGTATTTATAGAATGAGTCATGGTTAGAAATTCAAGATCATTGTTTGGATAATTATTATCAAGAGGTATTAATTAGTAATTTCCATATGTCACTGCCTTTTTACCCTACATCTGAACACATCCTAATCAAGTAGCTGAGGAATCAAAAAATATGTGTTAAAAAAAACCCGTTTCCAAAAGAATAAGTACTGTATATAATGTCAAACTCACATTAATTTATTCAAATGATAATTGAGGATTTTCATTCTATTAAAAGTAAATAACCTCATAATTCAAATATAACTTATGAGATAGAATCTTGGATAAATTTGGAATGAAATTTCTATAATAACCATAAAAACTAAGAAGATCAAAATCTAAACAAATCATGGTTGATCCATGGAAATCATTTCATGAACCTATTTACGATTCTATGAGATACATCTCTCATATATAACATTGCCCAAAAACCTCACCTTCCAGATCCAAAATTGGAATTTAGTTATCTTTCAATACATATATTTGTTAATTCATACTACTTAGAACAATATAAATATTATATTTGTGTTATTATTTAGTCTCTAAAATCACGAAAATATCATATACAATAACAACCATGAAGGGGTCCAATAAGAAATAAATTATATAATTCCTCAATGATGTAAAAACCACATGAGTGTTAACAAGACCAAATGGAATATTCTAATACACATAATTTCCATTAATTTTCAAGAATGTGGTCTTTAGAATATCCTCCTCTATGAATCTTTACTTATGGTAACCCTATCACAAATTAATAGTAGAAAATGATTAGGATCCCCAAATATTATCAAACAAATCCACAATCCTAGGAAAACCATACCATTTCTCAATAGTCATTTTATTAAACATTTTTAAGTCAGCACAAAAATGAAGGCTTCCATATAATTATTTATGAATAGAATGAAAGAAGTACAAGGTCACATAAAAATAAAAGTAAATATTTTGGACTCAAGATCATAATTTTGAACATTAATTTAATTTCACTCAGTGGATGTCATATTATAAAATGATAAAGAGATGAATATCATCCCCATAAGCATGTCAGTAGTAAAATCGACTTGTCTTTGGGAATTGACCTAGAAAATATAACTTGGAATGTATTTATGTTAACCATTCTTAACTGAAGGAAGTATAAAATCTTACTAATGATAAATGAACTCAAAAAACCTCCCTAAAAATTGACATTAATTAATTCTAACCTCAGAAAAAATATTCCCTACTCACCTAGATATATGATCCCACTCACCTTGAACGACACAAGTGTCCCCATTTTAAGATAGATACTAATGATGAAAATGATAACAATCAACGTAAGACTTAAAATAAACCATCTAATCCATTTCAATGATATTTTAAAACGTATTAAGATCAAGAACTCGGAAATTCCAAATTATATCATTGTCGGTGATCATACCCTTTAACATGTAATATTTAAAATCCTAATCATTAAACCTTCATAATGGAGAAAAATGATCCATACAAAATGAAATAATCTCCTATCAGAATTCCAGCACATTAAATAATATTGATGATATAAAATAATGGGATGCTCTAGTATCAAATAGATCCAAGACTATATGGGAAGTAATAGATATTTTACATATCATAGTAGTCAGAACAACATTAGATTCCCATGGTGTATACTCTGCTGTATAATGGAATCAAATCTGACCCCTATATAAGATCTATTTATTTTCTAATTATCCCCCCTTAACATTATAATGATATACACCACCTTTTCATAGACACAAACTGATTATCCTATCTTTTTGAAAGATTTATCTAACTCTACATCTATATGAATCTCTTATAAAAACATTTAAGTAGACTATTTTGACCATAACGATGGAAGATATTGGGTGTTACTTTACAATTATGCAACGTAATGGCTATGTAATACACAATAGAAGAAAACTAACTAGTATTTTACAGAAGAATCCTCTTTAATAGATCCTAATGAAAAAATAGAACCATTATTATTCTTTCCTTTTAGGATAAGTGGCATTCCCTAACTACCGCCTATAATATCAGATGATCCACTAAGAAATATTTTCCCAACTAAGTCTGCATCAGTTGTAACCACATTATAAACAACATTAGTAAAGGTCATCAAGCACATGATCATAATAATAATTCAAATATATAGCATCAGACACTTCTGAAACCAACTATCTTTGAGGTAGCCATTAGTTATATGTTTTGGAGATAGATGAAATAACTGGTGAAATGAATATTATACACCATCAATAAATTGTCACCTTGATCCAAGGTGAAAAAATCCTATAACTTTTACACCTGTAAAGTCATAGGATATAACTTATTTTTGAAATACATCTTGAATGTTGTCTATGTGAGTTCCTTGTGTAAATTATAAAGAATGATGGAATCCATCCATTTAATTCTAGGAACATCAATCATATTAGTGGAAATTCCCAACATATAGTACTCTAGATCCCCTAAACAGTGGAAAATATGTTCTATTATCTTAATATATTCCTCAGATTCTTTTTTTACATTGTAACTGAAGAATATTGAAAAATTATTTTTGGTAAACTCCAAAGTTTTATTCACCATCCATTTACACTACATAAAATCATATTGACCTTTTCATGGAATATCCTAGAATACTATTTCCACTAAAGAATGGTTGGATTAAGGGGTTCTATATGGGACTTTTCTAATAGGTCCTTACCATAGAATGAAAGATAATATTATGGATAAATTATATATTAAACACAAAAGGTAACACTTTATTAGAAGTTGAATACATATTCAAATTAAAATATAAAATAAATAATAAATATTAAATCCCTTAAACAATAATGATTAAAGAAAATAGTAGAAACTAATAGATAAAAATGATAAGGTTAATTTAAATAAAACCAAAATAAAGCATAGAATATTGATTAGATAATACTTGACCACTCATGGTATCTTAATGTTAGATATGAAATTGAGTTGACCATGACCCCTTACACACATACCACCTGAGTTTATATGTTCGTAACTCTGGTATATAATAAAAAACCAAAGAAACCTCCAATTTTTGATCTTTTGTATCAAACCACCCTAGGTCAACCTTACATTTCACCTAAGCAATCCTAAAACACTCCATGAGTGTTTTTGATCACTATGGACTAGTGAAAATAACCTATGTATCAACACATACAATCATTGAAATGGTTTGAACATGAAATAAAAATTTATCATGTATTATAAACAATACGATAATGATATAGAACCATAGTATATAAATGAATAATAGGTACTAAACCATTATATAGAACAAAAAATATAAGGATAAACACAAAAACATCTTATGTACAAGACCAAAACCAAAAATCCACGTCACCATCACTCTCAACTATACAAAATCCCCTTAAAGAGACATAAACCAAGAGAATTGAGTTTGATACATGACAACCTTACCTTTAGTTGGATACTTTAAATCCATGTATGCATATTAATAATGTAATATAAATGTTGTGAGGTATATTCTAAATAGTATACCACCTTGAATGCATACGATATGTAACAATTAGTTTTTTTTATAAAAAAATTCTAGATAATTTCATTTGAAATCAAATTTAATAAAAAATAAATTTATTTTCGTTTAAAACATTTAATATTAAATTACATAATATTATGGAAATAATTATGATTTAATGAATATAAGGATGTAATAATGAGTTTCCATACCTCAAAATGTAAACATTTGACAAATTAAAGCATCAAACATCGCTATTATGAATAAAACCAAGCAAAAATGGGATTTACCATATGTGAATACATATATAGGACACACAAGAAACACTAATCCCATATAATTTGAATTTTAATGATATCACAACCTACTAAAATATATCAGTATCACACTCATAACCCTAAGTGGTTCCACAATCACTGAGGATTTCATATGTCAATAACATGATGTACATAAGGTTCCCATGTGATATGTTTTAATAAGACATTCAATTAAATCGTTCCCTTGATTTAATAATATATGTCAATATGAAAATAATTACAACTCCCAAGATGGGAAACCAATTTTATACTCAAAATCATCAATGAGATATTTTACAATAAACATGACGTGTATAAAACTATTTTTATTGAAAAACAAATTTTAATGAATTTTCCATGAAAAATATTTAGTTTCATAAATCAACCCTAATAGATATCAAATAAACCATTTCCATTAGTATAACTAAATTAAAACAAAATATTTTTAAAATTTTCCCAAAAAATAATTATTATATAGTGAAACCTACAACACCAATAGAGGAAAACTAGTTTCTTTTGAAAATAATAATTGTAATTGGAAACATATAGTCCTAAAAATTCTAAATCTTTAAGAAAAATACTCAAATACACACATCAAAACTTATATTTTCCCATCACAACCCATTTGGGTTCTAATAAATCTAGGGGATGAGAGTTTGAGAGTAAATCAAGAGAACAAATTATGGATGATGATTATATTTACATATACCTTAATAGATACACTGAAATCGATAGTAAATTACAATGAGACCCAAGGGAGAACCTCTTACAGTGTTACAGAATGTTTGCATTATACTAATGGGATATTAGGATGAAATTTTGGTCAAAACGACTGTTGTTATTGGGGTAATTTTCCATTTTTAAGAAACACATATATATCAAATTGTTTGTTATTCATGGTTAGAAATATAATGTGTTAACCATTTGGTCACTATTATAACTTGGAAACTGAATTTTATTGTTACCTTAAATTATCCATGTGGTTTGAAAAGTCATGAGAAATCCACGTTCCCTCCTCTATACTAAATCCTAAACAATCACATGGTTTTCAATGAAATATTCTCATTTCGACAAACCATTCTCAAACTGTGAAAAAATTCACTGGAACCAAATAATCCTTATCACATAGTTACTTCCCAGTTACTATTAAATAATTACAAATCATGCACTTATATTGTTTCTTCTTTAATCCAAAATATAAACCCGTAACTCTTGAAAAACTGTAGAACCAAAATTTAGATAAAATAAGGCCAATGTATAGTATACCTATGTTGTGAGGTGTGTAAAAAATTATCATGGTACACTTATATAATGATAATAATTTAAATAAATTATAATATATCTATGGATGAAAATGTTTCATTAAATCCAAAATCATAACTTTTCTTAAAACATTTATCGAAAAATATTTATTTATAGGTATTTCTTTACCATTAATGTTGAGAACATTCTTGAAAACCCATTTGGATCTTGTGGGATTCACAATAGTAACAATTAACACTAATATAATAACTTTATTTTCATAAAAGGAATTCGTTCATGAATTCATTGCTATTTTTCATTTACAATATTATTTTCTATTGACTTCTTCCTTAAAAGATAAGTATTTATTATCTCCAATAAATACAATATCAATTATCATAGTGATTATAAACCATTAATCATTGGTTCTAACATTATAATAAACATTTTTATCAGGAACATTATTTTCCCTGAACTACAATGGAACTTATTATAATTTAAAAATTTAATGCTTCCTAAGTCTTTACTTTATCATAATAATTATTTCTACAAATATAAAAATTATATATTTTACCATTCTCATAAAAAAAGTCTATCATTTGAATGTTTATTTTCCATCTTAGGGAATTATAGAATATAATTATTAACATTTTGATAATTCACGATAACAAACTTTTTATTCATGATGAATGATTATTATAGAATTATCTGTGACAAATGATTCACATCGTAACACAAAAACATATTACATGATGTATTTATATAATATTATAAATTCTATGAGATGTAATCAATCATTTAATCTATAATATGGATTGGTTTTAATTCTATTATTTTTAAATAATATCATATATGGATAATAAAATTATTTCATGACTCATAATCAATATCACTATGAAAATAATGGTGAAATGTTTCCTTCATATAACACTAAAAATCATATTTGTATAATAAAATGTGAGTTTTGGTAAAATATATAGTATATACTTATTTTTTGATGAATTCATGGATAAGATACTATCAAACTGACATTTATTGAATCCTTATGTATCATCTTATGAGGATGAATATTTATCTAACATCTATAATACATAAATATTTTAATGTAATATCATGTATGAATTATAAATTAGATATTTCGATTTATACTATTTAAATCATCAAAATGTCATGAACGATGAAAATTTTCCCCTATCTTCGACTAGAAATAGTTTAGTTCTATATTTGTGATCTATTTCTAGAATATTTTTGGCTCTATAATCATTAATAATTAAAGGAGGCTTATCAATTTTACCTAACAATAAATCATGTAAAATACCGAATAGTTTTATCATATAAACAGAAAAACTATTATTTGTGTATCTTTGATGATAACATAATGATTTTAGCATTGAATGCATCATTTAAGTGCATATAATAGGAATAATGTTCACACACACTAGCTTCATAAAGAAGATCCTTAGATAGCGGGGAACCCAACACAATATATTTACTATCATATGGTCGTACTATGTTCATGTTTTTAATGCCTCTCATGGAATTTTTTTGAAGATATGCACATTTTCACAAACTTATTTTAGTGATTTCCAAATATCACATTACACTATATACAAAAAATAAAACTTAGATTATAAGTATATTTATTTTAATGAACCAACTTATGTTTACCTTACTACTAAAGCTGACATATTCACGATCTATCATTAGTATTTAAATGATTTAATACACACTCTTTTTATGTAAAATCACAATATTTTTTATTTCATGGTATTGTTTTTCAATTATTTTGATAATGGATAAATTCACTGTTTCTATGTGTTTTTTCATTTATGAAATTATTTGAAAAATCCATAACATTAGGGTTGATGTAGAAAAATCATTGTTATATCCTATTATTTAACTCAAGATGAGATAATTTTGGTTATGTTTTGTCCATAAGACAATCCTTCTCATACGGAAATTTATCATTTTGGATACATTTCTCTACATTGTATGATAATATTTCATATGTTGTGATACTTTTCTATATCATACCGTGAAGGATATTTCATTATTATGTATAGATAAATTTACCACTCAAAGGATAATTTACCCTATGTATGATAATTTACATTGTTACAATCTGATTTTGGATGATAATTCAGATCTCCTTGGACTTTTGAGACCCACATTAGGGAATTTTTTAGAAGAACAGTGATATTTACTTTTTTCTAAATTATAAACCCTAGGATATTTTTCACTAACAGTACATCTCTTAGTGGCTTAATGGAGAATTATATACTTCTTTTGTATTGTAGATATCTTATGGGATATTTTAATTTACAAAAAACCTATGATGCCCTTTGAAATTTTTAGATCATGCAAGATATTTCTATGTCATATATGAACTACTTCATAATGAAATGATGTTTTTATTTAAATGAATTAAAATTTCATATGATATGGAAAGTATATTATGTATATTAAGTCTTACAATTGAATACACTATGATGTTTAATGATTGAACTCAAAATGGCCATTGTGTTATGGTAATGAGAGATAAGGTTTGACACATGGATCATTCACTGTATAAGGGTATGAAGAATAGATGATGCCACCATTTAATCTTCACACATCACAATTTATTCAAAAAAAAACATGGATTAATTCAAATAATATATTATGTTTTTAAGATCATTGAATGATTAATATGGGAAATAAAACCATGGTGTTCATGGAATTAATCTTTCACCCATGTTATTAATGAAATTTATACTACTACCACCTTGAAGAAATCATAATTCATTTATTATACTATCATGGTGGTTAAATATGATTGAGGGAATATTGAAATCATTTAAAATATTTTTTCCATTATTTTTTTTAGAACTATAAAGGGAAAATTTAGATAGAAAAAATTATATCATAATTTTTTAGGTGATGGTGTGGTTCATGATCAAGTGGTACTGGATGGAGGATTCTTATAGAGTTACTATAGAAATGGTAGTAGTAATAATATGTGAGTTGATTTAGACAGGCTCAGCATAACCCCTATGAGCCTATAGTAGTGGATATCCATGGGAAAATCTGTATAACTCCATTCATTTCATTGTATATTTCATTTATTTTCTAGAGATTGTATTTTTTTAATGAAAAGGATACTTTTCCTACTTGGATTATTTTTCTTCTGATCTATTCAATATTATAATTAAAATTTTAACATTAAAGTGATTTTTCTAATTATTTAAAATTATTTGCAATGGTTAGTCTATTGAGAATAGTGAGTTTAGTCAGTTTTAATATCTTGGAGGGTAACATCTAGGATCATGATGACACTGAATTATTCCCCAAGACTGGTTATCCACATGGCCACATGCTCTTCTTCCCAATCATTAGAGGATGATGACTAGAAATGAGGTGTAATAGTGTTTCAATGGCTAGATAAAACCCCTTACTATAGTACACCACATTTTTATTAAGAAAACAGGTCAATAACGGAATCAATATAACAATTAATAAGAAGCATAAAAAGACAATAAGACTAGTGGACTAGAAACCCGCCTTAGAAGAAGTAAATTAATAACTTAATAGAAGATAACATCCAAAGACAGATATATACACATCTTCAAAAATAAATAACATATTACAAAATGATATATCATGTCATGTTCCTACAATTAATCTATAACATATATATTGGCATCGATATAATACATGTATCAAAAGAGAAAAAAAAAATTATCTCCTTTTAACATCATAAGACAAAGTTTTGTCATGTTCATCCCTAATATTAGAAATGTAAACAAATAATCTATGAAAATTAATGTTTTTTTTTACCAATCCCAAACTTCATTAATAATTTCTATCTGGGTAAAAAATTGCATCACAGGATAGGGTGTGATATAAAATACCAGCAGTCCAGCATCAAGAGTGTCTATAACAATATAGGATATATAATAAAATATAAGAAGTGTGAAAGGTATTTAAAACATATGATAGTAATAAAAGTAAAATTTAAATAAAAAAAGTAATAAATGTAAGGTGATACTTTCAAGCAAAGTAAGGATTCCTACAAAACAACGGCCAAGATACTCAAACAAGGATACTATAAGGCATAATATAAATAAACATCATGGCCTAGATTTATATCCCGTATCTCGTACCAACCAAAACCATGACATATAACCTTTATATTATATCCAACACTACCATGCTATATAATTAAGAATACAAAAATTAGCACAGTTGAGTTGTATAACATTATTGTCAGACCCCATGGTGCATGATCCAAGGTATAGTATTCCATGTAATCCTTGTTTGGTCCAAGGAGAATCTCAATGACAACTCTATTAGGCTTGGATATGGGTCCACGGAGCATTTCAACATACCATGTTCACTATAATCCCACAAAATCCAAATCAAAGGGTTAGAAAGGCCTAAGGCATCCCAAAAATTCAAGACCCATTGAGAAATCTCATTTGAGGAATCTACTGCCAATATTAGGAACCATGGTGTATCAAACCCATGGAATCCTATAGAAATATACATAATTAAATTCAATTATCAAATTATAACATCAAAATCTTCAAGTCCTTCCAACTCATATAAAAAACCCATTCAAATACATTCATTGATTTTACCCACTAATATAATAATTCAAATTTAAGTTGTTAATAAATCACATAATGTATAACATGGTAAATGTTGGAGACCGAGTCCTAAATAATCAATTTAATTCTGTTCACATATAACATGTATTCATGAATTCTCAACGAATAACCCCTTAGTTTGTTTAACAATTGTAAAAGGCAATAGAAATCACATGGAACTCCCCATGGGTGGACTAGGTTGGGGAGAAAACCTCCAACTAAGCTCAAGGAACTAAATGTAATCCCTAACATGTTCCAACATGTTCAATTTATAATTCAATTAATTATCAGGTAGAAAACCAAATGTATGGTATGTAAAATAAAAAAAATAGTCTTATAAAGCACCAAAAACCAATAGAAATGTATAGAACAAAAAACTTAGGTCTGTAATTGAGTGCTCATTTACTATTATCTTTTGATTCAACTCAGGTTTGATGAAAAATGAAAAAATAATGAAAATGATAATAATATGTCATATTAGCTTGCACTTTATTGCATAGGTGCTACCATGAAAATGGAATAAAGGAACCAATGGAAATGAGTACTCCTTGGTGGGAATCCAACAAGACTAATGACTCTATATTTTGAGTTTAGATGCATGAAGGAGATGAAAAGATACAAAATTTGATCACGGGGAAATATAAAATTATTTTGTCCCACTGAAATGAAAAATATAAATTAGGTTTTAGTTTTTGATAGTTTTTAAGGATATAATGTTTATTTTTTATCAAAACTCTGGGTCGCATTGTTAGCATACATGGTTTTCCAAACTATGCACTAATTGTGCTCCCATCACTAGTTTGAGGGGATCCTCACATGATTACTGCACAAAGTTTGTGAAACCACACACTAACCATGTCTAATCCCTTTGTCGGAAATTTCACAGGTCATCGCAATGGAGTTATCCTCCATCTTCATGGTTCACTCAAACCGTAGAGGTCCCTGATGTCATTTTCTCATCACTGGATGGTTTTACCAAACATTATGGCTTAAGTTGTTCTGTTTCTCCTATCTATGTAACCCACATATGTTTCTCCAATAGTTGGGTTCTGATCTCTGAACAAGCCTTGGACACCCCCGATAACCCCATTACACAAAAGTGTCTTAACAATAGGATTTAATTAATAATTTAAATCAAAAACTATATTTATACATCAATAGAAAATATGAGATATTATATTCTACCCCTGTAACAAAATTTATCCTCATATATCCCTTTCAAGGGAAGTCAAGAATTTCCCTAGAATAACTCTGGCCACTGAGCACGTACGTTAGCCTCCACCTCTAATGTCTCATCTTGTAAACGGTCATACTGCCATGACACCAACAATAGATGATCTAACCTTCTCAGATAACATTCATGCTCCTATCAATGTTATGAATAAGTTGTTCCTCAATGGATGAATCTGTATATAACTCCACACACTTAGGCTATAGAACATGATATGTGTCTGAGTGATAATGGAATAGTTGAGATACATGGAAGATGTGGTGCATGTTTTGATACCCCTAAGGTAACTAAAACTTATTTTCTACCATCTAGAATATATACTGAATCTTGAATGGAACAATATATTGTGGTTAAATCTTACCCAATCACTTAATAAATCGGTTTCCCATCCTTGGGAAGATATGTAAAAACACCTGATTCCCAACATCAAGCTCTATAAGTCATCGATGATGATCAATTTAAAATTTACATCTAGTCTATATAGTATCCATCCATTTACAGATCAAATATAATTTCCTAGAAGTCTCTTCCATGTGATGTGGTCCTAGTAAAGATACCTCACCTCCCTCTAACAAGATCAAGGGAGATCAACATGGAAGAACATACAAATCCTAATAAGGCTCTACATGTATAGTCACATAATAGCTATTTTTGTAGGAGAAATAAGCTATGGTAAAATGCCTTTTCTAATATCCACAAAACTAAATTATTCATGAATGAAGCATGTCCTGATGCACATGTATCATACACTCTAACTGGCCATCAGTTTGATGGCGGTATATTGTGCTCCGAAGCGCCTGTGTACCCAATAACCTCTTCAAAATATACAATAATAAATACATAAACT
The DNA here is from genome assembly GCA_963277665.1 of Viscum album. Lineage (NCBI taxonomy): Eukaryota > Viridiplantae > Streptophyta > Magnoliopsida > Santalales > Viscaceae > Viscum > Viscum album. The sequence continues at coordinate 825,407,625 of OY728162.1, forward strand.
AGAATCCCTATCTAAAATTATAATTAAAGGGATCACATGAAGTTTTAATATCACATAGATATAAAATAGACCAATCTCATCTACACTGAATGTCACCTTGATCATAAGGAAATAAGAATCCTTTGGGATCCTATCAACAAAATCACATACAACATCACTACCTTAAGGAGACCATTTCAAACCGGTCACTAAATCCATCACAAAATCATCCCACATCAACTCGTGAATATTTAGCTTTTGTAAAATTATGTATTGTCACTGGTGTTCTTAACTCACCAGATGACAGGTGGACGATCGCATAAAAAAACTAGAAAACTCATGTTTCATCCCTGAATAACAGAACTGACGATGTATGTCACTATATATCTTGGTAACACATAGATGATCTTACCGAACTGAGGAATGAAAATCCTACATCAGATCCTCACTTATGTGGACTTATACCCATATTCTTCCCTGTAAACATAGGATATCATCCTAAACTACAGTCCAACAAGTAGTTGGGTGTTCACCTACCACACTCTACCATTTAACTAGGCCCTCTAAATCCAATAATATCTCATTCTTACTCTATCTTGACGGGTATATGACACAAATAACGATTGATGAAAATTCTACCCCTAATATCTTACAGGTCAAAGTGCATCTTAGAAATCAAATTCATAAGCTTCCACTCAGCATTGGCCTACTATACCACCTATATATGAGTCCTAATTTTCAATTCATTAGTCACCACATTACCTTTTTTAGTTGTGTAGTCTAGCTTGTAGTTATAATTAAATAGGTAATCCACTAACCTTCATACGTAAAATTCTTATTACACTATAAGAATTTGTGGATGATACATTTGTAGTGTGATTACATGAAATAATGTTCTCCCAGTAAAGATTGTCTCTAACTGTGAAATCCATGTTTAGATGAATCTAACTCTAGATCAAGAGTAAGTTAATTCCTATCATGTGTCCTAAACTACTTTCCATACATCCTGAATCTATCTCCCGGCATCAGAATTAATTCTATCCTCATAACTGGTGAATCAATATAAATAGTTTAGCTTCTTCCTTGATATGGGGGAATCAGGACTAGTACTGATGTTATCCTCCCATTCAGTTCCTGAATGGCTATCTCGTAGGTATCTATCCATACCAACTTCAAACCCTTCTTGGTCATGCCTATAAATGTTTATGCTAGTAATGGTAATTAGTATATGACGTTTTATAATATCCCACTATCCCCAAGAAACTATGTATGCCAAAGTCATTCTTTAGAAGATCCCATAAAAGTTCAACTCTCACCTTCAATGTGTCAAATAATACAATTGTATCTGAGGTAATATGACCAAGGTTGTGAATCTTATCCTCCTAGAAGTGGCACTATGTTAGCTTAGCATATAAACTATTCTCTCTTGGTGAATCCAAATTGATCTTAATATGTTTCTTCACTTTCATTTAGACTGTTAGAATACACCATGATATAATCAAGGAAAACAAAAAAAATAATCTAGATAATTTAAAAAAACAATATGTTCACTATCTCTATGAAAATAATTTGAAATTTCATGAGGATTAATGAGATAACCAGATACTCATACAAACATTACATACTACAAAAATATATATAGTGTATATCTACAGGTCAAACACGTACCTGGTGATATCCTGATCTCAAATCAATTTTTGAGAATACCCAATCTCCGCAAAGATTATCAAAAAAGCAATATATCAATAGAAAGGAATACCAGTTCTTAACCATATATTGGTTCAATTTCTGGTAATACACATATATTCTAAAGGTATTATCTTCATTTTTCTCATAAATTACGAGTTAATCCCATAGATAAGTATTGGGCCGAATTAAACCCTTTGCCTCCAAGTCCTCTAGCTACCTCTTCAGCTCATTTATGTCCATAGAATCCATCCTGTATGGAGAAATAGATATCATATATGCTCCAAAATCTAGCTTGATGGATATAAAAATATGTATTATAAGAGGTAAACTAGAAAATTCATTCAAGAAAGCATCCCTAAAATGATAAAATAATGGATGAAATTCAACCTAACAAGATCTCTATTATCCATATTAATTCTAGCAATCTGGGTTATCTTCCCACCCAGCCCACAATGTTTTGGTCCAACCCATATTTATCGGATATCCCATTCATCCTTGTTAATAAACACACTACATTCTAGTGATATGAAAGTCACCCTATGGTGATAAAAAATAGTCGAGGCTCAATAAGAATATATGATGTTCATACCCAGTATTCCATCAAACACACTTATCTCATGGTAAAAAAGAACCAATGTGATGTGAAACCCAACAATCATAAGGTTTAAATCCATGCTCTAATTTATATCATAATTTTTAATCCTAAATGTAGTATTAATAATTATAATTCCCCTGGAAAACTGAATGAGAAGCCTAAGGAATTCCACCACAAGTAAAAATATGGAAGTATGTGATGCACCTATGTAGAAAAGTACATATACAAGATTTCAGGCTAATAATATCATACCTATCATTCCAGATAGTCCAATAAACATCTCCTTGGGGGTAGGATGTGAAAAATATATTTATCATAAACCACAACCCTGTGATATAACCTCACTACACAATGATATCCCACTCTACTATCTTGGTATAACTAGTGCATGAAATCCTCAACCATAACCACCATAACCTAGACCAAAAAGACCATACTAATATATAGGAATGCCTAATATAGGGTTTTTAAACCTTATCCTAAACCAAGAGTTGAGGTTGACCCTCTTCCACTAACTACTATAGGGATTTTCCTATATAAATGTTTCACATGGCCCATCTTGTCACAATATCGACACTCCACCAGGTCATGATCACATTGATTCTTTATCTATCCCCATTTTCCATATTGATGAATGAAAACTACACAACCAATTCTAGTGGTCTAGCTGGTGCTCATCACATGAGAATCCTCAAACCATTGCATTATTCCATTATAAGATTAAACACTAGGTTTAGATTCTCTACTACTAAACTCTACGACCCCAACCTTTCTCTGGTTCTGCTATGAAATAACTTCATGAGTCACTATATCAGTTATAGAGTACAATATGATCACATTTAATTTATATTGAATAAATTGTATGAGACTTTCCTCAAAGAATCTTACACTCAAATCTTCATTAAAAAGTTACATTAGAAAAAAACACAACATATTCATAATGTGCATTGAATATTCCATAACTATCATAGTTCCCATTTCCAAACACCCCAGTAGTTGATTCTCAAAATGATCCTGATTCTACACCCCACTATCCAAATATTATTCCATGGTTTGTTAGAAATCAAAAACATATTCTCTTATCCTTATTTTCGATTGGTTGAAAACCCCATACCTAATACTCTTTAGTAATTGGTTAGACACCCCAGTCCCAAGATCCTTTATTTCAATGTTCATAATCCATAAATAGAAACATCACTATTTTCTTTTGGTTTCCCCTTAAACACTTGAAATATGTCTTCTCCAATAGTTTATTGTATCTTTTATACTCATTCAGTAATTAAAGATAATAAAAAACATCATGGAAAAATCTTGTTGGACTCAAAATCCATTGACACTAAATATTGAATTATCGAGATCATTTTAGATAATTGAATGCTCAGAAATAAGTGCCTTCTCCTACAAGTATATGCTAGATTCATTCTCATGATATACAAATCATTACTATTGATTATAAATTTATAAGGTTTTTTCTTGGAAAAATATTCTTCCTTCTTATGATGAAGTCATGACCTTAAATAGTATGCGAATGTAGTGGAAAAAAATTCATCATTATTATTTTATACATGATATAGACGTAAAAAAACAGAATAATCATTTTATATAAATAAAAACTCAAATACATCATAAAACCATTTGTATTACATGTACATCCCATTTTCGTATCAACTTTGTAAACATCAAAAAATATTATAAATTGATTCAATGCACATGAAATGGTCATAACATATCATGTATGATATGTTGCATATTATTGGTCCACTTATTTGATTCTTAGTTAATTGATGCTTGATTCATATTTCACATAAGTTATCTATTCACTATATATTGATCAATAAATATACTAATTTTTTCCTATGATAATGAAACGATCATAGAATATTTTTTATGATATGTGGAATATTTTTTGTCCAATTCGTTGATGTTTAGTGCGTTGATTCTCAAATCATATTTCACAACTTTTTTTATTCACATTATACTATTAAAAAAATATGATATATTTATCAATGATCATAGCATGGCTTGTATGATATGTTGCGTTCTACTGATCCCCTTCTTTGATTCTTACTGAACTGATTAATTAATCGCATAGCACTTCACTTTTATATTCACTACACATTCTTCAAACAGTTTGTTAAATTCTACTTATTACCATTAAATGATCACAACATATCATACATGATTTTTCAAATAATGTTTGACTTTGATGATGCATAGTGAGCTAATGTTTTTATCACATAGCATTTCACTTTTCTATTCACATTACACTCTTTAAATTGTTTTCAAAAAATTTCTATGATCATGAAATTATCATAGAATAGTATATATGAAAATTTGTGAACATTTGGTTGACATTATGGATTCTTAGGGAAATTATTCTTGAATATGAATTTAATTATTTTTGATTTTTTCATATAACTTCACCTACATATATAATAGCATATAACTTCACCATATAGAAAATCAATACTCATAGCATAGTGCATCTCTTAGAATAAAACATCACATAACATTTTATCATTCGGTAAAAGAACAATTGCTTTATAGAACCCAAATGGATCAGAATAATAAATTCATCTCAAAATAAACACTTCTATGAAATTATCGATCGTCTTAAGTAAGAGAGTAAGCCTTGTATTTAAAGGTCACAAATATAGATTATCAATCCATTTAGTATATGAACATTTTTTAATCATGACATTAATTTTAAATTGTATCATCTCTCCATAATCTCCATTAGCATGGTTATCTGCAATGGACATCACACACAAATCATCTCATCATTTGTGAAGAAATACTAATAGGTAAACTGCAAATAAACCCACAAAGAACAATCACCACATATTTCATAGTAGTTCTCAAATCATTACTATTAATGAAGCATGTTATTTGTGGGTAATTATTCATTGACTTAACACCATACAATTTTTATGAAGAAATTCCCTTATAGTATGATTCTAAACTCTATATTGAACATATATTATGATAAATTGTTCCAATCCACATCACATAAATATATCATAGCATCAATGTCAAATATAATATTGTGGAATCAAATTATCAATGTTTAGAATACTGTTCATGGGCATCTCAATTGAGTTCTATCAACTTTATTTTTTTTCCAATCAATGTACCTCAAATATTATATTAAATTTACTATATTCACATCACATGAATATATCATAGCATATATTTAGAATTCTATACTATAAATTTACATTATTTATAATTAGTATTCTATTCAATGGAATCACATTTCTCTTCTCTTAATGTTCTTTGATTTTCCACTGAATGAAGCTAAAATAGTATGATAAATTGTTTATAATCAATGAAAAAAACATAACATTGAATCTATATCAAATATAATACTATGGTATCATTTTATTGATTATTAGTGAACTAATTATATAGATACATTTTTAATGTCTATTTTATTTAATTCTTATTCATAACGTCATGAAAATATACATTTTCAAAGTATTTCACTTGTCGTAGATAATTTTCATTCAGAAATTTTTTTTATTGAATTCTATTTAATATTATCACATAAATCATTATAATTAATATGGATAATCTCTATTCATGACATTAAATTCAATCAAATGATTCCATATCAATTATCTAGGTTTCACTAATTCAAACATCCCCAACTCCTTATATAATTCATCATCATATCTTGACATTGTGATATACTAATAAAAAATAAGAAATTAATTCATCAATAATGAACTTGTTTTATTCAATCTCCCTTTTAATTTTTTTTCGATACTACTACAATTTACAAAGTCAATATATTTTTCCTGCATATTGAAAAAAATGCAACGATTAATTGGTGGATCTTCTCATCTAACCTTTTTGTCAAAAACATGTTCATCTCATTTATAAAAAAAATTATTGGTCACATAAAAAAGATGAATTGTATAAAATTATTCTCTTATAAAAGAGACATTAGTTAATCAACACTATGTATACCTCGTCTAACCTAGTTTAGAAAACAAGATAGATGCATCCAATATTTTAAAATCCTTCCATAAATAACATGCATGTGAAATCATGATCATAAATATTTAACTCATATTATTGGGTTTATAAATAATATAATTCATCAATGAAATACTATATCCTTCACATACATCAACAAACACTTCATAAAATCCTTTTTAAAATTATATAGACCCCCTTTTTTGATCATAACATCAATCAAGCTCTCCCCATTAATTTATTTTTTTATTATAATTATTGAAATGGAATGAAAGTGTGATTGGAATACCACAAATTAAAATTTATAAATTTTTCTTGATGTACCACATTCACTATGAAATTAATATTTAACATTTTTATCTCATCAATGCTTCTCCTTCAAAGGATACACACTTTTCTTCCATTTCATGGAAGTTAGTAAACTCCCCAAAGTACAATATCATCATGATGTCCACAAGACATAGACTCAAACATCTCCATCAATTAAACATATTTTTATTTAAAAAACACACAATTATATAAGTTAATAAGTAGTAGTTAGTTGTTCGTAAATTTGAAAAAATAATTGAGATAATTTTCCCAACCATGTTTCTCCACATTCTCTAGAATTAATGCTTCCACATCATTTATTCAAATCAGGTTTATCCTTTTGTGAGATGGATAATATCACACCTATAATTTCATTGTGTGATATGTTTCTTCTTTATTTAATCTTAATGTATTATACATATTCTAATTCAAGCATAATTATGTTCAAGACTTCTTATTGTGAAAAAAATATGGTGAAGAATCCGCTGGCATTATGTTCAGTTTTATTATATCTCTCAAAATTAAATTATCAAAACATGAGTTTTCTATCTATGAAAACCTCTCATTAAATTTTCATTCTTCTAGTGTAATCTTATTTTTATATTTTGAATGGTATTTTTCTATTGATTCTTCTAACATTCTATCCTTCTCCACATCAGTTGAAAGAATCACTTGAAAATATATAGGAATATTAATTTCTTGTTTCGAGTTTATAGATGGATTCAAATGGGTGACTTTATTTATTTATATGTTATGATATATAGAAGTCATGTTCCTCTTCATGGACCTGGTTTTTTTATCTAACTTTTTTATTTTTTCCATGGTTTTCTTCACATGAAAATTATTAGGTCTAATATGATTTTATTAATTTTCATGATTTCTACCCAAGGTTGTCATTTATTTTACATGTGGTTCATAGTTTCTTAATAAAATTTTAGATGGTAATGTATAAATTTTCTCACCACTTTTATTTAAAACATAATAGAAAACACCAAGAATTTAAAATTAGTTAGATCGTGAAATTGATTACTTAGTTAGTAAATATTGTTGCATCCCATCTGGAATTATTCCCCTTTGTATTGGATTATTTTAGGCATTATAATTTAAACTACTGTACCAAAAATCCACAAACTATTGTCAAAATCTATTTCATCACCAACATTGAACCACAAAACTTGATCATATTTTCTTTTATGATTGTTGTCTAATATTTCCATCATAATGTTTTTGGGTCTTCTTCACCACCTACAAACATTAATTTAGGGAAGAATAAATTATTAAGCTTCTTATATCCACCATTTACATGGTGATGGATTCTTATCCATTTCTTATCATCCATATATTTAAAGTGTTTTTTACGTGAAATTTTTATAGAAGCATATTTAAGAAATTTAAATTGGGGTATAAATGGTACCTCTTTCATTACATATTCATTGGAAGTGTCATTAGATTATGTAATGATCTTAATCCAATTTGAAGAATATTATTTAATAGTAGAAGACATGAATGATAATTCTGTTGAAGTGTATAAAAACATCCATGATTGTGATGTCTCAAAATATGTTTTTCAAAAATTTGCCAATTTAATTTTCAATTCAAGATATCTCAAGGTGAGGTAATTATTACGATCCTTAGAAAATTCCCCATTATCTTCATAATCATTCATCATATTATCAACACCAACTTGATGAATACAATCTTCTATTGATACAATGAGTCATGCACCTTGATCCTCTTAGATATGATATCTAGTTAAGAATTAATTACATACCCATTAACTTTGTGCAATTTTTCAATCCCATGAACGTATTCATTAAAAATAATCTCAAATACAACATTCATACAATTATACCTTTCCAATTATTCTTCAATATGAAAAATGTATTTTTCCATTACTTCCACTAGTTATGTGAGAGTGATGAAAATTCTAGAAATCTTACTTATTGCATCCTCTAATTATTAAACATACACTTATCATTGTGATTTTTCAAAAATGATTCCGTGGATATTGACAAAAATAAAATTATCCACTTCTTTAGGAATATTATTCTGATGTTATATTAATTAAAAATGAAGATAACCAAGTGATTCATTGTCCCTAGAAATTTTCATTAGAGGAATCATAATAATAATAGTAATAATAATAATAATAATAATAACGTGTTCAAATATTATTACCATTATTCAACGGTATTTCACCATTATGTTTTGGATTCTTCTTTAAATTCATTTTCACTCTTCTCTTCATATTCATCAAAGTTTTGTAAAAACTCCAAATATTCTCATTTTTATTATTGAATTATTATCTCTCCATTTCATGTAACTAAAAACTTCCTAAAATCCAAACGTCACAATGGTTTTTAAAAAAACCCCAAAAAATTTGGATCTTTAGAGGTACATAGGATGTGATTCCAATTGTAGTGCCCCATGATAGATTGAACACTAATGTAGGGGGGTGAATTACTTGTTTACTTTTTAGTTTTTTTCCTTTTAAAATTAATATCTTAAACTTATAGTGGTTCTTGATACACTCATCTATATCTAACAATATAAATTCACATGTAGGAATAATCAATTGGATCATAGAACCCAATATGTACAAGGTTTGGTAAAAAGTCATACTCTTTTAAATGATGATTAATCCCCCCAACCTGGATTCTATGATATTTAATAAGGTGATTGGAATGAATAAGGAAACAAATAGTTATACACCCCAAAATTAAATGCTCCAATTGATCACAATTATACACCCCAACCATCTTCTATTGTATTTTTTCAAGACTCGTTAGTCACCCTAGCCTCATGCCACTTTAGTAACATGGTAGACACCATAGTTTGAAGACCCTTCTTCTAAATATTCATGGTCCACAAATAGAAATATATTAATTTTCTTCTAATTTCTCTCGAAACAATTGAAATAGATTTTCCTCAATGAGTGAACTAGATTTATTATACTCATATATAAATTCAAGATCTTCAACAATTTCTTGAAATAATCTTTTTTTTTCATGAAACCAATTCACTCTATATGTTGATTTATCTAGATCTTCTCAGATTACTGAATTCTCAGACCATGCTACCTTCCCCTGTAAGTATATTCTGGCATCAATCTCTTTATCTTTTGATCTACAATGATGATAAATTGTTTCATATATTTCTACTCGGTAATTGATTCTTCCTCATTATGAAGAGTTCAGAAACCCAAATAATGTGGGCATGTGATGCCCACAATTTCATCGATATTTTATTTTGAAATATAGAGACATGAACAATGTAGAATATTATGTTCCTTGAATCTCAAATAAAATACATCATGATATAATGTGTACTTCATTGAATTCATGTTTTCCTAACCATTTTTTAAAATTAAAATATTACAATAAATTGACCTCATTCAAATTAAAATATCATTACATAGAATTTATGAAATCGGCCGTGTTGTTGTTCCAAAAATTTGATTCATAACATACTATTGCTTAGATCCTATTCCAAAAATGTTTTATATTATTTATTTATTGACTAAATAGTACGCACAATTTTTCATGTGATCATGAAATTATCATATCATAGAACGTATGACATGTAGAATAATATTGGTCAACTTCTTTTATGTAGAGAATATTGATGCCCTGATAATATTTCACATCAATTTTTTATTCTCTGTATATTGATCAAATAGTATACTAAATTGTTCTAATGATCATTAAATTATCATACAAAAGAATGTTTTCATATAACCTATTTTGGATGAGTGTATTGATTCTTAGAAAACTTGTTCTTGAACTATATAACACTTCAATTTTCTATTAATATTATAGTCATCCAATAGTTTTCAGAATTGTTCCTCTGATCAGGAAATTATCATAGCATAAATATAGGAATTTTCACATATTGTTGGTTGACATTTTTGATTATTAGAAAAATAATTCTTAAATATTAATTATATTATTTTTTATGTTAGAATTTCACTTATCCCGCAATGAAAATATCATTGCAATTGACCACATAGAAAATAAATTCACTTAGTATAGTGAAAATCTTAGTATTAAACTACACCCACCATTTCATCCTTATATAAAATATCAAATTTATTTGTGTAATCCAAATGTAGCATAATAAGACATAATGAAAAAAATTAACACTTTTATAAAATTATTTATCACATTTAGATATAGATTTTTCTTTGTATTTATATCCATCAAATAGTGGCTATCAAACCATTTAGTGCATGAAGATTATGCAATCATGAAAAGTGGTTTAAAGTGGTTTTATCCTCATTTACACTATCGACATGGTTGTCCCAAAAGTACATCATCCACAAAGATATTCCTCATACTCTTATAAATATTCATCCATGAACTACTTCGAAACCTATAATGGGCCATCACTACATACATCATTGAAGTTCTCAAAGAATGACAATCTGTGAAGCACATCATTTGAAAAAAATTAGTCATTCACGTAGCACCATAGCATTTAGGTAATATATTGTAATATATTATGATTCTAAAATAAATATTGGACATATAGTATGATAAATTTTTCCAATTAATTTATCTAGAATATAGCATATAATCTAAGTCAAATAGCATACTATGGAATCACTTTATTGATTTTTAGCTTACTCTGCATGGGAATCTCAATTTTATTCTATAAACCTTCATTTATTTTCCACAAAATATACCTAAAATAGTGTTATAAAATTTTTATATTCACTTAAAATTAATATGTCATATCATTTAGGTCAAATAGAATATTTTAGCTTCACTTTATTAATTTTTATTCTACCATTAATCATAATCTCCATTGTGTTCTATCAACCTTATTTTCTTTTCTGAGGAATGAAACATAAAAAGAATGGTAAATTGATTATATTCACATAACATGAATATAAAATTTGATCTGTTTAAAATATCATATTGTGGAATCATATTTTTATATTTAGAAAACTATTTCATTTTTATATGTAATCCATGAAACATCATTTACATGAAATCCTCATTTTGAAACTCAACATCACAAACATTTCATACAGTTTGAAAAAATCAATACATAGTTAATTTCAATAATTACAATGATATTTGGATGATCCCACATTGCACTTGACTGTGTACAAACTCATTCGTAATGGAAATCAATCATTAATAACTCATTCCAAAATTTTCATGGTATTTTTCTTATTGTAGATAATGTTCCTTTTCCATTAACACTTGTCCTGAAATCCATTTATGATCAGTACAATGATCATCACATTTAATATGTAGAGTTTAAGAAGTGTTACATCTAATCCCATTAAGTGAGTCCATAACAATTGTCCAGGCATCATCACTTCAAGAATCACCATCTCCTCGTATATGCATTATATATATATATATTAACTGATTGATAAAAAAAAGAAAACAACCATTAATAATTTATTAAATTTTGATATTCATAATAATGTTTGTAAATATCACCAAACCATGTAATGTAGTGCAGCAACACGGTCCGAAACACCCCACGAACACTTTTCTTCTCCCCGAAGCATGTGTGATGAAAACATGACTATCCTCTCAAAAAGTTTCTACTAATAGATAAATATTGAAATAGTAGTCTCAAGAAAAATATTTGAATTCTGTGGACCACCATCCCCTAAAAACGTAAAAGGATGTAGCTGATGGAACACACACTCTAGCTCATCCATAGCCGATGCATGCTATGGTCGTTTCAAAAAATTATTTATAAAGCATGTAAATATCTCATAGAAGTGTTCCTTGGCACCTGTTTCTAGAAAAATAGTTTAAGCCTTAGTTGGAACTATAAAAATATCCACTGATAGACCATCTCCCACCACCTCAAAATCATGTTTGTTACCCCCTTCTGGTGTATAAATGGAGTTCTTCATGGTGGCATGTCTCTACTATTCCATTCACACTCATCAAAAAGGATCAAAATCATAATATTCATTACTATAAGCATAATATTGGTGAAAAAGTTACATTAAAAGATCATACAAAAAAATATTATCCTAAATACAAGACTAGTAAAATAAATAGTCACAAATATCACTAGAGAGAGTACCTACTACCCACCCAAATGTTGGGGCTATGTCAGGATCTCTATTTCATCATTTCAATTTTACATTTTATTTCATTTTTAGTTCACATTTAATTATAATCTGTTGAACTAAATTGTTCAGAAATTATTATATGAAGGGCTCTTACTCCTCATTAACCCAAATATAGTGTCCACCTAATTCAAACCATAACACATTCCAATCGATGCAATAGATGGTCCATGAATCAACGTGCCACAATTGGATATTCAGGGTGTATATTTTATCCTCATAGGGGAAACATTTTTTATGTTATAATTGTATATATATGTAACAACCATGTTTCCTAATCCCCTTCACAAAATATCTATAAAAACATTATGAATTTCACACAATGAAAAAATCACAAAGACATGTAGTCAGGCAAATAAATTCTCTATGAAATGATATGATACATGGAATTTGAATTATAGAAGGTGACTAAAATGATACATGAGATGAAACCCTAATCTCAATGGATGTGGATAAATCCACAATGTGAATAAACATTGAACTTCAAGTGTGTTACCCAATAGTGGAATTAAACCAACTCTGATAGTCAAATCCAGAAAAAAATAATTTCAATTTGAGTCAATATGTTTTTTCCAATACACGGGTTAACTAATCCCTCAAAAAAAACTATTACAAACTTCATATTCCTTCCGAACCCTCATATATTGTCTCAAATTAGTAAATACAATAAATTAAAGCTTTGATATAGCTTTTTAATTTCCATAACCCAAATTTCACTGAATGGTGCTCTGATCCTGGTTGGCTACAAAGCCTGAAGCTCATCTCCCCAAACTCTATAGGCTACCAAATAGTAGCGACAGCCTAGCATGTGCCTATGGTGAGAATACTAATCTCATATTATAGTTTAAAATATGGTAACAATCATTAAAATCAATATCAAATTAGATAAAACAATGAATAAATAGTAGAAATAGGCACTAAGACCATTAGACTAGTAACCCGCTTTAGTGGAAGCACAATAATAACTGAACATGAGATAACACCCAAATATAGTTGTATAAAATAGAGAAAAAATAAATATCATATACGATAATTATATTTCAATTCATGTATCTATAAACCATCCAAAATAGTTATACATATATCAGTAAAATAAATGTATCAAAACACAAAAAAGTCCAAAAATAACTATCTAATGACTGCATCACGAACCACATCTTTTTCCTATGCTCCTATGTTCTTATGCATAGAAAATTCTATAGAATATAACATTATGAATTTTCATCCATCCTAACCTATATCCATATCAATTTTTGGTTACCCACCAACTACCTAATATAAGGTGTGAGATTAAATCCCAATAGGCCACCGCAAAAAATTTCAATAAAAATACCGAATGTGGAATACATGTTAATTAATGTGAAAGGTATATAATAGTTGTGACAGTAACACATGTAAAATACATATGAAAAAATTAATAATTTTTAGGTGATAGTATCAATCAATGTAAGTATTCCTATAAAACCAGGCTCACACTTTTCATACAAGGCAACTTTAGAGCACAACTGAAAAAAATACCATGGCCAAGATGTATATCCACTAACTCATAAAAACCATGTATATGATGTAAAACATGTATATAATATCAAAAAAATACATGTTTTATAATAAAAAATTTTAAAAATTCAACGGCCAAGGCACATAATAGAAGTGTCAAACCCCACGGGGCCGGATCCAAAGTATATTGGACCATGTCATTATCATTGAGTCCATGGAGATTCTCGATGGATACTCAGAAATACATAGATCTAGGTCCAAGGATAAATTCAACATTCCATATATACTATAAGCCTAAGAAAGATGAAACCAAGGGTTATCAAGTCCTAAGTTATCCAACGGAATCAATACCAAATGTTCAATCTCATTTAAGGCATCCACTACAACTATCATGACCTATGATTTATCTCACCCATTTAATCATATGGAAACACCCACCATTAAATTCAATTATAATTTCCTATAATCACATTCCATGATTCCTTAAAAATCATATATCAATTAGCTTTAAAATATATTCAACATTTTTACACATATATAAAAATTCAAATTTAATCAGTTAAACAAATCACATCACGTATAACATGGAAAAGGAGGAAGCCCATTTCATAAAAAATAAATTAAATTCAAGTCATGTATGAAAGTGATGCCTATTACTAGGAAAGCTCAACAAATAAACAATTGGGTGGTTAAACTATAGAAATAGAAAAAGTAAATCATAAGGCATGCCCCATGGATGGCCTTGGTTAGAGAAACAACCTCCAAATATGCAGAAGGAATTAAAGTTAATGCCTAAAAATTTAAAACACATTAAATTAAATTATTGAATTAATTATCAATGAACCTTCAGAATGACTGACATGAATTACAATGAAAACATGGAATATAATTCACCAAACACCAAGGGAATGGTATAGACCACCTACCATAGGTCTGTATTACTGTGATTGTCTTGTATCACTTTCTTATTCACCTCAAATCAGAATAAAAATTAATAAAGGATAAAAATCCCTGAAATAATTCATATTATAATTCAATAAAATATCATATCTATTACTATGAAAATTGAATAAGGACACAAAAGGAAAATAATAGTTACTGGTGTCAATCCAACAAGACCGAGGACACATAAATCTGTGTTCAGATGGAATAATGGGATCAAAAGATACCAAATTGTCTCAAAGGGGAGATCTAAAATGAGTTCTATCTACCTAAATGAGAAAAAAAATTATATTTTTTTCATTTTTAGTGGAGAAAAGTTATTTTTCCATCAAAAGACACAACCTCATGTTTTGGCAGCCAGGTTGGCCAAACTACTAACTAATCATGTTCCCTTTAATTTGTGGAGGGATACCTCTCCTGGTTAGTGTGTATGATTTTATAAATCAAGAACATACCATGTTTCAATCCACTCTTAAAAATTATAGATTCCATCATATACAAGTGGGACTTTATCCACATAGTTCACTCAAACTATGTGGTCTCTTGAAACCCTATGTCCATCACTGCATGATGTCACCAAAACAATGTAGCTTGGGTGTATAGTAACTCATATCCTTGTGGTCCATCTGTTTTTAATTAAATTGTGGATTCTAGGCTCAGAAAAATAAATGGACACTCTTGATACCCCCATTTCCTTGAAGGGTATTCATATTAGTCTTTAATTAATCATTTCAACAAAAAATATCCTTACATCATAGAAAATCCAGAGATATTACATGGAGCTATTTTAGTAATTGAATAACACTTATATGAGGATAAATACCAATATCGATGAATTGGTATGGTATTAAAGATTATTTATGTGTTAAGATAGATATCTCTAGGTGTGCGTGGAGAAATTACATTAGATAATTAAAATAATTAAGAAGACGTGAGTGTATAAATGATCATTACTTTTCCAATGCTGCAATTTTTTCTAAAATAGTTTCACACACATTTTTAATCAAAACTGTTCATATAATCATAAAATTATATCTTTTTATTTATTTATTTTAGTTCACATCAATTTTCCTTGAAAACATAAAAATCCCCAATTTAGTTAGAATGTAGACGTATAAAAAAACAATGTAATAAGTAGAAACATAATTCTAAAAACCTCCCCAAGAGACAACATAATGAAATTATCTTATATATTATTATAGTGGATAACATTATTGATAGTGTATATCATTTAATATCTCTCTCATCACTACTACATCCCATGACTCAACCCATTATATAATACAAATAATATTCATGATATCCCTGGGATGACATCAAGTGATAAGGGTATTGAACACGTAACTTTGTTTAATATTTCACCATCCCAATACAATAAACCAAAAAAATCATTATATAAATTATGAAAACATTGAATTATCATGATAAAATCATAAGTAATTCACAAAAAAAATCATCAAAAAAATGAAAAAATAATAAAAACCCAAAATGGACTTCCAAAAAAAGCCACCATAAGAAAACTATATAAGTTAATACATGATATATATAATACAATAGAGATATAATTGAGGACTATACAATGATATAAAAACATATAAATCCGAAGATATACCAAAATTATCAAAATTTTGAAACAAACCATCTCCACATGACCCATGGTCACTACCTAAAAATCATTCCATTAAAACATTAAGAATGTGTATAAGGTATTCCAACAAAGGATTAAACTCAATTAAATTTAATTATATCATCAATTAAAAGACTACATGCAAAAAAAACATTTGTATGTAGGGTGTGAGATAATACCAATAGTATACTTCCATGAATCAATGCAACTCTTTTCTTAAGATATAATCCAAATGATGATTGGATCATTAATTAGACAATATGAATTTATGTATAATGTTAAAAATAAATCCAAATAAATTCCTTATTTTTTATAATAAATATTTTTTAAAAAATAATCTGATCTAATATGAAAAATAATATCTCGAAAAAAATATATCACTAGGCACATTTAAAATAAATACATAAAGAAAGTAAATAACTAAAATAAATATAACATGGAATGGAACTATAATTTCTGTTAGATATATACTTTAACTCACTTTTTGATCAACTAGTTTCATAAAATGTAATCCTAAACGCCTCCAAACCTAGATTACCCACATTTACATAATGAGATGAAACCCCTGTCTAAAGATAATTCATAAATGAGGACCAGTGGAAAGAGAAAAATATGAATGAGGGTAACAATCATCCTTTATTTCATAATTATCCACCAAGGCTCTCATGTAAACCACTATATCCAAGTCAAATAAGGTTTTAAATAAAATCCAAAAAATACATAAAACAAAATCCAATGAACCCTCAACACAATATCCCCCTTTATCAATTACATAACAATGTAACTGGAATGAAAATTTTTATATTTATAACAAAACACAACCAATGGAATATCATACATAAGAAATCAACAATCAAAAAAATAATCATATAAAAATCCCAAAATTTAATATTATAAAAAGGTTAATAATCATAAAACCACCTTTATATAAAATTAATAAATTTTTTAAAAATTTATCTAAATAGAAACATCTCTTAGAAACACTTTATTAAAAACCTTATGGGAATTAGTATTCATATTGAATGACTAGCCTTTTAAACGCAATGAAAAAAATATTATTCCATCGATTAAAATAAAAAACACAATAGATAAATCTTGAATGATCTAAATGATTACTTTTAACGATTCTAATTACACATGGAAACCCAAAAAGAAACATTTTTGTAAAGGTTTTTTAAAATTAAATGAAGAAACACTAAAACACCACTGTAAATCCATTGGAAGCAAAATTAATTCTTAAAATAAAGAGCTATTAGGATGGAATAATGTCCCCACAATCCAAATGAATGACATATTCTAAGATTTCGATAGAGCACAAAACTATGATTAGAAATTGTGAAAAGTGATAAAAAGAACATGGAAGATCATGGAAGGAGGAGGGAAAATGAGCAAATGAGAAGAATGAATAGAAGATAAATAACATATTTAAATTGTATATTCACAAGAAATAGAGAGTGAAATAACTAATGGGAATGTTTGAGTATATGATATTTCTTGGAGAATCACTCAGAGTGCTCTGGTGAAATGGTGGATTAAAATAGGAAAATCCAAAATAATGATAAAAATAAAATGATAGATGATTATTTATTATTAAATCGCATGGTTTGGAAATAAATTTTGGGAATCCGTTTTCAAAATGTGAGACAAATTATTTAACAAAGGAAATCCCACTACATAATAGATCAATAACTATCACTTTTTGAAACACCATTTCCCACTAAAAATGTAATGAACCATCTGAAGTCACCCAATACAAACTCAAGTGGTGGTCGACACATGGAATCAGTTATATATCCCTATATAGGAGAGGCTATTGAATAATATAAAGAGTATTATATTATAATGGGTAGTATATTCACACAAAATAAAATTCCACCGATCATTCCCGATTCTACAAATAATTTTACATGATACATCTGTATAAAACATGTACCCAAAACCTATATATAATAAACATGGAGCCAAATTTCCATTGAAACCTATAATATATTAGTCGTAAAATAACTAAATGATGTGTTGGCATATAAATGAACATAAAACATAAAATATGAATAACTAAATGTATTGAATAATATAATAAAAGGGACAAATGTTTAATATAGGTAAAAAAATAATATAAGCATGTTCTATGATATAGATAAAAATAAAATGTAATGTAATTATAGTGGCCACTATCCTAATTCATATAAACTGTATTCATCCTCCAATTACCTATTATTCTCAAACCACACATCAAGATTTAATCAAAAACCTATAAATGAAATGAAATGTGATTGTATACACATGTACATTAAAAATTATGTTTTGTATATTGGTTGGTGTGAGTCCAATGACACCATATGATTTCCTACATATACACTAGGTGATTTTGTGTTCAAGTTTATATGCATGAAATTTTATGTGCATGAATTTTTTTGGAGATTGTAAAATTAAATACCCTATGTAACTCACCCATCACGAAACATAACATCAAATTCACATATAGTACAAACCTAAACCTATGTGTCTAGAAGACACATGAACTCTAATAACACAAACTGATACATCCCAACTCAAACAAGGTACCACCTTCATGCATCTAATGATTTTTATTTCCTCTTTAAATAATAATTTTTACTAAATTGAACTCTTGAAAATAGTTATATCAAATATGAGGGCTCTTAAAATCCACCAGGATCTCTGTTCAATGTCCCACTTAACCCATTAGTCATCCCACTATCCATCAATAATAGGAAAACCAAAATATCATAGGATATAATGATAAATAATATAATATAAAACAAATACAATAATACAGGGTACATAATCAATCACATGTGAAACACATATCAATAAAAAATGATCAGGTAAATTGGGCTGAAGGATTCATATAACAGTAAATAGTAATCCCATAATAAGAAAATTATAAGAAAAGTAATGGGTCCCAACCACATGAAATAACATAAACTATCTTTCACACCTTTCTCAACTCATCATGACAATATTTTATGATTTTTTACCAGACAACCCATAGATCATCACTATGTTGATCACATATATCAAAGGTCACCATTGAAAATGGGTATCACTCCATAATGATACGACACTTTAGATATAGACCAATCAAATATATGAAACAAAAACCCACCATAAATGATATATATCATTTCTTATGGGCATGTCCTGAATTCGCATGGGTAATTAGGAAGATTTGTTACAGATATATCCCATATATCCTTCCATCACCTCACTATGCTTGATCACTATCTCTCATAGTTCCAATTCTACCATTTCTATGCGTCTCAATTAATATAGGGTACATCATATCAAGAATAAGTTGTATCCTAATTTGGGAAATCAATATAATAAACAATCATGAAACAAAAGTAAATTCATTCCTAAAAACATAAAATTTCTCTCTACGGTCTTCCTAGTAATTATTAACCACATGTATTTACATGTTATCAATAGATCTACCAAAAATGTCACAAATCCTATTAGGCTACATTCCCAACCACATCATCTCATACATGGTATAAGGTATTATTATCTATGATTACCACATAGATAATGTACATTTAACTACATCAATTATCCATTATATATAGACCTAGGATCATTATAACACATTGATAAAAACACATGGAACTATTTTATTCTAGAAAATATAGAACTTTGGTAGTAACTCAAACTTCAACTGCTGAGGTCAAATCATAAGGAACTATTTTAAGTAAAGTAGTATGACCACCCATCATCATAAAAATTTCTGGGATTTCCCAAAGTATAGTGATAAAGAAACTCACCCATCAATCAGTAACAATTATATAATCATACACATAAATAAGTATTCCAAGGTTTTATATAACTATTCCCCATTAAATCCCCGTGAAAATATCAACATAGTCCCATAAATCCTATATACGAGTAATTATTTCTCCTATGGTTCCTATTGTATCACACAACATGGGATACATAATATTAACCATAAAATAACAAACATATAGAATACTTATTTATGTGTATGATTATATAAAATAATAAACATATAGAATCATAAAATCATTAAAAATAGGGTGTCACTGACATGAGGTAAAACACATCAAAATATTTTTAAAAAAATAACTATTGGAATTAATTTATTAAAACAAGTCAAAATATTCATTATCTAGATTAAAATATAAAACAAATAAAATCTTTAATATCAGGAAAAGGAACCCCATGTCATTTTTCCCAAACAAGGCCCCTAAATAAAAATCCCACATCAAACTCCTCAAAAAGAAAATCCATTTTTTTAAAAAAAAATCAAAACCACTCATATCAATAAAAAAATTATAAAATGTAAAACCATCACTCATTCTAGCAAGAAAACACAAACAATCCATTTAGGAACTGCTATGATATGTGATGAATATTAGTATATCCAAGCCCATCACAACATATAATATGAGATAAAAAGTAATCATAAAATTTCCCAAAAAGAGTAATAATGATCAAAATACCCAGATAATAATGCAAAAAATTGTAGACATGATAATTTAAAGTCCACCCACCAAAACTGGAGATCTATAATGATAAGATATATTTAGTGAAAATAATGATATGATAGTGGATCACATAGTAAAAAAGCATTAATCAATAATTTAGGGATTTCTTATATATTTATTGGAATGAATAACAGAGAAAAATAATTATTCTAGGAAATGTGTTTGAAAGATAATATAGTAATGAGATAGGATATACGTGAGAATATATAATTAGAATATCAAGGAGTTCATCACATTTATGACACAAGAGAGTTTTTATATTCAATTTTTTGGGTAATTTCTATATATTATTCATATAATGAAAAAAATAGCATAAGGATTGTTATAAACTTATTGTTGGGATTCTAGTGAGTTATCAAATTTCTTTTGATGGTTATAAAAATAGACGATTAGTTTTTATGCTGAAATTTATATAAAATGTTGAATTGTTAATGTTTTAGGTGTGTCATTGAATCACTATTTCTTGCTCTTAAGATTAGCCATGTTTGGAAAAACCAGGTAAAATCAATTATACCCCTATTTCATTTACTTTAACACTTAATATCTATTGTGAGGGATATATTATTCATATAAATTGTGAAACTAGCTCATTGGAGATGGTTATTTAAAGAAATTGATAATCCATGACTCACCCCTTCGCAGGGTATTGAACTTTCTTAGGAAAAAAAGTAGTATCAAATCTATTGATTTTTTATCATTATTTCTCATTAAAGAGACATGAACTACAGTCAACAATGATAAAAATGCAATCATTGATGATAGTGATTTTCAATTATGGAAAAATAAAAAAAATTTATCTTTGGAAACAGATGTCCACATATATACCTTTCATGGTATTTTTAAAATCATAAAATGTAGGTAATTATTTGAAAAATATTGAAGAGGGATTGATACCAATGAAAAATAAGTCAATGGAATTGGAGGATCATTATACAATGAAGTATAAATGAATTTGAAGTAATTTAAATACTCCCAATACCTGTTGAAAAAAACACTCAACATTAATAACAGTGATTCAATGGTATTTAAAGATAATTTTTTATTACTAAATAAAAAGTATGAGTATTTAAGAATTCATCCTAATGAGTTCTTTGATATATTCATTGATCAGCTGAGTGTTCTTATGTATGGAATGAGAAAACTCAATGAATTACTTGATTATTTTAAAATTATAACAATGTTCCAAATAATTTTACCATCATGTTTCAATGAAATGTTCATGGTACTTGAATACTATGTCCCAAAAGGGGTGTTGATGGATATTAATTAAAACACACTCATTTCCTATAAGATGAGAAAACATGATAATGTGTCCTTAACAATGGATAATTATTTGGATGTGGAATTCATGATGATTAACAAACAAACCATAGAACATGTTCTGAAATTTATGAAAGTTGATGAGGCAATGCTTATCTTTTCCTCAAACATTAAAAGGGACAAATTAATATTTGAATGAAATACGGAACTTGGAAATTTTCATTGTGGAAATGTGTGGAATTGGGATTATGGGATTAAAATTATATTTTGAGATGAAAATAAAGTTAAAGGGTATATGATGAAACTATATAGGGGTGTCATAGGAAAGATCTATTCATTTAAAAAATTGTCTAAAGATAATAATTTTTTTTTAACATGAATATTATATATCATAGGATAATAAAGTGTAGTAAATTGAGGATTTTTTGGAACTAAATGAGGAGGTCCTCATGGATTAAATAGATAATAATATGGTGTAAAATGATGATGAAGGAACTAATGTTATGGAATTATTATACATAAATGATGCGCTAGAATATACACTTGAAGAAATTGTTGTTTTGATGTATAAGTGATGAAATTCAATGTAGTGGAACATGATTCTAAAGATTATATATCTGATAACGAATAATAAAAATATATGTCAAACGATGATATTGAAATAATCAAGTATAAATATAATTGAAACTAGTAGAATGAAAGAGAGTACAATACCAAAATCAAATATCAATCCCAAATAACTGATTTATTTACAGATTTGGTAAAATATCATGTCAAAATAATTGAAATTATCAATGTTAATTTCCAATATATTTGGTGAAATATTTGTTATCAAGACAAACAACTATCTCCCAACATGAAATCATGGAGTTTTATTATTAGGGATACTAAAGAATATAAGGAGGAAAAGATGGAGATAATGGGAAAATTATCCCCTTTTACATATAAAAAATGCTTCAAATGTAATGAAAATATATTGAGTGTATTGATTATAAGAAAAAAATATTGGTGGATAATGTGAAATAACAATATCCTAAAACCGATAATTTTTTTGATTTGGGTGATTCTCATAGGACTCAAAGAAATATATGAGGACTAGAAAAGGGACAAAATAATATATCATGACTTTGGTTTTATTACTGTAGTAATATGTGGAAAATATGTCTTTTCTATTAACATAATAAATTTTATTTATCCATTGTTACAAAAATAGTTGATCATAATTTTCTACACATGGTATATTTTAAAAGGAAATTGTTTTTTATGTGAAAGTTATGAACACAAATCCATATATTTATCTTTAATGTAATAAATAAATGTGATAAAATAGATCCACTATAGGTGACCATAGTTGCTAAAAACATCATTAGTCAAGATAAACATTCATAATAAATTTTTAGACTTGAAATATGAGGATGATTCAATAGCTATGGAGGTGAAAATTAATTGAACACCAAATTAAGGAAAACATTTGACATGGACCAAGAATTTAATTTCAGTGAAGGTAAATGTTATAGAAATTTCATTGATAGAAACAGATCAAGATGGAGTATGGATTCTATATAGTGGCCATACATCCTAGATAATGGAAAAAATACCATTTTATTATCATCACATATGGACTAATTACATTGTTCTCTTTGTTAATAGTTAAGGTTTTGAAATTAATAGCTTTAAAAAATCCAAAATCAAATTTGAATGACTAAGCTTCATTGATTACTTGTTTTTTGATGAGACTAGTCACAATATTATTAGTATGATATAACTATTTGACTCAAGCCATACACTAAATTTTATCAAGAAGGATGAAATCAAGAAAGGAAGAGATGATAAAATAGTGTTTCAAGGGAATCACATAGAATTAAATGTCTAACTCATTAGTGGGTAATAATATATGCACATTATATCCAAGGAAAAATATAAAAGGATATGGAAAAAAAATTGGCCACTTAATCAAAAAGTCCTTGTAAGATGTGGTGGAGAATGAAGGAGCTCATAATATCCTAAAACATTCTCATGATGACCATAATACATTGATTCTTTTTTAAAATGGAAAATCATTTTAAATACTTATAAGATTAAGGAAAAAATGTCAACGATATAGATGGAGTTAGTGAAGGTGGATGTGTTGGGGATAATTTAACAAGAGAATATGGATGAATAACGTTATGACACTCTATATATTCCTGATTATGTCAATATGACATGTATTATCTACATAAGATTCAAAATAGAGTGTTTAAGTGTATTAAATATTACATGATATTTATAGAGAATATACTAGGTATAAAATTATAGATGTTATAGATTAAAAATGGTATTCAATTTGGAACATCCCAAGAAATAAATAATAATCTACCATGATTAAAATAAAAAAATGGAATACTGATTAATTTAATTTATATCTACAAGGGGTATTTTCAAATCCAATTGAAGGGAAAACACCGTATGAAATATTTTATGGGAAGAATCCCACATTGGAATACTTCTGAATTTTTGGCGATAAATTGTTTATTCTAAACAAGGTTAATAATTGAAAGATTAACACTCATCGGGGTGATGGAAATTACCTTGGCTATTCATCTAAAATCATGGAATACAAATTCTAATAAAATTTATGAATGGTCTATAAAATTCTAGATCCATTTTTGTGAAAATTGGATGAAATCACAATCAAATGAAAAGTTTTCATAGAAAATTAGTGATAAAAATTTATTGTAATGGAATATTTAAGAGAAGCTTAAGTGAGCTGCATATGGGGAAAATATGGGGATGGAGTATACTCAATGGAAGAAAAACAATATAAGGAATTTAAATTTGGATCAATATCTAAAATAAAATAAATATGTAGGGATGAAGTCAATGAATAAAATATTATCGATGATTGGATAATTCCTATACAAAAATGATAGATGAAGTGTCTTCTAAAACATGTATCATGTCTGAGGTAGGTACTTAGATTTTTAAATAGCCTTCCAAATAAGAAAATCATCACACCATAATATTTTTAAGGAACACTTTGTTCAATAGTGTACATGATATGAAACACCAATCCTAAAACAATCATGAAATATTATTATTTAAATATGATCAATATAACATATAAATTAAATTTTATTTTATAAAAAATATTAAATAATCTATGAAATATATATATTGTTCATAATAAATATAAATTTATTGATAAATATTAAGTAATTAATCATAATATGTTTTGTAATTTATTTTTATTCTTCATCAAAACACTTTCTAAAAAAACCTTTTTTTTATTTCATTGAGAAACAATAAAAATATTATTGATAATTTTTAAAAAATATTTGATTAAAATTATATCATTTTTTAATTCACAATATAAATACATTTTTTGAATGAATTTTTTGAAAATTCATATCTTTCATGGATAGTGATGGAGAAGCTTACCTCTAGTCTGTGACTATATCTCCAACAATATTATTGAAAGTTAGGTAGGTGCTTTTTGTGTATGTTGATTATTGGGCTCGATGTGCTCAGATATCCTCAGAACATTCTCCTGGTTGATTTTCGATATGTGGGGAGAACTTCATCCATTGAATAGAAAGAACCTTAGTACTAGTGATGTTGTAGGAGAAGGTGTTGAGGGGGATCCATACATAACCTTTGGTGGTACATCCTGGAGTGACAAGGATTTACTAGGGCCTCTAATATCAGTATTGGTGGCCAAGGATGAAGAATGTGGTGGCCGAGTTCGTTTGATGATGCCTCACATGTCAGAAAATGAATGTTGAGCATCAGGTTCCAGTATGCTTAAGAACAGATTTTACCCCTAGAAGGATGGTCAGTTGGAGTAGACCATATAGACCTTGGATGAAATTATTCCTACTTGTGTAATAGATTTTTTTCATTGTTGGGAGGACCACCCACAACTGGTGGAGTTTGCGTGGAGCAGTAGATATATCTCAACTATTGGCATGGTGCTGTTTGAGGGCCTGTACGGGTAGCCACGAAGATCCCCTCTATGTTGGATAGACCCAGGGGAGTCATCACTCATGGGTCCAGAGTTGGTACGGACTACCACTAAGAATGTGCGGATCATCCAGGAGTAGATGAGTACATCACAGAGAGAACATAATTCTTATGCCAACAGGAGATGGGGAACCTTGGAGTTCGTGGATGGAGACCATGTTTTCTTTAGGGTCTTACCCCAAATAGGATTTGTGAAATTTTTCTGGGGTGTCAAGCCATCTCTGAGGTTCATCTGTCATTTTCAGATCCGGAGTAGAGTTGTTGAGTTGGCGTACCGCCTAGCTCTTCCCTCCACAGATGCACTAGGTGCAAGATGTTTTCCATGTGTTGTAGTTTAGGAGGTATGTGAATGATCTATCGCACATCATTGAATGGGGAGAGCTGGACATTGATGATGGGGCTACATTTTCAGAAATCCTAGTGGAGATGGAAGATCAACGGGAACGAGTCCTTCAAGGGTAGTCGATTCATCTAGTGCGTGTTCATTGGAAGCGCGACAATCATCGGGAGAGAAAAAGGGAGTGAGAGGCTCATATTCATGCTCATTACCCCCATATTTTTTTTAGTTGTTGTTTTGGATTTCAGGGATGTAAATCCCTAAGGTGTGGAGAATGTAACGTCTCAGATTTTCTAAGTAATTTTTTTATATGTAATTATATAAAGACATTGAAATTTGAGAGGACACAATTCTAAGGCCTGATGTTCCCAGAAAGATCCGTCGAAAAATGCTAATCTTTCAAAATCACATGTGATCATTTTTCCTGAAAAAAAATGGAATAACTCTTAAAAAATGGCATGGATCAGAAATCTTAGGCCACTATTTCGTTCTGGATGGCAGTTTTAACCTATGCATGACTTATGTTTAGTCGGCATAGGCCTCCGGTGAGAAAACCCAAAAATGGAATAACAATAAATAAAATAATTATGTAAGATTATTTTATTTTTAATTTCTTATAACTCATGAATGGTGGATCTGATTAAAAATATGATACCACCGCTGAGCTCATGAGGGTATGATTTCCTTAGTAGGTTTGGCATGGGCCTATAGTAGAAGTTAGTTTTTGGTCGTAACTAAAATAATTAAGTAACAATTATTTTATTTTTAATTCCCTGTAACATCGGAACAGTAACTCGGATAAAAAATCTGAGAGTACCATTGAGTTCGTGGGGGCGTTTTATGTTTAGGTGGATCCTAACCTCAACTAGCACGGGGTGCTGGTGAATTTTAATTATTTTTAAACAATTTTTATGATGCGTTCAGTAAATGCATGGGCGAGAATTTCTATATTCTTAATCGAGGCTCGAATTGAAAATATGAGATAACAGTTGAATTTGGAATGCCGAGATTATCCTAGAAAAGACTAAACATTGGCCAATAAGGTTCTATCAGAAAAGTTATTTTTTTCGGACATTATGAGAAAAATAATAAAATATTTTAAAAGAAATGTTTTATTTCTTTTCTCACCAATGGGTGATGGAGGCCACCCTTCGGTGAAGTAATGAGACGAAGATGAGGCGCATTAATGAATGATCAATAATGGCTCATTTGGAACTGCAACGCTATTATCTAATTAACACATCTATTGTGGCTCATTAAATGTGGTTCATTTAGTGGGAATCATTAATGGGAAGAACATCGCTACGTGGATTATTTTATTTTAAATAATATAGCTGGTTTGAGTTTGATGATGGGAAAAACTACATGTATTCTATCAGAAAACTCTAGAGGACTTCCTCCCTAATAAAGACAGATAAAGAATTCCAGTGACACTCTATCGAATTCGAAACAACTCGAATAACAGAGAAGATGTATATACATCGACATCTTGAATCCTCAAGGATGAACGCTTCGGCATCAAACATCAATAAGGTATGGGGTTTACGTGTTTTATGTTTCCTCTCATCGTGTTCTTGGAAAATACATTTAATGCAGACAACCCGACTAGTGGTTTGATACACGTCTTTTTTTCATGCAAGTGGTTGTTGTGGGGTTATAATCATTGGATTATTTTAAACTATTGTTTATTATATTCATCTCCTCATGGTACAACACTAATGCGGAGGGTGCTGGCCAATTCAAACCAGGCTCGAACTCCCCATCGTTTTTCGTTTATGTGTGTTCATTGTGCGCAACCGGGAAATGAAGTGGAAAGATGAATTTAAGAGCTTTGTAGTGAAGGTAGTGACCTGGGATGCCTGTAGGTGTATACAGGAAAGAGAACGGACCATCAGAGCATCTCTAGTGGCCCACAGCAGCAACCGCTGGTGAGGAACCACCGACGCAGTGGCACCGGTAAATGGTTGCGTCAATCGGTCGAGCGGCACATGGAGGAGGGCGCCTGCAGGAACCACAGAGATGGAAACCACGGCCATTTGGGCTGTAAAGACATAGAAATTTGAAGGAAATTGTTTTCTTAATTTCTTTGGAATTTTGCGAGTCGGTGGCTTTTGACGGCACCTGATTCCATGGCATGGTGTGCCCGGAATTGATTTTCGATGTTTAGCTCGGGTACGTTCAGTGAACATGCGAGCGGGTTTTTCTAACTTTTGATCCGGTGCTCAAAATTGAAATCTGAGGGCACCGATGAAACCAACACGCCATTAATTACATAGGAAGACTTTTTCTGGAGTTGTGTTTTCTCGGGATGAGATGTAAAAAATGTGAGTAATAAAAATTTAGTTGTTTTACAATTATATTTTTATTATGACTCTAGTGGTTTATGATTTATGGGAATGGAAGTTCTGAGGAAGTGGGGTAGGGCTCACATGAGCCCCCACCTCCATAAAATTCCTAAAACCCCATTAAACACTCTCTCCCTCTTTAATACATGTCAACCCCTCAAGTTTATGAGGAACCTTCCCTCCCTCTCTTTAATTAAATGCCAATGTTTTAAATTAATTTGGTTCCTTCCTCCCTTTTTAATGTTCCACCACAGCGGATTAAGTAAGTGGGCCCTATGTCAAAAATACCTCATTTATAACTTACGTGCCAATGATGAACCCACCACTCTAATTTAAAGGAGGCTATGGGAAGGAGTTCTGGTCAGCTTCTTCAAGCGGAATGCTAGCAGTGAAGCACGGCACCCAGCAATTGGAGAGTTTTCATCTTCCTCCAATGAAGAACGAAGAACGCCGACGCCACCGTTGGCTTCATCCTTCCCAACGTTAAAGGAACGACGTCGTCTACCGTGACGCCATCTACCGCGACACCGATGAATGCCTTCTTCATGTAAGGGGCTTGGTTTTGTGTTCGTTAATATTCTTTGGCCATCCAATTTTAAATTCTTTAGCCGCTTGATATCGAATTAACAGGAGGGGGCTGGACCACACGAACACGGTCGAACCTCCTCCCCCTTTTTTTTGTACTCATTGCGGCTCGAACGAAGGCAACACGATGCAACGGCACCATGATGGAATGAGGAGGAACGCGGCGAAGGAGTGTGGCGACGTCAAGTCGTGCCATTGAGGCCGAAAGAAGCCGCGGACGGTGTCGGGTCATGGCAGACGGGTGCTGTGCCGTTGCGTCGCGCTGGAGAACCATGGAGGGCTGTGGCCGGGGTGGGTCATGGCGGAGGGGCATGGTGTTGTTGTGCCGCGCCGGTCAGACAAGGGTTGCGGCCTAAGGCCGCGGCGGTGCAAGTAAGGGTGGCCGGAAATCCGGCCGCCGGCACAAGGGAAGGTGGGAACCACGGGGGGTCCCGCGGCGCCTCACTGGCCGGCCATCATGGCCGGCCAGAATCTGGAAGGGATGGGGGTTGTAACCCCCGGGGGCTGGAAAAGGGGCGGGCCCCCATGTGGGGGGCCGCCGTTACAAAACAATGGGGGCAGCGCCCCCCCCCCCCCCCCCTTTCTGCATCCACTTAGCCAGCGCCGAGCCGCCCCGTGTGGCTAGCACTGAGCTGCCCAGGCCGGACCGGCCCCACCAGGCCTGGCCACCCGCACCGGGCCGGGCTGCCCGCCCTAATGGGTCATACCCGGACCCAGGTCGGGTTGACCCGGTTCGGGCCGTTCGAGGGGGTTTTGGGCCGGGTCGGTCCGGGCCAAACCCCCCCTAAAAACGGACAGATTCGTTCAAACATCTGTCACATGGGATACATACCTCTGATCAATGCACCCTCAATTACAATGAGATCCTTGGATCAAGAAGGTCATTTTGGTATATTACACTCAAGGTTTCAGAGAAATTTGGGAATGTCCAGGTTGATTCGAACATGAAACCAACTAGGCCCTCGGAGCGGAAACACTTATAACTTGAGCTCCGGATGCCCGATTGACGTGGCGTCGACTTTGTTGGAATCATCTTTGTGAGAAGGTAATTTTCTATTACTCCGCTCGATGTTTGGACGCAGTTGGAGTATGGTCGGGTTGGTTTTGACTTAAAAACCAATCAGGCCCTTAAGATGAAAAAGCCAATAACATTCAGATCGGGCCTCTGATTGACGCGCCGTTTGTCACGTTGAGTTCCTATTGTCGAGATGGAACTTTGTGTTACATAAACTCTAGACTATGTGTTGGTTGATGTATTGACCCCCTTGGATCATGAAGCGGACCCTCCCGAAATCGAGCATGTTGTGTGCGGGAACCCTAGAGCTGGCTGCGACTGTGACGACGATGGTTATTGTACTAGAATCCTCTGTGGGTTCGATGAGGACGAATAAAGTACTATATCCTCTGTGGGATCGAAGAGGACGACTATCGTACTGGATCCTCCATGGGTTCAATGAGTATGACTACCGTACTGGATCCTCCGTGGGTTCGACGAGGATGACTACCGTACTGGTTTCCTCCGTGGGTTCGACGAGGACGACTACCATACTGGATCCTTCATGGCATCGACGAGGACGACTACCGTACTGGATCCTCTTTGTGTTAAATGAGGACGACTACCATACTGTATCCTCTGTGGGTTCGATGATAATGAATACTGTACTGGGATCCTCCGTGGGTTCGACGAGGACGACTACCGTACTGGATCCTCCGTGGGTTCGACGAGGACGACTACCGTACTGTATCCTCTGTGTGTTCATCGAGCACGACTACCATACTGGATCATCGGTGGGTTCGACGAGGACGACTACTATACTGGGATCCCCCATGGGTTAAACGAGAACGACTACCATACTGGGATCCTCTATGGGTTCGATGAGTACGACTACAGTAATGGGATCCTCCGTGGGTTCGACTACCATCGTGGGATCCTCCGTGGGTTAGACGACGATGACTACTATACTCAGATCCTCCGTGGGTTCGACAGCGATGACAACAAAATTTGGACCCTGCATGGGTTCAGCAGAGGAGATGATTTAGAGGCTACATCTAATCATCTCCACCCCTCTTCATGAGTATTATACCTGTGTGAGCCGAGTCTTGACTTTTAATCATTATCTTCTATATGATTTACTTATTATCCTGTGTGGAATGTGTTGTGCTTTCCTATGTGGATTACGTTGTACTTTTATGTGTGGACTGGGTTGAACTTGAGCTCGTGAATTGGAGCTGAACTGGATTTGATGACTTCGGTATATGTATGGGCATATACCTAAGTAGTGTTAGATGATACTTCATGATTATATCGTTATTCATGGTTTATAATTGTGGATTCAAAGAGACCTTCAGGGGTCTCGATGTCCCTACTAAGTATCGTATACTCACCCCTACACAGGCTTCACTCGCACTACATTGTGTTGGTTACAAATGACAGACATCACTTATCGTGGTTGAGGATTTTAGAGCTAGATGGTACCCGGAGGTGGACAGGAGGACGAGACGGTACCTGGAGGTGGACTTTACGATGAGACGGTATTCGGAGGTGTACATGACGACGAGATGGTACCCGGAGGTGGAATTCACGATGAGATGGTACCCATAGGTTGACATCATGACGAGACGGTACCCAGAGGTGACAAACAGATGTGGAGATCTGAGATGGACATCTGTACCGACCTTTCAGGTAGGGACTTTGGAGGACGAACTAAGAGAAGATTGACACCTTCGTGTTGTTTTTTCTTTTTCTTGTACTTTACTATTGGGATTGTATTTCTGGCCCCCTTTGTACTTTCATCACACATGTTATATTTCATACTTAGTGTTTTCTTCCTCTTGTACTCTGTTTGTGTGTGCGTTTACGTTTCATAAAGGCCAGGACTTCCCAGTTATAGGGATTTACGCCTTTGATGCTAGTCGCCAGCCCTTGGCCTATGGAAGGCAGGCTTGGGGTAGTTACGACATGTGCCCTTTGGGACGGGTCGTGACAAATTGGTATAAATGGAGTTTGTTCCTACCACAGAACATGTGACTCTGATCTTTCTTCTATGTGATGTAATAGTGTTAAGGGTATTGAGTGTGGCTATTAGTAAAGGGAGTCCTGTGTTGGTGCAGAGGTCGATGTATCCATACACCAGTACCCTAACATCGGATTTCCGACTCGGTACATAAAAACATTGATTGTATGCGTGTTTCAAAAGTTTTATTTGTGATTAATTTGTCTCTGATCACCAGGTATACGATTTTGATAGTGGCGCACCTGTTCCTTTTCAGGATGGCCCCACGACGGCAGCCAGCTAGGGTTCCGAGTGTTGTACGAGATGGAAGCCCACCGAGCGATGAGGCCTCAGTGCAGGGCCCCATTATTGAGGAGGCATCGGCAATACCTCTACCCGTCGAGCCACCGATGCCACCAGCCCAAGATGCTACAAGTGCATGTCTCCTTAGTGAAATGCACGAGTTTCATCACCAGAGTCCACCCAGGTTCTGCAGTGAGACGGACCCCCAGGCAGCCGAGGATTGGCTGGAGGCTGTTGTTCAAGTTATTAGATTGGTTGGCATGCCAGAAGACTTCATGGTGATCCTTGCTTCCATCCTCCTTCAGGCAGCAGCAGGCAGATGGTGGAGCCTAATGATCTAGGTGCACGACGAAGCATCACATCTGTGGACAGACATCGAGAGCCTATTTTGGGTAGAGTTTTTACCAGCCACCCTTTGATCGGTGCTCATACAAGAGCTACTTCATCTTCAGTAGGGTAGCATGACACTGGAGCAGTATTCAGCGAGGTTCACAATTTCTCACGCTACTCTATAGATTTGGTACGAGGACCCGATCTTCAGGGCCCGAACCTTTGAGTAGGGGCTCAGGTGAGAGATTAAAGCTTCAGTTGTTTCTCACCGAATCCCGATGCAGACAGGGTTGTTGGAGCGAGCCCTCTTAGTGGAGATTTTCCTTGTTGAGTAGTCTCCAGCAGTAGGACCTACCACTAGATGGCATGAGCCAGAGTCTTCTGCAGTGGGCAGTAGATAGATGATGCAGAAGTCCAAGAGGACCAGGCCTACAAGTGGTCGACCGCATGACACAGTATCGTCTGTGTGAGGCACCCGGGGTGGAGAACAACTTACTAGGAGCGGTTAGTGTTACTCCTGTGGTGGGGTTGGTCACATGGCACATGACTGTTTGATCCCCCATATAGATGACCAGAAGATAGACGAAGGACCTCCCAGGCAGAGACATAGGTTCGATTGGGGTGGATCTCAAGGAGCAGGAGACCGAGGAATTGGAGCTGGCCGTGCAGATGGAGGTGGACGATGCATCAAGGTGTTGCCACCACCAACACCAGGAGGTCCACCCTGACCCAGGGAACAGGTTGACATGGGAGATCTTAGATTCATACAGCTAAGGCTTACAACCATGGAGCTCCTGGAGAAGATGGACAGGAGTGGGACTAGTTCCAGGAATGTGACCTTTGATCTTGGTGCTTCTAGTTTCCTTGTTGTCATTGTTGTGGGTATTTTTACTTGAGCTGTAATAATAAAAGACATTTTTCTTTGGGACGTTTGCTTCATCTCTTTTTGTGTACTATGGGGTTCCGATTAAAACTGCTCACTTGACACTCACTTTTAAAATACCTACTGGAGAAGACCCAGTGACCATGCACTGATGCCGACAATGTGACTCAACCCTTGCAAGCTAGAGTAAAGGTTGGATCTCTTGGTATTATCGGTGAGGCCTTACGACGTCATCCTTGGTATGGATTAGTATCATCCATTTCGTGATTGACTGTATTAGGAAAAGAATGTGGTTCATCCTGGGAATGAGACCAGATTTCTCTTATCAGAAAAGAAGAAATCTTAGGAGCTCTTGTAGGACTAGAGAAGGTCCTGGTCATCCAAGAGCGGATGAGTACAGCTCAGATCCCACAAAAGTCTCTTCCTGACAGGAGGCGGAGACCACGAGAGTTCGAGGATGGTGACCACGTTTTCCTACGGGTCTCACCTCAAAGTGGATTACAGAGATTTGGCCAGGGCGGCAAATTTTCTCGGCGCTTCATCAGACCCTTCTAGGTCCTCAACAGGGTAGGCGAGGTGGTTTACTGCTTGACCCATTCACCTCAGTTTCACTAGGTGCATGACATTTTCCATGTGTCTCGTCTTGGGAGATACGTGCAGGACCCGACGCATATCTTCCACCATGGGTAGATGAACATCGATGACGGGGCAGATTTTGCGGAGGTCCAGATAGAGATTGAGGATTGATAGGAGTGGGTCCTACGTGGGTTGTTGATTCCTCTAGTATGCATCAGGTGGCAGCAAGAGGACCTAAAGGAGAGAACTTGGGAGCTGGAGGCTTAGATGCATGCTTAGTACCCAGTTTTGTTTCCCTAGTTTGTTTTATAGCTTTACAGGGGCGTAAAGCCCTGAGGTGGGAGTAATGTATAGACCCAGAAATTTCAAGAATTTTTTCCATAATTTCTTTGGAATTGTTCGAGTCTGTGGCTTCTGGCCGAACCTGATTCCAAGGCCCAGTGTGCCCGAAATCGATTTTTGAAGTTTAGCTCAGGTACATTCAGTGAACGAGTGAGTGGGTTATTCTATCTTTTGATCTAGTGCTCAGAATTGAAATCTGAGGGCACCTATGAAATCACAGTGCCGGTAATTTCTTAGGAAGACAT
The DNA here is from genome assembly GCA_963277665.1 of Viscum album. Classification (NCBI taxonomy): domain Eukaryota; kingdom Viridiplantae; phylum Streptophyta; class Magnoliopsida; order Santalales; family Viscaceae; genus Viscum; species Viscum album. The sequence continues at coordinate 825,443,074 of OY728162.1, forward strand.
TTTCTGGAGTTTTGTTTGCTCGGTATGAGATGTTAAAAATGTGAGGAATAAATATAGAGTTGTTTTAAAATTATATTTTTATTACGCCTCTAGTGGTTTATGAGTTATGGCAAAGTAAGTTGTGAGGAAGTTGGGTAGGGCCCACATGATCCCCCACCTCATTAAAATTCCTAACACCCCATTAAACACACTATCCCTCTTTAATACATGTCAACCCCTCATGATTATACGGAACCTTCCCTCCCTCTCTTTAATTAAATGACAACATGTTTAATTAACGAAGATCCTTCCTCCCTTTTTAATGTTCCATCACAGCGGATAAAGTGAGTGGGGTCCTAGGTCATAAATCCCCCATTAATGACTTGCATTCCAATGACGAACCCACCACTCCTATTTAAAGGAGGAAAGGGGAGGAGTTATGGATGGATTTTTCATGTGGTGGAACACTAGTAGCGAAGCACGGCACCCAGGACTTGGAGAGTTTTCCTCTTCCTCCAACGAAGAACGAAGAACGCTGATGCCACCCTCAGCTTTGTCCTTCCCTATGTTGACGGAATGACGATGTCTACCACGACGCCGTCTACCGCGACACTAAGGAACACCTTCTTTGAGTTAGGGGTTTGGTTTTGTGTTCGTGAATATTTTTTTTCCATCCAACGTTAAATTCTTTATCCACTTGATATATAATTAACAAGAGGGGGTCGGAACACACGAACACGGTCGTCCCTCCTCCCCCTTTGTTGTTATACTCATTGCGGCTCGAATGAAGGCAGCACAGTGCATCCGCACTGTGCGAGAATGTGGAGGAACATGGTGAAGGAGCGTTGTGCAATCGCGTCGCGCTGTTGAGGCTGAAAGAAGTCGCGGTCAGAGTCGGTCCACGGTGGAGGGGAGCGACGCCATCGCGCCACGCCGGGGAACCATGGAGGTCTATGGAAGAGGGTCGCGGCGCCGTCGTGCCACACCGGACAGACAAGGACCGTGGCCTAAGGCCATGGGGTTGTAGGAAAGGGTGGCTAAAAATCTGACCGCTGGAGCAAGGGAATGCAGGACCCGTGGGGGGTCCCGCGGCGGCTCACCGGCCGGCCATCACAACCGGCTGGAATCAGGAAGCACCGGGGGTTGTAACCCCTGGCGGCTGACAAAGGTCCATTGTTACAAAACAAGGAGGCCAGAACCCCCCCCCCCCCCCCCCCCCCCCCCCCCGCCCCTTTCTGTGTCTGCTCGGTCAGCGCCGAGCCGCCCAGGCCGGAACGGCCGCACCGGGCCGGCTGGGCTGGGCCACGCCATCTGGGTCGGGCCGTGCCCTAATTGGATGGACCCGGAGCCGGGTCAGGTCGGCCTGGTTCCGGACGACCCAGGGTGTTTTGGGCTGGGTCGGTCCGGGCCCAAACCCCCCAAAAAACGGACAAATTCGTTCAAACAACCGTAACTTGGGCTACAGACCGCCAATTGATGCACTGTCAGTTGTGATGCGATCCTCGGATTGAGATGGTATTTTTGGTATATTACACTCAAGGTTTTGGAGAAATTTGGGTATGGCCATGTTTGTTCTAACACAAAACCAATCGGGCCCTCTGAGCGGAAACACTTATAACTTGAGCTCCGGACGCCCGATTGACGTGTCATCGACTTTGTTGGATTCCTCTAAGTGAGATGGGTATTTTGTCTTAATCCACTTGAAGTTTGGATGAATTTAGAGTATGGTCGAGTTGGTATTGACTTAAAAACCAATCGGGCCCTAGGGATGAAAAAGAAAATAACTCTCAGACCGGGCGTTCGATTGACGCGCTGTCTGTCGCGTTGATTTCCTATTGTCGAGAAGGAACTTTGGGATACATTAAATCTGAAATACATGTCAGTTGATGTATCGTCACCCTTGGATCATGGAGAATACCCTCCCAGAATTGAGCATGTTGTGTGCGAGAACCCTAGAGGTTGCTGCGACTGTGATGAGAATGCTGATTATACAAGAATCCTCTGTGGGTTCGACGAGGACGACTACCGGACTGGATCCTCTGTGGGTTCAACGAGGACGACTTCCGTACTGGATCCACCGTGGGTTTGACAAGGATGACTACCGTATAGGATCCTCTGTGGTTTCGATGAGGATGACTCTCGTACTAGATCCTTCAAGGGTTCGATGAGGAAGACTACCGTACTGGGATCCTCCATGGGTTCGATGAGGACGACTACCTTTCTAGATCATCCATGGGTTCGACAAGAACGACTACCGTACTGGATCCACCGCGGGTTCGACGAGGCCGACTACCATACTGGAACCTCCGTGGGTTCGATGAGGATGACTACCATACTGGGATCCTCCATGGGTTCTACAAGGATGACTACCGTACTGGATCCTTCGTGGGTTCGACGTGGATGACTACCATACTGGATCCTCCATGGGTTCGATGAGGAAGACTACCGTACTGGATCCTCTGTGGGTTTAACGAGGATGACTACTGTACTGGGATCCTCCGTGGGATCAACGAGGACGACTACCATTCTGGGATCCTCTGTGGGTTTGACGAGGATGACTACTATACTGGGATCCTATGTTGGTTCGACTAAAGTCCTGAGATCCTCTGTGGTTTCGACGACGATGACTACTATACTCATATCCTTCGTGGGTTTGGCAGTGAAGAAAACTAAATTTGGACCCTACATGGGTTCGGTAGAGGAGATGATTCAGAGGCTACATATAATCATCTCCACCCCTCTTCGTGAGTATTAGACCTATATGAGATGAGTCTTGACTTTCAATCATTATCTTCAATATGATTGACTTGCTATCCTGTGTGGAATGGGATGTGCTTTCCTATGTGGATTGGGTTGTACTTTACTGTGTGGACTAGGTTTAACTTGAGCTCGTGAGTTGGAGATAAACTGGATTTGATGACTTAGGAATATGTATGGGCATATACCTAAGTAGTGTTAAATGATAATTTGTGGTTGGATGTTTCTTTGTGGTTTATCCTTGTCAATTCAGAGAGAACTTTGGGGGTCTCGAAGTCCCTATATAGTATCATATACTCACCCCTACACAGGATTTTCCCTCACTACATTTTGTTGGTTGCAGATGATGGACATCACTGATCGTGGTTGAGGATTTTAGAGCTAAACGGTACCCGGAGGTGGACGTGACAACGAGGAAGTACCCGAAGGTGGACTTTACAACAAGCCGGAACCCGGAGGTGGACTTGACGACGAGATGGTAACCGGAGGTGGACTTCATTATGAGATGGTACCTGAAGGAGGACTTCATGATTAGATGGTACCCGGAGGTGACAGGCAGACGTGGAGAGCTGAGGTGGCCATCTGTACTTACCCATCAGGTAGGGACTCCGAAGGATGAACCATGAGCATCTTGACACCTTCCTCCTTTTTTGTCTTTTTTCTTGTACTTTACTGTTGGGATTGTATTTCGGGACCCCTTTTTTACTTTCAGCACACTTGTTATATTTATTACTTAGTGTTTTTCTTCCGCTTGTACTCTGGTTGTGTGTGTTTACGTTCCATAAGGTCCATGCCTTCCTAGTTATATGGATTTACGTCTTCAGTGCTTGTCGCCAGCCCCTGGCCTATGGAAGGCGGGCATGGGGTAGTTACGACACGGGCCCCGGGGGGATGGGTCGTGACATGGGCCATGGTGTTGGGATGGTGCGGCGTTGATGCACCATGTGGGGAGAGGAGTAGCCCACTATACTAGCCCAACGGCCAGCTCTGACTAGACTAATGGTCGGCTCCAGCTGGACCTTTCAGAAGGGGGGTGGGTGTGCTCCACTATCACCACCATCTGGCCAAACTGGATGCACCTCATCTATTATGTGCATCCAACATCCATCCCACATTCTACGGGATAGGTTTTCCCGGCTGGCCGGCTGGGCCAAACCCGACCGATCATGTTTTCCTAAATTGAATGTATCTCGCAAATGGTGATTCTGATTAATTCCCCGTCAGCAGTGTGGGGACACCCATGATGAGGAGGTCCTTTTGAGATACTCTAGTTGAGTTTTTTCAGAACATGGAGTATGGTCGAGTTGGATCGGACTCAAATCCAATTGGGCCCTATTTAACTTTTTTCCACCATCTTACAAACCGGGGGTCCGATCGACGTTTCGTCTATCGCATTGGAAACCATATAAAAAGGTGGTCCTTCAGGTTACTTATAAGTGAGAAATTGTTGTAGTTGAAATACTAATAGTTTCCTAAGGAGCAGTTTCTTGGAATCTCAAGCGCACCAAGTGCATAAATCCTATGGCTGGATGTTATGTGAAGACCGAACCTTTGTGGACCGGCATCAGAGAAACCCTTTGTGGATCAACAGTTGCACGACCCGATGAGGACCAGAATTATAGTGGCACGTCGTGGATCAGTGACTTACAACCCTGTGTTGATTGATGACTTACAACCCTGTGTGGATCAGTAGTAGCGCGAACCTGTAAGGACTAGCCTTAGAGTGACCTGTCGTGGATCATTGACTTAAGACCATGTGTGGATCGATGACATACGACCCAAGGTGGATTAGTAGTAGTGTGACCCGACAACGACCGTACTTATAGGGTCCCATCATAAATCATTAAATTACAACCCTATGTGGATCGACGACATACGGCCCTATGCGGATCGGTTACATACGACCCTTTGTGGATCATCAGTAGAATGACTTCTTCATGGTTCATCAGTGGAACTTCTAAATGGAATTAGATTATTTATCTTTATGAATGATCGTCATTATTCATGTTCTTTATGTTATATACACGTTGTGAGGTGCCTCTCTTACTTTGTGCCATGTGGTTGAGGTCTTTCTTGGTGGTTTTAACTATGGGGTATTTTTCCTTGTGGTGTTTCCCCTTTGTGGATTACCTAAAGACCATAAGGGGTCTCAGGGTCCTTATTGAGTATTCCTATACTCACCCCTGCATGTGCTTCACTTGCACATGTTGTTTCTGGTGCAGACGATTGATGTATTGACAGAGGTACCTAGGGGGACGGTGTAGACAGACGCTACGATAGTGGACATAGTGGCCTAGGACCAGGTGAGGCCCTATAGTACTGGGCCGATAGGACGTACTATTTTTGATTCTAGTATCTTCACTACTCTCACGATAAACTAGGGATTCTCGTAGATGGCCATCAGAGTTCCCTTTTTTAGTTTACTATTTTTAGTTCCTTGTTGGGTTTGTATTCTAGACCAATTACTTTCTCTTGTACTTTCACTAAACCTTGTTTTAGTTGTATAATTTTTCCCCCTTTCAGTCTGATGGGATGCGGTTGGATGTGTGTGTAGGTTTATATTCAATGCCTTCACCTTATGGGATATGCCTTTCCAGTGCTAGTCACCGACCTCTGGCCTATGGATGTCGGTCTTGGGGTAGTCATGGCATGGGCCTCAAGGGATGGGTTGTGATAACTTGTTCCCTTTTTTGAGAATCTTCCCTCAGTATTGAACCCTATGTAAGATAAGCTAGTAAGATGGGGGAGTTTTCATAAGCTATAAAGCAGTAGAAGAAGGTTTTCTAATTTTTTGTAAATCATGTAAAGGAATTTTTTTACAATGACTGCAAACATTTTTTTTTCCAAATCAAACATGTTTTCAGTTTTGAAATTTTTTTCTTTTTAATTTTATATATATATATATAAGGGAACTACTTATTTTTCCATCATTTAATTATTTTCAATCTCTTTCATACGAAGGTGGTTTTTTTCATAATTATTTATGTGCAATTAAATTTTTAATTTCATTATGAAAATAATATATACTATAATGATTAAAGTGGGTTCTCTATTTCAGATTTTATGTCAATTTGTTTTAGTTGTTTATTATAATTTCTTTTCTATCCTTCCAAACAATTTTTTATTTTATCTTTATTATAGTAAGGGGATGTTTGGATAAATATTTGAAATTATTTCTGAATTTATGATTTTTATATGAAATTTTTTTTTCCTCCATCAGTATTGTATAATGGTATTTTAATTTTTTTTTATTGGTAAGGGGGTCCATTTTGAGTTTATAAAACTATTCTTTGAAAAATAATTCACGGGATTTATTTTCTCGAAATAATTTTTTTAAACCTTACTTTTTCTCTTATGTCTATACATGGTATGGTATTCGATTTTATAAATTATTATTTTAATAATAATTATTCAAATTAATGTATATATATATATATTAACTCTTTTCATGTTAAAAATCATGTTCTCCCACGGTTTTCTCTTCATAAAATTATTTTATTGATTAGGCCACTTTATGTGCAAGTGACGTTATAAAATGTTTCAAAATTTATTCTTAAGTTAAAATTGTTCTATATTTTAAAAATTATATGTGTATATATAAATTCATAAATAGATCATGTAATATGAATTATTTTTTAAAAAAATGTATATATATATGTATCGACATATGTATTATTTTAGGGTGAAACAAAATCTTAATCTAACATCAATAGATACGTATATATATAAATAGATTTATATACATATCAATTTTTGTAAAATTATTTATTTCCTATATGTATGTAAATAAATTCATTTATATATATATATATATATATTTCATTATTCATACTTATACATATTTTTGTGGATATGAAATCATGTTTTATTCTAATATATAAGTAAAAATATTTTTACATATATATGTGTGTATATTTGTATCCAAAATTGTTCTATATGTATGTATCTATAAGAATGTATATTTACACATGTCATTTCATTAAAAACAAATATTATCCTGAAACATGTATAACCATTTAATTTACCTTTTCATGAAATGGATTTCAAAGCTCGTTATATTTAAAGAATCCTTATGGTCATTATATTATAAAATACAAGTTGTTATGTTTTTAATTCCAAATAATCACACAGTGGTGGGGGAGTCGTCAATCTAGAAAGGAAATTAGGTAAGGGGAAAAGGTTTCGGTCATCGAGTGTGTTTGAGGGAGAGGGATTGATCCAAGCACAATGGATGTCGAGTCTCCGATAGGGGTTTCAACATAAGGAGGTCGAACAATGGAGATGATTTAGAGCGATCATTGACCACTGACAAGGGATCCCAAAGGATTAAAATTTTCAAAAGGGGTTCAATCATGATTTAGGGTATCATTTCTATGTGATATCTGATTGAATGAAGTTTTGATCTACTTAATACTAAACATGGTAGGTTTTATTTGTTATTTTCTAGATGTCAAATATTTATATAGACACTTTTTCTTGAATCCTTTTGGCATAGAAGGACATGTTTGTACTTTCTCCCTCAATCATATTCGGTTATACCATATTGATAATTTTTTTGGGTCTCTTTAATAAGTATTCTAGATTTATGAATGGATTCAAAAGAATTTCATATTTTTTCTAGTTTTTGAATCTGATTTTTTTGTTGTAATCCACTTTTTAATCAACCTTAGATTTCCTTTTTCCATTATTTTGGACTATTTCATTTGAAAAGAATGCATATAGATATATAAAATACTATTGTCTATATTCTTCCTGTTGATTTTTCACCTCTAATTGTCTTACATAGGAATCCACTGCAATATAAGTATATAAATATATATAATATGGATTTAAATTATTTATGAACTGGATATATAAGAACCTAATCCATTTTTTGAGAATCATCTCTCAGCACTGCACCCTATGTAGGAAAAGCGATCTAGATAGGGGGAGTTGTTGCAATCTACAAAGCATAAAAAGGAGGATTTCTTATTTCCTGTAAATCAGGTAAGGGAAATTATTTTTACAATATCTTAAAACATTTTTATTTATTTATTTAAAAATCAAAAATGTTGTTAGTTTTAAATTTTTTCTTTTCATGTTTATATTTTTGTAAGGGAACTACTTATTCTTCATGAATTAATTCCTTTTCAAGCCTTTTCATATAAAGGTGATTTCCTTCAAAACTCTTGATGTGCAAGAGAATTTTTATTTTCGTTAAAAAATAATATATGCACAAATTATTCAAGTGGGTTCCCCATTTCATATTTTATGTCAATTTTGTTTTAGTGGTTTACTAATAAATTTTTTATTTCTGTCTAAATAATTTTGAATTATTTCATTATAATAGTAAGGGTAAATTTTTTTAAATATTTAAAACTGTTTTTGAATTTAATACTTTTATAGAAATTTTTTTAGTCCATCTTTATGCTATAATGGTATTTTAATTTTTTTTATAATGGTAATGGGGGTCATTTTGAGAATATAAAATTGTTCTGTAAAAACAATTTGTGAGATTTATTTTCTTGAAATTATGTTTAAAAAAACTTAATTGCCTCCTATGAATATACATAGGATGTTATTTAATTTTCAAAATTATTTTTTTAATAATAATGTTTCAAATGTATTTATGTATATATCCCCTCTTTGCATCATAAAAATAAGGTTTTCCAATGGTTTCCTCTTCATAAAATTGTTTCCTTGATTAGGCCACTTTATTTGCAAGTGAAGTTGCCGAATTTTTCAAAATTTATGCTTAAGTTAAAAAAAATATTTTCAAACAATTATATGTGTGTGTATATATATATATTCATAAATAAATCATTTAATAATAATAATTTTTTTAAAACATATATATATATATATATTTACATACATATTATTTTAGGGTGAAACATAGTTTTAATCTGACATCAATAAAAACATGTATATTTATAAATGTATTTATATAAGTATCAATTTTTGTAACACTAATTATTTCATATATGTATGTAAATAAATGCATATATATATATATATTCATTATTCTTAGATATACATATGTGTGTGGAGATGTAATCATGTTTTATTCAAATATATTTTTAAAAATATTAATATATATATTTGTATCTTTTTATCTAAAAATTTTATATATGTATATATGTATATGAATCTATATTTACACGTGTCATTTTAGGATAAAATACTTTTATCATAATACCTGTATAACCATGTAATTTACTTTTTAATGAAATGTATATCAAATCACATGATCTTTAACGAATCTTTTTGGTCCTTATGATATAAAATAAAAGTTTTTATTTTTTTAATTCCAAAGAATTGCAGTTGTATATTATGTGAATGAAGGCATGGATTGGGGACTAAACCAAAACCCTTATGATACGTTTTTCCAATCAAGTGATGGGTATTCCTAGAATTATAAAGCGCTCCAATGCATTGGGTAATGTTGAAATCTCATATGATGTCATGTGGCATACTGATGTTATATTCCATTGAGGTATAGTGCAATGCACGATGTTTTTAATGTGTCACAACGTTGGAAGTATCACCACAAGACATCTAATGTGACTGATGATTTCTTATTTTTAGCTTGATACTGACACATCATTTTAGAATCATCTGATAAATGTTATTGATCGCATTGAGAAAGTGTTGCGGGAAAGGATCATGCTGATAATTAAAGTATTGTGTCATCATTGGATTATTTGGGTAGAAATGTGAGAGAGATAAGTAGATGTGTGGGATCATGGTCCTAATATTTTTACTTCAGAATCATAGAGAATCTTCAAAGTATGTGTTGAGTATTTTCTATTATAATGTAAGGTGATTGAAAGATCTCTACCTTTTTGAATATGTCCCATGTTCATTTTTAGGTACTCTTTTAACCATATGTTGATATATCATTGGTGGTTTTTTTAGTATGTTTCAAGAGGAATTTCGTAATTTTGGAAGAAAAATAAGTAGTGCATGGTTTTCCCAAACAGGGAACCTACCCCAAGAAAATCATACAATCCCAAAGAGAGGGTAATTTCATAGTTAGAACTTGGTTTTTCAAACTGTGTTTCCACTTAGTATAAATCACACACCCCTTGGATGATGTGCATGGTAAGAGAGAAAGGTTTGGAAAACCATGTATCCCTACCTAGGAAATCATCCTTGTGGATTTTTGTTAGGGCCACTAGGGGCCTATATACCCTGAGAGGGGGGGTGAATCCGGGTATCGACATTCTTTTTCAAAGTTCTTTCTACCCCACTAGATCATGACCTCTTTATTACAATGGTCACTTTTTTTTACTTGTGTGTAAACTATGATCACTTATTTATATAATGATGATGCTTTGAATGCAATGGAGGGAAGAAAACTGTCAGACACAGAGATTTTTACTGGGTTCACCCTCACTGGGTTACGACCAAGTAGCATACACCGAAAAGTTTCCGGTCGTACCAAATTCCACTATTCTTCACTAGATGTGGATACAAGGTTCAGGCTAGATCACTTATATTGCCAGGCACACTTCCTTTACAAAGTTTAGGGTCAGCTCCCTGCATTCCCAAGAGTCACTCTCTGTTTCTCTCTCTCTGGCTCACTGTCGGTGGAGAGGATCACCTTCTTCCTCTTCCTAAGCTCACTGCTCTGTGAAGGGAATCAACTCACAGTTTATAGACCTGTAGGTCTCTTTATTTGCATTAAGGAATGCATCTTCAACTGTTGATAGATGCTCTGTTAAAGTCCAACTTTCATCCACTGATGAATACCTCTTTGCCTCTGAACACTGGGCAATTCCTTTTGGAAACTCCTTCGCAAAGCACCCTACTTTGCGAAGTTCCCAATTTCGCGAAGCTCAAACAATCCTTCGCGAAGCTCCTGCCTTTTCGTGAATCTCTATCGCGAATCACTCTCGCGATGCACAGAACTTCGCAATGCTTAGGCCGTCACGAAGCTCCTACCTCTCCGCGAAGCTCACTGAGCCAATGCGGGGCACACACCTTTCACGGAGCTAGAATAGCCGCCGCGAAGCTCCCCTTTCGCGAAGAAAACTTCCTTCGTGAACCTCCTCTGCGAACCAAGAGCAATGGATTTTCTCTGAAAATTCTCTCTACTTCTCCCGAGGGGGTCGGCCTCTATTTATAAGCGATTCCACCAACCCTCGAACATTCCGCGTGAAGTCAAAGCCCCATCATTGAAAATCGCGAAGCTCCAAAGATTCTGCCAGAATTCTGTCCAAATCGTGAAGCACCACGGCAATTTTCCATTTCCGGAGCTTGATGTAATCACGAAGCAGTACCGTCAACATTCCTTCACGCCTTCGCCGCGAATCTCCCTCGTAAAGCCCTTCACCGCCGCGATGCGTTTCAGCCTCTGTCATTCGCGAAGCATGACGTAATCGCGAAGACTCACCGCCTCCAATATCTTTGTCTTTCCGATATCCAAACCATGAATCCTATCTTCGCGAAATTCATGCCTTTTCCATATTAAATTATTCTCTTCATGAAAATCCTATTTTCGTGATGCTCACCAAACTCCAAATTTTGGACACCAAAAATTTGGCAAACACTGGGAAACAACGCCACCGTGTACTTATCTTTTGTACCGCCTCCAGATAGTCCTTTCCTTTTTCATCGTTCTTTGTCAACATGGATTGTCAACAAATTCTCAAAAACTTGACAATTCTCCATGGAAACCTGCTTTGTCAACAAACACAATCAACCCAAAAATACCGCAGTGTTACCTTGAGGGATTTTTTCCCAACAATTTTAATTACCCTAAAATTTATAAAAGAAATCCTACCCCCAAAATTAACCTCTAATCAACATGGTATGACCCTAAACCAATTCCTCCAAATTCTAAAACTCCTAAGAGGGTTCTATGGCTCCATGAACATCATTATTAATGAAACAAATATCCAATATAAGGATCATCTCACCTCTGGTATGTGATTTATTCTCTAGTTGGATTCTTGTATCTTTCGTCCCTCTTTATCAATAAAAATAAATGATTCATACTCCACTAGAAATGGTTTAGATTTACTATTTCTTGGAAATTAATCTATTTGATCTTGTTATTAGGTTTTGGTCCTATATCATCAATGTCATTGTGATCTTGAATGTTCCTCTTCAATTTGGGGATTTTTGATTTAGCGTACATCTATATTAATCATGAGGTATATGGTTCAAATATCAATTCCAATAGTATTGAATTATAATTTTATATATGTTATTTTTTATTTCAATTTCCAAATATGGTAATTGAATCTCGAATTTGAATTGATTAATTAGTTATTTTAAGGAAATTGTAGAATAATGTGAATATTGAATTACTCAAAGTAGTGATTATGGATATGGTGTTTATGGGATTGAATTTAAATTAAAAATAAAGGGTTGGTTGGATTAACCTCAAAGGGTTAAAGGATATTATGATTAAGCTTTTATTAATGGTTTAACAGTGAATTTTTCTTATTATTGAATGTGATTTAAATAAATATCCATGATTTTTTGTATAAAATTGAATGGTGTACCATGATGATATTGTTTGATAAGATTTTTAATGATGATTAACATTGATAAATGTGGTATTTACGAGTTAAATTATATATTGTGATATATGTGATAACAGTTCGGGATATATAATGATGCTCCAAATACCCATATGTAATAATGAGTGTGTGACAAGGGCTGATGCTTCAAACACCCATATGTGATAAGAATAAGGTGTGGGATAAGGACAGATGCTTCAAATATCCACAGAGTTCTAGACATGATGTTCTAGGCCCAGAAAATTGTCTTTGGAATGGAGTTCCTATTTTCCATCTTATGAAAATTGGAATTAAATGATTAGTTAAAGCCCGTGATATAATGAATTGTGATTCTATATGATATATGGTGTATACTCCATCATAGGTAGAAGAATGTATTGATTGTTTACATGTCATCCTGAACATGGTTAATTATGTTGTTAATTAATGAATAATTAATTTTAAAAAATTACTCGATTTGATGTAATTTACTCATTATAAAACTGCATAAAGTGTTATATACTCGATAATGTTTAGACACTATCAGTGGTGTCTTACTAATTTGTATTCACACCATTCTATAGATTCATGATATGTACCCAAATTGGATTCTTTTTTATAGGAAATGATGAGGGAAAGAGAACATTGTTATATGGATGAGTTGGGATGGTGCATAGCTAAGGGAACCTGACATGATTTCAGAACCCACTTGGGAGTTTTCAGTGTCTTTATCCATTATTTTTCATATTGACACTTCACACGTATTGAAATGACATATAAAATATTTTAGTTATGGTCAGTTATCCATGTTTTGGGATTATCTTGAGATATTGGCCTTTATTGGTAATGAAATTATCATAATTATTTTTTATTACCATTTGTATATTTTTTATTTATTTCTTTATTTAACCTGATAGGGTGGGTATAGTCTCCCCATAATTTATATTAGACACTTACTGCTAGTAGAAACCCTCTGGAATACAGTGATGTGTGCCTAAGGTCATGTAACCAACCATATCAGGGCACTGGTGTGGGGTACCCTGGGTAAAGAAATACACTATTAATCAAATATAATTTCAAAATGTACTACAAATTAATTGTAATATGTTTTTTCAAAAATCAATAGAACATATGTTTTGATGAAAATATTTCTTCAAATAAGAAAATGAATTTATTATAAATTGGGAGATTTTTTATTAATAATTTATCTGTAAATTTATATTACATATGAACTTTATATATATTTCATAATTTAGTTAATACTATTTATACCCTCCAATTTAATAGATTGGTTATAATTTTCATATTAAAGTAAAACTATTTCATGGTTCATTATGGATCAGTGTTGTGTATATTTTATGCTATCGAACATAGTGCTTATTTAAAATAATAGTGTATTACATTCTCTATTAATTAATAAGTTACATCCTCACAATTTCAACAAGTTTTTAGTAATCAGGTTTTTTATATTAGTAAATTCATTATTTGAAAACCCTCTTCATAAAAACGTTTAAAATATTTCTTCTTGAAAAGATGGAAGTCAAAATATAAGGGTTATCTAAAATAATACATTACATGGTTTCCAAATAGGATAACATCAGTTATAACAGAAAATATTGACATGGAAGATAAAATTAATTACCAAGGACTAATTGTGGATGATGTAGAACATGGTCTAGAAAAAGTTAAAAAAACATTGAACCACGAATCAATGCCTTGTTTAAAATGCCACCAATTATTCATAATTGATGGTTATGGGAAAATAATTGTTTTTTAAAAAACTTTTTCTAATGTTGAGGAATTCTTATACCATTTGGACTAAAAAATAAGGAAATATAAACCATGGAATTTATATTTTCAACCTCTAAATTTCCATGAAAATATATTCTAATAATCCAAATAATGAGTATTCAAGATGATTTTTTGAATCCTAAAGCACTACAATCTACATTTAATAGACCAGAAAAGTATATCAAGATAATACCCCCATGTTTGAACCTTATCCCAAACTAAAAATGTATAAATCAAGATAATTCTCAAATTGAATAAAATATAAAATGATGAAATACAACATAATTCTCCAAGACATAATTACATCAATAACCATGAAATTAAATATTGTTTTAATCTCAAAGTTTATATCATACACATCATCTTGCATATCTAAAATATTAGTTGCATTCTTCCCAAATTATATTTCATGGTAAATCAATTATTAATCCTATGTGTTACATATACCTCATCCTAATGAAATATCTCCCAAATATCAATAATCAACATGATAAATAAATATATAGTCTTTTAATATAGTGAATTTTTCCAAAATATCATGAATAAAATATATATATTAACATAAATGGTAATATATAACTTTACCATTACAATCTCTAAAGATATCAACATATCAATGATTCATATTTAAACCATAGAGATTATTTATATTCCACAATATATTAATGCATAATTAACGTCAAATAATATAGTAACCCTAATGGTTTATTAAAACCTCAATATTTTTTTACTAATTCCCAACAAAAGATTCAAATAAATTGAAAACCACATGACATAAAACATAAAAAGGCTATTTTTTTCCTTTTAACTTATGATTAACTATAAACTCATACACCCATGACAGTTTCCATAAAATTTATTTTTACACCAAATGAAATCATATTTTCTTCCAAAACATAACACAATACTTATTCGTTAAATAGGTTTACAAACAATTTAATATTTTCCATAAATCCAAAAATTCAATATAATCAAAGATGACCTAAATCAAGATGTCATCAACTAACCATTTTAAAATTCACCAATACTGTCATACCAATGTCTATAATCTCTTTATTGCAAATAAACATATGCTTTCAGATTCTATTGTGGAACAATATTTTGATGTTCCATGATCCTTGTATCAAAAAAATAATTGATATAAAACATCCATAACATAGTTCCTAAATCATAATGCATAATTACTTTAAACCATTCACTTCATAGGGATTTCCTTGGTCTAGTAGTTACCACATGGATTAGTAAATTGTCTCGGATATTCACTGGATTCCTTGTACATAATATATTGAACTATAAATGTTACTATTGGATGATCTTGATTTCCCTCCACTGAAAATTTCATTCTTTCTTCAGAAATTAAATACTTTATACCCTTCATTTACATATAAAAAACATCTTTTTATTACTTTGATAAATTCACTTGACTGTTCATTCAAGGATTCTCTATATAAATAAAATCAAATCATCATTACTTTACAATCCACACCACCTAAGCTCTCATTTAACTCTATACTAATCTTAATTGGGGGTGTGTGAGAGTTGTTTAAGGTGCAAGATATTAATCATATATCATGAAAAAGGATTTGGAAAAATCCTATGGTTTCACATTATAGATCCTATTTCATTTGGTTAATCTTGAGGATAATCATTCCATTTTCTATTAGTGTTAATAAGAGACATCCATGTTCCATCCATTGACTAAAACCAAAAAACTTATTATAAGCAAAAAAAGTCATAGTGGTGAACTATGAAAAATAATTTATAGGATTTATAAATCATGAAAACTCATTTTCAATCTATGACACCTTATTATTAATCCAATTAATCCAAAATCATTTCCAAATTTTTTGGATGTTATATTATAATTAGACTCATTCCTAAGGTTTTTTTTAATGTTTTCTCATACTAGTTTTCAAAATATAAATAAACCATTCTCTGATACAAACCGCATTAACCCGTACATTTAATACATAGTTATCACATCTTAAAAGGTTAATATCCATTACATAACAAAATGATCCATGCTATAATTTTATAGGTCTAGTTCCTTTGGAAACATAGACACATAAAAAAGTTGTTAATAAATGATATACATCAACTCCTGCAATATTATTCATACATATAATACTTCATAGAAAAATCATAAATAAAAATATCTTCTTAACCTATAGGAAAGGAAGAAAAAGAAAGGTTCAGATCAGATGATCGGTAATGGAAAAAATAGATATTACAATGATCAATTGATCTCAACATGAGAATAAGGTTATGATAACATGATAATGACATTAGGAAATCATACCCTCCATATCATTGACCATAATATATGTCGTGGAATAAATTTTTTCATTTCTGAAGACATGAATCATAAAGGAATAACTAAACATGATAAAAAAGTTAATGACAAATTCATAATACATAATTGAATAGAATACACATAATCATTGAAAATAGTTTCATTAGTAGTGAAGGATCATTGTGGTGACTATCATATTGGAATGTATTTTCTCCCCAAACCATCATAGAATTCATGGTTCAATCAAAATATTATCACTGTTAACAAATTCCCTTACTAAATTGGGGTTACATCTTATTCCATTAATGTTTATATCGTAGGAAATCAATCATTACCAAATGAATTGGAGGGAGATATAGGTCTCAACCATTACATAATTAAAATCATACATATTTTCTCAATAAGATAATAAAACATTCAACATATCAAAAACCAATAAAAGGAATGGGTTTTATAATCATCTTATCATTTAATCATAAAATAACCCATGCAAAAGAAACAACTTTCATAAACATCTTTTCATTATAAACATAAACATTATAGATAACGAATAATTTTGGTATCGTTGGATCATCTACACTATAAAGTATAAGAGAAATCAAGGTTTATTGTCATTTATGATTATAAATACCAGTAAAATATCATTAAAAACTTATTGAGGAAAAAATAGATTCCATTTTAAAATGACATATTTAAAATATAACTAAAAATTAATCTATTTTTGAAAACATTTTATTTTAAAATATCCTTGGTAAATTGTAAAGTAAACTTCAAGGCATTGAGTGGTAATGATGGTTCGAATTTTTTTTCAGTTGTATAAGATAAAAACATTCCTTTCATACTTGTAAAAAGCCAAAAAAGTTCCACATTTATAAAATTAAAACAATATTACTTTTGAAATAATTTTATAAAAACTACGAAAAACATAAAAATTAAATTAAAAAATAAAATTAAAATAGTAAAAACCTTCTTTAAAACATAGACATGCAAGAAAATGTTTTTTTGATCGAAGAGATAAATCAAGTCAATTTTATTTAAAATAATTCTTTTAGTTTATTGAGTACTTAATGAGAGATAAATGTAATGAAAAATGTATTCTCTAGAAATAAAATTATGATAAGAAAATCCATGATAATATATGAAGTTTTATAGTACAATTTCAGCATCATAACATAATCATAAACAATTCTGATAAATAATGATAATATAACATAAATGCCTTACTACCTTAGTAACAAATTAATATTAATACAAATGTAATAAAGAACCATATAATTAAATTTATAGCCCCATAAATTTAATAATAATAATCATAAAATAGATTCTTGGGTACTATATAAACCACACAAAAGAAACAATTGGTGAATATTTAATGTGTCTTCCAAAAATAAAATTGAGATGAAAATCCCAAATCCTGTGTATGTCTATATTAATAGGAATTTGAACCTTATATATAATAAATATAGATTCATTATAGATATAATAAAGAATAATAATCTTATATATATAGTCCCATAAATTATTTACTTATTTCATTTTATCACCCATTTGTTAAACAATATTTATTAATATCATTGTTCTCGGTGATATTTGCTTCATTATGAATTTATGTTTTGGTACGGTAGTTCTGGTAATTTTAATTTTATCATGGCTCTATAAAATATATAAAATTTATAATTATATAAATATAATATATATTATTTTTATAATTATTTATATTCATTCATAAAAGTAGATATAAAAATTGAATTACACCATTCATGGAGAAAGTGGGTCCTTCGTACGTATGAATGAAGTTTTCATTTTTTGATGGATGAAATAACATAAAGGTAAATATTAAATAATATTTCAAGAATAATTATTATATATTATATATATTATATATTTAATAAATTAATCCTTATTATTATCTATGTAAACAAAAAATGTAAAATGAATTGCATTGTTTCATGGAGGTGGTAGTCCACATGTACTCATAAGGTATGTTATTATTTTCAAAAAAAATCGAAGGTAATAATGTATATATGATATTTTAAATAATAATTTTTAAATATTTAATAATTATAATATATAAACATTAAACCCATCATAATATTCATCCAAAAAATATGGTGATGAGAAATTAATTTTATCGTTATATACCGATGATAAGTAGTACGTATGCAAGAGCGAAACATTCACTTCCAATTTCATGGATAAATGGTAAATAAATTTGGTTTCATAATTTAAAAAAATAATTATATTTTGGAAAATGAATTTTTTATTTTTTAAAAAATATAAAATATTTATGTGACATAAAAAATAATTTAAAAGAAAGTGATATGTTAAGACAATTGAATCTTTTTGGAAATAACTCCTTTAAAAATCCCCTTAAAGACCATAGGGTTGGTCTTTTAGGAAAACATTCAGATATATAATGTGTTTATATAAGTTTATAAGGTGGTTATTAAGGGTATGGTCGATATATAATAGAACAAAATTCTATATAAGTGATGGGAGGAGGTTCCCTCGTATAATTGAGGTAAGGGGAACTTTTAGAATTTCATAAAAGATTAAAATATAAAGAATTCATTATCTATCCCAAATGAATCAAAAATAAGAGGGATTATAATTTAATATATTATGGTGTTTAATTAAAATCATTTAATAACATTATACATGTTTAATGGTTGTTTTAATCCTTATCATTTAGTTTAACCCATTAATTAACTCATTTGAACACTAATCATGGTATCATATTTTTCACATAGAACATGATATAATTTTCATGTAAGGTGAAAATTGGATAATAAATTGCCAAGGAATTATATTTTAGACAATATAGTATCCTATTTTTTGTATTTATTTTTTTGTAAATATTTAAATAATTTTATGAAATATTATTTTGATAAAATATCAATAATTTCTGTTGGTACACTATTCATTTGATTAGATTTAAAATACAAAAACTAAAAGTTTTAAATAGAATAAATTCTTTTGAAAAAACAATAACATGTCTTATTCGTCTAAAATAATAATGTAATACTATAACTCACTAAAAATATTTTAAATTTTTAAATTTTTTAAATAATTTATTTTATTTTTCGAATCTTTGAATAAATACTACGATGTCATTATATTAGAATTTAAGGTAATTTTATAATTTCTGAAAATTATAATAAATTTATTTCAAGAAACTCATTTAATTAATATCAATATAATCAATTTTTTTCATTCATATATTTCTTTTGTCCATATATTTTCATATAAGAGAAATTTAGAACTAGGAGAGTGACATTTTGTAACATTCATTGCATTAAGTATTATATATGTCATATTCTTGGAAAAGAGTCCATTTAAAAAATCATGTTCAAATATAATTTTATAGTACTATAATATCCTTCATCTAATAATTTTTATTATGAAATAAATATAGCCTTATTACTTAGTTCTAACCTAGATTAACTAGATTTACCCTTTATTATTGTGATAATGATTACCACGATTAGGATTGATATTAACCAAAACGAAAAGGTAAATACTTAAAAAAATATATGTATTAAAAAATATTTAATCAATTTTATCAAATTAAATTAATAAATTTTGATGAATTTAATTTTAAAAATATTATGAAATATGCAAAGAAAACCTCTTTTTATACAAATACATTTGTAAACATAACATTGGGTTTTTTCTTATCTCATTCCTAGAAAAATATTAAATAAATATTAAAAAATTATTAACTATAAAATATATATATATAATTAAAATCATTCACCATTAGTGAATATTATAATTTATAAAATAAATTTATTACAAAGACAAAAATAGTTTTTAGAAAAATCTATTTTATGTATAAAAAGGTTTTTTTCAAATTCATTAATAAAATTGATTCCAATAAACATAATTTTATTATTTATAAAATAGGATAAATAATTTTACTTTTAAACAATTTTATAAAAAATTTAAATTCGAACATGATTGAAATGAAAATATTGTTTTTTATAAAAATATATATTTTTACTATTCATTGAAAAATCATATTTCTCAGAAAATACTAAAAAAATTAACCTTAGATAATTTTTACATGAAGAATTAGGAAATTGTATAATTTTAATAAAATATAATTTATAAATTCTATAAATATTATTTTTATATTTTCTCAAATAAAGAAATACAAACCATTTTTTAAAAAAGTGTTTCTTTGAAGAATGAAAATACTTTACTAAAAAATTAGTTATTATTTACTAAATATTTATCAATAAATTTATATTTATTATGAACTTTATATGTATTTCATAAATTATTTAATATTTTTTATAAATTAAAATTTAAGGGCTTATTTATAAAGATCATATTTATATAATAATGTTTTATGACTTTTTTAGGTTGATTGATTCATATCGTGTACACTATTGAACATAGTGTTGATTAGAAATATTAGGGTGTGACGATATTCATATTTGGAAGAATATTTAAAATATTAGTATCTATTGGAGACAAGATATAATTTTTTTGTAGATTTTTCATCCTTCTTGTTTGTGTAGAAGCTATCCATTCACCAATGATATTTTCATCATTGACTTGCATCCCTACTTCATTCATTTTTTTCTAATATCAATCCAACATTAACAACCTGATAATTTTTTTCTTCCTATGAGTTTACTTCATTCACATGTGCTCCCCCTAGGCTACTCACTTAAGAATCCCTTAATTATTTCATTCCTAAAATTTTTTTCACTATTTTTCTATGAAAACTCCACATTTGATTGATATTTCTTCTCATTTTAACAATAATGGATCTTGAATTTAAAGGACATTTCATGAATATTATTAGAATTTGTATTCCCTAATTTTAGTTGAATTACAAAGGAAAATTCCATCATCCATGTGAGTTTCAATCTTTCAGTTCTTCTCCTTATTGAAAATACACAATTTACCCCCCAAACTCCAAAGTATACCAATGTGGGATTATTCCCATACGATATTTTGTATGGTGTTTTATCTTCATTTGGAATTAACAATACCCTAATGTTGATATAAACTACATTAATCATTGTTTCCTTTTAAATTTTCTATGAATCTTGGTGAATTATCAATTTTTTCATGGGATATTCCTCCACTAGATTTTTAGTTAATTAAATAGCATTTTCAATCTATAATTTCTCAATTTTTCCATCTTATCTTAACTACTAATATCTAGTAATATTTAATACACTTACAAAAATTATTTGAATTATATGTTCATAAACCATTTCAGACTACCATAATCATTAATAAATAGTGTGTAATAACATTATTCATCCATGGACTTGGGTGAAATTATCCCCCACAAATCCACAGTCACTAACTCGAGCAATCTCATTGACATTTTTTACTTAACCTTGTAGTTATTTAAAATGATTTTCTATTTTTTTAAAGAATAATAGTATGAGTGTCCTCATGAGAAATATTTAGGGTAGTATGAGCTCCTTCATTCTCCACCACATTTTACAAGGACTTTTGGATTAAACGGCTAAGAATTTTTTTTCCAAATCCATTTATATTCTTCATTGGATAGAATGTACCTATCTTATTCCACACTAATGAGTTAGACATTGAATTTTATGTGATTACCTTGAATCACTATTTTTTCATATTATTGTTTCTTTATTTAATCCTTATTGCTAAAATTGACCACATGCCCTGAGTCACATAGTTGTTTCATATTGATATGATTATGACCAATGTCTTCTAAACCCAAGTAATCCATGCACCGTATCTATTCACCATTGATTTTGGATTTTCTAAAGATATTAATTTTCAAACATTCACTATTAATAAAGAGAACAACTAAATTAGTGAATATGTTATTATCATGAAATGGTATTTGATTCCAATCATCTAGGATGAATATTGACTATTCTGAATCCATACACCAACTTGATTTGTTTCTCTAGATGAAAATTCTATGACATTAAACATAATAGAAGTTACATTATTAATCCATGTTATATGTTTTTATTAATTTTGTGTTCAATAAATTTCCACCTCATGATCTATTTAATCATCCTCATCATTCAAGTCTGTGAATTTATTATGAATTTTTATCCAAACTAATGATGTTTTCAACTACTATGATCAGTTATTTTATATCTCTTTTTTTAAAAAAATTATTCAATTGAAGATACATTTATTGCTTTTTTTCATAACCATAACACAAATACACATATAATTTTGAAATATACCAAGTGTAATAAATTATTCTCATCTATTTTTGTAACCATAGATCATTAAAATGTATTTTTTCAACAGAAAACACATATTTTTTCCCATATTACTACGATAACAAAACTAGATTCATGGTATATTATTTTATTCCACTTCCAAATTTCTTATATCCTTTTGTGTCCTTTGAGAATCACCCAAATCAACCTTCTTCTAGGATGTGGGATATTGTGATTTCACATTATCAACCAATTTTTTTTATAATCATTGCCCTTAGGAGATTTTCATTACTATTGATACATTGTACATGTGTATAAGGGTATAATTTTCCCATTATCCCCAAGAATTCCTCCTTATCTTCTTCAGTATCCCACATAATAAAACTCCATGATGTAATTTTGTGAGATATACTTCCCTAATGATCATAAATATTTCATAAAATCTTTAGGACATTGAATTTGATATATTCAATTATTTTTAGAAGATATTTAACCAAATCGGTCAAGAAATCAATTATCTAGGATTTATCATTTATTTTGATATTGAACCCAATTTCATTCTACTTGTTTCTAGTATTTTCATACTTGATTTTTTCAATATCACCCTTTAATTATAATTTTATTCTTCTTTCTCTAACATATATAGTTTGGAATCAGGTTCTACTACATTTAATTTCACCACTTAACCATAAAAACAACAATTTATTCAATTGTAGATTCAAGCCCATCCTTTACATTATAAAGAGCCAGAAATTTCAAGAATTTGTTTTTCATAAATTCTTTGGGATTTTATGAGTACGCAGTTTTTGACGGCACCTGATTCTGATGTCCGGTGTGCACGGAATCAATTTCTGATGATTATCTTGCGTACATTCAGTAAATGAACAAGCGGGTTTTTCTATCTTTTGAACCGGTGCTTCGAATTGAAATCTGAGGGCACTGATGGAACCCTACCATCGGTAATTGATTAAGAGGAACTTTACCAAAGATGTGTTTTCTTGGGAGGAGATGTTTAAAAAAAGTGGTTTAAATAAAAGGGTGAATAAAATTTGTATTAAAATTTTATTCCAAACCTAGGAGGTTTTATCCTACATGGGGGAGTTGGGGTGGGACACACTAACATCCTAACTAACCATGTGAGGATAAATGTGATGTGGGGCCCGCATGAGCCCCAACCCTTCACATTCCCTAAAACCCCATTAAACCCCTTGAAATTAATTGGGTGACTTCCCCTCTCCCACATTAATAATTCCAACGCACATTAATTTAAGTAATTGAACATCTTCAATTAATTGAATTAAGTGTTTGAATTTTGAGTTTTTGAAA
The DNA here is from genome assembly GCA_963277665.1 of Viscum album. Lineage (NCBI taxonomy): Eukaryota > Viridiplantae > Streptophyta > Magnoliopsida > Santalales > Viscaceae > Viscum > Viscum album. Next base: position 825,466,896 of record OY728162.1, read on the forward strand.
TGCATGGCATGTTTTAATAAAATAACAGGAGCCTTATTTTATTTGTGGTTTCGATCGTTGTGTTGAGGATTTTAGGAGAGAGCTCTTGTTCCTTTGGAAGAAATTATTCTTCAACGAAGAATGCCAACTCTCCAACAAAGAACGTCAAATCTCCGATGAAGAACGTTGATTCGGAGGCTCAGTTTCTTCACCCTCTTCTTCCTCCGTGACAATGGAGGAGACACCGACAACGACGGAAATGACGCCATTGTCCTCGGTGCTTGACAATCGCGAACTTCCATCGAGGTAGGGGTTAAATTCAATTTATTTGAATTAAAATTGTGCTTGTTTTATTTCCAAGAAACTCGTATGCTTTGGCCGCTTGTTATCGAAATAATGGGAGGAGATCAGACCACACAAAACTGGTCGATCCTCCTCCCGGATTTCTTGTTGATCAAATTTTGATGTTTGTGGTGAAGGAGGCATGGTGCCGTTTTACCACATGGGAATGAAGAGGACCGAAACAGGAGTAGGCCGCGGTGGTGCTGGTGCATGGCGTCGTCACGCCGCGCTGGAGAAATCAAGGGAGGTCGCAGCCGGAGCGAGCCATGGAAGAGGGGTGTGTCGCCGTCATGCCATGCCAGTCGAGTAGGAGGCACAACCTTAGTCTGCGGTGGTCCAGTAGGGGGTGGCTAGCCAAGCTGGCCCCTGACGCTCCAGGATGTGGGCCCCCCGCGGGTCCCACTGTGGCTCAACTGGCCGACCATAAATGCCAACCATTTTTTCCAGAAACCCAGGGGGTCGTAACCCCCCAAACCTCATTTAGGGCTGACCCCACCGGAAGGCTGCCGTTTCCGAAACAAAGCGGGTTGCGCCCCCTTCGCACCCCACCCGGCCGACAGCTGAGCTGCGACCGGATTCTGAGTCGGGCTGCATGCACTGGGCCGCAAGCGCTGGGTCGGGCCGCCAATGCCAAGCTGGGTTGTGCCCAATTTGTCCGGACCCGGACCCAGCTCGGGTCCCCGCGGCTCGGGCCGACCCAAGGGGTATTGGGCTGGGTCGGACCGGGACCGAACCCCCTATTTTCGCACTAGGTTCGTTCAAACACCCATATCATGGGATACATAACATCGATCGACACAGAGTCAATTGCGTAGGGATCCTTGGAACGAGACGGCCATTTCAGTACATTACAATCAAGGTTTAAGAGAACTTTGGGAACGACCAGGTTGGTTTGAACCCGAAACCTTCCAGGCCGATGGAGTGGAAACGATTATAACTAAACGACCGGACGTCTGAATGGTGTACCGTCAATTACATTGAATTACTCTTGGTGAGAAGGTTCTTTTTCCTTACTCCAGTTGAGGTTTGGACGCAGCTGTAGTATGGTCGGGTTGGTTTTAGCTTAAAAATCAACCTGGTCCCTGGGACGGAAAAGCCAATAACTCTCAGATCGTGCGTCTGATTGACGCGCCGTCTATCGCGTTGAGTTCCTATTGACGCGGTGGAACTTTATGATACATAATATTTGGACTTCGTGAAATTTGATGTATCAACCCCTTGGATCATGGTGTAGAACTTCTCGGAATCGAGCATGCTGTGTGCGGGAACCCTAGAGCTGTCTGCGACTGTGATGACGATGGCGACTGTACTTGGATCCTACATGGGTTCAGCAGCGAGGACTACTGTACTTGGATCCTCTGTGGGTTCGGCAACGATGAATACTGTACTTGTATCCTTTGTGGGTTAGGCATTTATGGTTACTGTACTTGGATCCTACCTGGGTTCTGCAGCAACGAATTTTGTACATGGATCCTATGTGGGTTCGGTAGGGGAGATGATTCAGATGTTACATCTACCATCTCCACCCCTCTTCGTGAGTAGTATACCTGTGTGAGTTGTGTCTTGAACTTCAATCATTATCACCGATATGATTGACTTGCTTTCCTGTGTGGACTCGGTAGTGCTTTCCTATGTGGACTGGGATGTTCTCAGACTCTTGAGTTGGAGTCGAAATGGAATTGATGACTTAGATATATTTATGTAAATATACCTAATTAGAGTTTTTTGATACTTCGTGTTAGTATCATTCCTTTGTGGTTTATCCTTTTTTGATTATGGGTGACCTTCGAGGGTCTTAGGGTCCCTACTGAGTATTGTATACTCACCAATGCACGGGCTATGCCCACACTACATTGTCTTTGTTGCAGACGACAGAAAACGGTGATCATGGTTGAGTCCTGTAGAGTGGGATGGTACAAGGAGGTGGACTATTAGGCGGACATACACAGTGCAGACAGACGGATTCGAGGAGTAGAGGAGAGCACCTTTACCCACCCATTAGGTGGGGTTTCCGGAGGACGACTTTGTGGTTGTTACTTTACTTTTCATCTGTTGTACTTTTCTTTCTCAGTTGTACTGTACATTCAGTTGAGTTTTTATACTGGCCCATTAACTTTCCATCACTTACTTTTGTTCTCAGTTTACATAGTTTTTACTTCAACTTGTGTACTCTTTGGTGTTTGTTTTCTTATATAAGGCAATGCATTCCCTTTTTCGGTATTTACGCCTTTGCTGCTAGTTTCCAGCCCCTGGCCGGTGGATGGCGGGCATAGGGTAGTCACGGCACATGCCCCAAGGACGGTTCGTGACAAATTGGTATCAGAGGAGTCAGTTCTACTATAGAACTTAGGACTCTTATAATTTCTTCTGTGTGAAGATATAGTGTTCAGTGTATTGAGGGTGGTTATAAGTCCAGAGAGTCCATTGTTGGTGCGGCAGCCTACGTATCCACACATCAGGACCCTGACTTCGGATTTCCAACTCAGTGCTCGAAAACACTGATTGCAAGTGTGTTTCAGAAGTTTTCTTGGTGATTACTTGTGTGAGCTCATCGGGTATAATATATTAACTATGGCGCACCTATTTCTTTTCAGGATGGCCCCATGATGGCAGCCAGCTAGGGTTCTGAGCTTTGTGAGAGATGCCCGCCCACCGAGCGACGAGGCCTCGGTGCAGGGCCCCATTACAGAGGAGGCACCAGCGGTACCTCTACCCGCCGATCCACCGATGCCCACATCCCCAGCAGCTGAGAGTGCACGTCACCTGAGTAACCTGCACGATTTTCAATATCAGAGGCCACCCAGGTTATGTGGAGAGATGGACCCTTAGGAAGCCATGCATTGGCTGGAGGTAGTTGTTCGAGTCTTCATATTTGTAGGGACACCATAAAATCTTATGGTGATCCTTGTGGAATGTCTCCTGCACGCGGTAGCAGGTAGATGGTGGAGCCTGGTGCTCTAGGTGCATGACGAGGCATCACTGCTTTGGACGGACTTCAAGAGACTCTTCTGCTCAGTGTTTGTTCCAGCCGCCCTCTGTTCGATGTGCATTAAGAAGTTACTACAGCTACGGTAGGGAATCATGACAGTAGCCCAGTACTTGGGGAGATTTATTGACCTCCCGCGCTACTCCACGGACATGGTACGGGACCCACTGTTTCAGGCCTGGACCTTTGAGCATGGATTGAGGCATTATATCAGAGCTTTGATGATCCCCCTCAGCATTCTAACGCAGGCAGGAGTACTAGAGTGATCCCTACTTTTAGAGAGATTCCTTGCTGAGCCTATCCCAACAGCGAGGCCTACCGTAGGGCGACACATGGCGGAGTCTTCTATAGCCGGCAATAGACAGATGTTGCAGAAGTCCAAGAGAAATTGACCATCAGGTGGATGACCACAGGATACTGGTTCAGAGGTGTGGGGCACACGTAGCAGAGCCAGTCATACGATAGGAAGATAGTGCTATGCATGGGGCGGGCAGGGCCACATGGCTCGTGACTGCCCGACCCGCCATGTAGAGGAGAAGCAGATGGTTGAGGTACCACCCAGGTAGAGGTAGAGGTTTGACCGTGGCAGTATACAAGGAGTAGGCGGATGAGGTAGAAGAGCAGGCCAAGCATCAGGTGGTGGAAGATGCTTTTGGGCTCTACTTCCACCACCACTAGGAGGTCCACCCCGACAATAGGGAGCTGGCAGACAGAGGCAGGTCCAGCATCAGGAAGTGGAGGCTTATGACCACGGTGCACCTGATATGATTTGAGGTACTATCTATGTCGAATCCACCCTTTCTTTAGTTCTTATAGACACATGAGCGAGATATTTTTTTATTGACACTGCCCTTGTTTGGATCTCGGAGATTCCGACAGAGCCGTTGGCTCGATCCTTAAGGCTAGAGACTCATACGGGAGAAGACTCGACGATTACGCACTGGTTCCGGCTGTGTGATCTTACTCTAGGAGGTGAGATATTCGACTGGGATCTTCTTGTAGCGGCGTTGAGGCCTTAAGACGTCATCTTGGGCATGGATTGGTTATCTACGGTCCACGCTCAGATCAACTGTATTAGGCACAAGGTGCGGTGTGTCCACACCGATGAGAGTAGGTTCACCTTCACCGGCGAAAAGGGAGCCTTTGCAGTGCTGGATAGACTCACACAGAGGAGAGGACAACCGATCACTCATCAGTTGGCTAGTCCCATCCTGGGAGCAGTTGATGTGAGGAGTCCGAGTTTTCCTGTTGTGGTAGATCAGTATGCAGACATTTTTCCTGATGACATTCCAAGACTACCTCCTCGTAAAGAGGTAGACTTATATATTGAAATGTACCCCGGGAAAACCCAGATATCTACACCAGCATATCAGATGGATCCCGCTAAGCTTCGTGAGCTGCGAGAAAAACTGGAGGACTTGCAGGGCAATGGATTCATCTGACCCAGTGTTTCACCCTAGGCTACCCCAATTTTGTTCGCCATGAAGGCGGACGGGAGCTTGTGACTGTGTGTCGGCTACCGTTTCCTGAATCAGGTGACTCTAAAAAAAGGTATCTACTTCTGAGGATTGATGACCTCTTCGATCAGATCAAGGGTGCATGATGGTTCTCGAAGATAGACCTCTGGTCAGGCTATAATCAGCTCATAGTTCGAGATGAGGATGTGCAGAAGACGGACATCAGGTGTCGGTATGGCCACTATGAGTTCATGGTTATGCCTTTTAGCATAACCAATGCTCCAGCAGTGTTCATGAGTATCATGAACAGGATCTTCATGTGTTACCTCAATCGTTTTGTCGTGTTCATTATCGACGACATACAAATTTACTCGACCACTGAGGAGGAGCATGCCTGCCACTTGTGGGTTGTACTAGACACACTCTGAGAGCACCAGCTTTATGGTAATCTTTCGAAGTGTCAATTCTGTATTCGATAGGTCCACTTCGTGGTGCACGTCATCTCTCAGGTTGGAGTTGCAGTGGATCCTATGAATATCGAGGCATTACTTGCTTGGGAGCCACCCAAGAGTGTGACAGAGGTGCGGAGTTTTCTAGGTCTGGGTAGATACTATCAGAGATTTGACCGAGACTTCTCCAGAGTAGCAGCACCTATTTTAGCTTTGACAAAGAAGGGTAAACCCCTCGTGTGGTCAGATAGATGTCAACAGAGCTTCCAAGAGCTGAGACAAAGATTGAATAGTGCACCCATCTTGAGGCTACCAGAGGAAGGAGAAGGGTACATAGTTTACTGTGATGCATCAGGGAGTAGACTCAGGTGTGTCCTGATGGATGAGTTGGCAGTGATCGCCTATCGTACACAACAGTTGAGGTAGCACGAGAAGAACCACGCTACCCATGACCTTGAGATAGTGGCAGTGGTCTTCACCTTGAAGATGTGGCGGTACTATCTAATGGGTGAGTGCTTTACAGTCTACTCTGTCCACCAGAGTCACAAGTACATCTTCTCGCAGAAGGACCTAACCAAAAGACAATGGTGATGGATCGAGTTCAACTAGGACTATGACTTTGAGATAGTCTATACTCCTGGGAAGGAGAACGTAGTAGCTAATTATCTTAGTAGGAGGTCAGGAATTCAGCTACTTAGAGAGGCGACAGAGCAGTTAGCAACTTTGTAGATATCCTTCATGGATAGAGATGAGGCAGCCTTTCTACATGCACTCACAGTCACTCCTCAACTACTTTAGTAGGTCAAAGAGGAACAACGTGGGGATGCTGACTGTGGGACACGATTTGCACAGATATCCACAGGACATGTACCTGAAAGATTTTCTATAGGAGGAGAGCACTTCATCCTCTTCCGGGAACTTACCATGATACCAGTTGTATTACAGGAGGAGGTTCTAAGTGAGTTTCTCACCATCCCTTTTGTGGTACATCCTGGAGTAGCGAAGATGTACCAGGATCTCAGACAACCGCACTGGTAGACGGGTATGAAGAAGGTTGTGGTAGACATAGTTTCAAAATACCTCACCTTCCAGTAGGTAAAGGTAGAGAAACAGGTACCAGCTGGCTCTATACAGCCCTTAGAGGTCCCATAGTGGAAGTGGGACAGGATATCTATGGATTTCATGACTGGACTTCCACGTACTTCCAAAAGACAAGACTCCATCTGGGTTATCATAGACCGACTCACCAAGTCGTCACACTTCTTACATATCAGAGAGCAGGGATCAGTGGAGAGATTTGGATGCCTCTATGTTCAGCAGATTATACAGCCTCATGGTGTACCATTTTCTATCGTCTCCGATCAAGATGCTCTCTTTACTTCACGGATTTGGAAGGGGTTGTAGGAGGCACTTGGGATGTATTTACGCCTGATCACCGCCTTCCAAATGCAGATGGATTTCCAGACAGAGAGAACTATTCAGACACTCGAGGACATGCTCCGTGCATGTGTCCATGACTTGGTCGCAGCTAGGAGGATCTCCTAGCTTTGGTGGAGTTTGCGTACAACAAAAACTACCACTCCACCATTGGGATGGCACCATACAAGACTTGTATGGCCGACCATGCAGATCACCTCTATGTTGGACAGACCTTGTCGAGTCAACACTCGTAGGAATAGAGATGGTCTAGGCTATGATAGTGAAGGTGCAGATCATACAGGAACGGATGAGGACTGCACAGAGTTGACTGAAGTCCTATACTGATAAGAGGCGGAGACCACTAGAGTTCAAGTATGGCGACCACATTTTCTTACGGGTCTCACCTTGATGTGGACAACGGAGATTTGGTCGGGGTGGAAAGTTATCTCCGCACTTCATCAGACCATTACAGGTTCTTAGCAGGATAGAAGAATTGACTTATCGCCTGGCTCTTCCACCTCAGTTTCACTAGGTGCATGACGTCTTCCACGTATCTCATCTGAGGAGATACGTGCACGACCCGACACATATCATTGATCATGGGGAGCCGGACATCGATGACAGACATTTGTGGAGGTCCTAGTGGAGATCTAGGATCGATAATAGAGGGTCCTATATGGATGGTCGATTCATCTAGTGCGCATCAGGTGGTAGCACGGGAACCTCCATGAGAGCGCATGGGAGCAGGAGGCTCAGATGCATACACAGTACCCTCATTTGTTTCCCTAGTATATGATGTAGCTTTACGGGGATGTAAATCCCTAAGGTGGGAGTAATGTAAAGACCTATAAATTTCAATAAAAAAATTTCTTAAATTCTTTGGTATTTTACGAGTACGTAGTTTTTGACGGCACCTGATTCCAAGGCCCGGTGTGCCTGGAATCAATTTCTGAAGTTTAGCTCAGGCACCTTGAGTGAACGAATGAGCGGGTTTTTCTATCATTGGAACCGGTGCTCGGAATTGAAATCCAAGGGCACCGATGGAACTGCAACATTGGTAATTGCTTAAGAGGACCTTTACCAAATTTCCATTTTCATGGGAGGAGTTGTTTAAAAAAAGAGGTATAAATAAAAAGGTGAATAAAATTTTTGGTAAAATTTTATTCCTAAATAAGGAGGTTTTATCCTACATGGGATAGTTGGGGTGGGACCCACTGACATCCTTACTACCCACGTGAGGATAAATGTGAGGTGGGGCCCACACAATCCCCAACCCTTCACATTACCTAAAACCCCCATTAAACCCCTTGTAATTGATTGGGTGGCTTCTCCTCTCCCACATTAATAATGCCAACACACATTAATTTAATTAATTGAACCTCTTCAATTAATTGAATTAAGTGTTTGAATTTTGAGTTTTTGAAATGGATGGAATGTTTTAATAAAATAAGAGGAGCCTTATTTTATTTTTGGTTTGTCTCATTGTGTTGATGATTTGAGGAGAGAGCTCTAGTTCTTTTGGAAGAACATCTTATTCAAAGAAGAACACCAACTCTCCAATGTAGAACGTCAACTCGGCGGCTCGGTTTCTTCATCCTCTTCTTCCTCAGCGAAAAGGGAGGAGACACCGATGATGACAGAAATGACGCCATCGTCTGTGGCGCTTAAAAACCATAAACTTCCTTCGAGCTAGGGGTTAAATTAAATTTTATTGAATTAAAATTGTGCTTGTTTTATCATAGAGAAACTCGTATAATTTGGCAGCTTGTTATCGAAATAACGGGAGGAGATCGGACCGCACAAACCCGGCCGATCCTCCTCCCCACTTTATTGTTGATCAAATGTTGAAATTTGTGGTGATGGTGGAATGGTGTCATTGCACCATGCGGGAATGAAGAGGGCCACGGCCGGAGCGGGCCGCAGTGGTGGTGGTGCGCGGCGTCGTCACGGCGCGCTGGAAAAATCAAGGGATGTCGCGGACGGAGTGGGCCGCGGCAGAGGGGCATGTCGTCGACGCGATGTGCCTGTCTAGAAAAAGTCGTGTCCTTAGGCCGTGGTGGTCTAGCTGGGGGCGGCCGGCCATGCCAGCCACCAGCGCTCTAGGAGGCGGGACCCCCGCGGGTCCCGCGACGGCTTAACCGGCCAGCCATAAAGCCTGGCCATTTTTCCAGATAACCGGGGGGTCAAAACCCCCCGACCATCATTTAGTGCGAACCCCACTGGGTGGCCGCCATTTTTTAAACAGAGAGGGTCGTGCCCCCTTCGCACCTGCTCGGCCGACAACCAAACCGCGGTCGGCTTCCGAACCGGGCCGCCCGCGCCATGCTAGGCCGCCCGCGCACGGCTGGGCCCCCCACGCCGGGTCGGGCCCCCAGCTGCGGGCCATTCCGCCAGTGCCGAGTCAGGACTTGCCACCACCAGGCCTGGCCGCACCCAATTAAGATGAACCTGGACCCGGGACGGGTCGGCCCGGTTTGGGCCGACCTAGTGGGTATTGGGCCGGGTCAGACCAGTCCCAAACCACCTATTTTTGGACCAGGTTCTTTCAAAGACCCATATCATAGGCTACAGACCTCTGATCGATGCATCATTAGTTGTGTAGGAATCCTTGGATCGAGATGGTCGTTTTGGAATATTAAACTCAAGGTTTTGGCAATGTTTGTGTATGCCCAGGTTGGTTCGAACCCGAACCCAACCAGGCCCCTGGAGCGGAAACGCTTATAACTTAACGACCGGACGTCCGAATGACATGAGATCAATTACATTGAATTCGTCTTGGTGAGATGTTTCTTTTGGATTACTCCACTTGAGGTATGGACACAGTTGGAGTACGGTCGGGTTAGTTTTACTTAAAAACCAACTGGGCCCCTGAGACAGAAAAGCCAATAACTCCCAGATCGGGCGTCCGATTGACGTGCCATCTGTCGAGTTGAGTTCCTATTGACGAGACAGAACATTGTGATACGTCTACTATGGACATCATGATATTTTATGTATCAACCCCTTGGCTCGTAAAGTGGACCCTCCCAGAGTTGAGCATGTCGTGTATGGGAACCCTAGAGCTGGTTGCGACTGCGACGACGATGGTGACTGTACTTGGATCCTACTTGGGTTCGGCAGCGAGGATGACTATACATGGATCCTCTGGGGGTTCGGCAGTGATGTCGACTATACATGGATCCTATGTGGGTTTGGTTGTGATGGTTACTGTACTTAGATCCTACGTGGGTTCGGTAGCAATGAATTATGTACATGGATCCTACGTGGGTTTGGTAGGGGAGATGATTCAGAGGTTACATCTATCATATCCACCCCTCTTCATGAGTACTATACCTATGTGAGCTGAGTATTTACTTTCAATAATTATCACTGAAATGATTGACTTGCTTTCCTATGTGGACTGGGGTTTTCGTTCCTGTGTGGAAGGGGATGTTCTCGGACTCTTGAGTTGGATTCAAACTGGAATTGATGACTTAGATATATGTATGGGCATATACCTAAGTAGAGTTGGTCGATACATCATGATTGTATCTTTCCTTTGTGGTTTATCCTTTGTGGATTCTAGGAGTCCTTCGAGGGTCTCGGGGTCCCTACTGAGTATCATATACTCACCCTTGCACGGGCTATGCCCACACTACGTTGTGTTGGTTGTAGATGATGGAAAGCGCTGATTGTGGTTGAGGTTTGTTTAGCGGGATGGTTCCTGGAGGTGGACTATCAGGCCAACATACACAATGCAGACAGACGGATTTGAGGAGAAGAGGAGACCATCTATACCCACCAATTAGGTGGGGTTTCCAGAGGACGACATGGTGGTTGCTACTTTACTAATTAGCTGTTTTACGTCCTTTTCTCAGTTGTACTGTATTTTCAGTTGGGTTTGTATACTGGCCCATTTACTTTCCAGCAATTACTTTTGTACTCATATTATGTAGTGTTTACATAAGCGTGCATACTCTTTTTTGTTTGTTTCCTTATATAAAGAAATTCCTTCCCTTTTATCAGGATTTACGCCTTTGGTGCTAGTCGCCAGCCCCTGACCTATTAAAGGTGGCCTTGGGGTAGTCACGGCACGGACCACGAGGACAGGTCATGACTGACATATAACCATTCTATAACTTTAGTGCATTCATCATCATTTCCAGCAATTGATTATCTATTTTAACCATGAGGACATCCTCATTTAGTTCCAAACAATCCTTAATTTACAAGAATTTATTATCCTCTGATATTTAATTTCCTTGATAAAGAAATTGATTTTGTTTATATAATTTATTCTATGAATACATATTTCCTACCACACCCATAAATAGATTATTCATGGGTTCTTTATCTTTATTTTCATCTCAAATTATATTTTGATAATAAGAAGCACAATTCCCTAATCCTCCAAAATGAAAATAGGGAAGTTAAGTATTACCTTTTGAATAATTCTTTTTCCCTTTTAATATTTTAGGAAAATCTAAACATTGCCTCATCATCCTCCATATCATTGAGATCATTATCTATCATTAGTTTCTTAATTTCCATGAATATGACATCGCAATAATTATCATTTTTCAAGGACACATTATCATTTTTTCTCTTCTTATAGGAGATGATAGTGTTGTAAATAATATCCAACACCACCACTTTGGGGTACTTATCTTCCAGAACCATTAACTTTTCATTGAAACATGGTGGTAATATTATTATGATCAAATTTATTATTTTTATATAATCAAGTAATTCATTGATTTTTCTCATTCCATCCATAAGAATACTCACTTGGTCAATGAATGTATCAAGGAAATCATTTGATGCATTCTTAAATCCTCATACGTATTCCATAATAAAATAAATTTATCTTCACATTCCAGGTAATCACTATCATAATGGTCGAGAGGTTTTTTCATATGTAATGTAAGTATTTAAATATTATCATATTAATATATATTTCAATTGATAATGACAATCCCATTATATTGACTCTTTTTCATTGGTATTAATCCGTCTTTAATATTTTTTTAATAATTTTATACACGTCCTTCTTTCTAAAATCCCATGAAAGGTATCCATGTAGAAGTCCATTTCCAAAGATCAAAAATAGATTTTTATTTTATTCTTCCATATTTGGAAATTTCTATCCTCAATGAATAAAATTTCCATGTGCATGATTCCAGATGATGTCTCTTTAAAGAGAAAAAATGAGACAAAAATTTATATCTTTGATATCACTTTTTTTCCAAGAAAGTTTAATACACAGAGAGGGGGTAAATCGTTTTTTATATATTTCATTAAATAACCATCTCCAATGAGCTATTTTCACAACTGTTAAGAATAATATCTCCCTAAAAATCGATATTAAGAGATAAAGTAAACTAAATAGACACTTAAATGATATTACCTAGTTTATATAGACAAGGATAATCCATGGAGCATGAAATATTGATGTGATGATACACCAAAAATAGTAATAATAAAACATTGATTAAAATTTTAAACATCCAAACTAACCCTTTGTTTTTATAACCATCACAAGGAAGTGGATAACTCTATAATCTCACTACTAGAAGAATCTAACTACTCCTCCTATACTATGTTTTCCATTTTATGAATAGTATATAAAAATTACACCATGGATTTTATAGAAATATTCTCTAGTTTCATCAATGTGATGAACTCTATGATCTTCTAGTTTGATATTCTCATGTATATCCTATTTATTTTCTATTCTATATTTCTAACAGTGATCCTAGAATACTTATTATTCTCCCTTATTCCTTAAAATACATATAATATAAATCTATCACTTATTCATTGATTTTATTCTATTATGTGATCCACTATCTTCTCTTTATTTTCAATAAATATATTACATTTTTTTTGAAACCTTATACGATATCAATTTATTTATTTAAAACTCTTGATATAATTTTTTTAAAGTCCCTTAATGGGTTGTGTACACTTATTTGATGTTCACAAATTTATTCATATTTTAAAAAAAAATTCCCACTTTTTTAAATGATCAGCTCATAGTGTGACTCATTCTCCATAGTGTGATTCTCATTAAATTTTGAAACCATTAATTAGAACAACTTACTTCATAGAAACTACCATGTAAAACAACTTCCCTTCCATAATATGGTCACATGAACACCAAAAATATTATATCCTATAAATAGTGTCTCTACAGCATGATCCAACTCCACATTTTAGACACCTTAAAATGTTAGAATAATAAAAAAACACCTAAATCAAGTCATTTCAAGTCCATACCACCAACATAATAACTAATTTATTTCACTTATGGAAAATAAGTAAATAATTTTTCAAATGATTGAATCCTCATCAAATACTCTTTCGTATTAAAGGAATTTTCTATATTTTCATCCGTATGTCCCCTCACGACCTGAAGTATTCTCCCACGGTGTAACCAAATTAATTGTATTAAAATAAGTTAAATCCTATTTCAACTGAGGACATATCACAATGTTATTCTTCCATGTGATGCCAATTTTTAGTATTGGAACCTCTACCATGGAAGGGTAAAAACGTTACAAAATGTGTCATGAATTGTCTCATTTTCTTCTCCTTGTGACAAATTCTAAAGCTCCATTCTTGTTTTCAATGGAACTTTGATATTATTTTAAAACCCTTACATATGAAAATAATTATACCATTTGATGTGACAGTTGATTTTATGGTGTGACTTTTGAAATTTATAAAAAACTTATTCATTATTCTTCCAAAACTCTTCTATGATTTCTACATGAATTTATAGGCTCATTTGGATGTGTTATGACATCCATATCAGCAAAAATAACCCAAAAATCCTTCACTGATGTTTTCTATAATTGTGTTATATTCGATGAGTTGTATGGATATAATAGGTTCTAGTGAGATCCATGGGGGTTTGTAAAAGCTGGGATGATTATTATGGATCTCCATTTTTGGTGGGTGGCCTTTACATTATCATGTATATTTATTTTTTATTTGTTATATGAGTTTGATTATCATTATTACTCTCTTTGGAAAATATTATGATTTTGTTTGATCTCATATTATATGTTGGGATGGTCACATACTATCTAATAGTATCCATGTATCATTGAGATTTCTAAATGGGTCGTCAGTGATTCCTTGTTTGAATGAATTATGGTTTTCTATTTGTTAATTTTTTTATTGAAATGAATTGTTCTGAATTGTTTTTTTAAATGGTTTTCTTTTTAGAGTCTTTTGAGTTGTGATTTTTTTTTCAGGGGCACAACTGGGAAAAATTTTATGTGGTTCCTTTTCTAGATATAATATATTTGTTGGGTTTTATATTTTAATTTAGATAAATGAGGATTTTGAATTTGTTTTAAAAATGGTATCCACGACATATTTTTTATAAATGTTTCTCTCTATTTTACCTAATGTGGGTGACGCCGAATTTTTATTAATTTTATGCTTCACTTTGTTTATTTTTTATTGTTAATCTTTTTTTATCGCATGTTGTATGATAAAATAGGTTCTATAGGAGACATAATTACTCTTATAAAGAGATTATTAGACTATGTTGAGATTTTCATTGGGATTCCTTGAGGAATAGGTCCATACAACCATGGAATACTTCATTCTGTGTATGATTCTATAATTGTGACTCATTGATGGTGAGATCTTTATCATTTTAATTATGGAAGTCCTTGATGTTTTATGATAATGGATGGTCCTACAATATTCCTAATATGTGTACCTTGTGATTTGATCTCAAGATCTAATGTTTGAGTTACTCTCAAGGTTTTACATTTTTTGGATCAAAATAGTTCCATATGTTTTTATCCAAGTGTTTTAATGATCATTGGTCTATATATAGTGGATAATTTATGGAATTATAGGTACCTTATCTATGTGGTCATCCTGGATAAAAATACATTATTCCACATATGATATAATTTGATTAGGAATGTATCCTAATAGGAATTTAAACTTTTATGGTAGATCTCCTCATAAAATGTCAATACCCATTACTAGTGATAACTAGTAATACCATAAATAGAAATTTTATGTTTTAGGAACTTATGTACTTATGTTTCATTGTTTGTTCTTCAATTGATTTTCCAAATTATGATACACTTGTTATTGATATTATGTCCCCCATATTTATTGAGATGAATAGAAATTGAAACATTGGTACTAGGAGAGATGTAGATAAAACATAGTGAGGTGATGGGAGGAAATATTGGATAAATCTAAATCAGATCTTCCCAATTAACCATATAAGGTTATTCCAAGGAAATAAAACATAGTATTTAACATTTATGGTGGTTTTTTGTATCATATATGTTAATGGGATATATCTGAAGAGTTTTATCACTGGGGAGTGAGATCAATAATTAGTGAAAACTTTTGATATATGTGATCAATCTAGTGATGATCTATGGGTATTCTGGTAAAAGTTATACAAATTATAGTCATGAAGATTTGAGAAGGGTGTGAAAGATGGGTTATGTTATTTCATGTGGTTAGGACCCATTCATTTTATTATTATTGTTTTTTTATGGGATTACTATTTAGTGATATTTGATTCATTGGGCCCTCATTTCTTGTCATTTTTTGTTTGTTATTTCATATGTGATTGATTATTTTTCCTTATACTATTTCATATGTTTTATATTCTTTTTTTCATCATTATATCGAAGGATATTTTGTGTTTTTTTAATGGGTAGTGGGATGACTGATTGGTTAAGTGGGCCATTGAAGAGAGAGCCTGGCGGATTTGGAGAGACCTCATAATGGTTATAACTATAGGAAAGAGTTCAATATAGTATATATTATTATGTATTGAAGGTATAAAAATCATTAGATGCATGAAGGTGGTACATGGTCTATGTTGGGAAGTATCATTTTGTGTTATCAGAGTTCATTTGTATTCTAGACACATAGGTGTAGGTTTGTATATTATATGAATTTGGTGTTATGTTTCTAGGTGGGTGATCTATATTGGGCATCGAATTTCACACGTTACCAAAAATTCCATGCATATACACTTGAAAACAAAATCACCTCGTGTATAAAAGTTAGTAGGAAATCCTATGGGGTCATTGGACTCACCCCAACTTATATACACAACATGAGTTATGATGAACATGGGTAGACTATCATGTTTCATTTTCATTTTAAGTGTTTGATTTAATATTGCTATGTGGTTTGATAATTATAAGATAATGGTGGTAAAATACCTAGAATGTTGATTATATTAATTGGGATAGAGGATACTGTATTTCTATTTCATTTTAATTGTATTAATATCATCCTACATGCTTATACTATTATTTTACATATACTACACATTGTTCCATTTTATAATATTATTCAATACTTTGAGTTATTCATATTCTATTATTTATGATCATTTATATGTTAACACAGCATGTCGTTATTTTACTACTAATATAATGTGGGATTCAATGGAAAATTGGATCCATGTCAATTGTCTATAGGTTTTGAATACATATGTTATACAAATAGATCATGTAAAATTATTGGTAGAATAAAGAATGATCTGTGGGATTTTATTATGTGGGAATATACTCCCCATTACTATATGAAACCCTTGATATTATTCGATAGAATTGCGTGTATGAGGATATGTTATTAATGCCATTTGGTGACTCCCACTTGAGTAGGGATTGGTGACTTGAGATTGTATATTACATTTTTAGTGGGATATGGTGTTTCTTAAAGTCCCTTTTCAAGTGTACAATCATAGATTAGTAAGGAAAGTTAAACTTCTTCATTAGTATGTCAGCCCACTTGAAATAGAGGAATATCTCAAGAAAATGTTATACCACACATTATTACCATAATAATTGATATTTATTCATGATATATTTCATGTATCTCCTTTATCAAAATAATTTTCAAATATCTATATTGTGATTGAATGATAAGATCTATATTTGGAACTAAATTTCACTAAAGTGATGCAAATAGTGTATATCAATGATCATAAAAATAAGGTTTTATCGTGAAAATTTATCCCTCATGGATTCATTCTCTGATATCATGGAAAATTTATCCATGTGTCTCGAAATCATAAAGTATTGATATAGTGAAATAGCCTCACATGTTTTCCAATAATTAACTTTGATTACTTTATTTGGGTAGAAACCTGAATGATGATAAGAATGGTGACACCCATATATTCAAAGGTTGATATTAATTCTATTATTTATATTATTTTTTATGATTTGGGATTATGAAATTCTAAATTATACAACTAATGTGATAGGTATGGATCCATGACTAGCACAAAGTCAATCCTAATCATATATCTCAATAATTAAAATGGGATGTTCGATTCTAGATTTATTTTAATGGTCAGTGCATGAATTCATTGAACATAAATACATAATAAGTAGGGGTTGTGCCTCTATTATAGAATTTTTCTCCCTGTTGGAACATAGTTTCCAAAAATTTCTATCCAAACCATTTGATTTACTAAAAAATAAAATTCATTCAATTTATTTTTATCCTTATTTGGATTTTCTCCATTTTCCTTCCACTATTTCACTTGAGCTCTCCAAGAGGTTATCTATAAAATTTAATCATCTCATCCACTTCCATTAGTTATTTCATACTCTATATAATGTGAATATATAAGATAAATCTGGTATTTTTATTCCCTTATTTCTTTTCCTTTTCTCTTTTCCCTCCTCCTTCCATGATCTCCCATGTTTATTTCTCACTAGATATAGTTTCAAACCCTAGTTTTTTGATTTATCCAAATCTTATAATGTGTCATTTCATGGGATTTTGTGGACCTTATTCAATCCAAATATATATATTTATTTTAAGAATTAATTTATCTTTCAATGGATTTGAAAAGGTTTTTTAGTGTAGCATTATATTATTTTACAAAACCATTGGTGAATTTTTTTTATTTTAGTGTTTCTATGGGTAATTAGAATCATTAAAAGTAAAATGTTGGTATAATAAATATTTCTATACATTGTTTTGTATTTTAATCCATTGAATAATGTTTATTCCATGGGTTTATAAGGATATTCATTCAATATGAATACTAATTCCCAAATGGTGTTTAATAAATTGTTTCAAAGAAATTTTTTAGTTTAAATGAATATAAAAAAATAAAAAATGATTTATTTTATATAAAGGTATTTCTATAATTATTTAATATTTTATAACATTAAACGATGTGATTTTTATATGATTATTATTTTTTATTTTTTATTTTTTATTTCATATATTCCCCTAGTTTAGTTTTGTTATAAATATAAATTTTTTCATATCAGTTCATTTGTTATGGAATTGATAAAGGGGGGATATGGTGTTGAGGGTTCATTGGTTTATGTATTAATTATTATTTGGATATTATTTCATGAAATATTTGATTTGGATATAATGGTTTACCTAACAGCCTTGAGGGTAAGTATGAAATCAAGGATCATTGTTACCTTCATTCGTATTTTTCTCTAGCCACAGGTCCTCAGTTAAAAATTATCACTGGATAGGGGTTTTCATCTCATAGAGTAAGTGGAGGTAATCTCGGTTTTCTATCTTTTTTATTACAATTCAGGATACCAGTTGATTGAGAAGTGAGTTCTAGGTTATCTCTAATGAACATAATATTTCTATTCCATGTTATATTTATTTTGACTTTGTTAATGTATTGATTTTTATTGTTCCTAGTGATATATATTTGTTATGGGATATTACATTCATATTAAGTCATACAATTTTATTAAAATAATATTTTTTTAATAAAAAATAAATGAATTTATTTGGATTTATTTTACAAATTATAAAAAAATGTATATAGCCTAATTATAGTTCAAATTAACACTTGGAATATATATTAAGAAAATATTTACATTGATTTTTGTAATTATCCTACTAGGTTGTAGCTAACACCCTATATACACATGTTTTCATGCATGTATTATTTGTTATAGATGATACAATTATAGTGAAGGGAAATACATCCATTGGTAGTGTACCATTTACAATTTCTAAATGTTTAAAGGAAATATGATTAGGTAGTGACCATGGGTCATGTGGTGATGGTTGTTTCAAAATTTTGAGAATTTTTGGTTATATTTGGATGTATATGTTTTGGTCTCACAATTCTATACACATTTTGATCTCTCTGGTATTATATATTTCATGTATTAACTTATATATTTTTCTTATGGAGGCATTTTTAGAAGTGATTTTTTGTTATGTATTATTTTTCCTTATTTGGATGTATTTTTTTGTGAAGTATTTATGTTTTTATCATGATAATTCATTGTATTTATACTTTATATAAAAACATTCTGTTTGATTTATTGTATTTTGATGGTGAAATATTTCACAAAGGTATGATTTTAATACTCTTATCACTTGTTGTCATCCAATGGATATCAAGAATATTTTTTTCATTATATTACAAGTTCATTCAAGGGAAGTAGTTGTGATGAGAGCGACATTACATGATATACATAATCAATAATGTTATCCCCAATAATAATGTAGAAGGGAAAATCCTTGTGTTGTCTCTCAAGGAGGATGTTAGAATTATGTTTCTACGTGTCACATTGTTTTTTTATGTATAAAGTCTAACTAAATTGTTGATTTTTATGTTTTTCAATAAAAATTAAAGGAAACTAAAATAATTATATAAACATATATAATTTTCTGATTATTTGAAAATTTTTTATTAAACATGTCTGTGAAAATATTTTAGAAACAATTGTATCATTGGACAAGTGTTGATCATTTGACCACTCACTTAGTCCTTGATTGCGTTAATTATCTAATTGTATTTCCCAATTAACACCTACTGATATCTATCATAACACATAATATTCCTTGATACCATACCAATTCATCGATATTGAGTTTGGTACTCTTATAAAAGTGATTCAAATTCTCAAAGAACTCCATGTAAGATATTAGGTTTTCCTATGATGTAAGGATATTTTTTTGTTTAAATGATTAATTATGACCTGATATGAGTACCCTTCAAGGTCATGGGTGTATCAATGGTCTCCATGGTTTTTTTTGGATCCCAGAGCCTAAATGTTGGTGAAAAATAACAGGACCACAAGGATAAGAGTTACTATACACCTAATCCACATGATTTGGTGAGATCATGTAGTACTGGAAAGAGGGATTAAAGAGCCCTCATAGTTTGAATTAACTATGTGGATAGATGGCCACTCCTATATGATTAAATCTATAATTTTTTATAGAGGATTGATAGATTTTTTGTTCATGGTTTAGAAAACTTTGAAACCTAACCATGCAAGGTAGCCCTCCATACAATTAAGGGAGCATGATTAGTGCATGGTTTGGCCATCTGGGAATCTAAACTATTAGGATGAATCTTTTGAAGTAAAATATCTCATTTCTCCACTAAAAACTAGTGAAACCTCAAAAAAATCTAGTTCTCATTCCTGCAGACAAAACTCATTTAGGAGCTCCCCCTTGATCCAATTTGGAATCTTTTGATTCTCTTCATCCATACAAATATACAAGTGAGTGGAATCGGTCGTGATTAAGTCACACCTATGACTACTCTTTTCCCTATGTATCATTATTATATTTCTTAGTATCATCTAAGCTATTTAGCTGCAAGATTACATGCTTTATTCTAGGGGTTTTTTCCATTTATTAATTTTTCTATTATATGAGCTGAATCAGAAGGTGATATTGGATGATCACTCTACTATGGACCTATGGTAGGAGGTCTATACCATTCCCTTAGTGTTTGGTGATTCATATTCCTAGTTTTCATTGTGTTGTATGTCATACTTTCTAGAGGTTCCTATATTATTAAATGAATAATTTAATTGAATGTGTTGGAAAATTTTAGGGATAATTATTAGTTCCTTGAACATAGTTTGAGGTTGTTGCCCTATCCAATGCCACCCATGGGGTGTGCCTTTTGATTTCATTTTCCTTTGACTATTTTTGAACCACCAAAGTGGTGATTGGTTGAGGTTAACTAGTTAGAGGAAGCACTTTTATACATGATAAGAATTTAATTTATTTTTCAAGAAATGGTCTTCCACATTTTCCATGTTATACATGATATGATTTATTTAAAGTCTTATATTTGATTTTTTATATGAGTTTGTAAACTCATTGAATGTATTTGTATGGTAACTTCTATATGAGTTGTAAGGACTAATAGAATTTTATGGTATGAAATGATAATTTAATTTAATGATGGATGTTTCTATATGATTAGATGGGTGTGCTAAACCATAGGACTTGATAGTATTATTGGATGCCTTTGATGAGATAGATCCTTGGGTCTTGATTTAGTGGGATAGCTTGGGCCTTGATACCCCTTAGATTTATATTGCTTAGGATTGTGGTTTACATGGTCTGTTGACATGCTCTTTGGACCTAGATCCATGCCTAGCCGAGTTCCCATTGAGATGCTCCTGGGACTCGATGATGATTCCTTGGTCTAATATATTTTGGATCTAGACCCGTAGGGTTTGAAAAATTTCATATATGGCTCATCCGATGTAATTATAACATTCTTTATTATACGGGATATATGTTTCATATGATATACAAGTTATATGGAATATTCATTGATTGTATGAGATACTTGATATATGTCCTGGTCATGGGGCTTGTTTTAGTTGTGCTTTAATGTTTCCTTATATTAAAAGTGTGACCCTTTTTTTGCATGAAATCCTGCTAGGATTGGCAGTTTCACCTTAATATTTTTACTTTTTACATTGTATTTTTACATGTGTTATTGTCATATATATTATAAACCTTTCAAAATAATTATCTTGTATGGAACATTCTGGATTGTTATTGGCCTTGTTGGAGGGGGAATACAGGGATTTTATCGGACACCCTATCTTGAGGAGTCGCTAGGTACCGAGATAGATGTTATGAATATAGTTTGGGATTGAGGAAAGTTCCATATGTTTTATTCAATAGTTTTTTCCATGATTAGGAGCATGGGATAATAGGATGGATCTAAGGTTTAGGATGCTATCCTGAGATAGTTCTTTTTGGCCTCTTCAGTATTTTGAAATGTGTGTTGTACTGATACATGTATACCTATTTTGGATTCATTATAGACACATGAAATGAAATATCATTATGGTATATGAGATTTATTTTTTATTGTTTTATATATCTATCTTTGGGTACTATCTCTTGTTTATTTATTATTGTTCTTCTACTAAGGCGGGTTACTGCCAAGTGGTCTTACTGTCTATTACTACTACTTATTCATTGTTTTTTTTCTTTCCATATTGATATGTATTATTGTTACCGTAATTTTACACTTTGGTAATATGTAATTTCATCTTCAAAGGCACACCCTAGACCCTGACTACTATTTGTTAGCCTCTAGAGTTTGGGGAGATGCAGTTAAGGCCATTTGGCCAACCGGGCTCAGAGCACCATTTAGTGGATGTTGGGTTCGAGACATTAAAAAGTGGTATAAGAGCCTTACTTTATTGGATTTACTATTTTGAGAAAATATATGGGTGTATGAAGGAATATTAATATTTTAATGAGTTATTCAATGGAGTACTTATCCCAGGTTTAGGAAAAATCCAAATTGCCTCAAATGGAAATTGATGTTTTCTGGATTTGACTATTAGAGTTGATTCAATTCCACCATTGAATAATGGAATTTTGGTTTGATGTTTATTATAATTCTATATCTTCCTATTTCCTAATGAGATGATGGTTTCATCTAATTCATCCTGTTAGGAACCTACTATAATTAAAATTCCATGCATCATGTCTATAACGACCCATTCTTTACATACATTGTTATTAGTTCAGAATTGAAGCACACTTATTACAACATATAACAAAAATAGGAAAGGACCATATAGGTATAGTGTCTTTAGAAACTGGGAAACATAAACAACTGGTTGATAAAGCATCTACTTTGCCTCCCATTTCATTCATCATATCTAGAGTCCCTTTCTGGAATATTCTACATAATAACCCTCTTCCTGACCTAGGGAAATAAAACATACAAAAGGGTGAGCTGAAATGCTCAGTAATGGTAAACAAAAGAAATATCAATCACATCATATACAGAAGCACAGAACTTTTATAATTCATATCCTGTAAAAGAGATCATAATTTCATAACATGGGATAAATTATTGTAGTGAAATGTAATCCCAATAATCATAACATAAAACATGAAACTTTGTGGAATACACACATAATCATAGAGAATCATTTCTTATTAGTCAAGCCTCATTGAAAAGACTATCTTAGTGGACAAAGTCCATTTCTGAACTGAGTCACCCTCGTTTCAGTCCTGTTTCACTACACCGGTATAACCTACCATTCCAGCCATGTCTATCTCTTGAGATATAAAATCTTTACCCAATGAATTGGAGGGAGATATAGGTCCCACCCATCTCATAATGATACCATTCTTATGTGTGCCACAAAATCATAAATCATACATCATTGCATAACCCATGTAGTAAAAATGGGATTCTTAAACAAAATGACATCATAAAAAATTAATATAATATAAAGGAATTCATAGAAATATTTCCATCACAACATAATAAAATCCATGTAATAATAGGGATAGAAACAGAACCCTATATTATCTTATATGGAAAATAATTTTGATAAAACACTCGAACTCCATTCTTGAGGAAAATACCATTTCTACTTCAAAAACATTTTTCCTTTCATAATATGTCATACAATTTTAAACTAAAAGATGTTGATTAAAAATAAACTTGAAAACTTGTAAAGGAAGATTCTTTGAAATATTGTTTTAAAAATCCATTCATGCCGTATAATTTAAAAAAACATTCTTCTCGTACTTTTGTCGGAAAAGTCAAGAAGTACCTCGTACGAACAACGACAAAAGATTCCTTTCATATCCTTTACTGAAAACTCACCAAAGGGTAAAATTGGATTTAAACAATTTTAGGTGGATGGAAATAATATTACATATTGAGGAAACATGGATGTGGACGATAAAATACACCCTAGTAAATGCCAAAGTATAAACAATCTCAGATAAAAATGAGATTGTGATATTTTCCCTTACCTTAGGTCCAATATGATTTGTACGTGTCCAAAACTCCTGTATAATGATTTAAATAATGTTATTGGCTTACTCCAGAATCATACTTATTTTTATGATATCATATTTGGTCATATTCTTAGCTTCTTAGTAGTAATATTTCATTGCTACTTGTTATTCAGGTGTTTATAACTTTTTGTTCTTATGCGTGTTTTGTCGAATAAATTATTATTCTTCTCTTTAGGTTATAGATACCTCAATTCCAGAATGTTATTAGTGTAATATATATCATATTCATTAATTCAATTCATTTATATAATCATTATGAAATGAATATCATGTAGAACGAGTCGCATCACATCGTGGAGACGGTATTCCGTACGTACGCACGAGTGATGATATCGTTCCTATGATCGTGGAATTGTATTGGAGTGTATGTATACTATTTAAGAATCAGTATCACTTTATAATAGTCATATATAGTCACTATTTACACCATTATACCCATCCAAGTAAGGTGGTGGTGGAAAATAGATTACACCACGGCGTGGAGACAGTATTCCATATGTACGCACGCGCGGTGATTTCTTTTTCCGTAGGATGGATATATGGTGAAATAGAGTTGTTTAATACTTATAATAACATATCAGTATATGAGTGATACTGACGTTATTACTTCATAATGAAACAACTAAAGAAGAATAAGTAGAAGAAGAAATAAAGATGAATGAATCGGTAACAGACATTACCTCTTCTTTGAAGTGATTCTTTGAGACCTTATTTTAGGGCACTAAAATTGGTCTTTGAAGAAGACCAGGACCTCTAGTATGTCTCTAGAGAAGTGTAGAGGAGAAAGTGGCAGGGTTTGGCCATGCTTGAAAGTTCAAAGTGGTGTGAGGAAGAAAGGGAGGAGGTGCCCTTTTATAAGGGAGGAGTGGGGCACCTTTGGAATAACTAAAAATATTATTTTATTATAAAGTCAAGTTCGGTTTTAAATAGCTCAAAATTGATTTATTTCGAGGATAAGGTGGGTATGGGTCTAAATCCTCTCATAAAATAGAATTTATACAAGTTTAGGTTCCTATTTTAACCTTATCATGTAGATTTAACATTATGTTAAATAATTTTACTTTTACCGTGTCTTCTTGTGTTCTTATACTATAAGGTTAATAAACATACTATAAGCAGCCAAAATAACCCCAAGTTGTTTATTATTATTATATATAACCTTATCTAAGTCATTTGGCCGATAATTAGATTTTTAGGAATAAAATAACAATTACTAATATAATATTTGTTTTAAAAACTATTTTATGTCAATTTTGACACTATTTAGTAATTAATTTTTGTGAAAATCATAACAGAATGCGTAGTTTGAAAACAATTAATTAAATAAATACTAACATCTCATATTAATCAAGAAAATTAGTGTAATTCATAAAACGTTTAAAATTACATTTATTTTGGTGTTTATAACATCAATTATGTCAATATTTCATTAATAAGATAATTACTGCATCATCTTTGTGTCATAAATAAATTAAATTACTTAATGTCTAAAAATTACAAATAAAATACCATTATGTAGGAAATATTTTTATATTTCTAATGAATATTTAGAGTCGAATTTATCTTATTGTAACCCCATATTAAAAATTATTTACTTATTACACTTTGATTTTAACTATTTTAAATCTTCTTTAAATAAATTAATAATAAATGTCCTAATCTAATCCAAGTGGGCCTAAATGGTCATATTTTATTCCTAAGTTTGTTTTTGGTCGGATTACACATATCCAATAGAAATAGGACATGTGTTAGGGTAATAATAATATCATTTTTACCCTTAATTACCATATTTACTTTTAACCGTGGGAAATAAAAGTAAAAAGTTACTATTCACCAAAAAATTATTTTCATCTCATTGAACCACATTTTACTTACTGACATCAACCCTGTCTCTCAGATTTTTTAAATTCCACTCACAGAAGTGGTAAAATTACGTTTTATGAAAAATTCTGTTTTTTAACTACCACTTAGTGGTTTCACTATTCATCAAAAATTGAAAGTTTTCAGAAAAATACCAAAATTTCACCCTAGGCTAATTTCGATATTACGAATCCAAAAATGAAGTCCGTTTTGAAAAAAAATTTCTAAAATTTAAAAAATTGGTTATTACTATTCATAACGGCTAGTTTTAATAATATTTTAATAGTATATCGTTGTTTGGTGAAACTCGGTATTGTGTACGACGCAAGCTATCGGGAAAGGTCGCGATTTCGGGTAAAGAAAGCCAAGAAAGTGTTGTGTAGAAAAAGATTCATTTGATGATTTATATAACATAAAAGTCTCGGGTGTTACATTCTACCCCCCTTAAAATGAATTTCGCCCTCGAAATTCATCACTTTGTAACAAATAGATGAGGATACCTCTCCCTCATCACATCCTCAAGCTCCCATGTAGCTTCTTCTAAATGGTGGTTCCTCCATAAAACATTCACCAATCGAGTGGTCTTGTTTCGTAGGACTTTTTCACTACGATCCAGAATCTCTATCGGTTGTTCTTCATAAGAAAGATCTTGCTCAAGCGGTACAACTTCTGAGCTGAGTACATGTGAAGGATCAGGTATGTACTTTCTCAGGAGAGATACATGGAACACATCATGAACTTTAGAGAGATTCGGTGGAAGCGCCAATCGGTAAGCTACCTTCCCAACATTATCCAGTATTTCGAAAGGACCGATATATCTAGGGCTCAACTTCCCCTTCTTTCCAAATCTCATGACCCTCTTCCAGGGAGATATTCGTAAAAAAACCTTATCACCCACTTCAAACTCTAGGTCTTTTCTTCGGTTGTCGGCATAGATTTTCTGTTGACTCTGAGCTGCTCTTATGTGTTGTTGAATAGATCTGACCTTTTCTGCCATTTCATCAACGAGATCGGGTCCTAATAGCTTTCATTCCCCAACTTCATCCTAGCAAGTTAGAGTCCTTCATTTCTTTCCATAGAGAGCTTCATAAGGAGCCATATGAATACTGGAGTGAAAGCTATTATTATAAGAAAATTCCACCAAAGGTAGGTGTTGATCCCAACCACCATTGAAATCCATAGAGAAAGCTCTCGACATATCTTCGAGAGTTTGAATTGTTCTCTCAGACTGACCATCTGTCTGAGGATGATAAGCAGTGCTAAAACTCAACTATGTATCTAGAGTATGCTGAAGACTTCGCCAGAACTTCGAGGTAAATCTCAGATCCCGATCAGATATAATAGAAAGTGGTACTCCATGCAATCTTACCACTTCCTTTACATATATCCTGGAAATCAGATCCAGAGAGAAATCATCTCTAATAGTAATGAAGTGTGCAGACTTTGTAATACGATCAACTATGACCCAAATAGCATTATTTCCTTTGGATGTTTTAGGAAGTACTTTGACAAAGTCCATAGTTATGTTTTCCCATTTCCATTCGGGTATGGGTAATGGTTGTAACATCCCCTTAGACTTCTGTCTCTCAGCTTTAACTTGTTGACAAACCAAGCATCGAGAGACATATTTAACAACATCAGTTTTCATGCCATCCCACCAGAAGTACTCCTTCAGGCCCCTATACATCTTTTTGCTTCCAGGATGAATAGAGAATGAAGAACTATGAGCCTCATCCAGCAGCTCCTTCTTTAATTCTGGGATGGGAGGAACACAAAACCTATTCCTGAACTTTATTATCCCATCACAATCAAGGTTGAATTCAGGAACATTTTTCACCTTCTTTTGTAACTCGACATCTTCTTTCTGTGCCTCTTTAATCTTCACATGTATAGATGGTTGAACATTCATTTGAGAATGATACGATTTTTCCCCTTCATTATAATTCCAAGATCCATCCTTTGTAAATCCATAAATATTGGATCTTTTTTGATCCTCATCATGGATAAACTAGCATGGTCTTGTCGACTCAATGCATCTTCCACCATGTTTGCTTTCCCAGGGTGGTAATGGATTGAGCAGTCGTAATCCTTAATCAGCTCCAACCATCTTCTTCGGCGCATATTGATCTCCTTTTGTGTTAAAATATACTTTAATGTTTTATGATCAGTATAAATATGAAACCTTTCTTCATAAAGGTAATGCCTCCAAATCTTTAATTCAATGATTACCGCAGCTAACTCCAAATCATGAGTTGGGTAATTTTGCTCATGTATTTTCAACTGTCGTGAGGCATAAGCTATCACCATATCATTTTGCATAAGAACACAACCCAATCCCTTCTTGGATGCATCACTGTAGATCACAAACCTTTCTCCACTACAAGGCAGTTTGAGCACAGGTGCACTGGATAACCTTCTTTTCAACTCCTTGAAATTCTCTTCACATCCTCCATCCAAACAAACTTAACTCCTTTCCGAGTCAACATGGTGAGTGGATTAGATAATCGTGAAAAATCTATCACAAAACGTTGATAATATCCACCTAAACCAAGAAAACATCGGATCTCGGTTACTGTTGTTGGTCTCGACCATCTTTTGATAAGCTCTGTTTTTGCCGGATCCACAGATATCCCCTCTTTTGAGATTATGTGACCCAAAAATGCAACTTTTTGAATCCAAAATTCACACTTGGTAAATTTGGCATAAAGCTTCTCCTTTCTCAGGGTCTTCAATATAATTCTCAAGTGATCTTCATGTACTTCCTTTCTCTTTTAATAGACAAGAATATCATCTATAAAGACTACCACAAACTAATCAAGATAGTCTCTAAAGACTCTATTCATCAGATCCATGAAGATAGCAGGGGCATTAGTAATACCAAATGGCATCACTATAAATTCATAGTGTCCATACCTTGTACGGAAAGCTGTATTTGGTATATCCTCCCTTTTGACCCTTAATTGATGATACCCTGAACGAAGATCAATCTTGGAAAAGTATTGATCTCTGTGCAGTTGGTCAAATAGGTCATCAATGCGCGAGAGAGGATATTTGTTCTTGATAGTGATCTTGTTTAGTTCTCGATAATCAATGCAGAGTCTCATTGATCCATCTTTCTTCTTAACAAACAGAACAGGTGCTCCCGAATGTGACACACTAGGGAGTATGAACCCCTTATCAAGATTCTATTGGAGTTGATTCTTCAATTCCTGCAACTCAATTGGGGCCATTCTATAATGTGTCTTTGAAATAGGAAAAGCACCCTGTACACGTTCTATTGAAAACTCAACTTCACGATTCGGTGGAAGACCCGGTAATTACTCCAGAAAGACATCATCAAACTCTTGTACAATGGGAATATTCTTAATCGTGAGTTTCTCACCAACCATTTGAGTTAAATAACCTTCATTTAGAGGAATCAATACCCGTAAAATGGAAGAAATTCCCACTGGAAGGTTATGTTCATCCTTGCATCGATAGACGATCATAGATTGATCTGGAATATGAAATGTGACTTCCCTTCTTTGGAAATTGATATGATCTCCATGTTGAGAAAGCCAATCCATGCCAAGGATCACATCAAATTACACTATAGGAAGGATCCCAAGATTTGCAGGAAGCACTTTCCCACATACTTTAATCGGAGAAGAATTATAAACTTTTGATGCGATTGTTGTGCCATTAGGTGTTGTCACAGCTAACTCAACATCTAATTTTTGAGGTAATACAGTGATACCCTTAGAAAATTCTTCAGAAATAAAGGAGTGGGTGGATCCAGAATCAAATAAAACATTTTCTACTTTAGAGTTGATGGTATGTGTACCTTTCACCACATCGTTATCGTACTCTAAATCACTGATAGAAATTGCATGTGACATTCCATTGTCTTTAGCCTTAAGAGTTTGTTGACGTCGACCATCATATTCAACCCTTGGATTAGGGAATTTATTGGAATAATGTCTCATCTCCTTTCACTTGAAACACTGAAGTGTAGTAGGTTAATTCTATGTATCCCTTCTTTTGTTTGCATCATTAGACATCTTCTTCCCATCATCGCAGATTTCAAATGCCTGATTACCTTCCTTTCCACATTTGAAACATTTACTTGTTCCATTAAGACAACCCCCTCCATGTTTAGTTCCACACTTTGAGCATAAGGGAAAGCTCGTCTTCTTTTCAGTGTTCTCTTTAGATTTTCCTTTGAATTCCATTTTCCTCTTCTTGTCAAACCCATATGACTGATGGGTTACTCCAATCTCCATCTCAACTTTGAGAGCACATCCAACGATTTCCTCGTAGCTATTGAAGTCCCTTATGGATAAGGCCCTTCGAAGACTTGGTTTTAAGCCACTAAAGAATCGATCGATCTTACTCTAAGGTTGGATAATAATACTAGAAGCGTACCTTGCATGTCTTGTAAAATTTTCTTCATAGGTACCAACAGATTCATCATCCTTTCGCTTCAGTTCAAGAAATTCTTTCTCCATCTTTGTTCGAAGAATACAAGGGAAGTACTTATTGAAAAATAAGTTCTTGAACTCGTCCCTTTCCATGGACTGAATTTCATCCCTTTTCCTCGTATTCTTAATAAGATTCCACCATTGATCAGCATCACCTTCCAAATGTTACACTGCTAAGATAACTTTATCATTCTTAGAACATTGAAGAACTGAAAATAACTTTTCAGTAGTACTAATCCATAGTTCAGCAACTAATGGATCAGTAGACCCACTGATGAAGGTGGACGCTGTCTCATGAAGGATTCAACAGAATGTTGCTCCTTCCTTTTCTCGTTTGGAAGTCCTGCATGATTCATAGCTTGAGAAAGTTGTGTGAGCATGGCTACAAGATTTTTCATTCCAGCTCCCATAATGTTTGGTTTCTCAGGGGGACGATCATTGCATTGCCCGTCGCATTCCGCATTAACACGGTTCCTTCGGGTTCCAGCCATTGACTAAAACCAAGAAGAATAGTGTGAGAAACACTAATTATAATAGAAAAACCACATAATCAAGAATAAAATTTCACACATAAGGTCTTATCCTAGGTTATTCATGGCCATTTCTAAAAAGCTACGATTGTGTTCTATTCTTATAATTATCCTTAGGGTTCTTACTAAGGATTTCACATCCTAGTTTCCAAAGGTTGACTATAACCTCCCTCTAATACCAACTATAACGACCCATACATTACATATATTGTTATTACTTAATAATTGAAGCACACTTATTACAACATATAACAAAACCAAGAAAGGACCGTATAGGTATAGTTTCTTTAGAAACTGGGAAACATAAAAAACTGGTTCATAAAGCATCTACTTTGCCTCCCATTTATTTCATCATATCTAGAGTCCCTTTCTGGAATATTCTACTTAATAACCTTCTTCCTGACCTGGGGAAACAAAACATACAAAAGGGTGAGCTCAAATGCTCAGTAAGGGTAAACAAAAGAAATATCAATCACATCATATATATAAGCACATAATTTTTAGAAATCTTAACCTGCAAAAGAGATCATAATTTCATAACATGGGATAAATTATAGTAGTGAAATGTAATCCCAATAATCATAAAATAAAACATGAAACTTTGTGGCATACACACATAATCATAGAGATTCATTTTTTATTAGTCAAGACTCATTTCCATGACTATCTTAGTGGACAAAGTCCATTTTGGAACTGAGTCACCCTCGTTTCAGTCCTGTTTCACTGAACTGGTATAACCTACCGTTCCAGCCATGTCTATCTCATGAGATATAAAATCTTTACCCAATGCATTGGAGGGAGATATAGGTCCCACCCATCTCATAATGATACCATTCTTATGTGTGCCACAAAATCATAAATCATACATCATTGCATAACCCATATAGTAAAAATGGGATTCTTAAACAACATGACATCATAAAACAATTCATATAAGATAAAGGAATTCATAAAAATAGTTCCATCACAACATAATCAAATCCATGTAATAATAGCGATATAAACAGAACCCTATATTATCTTAGATGGAAAATAATTTTGATAAAACACTTGAACTCCATTCTTGAGGAAAATATCCTTTCTACTTCAAAAACATTTTTCCTTTCTTAACATGTCATAAAATTTTAAACTAAAAGAATTTGATTAAAAATAAACTTGAAAACTTTTAAAGGAAGATTCTTGGAAATATTGTTTTAAAAATCCATTCATGCCGTATAAGTTAAAAAACAGTCTTCTCGTACTTTATCGGAAAAGTCAAAAAGTACCTCGTATGAAAAATGACAAAAGATTCCTTTCATATCCTTAACTAAAAACTCACTTAAGGGTAAAATTGGATTTAAACAATTGTATTTGGATGGAAATAATATTACATATTGCGGAAACATGGATGTGGATGATAAAATATACCCCAGTAAATGCCAAAGTATAAACAATCTCAGATAAAAATGAGATTGTGATATTTTCCCTTACTTTAGGTCCGATATGCTTTCTACGTGTCCAAACCTCCTGTATAATGATTTAAATAATGTTATTGACTTATTCCAAAATCATAGTTATTTTTATGATATCATATTTGGTCTTATTATTAGCTTCTTAGTAGTAATATTTCATTGCTACTTGTTATTCGGGTGTTTATAACTTTTTGTTCTTATGCGTGTTTTGTCGAATAAATTCTTATTCTTATCTTTTGGTTATAGATACCTCATTTCAAGAATGGTATTAGTGTAATATATATCATATTCATTCAATTCAATTCATTTATATAATCATTATGAAATGAATATCATGTAGAACGAGTCGCATCACATCGTGGAGACGGTATTCCGTACGTACGCACGAGTGATGATATAGTTCCTATGATCGTGGAATTGTATTGTAGTGTATGTATACTATTTCAGAATCAGTATCACTTTATAATAGTCATATATAGTCATTATTTACGCAATTATACCCATCCAAGTAAGGTGGTGGTGGAAAATAGATTACACCACGGTGTGGAGACGGTATTCCGTACGTACGCACGCGCGGTGATTTCTTTTTCCGTAGGATGGATAGATGGTGAAATAGGGTTTTTTCATACTTATAATAACATATCAGTATATTAGTGATACTGATGTTATTACTTCATAATGAAACAACTAAATAAGAAGACGTGGAAGAAGAAATAAAGAAGAATGAATCGGTAACAGACATTACCTCTTCTTTGAAGTGCTTCTTTGAGACCTTCTTTTAGGGCACTAAAAGTGGTCTTTGAAGAATACCAGGACCTCTAGGTTGTCTCTAGTATAGTGGAGAGGAGAACGTGGCAGGGGTTGGCCGAGCTTGAAGTCTCAATGTGGTGTGAGGAAGAGAGGGAGGAGGTGCCCTTTTATAAGGGAGGAGAGGGGCACCTTTGGAATAACTAAAAATATTATTTTATTATAAAGTCAAGTTCGGTTTTAAATAGCTCCAAATTGATTTATTTAGAGTCTAAGGTGGGGGAGGGTCGAAATACTCTCATCCAATAGAATTTAGACAAGTCTAGGTTCCTATTTTAACCTTATCATGTAGATTTAACATTAAGTTAAATAATTTTACTTTTACCGTGTCTTCTTGTGTTCTTATACTATAAGGTTGATAAACTTACAATAAGCAGAAAAACGAACCCCATGTTGTTTATTATTAATATATATAACCTTATATAAGACATTTGGCCGAACCTTATATTTTCAGGAATAAAATAACATTTACTTATATAATATTTGTTTTAAAAACTATTTTATGTCAATTTTGACACTATTTAGTAATTAATTTTTGTGAAAATCATAACAGAATGATTAGTTCGAAAAAAATTAATTAAATCAATAATAACATGTCATATTAATCTAGAAAATTATTTTAATTCATAAAAATTTCAAAATACATTTATTTTGGTGTTTATAACATCAATTATGTCAATATTTCATTAATAAGATAATTACTGCATCATCTTTGTGTCATAAATAAATTAAATTATTTAATGTCTAAAAATTACAAATAAAATATCATTATGTATGAAATCTTTTTAAATTTCTAATTAATTTTTATAGTCGAATTTATCTTATGTATAACCCCATATTAAAAATGATTTTCTTATTGCACTTTGATTTTAACTATTTTAACCCTTCATTGAATAAATTAATAATAAATGTCCTAATATAATCCAAGTGGGCCTAAATTGTCATATTTTATTCCTATGTTTGTTTTTGGTCGAATTAAACTTATCCAATAGAATTAGTAAATGTTTTAGGGTAATAATAATATCATTTTTACCCTTAATTACCCTATTTACTTTTAACCGTGGTAAATAAAAGTAAAAAGAAATTATTCACCAAAAAATTATTTTCATCTCATTGAACCACATTTTACTTACTGACATCAACCGTGTCTCTCGGATTTTTGAAATTACACTCACAGAAGTAGTAAAATTAAGTTTAATGAAAAATTCATTTTTTTAACTACCATTTAGTGGTTTCACTATTCATCAAAAATTGAAAGTTTTCAGAAAAATACCAAAATTTTACCCTAGGCTAATTTTGATATTAAGAATCCAAAAATGAAGTACATTTTGAAAAATAAAATTTATAAAATTTCAAAGGGTGGTTCTTACTATTCATAATAGCTAGTTTTAATAATATTTTAATAGTATATCGTTGTTTAGTGAAACTCGGTACTGTGTACGACGCAAGCTATTGGGAAAGGTCGCGATTTCGTGTAAAGCAAGCCAAGCAATTTTTGTGTAGAAAAAGATTAATTTGATGATTTATATAACATAAAAGTCTTGTGTGTTAAAATTTCATTCCAAATAGGCTGCAATTCTTGACTACAAGACTTTGTGATATGTTTGCTTTGTGATATACTAGATATTATTATAGATATATTTTGTAGGGGATTGGTATATTTGGTCGGTACATATAGATATTATCATATCTAAAATACTGATTTCCTTATTAGGCTATAGTAGACACCATGAATAGGCAATTGTGGCATGTGGATTCATGTACCATTGATCGCATGGGCTGGAATGTGTCATGGTTTGAATTAGGTGGACACTATATTTTGTTTCATGAGGAGTATGGACCCTTGTCGATCATAATTTTTGAACCATTTAATTAAATATTTTAAAATTAAATGAGAAATTAATGTGAAATAAAATGTAAAATTGAAATGATAAGATAAAGATATTGACATAAGACTGACTTTTTTGTGGGCAGTAGGCAGTCTCTCTACTAATTTTTGTGATTGTTTATTTTTACAGTCATAGATTTAGTAGAAGGTTCTATGGTATTATTTTTTATAGGATTTTTTTACCAGCCTTATGCTTCTAGCTATGAATTTTATGGTTTTTTTTCCTTGTTGATGTGTGTGATTTTCATTTTAGAGACATGCCACCATGAATATGTCCAGTCATACACTAGGAGGGTGGAAATGATAAAGATCCAGAGGCGGTGGTCCATGGTCTATCAGTGGACCATATTATAGTGACTACTGAGGCACAAATAGTTATTCTATTCATAGGTTCTGAGGAACACTTCTACAAGAGATTTACATGATTTATAAATAATTTTCTGAAAAAACCATATCATTCCTTGTCTATGGTTGATCTAGAGTGTATGTTCTAGGTGTAGCATCCTCCCATGTTTTCCGGGGATGGAAATCCTCAGGATTTTGATTTTTGGCCTGAGACTACATTTTCAATATTTTTCAATCTAAATACACTTTCTGAGAGGAGAGTGAAGTTAGAAATACAAATACTTCCGGGAGTAGAAAAGCACTCGTGGGATGTTTTAAACCAAGCAGATTCACTACGTGACATAGTTTGGTGAGATTTACAATCCTAATTCTGAAGAGAACAAGTTAATAATTTATGGATGAATATTTTATTTGTTTTTTGTATATCGTTAATTCAATATATATGGAATACATATATGGGGATATTGGGATTCATGAAGTGATGATTCCTATAGAATTGTTATAGACTCACTTGATGTAATTGGATGTCACTCTTGATAAATTTTACATTTTAATTTTGATTATCGTTTTAGTGTTCATAAAAGGAATTCAAGACAAGTGTTGATGGGGAAGGAACATTTTCTACAACAAGTGGAATACCATGAATATTTTTATTTTCATAAAGTGAAGAATAATTATTAAATAATATGTCCAAGAAAATGTATCTATATATATAGAATGAAGAAGAAGAAAATTTTACAATTATTGAACTAATCATAAATCACAAGAACGTGTGTGAATAGTTACACATTGTTTCTAAAATGGAAGATTATTTATGTTTGTGAAAATATTCATGTACATGTGGATTTTATTTGAAGGTCGTGTAATATCCCCAAATTTGGAATGACGTATTGATGATGGGTTTTCATGACGAACGAGTTTGTACAATGTCAGGTGCCATGTGGGATCATCCAAAGCTCCTTGGAATTATTAAAATCATCTATGTAAGGATTTTTTTTTAGCTGTATGAAATGTTTGTGAATTTGATTTTGTGAATGATGTTTTCATGTAAAAGAGTTTTATTGGTTTGTATATAAAAATGAAACAATTTTCTCAACATTAATAATGTGGTGACATAGTACGATATTTGAAATAGGTCCTATTTTATATTCATGTGATTTGAATATAAAAAATTTATCATACTTTTTAAGGTACATTAATGGGAGAACAAAATAAGGTTGATAGAACACAACTGAGATTCCCTTGCATAGTACACTAAAAATTAAGAAATTGAAGCTACAAAATGCTATTTGATATATATGTGATGTGAATATAAAAATATTAGTGTACAATTTGTTTTACATTTAGTGGAAAAGAAATGAAGGTTTATAGAATACATTTTATATTCCCATACATATTATGCTAAACATAAATAATGTGATTCCATAATATTCTATTTGATATAGATTCTATGCTATATTCCTGAGATTTGGAGTGAAAAAACTTTAGCATACTATATGTTCAATATATAATCGAGAAGCATACTATATGGGAATTAATTTGATAAAATTATATGGTTCTATGGAAATGAAGAATTATTTTCAGATTTTATGCTTCGTGGATTTTAATTCTTTGAGAAATTCCATACAATATGTAGTGATGATCAATTTTGGGATTCCATGTAGTTCATATTTGATGATTTCTTCATAGATGATGAGCATCTTTTTGGATGATTTCCTTCGTGTACATCTATGTCGATAATGGATATGAGGAGATAAACCACTATAAAATACTTTTCATGATCGCATAATCATCATATGCTCAATGATTTGATAGCCTCTATTTGTTGGCTATAAATATAAGGCCAAATCACTCTCTAAAGGTTATCAATAATTTAAAAAAGTGTTCATTTTGTTTATAAGATCTTATTATTATCCATTTGGATTCCACAAAGCAATTTGTTCATTTTTTGATGGATAAAATAGTATGTCAGGTTCAATCATGAGAGTTCTTTTATGCTATAAGTATTTATTCTCTATGTGGTCAACTGTTCTGATATTTTCTTTAAAGGTGAAGAATAATGGAAGCTTCAAAAATAATTAAATGAATATTCAAGAATCAGTTTTATAATAATCAATAAATGAAACCAATAGTATGTTACTTTTACTGAATTCTATGACATTCCCATTTCATTATCATACGAACAATTAAACAAACTATTGGAATAATATACAATAAATATAAAATTAAAGTTTTATACAATGAAACAAAAAATTTTCTAGTAATCAATAAATTCATCCAACAATATCTGACTTAATATATATTATATGCTATGATTATTTCATGATCATATTGGAAATTTGGAAAACTATTTTAATAATGTAAAGTGAATAAAAAATTGAAGCGTTATACAATGGAATCATCAGTTTAGTATGTATCAAAGAAGAAGTCCAACAGTAGGTTACATGTCATACTTGATATTCTATGATCATTTCATGATCATTTGAAAACATAAGCATTCTATTTGATCGGTATACAGAGAATACAAATTGATGTGAAATATGATTAGAGCATCAGTACAAAATGCATCAAAAAAGTGGACCAATATTATGCTACATATCATATGTGCTATGATATGATAATTTCATGATCATTAGAAAAATTTAGAATACTATTAGATCAGTATACAAGGAATCGAAAACTTATGAGTAATATGATCAGAGCATCAGTATTCTAAGCATCAAATAAGTGGACCAATAATACACCACAAATCATACATTATATGTTATGATAGTTTCATGTGTACATGGTAAATTCATTTTTCTATTTGAATTTTAAAAAGTTTATAAGAAAATGGGAAATCCATTAAATAAACATGATTACATGATGTATATATGTGGAGATTCATAGGATAGATTGTTATGAGTTTTGAAAGTCTCTATCTTTCATAAAATAATATTGAAGAAATTTCATCATAAGAAGAAATAATCATTGACCGAGTAGAAATATAAGAAATAATTTATCATACCTATAGATCATAAGCATAAGGGTTTAAAGCCAGAATATACCTGTAGTGCAAAGAAGCCTGGTCTAAGAATTCTGTAATCTATGAATATCCAGATAATTCATGATCTGGTGTGAATGGGTTTCAAGACCAAATCAATTATTTCAATAACAAATTGAAGATCTTGAATTTCTACATGAGTATGAATGATCTAGTACACTCATATAGGAAGATCTATTTTAATTGTTTCTGGATAAACTAGATGAAAATATATATATTTCTAATTGTGGATGAATACCATTTAGAATAAGTGTCTTTGGACTATGGTTTCTACCTAGTTACTGAAGATACATGAGTATAGGGTTTCTAAAAAGTCTATAATAAGGAGTAGAGAAGATGGTTTGGGTGAATAAATATGATGAATTTGAGTATTGACTATTGAGTTGTATAACATGTTTTTTCCTTATTCCGTGTAATCACTATCTTATATATTGTAGAATCCATGTTTGGGGGATTAACCAATGTGGAAAGGAGTATGTATTTTTAACAAACTTTGAACATAATATGTTCTATGATCACATTGAATATTTCTACATATGAAGTTATATTTTTAGATATAATTGAGTGGATCAAGAACCTTTAAAATTTCATGACGATAAATTCAAAAGAAACGAAAATTAAAAAAATAAACCTTTAATTCACCCACCCCCTATGAATGTTCAATCCATCCAAGGGTACTAAAAATTTTATCAGATCCTAGGTCCCTCTAAAGATACAAAATTTTTCCATTATTGTTTTTAAATCCATTATGAAGTGCATATTTCAGGAAGTCTTTGAGTTACATCAAATGGGGAGATAAGAATTTGATCTTAAGGGTAAAAATATTTGGACTTCTTCTGAAAATAAAAATAATAGCAAGACAAGATTGTAAATGATGATAATGAATAATACAAAAGTTAATAGATAAATACCATTGAATAATGGTAATCATATTTTTGCAAGTAGTAATTATTATTATTATTATGATTCTTCTAACGAACTACTATGGGGATAATGAATCACACAATGATCTTCATTTAGAATTAAAATAACATTATAATAATGTTCCTAAAGAAGTGGTTAAGTGTATTTTACACTATCAAGGGACTCATTTTTGATAAAGCACAACTAGATGTGTATGTTGAATAATTATATGATGCACTAAATAAGAAGCTTAGAAAGTGCATCACTCTCACAGACCTAGTGGAATTAAGGGAAAAATATATTTTCCATTCTGAATAATAATTTCAATTATATAACTGTATTAACGTTGTATTTGAGATTATTTTTAAATATTACTTTCATGGACTTGATAATTTATACAAAGTTTCTATTGATGTTAATAATTCTCAACTGGATATCAAATCCAAGAGGATCATGGAACTTTAATGATTGTTGTAGTAGATAATTGTATTCCATCAAGTGGGGGTTGAAAATATGATGAATGTCTATGAAGATAAAGTTCAATTTTTTGAAGATCATCAGAATTCCCTCAGCATGAGATATCTTTAATTTAAAATTAAATTTTCCACTTTTGGAAAGACTTATGTTGATACATCATAATAAAATTTGTATTTATCTACTTTAACACAATTCTATTTCAGGTATTATACTATTAAATAATCTTCTTTTCATTGGAAAAAGATCATTACTTCATCTAATTATCTTTAAAAATAATAATTAACGAAAGAGGTATCATCCATAACCCAATGTAATAATTTTTTTTAATCTATTTCAATAAAAAGTGCAGGTTTAAATAATTTTTTTTTTAAAAATATGGATGATGAAAAATGGTGAAGAACCTACAACCATGTCAATGGTTGGTATATGAAGATGTATAATTTTTGGTTCCCCACAAGAATCCTTGTAGGTGGTGAAGAAGACCCAAAACATTATGATAGAAATATTGGACATTAATCATAAAATAAAATAAGCTCCAAGATTGTGGTTCAATGTTGGTGCTGCAATAGATTTGGACATTGTTTTGGATTATTGGTACATTATTCTAAATTCTAAAGAAAAAAAATTAATCCTATATAAAGGGGAATAATTCAAGAGATAAAAATCATTTATTGACTAATGAAATAATTTCATGGTTAAACTGATTTGAAATTCTTGGTTATGTCTATAAATTTTTCAATAAAAGTGGTCAGAAAAGTGATACATGTACATCTCATAATGTATTAAGAAACTATGGAACACATGAGAAATAAATTACAACCTTGGTTAGAAATAAAAAAAAATATTAAAATCATATTATTCCTAATATGTTTCATGAGATGAAATCCATAGACTCAATACATAATAAAGATCAGAAAAAATGAGGTCCATGAAGATGAACATGAGTGATACATCTTGGAATAGAGATATTAATAAAGTTACTCAAGTGAATCCACATGGAAACTCCAAACAATATTTAAATATTTATAAATATATTCTTTTTATTTTTTCACCTGATTTGGAGAAAGCTAGAATGTTAGAAGAAAAACAAGAAAAACCCCATGCTAAAGTTAAAATGAAGATTCCACATAAAGAAGGTTAATTTCATGATAGGTTTTCATAAATAGAAAACTCATTTGTTGATATTGTTATTTGTGAGAGATGCAATAATATGGACATAATTCAAGAGGATTCTTCACCACATTTCTAGAACAATAAGAAGTCTTTAAGAGAATTAATAATGCATTAGAAGATGTATAAGACATTAATGATAAATAAAGAAGAACCATATCACACAATGAAATGATAGGTGTTATATGATCCATGTCACCAAATGATAAATTGGATTTGAGAATTATATGTTGAAGCGTGAACTCAGGAGAAGCTGGGGAAACATGGTAAAGAAAACTATCTGAACTTTTCTTTTCACATTGAGGATCACGTGAACCCTCCTTATTCCCTTAAATATTTGTGTGTTTTTTAGCTTAAAATATTTTTAATTGAAGGAGTTGAATGAGGTTATGACATCTAGACACCATGATGATATTTTAATTCATGGAGTTTACTAACTTCCATGAAATGGAAGAAAAGTGTGTATCCCTTGAGGGGGGAATTTATGAGATGAATCTATTAAATATTAATTTAATAGTGAATGTGGTACATCTAAACATCTTTAAAAATTTTAATTTTATAATTTTCCAATAACACATTCATCCATTTTTCCTAATTATATTAATAATATCAATTAATGAAGAGTGATTGATTGTTGTTAAGATAATAAAATAGGGGTCTATATCATTTTCAATTGCATTTTATAATGTGTTTGTTGAAGTGTGTGAATGATATAGTATTTCATTGATGAATTGAATTATTTCTAAACCCTATAATATGAGTTGAGGATTTATGATCATGATTTCACATGCATGGTATTTATGGACATATTGTAAAACCATGGATGCATCTCTCTTGTTTTTTATACCAGTTTAGTCAATGTAGACTTAGAGTTGATTAACTAAGTCTATTTCCTAAGTGAATAATATGAAAAAATTCATCAATTTTTTGTGATAAATAAATTTTCATATAAGCGAACTGATCATGTTTTACAGAAAAAGGTGATATGAGAAGATCAATTACTTACCCTTTTCATTTATTTTCGATAATGGGGAGAAAAATATTGAAATTTTAAAGTGTTGAAGTATCGAAAAAAAAATTCAAAGGGGGATTGAATAACACAAGTTCTTGTTTGAAGAATAAATTTTTAATTTTTTCTTAGTATATCATAAATTCAATATTTGATTAAGACATAAATGGGGTTTTGGGGATACTTGAAGTGGTGATGCCTGGAGAATTGACATGGGCTCACTTGATGAAATTTGATATCATACTTGAGAGATTATACATATCAATTTTTATTATTATTGTGATTGTATTAAAAATAAAACAAGGAAAGTGTTCATTGTTAAGGAACATTATCTACAACAGGAGAAAGATCATGAAAATGTTTATTTTCATGAAGATAATAAGAAAAATTAAAAAAGATGGACAGGAAAAATGTATTTATATATATTTCATGAAGAAGAATAAAATTTTAGAATTGTTTAACTGATCCAAAAGCTCAAGTACTAATGTTAATAGGGAGACATTGTTTTCAACATGGAAGATTATAGATATTCTAGAAAATATCCATTTTCATAAAGATTTTATTTGAATTCCTTGCAATATCACTATATTTGGAATGGGGTACTGATGATGGGTTTTCATGTAGAATGATTTTTTAAAACATCAGGTTCCATGAGGGATCATCCAAATCTCATTGGAATTACGGAAATCATAAGTATGGATTTCTAGAAACTGTAAGAAAATTTTGTGAAGTTGATTTTGAGAATGAGGCTTCCACGTAAATGTGGGTTCGTGGTTGTCATATAAAAATACATCAATTCACTAAACATAAATAAAGTGATACCATTGTATGATATTTGACATATATTCCTTGTTATATTCATGTTAGCGATTATAAACACTTTAGCATACTATTTGAGGTGCATTCAATGGAAAATGAAAGATGGGTGATAGAACGCAATTGAGATTCCCATGAATAGTAATATAATAATCAATAAAGTGAAGTAATAGTATGGTATATTACATATATGCTATGATATATTCATGTGAGGTGAATAAAAAAATTAAACATACGCTTTGAGGTAAAATGATTGGAAAACAATCTGGTTGATAGAACACAATTGAGATTCACATGCACAGTATGCTAATCTTTCATAATGTTATTCCATATTACACCGTTTGAAATA
This sequence comes from Viscum album, assembly GCA_963277665.1. Taxonomy (NCBI): domain Eukaryota; kingdom Viridiplantae; phylum Streptophyta; class Magnoliopsida; order Santalales; family Viscaceae; genus Viscum; species Viscum album. The sequence goes on from OY728162.1 coordinate 825,509,727, forward strand.
GATTCCATAATATATTTGTGATATGTGGATTGGAACAATTTATAATACTGTTGGTGAAATATATAGTTGATATTTGTATTGTAAGATAATTTATTCACCAAACTGATATGGTGGTATGTGAATGAGGAATTCCCTACAATTGAAATGCATCATGGATAGTAAATCTTTCAAAACATCCATACAGTATGTAGTGATCGTCATTTGTGGGTTTACATGCAGTTCATAGATGAATATTTTTCTTGACTGGTGATATGATTTTTGGGTGAAGCCCTTTTCACACTACCATGCTGATGGTGGATATCAAGAGATGAACCTATTTATGTATCATTTCATGATTAATAAATCTTCATGTGCTAAATGGATTGATAATCACTATTTGTTTCCTATAAATACAAGGATAAATCTCTCACTAAAAGTGATTGATAATTTGGGAGAAGTGTTTGTTTTGATAGGAATATATTATTCTACTCTATTTGGGTTCTGTAAAGAAACTTGTTCTTTTAGCGAAGGATATAATGTTTTGTGAGGTGTTTTTCTAAGAGAGTCACTACACTAACTATATTTAGTTTCTAGGTGGTGATATGCTATGTTATATTCTATGCAGGTGTTGTACTACGATAACACCAAAAATAATTCAAAGCATATTCAAGAATCAGTTCCCTACGAATATAAAAAAATCAACCAAGAATATGCAAATTTTCATAAATGTTATGATATGATACATTTTGTGATAATAGGAAAACATTTTAAAAACATTTTAAGAGTATAATGTGAATGGAAAATTGAATTTCTATGTGATTCAAACATCAGTTCACTATTAATCACAAAATTAAACCAAAAGTATGTTACATATCATATATTCTATGTTGTGATCATTTTATGACCATAATATAAATTTAGAAAATAGTTTGAAGAATGTATTGTGAATAAAAAAGTGAAGTGATATGAGATGAAATAATCAGTTCTCTAAGAATCAAAGAAGTGGACCAGTAGTATTCTATATATCATACATGCTACACTATGATCATTTCATGATAATTAGAAAAAGTTAGCATATTTTTTGAACAATATGGATTGAAATGAAAACATATGTGCAATGTGATTTGATTATTATAATGCTAAGCATCAAAGAATTTTACCAACAATATGATATATATAAAACATGATATTCTATTGTTATTTCTTGATCATTGGAAGAATTTAGAACATTTTTTGATCAATATAAAATGAATAGAAACATTATGTGTAATATGATTTAGGCATCAATAAACATAGCATCACATAAGTGGACCAACAGTATGCAACATATCATACATGTTGTTTTAAGATCATTTCATGTATGTAGGAGCAATTCAGAATATTGTATTATGTTTAAAAATTAGATATGAAAATGAGATTTCAATGAAGTACACATGGTTTTATGATGTATTTGAGTTGGGATTTAGAAAAATAGATTATTCTGAGTTTTTCAAGTATACATCATGCATAAAATTATATTGAATTAATTTTTTTCACCACAAGCACACTTTACCTGGGGTCGGGACATCACATAAGAAGGAAGAATAATTTCCCAAGAATAAATATGAGAAATATCTATTCATCACTAATGATTAGGGGTTGGGGAAACTGAATCCAGAATATACTTGTAGGATAAGTTAGTCAGGTCTGAGCATTCAATAATCAAAGAAGATCTAAATAATTCACGATCTGGTGTGAATGTATTTCAAGACCAACAAGATTATTTCCAGAATTTTTGAAGATCATGAATTAGTAAATGAGTATAATAGATCCAATACACTCATGGAGGGAGATCTGTTTCATGTGTTGTAGGAGAAACTAGAAGAAAACATTGAACTTTCTTTTTGTGGATCATTAACATTGATAAAAAGGATCTTGGGATAGGGGTGTCTAACCATTTAATTGAGAGGCTCAAGGTTGGGGTATCTAACTTTTCTTGAATAAGGATAAGAGAATATGGTTGGAGTGTTTAAATAACCAAGTAATAATATTTGGTTAATGGGGTGTAGAATCATTTTCAATTGGATAATTGACTATTGGGGTGTAAAAATAGTTGTTTCCATATTCAATGTAATCACCTTCTTATATAGTGGAGAATCTGTGTTGGGGGATTAACCAACATAAAAAAGAGAAGGTATTTATACTGAATCATGTAAATAAATTATGTTGTAGTCTTGCTATAATTTTTATATATAATATATGCAGTGATATTGTGATATATCACCTATCGGACTGACAACGTTAACAAGTTCTAAAGGTTGAATTAAAAAGAAAAAGATTGAAAAATTAAACTAATTATTCAACCCCCCTTCTATATGTTTTCAATCTATCCTAGGGAACTATATATTATATGGAAACATTTACCCCAGGACACTGAGGGAAGAGCTAGCCAGTGAGTTCATGTATCTAGAGTAGGCCGCGATTATAGTTAAGGAATATTCAACACACATATAGACATATAGTTTTTTTTTCACCGATGTAAGTTATTTATTAGGCATTGAAGGAATGATACATCAAGGTAGTTCTCATACATATTGTTCATTATCAAGTAAATGTATTTATATTTACACCAATTACTTAGAATTGAATCAGGAACTTATTACATTGCATAACCTGAGAGTGGTTGGGGTGCATAGTAGAGTGTTATAGTCTCTCGGCCCAGTAGGAAGCGATGATTTTAGGATTCGAATGAGATGATCACTATCTAGACCAATAGTATTGGTAGTGAAGTTTTCATTTATTAGTGTGGAATATAGGAAAATATGAGGAATCAGTGTGATCGTGACCCAGTGGAGTGTTGAGATTGTGGGAGGTTGGTCCATGAGAAAAATTTCTATAGGACCTTCCCTCTAGTAGTTAGTGTAAAATGGATAGCCTCAACTCCTAGTTTCGGAGAAGGTTTCACAGCTCTACCTCAGGTAGGGATATAGATAATTATGGTCATTTTGGCCGGCGTAGTGGTGGTTTTGGTTATGGAATTTAGGCACCAATTATACTTATACAGCATAGTGGGTTTGCTCTGGGTAGTGAGGATATATCACAAGGTTGTGGTTTAGGCTAAATATATTATACAGATCCCAGCCCAATGGAGCAGGGTGGTGGAATATCGAGAGTGATACGTATGATCATAGTAGCATCTACTCTTGTATCTGAACTTTTTTACATTGTTTCATCGCATAGTTTCATATTTGTACATGTGGTGGAATTCCATAGTCTTATTGTTTTGTTTTCAAAGTGAATTATAATGATTAATACTCCATATGGGTATCGTAAAAAGGATTTACATAATTACAGGGAGTTCTCCCATGATATTTTTGGGTGTCACTTCATCTGGGATCTTTTCATCCTTGAGATTATTGAGTTTGATGTCATACGTTGATTGGACTAGCTAGTTGTGTATCGAGCCTCCACTGACTTTTATCACCATAGGGTGACATTAAAATCACCAAAGGGTGGAGTGTTTATTCACAAGGCTGAGTGGGATGTACAATAAATACGATTTGGACCAAATCCTTGTGGGCTAGGTGGGAGGACAACCCGGATCTCTAGCATTTATATGGATGATGGGGATCATGTTAGGTGGAATTTCCTCTTGTGGTTTGTAGTTTTTAGTTTGTTTTCATAGAATAATTTTCTCTTTTAACTCGTAAGATAGAGGTAGATTTCTCCATAAACCTAGTTCTAAGAGAAGAAAAAATATCTGTTTCTCCTAACATGATGAATAATATGGACTTATAGGAGATCACAACATAGCTAGAGGATTTTGAGGAAACATCCTATATATTGAAAAATACTTATCTATGGGGTTCACTAGTAATTTTGAGAAAACGGGTGGACAATACCCATAGGATATCCATGGATTATCAAAAATTGACCCAATTGATTGTCAAGAACTGGTATCCCTTTCCACAAATAGATTAATTTTTTGATATGCCTTGATGATATCGGGTGTTCTCAAAAATTGACTTGAGATCAGGATATCACCATGTTTTTGTTCGACCAGAAGACATACCTCTATAGCTTTTGTAGCATGTATATTCTGTATGATAATATGGTTATGTCATTTGGCCTCAGGAACATGAAAATTCTTTTCAGGGAGCTAAAGAACCTATTTTTTCATATTTATCAAGATTCTTTTATGGTGGTTTTCATGGATGATATCATTGTGTATTCATACAATTTAAACGACCCTGAAAAACATATTAAGATCATTTTGGAGGCACTGATAAGATAAGTTGTTGTATGATAAGCTAAAAAATTTAATCTTCTGGAAGGATAAGATTCACAACCAAGTTCATATTATCTTAGATATTGTTGTATCAATTGACCCAGAAAAAGTGAGAGTTGTAGTTTCATGGGAGAATCCCACGAATGTCTTTAACATTAATAGATTCTTTTGGATAGTGGTATATTATAATAATTTCATATAAGACTTCCCATGACTAGTTTCACTATTTTTGTTATTACTAAGAAGGGGGTGAATTTTGTAGAGTTATATACCTATTAGATAGACTTCCAATAACTGAAAGGGAGACTAACCTCAGCATCAGTCTCGATTCTTCCATATCAGGGAAAACGGTACATTGTGTATTGTGATTCATCAAGTATCAGGATCGAAGTAGTTCTGATGCAGGGTGATAGAGTCTAGATGTATAGGTCTTGGTATTTGATGACACGTGATAGGAATTAACTAAATTGACCTCTAGAGTGAGCTACATTAGTACAATGATTTCACTAATAGAGACACTCTTTATTGGGAGTTCATTTTTTGGTGTATCTAGACGACAAAAGAACCATGTACATATTTTCATAGCTTGATATGAATTTGAGGCATGGATGTTTTGTGGAGTACCTATAGTATTTCAACATTGAGCTAGACAACATACATGAAAAAGTTAATATGGTGGTCTATGCATTGAGAAGGAGAACTCATATATATGTGGTATAGTAGGTCAATAATGAGTTGATCATCTATATTTGATCTTTGAGATTCACTTGGACATGCAGTATATTCGGTGAATAATTTTCATCCATCTTTATTTATGACCTCTACCCCTAAAAATAGTTTAATAATGAGAATGTATTAAATTCAAAGGGCTTAGTTCTATGAGAGAGTCTGGCAGGTTAAGACCAGGCTATTTTTTACACTAGTGTTGAGGATTATATCCTGTGTATACATGGACCCGTATGGGTTCTTGTAGACATACATGAAGATCTGATGTAGGAGTTTCATGACTATTTTTTGGAAGTTAATATTGTTGTTAACAAGATGTATTGTGACTTACATTGTCATTACTAGTGGTCTGGAATGAAACATTAGGTAACTAGTTTTTTTATGTGGTGTTCCACCTATCGGCAGGTGAATGATGAACCTCAGTGTCCATATAGAATTTTATTGTATTTACCTATTCTTTATTAGAGATGGGATGATTTCTTGATGTATTATGTGACTAGTTTGACAACGTCTCCTTGAGGTTGCGATGTTGAATGGGTTTTTATTGATAGCCACACAAAGTTTTCACCTTTCCTTCCAATCATGAAGACCTTCAGTGAAGATGATCATGGTTGGTTGTATATCTTTGTGATAGTAAAACATCATGGGAACCCTTGTTCTATCATTTTAGATAGGGATTCCTTTTTTATTTATCTCTTATGGAAGATTTTATAGAGGTCATTGGGTATATAGGTGCTTCATAGCACAATATACCTCCCTCAAACTAATGGACAGTCTGAGGATATGATATCAGTTCTTGAGGATATTCTTGGAGCCTAAATATTTGAGTTTGGAGGATATTCGTAGAGCCATATTACCAATAGTTGAGTTCTCCTAAAACAATAGTTATAAGGTGGATATAAAGATGGAACCATATGAGGATTTTTATGGTCGACCATGTTGATCACCCATATGATAGTTATAGGTATGTTAGAAAGATTAACTAGGAACACGACTCATGAAAGAGACTTCTGTGAAATTATAGTTGATCAGGAAATGGATTGCTACTGCACAGTCCAGACAGAAATCTTATGTTGATCATTGTCGATGACCATTACAGTTTGAGGTCAGGGATTGGGTAGTTTTGCGTATTTAACCAAGGATGGGAAATAGATGTATTAAGATATAGGGTATGATTTCACCATGATGTGTTGGGTCGTTCTAGATTTTCGAGAGATTCATGATGGTAGCCTGCCAGTTTCAGTTACCTCATGGGTACCATAACATGAACAACGTCTTTCAGGTATCACAGTTATGTCAATATCAATCAGACTCATCTCATGTTCTACAGCCTAAGGAGGTGGAGTTATAGGTAGATTAATCCTTTGAGGATCATCTGATTCATATCATTTATAGGAGCATGAAGGTTCTCTGAGACTGGTTAGATCCTCAAGTATGGGTGCTATGTAAGTATGACTATTTAAAATATGAGACATGGTGGCTAGAGGATAATGTACATGCTCAGTGGTCGGAGTTATTCTTAAGAATTTCTTGACCACCCATGAATGTTAAATCTGAGGAAAAATTTCGTTAAGGGGGAATATTATAAGATCTCATGTTGTCCTATGAGGTATAAAATGTTTTCTATTTTAATTATTAATTACATCTTAATGTGAAGACACTTTCGTGTATTGGGCTTATCAAGGGTGTCCAAGTCTTGTTCAGATCCCAAAACCAAAATATTAGTGAAAAATAGATGGGTTACAAAATTAGGAGTAATAGTGTTACCCAAGACATAAGAATTAGTGAAACAATGCGATGCTAGAAAAATGACTTCAAAAGCCCGTATGGTTTGAGTGAACCATGTTGATGGAAAAGAACGCCATTCTAATGGCCCGTACAATTTATGACAGAGGCCTGAGACACAGTTTGCACATGGTTTAACCAAATATGTACACTAATCATGTAAGTTTCCCCTCCATATAGTGAATGAAGCATAGTTGGTGCATAGTTTGGAAAACTGTGTTTCCAAATCGTGTGACCCAGAGTTTTGAGACAAAAATAACTTTTTTCCCTTAAAAACCATCAAAACCTAAAACCTAATTTCTATTTATCATTATAGTATAGATAACTAATTTGATATCTCCCCTTGATCAAATTTTGTATCTTTTCATCTCGTTATTGCATCCAAACTCTGAATCTAATGTCATTAGTCCTGTTGGATTCAGGACAATGAGTACACATTTACTTTTATTCCTTTATTCATTTTTCTTGGTATCATCTTTGATATTTAGTTGCAGGCTAATATAAACTATTTTTATGAATTTCATTAGTTCTAAATTTTTCTAATAATCTAAGCCTAATCAAAAGATGATAATATATGAGAACTCAATTACAGACCTATGATAGGTGATCTATACCTCTCCCATGGGTTTGTGTGCCTTATATTCCAATTTTTTGTTATTTTGTATGACATACCTTCTTGTTTCACCCTAATAATTAATTGAATTATAAAAATGAATATGTTGGGACATGTTAGGGATTCCCTTTAGTACCTTGTTCCTTTTTATGGTTTTTACCCAAACCTAGTCCACAAATGGGGTGTGCCTTGTGATTTCCTTTGTCTTTTCCTATGTTTGAACTACTTATGGGGTGAGTGGTTGAGCATTCCCAGTTAGAGTAATCCCTAGTATATTTGAACTGAATTAAATTGATATTTAAGAAATGATCTACTTCCTTCATCATGTTCTACATGATGTGAATTATTTAACTGTTTAAATGTGAATTGTTATATGAGTGGGTAAACTCATTAAATGAATTTGATTGGGAATTTTTATATGGGTTAAAAGGAATTACTGAATGTGATGATAGAAATGATAATTTAATTGAATGATGGATGTCTCTATAGGATTCCATGGGTGTGATTCACAATCGGTTGTGATATTTGTAGTAGATGCCTCAGATGAGATTGCTCCTTGGGTCTTGATGTTGTGGGATTCCATGGGCCTTGCTACCCCTTGGATTTGGTTTTCATGGGCTCATAGTGGAAATTTTATGTTAAAATTATCCTTGGACCCAAATTAAAGACTAATATAGTTTCCATCAAGATATCTATTGGTATCGAACGAGGATGCCTTGGTCCACTATACCTTGGATCCATCCCCATAGTGTCTAACACTAATGTTATAAATTTGAGTTTTGGTAATTGTGGTATTATTGATTATACAATGTGGTCGTGTTTGATAAAATATAATGTTTATATGGAATTTTGGGGGTTGGTATGAGATGCTGGTAATATGGCTTGGTTGTGGTGTTTATTTCAGTTGTGCCTTATAGCTGCCTTGTTTGAGGATCTTGAACCTTATTTTGTAGGAATCCTTGCCAGGAATGACAGTATCACTTTACAGTTGTTACTTTTTCCATTGAAATTTTACTTTTATTACTATCATATCTATTATATACCTTTCACACCTCATATAGTGTATTATACATCCTGGATAGTTATAGAAAATTTTGGTGGTGGCCAACTGGTATTTTATATCACACCCTATCTCGGGCCACCATTGGGTACCCAGATAGACTTTATGAATGTAGTTTGGGATTGGTGAAAACACCCAAAGTTTTATTCTTTACATTATTCCATTTTTATTAGTCAGGTAGAACAAGAACAAACTTTGGATTATGATGTTATTAGGAGATAATGCTTATTTATATTTTTTCTATTTTGATACATGTATTATATTGATTTCTATATACCTATTATTGATTATTTGTAGGCACATGACATGATATATCATGTTGGTATGTGATATTTCTTTTTTAATTGTTGTATATATCTCTCTTTCAATGATATATCCTATTCAGTTATTAATGTACTTCCACTAAGGTGGGTTTCTAGTCATGTGGTCTTAGTGTATATTAATGCTACTTATTTATTGTTATATTGCATCAATTACTGGCCTATATGATTTCTGCCGATGTGTTGTACTATAGTAAAGTGGAATTGTCCCCCCATTAACACACCCTTATCCCTCACTTTTAGTCAGTCTCCTGTGGTGTTCGGGGAGATTTTATTGATCCCATGTGGATAACCAGTCTCGGAGTAATGTTCAGTGGCATTGGGTCTGGAATATTACACTATAAGAAATTAAAACTGAATACAATAACTATGCTCAGTGGAATAACCTTTAAAAAGATGATTAAATAATTAGAACAATAAAATGACTGTTAAAATTTTAACTATAATCTTTAATAGATTAGATGAAAATCATTCAATAAGGGAAAATATCTTCATCATTAAAAAATACAATCTTTAGAAATATAAATAAAATATACAGCGAAATTCATGGCCTCGTAAGGTTTCTCCCATTGATCTCCACTACCATAGGCACTTAGGAGTGTATATGAGAATTCCTAAATAAACTAAAATATTATTCTTCCTCCCTTTTCTATTGTAACATTATGAGAAATCTCCATCCAGTACCACTTTGATCATGATCCACACCATCACCTCTAAAATTATGATATCATATTTTATAATTCAATTTTTGCTTCATATTTCTGAAACAACAATGTGAAAATGATTGTAAATGATTTTAATATTCAATAAATCATATTGAACCTCCAAGAGAGTACAACAAAAGAATCGTGATTTCTTCTAGGTGGTAGTAGTATATATTTCATTAATCACGTGGGTGAAAAATTAATTCCACACACACTAATGATTTATTTCCCCTCTGAATCATCCCATGATCATAAAATCATAACCTACCTTTGAGTAAATCAATATTGACTAGAATAAATTGTGAAGTGTAGAGATTAAATGGTGACATCATCTTCCCATCATACCCTTATGTAGTTAAAGATCCATGAGTGTGCCCTTATCTCCCATGACCGTAACACATCGGCCATTTTGTGTTTAATTCCTCCTAAAGATTCACAATGTATTGAATTATAAGACTTTATATGAATCATATGATTTCTATTTTATATGAATTTATAATTTATATAAATTAAAACTTCATATGATCTAGAAAAAGATTATTTACGACTCGAAAATATCTTACAAGCTAAAAAAAATGTCACAGGGGATCATATTGTTTTTGTAAAGGAAAATATCCTACAAGATCTATAAAATATCAAATAAGACAATATTTCTCCCATGTGGCCAACAAGAGTCATACTGTAAGTGAAAAATATCCAAGGGGGTTAAAATTTAGTAAATTTAGTTGTCATATTGGTGCTAAAAAATTGTCTTCTTTATGTCTCAAATGTCATATGATATCAGAATTATCTTCCAAAACCAGATTTTAGTAAAGTAAATTATCATACATGGGGTAAATTCTCATATAGGGGCGTAAATTTACCTATATAAAAGAATAATTTATCCTTCAAGGTATGATATCTAAAAGTAAAACATCATATGAAATATTATCTTACAAATCAGAGTAAATTATCATGCGTGATAAATACTATTATGAGATAGCTTATCTTATAGGTCGAAAATAACCTAAATTTTCTCATTTTGAGTTCAATAATAGTAAATAATAAGGAATTTACTACATTAACACTAAAATTATGTCGTTGAAAAATAATTTCATAAATGACTAAAACACATAAAAACGATGAATTAATCTATTTTCAAAATAGTTCAAAAATTATACATTGAAACAAAAAATGATGTGATTTTACTTAAAAATAATTTGTATTAAATAATTTAACTACAAATGATATATCATGAATATATCAGATTTATCGAGAAGGTTAAATTAATTTTTATCATTACTATAATTATATATATAATATTTGTTTTATTTTGTATAATATAGAAATTGTTATTAGGAATTAACTAAAATCAATACTATAAAATGATCATATCCTCACTAACATTAATTTATATGAGTGGTATAAACACTTGAACATAGTACTATGATATAAGAGTAATGTTTGTGTTTTGGATCCACCACTACCTAATGATCCACATTAGGAAGCTAGTGAGTGTGAAAATGATTCCTATTATAGATACATGGATAATGCATTCATTGTTTACATCATTATGTTATCATCAAAGATATACCAAAAATGGTTTTTCCCTTTCTAAGATAAAACTCTTAGGTGTTCTACAAGATTTATTATTAGGTAAAAGGTCTAATACGCCTTTCATTATTAAAGGTAATAGTGCCAAAAAGATTCTAGAAATAGATCACAATGATGAGACTAAACTATTTCATGTAGAAGATAGGTGTAAATTTTCATTGTTCACGAAATTTTGATGATGTAAATATTGTAAATATAAATATGTAATTGATAATTCATACATGATATTAAAATTAAATATTTATGTATTATAGAATTTAAATAATGATTGATCATGGTATGACGATAAAAGAGGCATCAATTTGGGTGAGTTGGAGAAGACCAAAACCAAGAATTCTTCAATAATTAAATATATAGTATATATTTTTTCTAAACTCATATTTCCTTATAAACATACTATTTATTGTATTATTAAAAGGATATATTACACCTTTCTCTTCTTGGAGAGATTAATTATGAGTCTGAACATAATTGTATTATCCTTTTATGATATTATTTACATATAATAGCATTAAAACCTAACAATATACCAAATAAAATGATATATTGGATATCATAGGAGTTATAATATGAAAGAAATACATCATGTCACAAGTTTGTGTTTTATGATTTGAATCGTTTTTTATGGATAATTCTATGAAAAAAATGAATCATAAATTCAAATTGTGTTATTGTGAATTATCAAAATGTTAATAAGGAAATTATATAAATACCTAAGAAAGAAACTAAACATTTTAATGAGAGACTATTTTTATATGAGAAAGGGCTCATCTATAATTTTAATAGTGGGAGAACTAAATAATATTTTAAAGTAAAGTATTAAGACGCATTTGATTTTTAAGTAGTAATAAGTTGCATGATAGTACATAGAAAATAATGTTCTTGATAAACATTGTTTATAGGAATGTTAGAACCAAATATAAATGGATTATAATCCCTATGTTAGGTGATATTTTATCTATTGGGGATAATGAATCATTATACTTCAAGGAATTAGTAAATAAAAAATAATCTTATAAATGGAATGTAGCTATGAATTCATAAATATATTCTCTGTATTAAAATAAAGATAGTATTTTGGTAGAACTTATTACTATTGTGAATCCCATTGAGTCCAAATGGTTTTTCATGAAATTTGTCACCAAGGGTGGTAAATAAAATACCTATAAATAAATATTGGTTGATAAAGGTTTTAAGATAAGTCAATATGTTATCTCTAATGAAGCATTCTCATCAATAGATATATTATAATTTATATAAATTATAATTATTATGGAAGTGTACCTTGGTAATTTATGACACCCTTCACATTATAGGTATGCCATTCATTAGGCCTCTTTTATCTCTATTTTGGCTCTACAGTTTTTCAAGATTTGGGGTTTGAGATTTTCAATTATAGAAGAAAAAATATAGGTTCATGGTTTGTACATTTTTAGTAGTAACTGGGTGGTAACTATGTGATATAGATTATTTGGTTCCAGTTAATTTTTTCATATTTTGAGAAAGTTTTGTCTAATAGTGAAATATTTCAAGGAAAACCATGTGATCGGTTAGGTTTTGATATAGAGTTGGTTACATGGCTTTTTCATGAATTTTCTAGCCATGTTGTTATTTTAAGGTAACCATGCACTTCATTTTTCAAGGGACATTAGATACAATATTATTAGCCAATAAAATTTATATCCATTCATCCAAACTATTTGATCTATATGAATTTCATAATAATGGTAAATTACTCCATACGCTTGGTCGATTTTGACCCAAATTTCACCCAAATATCTCACTAGGTTGCCCCACCCTTTCCTTAACACCCAATAAGGTTCTCCCATGGAACTCATAGGGATTTCATATCAATTTTTGTGTATTTATTTATGGTATGTGTGAATCTATTCTTCATTCCTCCTCTATTATCTAGATTTACTCTTGATCTCTCATCCAATTGATTCGTTGGAACCCAAATAGGCTGTGAGGGGAAAACATAAGGTTTAATGTGTGGAATTGATTATTTTTATTATGGATCTATAATTTTGAGGACAATATATCTTCATTTACGATGAATATTTTCACAGGAAACGAAGTTCCATCTATTGCGATTGTAGGTGTCTCTATATAATAGTTATTTTTACTGGAACAGTTTATCAATATATTATTTTCCATTATTTTTGCTACTGGAAGTGGTTTATTTTATATCTATTAGGATTTAAATATGAAATTAAATAATTTTCATAAAAAATGGTTTAAAACTGGTATTTCATTAAAAATAGTTTTATACACTTCTTTCTTTTTATAAAATCACTCATTAATTATTTGGAGTATAAAATGGGTTCAAAATTATGGGATTTGTAATGATTTTTTTATTGAAATATTTTATTAAATTATGGGAATGATTTACTTGAAGGTATTATGAAAAAATATCACATGGTAACCATAGGTACATCAGGTTATAGAAATATGAAAACCTTATTAGGTGTGGAACCATTAAGTGTTACAGGTATGATACTTGTAGACTATTGTGGGTTTAGATATCATTAAGATTCAAATTTTATTGTATTAGTGTTTCTTGTGTGTCCTGGATATGTATTCCCCTAGTTTATATCCCTACTGTGTATGGTTTTATTTATGATAGTGATGTTTCATGCCTTTATTCCTGAAATGTTTACATTTTCACGTATGGAAACTCTTCATTACATCGCATTATTTAATCATTAATATTAATTTCCATATTCTTATGGATTTGAATACAGATTTTTTTAAAGGAAAATAAAAGAAATTTTTATGATAAATGTTTTCAAATGAAATTATTTTAAAAAATATATATTTTTAAGCAAGAGCTAATGCTTACATAGAAATTAACATTGTATGGATTTGTGGTGGTATACTATTAAGAATTTACCTCAGACATTGTATATTCCATTATTAATATACATAAATGGATTTATAGGATCCATGTAAAGGTATGATTGTCATGTTTCTAGGTGAACTCTCTTGTTTGATGACTCTTTATGGTGATTTTTTAAAGTCATGAGGGATGGTCAAATGGATTCTTAGTTTTTGTCTTTGACTGAAGTAGTTTTTGGGATTATCCTTCTGCCTTTTTTGTCTAGTTGTTATTTACCTATTACTAAATTAAATTTAATGGTTATATATCATTATCTTATTATATATGATTCATTTTAAATTGTTCGTTCATGGTCGAACCATTACAATAGTTGTATGTGTTGATTCCTAAGGGATTTTAACCTCTCCATGGTGATAAAAAACACTCTTACTGGGTGGTAGTATTTCATATGTGACATATCAAGTTGACCAAGGATGGTTTGTTACAAAATTTCATAAATTGGAGGTTTCTTTGGTGGTTTATTATATTCTAGAGTTTGGACCATCTAGACTCGGGTCGTAGGTGCAGAAGGGTTCCTGGTCAACTAAATTTCATATCTAACCTTCAGTTACAATGAGTGGTCAAGGATTTTATCATGAATATTCTAAGCATGATTTTGGTTTTATTTAAATAGAATTTATCAATTTTCATTATTGATTTATACTATTTTCTTAAATCCTATTTAAGGGATTTAATATGGATTCGTGAAGTTTAATGTTTAATTAATAGATGTATTTAAATGCAAATAAGGATTTACCTCTTGTTTTAAATATATAATTCCTCTAGAAGGTTCTCTTTGATTTTACGGGAATGACCAGTTGGAAAAATCCCATATGAAACCATTTCACTCAACACTTATTTAGTGAAAATAGTAATCCATGATATTCAATCATAAGGTCAATATGGTTGTGGAAATAGAGAGGGGATGGTGAATTATCCTTTGGATTTTACCTAGAAAATTACTGCAATATTTTGTGGTGACAATAAAACCAAATAACCTAAGGAATAGATTGAGAGAATAGAATAAATTTTCAACTTCTTGGGGGCTTTAGAAGACAATATGTTGGGAATTTACACTTATATTCTTGATGATCCTAGAATGAAATGGTTGGATCCCATCATGCTAGCTAAATTACACAATTAATGCACATAGAAAACATTCAATAAGTCCTTCAACAAGAAGTTATATGCTATGAACATACATATGGAAATGGATCAGGGGGTTTTCCCCTTAGATCGGGGAGACCATGTAGTGATGGAGTATGACACTCGTTTCACAATTTTATTTCATCTATCTCAAAAACATGGAACTAATGACTACCTCAAGGCGAGATGGTTTCATATGGGTCTGATGATAGAGATTTGATTGATGCTTAGAATCATGTGCTTGATGACCTTTAATGATGTAACTGATAATGTGGTAATAGATGATGCATAATTTATCAAGAAAATAAGTCTTAGTGAAGAATTTGTTACTATAGAGGATAGTTAGGGTGTGTCAACTATCCTGGAAAGGAATCATAGAAATGGTTCTTTATTTTTATTAAGATCTATTAAATATGTTTCTTTAGGAAAATACCAAGAAGTTTTCTTCCATTGTGGAAGACCTAGCCATTAATAATCCTAATTGTATAATAACACCCAACATCTTCAATCATTGTGGACAATCTGGTCACCATAAAATTTTTTTAGAAGTGTTTCATATATAAGTAGAGTTGCATACACCTTACAAAAAGATCCTATGATCACTTATATTCTATTAAATGGTGGTGGATCTCATTCTAATGTTAAGGGGGTATAATTAGGAAATGATGAAAAATTAGATAGTGGATCAGTTTGGATGCCTTTATGTAGTAGAGTATGCACCAGAGGAATCTAAAGTGGGTCTGACTACTATGATATGTACAATGTTTATTACTTCCTCTATAGTCCAGGAACGTTTTGATACTAGTAAATCTCATTATTTTATATCATCAAATGTGTTCAATGTGTTGGGATTATACCCAGAGATTATTCCATTTTTTAGGGATCATTTTACTCCTTAAAAAAGTTTTAAAGAGTAGGGTTTTAAATATTCCAAGGTCCAGGGTATGATCGTTGACCATGAGGTCATATGGAATTTCTTATTTTTTGATCTTAATATCATTGAACATATCATTGAAATTGATTAGATGATTCATTTTACGACCCACGTAAATTTTTATCATTTTCATCTTTAGATTCTATCTTCCAATGGGGTTACTTTTGTCTTTCAAGGTGTGTAAGCTCCCAGCATTAAACATTAGATGATATTAAATTATGATAAAAAATTACCATTGAGGATCTTTTGAGGTTTAGTGTTTTACAGAATTATTCCCTAACTGTTACATTACATCTAAAATATTATGAAGTGCATACTTATACTCAATATCTATTTTTTCATAAATTAAAAACTATTACAAGAAAACAATAATTATTTTTTTGGTATAAATCTTCTTGAATCCTTCCTTTATCTTACCCTCCATTATATCCAATGAAAAAAATTTCAAAAACATTACATGAGAATAAAATTCTTAGTAAGGGGTATAAAATAAAGAATGAAATAATTATTACATCAATTCATAAAAAACAAAATATATTTAACACACAAAATGAAATCATAATATTTTTGAATAAAACATTGAAATCATAAATCATAAAGGTAACTTGTGGAATCCATCACATACTTATGTTGTAACTTTCACATCTATATAGGGAGTCACGTTTGGAATACCCATCATAGTATATTCCAAAAATATATTAGGAGAAACATTAACATTTATCTATGTCACATTACCCAATGCATTGGAGAGGTATCTCTAGATCACCCACCCTAGTTTTATCACAGAACCACCCATATAGGTAAACAATTCCCAAGAACCATAACATAATCATAACACATAACACAAGCATAAAGAAAAGATAACATTTCAACATTTCTATCACAATATATAATCTCCATATATTTACATAATCAAACCATTCTAAAAGCCATTTTCAATACCAAAATACAAAAAAAGAGTATATGGTGTTTACTTTTCCTTTTAAAAACACTACAGCTTGTTGATGAATCTAAATATCAAATAATTCTCCTGGCAGTAGAAAGGTTGTTGTCATTACATACGTCAAAAATAAAAATTAGTTTTGTAATTTAGTAAAACATTTCATAGGGAAAATACTTCCTTTGAATGAAAATATAATTAAAAGGGTTTTATACACTGTATAATGTAATTTCATGTATAAATCAATGTACGCCTCAATGAATGGAGATTGAAACGAAGTCCCCTACCTCATGTCTGACTTGACTCATTTTTTCATTAATATCTTGAATAAAAAACTAAGTATAATTTATAATTTCTTCAGAACATTTTTCATGATTATTATTCCTTTTATATCATTTATTACAATGTTATAAACAATAGTTAATCATTTATGTTTACAACGGTTGTTTTGTCAATATTCGGTCCTTCAGTCAACAATTATCTTCTTATAATTACAAGTTCTCCATGTGGTAAAAAATCCATTATCTCCAAAATGATATTCTTTATTTTGATATCATATATATCATATATATCCAGTATGTGTGTGTGTGTGTGTGTTTATTTATAATAGTACATAACATTTGGAGATAAGAAATGAAATTCATCGTTCATGGAGACGGTAAGCGGTACGTATGCATGAACGCTACTTTTAATTCTATTTATTATTTAATTGAATGAAAAATTAATGATGAATTGGTATATTATAATTCTAGTATAATATAATATTTAATTTCATTAACTTCATTCTTTATATGTTCCACATATGGCATGATCGAGTCATATCACTTTGAGGGGGTGGTATTCCTCACTTCTTCGAATGAAATTATCGTATTTATCCATTATTGAAACCATAAAGGTATGCTATAAATGAAAAAATAAATAATAATAGATACAATATAATTATAATCTATATCAAATATAAATACATTTACATCATATTGTCCACCATGGGAGGTGGTAGGAGATAATTAAACAATGATCATTTTTTAGGTAGTATTTCACCGTCCAGAAAAATAGTATGTTCGTAACCATTAGATGGAGGTGTGTGGAACTTCAGTTTGAATAATTCTCATAAAAAATCCTAGTATATTTTATATACATATTTTTTTTAAATAATGGAATAATAAAAGTTTAGGTGGTTGGAGAAGGAAAATAAAATAAAAGAACCTGGGAGAATATGTTACCTTTTAATCGGGTAACTTCCTTTGGTTTAAACCAGAAGGCTTTGTTTAATTTCCTTATGCCTAATGTATGGATTATAGGTGTAATATAGGAATGTTTGGAGCTTAATGGAGTAGAGTTTGGATTTTATGAGGGGTTTCATAGGAGTGTGTAAAGGGTTAGAGGTGGTGGCCTTTTATAACAGGGAGGAGGGGCTCTTTGGGAATGTTTGAAAGTATTATTTTTTTATAAAATTATTTTCAGGGTCAAAAGGTCCAAAACTCATTAAATTATAATATAAGATGAATATAAGTTGAAATAAAATCATAAGATAAAAATTTTACAGGGTTTGGGTATTTTTAATCCATATCTTTTTATTTAACTTTTTTTACTCTTATTGTTTTATCAATCATTTAACACTTTATGAATTAAAGTAGTTACAAAAACATAAAAAATATCCAATTAAAGGGTAAATAATAAAATTTTAGGATTATGATAACAATTTCATAAAATATTTTTTTTTTGAATTTTATAATAGTTAATAAAATATTTTATATTTTCAAATATGAATAATGTCAATTTTGACACTATTCATATCATGACTTTTTCAAAATCCATAAAAACATGACTAATTCTAAAAAACACATTAATACAAAGATAAAATTTAACTATATTCTATAAAATTCGTGTATTATATCAAAATAAGAAAATTACATTTATTTTAACATTTATAATATCATTTTTTTGAATACTTTATTAATGAAGTAATCATTACATCACCATTGGGTAAATTAAATTTATTTATATAAAATATAAAATTTATAAATAAAATCCCATTATGTAGGAAATATTTTCATATTTCGAATGAATATTTTTAGTTAAAATTATCTCTTCTATAACCCCATATAAAACTTGTTTTACTAAATGATATATGTTTATGTTATATTTTCCTTAACTTTAAATTATTTTTTGTAAAATGTCATTTTCACATACAAGAGTTTCCATGGGGTCCCAAAATCGACCCAAGGATGCCCATGGTCGGACATGTTTCATAAAATAGTGTTAGGACATGTGTTAGGGTAATTTAATACTATTATAATATTATTTGTTTACCCATATTTACCTGATTTACCCTTTAACCATGGAATATAAAATATTTACAGAAGTTACTATTCTTAATGTCTAAAAATAAATGTTACCTATTTAAAAAAAAATTACCTCCTGATTAAAAAATATGAAATCCATTTTCCTAAATTCAAAATATATAATTTTCAGAAATTAATTTAAAATTAATTTTCTTTTATCAAAACCAAAAAAGCGAGTTTTTGGGAAATAATAACTATCAAAAGATTGACATGTTTTTATCTCTAATTAAAATTTAAAATTACATCCAATGAACAAATTTGATTAAATTGTATAAATATTATACAATTACACTTTAAAACCAATTAAAAGGGCAATCTAACTATATAAATAAATCAGATGAAAAGGTAGTTTTGACATAAAATGCTGTATTTTTTACTATTCATTGAATATGAACTTTATCATAAAAATACCCAAAATTTACAGAAATTAAATTTTTATGTCTCCATTATAAATAAGAAGATGATTTTTTGAAATGAAACATATGAAATTGACAAATAATAGATTTAAAAGGGGTTCTTCATCAAAAGATAGTAAAATGACCATTTAAAAAATATTAGGGTTTGTCATGATAAAAAACAGATTCATTCTCATTTTAAGCCTCTAAAATTAATTTGATAAATGTAAAAACATTTAACAAACATTTATAATCATATTATAGTTAGTTCTGTTCATTCCTTCCAATACAACTGTTAAGCATTAACTACCATTTAAAATAATATAATATTATTAGTTTTTATTATGAATCAGCCTTTTGTGCAGCATGATATTTTGAAGAAACCCATTGTTGTGTGTCGGGTACGCTATCAAACATAGCATCCCTTTTAATGTAAAATTTATATTTAATTCAAAAATATTAATAAATATGAAAAAATCATGTTTTTTATTTACTTGGTATGTCACATACTTCCCCCTATTTGGAAATTCCGTCCTTACAATTTTTATTCCCTTATCAAATAAGTGGGTGTATTTATCCCTCATAGAATTATTAGATTCCCATATTGCCTCTTGAACCATAATGTTTTTTCCCAAATCCTTTACCTGATGGGTTACCTTATTCTGCAACACTTTCTCTCTTCGGTCCAGAATGTGGGCTGGTTATTCCTTATAAGAAAGATTCTCTTCCAACTAAACTACATTTGGACTCAAAACAGGAGATGGATCTAGCATATACATTCTAAACATTGAAACATGAAAAACATTGTGTACCTTGTATAAGATTGTAGGTAAAGCCACTTTTAGGCAACCGATCCAACTTTATCTAGGATTACATAGGATCCAATGAATCTCAGACTCAACTTTCCATTCTTACCAACTGTATCAAACTTATCCATGGAGAAACCTTGAGAAAGACATGATCACCTACCTCGAAATAAAGATCCTTTCTCTGGTTATTTGCATAAATTTTCTTCCTACTATATGTTGTTCTCACATTATTTTGAATGAACTGAACTTTCAGTGGTATCTTTTCTACCAATTCTAGTCCCATCAACTTCCTTTCACCAATATCATACCAAAAAGTTGGATTTTGACACCGCTTTCCTTATAATGCCTCAAATGGATCCATCTGTATACTGGAATGAAAAATGTTCTCATAAGAAAATTCAATCAATAAAATATGTTGGTCCCAACTTCCCTGGTAATCAATTGAGAAAGCACGTAGAATATCTTCAAATGTCTAAATTTTTTATTTTAACATCCCATCTTATTAAGGATTAAAAGTTGTACTAAAATTCAATTTGGTTCCCAATGACATCTGAAGGCCTTTCCAAATGTTATAAGTAAACCTAGGATCATGATCAGATATAATGGAGATAGGAACTCCATGCATCCTGACTATCTCTTTACCATACATCTGATAAAGTTGATCTAGATACCGAGTATCTCTAATAGAAAGGAAATGAGAAAATTTAGTCAATCGATCAACAAAAATTCAGATGGCATTGTTACCTAAAGATTTCTTGGGTAATCGCACAACAAAGTCCATTGATATATTTTCCCATTTCCAATCCGGCACCAGTAAAGGATGAACCATCCCTTTAGGTAACTACTAATTTTATTTAACCTGATGAATAAACAAACACTTCATAGTAAAGTCAAAAAATATCTCTTTTCATTCAATCCCACCAGTAATACTCCTGAAGATATCAATACATCTTAGTACTGTCAGGATGAACTGAAAAAGGAGAACTATAATCTTCACATAAAAACACTTTCTTTAACTGTGAATCACAAGGCACACATTATCTGTTCCCAACTCTAAAAATTCAATCATTATCAATGTTAAATTCCAGAAAATTACTATTCTGAACCAAATAAACCTTTTCCTGCAACTCACTGTCTTTATTCTATGCTTGCTAAATTCTGTATGATAGAGATTATTTCACTACAACCTGAAACAAAATAGAGGATTTTCCTACAAAAATAACTTCAATGAAAAAGTTCATAAAATCATTAATCAAAGGGTATTTTTATAAATGTGACATTGCTTTTGAAGCATTAATTTTTTAACTCAAAGTGTTAGACACATTACATTCCTTTCCTTGATTGTAATGAATCGTACAATAATTATCCTTAATTAATTCTAGTCATCTCCTCTATCTCATGTCCAATTCCTTTAGAGTGAATATATACTTAAAATATTTGTGGTCAGTATGTATTTCACATTTAACTCCATATAAATGATTCGTCCAAATTTTTATAGAAAAAACAATAGTAGCTAATTCCAAATAATGAAAAGGGTAATTCATCTCATGATGTTTTAATAGATGTGAAGTAGAATAAATTATCTAATCCTTATGCAAAAGGAAACATACAAGTCCTTTCAATGAACAATCACTATAGATAAAAAATTCACCATCTCTCTAAGGTAATGCCAAAACTAGAGCATTCACCAATCTTCTTTTCAATTCCTCAAAACAATTATCACATTCTTTTTTTAAAACGAATGTAACTCCATTTCAAGTTAACATAGTCATTGGGCTATATAACTGTGCAAAATTTTCAACAATCCTCTAGTAATGACCTATTAAACTAATAAATCTATGGATCTCAGTTATATTTGTGGGTCTTGTACATTCTTCAATAGCTTTTGTTATAGCATGATCAACATTTATGCCATTTTTTGAAAAATCATACCATGGAATGAAATTTTTTGTAACCCAAAACCAAACTTACTAAATTTACTATACAGTTTCTTTTCATTTATGTATTGTAATAATACCCTTAAATAACTTTCATGTTCCACATTAAATTGGAAATAAACCAAAATATCATCAGTAAACACAACCACAAACATATCCATGAACTCACAATAAATTCTATTCATAAGATCCATTAATACAGTAGGTACATTGATTAACCTAAAAGGAATAAATAAACATTCATAATGGCCACATCTATTATAAAATATAGTCATCAGAATGTCTTCTTTCTTTACTTACAACTGATGGTACCCCGACCTCAGTTCAATCTTTGAAGAATAATGAGCACCCTATAGATGATAAAACAAATCATCGATATGAGGAAAAGGATACATGGTCATAAAAGTGATGTTATTCAATTATTTATAATCAAGGAATAGTCTCATAGAACAGTGTATCTTTTTAAAAAAAAAAGAAAGTAGATCCCCATGGTGATGTGCTTGGTCGAATGAAACATTTAACTAATAACTCCAACAATTTCTTCTTTACCTCTAAAAGTTCAATTTCATCCATTTGATAAGGGGGTTTTCAAATTTTCTTAGGAACTAAGTCAACAATAAATTCAACTTGATGATCAGGTATTGTAGCAAAAAATTAATCCTGAAAAACATCAAGATACTTCTTTAACACTAGCACATCAATAATCTGAAAAGTTCCTTTTTTTCAACAATATATGCAAGGTGATATTCATTTCCATATTTTACTAGTTTCTCAGCTTCTTGATATGTTTCCAAAGTAAGGGATCATTAATGCACACAAAATGAAATTATTTCTAAAAAGAAACCTATTTAGATCAATAGCCAATATTAGCATGATAAATGGGAATCCAATCCATACCCAAAAAACATTAAATTCTACTGTAGGATAAAAAATGTTTATATGTAGATTCTTTCCACACATAAGGACAGTAGGGTTCATATAATTTATTTTGTCTCAACATTTCCTCCTAGTTTTTTTACCCTAAGTTCAGGATTCATATCTTGAGATGGTATTACCAATTTACTAGAAAATTTCCCAAAAATAAAAGAATGTGTTGGGCCTGAATCAAACAACACATTGGCATAATTTGTATAAAAAAATTATGTACTGTATACTACTCCATTCGATGGCCCAATATCTTTTGAATAAGTTTCAAAGTATTTCACCACCCCATTTTTCTTATAGTCCGGCTAATTTCCCTTGTTTGAGTTCTTATTTGGACACTCATTTGCATAATGACCCATTGTATTCCTCAAAAAACATTTGGTTGATTGTAAATAATATTTTGTCTTACCTTTACCCTGGTCATTTTCAATGAAATTTTGAGCCTTATGCCCCATTTTACCACATCAGTAGCACTTACCAGAATTCAAAAGGCATTCCCCAATTTTCTTTTTTACTACAATTTTCACAAACTGAAAGCTTAATTTTCTTACCATCAACCTTTTTTGATGAGTTCTTCCATTTTTTATTCCACCTCGACCTATTATTCTATTGTTTTATAAAGAACGCATGATCATTGGAAATCTCTATTTCCACCTTCTCTACACATCAAATAATTCATAACCATTGAACTCGTGAGAAACTAAATCACTTTTATACATTGGGTTTAATCCTGAGTAAAAACGATTGATTATACTATCAAAATCTCATATAAAATTTGGGGGATACCTTTATAGTCGAGTGAATTTTTCTTCATAAGAAGCCACTGATTCATCCTCCTACCTCAATACTAGGAATCGATTTCTAATCCTAAGTTGAACCGCCTTAGGAAAATATTTCTCAAGAAACTTAACATTGAATTCATCAAAATCAAGAGCATCAATCTCCTCACTATCCCTCATATTTTTCTCCATCGACCACCACTGATTGGCTTCAACATCAAATCGATATATAGTATGCAAATAAATTTTATCTTATGAACACCCCATGACATCAAAAATCATATAAATTGCTTCAATCCACCCTTCAGCTAGCACATGGTCAGATAATCCTATGGATGATAGGGGATGCTGCCTCATGAAATGCACCACTACTAACATGTTCCTATGTCGTTAATCTGGTTGATCTCATTCATGGATACCACAACCATTTATAGCCTATGACAACTATTTCATCACAGAAAAAAAAAATTCAGTTTTGATTCCAACCATCTCTCATTGTTGATTTGGAATTTTGTTTTCCTCTTCATTTTTTCCCATCATAGCTGCCATGTTTCCTATACGGAAAACCATTCTGAACACAGAAATATCATAGGTGAAGAAACATGGTAGTCTTAAAATTCTATATCATTTCAATCTGACCATAAATTAATTTATGGATGTTAATTTAAAAATATCTTAACTCTTATAGTTTTATAAACGGACCTCTGAAACCAAATTTAAGGTCCAAACATTAATCATTAAATAATCTTGAATTAAGTTTTTAATTCACATTGAGGATCCTTTAAGGTTTAGTTTTTTATATAATTAGGCTGTAACTATTACATTACATCTCAAATATTACAAATTAGAAACTTCTACTTAGTATATATTTTTTCATCAGAAAACTCTTAAAATTAAACAAGAATTTTGTGTTTGATATAAAATTCTTGAATTATTCCTTTCTCTTACCCTACCTTATGCCCAGTGAAAAACATTTCAAAAACCCGGGATGAGAATAAAAATCTCAATAAAGGTTATAAAATAAATAAATAAATCTTTATTCTATCAATACATACAAAACATAAGTTCTTTTAGACACATCATGAAATCATAATATTTATGAATAAAACATATAAATCATAAATCATAATGGTAACTTGGGGAATCTGTAACATACATACATTGTATCTTTCACAGTTGTGTAGGGAGTTACGTTTGGAATTCCCATCATAATATATTCCCTAAAACTATTAGGAGAAACATTAATGTTTACCTCCATCACATTACCCAACGCATTGGAGATCTATCTCAGGGTCACCCTCTATAGGTTTATAATTAAACCACCCATATATTTAAACATTTCCTATGAATAATAACATAATCCTAACAAATAACACAAGTATAATAGAAATATAACATTTTGAAATTGAAATCATAATACATAATTTCAATATATTGACATAATAAATCCATTATCAAATCCATTTTAAATACAAAAATATATATATAACAGTATATGGTAATTACTTTTCCATTTAAAAACAATACGTCTTTTAGGGGAATCTAAATATCAAATAATGCTCACAGTGACGGAAGGGTTATTGTCACCACATATATTAAAAAAGAAACATTCTATTTTGTCTTTTAGTAAAATGCTTTGTAAAGAAAATATTACCTTTAAATGAAATTAAAATTAAAAGGGGTATATACACCGTATAAAGGAAAGATGTGTATAAATAATGTATTCCTCAATGAAAGGAGATTGAGTCGAAGTACCTTACCTCATGTCCAAATTGAATCGTTCATTCTTCAATCACCTGAATAATAAAAGAAAGTTAATTTATACTTGATTAAGATCCTTTTTCAAGTTTATTTTTATTTTATATAACTTATTAACATGTTATAAATATTATATAATCATTTACTTTAATAAAGGTCATTTTTTCGATATTTTGTAATTGAGTCAAAAATGAATATATTATAATTACAAGTTGCCCATGTGGTAAAAAGTAAATTATCTCCAGAAAGATATTCATTATTTATATATCATATAAATATTTTAAATCCAGTATATATAAATATAAATATAAATATATTTATTTATTTATAATAGTACATAACATTTGGAGATAATAAATGTAATTCACAGTTCATGGAGATGGTAAGTCGTACGTACGCATCAACGCTACATTCATTTATATATCATATATAATGGAAGGAAAACTTAATGATACATAGATATATTATCATTCCTGTATAATATGTTATATAATTCCATTAAATCCATCATTTATATGTTCCACATATGGAATTAATGAGTCATATCACTTTTTGGGGGTGGTAGTCCGAACTCCCTCAAATGAAATTATTGTATTTTCCCATTATGGAAACCATAATGGTATTATATAAATAAAAAATAAATAATTATATAGAAAATTTAAATATAATATATATCACATATAAATAAATTTCCATCATAATGGCCTCCATGAGAGGTGGTAGGAGGTAATTGAACAATCATCATTTCGTGAGGCAGTAGTCCATCATCCACAGAAACAGTATGTTCATATATATTAGATGGAGGTTTTTTGAATTTTAGCTTGAATATTTATAATAAAAACATTCTATTATATTTAATATACTTGTGTGGTTATAAAATAATGTAATAATATAAGTTTATCGGGTTGGAGAAGGAAAATAAAAAAAATAACCTGAGAGAAGATGTTACCATAAAATTAGGTAACTCCTTTTAGATTAAACCAAAAGGCATTATTTAATTTTCATATGCCCAAAGTAAGGAATCTAGGTAAAATAGATGGTTTTTGGGAGATTATTGAAGCATTTTTTGTAAGAGCCAAGGGGATTGAGAGGTGTGAGCAATGAGTTAGAGGTTGGGACCTTTTATAAGAGGGAGAAGGGGCTCTTTAGGGATGTTTGAAAGTATTATTTTATTATAAAAATTTTTTTGGATTAAAAATATACAAAACTCATTAAATTATATTATCAAAATTATATAATTCAAAAAAAATTATCCAATAATAATTAGAGAGGTTTCAGATATTTTTTAATCCTTATATTGTTTATTTAACGTTTTTTTACTCTTACCGTTTTATCAAGAATTTAAATATTTGAGAATAAAAATAGTTACCAAACATGAAAAATATACCATTAAAGAGTCAATAATAAAATTATAGACTTATGATAAATATTTTTAAAAGTATTATAATTTTTTGTAATTTTATAAAATTTAATAAAATATTTTTTATTTTAAAATATTAATTATATTAATTTTGACACTATTCATATAATGAATTTTTTAAAAACCATTACAACTTTATTTATTATAAAACCATCATTAATACAATGATAACATGCACATATTATCCTGAAAATTTTTTGTTGATATCAAAATAACGAAATTATATTTATTCTAACATTTATAATATCATTTATTGGAATCCTTTATTAATGAAGCAATCACTCCATCATCATTGTGTATTAATTAAATTTATTTATTTAATGTATAAAAATTATAAAAAAAATAACATGGTGTACTAAGTATCATTATATTTCTAAATAATATTTATAGTAGAAAATATAACTTTTATAATCTCATATATAATTTGTTTTACAAAATGATATATGTTTATGTTACATTTTCCAAAACATTAAATTATCTTTTATAAAATGTCATTTTCACTTACAAGTGGATCTATGGGGTCCCAAAATCAATCCAGGGATTCCCATGGTCTCAAATGTATAATAAAATATGGTTAGGACATGTGTTATGGTAATTTGATATTATTATAATATTATCTTTTACCCTTATTTATCATATTTACCTTTTAACCATGGTAAACAAAATAATTAATGAAGTTACAATTCATAATATCTAAAAATAAAAGTTACCTATTTAAACAATTTGGACCTCTTGATTCTAAATATGGAATCCATCTTTCCAAATTCAAAACAGAGAAGTTGCAGAAATTTATTTAAAAATAATTCCAGTTTCTAAAAACCAAAAAGTGTGTTTTGAAAAAATAATAACTATCAAAAGATTGACAAGTGTTTATGTCTAATTAAAAAGTTAAATTACTTAAAATGACCATCATTGAATTAAATGGTAAAAATATAATCCAATTACAGTTTAAAAACAATTAAAATGACAATATAACTATATAAATAAATCATATGAAAAGACAGTTTTTACTTAAAATGCCGTATTTTTCACTATTCATTAAAAAAATGAACTTTATCAAAACAATACCAAAACATTACCCAAAGTAAATTTTTATAACCATATTCTAAAGAAGAAGATTATTTTAATAAATGGAACATATAAAAGTGGCTAAAACGATATTTAAAATGGGTTCACCATCAAAAGGCGGTAAAACCACCGTTCAAAAATATTAGAGTTTTTCATGCTTAAAATTGGATTCATTCTCATTTTAAGCCTCTAAATTTAATTGGATAAATGTAAAAAAATTAAAAAACATTTATAATATTATTGTAGTTATTTATGCTCATTACCACCAATACAAAGACTAAACATTAACTACCACCTAAAATAATATTATATTATTATTTTTCAGTATGACTCGTCCTTGTCTACAATAAAAGATTTCGAAAAAACCCATTGTTATGTGTTGGGTACGTCATCAAACATATAAACCCCTTTAAAGAAAAATTAATATTTAATTCAAAGATATTAAAAAATATGATAATAACACATCCATTATTTTCCGGGGATGTTACAAGGTTAGTGGGGTCCTATATATAGGTGAGTATGGAATATTTTTCCTTAGGATAGAATGATATCATGTCAATTTATTGAGATTTTTAATGAGGCCATTTTTCATTAGTAATGTAGTCTTCTTCCTACTATTATAAATGGGTAATATAAAGACTTTCCTAGTAACATTTTCTAGGTCAATTCTCCAAGGACAACTTTAGTTTACTATTGACATGCTTCTGGGGATGATCATCATCTTCTCACCATTTTTTCATATAACATCCACTGAGTAAAATGAAATTAATATTCAGATTGAGGGTCTTGACTCCAAAATATTTGTTTTTATGAGTTTTTTACCTTGTACTTCTCTAATTCTCTTCATAAATAAGTATATGAAAGCCTTCAGTTGTATGCTGACTACCAAATGATTAATAAAATGACTATTCAGAAAGGGAACACTTTTCCTAGGATTGATAAAATGTTTGATAAACATAGGGGGTCATGGTAATTTTCTAATATTGATTTGTGATAGGGGTACAGTAACATCCAGGTAAATAAAGAATATTAAATTCTGATATTTATTAATATTTTTGAATTAAATATTTATTTTACAATAATGGGGATTCTACATTTGATGGCGTACCCGATACGTAAAAGCAGGATTCTTTGAGATCTTATAATGCTTACTCACAATACAATATTATTATTTTGAATGGTAGTAAAGGCCTAGCCATTGTATTGGATGTAATGAATATAACAAACTAAAATTTAATTATATATTTATGTTAAATGTTTTTTAATTTATCTAATAAATTTCAGAAGCTTAAAATGTGAATGAATATAATTTTAAGCATAAATACACTAATATTGATTAAAATGTCGATTTACCGCCTTTTGATGGAGAACACTCTTTAAATATAGTTTTTTCACTTTTATATATTCTATTTGATAAAATAAAAATATTATTTATAATTGGGATGTCAAAATTTTCGTTGGGTAAATTTTTGGTATTTTTATGATAAATTTCATTTTTAATGAATTGTGAAAAATACTATATTATAATTCAAAACATTCTTTTAGTATTATTTATTTATATGTTTACATTATCTTTTTAATTGGTTTTAATGTTTAATTAGATTATATTTTTACCAATTAATCCAATGTTGTTCGTTTTATATAATTTCACTTTGAAATTGGACACAAACAAGTGTCAATTTTTTGATAGTTATTGTTTCTTAAAAACACGCTTTTTATTTTGAAAATGGGAATTAAGTTTTAATTAATTAATGAAACTTCTATTTTTTGAATTTTTCAAAATAGACATCATTTTTTTAATTCAGAATATCAAATATATCTTAGCCCGATATTTTGGTATTTTCGTAAAAACCTTTAATTTTTTATGAATAGTGAAAACACTAAGTAGTAGTTAAAAACCGACATTTTCATTTAAGTGATGTTTTACCGCTTCTGTGAATTGAATTTAGAAAATAAAACATACATAGTAGTTATTTGTAATTAAAATTTGGTTCAATAAGATGAAAATATTTTTTGGTGAATATTAACTTTTGACTTTTATTTACCCCGGTTAAAGGTAAATAAGGAAATTCAAGGTAAAAATAATATTATAATAATACCAAATTATCTTAACAATTGTCCTATACATAATGGATGTGTCATGTCTGACCATGGGAATCCTTGGATAGATTTTTGTACCCCATGGATCCACTTAATAGTGATAATGACACTATATTAATTAATTTAACGTAAAGACAAAAATGACTTAAACATTTATCTTTTAGTAAATCAATATTTAAAAGGGGTTATATAAGTTATCTCTTAGACTAAAAATATTCATTATAAATATAAAATTATTTCCTACATAATGGTATTTAATTTAAAAAATTTAGACATCAAATAATAAAATTATTTGTGAAACAATAATGATGTAGTATATACCTCATTAATGAATGATTTAAATAAATAAGATTATAAATATAAAAATAATATCCAAAACCAGTCCTATTATTATTGTATGATTTTATATCTAACATGAGTCCTATTATATCATAATTTAATTATTTTTGGACCTATATAAACCTAGAATAATTGTATAATAAAATAATATTTTCAAACATTCCTAAAAATCCCATCCTCCCCCGTATAAAAATCCATCAATTCTAACCCATTACTCACACATTTCAAGACCCTTGGATCGTCCAAAGTCAACACTATAAATCTCCTTACATCCCTATATTCAACTTATAAGACTTACCTTAGGCACAAGGCACTTCAAGTAAACCTTTTATTTCAAACAAAAGGAAGATACCCAATTTATAGGTAACATATTCTCTTAAGTTCTATTGTCTTATTTTATTTCTCCAACCCCATAAACTCTTTTTATTCCATTATTTTATATCATAAACTGTACACTAAATATACTAGGTTATTTTTATGAGAATTATTCTAAATAAACTTACACACACCTCCATATAATGAGTAAATAACATATTCTTTCTGTGGACAGCAAACTACTGCCTCAAAAAACGATGATTGCTCAATCCTCTCCTTCCACCTCGCATGGTGGCCATTATGATTTACAAACATACCTGAGGAGGTGCCTCACATGGTGTCCTCTCATGTAATTTTTATTTACAAACATACCATTATGATTTCCAATATGTGTAAACATGATAATTTCACTTGAGGAGGTGCGGACCACCGCCCCTTCAAGGTAATATGATTCGCTCATGACATACATTGAAGGTATAAAGGATAGTGTAAATTAAATTATGTAACAAATATATCATATGATATTATACTGGAACTATAATAAACCTATATACCATTAATTTTTCATTCCATTAATTATAAAATAGAAATGAAAGTAGCGTTCAGGCGTACGTACGGCTTACCGTCTCCATGAACGGTGCATTTCATTTATTATCTTCAAATGTAATGTACTATTATTAATATATATATACTATAAATATATGATATATATGATATTTAAATCATTAATATGATTCTTAAGATAATAGACCCTTGACCACATGGACAATTTGTAATTATAACAAGTTCACTTTTGACTCAAGTTCCGAATATCGACAAAATATCCAATATGAACTCAAATAATTAACTAATTGTTATAACAATGTAATAAGTGATATAAAGGTAATAAAAATATTGAAAAATTTTCTTAATAGAGAATAAATTAACATAATTTTATTATTCAATAATAACAAGGGACATACAAGACATGTCAGACTTGAGGTAAGGGGTTTCATATCTCACTTTTAATTCTACGAGATTTCCATTGTTCGCCACTTATTTATTGCATGTGGTTTATTTTGTACTGATATTTGATATATATTATCATGATTATATTTATATTCTAGGGATTATGTGATTCATTTTGTGGTTATTAACTTTTTTTTCATACAAATCTATCGTTTATAACGTGGTAAGGGGTTTTCATCTCACTTTTTATTCCCGTGAGATTCATGCTATATTGGCCATTATTCACTTTTGTGTGGTATATGTACTACCCATGATTGAATTATTTGTGTAATATAGTTTAATTTATGGGTATTTACATCTTAATTGAATGATACTTCTTTCATGTGGTGTATGTTTCATATGTTACCAAATCAGTAAGGGAACTTTTTAACCCAAATTCCATTCCTTGGTATAATCTTATAATTCTTGATTATTTCATGCTATGATTATGTGTTGAATAACTATTTATTTATTTATGTTTAAATTTACACTCCCCTCTGTCTGAATATACTCTTGATACACATAATCACTCCATTGATAAATTCTCAAGTCATCGATATGTACTTGATACAAATAATTTTAACTCAATTTCCATTCATTTAGTTAAACATCCAAGTCATTGGTGTTGTTTTTATAAAAATATTTTTGAAGGTTATATTATTTATTTACACTAAATATCCAATCATACTGAGTGTATTTATATTTTCTCACATTATTATATAATTGACTTATCATTAATCTAAGGATACAGTTTTTATAAGGGATTTCCTATCAATTTACATTCTATTGCCACTTAATTTTTGTTATGCTCCAAATAATTATTATATGGTGTATATACTATCATTTTTAATATTTTATCATGAATCCCTTTATTTTCATGATATTATCTAGTTTTAATTAAATTTAATTCTCAATTATTTTTATTCAAGCATCTCTCATTTTGTTGAAAACTCGTTAACTATAATATCATTTTAAATGTTTTAAAGATGTATTTTTATAAATATTTATTATTAATGTCCATGTTTTCAAAATGGTTTTTATGATTTATTTATCTGAAAATTAATGTTTTGAAATTGTAATTCCATTAAATGTTTTAAAGTGTTATGGGACACCTTCATTAAAAAATAACTTTATTAGATGTTTAAAATTGGTTCAAAATTGTTTGATAAAGCATTGATTATGTCAATATCGTGAAATAATATATTGTGATTACAATGTGGAAATGTTGTCATTAATTTGTGATTTTTTATTTGTTGTGAATATTATATGGTTATTGAGCATTTTTTGCATCTACAGGTGGTTCCGTGACAAACCTAGGGCGGGTGAGCCTAAGATAGCTCTCAAATGCAATGGGTAACGTGACAGAGGTAAACGTGAATGTTTCTCCTTAATATATTTAGGTATTATATTTTGATGGGTATTCAAAAAGTAACTACCTACATATATGTGAAAGCTACAATGTAATTATGTTATGATTTCCATAAGTTACATTTCTGATTTTTGATTTCTATGTGTTATTCATAAATCTTATGACTTTAGGAGGTCTGTTATTATTGGAAAGTATGGTTTATTGATTTGTATTTATTGATGGTATAATGTTTTCTTTCGTTATTTTGTAATCCTTACTGAGATTTTTAATCTCATCCCAAGTTTTTGAAATGTTTTCCATGGGACATAAAGATTAACAGTGTCACGGATAGGATGAGTGAAAATTCATGTTGTCTAGAATTTGGAACTAGACATGTTTCTTTTTAAGAGTTTTTATTTTATGAAAAAATTGAAAACTGAGTAGAAGTGTCTAATTTGTAATTTTTGAGATGTAATGTAATAGTTTTAGCCTAATTATATAAAAATATAATACTAAAAAGATCATCAATGTGAATTATTAATTTAATTAAAGATTATGTAATGTTTTATGGTCAGGTCCTTATAGTTGGTATCATAGGTCATCTTAGACAAAATAATGGATTAGAAGTTCTCATTAAACACATGGTTACTCCCTATGTATATTATTTTAGTAAAATCCTTGTTTTATAACTTTTTCAGCTCAATTAAACTCTATTACAAATTGAAGGAGGAGGATATCAAATGGTATTTCTATCTCTTCCTGATTACATGCTTGCAATAATTATTACAATGACATATTTAGTTGATTGTGAAACTTATTCTGTCATACAACTCACTTGAAATTTGTTTTTTAAGATATAAAACAACTCCACTATAACTCTATATCATCGTGGATCATGGGTTGTATTTAATCATATCCCATTTTCAGAATATTCTCATATTTTTAAGAAAGGTAAATATAATCAAGGCATTTTCAAATATTTTACCTTATCAGAAGATTTTGAAGCATATTATTATTTTGAAAATGGTTCTAAAGAAGGAGATCCTTGCACAACCTATTTATATTTGAATTTATAATATAGTCTCTCAACACATACTTATGGTATTTTAAGAGGTTCATTTATTGAAAGTCTCAATTCAAATTCTCTCTGACTATTTTATAAAAATAATTTTTTATCAGATGTTTTGAAATTATATACCATACATGGTTCTTTTCCATAAATATTTTTCTGCGAACACCCATATGACCCAAGTTGTAAAAGGTGTATTTAGATAAAGTAAGAAAATGATTTTGAAGGATCTCTAAATCAGTGTTTCAATTCATGGTCCTTCTACATATGTGAACAAGATGATGAAGAATCTATATGGACACCATGATAAAGGTATGTTGTTCTTTCTATTATCTATAGTTTTATTTTATTATATAGAGGTGAAATAAATAAATGGAAAATATATTCAAGGCTTCATGAAATAAGATGTTGAGATCTTAATGTGTTGGGATGAAAATCAATGGAATTAGAAAACCACTGAGGTTAAAACATTTTAGGGTTATTTCTGAGTTTTATAAAAAGGAAAACATGTTGACCCAATGACAACCCATCACTTCTGATAATGATGTGTGAATCGAACTAATAACCAAAGTGTGATTGGGATTTATCTCCTACCACTGGACTACGTGATGTCCCTAGTTGGCATGACTTATTCTTTTTTGTTAATTTTTTTATTGATCAAGAATAAGTTGATTTGGGATATTATTTTTTAACAAATGGATATGATTAATATAGGAAAATGATTTGGTTATTAAGTGATAAAGGTTATTTTAGAAAATGTTCCCTCTTTGGGAACATTATATGATTTAGAAAAATAGAATACTATAAGATCTCATTTGTGGATTTATGGTTGAAATTTTTATTTTGGAAGAATCTATGTATTTTTTGAGGACATATGGTGATATGGTTTATTTATGGATAGTATTAACCTATCGTAGTTAATATTTTATTAGGTCAATTAGACTTCAGTATGATACTTTAGGCGTAGTCGATGTTTTGTGGAGATAAATGTTAAGATTTACTGTGGAAGAATATGTGATTAAATTCTTCTGAGTTTTGGGTTACACGGTTATTTTGGATTATATTGAACATTTTTAAGGAAAATTTGGTATTGAATGGTCTTCATTGAACTTTTGGAAATGTTTGTAGAATTTTGGAGATTAAGAGTAGTATTTCTTTTTATACAGGATTATCCTTTTGGGGGATTATCTGATCTCTTACTAACCATTTGGTTTTGGTTGATTTCTAAAGAGAGGGTAAATATATAGTTCATATTTGGTGTATTATGTGATACTCTACAAGTTAATTCATGCACTTTTTATGTTACCATATCAGTTTGAATACTAATCGTTGGGAGAAAAGTTGAGTTTGTGGTAGAAATTTAGTAAAGGATGAAAGTCTACAGGAAATGTATGTTTCCTTATGTTTTTTAGATAAGCTCATAAATAAATTCATCAAATTTATGAAAGTAACTTAAATCAAAAATGTATTCTGTTAATTTTTCTTACTAGGGAATCAAATACTATTTAACCCATCACAAGTTTTTGATTTTTTAGTGGTTAACTTTCTCCTAATCATGTTTTTTTATCACTCTCCATCAGAACATGATGTTTTTTTCTCCTCCATATCAATGTTTTCATGGATTCCTAGTCAATTTTGTATCGAGTGACCGTTGCACTTCTCTTACATCATTTTAATGTGATTGTTTTATTGACTCTTTTTCCGGTGTGGGACATTCAATTAAGTTTCTGATACCAATTTTAAAATTACGAGGACACAATTCCCAAAAGGGGGGAAGGATGTAACATCCCAGGTAAATAAATAATATGATATTTTAATAATTATTAATATTTATGAATTAAATATTAATTTTACTTTAAAGGGGATTCTATGTTCCATGGTGTACCTGATACGCAACAATGGGTTTCATTGAAATCTTATATTGCACACTAATAATATAATATTATTAATGTGAATAGTAGTAAATGCCTAGTTTTTGTATTGGAAGAAATGAATAGAACTAACTAAAATATGATTAGATATGTTTTTTAAATGTTTATAAATTTATCCAATAAATTTCAGAAGCTTAAAATGTTAATGAATCTAATTTTAATCATAAATACACTAATATTCATTAAAAGGTCGATTTACCACCTTTTGATGGAGAACCCTATTAAAATATAGTTTTGGACAATTTCATATGTTTTATTTGATAAAATAAAATTCTTCTTTATAATTGGGACATCAAAATTTACGTTGGGTAAATTTTTGGGATTTTCCAGATAAAATGCATTTTTTTAATGAATAGTGAAAAATATTGTATTTTAATGAAAAACTTCCTTTTAAAATAATTTAATTATATGGCTAGATTATCTTTTTAATTGGTTTAAAATTTTAATTAGATTATATGTTTCCCAATTAATCCAATTTTGGTCATTGTCATGAAATTTTACATTGAAATTAGACACAAACAAGTGTCAATCTTTTGATAGTTATTATTTATTAAAAATACATTTTTTGTTTTGACAATGAAAATTAATTTTAAATTAATTAATTTAAATTATATGTATTTAATTTTGTAAAATACATATCATTTTTGAATTCTGGGTATCAAATATAGCTTGGTATGATGTTTTGGTATTTTTTGAAAACCTTAAATATTTTATGAATAGTGAAAACACTAAGTAGTAGTTAAAACCCGACAATTTCATTTTAATGAAATTTTACCACTCCTATGAATTGAATTTCGAAAAATTATACATACATGGTTTTTATTATTATGTAAAAAATGGTTCAATAAGATCAAAATAATTTTTGGTGAATAGTAACTTTTGACTTTTATTTACAGCGATTGAAGGTAAATAGGGGAAATCATGGTAAAAAGAATATTATAATAATAAAAAATTACCTTAACAATTACCTAAACTTATTCGATGAGTCTTGTCTAACCATGGAAATCCTTGGGTCGATTGTGAGACCCCATGGAGCCACTTATGAGTGATAATGACACTTTATATTAATTAATTTATAGTAAAGACAAAAATGACTTAAACATATATCTTTTAGTAAATAAACTTTTACATGTGATTATATAATTTATATATTCAACTATAAATATTCATTAGAAATATAAAATTATTTCATGCATCATGGTATTTTTTTATAATTTTTTTTCATAAAATAAATAAAATTATTTGTGACACAATAATGATGTAGTATTTACCTCATTATTGAATGATTAAAATAAATAAGATTTTGAAGATTAAAATAGTATAAAAACTTGTCAAATTATTAATGGATGATTTTATTTTGAACATGAGTCATCTTATATTTTACTTTAATGAGTTTTGGATCTTTATAAATTGAGAGTCATTATATAATAAAATACTATTTTCAAACTTCCGTAAAGAGCCCCTCCTCCCCCTTATAAAAATCCCTTGCTTCTAACCCATTACTCACACTTCTCAAGCCCCTTGTCTTGTCCAAAATATTCCCAATTAAGCTACCTACATCCCTATATTCCACCTAGAAGAATTACCTTAGGCAAAAGGAAATTCATGTAAATATTTTGGTTTAAACCAAAGGTAGATATCCAATTTAAAGGTAACGTCTTCTCTTATGTTATTTTTTTATTTTACATCTACAACCCAATAAAATCTTTTTATTCCTTTTGTTTATAACAACAACAGTATATTAAATATACTAGTTTTTTTATGATAAGTATTATAACTGCACTTACACACACCTCATCTAATGGGACAAGAACATATTGTTTCTATGGATCGTGAACTACTGTATCACAAAACGATGATTGTTCAATTATCTCCTACCAACTCTCATGGTGGCCATTATGATGGTAATATATTTATATATGATATATATTATGTTTATGTTTTCTCTATTCTTATGTAATTTGTATTTACAAACATACCTTTATGCATTGCAATATGTGTAAACACGATAATTTCATACGAGGAAGTGCAAACTACCTCCCCCTCAAGGTGATATGATTCATTCATGACATACATGTAAGATATAAAGAATGGTGTTAATGAAATTATGTAAAATATATATCATATGATATTATACTGGAATTATAATATACCTATGTACTATTAATTTTTCATTCCATTAAATATGAAAAAGAAAGGAAAGTAGCATTCATGCGTAGGTACGACTTACCGTCTCCATGAACTGTGCATTTCATTTCTTATCTCCAAATTTCATGTAATATTATAAATTTTTATATACTATATATATATATATATATGATGTATGTGATATATAAATCATGAATATCATTCTGTAGATAATAGACTTATTACCACATGGACAATTTTCAATTATAAGAAGTTCATTTTTGACTGAAGTTTCGAATATCGACAAAAAGTCCGATATGAACTCAAATAATTAAATAATTTCTATAAAAAGGTAATAAGTGATATAAAAGGAATAATAAATTTGAAAAATATTCTTAGTAAAGTCCAAATTTACTTAATTTTGTTATTCAGTAAGAACAAGGAACAAACAAGATAAGTCTGACTTGAGGTAAGGGGTTTCTTATCTCACTTTCAATTCTATGAGATTTCAATTATTTGTGACTTATTTACTGCATGTGGTGTATTTTGTACTTCCATTTGATATATATTATCATGATTCTCTTTATATTCATTTTATTCTGTGATTCATTTGCTGGTTATTAACTTTTGTTCATATGACTCTATTAATAACAACGTGGTAAGGGATTTTCATCACACTTTTTATTCCCATGAGATTCATGAAATATTGGCTACTATTTAAGTTTTTCTGGTATATGTACTGTAAATGATTATATTAATGATGTAATATACTTTGATTTATTTGTATTTACATCTTCATTTTATGATACTTCTATCCTGTGGTGTATGTTTCGTATGTTACCAAATCAGTAGGGGAACTTTTTAACCAAATTTCCATTCCATATGTTAATATTATAATTCTTAATTATGTAATGCTATGATTATGTGTAGAATAACTATTTATTTATTTATTTTTATATTTTCACTCTCCTTTTTGTGAATATACTTTTGATACACATAATCACTCCATTGATAAATTATCAATTCATCGATATGAACTTGATACGAGTAATTTTAACTCAATTTTTATTCATTTAGTTAAATAAACATGTCATTGGTGTAATTTTTATAAAAATATGTGTGAATTTTCTCTGATTAATTTACACTGAATATCCAATCATATTGCATGTATTTATATTTTTCACACATTATTATATAATTTATTTATCCGTAATCTAAGGATAATGATTTTGTAAGGGATTTCGTTTCAATTTACATTCCATTGAGACTCCATTGTTGTTATGCACCAATTCATTATTATATGGTGTATATACCATCCTTTGAAATATTTTATCATGAATCCATTTATTCTAATGATATTATAAAATTCTGATTAAATGTTATTTCTCAATTATTTATATTCAAAAGTTTCTCATTTTGTTGAAAACTCTTTAACTAAAATATCGTTTTAAATGTTTTAAAGATTTATTCTTATACATATTTATAATTAATACCCATGTTTTAAAAAAAAATTGGATTTTTTTATATCGAGATTAATGTTTTCAAATTATAATTTCGTTGAAAGTTTCAAATATTTATAGGTTACTTTGATTCAAATATCACTTTATTGAATTTTTTAAATAGTTTTAAAAATGGTTTGATAAAGCATTGATTATGTCAACATCTTGGAATGAAATATTTTGATTGCAATGTCGAAACGTTATCTTTCCATTATGATTGTTTTATGTGTTATGAATATGTTATGGTTCATGGGCATTGTTTACGTATATGGGTGGACCCTTATAAACCTAGGGCGGGTGAGCCTCAGATAGCTCTCCAATGCATTGGGTAATGAGACGGAGGTAAACATGAATGTTTATCCTAAGATATTTAGGGAATATACTGTGATGGGTATTACAAATGTAACTCCCAATGTAGTTGTGAAAGTTTCAATGTAAGTATGTTATGAGTACCATAAGTTACCTTTATGATTTATGATTTCTATGTGTTATTCATAAATCTTATTGTTTTAGGAGGTATGTTATGATTGAAAAGTATTGTTTCATTGATTTGTATGTGTTGATGGTCTAATGTTTTATTTCCTTATTTTATAACCCTTACTGTTATTTTTATGCCCATCCAAAGATTTTGAAATGTTTTCCATAGGACTTAAAATTGAATAGGGTCAAGGACGGGATTGAGGAAAAGTCATGTTGTCTAAAACATGGAACTGGGCATGTTTCGATTTAAGAGTTTTTATTTAATGAAAACAAGGAAACTAAATTGAAGTGTCTACTTTGTAAATTTTGAGAAGTAATGTAATATTTTTGGCCCAATTCTTTACAACTCTATACCTGAAAGGATACTCAATTTTAATTATTCATTTATTTCAGGATTATGTAATGTTTTAAAGTTGGGTCCTTATAGTTGGTATCATAGGTTTGTTTAAACAACATTACGTATTATGAGTTTTTGTTAAATGCATGGTTAGTCCCTATGTCTATTATTTTAGTTAAATCCTTGTTTTATAACTTTTTAAGATCAAGTAAATTTTATTAATAATGGAAATAGGAGGATCTCAAATGACATTCCCATCTCTTCCTCATGACATGCTTGCAATAATTATTGAAATGTCATCTTCAGATGATTGTGAAACCTTTTCTACCATACAGCTCACTTACAAGTAGTTTTTTAATATATCAAACACCTCCACTATACCTCGATATCATCATTGATCATGGTATGTATTTAATCAAATCATATTTTCACAATATTCTTATATTTTCAGGAAATGTAAATATTATCATGGATTTTTTAAATATTTTACCTTATCACAATATTTTTAATCATATTATGATTTTGAAAATGGTGCTGAAGAAGGAGACCCTTCCACAACCTATTTATATTTTCATTTACAATATTGTCCCTCAGCACATATTTATGGTATTTTAGAAGGACCATTTATTGAATGATTCAACTAAAATTCGGTCTAACTATTTTATAAAATTCAACATTTATCAGATGTTTTGAAATTTTATGTCATACATCATTATTTTTCCAAACTATTTTTCTATGAACACACATATGACCCAATTCTACAAGGTGTATTTGGATGAAGGAAGAAAATGATTTTGAAGGATCTCTAAATCATTGTTGCAATTCATGTACCTTATACCTATGTGAAAGAGATAATGATGAAACTATATGGACACCGTGATGAAGGTATTTTGCTCTTTATTTTATGAATAGTTTTATTTTATCATATGGAGGTGAAATAAAAAAGGAACAATATATATAAGGCTTCATGAATTAAGATGTTGAGGTCTTAATGTGTTGGGATGAAAATGAATGTTATAAGAAAACATTTGAGGTTAAAACTTGTTTGGGTTATTTTTGAGTTTCATAAAAAATACAACACTCGGACCGTGTGGCAACCCGTCGTGTTGGATAATATACGAGTATCGAACACACAAACAAAATGCTATTGGGATTTATTGCCTACCACTAGACTATTTGAAGTCCCTGGTTAGTATGAATTATTCATTTAGTTAAATTATTTTATTGATCAAGAATAAGTTTATTTGGATCTTATGTTTTATCAAATGGATAACCTTAAAATAGGAAAATGATTTGGTGATTAAGTGAAAAAGGTTATTTTTGAAGACATTCGCTCTTGGGGAACATTATATGCTTAAAAAAATAGAATACTATGAGATCTTATTTTTGGAGTAATGGTGGATGTTTTTATTTTGCAAGAACATATGTATTTATTGTGTACATATGGTTATTTATATTACCTATGGATATTATTATCTTATCAGGGAGAATATGTGATTAGTTAAAATACACTTTAGTATGAGACTTTAAGAGTATTCGATGTTTTTTTAGATAAAAGATAAGATTTTCTGTCGAGGACTATGTGATTAAATTATTCTGAGTTTTGGGTTACAATATTAGTTTGGAATATATTAAATAAATATAAGGAAATTTTTTTATTGAATGGTCTTTGTTGAACTTTGGGGAATGTTTTCTTAATTTTAGAGATTAAGCGTAGTATTTATTTTTATAAAGGATTATTCTTTTGGGGTATTATATGATCATGTACTAACCATTATGTTTTTGGTTGATTTATAAAGACATGGAAAATATATAGTTCAT
The DNA here is from genome assembly GCA_963277665.1 of Viscum album. Classification (NCBI taxonomy): domain Eukaryota; kingdom Viridiplantae; phylum Streptophyta; class Magnoliopsida; order Santalales; family Viscaceae; genus Viscum; species Viscum album. The sequence continues at coordinate 825,552,460 of OY728162.1, forward strand.
CTTTTTTGGATTATTTTATACTCTACAAGTTTATTCTACCACTTTTGATATTACCAAGTCAGTTTGAATACTAATCGTTGGGATAAAAGTCGAGTTTGTGGTAAACATTTAGTAAAGGATGAAAGTCTACATGACCAGTTTGTTTTCATAGGTTTTTAGATAATCTCATAAATAAATTCATCAAATTTATGAAATGTAACTTAAAACAAAATCATTTTTTGTTAACTTTAATTACTTAAGAATCAAAGACCTTTTAACCCATCACAAGTTTGTGATTTTCTGGTTGTTAACTTTCTCCTAGTCATGTTTTCATTAGCTCTCATTCAGAGCTCAATGGTTTGTTTTCTCCGTCATTTCCATGTTTTCATGGAATCCTTGTATTTGTTGTCTCATGTGACCTTTTTAATTATCTTCCTTCATTTTAAAGTTATTTTCTTATTTACTCTTTTTCTGACATGGGCCTTTCAATGATGTTTCTGATCCCAATTTTAAAATTGTAAGGATGCAATTCCCAAAATAGGGGAAAGAAGTAACATCCTAGGTAAATAAAGAATATAAATTATTAATATTTAGTAACATTTTTTAATTAAATATTAATTTTACTTTAAAGGGGATGTTATGTTCAAGGACTTACCTAATACGCAACAATGGGTTTCCTTGAAATCATATATTGGACACTAACAATATATTATTATCATTTTCAATGGTAGTAAATGCCTATCCATTTTATAGGAGGGAACGAATGGAAATAATTAAAATATGATTACATATGTTTATTAAATGTTTTTTAATTTATCAAACAAATGTTATAAACTTAAAATGTGAATGAATCTAATTTTAAGCAGAAATACTCTAATATTAATTTAAAGGTCGACTTACCGCCTTTTGATGGAGAACCCTCTTTAAATATATTTTTGGTCACTTTTATATGTTATATTTTATAAATTAAAATTATTATTTACAATCGAGACATCAAAATTTACTTTGGGTAAATTTTTGGTATTTTTTGGATAAAATTCTTTTTTTAATGCATAGTGAAAAATATTGAATTTTAATTCAAAACTACCTTTTAATAAAATTTATTTATATGGATATATTATCTTTTTAATTGGTTTCAAAGTTTAATTATTTTATATTTTTACCAATTATTCCAATATTGTTCATTGGATGTAATTTCAATTTGAAATTGGACACAAACAAGTCTCAACCTTTTATAGTTATTATTTCTTAAAAAACACGCTTTTGGTTATTACAATGAGAAATAATATTAAATTAATTAATGAAACATCTATGTTTTAAATTTGTTAAAATAAAAATAATTTTTGAATTCGGAATATCAAATATAGCTTAGCCTGATGATTTGGTATTTTTCTGAATGCCTCCATTTTTTTTTTGAATAGTCAAAACACTAAATAGTAGTTAAAATCCGACTTTTTCATTTAAATGAATTTTTACTGCTTATTTGAATTGAATTTCAAAAATACAAAATACATGGTTTTCATGAGTATTTAAAATTTGTTTCAATAAGATGAAAATATTTTTTTTGAATAGTAACTTTTGACTTATTTACAGTGGTTAAAGGTGAATATGGTAATTCTAGGTAAAATAAATATTATAATAATACAAAATTACCTTAAAACATATCCTAAACTTATTTGATGATTCCTGTCCGAAAATGGTTATCCTTGGGTTGATTTTGGGTCCCCATGGAGCCATATAAGATCGATAATCACACTTTATATTAATTAATTTAAAATAAAGACAAAAATGACTTAAACATATATCTTTTAGTAAATCAATTTTTACATGGGGTTATATTAGTTGTCTCCTAGACTATAAAATTTCATTAGAAATATAAAAATATTTACTACATCATTGTATTTTTTAAATAATTTTGATACATCACATAAATAAAATTGTGGGTGACACAATAACGATGCAGTATTTACCTCATTAATGAATTAATTAATTAAATAAGATTATAATGATTAAAATAATTTCCAAGACCTGTCCAATTATTATTGGATGATATTATTTTCAACATGATACATCTTATCTTCTAATTTATTGAGTTTTTTACCTTTATGAACCTAGAATCATTATATAATAAAATAATATTTTCAAACTTTCCTAAAGAGATGATCCTCTCCCTTATAAAAAACCCTCACTTATAACAAATTACTCACACATCTAAAGCCCCTTTGATCATCCAACATCTACCCAATTAAACTACCTATATCCATCTCTTCCTACTAATTGCCTTACCTTACGCACGAGGCCCTTCAAGTAAACCTTTTGGTTCAAACCAATAGAAGATACCCAATTTAAATGTAACGCCTTCTGTTAAGTTCTATTGTTTTATTTTACTTCTCCAAACCCATAAACTCTTTTTATTACATTATTTTATAACAACAACAGTATACTCAATATACTAGGTTGATTTTATGAGAATTATTTGAACTACAATTACACACACCTCCATCTAATTTATAAATAACTTACTGTTTCTGTGGATGGTGAACTACTGCCTCATGAAGTGATGATTGTTCAATCTTCTCCTACCACCTCTCATGGTAGCCATTATAATGGAACTGTATTTATATATGATATATATTATGTTTATTGTTTCTCTATGATTCTGTAATTTTTTTTTTATAAAAGTACCCTTATCTTTCCAATATTGCAAACATGATAATTTCATTTGAGGAAGTGCGGACTACCGCCCCCTCATGGTGATATGAATCCTTCCTGACATAAATGGAACTTATAATGGATGGTGTTAATGAAATTATGTAACATATATATAATATGATATTATAATTTAATTATAATATACATATATAACATTAATTTTTCATTCCATTAAATATGAAATAGATATGGAAGTAGCGTTCATGCGTACGTACGACTTACTGGCTCCATGAACGGTGCAGTTCATTTCTTATCTCCAAATTTCATGTACTATTATAAATATATATATATATATATATATACTGTATATATATGATATTTAAAACATGAATATTATTCTGTATATAATATAATTTTGACCACATGGACAATTTTTAATTATAACACGTTCATTTTTTACTCAAGTTCTGAATATCTACAAAATGTCCACTATGAACTCTAATAATTAACTACTTTTTATAACAAGGTAATAAGTGATATAAAAGGAATAATAAATTTGAAAATGTGTCTTAATAAATTATATATTATCTTATTTTTATTATTTAGTATGAACAAGGATCATAAAAGACAAGTCGGACTTGAGGTAACGAGTTTCTTATCTCACTTTTATTTCTATGAGATTTCCAGTCTTCGCTACTTATTTATCGAATTTGGTGTATTGTGTACAGAAAGTTCATATAAATTATAATTATTCTATTTATATTCATCTTATTTTGTGATTCATTTTGTGGTTATTAACTTTTGTTCATACGACTCGATTGATTACAACGTTGTTATGGGTTTTCATCTCAATTTGTATTCTCATGAGATTCATGCTATATTGGCCAATGTTTTCTTTTGTGTGGTATATGTACTTCCCATTATTGTTTTCTTGGTGTAATATACTTTATTTTATGGGTATTTACAACTTTATTTTATGATACTTCCTTCATGTGGTATGTGTTTCATAAGTTACCAAATCAGTAAGGGAACTGTATAAAACAATTTCTATTTGTTTGGTTAATATTCTAATTCCTAACTATGTCATGCTATGATTATGTGTATAATAAATGATTATTTATTTATGTATAAATTTATACTCCACTTTGTGTGAATATAATTTTGGTACACATAATCACTCCCTTGATAAATTCTCAAGTCATCGATATGAACTTGATACGAGTAATTTTATCTCAATTTCCATTCATTGAGTTAACCATCCAAGTCATTGGTGTTGTTTTTTAAATAAAAATATGTGTGAATGTTATTTGATTGATTTACACTGAGTGTCCAATCATATTTAGTGTATTTATATTTGTCACATGTTATTATATAATTTATTTATCCTTAATCTAAGGATGCGGTTTTTATAAGGGACCTGGTTTCAATTTACATTCCATTAAGACATCATTGTTGTTATGCACCAATTCATTTTTATATGTTGTATATACTGTCCATTGGAATATTTTATCATGAATCCCATTATTCTCATGATATTATATAGTTTTAATTAAATTAAATTCTTAAATTATTTTTATTCAAGCGTCTCTCATTTTGTTGAAAACTCTTTAACTAAAATTTAATTTTAAATGATTTAAAGATTTTATTCTTATAAATATTTCCCATTAATGTCAATGTTTTCAAAATGGTTTTTTTGATTTATTTATATGGATATTAGTGTTTTCAAATGATAATTCCTTTAAAAGTTTCAATGTTTTATGGGATAATTTGATTCAAAAAATAAAATTATTAAATGTTTTAAATGGTTTTGAAATGGTTTGATAAAGTAATAATTATGTCAATATCTTGAAATGATATATTGTGATTGAAATGTGTAAATGTTATCTTTCCTTCATAATTTTTTATGTATTATGAATCTGTTATGGTTATTTGACATTTTTTACATATATGGGTGGTTCAAAAATAAACCTAGGGCGGGTAAGCCAGAGATTGATCTCCAATGTATTGGGTAATGTGATGGAGGTAACCGTGAATGTTTCTCCTATGAGATTTAGGGAAAATATTGTGATGGGTATTTGAAATGTAACTCCCTACATAGTTTTGAAAGCTACAATGTAAGTATGTTATGAATCCCATAAGTTACCTTTATGATTTATGATTTATATGTGTTATTCATAAATCTTATGGTCTCAGAAGGTATGTTATGATTATAAAGTAGGGTTTCATTTAGTTGTATTTATTTATGGTCTAATGTTTTCTTTCTTTATTTCATAACCCTTATAGAGCTTTTTATGATCATCCAAATTTGTTAAAAAAAATTCCACAGGTCTTAAAGATGAATAGGGTCAAGGATGGGGTCAAGAAATAGTCATGCTATCTAAAACAGGTAACTAGAAATGTTTCTTTTTAAGTGTTTTTATTTTATGGAAAAAATGGAAACTGTGTAGATGTATCTACTTTGTAATTTTTTAGATGAAATGTAATAGTTTTGGCATAATTCTCTAAAACTCTAAACCTGAAGATATCCTAAATGTGAATTATTCATTTAATTCAAGATTATGTAATGTTTTAAGCTCGGGTCCTTATAGGTACCATCAGTTAAGAGTTTGAGAGGAGGATACTCTGAAGACTTTATTCCAGAAAAGGTATGGAAATTATGAGTATTTGGATATTCTATTTGGTGTTTTTAACATTCATGTGGTGTTTACATCTTTGATGAGATAGATAATTTATTGGTGATTATACTCCTTCATGGTTCTTATTGTATGTGATATTTTGGTTATTTTAAATACTAATTAAGAAGTCAGAAATCATCTTGATATTGTACTCAAAACTCTGAATGAACATCATATGTACTGAATGATAACTAATTACTTGTTTTAGATCTGAAAAGTGAGATTTTTGGGACATGTTATATCTGAGAGAGGTATCACAAAGAATCATAAATAGTTTTTGGCAATGATATAATTGGATCAACCAATAATGTGTTTGAGATTTAGATCTTCCTGGTTTTTTATGGTTATTATAGAAATTTCATTTCATATTTCTCCAAGATTCCATCTCATATGTTAGAGTTGAACCATAAGGGTATTTAGTTTGAATGGAATGATAATTCTCAATGATAATTTTAATAAATTATAGTGAGGTTGAATTTATATCATGTTTTTATTCTTTTAGATATTGGTTTTTGTTACCACATATTTTATGATGCCTCACTTACAAGATTAGGATTTGTTCTGGTGTAGGGGAAATGGATAGTGGCATATGGATCTTATTAATTAAAACCTCATGATAATAATTATCCAAACCATTATCTTAAATTTCATACCAAGATTCATGATCTAAATTCATGTAACCAATATCTCTTCATGGTGAATGTTTCTATTTATTTAGATTATATATGCCTGAAGTATATTTATTCCTACAGGAATCTAAACGTATAATAGAGGTGTTTGGTTGGTTATCTTCACAATTTTGATTTTGATATTTCATACACACCTAGAAAATAGAATGTGTTCACTAATTCATTGAGAAAGAATATAACGACACAAACCAAGAAGGAATCTATTGAAGAATGATCTTTGATGATTTTATTTACTAAGATGTTCTTGCATAAGGGAGAAGTTAATGGGAAGGGGTGATTATCCTATGTAAAAGATGATTCTTTACTTGGTGATTTGATTCCTCTTGGACACGAAATAGACACTTATTTTCATTATTTTAGTTATATACTCTATGGTAATGTGACCTTGGGTGATTGGACTCAATATCCTTATGTTTCTTCCTTTTTTGAGGTGGACTGGTCATTCTAATAAATTTTCATCCGAAATTAATAGATAGTGGAAATCATTTAATTTTATCCATACATCCTGTGACAACCAAGTTGAATTATGTTTTGAGATGTTGGTATTATTTTTGGGGATGAGGTAGTCGATTGGGAATTTGTAGCATGATGAATTATCTAAAAAAATTAAGTTAGATCACTAAATACCAAGATGTTTTTTGTTTCCTTTACCAATTCTTGTATGTAAGTGGGATGAGATATAAATGGAGTTCATTATAGGTTTACCGAGGAATCCTATTGAGAAAAATATAATTTGGGTGATCAATGTTTTAGTTTCAAAATCAGCTCATTTCCTTCATATAAAGGAGACAACAATGGTAGAAGATCTCAAGAAACTATATATTTTAAAGATCATGATGCTCTATGAAGTACCTTCTATTATTATTTATAATAGAGATATCATATTTAAATTTTTGTCTTGGAAATGTTATTATGAGATGATATGTAACCAATTGAAGACAACCATGATATATCATGCTTAAACTGATGGACATACTATGAGATCCATTCAGATTCTTTAGTATATTCTTCTAGCATTCAATATTTATTTTTATGGTTTATGAGAAAAAATCGGTCCTAAGTTGATTTTCCCAATTAAATATTTATCAATATTTGATTAAAATATATCACTTTAAATAATTTTATGGGTTTCATTAAAAATATACTTAATGATGGGAAGATTTAGGGCAATAATATTTGGTTGGAACTAATATTGTTCAATAAATAAAGAAGAATTTCTTTTTTATATGAAATATTTCAGTGAAATATTAGAGTCAATAGAAATCATATGTGTACTATCGTCATTTCCCGCTCACTTTTGCAATATGTGATGGGGGTTTCCTTAAGGATTTATCTCATATAAGACATATTCATTTTGTAAGATATGGAATGTTGGTAACAAGTATTATTGTAACTTTCAAAATTGATAAAATATTGTAAAGGTAGGGTATTATTTTGACATACTATCTCACTTGACATCAATCTATGATGTGTTTCATGTTTTCCAACTAAGGAGGTATCAACCAGACCCTTCTTAATTGTTAAGAGGGAATATGTTGATCTTAATACAAACACCATAGTGGATGAGATCCCAATTTAGATTATGGATCATGTGAATAATTTATTGTGTGGTAAAATGTTTCCATTCATCCCTGTAATTTGGCACTGTGGATGGGATAGACACATGTTGTGGGAACATGATGCATTGATGATGCAACAATGGCCTTTTAACATTGTGAGATCAGAATCATAAGATCATTCTAAGGAAATAAATTAGCATGGTGGGAATAATTTTTACACCCTCAGGGTCACATGTATATTATGCTTTGGGCCTCTTTTGTCATATCCTGATTCTAATGGTTTTTCAAAGATAAGGTTCAATATTTTATATTTTTGGGAGAAAAAGGTTACGCACATGGCTTGTGAATAGTTATTAGTAACTATGTGATAATCACAAAATATAGATTTATTAGTTCCAATGAAAGTTTGAGTTTTTTTAGAAAAATTTTCCTTACTGATAGAGAATTATAGGAAAAACATGTGAGAGGATTGGTTTTGATATTGTGGAAACTTCATTGATTTCACAAAATTGTTCTAACTATGTGAATATTCCTAAGTAGCCATAAACATTATTTCGTAAGGGATAGTTGGGACCACATGGTTATTTCATGGATTGTCTAACCATGAATCCAAACTATGGGACTCGTATGGGTTTTATAAAATTAGAAAATTTCCCAGACACCCTCAGTTGTTTTTAACCCAAATTTTTTCCCATTCTCCGATTAGTTTGACCCACACATTCCTTGAAACTCTATAAACATCTAACATTGTTATCTTAGTGATTCTATATCTATTTGGTTGGATCTCTTCTATGTATGAGAGAATATCCACTTGATTCCTTGTCTTTTATCTTGATTTATCCTCGTTATCGCTTCTTATTAATTCATTAAAACCATAATGTGGCTTGAAAATATGACATAAGGTGATGGGTGAAGAATTAATTATTTGTCCTATAGATCAAGGTTTGTGTGGATTGGATCTCTTCATTTACAATAAATATTTTTGATTGTGACTATGTTTCGTACATTAGTGAGATATGTGTCTCTAGGTAATGGTTATTTCTAATTTCACAACTTATAATTATTTTTTCTATCCTTTTATTTGGATTATGGAAATGTTTGGTTTGATATCAATCAGGTATAATTTATAGATTTTCATATTTCATGTCTTGTAAAATGGTTTAAAATGGGTTTTATTTAAAAATATTTTTACAAACATAATGTGTTTGATAAAATCCCTCAAATATGGTGTTGACTCTAAAATGGTTAATCAAGAATGGAAGTGGTAATTTATTACTTTTAAAAGTTTTTTTATAAAATTATGGGCATGATTTAATTGATCTTTGTGAGAAAACATGGGACATGGGGACCTTGTGTGCATCGGGTTATGGACATTTGAAAACCTTAGTAAGTGTGTCACCACTTGGGGTTATGGTTATGGTACTGATATATTGTGGAACGAATCAGTATCACTAGGATTCACATTATGCCATCACACTATTACTAGTGTGTCTTATTTTGTATTTAATCTAGAACTAATGGTTTCATTTTGATATTCTTTGTATAGATTCATGGTGGTATCGTACTAGGTGTTCGCCTCACACCATGCATTTTCCTTTGGATTTATGCCTTTATAGTTTTATAGGATCTAGATAATGTATGGTTATCATGCATTCTTATAACATATCTTATACAATTTCACTTCAGGGTTGTTTCAAATAGTTGTGAAGGACGGTCACATAGATACTTAGTTTTGGTCATTGATTTATGTTGTCTCTAGGATTAACCTTTTGGATTGTTATGTTATGTCTCATGGTTTCATACTTCATCTTCCATGACTCACTCTGGTTTTTTAAATTTATCTTGTTATATATGAGACATGTTCTGTTGTTTTTTAGTGTTAAATCATTCCAATATTTTTATGTGTTGATACCCAGTTGGTTGTTTCCATACAATGGCGATCTGGAGTATGCTTTAGGCCTTTTGGAGAGATATCTTGGGTGATGTGTCTGGTCTACCTGGGTTGGTTCATTACATTAGTATATTATATTGTATAATGTAAAAATAATATTTGTAAATTAAACCCATTAAAATATATTATTATATATAATTATAAGGGTTTCTGACCTAAAAATAATTAATATATTAAAAAACATACAAGGATCCATTAAAGGATCAAATAAAATATTCAATCAAATAATTATTACATTTACATGTGTCTAAAAGAGTTTAGTGGGAGAATTATAGTTTTACATGTGATATATATTGATAAAATATGGAAAAAAGAGTAGTCTTATAGTCTGTTAAGACTTGGTTGAAAATATTTCCTTGTGAATGACTTAAAGTAACAACCCATGTTTAGGGAACAAGATTTATTGAGATTGAACTATGGGATTCTTGGACTAATTCAACAATAATAAATTGAAAAGTTACTGAAAAATAAAATTTGAAGTGATTGGGGATAATTTATTGAAAATTTCACATTTCATAAATAATTCCATGGTGACATCTTAGAAAAAATATGTTGGTATTAAAAAAATAAAAAATGATATATCCTTTAGTGTTGTAATTATCACATACTCCATATTATATACTAGATTTTATATTTCCTTTGTTTAAATCTTAGTAAAAAATATCAAACAAAAATCCATGAGAATTCCATTGATCAGTAATTATAACTATCCAATAGTACATAAGACGTAAAAGGGACATGTCTATAGTACATATATAATAATAAGAGAAAGTTATAAATGGGGTATAATAACTACCATCCAAATATATCAATATGATCTAGTATTAGAGTTAAGAAAAGTAAATGAGAAACATAATATCCTTATAGATAGTGGTCACCAATTTTATAGAATATAAGTGTATTAAATTTTCTAATATAGTTAAATAAGTTTTATAAATATGTTTCCATATCATAGATCATGGAATAATAAAAAGGATGTATATTTCTTCAGGATTTATATTATAAAAATATTATAGTGTTGATATTGGATAAGAACTCAATGTTATGATAAAGCTCAAGAGTAATATGTTTTAGAGATATCATCTGTTGAGGTATTTTACATAAGAAGGTGAAGTTATATCTTGAGAACTATAGCTATGGAAAAATGGCATACCGAATGACTAATAATATATCTTATAAAAAAATATTTTTCATTGGAGAGTTAATACTTTATGAAGAGTTAATTGTTGGCTCTAGTGAAAGTGGGGGTTTTATTATCTTTTTTCCCTCTACCCAACACAAAAATAAAATTTTTTATTACTATGTAATGAATGGAGAATGAAATGTGCATAATTTATATGTACCATGATAATAACACAACTTTTTTATGTAATAGATATGGTAATTCACATATATTACATATTGTATAACATATTTTTAGAAAAACATACGTATAATGGGAATCCAATGAAATCATGAGTGTAATATTAAACATATGACCTATTTTAAAGACTCCAAAATATGATGTATCACTTTCACTTATTGGGGGATCATAACACTACATGAGAAATGGATTCTATAAGTAGTTTAAAACAGTAATAATTGGTTATCTTAATTTTCTCAAACTATTGTGGTATACTGAGACAAATATTAATTAAAAGCAGTTTTTTAAAAATTTATGGTCCTGGAGAACATTTATAAATATAAAAATCGTTTCCATAATGAAAGTTGTAGTTTAAATTATTATATTTTTATTATAATTATTTGTAGTTATAACTGTTTTGGAAATATTTCCTTGGGGTCCTCTCAATTATATATATTTTAATATATTAATAGCCCTTATAACCACCCTAAAAATATTTCATGATGGATTAGTAGTGCATACCATAAATTGGAGATTGCTTAGTTGTTGGTAGTGGTAGTTAAAACCAATTCTTAATAAATTACAACAGTTTTTAATTTCATGGTGTTTTAATCCACTTTTATACTCCATAAAAATTTAACAGGGAATAAGGGAGATCTATATACACTACTACCACCAATTTAATGTGTACATATTTCTATAACATATTTATTTTCTTAACATTTAAAAGTTTAATAAAACAAAAACAATTTAATAATTATAAAAAATGTGTAAGAAAAAATTATAAATTCATAAATATATTTTTATCAGTGAAATAATAAAAAAGAATCATATAAAATTTTTACACGAAAATATACAACACATGAATATGGGGAACTAATATCACCTATATACGCAAAAGATAGGATGGCTTCCCCTAGTTTATCTACTCTACTCATGTTCATGTGGACTAATAACCTTCGACACACCTGATTCTTATGTTAAATATAATTTTAAAAATAAATTAGTTTTAATTATATTTAGTTTATAAAAAATAAATTTAGATAAATTATCATAGTAATATAAATTTATTAATATTAATGTAAAAGATTTATTACCACCCATATCAATGTTGAAATTTTAAGGGGATATCTCTTTTTATTTCCCTAAAATAGATATGAAAAATAATTAGACATACATTTGATATAAATATAATATAAAATACACTATAAATATTTATTTTGACTTACATTTACTTTTTTATAAAAATTATATTTCTTCCAAGTGATTAGAATGTTACTCCAATCATGATATATGATGGAAATGGACATCATGTCACAAGCTAATTTCACCTATATCTATTCGTACAGTCCTCTAGAATCATCTACAAGAACCCCATATATGTCAAATGGAAAAATATATTTCATATTAAAATTTTAATACCAATCTTGGTCACTCTATAAAACCCTCATTATGGTAATTGGGACACCATATTCACAGTATATGACCACTCAAAATGTACTCCATCTAATCCCCCTAACATCCTTGGAAACAATAAATCCATATAGTGGCATTTTTTTAAAAAATACCCTTGGATTGGATTTTGGTGAGTACATATTTATAGTTTCAAATTAAAATTCACTAATGGTAGATATAAAACCATTTTGTGAAAAATTATAATACCTATATCTATTGTGGCCAACTATATTGAAATTGTTATTTTTTATTAGGATTTGTTACAAATATCTAAAATTGGTTGTTTGATTTGGAATTGAGATATTCTATTGGAATATTATCCTATTTTATGTAATGTAAGTTGAAATATTTTGTATAATTTTCAAATTTTAGTCTTCATATGGTGTTTAGAGTGGGAATTAGTATTTAGTTGATGATGTCAGGGATATATAATGTGGTAAGTAGAACCTTATAATTTAGAGATCCATAAGGTAGAGTAAATTAGGAAAATGAGTTATTAGGGTGTTATAAGAGTAATTTTGCTGAGGAGTGGTGTTTTTTGATCATATTTGTTAATTTATAGGAGTAATGTAATAAAAATAGAATCTCAAAATAATGAAACTAAAGACCATACTTGATGAAGGTGGGAGAATATCATACGGTTCTAATGAAAAAATATTTCTTAAATACCTCATGTTATTATCAAATGGTATGTTTTTAGCATATCTTCATCCAAAAAGAATATAAAATATGTTATAACATGATATACAATATAAAAAATGAGAATATTTTTAAAATGATGTATAAAAATTAAATCAATTGGAATATTCTAAATTAACAGATAATATATTAGTTGAAGCATTATTATGAATACAGTAAATTGATTCACGAATAAACATATTATTTTCATCTTCTATCATTACCATGATTTCATCTTCACCACCCTCCCTTACAAGAACAACTACATAAATATCATAAAAAACTGATAGATCTATATTTTATTTCTAGTAGGGTTCATTGTAATAAAACATTATTTATCTTTATCACCCATATCATACATTTCTCTTGTCTTGACAAGTAGTGCAACACTTCTCCATTCTCAACTCTATTATTCACATTTTAGACTATTTTAGCATATGAATCCAAAATATATTGATCATGTTATATATTCTCACCTATATTGATAAATATAGATAAGTTAACATAATTAATTTGTATAAAATAATTCCTTATTCACCAATAAATAATAACACTCTTGAATTTTAATAACACAAATGAAAATTGTCCATGATAATTTTATTCAACAATGATTATAAACATTCTAGAGAATACCATCCTTCAGAATTATATGAACATTCCACTATTTTTTGTTTTAATACCTTCATCATGCAAAACTATATAACACATGGAGCCATTAATATTATAATTATAACATATCTTACACTTATTCAAAGGTCCTAAATCGAAATATTTCAAACAATCAAGCACTATAGATATATTACCAATAATAATTATCTACATATATAAATATAAAATATTTTTAGATACATATGATAATTTTATTGAAATGTTATGAATATAAAACATTTTATGATCTTGGAAGATGTGAAAAACAGTAAATAATATATTTGTCAATATATTTTGTTATCACTTTATCTATTAGTGTTCAACTTCAAATTCATATCTTTGTTTTCAAATTAAATTATTTAATGAAAGTATTTATAATATCCCTATTGAGTAGCACATATCTATGTGCGTATATGGTCTCTATTTGTGTCATTGAAATTAAGTATTTTATCCTAAATAGATGACATAACATTTTATTTTTTTTCTAAAATGTTATAGTCCTAAAGTTGATTTACATTATCGAAAACATGTCTAACTCAACTGAATCATGTTTAAATATTATCCAAACACATTGAACAAAATTTAAGACTCCCTTACACCATATAAACTTCCACAATGGATCATATGGTTGAGTATTATATCAAAAAAAATAAATCAAATGACATAAATACCTAATCAAAAAAAGTTACATATAATAATAAAACATATATGTAATGAGTATGAAAATATTAATGTTGTAATGATTAATAAGTAGTATAGAAATACCACCATATCGTATATATCCATTGATAAAGAATGAGCCATCTAACTTTAACTTCCTCATCCAAATTCATAGTTAGATGAACCATCATAGTGAAAAATGATAGAGGGAATATAATATCCAAATTAAAAAAAATATTAAAAAAATTTCATGAAGTTTTTCATGCTTAATGGGGTTTAATTTTATTACACAAATATATTTAGAGAATCTAAAAAACTCAATTACAACGGCTATTATTTTATCAGGTAATAGTTTAATCAATAACAAAGGTATAAATATCTCTATAAAATTATCTAAGTCTTCAATTTTAATACTAGGTAAGATATGATATTTTTTAGTAATTTAATTTTTATAATTTACATTAATATCAAGGAGTTACTTTCTCATTTCTCATTATTCAGTGGAAAACATAATTTTATTTATTTTATAATGAAAAAACTACTTGAAAAAGACTTTATATTATCATTTTGACATAGATCGTGATTTATATTCATTTATTCTATGTCATTGTGATAATTATGATAATATTTTTATTTTATGTAATAATTCTATATTATAAAAACCATGTTTTTACATATAATCTTTTCAATGTGCATAAAATCATGATTATGATGTAAATATTTAAATTCCCAATAAGGTGGTTCAAAAAAAATAATATGCTTCTTCCAGTTTTTACCAACTACACTTGATGAGAAGTGACACTTTTCCTAGAAATATTCAACATATAAAAATTACTAAAATTTTCATCCAAAATTAATAATTGTGACCTAAAATTTGAACCTAATAACAATCTCAGTGGAGGCCTCAAATAATTTCATTCATCGATTCATGACTTATTAAATTAATATCTATGAGATACGTCTAATAAATTATGATGACACGAGAAACACCAATTTATTCTCTATGGTTTAATTCTAGGGTTGAATTCAAATTTACATATTGGACATGCCTTGCTAGTGTGAGTGTTCAAACTAGATATTTTCTTAATCCCATGAAATCTGTAATGATCCTTGTAAGAGAAATAAATATTTTGAAAATTTATGTCTTTGATGTTTCATAATTATCTACACCATTGTCTCGTACCTATTGAAATTACTTTATAAGAGGATTAATATAAACATTGAATTCATTTATAGGAAATTGTTTCATGGAATGATCATAAAAAAATGAAGTAAGTTTTTTCAAATGCATCCTCTTAGGAAAATTGTAAGAGATAAAAATAACTAACCATCTATTATATGTTGTACAAAGAGTCTAGAATAGATTAAATACATTAATATAAAATAACAAAAATAAATTATTAGGATATAAAGATAAATTTTTATATGAATAATATAATAATTTATAGGATTTAAAATCTCGGAGATGACGTGTAAACTTATCATTAGTTTTTTACGTGGAATGTTTATTAATTTTCATTACATTTTTAAAAGATATAAATAATCTGTTAAATTATGGTTATAATCCAATTTAATGTAAAACCTTTATAGTATTATTGTTTTTTTTATTATTTTTATTCTATTAATTCAATCATTATTCATTATTCATTGACTTCCATCTATAAGTATGACATTTATTACACTATTCTTTATCAGAATCTTCCCCCTGATAAAACTACCAGTCATTGGTACGTGCATGTATCCTTATGTAATTGAGAATGTTATTGTTAATAACTTTCTTCATCTTATAAAATAATTTATAAATTTAATCTTTAATAAATGGATAAATTAAGAATACTAATATCATAAACATTTATTTATTTCTAATTATACATAAGCACTTGATATGGTAAAACATCAGTAAAAGGGACAATTGTTTATATTCCAAATATCTTTCATACAAATCACCACTTAGATTGTCCACAAATTCATAAAATTCATTTGATTGATCTATCCACTTCAATATTTTATTAATCTATAAAAAAATATACACCATTAATATGAAACAATCTTTATGTTGTTATTTTTATTGTCAAAGCATCATTAATCAAGTTTTTAATTTCAATATCTACTATTAGGCCAATAGTTTGTTTATTCTATTGATGGAATTAATTCAAGAATTATATTATAATCAATTTCTCATAAAATATATATCTAACATATCCAATAGGAAATTGTTAAAATATAATGTTCTAAAAACTACGTGTATTATAAATTGTCTTCTTAAATTACAATCAAAATGTAGATATCTTAATCTTCCATCTACAAATCAATTTATAATTAAAAAATTAAAAAACACCTCCGATCTCTTAATATAATGAGATGTACTTTGGGTAAAGTAATCTGGATTTATTCCAATAGTACCCAACTAATAAATATCTATATAAAATATATAACACACCCTAATTAAATAAACTCATGTTAAAAATAATACATATCTAGGAATAATATATAAAAATTTATAAAAAATAACTTTAAAAAAATTAATTATATAAAATATAATTACAATTAATTGATTTTATAATTTCATATTCTATGATATAAATATATCAAATAACATATAGAAATATATATGTGTGAAATAATAAAATAATGACTAATATATAACATATTAACAAATAAACTACAGAAAATCAAACATAATTTACAAATGCATCAAAAAACCATTTAAAAATGAAACTAAAACAAAAATAATTACCCTAGTAATCAACTAAAAATTATCTATAATTTATATAATAAATAAAATTAACAATAAATTAAAATGGTATATATATCCCAACATGATAAATCATAAAATCCCTAAGTAATTATAAATAAAAAATTACTTATCCAAACATGACATATCCAAAATTTTAAATACCTCTGTAAATCCCATGGAGTATGTTGAAGTCAAATTATAATATAGAAAAGATAAGATTAGTTCTTATAAAAACATACCTTGTACTTAGAAAAAATTAAAAGATAAGGGTAATAGGTTCATTTGAAATATGATATATAAGGATAACCCACTTAAAATAAATATTTTCTATAGAAAATATTGGGAGGAACATATTGATAAATATATAAGAAGAAGGAATAGTTGATGTGAGGATCATGTGATTGAAGGAGGAGGATAAGGGATGATGTTGTGGGGATATTTTTACTTGGGGTGGATCACCATGGGGATTCGTGTGATAGAACAATGAGAAGGATAGGTTGTGTGACAGTGATAAATGGGTTTAATTAACAAAGGCTTTCAAAAAACAATTTATATAAAAATATTAGTTTTGTGTTTTAAAATAATATATACTAATATATCATTACATGGTGATTGTAGTTAATTACCACTAGTAAAGATGGATGAACTAGTAAGATCTTTGGGTGCTTAATTAGTTGTGGTTTTATGAAACCTCTGCTAATAAACATCTATAATGGTTATTTTTTTATGTTGTGTAATCATTGAGTATTCTACTCATGAAGTTCACACTTTTTGATCTTGAGTATTAGATATCGTGAGGATTTTCCAACCAATTGGAACACCACATATTTTGGGTTTCCCTGGATATTCTTATATATGAGCATGTGTATTTATCTCTTTATGTGAGATAATTTTAAATATATATCATTGATTATAAACTATGAAACATCAGTAAAACCACAACATTTTATGACTTTGGGTAGGTATGTAGAATATAGTGTTTTATTAATATTATGAAATTGATTGAATGATCAAGATGATATTTATCACATCTATATTTAGTAATATGATATCTCCAAGACTTCGACAAGGAAGGTAGTGCCTTTAATAAATTCATGGCCATCGTAGATGAAGGAAAGTGAATCAAGTATGGTCAAATAATGATAAAAAATAAAAAATTGGATACTTAAACAAAGTATCCATCCATCTTTATGATATATTGTAAGATGAAGACATTATACTATAAAGTAAGAGTTAATATGAGGTTTTTATAGATACGAAAAAATACATATATCTTTAGGGGCCATGGTTTTATTATAAACACATCTTAGCCTATGAGAAATACTAATAATTAACTATATAAGGTACACGAGTTTCACAGACAAAGTGTCTCGATATGTGTTATCAATTTTTGTGATTTTGAGTTTAGGATGAAGTAAGTCTCACGTATATTAGTTGGTTAATAGCTGAGTTTGAATGATCATAAGTAAATGAATAAATAAATTCAATTATATGTTATTCAAGTTTATAATAATTTGAATAGAATATATTTATCAACATAGTAATAATATATTCGGTATTAAATAAGTGGATCTAGGGATATAGTTTTTTGAGTGAATATTAATTATTAATGTTTTATTATATATATTTTAGAGGAACAAGATAAGTTAGTGGAACTTATTTCGTCACTTGATATGTTAAATTATTGCATGTTACTAGTGAAATAAATATTACATTTACAATAAGTTAATAAGGTCATAAATGACATTTTGTGTCAGGCTTAAGAATTCTTCTTCTTAAAAGATCTTAAGCCACTATAAGAAAACGTAATCCCCTTTATATAAATTTATTTAAGAACCAGGAATTTTTATTTAGATAATTAATATGAATCTGAGTCCTCTCATGACTTATCTCAATATTTAGAGAGAGAAACAAGAGAGAAAAATTACATTATCTTACTTCATGCTCTTGGATAAAGATTGTATTCTTATTAGTATGGTACAGGTTTCATAAAAAGCATAATTTTTTAGGAAAAAACATATTTAAGGATAATAAAATAGTATTTTATGTTTTATGTGTGGATGATTTATAGGGTTACTAATTTGTTTCCTGCTATCTATAATAATTTGAAATCGAGTATAGTATGTTGGTATTACGTGAATGAATGTGTTATTATTTGGTTTATGCTTCTCATACTTAAATTTTTCATATGTGGTATATTTATGAATTTGAGGATTATTAGGCCTTATATTATGTACAAAATATATATAGTTCAAAAAAATTAAAACATTGATACAGAACCCTTAACTTTTCTCCAAAATGTAGTTTTATTTCTAATTTCTTACATACATGTAGAGAGATATCATTATATCATAAATATTATATAATTTTATTATTATGAATTTTTTATTATTTTAGAAATCATGCCTATATGTTATTCCAAACATCAAGGACTTCTACATGTAGTTTAGTGTTTCTATCAATGATTTTGATTCAATTAGAGTTTTATCTGCAGTTGATTTTGATATGATCAATATTTTGGGTCCATAGTTTGAGTAACCTCACTTATAAAAATTATACATGTATATTACATAATATGACATAGATATGTTGTTCTAATAAGACATAAAATTAATTTATTTTTTAGATATGTAGTTGAATTCAATTATATAATATTTAGGTGTATTATTTTCTCATAAATGCAATATTTTTTATCATAAATTCATTTTTGATGTGATTTTTCATTGGTTAAATGAGATGTGAAACTATCTAATGGAGATGTATATAGTATAATTATCATTAATATTCCAATTATAGGGATACTACATGAGTTTGGTTGCGATATTTCTTGTTTAGGAATGATGTATTTTTTGATAAGGAATTATGTTATTTTTTTAAAGGTATAGTGAATAGATGTGATATTTAAAACATTATAGAGTACATAGATAAGAAATTGAATTATTATTATCATGTTTATTTTGTATACTTTCTAAGATCTTTGTGATGTAATGATGAATATTTGGAAGTGATTGTGATATATGATATTAATGTCTCTCTTGTTTTATTAGGTTTAATTCATGGTCCTAGACTAATATGATCATGGTCAGTTACATATATTCAAGAACAACTACTTTTAATATGAAGGTATGGGTTCTTAATATACTATAAACCATTATGAATGACAGTAGTGGGTGGTAGAGATATTCCTAAAATTTAAAAACCTACTTTATTATGGCTTCTGATGTCGAGAAATAGTGTCTTTATTGATGCATTTTTTAGGTGTGATAAAATTTTGGAAAACTAGAGACAATAGTGTTTAATATCCTAGAAGTTTTAGTTGGATGAAATTTATTTGGAATCATAATTAATAAATTATTATGTGATGAATTGGATGAAATTATGTGGGTGGTAATTCAATTTTGTTAATTTTATATGATTTTGATAAGAATATCTTGATTAGTATATAAATTTGAATTATATTTTGGGAAGATTAAATCGATAATTTGATTAGAATATGCCTACAATCTAAGACTATTATCATATAATCTTGATGATAATTATGAGATAGAAAAAAACCTAGGTGATATAGAGTTATACATTTATTTTTATGATGTATTCACGTATATGAGAGGGTTAAATATATTTTAACTATAATATGGAGAGATAATGCATGAAATGTGTAGTTATTTTCAATGATCCAATGAAGCAGTGATAAAATAATTCAAATTACACCATGATTGTTTAATTAATCATCTTCATATGGAATGGAGATATTTTATAGAAAATATTTACATTAATTTTGGTAATAGGAAGTGAATTATTTATTTACATATCAATCATTTATCAGTGGTTTTGTAGTTATGGTGTATAACATCTCTTGTTCCTTCAATAAACATTCCTTTCAAATGGGAACTAAAAGTGAGATTGAGGGTTTCATGTTATTAATTAATGAAATAGATTTTTTATTGATTTATTGGGTGATATTAATAAATTTCAATTAGTGGTTAGTTTACTCTAAGATAATATTGATTTGTTATATGATTTTTTAGGTTTTTTTCTATAGATATTTTCTCATGTTCTAGATGACGAGGTTATGAAAAGTTGGATAATACTTAGTTTTTTATTGTTATATTGTTTTTTTATCTATTATAATGTCTGAAATGATTATATGTGAATTTATTAAGTATTTTTAGGTTAAATTTCATGAATTCATTATTTAATTTGGGTATCATGATTCTCTTTTATATAGATAAATACATAAAAATGTGAAGAAGGTGTCTCACATTCAGAATAGTGGAATTATAAATATTATTAAAATATAATTTGAATTTGAATTCTTATTTTGTTTGAGTATGGTATATATTGGTGTATTAATATCATGATTCCTTATCTATGAGAGAAAAATTATGCTATGAATAATTTTTGGATTGGTGATCCATCATTTTCCTTTCTATATCTCAAACGAAACTGTTGTAGTAATACATGTGTGTTATACTATATCCTCGTTTCCCCTATTATATTATTTAAATTATTTATTTTTTACTGTCTATTTTTTCTCTCTCCCTTTGGGCAAAATTCCCTTAAATTTATAAATATTTGTGTTTGTAAATCATATTGAATAGTTATACGGACAATTATTACTAATATTTCAGTAACCATGTTACATGTCTACATATTCTTGATGATCCAATTACATGGTTGTAACATAATTAGTTTGACCACAATCCACGATCAAGGTACTCCAGTGTGGCGTGCATGGTTTGGTCAATCGTGCATCCACAAAAAGTGATGTCTCCATGTTTTAATTTTTGGGAATCCTTGTTCTACCCCAACTTAAAATAAATCCTCTCCCTCACACCTCATTCACTTATTCTCATGATAAACCACCTTGGGATCCTTTTTCATTATTCTTTCCCTACATTCCTCTCTTTACAATGGAAATTTCATGGGATTTATTCATGATTTGAGTCTTTATCTTCCAATTATGAACTCATTTCCATTTAATTTCCTCCTCATTCACTATTTCTTCATGATTCATCTTCTACCCCTTGTTTTGTTCCTCTTTAGAGTAGCCTTAATCAAAAAATTTTGTTTATAATTGGATTCATTTAGTACCCAGGTTTTGTAAGTCTCTCTATGCAATATTTTCTATCAAAATTCATCAATAAATATGAGTTTAGCTTGATTAAGGTAGGTTTTCTATTTTAAATAGCTCTTTAATAATTTGGAAACATTATTTCTTGGTTTTAACCATAATTTAAAGGCCTAATCATAAGTAAAATATGTTTCAATGAAACTTTTGAAAAGTCAAACCACATTTCAGTTGGTTTCAATTGAGTGTCAAGGTCCTTTCATTTAAAATATGTAATTTAAATCTCTTTATCAACAACCACTGACACTATTTTATTAAAAAATTTCCTTATGGATTTTATTAATGGATATCATATTATAAAATTTTTTATAGTTTTTTAAACTAAGTTTTAAAATTAACACATGGTTTTTAAGGGTTTTATTGACCTTTAATGAACGTGGGTTGAGTTTTATTATGTTGATATTTCATGTTGTTTGTGTGTTCGGTTTTTAATGATTTTTTATTACCTGGTTTCCCAAATTATATTAGAAGGCCCAGTTGAAAATTTCCTAAATAATTTTAAAGGTCACCATGAATCAGGCCCCTTTTTATGTTATAAAAAGTGTTATGTCTTATATATTGATTTTCTTAAAGGGAATATTTTATTATTGATTCTTATTTTAAATGAAAGAGACGTGTAGTTTTTGTGAATGGTGTGAAGATGTTAGAGTGAGTTAATTATTATTATTTTTGTAAATTTGTAATGAATGATATTCTCACCTCTATTTTTATTTAGAATGAAAAATGGGTTGGTAGGTGACACTTCTATGAAAGAATGATACAGTATTTCAAGATCATGGTCTAACTATAAACCCTGAGATAGACGATGCTCTAGTTTTTTTTATTTTATCCCTCAATTAGGATGGGTAGGGAAATTTTGGGTTTTATCAAAGGTTGTTGTTATCTAAAATTAGTCATATTTCGTATCTTTATTTTCATTTATTTTTTTACCCCATAATATCCATGTTTCCCATGATATTTTTTATTTTTATTTTGATCTTGGTGTGTTTGTTTTTCTTATTCCCCAAATATTTCATTCTTCTAAAATTCCATTGGGAATTTTTAAACAATATTTTTACCTAATTTGATTTATTTTAATCAAGCTTCCTTAAAGTGAATTTAATATCAATTATTATATTAAAATATTCATAGTGATGGTAAAATTTTTATAAACAATTTTTTCATTTAATAAAATGGAAGTGTATTTTTTATAAAATGGAATATACTTGATATTTATTTTTCATATACTTGACTACCAAAAACTGATTTTATAAATGAATTTTCAAAATAGAATGAAATTTATTTCCTTTTAAATGGTTATTCATAGGGTGTGGGGAGGATACCTATTGGGCTTACATGCTCACACCTATTAAAATTTTAGTTCTACTTCAGCCCTTGATTTTTTGACGAGTATGCTTGGGTTGTGGTTGGATGGTTACTCATGGAGTCACTTGGAGGTGTTTTTGTAATTTTTTTATTTAGTTTCCATTGTTTCATCAATGAAATCATCCATACATATTTTCATTCCTTTCTCTTATGGGTTGTTTTTATGCATGTGGTGTTATGGTGGCTCAATAAATGGGGTTATTGCTTTCAAGGGAGTTGGAGGAAATGGTGAGTTTTTTTTGATTTTTTTTCTATTTCTTCATGTTTAATTGATTCTACATGAACATAAAATGAATATATGAATCATTCTAGAATTTTGAGTAAATTTGACGCTATTATTTTAAGTTATTTTGTAGAAGAATCCATCCCCATTGATATTTTTATATTTTCCTAGTGCTTATTTTCAAACTAAATTGATCATAAACACCACTTGGGCCATTCCATGGGATGGTTTGGGTGTATAAATTATGATAAATTTGGGTTGTTTCATAAAATATAGTATTGGAGAATAGGTTTTTATATGGGACTATGTTTTTAGAGAACCCGTTATTGGTTTGGTGTATCTATTAGATTGTAGATAAGACTATTGGAACAACATATTTAAGTAAACATTGATTCTATACATATCTTTAACATTTGATTCCTTTATTTTTCAAGTGAATTCATGTTTTAGTCTTGATTTTTATGATTCTATAATTTACTAATATATGTGATTTGTTTGGTTATCTTTTGTTTTGGTGGTTGTTAAGGGGACTAAATTGTTGGTACATGGTGAGATCCTAGGGCTTGGAAAGGTATATGGAGCCTGAGTACATGATTATTTATGAATCTTAGTACTATTTGTGTAGTTTTTCCCTGGTCCACTGATCCATATTTCCATGTATCACTTAGAAATAGTCCACCTTTCAATTATTTGTTGTAATTATTTTGTTTTTTATTTATTTATTATCATTTCATTCTCATGAGTTTTTATATAACATCAGTTTTAATTTTCATATAATGGTCCTAAATGTTCAAGTTATTATTTTTCAATGTAATAAATGAATTTACCTAAAAAAATTTAATGAAAATGTGGGTGTTTAGATTTTTTAAAAAAATGGTTTTGATAAGAATGTGGTTCCTTCATAAATAATTTTTTGTGGAGACCCCTATTTTAATAATTTCTTTCTATAAATTTGAATGTTGTTAAAGGTTTTTTATTGGAAGGGTGGTTTCAATGATGAAATTTTGGATTTGGAAAATAACATTGTGGGATCCCTTAGATGATATGAAATGATTTTAATATTTTAAATATTGTCAGACTTTATAAGTAATGGTTGATTTTTAAAGGTAGTGAAGGGTTGTTCTTCAAAAAAAAATGATATTCATTTTGATAATTATAGTTTTAAAGATTATAGGGATTTGATTTTAAGTAATGTAAGGTTATTTTAAAATTAATTACGTGAAATTTTAATATTGTTTGAATATTTTTTAGTAAATGTTTTATTTAATTTAGAATTATAAATTAATTTTAATAGAAAAATACGTAATTTTGATAATCATATCTTTTAAAATGTTATATAATAATAATTTTGATTTGAAATTCTAGTAAATGTTTCAATAAATAATTTAGGAACATAATATATTGGTTTTTAAGTGGGAAAGTGGGGGATAAATTCATAGTGGTAATATGAAATTAATATTTTGTTTTTATAATTGAAAATATTAACTTGGGGTAGGTTTTTTCATTTAAAAGGGGAGAGGTTCTTTTATGTTGTGCATGTTTTTTGGGAAAACAATTCAAACATTTGACAGGAAATTGATGGGTTTTAAAAATGGAAGAGGAAATATTTTTAAAAAGGTGTTTTGAAATTTAGTATGTCTATTTATAAGAACATCTATTAATGTAATTTGAATTTGATTAATTTTAGTTGATAAATCTAGTTTAGTTGGGCCTATTCCATATTTTAATTTTAATTTACCTCCTATAATGATTTGGATTAATAGGATTAGTGTCATACCAGTAGAATGCATTCCTTCAAATTTCTGGGTGTATTATTATTTTAGTATGGTGATGGTTATCAAATTTTTTATTTTTTGATGTCGATAGTTATATTTTATGGAGTTTCTAAAGTCGTATATGGTTCATTATGCTCCATATATTTTTACATTCATTCTATTGATGTAATTTTAATCATTTTATAGATATTTTTTCTTTAGTGATCTAAGGTTCCTTTTTCCCAAAAGGATGTTAGACTTTTTATTTTTCTCCTTTGTGAGGGTTTGTGATTTGGAAGCCTTAGGTGTGTTCTATGGCAGTAGGGATGAGTGTTAACCCTAGTATAGGTTTAATCGTAGGTGGTGCCTTGGTTATCCAGATGGATTCACTAGGTTTTGGAGTTTTGGGATAGATTTTCCATGTTACTTCAACTTCAAGGCTAAAAAAATTTCTTCTCGTATGGGAATTTATTTTTTGTGATAATTATAGTCATGTCTTGTATTCTCCCAAATAGATTGTCTTTTTTTTCATGGAAAAGGTGATATATATCTTGAGATCTTTTTTATAGTGGATTATTTGAGATCCAGTAGATATGTATTTCTATTATGGTACTTCTAAATTTTAATGGTATCCTTCGTAATTCTTTCCTCTTTTCTAGGTATATTTCATCCCTTGTACTGATTTCAATATTTCTTGTTTCAGGGAATGAAATGTTGTTTTGGAGGGTTTTTGTATTATTGGAATTCTAATATGGCAGGGAGTCTCCATTGATGATCCTTTTGTGGGATTTTAACTATATTTTACCACACATGTGCCTTTCATATTGTGATGAAGTTAGGTATTGGGTGGGGGCATGTGTTTTGATTCCTTCCTAACAACTCCCACTAAAGGAAGGGTGTTGATAATTGGTCTCTGGTTTTGTCTTGTGTTGTTTCATCTGGATTTTTTTTTATCTGTTTTAGTTGGCCCATCATGATCTTTGAGTTGGGTTGTTCCTTGGTTTTTTAGGTTGTGCTTTATGAAGTCAACATTGTTTCCACTTTGAAGTGCCTTCCATTTGTTTTGATTCTTTGCTGAATTATTTTACAGTCTTTTATGTTTAACTATGATGAGAGAATTAGACAATTTTGGTGTATCCCATTTCAACATTGATGATAGAGTCATCAATAATTGGTGCTAATTTCATGTAACATTCATGTTTCTCAAATCATGACCTTATTATGGTTTTTGACTGAATTTCTTTTTGAATCAACCATTTTATATATAAGGAAAAAATTGTTATGGTGGGAAGAATTGTCACACCTTGACCATGGTTTTCCATTATTCTTTATTTGTTTTAATTATTTTTTAAATTCTATTATTTCCCTCTCACTCTAGGATAAATTACCTTGAATTTAGATGTTTTTTGGTGTATAGTTCATGTTTCATGGTTTGGCGCATAGTTAGTATTGACAATTTAGAAAGTAGGTGACATATCTACAAATTTTAAAAGTTATAATTGCACAGTTATAAACTGTTTGGTTTAATTCTGATGCTTTCTTATAAGCTATGATCATGGTCCTCAAGTGAAAATTTCTTAATATTCACATAGTTTTTCTAATCGTGTGATATACCCAAGTTTTAATTTTTCTGAAAACTTATTTTTTCCCTATTAAATTAAATCCTCACCCCCTATTCATGTGATTCACCACATAGGGTAGCCCCAAATTCACCTCTTCTCATTCGTTCATTTCCCTCTCATAGTGATTCCATGTGATTTATTTACGATTTGATTTTGGATCATTAATGTATAACCTTATTTCTCATCTATTTCATTCCTCTTTATATTTTTTACTAGTTTCCTCCTCATACCATTATTTTGTTACAAATTATTTTGTACCTAGAACTAGGGATTCTTTCCTTGAAACTTTTTAGATGTATTTTTTAAGGGATATTATTTTACCTTGATTAACGTTGGTTTTATCCATTGTATAACTATTTAAAATTATTGAACAATGGTTTCTTCTCTTTAAACCATGTTTTAATCCCTATTGATTTATGATATATATTTATATGAATATTTTAAAAATGGAAAACAATTTTTACTGGTTTTACAAAGAATACCATGGGTCTTTCTTTAAAAACACTTGTTATAAATATATTTTTCCACTTTCAGGCATAACAAATGTTCGATAAAATTATCTAATGTATTTTATTAAGGTATTTCAATATATTAAAAAATTAGATCTATAAAATAATTTTCAATGGAAACTTTTAGTTTTTATGGGTGTTCTTAGACTATAAATAATTGTTTTTTTTTGGTTTTTGGATGTTTATATTTCATGTTGGATATGCGTACGATTTTCAAAGTGTGTACTAATAATTTGGTTTCTCATGTGATATTAGAAGTCTTGGTTGGAACGTGTTTAAATGTTTTTAATGTTCACCATTAAAGAATGCCATTTTGTTTTGGAAAATGATATAGGTTATGATTTGATTTCCCCTAATAGTGGAAGTTTATTTTTGTTTTTTATTCTCAATGAAGGAGAAGGGGTTGTTTCTTTTAAGGGTGTTCAGAGGTTCTAGTGAATTTTTTCTTTTTTATTTTATATTTTTATTATTAACATTCACACCTTTATTTTTTCATGGGAATTAATTGGTTTTTTAGAATGGGCTCTAGGTAAATAGGATGTACTAGGTCCCATTAATTCTCAGACTAGTATCCATTAGATACATTATATTCTTCTTGTGATATTTCTCCACTCCGTTAGGCCATGTAAAAAAATATCGTAGAAGTCCCTAGCCTTAAACCTTGCTTAATCTTGAGTTATTACAAGATTACACATTGAGGATCTTTTTGGGTTTAGAGTTTTAGAGAATTAGAACATAAAACATGCATTACATTCCACATACAAACAAAGTGGTTACATAAAGATAGTATTCATTTTTTCCCATCAATGGAAACATATTTAAAATAAAACATGGATTCATTCTTGACACTTCCTTGACACTATCATCATATCATGTACCTTTCCCTTGACCTGTGAAAAACATTTCAAAAAAAACTTGTGATGAGCCTAAAAAGCTCAGTATGGGTTATAAAAATATGGAAAGGAAACATAAGTTCATATATACATAAGAATGAAATCATACATTACCCATAAAACATAATCACTTTAACATACCTCATCAAATCATGAATAAATCATAGAAATCATAAGACATAAAGGTAACTTGAGGTATTCATAACATTCTTACTTAGGGAGTAACCCTCTTGGTTATGTTTGGAATACCCATCACAGTATATTCCCTAAATCTCTTCGGAAAAACCTTAACGTTTCACTCCTTCGCGTTACCCAATGCATTGGAGAGCTATATCGGGCTCACCCGCCCTTAGTCTATCACGGAACCACCCGTATTCATAATAATGCCCATGAACCTCAACATAATTGTATCACATAAAACATGCATAAAAGAAACATTACATTTCTACTTTCAATCACAAGATATCAATACCACACATTGATATAAAAATATTATGAAAACCATTTTCAATAACAAAATAAAACAAAAGTAAAACATAGTATTTATTTTTCTTTTAAAAAAGGTATGGCTTGTAAAGGAAGCCGAAATTCAAATAATGGTCATGGTGGCGGAGAAGTCATTGTCGCCGCATACGTACAACAAAAACATTCCCTTTTGTCATTTAGTAAACGCTTCATATAAAAATATTCCTTAGGAATAAATGTAAAAGTCAAAGGGTTTTATACACCGTATAAGAGAAGGTTGTGTATAAAACAAAATATGCCTCAATAAAAGGAGATTGAGACGAAGTCCAATACCTCGGGACCGACTTGACTCGGTCGTTCTTTAATCTCCTGAATAATAAACTTGAGTTAATTTCTACTTGTTTAAGAACATTCTTCATGTTCATTATTCCTTTTATATCACTTATTTCCATTTCATGAACACTATGTAATTATTTAAGTTAAAAACGGTCGTTTTAACGATCATTGGTACCTGATTCAAAAAATAAACCGTTTATAATTATAAGTTGTTCAGGTATCCATTATATCCAGAATAGTATTCATGATATAGATATCATATATTTAATATATATTCAGTACATGCATGCATTTATAATATTACATAATCATTTAGAGGTAAGAAATGAAATGCACCATTCATGGAGACGGTAAGCCGTACATACACATGAACACTACTTTATTTCTATTTCATTTTTTATAGAATGGAATCATAATGATATAAAGGTATATTTTAATTCCAGTGTAATATCATATATAATATCATAAGTCCATCATTTATACGTCCCACATATGTTATTAATGAATCAAATCACTATGAGGGGGCGGTAGTCCGCACTTCCTTAAATGAAGATATCGCGTTTACCCATAATGGAAACCATAAAGGTATGACCAAAAAGAAAAATAGAGAAGCTTAAGTAAAACATAAACATATTATATATCATATACAAATATAGTTTCATCTTAATGGCCACCTTTTAAGTTGTTAAAATAATGTTGAACAATCATCGTTTCGGGAGGTAGAAATTCGCCATCCACGGAAACAGTATGTTATTTAACCATTAAGTGTAGGTGTGTGTAAGTGTAGCTCGAATAATTCTTATAACAAAATCCTAGTATATTGAAGATACTGGAGTTGTTACAAAAAAATTATTAAAAAGTGTTTAGGGGTTGGAGAAGCAAAATAAAACAAAAGGACTCAAGTGAAGGCATTACCTTAAAATCAGGTAACTCCCTTTGGTTTGAGCTCAAAGGCTTCCATTGGAAGACTTCTGCCCAAAGTGAGGCTTCACAGAGTAAGAGAGGGAAGTGGAGAGACAAAATTAGCAGGGTTAGGCTGAGACAAAGGCTTTGGAAGTGTGGGTAAGGAGGTACAGGTGGGCGCCTTTTATAAGAGGAGAGGAGGGGCACTCTTGGAAAGTAAAGAAATGTTACTTTATTTTCAAATGGGTTTCAGATTTTAAAGATCCCACATTGATATAATTCGAGGATAACGTGATAAGGGTTTGAAATATACCCACCCAATAGGTTTTGGACATGTGTAGGTCTTAGATTTTACATTATCTTTCCATTTTATTTAAATCCATTATTAATGAGGTAATCGTTGCATCATCATGACGTCATAAATAATTTAATAAATTTAATGTCTAAAAATTATAAAACAAATATCATGATTTTGGAAATCTTTTTAGATTTCTAATGAATATTTATAGTCCATATGATCATTTATGTGGAAAAAATTAAAAATATTTTACTTAGGTGATACATTCCTTGTCACATTTAACATTCTTTAAAAATAAAACGATAAAAAGTCACTTTCTCACAAAAGTGATTCCATGGGGCCCCCATGTTTGGAACAAGGAATCCCATGGTCGGCCATGAGACAACCAGTAGCCTTAAGACACATATGGTGGTCTTTTTGTATTATTATGATATCATTTTATTATCTTTAACTACCAGATTACTCATTAATCAATATAATTAGAGATAATTACCATTGTTACTATTCATAATGTCCAAAAATAAGAGTATTAATTACATAATTTGGACCTTCTTATTCCAAATATGTAATCCATTTTAAAAAATTCCAAACACATAAATTGCAATAATTTATTTAAAAATAATTCACATTGTCAAAACAAATAGCGGGTTTTTTAAACAATATCTATGAAAAGTTTGGCATTAGTTTATGACCAATTCCAAAGTGAAATTAATCCTAATTACCACCATTGGATTAAATGGTAAAAATATATTCAGATTACACTTTAAGACCAATTAAAAAAATAATCTAACCATATAATTAAATTAAATGAAAAAGCAGTTTTGATGTAAAATGCAGTATTTTTCACTATTCATTAAGAAATGAACATTGTCAGAAAAATACCAAAAATTTATCCAATGTAAATTTCAATGTCCCAATCATAATGAATATGTTTATTTTGAAAAATATAGATTATAAAATTTTCAAAAGTTTGATTTAAAAAGGTTCTTCCATCAAAAGGTTGTAAGACAATCTTTTAAGAATACTAGTGTATTCCATGCATAAGATTGTATTTATTTTCATTTTAAGCCTCTAAAAAACTATCTTAATCATTAATAGACATAGATAAAAATATTTATTATTCATTACTTACTTGGGATGTTACATCCTTCCCCCCTTTAGAAAATTTTGTCCCCGTAATTTATTTACTTATTGAATAAATGGGGGTACTTATCCCTCATTGCATTTTCAGATTCCCATGTTGCCTCTTCAATCATGTGGTTTTTCCAAAAAACCTTTACCCGATGAATCACCTTATTCTGTAACACTTGCTCCCTGTAGTCAAGAATCTGGACCGGTTGTTCCTCATATGATAGGTTCTCTTCTAGCTAAACTACCTCTGGACTGAAAACATGAGATGGATCTGACATGTTCTTTCTCAACATCGAAACATGAAAAACATTGTGTACCTGAGATAAACTCGGAGGTAAATCCACTCGGTATGCAACTGATCCAACTCTCTCCAGAATTTAATATGGTCCAATGAACCTTGGACTCATCTTTCCTTTCTTACCAAATCACATCACACTTCTCCATGATGAGACTTTGAGAAAAACATGATCACCTACCTCCAAAGATAGATCCTTCCTCCTGTTGTCTGCATAACTCTTCTGCCTGCTCTGAGCTGTTCTCATGTGTTTCTGAATCAGCTGAACTTTTTCTGCCATCTCTTCTACCAATTCTGGTCCCATCAACTTCCTTTCACCCACTTCATCCCAGAAAGATGGATATCGACACTGCTTCCCATATAACGCCTCAAATGGTTCCATCTATATAGTGGAATGAAAACTGTTATTATATGAAAATTCAACCAAAGAAAGATTTTAGTCCCAAATTCCCTGATAATCCATAGAGAACGAACGTAGAATATCCTCCAATGTCTGAATTGTTCGTTTTGACTACCCATATGATTGAGGATGAAAACTTTTACTAAAATTTAATTCAGTACCCAACGACTTCTGAAGGCCCTTTCAAAAGTTAGAAGTGAACCTGGGATCACGGTCAGATACAATAGAGAGAGGAACTCCATGTAACCTAACTATCTATTTAAGATACAAATGGGAAATATGATCTAGGGAAAAAGTATCTCATATATCAAGGAAATGAGCAGACTTGTTCAGGAGATCAACAATAACCCAGATTGCATTATTACCTCAAGGGGTCTTCTCAATCCCACAACGAAGTCGGTGGATATATTCTCTCATTTCCAATCTGGCACTGGTAAAGTATGAAGCATCCCTTTTAGTAACTGCCGCTCTACTTTAACCTATTGAAAAGTCAAACACTTCACAGTAAAATCAGCAACATCTCATTTCATTCCATCCCACCAGTAATACTCCCGCAGATCTCTGTACATCTTAGTACTTCCAGGATGAACTGAAAACCGAGAACTATGAGCTTCACATAACAACTCTCTCTTCAACTGTGAGTCACAAGGCACACACAAACTCTTCCCAAATCTCAAAACACAATCACTATCAATGTTGAATTCATGAAACTTACCTTTCTGAACCCGCTCTACCTTTTTCTGCAACTCACTGTCTTGCTTCTGTGCTTGCTTGATTTTGTCTAATAGAGAAGATTTCACTGATACCTGAAACAAAACAGAAGAACATCCTTCACCAACAACTTCTATGCCAAATTTCATCAAATCCTTAACCAGAGGATCATGTTCCAAATGCAACATGGTTAATGAAGCATTACTTTATCGACTCAAAGCATCATCCACTTTATTTGCTTTTCCCGGATGGTAATGAATTGTAATATCATAATCCTTGATTAATTCTACTCATCTCCTTTGTCTCATGTTCAACTCTTTCTGAGTGAATATATACTTTAAACATTTGTGATCAGTATATATTTCACACTTTACTCATACAAATGATGCCTCCAAATTTTTAAAGCGAAAAAAAACAGCATCTACTTCCAAATCATGTGTAGGGTAATTTACCTCATGAGTTTTCAACTGTTGTGAAGCATAAGCAATTACCTGATCATTCTGAATTAGGACACAACCAAGTCCTTTCAATGAAGCATCACTGTAGATAACAAACTCACCATTCCTGAAAGGTAGTGCCAAAACTGGATCATTCACCAATCTTCTTTTCAATTCCTAAAAACAATCATCACATTCTTTTGTCCAGATAAACTTAATAACCTTCCGAGTTAGCTTAGTCATTGGACTAGATAACCATGAAAAATTTCTAACAATCCTTAGGTAATATCCTGCCAAACCAAGGAAACTACGAATCTCTGTTACATTTGTGGTTCTTGGCCATTCTTCAACAACCTTTGTTTTTGCAGGATCAGTGGTTATCCCATCTTTAGAAACAATGTGACCAAGGAAAGAAATTTGTTTCAACCAAAACTCACACTTTCTGAATTTCCCATACAATTTCTTTTCTTTCAAGGTTTGCAAAATTACCTTTAAATGTCTTTCATGTTCTTCTTTACTTTTAGAAAACACCAAAATATCATCAATGAAAACCACCACAAACATATCCAAGAACTCAGGGAAAATTATATTCATTAAGTCCATTAATAAAGTAGGTTCATTGGTTATCCCAAAGGGCATTACTACAAATTCATAATGGCCATATCTTGTATGAAATGAAGTCATCAGAACATCTGCTTCCTTTACCTTCACCTGATGGTACCCCGATCTGAGGTCAAACTTTGAAAAATACTGAGCTCCCTGGAGCTGTTCAACCAAATCATCGATATGAGGCAAAGGATATTTGTTCTTTACAGTGATGTTATTCAAGGCTCTATAATCAATGCAAAGTCTCATAGAACCATCTTTCTTTTTAACAAATAAAACAGGAGCACCCCAGGGTGATGTGCTAGGTCGAATGAAACCTTTCTCTAATAAATCTTGTAATTTCTCCTTAAACTCTAAAAGTTCAATTTGAGCCATTCGATAAGGGGGTTTTGAAATTGGCTTAGCACCAGGAGCTAAGTCAACAGTAAACTCAACTTCCCGATCTGGTATTATTCCAGGAAACTCATTAGGAAAAACATCAGGATACTCATTTACCACTGCAAAATCATTAATCTGAACAGTTCCTTTATTTTCAGCGATGTGTGCAAGGTAACATTCATTTCCATCTTTTACAATTTTTTCTGCCTCTTGATATGTTATCAACAGTAAGGGTTCATTCTTGTACAAAAACTAAAAGTATTTCTGAAAAGAAACTTTTTTAGCTCTACAGTTAATCTTAGCATGGTAAATAGAGAGCCAATCCATACCCAGGATAACATCAAACTTACTAGAGGTAGAACAGTAAGGTTTTCAAGTAGGTTCTTTCCACAAATAAGGATATGAAGATTCTTATAAATTCTTTTTGCCTCAACATTTCCCCCAGGTGTTTTTACCACATGTTTAGGAGTCATTTCTTGAGATGGTATTCCCATTTTACTAGAAAAGTTTTTAGAGATGAAGGAATGTGTAGACCCCGAATCAAACAACACACTGGCATAATCTGAAAAAACAAAAAAAAATTACCTGATTCAAATTCATTTGACGGCCCGACATCCACTGAAGTAATTGAAATGGATTTCACAACCCCTTTCTTCTTGTAGTCTAACTGCTTCACATCACTCGAGCTCTTTGTCGGACACTCATTTGCATAGTGACCCATCTCATTGCACTTAAAACATTTCACTAACTGTAAATCAAATTTGGACTTACAATCACCTTAATCTTTTTCAGTCCTATCACGAGCCTTATGTCCCATCTTACCACATCGGTAGCACTTTCCAGAATTTGTAAGACATTCCCCAGCATGACTTTTGCCACATTTATCACAAAATGGAAATTAGTTTTCATACCATCAGACTTTTTTGAAGAATTCTTTCCTTTCTCATGCCACCTCGGTCTCTTTTTCTGTTGGTTGTTATAGAACACTTGATCATCGGAAAACTCCATTTCCGCCTTCTCAGCACATCGAACAAGAGTTTCATAACTTTTAAACTCACGATAAGCTAATGTCCTTCGATATTTTGGCTTTAATCCTGATTAAAAATGATTGATTTTACTATCAAGGTCTCGGAAAAAATTTGGAGCATACCTTGCCAATCGAGTGAACCTCTCTTCCTAGGCGTCCACTGAGTCTTCCTCTTTCCTCAATTCTAATAATTTCTTTTCCATCCTAAGTCGAACAGCCTTAGGAAAATACATCTCAAGAACCATACCTCTGAATCCATCCTAGTCAAGAGCATCAATCTCATCAGTGTCCCTGATATTTTTAACCATCGAACACCACTGATCTGCTTCACCCTCCAAACGGTAAATAGCAAGACTAACCTTTGGATTGTCGGAACACCCCATGACATCGAAAATATTCTATAGTGATTTAATCCACCCTTCAGCTAGCACAGGGTCAGATGATCCTCTGAATGATGGGGGATGTTGCCTCATGAAATGTTCAACCACTGACATGTTCCTCTGCGGTTGATCTGGCTGGTCTCGTGCATGGATACCACCGCCATTTATCGCTTGAGTCAACTGCACCATTACTACAACAAACTGTTCAGTTCCAATTCTGACCATCTCAGGATGTTGATTCGGAAGGTTATTCCCTTCTGTATGCCTTCCTAGCACTGCTTCCCGGTTTCCTCTACGGAAAACCATTCTAAAGAAACATGTCTTAGATGAAGCAACATGGTAATATTCAAATGCTATATCATTTCAATTTGACCATAAAAAAATATTTTTGGATAATCATTTAATAGAATTCTAACTCCTAATGTTATCTAAACCGACCTCTGATACCAACTATAAGGCCCCGGCCTTAAACCTTACTTAATCTTGAGTAATTACAAGATTACACATTGAGGATCTTTTCGGCTTTAGAGTTTTAGATAATTAGAACATAAAACTTGCATTACATTCCACATAAAAACAAAGTGGTTACATAACGATAGTATTCATTTTTTTCCCATCAATGGAAACATATTTAAAATAAAACATGGATTCATTCTTGACACTTCCTTGACACTATCATCATATCATGTACCTTTCCCTTGACCTGTGAAAAACATTTCAAAAAAATATGGGATGAGCATAAAAAGCTAAGTATGGGTTATAAAAATATAGAAAGGAAACATAAGTTCATATATACAATGAAATCATACATTTCCCATAAAACATAATCACATTAACATACCTCATCAAATTATGAATAAATCATAGAAATCATAAGACATAAAGGTAACTTGAGGAATTCATAACATTCTTACGTAAGGAGTAACCCTCTTGGTTACGTTTGGAATACCCATCACAGTATATTCCCTAAATATCTTCGGAGAAACATTAACATTTCACTCCTTCGCGTTACCCAATGCATTGGAGAGCTATATCGGGCTCACCCACCCATAGTCTATCATGGAACCACCCGTCTTCATAATAATTCCCAAGAACCTCAACATAATCGTATCACATAAAACATGCATAAAGGAAACATAACATTTCCACCTTTCAATCAAAAGATATCAATACCACACATTGATATAAAAATATTATGAAAACCATTTTCAATACCAAAATAAAAGAATATTAAAACATAGTATTTATTTTTCTTTTTAAAAAAACGTATGGCTTGTAGAGGAAGCCGACATTCAAATAATGGTCACAGCGGCGGAGAAGTCGTTGTCGCCGCATACGTACGACAAAAACATTCCATTTTGTCGTTTAGTAAATGCTTCGTATAAAAATATTCCTTTTGAATAAACGTAAAATTCAAAGGGGTTTATACATTGTATAAGAGAATGTTGTGTATAAAACAAAATATGCCTCAATGAAAGGAGATTGAGACGAAGTCCCATACCTCGGGTCCGACATGACTCAATCGTTCTTTAATCTCCTGAATAATAAACATGAGTTAATTTCTACTTTTTTAAGAAACTTTTTAAAGTTCATTATTCTTTTTATATCACTTATTTCCATTTCAAGGACACTATGTAATTATTTAAGTTAATAACGGACGTTTTAACGATCATTGGTACTTGAGTCAAAAATAAACCCTTTATAATTACAAGTTGTTCATGTATCCATTATATCCAGAATATTATTAATGATTTAGATATCATATATATCATATATATCCAGTAAATGCATGCATTTATAATATTACATAATCATTTAGAGGTAAGAAATGAAATGCACCGTTCATGGAGACGGTAAGCCGTACGTACGCATGAACGCTACTTTCATTTCTATTTCATATTTTATAGAATGGAATCATAATGATATAAAGGTATATTATAGTTCCAGTGTAATATCATATATAATATCATAACTCCATCCTTTATACATCCCACATATGGTATTAACGAATCAAATCACTATGAGGGGGCGGTTGTCCGCACTTCCTTAAATGAAGATATCGCTTTTACCCATAATGGAAACCATAAAAGTATGACCAAAAATAAAAATACATAATCTTAAGGAAAACATAAACACATTATATATCATATATAAATATAGTGTCATCTTAATGGCCACCTTTGAAAGTGTTAAAAGAATGTTGAACAATCATCGTTTCGGGAGGCAGAAATTCGCCATCCACGGAAACAGTATGTTCTTTAACCATTAGATGTAGGTGTGTGTAGCTCGAATTATTCTTATAAAAACATCCTAGTATATTAAAGACTCTGGAGTTGTTACAAAAGAAATGAATAAAAAGTTTTTAGGGGGTTGGAGAAGCAAAATAAAACAAAAGGTCTCAAGTGAAGACATTACCTTAAAATCGGGTAACTCCCTTTGGTTTGAGCTCAAAGGCTTCCTTGGGAAGTCTTCCGACCAAAGTGAGGCTTCAAGGAGTAATAGAGGGAATTGGAGAGGCAAAATAATCAGGGGTTGGCCGAGCCAAAGGTTTTGGAAGTGTGGGTAAGGAGGTAGAGTTGGGGGCCTTTTATAAGAGGAGAGGAGGGGCAATCTTGGAAAGTAAAGAAATGTTACTTTATTTTCAAATGGGTTTCGGATTTTAAAGGTACCAAATTGATATAATTAAAGGATAAGGTGATACGGGTTCGAAATATACCCATCCAATATGTTTTGGACATGTGTAGGTCTTATATGTCACATTATCTTTCCATTTTATTTAAATCCTTTATTAATGAGGTAATCGCTGCATCATCATGATGTCATAAATAATTTAATAAATTTAATGTCTAAAAATTATAAAACAAATATCATGATGTAGGAAAGATTTTTATCTTTCTAATTAATATTTATTGTCCAAATGATCCTTTATGTGGACAAAATTAAAAATATTTTACTTAGGAGATACATTCTTTGTCACATTTAACATTCTTTAAAAATAAAAAGATAAAAAGTCACTTTCTCACAAAAGTGATCCCATGGGGCCCCCAAGTTTGGCACAATGCATCCCATGGTTGTCCGTGAGACAACTAGTAGCTTTAGGAAATATGTTGTAGTCTTTTTGTATTATTATGATATCATTTTATTATCTTTAACTACATGATTACTCATTAATCAAGATAATTAGAGATAATTACCATCGTTGCTATTCATAATGTCCAAAAATAAAAGAGTCTTAATTACATAATTTGTACCTTCTGATTAAAAATTTGTTATCCATTTTACCAAATCCCAAACACATAAATTGCAATAATTTATTTAAAAATAATTCTCGTTGTCAAAACAAATAACGGGTTTTTTTGAAACAATATCTATGAAAAATTTGGCATTAGTTTATGACCAATTCCAAAGTGAATTTAATCCTAATGACCACCATTGGATTAAATGGTAAAAATATATTCAGATTACACTTTAAGACCAATTAAAAATATAATCTAACCATATAATTAAATTAAATGAAAATTCAATTTTGATGTAAAATGCAGTATTTTTCACTAGTCATTAAGAAATGAACATTGTCAGAAAAATACCAAAAATTTATCCAATGTAAAATTCAATGTCCCAATCATAATGAATATGTTTATTTTGACAAATATAGATTATAAAATTGTCAAAAAAATTATTTAAAAAGGGTTTTCCATCAAAAGCCAGTAAGACAATCTTATAAGAATACTAGTGTATTCCATGCATAAGATTGTATTTATTTTCATTTTAAGCCTCTAAAACACTATCTTAATCATTAATAGAGATAGTTAAAAATAATTATTATTCATTACTTACTTGGGATGTTACATATCAGGTGTTAGGATTGTTGGTAGTTATTCAAATTCGGTCATATTTTTTGGGTTTATTAGCATGCCCTAGTTTTTCCCCAAAGACCATAAGTTCCAATGATAATTGTGTAACACCCCTTTTTCATGAAAATAAATTTAATATTGAAAACATGAAACACTAAGTCTCTAAAAAACACGACATTGTTATAACCCAGATAGTAAACATAATTTTTCTACATCTATGATTTGTATTTTGAAAAACTAACATACACGGTTGCGTTCATTAAGATATTTAAAGTCGGATAAGACAAACTTAATTTTTAGTGAATTGTATAATACCCTTATGAATAGTAATACTGTAACACCACAAGATTTTATGAAAAATATTCCTTTTAATATTATTGATGTCTTGCCTTGTACGATACACCAAAAGGAGCTTGCACTACACAGATCCCTGGCTTGGCCTACATTACACGCAATCGCGACCTTCCATGATAGCGTGTGTTGTACGCAATACCGAGTTTCACTAAACAACGATATGTTATATAAACTAGTCGTTATGAATAGTAATACCAAAATTTTAAACTTTTATAAATTTTATCTTTCGAAATGGACTTCATTTTTGCATTTTTAATATTGAAATTAGCCTAGGGTGAATTTTTTGTATTTTTCTGAAAACATTAAATTTTTTATGAATAGTGACAACACTAGGTTACTATTTAGAAACTGAATTTTTATTTAAATAATTATTTATTTTATTTAAATTTATTTTTTGTAAAAATTGATACATAATACCTATATAAGTTCAATGTAATTCATTGGAGTCATTTTATATTAATTTTAGATATATAAAACTTTTATTGAACTTTTTACCGTCTTTTTCCCACCTCCTATGAGAATTTGGAAATTCGCATAAAATTTAATTTTACCGCTTTTTTAGGAGAATTTCAAAAATCCTAGAAACACGGTTTTTATCAAGGACTAAAATTTGGTTCAATGAGATGAAAATAATTTTTGGTGAATAGTAACTTTTTACTTTTTTTACCACGGTTAAAAGTAAATAGGGTAATTAATGGTAAAAATGATATTATTATTACCCTAACACAAGTCCTAATTCTATTAGATAAGTTTAATTCTACCAAAAACAACCTTAGGAATAAAATATGACCATTTAGTCCCACTTGGATTTGATTAGGACATTTAATATTGTTTTATTTAAAGAATAGTTAAAATAGTTAAAATAGTTAAAATCAAAGTTTAATAACTAAAACATTTTTAATATAGAGTTATAAATAAGTTAAATTCGACTATAAATATTAGTTATAAATATTAAATTATTTTCTACATAATGGTATTAATTTTATAATTTTTGGACATTAAATAATTTAATTTATTTATGACACAATGATGATGCAGTAATTATCTTATTAATGAATTATTGACATAATTGATGTTATAAATACCCAAATAAATGTAATTTTAGACTTTTTAAGAATTATAATAATTTTCTAGGTAAATATGACATGTTTTAATACATTTAAATAATTTTTTTAGAACTAATCATTCTGTTATTATTTTCACAAAAATCAAGTACCAAACAGTGCCAAAATTGACATAAAATAGTTTTTAAAACAAATATTATATTATTAATTGTTATTTTCTTCCTAAAAGTCTAACGTTTGGACAAATTACATAGATAAGGTTATATATATTAATAATAAACATCTTGGGGTTCGTTTGGCTTGTTATAGTAAGTTTATTAACCTTATAGTGTAAGAAAACAAGAAGACCCGGTAAAAGTAAAATTATTTAACTTAAAGTTAAATCTAAATGATAAGGTTAAAATTGAAACCTGAACTTGTCTAAATTATAGTGTATGAGATTATTTAGACCCATACCCACTTTAGTTTATAAATAAATCAATTTTGTTCTATTAAAAACCGAATATGACTTTATAATAAAATAAAAGTTTTTGTTTTTCCAAAGGTGCCCCTCTCCTCCCATATAAAAGGGCACCTCCTCCCTCTCCTCCTCACACCACATTGATCCTTAAATATCGTCCAAAACCTACGAAAATCACATATCCACTTACCTAGAAACATCCTATAAGTCCTGGTCTTCTTCAAAAACCATTTTTAGTGCCCTAAGAGGAGGTTAAGAAAAGGCGCTTCAAAGAAGAGGTAACGTCTGTTACTGATTCTTTCAACTTTATTTCTTCTTCTACATATTCTTCTTTAGTTTTTCTATTATTAAGTAATAACATAAGTGTCCCTAATATACTGATATGTTATTATAATCATGAAAAAACAATATTTCCCCATCTATCCATCCTGCGGAAAATAAAATCACCATGTGTGCGTACGTACGGAATACCGTCTCCACGCCGTGGTGTAATCTATTTTCCACCACCACCATACATGGATGGGTATAATGGTGTAAATAAATTACTATATATGGTTATTGTAAAATGATATTGATTCTGTAATATTAGACATACACTTCAACACAATTCCACTATCATGGGAATGATATCATCGCTTGTGCGTACGTACGGACTACCGTCTCCACGAACACGATGAGATTCATTTTCCTTGATTAACCATTCAAGAATGATTATAAAGTATATATAATAAATAATAATTAAATATATGAAATTATTAAGCTACTTGTTTATTTATACATATATATATATATATATTTCATCTACTTACTTCCATTCAAGTCAATACGGAAATGAAAACAGCGTTCATGCATACGTACGGCCTATCGTCGCCATGAACAATGTATTTCATTTAATTTATCTATATATTATATATATACTGAATATATATGATATATATATCATGATTTACATTATTTGAGTAATTAAATCATGATATAAGTAGTAATAATATCAATAACAACAACTCCAAACACGTACGATAAATAAAACGTTTTACCCAAAATGCTACTTTAACATGAAATTTACAAAAGAACGGGTAATATAAAGTAATATGTGAACCATATATGATATCATAATAATGAATATGATTCTTTAATAATTCAATGACATTATTTAAATAATTATACATGCGGTTTGGATACGTACGAAGCATATTGGACCTAAGGTAAGGGATAACTTTTCCAATGTCGTTTTTATCCTACATTATTTATTCATAAGTATTCACTGGGGTTATATTTATCATCCAAGTTCATGTTTTCTAAAAATGGTTTCGTGTATGTTTAAAGTCTTTTTAACCCATTTTGACTTTTACTACATGGTATGTAAGGATTCTTTCTTTTGTCTACGTTACGAGGTACTTTTTTGACTTTTCCAGCAAAAGTACGAGACGAATGTTTTTTTTAACTTATATAGTATGAATGGATTTTTACAGTTTTATAAAGCCTTATTTTCATGAAGCTTCCTCCAAAATATATCATGACTATTTTCAACAAAATATCTTCCTTTTAAAATTTAATTACATTTTGTGAAATGAAATTTATTTTGAAGAAGAAATGATATTTTCCTCAAAACTTCATTTCAAGTGTTTTATCATAACCATTTTTTCATCTATGATGACATTATTTTATATGTGTATGTTTCAAGTATAATTTCTCTATGATTTACATGGTTTCACTTTTCTTGTTTTGAAATGATATCCATTTCTTTTATATGGATTATGTGATGATGTGATGATATTTATGAAACCCATTTTATTCTTTGGGTTATGATGATTATTTTAAGTTTATTTTTTGGCAAAGGTAAGAATGATTTCATTATGATATGGGAGGGACCTATATCTCCCACCAATGAATTGGGAAAAGATTTATATCTCAGGATATCGACATGGCTGGAATGGTATGCTAATTCGGTTCAGTAATACAGGATTGGAACGAGGAGTGAACTCAATTCAGAAAGGGACTTTGTCCACTAAGATGGTCATGGAAGTAATTCCTTGCCTACTATGGAAATCATAACATGTGATGAATGGTTTCCACAATTTCATGTTTTATTCCCATTATATTTTATCATGGTTGATTTTCCATTATGATATATGCCTTAATTACTTCCACGATTTTATGTCTTTGCTCACGATGTTGATGTTTAAATTTCATGTTCAAGTTTTTGTTTTCAAATGTTTATGGACTGTTTTATTTTCTCTATGTTTACCATTACTGGGCATTTGAGCTCACCCTTTTTATGTTTTATTTTCCCCAGGATTTAATGAAAGGTTTTCGGTAAGAAAATTAAAGGGGAATATCATTATGGGAGATGTTGAAGATCTTCCCCCAAGATTAGAAGATTATATTCGGAGTTTCCAAAGACACTAAACTATTGCGGTCCATTAGTGTCTATTTTTTTATGTATTAAGTATTCCGAAAAATTAATGTAATGTCCATGTACATCAATCTTTGGTTCTCTACAGTTGGTATCAGAGGAATGGTTTAGTTAACCTTTGGAAACTTGGATTTGAAAACGTTAGTGAGATCCCTAGATATATTTCTAAGGTATGTCTAGGGATGTCCCTAAGGTTAAGTATACGTATAGGTTATAGTACTAGAATTATAGTAATGATCATAGAATTTAACCTAAGATGTTAGATATTGACGGTACTCCCCCTTTTAATATGTAGTTTTCCCAAGTACGATTTTTCCACTCACAGTATTCTTTTTGGGGTTTTAGACAATGGTTGGAACCCTAAGGAACCATGTTGATCAATGTAATGGAAAATGCCAGGATTGTCCTCCTGATCAAACCAATGTTTTGGGAGATGAAGTGAAAATTATTATTTCTATACTTACACAAGCTATGAATCATTCTCAACATCCAAATGAGAAGGGAAAGGAACAATATTCTATTGAGTCCTTCATGAGGCAACGTCCACCTTCTTTCAGTGGGTCTTCTGATCCACTTGTTACTGAACAATGGATTAGTATCATTGAAAACATATTTTCCATACTTCACTGTTCAGAACATGAAATAGTTATTCTAGTTTTTTCCATTTCGAAGGTGAAGCAGACCAGTGGTGGACTCTAATTAAGAATACAAG
Organism: Viscum album; assembly: GCA_963277665.1. NCBI lineage: Eukaryota > Viridiplantae > Streptophyta > Magnoliopsida > Santalales > Viscaceae > Viscum > Viscum album. Next base: position 825,597,209 of record OY728162.1, read on the forward strand.
GCCAAAAGGTGAAATTTAATCCATGGAATGGGATGAGTTCAAGAACTTATTTTTAAATAAGTACTTCCTTTTTATTCTTCAAACAAATATGGAAATGGATTTCAATGAGCTTATGCAAAAGGATGATGAATCCATTGGTATATATGAGGCGAATTTTACAAGGCTTGCAAGGTATGCATCTGGCTTTATCATACAACCTAAAAGTAGAGTTCATCGATTCTTTAGTGGCTTAAAACCAAGTCTTTGATGAGAATTAGCTATAAGAGACTTCAGTAGCTATTAATAAATTGTGTGTTGTGCTATCAAGGGAGAACTGGAAGTTGGCGTTACATATCCATCTCATGGTTTTGACAAGAAACGAAAGATGGAGTTTAAGAAGAAATCTCAGAACAATGGTGAAAATAAGATGAATGTTTCATTATGCTCAAAGTGTGGAAAGAAGCATGGTGAAGATTTCCTAAAAGGTACTAGAAAATTTTTTAAGTGTAGAAAAGAAGGTCATCGAGCAGTTTATTGTCGAAGTAATGGGAAAATGGTTTCTAATGATGTGAATAGAGAAAATAATACGGAGGAATTCCACCAATACATCAATGCTTAAAGTGTAAGTAAATGGGGGCATTATATGAATAAATGCCCTAATCCACGGGTTAATGATGATCAACGTGAGCAACCTCTTAATGAAAAGGATAAAAGGAAGTCTCATGCAACCACTATTTTTGATGTTTAGTATGACAATAATGTTGTGTAATGATTAAGTGTTTATGTAATGGGATTTCAAAATTGTATCATGGAATCTCATTTCTGGTATTGTGGAATTTTGGAATATCTATGTATTGGTTTTCAATAATTATATGTTACTAGTAACCATGAAAAAGTTATTGAAATATTTTTGGAAAGAATATGATATTCCCATAATGAATGGATAATGAAAAAATTGAAATGACCTCATGATTGATATAAGGACTAACTGATATCATGGTTTGAGTATATAGAATTTTCGGGATTTTGGTATGTGGAATGAATTAACTTTTAACATCATTAATGTTTTCACTAAGGTTCAATGGGTATTCATTTTTCAAGAGAATACATGATTAAGGACTTCGAATGTTTGTAATGTCACCAACAAGAAATATCTTATGATATATGGGGATCAATGATTGTATTAACATGCTTGTTATATGAACTCTCAGGTAATCATTTTCACTATAATATGAAATTGGACAGAAGTATTTTGGAAAAGCTTAAATATTGGAATGGATTATGTTAAAACATAAGTTAGTAATGCTTAAGGATATAAATTTTTTTATATTATGGATGGAAAGTTATAATAATGTAGTTTTAGAAAATGGAAAACCTGCAGGATGGGCGATAACTCGTCGCATCGAACAAGGCTGTCGGATTCGAACCCACAACTGAAGTTCGACAGGACTTTATCGCCTACCACTAGCCTACAGGATGTACCTGTTTAGTAGAAACTAGTTTTATTATATTAACCAGTATGATATATGAAGTATAAGTCCATTTTAGGAACCATATATGATTAATCTCACTATAGATGGACTTATGTATTTTTGATATCTTTTTCTACCCTTTTGTTTAAGACAGATGGAATGACCCATAATTCTATCACATGATATTCTAACACATCATGAATGACAAATTAAACTTCATTTCTTTAAGATATGAAGCAGAAATTGTCCACGGAACAACCAACGACGAGACTGTACCAAAATCAAGAATGTATTTCTTCTAATTCCAATTTCTTCAACATTAGGGAAATGATCTTGAAAACTAAAAATTTTTTCCTAGTGCCCTTATATCCGATGAATCAGATGGTACCATAGATCATCACAAATATATGGCTTTGTGATTGTTGGATTTTTCATAGCCATGATCTCTACCACTCTCCATCAGAACATGATGGTAATATTTCTCTTCCATATCCATATTTTCACTTATGTTCTTATATGTGGAAACCCAGTGATTAGTTAATTTGGGAAACCGTTACGTTTCATACTTTAGTTTTTAAAGATTGGTTTTGGTATTCCTTTTTACGTTGTGGGTTTCAATTAAATAAACTTTCTAGTAGTAAACTATTTATAACCCCAACGAATTTTGAGGGTGAAATTCCTTTTAAGGGGGGTAGAATATAACACCCTAAGATTTTATGAAAAATATTCTTTATAATTTTATTGATGTCTTCTGTTGTACGCTACACCAAAAGGATCTTTCACTAAACGCATCCCTGACTTGGCATGCATGACACGCAATCACGACCTTCCACGATAGCGTGTGTTTTACGCAATACCGAGTTTCACTAAACAACGATATGTTATATAAACTAGCCGTTATGAATAGTAATACCAACTTTCTAAAATTCTATAAATTTTTTCATTCAAAATGGACTTCATTTTTGAATTCGTAATATCAAAATTAGCCTGGGGTGAATTTTTGGTATTTTTCTGATAACTTTCAATTTTTGATGAATAGTGAAAACATTGGGTTAATATTTAAAAACTGTCTTTTTATTTAAATAATTATTTATTTTATTTAAATTTATTTTAGGTCAAAATTGATATATAATACCTCTATAAGTTCAATGAAATTCATTGGAGTCATTTTATAATAATTTTAGATTTATAGAAAGTTTATTGAACTTTTCACTGTCTTTTACCCACCTCCTAGGAGAACTTGGAAATTCCAATAAAACTTACTTTTACCGCTTCTGTCAGTAGAATTTCAAAAATCCGAGAAACACGGTTAATATCAAGGACTAAAATGTGGTTCAATGAGATGAAAATAATTTTTGGTGAATAGTAACGTTTTACTTTTTTACCATGGTTAAAAGTAAATAGGGTAATTAAGGGTAAAAATGATATTATCATTACCCTAACACATGTCCTAATTCTATTGTGTAAGTTTAATTCAACCAAAAACAACCTTAGGAATAAAATATGACCATTTAGGCCCACTTGGATTAGATTAGGACATTTAATATTATTTTATTTAAAGATTAGTTAAAATAGTTAAAATCAAAGTTTAATAACTAAGAAAATTTTAATATATGGTTATTAATAAGATAAGTCCTACTATAAATATTATTTAGAAAGATAAAAATATTTCCTACATAATGGTATTTTATTTATAGTTTTTTGACATTAAATAATTTAATTTTTTTATGACACAATGATGATGTAGTAATTATCTTATTAATAAAATATTGACATAATTGATGTTATAAATACCCAAATAAATGTAATTTGAGACTTTTTATGAATTCCACTACTTTTATAGGTTAATAAAACATGTCAGTATTGATTTAATTAACATTTTTCGAACTAATCATTCTTTTATAATTTTCACAAAAATCAAGAACCAAATAGTGTCAAAATTGACATAAAATAGTTTTTAAAACAAATATTATATTATTAATTGTTATTTTATTTCTAAAAATATATTTTCCGGCCAAATTATATAGATAAGGTTATATATATTAATAATAAACAACTTGGGGTTCTTTTTTCATGTTATAGTAAGTTTGTTAACCTTATATTTTAAGAAAACAAGAAGACCCAGTAAAAGTAAAATTATTTATCTTAATGTTAAATCTAAATGATAAGGTTAAAATAGAGACCTAAACTTGTATAAATTCTATTTGATGAGATTATTTCGACCCATCCCCACTATATCTTAGAAATAAATCAATTTGGATCTATTAAAAACCAAATATGAATTTATAACAAAATAATATTTTTAGTTTTTCCAAAGATGCCCCTCTCCTCCCTTATAAAAGGGCACCTCCTCCCTCTCCTCCTCACACCACTTTGACCATTCAAGCTTGGCCAACCCCTTCCAACTTCTCATCTCCACTTCCCTAGAAACAACCTAGAAGTCATGGTATTTTTCAAAGACCATTTTTAGTGCCCTAAGAGGAGGTTAAGAAGAGGCGCTTCAAAGAAGAGGTAATGTCCGTTATCAATTCTCTCAACTTTATTTCTTCTTCTACTTATTCTTCTTTATTTGTTTCATTATGAAGTAATAACATCAGTATCACTCATATACTGATATTTAATTATAGGTATGAAACAACCCTATTTCACCAGCTATCCATCCTACGAAAAATGATATCACGGCCCATGCGTACGTATGGAATACCGACTCCATGACGTGGTGTATTCTATTTTCCACCACCACCTTACATGGATGGGTATAATGGTTTAAATAAATAACTATAAATGGTTATTGTAAAATTATATATATTCTGTAATATTATAGATACACTTCAAAAAAAATCTATGATCATGGGAATGATATCATCATTCGTGCGTACGTACAGACTACCGTCTCAACGAACGCGATGAGATTCATTTTCCATGATTAACCATTCAAGAATGATTATAAAGTATATATAATGAATAATAATGAAATATATGTCATGATGAAGCTAATGGAAATATGTATACATATATATATATGTATACATATATATATATATCATCTACATACTTCCATTCAAGTCAATAAGAAAAAAAGAAAGCAGCGTTCATGCATACATACGGCCTACCGTCTCAATGAACAGTGTATTTCATTCCATTTATCTATATATTATAAATAAACTGAATATATAGGATATATATATCATAATTTAAATTTTTTAATTAATTAAATCATGATATATGTAGTAATAATATCAATAACCACATGTCCAAACACATACCATAAATAAAACGTTTTACACAAAACGCTGCATTAACATGAAATTTACAAAAGAACGTTTAATATAAAGTCATAAGTGAACCATATATGATATCATAACAATGGATATGATTCTGTAATAAGTAAATGACATTATTTTAATCATCATATAGGAGGTTTGGATACGTACGAAGCATATCAGACCTAAGGTAATGGATAACTTTTCCAATCTCGTTTTTATCCGAGATTGTTTATTCGTAAGTATTCACTGGGGTTATATTTATCATCCATGTTCCTATTTTCTAAAAATGGTTTCATGTATGTTTAAAGTAATTTTCAGCCATTTTTTACTTTTACTACATGTTATGTAAGGAATCTTTCTTTTTTCTACGTTACGAGGTACTTTTTTGACTTTCCAGCAAAAGTACGAGAAAAATGTTTTTTTAACACATACAGTATGAACAGATTTTTATGGTTTTATAAAGCCTTATATTCATGAAGCATCCTACAAAATATTTCATTACTATTTTCAACAAAATATCTTTCTTTTAAAATTGCATGATGTTTTGTGAAAAAAATTGATTTTGAAGAAAAAAGGGTATTTTCCTCAAGAATTCATTTCAAATGTTTTTTCAAAACCATTTTTCCATCTATGATGACATTATTTAATATGTGTATGTTTCAAGTATAATATCTCTATTATTTAAATGGTTTCACTTTTCTTATTATGAAATTATATCCTTTTCTTTTGTAAGGATTATGTGATGATGGGATGATGTTTATGAAACACATTTTATTCTTTGGGTTATGATGAATGTTTTATGATTATTTTCTGGAACAAGTAAGAATGATTTCATTATGAGATGGGTGGGACCTATATCTCCCTCCAATGCATTGGGTAATGATTTATATATCATGAGATAGACATGGATGGAATGGTAAGTTATTCTGGTTCAGTAATACAGGACTAGAACGAGGAGTGAACTCGATTCAGAAAGGGACTTTGTCCACTAAGATAGTCTTGGCAGTAATGCCTTGGCTACTATAGAAATCATAACATCTGCTGAATGGTTTCCACAATTACATGTTTTATTCCCATTATATATTATCATTTTTTATGTTCCATTATGATATATACCTTACGTACTTCCATGATTTTATGTCTTTTCACAAGATTTTGATGTTTAAATTTCATGGTCATGTTTTTGCTTTCAAATGTTTATGGATTGTTTTATGTTCTCTATGTATACCCTTACTGGGTATTTGAGCACACCCTTTTTATTTTTTCATTTCCACAATATTTAAATAAATGTTTTAGTTATGAAAACAAAAGGGGAATATCTTTATGGGAGATGTTGATGATCTTTCACCAAGATTAGAATATTATATTCTGAGTTTCCAAAGACACTAAACTATTACGGTACTTTGGTGTCTGTTTTTGTTATGTATTAAGTATTCCCCAAAAGTAATGTAATGTCCATGTACATCATGATTTGGGTCTATAAAAATATGACCCTTATGTATATTAAATCATATTATTATTTAATTGTCTTAAGGATATAAGATAATTAGATCTTGATTAATTTTTCATGGTGATATAAAACAAAATAAAAATTTGAAATTTTTATTTTTCGAATAAATTATAATTTTATTTAACAATTAAATTAATCATATATAGAAAATTATTTTCAAAAAATGGAGTTCTTTTTTGAATTCTAAACATAAACAAATGTATAGGGTCAATTTTGGGGAATTTTTTGAATACTCTAATTTTTTATGAAAAATAAAATATAGTAATTAACCATATATACACATTATCAGTTAAATTAACTATTCCTAGCATTATGGATGATGTAATAACACTGGGTTATAGATCACATTAACATATTACTATTATTTTTCACAGGAATCAATACTATCGGTTGCCTTTGGCAAAATAATAAAATAATGAGTAAAATAATGGGAAACACTCATCTCCTCCACTATAACCCCCCCCCCCCACTACCTCTTCTCTTCACTCCTATAAAACATGAATCTCTGGAAATTTCTTCCCAAATACCCTCCCGTAGTCCCTACCCATGTCAAAGAGCTCTTGGAATTTCCAAAACTCTAAAACCCCATCCCTTAAATAGATTCTCAAGGAGGTGGATTAAAGAGGTAAATTATCATTTTATTTCTATCAATTTCATTTCATGTTCCTTTGTATTGTTATCCTATCCTCACCTACACTATAAAAATTACCATGATAACTCCATAATTATCTATATATTTTAATTATATCATTTGAATTTAGGAACCATCATCAATATCCTTACTCTCTCTCTCTTTTATTTTTTAAACGATATCATCATCCGTGAGCTGCCAATTTACAACCTTCATTGACGACGAAGTTTAGTTCTTCAATTTCCCCTTATATACTAGTCATGAACCATTTTTATGGTTTAAAAATGCTATAATATATGTATTATAACCTATTTAATATTAATTAACCAGTATATGTACATAATATTAAATCATATGACCAAACTAGTTCCAAATATTCATATTTCTGCTAAAATAATCTTTGTGATTGTCATTAATATTTCATATAATGATCCATCCTCATTATATGTAACCAAATAATATAAATGACCATTAAAACATATTTATGTTCATATATAATATTTAAATTCATTTTTGGAGATTTACATCCATTCCACATGAACTCCATTACTTTCAAGAACAAGTTAACCAATTATGAAAATCAAGAAAATAAATACTCTAGAACGATGGAATTCAATATTATAAATTATCAGTAACGATAAAAATGAAATCAAAAAAATAATGATGAAATAAATAAATGTGTAAGAGGTTCTAATTTAATTTATTAATGTGTCTAATTTCATATTCTAGTACTATAAGGTCAAGAGAGTAACATTCAGAATGAAGGTAATGATTTTCTACCTGAACCTCCATTTTCATTCGGGTTATTTTTATTGCTAAAATTTCTCAATGAAATTATAATATAATATTATTAAAACATCATAAATTATGTTTTACTGTTATATATATTTTTACTATGCATAATCCTTCTTTATTTTATGGGGAGATACACATCTTTAAAGGAATTTTTAAAATTCTTTCAAAAATACACGCCTGATTCAAGGGAGTTTCTCAAATTAAAACCTATTTTTCAACGACACTATATAATAAATTTTTTAAAATTTTTTCTTTATAAAATATTTCATTTTATTATGAAAATACTATCTAACCCCATTTTTTATTTTATACACTTATTATTCCAAAAGAACTCTTCTTTTCAAAGTAAAAGAGTATTTATGTCAAGAACTACTTGATGGTTTTATAAGAGTATCTTTATATATTTCAACACTCATGTTGATTTTTAAGTATTACTATGATTAATATATTATGATATCATCTACCATATTTAATTTAATGGTTCATTATTTTTTAGATTTTGGATATTCTATCTTAAAACCATTCACAAATTTACTCTGAATGGTTAGTGCTTCTGATTAATATTTGGGGAAAGGTATTTAAGTTTCATATGATAGTTCCAATATGAATGTACATGTCTTTTATGTTTATCCTCATTAATATTATGAATTAATTTTACTTAGTAACTATCGGTTGTGGCCCGATATATACCATCGGTGCATCGGTAGGTCCAATGAGACAAACTACTGTCTTGGCACAAGGCCTTGGCAAAATGGTTATTCATGGTCTTGGAACAATGCCTTTAAAGTATGGTTATTTTTTCCCACATTATGAATTACGTCATTATGAAAATTTTATTGATGGTTCATGTGGTTATTCAATGAGTAGAATACCCATGATTATGTTTAATTATGGAATTATTTATTCATCTCTTATTCTTGCAATAATGTGTTCAACTTTATTGTTAAAGTCATGTGTTTTTCATTAGTCACCATGCCTAATGTTTATGTTTTGGATATCATATATTTTATTAGTTACCCTTACTGAGTGTTTGAGCTCACCCCTTTATTATGTTTCATTTTATCAAGACATGAATAAGTTTATTATGGATGACCTGGAGGGAAAACATAGAGTTGTGGATTTTCCCAATAAAACATATATGTTCTTTTTCATTTCATGTTGTAAATATGAACTTATTTAAGTATATTATTTACAAAGATACTAAAATACTCAGTTCTTCAGGATGTATATTCCTTTTTTATATTCCAATGACATAAAATAAGGAACCAGCATTAGGCAACTAAGGTCGGGTCCTTATAGTAGGTATCAGAGGAAGTTTAGTTGAAAAATTAGAAACTAGATTTAGAAAATGTAGATTATGGAACAAATCCGTAAGATAGTCTTTGAGGATAAAAATACAAAAAACATATTGATATTTTGGTAAGGAATAGATTATGTGAATATTTCTCTCAAATACATCCTTGTTTCGATACTATAAGTGGATGTTCGTTCGGAACATATGTACCTAGGAGTGAAAAATCCAGCATGGAGTTTTGGGCTTAACCTGGGGTATCATGGTACATGAAAATGGGCCTTATAGCACACTCGGTTTGACACTCCTAGGGGGTGTTCTTAGGATAATTCAAATTTTCTTTACAATACCTTAAGAAGGATTTAAACGTAAATTTTTTCTCAAGGAAATCATGATTATGATTACGAGATTAGTTATGTATAGAATTTCAATTTATGATTTTTATTTTTATACATTGAGATTATACATTAGGATTCATAATCCAATCTAATGTATTCCACTATTTAGAAATGGAACCTAGTGGAAGGAATGAAAACCGCATGAACATGCGTATCCCATGAAGGGATTTCCCTAGTTTGAAAGATAATGATGTTAGCTCTAGAGCTATGACTAGTGTTGAACAACATATAACTATAATGATACAAATGAATCAGGTTATGAACAATGACCTTACTCGTATGGTGTATCATGATCCATAACGTGGAGGATCTATGTTGGGTCTCTTTATGTGACAACAATCTCCATCATTATATGGGACTAAAAACCAATTTGTATCTGAGCAATGGATAAGTTCCCTAGAGAATATATTTCTCACTTTGGGATGTAACAAAAGAGATAAGGTTGTTGTGATAGTTTATCAACTATTGGGAGATTCGGATCAATGGTGGTCATTAATCCAAAACACAAAGGTGGATGAAGAAATAGAATATATGGAACAAAATAATTTTTACAAAATCTTCCTAGAAAAGTATTTTCCCCATGAACAATGAGCGTATATGGAAAGGAAATTATTGAATTGAGGTAGAAGGTGGTTTAAAATGTTTCAATGTATGAATATAACTTTAAAATTTTTTCAATACATGTCGTAGAATACATATGTATTCCAAGTAGAAATATTGATCGATTCCCTAATGGTTTAAAACCATTACTCCAAAGGGCACTAGTTTACCAACGTTTCTCATCATATGAATATATAGTCTCAAGTACTATAAATATAGAAAAGTAATTTTGTGTGTCTTATGACTTTAAAGGAAAACAAAATAAGAAGAGGGCTGCCGAAAAATATGGAAGATGAAATAAGGAAATGGGGAATAATGGAAGAGTTTACAATCCATTTTTTAGTAATTGTGGGAAGAAACACACTAGAACATTCCTAAAGGAAATGGGAGTTTGTTACAAGTGTATAGAAAAAGGCCACCTGTCTCAATATTTTAAGTGGAAAAAATAATCTACCAATGTTCAATGCTATCATTTTTGGGATATGGGACATTATGCACATGAATGTCTTAAGCATCATAGAAAAACTCCCCAATGAAGTCCAAGGGAGAAAGGCCAGGCTTATGTTGTCACAACTACGAAGGTTGAAGTTCCTAACGATGTGGTGGAAGGTACTTTAATCATTTCTTCAAACATAGCCAATGATTTATTTGATTCTGGATCATCACATTCTTCCATATCATCCCATTTATTCAATAAAATTAGATATTTCCAGTTTGATTTAATAAGGGAGTTTTCAGTAAAAACTCTTAAGGGGTGTATCATTACAACAAAGTTATGTCAGGCAGTCTCCATTATGGGATATAAACGTTTTTTATCTACTTATTTTATTATCATACCCATGAATGAATTTGATATAATCCTTAGTATGGATTTTCTTTCAATCCATTATGTGAATATTTATTATAAGAAGAAGGAGGTTACATTTTTTTCGGACGATGTGGAGTCCCTTATCTTTAGGTTAGAAACATCAACATATGATTCTCATCAAGATCCACCCCCAATAGCTCTACTGAATTAATTTATCGGGGGAGAAGGGAATGCAATTACTATGGGTAAGGAAACGAATGTTCAAATAGAGGATGTACCTATTGTAAAAGAATTTGTTGATGAATTTCCAGGGGATTTATATAGACATACTATAGAGTGGGAAATTGAGTTTTATATTGACTTAATTCATAATTCATGGCCCATATCAAAGACCCCTTATAGAATGGCCATTTTGTAATTAGTGGAACTGAAGAAACAACTATATGAATTTAGTGATATGGGATTTATTTACCCTAGTGATTCTCCATCAGGAGAACATGTTATTTATGTAAAGACGAAAGATGGATATATGTGGTTGTGCATTGACTATAGGGAGATCAATGCTATAATAATAAAGAATAGGAATCCCCTACCTCGAATTGATGATTTATTTAATCAAAATCATAAACCTTAATATTTTTCTAAGATTAACCATCGATATGGATTTCAGTAGTTTCTTGTGAGGAAGGAAGACATTTGAAAAACATCATTTCAAACTAGTTATGTGAATTACAAGTATACAATAATTCTTTTAGTAATGACTAATACACCCACTATTTCCATAAATCTAATAAATAGAGTTTTCAAAGAATATTTTGATGATTTTTTGGTGGTATTTATTGATGATGTATTGGTATAATCCAAATGCTACGAAGATCATGAAAATCACTCACGCACTATTTTGAAGACCCTTAGAAGAAATGAATTATTTTGGAAGTTTAGAAAGTGTGAATTTGGGATTCAATCAGTTACCTTTCATGGCCACATTATCTATATGGATGGAATATCTATTGATCCTATGAAGATAAAAGATGTTCAATAATGGCCTACTCTGACGAACATAACTAAGGTACGTATTTTTATTGGTTTAGCAGGTTAGTGTCAGTGTTTCATTCATAATATTTCTCATTTAGCCAATCCAATGACCAAGATTAAATGTAAATCTGTAAACATCATACGGAAAAAATAATGTAAGGAATGTTTTGAATAAATTAGGAGGACATTAGTGAATGTTCAGATCCTAACTCTAACATCGGGTAATGATGGGTTTGTGATCTATATTGATGTATCAAAGTAATGACTTTCGTGTATCCTTATGCAGAATGATAGATTTATTTTCTATGCATCAAGGTAGTTAAAAAATCATGAAAAAAACTATCATACCCATGATCTTGAGTTATCTGATGAGGTATTTTATCTAAAAATCTGGATACATTGTCTCTATGGTGAAAGATGTGAGATATGTATGGATCACAAGAGTCTGAATTATAGCTTCTCATAGAAAGAACACAACATGAGTCAATAACGATGGGTCAAAGTACTCAAGGATTATGATTGTTCCATACACTACCACACAGGAATGGAAAATAAGGTTGGTGATGCATTGAGTAGGAATGATCATGGAGTTTAAAAAAATGTGGATTGAAAGAGTTCATGTGCCTATGGGTGTAATAAGGATGGAAATGGGAGTTATCAAAGAAGGTGAAATATCAATATTTTTCAATTGGTTTCCCAAACATCTTTATTATAAAGGATTAAAAGATCTCATCCTGATGATGAGAACCTTGAAAATAATGTTATTGCTATGAAAGATGGGAAATTGGTTGACTTCGTATATGAAGATGGAATTATGAAATTTGTGAAGAGGATATGTGTTACCTCTATAACTGAGCTAAAAAGAGAGTTATTTGATAATTATCATAGCACAAATGTCTCTATAAATCCTCATAAGACTATTATTTATAGAGATTTGAATGGAAATTTATAGTGGGACAACAAGAATTAGGAAATTGTTTCTTATGTATCAAGGTGTATAGTATGTCAACAAGGGAAGGCTGAAAGACAACAACTTAGAGGAGTTGTGAAACATATACCTAATCCTACATGGAAATGGGATGACATCACCAGGTATTTTTTTACCGTATTACCCAAAAATCTAGGAATGACTGATGCAATATCGTAAATTGTGGACAAACATAAAAAATATGCACATTTCCTTGCTATAATGGAAGATTTTCCATAGGAGTGGCTTGCAATACATTATATAAATGAAGTTTTAAGACTTCATGGAGCATTCCTTTTAATAGTTTCTGACTGTGATTCACGATTTACCTCAAAATTATAGATAATTCTTCAAAAATCATTGGATACCAATCTTCGTTTGAGTACTGCTTACCCCACACAAACTGAAGGAAAATCAAAAAGGATTATCCAAACCGTAGAGGACATGTGGAGATCATGTTCACTAGACTTTAAAGGAATGTGGTCAATATTTTCCTTTAGTACTGTTTTCCTACAATAATAGTTTTTATTCAAGTATTCAAATGTCATCGTATAAAGAATTGTACAGAAAGAGATGTCGTATGCCAACTTATTGGGATGAATTTGGATAAAGGAGTCTTATGGGCCCAGATCCTATGTAGGAAACAACAGTGAAGGTAAAGACTATTCAATGTTTTATCAAAGTAGATCAGATCAGACAGAAAATATATGTTGATAATTGAAGGAAGGATTTGGAGCTTCAAGTGGGAGATCATGTTTTCTTAAAATTATCTTCATATAAGGGTGTTATAAGATTTGAGAAGAAAGGGAAACTAAGCCCTTGGTACATAGGCCCTTCTGAAATTATAGAGATAATTGGATTTCTTTCATATGTTTTGGCTATTCCTCCTAGCCTGTCTAACGTACACATGTGTTCCATGTCTCATTTCTGAGAAAGTGAATGCTTGACTCAATGCATGTCCTCACATCTGAAGGTAACCTATCTTACTACGAAGATCCTAACAAGATTATGGACAACAAATAAAAATTGTCGAGGAATCAGATGACTCGACTGGTAATGATACATGGTAAAATTCATAATATCATAGAGGAAACATGGGATCTTAAGGAGATTGTGATGAAGAACTACCAAATATTATTGTGAGGTAACCTTATTGTAATTTTTAGGACAAAAGTTTTGTAAGGAGGGGATAATGTAACACACCATGTTTTTGAAAAAAAATTAATATTGAATACATGAAACACTATGTATCTACAAAACACCAATTTATTATAACCTATCCAGTAAACATAATTTTCCCTCCTCTGTGATTTGAATTTAGAAAAACTAACATACACAGTTTCATTCAGTATGATATTTAGAGTCAGATAAGATAAACATAATTTTTGGTGAATAGTATCATACCCTTATGTATATTAACATAAAGAGTAATATGACCCTTATGAATAGTAAATAATATTATTATTTTATTGTTTTAAGGATATATGAAAATGAGATCTTGCATTATTATTCAAGGTGGTATAAATTGAAATATAGATTTAAAATTGTTATTTTTCAAAAAATTATGATTTTAATTAAAAATAAATTAATAATATTTGGAAAATTATTTTCAAAAAAATGGAGTTCATTTTTGAATTCTACATGTAATAAATGGTTAGGTGAATTATTGGTATTTTTCTGAAATACTAAATAAATTATGAATAGTAAAATACAGTAATTTACTGTATATATACATTATCAGTTAAATTCAGTATTCCAAGAATCATGGATGACGTAAGCACACTTGGTTCTAACTCAAATGCACATATTACTATTCTTGGTCATAAGAATCAAGATTATTGGTTTTCTTTGGAAAAATAATAAAATAATGCATAAAATAATGGGAAACCCTCCTCTCCTCCACTATAGAACAACCTCACTCTCCCTTTTCTTCAATCCTATATGACTTGAAGCCCTTAAATTTTGTTCCTAGATACCGTTCCCCAATCACTCACCACCTCCAATATCACCGGGTCTTACTAATTGTCATGACTCGTCCTCGGGGCCCGTGCCGTGAATATACCAAGCCCGCCTTCCATAGGCCAGGGGCTGGAGACTAGCACCAAGGCGTAACTCCCAGTAAAAAGCGAAGGCATCGCCTTGTAATGTAAACAAACACCACAGAGCAAGCAAGCAGAAATAACACTATGTAAAAACTGGGTACAACTGTAAGTGAGGAAAAGTAAGTGGGCCAGAATACAAACCCAAACTGAATGTAAAGTACAACTGGAATGGGAAAACAACAACTGAAAGTAAAGCCACAACGTTGAGTCGTCCACTAGAAGTCCCACATGAAGGGTGGGTACAGATAGCCTCCACAGCTCCTCGGGTCCAGCTGTCCGCTCTGAATACGTCCCGCCCAGTGGTCCACCTCCAGGTATCGTCCTTCTCTGCAAGCCTCAACCACGATCAGCGTTGTCCGTCGTCTGCAACCAACAAAACATAGTGCGGGCATAGCCCGTGAATGGGTGAGTATAAGCTACTCAGTAGGGACCCCGAGACCCCCAAAGGTGTCCCATAATCCACAAAGGGTAATCCAAAACGGAAAGATACAATCACGAAGTAACATTAGACACTACATAGGTATATGCCTATAAATATACCTAAGTCACCAATTCTCGGTTTGGATCCAACATCCGAACCCAAATTCGATCACGTCTACACAGGATACCACAACACAATCCACATAGGAAAGCAAGTCAAGGTTCAACTCACACAGGTATACTTCTTCGTATGACGATAGAGATGATGAGGTATATCCACTGATTCATCTAAGTCGTCGGACCCACAAAGGATCGATAGGTTCTAACCCCCGTAAAGTCCCACAAAGGATCTGACCCACACAAGATCGATAGGTAACTAACCCTCGCAATGACCCAAAAAGGATCAATAGGTAACTAACCCCCGCAATGACCCACACAGGATCGGACCCACACATGATCTGTAGGCGTTGGCCCACATAGGACCGCTGACCACTGACCCACACAGGATCTGACCCACACAGGATCGGTAGCACTGATCCACGTAGGATCGTTGAGTGTTGTAGTCGTTGCCGCCGAATCCACGGAGGATTTCTGTACAGTCATCATCGTCGTCGCAGTCGCAGCCAGCTCTAGGGTTCCCGCACAAAGCAAGCTCGTTCGGGAGGGTCCGCTCCACGAGCCGAATGCTGATACATCAACTGAAACATATTTCGGAGTTGATGTATCCAAAATTCTTGTATCTTCAACAGGAACTCAACGTCACAGACGGCGCATCAATCGGACGCCCAGTCTGAGAGTTATTGGCTTTTTCGTCCCAAGGGCCCGGCTGGTTTTTAAGTCAAAACCAATCCGACCGTACTCCAACTGCATCCAAACCTTGATCGGAGTAAGCCAAAAGGTCCGTCTCACTAAGAGGAATCCAAATAAGTTGACGGCACATCAATTGGATGTCCGGAGCTCAAGTTATAAGCGTTTCCACTCTGAGGTCCTGGTTGGTTTCGTGTATGAACCAACCCGGACGGACTCAAAGTACTCCTAAATCTTGAGTGTAATATACGGAAACGACCAGCCTGATCCAAGGATCGCATCTCAACTGAAGGTGTGTCGATCGGAGGCCCGTAGCTCATGTTATGGGAAACAGACCAGAATAGGATCGGTATTAGGGGGTTCGGGCACGGTCCGACCGGCCCGATACCCTCTAGGTCGGCCCGAACCGGGTCGACCCGAACCAGGTCCGGGGTCCGGCCTGCTTGGGCGCGGCCCGGCCCGCCCTGGGCGTGTCCCGGCCCAGCCTGGGCACCTCCCGTCCCGGCTTGGGCGCGGCCCGGCCTGGCCTGGGTGGCCCGGCGCGCTGGCGCAGGCCGGGGGGCCAGGCGGCCGGCTCGGCCTTTTCGGCTGAGCGAAGGGGAGGCGGGCGCGCTACCCCACGTGGAGAAATTGTGGCCCCCATGAGGGGGGACGCTCCTGCTGGCCAGCCGGGGGTTACGACCCCCGACACTTTCCCTTGGCCGGCTGGCCGGCTGCAGCCGCCACGGGACTGGCAAGGGCCGGTCCCCCTGCTCCACTGCCGGCGGCCCGGAACCGGCCACCGGTTCCCCTGCTCCGCCGCGGCCCGGAACTGGCCTCGGCCTTCATCCGTCTGGCGTGGCGCGATGGCGCCGCTTCCCTCCACCGCGGCCCTGCTCCTACCGCAGTGCTTTTGTGGTTCACCGGCATGCCGCGACGGCGCCGCGTCTCTGGTTCGTCTTCAACGGTGCGGCGCGACGGCACCATGCTTCTCCCCCTTTTCTTAAAAATTTCCGCGCGGTGCTTCAGCACCGAGTTTCCTTGCTCGTGCCGCAACAATTTCAAACAACCAAAAAAAGGGGAGGAGAGTCGGTCGTGTTCGTGCGGTCCGACCTCCACCCGTTACTGCGATAACAGGCGGCCCCAAATAGATGATAAACCAACGATGAAGTAAACAGAAACAAACGAAATAATAATTAAACACCTACCTCGTCGAATCGTTGAGTGAGGGTTTGTCGTGGAAAAATGCGTCGCGGAGGGAGGATCATCGCATCACGGACAAGCATCACGGAAGATGTGTCGCGGAAGAAGTTGTACACGGCGTCGCGTAGTCGATCTCCGAGGGTTTGGCGTTCTTCGTCGGAGGTTGGCGCGTTCTTCGCACTCTTCGTCGAAGAAGAAGGATCTTCTCCCAATCCTCTCCACGCAAAATGCTCCAAAAGATATAAAATAAGAGTTGTATTATTTTATTAACACACAAGCCTACGTTTGAATTTCAAAAGAAACGAAACGAACAATTAATTGAGTAGTTTAAAACCTCCCAATTAATGAGGCATTTCTTAACCAGATTAAATGCTTGAGTTGACTATATTAAAAAAAAGGGTGCGGGTGCGTTATGTAGAAAAAAGAAACGGTGGGCTCATGTGGGCCCCACCTCACAAATATCCAACCAAGTGGGTAGGATATTGTGGGTCCCACATCACCCAATTAACTTAAGTTAAGAAAAATAAAATAAAAAACAGTCGTACCACTTTTATTTTATTTATTAACTTAACCCCAAAAATTAAAAACCACACTCGAGAAAACACAACTCCAGAAAAGATGTTTCTAAGAAATTACCGGTGCTATGATTCCATCGGTGCCCTCTGAATTCAATTCTGAGAACCGGTTCAAAAGTTAGAAAAGTCCACTCGTTCGTTCACTGAACGTACCCGAGCTAAACTTTGGAAAATGATTCCGACCACACAGGGCCTCGGAATCAGGTGCCGTCATAAACTGCGTTCTTGTAAAATTCCTAATAAAATTAAGAAAAAAAATTCCCTTTAATTTTACGGGTCTTTACATCACTCCCACCTTAGGGCTTTACATCCCCGAAAAGATACATCAAAAACTACGGGAACAAATGTGGGTACTGAGCACGCATCTGAGCCTCCCGCTCCCATGTGATCTCATGGAGGTTCCCGTGCTGACATCTGATGCATACTAGAGGAATCGACCATCCACATAGGACCCACTCTGGTCGATCCTCGATCTCCACTGGTACCTCTGCAAAAGTCGCCCCATCATCAACGTCTAGATCTCCATGGTCAATGATATGCGTCGGGTCGTGCACGTATCTCCTCAGCTAAGATACGTGAAGACGTCGTGCACCCTGTGCAACTAAGGTGGTAGAGCCAGGCGATAAGCCACATCACCAATCCTGCTGAGGACTTGGAAAGGTCCGATGAAGCACGGAGAAAACTTGTCGCCTCGGCCAAGTCTCAGAAATCCCCGTCGAGGTGAGACCCGCAAGAATACATGGTCGCCATCCTCAAACTCTAGTGGCCTCCGCCTCCTATAAGCATAAGACTTCTACCGGCTCTGAGCTGCCCTCATCCACTCCTGGATGACCTGGACCTTCTCTGTCGTGGCCTGGACCATCTCTGGTCCCACAAGTACTGACTCCCCAGGGTCTATCCAGCCCATCGGTGATCTGCAAAGTTGGTCGTACAACACCTCCTATGGTGTCATCCCGATGGTGGAGTGGTAGATATTGTTGTACGCGGACACTACCAAGGGTAGGTGGTCCTCCCATATACAACCAAAGTCAAGGACACATACGCAGAGCATGTCCTCGAGAGTCTAAATGGTCTTCTCTGTCTGACCATCTGTCTGAGGGAGAAAGGCGGTGCTCAGTCGTAGCTTCATCCCGAACGCCTCCTGCAACCCCTTCCAACGCTGGGAAGTAAAGCGAGCATCTCGATCAGAGACGATATATGATGGAACACCATGAATTCATACAATCTCCCGAACGTAGAGGCATCCCATGCTCTCCACCAAACCCTTCTCTCTGATGGGTAAGAAGTGAGACAACTTGGTGAGTTGGTTGACAATCACCCATATGGAGTCATGACCTCTGGATGTGCGTTGAAGTCCAGTCACGAATTCCATATATATGTCATTCGAATTCCCCTCTGGGACCTCCAAGGGCTGTACCAAGCCTGCTGGTACCTGGTGTTCTGCCTTCACCTGCTGGCAGGTGAGGCATCAAGAAACGAACTCTGCCACAGCCTTCTTTATGCCCAGCCACCAGTGTTGTCGTCTGAGATCCTTGTACATCTTTGATATGCCAGGTTGTACCGCCAAAGGGGAAGTGTGAAACTCTCTCAGCACCTCCTCCCGTAAAACAATAGGTACCAAGGTACGTCCTTTGAAAAGGACATCGTGCTCTCCTCCTATAGAGAAACCATTATGTTCCTGTCCTGAGGATATCTGTGCACGCCGCGTCTCACAGTTAGCGTCCCCACGCTGTGCCTCTCTGACCCGCTGCAGTAGTGTAGGGGTGACTATGAGTGACTGAAGGAAGGCTGCTCCATCTCTATCCACGAAGGATATCTGCAATGTGGCTAGCTGCTCTGTCGCCTCCCCAAGTAGTTGAATGCCTGTCCTATTGCTGAGAGCATCTACTACTACATTCCCCATCCCATGAGTATAGACTATCTCAAATCCATAGTCCTGGAGGAACTCGAGCCATCACCGCTGTCTCAGGTTCAGGTCCTTCGGAGAGAAGATGTACCTGAGACTCTGATGGTCAGAATAGACTGTAATGCGCTCGCCCATCAGATAGTGTCTCCACATCTTCAGAGTGAAGACCACTGCTTCTAACTCCAGGTCATGGGTAGCGTAGTTCTGCTCAGGTTGCCTCAACTGACATGATCCATAGGCGATCACGGCCCTCTCCTGCTTCAGGACACATCTGAGTCCGATCCGTGATGCATCGCAGTAAACTACATACCCTACTCCTTCCCCTAGAAACCTCAAGATAGGCGCGCTGGTCAATCTCTGTCTCAGCTTCTGGAAGCTCTACTGACATCTATCTAACCACACAAAGTGTTTCCCCTTCTTCGTCAAAGCTGAGAGTGGTTCCGCAACTCTGGATAAGTCTGGCACAAATCTCCATAGTATCCAGCTAGTCCCAAGAAACTCCGCACCTCTGTCACGTTCCTGGGTGGCTCCCAAGCTAGCACAACCTCGATCTTCCCAGGATTCACTACAAATCCTGCCTCAGAGAATTTGTGTCCCAATAAGTGGACCTCACGTATCCAGAACTGACACTTCGAGAGCTTTCCATAAAGCTGGTGCTCTTGGAGTGTGTCTAGTACAACCCGTAAGTGGTAGTCGTGCTCCTCCTCAGTGGTCGTGTATATCAAAATTTCGTCAATGAAGACCATGACAAATCGATTGAGGTATGGATGAAAGATCATGTTCATGAGGCCCATGAACACTGCCGGAGCATTGGTTACGCCAAATGGCATAACAAAGAACTCATAGTGGCCATACCGACATATGAAGGTCGTCTTCTGCATGTCCTCATCCCAAACACTGAGATGATGATAGCCTAACCAGAGGTCTATCTTCGAGAACCACCATGCTCCCTTGAGCTGATCGAAGAGGTCATCAATCCTCGGTAGCGGATACTTGTTCCTCACTGTCACCTGGTTCAAGCGACGATAGTCGACACAAAGTCGCAATCTCCCGTCCGCCTTTTTGGCAAACAATGTTGGGGAAGCCCGGGGTTAAACACTGGGTCGGATGAATCCCTTACTCTACAAGTCCTCCAACTATACCCGTAGCTCTCGAAGCCCAGTGGGGGGAATCCGATATTCTGGAGTGGATATCGGGGTTGTCTCGGGGTACAGATCAATATAAAAGTCTACCTCTCTATGAGGAGTTAGTCCTGGAACGTCGTCGGGGAAAACGTACGCATACTGAACCACCACTGCATGAAAACTAGGACTCTGCATGTCAACTTCACCTTGGATGAGGCTAGGCAACTGATGAGTGATGGGTTTTCCTCTCCTCTGCGGGAGTCCATCCTGTGCTGCGAAGGATCTCTTCTCGCCGGTGAAGGTGAACCTGCTCCTGTCAGTGCGTACACATCGCACCTTGTGCCTAATACAGTAAATCTGAGCATGGACTGTAGATAACCAATCCATGCCCATGTTGACGTCTTAAGGCCTCGACGTCGCTACAAGAAAATCTCAACCAAAGCTCTCACCTCCTACAGTAATCTCACACTGTCGGCACCAGTGCGTAATCATCGAGTCTGCTCCCGTATGAGTCTCTAGCCATAAGGATCGAGCCAACGGCTCTGTCGGAATCTCTGAGCTCTGAAAAAGGGCAGTGGCTATGATATAATGACTCGCTCCTATGTCTATAAAAATTGCAACAAGGGTGGAATAGACACAGATAGTACCTTAATTAATCTCAAGTGCATCGTGGTCGTAGGCCTCTACTACCTGGAGTTGTGCCTATCTCTACCCGCCAGCTCCCTGTGGTTGGGGTGGACCTCTTGGTGGTGGTGGTGGTAGAGCCTCAATGTGTCTCCCACCACCTGCTGCTCGGCCAGCTCCTCTGCCTCATCCGCCTGCTCCCTGCGGATTTCCACTATCGACCCTCTGCCTCTACCTGGGAGGCCCCTCAACCGTCTGCTGCTCCTCGGCATGGCGGGTTGGGCAGTCACGAGCCATGTGGCCCTGCCCACTGCATGGGTAGCACTGTCTGCCTCTCGAAAGACTGGCTCCGTGCTATGTGCCCCACACTGCTGAGCCAGTGTCCTGAGGTCTTCTGCCTCAGGGTCTGGTCTGCCTGGACCCATGAGTCATCCGTCGACTGCCTGCTATAGAAGACTATACTATGTTCCGCCCTGCGGTAGGTCTCGCTGTTGATGCAGGCTCAACAAGGAAGCTCTCGATCAGAATGGATCTCTCCAGTACCCCTTCCTGTCTTGGAATAATGAGGGAGATCAGTGATTCCCTGATCTCATGCCTCAATCCTTGCTCAATGGTCCGGGCCCGGAAGAATGGGTCTCGTACCATGTCTGTCGAGTAGCGTGAGAGATCGGTAAATCTCGTTGAGTATTGGGCGACCGTCAAGATGCCCTACCACAGTTGAAGAAGCTCCTGGATGCGCACCGCACGGAGGGTGGCCGGGACGAACTCCAAGTGAAAGAGGCTCTCAAAGTCCGTCCATGGAAGAGATGCCTCATCGTGCACCTAGAGCATCAAGATCCACCATCTTTCTGCTACCGCGTACAGGAGGCTCGCTGCGAGGATCACCATGAGGTCTGTTGGTGTCCTCACTAACCTGAAAACCCATAAAACTGCCTCCAGCCAGTCCTCAGCTACCTGGGGTTCCGTCTCCCCACGGAACCCGGGTGGTCGCTGGCGCTGAAACTCATGCAGTGCACTAAGGAGACGTGCATCGTTAGCGGCTTGGGCTGGTAGCATCGGTGGCTCGGTGGGTAGAGGTACCGCTGGTGCCTCTGCTGTCAAAGGGCCTTGTACTGAGGCCTCGTCGCTCGGTGGGCTATCATCACGCACAAATCTTATAACCCTAGTTGGCTGTCATCATGGGGCCATCCTGAAATGAAACAGGTGCACCACGGTCAAGCAGTATACCTAGCGAGCTGAAACAAAATAATCAGAAAGAAAACTCGAAACACACATGCAATCAATGTTTTCGTGCATTAAGTCGGAAATCAGAAGTTAGGGTCCTGGTGTATGGATACGTCAGCCGCCGCACCAACACTGGACTCCCTGGACTGATAACCACACTCAATACTCTTAACACTATTTCTTCACATAGAAAAAAGATTAGAGTCCTGAGTTCTGTGGTAGAACTGAACTCCTCTGATACCAACTTGTCATGACCCGTCCTCGGGGCCCGTTCCATGACTACCCCAAGCCCGCCTTCCATATGCCAGGGGCTGGCGACTAGCACCAAGGCGTAACTCCCGGTAAAAAGGGAAGGCATTGCCTTGTAAAGTAAACAAACACCACAGGGAAAGCAAGAAAAAGTAAACACTAAGTAGAAACTGGGTACAACAGTAAGCGTGGAAAAGTAAGTGAGCCAGAGTACAAACCCAAACTGAAAGTAAAGTACAAATGGAAAGGGAAAACAACAACTGAAAGTAACACCGCAACATCGAGACGTCCACTGGATGTCCCACCTGAAGGGTGGGTACAAATATCCTCCACAGCTCCTCGGGTCCAGCCGTCCGCTCCGAATACGTCCCGCCCAGTGGTCCACCTCCATGTACCATCCTGCTCCGCAAGCCTCAACCACGATCAGTGCTGTTTGTCGTCTGCAACCAACAAAACTTAGTGTGGGCATAGCCCATGTGGAGGTGAGTATAAGCTACTCAGTAGGGACCCCGAGACCCCCGAAGGTCTCCCAAAATCCACAAAGGATATTCCACAAAAGAAAGATACAATCACGAAGTAACATCTGACACTACTTAGGTATATGCCCATACATATACCTAAGTCACCAATTCCCAGTTTGGCTCCAACATCCGAACCCAAATTCGATCACGTCCACACAGAATAGCACAACACAATCCACATAAGAAAGCAAGTCAAGATTTAGCTCACACAGGTATACTTCTTCGTATGACGATAGAGATGATCAGTTATAGCCACTGATTCATCTAAGACATCGGACCCACAAAGGATCGATAGGTACTAACCCCCGAAATGACCCACAGAGGATCTGACCCACACATGATCGATAGGTAACTAACCCCCGCAATGACCCACACATGATTAGAGCCACACAGGATCTGTAGGCGCTGGCCCACACAGGACCGCTGAGCGCTGACCCACACAGGATCTGACCCACATAGGATCGGTTGCACTTATCCACATAGGATTTCTGGGTGTTGTAGTCATCGTCGTCGAATCCACGGAGGATTTCTGTATAGTCGTCATCGTCGTCGCAGTCCCAGCCAGCTCTAGGGTTCCCGCACACAACAAGCTCATTCGGGAGGGTCCGCTCCACGAGCCGAGGGTTGATACATCAATTGACACATAGTCTGGAGTTGATGTATCCAAATGTTCCGTATCGTCAATAGGAACTCAACGTCACAGACGGCGCGTCAATCGGACGCCCGGTCTAAGAGTTATTGGCTTTTTCGTCCCAGGGGCCCGGTTGGTTTTTAAGTCAAAACCTACACAACCGTACTCCAACTGCGTCCAAACCTCAAGAGGAGTAATCCAAAAGATCCTTCTCACTAAGAGGAATCCAACAAAGTCGATGGCACATCAATCGGACGTCCGGAGCTCAAGTTATAAGTGTTTCCGCTCCGATGGACCGGTTGGTTTTGTGTACGAACCAACCCGGCCAAACTCAAAGTACTCTTAAACCTTGAGTGTAATATACCGAAATGACCATCTCGATCCAAGGATCGTATCACAACTAAAGGTGCCTCGATCGGAGGCATGTACCTCATGTTATGGGCAACAGACCAGAAGAGGATTGGTATTAGGGGGTTGGGGCCCGGTCCGACCCGGCCCGATACCCTCTGGGTCAGACCGAACCGGGTCGAACCGAACCGGGTCTAGGTCCGGCCCGCTTGGGCGCAGCCCGTCCTGGCCTGGGCGCGGCGGCTCAGGCCGGTGCACAGGCACAGGCCGGGTGGCCCGGCGGTCGGCTCGGCCGGTACGGCCGAGCGAAGGGGCGGGGGGGTGTGCTACCCCCACGTGGAGAAACCGCAGCCCCCATCTGTGGGGCCGCTCCTACTAGCCAGCCGGGGGTTACGACCCTCGTTGCTTTCCCCGGGCTGGCCGGCCCGCACCGGCCGGCCGGCTGCTGCCGCCACAAGACTGGCAAGGGCCGGTCCCTCTGCTCCACTGTTGGCGGCCCGGAACCGGCTGCCGGTTCCCCTACTCCGCTGCGGCCTTCGTTCTTCCAGCGTGGCACGATGGTGTCATGCCCCTCCATCGCGGCCCCGCTCCGGCCATGGTGCTTTTGTGTTTCACTGGCGCCGCGCGACGACGCCGCGCTTCTCCCGCTTTTCGTAAAAATTCCTGCGCGGTGCTTCGGCACCACGTTGCCTTGCTCGTGCCGTAACAATATAAAACAACCAAAAAAAGGGGGAGGAGAGTTGGTCGTGTTCATGCGGTCCGACCTCCTCCCGTTACTACGATAACAGGCGGCCCCAAATAGACTATAAACCAACGATGAAGTAAATATGAACAAACGAAATAATAATTAAACCCCTACCTCGTCAAATCATTGACCGAGGGTTCATTGCAGAAAAAGGCATCACGGAGGGAGGATCATCGCGTAGTGGAGAAGTTTTGTAGAAGATGCATCACGGAAGAAGAGGTACACGGCGTTGCGTAGTCGATCTCCGAGGGTTTGACGTTCTTCGTCGGAGGTTGCCACGTTCTTCACGTTCATCGCGTTCTTCGTCGAATAAGAAGGCTCTTCTCCCAATCCTATCCATGCAACAAGTTCCAACAGAAATAAAATAAGAGTTGTGTTATTTTATTAATGCACAAGCCACCGATTGAATTTCAAAAGAAACGAAACGAACAATTAATTGAGGAGTTTAAAACTGCCCAATTAATGAGGCGTTTCTTAACCAGAATAAATGATTGAGTTGACTTTATAAAAAAAGTGGTGCAGTTGTGTTACTTAGAATAAAAGAAACAGTGGGCTCATGTAGGCCCCACCTCACAAATATCCTACCCAGTGGGTAGGATATTGTAGGTCCCACATCACCGACATAACTTCAATTAAGGAAAATAAAATAAAAATCGGTCGTATCACCTTTATTTTATTTCTTAACTTAACCCCAAAAATTAAAAACCACACCCAAGAAAACGCAACTCTGTAAAAGATGTTTCTAAACAATTACCGGCGCTGCGATTCCATCGGTGCCCTCGAAATTCAATTCCGAGCACCAGTTCAAACGTTAGAAAAGCCCAGTCATTCGTTCACTGAACATACCCGAGCTAATCTTCAGAAAATGATTCTGGGCACACCGGGCCTCGGAATCATGTCCCGTCAGAAACTATATTCTTGTAAAATTCCCAAGAAAATTAAGAAAAAAAAATTCCCTTGAATTTTACAGGTCGTTACACTAATATACCAAAACCCCTTCCCTTAAAGTGATTCTCAAGGTGGTGGATTTAAGAGGTAAATTCACATTCTATTTCTCTGAATTTCATTTCAACTTCCTTTATATTGTTATACTATCCACACCTTCTTTCTACAAATGACCATGATAACTCTAGTATCATATATATAATGGAATTATATAATTTTAATGGAAGAACCGTAATTAATATCCTTACTCTCTCTTTTATTTTATAAATGAAATCATCATCTGTGAGGTGACAATTTATTACCTTCCTAAACGATGAAGTTTTGTTCTTCAATTTCCAATTAAATACTGGTCATGAAACCATTATTATGGTTAAAAAATGATATAATATATTTATTTTGACCTATTTAATATTTTTTAACCATCATATGTACATAATAATATTTCATATGGCCAAACTAGATCATAATAATCAAAATACCACTAAAATTGTCTACGTGATTGTCATTAATATTTCATCTAATGGTTCATCCTCCTAACATGTAACCAAATTAAATAAATGACCATTTAAACATATTTATGTTCATAAATAATGTTTCAATTAAATTTTTGATATTTAAATCCATTCTACATGAACTCCATTACTTAAAAACAAGTGAACCAATTTTGAAAGTCAAGAAAACAAACACTCTTGAACGACAAAATTCAATATTATAACTTATCAATAAGGACATAAATGAACTAAAAAAATTTATGATAAACTAAATACATTTCTAATAGGTTCTGAAGTAAGTTATTTATGAGTCTAATTTCATATTCTTGGAGCATATGGTCAAGAGTGGAACATTTGGTCTTAAGGTAAGGGTTTTCCACCCGAACCTCCATTTTCATTCGGGTTACTTTTATTGCCTACATACCTCAATGAAATTATAATGTATTATAATTTTTCCCTCATAAATTCTATGTGAGTTTTCTATTTATGTTTATCAACTAGAATCCTTTTTTATTTAATGTAGTGATACACCTCGCAAAAGTAGCTTTCAAAATTCATTCCAAATTAATGCTAGATTCATGGGAATTTCCCAAAATTATTGCCTATATTCAAGGGCACTGTATAATATGTTTTTTGGAACTATTATCTTTATAAAGTCCTTAATTTTATTATTAAATTACTAACTTAATTAATTTCTGTTTTTATACGTATATTTTTTCAAAAGAACTCATCTTTTCAAAGTAAAAGAGTTTTTAACTCAAGAACTACTCGATACTTTTATAAGTGTATCTTCATCAGTTTCAACACACATGTAGATTATTATGTATTATTGGGATTAATATTTTGTGATATCATCTACCATTTTTTATTTTAATGTTTTAAGATTATTTTTATTGTGTATATGCTATCTTAAAACCATTTACCAATTTACTCTGAATGGTTACTGTTTATGAATAATGTTTTGGGAAGGTTATTTATGTTTCATATGTTCGTTTCAATATGAATGTATATGTTGTTTATTATTATCCCCATTCATATGAGGAATTATTTGGACTTAGTATGTTTTGGGTGGGGCCCGCTATGGCCCCTCGGTTCATGAGAAGGTCTCATGAGACAAACTACAATCTTGGTACACGACCTTGACAAAATGGTTATTTATAGTCTTGGCATGAGGCTTTGATGGAATGATTATGATGTTCCTCATTATACATTCACTCATTATGAAAATACTATTGATGGTTCATGTGGTTATTTGACGTGTAGAATACCCATGATTATGTTTTATTAAGTAATTATTTATTCAGCACTTATTCCTTCCATAGTGTATTCAAGTTTATTGTTATAAACGCATGTGTTTTTGGTTATTCACCATGCCCAATATTTATATTTATGATATCTTATGTTTTATTACATACCCTCACTAATCAATAGAACTCACCCCTTTGTTATGTTTCATTTTTTCAATATGTGAAGAAGTTTATTATGGATGACTAGAAGGGATAAACTTACAGTTGTGGATGTTCCCAATAAAACTTATATGTTGTTTTTTATTTCATGTTGTAATGTGGAACTTATGTAAGTATCTTGTTTCCAAAGCTACTAGACTACTCGGTTTTTTAAGATGCATATTCCTTGTTTATATTCCAATGTAATACAATAGGACACCAGATCCGGGAAAATGGGGTCATTTCCTTACAAATTTTCACTGTCCTTTTTATGTTTGCATGTATCTTTTTCGAATGCACCAAGAAATCCAAATTTTATAAAATTAAATGAGACTTCTTATAAAACATATTGTGAATTTACATATTTTAATTTATATCATACTTATTTAATGTGAATTACAAAATTATTTATTCATTTAAAAGCGGAGGAGTCTAAGAAAATCTTTTCAAAGTTATTGTTTTGTTTAATAAAAATGAAGTGGAAGTTTTAAAAAATTGATTATATTTGATATTGATATATCATGTTCTCTCCTCCCAAAAAAATATTTTAAATATGTATTTTTAAACTAGAATTAAATGGTTTTCCTTTTTGAAGATTATATGTGGGGAATGGTAAGGATACCTACTAAGACTTTACATTTTCAAATATTATCATTTTAGGTTATTTTTCAACTATTGATTGCTCATGAATTATGATTTTCTTGAGGTTTGATGGTGACTCATAGAGTCAGATGGAGGTATGTTGGGTGTTTTTTGTATCCCTTATTGAATCAACCATCCTTATTGTAAATACCCGTAAAAATCAAGGGAAATTTTTTTAATTTTCTTTGGAATTTTACAAGAGCGCGGTTTCAGACGGAACCTGATTCCGAGGCCCGGAGTGCCCGGAATCATTTTCCGAAGTTTGGCTCGGGTACGTTCAGTGAACGAACGAGTGGGAATTTCTAACTTTTGATCCAGTGCTCGGAATTGAAATCCGAGGACACCGATGAACTCGCAATGTCGATATTCACTTAAGAAGACCTTTTCCGAAGTTGCGTTTATTGCGGGACGAAAGTTAGTTTTTGGGAGAATTATAAAAAGTTGAATAAAAAATGTGGAACACTTTTTATTTTACTTTTGTTGGTTAACTTCTCTCAAAGGAAGTTAGGGGTGGGACCCACACCCACTTAACCTCCATTGAGAGGATTAAGTGTGGTGGGACCCACACAAACCTAAACCTTCCATCTTCTGTCAAACTCCCTTTAACCCCTCTTTAAATGACATGACAAATTGTTATTTAATTTTGGAGTTATCTTATTTGAATTTCAAACCTTTGAAATTCAATTTGTTAAGTTTGTGAATAAAATAAGACTCTATCTTATTTTATTTGGATATAATTGTTTAGCCATCTTGAGATCTTTTGGGTTCTTCTCCTTCTTCTTCAAACTTTGACGAAGAACGCTCAAGATTTGATGAAGAACGCTCAAGCTTTGACGAAGAACGCTCAAGATCCGACGAAGAACACCGCTCCTCTCTTCTTCGTCTTCCGTGTCAACGAAAGGGAACGCCGCTTCCTCCTCGGACTTCCTTCGTCGGTATACGAAGATTCGCCAACGACGTACCTCTTCGGACGTACCTCTTCGTCATCGGATCTGACGAACGACTACCGCGACGCCCGACCTCCGTGACGTTGTCTTCCGCAGGTCGTTGACGATCTTCGAACTTGAACCCAAGGTAGGGGTTGTTGTTATTTGTTTATTTATTTATTCTTGTTCGTGGTTCTGGAATGACTAACGTGAGGATATTTAATTATGTATTATCATTTAACGTGAGGGGGACGGACCGCATGAACACGGCCGAACCCCCTCCTTTGTTCGTGTTGATTTATATTGCGGATGAAACAAGATGGCGTGGTGTCGTCGCATCACGCGGTTATTCGCACGCTTATATTGCGCGGCGCCGTCACGCCGCGCCGTGGAAGGATCATCAAGAACGCGACACTGTCGCGCCGCGTCGAAGGGAATCAAAGGCGCGGTGGAGGCGCGTGGTGCCGTCGCACCGCGCCGGACGACGAACACCGCGGCCGGTTCCGGGCCGCGGCGGGACGAGAAGACCGGCGGCCGGGCCGCCGGCGTCGGAAGCCGGAAAGGGGACCGGTTTGCAGGTCCTATTGGAGAAAAACCGGCCGGCCAGGTGGCCGGCCGGATGGTCAAAATCCGGGGGAATTTAATTCCCCCGGCCAGCACTCAAAAGACCCCCCCCCCATTTAATTGGGGGGCGGTTTCATTGAGGGGGGCAGGCGGCCCCCCGGTTTCCCTCAAGCAGGCCCCCTCAAAGGGGGCCCAGTTCACAAAATGGCGAGGCTAAAAGCCGCACCGCCGCCGGCCGGGCCGCGCCGGACCGCGCCGCTGCGCCGGTCCGCGCCGCCGCGCCGGTCCACCACCGGCCGGGCCGGGTCGGACCCGGGTCGGGTCGACCCGATTCGGGCCGACCCAGGGGGGTCGGGCCGGGTCGGCCCGGACCCGGACCCCCCGTTTTCGTGTCGTCTTCGGTCTTTTGGCCATAACTTGAGCCACGGACCTCCAATTGACGAACCGTCAGCGGCTACGCGATCCTTGGATTGAGACGGTCGACTCGGTATATCGCACTCAAAGTTTCGGAATACTTTGAGTTCGGCCGGGTTGGTTCGTACACGAAACCAACCGGGCCTTCGGAGCGGAAACGCTCATATCTTGAGCTACGGACGTCCGTTTGACGTGCCATCAGCTTTGTTGAGTTCCTCTTAGTGATACAGATCTTTTAGAATACTCTGCCCGAGGTTTGGACGCAGGTGGAGTACGGTCGGGTTGGTTTTGCCTTAAAAACCAACCGGGCCCCGGGGACGAAAATGCCAATAACTCTCAGACCGGGCGTCCGATCGACGCGCCGTCTGTTGCATTGAGTTCCTTTTGACGATATGGAACTTTTGGATATATCAACTCTGGACTTTGTGATAGTTGATCTATCAGCCTCTCGGCTTGTGGAGCGGACCCTCTGAACGAGCTTGATGTGTGCGGGAACCCTAGTGCTGGCTGCGACTGTGACTACTACTGCTACTGCTACTGTGACTGCGACAACGACAGTTCAGAGATCCTGTGTGGATTCGGCGACGACGACTACAGCACTCAGCGATCCTACGTGGATCAATGCTACAGGTCCTGTGTGGGCCTGATCCTGTGTGGGTCCGATCCTGTGTGGGTCTTTGCGCTCAGCGGTCCTGTGTGAACCAGCGCCTACAGGTCCTATGTGGGCCTGATCCTGTGTGGGTCTTTTGCGGGGGTTAGTTACCTATCGATCCTTCGTGGGTCCGACGATTTAGATGGATTAGAGATCATCTTTACCGTCTTTCGAAGAAGTATACCTGTGTGAGCTGAATCCTGTTGCTATCATGTGTGGATTGTGTTGTGCTATCATGTGTGGATTACGTTTTTCTTTCCTGTGTGGAATACGTTTACTTTCCTGTGTGGACTGAGTTGTACCTGGGTTTGGAGGTTGGAGCGTATTTGAAATTGATGACTTAGGTATATGTATGGGCATATACCTAAGCAGTGTCGGTTGTTACTTCATGATTGTACCTTTCTTTTTGGTTATCCTTTGTGGATTTTGAGAGACCTTCAGGGGTATCGGGGTCCCTACTAAGTAGCTTATACTCACCCCTGCACGGGCTATGCCCGCACTACGTTGTGTTGGTTGCAGACGACGGACAACGTTGATCTTGGCAGAGGCTTGCAGAGCAGGACGGTACCTGGAGGTGGACCACTGGGCGGGACGTACTCGGAGCAGACGGTGGGACCCGTGGAGCAGTGGAGCTATCTGTACCCATCCTTCAGGTGGGATCTCCAGTGGACAGCTCGGCGTACCGGCTTTTACTTACAGTTGTTGTTTTCCCTTTCGAGTTGTACTTTACTTTCAGTTTGGGTTTGTATACTGGCCCATTTACTTTTCCGCACTTTCAGTTGTACTATGTGTTTACTTAGTGTTTACTTTCTGCTTGCTTACTCTGTGGTGCTTGTTTACTTTTCAAAGCCAATGCCTTCCCTTTTTGTTGGGATTTACGCCTTGGTGCTAGTCGCCAGCCCCTGGCCTATGGAAGGCGGGCTTGGGGTAGTCACGGCACGGACCCCGAGGGCGGGTCGTGACAAATTGGTATCAGAGGAGTTCAGTTATACCATGAACTCTGATCTTTTCTATGTGAAACAATAATTTTTAGCGTATTGAGTGTGGTTATCAGTCCAGGGAGTCCAGTGTTGGTGCGGCGGCCGACGTATCCGTACACCAGGACCCTGACTTCTGATTTCCGACTTAATGCACGAAAACATTGATTGCATGTGTGTTTCAAGTTTTCTTTCTGATAACTTATATCAGCTCACCAGGTATATTGTTCTGACCGTGGCGCACCTGTTTCCTTTTCAGGATGGCCCCACGACGGCAGCCAGCTAGGGTTCCGAGAGTCGAGTGTGACGACAGCCCACCGAGCGACGAGGCCTCGGTGCAGGGCCCTTTGTCAGCAGTGGCACCGACGGTAGCTCTACCCGCCGAGCCCTCGATGCTTCCAGCACCAGCCGCTGACGATGCACGTCGCCTCAGCGCACTGCATGAGTTTCAAAGCCAGCGACCACCCAGGTTTCGCGGGGAGACGGATCCCCAGGCAGCAGAGGACTGGATGGAGTCAGTAGTATGTGTGTTTAGGCTAGTGAGGACACCAGCAGACCTCATGGTGATCCTCGATGCGAGCCTACTCCACGCAGAAGCAGGACGATGGTGGAGCTTGATGCTCCAGGTGCACGATGAGGCATCTCTTCTATGGATGGACTTTGAAAGCCTTTTCCGCTCGGAGTTCGTCCTAGCCACCCTTCGTGCGGTGCGTATCCAGGAGCTTCTTCAGCTGCGGCAGGGCAGCATGACGGTCGCTCAGTACTCGGCGAGATTTACTGATCTCTTGTGCTACTCGACCGACATGGTACGGGACCCATTCTTCCGGGCCCGGACCTTCGAGCAGGGTTTGAGACACTAGATCAGGGCATCACTGATCTCCCTCAGCATACCGACTCAGACAGGAGTACTGGAGCGGGCCCTTCTGACCGAGAGCTTCCTTGCTGAGTCTACACCAGCGCAGCGACCCACCACAGGGCGGCACGTGGCAGAGTCATCTGCAGCAGGCAGTCGACGGATGACTCAGGGGTCCAGGAAGACCAGACCTTCGGGCAGACGACCTCAGGACACTGGCTCAGCAGTGCGGAGCACACAGCGCGGAGCCAGTCTTTCGAGAGGCAGACAGTGCTACTCGTGCGGCGGGCAGGGCCACATGGCTCGTGACTGCCCGACTCGCCGTGCCGAGGAGCAGCAGTCGGTTGAGGGACCACCGAGGCAGAGGCAGAGGGTCGACCGTGGCGGTCCACAGGGAGGAGGAGGACGAGGCAGAGGAGCTGGACGAGCAGCCAGTGGTGGGCGACGCTTTGAGGCTCTGCCACCACCACCACCAGGAGGTCCACCCCGACCACAGGGAGCTGGTGGGCAGAGACAGGCACAGCTCCAGGCAGCAGAGGCCTATGACCACGGCGCACCCGAGATGATTCGAGGTACTATCTGTGTCTATTCCACCCTTGCTGCAGTACTTATAGACACAGGAGCGAGTCAATCTTTCATAGCTGCTGCCCTTGTTCGGAGCTCGGAGATTCCGACAGAGCTGTTGGCTCGATCCTTAGGGCTAGAGACTCCTACGGGAGCAGACTCGACGATTACGCACTGGTGCCGGCAGTGTGAGCTTACTCTAGGAGGAGAGAGCTTCGGTTGGGATCTTCTTGTAGCAGCATCAAGGCCTTACGACGTCATCTTGGGCATAGATTGGCTATCTACGGTCCATGCACAGATTGACTATTTTAGGTGCAAGGTGCGATGTGTACGCACCGACGGGAGCAGGTTCACCTTCACCGACGAGAAGGGAGCCATAGCATCACAGGATGGAATTCCGCGGAGGAGAGGACATCCCATCACTCATCAGTTGGCTAGCCTCATCCTTACAGAAGTTGACGTGCGGAGTCCTGGTTTTCCTGCAGTGGTGGATCAGTTTGCGGACGTTTTTCCCGACGACGTTCCAGGGCTACCTCCTCGCAGAGAGGTAGACTTTTATATTGACTTGTACCCCGGGACAGCCCCGATATCCACTCCAGCATATCGGATGTCCCCCGCCGAGCTTCGAGAGCTACGGGTACAGTTGGAGGACTTGCAGGGCAAGGGGATCATCCGACCTAGTGTTTCACCCTGGGCTTCCCCGATATTGTTCGCCAAGAAGGCGGAAGGGAGCTTGCGACTTTGTGTTGACTATCGTCGCCTGAACCAGGTGACAGTGAGGAACAAGTATCCGCTACCAAGGATTGATGACCTCTTTGATCAGCTCAAGGGAGCACGGTGGTTCTCGAAGATAGACCTCAGGTCAGGCTATCATCAGCTCAGAGTCAGAGACAAGGATGTGAAGAAGACGGCCTTCAGATGTCGGTATGGCCACTATGAGTTCCTGGTTATGCCTTTCGGTGTAACCAATGCTCCAGAAGTGTTCATGGCTCTCATGAACAGGATCTTTCAGCCATACCTCGATCGGTTTGTCGTGGTTTTCATCGACGACATTCTGATTTACTCTACGACTGAGGAGGAGAACGCCTATCACTTGCGAGTTGTACTAGACACACTCTGAGAGCCCCAGCTTTATGGTAAGCTCTCGAAGTGCCAGTTATGGATATGTGAGGTCCACTTCTTGGGACACGTTATCTCTGAGGTGAGAGTTGCAGTGGATCCTGCGAAGATTGAGGCTGTGTTAGCATGGGATCCACCTAGGAGCGTGACTGAGGTTCGGAGTTTCTTGGGACTAGCTGGATACTATCGGAGATTCGTGCCAGGCTTCTCTAGAGTTGCGGCACCACTCACAGGTTTGAAGAAGAAGGGGAAACCCTTTGTGTGGTCAGACAGATGTCAGCAGAGCTTCCAGGAGCTGAGACAGAGATTGACCAGCACACTTATCTTGAGGTTGCCTGAGGAGGGAGTAGGGTACGTAGTCTACTGTGATGCATCAGGGACCGGAATCGGATGTGTTCTGATGCAGGAGCAGGCAGTGATCGCCTATGGATCACATCAGTTGAGGCCGAATGAGCAGAACTACGCCACCCATGACCTGGAGTTAGCAGTAGTGGTCTTCGCTCTGAAGACATGGAGACACTATCTGATGGGCGAGCGCTTTACAGTCTTTTCCGATCATCAGAGTCTCAGGTATATCTTCTCGCAGAAGGACCTGAACCTGAGACATCGGAAATGGCTCGAGTTCCTCCAGGACTATGACTTTGAGATAGTCTATACACCTGGGAAGGGGAACGTATTAGTCGATGCCCTCATCAGGAGGACGGGCATTCAGATACTTGAGGAGGCGACGGAGCAGCTAGCCTCTTTACAGATATCCTTCGTGGATAGAGATGGAGCAGTCTTCCTCTAGTCTCCCACAGTCACCCCTCCACTACTGCAGCGGGTCAGAGAGGCACAGCGTGAGGACGCTGACTGTGAGACACGGCGTGCTCAGATATCCTCGGGACAGGCACCTGATGGTTTCTCCCTTGGAGCAGAGCACGACATCCTTTTCAGAGGACGTACCATGGTACCAGTCGCTTTGCGAGAGGAAGTGCTAAGAGAGTTTCACACTTCTCCTTTGGCGGTACATCCTGGAGTGGCAAAGATGTACCAGGACCTCAGACGACAGCACTGGTGGCCGGGCATGAAGAAGGCAGTGGTAGAGTTCGTTTCTCGATGCCTCACCTGTCAGCAGGTGAAGGCAGAGCATCAGGTACCAGCAGGCTTGGTACTGCCCTTGGAGGTTCCGCAGTGGAAGTGGGATGGCATATCTATGGACTTCATGACTGGACTTCCACGCACTTCCATAGGTCTCGACTCCATCTGGGTGATTGTTGACCGACTCACCAAGTCGGCACACTTCTTACCCATCAGAGAGCAGGGCTCAGTGGAGAGCTTGGGACGTCTCTACGTTCAGTAGATTGTGCGGCTCCACGGTGTGCCATCATCTATCGTCTCCGATCGAGATGCTCGCTTTACTTCCCGGCTTTGGAAGGGGTTACAAGAGGCGTTCGGGACACAGCTACGTCTGAGCACAGCCTTTCACCCTGAGACGGATGGTCAGACGGAGAGGACCATTCATAATATCGAGGAAATGCTCCGTGCATGTGTCCTCGACTTTGGTCACAGCTGGGAGGACCACCTACCCTTGGTGGAGTTTGCGTACAACAACAGCTACCACTCCACCATCGGGATGGCACCGTACGAGGCGTTTTACGGCCGACCTTGTAGATCTCCTTTGTGCTGGACACACCCTAGGGAGTTAGCACTTGTGGGACCGGAGATGGTCCAGGCCACGACAGAGAAGGTCCAGGTCATCCAGGAGCGGATGAGGACAGCTCAGAGCCGGAAGAAGTCATACGCTGACAGGAGGCGGAGGCCACTAGAGTTCGAGGATGACGACCACGTCTTCTTGCGGGTCTCACCACGACGTGGTATTCAGAGATTTGGTCGAGGTGGCAAGTTATCTACGCACTTCATCGGACCCTTCCAGGTCCTCAGCAGGATTGGTGAGGTGGCTTATCGCCGGGCTCTACCACCTCAGTTGCACCGGGTGCACGATGTCTTCCACGTGTCTCAGCTGAGGAGATACGTGCACGACCCGACACACATCATTGACCATGGGGAGCTTGACGTTGACGATGGGGTGAATTTTACGGAGGTCCCGGGAGAGATAGAGGATCGACAGGAGCGGGTCCTGCGTGGGAGATCGATTCCTCTTGTGCGCATCAGATGGCAGCACGGGAATCTCCAGGAGAGCACATGGGAGCGGGAGGCTCAGATACGTGCTCAGTACCCTCATTTGTTTCCCTAGTTTTTGATGTATCTTTACGGGGACGTAAAGCCCTGAGGTGGGAGTAATGTAAAGACCCGTAAAATTCAAGGGAAATTTTTTCTTAATTTTATTTGGAAATTTACAAGAGCGCGGTTTTAGACGGAACCTGATTCCAAGGCCCGGAGTGCCCGGAATCATTTTCCGAAGTTTGGCTCAGGTACGTTCAGTGAACGAA
The DNA here is from genome assembly GCA_963277665.1 of Viscum album. NCBI lineage: Eukaryota > Viridiplantae > Streptophyta > Magnoliopsida > Santalales > Viscaceae > Viscum > Viscum album. The sequence goes on from OY728162.1 coordinate 825,634,443, forward strand.
CGAGCAGGAATTTCTAACTTCTGATCTGGTGCTCGGAATTGAAATCCGAGGACACCGATGAACTCGCAACGCCGATATTCGCTTAAGGAGACCTTTTTTGAAGTTGCGTTTATTGCCGGACGAAAGTTAGTTTTTGGGAGAATTATAAAAAGTTGAATAAAAAATGTGGAACACTTTTTATTTTACTTTTGTTGGTTAACTTCTCTCAAAGGAAGTTAGGGGTGGGACCCACACCCACTTAACATCCCTTGAGAGGATTAAGTGTGGTGGGACCCACACGAACCTAAACCTTCCATATTCTCTCAAACTCCCTTTAACCCCTCTTTAAATGACAAGGAAAATTGTTATTTAATTTTGGAGTTATCTTATTTGAATTTCAAAACTTTGAAATTCAATTTGTTAAGTTTGTGAATAAAATAAGACTCTATATTATTTTATTTGGTTAGAATTGTTTAGCCATCTTGAGAGCTTTTGGGTTCTTCTCATTCTTCTTCAAACTTTGACGAAGAACGCTCAAGCTTTGATGAAGAACGCTCAAGCTTTGACGAAGAACGCTCAAGCTCCGACGAAGAACACCGCTCCTCTCTTCTTCGTCTTCCGTGTCAACGAAAGGGAACGCCGCTTCCTCCTAGGACTTCCTTCGTCGGCATACGAAGATTCGCCAACGACGTACCTCTTCGGACGTACCTCTTCGTCATCAGATCTGACGAACGGCTACTGTGATGCCCGACCTTCGCGACGTTGTCTTCCGCAGGTCGTTGACGATCTTCGAAATTGAACACAAGGTAGGGGTTGTTGTTATTTGTTTATTTATTTATTCTTGTTCTTGGTTCTGTCATGACTAACGTGAGGATATTTAATTATGTATTATCATTTAACGTGAGGGGGCCGGACCACATGAACACGGCCGAACCCCCTCCTTTGTTCTTGTTGATTTATATTGCGGATGAAACAAGATGGTGTAGTGTCGTCGCACCACGCGGTTATTCGCACGCTTATATTGCACGGCGCCGTCACGCCGCGCCGTGGAAGGATCATCAGCGACGCCGTCGCGCAGCGTCGAAGGGAATCAAAGGCGCGACGGAGGGGCGCGGTGTCGTCGCACCGCGCCGGACGACGAACACCGCGGCCGGTTCCGGGCCGCGGCGGGACGAGAACACCGGCGGCTGGGCCGCCGGCGTCGGAAGCCGGAAAGGGGACCGGTTTTCCGGTCCCATTGGAGAAAAACAGGCCGGCCAGGTGGCCGTCCGGATGGTCAAAATCCGGGGGAATTTAATTCCCCCGGCCAGCGCTCAAAAGCCCCCCCCCCCCATTTAATTGGGGGGGCGGTTTAATTGAGGGGGGTAGGTGGCCCCCCGGTTTCCCTCAATCAGGCCCCCTCGAAGGGGGGCCGGTTCACAAAATGGCGCGGCTAAAAGTCGCTCCGCCCGTAGGATGCGGGGGCCATGCCCCCCGCGCGTGACCCCAGCGGCGCCAGGCCGCGCCGCCGCTGGTCGGGCCGCGCCGCCACGCCGGACTGCGCCGCCGCGCCGGTCCGCCGCCGGCCGGGCCGGGTCGGACCCGGGTCGGGACGACCCGGTTCGGGCCGACCCAGGGGGGGCCGGGCCGGGTCGGCCCGGACCCGGACCCCCCGTTTTCGTGTTGTCTTCGGTATTTTAGCCATAACTTGAGCCATGGACCTCCAATTGATGAACCGTCAGCGGATACGTGATCCCTGGATCGAGACGGTCGATTCGGTCTATCGCACTCAATGTTTCAGAATACTTTGAGTTCGGCCAGGTTGGTTCGTACACGAAACCAACCGGGCCTTCGGAGCGGAAACACTCATATCTTGAGTTACGGACTTCCGTTTGACATGCCGTCAGCTTTGTTGAGTTCCTCTTAGTGAGACGGATCTTTTGACATACTCCGCCCGAGGTTTGGACGCAGATGGAGTACGGTCGGGTTGGTTTTGCCTTAAAACCAACCGGGCCCCGGGGACGAAAATGCCAATAACTCTCAGACCGGGCGTCCGATCGACGCGCCGTCTATTGCATTGAGTTCCTGTTGACGATACTGAACTTTTGGATACATCAACTCTGGACTTTGTGACAGTTGATGTATCAGCCTCTCGGCTCGTGGAGCGGACCCACCGAACAAGCTTGCTGTGTGCGGGAGCCCTAGTGCTGGCTGCGACTGTGACTACTACTGCTACTGCTACTGTGACTGCGACGACGACAGTTCAGAGATCCTGTGTGGATTCGGCGACGACGACTACAGCACTCAGCGATCCTACGTGGAACAGTGCTACAGGTCCTGTGTGGGCCTAATCCTGTGTGGGTCCGATCCTGTGCGGGTCTTTGCGCTCAGCGGCCCTGTGTGAACCAGCGCCTACAGGTCCTATGTGGGCCCGATCCTGTGTGGCTCTTTTGCGGGGGTTAGGTACCTATCGATCCTTCGTGGGTCCGACGATTTGGATGGATCAGAGATCATCTTTACCGTCTTTTGAAGAAGTATACCTGTGTGAGCTGAATCCTGTTGCTTTCCTGTGTGGATAGTGTTGTGCTATCCTGTGTGGATTACGTTTTTCTTTCTTGTGTGGAATACGTTTACTTTCCTGTGTGGACTGATTTGTACTTGGGCTCGGAGGTTGTAGCGTATTTGAAATTGATGACTTAGGTATATGTATGGGCATATACCTAAGCAGTGTCGGTTGTTACTTCGTGATTGTACCTTTCTTTGTGGTTATCCTTTGTGGATTTTGAGAGACCTTCAGGGGTCTCGGGGTCCCTACTGAGTAGCTTATACTCACCCTTGCACGGGCTATGCCCGCACTACGTTGTGTTGGTTGCAGACGACGGACAGCGTTGATCTTGGCTGAGGCTTGCAGAGCAGGACGGTACCTGGAGGTGGACCACTGGGCGGGACGTACTCGGAGCGGACAGTGGGACCCGTGGAGCAGTGGAGCTATCTGTACCCATCCTTCAGGTGGATCTCCAGTGGACAGCTCGGCGTAGCGGCTTTTACTTACAGTTGTTGTTTTCCCTTTCGAGTTGTACTTTACTTTCAGTTTGGGTTTGTATACTGGCCCATTTAATTTTCCTCACTTTCAGTTGTACTCTGTTTTTACTTAGTGTTTACTTTCCGCTTGTTTACTCTGTGGTGCTTGTTTACTTTTCAAAGGCAATGCCTTCCCTTTTTGTTGGGATTTACTTCTTGGTGCTAGTCGCCGGCCCCTGGCCTATGGAAGGCGGGCTTAGGGTAGTCACGGCACGGACCCCGAGGGCGGGTCGTGACACTTATTTTCCCTCCATTCCATTATGGGTAGTGTTTATGCATGTGGTGTTATTGATGTTGATTTATTGAGGTTGTTTCTTTAACGGGAGACAAATTTGAGAGTGAGTTTTTATTCATGGATTATTTTCACTTTATACATGTTTTTTTGCATGGGAATCTAATGTATGTAATTATCAGGTCTGAATTTTCAATAAAATTACCACTCTAATTTAATTTAATTTTATTGTAAAAATCATTCCCACTGTGTTTTTTATGATTCCCATATTCTTTTCACCAGCCCATAGGGATTTGAATGTCCTCTGGGCCTTATAATAAGATTGTTGGTGTGTTTGGTGGATGGAAAACTCAGGTTGGTTCATGGGAATGTGCCTCCTAACCATCTTTTGTTTATGAATATTCCTTGGTATAAGTGAATGATAATTCTACTCATTTTTATAAATTATCTAATTGAAACTTCATGTAATTTTATAAATTTGTATTCATATTTGATGATATTTTTGATATTGAAAAATGATGTTGATGATTTTAAATGGGATGATTGACAGCCACTTGAATCTTGTGAATATATGACTATTTCATATTTTTACTCTTTCTCCATCTCTTAATATGAAATTATTTTGCACATATATGTTAAAATGTGTGTGTGTGTGTGTTTGTGTGTAAATGGTTATATTTCATGGGGTTTTGTTTAATTGGTGGTTAATTGATTGTTTGTTCTTTTTTTATACAATTAATATGGGAGTATTGATGTGGATGAGTCGTGTAATAATCTTGTGTTCCACTATATACCTATTTAGGGGTAACTGATTTTTTAATTCTAATAAACCATGGAAATTGGTTTTCAATGGGTTGAAATCCTTTTCTTTCACAATTATGATTTGTAACATTGTTTGATATTTTTTCAGTGAGATTGTGGAATGTTTTATTTAAAATTTAAGAATATGTTTTTCCTAGTTACTATTTTCCATTTATTTTTTTACAGAAAAATAAAATTTATTTTCTTTATGAAATGAAAATATTAATAAATAATATTTGTCTTTAAATATCATATTGGTTGTGGATTATTTTGTTTTTCAGGATAAAAAAATTTAGTGGTGATGCTACTGTAATAATACAAGAATTCATTGAGGATGAAAAATCCTATAGTTAATTTTTGACTACAGTTATTTTTACCTTATCTCTATTTAATGTTGTCTTTATTTATTAAATGGTTCTTGAACTACCACAAAAATGGGTATTCGCAATGCCAACCATTAACAGTGCTAAAAAAAGTGCTGATAAAGGGTAATTTTAATATCACTAAAAATATGATGTTAACAGTACCCCTTTATGAGAGCTTTTTTTAGCGCTGTAAAAGGTGCCCCCTTTATCAGCTTTTTTTAAGTAGTGCTGATAAAGGGAGGTCTTTATCAACCTTTTTTACTAGCATTGTTAGTGTTTATATTTCTAAAAAAATTATATTTCATTAAAAATAATATATTATTATATATATATAATAAATACTTTTTAAATATGTTTTAGATAAGTATAAATAGACATTTACACTTAATATTTAATATAATTAGTTAAATTTATTATAAAATAATTAAAAAATTATTAATTAATAATTTTGCTAATTATTATTGACTAATATTTATTTAATCACATTTTGAAGACAAAATAATCAAAAAAATCAATAAAAGTTCTGAGGTAAGTTAAAATCGTAACTGGAACCTCAAAAGACCATCACTTTTGATTTGGGTGTTCATTGGAGAATGAACACATATCAAATCGAAGATGGAGACTATCTCTACACACGGGTGATTCAAGGAAACCATTTTTCACATTTCTCAAGACCAAAAAAGTCCCAGAAGGCCTTCAAAACTGAGTTTAATCGCGATATCAATTTTCTTTTAATATTCTATGGATTTCCAGCCTCATTTAAGGGGGTCATTTTGCCCTTTTTTAGTGGGGTCTGTATTTATTCTTAGGGATTACATTCACATTGATATTATATCTTTGAAATATAACCATATTTTATAATTTACAATTATTTATAATCAAATATATAACAATATATCCATATTTTTTATATTTTCACACATGAAATTTTAATTTTATACATAAATAATTTATCATATTTACATATAAAATATATTTCTCAATATATAAGCCTTATCTAAATAAAAACTAATAACAATTTTATTTAAAATACAAATATATGAATATTTATATACCTATATAATGCGTGTGTGTGTGTGTATTAACAAACTGAAATATATTATCTATATATTCTAACATATGTATATACATATTAATATATAATATATGTAAATATATATTAATATGTATAATTATACTTACATATACACATATATGATATGTTTGTGTGTGTTGTATATATGTATGTATGTATGTATTTATTTATTTATAAACACAAAAAACATAGATTATAAATGTATTAAATATCGATCTTATAAATATATATTAATATATGAATCATATACGGCTAAAAAATTATAACAAAATATATATAATTAAATAGATATTAATATATATAAATACATGAATAAATATATAAATATATAAATATCATTATATATGTTTCTATATATATTAAAATATATATATAAAATAATATCCATATTATTTAAAATAGAAATATATGAATATTTATATACCTATATAATGTATGTCTGTGTCTGCATTAACAAATTGAGATATATTAATAATCTATTCTAACATATGTATATAAATATTAACATATAATATATGTAAATATATATTAATATGTATAATTATACTTACAGATACAAATATATAACATGTGTGTGTGTGTGTTGTATATATGTTTTTAATTATTTATATATTTATAAACACACAAAAAACATATTTTATAAATGTATTTAATACTGATCTTATAAATATATAAAAATATATGAACATATAATAATAAAAAAATATAACATAATTTATATAAATAAATAGATATTAATATATTTTAATACATCAATAAATATATAAATTTAACTATATTTATATATATATATATATGTTGAGCCAATTTTAGGTCTTTAAATTCCGTATTTCTCCTACCTCTTCTATTTTATGACTGTTGATATAAAATCAATTTCATAACAATATTAAATAGGGATAAATATAACTAAATCAGATTTAAACAATCCAATTTAGATATTGAGGTTATTCTTAATGTGTATTAATTTAATCTCACACTCCTCTCTAAGATTTTAGGCCACACAAATAAATTAAATTGAAATGGATTTTATTTTTAGAATATTTATTTCATGAGATTTTAATAGACATATTATTTTTGATTTTTTGAATTCATGTTCAGAAGAGAATTTAGGGAGAGGTCTTAGAATTATTTTTTATTAATATTTTACACACATCACACAATGATGAAAAAAATTTAAAATAGTATGTCATTATTTATATTAAAAATAAATGAGTCGAACGAGACTATGAATGGAACAATCCCATGTAAAAATTTATAAATGTTGACAAGATATATTTTTATGAATTATACCATCTCTGATAATTTCTTGGCTCGTAATAATTGATTTTGATACTAAATGTCATACTTTTAAAATCCTTGTATAAAGAAAAATATAACAATTTTTTTGAAAAAAAAATTCAAAGAACCAATTGAATTGACGCTTGAACAACCCCGATTCTCAAATATAAAAACCCGACACCCCTTTAACTAAAATAATTTAAAAAATCTGACCTACTAGAATTGGATCTATGATTTTAAGGATATACAAATAAATTCAAAGGAAATGTATTGTATTTTTTTAATCTTTATTTCAAGATATTTCATTAGAAATATTATTTTTAATAAATGATTTTGAAACTAAATGTTATATTTTTTAAATCTTTGTATCAAGAAAATTCTAACAACTTTTTGAAAAAAAAACTTAAAATTGGTGCTTGACCAGCCCAGATTCCCAACTATAAAAACCCGAGACCCCTTCCCGAGTTCAACGGCTTCCGTTCCACTGTCTTGCCTCATCGGAGCCGGAGGGTAAGTGTGCGGTCTAAGAATCCGAGATAGTGAACCCTAATCGACATGCACCTAAAGAATCTCTTCATCATCCTCCTGCTTCTAGGGTTTGAGCAGATGGTTTGGGTACTCTTACCCAATTCTGTAGACAACTTGTTGAAGATTCCTACGATGGCTTCAGATTTTGACGTTCGAATTGAAAAGTTTAAGGTGTTATTGATGGAGATTCCTAATATGTTGAAATTACATGTGGATTTGGTGGATAAGATTTTTGTGAATGAAATCGTGGGTTTAACGTAGGAGATTAATAAGAATATCAAGGGGAAGCACGTTGAATTGGAGAATGAGGTGTCGAGGTTGGATGGAAAGATCTGGCTCCTTGAGTTCATTTATGACCTCCGGAGGAGCAACGTGTAGTCCTTCAATGAGATTTCATGGCAGTGAACCAAGATCTATTGAGGTACTCACTGCACAACCTTGAATTTTCTACCCACTCTCTACTTTAGGTTCTCAATTTTTTACTTTTGGTTCTCCATTTTCTGTCTGTTATTCAAGTCCAAATGATCGGTTCTATGTTGGTCTTCCTCCATGTTGTCTCCCTTATTTCGCCTTGGGGTTTTTAAATGATAATTTAAATAATGTGACTCATTATGTTATGATTTGGATTATATGTATTGATATGAGATTTTCAGAATTCTTATGATGATAGAGATGTTTTATGATGACATCCTGAACAAATAATGCATATCATAAATAAAAGAATTAGATAATTAGTTTTTTCCTTTGCAAAATTAAATATTAATAATATTAATGATTAAATTATTTCAAACAAATAAAATTTATAAAAAATAAATCATTAATCATATGATAAATGTAACAGTGCAACCTATATATGTGACCTGATAGTTGGTTCAAACCATCTAATAGCCTCATCTTCACCTCCTAATATATAATTGTCTTCTATTTGCAAGGAGGGCCTAAACATAACATTATATATAATATTCCCTAAATAAATAACTAATATTTCTCGTAACACAATGAAAAAAAGTGTTGTCAATGTGAAATTGACACAACAACTTTATCACATATCATAACCAAGATGGAATAATAATAGCATTAAAAAACATAGTAATAATGACCCCCTATGTCCACATTCCAAACTATCCCCCCTATCCTATAAAGAAAATATTTTGATCATAAATAAAAAACTTATAGAAAGATATGTTTTAGAAGAAATAAAAAGTAGCTTCATACTCAATTAATAAAAAAATATTCCACCATCATTTCAATAAATGAAAATTAATTCAAAAAAACAATTATGAAGAAACACCTAGGGATGGTTTTATCCACAACCTCTATTTTTTGGATTTCCAAATAAAATATCTTTTTGGGGTTAAGTGATAATAATCACAAAAAACCATCCTAATAGACACCCAAAAAACCAAATATAGAAAAAATTTATTAAATGAAAATATCAAAAACCCAAATCCATCAACAAACATCGCTAATTTCAAATAACTGACATGAAAAAAATATAATGGGTTTTCAAGTCAGTTATTTGATAACCGATGTGAAAATACATTTATTTAATAAATTTATTTTCATTCCTTCTCTCCACAGTAGAGATGAATAGAAAATAGGAATAAAATATAGAAAAAAAGTAGAAAATTTTAGAAAAACCAAAAAAACAACCCACAAAACACACATACAATTAGAACATTCTTCTTTACAATATCTACACAAATAAATAAAAATCCAATAAAATGTGTGAAATGATTCTCCCATTTAATTCGTATCTGTCTCAAATCATAAGAAATATAATGGATAGGATCATCAAAAAGGTAAAAATTAAAATTAAATCATTTAACAACTATTCTCAATAAAATGAATGAAATATTAAGGAAAATTTTATAAAGAATATAACATTCTGGAACTTTTTAATTTTACCAGTTGAAATTATTTCTTATATAAACATCAAAACCTAGTATCCACATTACATTATGAATTATTTTTTATAAAAATTTTGTTTAAAAAATTTCAATTCAAAATAACATTTTTAAGAAATATATCCAAAATTTAGTAATTGTAAATGAAAATTCACCTTTTCTTTTACATATATGATCTTCATGCTCTTCATTCTTGTCATCACTCTAAATAAATTCCAATTCATTTTTGAAAATAACATAAATAAAATAAAATTATGATTCATTATAATATAAAAAAGTATTAAAGAATTAAAAATTATGTTTCCAATACCATTATAAAATTTTATCACACTTCACCATGGATAGAACATATCCAGTAAAGTTCCTTATCCCTTAGAAAAAATGCCCAACGTCCAATGAAAATTGATATAAAAGAAACTTTTATGTTAGTGTTTATTATGTTTATGGATATATAACACTTAGTAAGATATATCGTTAATACTATTGAAGATAATGAAACATCCAGAACTGAATAATTTCTTTCTTTTGAAATCATTAAGCCATATAAACTATTATATCTTTATCAGTCATTGACCTCACTAGAGGTGAAATATACTATGGTTCAATACATGAATATACTTATTTCTTGTCATAATCTTTAAAAATTAAATAAATACACCAAATAAAAAAACATAAGTATAAATTTTTTGATAAATTAAATGTACAAAAATATATATGTTAAGAATTACTTTGAAAAAACACGCATCATGTTGATTCCCAACTGAACTATAGTTACAAGCTTGATGATATCATTTTCTAAAAGTTCCATAATCATTGCACTCCAATAAATTCAAGATTCAATTGGAATCTCGTAAACATACAAAAAAAATTGGAATATGTAAAAAATATATCAAGAATAGTAAAATTTGTATATGAAGTCATAAAACATTTTATTTGTTGTTTTCAATAAAATATTTATTTACCTTTAAAACTATTAAAAAACGGGCAAGGGAAGTTCTACCATTTATCAGTGTGAAAAAATTGCACTGGTAAAGGGGTCCTTTATCAGTGCTAAAAAAAGAGTTGATAATGGGGCATTTTTAACATTGCTAAAAATGTGCTATTAAAAGTGTCCCTTTATCAGTGTTTTTTTAGCGCTGTTAAAGGGGACACCTTTATCAGTGATTTTTTTAGTAGTGCAGATAACGGGGGAGTTTATCAGTGATTTTTCCTAACATTGATAAATTCTATGTTTCAAAAGAATCATGAAAAATAATATATTTTTATATAATTATATATATATTTATATAAATATATTATATATTTATTGAAATATGTTTTAGATAAGTATAAATAGATTATTACATTTAATATATAAGAAATTTTGTGAAAATGGCATTAAAATATTTAAAAAATGTTATTAAATAATAATTTTCTAATTATCATCGATTAAAAATCTTTTAATAACAATTTCAAGACACAAAAAATCAAAAAAAAATTAATAAAAGATCTAAAATAAGATGAAAATGTAACTCAAACTTCAAATGGCCATAACTTTTGATCTGAGTGTCCGTTTTAGCTCTACTGTATATCAAATCGAAGCATGTTATAAGATCTACGCGCTAATGACCAAAGAAAAGTGTTTGTCACAATTTAAAGGCACAAAAAGAACTATAAGGCCTCCAAAACTGAGTTTTTAGTCAGTATACTCGGATTTGTTAATATTCAAACAAGTATAACTTCTGATCTGGATGACCGTTAGGCATGTACCACATATCATATCTAATATTGTTTCATTTTTTTTATTTGATTGGTTCTGAAGTAAAAATGGGCTTCTAGATTAGAAGTATGGTCATTTTAACATTCTATGGCTTTTCAAAGACACACACACATATATATATATATGTGTGTGTATTTATTCGTAAATATATATGTGTTTGTGTGTGTGTGTATGTGTGTGTGTGTGTTGTATATATGATTGTATGTATTTATTTATTTATTTATAAACACACATAAAAATAATATTTTATAAATGTTTTTAAAACTAATATTCTAAATATATATTAATATACAAATAAATATACGGATAAAAAATTATACCTATATATATATATATATTAAGATATATTAATATATGAATGAATATATATATACTAATGTATGAATAAATATATGTGTATTAATATAACTAAATATATTTATATTAATATGAATCTATATTAATATACTAATAAATATTACTATATATGAATATATATATATATACTAATATATATTAATATATGAGTAAATAAATATATATACACATATATATTAATATTTGAATAAATATATATGTATTAATATAACTAAATATATTTATATTAATATGAATCTATATTAATATACGAACAAATATAAATATATATATATATATAGATATATCATTAAATTGAGAAAAAACGAAATGGATTAGTGTTAAAGGTGCAGGCGCGCAAGGGGGGAGGTAGCGGGTTCAAGTTTGGGTTGAAGCAAAGAGGTTCACGCGTGTGGAAAATGCACGTGAAGGGTCGTGGGTGGGAGATTGTGAGGGGGTCCTCCTAGCACTGATAAAGGGGGGGGGGTTCAAGTGCTGTTAAAATCTCCCACCTCATTATAGAATTATTTTTAATTTTTTTAATTTTTTTGACTTTTATCAGTGCTTTTTTTAGTACTGATAAATGTTGCCTTTATAATTGCTTTTTTGAGGGCTGATAAAAGGGATCCTTCTTTATCTTTGCCTCGATTAACAGCACTTTTTAGCACTATTAATGCACTTTAATAGGACTGATAAAGGCCATATTTATAGTAGTGTAATTTATTACATTAGAAAAATTATATAAATATAGAAACTTTAAAATGTTAAAAAACATTTAATTGATGTATAAAATAAAAGATAAAATATACACATACCTCTATTGTAAAATGTCGAAGAAGTTTAGATGGATAAACTCAATTGTTATTGATAATTTTTACAATTATACTCACATCATATGTATGTAAAGGTATTCTTGTTGATCTATTTATAATGTCCTATACAGTGTCCTTATGATGCTTCATATCTATATGTTGTTAATGAATGGTATCATCAATATAAAATATCATCCTATATAAAAAAATTGATGTTGGGGATCATCAACATATAACTCAAAACAACTGGGAAATTGTGGAGGATGGGTGTAGGAGTAGGATAAGAAGTGTGGTGTACATGCAGAGGTGGATGAGTGGGAGCTGCTAGAGGAGGGTGAGGAGTTGGATCATTGGTCTAAAACTGTTCTTGCATATCGGAAAACATCGACTCTACCGAAGATCTGATCATGTCCTCTATCATCACATGAATATCCTAAACATCATCCTCCAAAGATTCTATTTTTTAAACATCCTCGAGTGAATAAGAATTAGAACATGGGAACCCTCTTTTCACCGGTACACTTTCTGGGTGTCCTCATACACGACCTAAGTGTCTAGGTTTGCCAATGCTACAGATAAATTATCCCTCCTACACTCAGCTATAAAGACACCCAATGTTCTCTGATCCTCCAGAGAATCTTGTATGAAATGTTTGAAAAAATCCATATTGAATAAAAATATTTAAATAACTGATTAAATTTAAATAAATATATAATGTAAACATATTACTATCCTCTTAGGCACAACCCTCTAATATTCTGTAAGATATTTTCCCCTGTTAATCATCTGAGACCTCTTCCATTTTTCATGTCTATCGAGGGGGAAGGAGGGTCAAGCTCTTCAGAACATGACGACACAACTCTCAGTAGTTGAAAATTTTCATCCATCATTTTTTCTTCCAATAACGTAAACCACCCCTGATATAAAGTATGATGGTATACATTTCTAGATTGGATCTCCAGATGAGATCTCATCCATTACTGAAAATTAATAATAAATAAGTCATTAATATGATCATTAATATAAAAAAATCCCAAGGTAACATTCCACTTACCAAAAAATTATTCTCATCTTCTACTTTCAACAAATTTATTTCATGAATCTTTATCTATAAATGGATTTATTTCATATATATTATGATGTTATATGTGCCCAAAAATGAAATTTGATGTGAGGGTTAATTTTAAATCCATCCATATTATAGTATCCAATGATAATAATTTCTTGTTAACTCCTCTAGTATCTGGTATATCATATGTCATATAATAGGAAATGGAGAAAACATGTATTACTATAAACATTTCAAGATTAGTTAAATAATAACAAACGAACATACCAAAATGGTCCCCCACAAATGATATATTATCAATTTGTCAAAACCTCTCTAATCATCAATGAAAATACTAACTTTTCTTATAAAATGCACTGCTATAAAAATCATTAATTGTTTTTAATTTTAAACTCTTGGAATATCATTATCATCAAATTCTACTAATATTCTCTAGTCATGGCTACATGCAACTAATAATTTTGGTAAATGTGTGTTGTCACATCTCTCAACCCTCAAACTATTCATTGTCCCCATAGAAGTAAATTCCACTTGTAAATAAGGATGTGTCTCATCAATAAAATCATGGTTACATTCCTCCCTGGAGGGATGAGTATGATCATCTCTATAAGTATGTGGTGGATCAGATTATTGATCTTTCATTATACAAGAAATCAAAGCAATAAAAGATAGTACACAAATATAAAAATCCTACTGTTACAAACTAATGTAAATGATAAATGAAAAATTATCAAACAAAAAATTAAACTAAACTAAATGTGACATATTTTTATCTATATTTTTTATCATTAACTAAATTTCAAAAAAAATTAATGAGATTAGAAATTACATATAAATTAATGGAAAAAATCCAAAAATGGTGTCTGAATAGTAAAAAATGATCCAACCTAATAACTCATTTTTTTCATCAAAAAATAATTTCTGAATACTCTTATACAATTTTTGTGTTCTATATAAAAAATTATATTTAAAATAATTTTTTCCAAAAAAATCAATTAATAGATAAAATATGCCAGGGTAAACATGGTAAAATAAACAAAACTAAACTAATATAAAAAACAATTTAACTTATTAGTTATATTACATGTTTTAATAAAATAAAATAAAACTAAAATATCTAACATTTTATGAAATTTAAAAAAGTAAATGAGAAATAATCAAATGTTCCCTATAATATTTTTAATGTACTAATGGATTTTTTCCCCAAATTCCTTCATCAAGATCATTCCACATGGAAAAAACCATGTGTATATAATGTTTATCAATATTATCTATTAATATTTTCATGGATGTAGGGATCTCACAAAAATAATCATTTTCATAAATTTTATCATCACTAACATACTATTTTTCCCTTGTGAAAATATAGACCACTACATATTGGATTCATCAAGAACATAAAAAAATTATTTTTCATGTGTTTACATTATTAAAGGATAAGATGCATATGCTAGTCTATTTAGATTAACTTGTTTCATTCCTAATTCAGCAGGCCTGGTAGTGTTGTTACCGATTAACTATTTTCAATTAAACAATGGAAAATGAAATTTAATGTTATCAAACTCCCAAATTTTGTCAATGACTCCATAATATGAACTTGATGTGGAAATTTGTTTTTTGTCTTTTGCACTTGAAAAATGAATTGATTCTATGAACACCAATACACTATTATTCTAAACTAAGCATTTGTATTCCCAATATTTTATATGAAATATATAACCATTAATGTCATATATGAACCGTGTTATTAAATTTAAACATGGACTATCCACTAACCATATCAATGTTTCTGATGCATATTATCTACCAATAATGGTCTGTTTATGCCATTGAAAAATTGTTTTTTATGATCACTCAAAATCCACATATCTTTCTTTGTTGGATAACATTATTTCAACACATTAATATAAAAGGTTATATATGACTGAGCATCATCTATGTTATTCAAGATTTTTAAATGTACCTTTTTTATCTATTCACTTTTTAAAGATTTAACTTTCAATCCATAAATCCCCTTTCTCTCATAATTAACACATTCATGCTGATATGTAAAAAATCTAATGTTCTTCACTACAGACAAGTTTCTTGTAAAAAACAACATATCCTCCTCAGAAATATATTTAACAACAATGGAGGCTTTGGTTCGATATAGATTCTTAACATACTCCTTCAATATCTTCATATATATTTCAAAATGATACATCCAATGTAGATATATAGGTCCTCAAAACATAATTTATCAAACAAAACTGACCATTAAATGAACAATGATATCAAAAAATTATGGAGGAAAATACATTTCTAGTCAAAAAATAATAAAAACAGCTTTGTTCTCCAAATTGGTCAAAGCATTCAGATCAATTAACATACTGCAAATTGGATTGAAAAATTAGAACACCTTTATGATAGCCATTATAACACAAATGATAAATATTCCACACAATGAAACTTATAGGATCGATTGCATCATGATGTTATAATCTTGAGATTTCATACATGTCAACTTCAATTCCATTAAAGATAGATATTTTTTTACATTTTATGCATAATTCTATGGAACTTCGATATCTTGAAGATACTGAGAAAAGATAATTTTCCACCTCTTGGATAATGTATGAAAATATGAGGGTATCAATGTTATCCTTCCATCGGTAGAGGTAGATAACCCTAAATGTATTCTCATTGATAGTAAGTGAAATATTTAATTCAACCCATATTTAGTATTTATTTAATATCTAAAAAATTTCCAATAAATATTTAATATATATTCTTCACTGCTTGCATGTAATAAATTTTATTTTTTACCTCATGCGATCTCTAATATGGTATCTCAGAAATTATTAAATGTTTCTTCCTAATATTTCAATCATTACCAGATTTATGTGTCTTTTTGAATGTCATGCCAATGTTGTTAACCCTATATAAATATTGATTTGTTTATAAATGTATTGGAGAAATATCAAATTATTATGAGCTATTTAATGTCTTCTTTAATGGTTTATATTTGTGATACATAGAGAAAAATGTTTTGTGATCAATGTATACTATTTCCCCCATGATTCAGTTGATAATATAAAGCCTTTTGTTAATGAATTTGACATTATTTATTCACCTTAACATTATATCCAGATAAATTTCCACATTTTGTGAAGTTATTTATAGTGAATGTAATCATTGGAAGCAGTTAAGAATATTTTATTTTATAAAAAGCATACACCAGAATACCTTCATCCCATTAAAGTTTCAAATCATCAATTAATAATGACAAAAAACAATATCATTTTCAGGATGTTTTTGTATAGAGATCATTAATCTCTACTAGATATATATTCACTTCATACAAAATTAAATATATGAGTGGTAAATTACCAATTAAAGAGGCTATGAACTATTTATACTACTAAGTCTTCGTTATTGATTCATTCCATCCATGCACTATCCAAGTATGAGATTTATAACTTCACTACCGAATGTAGTAAACTGATGATCAATTTTCATACACTTTGTAAAATCAACTTGATGCTATAATTTTTCATCACGTATCTGATCATCTTAATTCCATATTAAACTTTTTGAATCATGTTAATTTGAAAATGAATGATTCAAATAAAGAATTATAGGAAGATACAAAGATGCCTTGGAGGTAGTCTCTGTAACTATAACATATGCATGTGACTTTTCTTTCATCTTATACTTTGACATCCCACATTTAGGACACCCTAATAGAAATTCATAGTCCTTCCTATAATGAACACAGTCATTCAGGTAGGAATGTTTTTTTACCTTAATCCCCTTAGGAATATTAATTTTTTGTACTAAAATTTGAATCTAGAATATCATTATATTTAGTAAAAAATATCTTTCAAAAATTATGGAAACTCTATAAAACTCTTTTCAATCCTTCCATGTTTTTCCTTTATGTTAATAAATCTTCAAACCAACAGTAAAAAATTTACATTCCATAAAACCATAATATAATGGTTTTTCAGGATCACTATATATACACTAAATTTTTTTCCTTCTCAATTATATCCTCTTCAATATCATGAATCATTTCATGAATTTTATCTTGGTTATCATCTTTTAAATCCCAATAATCAATAGATCTGATATTATGTCCAGTTTCACCCTGAAAAATCCAAGGGTTATAACTCAGATTAAATCCATGAAAAATAAAATGATCATTGAACCCACTTTTATTCAACTTCTTCATATCTAATCATTTTAGGCATGGACAGAAAAACATGCCATTTTTTGGAACATTTCATATAGAAAATTCCAAAAAAAAAGTTTCAACACCTTCCTCATATTGATCAGTTATTCATGGTTTGAAAATCTAAATTTGACTGGTTATTATCTATAATAAATATCCAAAATAAATATCTCTTAAGAATAATATAGTGGTGATAAAAGTGAGTAATAAGGGGAATAGTAAATTACTTCAATGACAATCAAGAAGACACACTTGTGGTGTAATTCATCAGTAAAATGATTCTATGATTTTCCCCCATAGTAAATATATTGTTTAAAAAGTTGATAAAATTTCAGATTAAATTGAATGTTAATTTAAATGATTATACAACAATCAAATAGAATATAATGTAACTTTATATAAAATATGTCATAATTTCAAAGTAACAAAATTATTAAATTTAAAAAAAATATGTATCGAAATGTATAATTATAAATTCATGTAAAAAAACAATATGGGTTTAAATATTGTTGATAAATCAAAAAAATAAATGCATGGAATGTAATTTACATAAGAAAATATACTTATACCATTCTCCCAGTTTTCATTTTCTTCTGAATTAAATTAGATGAAACAAGAAATTGAATATTATTGAATAGAACTAAAATCATGTGTACATTTTCCATTTTGATTTGAATCTTCATTATTGATTTTTTTAACATGATTTTTTCATAAAAAATTCAATAATTATAAGAATAAACATTAATTCATACTATAATATTATCACATTGTAGAGTTAAAACAACAAAATCTGGAATTTGTAATGCATTATATATATATATATATGAAATAATCTTATATATTATTTATGTCTAGTGTATTAGGTAAATTGTGAAAAGTATATTACTTACTATGTATTATATGAGAACATGTTGTATTTGAATGTAAGACACTTATAAACCATATTTTAAATATTTCAGTCTATATTAATTTATATAATAAAAACCCAAATTTATGTGGAGAAAAAAGCTTTCTGTGTAAATATCATGTGATGCATGTGTAATTCCATGAAAATATAACATAAAAAACTCTACCTATATAATGTAATAATCCGATAAAATTTAAAATTAATATAGCATAAATTATGACTGCGGATATAATGAGCATCAATCTCTATTATCATTTGTACCAAATGGGTTAATTAGTCCAAATAAAGTCAAAATTGAACATATATCTATCAGAATATAAAAACATATATGTAATGGAAACAATTGAAATTTATTATTGTGAATTCACCAATATTTTCAACATTATATTGATAGTAACTCATAATATATAGACTTCATATTTAATATAATATTTTTGAAGGGAATAATATGATCACATCATAAGAATAGTTATCATATGCATATACAAAACATATATGATATTGTATATTGAACTGTATGAAAATTACAATGTATGTATATATTATATTTTAATATTACTAAGTCACTAATATATTTATAATGTTGATTGATAATTATTCATATACATGGTACTGTATCCATATGTAATTAATGTTTCAAAAAAATCATCCAAATAGGAAATATTTAGAGATTCAATATATAAATTTAATATGTGATGTGGTATAAACATCTATGAAAAAATATAGTGAAAACACCATTCCTTATAGTAGAATCAGTATAATGTTAAGATATAATGTGGAAATTTATCGTCTATTATAAAACATTATGATGTAATGAAATCCACAAAACATTGCACATAAATAAATAGATTACTGTGGTATATGAAGATGGTAATCCCCGATTTTCGATGAATAGATTTATATTCCAAAGTGCAATGACGAGGATGATGAAAACTAAGGGATTATGAAGATGGTAATGTGAGATTGAGTAGTACCAAAATGATGCAAACCAATAATTCATAAAAAAAATAATTCTACATAACTTCGTTTATATAATAACTTATGTGATAATGTTGTGAAATTTTCATTTTTCCCATTCTTTATTATCTAATTAAGGTGAAAAATCCTCTTTATCATGTAGTTTATTAAATAACTTATGTGAAAAATATGGGTTGTTTTATTTTTTTGTCGGTTATTATATAACCAATATGATAATGAAAAATTAAAACATTTATCACATCAGTTATATAATAATCAATGTGATAAAGAAAAATATGTGGCATTTTCACATCTATTATATAATAACTAACATGATAAAAAAAATGGTATTTTCATTATAGTTATAAATAACCGATTTAAAAAGGACGAAGTAGTAAATATTTTTTCTCCTAAGTGAAAATTTAAATAGTATTCAATCATAAATAATATAAAATAAACAATATTGAGGTACTTATCAATGGATAAAATGTATTAATACAATAATATAATAGTAACATCAAAATGTGATTCATTCCACTTCCTTGAAAACCAGTGATCCAATGAGTGAAACTTTATATTAAAAATTAAATATTCTCCTCTTGTGAAATATCAATCTTTGTATTCTTGGATTTTTTAAATTTATATATGGAAGACTTTACTAACTTCTTATTGCTACCTTTTATAGATTTACTGAAGTTTGTGAGGTAAAACAAATCATTATTATCCTAAACTTATAATCCCTTTTCCTTGAACATTATCACCCTTATATCTAGTTATGAACACCACTCTAGTGATTAAGCCTCCACTGACTCCTAGGAAATTTTATTATATTTACATACTGGTTCACTGGGGAAATAGATTTTTCTATTTATCTCATCTTCATTAAGATGGGTAAGTTAGAATATTACTTCTAGTACACTTGTTTGTAGTCACTAGAAATTACCTCTAGTCAATAAAACCATTATACTATATTCATTCATTAACCTAAATATTATTTAACATGAACTTCATCTTCATCTTATAGTGAAAATTGAAAATCACTATCCACTCATGTCTCATCTTTAGTAAAGACATCGATATCCACTACCTCGAATTCCAATAATTTCAGACATATCTCTAAGACAATATCCCAAAAATATTTCTTTTCTATACTGTATCCCACAGGTTTCCACCCCATTTTATCTATGTCTTGAAGTTCCTCATTTGGTTCTTCAAATTTCATCATGAGCTTCAACACATGGATTTTATATTTATCTATTTTCTAGTAGAGTGGTTTTGAACTGTCCGTAATCTTCTTCTTTATAGATTAAGAGGCATGAGTAATAGGCATTGGGGGAACCCCATCCTATAGTATTATCACTTTTGATCCTACTCTATGCTTCATCTCGTGATTTATAGGTCAATATCCATAGCTACGTACATGAGGAATAGAGTCCTCAACACTTATTCTTCTCATCTTCAACACAACAACATATGAATGTGACCAGACATACAAAAAATTTGATCTCTTCTACCATAAGATTTCCTATTGGTGCAGGGAGACATAATAGGTCAAAAATTCTAATTTAGAACTATATTATCTCATCTATCATTTTACAATTATTATTGAACCTGAAACTAAAAAAAGATAATTAGTGATTCAACCATAGGATATTTATTTTATTTTTTATAAATTATTAACTTAGTCAATAATATGATTGAAAAATAATTAATATTAAAAAAATTATTCTCTTAATATTCACATTATACTTTTTTTGTATTACTTTATATAAAATACGACTAATTTAATCATACATCAATCATAAAGAACTTATTCTAAGACTTTTAAATTTATATATTGTGTATTAAATGCCTAAATTTTATTATTATTATTAAATGAAACATGTTTCATTAATATTAAATAATCCAGTGTATTTTTTTGTTTATATTTTTAAAAAATATTATTACTCAAAAAAAATTAAATCAAAACTGTTTAATATAAAATAAAGACAAAACAAAGTAATTCACTCAATATTAATAAATTTATTATTATGATTTATTATATATAAATATCATATAACCATATGTTATATGTTTTTTCCAATTAATAGTAGTATTTGGTTTTAGTTAACAAATAGTTTAATGTAAGAATAACATTGGGAAAAGATGATGATAAATGATTTATAAGAGAATATTTCAACACGTTGTTATGTGATTTAATGTTTTTGTTTAAGGATTATTATTAATCTAGAAGAATATTTTCATCATGAGGATGTTATAAAATAGAAGGAAAAATATATTTTTATACAAGATAGTGCTAGAAGAACATGGAATGATAATATCAAAGAGATTAATAAGAAGATTCATGGATAAAGAATTATTAAATAAGAATATGGTTACAATGGAATTTATTATTTAGATACATAGTAGGTATGTTATGATATGATTTATTACATAATTGGGGAATATAAAGGAGTTTAATATTGTTTTAAAACTGATGATCTATAATATTTTTTGACAACTGATATAAGGATTTATGAATTTTTAGTCTTGTATAATTTTGAATTGTTTAAATTTTTAGAATATTTGGTAGTGTGTGGAAAAGTGTGGAGCTATTTATTTTAAAAGACTAAAAAAATCATGCCACAATTATT
The DNA here is from genome assembly GCA_963277665.1 of Viscum album. Lineage (NCBI taxonomy): Eukaryota > Viridiplantae > Streptophyta > Magnoliopsida > Santalales > Viscaceae > Viscum > Viscum album. The sequence continues at coordinate 825,656,354 of OY728162.1, forward strand.
ACATTACAAAAAAAAATTTATATAGTTATTTATATAGATAAAGTGATAAATATTATATCATATAGAGTTAATATTATATGATCACTCTTGTATTATATGGCTGAATAATGTTAAAGGCAATTTAACTGGTTGAAGGAAAATTACACCATAGTGAGTGGAAAATAAATCATAATTATGTTGCATACTAAATTAATTTTTTACAATTTTAATTGTGGTTTAGTAATTTTAATAAATAGGATAAAGTGTTTTTAATATTAAAAAGAATCATGCAAAAATTACATTATATTACTATATGATAGTGGAGAATTGTGATTGGAATCTAATGATGGTGTTTGGTTTCTTAGAAATGACTAAGAAATTATACCGAAATATACACTAATTTGGCGAATGATAAAAAAATTCACAATGTGACCCCATGATTGGTGTGTTAAAAAAGATTCATGAATAATTTTAGAGTAATGTTTATTATTAACAAATTTATAAGATCAAATAATAGGCTGAAATTTTGTACCGAATAATGTAAAGAACTAAAATTGTATTTATTACACTACAATGAATTAATCATAATGTTATTAGAGAATCATTATGTCTTAATTTTATGACTTGGGGGACATATCAAGTCATAGTTTTTTGAAGGATATGGAAATAATATTAATTTCTTTATGATTTTTGGGACATACCAAGTCATAGGATCATGATAAGTTAAATAAATCCTTAGCTTTGATTTGGATCTTAGTGACTACAAGAACATTGAAATTATTCAATAAAAAAATAATGGATAGGAGAAACATTAAAAATATAGAGGAAAATAGAGAATAAAATATATTGATCATAATTTATATATCTATTTGATTTTGATAGATAAATGAAAGAGATATTACTACATAAATTAGGCTCATATTAATAAAATATTGTTCTTTATGTAGTTTTATTGAAATATCTAGATCTGAATGGATGAATGTTTTGGTTGTTGTGATGTTTATTTTGAAGATAAAAATTTCAACTCCCAATAATTATTTTTATAAATTATAACATTAAAAATATATGAAATTATATGAATGATATTATCACATCATATCTTGAATTTTCAAACAGATTATATTAACACTTATGCTGATTTTGAAAAGTAACTCACATATATATACTAATTATTCATTCCTTGAAGTAGTTCATGGAGTGGGTAAAAATAAGAGTAGCCAATGGATGGGAAATTCTAGATCTATAACAATCATGTAAGTGTATTGTCCCTTTGTGTGGAGTGACTATTTATTAAGCATTTTTTCCATTTAATACTATATGATAGGGTGTTTGGGTATACTAGTAGTGATCCACGTGTATGCTCCATGGATATATCATCGTGTGATTAAATAAAGTAAATTTTATGTATCTATAAGTGTATTACATTTTTTGTTTTCTTTCATTTTTTGTTACATATGTATATGATAAAAAGATAATTTGAAATGTGTTCCATTTAACATGGGAAATGACTTTGATGATCGAAGGGGGATAAAGTTTGAAGAACTTTAAATATGTCATTACAATTATTCACAACCCACAAGGTATCATGAGACTCATTTCATATCCTAGTTATTTAAACATATGGTGATAGATCATAAAGGTTATGATGTTATGATCAATATAGTATACTTATTTTGAATCATTTTTCAAAAAAGGATTGAACATTCCACAGAAAAACTTTAATTAAAATGGGTAATCAAGTTTAAAAATTTACTCTTATTAATTCCTATCAAACTACTAGGATGTAGAAAAGTGAATTAATGAGGTAAATACCTTGATGAATACATATAATCCATAAGATAACGGCTTGGGAATTATTGTTAATAATAAATATTTTAATTGAAATTGATAAAACAATATTTAAAGAAAAATCTAATGGTTTGAAAAAAGTCAATTAAATAAATAAAAGGATTAATTTCAAAGAATGGTTTCATTAGATATAACTATCTCTATAATTTCTAAATTGAGTTGAATAAATTGGTTGTAAGAATATTCTAAGTATACCAATTTATTATAAAAACACCCAAAATTATACCTAACCCAATATAAATATCTTTTTCAAATAATAATATCAACCTAAATTCACTAATTTTAATCTTTAAATCAAAATAAAATGCTTTGCTATTTTGGATGGATTATTTCTCTCAACCACTGTGGAGTCCATCCCTTCAGAAGAATTTTTTTTCAAAGACATGTTATTAAATAACATAGGGATTAGATATTTAATGTGATTCCTAAAAAAAATTCATGAAAGAAATTTATAGATAATATAAACACACATCCTTTTACTCTTGATCCCTCACCTCTTACGTGATGAGGTGTTAATGGTTAAGGGAAGCATAATTGTTTTTTATTTGATCATATTAAAATGTGAGTAAAAATTGTAAAATAATAGTAAAAGAATTAAATGATATAAAAAAAATAAAATTACTTACTTTAATTAATTATTGGAACAATAAATGTTAACTTCTTGGATGAAAAACAGTATAATTGCGTCTAAGGATCTAATAAATTCAATGTAAATGCAAATAATTCCCAAAAAAATGGAGGTAATATCCTATTTATAGACTTCATCTTCATCATGACATAAATTTTTTCATTGTAGAATGAAGTTATATACCTTAGATATAGACCCTTATTTATTCCTCCCAGGTTACATTATCGTGGTTCAATGGATGGTGTTGGTGTGTCACAGATATATATTTCTCCATCAAAATCAAAATCCCTCAGGGGTATTGCCATAAGATTCCAAGTACTTAAAATGTAACTTTATATTCCCTTATATTTCTCAGTATCATTATATCCTGAAATGGAAAATATTATTTTTTTTATTATAAAGGTATTCTTTATCAATATTACTTCATAAAGTCATAGAATAATGGTCATATGTTATAAAATGGTCTTCTACAGCTCCTCAAATGGGTATTGATATTTAAATTAAATATGATGTGGATATATGTTTAAAATAACCACATGATTTCTATACTAGATCCCATGAGACTCATTCCACATTAAAACTTTACTTGGTATCATATTTCATAAGCATGAGTACTATAACCATCTTATATAGTTCTCCCATAGTGTCGAGTAACACCACAACTTGTTCCCCTCTAGTCACCCTATAATTTTGTCCCCTCAACCAACACTTCATTCTTTAGAATTAAATTGTTTCATGTCCTAGAGATAGTTTTAATACATCAATGATTGGCATCAAACATGGTGTGAATCCATTCATAGGAGGATTTGATGGATTTTTTATTTTGATTTTACTTTTACCTAAAATTTATTATAGAATAGCATAAAGTACATACATCATAAGTCTTTCTTGGGTAATCATATGTATCCTCTTTTCTGTCATGTTGTGGAGTGAGGTCCACTATTATGGTAAAATTTATTAAAACTCACATTCATCAAAACTGTGAAATGATTTTTGAAGAATTATTCCCTTCTAGGTTTACATTTTCATCTCTGGACTAACTATGTCACGACCCGTCCCTCAGGTCCCGTGACATGACAACCCCCAGTCCTCCTCTGATAGGCTATGGGTGGGCAACTAGTACCGAGTAGGAATATCCCACAAATGGGAGACATTTTCCTAATACTTTTACACACGCACCCAACTCCAAGATTAATTTCAGGAGAGTGAAAAAACTACGTAAAGAAAATATATGCATACCACTACAACCCAACAACAAAGTATGATAGAAAGTAAATCATTAAATTAAAACCAGGATAGAATACAATCCCACTAAAAGAAATACAGCTGTAATGTATGGCATTGAAACAAGGGTACTGAAGCTTTTATAGGAAGATTCCATATACACCTCATCTCAACTAATCTCACAAGTCATTGTCTGGTCCTATTACTAGTCTAGTAGTACCTAGGATTCCACCAAAGCATCAGTTGTATGTACAAGACATGACACATGTGTGCAAAGCCCGTACAGTGGTGAGTAAAACAATACTTAGTAGGGGGCCCCAAAAAACACAAAGTAAAATACCTTAAACGAAACACCACCAAGAAGGTACAGTCATCTCAACACAGGTATTTGTCAATAATACATATAATAAAAATAAACATGTATACTTGTAAAGGATTCAGTGATGCAACAACTCATCCACTACCATCCATATGGTTCTACACATAGGAAGCTCGATTCTGAGAGGTCCCACTCATCTAGATATCTGAAAGTGACCATGTAGAATAACTCTACCAAAAATATTCTAGAGAACATATGGTCTCAATACATCATAAAGTTTCCCTGAGTTGTCTAGTCTCAATGAAACAAGGAGTCTCGATATCGTAGCTAAATCCATGGTCATTTGATTCTTATCAAGAACACTCGTTTCAGGTGAACTATCTCATTGAGCTATGAAGTCATCAGATATGCTCGCAAAGAGGTCCCACTTCTCTGGGCCTCGCCAAAATATAACACACTGAGAATGACCTGAAGTACAATGATCGGGTCATGTCCGGAAGGATGGAAAGATCTCGAAACACAAATAGGGGGTCCTATACCAAGGGCCCACTGAGGGACATCTTGGCCCTACTGTAATTGTTATAATATAGAGGAGATAGGTTCCCATGTAAATATTATTCATATATTGTCCACAAAACCCTATCTAAGGTACCACAGAGAGATGTGAGGATTGATCGGGCCTCTCGAGAAGATACATACTCTAGCCCCCTGAGTCACTATCAAAGACGAGATAAGACAACCCACTTCGGAACATGGGGAACTATCTATGATATGATTGATATCTATAATTTTACCTGCATAGAGAAGCACAAGGGTATCGTCTTAATCTATATTGTCACCCCCTATGATGGGTTCAGGAACCTGCATTGACCCCTCATAAGAAAATGAAAGTGAATGGAACTATCCCTTGCTGGTATAAATAATACTCCACTAAGACATCTCAAAAGGACAAAATCATCGCAATGATCCCAACACTATAGACGGATTATTAATCAGACTTACGATTTGAAAGATATGGGCATTTTAGTGAACAGGGTGTGGGTATGGCCCAACATGGTCGGATCGACCCAACCCAGCCCACCTCGGTCCGCTAAGTCAGCCGAGCCTGCCTATCTGATTCGACCCACTAGAGCTGGCTGGTCTGTCCCCCCTCAAACACGGCACCCTTCCACATCCCATTCGTGTCATGCAGCCGGCTCAGTCAATCGCTTCTCCACTCACTCGCGGCTTGAGCCGCAGGTCAATCTCACCCCACCGTGGCCGAAGACGTGTCCTTCTCCCACTCGGGCAGCTGCATAGATGCGACTTCCGCCACCACCATGTCACACTAGCGGAGTGTGCTTCCTCAACCGCACTAACATGCGGCCACCACGGGCATGCCGGTGGCATCATCTGCAGGCCACCGGACTCGCTCCGGTGGTCTGCTTTTCGATCCATAAGAGGTTCCAGAAATTTCAGTATGTGCTCTTCATCACTAGGGGTTTAAATCCAGGCCACAATACATCCTGGTGAAATTTTTCTTGAGTGGTGATTACTCTTACACTGCCTTAATCAATTTTCCTCTGCCATCGTCGCACCTCTGTCATGTCGTGTACATCCCGGATTAGCAATATCAGGTCGTTGTGCCATGAATCGATTATGCAATGATCGATCAATTACCAAATGTCTAGTCATGGGCCGAACAAAAAACACTCATAACGAACGAATATTAAAGGGAGAAAATCATGAATTAACAAAGATAAGTGGACCTTGATCAATGTTTGGGTCGATCGAGGTTTCTTTCCATTAGAACAGTTAACAAAGAGTCACCAAGATAATCTCCCATTAAAACCCCACAAGAGTAATCCCATCCCACAACAATGACTGATCCGCGAGCCAATTTTGTTGTTAATTAGTCTATGTTTTTCATGGAATATCAAGAACAGAGAAAGGATAAGACTTAAATAACAACCCCTACCACGAGTTAGATTTCTTATGGATGTTGATTGAAGTCCCATTGCCACATCGATCCCTGTTCCATCGGCGTTCTTCGATTCACCGTTTCTTGAACGAATCCCGACCTCCAATTCAACATCACTGCATAGAGAGTCACCTCCTCCTTGCATAAGGGAAACTCTAGAATAATTTTCCAGCATTTTGAATTCTAACACCAGACCATATCCATTATTAATAGAGGATATGCATTGATGCATTAATCCAATTCAGCATTACTATTTTTCTTTGAAACAGCACTACAATGCTGATTCATTTTTGAAAGTAGAACGGGATTCTCCCTTTCTGCATCGTAACATTTCCACAATGTGAAATGTTAAAAAGGAAATAAAATAAACATCTTTATGTTTTATTTTATTCTGTTTTAAAAAGTCTAAAATTAACTCTTACCCTTGCCCCACACTGGTCGAGGTTAGGTTTCACCTAAGGAAAGAGTATCCTCAAGAGCTCAACAGTACTCTTGTATTTCCAATCCGAGTTACCATTTATGAGTTATAAGGATTTGAAAAAAATAAAATTTTTTTAGTTTTTTTATTTACATTCACATCCCAAAAACCACTTTCCACATTTGGTTCGTGTCAGCCAATGTTAAGCTCTTCCTAAGGAAAGCACACCCCCATGAACTCAATAGTAGTCTTTAATTTTCAATATGATCAGCATTCATGAGTTATAAGGACTTGAAAAAAATAAAATAATTTTTTTATTTATTTTATTTATAGTTATGCCATTTTTGGGTTTTCTCACTGTAGACCTGTTCCGACTAAACTAAAGTCACACCAAGGGTAAACCCGCCATTTCGAAATCAATAGTACCCTTATATTTCTGATCTTAGCACCCGTATAAGGGTTATTTCACTTTTTTTAGGAAAACCAATCACGTATGCTATTTAAAACATAACATTTTTCGATAGATCATTCTGAGAACTACAGGCCTAGGAATTTTACACTGTCTCAACACTAGGTCTCATAATTTTTCAAATAATTTTTTAAAAAAAGAACTAGGAAAACCTGAGCCATTACATTCTCACCACCTTAAGGTCTTACATCTTTAAAAATCCAAAAAAAAGGTCTACTCAAACAAAATGTGAGTGAACTGAGCATGAATATAAGCCTCATACTCCCATGTGATCCTCTTAAGATCCTCGTGCTACCTCTGAACATGCAATAAGGGAAAAGATCATCCACAAAGAATCCTTGATCTTTTTTGGGCATTTGACCCAAAACACTCCAATATCGATATCCAACTTGCCCCAAAATACGATGTGCAAAGGGTTTATGGATGAATCTCCTCTGCTAAGACATGTAGAAGATGTTGTGTACCTAATCCCACTGTATGGTAGATCCAAGAACCACACTAACTTTACAAATCTATACAACTCCTGAAAGAGGGACTATTTACCTTAGAGATAGCTTGACACCCTGGAAAAATATTTATAACCCCCGTCAAGGTGAGACCAAAATGAAGATATGGTATCCTTCCTTGAACTCCAATGGTCTCAGCCGTCATTCAACACAAAACTTCAGATGGCCCTGTAAATTCTTCATCCACTCCAAGATGACCTACACAGCCTCTACAAAATCCTTTTTCAATCCCTTCCGCAACTGGGATGTAAAGTGAGCATCGATATCTGAAATAATATTCATTTAAACACTACGCATTCCAACTATCCCCTAGACATAGAGGCATCCCATGAACTCTATTAAACTATGTTCCTAGATAGTTAGGATGTGGGCCAACATGGTGAATTGGTCAATTATCACCCTGACAGTGTCATATCTCCTAGACATATGTGGTAAACCTGTTATGAAGTATGTCGACATCCTGTCCCACTTCCTTCTAATTACCCAAAGAATGAGATAGAACAGCCCACAAAAATAATTCAAATAAGAGTTCAGATTTTTATATCAATGGTTAATCCAAATTTTAACCTCTTTCATCATCCCCAGTGTCTGCCTGGACACCCACATGATTACCTTAATGCATCTCTCCACTTTAGGCATCTGCTTATACAACTATGCATCCTATGAAAAGAACTATATGCTCCCCACCTTTTGAATGTCCATCAGGGGTATTCCCTATGAAAAAATAAGCATATAATTACTCATAGTCGGTATCACTGAGTCATGCCACATGACTCATTGAAGAGTGGACGGGTAACAACCCATGACTGGAGATTAAATGCTCCATCTCCATCCATTATGGATAACTACAGAAATATAAACCACTCCAATGCCTCATTAAGTAACTACTAATTGGATTCTAGTTGAGAGAATCTGCTTCCATGTTCCTCCTCCCAAGAGTATAGACAAACTCCAAGTCATATTCCTATATTAATTCTAGGATTCTCTTCAATCTCAAGCCCCAATCCTTCTAAGAGAAGACATACATGAGAATTTTGAGGTTGAAGTGGACGATGTATCACTCGCCCATCAGGTTGTATAGCCACATTTTCAACAAAAATACCACCAATACTAACTCAAGATTAGGAGTCATGTAGTTCTACTCATCAAACCCCATCTCAAATTTTACTTAATTCACTACAAATATATCCTCCATAGTAGAATTTCCTAGAAATGGAAGACCTATTGAATCATAGACCGACACTTCAAGAGCTTTGCGGGTAGCTGGTGCTCTCAATGTGGGTCAAGGACCATGCTCAAGTGTCTCTAATGCTCCTCCTCAAATGAAAATTACACTACGATGTCATCAAGGAAGATCACCTGGGGATGCCTAGGGTGATGCACTGGGTCTTACTAAGACCTTCCTCTGCAAGTCCTCCCATCGGCACCCCCATCTAATGAAGCTCTTTGGGATCCATCCGATATACTTGCATAAATATTAGTGCCACCCCAAGGTGTAGAATGACATATAAGGATAACTCTTGATAGATAATTAAACCGATAACACCTTCATGGAAGATATCCTTATACACTTCCACAACTAAGAAACCTAAGGACTCATAACATCCACAAGATATAGGGTTATACAAGCCAACTGAATAGAAACCAGTGGCACCCTCTTATTCCTGAGTCCATCAAAAGTTTTAATGATTTATTCTTTGATGAAAAAATTCTATAATGTTCCAACACTACTGAAAAAACACATATTTTTCATAAAACAATCAATCTGATCATGAACTGAGGATTTAGTCCATACTGAGAATGATATATTAAGGCCTCCATGCCATTACCAAGAGATACCAATTGAAATTATCACCTCCAAGAGTTAGGTCAAACTGTTGGCACTAGTGTGTGTTCATTGGTTCTCCTCTAGTAGGAGTCCCAAAATGTGAGGATCATGTTAACGGTTTAATAAGAACCTCTAGGAATCAAACAAGAAAAGTGACAGGAAATGAAATCACTAGTACAGGATTTTATCAATAATGAAACTAAAGTAGAAATTCACATATTGTATATTGAATCATTCCTAGAGTCTTGGGTTCATAAGCCTCAACATACTACAATAGACTCCTCCCATGTCCTCCAACACCTAGAGTTTTGTATGTACCACCTGAGGGTGATTGTGGTAACACGTCAAAATGTAGGCCACATCCTATTATTTCCCCATATCTCATTCCTTGTTCTCCACCTGATGGATCTATCTTCTCTCACTGATTCCTTTTCCTTGGTGGTTCATCAACCGCCTCTCTGACTATAGCTTTAACGGTGGGAAAATCTCACATCAGATGCCCCCTTTTACGAAAACGCTACCAAATCCTTTTCTTTTGGGAACTAGAACATCCCAAAAACATCTGATGAAACTTCTAGTTCGGTGTCTTACGTTGTGCACATGCTATCATTTTGTCATGCTGACCCTGATTCTTAGTTGATTGCTTCATTGGAATCCTATGACACACGTTTGAACCCTATGATTCATCCTCCAGATCCAAAATATCTATCTACAACTCATTCTACCAAGCTGCATTCACCTGAACCAAAAGAGGTGGGTCTGCTAACTGATCCTTAGGAGAAACTGTCACCTGGTGACCATACTAAAGAAAAATGACTCTGTGACTAGCTCCCATCAGGGAGGCCTCATCGAGCATCGGGCCAATCTCCCTATCATATTATTGAAACCTCACTTGATATCATCTAAACACATACTAAGGAGAATAAGACGTATCAAGGTTAAAAGAGTATACCTGGTGAGCTGACTCAAGAAGGAAATGTAAAACACAAACCATTTCTATATGATGCATGTACCCTAATTCCCCTTGAACTACTGTTATCATGTACCAAGATAGAAAATAGGTTCCCAGAGTCCCGGTGTATGGAAAAGTCACATGTCGCACCAACACTAGATTTCCTGGCCTAAAATCTGAACTCAAAAAACTTAACACTATTTCCCCAAAACAATAACAAATACTCTCAGTCCTAAAGTAGAACTGACCTCCTGTAGAGACCCAAAGCTTGATGTACTTGAACATTACATTACTTTTGCGGAATACTTAATACATAATAAAAACATACACACAAGGACCGTAATAGTTTAGTGTCTTTGGAAACTTGGAACTTAATCTTCTAATCGTGGTGAAAGATCTTCAACATCTCCCATAAGGATCTTCCCCTTTTTTTCTTACCTAAATCCTTTATTTATATACTGGGGAAAAGAAAACATAAAAAGGGTGAGCTCAAATTCTCAGAAAGGGTAAGCGTGGTTAAAATAAAAAATACCATATACATTTGAGCTTAAAAACATGAACGTAATTTTTAAACATCAGAAGATTGAGAAATGACATAAAACATGGAAGTACGTAAGGCATAGATCATACAGAAACATTAAGAATGATAAAATAGCATGGGAATAAAACATGTAATTGTAGAAACCATTCATCACATGTCATGATTTCCATAGTATCCAAGGCATTGCTGCCAAGACCATCTTGGTGGATAAAGTCCCTTTCTGAAACGAGTTCACTCCTCGTTTCAGTCCTGTAACACTGAACCGGATTAAATTACCATTCCAGCCATGTATATCTCATGAGATATAAATCTTTACCCAATTCATTGGAGGGAGATATATGTCCCACCCATCTCATAATGAAATCATTCTTACTTGTGCCACAAAATAATCATACATCATTCATAATAACCCAATAAATAAAATGGGTTTCATAAACATCATCCCATCATCACATAATCCATATAAAAGAAATGGATATTATTTCATAATAAGAAAAGTGAAACCATGTAAATCATAGAGACATTACACTTGAAACATACACATGTGAAATAATGTCATCTTAGATGAAAATGGATTTGATAAAACACTTTAAATGAATTCTTTAGGAAAATATCATTTTTTTGTCAAAATCATTTTCTTTTCGCAAAATGTCATGCAATTTTAGAATAAAATATTTTTGTTGAAAATAGTCGTGAAATCCTTTTGAGGAAGCTTCATGAAGAAAAGGCTTTATAAAACCATAAAAATCCTTTCATTCCGTATACTTTAAAAAACATTCTTATCGTACTTTTGTTGGAAAAGTCAAAAAAAGTACCTCGTAACATAAACAAAAAAAGATTCCTTACAAACCATGTAGTAAAAGTCAAAAGTGGGTAAAAAGGACTTTAAACATACATGAAAACAATTTTATAAAACATGGACATGGATGATAGGAATAACCCCAGTAAATACTTACGAACAAACAATCTCGGATAAAAACGAGATTGGAAAAGTTATCCCTTACCTTAGGTCCGATTTTCTTCGTAAGTGTCCGAACATCCAGTATAATGATTTAAATAATGTCATTGACTTATTCCAGAATCATACTCACTGTTATGATATCATATGTGGTTCACTTATGACTTTATATTACCCGTTCTTTTGTTAATTCCATGTTAAAGAGCGTTTTGGGTAAAATGTTTCATTTGTCATCCATGTTTTGACTTGTAATTATTCATAAGATTACTTAGATCCTGATTACATAATTATAGAATATAAAAAATGATTTATATATAATATATATTCAGAATATAAATATATATAATAGATCAGTAAATGGAAAGAAATACACCGTTCATGGAGACGGTAGGCCGTACGTACGCATGAACGCAGTTTTCGTTTCCTTATTGAGTTGAATGGAATTAAGTAGATGAAATACATATATATACACCTAAATATAGTATCATTATTATGTAATATATTTCATGATTACTTATTATATATACTTTATAATCATTCTTGAATGGTTAATGTGGAGAATGAATCTCATCGCGTCGTGGAGACGGTAGTCCGTACGTACGCACGAGCGATGATATTGTTCTCATGATCGTGGAATTTTATTGGAGTGTATTTATACTATTTAAGAATCAATATCAATTTAAAATAATCATATATAGTTATTATGTACACCATTATACCCATCCAAGTAAGGTGGTGGTGGAAAATAGATTACACCACAGCGTGGAGACGGTATTCCGTACGTACGCACGCATGGTGATTTCATTTTCTGTAGGATGGATATATGGTGAAATAGGGTTGTTTCATACTTATAATAACATATCAGTATATTATTGATACTTATGTTATTACTTAATAATGAAACAACCTAAGAAGAAGAAGTGGAAGAAGAAATAAAGTTGAAAGAATCGGTAACGGACATTACCTCTTCTTTGAAGCGCCTCTTTGAGTCCTCCTCTTAGGGTACTAAAATTGGTCTTTGAACAATAACATGACCTCTAGGAAGTTTCTAGAGAAGTGGAGAAGAGAATTTGGTAGGGTTTGTCCGATCTTGAAGGCTCAATGTGGTGTGAGGAAGAGAGGGAGGAGGTGCCCTTTTATAAGGGAGGAGAGGGGCACCTTTGGAATAACTAAAAATATTATTTTATTATAAAGCCAAATTCGGTTTTAAATAGCTCAAAATTGATTTATTTAGAATATAAGGTGGGGATGGGTCTAATTCCTTACATAAAATATAATTTAGACAAGTTTAGGTTCCTATTTTAACCTTATCATTTATATTTAACCTTAAGTTATATAATTTTACTTTTACCGTGTCTTTTTTTGTTCTTACACTATAAGGTTAATAAACTTACTATAACAAGCCAAACGAACCCCAAGTTGTTTATTATTAATATATATAACATTATATAAGTCATTTGGCCGAACCTTAGATTTTTAGCAATAAAATAACAATTAATAATATAATATTTGTTCTAAAAAACTATTTTATGTCAATTTTGACACTATTTAGTAATTGATTTTTGTTAAAATCATAAGAGAATGATTAGATCTAAAGAAGTTAATGAAATTAATACTAACATGTCATATTAACCTATAAAATTAGTTTAATTCATAAAAAGTCTCAAAATACATTTATTTGGGTATTTATAACATCAATTATGTCAATATTTCATTAATAAAATAATTACTACATCATCATTGTGTCATAAATAAATTAAATTATTTAATGTCTACAAAATACAAATTAAATATCATTATGTATGAAATCGTTCTATCTTTCTAATTAATATTCCTATTCGAATTTATCTTATGTATAACATTATATTAAAAATGATTTACTTATTAAACTATGATTTTAACTATTTTAACCCTTCTTTAAATAAATTAATAATAAATGTCCTAATCTAATCCAAGTGGGACTAAATGGTCATATTTTATTCCTATGGTTGTTTCTGGTCGAATTAAATATTTCCAATAAAAATATCATTTTTACCCTTAATTACCCTATTTACTTTTAACCGTGGTAAACAAAAGTAAAAAGTTACTATTCCCCAAAAATTATTTGGATCTCATTGAACCACATTTTACTTACTGAAATCAACTGTGTCTCTCGGATTTTTGAAATTCCACTCACAGAAGCGGTAAAATTAAGTTTTATGAAAAATTCATTTTTTTAACTACAACTTAGTGGATTCACTATTCATCAAAAAATGAAAGTTTCCAGAAAAATACCAAAAATTAGGCCCAAGCTATATTTGATATTATGAACTAAAAAATGATGTCTATTTTACAGAATTCAAAACATATCAGTTTCATTACTTAATTTAAAAATTAATTCCCGTCGTCAAAACAAATAGCGTGTTCTTAAGAGATAATAACTATCAAAATATTGACACTTGTTTTTGTCTGGTTTAAATGTGAAATTACATCCAATGACCAACATTGTATTAAATTGTAAAAATATATTCTAAATATACTTTAAAACCACTCAAATTAATAATTTATCACTATTAATTATTACGATTAAAAAGGTTGTTTTTAATTAAAATTTAGGAATTTTCATTATTCATCAGAAAATGAAAGTTATCCGAAAAGTACCAAAATTTCACCCTAAGATAATTTCAATATTCCGAATCCAAAAATAAAGTACATTTTGAAAAATAAAATTTACAAAATTTCAAAAAGTGGTTATTACTATTCATAACGGGTAGTTTTAGTAATATTTTAATAGCATGTTGTTGTTTAGTGAAACTCGTTATTGCGTACTACACACGCTATCGAGGAAGGTAGTGATTGTGTGTAATGAAAGGAAAGTCAAGTATGCATGTTGTGCAAGCTCCTTTTGGTGTAGCGTACAACACAAGACATTAATAAAATTAAAAAGAATATTTTTCATAAAATCTCGGGGTGTTACATTCTACCCCCCTTAAAATGAATTTCACCCTCGAAATTCGTCGGGGTTATAAATGGTTTACTACTCGAAAGTTTATTTAATAGAAACCCACATTGTAAAAAGGAACACCAAACCCAATCTTTAAAAACAAAAGTATGAAGCTTAATGGTTACCCAAATAAACTAATCACTGGGTTTCCACATAGGTGAAAATATTGATATGGAATAGAAATCTAACCATCATGTTCTGATGGAGAGTTGTAGAGAACATGGCTATAGAAAATCCAGCAATCACAAATCCATAAATTTGTGACGATATAAGGTACCATCTGATTCATTCGATATAAGAGCACTAGGACAACATTTTTGGTTTTCAAGATCATTTCCCTAAAGTTGATGAAATTTGAATTAGAAGAAATAATTTCGTGATTTTCATATAGTCTCACCGTTGGTCATTCTTTGGACAATTTCCACTTCATATCTTAAAGAAATGAAGTTGAATTTTTCATCTGTGATGTGTTATTAGATCATGTGATAGAATGATGGGTCATTCCATCTGTCTCAAACAAAAGGTTAGAAAAGTTATCAAAAAATACATAAGTTTATCTATAGTGAGATTAATCATATATGGTTCCTAAAATGGACTTATACTTCATATAACATACTGCTTAATATAATAAAACTAGTTTCTACTAAACATGGACTTCCTGTAGGCCAGTGGTAGGAGATAAAGGCCAGTCGCACTTTGGTTGTGGGTTCGATTCCCACAGCCTTGTCTGACATGATGGGCTATCGCCCGTCCTGCAGGTTTCCCTTTTTCTAAAACTGCATTACTATAACATCCCATCAATAATATAAAAAATGTTCTATCCTTAAACAATACTAACTTATTTCCAACATAATCCATTCCAATCTTTAGGCTTATCTAAAATACTTCGGTCCAATCTCATAGTATAAAGAAAATGATTACTTGAAATGTCATCAACCAAGCACGTGAATACCATCATTTATCCCCCATATATCTTGTTGGTCACATTCCAATCATGTGAATACCTTAATCATGTATTCTCTTGAAAAATGAATACCCATTAAACCTTAGTGAAAACCTGAATGATGTCGAAAGTTAACTCTTTCCACATACCAAAAACCCAAAATTCTATATACTCAAATCATGATATAACTATTTTCTTATATCAGTTGTGAGCTCAGGAATACTATCAAACATTTAATTTTCTCCTTATCCCTTCATTATGCGCATATCATCTACATTCCAAAAATATCTGAATAACCTTTCACGGATACTGGTACCATTAATCATACACTTTCAAAACTCAAGGAAAGACAACAGTGTAACAATCCTTAGATGTCTCTTTATTCCATAGTACCATGAGATTACTTATACAACATTACACATGATAAACATGTAATCATTCCACTACCTTCTTAAACCATTTACCGAGCTTCAAAAAAAATTCATCTCACATATCATTTGTAGTCTCTTCATCATCATCAATATAAATACTACCCATACGGCCGTACTGATTCTCTTCATGAGACTTTCCCTTAGGGTATTGGTTTGCATAATGCCCGTACATTCCACATTTAAAACATTTAACCATTTTTGATGTCGTAGCAATACCATTATTCCCATCCATGGTGTTAACTGAACCTTTTCCTTTGCACTTAATGGATTTGTGTCCTTCTTTTCCACACCCAAAGCATCTTCCAGTTCCCTTGAAACAATCTCCTCGATGCCTCTTCCCACATGATTTACATGAGGTAAACTGAACATTCTTTCCTCTATGATCATCATGAAACTCCATCTTTCTCTTATTATCTGAGTCGGGAAACTTACCAAGGTTGAGATTATTGATCATATTATGATATTTCTGATTAGGAATAATAGCAATGTTTGGACTTCCAAATCCTGTTTCATTTGGTTTCTCATGAATAATATCATTCCATTGTCCGTCATATCCTCCATTATCATGAATCTTCCTATTTCTAGCCATTTTCTAAAACCCAAAAAGAATAGTGTGAGAGGCAAAAATCATGCTAGGGAAAACAACATAGTAAATGGAGAGCACCCTCAATATCTAGCATCTTAGGTTAAATTCTAAGATTGTTACCGTAGTTCTAGGATTATATCTTATACGTATACTTATCCTTAGGGACATCCCTAGACATACCTTAGAAATATATCTAGGGATCTCACTAACATTTTCGCATCCTAGTTTCCAAAGGTTGACTAAACCTTTCCTCTGATAACAAATTTAGAGGTCTGAAGCATGACGTACTTTAACATTACATAACTTTTGCGGAATACTCAATACATAACAAAAACATACACATAAGGACCGTAATAGTTTAGTGTCTTTGGAAACATTGAACATAATCTTCAAATCGTGGTGAAAGATCTTCAACATCTCCCATAAACATCTTCCCCTTTTTTTCTTACCTAAAACCTTTCTTTATATCCTGGAGAAAAGAAAACATAAAAAGGGTGAGCTCAAATGCTCAGTAAGGGTAAGCATGGATAAAATAAAAAATACCATATACATTTGAACTTAAAAACATGAATGTAATTTTTAAACATCAGAAGCTTGAGAAATGACAAAAAACATGGAATTACGTAAGGCATAGATCATAAAGAAACATTAATAATAATAAAATAGCATGGGAATAAAACATAT
This sequence comes from Viscum album, assembly GCA_963277665.1. Taxonomy (NCBI): domain Eukaryota; kingdom Viridiplantae; phylum Streptophyta; class Magnoliopsida; order Santalales; family Viscaceae; genus Viscum; species Viscum album. The sequence continues at coordinate 825,673,611 of OY728162.1, forward strand.
AATTGTGGCAACCATTCAGCACATGTCATGATATCCATAATAGCCAAGGCATTACTGTGAAGACCATCTTGGTGGACAAAGTCCCTTTCTGAATTGAGTTCACTCCTTGTTTCAGTCTTGTAACACTGAACTGGATTAACTTACAGTTCCAGCCATGTCTATCTCATGAGATATAAATCTTACCCAATGCATTGGAGGGAGATATAGGTCCCACCCATCTCATAATGAAATCATTCTTACTTGTTCCACAAAATAAACATACATCATTCATAATAACCCAATAAATAAAATGGGTTTCATAAATATCATCCCATAGTCACATAATCCATATAAAAGAAATGGATATCATTTAATAATAAGAAAAGTGAAACCATGTAAATCATAGAGACATTACACTTGAAACATACACATGTGAAATAATTTCATCTTAGATGAAAATGATTTTGATAAAACACTTTAAATGAATTCTTGAGGAAAATATCCTTTTTTCTTCAAAATCATTTTCTTTTCACAAAATGTCATGCGGTTTTAGCAGAAAAGGTTTTTGTTGAAAATTTTCATGAAATCTTTTGAAGGAAGATTCATGAAAATAAGGCTTTATAAAACCATAAAAATCCATTCATGCCTTATACGTTAAAAAAACATTCTTATCGTACTTCTTTCGGAAAAGTCAAAAAAAGTAACTCGTAACGTAAAAAAAAGAAAGATTCCTTACATACCATGTAGTAAAAGTCAAAACTGGGTAAAAAGGACTTTAAACATACATGAAAACACTTTTATAAAACATGGACAAGGATGATTGAAATAACCCCAGTAAATACTTACGAATAATCAATCTCGGATAAAAACGAGATTGGAAAAGTTATCCCTTACCTTAGGTCTGATTTGCTTCGTAAGTGTCTGAACCTCCTGTATAATGATTTAAATAATTTCATTTACTTATTCTAGAATCATACTCAATGTGATGATATCATATATGGTTCACTTATGACTTTATATTACCCGTTCTTTTGTTAATTCCATGTTAAAGAGTGTTTTGGGTAAAATCGTTTCATTTGTCGTCCGTGTTTTGAATTGTAATTATTCATATGATTACTTAGATCCTGATTACATAATTCCGGAATATAAAACATGATTTATATATAATATATATTCATAATATACATATATATAATAGATCAGTAAATGGAATGAAATACACCGTTCATGGAGACGGTAGGCCGTACGTACGCATGGATGCTGTTTTCGTTTCCTTATTGAGTTGAATGGAATTAAGTAGACGAAATACATATGTATACACATAAAATCCAGTATCATTATTATGTCATATATTTCATGATTACTTATTATATATACTTTATAATCATTCATGAATGGTTAACGTGTAGAATGAATCTCATCGCGTCGTGGAGACGGTAGTCCGTACGTACGCACGAGCGATGATATCATTCTCATGATCGTGGAATTGTATTTGATTGTATGTATACTATTTAAGAATAAATATCACTTTACAATAATCATATATAGTTATTATTTACACCATTATACCCATCCAAGTAAGGTGGTGGTGGAAAATAGTTTACACCATGGCGTGGAGACGGTATTCCGTACGTACGCACGCGCGGTGATTTCGTTTTCCATAGGATGGATAGATGGTGAAATAGTATTGTTTCATAATTATAATAACATATCAGTATATGAGTGATACTGATGTTATTACTTCATAATTAAACAACCTAATAAGAGGAAGTGGAAGAAGAAATAAAGTTGAAAGAATCGGTAAGGGACATTACCTCTTCTTTGAAGCGCCTCTTTGAGTCCTCCACTTAGGGTACTAAAATTGGTCTTTGAAGAAGACAAGGACCTCTAGGATGTTTCTAGGGAAGTGGAGAATAGAATTTGTCAGGGTTTGGCCGAGATTGATGGCTCAAAGTGGTGTGAGGAAGAGAGGGAAGAGGTGCCCTTTTATAAGGGATGAGAGGGGCACCTTTGGAATAACTAAAAATATTATTTATTATAAAGCCAAATTCTGTTTTAAATAGCTCCAAATTGATTTATTTAGAATCTAAGGTGGGGATGGGTCGAAATACTCTCATCCAATAGAATTTAGACACGTGTAGGTTCCTATTTTAACCTTATCATTTATATTTATCCTTAAGTTAGATAATTTTACTTTTACCGTGTCTTTTTGTGTTCTTACACTATAAGGTTAATAAATTTACTATAACAAGCCAAATGAACTCCAAGATGATAATTATTAATATATATAACCATATCTAAGTCATTTTACTGAACCATAGATTTTTAGAAATAAAATAACAATTAATAATATAATATTTGTTTTAAAAAACTATTTTATGTCAATTTTGACACTATTTAGTAATTGATTTTTGTGAAAATCATAACAGAATGATTAGATTGAACTAAGTTAATTAAATCAATACTAACATGTCATATTAACATATAAAATTAGTGTAATTCATAAAAAGTCTCAAATTAAATTTATTTGGGTATTTATAACATCAATTATGTCAATATTTCATTAATAAAATAATTATTGCATCATCATTGTGTCATGAATAAATTAAATTATTTAATGTCTAATAATTACAAATTAAATATCATTATGTAGGAAATCGTTTTAGATTTTTAATTAATATTTATAGTTGAATTTATCTTATGTATAACATTATATTAAAAATGATTTACTTATTAAACTTTGATTTTAACTATTTTAACCCTTCTTTAAATAAATTAATAATAAATGTCCTAATCTATTCCAAGTGGAACTAAATGGTCATATTTTATTCCTAAGGTTGTTTTTGGTCGAATTAAACTTATCCAATAGAATTAGTATATGTTTTTGGGTAATACAAATATCATTTTTACCCTTAATTACCCAATTTACTTTTAACCGTGGTAACAAAAAAGTAAAAAGTTACTATTCACCAAAAATTATTTTCATCTCATTGAACCACATTTTACTTACTGAAATCAACTGTTTCTCTCGGATTTTTGAAATTCCAATCACAGAAGCAGTAAAACTAAATTTTATGAAAAAATCATTTTTTTAACTACCACTTAGTGGTTTCACTATTCATCAAAAAATGAATGTTTCCTGAAAAATACCAAAAATTAGGCCTAAGGTATATTTGATATTATGAACTCAAAAATGATGTCTATTTTACAAAATTCAAAACATATTAGTTTCATTACTTATTTTAAAAATTAATTCCCTTCGTCAAAACAAATAGCGTGTTCTTAAGAGATAATAACTATCAAAAGATTGACACTTGTTTATGTCTGGTTTAAATGTGAAATTACATCCAATGACCAAAATTGTATTAAATTGTAAATATATATTCTAAATATACTTTAAAACCACTCAAATTAATAATTTATCACTATTAATTATTTCAATTAAAAAGGTTGTTTTAAATTAAAATTTAGTAATTTTCACTATTCATCAGAAAATGAAAGTTATCCAAAAAGTACCAAAATTTCACCCTAAGCTAATTTCGATATTCGGAATCCAAAAATGAAGTCCATTTTGAAAAATAAAATTTAAAAAATTTCAAAAATTGGTAATGACTATTCATAACGGCTAATTTTAATAATATTTTAATAGCATATTGTTGTTTAGTGAAACTCGTTATTGCGTACTACACATGCTATCGAGGAAGGTCGCGATTGCGTGTAATGCAAGGCAAGTCAAGGATGCGTGTCGTGCAAGCTCCTTTTGGTATAGAATACAACACAAGACATTAATAAAATTAAAAAGAATATTTTTCATAAAATCTCGAGGTGTTACACCTCCTATGAAACTACTATGTCATGACCCATCCCCTAGGGCCTTTTTTGTGACAATCCCAAGCCCACATCTAATATACCAGGGGTTGGAGACTAGTGTTGAGTAGGCATATCACACAAATGAGAGGAGTTTTCCTAAGAAACAATACACACTTAACCAAATCCATGCCATAGGACTAGAGAGTGAAAAAAATATGAAATGAAAATTTATGCAGACCACTACAACCCAAAAATAGAGTAGGATAAATAGTAAAGAAGTAAAGTGAAACCAGGTTAGAATATAATCCCACTAAAAGAAAGACAGTTGTATAGTATGACATTCATATAGGGGCACTAGAGCTACTATAAGAATCTATCGAAAACACCTTATCTAATCTAATCTCACAAGGCACCTTCTGGTCTTGTTCCTATTCCTATTGTGTCTAGGACTCTACCAAAGCGTTATTCATCTACACAAGACAAGACACTTGCAGGAAAAGCCCGTGTAGGGGTGAGTAAAACAATACCCAGTAGGGGACTCGGAAAACCATAAAGTAAAATACCCCAAAGTAAAAACCATAAATAAGGTACATTTATCACAACATAGGTATATTTCAATAACACATATACCAAGTATATCTAGGTATACTCATAATGGATTCAAAGATGCAACGTCTCATCCGCTTCCAACCATATGGTTCCAATCGTATCATGATTGATTATGGTATGTCCCACTCCTTGAGCTATCTAAAAGAAACCACATAGAACAATTATACCAAAATACTCTAAGAGAACATCTATTATCGATACATGATGATGTTTCCCTGAGATGTACGGTCTCACTGAGACAAGTAGTCTTGAAATCAACTCCAAATACATGGTCACATGATTCTTCTCAAGGCACACTAATTCCGGGTAAACTCGCTCCTTAAGATATAAAGTCATCAAAGACCCTCTCAAAGAGGACCTACTTCTTTGGGGCTTGAAAAAAGAGAATGCACTGAAATCTACTCTAAGTACAATGATCAGGTCAAGTTAGGAAGGAAGGAATGATCTTGACACATAGATAGGGGGTCCTGCACCCAGGGTGTAAAGACCCAGGTATTTATAGAAAAATACATTTTCATTTCTATTAGTATTTATGAATAAAATGTTAATTTTACAATAAAGGGGATGCTTTCTCTAATAGCATACTCAACACGCAACAACTGGTTTCTCTGAAATCTTACATTGCACACAACATTGAGTTATACCAAAAAATAATACAATCATAATATTATTATTTTAAATGGGAGTTAACGCCTACCCATTGGAATGGAGGGAATTAATAATATCAACTAAATTTTAAAATGTTGTTTACACATGTTTAAACAAATATTCACTGGTTACTGAATTTATTATAAATGGAAATAAAAACCAATTGAATATAAATGTTGTTTTTTATAAAATCCTATTTAAAAGAGAATAATTGTGTTTATAAAATCATATCACCCTTTTTTTGGTTTTTATTTAATGAAAGTATTTGTTATATATTGAAATAATTATTTTAAATTCATATTATCTATTTTTCAGATATGATATAAGATCAATTTCAATTTTTTAGATAAAAGAAGTATTTTCTATAAATGTAGTTTTATAGCCTTTTCGTGGTAAACCCTTTCTAAATTCATTTTTTGAAACCATTATATGTTATATTCGAAAAAATAAACTTCTTATTTAGAACTTCGAAAATAAAATTTACTTTGGATGAATTTTTAATATTTTTCTGATAACTATCAAGTTTTGATGAATAGTAAAAATGTGCTAAATTTTATTTGAAAACAAGTTTTCCATCAAGAAAAATTATATGGTTAAATCATATTATTTAATGGTTTGAGAGTATAAATATAATATATTTTTATCATTTAATACAATGTTTTTCATTGTATGTAGCATCACATTAAAATTGGATATAAACACATGTAAATATTTTGATAGATTTTACTTATTAAAAACCCACTTTTTGGTTTTAATAATGGGATTTAATTTTAAATTAATTTTAGAAAAGTCTATGTTTTGAATTTTGAAAAATGGATTCCATATTTGGAATAAAAATGTCCAAATTTTTTAAGAAGATACCTTTTATTTTTGGACATTATGAATACTAACTTCAATAATTATTTTAATTACAATGGTTAAAAGGTAAATCTGCTAAATAAGGGTAAAAATATAATATTATAATAATATTAAACTACCCTAACTCGTGTCCTAATTCTATTTTATGAGATATTTCCAGCCATATTCATCCCTGGGTCTATTTTGTGACCCCATGGAGCCACTTGGGTGTGATTATGACATGTTATACAAATTAATTTAAATTAAATCGAAATATAACATAAACATATTTCTTTTACTAAAAATTTTTTTATATGGGATTATATAACTGATATCATTGACAATAATTTTTCATTATAAAGATAAAAATATTTCCAACATAATTATATTTTATTTATAATTTTTAGACATTATACAAATAAATTTAATTATGACATAATGACGAGGTAGTGATTGATTCATTAATAACAGGTTCAAATAAATGATATTAAAAAAATTAAAATAAATGTAATTTGATTATTTTGATGCCACAAACCAATTTTATGGATGATATTGACATATTATATTTGTGTTAATTCCTTTCTTTATAATGAACCTGGTAGTTATATGTTTAAAAAAAAGTCAAGTATGAATAGTGTCCAAAATTGACATAATTCATAACTTAAAACATAAAATAGTTTATTAAATGAGATTAAATTCATAAAGATATATTATTAGGAAAAATGGCTAAGATATATCCAAATATATAATAAATTACCTTTCTGTGGGTCGTTTTACATGATATGGCAATTACATTAACCCACAATGTGTAAATAACATGATATCATGATAAGATTATAAAGGGTAAAATAACAGTGAAATAAAAAATATAAGGATAAAAAATATTCAAAACTTGTATAAAAATTATTGGATGTTGAGTATTCTAACAAACATAATATTATCTTGGAATTAAATTAACTTTTGGGCCATTTTTAATCAAAATTTAATTTATAATAAATAAATATTTCAAGACCATCCTAAAATACCCCTCCTACCTCTTACAAAAGTCCACCACCTCTACCCACAAACTCATACCTCGAAAACCCCTTGCCTCATCCAACTTCTAATAATATAATCTCCCAAAATACCTCACTTCCTCCTAGAATCCTTACCTTGGGAATAAGGAAATTCAAGAAAACATTTAGTCTAAAATCAAAAGAAGTTACCCAATTTAGAGGTAACATATTCTCTCAAGTTCATTTCAATTATTTTACTTCTCCAATCCCTATTATCTTCTTATTCATTGATTACATGAAAAAAATTGTATCGTAAATATACTAGTATGTTGTTATGACATTTATTTTGACTAAAATTACACACACCTCTATCTAATGGATATGAACATACTGTTTCTGTGTATGGAAACTATAGCCCACAAAACGATGATTGTTTGATTTCCCCCTACCACCTATCATGGTGGCCATTATGATGACACTATATTTATATATGATTTATATTTTATTTATATTGTTTCTATGATTATGTAATTTTTATTTACAATTTACCTTTATTCATTCCATGATGTGTAAATACGATAATTTCATTTGAAGAAATGTGGACTACCACCCCCTTAAGTGATATGACTCGTTCATTCTATACATGGAGCGTATAAAAGATATTTTTATTAAACCTATGAGAAATACCTGACATAAATATTATTCTAGTATTATAATATAAATTTATAACATTTTTTCAATTATTTTAGTATGAAAAGGAAATGAAAGTATCATTCATGCGTACGTACGACTTACCATCTCCATGAATGGTGCATTTCATTTCTTATTTCCAAATGTTATGGACTATTACAAATACATATATACTGAATATATATTATATTTAAATAATTAATATCATTATTTATATGATTTATTTTTTACTACATGTTCAATTTATATCAAAACAATTTCATTTTCAACTCAAGTATCGAATATGGACAAAAAAACTGATATTAACTTAAATAATTATGCAATTTTTATAACATGTTGTTAAGTGATATAAATGGAATAATAATAAAAAAATTGTTATGATGAAAGTATAAATTAAATTAAGTTTATTATTTAGTATGAACATGAATCATACATTATGAGTCCGATTTAAGGTAAGGGACTTCATCTCTATCTCCTTTCACTAAGGTATATCTTGATGTTATGTACTTTTTTTCCCATACAGTGTATATAAAGACCTTTTAACATGTAATATCATAAATTACTATATTCTAATGATATTATATATTTCTTTTAATGATATTCTTTAATTATTCTTACTCACGTTTTTCTCAAGTGGTTAGGGAATTTTAAACTAAAAACCTCGTTTTAATGTTTAGATGATTTATTCTTATAAAATAGTTTTATTTTATGTCTACGTTTTAAAAATATTTTTCTGAATTTATTTTTATGTACATAAATGTTTTAAAATGTAAATTATAAATTTTATTTTAAATTTTTCAAAGTGGTATGGGACACTTTGATTCAAAAGTCTTTTTAATAAATTATTTAAATGGTTTTTGTAATTGATTGAGTATTTCAATATCTTGAATTGATTTATTGTGATTGAAAAAGAAATTGTAATAGTGAAATATTAATATTTTCAATATTTTATGTGTTATGATTATATAATTGTACTTGTGAATTTGATAGGTGGTTACGTGATAATCCAATGATGTGTGGTTACGTGATAAACCAATAACGATTGGTTATGTAATAAACCAAATGATGGGTGGTTCTGGGATAAACCAAGGATGGGTGTTTACATTATAAAATCTAATGATTTGGGTATGGAAGTCAATCATATGGCTATTAAATTTACTGATATGTGTGTATGTCGACTATATGGCTCTTCAATTCAAGTACGTTTATTCCCCAAGTTACATTTATTTGTTATATGTTGCTTTCTATAGTCATTATAGTAATATTTTGGTTACAAAAATGGTATGTAATGAGATTATATCATTGAAGTGTTTTTCTACTTCTTAAAGGTGAAAAATATTACATTATGATAAAGTTATCATGGTTTAAATTTTTTTCTCAAGGCTAATATTTTTCATTAATTATACATCTATTATTGATATTTTTATACTCATTCCAAGTTTTGAAATGTTTTTCACAGTAGATAATGAAAAATAGAGTCATGGATGGGATCAAGGAAAAGTTATGCTGCTAAAACATGAAACAATGTCATGATTATTTTTAAAGGGTTTTGGTTTTATAAAAAAATTAATAGTGAGTAGAAGTGTCTACCTATAATAGTCAAGTTGTTATGGATATGTTATGACCTAATTCTAAAAATCTATAAAACTGTAAAGATCATCAATTTGAATTCTTGACTTTACTCAAGATTATGTAATGTTTAAGGTCGGGGAAATATAGATGGTATTAGAGGAAAGTTTTATACGACTTTAGGGATTATAATGTCTTATTAAGAGATAGGGATATCATAAGAGTTTATAATTCTTAGTTTTATAATATTTTAAATGTCATAGAAACCCCTTTGGAGGCTTTATGATCTTATATATTAAGGTGACTAATGTTGATTTTGGAGACATTCAACTTTGAGGAAAATAAGGGTTATTAATTTTTGGGAAGAAAAATGTGAGGTATGAAATAACATATGAGGTTAAAATATATTATGGTTATTTTTGAGGATTTTATCTCATTTTATAATGTTATTATAATTATATAGTTTTTGAAAAAGGAAAACATGCAGACCATGTGATAACCCATTACGTCAAACAAACCTGCATGAATCGAACCCACAACCAAAGTGCGACTGGGATTTATCGACTACCACTGACATATGTGAATCCCCAGGTTAGTAAGACATATTCTCTTTTGTTTAAATGATTTTATTGATCAAGAATAAGTTGATTTTTGGAACTCTTGTTTTATCAAATGGATATCATTACTGTAGGAAAAAGATTTGGTGATTAAGTGATAAATGTTATTTTGAAAGACGTTTGCTATTCTGCGAACCCTATATGCCTAATGAAAATATAATACTATTGGATTTTAATTGAGGAGTAATGGTTGAATTTTATTTTGAAAGAATCTATGTTTTTTTGGACATATGGAGATTTTGGGTTATTTATGGAATTTATTAACCTATCATGGATAACATGTGATTAGGTTAATTTCTTTTAGGTATGATATATTAAGAGTATTCAATGTTATTTGGAGTTAAATATAACGATTTATTGTGGATAACTAGGTGATCAAATACATCTGAATTTTTGGGTTTCAACCTTACTTGTTATAACATTGAATAATTTTGAGGGAAATTGTTTATTTAATGGGATTTTTTGAAATTTGGGGAATTTTTTATTGAATTTTGGATACAAAGTGTAGTATTTCGTTATATAATGGATTATCATTTTTTAGGGATTATATAATCTTCTACTGACCATTTTTGTGTTGGTTAGTGTTACACGACAAGATGAATATATAGTTAAACTTTTGTTGTTTATGTTATTCTCTAAAATTATATTCTAGTTCTACATGTGTGACTAATTCATCTTGAATACTAATCATTTGGATAAAAATGGGTTTATGGAAGAAATATATTAATGTATGAAACTCTACTCATAAAGTAAGTATATTTCCTTTTGTTTTCATTCAATCTTGTAAATAAATTCCTCAACTTTATGAAAAGGATATCTAAACAAAAAAGTTTTTTGTTTACTTTTACTATTGTGAAATCAATGACCATTTAACCCATCACAATTTTTTGGTTTACTTGTAGTTAACATTCTCCAGATCCTGTTTTCCATCACTCTCCATCAAAACATAATGGTTAGTTTTCCCTCCATATCCATGTTTTCCTACATGGAATCCTAGTATGTGTTATATTGGGTTACCTTTGTACTTATATTTCGTTCTTTTAAAGTGATATATTTATTGACATTATTTCCGATGTGGGATTTTCGATGAAGTTCCCAAGACAAATTTTAAAATTGCGAGGACACAATTTCCAAAATGGGGAATGATGTAATGAATCGGGTATTTGTAGACTAATATATTTTCATTTCTATTAATATTTATAAATAAGATAATAATTTTATGTTAAACGGGATGCTTTTTCCGATTGCATACTCGACACACAACAATAGGTTTCTCCAAATTCTAATGTTTCACACAACGATGAGTTATACCGAAAAATAATACAACAATATTATTATTTTTTAAAATGTAATTTAATGCCTAGCCATTGGAATGGATAGAATTACTAGTATCACCTAAATTTTGAAATATGTTTTACAAATGGTTAAATAATGATTAATTGGTTACCAAATTTATTAGAAGTGGAAATAAAAACCCATTTAATATAAAGGATGTGTTTTTATAAAAATCCATATAGGTATTGCCTTCCGATGCAAGATAATGATGTTATATCTAGAGATATGAATGGTGTTGAAGAACGTATAACTATACTAGGACAACTTACTCAGGTTATGAAACATAAATTTACCCATATGGAGCATCCTGATCCATAATGTGGAGGAGTTATATTGGATCTAATTATGAAACAAAAACCTCAATCATTATATGGTACTACAAACCCATTTGTATATGGGAAATGGATAAGTTCCCTAGAGAAGATATTTCTCACTTTAGTATGTAGTGATAGAGAGAAGGTTGTCATTACAATTTATCTTCTATCATAAGATGTGAATCAGTGTTTTTTATTATTGCAAAACACTATGGAGGAGGAAGAAATAGAAGATATAGAATGGAGGGATTTTAATTAAATCTTCCTAGAAAAGTATTTTTCATGCGAATAATGAGCAGATATGGAAAATAAATTCCTAAATCAAGGCATAAGGAGGATGAAAAAGTTTCAATGTATGAATCTAACATCACAAGGTTATAAAGACATGTTTCAGACTACATATGTATTCCCAGGAGAAATATTGATCAATTCTTTGATAGTTTAAAACCATTCCTCCAAAGTGTACTATTTTCCAAATGTTTCTCATCATATGAATGTATAGTATCAATTAATATCACGACGGAAAATGAATTTTCAATGTCTTATGACTTTAAAGTAAAACAAGAGAAAAAGAGGGCTTCTAAAAACTGTGGAAATGAAAATAAGGAAATGGGGAAGAAGGGACGATTTGACCTTCCATTTTTTAGTAATTTTGGAGAGAAACACCCTCTCACTTTCCTAAAGTTAATGGGAGTCTGTTACATGTTTGGAGAAAAGGCCACCTGTCTCAGGATTGTAAGTGGAAGAAAGAAGCTATCAATGTTCAATGCTAAAATTTCAAGGATATGGGACATTATGCACATGAATGTCCTAAGCGTCAGGGAAAAATTCCCTAATGAAGGATAAGGGAGAAAGGTCAGGATTTTGCTGTCACAACAATGGAGGTTGAAGTTCATAATGATGTGGTAGAAGGTACTTTAATAATTTCTTGAAGCATTTCTAATGCTTTATTTGATTCTGGATCATCTCGTTTTTCCATATCATCCCATTTTTCTAAGAAAATTTGATATTTCCGATTTTATTTAATAAGGGTTTTTTTAGTCAAAACACCTAAGGGATGTATCATTGCAACAATGTTATGTCAGGAAGTCTCCATTATTTCATATAAATGTTCTTTAACTACTAATTTTATTGTAATACCCATGATTGAATTGTATACAATCCTTATTATGGATTGGCTTTCAAACCATGATGTGAAAATTCATTTGAAGAATAAGGAGGATACAATTTTTTAGAATGATGTGGAATCCCTTATCTTTAGGGTAGAAACAGACCATATGATTCCCATCTAGATCCACCCACATTAGTTTTGTTGAATTCAATTATTAGGGAGGAAGGGAATGCAATAACTATGGGAGAGGAAAATAATGATCAAATAGAGGATGTACCTATTGTGAAAGAATATTTTGTTTTCTTTCCAGAGGATTTACTTGGACATCCTACAGAGTGGGAAATTGATTTTTCCATTGACTTAATTCCTAATTCAATGAACATATCAAATACCCCTTATAGAATGGACATTGTGTAATTAGTGGAACTGAAGAAACAACTAGAGGAATTTAGTGATAAGGGGTTTATTCACCCTAGTGTTTCTCTATCCCGATCCCATGTTCTTTCAATTAATTAGAAAGATGGATCTATGAGGTAGTGAATTGACCATAGGGAGATCAATGCTATAATAATAAAGAACAATTATCCCCTACCTCGAAATGATGATTTATTTGATCAGCATCATGGTGCTCAATATTTTTCGAAGAATGAACTTCCATTTGGATATCATTAGTTGTTTGTGAGGAAGTAATACATTCCAAAAACAACATTTCGAACTAGTTACGGGCATTAAGAATTTACAATAATTCCTTTTGGACTGGCTAATTCACCCGCTATTTCCATGGATCTAATGAATAGATTTTTCAATGAATATCATGAGGAATTTTTTGTGGTACTTATTGATGATAACTTGGAATAATATAAAAGCTATGAAGATCATGAAAATAACTCGCACACTACTCTAAATACTCTTAGAAGAAATGAATTATATGGTAAGTGCAGTAAGTGAGAAATTTTTATTCAATCTGTTTCTTTTCTTGGCCACATTGTCTATAAGGATGGAATATCTGATGATCCTATGAAGACAAAGATTGTCCATGAATGGCCTAATCTGAAGAACAGAACTTAGGTACGTAGTTTTATTGGTTTAGAAGGTTATTATCATGGTTTCTTTTAGAACATCAGTCGTTTATCCATCCCAATGACCTAGATTACATGTAAAGGGGTTTGATTCATATGGAAAAAAGAATGTGGGGACGGTTTCAAATAATTGAAGAGGAGATTAGTGAATGTTTTGATCCTAACTCTACCATCAGGGAATTATGGGTGTTTGATCTATAGTGATGCATCAATGAAAGGACTTGGTTGTGTCCTTATGAAAAATGATAGAGTTATTTCCTACTCATTAAGTAATTTAAAAGTTCATGAAAATAACTATACTACTCATTATCTTACAATACCTGATGTGATCTCCTCTTTACAAATATTGAGACACTATCCCTATGGTGAAATATGTGATATATGTACGGATCACAAGAGTCTAATGTATATCTTCTCAAAGAATGAACTCAACATCAGGCAATGGAAATGGCTCGAACTACTCAAGGATTATTATTATTTTATACACTACCACCCACGAAAGGAAAATAAGGCAGTTGATGCATTGAGTAGGAAGGATCAGGATTTTCAAACAAAACCAGTATTGAAATAGATCATGAGTTCATGAATCTAATAAGGATAGACATGGGAATCATTAAAGAGGGTGAAACATAATTAATTTTTATATTGGTTGCCCAAAACATTTACTAGAAATGATTAAAATATCTCATCTTGATGATGATAACCTTCAAAAGAATATTAATGTTGGGAAAGGTGGTAATTTGGTTGACATCCTATGAGAAGACGGAATTATGAAATTTGGGAAGAGACTATGATTTCCCTCTATACCCAAGCTGAAAATGGAGTTATTGGATGATGTTCTTATGTCATGTTTCTCTATACATCCAGGTAGCACTAAGATGTATAGATATTTGAAGGGACCTTTCTGGGGTGACAACATGATGCAAGAAATTTCTGATTATGTATCAAGGTTTCAAGTATGTCATCATGTGAAGGGTGAATAACAACATCCTAGAGGATTCATGAACCCTCTAACTATTTCTATATGGAAATGGGATGCCATCACCATGAATTTGGTCACTAGATTACCCAAAACTCCAAGAATGAATGATGTAATACGGGTAATTGTGGGCAGACTTACAAAATCTAACATTTCCTCACTATAATGGAGTATTTTCCACTGGAGTGGCTTGCATGACTATATATCAATGAATTTGTATGAATTCTTAGATAAACGCTTTCAATAGAGTTTGACTGTGATCCACAATTTACATAAAAAGTCTGGAAAAAATTCAAAAATTGATGGATAACGTGATTCGTTTAAATACTACTTACCCCCCAAAAACTGATGGACAGTAAGAAAGGATGATCCAAAACATAAAGTACATGTTTATATCATGTTCACTTGACTTTAAAACTATATCAGTAAAATTTAAATTTAGTGGAGTTTTCCTACAATAATAGTTTCCATTCAAGTATTAAAATGGCACCATATGAAGCACTGTACAGAAAGAGATGTGGTATGCCAACTTATTAGGATGAAGTTGGAGAATTGAATCTTGGGGCCCTAGAGCTTATGGGGGAAACAACAGTGAAGGTAAAGACTATTCAATTCCATACCAAATCAGCTCAAATCAGACATTAAATCTATACAGATAATTGAAGGAAGGATTTGGAGTTTGAAGTGGGAGATCATGTTTTCATAAAATTATCTCCATAGAAGGGTGTTATAAGATTTGATAATAAAGGGAAAATAATCCCTTGGTACATAGGAAATTTTTAAATTATAGAGATAATTGGAGCTATTTCATATCGTTTGGAAATTCCAACTAGCCTCTCTAAAGTGCATAATGTGTTCCATGTCTCATTGTTGAGAAAGTGCATTCCAGACCCAATGGATGTCCTCACTTCTGAAGGTACCCTATCATACTATGAAGATACTAACCAGATTATAGACACTAAAGGAAAAGTGTTAAGGAATTGGATGAGTCGACTGATAATGATACGTGTGAAAAATCATATTATCAAAGAGGCAACATGGGAGCCTCATGAGCTTATGATGAAGAACTACCCAAACCGTTTTGTGAGGAAACATTTTGGTAATTTTGGGGATGAAATTTTCGTAAGGAGTGGATAATGTAACACCCCATGTTTTTTAAGATAAATTTAATATTAAATAAATGAAACACTAAGTCTATAAAAAACACCACTTTGTTATAATCGAGCCAGTAAACATAATTTTTTTTCCTCTGTGATTTGAATTTCAAAAAACTGACATACACAGCTGCGTTTAGTAAGATATTTAGAGTCTGATAAGATAAACATATTTTTTGGTGAGTAGTAACATACCCGTATGAATAGTAATTTGAAGAGTAATGTGACCCTTATGAATATTATTTCATATTATTATTTTATTGTATTAAGGATATAAGATAATGAGATATTGATTAATTTTTCAAGGTGATATAAAATGAAATATAGATTTAAAATTGTAATTTTTTTAAAAAAATAATGATTTTATTTTAAAATTAAATTAATAATATTTAGAAAATTATATGAAAAAATGGAGTTCATTTATGAATTCTACATGTCATAAATGTTTAGGGTGAATTATTGGGATTTTTCTAAAATACTCAAATTTTTATGAATAGTAAAATACAGTAATTTAATTATTATATACATTATCTATTAAATTCACTATTCCAAGAATCATGGATGACGTAAGCACACTTGGTTCATACTCAAATTCATATATTACTATTATTGGTCATAAGAATCAATACTATTGGTTTTATTTGGAAAAATAACAAAATAATGAGTAAAATAATGGGAAAACCCTCCTCTCCTCCTCTATAAAACTCCTAATCCCCCCCTCTTTTCATCACTCCTATATGCCTTGAATAACCTTAAATTTGTTCCCAAATACCCTTCCATAGTCAATACCCACATAAAACATCCCTTAGTCTTACCAAAAGACTAAAACCCTTTCCCTTAAAGAGATTCTCAAGGAGGTGGATTCAAGTGGTAAATTCACATTCTATTTCTTTCAATTTCATTTCAGGTTCCTTTCTATTATTATCCTATCCTCACATTCTTGGTATAAATGACCATGATAAATCTAGTATCATATATATAATATAATTTTATCATGTTAGTGTAGTAAACATCATTAAAATCCTTACTCTCTCGCTTTTATTTTATAAATGAAATCATAATCTCTAAGGTGCCAATTTACATCCTTCCTTGACGATGAAGTTTTGTTCTTCAATTTCCCCTTAAATACTAGTCTGGAAACCATTTTTATGGTTTAACCAGGATATAATATATGTATTAATACCAATTTAATATTCATTAACCAGTATATGTACATAATATTAACTCATATAAAAAACTAGTTCCTAATAATCAAAATACCACGAAAATAATCTACGGGATTGTCATTAATATTTCATCTAATGATTCATCCTCATTTCATGTAAAAAAATGATATAAATGACCATTTAAAATTATTTATGTTCATAAATAATATTTAAATTCAATTCTGGATATTTACATTCATTCCACACGAACTCTATTACTTAAAAACAGGTGAACCGATTATGAAAATCAAGAAAATGAACACTCATGAACAATGGAATTCAATATTATAACTTATCAATAAGGAAATAAATGAACTAAAAAATTATGATAAAAGAAAGACAAGTATAATAGGTTATTAATTTGTTTACTAATGAGTCTAATTTCATATTCTAGTATTATAAGGTCAAGAGTGGAACATTTGGACTTAAGGTAAGGATTTTCCACCTGAAGCTCCATTTTTATTCAGGTTTCTTTTATTGCCTACATACCTCAATGAAATTATTCTATATTATTATGTAATCCTCATAAATTATATGGGGATTTTCTATATATTTTTATCAACCATAATTTTTCATTATTTTATGGGGTGATACACTTCTTAAAAGGAACATTCAAAATTCATTCCAAAATACAAGCTCGATTCAAGGGAATTTCCCAAATTCATACGTATTTTCAAGGGCACCCTATTCTCTATTTTTTGAAACCATTATATTTATAAAATATTTAATTGTTTTATGAAAATAATACCTAACTTAATTTCATATTTTATAAAAAGATTTTTCTAAAAGAACACTTCTTTTCATAGTAAAATAGTATTTATCTCAAGAATTACTCGATAAATGTTTAAGAGTATCTTCATCTGTTTCAACACTCATTTTGATTATTATGTATTATTGGGATTTATATTTTATGATATAATCTACCATATTTAATTGAATTATTTATGATTATTTTGATTCTGTGTAACGCCCTAAACCCAGTTACCCAGAGTTGGTGCATTATTTTAATACTTTGGTATGATTACAAGGAATCAAGTCATGAAGGACCGATCAGTTTACCAGTCTTGGAAAATAGATTACCTACATAAATGTTACATTAAACTTCCTAACATACAACACAACATAAATAACCTTTGAAAATTCTATTGTTCCCTTTATGTGAACCCTGCATAAAAATCATACTACACTTCATGGAAAACCTGGGAAAACAAAACATAATAAATGGGTGAGCTCAGATTCCCAGTAATGGTAAATAATTTAGTGGAAGCTATAAACATTTAAGGAAGGTTGTGTAATAAAAATAATATCCTTTTAAACATAAACATGAACATAATATGGTAAAAATAAATCAAACATTACCATATTAACATGCACATGGATATTCTACTAGTCAAATAATCAAATGTAATAACTAATTTCCTAATAAGGGAATGCCTAATGTTGGACATCATTACCACATAGTCAAGGCCTCTTGCCAAGACTACAAGTAAAATTTTTGTCAATGCTTTGTTCCAAGACACTAGTTTGTCTCATGAGACCTATCGTGGCATCAATGAGCTATAGAAGGCTCCACCCATCACTTACTAAGTCCACTTCGTTCCTAATATGAAAATGTTTAAAAATAACATAAATATTCATATTCAAAATAGCATACGAAATGTCAATACATTATCCATAAACCATGAATGGTATAAAATAACACACCCACATTCAAACATATCACAAAACATTCAATACAATATCTATGATTTGTATAATGATAAATCAACCTCAATCAAGAATAATATCCAGTGAAGGATGTTGACATAGTTTAAAATGATCAGTAAAATGCTTTGAGAGAAATAACCTTTTTCATGAATTCATTTTAAAGTCTACAAATTTATAAAGGAAGTAATTTAAAAGATATTTTTTAATCAAATTGTCCCATACCACATTAAAACTTTTGAAAAGAATTATCATTTCAAAACATTCATGTCCATATAAATAAATCCTTAAAATCATTTTGAAAACATGGACATTAATTAAAAGGGTTTAGAAAGATAAATCATTAAATCATTTAAAATTATGATATAGTTATGTATACCCTCCCATAAAATCATAAAATAATAATTTTGAAAACATTATTATGAAATATGGGTATCTATTCAAAGTACGTCTTAGTAAATACTTACACATAAACAATCTCGGATAATAATGAGATTGAGGAAATAACCCTTACCACGTTATAATCAATCGAGTTGTATGAAAAATTGTAAATAACCACAAAATTAATCATATAATATCATAAATATAAATATAATAATGATAATATATATCAAATATCAGTATACAATACACCACATGAAATAAATAAGTGTTAAACAATTGAAATCTCACGGAATTTAAAGTGAGATAAGAAACCCCTTACCTTGCACTTTCCTTTGGTCGAGGGTAAGTTAAACATCCTGTATAATGAACATTTTATGTTATTATATTATAAAAATACCATATTCATATTTATGATATCATATATTATTCATTTATGACTTTATACTTCCCATTAATAATGATTTTTTGGTCAAATTAACATTTCGGTTAATAATCGGTTTCTTTATCGTACGTATTTTAACTTGTTATTCTTGACCGTATCATTTAGGTCATGATTTAAATACATCCAGAAAATAAGCCCTGATTCATATATCATACATTTTTATAATATAAATCTTTATAACAGATAGATATGTGAAATGAAAAACACCGTTTATGGAGACGGTAGTCGTACGTACTCAAAAATGATTTTTCTGTTTTCATATAATTTTGAACGGAAGTAACTGAATAAGATATATGTAAGTAAATAAATAAAAATATATATAAATATATATATCACCAGTAGAATTGTTTTTTCATATAATACATACTTATAATAATATATATTTTTATAATCGTTGATGAATGGTGAATGTGGAAATTAATCTCATCGTGTCGTGGAGACGGTGATTCCTACGTACGCACGAGCAACAATATCATTCTTTTGATATTAAAATAAAATATAATTGTATGGTATATAATATATAAAGAATCATTAACATAATATATGTATTATTTACATCAATTACACATCATTGTCATACCCATCCAAATAATAATGTATTGAATAAAAATTACACCACGACGTGGAGACGGTAAGATGTAGGTACGCACGTATGGTGACATGTCATTCAAAGGATGGATAGAATAATGAATATGGTTGTACAATATTTATAATAACAAAAATATATATAGAAGATACTGGATTTATTATTTTATAATGGAAATACCAAAGAAAGAAGAAGTGGAAGAATAAAGGAACTTGAATGAGGTGATGAAATATTTACCTCTTCTTCGGGTTCTTCCTTTTGATTTGATCAAAAGGGCTCCTTAGGATGGATTTCTGACTAAATGAGGGCCTATATTGTGAATTTAGGATAGTTTAGAGGGTATTTTGGTAGGGTTTGGCTGAGCCAAATTGCATTGGGGTGTGATTTTGAGAGAAGGGGAAGTGCCCTTTTCTAAGAGGGGTGAGGGTCACTTTAGGAAAAGATTAAAGGATTAATTTATTATACAATCATATTCGGTTTATAATGGATACAAAAAAATTTATTTCAATACATAGGTGGTTATGGGTTAAAATCCATTCAACCAATAGGTTTTGGACAAGTTTAGGATACAATACAAACATTATCTTTTAGATTTAACTCGTAGTTAAATAGTATAGCTTTTACCGTGTCTTCTTGTATTCTAACACAATATGGTTAATAAAATTACTCTAAACATTCAATAGAACCCCAAGTGGTTCATTAATGAAACACCTATAATTATATAAGTATTTTGGGTGAACCTTTTATTTTTAGGAATATTATATCAATTAATAATATAATATTTGTTTTTAATACTCTTTTATGTCAATTTTGACACTATTTGGTATTTTGTTTTTATTAAAGTCATAACAACATTATTACTTAGAAATAAATTAATTTAATCAATCCTAACATTTCTTATTAACCTATAAAATTAGTGGGCGACATCAAAACGTTAAAATTATATTTATTTTAACATTTATAATACCATCTGTTTGATTCATTCATTAATAAAAAAAATACTGGATCATTATTGTGTCATAAATAATTTTAATTATTCAATATCTAAAAATTATAAATAAAATACCATTATGTAGTAAATATTTTAATATTTTTAATTAATATTTATAGTCAAAGAGATAACATATATAACCCTATGTAAAAATTGTTTTACTGAAAGATATATGCTTATGTAATTTTTTTATTTATTGTAACTTAATTATTATAAAGTGGCATTATCACATTCAAGTGGCTAAATGGGGTCCCAAAATCGACCCAAGGATTCCCATAGTCTGAAATTAATCAAAAAATAGGGTTAGGACACGTGTTGGGGTAATCTATTATTATTTTAAAATTATTTACTTCCCCATATACCGGATTAACCCTTTAACCATGTTAAATAAAATATTTACCGAAGTAATTATTCAAAATGTATAAAAATAAAAGATACCTATTTACAAAATTTTAACCCCATGATTCCAAATATGGAATCCATTTTTCCCAATTCAAAACAGAAAAGTGGTAGAAATTAATTTAAAATTAACTCCTGTTGTCAAAATAAAAAAGTGTGGTTTTAAGAAATAATTACTATCAAAATATTAACACTTGTTTATATCCAATTTAATTGTTAAATTATGTCCAATTACCAACATGGGATTAAATGGTAAAAATATAATCTAATTTTACTTTAAAACCACTCAATAATATTATTTAGAACTATAAATTATTTTTATTTAAAAAGTTGTTTTTAATTAATGTTTAGTAATTTTCACTGTTCATCTAAAATTGGAAGTTCTTAGAAAAATGCCAAAAATTCACCAAAATCTAATTTTGATATTTATAATCCAAAAAGGATGACCAATTTGAATAATCAAATTTCTAAAATTTCAAAAAAGTGTGTGTTACTATTCATAACGACAACTTTGATTGGTTGTGGTGTGTTAGAATCTCCAAGTTGCATAAAATGTAGGCTATTGAATTATTCAAAGGGAAATGTATGGTGGAATATTGGGGTGTTACATTCTGGATATACTATCTTAAAACCATTCACCAATTTACTCCAAATGGTTAGTGTTTATGCTTAATGTTTGGGGAAATTTATTTACGTTTCATATGATAGTTTCAATATGAACTTATATGTTGGTTATGTTTATCCCCGTTCATATGAGGAATTCTTTGGACTTAGTACGTGTCTTTTGTAGCCCGCTATATCCCCTTGGTGCATCGATAGGGCTCTTGAGACAAACTATGGTCTTGGCACAAGGCCTTGAAAAAATTGTTATTTATGGTCTTGGCATGAGGCCTTGATGGTATGTTTATGATGTCCCAAATTATGCATTCCCTAATTATGAAAATAATATTGATGGTTCATGTGGTTATTTGAAAAGTAGAATACCCATGATTATGTTTTATTATGGAATTATTTATTCATCTTTTATTTCTGCCATAATGTGTTCAAGTTTACTGTTAAAAGCATGTGTTTTTAGTTATTCATCATGCCTATTGTTTATATTTATGATATCTTCCATTGTATTACTTACCCTTACTGAGCATTTGAGCTCACTGGTTTATTATGATACATTTTCTCAGGACATAAAGAAGTTTATTATTGAAGGCCAACAGTGATTAACTTATAGTTTTGGATGTTCCCAATAAAATTTATTTGTTGTTTTTCATTTCATGTTGTAATGATGAACTTATTTAAGTATATTGTGTCCGAAGCTACTAAAATACTCAGTCCTTCAAGATGCATATTCCTTGTTTATATTCCAATGTAGTAAAACGAGGGATCAAATTTGGGGAATTGGGGTCCGATCCTTACAAATTGTGACTTTCCTTTTTTTTCTAGCGTGTATCTTTCACTAGTGAATTGGGAATTCCAAATTATATAAAATTTAATGATACATTTTATAAAACATATTTTTAATTTCCTTGTATTAATTTATATCAAACTTATTTAATTTTTATTTAAAAATTATTGATTCTGTTAAAATATATGGAATCTATAAAAATCTTTTCAAATTGATTTGTTTATTTAATATAAATGAACTAAATGTTTTAAAAAATTTATTAGACTAGAGATTTATATTTCCTATTATCACCTTCCAAAAAATTATTTTAAATATGTATTTTTAAACTAGAATTAAATGGATTTCCTTTTTAAAGATTATATATGGGGAATGGTAAGGATACTTGCTAAGACTTTATGATCACACATATTATAATTTCATGTTATTATTGAACTACTTATTGCTAATCGATCATGCTTGTTTTGAGGTTTGAGGGTGACTCATAGAGTCACATTGAGTTATGTTGGTTATGTTATTTTATTTAGTTTCCCTTATTGTATCACCCATCCTTATTTTCCCTCCAATCCATTATGGGATGTTTTTATGCGTGTGGTGTTATGGATGTTGAGTAATTGCGGTAGTTTCTTGCATGGGAGATAAAGGTGATAGTGAGTTTTTATACATGTCTTATTATACATTTATACATGTTTAATTTTTTTGGCATGGGAATCAAATGTATGTATGAATTGTGGCATAATTTTTGATAAAATTTCTACTGTAATTTTAATTTATTTTTTGGTAAAAATCATTCCCACAGGTTTCTTTATGATAATCTTGTGCATTTCTGCAGCCCATCTGGATTAGGACGCCCTCTGAGCCTTATAATAAGCTTGTTGGGGTGTTCGGTGGATGGAAAACTCAGGTTGGTTCATGGTAATTTTCCTCCTAACCATTTTATGTTTATGAATATACCTTGGTATAAGTGAATGATAATTCTACTCATTTTTATAAATTCTCTTAGTGAAACATCATGTAATTTTATAAATTTGTATTCATATATGAGGATATTTTTCATATTTAATAAAGATGATGATGATTTTAAATGGGATGATTAATAGCCACTTGAATCTTGTGAATATATGATTATTTCATATTTTTACTCTTTCACTATTTCTTAATAAGCCATTAATTTTCATATATATATATATATGTGTGTGTGTGTGTGTGTGTGTGTGTGTCTATGTAAAAGGTTATATTTCATGGTATGTTTTTGGATTTTTGGTTAATTGAATGTGTGTTCTTTTTTGAAATAATTTATATGGGAGTATAGACGTAGATGAGTTGTGTAATAATCATTTGTTCCACTATATACCTATTTAGGGGTACCTGGTTTTTTAATTCCAATACACCCTGGAAAATGGGTTTGAATGTGTTGGAATCCTTGTGTTTCACAATTATGATTGGTAACATTGTTTTATATTCATTAATTGAGATTGTGGAATGTTTTTACAAAATTTTATAATCTACATTTTCTGGTTACTAATTTTGATTTATTAATTATAGAAAATTGAAATTTATTTTCATTCTGAAATGAAAATATCAGTAAAGAATATTTTTCTTTAAATATCATACTGTTTGTGGATTAGTTTATTTTTCAAGATAAATAAATTTAAAGGTTTTGCCACTGTAATAATACAAGAATTCATGGATGATGAAAAAACCTATATTTAAGCTTCGACTATAGTTATTTTTAACTTATTATATTTAATGTTGTCTTTATTTATTGAATGGTTCTTTCACTACCACAAAAACATTTATCCGTAATGACACCCTTTAACAACACTAAAAAACTGGTGATAAAGGGTACTTTTAACATCGTCAAAACACCGCTATTATGAGTACCCCTTTATTAGTGCTTTTTTAGAACTGTTAAAGGGGACCCCTTTATCAGCGTTTTTAAGCAGTGCTGATAAAGGGAGGTATTTGTCAACATTTTATTTACTAGTGTTGATAAAGGGAATATTTCTAAAAAAATATATTTCATTAAAAATATTATATTAGTATACATATATAACATATTTGTATTAAATATGTTTTATGTAAGTATAAATAGACATTTACACTTAATATATAAGATATTTAGAGAAATATGCTTATAAAATTATTAAAAAATATTATTAATTAAAAATATTTATAATTATTATTAACTAATATTCATTTAATAAAAATTTTAAGATAGAAAAAAATCAAAAAACACTAATGAAATTTCTAAAGTAAGTTAAAAACATAACTCAAACATCAAACGACCACAACTTTTGATTCAGGTGTCTATTTGAGCAAGAACACATATCAAATCAACATCGGTGATCAGATTTACGCATTGGTGATTCAAGGAAACCTTATGTCATATGTTTCAAGTCCAAAATTTTTATAAATCCTTCAAAACTGAGTTTTTAGTCTGGATATGCAATTTGATTAATATTTGATGGATTTTAAACCTCATTTAAGGAGGACTTTTTGATCTTTTTTAGTGAGGACTAAATTTATTCCCCGGGATTAAATTCATATTGATATTATGGATTTAAAATATTATCATCTTTCACAATTTACTATTATTTATAATCAAATATATAACAATATATACATATTTTTTATATATTCACACTTAAAATTTTAATTTTACACATAAATAATTAATCATATTTATATATAAAATATATTTCTCAATATATATGCCTTATCTACATAAAAACTAAACTCCATTTTTTTAATAAAACTATATGAATATTTATATACTTATGTAATGTGTGCGTGTGTCTTTATTAACAAACTGAGATATGTTGTGAAATTTATCGATCACCGATTGAAACTGCGAATCATTTCGAAATATAAAATATAAGATCAATCATAGGTGAAGTGCATCGTTGAGAAAGAGACTGTTGAATTTGCGTATGAAAATTATAATAACTAGTGGAAATACATATAAAAAAGAAATATAAGAAGTAGAGAGCATAATGTAGATCCAAATGTCCATATTATTTCATTAACATATCACTATATTTATAGACGACATGAGATCTGATCCGATGGTGAGGATATGAATGGTTGGACAGTGAGAGGGGAATTAATTGGGAATTGAGGATTCATCATTATTGTCATAATTATGAAATCTATTAATAATGTTTCATAACACTCCCCCATGTATTTAGTAATTTCATGAAACCTTATTTAATCATCACCTAAAAAAACCTTGTTGGAAAATTAGTGAAGCCAAAATAAAAGAATTCCTTGTCATACTACCTCATTAAAAACCATATCAGGAAAAACCAATGGGAAAACCAGATGAAGGAAAAAAGAGGGTATCATTACCAACTCCCCTTGATTATATCATTTAGTTGTGTCTTCAAGACAGCAATTTATATTAATATTTAATTGTCTTCGGTACATGGGAGGAGGACCATATGTCATAATGAATGGTCTCATTAAAAATTACAACTCATGGGGAAGACCAATAATTTCCATAAATTATAGATATCTTTAATAATTTATAACATTCCCTTGGATATCTATTATGATTTATTATTTTCTCATTAAAATCCACATCAATGAAAAAACCCTTCAGGGGAAAACACTTGATTAGGAAAAAGAGTATAATGACATCAAATCCCCAGAGTGTTTCCTTGTTAAAACCGTTATCAAGAAAACCAAGTGGGAAAACATGTCTAATGGAAAAAAGAGTACAATAGTTACATCTCCCATTCAAAGTGATCATTACTAGATTTAACTCATAGAATATTCATGATCAATTCATAACCCAAAAAACACAGTTTTGAATTTTTTATAATAACTTATACCCTTTAGATTTCAATGAATAGGGGAGAACATTATCTTGAATCATAATAGGATTTATAGTTATTTTCAAAGTACATATGCACATGTACATGTATATCCTTAAAATAAAATAAAATGTGCATTTATATTTAATCCTTCTGGGTTATGTATGATCTTCAATAGCCCATAATTTATGAAATATATCAATCTTGGAAACAAGAGATTTAATTATTCATTATGGGTAAAACCATTCAAAATTTAACATTTGATCTTCAGTATTATTAATTCAAAATACTAGGGAATTCCCTATAAGTCATTGATTTCAGAAAAATCTTCAATAGTATGAAATTTTTTGAAAACATTTTATTAATATGATGAATAAAATGATTTAAACAAACCATGAGTTGATAAATTCAATTTATATTCTTCCTTAACTTAATATGGATATATGAAATACATCTTATTCAATTTACCCCATAATTTATGATATTGGGTAAAACATTGATAATTTTGAATATTATTTTAGCCTTTAGAACCCTTCTGAGATTCATATAAATATCCAAATATACAAGGAATAATATTTCTTATAAAAGGATCATTGATATTAAATAGTCGTGATAGTTTGGATAATCAATCCATAACTTTTTATGTTGAACATTTAATAAGTTACTTTAATAATATTTTCCAATTATTATGATGTCGACATATATCAAAATCCATTTCAATCATATGGGGTTTAAAAGAATTTATAGAAAATATATTATCAACAACATTTGATTGAGATCTCATAATTTTTCTTCTACCAGTGTCACTTCAGGGACAATATCTAAAAATATATAATGTTGCTAATATATTCTTTTTCCTCTTTAAGGGAAAATATATTTATTGGTTTATACTCATGATGAACAATGATTTTATATAATCAATTCAACCAAACATCAGGTGTTTATAATCAGACTATTGATTTCCAACACTTTACATTCATGTAAGTGTTTTGAGAATCTTATCAATGGTTCTGCAGTACCATATAGTATATGATACTCAGTATTTCATTCAATCAACATGCATAGCATGCAATTTATACTCACTAGCAGCAAATAACACATGCGATCATTTAGTGGATACTTCTTTCATATAGGTGGATCACATGGTTTGCGCACCCCATATATACTTATTCATAAGTATATAGGAAATTTATTTCAATAATAACTGCTTGTGATATAAATAATTTACCTCAAAAATGGGTACATCGGGGTAAATTATTTTACAAGGGGAATTCATAATGACTTTATGATAATAAATTCTTTGGTAATTTTTTGGACATGAATCCATTAAATAAATTAATCATTATCCCCTAATGTATGTCTACTATGTTATCAATAATTCAATTCTTGTGTATACTTGAATAAATATATTTCATTATAATTGATCTCAGATGGCCTAAATCATCATGTCATATATTATATGTTCCAGGATTTTTAAACTTCTGGTTTACCATTATTTATTTGATTGTACATAAAAATTATTTATAATCACTTTTATGAATTCTTGTTACATATTGTGGAACCTCTTTTATCCAGTATCTATATATGATATTAATTTTCAAGAATAACATTCATATATCTCATCGAGAATTTAGATATAACAAATAATTATGAATTTTTACTACCATGTAGGAATATATTTCCTCTTCTTGAGTCGAAAATTATTTTTCTCTACCAGTAAATGTACTTATATGAGAATATACTGACACATATATGAGTTATTTTGAAACATTAAATCAAAATAATATTTTTAAATATTTTTCTTCAAGATTGATGCATATAATATCTCCTAGATGATTCATTGTGAAAACTCATATATTTTGTTATAATTTCCTCTTATGGTGGATGATTAATTCATAATATAATCATAACAGGTTAGGCCCATCACTAGGAGGATTATTGAATAATTTAGAACTTCTGGAAAACATATTTTGGAAATTTGGACCCAAATATTTTTTTACAATACATATACCTGGGATATGAGCCCCGAAGAATTTTAAGGGTGGAAAATGTGGTAGTGATAAAAATGTGGAAGAATCTTTTAGATTCACAACACACACCCCATCGCCATCCAAAATTATAAATCACTGAACAACATTCACTTTACCAAATATATGATTAATCATTTGATCAAACCTCATTAACTCTCAAATATTCATTATATCACAAATCATATAAACAATTTTCATGAATAATTTCAGTTGCTTTAAATAATGAGATTTAGTAATTAATTCTACATTCACATATGGGAATTCATTTATTCATAGTATTTCATGATCTATGAATGAAAATTTATTATTAATCAATAATGATTATATTTCAAAAAATATAAATTTTATTGACTATTGTGATCATTCTTTTAACCACATCAGTTGGTAAAATCATTTTCATAATATATATTAGATTATTTGTATGATTTAATTCAATAATTTCATTTATGAATTATATGAACAACAACATCTACTTCAGGGGATAGATGAATTATATGATATGATATTGATAATTCATAAGAATATGATAAATAATAATTTTTCCATTGATATTGTTGGTGCAGGAAAAATAAATGATAAATGAAGATATTCTTCAATATAATTTCAAAGGAAATTATATTCATATCATCCTTCAGGGATGCATTATTTTATAAATATCAATAAAATTTATTATGCTTTGTAGATATTTACTATCATTAAACCAATTCTAGTGGTTGTATTATTATTATTTGTTACAAAAAAAATACAACACAATCATCATTCGTAAAAATTATAACATGTTTTAAAATATAATCATTTTTATTTTCATTCACCTCAGGGAATGAAATAAAATATTTTAAATAAA
Source organism: Viscum album (assembly GCA_963277665.1). Classification (NCBI taxonomy): domain Eukaryota; kingdom Viridiplantae; phylum Streptophyta; class Magnoliopsida; order Santalales; family Viscaceae; genus Viscum; species Viscum album. Next base: position 825,703,136 of record OY728162.1, read on the forward strand.
TATTCTAATTCACTCTGGTGAATAAAATAATATTATTTGTTTGAGTTTTATAGTGTCTTCAAGACAATTTCATGAATATTCAAATCAATTTCATCCACTACGAGAGATGCGTTTTATTTTTTCATCAAGATAATAACATGGATATTCAACTCAACAATTTCATAAATTTCATCAACTTCATCCACTTCGAGGGATTAATGTATATAAAATATATTTACGCTTGTTCATCAAGAATATTTAATTTCTCTAAAACATTTTATAAGAAATAAAAGAAAGAGAAAACAAATAAAACACATATCTAAAAATATTCAAAGTAAATATCAACTTCATTATGATCCTTTATACATCATAATCAAACTTCTCACCTACAGGGTGAACAAATGAGCAAGTGAGATAGAATTTCATGGTTCATGGAATGATTAGCGAACTTTGGATTGGTGTATGACAGGTACGCGATGATCAACAAACTTTGGCTCGACGTACGACGAGCACATGATGATCAACATACTTCGGCTCGATGTACAAAGGGTACGCGATGTTCATAAAAATTTAGATTGACGTATGATGGGTATGTTATGTTCATAAAACTTTTTCTCGACTTACGTCGGGTACACAATGTTCATCAAAATTCGGCTCGATGTACGACGGGTACGTGATTTTCATCATTCAACCACTTATGGTTGTGTAGTTTTTTATTCATTTGATGAATGATGTTTGTCTCAAAATTGACCACAGTATTTATTAATCAAACAAATTCTATCCAAGTAATGTATGGTAAATTTTCATTCGAGATTCATTATAGCTCGTCAAGAGTCCCTTATTTTTCCCACAACAAAAGATTAAGAAAATCATATATTATTTTCAGATTTATCTTGATGGTAAAAATAAATGTTATAATGTATTACATGAAAAATAAGACTCACCTTTTTGATGCAGCACTTCTAATGAGTGGAGTCGATGCGCACGAAAAAGTGTATGTCAAAAAATAATGTTTATAAAAACATGTGACTTATCATTTTCCAACAATTTTTTGTATGCCGAAGATTGGGATAAAGGTACTGTCATCACGATGCGCAATGTATATAAGATGATCGAGATAATAACGTGTTGAGAAATTGAATGAACGCTGATTGAAATCTTGAAGTATTTCGAAATCAGAAATGTAAGATCGATCATTGGCGAAGAACATCGTTGAGAAATCAAATGTCAAATTTGTGTATGACAATCATAATAACAAGTGGAAATACAAATAAAAAATAAATACCATAAGTAGAAAACGTAATGTAGAGACAAAATTCCATATTATTTCATTAACATATCACCATATTTATAGAGTACATGATATCTGATCCAACGGTGAGAATATGAAAGGTATTCCATTAATAGGGGAGTTAATTGGGAATTTGGGAGTCATCAATATTGTCATAATTATGACATGTATTAATAATGTTTCATAACAAGATATATTATCTATATATTCTAACATATATATATACATATGAATATATAATACATGTAAATATATATAATTATGTATAATTATACTTACATATACACATATATAATATCTGTGTGTGTGTGTGTTGTATATATGTGCGTTTTTATTTATTTATTTATTTATAAAAACAAAAACATCATAGTTTATGAATGTATTTAATGTCGATCATAAAAATATATATTAATATAAGAATCATATACTGATAAACAAATAACTATATATATATATATAAATAGATATAAATATATATTGATATATTAATAAGTATATAAATATATAAATATAATGTTATCTGTATATATATATATAAATATAACATTATATGTATATATATATATTCATATATATATATATAATATTATGTCTTTAAATTCATTATTTATCCTACCACTTCTATTTTATGTCTTTTCACATGAAATCATTGTAAAAACAATATTAAATAGTGATGAATGTAACTGAATCAGATTAAATCAATACAATTTAGAGATCGAGGTTCATCTTAATGTGTATTTATTTAATATCACACTCCTCAATGAGATTCTAAGGCCATAAAAATAAATTCAAATGAAATGGATTATATTTTTAGAATATATATTTCAAAAGATTTCAATAGACATATTATTTTTTATTTTTTAAATTCAATTTCGGAACAGAATTTAGAGAGAGGTATTATCATTATTTTTTTTAAAAATTTTACACAAATAAAACTGTGATGAAAAAATTTCAAATAATATGTCATTATTTATATTAAAAATAAATGAATCCTACAAGACTATGAATGGAACAATCCTGTGTAAAAATTTTAAGATATTGACAAGAGATATTTTTTTGAATTCTACCATCTCTCACAATTTCTTCTCCCACAATAATTTATTTTGATATTAAATATTATATTTTTAAAATCCTTGTATCAAGAAAAATCTAACTATTTTTTTTAAAAAAACTCAATGTGCTAATTGAATTGACGCTTTACCAACCAAGATTCTCAAATATAAAAACATGACACCCCGTTAACTAAAGAAAATTAAAAAACCACACCTTCTAAAATTTCCTATATGGTTTTAAGGCCATAAAAATAAAGACAAATGAAATGAATTGTATTTTTATAATTTTTATTCCAAGATATTCCACTGGGCATATTATATTTAATTTTAGAATTCAAGTTCGGATAAGAATCTAGAGAGAGGTTTTATCATTATTTTTTATTAACATTTTACACACATCAAATAGTGAATAATACAATTTAAAATAATATATTATTATTTATATTACAAAAATGATTCCAATGATACTATGAATGGAACAATCCCATGTAAAAATTTAAAGATATTGATGAGAGAAATTTTTAGGAATTATACCATATAATGGAATGTCATGGCCCATAATAAATGATTTAGATACTAAATGTTGTATTTTTTTAAATCCTTGTATCAAAAAAATCAATCAGTTTTATGAGAAAAAAGTCAAACTTCGAATTGGTGCTTGACCAGCTGAGATTCCCAACTATAAAAAAACTGAGACCCCTTCCCCTTTATCTAAAAATAAAACATAAAAACCTCATTGGCTAAAATTCCCTGCTTCACCTTGATCCCTTCTTCAATGTCTTCATTGACTACATCCATCTCCTCCAACCCAGCTTCCACCATCCTTCCTGATTCCAATGGCTTCGGTTCCGCTGTCATGCCTCACTGGACCCTGAGGGTAAATGGGTGATCTGGGAATCTAATATGGCGAACCCTACTCTGCATGCGAATGAAGACTATCTTTATCATCATCCTGGTTCTCAATTCTGCAGACAACTTGTTGAAGACTCATAGGATGGATTTGAATTTTACGGTTCGAATTGCAGATTTGAATTGGTTATTGAAGGAGATAGTGAAGATGTTGCAATTATAGGTGGATTTGGGGGATAGAAAGTTTGTGAATGAAATTGGGATTTTAACGCAGGAGTGTAATAAAATTATTGAGGAGAAGCGTGTTGAATTGATGCACCTCTCCCACTCTCTACTTTTGGTTCTCAATTTTTTACTTTTGGTTCTTAGTCTTATGTTAGTCATTGGGGTCCAAGTGACTAGTATTATGTAGGACTCCCTCCCTATTGGCTCCCTTATTTCTCTTTGGGTTTTTTAGATGATAATTTAAATAATATGACTCTTTATGTTATGATGTAGATTCGGTGTATTGACACGAGATTTTCAGAATTCTTATGATGATAAAGATGTTTTATAATGACGACGTGAACAAATAATTTTTATCAAAAATAAAATAATTATATAATGATAGTTTTCTGCTAAATTAAATATTAATAATTTAATAAATAAATTGTTTGAAGAAAATAAAATTTATAAAAAATAAAACATGTATCTTATGATACTTATAACAGTCCGACCAATATATATGAGTTGACAGTTGGTTCCAACCATCCAATAGAATCATCTTTACCTCTTCCAATTTCATGGTTTTCTATTTGTAATGAGGGACAAAAAGAAATATTATAGATAATATTCCCTCAAAGAATAACTAATATTGTCTATAACACAATGAAAAAAAGTGATGTTAATGTGTAATTGATACAACAACTTTATCACTTATCATAACCAATATGGAATAATAATAACATTAAATAACATTGTAATAATGACCCATTTGTTCAAATTCCATACTATCCCCTAGCCTATAATGAAAATATTTTGATCATAATTAAATAATTTATAGAAAGATATTTTTTTTTAAAAATGAAAAGTAACACCACACTTAATTCATCAAACAAATATTCCCTCATCATTTCAATAAATGAAAAGTTGTTCAAAAACCCATTATGATGAAATATCTATGGATGGTTTTATCCAAAAACTCTATTTTTTGGATTTCCAAATAAAAGAACGTTTATGGGTTAAGTGAGAATAATCACAAAAAATCCATCCTAATAGACATCCAAAAAACCAAAAATAGAAAAAAAAACTATATAATGAAAATATCAAAGACTCAAATCCATCAACAAACATCGTTAATTTCAAATAACCGACATGAATAAAAATATAATGGTTTTTCATGTCGGATATTTCATAACTGATGTGAAAATTCATTTTTTAATAATTTTATTTTGATTCCCCTTCTCCATAGTAGATATGAATAGGAAATAGGAAGAAAATATGAAAAAAAAATAAGCATAAAACTTGTAGAAAAAACAAAAATACAACCAAAAAATCACACAATCAATTAGAACATTCATGTTTACAATATATACACAAATAAATTAAAATCCAATAAAACGTGTGAAATAATTCTCCCATTTAATTTGTATGTGTCTCAAATATTATGCAATATAATTAAGAGGATCATAAAAAGTTACAAATAAAAAGGAAATCATTTAACATGTATTCTTAATAAAACTAATGAAATATTAAGGGAAAGACTATAAAGAAATCTAACCTTCTTGAACTTTTTAATTGTACCAGTTGAAAATATTTCTTAAATAAACATCAAAACAATGTATCCACATTACATTACAACTTATTTCTTATGAAAATGTTTTTTAAAAAAATTCAATTCAAAATAACATTTTCAAGAAATATATCCAAAATTTAGTAATTTTAAATGAAAATTCACCTTTTCTTATACATATTTGATCTTGGTGCTCTTATTTCTTATCATCTCTCTAAAAAAAATTCCATTACCCATTTTAAAATAACATAAATAAAATAAATTTCTGATTCATTCTAATATAAACAAGTATTAAATAATTAAAAATTATGTTCACAATACCTTCATAAAATTTTCTCGCACTTCACCATGGATAGAACATAGCAAGGAAAGTTCCTTCCCCCTTGGAAAAACATTCCCAATATCCAATGGAAATTGACTTAAATGAAAATTAAATGTTAGTGGTTATTATTTTAAGGGATATATAACACTTTGTGAGATATCTTTTTATTACTATTGAAGATAAAGAAACATATGGAACTAAAAAATTGCTTTCTTTTGAAATCATTTATCCATATAAACTATTATATCTACATAACTCATTATCCTCGCTATAGTGAAATATACTATAGGACAATTCATACATATACCTCTATCCTATCATTATATTTAAAAATTGGATACATACACCAAATAAAAAACAAACATAAGTATAAAATTTCAATATATTAAATGGACAAAAAATTTATTTTAAGAATTGCTTGGAAATAACTTGCATCATATTGATTCCTAATTAATCTGTAGTTACAAGCTCGATGATATCATCTTCCAAAAGTTCCATAATCATTTAACTCCCATAAATTCTAGATTCAATTTGAATCTCATAAACATACAACAAAAAAATTGAATATGTCGAAAATCTGTCAAGACTAGTTGAATTTGTATCTAAAGTCATAAAACTTTGTATTTTTTGTTGTTAATAAATTATTTATATACCTTTAATGTATTAAAGTACAAAAATTATACAAATATTCAAACATTAATTGAAGAATGAAATAAAATATAAAATATACAAATACCTCTATGGTAATATGTCGAATTTGTCTATATGGATAAACTCAAAAGTTTTAGATAATTTATGCAACTATACTCACCTCATCTGTATGTAAAGGTATTCTTGTTGATCTATCTATAATATCCTATATAGTTACCTTATGATTCTATATCTCTATTTGTTGATAATGAATGTTATCACCAATATAAAATATCATCCTATATGCAATAATATGATGTTTGGGATCATAAACTTATAACTCAAAACAACTGGAAAGATGTGAAGGATGGGTGTAGGAGTAGGATAAGAAGAAGTTTCGTGTACAGGCGAAGGTAGATGAGTGGGAGCTACTAGATGGTGGTGAGGAGTTGGATCAGTAGTCTATAATTGTCCTTGAATGTCTATAAACATTGACTATACTGAAGCTCTAATCATGTCCTCCGTCATCACATGGATATCCTAAACTTCATCTTCCAAAGATTCTATTTTTTTAAACATCCTATATTGTATAATCATTAGAACATGGAAACCTTCTTTTCACAGACACACATTCTAGGAATCCTCATACATGAACTAACTGTTTGAGCTTTCCTAATGCTATAGATAATATATCCCTCCTACCCTCAGCTATAAAGACACCCAATGTTCTTTTCTCCTCAATTGAATCTTTTATGAAATATTTGAAAAAAACCATAATGAATCACAATATATAAAGAATTGATTTGATTTAAATAAATATATAATGTTGACATCATACAACCCTCTTAGGTACAACCCTCTAATCATACGTATGATATTTTCCCTTGTTACTCATTTGATACCCCTTCCATTTTTCATGTCTAGCAGGGAGGAAGGAGGGTTAACCTCTTCAAAACCTGATGACTCAACTCTCAGAAGTTCAAAATTTTCATCCATAATTTATTTTCCAATAACGTATACCCTCTCTGAGATAAAGTATGGTGGTATAAATTTCTAGATTGGATCTCTGGATGACATCTCTTCCATTACTTTAAATTAAGAATAAATAAGTCCTTAATAAGATCATTAATATAAAAAAACATCCAATGGTAACATTGCAGTTACCAAAAATTATTCTCATCATATACTTTCAACAAATTTATTCTATGTATCATCATATATAAATGGATATATATATATATATAACAAGGATTATAATGTTTCCTATTCCTAAAAATGAAATGTCATGTGAAGGTTAATTTAAAATCAATCCCTATTATAGTAACCAATGATAAAAATTTCCAATTAACTCCTCCAGTATCAGGTATATCATATGTCAAATGATAGGATATGGTGAAAACATGTATTACTATAAACATTTCAAGAAAAGTAAAATAATAACCAATAAACATACCAAAAAGGTCCCCCACAAGTGATATATTTTCAATTTGTCAAAACATCTCCAATCATCAATGAAAATACTAACTTTTATCTTAGAATGAACTGCAAAAAAAATATTTAATTGTTTGGAATTTTGAACTCTTGGAATATCATTATCATCAAATTCTACGGATATCCTCTAGTCATGGCTACATGCAACTAAAATGTTTTGTAAATATGTGATGTCACATTTATCAAACATCAAACTCTTCATTGGCCCCATAGAAGTAGAAGTCTATTATAAAGAAGGATGTGCCTCATCAATAAAAGCATGGGTACATTCCTCTACATAGGTATGAGTATGATCATCTCTATAAGTATGTGGTTGTTCAAATTATTTCTCTTTCATTATCCAAAAAATCAAAGCAACAAAATTTAGTACACAAATCTAAAAATCTAACTATTACATACAAATGTAAATTAAAAATGAAAAAATGGCAAATAAAAAATTAAACTAAACTAAACTTGACACATTTTTATTCATATTTGTTATAGTTGATTAAAATGAAATCAAAATAAACGAGATTATAAATGACATATAAAAAAATGAAAATAAAATCTAAAAATTGTGTCTGAATAGAAAAAATGATCCAACCTAATAATTCATTTTTTTGCACCAAAAAATAATTTTTGAATATACTCTTATACAATTTTTTTTTCTATATAACATATTAGATTTAAAATATTTGTTTTTAACAAAATAATTTAATTGATAAGTTACGCAAGGGTAAACATGGTAAAATAAAGAAAAATAAACTAATATAAAAAACATTTTAACTTATTAGTTATATTATATGTTTTAATAAATAAATTAAAATTAAAATATCTAACATTTTATGAAATTTATAAAAGTAAACAAGAAATAAAAAAATTATTCCTATAATATTTGGAATGTACTAATGGATTGTTCTCCCAAATTCCATAATAAAGATCATTCCATATATCACAAACCATGTATATATAACGTTCATCAATATTATCTGTTAATATTTACATGGAAGTAGGGATTACACAAAAATAATCATCTCCATCAATGTTATCATCACTAACAACCTATTTTTCCTTGTGAAAAAATAGACCACTACATATAGGATTGATCAAGAACATAGAAATTTTTTTCACGTGTTTACATTATAAAAGGATAAGATGTGAACTCCAATCTGTTTATATTAACTAGTTTCATTCAAAATTCATCATGCCTGACAGTATTGTTACAGATTAACCATTTTCAATTAAACAATGGAACGTGGAATTTAATGTGAGCAAACTCCAAAATTTATTCAATGACTCGGTAATATGCACTTAATGTAGAAATTGTTTTTTGGTCTTTGGCACTCAAAAAATGAATTTCTTCTACAAACATCAATACGATATTATTCTAAAAAAAATTTGTTTTCCTAATATTTTATATGAAATGTATAATTATTAATGCCATACTCAAACCATGTTATTAAATTTAATCAAGGACCATCCACTAATCAAATCAATGTTTATGATGCATATGATCTACCAATAATTGACTCTTTAAGCCATTGAATTTTTTTTTTGTTATGCTAATTCAAAATCCACATATCTTTTTTCTTTGGATAACATTGTTTCAACACTTTAATATGAAATTTTATATATGACTGATCATCATCTATGTAATTCAATATTTATAAATGTAACTTCTTTATTTATTCACTTTTTAATGATTTAACATTCAATACACATATCCCCTTTCTCCGATAATTAACTCATTCATGGTGACTTCTAGGAAAACCAATGTGCTTCACTACAGACAGTTTCCTTTAAAAAACTCCACATCCTCCTCATAAATATACTTCTCAATAGTGGAGGCTTCAGTTCAATATGGATTCTTAATATACACCTTTCAATATCTTCATATATATTTCAAAAGGGTAAATCCAATATAGATATATATGTCCACAAAGTATTATTTCTCAAACAAAATTAACTGTTAAATGAACCATGATATCAAAAAAATATGGAGGAAAATACATATCCAATAAAAATGTATAGAAACAAATTCGTTCTCCAAATTGGTCAAAGAATTCAGATCATTCAACTTATTGCAAAATGGATTGAAAAATTATCACACCATAATTATATTAATTATAACATAGATTATAAATATTGCACACAATGAAACTTATTGGATCTATTGCATCATAACGTTATAATCTTGAGATTTAGAATCTATCAACATTAAATTCTTTAAAGATAGAAATTTATTTACATTTTAAGAATAGTTCTATGGAACATTGATATCATAAAGATACTGATAAAAGATAATTTTCCACCTCGTGGAAAATGTATGAAAAGACAAGGGTAGGAATGTTCTCATTCCTTCAATAGTGGAAGATAACCCCAAATGTATTCTAATTTAGAGTAAGTTCAATCTTGCATTCAACCAATATTTATTCTTTCATTAATATCTAATAATTTTCCAATAAAGATGTTATATATATTATTATCTACATGCATAAAATAAATTTTATGATTGACTTTATTATATCTCTAGTATGGTATCTCAAAAACTATTAATTGATTCTTCCAAATTTTTATATCTTTTCCAGATTTGCGTGTCTTTCCAAATGGCATGCCAATGTTTTTCACGCTATCAAAATATTGATCATTGGATAAAGGTATTTGAGCAATATCAATATCATGTGAGCTGTTTAATGAATTTTTTAATCTTTTATAATTATGATACATAGAAAAAAACTTTTTTATAATCAATGAATACTATTTTCCCTCGTGATGCAGTTTATAATTTTAAGTCTATTTTTAACAAATTTGACATTATTTATTCCCCTTAACACTATATATATATTAATTTCAACATTTTTAGATGTTATTTATAGTCCACATAATCATTTAATGAATTTAAGGATATTTTATTTTTATAATAATCTTACACCATAATACCTTCCTCCTATAAAATTTTCAAATCACCAATTAAGGATGACAGGAAAACTTCAATATCATTTTTAGGAAGTTCTCGTACAAGGATCATTAATATCTACATGAAATATCTTCACTTCATACAAAATTCATGATGTGAGTTGTAAATTACCAATTAAAGAGGCTATGAAATATTTTTCCTACTAAGGATTCGATATGGATTCATTCCATACATGCACTATCCAAGTATGATATTTATAACTTCACATCCGAATGTAGTAAACTTATGATCAATTTTCATCCAATGTGGAAAATCAAATGGATAATATAATATTTAATCACATATCTTCTCATATTCATTCCATATTAAACTTTTCAATCATGTGAATTTTAAAATAAATGATTCCAATGAGAAATTATAGGAAGATACAAAGATGCCTTGGAAGTAGTATCTATATCTACAACATATGTCTATGACATTTATTTCATCTTATAATATGACATACAACATTTAGGACACCCTAATATAAATTAATATTAGTTACTTTATAGAACAAAATCATTTGCGTATCAATGTTTTTATTAAACTTAATCCCATCAGGCATAGTATTTTCTTCGCATTACAATGTGAATCGAGAATATCATTATCTTTAGTAAAAAATCATTCAAAAATTATGGAAACTCTATAAATTTTTTGTCACTCCATCCATGTTTTTCCTTCATGTCAATAAATCATAAAACCATCAGTAAAAAATGTAAATTCCCTACAACCCAAATATAATGGTTTTTCATAATCACCATATAGACGCTCAATTTTTTGTTCTTTTTCAATTGTATACACTTCAATATCATGAATCATTTCTTGAATTTTATCATGGTTATAATCTTTCAAATCCCCGTCATCAATAGATCTAAAATTCTATCTATTTTCACCATAATAAATCCAAGGGTTGTAACTCATATTATGTCCCTGATAAATTAAATGATTATTGAACTCCCTTCTATTCAAATTATTCATATCTAATCATTTCAGGCATGGGCATAAAAACATGTCATTGTTTGGAACATTTCATTTAGAAAATTTCAAAAAAAACATCAACACCTTCCTCATATTCATCACTTATTCAAGGTTTCATAATCAAACTATGACTCATTATTATCTATAATAAATTTCCAAAATAAATATATCTTAAGAAGAATATATTGGTGATAAAAGTGAGTAAGAGGGGGAATATTATATTACTTCAATGATAATATAAAAGACACACATGAGGTATAATTCATCAGTAAAAAGTTTCTATGATTTTAACCAATAGTAAATATAATGTTTTAAAGTTGATAAAATTGGAGATTAAATTTATTTTTAATTGGAATGATTATAATATAATCAAATATAAAATAAAGTAACATTATATAAAAGATGTAATATTTTGAAAGTAACAAAGTTTTTAAATTTTTTTAAAAAAATTTATTCATTGAAAATTATAATTATAAATTCAATGAAATAGTTCAATATAAGATTAAATATTGTTGGTAAATCATAAAAATAAATGTATGGAAGTGATTTACAAAAGAAAATATAGTTATACCATTCTATAATTTTTCATTTTCTTCTTAATGAAATTAAATGATATCTGAAATTGAATATTATTGAAAAGAATTGAAATCAAGTGCACATTTTCCATTTTGGTTTGAATCTTTATTATAAAATTTTATAACATGATTTTTTCATTAAAAAACAATAATTATTAGAATAAAAATTTATTCATACTATAATATAATCACATAGTAGAGTTTGAACAACACAATATTGAATTTCTAATTCATTATATATATATGTGTAAAAAAAATATTATATATTATTTATGTCCAGTGTATTATCTAAATTATAAAACGTATATTACATAATATGTATTATATGAGAACATGTTGTATTTGAATGTAACCCACTTATAACTCAAATTTTAAATATTTCTATCTACTTTAATTGATATAAAAAAATACAAATTTCTAGGGAGAAAAATGCTTTCAGTGTGAATACCATGTGATGCATGTGTAAATCCAAAGAAATATAACATAGAAAAACTCAACCTATATCATTTAATAATCCTATAAATTTTAAAATAATTGTAACCTAAAGTATGACTGTGGGTAGAAAGTGTATATCTATTAACATTTGTACAAAATGGGTTAATTAGTCCAAACAGAGTCAAAATTGAACATATATCTTTCAGAATATAAAAAATATATGTAATGGAACCAATTTAAAGTTCTTATTGTGTATTAACCAATAATGTAAAAATTATATTGTTAGAAACTCATAATATACAGACTGCATATTTAATATACTATTTTTTGAAGACAAGAATCTGATCACATCATAAGAATAATGGTCATATGCATATACAACACTTATATGATATTGTTTATTGAACTGTATGCAAATTACAATGTATATATATATTACATTTTAATATTACCATGTCACTAATAAATTCATAACACTGATTGAGATTTATCCATATACATGGTAGAGTATCCATAAATAATGAATTTTTTTAAAACATCATCTAAATAAGAAACATTTAGAGATTCAATATATAAATTTAAGATGTGATGTGGTATAAAAATATATGAAAAAATACAGTTAAAACACATTTCCAAATAGTAGAATCATCAAAACATTAAGATATAATGCGTAAATTTATCATATAATATAAAACATTAAGATATAATGAAATCCACAAACCATTAGAATTAAATAAATGGATAAATAAGGTATATGAAGATGGTAGTCCATGATTTTTGGTGAATAGATATATATTCAAAAGTGAAATGACAAGGATAATGAAAATTGAGTGATTCTGAAGATGGTAATGGGAAATTTGAGTCCACAATATCAAAAAAAATAGATAGTTAGGGAATTTGTTCCATTGGACCACCAAAAGAGAGGATCAATTTGTTTTGATTACTTTTGAATATGAGCATATTGGATGCACGATAATGAGTTTTAAAAAAACTTGTGGTTTTATAAGGATGTAAATATGAGTGCACTAGGTTGAAGAAACAAGGCTTATGGAATACACGTGAGAGAAACATGTCTTCTTTCAAGAGATTTAATAGCACCGAAATGATTCGAACTGACAATTCATACAAAATTTAAATGTATGTAACTTTGTTTATATAATAACAGATGTGATAATGTAGTGAAAATTTTATTTTCACATCAATTATTATCTAACTCAGGTGAAAAATACTCTTTATCATGTGGGTTATTAAATAACCGATGTGAAAAAGCTGGAATTTTTGTTTTTTCGTTTTGGTTATTATATAACCTACATGATAACGAAAAATTACCACCTTTATCACATCATGTATATAATCATCTATGTGAAAAATACATTGCATTTTCACATCTATTATATAATAACTATCATGATAAAGTAAAATACATGGCCTTTTAATTGTAGTTATAAATAACTGACGTTAAACGGGTGATGCGATAAATATTTTTTCTACTATCTGATTATGTAAATTTTATTCAATCATAAATAATATTAAATCAATAACTATGACGTATTTATCAAGGGAGAAAATTTCTTAATCAAATTCAAGAATGGTAACATCAATATGTGATTCAGACCATTTCCATAAACACCATTGATCCTATGAGAGAATCTTTATCTCCAAAATCTAATATCATCCTCTTGTGAACGATCAAAATTAGTATTCTTGGATTTTTTAAATTTATATATGGAAGCCTTTATAGAAATTTTATTGATACCTTTCATATTTTTAGGGAAGATCATGGTTTAAAACCAATCCTTATGATCCTATTCTTTTAATCCCTTTTCCTAGAATATTTTCACCCTTATATCTAGTTATAAACACCACTCTAGTAATGAATCCTCCAGTGACTCCTTGGAAATTTTACTAGTTTTACATTCCGGTTCATTGGGGAAATAGATTTTTCTGTTGATCTCATATTCATTGGGTTAGGTAAGTTAGAATAGTGCTTTTGGTTCTCTTATTTATAGTTACTATAAATTCTCTCTAGTCAATAAAACCTTTTTTACTTTATTCAGTCATTAACATAAATATTATTTAACATGAATTTCATCTTCATATTATAATGAAAATTTAAAATCGCTATCAACTCATGTCTCATCATTAGTGAAGACATCGATATCCACTCCCTTGAATTACTCAAATTCCTAACATGTCTCTAAGATAATATCTGAAACATGTTTCTTTTATATTCTACATCCCAAAAGCTTTGACCCCATGTTATCTATGTCTTGATGTTCCTCATTTGGGTCATCAAAATTTGTCTTTAGATCCAACACATGGATTTGAAATTTATATATTTTCCAGGAGAGTGGTTTTGAACTACCTATAATTTTCCTCTTTACGGATTAAGAGGCATGAATAATAGGCATTGGGGGAACCCCATCCTATAGGATTTTCACTTTTGTTCCTACACTCTACTTCATCTCATGATTCATAGGTCAATATCTATAGCTACTTACGTGAGGACTAGAGTCATCAACACTTGTTCTTATCACATTCAACACAACCATATATTAGGGAGACCCGACATAATTTTTTTTATCTCTACTAGAATAATAGTTCCCATTGGTTCGGGGAGACATTATATGTCAACAATTCAAATTTAGAACTATATTATCTGATCTATCATTTTAGTATTCGTATTGGATCCTGAACTGAAAAAAAAACATATGTAGTGATTCAATCATAGAATATGTATTTTATTTTTTTATAAATTAATAAATTACTCAATAATATGAATGAAAAATGTTTAATATTAAATAACATTATTCTCTTAATGTCCACATTATACTTTTTTTATTAATTTTTATAAAATACAACTAATTTAATTATACATAAATCATAAAGAACTTCTCTTGAGTTTTTTAAATTAATATATTGTGTATTAAATGCCTAAATTTAGTTATTATTGTTAAAGGAAACATGTTTCATTATTATTAAATAAACTATAGTGTATTTTTTATTTATATTTTCAAAAAAAATTAATTACTCCAAAAATATTGAATCAAAACTATTTAAAATAAAATAAATATACAATAAAGTAAATCACCCAATCTTCTTAAAATGAATATTATGATTTATTATATATAAACATCCCATAACCATATTTTATATGATTTTTTCAATTAATATTTGTAATTGGTGTCATTTAACTAATAGTTTTTTGTTAGAATAACATTGTGAAAAGACAATTATAAGTGATTTGAATGATAATATTTCAACACATTTCATGTGATTTACTATTTTTGTTTGAGGATTATTATTAATCTATAAGAATATTGTCATCATGAGGAGGTTATCAAAGATAAGGAAAATTATATTATTATATAAGGTGGTTCCAGAAGAACATGGAAAGATAATAGCTAATATATTAATAAAACTATTTATGGATCAAGCATGGTTAAATAATAAAATAGTTACAAAGGAATTTAGTATTTTGATACATATTAGGTAAGTTAAGATATGATTGAATTCATAATGGGGGCATATAAATGAGTTTAATATTGCTTTTAAATTGATGATCTATAATATTTTTTGATAACTGATATAAGTATTTATAAATGTCTAGTCTAGTATATTTTTGAATTGGGGCAATTTTTAGAATATTTGTCAGTGTGTGGAAAACTGTGGAGCTATTTTTTTAAAAGGTTAAAATAATCATGCCACAATTATTACATCACAAAATTATTTTTAAATATTTATTTCTATAAATAAAGTGATAAATATTATATCATGTTGAGTAAATATTATATCATGACTCTTATATCATATGGTTAAAAAAATTTAAAGATAATTTCACTCATTAAAAGAGAATTACACCATGATGAGTGGAAAATAAATCATAATTATGTTGTATACTAAATAATTTAATGAAAATATTAATTTTGGTCTAGTAATGTTAATAACTAAGATAAAGTGTATTTAATATTAAAATGAATCATGCTAAAATTACATTATATTTCACTATGATACTGGAAAATTGTTATTGTAATCTAATTATGGTGTTTGGTTTGTTGTAATGACTAAGAAATTATACCGAAATAGACCCTAATTTGGTGAATGATAAATAAATTTACAACGTGACCCCATTATGGGTGTGTGAAAAAATATTCATGAATAATTTTAGAGGAACTTTTGTTATGAATCAAGTTATATGATCCAAAAATGGGCTGAAATTTGGTATATAATAATGTATAGCACTAATATTTTATTTATTACGCTAAAATTAATTAGTCATAAGGTTTTTAGTGAATCATTATGTCTTAATTTTATGATTTTGGGGGACATATCATGTCATAGGTTTTAGAATGATATGGAAATAATATGAATTTCTTTATAGTGACTTCCATTACACTATAATATTGGTGAAATTTAATAATTTGAAAATTTAAATACCCCCATGTTATGTAAGGTTATGGATCAAATTTAAAGAAGTTAACTTGATATACTCATATGATTTTGAAGGCATATTTAAATATAGCACACATCGAAGTAACTCATTGGATCGTGACAACTTAAATCAATCCTTTTCTTTGATTTGGATCTTAGATACTACAAGAACATTAAAATTATCCAATAAAAAAACTAATGGGTAGGGGAAGCATTAAAAATATATAGGAAAATAGATAATAAAATATATTGATCATAATTTATATATATAGTTGATTTTGATAGAGACAATAAAGAGATATTACTACTTATATTATGTCCATATTAATAATATATTTCTCTTTATAGGGTTTTATTTAAATATCTAGATCTCATTGGAATATTTTTTATATAGTTCTTATGTTTATTTTGAAGATAAAAATTTCAACTCAAAATAAGGTTTTTTTTAAATAATAATATTAAAAATAGATGAAGTAATAGGAATGACTGTGTTACATCATATCTTGAATTTTCTAACAGATTTGATTAACACCTATGCTGATTCTAAAGATTACCTCTTATCTATATACTAATTTTTCCTTCCTTGAAGCTATTCATGGAGTGGGGATAAAGAGGAGTATCCCATGGATGGGTAATTCTAGATCTATAAAGATCAAGTAACTGTAGTGTCCCTTGGTGTGGAGTGACCATTTACTAAACCTTTTTCCCATTTAATACTATATGATAAGGTGTTTTGGTATACTAGAAGTGATCCATGTGTATGCTCCATGGATATATCCTAGTATAATTAAATAAATTAAATTCTATGTATATATAGGTGTATTAAAATTATTATTTTATTTTTATTTTTTGGTATAGATGCATTTGATAAAATGATAATTTGAAATGTGTTCCTTTTAATATTGGAAATGTGTTTGATGATCAAAGAGGGTTAATGTTTGAAAAACCGTAAATATGTCATTACCATTATTCACACCCCTCTACGTGTCGAGAGACTCATATCACATCATGGTTATTTAAAATTATGGTGCTAGATCATAAAGGTTATGATTTTATGATCAATATATTATACTTATTTTGAAACGTTTTTTAAAAAAAGGATTGAACATTCTAATAACAAAATTAATTAAAATGGTAAATCATGTTTAAAATTTACTCTAATTAATTCCTATCAAACTTCTATGTTGTAGAAAGGTGAATGAATGAGGTCAATCCATTGGTGAATACATATTATCCTTAAGAGCAAGGCTTGGGCCTTATTTGTAATAATAAATATTTTAATTTAAATTGACAAAAAAAAATTAACTAAAATGTAATGGTTTGAAAAAGATCAATTAAAAAAAGGATTAATTTCAAAGTATGGGTTAATAAGAGATAATTATCCCTCTAATTCATAAATTTAGTTGAAAAAATTGGTTGTAACACTATTCTAAAGATTCCAATTTATTATAAAAAATTTCCCAAATTCTACCGATCCCAATATAAATATCTTTGTCAAATAATAGTATCTACCTAAATTCACTAATTTTAATCATTAAAACAAAATAAAATTCAATGCTATTTTGGATGGCTTAATATTCTCAACCACGATGGTGTCCATCCCTTCATAATAATATTTTTCCAGGAGATTCTAATAAATATGATTGGAATTAGAGATTTCATATGATTCCTTAGTAAAACATTTATTCATGAAATAAATTTGTAGATAATATAAACACACATCCTTTTACTCTTGATCCCTCACCTATTATGTGATAAGGTGCTAATGGTTGGGGGAAGCTTAATCATTTTTTATTTGACCATCATAAAAAGTGAGTAAAAATTTTATAAGAATGGTTAAAGAATTAAATGATATCTAAAAAATTTACCTAGTCTAATTAATTATTGGAATAATAAATGTTAACTTCTAGGATGAAAAGTACTATAATATGGTCCAACAATCTAATAAAAATCAATGTAAAGGATAATAATTACAAAAAAGTTACTAGAATATCCTATCTATCGAATTCATCTTCATCACAACATAATTTTTTTCATTGTGGAATGAAGTAATATACCTTATATATAAACCCTTATCTATTCCTCCTAGGTTACATCATCATGGTTCAATGGATGGTTTTGGTGGGTCATAGATATATCTTTCTCCTTAAAAATTAAAATATCACAAGGGTCTGGAAATAACATTCCATGTACTTAAAATGTAAATTTATCTTCCTTATATTTCTCATTTTTATTAATCCTGAAGTGGAAAATATTATTGTTTAATTATAATGGTATTATATATCAATATTACTTCATAAAGTCATAAAATAACTGTCATATGTTATCAAATGATCTTCTACAGCTTCTCAAAGGGGTATCATAATTTAAATTCAATATGATGTGGATACATGTTTAATATAAGTACATGATTTCTATAATAGATTCCCTGAGACTCATACGACATTAAAACATTACATTGTTGGTATCCTATTTCATAAGCATGAGTTATCTTACCATCTTATATGGTTCGCCCCTAGTGTCGAATAATGCCATAGCTCCTTCTCCTCCATCCATTCTATAATTTTTTCCCCTCAACCTATACTTCATCATTTAGAATTAAATTGTTTCATTTACTATAGATAGTCTTAATACTTAAATGACTACATACAACCTTGGTGTGCATCCATTCATAGGAGTATTTGATGGATTTTTTTCTATGATTTTACTTTTTACCTAAAATTTATTATAGAATATCATAAAATACTTACATAAGTAGTCCTTCTTGGGTAATCATATGTATCCTCTATTGTGTCATGTTGTGGAGTGAGGTCCCTTATTTTGGTGAATTATTATAAAAATCATATCCATCCAAACTGTAAATCCATTTTTTTAGAATTATTTCCTTTTAGGTTTACCATTTCATATCTGCTCCAACTATGACACATCCCATCCCCTGGGGCCCATGCCTTGACAACCCCAAGCCTGACTGTGATAGGCCAGGTGCGAGTGACTTGTGTTGAGTAGGAATATCCCATAAATGGGAGTCATTTTCCTAAGAACATGTACACACACATCCAACTCTAAGATACATGTATGGAGACGCAAAACACTATGTAAAGAAAATGCATGCATACCACCACAACCCAAAAATAAAATATTATAGAATGTAAATCAGTAAAGTAAAACCAGAACAAAATACAATCCCACTAAAAGAAATAAAATTATAATTTATGGAATGAAAACAAGGGTATTGAAGCTCTGGTAGGAAGATTCCATAAACACCTTGACTCATCTAATCTCACAAGGCATTATATGGTCCTAGTCCTGGTCCTGCTGCACCCAATCATCGGTCATCTGCACAAGACATGACAAATGTATGCAAATCCTATGCAGGGGTGAGTAAACAAATACTCATAAGGGGACCAAAAAACCCAAAAAATAAAATACCCCAATGGAAACACCAACAAGAAGGTACAGTTATCTCAACACAGGTATATGTAAACAACACATATAACAAGAGAAACCAGGTGTACTTGTAAACGATTCAAAGATGCAATGTCTCATCCACCGCCATCCATATGGTTCTACTCATAACAATATAGATTATGAGAGGTTCCACTCATCTAGATAGCTGAAAGTCACCACATACAACAAATATAACAAAAGTATTAGAGAGAAAATATGGTCTCGATATATCATAGAGTTTCCCTGAGATGGATGGTCTCACTAAAACAAGGAGTCTAAATATCAAAGCTAAATCCTTGATCATAAAATTCAACTCAAGGAATGCTTGTTCTGGGTGAACTCTCTCATTGAGCTATGAATTCCTCAGATACCCTTGCAAAGAGGTTCCACTTATTCAGGCCTCGCCAGAAGAAAACACACTAAGAATGACCTAAAGTACACTGATCATGTCACGTCATGAAGGAAGGAAAGATCTTGATAAACAAATAGGGGGTCAGGCACCTAGGGCTCACTGGGGGACATCCATGCCCTATTAGAATTGTTATCCTAGATAGGGGATAGGTTCCCTTGTAAATATTTGTCACACCTTGTCCACAAAACCTATCCAAGGTACCAGAGAGAGAAGTAAGGATCGACCGGGCCTCTCAGTGAGAAACACGATCCAGTCCGCTGAGTCACTATCAAAGCTGAGATGAGATGACCCACTTAGAAACATGGGCCACTATCTATGACATGAATGATATTAGGCATTGTACCTTTATAGAGAATCCCAAGGGTATAGTCTGAATATATATTGTCAGCCCCTATGATGGGATCGGGATCCTGCATCGACCCCTCATTGGAAAGAAAAAGAGAATTGAAGTATCCCCTACTCGTCTAACTAAAATTCCACTATGACATCTCAAAAGGAACGCCTCATTGCAAGGATCCCAACACTGTAGATGGCTCATCAATTGTACTTATGATTTGAATGATATTGGAGTTTTAGTGAATAGGGTATGGTTGGGTCCGGGTATGGTCCGACTCGGTCGGACCGACCCGACCCTGCCCGCTGGGTCCAGCTCGGTCCGCTACCTCGGCCTAACCCGCCTGTCTGATCCGAACCACTATGGTAGGCCCGTATTTTCCCTCTGCACATGACACCCTGCTGCATCCCCTTCGTGTCACCCAGCCGGCTCGGTCGACCACTTCTCCATTCACCTGTAGCTTGAGCCGCGTGTCCATCTCACCCCACTACGGCAAAAGTAGTGTCCTTCTCCCACTCGAGCAGCTACCTAGACGCGACTTCCGCCACCACCATGGCACACCAGCAGAATGTCCTTCCTCCACCGCACAAATATGCGGCCACCAACGGCAGGCCGGTGGAAACTTCCACAGGAAACTGGTCTCGCTCTGGTGGTCCGATTTTTGATCCGGAAGAGGTTCCAAAAATGTCGGTCTGTTCTCTTCATCTCTATGGGTTTGAATCCTATCCAAGATCCCTGATGATGCAATGTCTCTCAAATGGATATATCCCCTGCACTGCCTCAATCAATTCACCTCTTCCATCATTTCACCTTCATCGTGCCGGTCCCTTCCCAGATCTGCAATATTGGGTTGTTGTGCTAGGAATCGATTGTGCAATGATCGATTGATCTCCAAATGTCGAGTTGTGGGACGAATGAAGAACACCCACAACGAACGAAGAACGAAGGGATTAAAGAACGAATTAACCAAGATAAAAAGACCTCGATCAATTTTTGGTTCGATCGGGTTTTTTTCCATTAGAAATGTTAACCAATATTCACCAAGATAGTCTCTAATTAAAACCCCACAACTGTAATCCCATCCCAGAACAATGATCGATCCAAAAGCCATTTTTTTTGTTAATTAGTCTGCATTTGTCATGGAATATAAAGAAAATAGAAAGGTGATGAAATAAATAACAACCCCTACCTTGAGTTAGATCGCTTGCAGATGTTTATTGAAGTCGCGTTGCCACACTGATCCTTCTTCTACCGTCATTCGTCGATTCATCGCTGCTTGATCGAATCCCAACCTCTGATTCATCATTTCCGCTGAGAGAGACGGTGTCTCCTTGCCTTAGGGAAACTCCAGAGGAATTCTCACATGTTATGAATTCTAACACCGGACCCTATCCCCTATTAATAGATGATATGCATTAACTCATTAATGTGTTTCAGTATTACTGTTTTTTTTTTGAAATGGTGATACAATGCTGCTTCATTTATGAAAGGAGAATGGGTTTCTTCGTCATTGCATCACAGAATCACCACAATGTGACATGTTAATGATGAAATAAAATAATTATCCTTATGTTTTACTTCATTCTCTTTTAAAAATTCCAAAATTAACTCTTACCCTCAACCCGCGCTGGTCGAGGTTAGGGTCCACCTAAGGAAAGCACATCCTAACGAGCTCAACGGTACTCTTGTATTTCCTATCCAAGTTATCATTTATGAGTTATAAGGATTTGAAAATAAAATAAAATAACTTTTATTTAATTATTTTATTTACATTTACATCCCAAAAACTTCATTCCACATTTCCCTCACACTGGCAAATGTTAGGCTCTACTTAAGGAAAGAAATCCCTCAAAAACTCAACGGTGTTCTTGATTTTTCAATCTGAGTTATCATTCATAAGTTATAATGACTTAACAAATAAAATAATTTTATTTAATTATTTTATTAACAGTTTTCCAATTTTGGGTTTGCTCACTAGAGACTGATGCCGACTAAAATTAAGTCACACTTAGGGAAAAAACGCCACCCAGAAAGAAAAAGTGCCCTTAGATTTCTGATTAGAGAACCCGTTTATGGGTTATTCCACTATTTCAGGAAAACTAGTCACACATACTATTTAAAACATAACATATTTCAATAGATAATTCAGTGAACTCTGGGCCTCATAATAACACGTTGTCTCAGCACTGGGTCCCCTTATTTTTCAAATAATTTTATAAAAATAGAAATGGGAAAAACCGAGTCGTTACATCCTCCCCACATTAAGGCTTTACGTCTTTGAAAATCCAAACAAGGCCTACTCAAACAAATGGTGATAGAACAGAGCGTGAATGTGAGACTCCTGCTCCCATGTGATCCTCATAAGATCTTCATTCTACCTCAGGACATGCACCAAGGGAAAATATAACCCACAAAGAATTATCAGTCTCTGTTGGGCATTTGACCCATAACACTCAAACATCAATGTCCAACTCTCCCCATATTATGATGTGCAAAGGGTTTATGCATGAATATCCTCAACTAAGACATATAGAAGACGTTGTATACCTAGCCCCACTATGGGGTTGATCGAAGCAGCACACTACCTTTCCAACTCTGCACAGCACCTCAAAGAGGGACTATTAACCTTGGATATAGTTTTACACCATAGAAAAATCCCTGTAACCCTTCTCACGGTGAGACCCAATGGAAAACACTGTATCCTTCCTCAAACTCCAGTGGTCTCATCCCTCTTCCAGCACGAAACTTCAGATAGCCCTATGCATTCTTTATTCCCATCTAGATGACCTGCACAACCTCTATAAATTCCTTCTTCAATCCCTTCCACAACTAGGATGTAAAGAGAGAATCTTAATCAGAAATAATCATCGTTGAAACTTTACGGAGTAAAACTATTCCTGACATGTAGAGGTATCCCAAGTCCTCTATTAATCTTGGTTCTTGGGTAGTTAGTAAGTGGGACCACTTAGGGAATTGTTCAATGATAACCCTGATATCATCATGTCTCTTAGACGTATGATTTAAACCCATCATAAATTCTGTTGACATCCCTTCCAACATCCATCCAGGTACCCCAAGAAAGAGAAGGAGCAACACAATAAACTGATTCAAATAAGCGTTCAAATTTTTATCTCAATAGTTAATCCCAATTTCAACATGTTTCATTATCCCTGGTGTCCACCTTGACGCACACATTCTTACCCCGGTTCATATCTCCACTTTAGGCATCCACTTCTACAATTGCACATCCTCTTAAAAGAACTATATTCTCCCCACCTTTCGAAATTCCATCAGGGGTATTCCCTATGGAAAATTAAGAACGTATTTACTCGCAGTCGGTATCACTAAGTTGGGCCTCCTAACTCATTTAAGAGTGGATGGTTAACAACCAACAACTGGATATAAACAGATCCATCACCATCCATGAAGGATAACTTCAATGAGACCATCCACTCCAATGCCTCATTCAGTAACTACTAATTGGATTATATCTGAGATCATATGCTTCCACCTTCCTCTTCCAATGAATATGGACAAACTCCAAGTCATAGTACTATAGGATCTATAGGATTTTCCTCTATATCAATCCCCAATCCTTCTAAGAGAAGACAAACATGAGAATCTTGAGGTTGAAGAGGATGATGTATCGCTTTCCCATCAGGTAGTATAGCCACATTATCAACATGAAGACCACCACTGGTAACTCAAGATTATGAGTCATGTAATTCTTCTCATCAAACTCGATCTCAACTTTTACTTCATTCACTACAACTCCAGCCTCTAAGGTGGAGTTTCCTAGAAACAGAAGACCTCTTGAATCCATGAAATACACTTCAAGAGCTTTCATTGTAGCTGGTGCTCTCGAAGTGGTCTTGGACCATCATCAAGTGTCTTGAATGATCCTCCTCATATGCCAAGTACACTTAAATGTCATCAATGAAGATCACCTGGGGATACCCAGGGTGAAACACTGGGTCATCCTAATCTCTTCCTCTATAAGTTCCCCCATCTTCACCCCCATCCCATGAAGCTCTTTGTGATTCATCCGATATACTGGAATAAATATTGGTGCCACCCCATGGTGTAGACCAACACAGAAGTATAGCCCTTGAAAGAGTAGTAATCGTACAACACATTTAAGGAAGAAATCCTTATACACTACCACCACTAAGAAACCAATGGACTCATAACATCCACTACACTGAGGGTTAGAATAGCCAACTAAATAGAAATTTGATGCACCCTCATCTTCTTGAGTTCATAAAGAGTTTCATGTATTTAACATTTGCCGAAAATGTTCTATCCCATTCCAAAACTATAGCCAACCCACATTTTTTCCTAAAACTATCAATTTGAGCATGAACTGAGGATTTAGTCCATACTAAGAGTTATATTGAAAGGGCTTGATGCCACTACCAAGAGATCAAAACTGAAACTCTCACCTCCAAGAGTTAGGTCACACTATTTTCACTAGTGTGTGGTCATTGGTTCTATTCTAGAAGGAGTCTCTAAATGTGAGGATGATGTCAACATTTTAATAGGAACCTCTAGGCATCAGATAAGAAAAGTTACACTAAAGGAAATCACAAATACAAGGTTCTATCAATACTACAGCTAATGTATAAAGACATTGGTCATACCTGAATCATTCATGGAGTCTTGGGTTCATAATCCTCAATAGCCTACAATTATATCCTCCCATGTCCTTCAACTCTGAGAGTTTGGTATAGAACACCTGGAGGTGGTGGTGGTAACACATCAAAATGTTGACCACCTCCAAATTCTTCCCTAGATCTCCTACCATGTAATTCGCCTGACGGATCCATATTCTCTCACTGATGTATTTTTCATGGTGGTTCACTTACCGCCTATCTGATTACATCATGAATGGTGGGGAAATATCACATGAGATGCCCCCTTTTATGACAAGCATATAAAATCCTTTTCTTTTGGGAGCAAGGACGTCCCAGGAACATCTGATGAAACATATGGTTCTGTGGATTATGTTGCGAACATGCTATCAGTAGGTCCTACTAACCCTTCTTCTCAGGTGCTTTATTCCTCAGAATCCTATTACACTTGTTCAAACCATATGGTTCATCATCTAGTGCCAAAAGAGCCATCCACGACTTAGTCTGGAAATTTCAGCCACCTGAACCACTGGAGGTGGGTCTGCTAACTAATCATCAGGATAAACCCTCACCATCTAACCATACTAAAGAAAAACTACATTGTGACTACCTCCCATCAGGGAGGACTCATCGAGTGTCGGGCCAAACTTTTGATCCTACTGTGGAAACCTCACTGGATAGAATCTACACACATTCTATGTATCACAATGAAAAGAGTATACCTTGTGAGATGACTCAATAAGGAAATGTAAAACACAAACCATTTCTATATGATGCATGTACCTTTATTCCACTACAAGTAGGGTTTTCATGTACCGATTTAGAAAATAGGTGCCCAGAGTCTTGGTGGGTGGAAACATCGGTTGTCGCACCAACACTAAAGTCCCTGGCCTGAAATCCAAACTCAAAAAATGTAACACTATTACCCAAAACCAATCTCAAATACTCTCGATCCTAAGGTATAACTGACCTCCTCTAAAACTAATGTGTCACGACCCATCCCCTAGAACCTATGTCGTGACAACCCCAATCGCACCTCCAATAGGCCAGGGGGTGGAGACTAGTGCTGAGTAGGAATATCCCACAAATTAAAGGCCATTTCCTAAGAAACTATACACACATCCCGAACTCCAAGCCATGGGACTAGAAAGTGAAAACACTATGTAATGAAAACTCATGAATACCACTACAACCTAACAACAGAGTCAGAAAAATAGTAAAGCAGTAAAGTGCGACCAGATCAGAATACATTCCCACTAAAACAAAGGAAATTATAATGTTTGACAAGCAAATAAGGGAACTGGAGATGATGTAGGAATATACCGAAAAGAACATGTCTCATCTAGTCAAACAAGGCACTATCCAGTCTTGGTCTTGGACCTGTCGTGCCTAGGACTCCACCAAAGTATCTGTCGTCTACACAAGACACGACACCTGTGGGAAAATCCCATGCAGGGATGAGTAAAATAATACCTAGTAGGGGACCCTAGAAACCACAAAGTAAAATACCCCAAAGTAAACACCATAAAGAAGTTAAAATTATCTCAACATAGTTATATGTCAACAACACATATAACAAGAACATATAGTTATACTCGTAAAGGATTCAAAGAAACAACATCTCATCCACTTCAAACCATTTGGTTCTGATCGTAACAAGCTTTATTCCAAGAGGTCCCACTCCTTGAGGTATCTGAAAGTAAATACATAGAACAAATATACCAAAAGTATCCAGGAGAACATCTATTATTGATATATCATAATGTTTCTCTGAGACGTATGGTCTCACTGATAAAAGGAGTCTCAAAATCGAAGCCAAATACACAGTTATAAGATTCTTCTCAAGGCACATTCATTCTGAGTGAACTTGTTTTGTGAGCTATAATTTCATCAGAGACCCTCTCAATGAGGTCCCATTTCTTTGAGGCCTGATAAAATAGAATGAACTAAGAAGAACCTGAAGTACACAGATCAGGTCAAGTCAGAAAGGAAAGAAATATCTCAATACATAGATAAGGGGTCATACACCCTGGGTGTAATGACCCGGGTATTTATAGAACAATAATTTTTCATTTATATTAGTATTTTTGAAAAATATATTTATTTTTTGTTCATGGGGAAGATTTTTCTTATAGCGTACTGGACACACAACAACTAGTTTCTCTGAAATCTTACATTTCACACAACATTGAGTTATACCAAAATATATTACAATAAAATTATAATTATTTTAATTTTTTGTTAACGCCTAGATTTTGGAATGGAACGAATTAATTGTATAAACTAAATTTTGAAATATGGATTACAAATGTTTAAATAATGATTCATTGGTTACCATATTTATTATAAATGGAAATAAAAACAAATTGAATATGAAGGATGTGTTTTTATGAAAAACTATATAAAAGAGAAAAATTGTGTTTATAAAATAATATCACACGGGTTTTTATTTAATGAAAATATATTTTATATATTCAGTGTAGTATTTTAAATTCATATTATATATTTTTTGGATATGATATAAGAACAAATTCAATTTTTCAAATAAAATAAGTATTTTCTAAAAATGCAGTTTTACCACCTTTTAAAGGTGAACCCATCCTAAATTTAGTTTTTTAAACCATTATATGTTCTATTTTAGAAAATAATTTTTTTAGAAGCAGGACATGAAAATTTAATTTGGATTAATTTTTGATATTTTCTGATAACCATCATTTTTTATATATAGTATAAATATGCTAAATTTTAATTGAAAACATCTTTTCCATCAAGATAATTTATATGGATAAAAATAATATTATTTAATGGTTTTAAAGTATATATAGAATATATTTTTATCATTTATTCCAATGTATGTCATTTCAATTAATTTTACATTAAAATTGGATATAAACACATGTCAATCTTTTGATAGATTTTACTTCTTAAAACCCCGATTTTGGTTTCAACAATGAGATTTAATTTTAAATTAATTCCTGGAAATTCTATGTTTTGAATTTGGAAAAATGGAATCCATATTATTAATGAAAAGGTCCAAATTTTTTGAATAGTTACCATTTATTTTTGGACATTATGAAGAGTAACTTTAGTAATTATTTTACTTCCAATGGTTAAAAGTTAAATCTTGTAAATAAGGTTAAAAATTAATATTATAATAATACTAAACTACCCTAACACATGTCCTAATCCTATTTTATGAAATATTTTAGAACATGGACATCCATGGGTAGATTTTGGGACCCCATGAAGCCACATGGATGTGATAATGACATGTAATAAGAATTCATTTAATGTAAATAGAAATATAACATAAACATGTCTCTTTTACTAAAACAATTTTTATATAGGGTTATATGACTGATATCATTGACTATAACTGGTAATTATAAATATAAATATATTTCCTACATCATTATATTTTATTTATAATTTTTATACATCATATAAATATATTTAACTATGACATAATTATGATGTAGTGAATGATTCATTAATAAGAGGTTCAAATAAATGATATTATAAATATTAAAATAAATGTAATTTGATTGTTTTGATGTCATACACAAATATTTTTGATTATATTTACATATTATATTTGAATTAATTCCATTGTTTCAAAGTAATCATGTTGTTATGAATTTGTAAAAAAATTCAAGTATGAATAGTGTCCAAAATTTACACAATTCATAACATAAAACATAAAATAGTTTGTTAAATGATATTAAATTTATAAAAATTTAAGATTCTGAAAAATGGTTATGATAAATCCAAATATGTCACAAATTACTTTTATGTTGGTATTTTGACAGGATATGGTAATTACATTAACCCACAATGTGTAAATAAGATGATATCATGATAAGATTAAAAAGGGTATAATAATGGTTAAACCAAAAATGTAAAGATAAAACAATATTAAAAACTTTTCCAAATATTACTGTATAGTGATTATTTGAGCCAACATAATATTATATTGAAATTTGAAGATGTTTTGACCATTTTTATCAAAATTGAATTTATAATAAATTATTATTTCAATACCATCCAAAAATATCCCTCCTCCCTCTTATAAAAGGACACCACCTCTACCCACATACTCACTCCTCTAAAGCCTCTTGGCTCATAAAACATATAATAAAATAATCTCCCAAAAACCCTCACTTCCTCCTAGAAGCCTTACATTGGGAATAAGGAAATTAAAGTAATCCTTTTGTCTCAAATCAAAAGAAGTTACCCAATTTTGAGGTAACACATTCTCTCAGGTTCCTTTCCTTTATTTTCCTTCTCCAGTCCCTATGATCTTCTTATTCTAGGATTACATAATAAAACCAGTATCCTCAATATACACGTATGTTTTTATTAGAAGTATTTTTATTAAAATTACACACACCTCTATCTAATGGATACAAGCATAATGTTTTTGTGTACGGCGAAATACAGCCTCCTGAAATGATGATTGTTCGATTTCCCCCTACCACCTCTCATAGTGGCCATTATGATTTCACTGTAATTTTATATGATATATAATTTATTTATATTTTCTCTATGATTATTTAATTTTTATTTAAAATGTTCCTTTATTCTTTCCATGATGTGTAAATATGATAATTTAATTTGAGGAAGTGTGGGAAACCGCCCCCTCGAAGTGATATGACTCGTTCATGGTATATATGGAATGTATATAGGAAATTTTTATTAAAATTATGAGAAATACCTAACATAAATATAACACTGGTAATATAATATACATTTATATCATTTGATAATTATTATTTTAGTATGTCATGGAAATCAAAGTAGTGTGCATGCATACGTAGGAAATATCGTGTACTTGAACGGTGCATTTCATTTCTTATCTACAAATGCTATGGACTATTATAAATACATATATACTTAATATATATTATATTTAAATCATTAATATCATTTTTTTTAGAATTTAAATTTGACTACATGTACAATTTATATCAAAATTAGTTCATTTTCGACTAAAGTACTGAATATCGACAAAATGAACAATATTAACTTAAATAATTATGTAATTTTGATAACGTGGTTATAAGTGTTATAAAAGGATTAATAAACTTAAAAATGGTTCTGAATAAAGTATAAATTTTCATAATTTTATTATTTATGAAGAACAAGGATCATACATGATGAGTCAGACTCAAGGTAGGGGACTTCTTCTCAATCTCCTTTCACTAAGGAATATCTTGATGTTATGTGTCTTTATTGTCCTATAAGATGTATATATAGCCCTTTTAACATGTCATATCATGAATTACTATATTCTAATGTTATTTTTAAGTTTCTTTTAATGATATTCTTTAATTATTCTTATTCAAGTGTTTCTCAAGTGGTATGGGACTTTTTAACTAAAAACTTTGTTTTAATGTTTTGATGAATTATTCTTATAAAATATTTTTATTTTATGTCCATGTTGTCAAAATGGTTTTATGAATTTATTTTTATGGACATAAATACTTTAAAATGTAAATTATAGAATTTCTTTTAAAATTTTCAAAGTTTTATAGGACACATTGATTCAAAAGTACTTTTATTAAATGTTTTAACCGGTTTTTTTAATGGATTGAGTATTTCAATATCATGAAATGATTTCTTGTGATTGAAAAAGAAACATTATTAGTGAAATTCTGATATTTTTAATAATTTATGTGTTATTATTATATAATTGTACTTGGAATTTTGACTGGTGGTTACGAGATAAACCAATCATGGGTGGTTATGTGATAAACTGTTGATGGGTGGTTACGTGATAAACTAAATGATGGGTGGTTCCGTGATAAACCAAGGATGGTTTTTTAAATTATAACCTATAATTCATTGGGTTTGGAAGTCAACCATATGGCTATTCGATTTAGTGATATGTGTGGAAGTCGGTTGTATGGTTATTCCATTGAAGTATGTTAATGACCCAGGTTACCTTTATATGTTATATGTTTCTTTCTATGTGCTTTATGGTAATATTTTCATTAAAAAACTGTAAGTAATGAGATTATATTCAGTATAGTGTTTTGATACTTCTTAATGGTTAAAATTATTACATTATGATAATGTTTTCAGCGTTTCCAAGTTTTGTCAAGACTATTTTTCATTCATTATGTATCCCTTGTTGATATTTTTATACCCATCCCATGTTTTGAAATTTTTTTCATAGGAGATAAAGAATAATAGAGTCATGGATTTGATCAAAGAAAAATTATGTTGTTAAAACATGAAATGATGGCATGATTCCTTTTAAAAAGATTTTGTTTTATAAAAAAATGGACAGTGAGTAGAAGTGTCTACCTTTATTATTCAAGTTGTTTTGTATAAGTTATTACCTAATTATATAAATCTCTAAAACTGAAAATATAATAAATTTTAATTCTCGACATAACTCAAGATTATGTAATGTTTAAGATTGGGGCCTTATAGTTGGTATCAGAGGAAAGGTTTATACAGATTTAGGGATTATGATGTCTTCTTAAGAGATAGGGATATCATATGAGTTTATATTATTTATTTTAATCATATTTTCAATGTCTTAGAAACCCCTTTTGAGGATTTATGTTCTTAAATATAAATGTTACTAATGGTATTTTTGGAGACATTCACCTTTGAGGAAAATATGGGTTATTAATTTTTGGGATTAAAAATGTGAGTATTGAATTAAATTTTTATGTAAAAACATTTTTATGGTTATTTTTGAGGATTTTATCCCATTTTGTTAATGTTATTATAATTATAATGTTTTTGAAAAAGGAAAACACGCACACTATGTGAAAACACATCACGTCATACAAAGCTGTAGGAATCAAACCAAAAACCAAAGTGTGACAGGGATTTATCAACTAACACTGGAATTTGTGTGGCCCCTGGTTAGTATCACTTATTCTATTTAGTTTAAATGATTTTATGGATCAAGAATAAGTTTATTTTGGGAACTTTTTTTTATCTTGTTTATATATATAGTATAGGAAAATAATTTTGTGATTAGGTGATAGATGATATTTTGAAATAAGTTTGCTATTATAGGAACACTATATGCCAAATGAAAAAAGAATATTATGGGATTTTAATTAAAGAATAATGGTTGAATTTTATTTTGAAAGAATCAATGTTTTTCTTGTGGACATATAGATATTTTTGGTTATTTATGGAAATGATTCACCTATCATTTATAACATGTGATTAGGTTAATTACTTTTAGGTATGAGACATTAAGAGTATTCAATGTTATTTGAAGATTAATGTTATGATCTATCATGGATGACTAGGTGATCAAATACTTCTGAATTTTTGGGTATCAATCTTATTTTTTATTACATTGAATAATTTTAAGGACAATTTTTTATTTAAGGGTCTTTTTTGAACTTTGGGGTATTTTTTTGTTGGGTTTTGGAGCTGAAAAGTAGTATTTCTTTTTATAATGGATTATCCTTTTTGAGGGATTATCTAATATTTTTCAAACCATTTTGGTATTGGTTAATGTTTCATGATAGCATGAATATATAGTTAATCTTTTATGGTTTATGTGATTATCTAGATGCCTATTATATTTCTTCGTGTGTGACTAAGTCATATTGAATTCTCATCATTTGGAGAAAATATGAGTTTGTGGTAGAAATTCATTAAAGTATGAAACTCTTCTTGAAAAGTAAGTATACTTCCTTATGTTCTTATTCAATCTCATAAATAAATTCCTCAAATTTATGAAAATGATATTAAAAAAAATCTGTTTACTTTTCCTATGGGGAAATCAATGACCATTTAACCCATCACAAGTTTCTGGTTTTCTGGTAGTTATGTTTCTCCTGATCAAGTTTTCTATCACTCTCCATCAGAACTTAATGGTTATTTTTTCTTCCATATCAATGGTTTCCTGCATGTAATCCTAGTACGTGTTATATTGGGTGACCTCTTTACTTATATTTCTTTCTTTTAAAGTGGTATATTTATTGACACTTTTTTCAATGTGGGATTTTCAATGAAGTTACCAAGCCAAAATTTAAAATTGAGAGAAAACAATTTCCAAACATGTGA
The DNA here is from genome assembly GCA_963277665.1 of Viscum album. NCBI lineage: Eukaryota > Viridiplantae > Streptophyta > Magnoliopsida > Santalales > Viscaceae > Viscum > Viscum album. Next base: position 825,736,745 of record OY728162.1, read on the forward strand.
ATTATGTAATGAAACAACTATTTATAGAATAATACATTTTAATTTCTATTAATATTAATAAATAAGATACTAATTTAATGTTAGAGGGGATGCTTTTTCCTATAGCGTAGATGACACTAAACAACAAGTTTTTCCGAAATATTATGTTGCACACAATATTGAGTTATACCGAACAATAATACAATAATATTATTGTTATTTTAAATGGAATTTAATTCTTAGATATTGGAATGGTGGGAATTAATAGTATCAACTAAATTTTGAAATATGGCTTACAAATGATTAAATAATGATTAATTAGTTACCAAATTTATTATAAATGCAAATAAAACCCCATTGAATATAAAGGATGTGTTTTTATAAAAACCCATGTAGGTATTTCCCACTGATGCAAGATAATGATGCTAGCTCTGGAGCTACGATTGGTGTTGGGAAACATATAACTATACTGGGACAAATGAATCTCGTTATTAACAATTACCTTACCCATATGGAGCATCCTAATCCATAACGTGGATGAGCTATTTTGGATCGCATTATGAGACAACAACCTCTATCATTCAATGGTACTACAAACCCATTTTTAGCTGGGTAATGGATAAGTTACCTAGAGAATATGTTTCTCACTTTGGGATGTAACGAATGAGAAGAAGTTTTTCATTAAATTTTATCATCTATTAGGATAAATGGATCAGTGGTGTTGATTAATCCAAAACACAAAGGATGAGGAAGAAATAGAAGAGATGGGATGGAGGGATTTGAAGGGAATATTCCTAGAAAAGTATTTTCCCTATGCACAATGAGCAGATATGGAAATTAAATTCCTATATAAAGGAATAAGGAAGATGAAAATATTGCAATGTATGAATCTAACTTCACAAGGTTAGAAAGACATGCCATAGACTAAATATTTATTACAAGAAGAAATTTTGATCAATTTCTTGATGGTTTAAAACCATTCCCCCAAAGGGCACTAGTTTCCCAAAGTTTCTCAACATATGAATATATAGTCTCAAGTACTATCAAGATGGAACATGAATTTTCCATGTCTTATAACTTTAAAGGAAAACAAGGGAACAAGAGGGATTCAGATAACTATGGAAATGAAAATAAGGAAATGGGGAAGAAGGGAAGAGTTGACCTTCCATTATTTAGTAATTGTGGGAAGAAACACCCCAGAACATGCCTGAAGGGAATGGGAGTCTGTTACAAGTGTAGAAAAAAAGGCCACCTGTCTCAAGATTTTAAGGGGAATAAACAATCTACCAATGTTCAATGCTACAATTTCAGGGATATGGGACATTATGCACATGAATTCCCAAAGATCCAAGGAAAAATTCCCAAAAGAAGGCCAAGGGAGAAAGGCCAAGCTTATGGGGTCACAACTGTGGAGGATGAAGTTTATGTGGTGGAAGGTACTTTAATCATTTCCTCAAACTTATCCAATGCTTTATTTAATTATAAATCATCACATTATTTCATACCATACCATTTTTCTAAGAAAATTATATATTTTTAATTTGATTTAATAAGTGATTTCTTAGTCAAAACACCTAATGGATGTATCATTGCAACAAAGTTATGTTAGGAAGTCTCCATTATTACATACGAACGTGATTTATCTTCTAATTTCATTATCATACCCATGATTGACTTTGATATAATCCTTAGTATGGATTGGCTTTCAAACCATGATGTAAAAATTTATTTCAAGGAGAAAGTGGTTACAATTTATGAGGATGATGTGGAATCCCATATATTTAGGGTAGAAACATCACCTCTTGATTATCATTTAGATCCAGCCCTAGTATCTTTGTTGAATTCAATTATTAGGGAGGAAAGGAATGTAATAACTATGGGAGTGGAAAATAATGTAAAAATATAGGATGTAACTATTGTGAAATAATATGTTGATGTCTTTCCATAAGATTTACCTGGACATCCTCTAGAGTGGGAAATTGAGTTTTTCATTGACATAATTCTTCAAGGCCCATATCAAAGACCCCGTATAGAATGGACATTATGTAATTAGTGGAATTGATGAAAACAAGTTGAGAAATTTAGTGATAAGGGATTTATTCACACTAGTGTTTCTCCATGGATCCCCCTATTCTTTCCATTAAGAAGAAAGATGGATCTATTAGGTAGTGCATTGACTATAGGGAGATAAATTATATAACAATAAATAACAAATATCCCCTACCTCACATTGATGATTTATTTGATCAACTTCATCGAGCTCAATATGTGTTGCAGATTGACCTTCGATCTAGATATCATCAGTTTCTTGTGAGGAAGGAATACATTCCAAAAACAACATTTTGAACTTGGTATGGGCATTATGAGTTTACAATAATTCCTTTTGGACTGACTAATGAACCCTCTATATTCATGGATCTAATGAATAGAGTTTTTAAATAATATATTTCTGAATTTGTGGGGGTCTTTATTGATTATATCTTGGTATAATCCAAAATCTATGAAGATCATGAAAATCACTCGCACACTATTCTGAAGACTCATAGAAGAAATGAATTATATGGGAAGTTTAGAAAGTGTGAATTTTGGATTCAATCGGTTTCCATTCTTGGCCACATTGTCCATAAGGATAGAATAACTATTGATCCTATGAAGAAAAACGCTATTCAAGAAAGGCCTACTCTGATGAACATAACTGAGGAACGTAGTTTTATTGGTGTAGTAGGTTATTATCAGCGTTTAGTTTATAACATCACTTGTTTATCCAAACAATGACCAATATTACATGTAAAGGGGTTAAATTCGTATGGAAAAAATAATGTGAGGAATGTTTCAAATAATTGAAGAGGAGATTAGTGAATGTTCTGATCCTAACTCTACCATCAGGGATAATGGGTTTGTGATCTATAGTGATGCATCCAATGAAGGACGTGGTTGTGTCCTTATGTAGAATGATATATTATTTTCCTATACTTCAAGTAAGTTAAAAAATTCAGGAAAAAAACTATCAGACACATGATATTGAATTAGATGATGTGATCTTTTGTCAAAAACTATTGACACACTATCTCTATGGTGAAATATGTGATATATGTACGGATCACTAGAGTCTGAAGTATATCTTATCATAGAAAGAACTCAACATGAGGAAATGGAGATGGCTCTAACTACTCAAGGATTATGATTATTCCATACACTACCACCCAGGAAAGGAAAATAAGGTAGTTTATGCATTGATCATGAAGGATTATAGAGTTTTAAACAAAACATGTATTAAAATAGATCATGTGTTCAGGGATCTAATAAGGATAGGCATGGGAATTATCAAATAAAGTGAAACATCATTACTTTATATATTTTTTTCCCAAAAATAATTATTAGAAAGTGTTAAAAGATCTCATCTTAATGATGAGAACCTTCAAAATAATGTTAATGTTGTGAAAGATGGGATGTTGGTTGACTTCATATGTGAATACGGAATTATGAAATTTGGGAAGAGGCTATGTGTTCCCTCTATACCCGAGCAGAAAAGGGAGTTATTTGATGATGCATGTAGATCAAATTTCTCTATACATCCTGGTAGCACTAAGATGTATAGATATTTGAAGGGAAATTTCTGGTGGGACAACATGAAGTTGGAAATTGCTGATAATGTATCAAGGTGTCAGTTCTTTCAGCAAGTGAAGGCTAAAATACAAAATCCTAGAAGATTCATGAAACCTGTACCTATTCCTACATGGAAATGGGATGACATCACCATGAATTTTGTCACGGGATGACTCAAAACTCCATGAAACAATAACGCAATATGGGTAATTATCGGCAGACTTACAATATCTACACATTTCCTCGATATAATAGAGTATTTTCCAATAGATTAGCTTGCAAGACTCTATATCATTGAATTTGTAACAATTCATGGAGAAACCCTTTCAATAGGTTCTTACTATGATCCACAATTTACATCAAAATTCTGGAAAATTATTCAAATATCGTTGGATACTGAGCTTCATTTTAGTACTACTTACCCCCCAAAAACTGACAGACAATCAGAAAGGATGATCCAAACTGTAGAGGACATATTGAGATTATGTTCAATTGACATTAAAGGTATGTCTGTCAGTATTTACCTTTAGTGGAGTTTTCCTACCATAATAGTTTCTATTCAAGTATTAAAATGGAACCATATAAAGCGTTGTATAGAAATAGATGTTGTATGCCAACTTATTGGTATGAAGTTGGAGAAAGGAAGCCTACGGGCCCAGATGTTATGGACGAAACAATAGTGAAGGTAAAGACTATTCAATTCCATATCAAAGAAACTCAAATCAGACAAAAAAATCTAAGCTGATAATTTATGGAAGGATTTGGAGATTTAAGTGGGTGATCATGGTTTTTAAAATTATCTCCACAGAAGGGTGTTTTTTGATTTGAGAAGAAAGGGAAACTAATACCTAGGTACATAGGCCCTTTTTAAATTCTAGAGATAATTGGAGCTATTTAATATCATTTGGCTAGGCCACCTAGCCTGTCTAAAGTACACAATGTTTTCTATGTATAATTTGTGAGAAAGTGCATCCCAGACCCAACGCATGCCCTCAGTTCTAAAGGTAACCTATCTTACTATGAAGAGACTATCCAGATTCTATACACAAAAAAAAATTTGTTTAGGAATCGGATAACTCGACTGGTAATGATACTTGGGGAAAATCATAAAACTAAAGAGGAAACATGGGAGCCTAAGGAGCATATGATGAAGAACTACCCAAATCTTTTTGTGAGGTAACATTTTAGTAATTTGGGGAATGAAATTTTTATAAGGAGTGGATAATGTAACACCCCATGTTTTTGAAAATAAATTTAATATTGAATACATGAAACACTAAGTCTCTACAAAACACCACTTTATTATAATCTAGATAGTAAATATAATTTTTCATCCTCTGTGATTTGAATTTCTAAAAACAGACATACACAGTTGTGTTGAGTAAGATATTTAGAGTCTGATAAGATATACTTAATTTTTGGTGAATAGTAACAACCCCTTATGAATAGAAATGTGAATATTAATATGTCACTTATGAATAGTAAATCATATTATTGTTTTATTATCTTAAGATAATGAGATCTTGCTTAATTTTTCAAGATGATATAAAATGAAATATATATTTAAAATTGTTATTTTTTGAATAAATTATGAATTTAATTAAAAATTAAATTAATAATATTTATAAAATTATTTTAAAAAAATGGAGTTCATTTTTTAACTCTACACATTATAAATATTTAGGTTTAATTATTGGTATTTTTCTAAAATACTCAAAAATTTTATGAATAGTAAAATTCAAAAATTTACAGTATATATACATCATCAGTTAAATTAACAATTCCAAGAATCATTGATGATGTAAGAACACTTGGTTCAAACTAAAATGCAGATATTACTAATCTTGGTCATAAGAATCAATAATATTGGTTGTCTTTGGAAAAATAATAAAATAATGATTAAAATAATGGGAAAACCCTCATCTACTCCACTATAACCCCCCACCCCACCCCCTCTTCTCTTCACTCATATATGCCTTGAAGATCCTCAAAGTTGTGCCAAAATACCCTTCCCTAGTCACTCCCCACATCCAAGATCACTTGGTCTTACCAATATACCAAAACCCCTTCCCTTAAAGAGATTCTCAATATGGTGGATTCAAGAGGTAAATTCACATTCTATTTCTTTCAATTTCATTTCAAGTTCCTTTCTATTATTATCATATCCTCACCTTCATAGTAAAAATGACTATAATAATTCTAGTATCATATATATACTATAATTATATCATGTTAATGTAATAACCATCATCAAAATCCTTACTATCTCTCTTTTATTTTATAAACAAAATCATCGTCCATGAGGTGCCAATTTACAAACTTCCTGGACGATGAAGTTTCATTCTTCAATTTCCACTTAAATACTATTCATGAAACAATTTTAATGGTTTAATCATGCTATAATATATTTATTATGACCTATTTAATATTTATGAACCAGTATATGTACATAATATTAAATCATATGAACAAACTAGTTCCTAATAATCAAAATACCGCTAAAATAGTCTATGTGATTGTCATTAATATTTCATCTACTGATTCATCCTCACACTATGTAACAAAATGCTATAAATTACCATTTAAAAATATTTATGTTCATTAATATTTTTTAAATTCAATTTTGGATATTTACATCCATTCCACATGAACTCCATTACTTAAAAAAAGTCAACCGATTATGAAAATCAAGAAAATGAACACTACGGAACGACGGAATTCAATATTATAACTTATAAATAAGGAAATAAATGATGTAAAAAATTATGATAAAATAAATTCATGTCTATTAGGTCAGTAATTAAGTTATTAATGAGTATAATTTCATTTTCTAGTACCACAAGGTCAAGAGAAGAACATTCGGACTTAAGGTCAGGGTTTTCCACCCGAACCCCCATTTTCATTCGGGTTTCTTTTATTGCCTAATTACCTCAATGAAATTATTATGTATTATTATGTACTCCACATAAATTATATTTTATTTTTCTATATATTTTTATCAACCATAATACTTTATTTTATGTGGAGATACATGGCTTAAAATAACTTTCAAAATTCCTTCCAAAATACAAGCTCAATTCAATGGAATTTTTCAAATTCTTACCTATTTTCAAGGGAACTCTATAATTATTTTTTGGAAACCATTATCTATATATACTATATAATTTTATTATGAGAATACTACCTTATTTAATTTATGATTTTATAAAATTATTTTTGTAAAAGAACTCTTCTTTTCAAAGTAAAATAGTACTTATCTCAAGAATTACTTGATAATTATATAAGAGTATCTTCTTCTATTTCAACACTCATGTTGATTGTTATTTATTATTGGGATTAATATTTTATGATATCGTCTACCATATTTAATATAATTCATTATGATTATTTTTATTATGGATATGCTATCTTAAAACCATTCACCAATTTACTCTGAATGGTTAGTGTTTATGCTTAATGTTTGTAGAAAGTTATTTATGATGAATATGTTAGTTTATATATGAACGTATATGTTGTTTATGTTTATCCCCATTCATACTAGGAATTATTTGGACTTTGAAAGTGCCATTTGGGGCCCTCTAAATCCCATCGCTGCCTTGGTAGGTCTCATGAGACAAACTACAGTCTTGGCACAAAGCCTTGACAAAATCGTTATTTATGGTCGTGGAATGTGGCCTTGATGGTATTGTTATGATGTAATGCATTATGAATTCCCTAATTATGAAAATAATATTGACGGTTCATGTGGTTATTCGACGATTTGAATACCCGTGATTATGTTTTATTATGGAATTATTTATTCAGCTCTTATTCCAGCCATAATGTGTTCATGTTTATTGTTAAAAGCATGTGTTTTTAGTTATTCAACATGAATAATGTTTATATTTATGATATTTTACATTTTTTTACTTACCCTTACTAAGAATTTGATCTCACCCCTTTATTATGTTTCATTTTCTTAGGACATGAAAAAGTTTGTTATGGGTGACCTGCAGGGATAATCTTATAATTTTTGATGTTCCCAATAAAACTTATATGATTATTTTCATTAAATGTTTTAATGTTGAACTTATGTAAGTATCTTTTTTACAAAGATAATAAACTACTCAGTCCATTATTATGAATATTACTTTTTTATATTCCAATGTATTAAAACAAGGCATCAGATCTGGGAAACTGGGGTCTGGTCCTTACAAATTGTGACTGTCCATTTTATGTTGGCATGTTTCTTTATCTAATGCGCCAAGAATTAAAAATTTTATAAAATTAAATGAGACTTTTTATAAAACATATTTTGAATTTCCTTGTTTTAATTTATATCATACTTCTTTAATTTGAATTTAAAAATTCTTGATTCGGTTAAAATAGGTGGAATCAAGATAAATCTTCTCAAATAAAATATTATATTTAATAAAAATGATGTAAATTTTTTTTAAATTTGGTTAGACTTGAAATTTATATTTCATGTTCTCAACTTCCAAAAAAATATTTTAAATATTTATTTTTAAACTATAATAAAATGGTTTTCCTTTTTAAATATTATATGTGGGGAATGGTAAGGATACCAACTGAGACTTTATGTTCGCTGATATAATAAATTCAGGTTATTTTTTGACTATTTATTTCTCATGTATTATGCTTATTTTGAGGTTTGATGGTGACTCATAGAACGGATGGCTTTGCACTCTCCCATCTCCCGGTGCTCTCGATTCCTCCTCTTACCCTACTAGGGTTTTGAGGGTCTGTTCGCTGGTGCCAGTTCCGCTTCACCTAGTCCGTCCTCATCTTTCTATTGTTTTATTCTTATTCCCTTTCAACTGATGTGGTTGTGGGTGTGGTCATTTTTTACCGCTCACTGACCCACTTTTGGTCGATCCCTATGCATCAGACATCCATTCTAGGTCTGTGTGTGTGGGTGCTTTAGACAGCTTGGGTCGGCGTTGGTGACAGCATCTAGTGCCTTTCTTCTCCTCTGACATTGCTGGCATACCCTTCGCATTTTACTCCACATTGTTCGGGCTTGATTCGGGATATGAACCTACTTGGGATAGTGCTGGAGGAGGGCTGATAGCGCTCTCATCTCAGGTTCTTTCCTCTATTTGTCCCTTTCTTTTTTTGCAGATGCGTTCTTTGGTCCGGTTTGGTGTTGTTCATTGGGATCATTTTGTGTATCTTTTTTTGGTTCTCTTTTTTGTTGGAACGATGCGATTCTCTGATTTTTTGGTCCCCTACTGAGGCCTCCTTCTCCTCATCCCCTCTCTGATGTCCAGGTCCGGTGATCCTTTCCCTATCGGTCCGATGCGCAGGTCTTCATAGAGGTTCTGGGAGGTGCAGATCTAGTAGATTTAGGTCTACGGGAGGGTGAATCTCCCACCCTTGAAGGTACAAGTTATTGTCATATTATGTTTTTATGGTTTTATTGTTGTGATGTTGGAGTTCTACAGTGGCGTTATGAAGATAGCGATGGTGATTGGTGGATTTCATGGTCGTGTTTGGCCCGGTTCTCAGCTCTGGTGAGGATTGTTGACAATGTCAAAGGTGGTTTTCTCACCGGTGAGGTGAGGGTTACGGCAATGATGTTTGGTGTGTTCGTAAATGACGTAAGGATGGCTTTTATTGATGATGCTGGCATCCATGATTTTGACATGCTATCTTTGTGGCAGTGGTACGGGTGCGAGATTTACAGTGGTATAAGTGCATGATTTGTAGTGGGTTCGTGATCTATAGATACATCACTGTCGATTATCATTTCAAATATTAAAATCTGTGGAATGAATTTGAATTGTGGATATGTGTCACGTTGGTCTTTTTGAATGTGGTTTTGTCCTGCTGTTGTTCTTGGTCTTGTATGGTTCACACTTTTCCTCAATTTGGCTTCTATGAAAATAATGAAAAATGATTTGGAGGATGGTGACTCATAGAGTCACATGGAGTTATGTTGGTTATTTTGTGTTGCTTATTTTCCCATATTGCATCGTCTATCCTAATTTTCCCTCCATTCTATTATATGTAGTGTTTATGGATGTGGAGTTATGGATGTTGAATAATTATTATTGTTTCTTGCATGGGAGGTAAATGTGGGAGTGAGTTTTTATTCATGGATTATTATCAATTTATACATATTTAATTTTTTTGCATGGGAATCCAATGTTTGTATAAATCATGGCAAAATTTTCACAACAATTCCCACAGCTATTTTAATTAATTTTATTGGAATAATCATTCCCACTGAGTTTTTTATGATTCACTGGTGCTTTGTACCAGCCCATGGGGCTTATGATGCCCTCTAGGACTTATAATAATCTTTTTGGGGGTGTTCGGTGAATGGAAAACTTAGTTTGGTTCATGGGAATGTTCCTCTTACCCATATTATGTTTATGGATATTCCTTGGTATTAGTGAATGATAATTCTACTCATTTTTATAAATTCTTTAAGTGAAATTTCATGTTATTTTATAAATTATTATTCATATATGAGGATATATATGAGATTTAATAAATATGTTAATGGTTATAAATGGGATGATTAATATCCACTTGAATTTTGTGAATATATGAGTATTTCATATTTTTACTCTTTCTCCCTTTCTTAATAATCCATTATTTTGCATATATATACATATATGTGTGTGTGTTTGTGTGTAAATGGTTATATTTGATGGGATGTTGTATGATTGGTGGTTAATTAAAAGTGTGTACTTTTTTTATATAATTTATATGGGAGTATTGAGGTGGATAAGTTGTGTAATAATCTTGTCTTCCACTATATACCTATTTTGGGGTACCTGATTTTTTAATTCCAATACACCATGGAAATTGGTTTTGATTGTGTTGGAATCCTTATGTTTCACAATTATGATTGGAAACATTGTTTGATATTTTTTCATTGATATTGTGGAATGTTTTATACACAATTTAAGAATTTACCTTTCCTGGTTAATAAATTTTGATTTATTTTTTATAGAAAAATGAAATTTATTTTCTTTCTGAAATTATAATATCAATAATGAATATATGTCTTTAAATGATATACTATTTGTGGATTATTTTTTTTTCAGGATAAGAAAATTTAAAGGTGGGTCGCTGTAATAATACAAGAATTCATTGAGGATGATAAATACTATAGTTGAGGTTTGACTATAGTTATTTTTAACTTATTATATTTAATGTTGTCTTTAATTATTAAATGATTCTTTCACTTCCACAAAAACAGGTATCCCCAACGCCACCCATTTACAACACTAAAAAAAGTAATGATAAAGGGTACTTTTAACATCATTTAAAAACCGCTGTTAATAGAACACCTTTATTAGAACTTTTTTTAGCACTGTTAAAGGGGGCCCCTTAATCAACGTTTTTAAGTAGCGCTGATAAAGGGAGTTCTTTATCAATGTTTTTTACTAGTTCTGATAAAGGGAGTTCTTTATCAATGTTTTTTACTAGTTCTGATAAAGGGAATATTTATGAAAAATTATATTTCCTTAAAAATAATCTATTAAAATATAAATATAACATATATGTATTAAATATGGCTTAGATAAGTATAAATAGACATTTACACTTAATACATAAGATATTTAGTGAAAATTACCTACAAAATAATTAAAAAATAATATTAATTCATAATTTATCTGTTTATTATCAACTAATATTCATTTAATTAAAATTTGAAGACACAAAAAATAAATAATAATAATAAAATATCTAAAATAAGTTAAAAATGTAACTCAGACATCAAACGATAATAACTTTTAATTCTGGTGTCTGTTTGAGCACGACCACGTATCAAATCAAAGTGGGACATGAGAACTACCCGTTGGTGATTTAAGAAAACCTATTGTAAAATTTTTCAAGGCCAAAAAAGTTGCATAAATCCTTCAAAACTGAGTTTTTTGTCGGGATATCCAATTTTCTTCAATATTGGATGGATTTTCATCTCCATTTAAGGGGGTGTTTTCCCTTTTTAGTGGGGATTGAATTATTCCTAGGGATTGCATTCATATTGATATTATGGATTTGAAATATTATCATTTTTCATAACGTAATATCATTTATAATCAAATATATTAATATATATACATATTTTTTTATTTATTCACACATAAAATTTTATTTTTATACATAAATAATTAAACATATTTACATATAAAATATATTTCTCAATATATATACCTTATTTAAATAAAAACTAATATCCATTTTATTTAAAATTGCAGTTTACGAATATTTATATACCTATATAATGCGTCTGTGTGTGACTGTATTAACAAACTAAGATATGTTGTGAAATTGGTTGAATGCCGATTGAAACCACGAAGCATTTCGAAATCGGAAATGTAAGATAAATCATAGGTGAAACACATCGTTGAGACATAGAATGCCAATTTTTCATATGAAAATGATAATAACATGTGGAAATACATATACAAAATAAATACAATAAGTAGAGAACGTAATGTAGAGCTAAATTTTCATATTATTTCACTAACATATCCCCATATTTATAAAGTACTTGAGATCTGATCCAACATGCAGAATATGAAAGGTTATCCAATAAGAGGGGAGTTAATTGGGAATTGAGGATTCATCATTATTTTTATAGTTATTACATCCATTAACCATGTTTCATAACACTCCCCCTTGTATGTCATAATTTCATTGAACCTTATTTAATCTTCACTTGAAAACATTATGGGAAAAATAAGTGAATCCAAAATAAAAGAATTCCATGTCATGCTACCTCATTAAAAACATTATTTGGAAAACCCAGTGGGGAAAAACTTGATGAAGGGAAAAAGAGTTCCACATTCCCAACTCCCCCTGATTATATCATTTAGTTGTGTCTTTAGGACATCCATTAATATTACTATTTAATTATGTCTTTGGGGTATGGGAGGAAGACCATAGGTAAAAATAAATGGTCTCATTAAAAATTACATTTCATGGGGAAGACCAATAATTTCCATTAATTATAGATATCCATAATAATTTATAACATTGCATTGGATATCTGTTATGTTTTATGATTGTCTCATTAAAAACCTCATCAAGGAAAAACCCTTCTGGGGAAACACTTGATTAGGAAAAATAGTAAAATAACATCAAATCCTTAGAGTGTTTCCTTGTTAAAAACCCTATCAAGAAAACCCAGTAGGAAAAACATGTCTGAGGGAAAAAAGATTACAACAGTTACATCTCCCATTCATAGTGATCGTCACTACATTTAACTCATTAAATGTCTATGATCATTTCATAACCAAAACATTCAGTTTTGAATTTTGAAATAATATTAACTTATACCCTATAAATTTCATTGAATAGGGATGAACATTATCTTGCACCATAATATGATTTATATTTATTTTCAAAGTACATATGCACATGTACATGTATATCCTTCAAGGATTAATAAAATGTGCATTTATATTTAATCCCTCTAGGATATATATGTTCTTCATCAACACATTATTTTTGAAAGATATCACTATTTTAAACAAGATATTTAATTATTCATTAAGGGTAAAACCATTCAAAATTTAACATTTCATATTCAGGATGATTATTTCAAAATACTAGGATATTCCTTGAAAGTCATTGATTTCAGAAAACTCTTCGACAGTTTTGATGTTTTTCAAAACACCATAATAATATGATGAATTCAATGACTCATACAAAACATGAGATTATAAATTCAATTCATATTCTTCCTTAAAATAATATGGCTACATGAAATACATCTTATTCATTTTCCCCATAATTTATCATATTGGTGAATTATTCATAATTTTGAACATTCTTCAGTCCTTTCGAACCCTTTAGGGATTAATATAAATATCCAAATATACAAGGGTAAATATTTCTTATAAAAATATCATAAATATTCAATAGTCTAGATAGTTTAAATAATCAATCCATAACATTATATGTTGAACATTTAATAAGTTCCTTTAATAATTTTGGTCAATTATTATAATGCTTACATCTATCAAAATCCATTACCATCAATGATTTTTTAAAGCATTCATAGAAAATATATCATCAACAACATTTGATTGAGATCCCATAATTTTTCTGGTACCACTGTCACTTTAGGGAAAATATATAAAAAGATATAATGTTGTCAATATATTAAGTTTCATCTTCAAGGGAAAATATATTTATTGGTTTCTACTCATGATGAACAATTATTTTATATAATTAATTCAACCACACATCTGGTGGGTATAATCAGATTATTGATTTCCAACACATTACATTCATACAAGTTTTTTTAGCATCATTTCAATGGCTCTATAGAACCATATAATATACGATACTCAGTATTTCATTTAATCAACATGCATAGCATGGAATATATACTCACCAGTAGAAAATAACACATGTGATCATTTAGTGGATGCATCTTTCATATAGATGGATCACTTGGTGGACGCGCCCTGTATATACTTCTTCATAAGTATATGGGAAATTTATTTCCATAATAACTACTAATAATAAAAATAATTTACCTCAAAAATGGGTACCTCAGGGTAAATTATTATATAGGGGAATTCATACTGACATAATGATAATAAATTCATTTGTAATTTTGTAGACATGCATCCATTAAATAAATTCATCATTCTCCCCTTGATGGATGTCTACTATGTTATCAATAAACATATACTCATGTATACTTGAATCAATATATTTCATTATAATTGATACCAGACTGGCTAAATCATCATGTCATATATTTGAAGTGAAAGGATTGGTAAACTTATGGTTTACCATTATTGATTTGACAGTACAAAAAATTTATTTATAACCACTTTTTTTAATTCTTGTCACATATTGAGGTACCTCTTTTATCCAGTTTCTCCATATGATATTAATTTTCAATAATACCATTCATATATATCATCAATACTTTAGATATAACAAAGAATTTATAATTTTTACTACCATATAAGAATATATTCGCTCTTCTTGAGTCATTAATTACTTTTATCTACTGGTAAATGTACTTATATGAGCATATACTAACACATATAATAGTTTTTTTAAATAATTTAATCAAAATAATATTTGTAAATATTTTTCTTCAAGATCGACGCATATAAGATCTCTAGGATATTTCATTGTGAAAACTCATATTTGTTGTTATAATTTCCACATATGGTGGTTGATGAATTCATAATATAATCATAATGGGGTAGGCCCATCACCAGGAGAAATATTGTATAATTTTGAACTTCTTGCCAAAATATTTTGGATCTTCAGAACCAAATATTATCTTATAATACATCTACCAAGGGTAGGATCCCCCACATCTTTTGAAGCTGGTGAATGTGGTAGAAAGAACCAATGTGGAAGAATATTCTAGATTCACAACAAACACCGCATCTCCATCCAAAACTATAAATCATTGAACAACATTCACTTTACCAAATGAAGTATTAATCATTTGATCAAACCTCATCAAATATCAAATATTCATGATATCACAAATCATATCAACAATTTTCATGAATAATTTCATTCTCTTCAAGGAATAAGATATAGTAATTAATACTACATTTACATAAGGGAATTATTCACTATGATGATCATTGTTTTAACCACTTCATGTGGTAAAATCATTTTCATAATATATATCAGATTATAAAAACTTTGTAATTCAATCATTTAATTTATGAATTATATGAAAAAAACCCACATCAGGGGATAGATGAATTACATGAGATGATATTGATAATTCATAAGAATATGAAAAATAATAATGTTTCCCTGGATATTGTTGGAGCAGGAATAATAAATTATAAATGAAGATATTCTTCAATATAATTTCAAAGGACATTATGTTCATATCATCCTTCCGGGTTGAATTATTTTATAAAAATAAATAAATTCACTGTGCACTGTAAATATTTACTATCATCAAAAAACTTATGGTGGTTGTATTATTATTATTTTTTATAAAAAATACAACACAATGATAATTCATAATACATAAAACTTTATTTAAAATAAAATCATTTATATTTGCATTCGATTTGGTAAATCAAATAAATCATTTTCTATAAATATTCTCATTCACTCCAGGGAATGAAATAATATTATTTTTTGAGTTGTATAGTGTCTTCAAGACAATTTCATGAATATTCAAATCAATTTCATCCACTACAAAGGATGGGTTTTATAGTGTCTTCAAGACAATAACATGGATATTCAACTCAACAATTTCATCAATTTCATCTATTTCATCCACTTAAAAGGATTAATATATATATAATATATTTATGCTTTTTCATCAAGAATATTTAATTTCACTAAAACATTTTACAAGAAATAAAACAAAGAGAAAAGAAATAAAACAAATATCTACAAATATTCAATGTAAATATCATCTTCATTATGATACTTTATATATCATAATCAAATGTTTAACCTTCAGCGTGGACAAATGAACAAGTGAGATGGAATTTCATGGTTTATGGAATTATTATCAAACTTCATATTGGAATACGACATGTACATGGTGATCAACAGACATTGGCTCAACGTACGATGGGTACACGATGATCAATAAACATTGGCTCGACGTACGACAGGTACACGATGTTCATCAATCTTCGGCTCGACGTAAAACAGGTACGCGATGTTCATAAAAATTTGGCTCGATGTATAATGGGAACATGATTTCCATCAAACTTTGAATCGACGTACGATAGGTATGTGGGGTTTATCATTCAACCACTTCTGGTGGTGTAGTTTTTTATTCATTTGATGAATGATGTTTCTCTTGACATTGACCACATTAGTTATTAATCAAACACATTCTCTTCAGGGAATGTATTGAAATTTTTCATCGAGATTCGTTATAGCTCTCTATGAGTTCAATACATTTCCTGTAACAAAATATTAATAAAATCATATATTATTATCAGATTAATAGAGGGGAAACATAAATGTTACTATATTTTACATGTAAAATAAGAATCGTCTTTTTTGATGTAGCACTTCAAATGAGTGGATTAGATTCCCAAGAGAAAGAGTACGTAAAAAAATAATGTTTATAAAATCACACTACATACATTTTTCCCACAATTTTTGTGTATGTCGATGATGGGGATGAAGCAAGCGTCATCACGATGTGCAATGCGGAGAAGAAGATTGTGCTGATAACATGTTGTAAATTGATTGTACATTGATTGAAACCATGAATCATTTCAAAATAGGAAATGTAAGATCAATCAAAGGAAAAGCGCATCTTTGAGAAGGTGAATGTCAAATTTGCGTATGACAATGATAATAACAAGTGGAAATAAAATTAAAAAAAAATATAATAAGTAGAGAACGTAATGTAGAGCCAAAAGTACATTTTATTTCATTGAAATATCTCCATATTTATAGAGTACATGATATTTGATCCAATTGTGAGAATATAAAATGTTGTCCATTAAGAGGGGAATTAATTTGGAATTTAGGAGTCATCATTATTTTCCTAATTTTGATATCCATTAATAATGTTTCATAACAAGATATATTATCTATATATTCAAACATATGTATATACATATTAATATACAATATATGTAAATATATATAAATATGTATAATTATACTTACAGATACACATATATAATATTAGTGTGTGTTTGTACTATATATATGTATGTATGTATTTATTTATTTATTTATAAACACACATAAAAACATAGTTTAAAAATGTATTTAATACCGATATTATAAATATATATTAATATACGAATCATATACTAATAAAATATATATACATAAAGATATATAATGATATATATTAATATATATATATATATATAAATAGATATAAATATATTTTAATATAGGAATAAATATATAAATATATAAATATAACTATATATGTATATGCATATATATATATTGAGTTAATTTTATGTCATTAAATTCAGTCTTTCTCTCACCACTTCTATTTTATTACTTTTGACAAGAAATCATTGCCAAAACAATATTAAATAGTGATGAAGGTAACTGAATCAAATTAAATCAATCCAATTTAGAGATTGAGGTTCATCTTAATGTGTATTTATTTAATCTCACACTCCTCTATAAGATTTTAAGACCACACAAATAAATTCAATTGAAATGGATTATATTTTTAGAATCATTATTTCAAGAGATTTCAATAGATATATTATTTTTAATTTTTTGAATTCATGTTCTGAAGAGAATTTAGAGACAAGTCTTATCATTATTTTTTATTAAAATTTTTCACACATCAAGTAGTAGTGAAAAAAAAAAATTAAAATAATATGTCATTATTTATATTAAAAATAAATGATCCCAATGAGACAATGAATGGAACAATCCCATGTCAAAATTTAAGGATATTTACAAGGGATATTTTTTATGAATTATACCATCTCTCAGAATTTATTATCCCATAATAACTGATTTTGATATTAAAAGATATATTTATAAAATCCTTGTATCAAGAAAAGGCTAACAATTTTTTTGAAAAAAAGTCAAAGCACCAATTGAATTGATGCTTGACCAACCCAGATTCCCAAATATAAAAACTGAAACCCCATTAACTAAAAAAAATTAAAAACCCCAGCTGATAAAATTTCCTCTGTGTTTTTAAGGCCATAAAAATAAATTCAAATGAAATGCATTGTATTTTTAGAATCTCTATTTCATGAGATTTCATGTGGCATATTATTTTTTATTTTGGAATTCAATTTCAGAAGAGAATCTAGAGAGAGGTTTTATCATTATTTTTTTGAACATTTCACACACATAAAATAATGAAGAATAGAATTTAAAATAATATATCATTATTTATATTAAAAAAAATTTCCAACGAGACAATTAATGGAACAATCCCATGTAAAAATTTAAAAATATTAATGACATAAATTTTTAGGAATTATACCATCTAACAGAATTTCTTGGCCCATAATAAATGATTTTGATACTAAATGTTATATTTTTTAAATCCTTTTATCAAGAAAATATTACAATTTTATGATAAAAAGCAAACTTTGAATTGGATCTTGACCAGCCCCGATTCCCAATTATAAAAAACTTGACACCCCTTCCCCTTTAACTAAAAATAAAAAATAAAAAACCCCATTGGCTAAAATTCCTTACTTCACCTCGATCCCTTCCTCAATGTTTTCACCGACTACGCCCATCGCCTACGTCCTGGATTCCACCATCCTTCCAAAGTCCAACATCTTTGGTTCTGTAGTCTTGCCTCACCAAAGTTGGAGGGTAAGTGCATGGTCTGAGAATCCGAGATGGCGAACCCTACACGGCGTGTGCATGAAGACTCTCTTGCTCATCCTCCTGATTCTCAATTCTGCAGAAAACATTGTAATAATGAAACATGAGTTTACATTCCACAGTATCCCCCTATCCTATAATGAAAATAATTTGATCATAATTAATAAATTTATTGAAAGATATGTTTTAGAAAAATAATGAAAAGTAGTGCCACACTTAATTCATTAAACAAATATTCTATCATCATTTCATTAAAATAATAGTAGTTCAACAAACCATTGTAAAGAAACACCTACAGATGGTTTTATCCAGAAACTCTATTTTTTGATTTCCAAATAAAAGACCTTTTTTTTGGTTAAGTGAGAATAATCGCAAAAAATCCATCCTAATAGACACCCAAAAACCAAATATAGCAAAAAACTATAAAATTAAAATATCAAATACACAAATCCATCAACGTACATCGCTAATTTCAAATAAATAATGTGAAAAATATATATATAATTGTTTATTATGTCGTTTATTTGATAAATGGTGTGAAAATACATTTTCTGATATTTTTATTTTTATTCATCCTCTCCACAGTAGCCATGAATAGAAAATAAGAAGAAAATACAAAAAATACAAGTTGAAAACATGTAGAAAAACCAGAAAAAACAACCAACAAAACACACATACAATTAGAACTTTCATGTTTAAAATATATACACAAAAAATTAAAATCCAATAACACTTGTGAAATTATTCTACCATTTAATTTGTATGTGTATCAACTCCTATGCAATATAATGGAGAGAATGATCAAAAATCTGAAAATTAAAAGGAAATCATTTAACATGTATTCTCAATAAAACATATGAAATATTAAGGAAATGTTTATAAAGAAATATAACCTTCTGGAACATTGAAATTGTACCAGTTGAAATTAATTCATACATAAACATCAAAAAAATATCCACATTACATTACGACTTATTTTTTATGAAATTGTTTTAAAAAAAATCAATTCAAAATAACATTTTTAGGTAATATATCCAAAATTTAGTAATTTTAAATGAAAATTCACCTCTTCTTTTACATATATGATCAAGTTTCTCTTCTTTCATGTCTTCTCTCTAAATAAATTACTTTCCCTATTTGAAAATAACATAAATAAAATAAATTTAAGATTCATTAAAATATAGATAGGTATTAATGATTTAAAAATTATGTTTCCAATACCATCATAAAATTTTCTCACACTTCATCACAGATAAAACATAGCTTGTAAATTCCCTTTCTCCATTGGAAAAAAAACAACATCCAATGGTCATTGATATAAAAGAAAAATTAATTTATGTTTTTATTATGTTAAGGGGTATATAGCACTTTGTGATATGTTTAATACCATTGAAGATAATGAAACATATGGAGCTGAATAATTGCTTTCTTTTGAAATCATTAATCCATATAAACTATTATATCTACATCAGTCATTTTCCCCACTATAGGTGAAATATACTATGTTTTAATACATACATATACTTCTATCTTGTTGTGATCTTTAAAAACTGTATAAATATACACCAAAAACAAACATAAGTATCAATTTTCAATAAATTAAATGTACCAAAATATTTATGTTATGAATTACATGGAAACAACTTGCATCATGTTGATTCCCAACAGATCTATAGTTACAAGCTTGATGATATCATTTTCCAAAAGTTCCATAGTCATTTCATGCCCAGAAATTCTAGATTCAATTGGAATCATATAAACATACAACAAAAAATTTGAATATGTCCAAAATTTATCAATACTAGTATAATTTGTATCTGAAGTCACAAAACAATTTATTTGTTGTTGTCAAAACAATATTTATTTACCTTTAATGTATTACTGTAAATACACTATATAAATATAGAACCATTAAATATTAAAAAACATTTAATTGAATAATGAAATAAATGATAAAATATACACATGCTTATATGGTAATATGTCGAACAAGTCTAGATGGATAAACTCAAAAGTTGCCGATAATTTGTACCACTATACTCACCTCATCTATATGTAAAGTTATTCTTATTTATATATCTAGAGTGTCCTATAAATGACATTATTATACTCCTAATCTATATATTGATAAGGAATGGTATCAAAAATATAAAATATCATCCTACATGAAACAATATGATGTTGGGTAACATCATTATACAAATCAAAACAACTAAGAAGCTATGAAGGATGGGTGTAGGAGTAGGATAATGAGAAGTGTGGTGTATAAGTGAAGGTTGAGTAGTGGGAGCTTCTAGAGGATGGTGAGGAGTTAGATCAGTAGTCTAAAACTGTCCTTGCATGTCTGCAGTCCTCAACTTTACCAAAGCTCTGATCATGTCCTCCATTATCATATGAATATCCAAAACTTCATCTTCCAAAGTTTCTATTTTTTAAAACATCCTCTATTGAATAAACATTCAAACTTGGAAACACTCTTTTCACTAATACACTTTCTATGAATCCTTATATATGACCTATGTGTTTGGGATTTCCCAATGCTATAGATAAAATATCTCTCCGACCCTCAGCTATAAAGACACCCAATGTTCTCAACTCCTTAAGAGAATCTTGTATGAAATATCTGAAAAAATATATAATGAATAAAAATATATAAAGAATTGATTTTATTTAAATAAATATATAAAGTACTTATCTTACAATCCTCTCACGAACAACCCTCTAGTATTCTGTAAGATATATTCCATTGTTAATCATCTGAGACCTCTTCCATTTTCATGTCTAGCGAGGGGGGAGGAGGGTCAACCACTTCAGAACCTGACAACTCAACTCTCAGTAGTTGAAAATTTTCATCCATCATTTTCCTTCCAATAACGTATACCCTCCCTAAGATAAAGTATGAGTGTATATATTTCTAGATTGGATCTTCAGATGAGATATCTTCCGTTACTGAAAATTAAGAATAAATAAGTCATTAATAAGATCATTAATATTAAAAAAAATCCAATGGAAACATTTCACTTTTGAAAAAACTATTCTCATATTCTACTTTCAATAAATTTCTTCCATGTATATTCATCTATAAAGGGATATATATCACATGTATTATGATTTCATCTATGCCCAGAAATGAAATGTGATATTATGGTTAATTTAAAATCCATTCATATTATTGTATCAAATGATAAACATTTCCTATTAACACCTCTAGTATATGGTATATAATATTTCAACGATAGGAAAGGGCAAAAAATGTATTAATATAAACATTTCAAGGTATGAAAAATAATAACAAACGAACTTAACAAAACGGTCCCCCAAAAGTGATATGTTTTCCATTTTTCAAAATATGTCCAATCATCAAAGAAAATACCAAATTTTCTTTTAGAATGCACTGCTATAAAAATATTTAATTTTTTTTAATTTGGAACTCTGGGAATATCATTATCATCAAATTCTAGTTATATCCTCTAGGAATGGATACAGGAAACTAATAATTTATCTAAATGTGTTTTTTTATGTTTATCAACCCTCAAACTCTTCATTGGCCCCACAGAAGTAGATGTCACTTGTAAAGAAGGATGTGTCTCATCAATAAAAGCATGGGTACATTCCTCACTATAGGTATGATTATGATCATCTCTATAAGTATGTGGTGGATCAGATTATTGATCTTTCATTGTCCAAAAAATCAAAGCAACAAAATTTCGTACACAAATATAAAAATCCAACCCTTACATACTAATGTAAATAAAAAATAAAAAATTATCAAAAAAAAAGTAATGTAGACTAAACTTGACACATTTTTATTTATATTACTTATAGTTAACTAAAATAAAAACAAAATTAATGAGAGAATAAATTTCATATAAACAAATGAAAAGAATACAAAAATGGTATCTATGCATTAAAAATTATCCAACCTAATAATTCATTTTTTCACCAAAAAATGATTTTTGAATATACTCTTATACAATATTTGTGTCTCTGTATAACATATTAGATTTAAAATAATTTTTTCAACAAAATCAATTAATAGATATGTTAGGCATGGGTAAACATGGTATAATAAACAATACTAAACTAATATAAACAAAAAATTTAACTTATTAGTTATATTACATGTTTTAATAAATTCAATAAAATTAAAATAACTAACATTTTATGAAATTTAAAAAAGTAAATGAGAAGTAAACATATGTTTCCTAATATATTTGCAACTTACAAATGGATTGTTTTCCCCAATTTGTTCATCAACATCATTCCATATGGCATAAACCATGTATATATAATGTTCATAAATATTATCTATTAATATTTACATGGAAGTGGGGATCTCAGAAAAATAATCATCTTCATCAATTTTATCATCACTAACATACTATTTTTCCGTTGTGAAAAAATAAACCACGACATATCAGATTGATCAAGATCATTGAAAATTTGTTTTTCATGTGTTTCCATTATAAAAGGATAAGATTCATATTCCAATCTATTTAGAGTAACTAGTTTCATTCCAAATTCATCAGGATTGACAGTGTTGTTACCAATTAACCATTTTCAATTAAAAAATGGACCATGAAATTTAATGTAATCAGACTCCCAAATTTCATTAATGACTTATAATATGCACTTGATGTGGAAATTGGTTTTTTTTTTGTACTCGAAATAATGAATTTCTTCTACGAACACCAAAACACTATTATTCTAAACTAAACTTATTTTGTATTAATATTTTATATGAAATTAATAACCATTAATTTCATACTCGAACCATGTTATTTAATTTGAAGATATACCATCCACTAACCATATCAGTGTTTCTGATGCATATGATCTACCAAAAATGGTCTCTTTAATCCATTGAAAAATTGTGTTGTTATGCTCGTTCAAAATCCACATATCTTTCTTCTTTGGATAAAATTGTTTCAACACATTAATATGAAATCTTATATATTACTGAGCATCATCTGTGTTATTCAAGATTTATAAATGTACTTTCATTATCTGTTGACTTTTTAAATACGTAACTTTCGAGCAACAAATCCCCTTTCTCCCATAATTAAGTCATTCATAGTGACATGTAGGAAAACTAATGTGCTTCACTACATACATGTTTCTTGTAAAAAACTCCACTATAATGACCCATACTTTACATACATTGTTAATACTTCAAAATTGAAGCATAATTATTACAACATATAACAAAACCACTAAAGGACCGTATAGGTATAGTGTCTTTAGAAACTGGGAAACATAAACAACTGGTTCATAAAGCGTCTACATTGTATCCCATTTATTTCATCATATCTATAGTCCCTTTTGGAATATATTACTTAATAACCTTAATCCTGACCTGGGGAAAGAAAACATACAAAATGGTGAGCTCAAATGCTCAGTAAGGGTAAACAAAATAAATATCAATCACATCGTATACATAAGCACATAACTTTTGGAAATCATAACCTCCAAAAGAGATCATAATTTCATAACACGGGATAAATCATGGCAGTGAAATGTAATCACAATAATCATAACTTAAGACATGAAACTTTGTGGCATACACACATAATCATAGAGAATCATTTCTTGTGAGTCAAGAATCATTGCCAAGACTATCTTAGTGGACAAAGTCCCTTTCTGAACCGAGTCACCCTCGTTTCAGTCCTATTTCACTGAACCGGTATAACCTACCATTCCAGCCATGTCTATCTCATGAGATATAAAATCATTACCCAATTCATTGGAGGGAGATATAGGTCCCACCCATCTCATAATTATACCATTCTTATGTGTGCCACATAAATCATACATCATTGCATAACCCATGTAATAAAAATGTGAATCTTAAATATCGTGACACCATAAAACAATTCATATAAGATAACGGAAATCATAAAAATATTTCCCTCACAACATAATCAAGTAAATGTAATAATAGGGATACAAACAGAACCCTATATTATCTTATATGGAAAATAATTTTGATAAAACACTTGAACTCCATTCTTGAGGAAAATATCCTTTCTACTTCAAAAACATTTTTCTTTCTTAACATGTCATACAATTTTAAACTAAAATAAGTTGATTAAAAATAATCTTGAAAACTTGTAAAGGAAGATTCTTGCAAATAATGTTTTAAAAATCCATTCATGTCGTACAAGTTAAAAAAAAAATTCTTCTCGTACTTTTGTCGGAAAAGTCAAAAAGTACCTCGTACGAAAAACAACAAAAGATTCCTTTCATATATTTTACTAAAAAATCACCGAAGGGTAAAATTGGATATAAACAATTGTGGAATGATTTAAATATTACATATTTAGGAAACATGGATGTGGATGATAAAATACACCCCAGTAAATATGAAAGTATAAGCAATCTCGGATAAAAAATGAGATTGTGATATTTCCCTTACCTTAGGTCTGTTTTGCTTCGTAAGTGTCCGAACCTCCTGTATAATGATTTAAATAATGTTATTGACTTATTCCATAATCATACTTATTTTTATGATATCATATATGGTCATATTCTTAGCTTCATAGTAGTAATATTTCATTGCTACGTGTTATTCAGGTGTTTATAATTTTTTGTTCTTATGCGTGTCTTGTCGAATAAATTCTTATTCTTCTCTTTAGGTTATAGATACCTCATTTCCTGAATGGTATTATTGTAATATATATCATATTCATTCATTAAATTCATTTATATAATCATTATGAAATGCAGATCATGTAGAACGAGTCGCATCACATCGTGGAGACGGTATTCCGTACGTATGCACGAGTGATGATATCGTTCCTATGATCGTGGAATTGTATTGGAGTGTATGTATACTATTTCAGAATCTGTATTATTTATAATAGTCATATATAGTCATTATTTACACCATTATACCCATCCAAGTAAGATGGTGGTGGAAAATAGATTACACCACGGCGTGGAGACGGTATTCCGTACGTACGCACGCGCGGTGATTTCTTTTTTCGTAGGATGGATAGATGGTGAAATAGGGTTGTTTCATACTTATAATAACATATCTATATATGAGTGATACTGATGTTATTACTTCATAATGAAACAACTAAAGAAGAAGAAGTGGAAGAAGAAATAATGATGAAAGAATCGGTAACGGACATTACCTCTTCTTTGAAGTGCTTCTTTGAGACCTTCTTTTAGGCCAATAAATTGGACTTTGAAGAATACCAGGACCTCTAGGATGTCTCTAGGGAAGTGTAGAGGAGGACTTTTTAGGGGTTGGCCGAGCTTGAAGGCTCAATGTGGTGTGAGGAAGAGGGGGAGGAGGTTCCCTTTTATAAGGGAGGAGAGGGGCACCTTTGGAATAATTAAAAATATTATTTTATTATAAAGTCAAGTTCGGTTTTAAATAGCTCCAAATTGATTTATTTAAAGGCTAAGGTGGGTATGGGTCTAAATCCTCTCATCAAATAGAATTTAGACAAGTTTAGGTTCCTATTTTAACCTTATCATTTAGATTTAACATTTTGTTAAATAATTTTACTTTTACCGTGTCTTCTTGTGTTCTTCTACTATAAGGATAATAAATTTACTATAAGCATCCAAAAGAACCCCAAGTTGTTTATTATTAATATATATAACCCTATCTAAGTCATTGGGCCGAACCATAGATTTTTAGGTAGAAAATAACAATTAATAATATAATATTTGTTTTAAAAACTATTTTATTTCAATTTTGACACTATTTAGTAATTGATTTTTGTGAAAATAATAACAGAATGATTAGATCGAAAAAAGTTAATTAAATCAATACTAACATATCATATTAACCTTTAAAATTATTGTAATTCATATAAAGTCTGAAATTATATTTATTTTGTATTTATAACATAAATTATGTCAATATTTCATTAATAAGATAATTACTACATCATTGTTGTGTCATAAATAAATTAAATTATTTAATGTCTAAAAATTAAAAATAAAATACCATTATGTAGGAAATCTGTTTATATTTCTAATGAATATTTATAGTCGAATTTATCTTATGCATAACCCCATATAAAAAATGATTTTCTTATTAAACTTTGATTTTAACTATTTTAACCCATCTTTAAATAAATTAATAATAAATGTCCTAATCTAATCCAAGTGGGCCTAAATGGTCATATTTTATTCCTAAGTTTGTTTTTGGTCGAATTAAACTTGTCCAATAGAATTAGGACATGTTTTAGGGTAATAATAATATCATATTTACCCTTAATTACCATATTTACTTTTAACCGTGGTAAAAAAAGTAAAAATTTACTATTCACCAAAACATTATTTTCATCTCATTAAACCACATTTTACATACTGACATCAACTGTGTCTCTCAGATTTTTGAAATTCCACTCACAGAAGCGTTAAAATTAAGTTTTATGAAAAATTCAGTTTTTTTAACTACCACTTAGTGGTTTCACTATTTATCAAAAATTGAATGTTTTCAGAAAAATACCAAAATTTCACCCTAGGCTAATTTCGATATTCCGAATCCAAAAATGAAGTCCATTTTGAAAAATAAAATTTCTAAAATTTCTAAAAGTGGTTATTACTATTCATAACGGCTAGTTTTAATAATATTTTAATAGCATATCATTGTTTAGTGAAACTCGGTATTGCGTACAATGCAAGCTATCGAGGAAGGTCGCGATTTCGTGTAAAGCAATCCAAGCAAGTGTTTTGTAGAAAAAGATTCCTTTGATGATTTATATAACATAGAAGTCTAGGGTGTTACATTCTACCCCCCTTAAAATGAATTTCGCCCTCGAAATTCGTCACTTTCTAAAAAACAGATGAGGATACCTCTCCCTCATCATATCCTCAAGATCCCATGTAGCTTCTTCTAATTGGTGGTTCCTCCATATAACGTTCACCAATCGAGTGGTCTTGTTTCATAGGACTTTTTCGCTACGATCCAGAATCTCTATCGGTTGTTCTTCATAAGAAAGATCTTGCTCCAGCGGTACAACTTCTGAGCTGAGTACATGTGAAGGATCAGGTATGTACTTTCTTAGGAGAGATACATTGAACACATCGTGGACTTGAGAGAGATTTGGTGTAAGCCCCAATCGGTAAGCTACCTTCCTAACATGATCCAGTATTTCGAAAGGACCGATATATCTAGGGCCCAACTTCCCCTTTTTTCCAAATCTCACAACCCTCTTCCATGGAGATATTCGTAAGAACACTTTATCACCCACTTCAAACTCTAGGTCTTTTCTTCGGTTGTCGGCATACCTTTTCTGTTGACTCTGAGCTGCTCTTATGTGTTGTTGAATAGATCTGACCTTTTCTGCCATTTCATCAATGAGATCAGGTCTTAATAGCTTTCTTTCCCCAACTTCATCCCAGCAAGTTGGAGTCCTGCATTTATTTCCATAGAGAGCTTCATAAAGAACCATCTGAATACTGGAGTGAAATCTATTATTATAAGAAAATTTCACCAAAGGTATGTGTTGATCCCAACCACCTTTGAAATCCATAGAGCATGCTCTCAACATATCTTCTAGGGTTTGAATTGTTCTCTCAGACTGACCGTCTGTCTGAGGATGATAAGTAGTGCTGAAACTAAACTCTGTATCCAGAGTATGCTGAAGACTTTTCCAGAACATCGAGGTAAATCTCGGATCCTGATCAGATATAATAGAAAGTGGTAATCCATGCAATTTTTCCACTTCCTTTACATATATCCTGGCAAGCTGATCCAGAGAGAAATCCTCTCTAATAACAATGAAGTGTGCAGACTTTGTAAGACAATCAACTATGACCCAGATAGCATTATTGCATTTGGATGTTTTAGGAAGTCCTGTGACAAAGTCCATAGTGATGTTTTCCCATTTCCATTCGGGTATGGGTAATGGTTGTAACATACCCTTAGACTTCTGTCCCTCAGCTTTAACTTGTTGACAAACTAGGCATCGAGAGACATATTCAGCAACATCACTTTTCATGCCATCCCACCAGAAGTACTCTTTCAGGTCCCAATACATCTTCATGCTTCCATGATGAATAGAGAATGAAGAACTATGAGCCTCATCCAGCAGCTCCTTCTTTAATTCGGGGATGGGAGGAACACAAACCTGATTCCTGAACTTTATTATCCCATCACAATCAAGGTTGAATTCAGGAACATTTCTCACCTTCTTTTGTAACTCGACATATTCTTTCTGTGCCTCTTTAATCCTCACATATATAGATGGTTGAACATTCATTTGACAAAGATAATATTTTTCCCCTTCCATTATAATTCCAAGATCCATCCTTTGTAAATCCAAAAATTTTGGATTTTTTGTGATCCTCATCATTGATAAACTAGCATGGTCTTGTCGACTTAACGCATCTTCCACCTTGTTTTCTTTCCCATGGTGGTAATGGATTGAGCAGTCATAATCCTTAATCAGCTCCAACCATCTTCTTTTGCGCATATTCAGCTCCTTTTGTGTGAAAATATACTTTAAACTATTATGATCAGTATAAATATCACACCTTTCTCCATAAAGGTAATGCCTCCAAATATTTAATGCAAAGATTACCGCAGCTAACTCCAAATCATGTGTTGGGTAATTTTTCTCATGGATTTTCAACTGTCGTGATGAATAAACTATCACCATATCATTTTTCATAAGAACACACCCCAATCCCTTCTTGGATGCATCACTATAGATCACATACTTTTCTCCACTACAAGGCAGTGTGAGCACAGGTGCACTGGATAACATTCTTTTCAACTCCTTGAAATTCTCTTCACATTCTTCCGTCCAGACAAACATAAATCCTTTCCGAGTCATCTTGGTGAGTGGATTAGATAATCATGAAAAATCATTCACAAAACGTCGATAATATCCAGCCAAACCAAGAAAACTTCGGATCTCAGTTACTATTGTTGGTCTCGACCATCTTTTGATAACCTCTGTTTTTGCTGGATCCACAGATATCCCCTCTTTTCCGATTATGTGACCCAAAAATGCTACTTTTTGAATCCAAAATTCACACTTGGTAAATTTGGCATAAAGCTTGTCCTTTCTCAGGGCCTTCAATATAATTCTCAAGTGATCTTCATGTTCTTCCTTGCTCTTTTAATAGACAAGAATATCGTCTATAAAGACTACCACAAATTGATCAAGATAGTCTCTAAAGACTCTATTCATCAGATCCATGAAGATTGCAGGGGCATTAGTAAGACCAAATGGCATCACTATAAATTCATAGTGTCTATACCTTGTACGGAAAGCCGTATTTGGTATATCCACCCTTTTGACCCTTAATTGATGATACCCTGAACGAAGATCAATCATGGAAAATTATTGAGCTTCACGTACTTGGTCAAATAGGTCATCAATGCGCGGGAGAGGATATTTGTTCTTGATAGTGATCTTGTTAAGTTCTCGATAATCAATGCAGAGTCTCATTGATCCATATTTCTTTTTAACAAATAGAACAGGTGATCCCCAAGGTGACGCACTAGGGCGTATGAATCCCTTATCAAGATTCTCTTGGAGTTGCTTCTTCAATTCCTACAACTCAATTGGGGCCATTCTATAAGGTGTCTTTGAAATATGCAAAGCACCCGGTACGAGTTCTATTGAAAACTCAACTTCACAATTCGGTGGAAGACCCAGTAATTCTTCTGTAAAGACATCATCAAAATCCCGTAAAGTGGGAATATTCTTAATCGTGAGTTTCTCACCAACCATTTGAGATAAATAACCTTCATTTATTGGAATCAATACCCATAAAATGGAATAAATTTCCACTGGAAGGTTATGTTCATCCTTTCATTGATAGACGATCATAGATTGATCTGGAATATGAAATGTGATATCCCTTCTTTGGAAATTGATATGAGCTCCATATAAAGAAAGCCAATCCATGCTAAGAATCACATCAAATTCCACTATAGGAAGGATCACAAGATTTGTAGGAAGATCTTTCCCACAAACTTCGATCGGAGAAGAATTATAAACTTTTGATGCGACTGTTGTGCCATTAGGTGTTGTCACAGCTGACTCAATATCTAATTGTTGAGGTAATATGGAGATACCCTTAGAAAATTCTTCAGAAATAAAAGAGTGGGTGGATCAAGAATCAAATAAAAAATCTTCTACTTTAGAGTGGATGGTATGTGTACCTTTCGCCACATCTTTATCATACTCCATATCGCTGATAGAAATTGCATGTGTCTTTCCTTTGTCTTTAGCCTTAAGAGTTTGTTGACGTCGACCATCATCATCAACCCTTGGATTAGGGAATTTATTGGCATAATGTCCCATCTCTTTGCACTTGAAACATTGAAGTGTAGTAGGTTCATTCTGTGTATCCCTTCCTTTGTTTGCATCATTAGACATCTTCTTCCCATCATCGCGACATTCAAATGCCCGATGACCTTCCTTTCCACATTTGAAACATTTACTTGTCCCTATAAGAAAACTCCCTACATGTTTCTTTCCACACTTTGAGCATAATGGAAAGCTCATCTTCTTGTCAGTGTGCTCTTTAGATTTTCCTTTGAATTCCATTTTCCCTTTCTTATCAAACCCATCTGACTGATGTGTTACTCCAATCTCCATCTCGACTTTGAGAGCACATCGAACGATTTCCTCGTAGCTATTAAAGTCCCTTATGGATTATGCCCTTCGAAGACTTGGTTTTAAGCCACTGAAGAATCGATCGATCTTACTCTCAGGTTGGATAATAATACCAGAAGCGTACCTTGAAAGTCCTGTAAAATTTTCTTCATAGGTACCAACAGATTCATCATCCTTTTGCTTTAGTTCAGGAAACTCTTTCTCCATCTTTGTTCGGAGAATACGAGGGAATTACTTATTGAAAAATAAGTTCTTGAACTCGTCCCATTCCATGGACTCAATTTCATCCCTTTGCCTCATATTCTTAATAAGATTCCACCATTGATCAGCATCTCCTTCCAAACGATACACTGCTAGGATGACTTTATCATGTTCAGAACATTGAAGAACTAAAAATATCTTTTCAGTAGTACTAATCAATTGTTCAGCAACTAATGGATCAGTAGACCCGCTAAAAGAAGGTGGACGCTACCTCATGAAGGATTCAACAGAATGTTTCTCCTTCCTTTGCTCGTTTGGAAATCCTGCATGATTCATAGCTTGAGAAAGTTGTGTGAGCATGGCTATAAGATTTTGCATTCCAGCTCCCATAATGTTTGGTTTCTCAGGGGGACAATCATTGCATTGCCCGTCGCATTCTGTATTAACACGGTTCCTTCGGGTTCCATCCATTGACTAAAACCAAGATGAATAGTGTGAGCAACACTAATTATAATAGGAAAACCACATAATCAAGAATAAAATTTCACACTTAAGGTATTATCCTAGGTTATTCATGGCCATTTCTAAAACACTAATATTGAGTTCTATGCTTAGACTTAACCTTAGGGTTCTTACTAAGGCTTTCACATCCTAGTTTCCAAAGGTTGACTATACCTTTCCTCTGATACCAACTATAATGACCCATACTTTACAAACATTGTTAATACTTCAAAATTGAAGCATACTTATTACAACATATAACAAAACCACTAATGGACCGTATAGGTATAGTGTCTTTAGAAACTAGGAAACATAAACAACTGGTTCATAAAGCATCTACACTATATCCCATTTATTTCATTATATCTATAGTCCCTTTTGACATATCTTACTTAATAACCTTCTTCCTAACCTGGGGAAAGAAAACATACAAAAGGGTGAGCTCAAATGCTCAGTAAGGGTAAACAAAAGAAATATCAATCACATCGTATACATAAGCACATAACTTTTGGAAATCTTAACCTGCAAAAGAGATCATAATTTCATAACATGGGATAAATCATGGTAGTGAAATGTAATCACAATAATCATAACATAAAACATGAAACTTTGTTGCATAAACACATAATCATAGAGAATCATTTCTTGTTAGTCGAGACTCATTTCCAAGACTATATTAGTGGACAAAGTCCCTTTCTGAACCGAGTCACCCTCGTTTCAGTCTTGTTTCACTGAACCGGTATGACCTACCGTTCCATCCATGTCTATCTCATGAGATATAAAATCTTTACCCAATGCATTGGAGGGAGATATATGTCCCACCCATCTCATAATGATACCATTCTTATGTGTGCCACATAAATCATACATCATTGCATAACCCATGTAATAAAAATGGGAATCTTAAACATCGTGACATCATAAAACAATTCATATAAGATAAAGGAATTCATAAAAATATTTCCATCACAACATAATCAAGTAAATGTAATAATAGTGATAGAAACAGAACCCTATATTATCTTATATGGAAAATAATTTTGATAAAACACTTGAACTCCATTCTTGAGGAAAATATCCTTTCCACTTTAAAAACATTTTCCTTTCTTAACATGTCATACAATTTTAAACTAAAAGAAGTTGATTAAAAATAAACTTTAAAACTTGTAAAGGAATCTTCTTGGAAATAATGTTTTAAAAATCCATTCATGCCGTATAAGTTAAAAAACATTCTTCTCGTACTTTTGTCGGAAAAGTCAAAAAGTACCTCGTACGAAAAACGACAACAGATTCCTTTCATATCTTTTACTAAAAACTCACCGAAGGGTAAAATTGGATTTAAACAATTGTGGAATGATGTAAATATTACATATTGAGGAAACATGGATGTGGATGATAAAATACACCCCAGTAAATACCAAAATATAAGCAATCTCGGATAAAAAATGAGATTGTGATATTTCCCTTACCTTAGGTCCGTTTTGCTTCGTAAGTGTCTGAACCTCCTGTATAATGATTTAAATAATGTTATTGACTTATTCCAGAATCATAATTATTTTTATTATATCATATATGTTTATATTCTTAGCTTCTTAGTAGTAATATTTCATTGCTACTTGTTATTCGGGTGTTTATAATTTTTTGTTCTTATGCGTGTCTTGTCGAATAAATTCTTATTCTTCTCTTTAGGTTATAGATAACTCATTTCCAGAATGGTATTAGTGTAATATATATCATATTCATTCATTAAATTCATTTATATAATCATTATGAAATGAAGATCATGTAGAACGAGTCACATCACATCATGGAGACGGTATTCCATACGTACGCACGAGTGATGATATCGTTCCTATGATTGTGGAATTGTATTGGAGTGTATGTATACTATTTCAGAATCATTATTACTTTATAATAGTTATATATAGTCATTATTTACACCATTATACCAATCCAAGTAAGGTGGTGGTGGAAAATAGATTACACCACGGTGTGGAGACGGTATTCTGTACGTACGCACGCGCGGTGATTTATTTTTCCGTAGGATGGATAGATGGTGAAATAGGGTTGTTTCATAATTATAATAACATATCAGTATATTATTTATACTTATGTTATTACTTCATAATGAAACAACTATATAAGAAGAAGTGGAAGAAGAAATAAAGATGAAAGAATCAGTAACGGACATTACCTCTTCTTTGAAGTGCTTCTTTGAGAACTTCTTTTAGGGCACTAAAATTGGTCTTTGAAGAAGACCAGGACCTCTAGGATGTATCTAGGGAAGTGGAGAGGAGGAATTGGCAGGGGTTGTCCGAGCTTGAAGGCTCAATGTGGTGTCAGAAAGAGGGGGAGGAGGTGCCCTTTTATAAGGGAGGAGAGGGGCACCTTTGGAATAATTAAAAATATTATTTTATTATAAAGTAAATTTCGATTTTAAATAGCTAAAAATTGATTTATTTCGAGGATAAGGTGGGTATTGGTCGAAATACTCCCATCCAATAGAATTTAGACATGTTTAGGTTCCTATTTTAACCTTATCATTTAGATTTACCATTAAGTTAAATAATTTTACTTTTACCGTGTCTTCTTGTGTTCTTATACTATAAGGTTAATAAACATACTATAAGCATCCAAACTAACCCCAAGTTGTTTATTATTAATATATATAACCATATCTATGTCATTGGGCCTAACCTTATATTTTTAGGATTAAAATAACAATTCATAATATAATATTTGTTTTAAAAACGTTTTTATGTCAATTTTGACACTATTTAGTAATTGATTTTTGTGAAAATCATAAAAGAATTATTAGTTCGAAAAAAGTTAATTAAATCAACACTAACATGTCATATTAACCTAGATAATTAGTGGAATTCATTAAAAATCTGAAATTATATTTATTTGGGTATTTATAACATCAATTATGTCAATATTTCATTAATAAGATAATTACTGTATCATCGTTGTGTCATAAATAAATTAAATTATTTAAAGTCTAAAAATTACAAATAAAATACCATTATGTAGGAAATCTTTTTATGTTTCTAAGGAATATTTGTAGTCGAATTTATCTTATGTATCACCCCATATTAAAAATGATTTTCTTATTAAACTTTGATTTTAACTATTTTAAACCTTCTTTAAATAAATTAATAATAAATGTACTAATCTAATCCAAGTGGGCCTAAATGGTCATATTTTATTCCTATGTTTTTTCTGGTCGAATTACACTTGTCCAATAGAATTACGACATGTGTTAGGGTAATAATAATATCATCATTACCCTTAATTACCCTATTTACTTTTAACCATGGTAAAGAAATGTAAAAATTTACTATTCACCAAAAAATGATTTTCATCTCATTGAACCACATTTTACATACTGACATCAACCGTTTCTCTCGGAGTTTTTAAATTCCACTCACAGAAGCGGTAAAATTATGTTTTATGAAAAATTCAGTTTTTTTAACTACCACTTAGTGGTTTCACTATTCATCAAAAATTGAATGTTTTTAGAAAAATACCAAAATTTCACCCTAGGCTAATTTCGATATTCCGAATCCAAAAATGAAGTCCATTTTGAAAAATAAAATTTATAAAATTTCAAAAAGTTGTTATTACTATTCATAACGGCTAGTTTTAATAATATTTTAATAGCATATCGTTGTTTAGTGAAACTCGGTATTGCGTACGACGCAAGCTATCGAGGAAGGTAGTGATTTGGTGTAAAGAAATCCAAGCAAGTGTTGTGTAGAAAAAGATTCCTTTGATGATTTATATAACATAAAAGTCTCGGGTGTTACATCCACAGCCTCCTCAAAAATATACCTCTCAACAATGGAAGCTTCAATTCGATATGGATTCTTAACATACCCCTTCGATATCTTCATATATATTTCAAAAGGATACATCCAATGTAGATATATAGGTCCTCAAAGAATTTTTTTCTCAAAAAAAACTAACCATTAAATTAACAATGATATAAAAAAATGGAGGAAAATGCATTTCTAATAAATAAGTATAGAAATAGCTTCGTTCTCGAAATTCGTCACTTTCTAAAAAACAGATGAGGATACCTCTCCCTCATCATATCCTCAAGCTCCCATGTAGCTTCTTCTAATTGGTGGTTCCTCCATATAACGTTCACCAATCGAGTGGTCTTGTTTCATAGGACTTTTTCGCTACGATCCAGAATCTCTATCGGTTGTTCTTCATAAGAAAGATCTTGCTCCAGCGGTACAACTTCTGAGCTGAGTACATGTGAAGGATCAGGTATGTACTTTCTTAGGAGAGATACATTGAACACATCGTGGACTTGAGAGAGATTTGGTGTAAGCCCCAATCGGTAAGCTACCTTCCTAACATGATCCAGTATTTCGAAAGGACCGATATATCTAGGGCCCAACTTCCCCTTTTTTCCAAATCTCACAACCCTCTTCCATGGAGATATTCGTAAGAACACTTTATCACCCACTTCAAACTCTAGGTCTTTTCTTCGGTTGTCGGCATACCTTTTCTGTTGACTCTGAGCTGCTCTTATGTGTTGTTGAATAGATCTGACCTTTTCTGCCATTTCATCAATGAGATCAGGTCTTAATAGCTTTCTTTCCCCAACTTCATCCCAGCAAGTTGGAGTCCTGCATTTATTTCCATAGAGAGCTTCATAAAGAACCATCTGAATACTGGAGTGAAATCTATTATTATAAGAAAATTCCACCAAAGGTATGTGTTGATCCCAACCACCTTTGAAATCCATAGAGCATGCTCTCAACATATCTTCTAGGGTTTGAATTGTTCTCTCAGACTGACCGTCTGTCTGAGGATGATAAGTAGTGCTGAAACTAAACTCTGTATCCAGAGTATGCTGAAGACTTTTCCAGAACATCGAGGTAAATCTCGGATCCTGATCAGATATAATAGAAAGTGGTAATCCATGCAATTTTACCACTTCCTTTACATATATCCTGGCAAGCTGATCCAGAGAGAAATCCTCTCTAATAGCAATGAAGTGTGCAGACTTTGTAAGACGATCAACTATGACCCAGATAGCATTATTGCATTTGGATGTTTTAGGAAGTCCTGTGACAAAGTCCATAGTGATGTTTTCCCATTTCCATTCGGGTATGGGTAATGGTTGTAACATACCCTTAGACTTCTGTCCCTCAGCTTTAACTTGTTGACAAACCAGGCATCGAGAGACATATTCAGCAACATCACTTTTCATGCCATCCCACCAGAAGTACTCTTTCAGGTCCCTATACATCTTCGTGCTTCCATGATGAATAGAGAATGAAGAACTATGAGCCTCATCCAGCAGCTCCTTCTTTAATTCGGGGATGGGAGGAACACAAACCTGATTCCTGAACTTTATTATCCCATCACAATCAAGGTTGAATTCAGGAACATTTCTCACCTTCTTTTGTAACTCGACATATTCTTTCTGTGCCTCTTTAATCCTCACATATATAGATGGTTGAACATTCATTTGACAAAGATAATATTTTTCCCCTTCCATTATAATTCCAAGATCCATCCTTTGTAAATCCAAAAATTTTGGATTTTTTGTGATCCTCATCATTGATAAACTAGCATGGTCTTGTCGACTTAATGCATCTTCCACCTTGTTTTCTTTCCCATGGTGGTAATGGATTGAGCAGTCATAATCCTTAATCAGCTCCAACCATCTTCTTTTGCGCATATTCAGCTCCTTTTGTGTGAAAATATACTTTAAACTATTATGATCAGTATAAATATCACACCTTTCTCCATAAAGGTAATGCCTCCAAATATTTAATGCAAAGATTACCGCAGCTAACTCCAAATCATGTGTTGGGTAATTTTTCTCATGGATTTTCAACTGTCGTGATGAATAAACTATCACCATATCATTTTTCATAAGAACACACCCCAATCCCTTCTTGGATGCATCACTATAGATCACATACTTTTCTCCACTACAAGGCAGTGTGAGCACAGGTGCACTGGATAACATTCTTTTCAACTCTTTGAAATTCTCTTCACATTCTTCCGTCCAGACAAACATAACTCCTTTCCGAGTCATCTTGGTGAGTGGATTAGATAATAGTGAAAAATCATTCACAAAACGTCGATAATATCCAGCCAAACCAAGAAAACTTCGGATCTCAGTTACTATTGTTGGTCTTGACCATCTTTCGATAACCTCTGTTTTTGCTGGATCCACAGATATCCCCTCTTTTCCGATTATGTGACCCAAAAATGCTACTTTTTGAATCCAAAATTCACACTTGGTAAATTTGGCATAAAGCTTGTCCTTTCTCAGGGCCTTCAATATAATTCTCAAGTGATCTTCATGTTCTTCCTTGCTCTTTTAATAGACAAGAATATCGTCTATAAAGACTACCACAAATTGATCAAGATAGTCTCTAAAGACTCTATTCATCAGATCCATGAAGATTGCAGGGGCATTAGTAAGACCAAATGGCATCACTATAAATTCATAGTGTCTATACCTTGTACGGAAAGCCGTATTTGGTATATCCACCCTTTTGACCCTTAATTGATGATACCCTAAACGAAGATCAATCTTGGAAAATTATTGAGCTTCACGTACTTGGTCAAATAGGTCATCAATGCGCGGGAGAGGATATTTGTTCTTGATAGTGATCTTGTTAAGTTCTCGATAATCAATGCAGAGTCTCATTGATCCATATTTCTTTTTAACAAATAGAACAGGTGCTCCCCAAGGTGACGCACTAGGGCGTATGAATCCCTTATCAAGATTCTCTTGGAGTTGCTTCTTCAATTCCTACAACTCAATTGGGGCCATTCTATAAGGTGTCTTTGAAATATGCAAAGCACCCGGTACGAGTTCTATTGAAAACTCAACTTCACAATTCGGTGGAAGACCCAGTAATTCTTCTGTAAAGACATCATCAAAATCCCGTAAAGTGGGAATATTCTTAATCGTGAGTTTCTCACCAACCATTTGAGATAAATAACCTTCATTTATTGGAATCAATACCCATAAAATGGAATAAATTTCTACTGGAAGGTTATGTTCATCCTTTCATTGATAGACTATCATAGATTGATCTGGAATATGAAATGTGATATCCCTTCTTTGGAAATTGATATGAGCTCCATATAAAGAAAGCCAATCCATGCTAAGAATCGCATCAAATTCCACTATAGGAAGGATCACAAGATTTGCAGGAAGATCTTTCCCACAAACTTCGATCGGAGAAGAATTATAAACTTTTGATGCGACTGTTGTGCCATTAGGTGTTGTCACAGCTGACTCAATATCTAATTGTTGAGGTAATATGGTGACACCCTTAGAAAATTCTTCAGAAATAAAAGAGTGGGTGGATCAAGAATCAAATAAAACATTTTCTACTTTAGAGTGGATGGTATGTGTACCTTTCGCCACATATTTATCATACTCCATATCGTTGATAGAAATTGCATGTGTCTTTCCTTTGTCTTTAGCCTTAAGAGTTTGTTGACGTCGACCATCATCATCAACCCTTGGATTAGGGAATTTATTGGCATAATGTCCCATCTCCTTGCACTTGAAACATTGAAGTGTAGTAGGTTCATTCTGTGTATCCCTTCCTTTGTTTGCATCATTTGACATCTTCTTCCCATCATCGCGACATTCAAATGCCCGATGACCTTCCTTTCCACATTTGAAACATTTACTTGTCCCTATAAGAAAACTCCCTACATGTTTCTTTCCACACTTTGAGCATAATGGAAAGCTCATCTTCTTGTCAGTGTGCTCTTTAGATTTCCCTTTGAATTCCATTTTCCCTTTCTTATCAAACCCATCTGACTGATGTGTTACTCCAATCTCCATCTCGACTTTGAGAGCACATCGAACGATTTCCTCGTAGCTATTAAAGTCCCTTATGGATTATGCCCTTCGAAGACTTGGTTTTAAGCCACTGAAGAATCGATCGATCTTACTCTCAGGTTGGATAATAATACCAGAAGCGTACCTTAAAGTCCTGTAAAATTTTCTTCATAGGTACCAACAAATTCATCATCCTTTTTCTTTAGTTCAGGAAACTCTTTCTCCATCTTTGTTCGGAGAATACGAGGGAAGTACTTATTGAAAAATAAGTTCTTGAACTCGTCCCATTCCATGGACTCAATTTCATCCCTTTGCCTCATATTATTAATAAGATTCCACCATTGATCAGTATCTCCTTCCAAACGATACACTGCTAGGATGACTTTATCATGTTCAGAACATTGAAGAACTAAAAATATCTTTTCAGTAGTACTAATCAATTGTTCAGCAACTAATGGATCAGTAGACCCGCTAAAAGAAGGGGGACGCTACCTCATGAAGGATTCAACAGAATGTTTCTCCTTCCTTTGCTCGTTTGGAAATCCTGCATGATTCATAGCTTGAGAAAGTTGTGTGAGCATGGCTATAAGATTTTTCATTCCAGCTCCCATAATGTTTGGTTTCTCAGGGGGACAATCATTGCATTGCCCGTCGCATTCTGTATTAACACGGTTCCTTCGGGTTCCATCCATTGACTAAAACCAAGATGAATAGTGTGAGCAACACTAATTATAATAGGAAAACCACATAATCAAGAATAAAATTTCACACTTAAGGTATTATCCTAGGTTATTCATGGCCATTTCTAAAACACTAATATTGAGTTCTATGCTTAGACTTAACCTTAGGGTTCTTACTAAGGCTTTCACATCCTAGTTTCCAAAGGTTGACTATACCTTTCCTCTGATACCAACTATAATGACCCATACTTTACAAACATTGTTAATACTTCAAAATTGAAGCATACTTATTACAACATATAACAAAACCACGAATGGACCGTATAGGTATAGTGTCTTTAGAAACTGGGAAACATAAACAACTGGTTCATAAAGCATCTACACTGTATCCCATTTATTTCATCATATCTATAGTCCCTTTTGACATATCTTACTTAATAACCTTCTTCCTAACCTGGGGAAAGAAAACATACAAAAGGGTGAGCTCAAATGCTCAGTAAGGGTAAACAAAAGAAATATCAATCACATCGTATACATAAGCACATAACTTTTGGAAATCTTAACCTGCAAAAGAGATCATAATTTCATAACATGGGATAAATCATGGTAGTGAAATGTAATCACAATAATCATAACATAAAACATGAAACTTTGTGGCATAAACACATAATCATAGAGAATCATTTCTTATTAGTCGAGACTCATTTCCAAGACTATATTAGTGGACAAAGTCCCTTTCTGAACCGAGTCACCCTCGTTTCAGTCTTGTTTCACTGAACCGGTATGACCTACCATTCCATCCATGTCTATCTCATGAGATATAAAATCTTTACCCAATGCATTGGAGGGAGATATATGTCCCACCCATCTCATAATGATACCATTCTTATGTGTGCCACATAAATCATACATCATTGCATAACCCATGTAATAAAAATGGGAATCTTAAACATCGTGACATCATAAAACAATTCATATAAGATAAAGGAATTCATAAAAATATTTACATCACAACATAATCAAGTAAATGTAATAATAGTGATAGAAACAGAACCCTATATTATCTTATATGGAAAATAATTTTGATAAAACACTTGAACTCCATTCTTGAGGAAAATATCCTTTCCACTTTAAAAACATTTTCCTTTCTTAACATGTCATACAATTTTAAACTAAAAGAAGTTGACTAAAAATAAACTTTAAAACCTGTAAAGGAAGCTTCTTGGAAATAATGTTTTAAAAATCCATTCATGCCGTATAAGTTAAAAAACATTCTTCTCGTACTTTTGTCGGAAAAGTCAAAAAGTACCTCGTACGAAAAACGACAACAGATTCCTTTCATATCTTTTACTAAAAACTCACCGAAGGGTAAAATTGGATTTAAACAATTGTGGAATGATGTAAATATTACATATTGAGGAAACATGGATGTGGATGATAAAATACACCCCAGTAAATACCAAAATATAAGCAATCTCGGATAAAAAATGAGATTGTGATATTTCCCTTACCTTAGGTC
Organism: Viscum album; assembly: GCA_963277665.1. NCBI lineage: Eukaryota > Viridiplantae > Streptophyta > Magnoliopsida > Santalales > Viscaceae > Viscum > Viscum album. The sequence continues at coordinate 825,778,946 of OY728162.1, forward strand.
TGTTTTGCTCCGTAAGTGACTGAACCTCCTGTATAATGATTTAAATAATGTTATTGACTTATTCCAGAATCATACTTATTTTTATTATATCATATATGTTTATATTCTTAGCTTCTTAGTAGTAATATTTCATTGCTACTTGTTATTCGGGTGTTTATAATTTTTTGTTCTTATGCATGTCTTGTCGAATAAATTCTTATTCTTCTCTTTAGGTTATAGATAACTCATTTCCAGAATGGTATTAGTATAATATATATCATATTCATTCATTAAATTCATTTATATAATCATTATGAAATGAAGATCATGTAGAACGAGTCACATCACATCATGGAGACGGTATTCCATACGTACGCACGAGTGATGATATCGTTCCTATGATTGTGGAATTGTATTGGAGTGTATGTATACTATTTCAGAATCATTATTACTTTATAATAGTCATATATAGTCATTATTTACACCATTATACCCATCCAAGTAAGGTGGTGGTGGAAAATAGATTACACCACGGTGTGGAGACGGTATTCCGTACGTACGCACGCGCGGTGATTTATTTTTCCGTAGGATGGATAGATGGTGAAATAGGGTTGTTTCATAATTATAATAACATATCAGTATATTATTTATACTTATGTTATTACTTCATAATGAAACAACTATAGAAGAAGAAGTGGAAGAAGAAATAAATATGAAAGAATCGGTAACGGACATTACCTCTTCTTTGAAGTGCTTCTTTGAGAACTTCTTTTAGGGCACTAAAATTGGTCTTTGAAGAAGACCAGGACCTCTAGGATGTATCTAGGGAAGTGGAGAGGAGGAATTGGCAGGGGTTGTCCGAGCTTGAAGGCTCAATGTGGTGTCAGAAAGAGGGGGAGGAGGTGCCCTTTTATAAGGGAGGAGAGGGGCACCTTTGGAATAATTAAAAATATTATTTTATTATAAAGTAAATTTCGATTTTAAATAGCTCAAAATTGTTTTATTTCGAAGATAAGGTGGGTATTGGTCGAAATAATCCCATACAATAGAATTTAGACATGTTTAGGTTCCTATTTTAACCTTATCATTTAGATTTACCATTAAGTTAAATAATTTTACTTTTACCGTGTCTTCTTGTGTTCTTATACTATAAGGTTAATAAACATACTATAAGCATCCAAACTAACCCCAAGTTGTTTATTATTAATATATATAACCATATCTATGTCATTGGGCCTAACCTTATATTTTTAGGATTAAAATAACAATTCATAATATAATATTTGTTTTAAAAACGTTTTTATGTCAATTTTGACACTATTTAGTAATTGATTTTTGTGAAAATCATAAAAGAATTATTAGTTCGAAAAAAGTTAATTAAATCAACACTAACATGTCATATTAACCTAGATAATTAGTGGAATTCATTAAAAATCTGAAATTATATTTATTTGGGTATTTATAACATCAATTATGTCAATATTTCATTAATAAGATAATTACTGCATCATCGTTGTGTCATAAATAAATTAAATTATTTAAAATCTAAAAATTACAAATAAAATACCATTATGTAGGAAATCTTTTTATGTTTCTAAGGAATATTTGTAGTCTAATTTATCTTATGTATCACCCCATATTAAAAATGATTTTCTTATTAAACTTTGATTTTAACTATTTTAAACCTTCTTTAAATAAATTAATAATAAATGTACTAATCTAATCCAAGTGGGCCTAAATGGTCATATTTTATTCCTAAGTTTTTTCTGGTCGAATTAAAATTGTCCAATAGAATTAGGACATGTGTTAGGGTAATAATAATATCATCATTACCCTTAATTACCCTATTTACTTTTAACCATGGTAAAGAAATGTAAAAATTTACTATTCACCAAAAATGATTTTCATCTCATTGAACCACATTTTACATACTGACATCAACCGTTTCTCTCGGAGTTTTTAAATTCCACTCACAGAAGCGGTAAAATTATGTTTTATGAAAAATTCAGTTTTTTTAACTACCACTTAGTGGTTTCACTATTCATCAAAAATTGAATGTTTTTAGAAAAATACCAAAATTTCACCCTAGGCTAATTTCGATATTCCGAATCCAAAAATGAAGTCCATTTTGAAAAATAAAATTTATAAAATTTCAAAAAGTGGTTATTACTATTCATAACGGCTAGTTTTAATAATATTTTAATAGCATATCGTTGTTTAGTGAAACTCGGTATTGCGTACGACGCAAGCTATCGAGGAAGGTAGTGATTTTTTGTAAAGCAATCCAAGCAAGTGTTGTGTAGAAAAAGATTCCTTTGATGATTTATATAACATAAAAGTCTCGGGTGTTACATCCACAGCCTCCTCAAAAATATACCTCTCAACAATGGAAGCTTCAATTCGATATGGATTCTTAACATACCCCTTCGATATCTTCATATATATTTCAAAAGGATACATCCAATGTAGATATATAGGTCCTCAAAGAATTTTTTTCACAAAAAAAACTAACCATTAAATTAACAATGATATAAAAAAATGGAGGAAAATGCATTTCTAATAAAAAAGTATAAAATAGCTTCGTTCTCGAAATTCGTCAAAGCATTCAGATTAATCAACTTATTGCAAATTGGATTGAAAATTTATCACACCTTCGTGATAGTAATTATAACATAGATGATAAATATTCTACACAATGAAACTTATATGATATATTGCATCATGGTGTTATAATCTTGATATTTTATACCTTTCAACTTCAAATCCTCTAAAGAAAGTATTTTTTTTTACATTTGGACAATAATTTTATGGATCTTTGATATCATGAAGATACTAATAAAATATTCTTTTCCACCTCTTGGATAATGTATGAAAATACAAGGGTAGAAATGTTCTCTTTCCATCAGTAGGGGAATCTTACCCCAAATTTATTCTAATTGAGAGTAAGTTCAATATTGCATTCAACCCATCTTTAGTATTTCTTTAATAAATAAAAATGTTTCAATAAATTTTTCATATATATTATTCTCTGCATGCATGAAATTAATGTTATGTTTGACCTCATGATATCTCTAATATGGTAGCTCAGAAACTATTAAATGTTTCTTCCAAATATTTCTATCATTTCCAAATTTATGTGTTTTTCTGAATGTCATGATAGTGTTTTTCACCCTTTCAAAATACTGATCAGGGGATAAAGGTATTGGAGCAATACCAAATTCATGTGAGCTGTTTAATTCCTTCTTTAATCTTGTATAATTGTGATACATAGACAAAAACGCATTATGGTCAATGTATACTATTTTCCCCAATGATGTAGTTTATAATATGAAGTATATTGTTAACAAATTTGACAAGATTTATTCCCCTTGACACTATATCCCGATTTCATTACACATTTTGTGAAGTTTTTTATAGTTAATATAATCATTGCATACAGTTAAGAATATTTTATTTTATAAGAATCATAAACCCTAATACCGTTCTCCTATAAAAATTTCAAATCATAAATTAATGATCATAATAAAACATCAATATCATTTTCGGTATGTTTTTGTACAGATATCCTTAATCTCTACATCACATATTTTCACTTCTTACAAAATTCATTATATGAGTTTTAAATTACCAATTAATGAGGCTATGAGCTATTTTTCCTAATATGGATTCGATATTTATTGATTCCATCCATGTAATGTCCAAGTATGATATTTCTAACTTCACTTCCGAATGTAGTAATATGCTAATCAATTTTCATCCACTGTGGAAAATCAATTAGATACTATAATTTTTTATATCATATCTGCTCATCTTCATTCGATATTAAACTTTTTAAATCATTTTTATTGTAAAAAAATGATTCAAATGAGGAATTATAGGAAGATACAAAGATTCCTTGGAAGAGGTCTCTATAACTACAACATATGCCTATAAATTTTCTTTAATATTATTCTATGACATCCCACATTTAGGATACTCTAATAGAAATTCACATTACTTCCTGTATAGAACACTATCATTTGGGTATGAATGTTTTTTAATTTAATCCCATCAGGCATAGTATTTTATCTCATTACAATGTGAATCTAGAAGATCATTGTCTTTAGTAAAAATATCTTTCAAAAATTATAGAAACTCTATAAAACTCTTGTCACTCAATCTATGTTTTTCCTTCATGTTAATAAATCTTAAAACCATCAATTAAAAATGTAAATTCCGTACAACCCAAATATAATGGTTTTTCAGAATCACCATATCGATACTCAATTTTTTTTATTTTTCAATTGTATACTCTTCAATATCATGAATCATTTCTTGAATTTTATCATGGTTATCATCTTTTAAATCACCATCATCAATAGATCCGAAATTTTTTCCAGTTTCACCATGCCAAATCCAAGGGTTGTAACTCAGATTAAATCCATGAAAAATTTAATGATCATTGAACTCTATTCTGTTCAAATTCGTCATATCTAATCATTTCAGGCATGGACAAAAAATCATTTAATTTTTTTGAACATTTCATTTAGAAAATTCAAAAAAAAAAAAGAATCAACACCTTCCTCATATTCATCTCTTATTCAGGGTTTCATAATCTAACTTTGACTTATTATTTTATATTATAAATATCCAAATGAAATATCTCTTAAGAAGAATATAGTGTTGATAAAAGTGAGTAATAGGGGTAATAGTATATTACCTCAATGAAAATCAGGAAGACACACTTGTGGTATAATTCATCAGTAAAATGTTTCTATGATTTTCACCAATAGTAAATATAATGTTTCATAATTTGATAAAATTGGATATTAAATTAAATGTTAATTGGAATGATTATAGAACAATAAAATAGAAAATAATGTAACTTTATATAAAAGATGTCATTATTTGAAAGTAACAAAATTTTGTAATTTAAACAAAATTTAGGCATTGAAATGTATAATTATAAATTCAAGGAAATAATTAAATATAGGATTAAATATTTTTTTGTAAATCATAAAAATAAATGCATGGAAGTAATTTACAAAAGAAAATATTATTATACCATTCTCTCATTTTTCATCTTCTTCTGAATGAAATTAGATGAAACATGAAATTGTATATTATTTAATAGAATTGAAATCATGTTCACATTTTCCATTTTGATTTGAATATTTGTTATTGAATTTTTTAACATTATTTTTTTCATTAAAACCTCAATAATTATTAGAATAAACATTGATTCGTACTATAATATAATCACATAGTAGAGTTCAAACAACACAATGTTGAATTTGTAATGAATTATATATCTATATGAATAAAATAATATTATTTATTATTTATATCTAGTGTATTATGTAAATTGTAAAAAGTATATTATGTACTACATTTTATATGAGAACATGTTTTATTTGAATGTAACAGACTTGTATCCCACATTTTAAATATTTCAGTCTACTTTAATTGACATAAAAAAATCCAATTTTCTGGGGAGAAAATTTCTTTCATGTGAATACCGTGTTATGCATTTGAAATTCCATGAAAATATAACATAGGAATACTCTAATTATATAGTGTAATAATATTATAAATTTTAAAATTAATGTAACCTAATGAATGAATGCAGATAGAAAGTGAATCAATCTCTATTATCATTTGTACCAAATAGATTAATTAGTCTAAAAAGAGTCAAAATTGAACATATATCTATCAAAATATAAAAAATATATGTAATGGAACCAATTGAAAGTTCCTATTGTGTATTCACTAATATTTTAAACATTATATTGATAGTAACTCATAATATACAAACTGCATATTTAATATAATATTTTTGAAGACAAAAATATGCTCACATCATAAGAATAGTTATCATATGCATATACAACACTTATTTGACATTGTATATTGAACTGTATACAAATTAAAATGTATGTATATCTTATATTTTAATATTACCATGTCACTAATAAATCATAATGCTGATTGAGATTTATCCATATACATGGTTGTGAATCCATAAATAATGAATGTTTCAAAAACATAATCCATATTAGAAACATTTAGAGATTAAATTTATAAATTTTAGATGTGATGTAGTGTAAACATTTATCAAACAATATAGTGAAAAAACCATTCCATATAGTATAATCAGTAGAACATTAAGATATAGTGAGTAAATTTATCATCTTATATAAAACATTAAGATATATTGAAATCCACCATCCTTGGCACTTAAATCAATGGATAACTAAGGTATACGAATATAGTAATCCATGATTTTTGGTGAATAGATATATATTCAAAAGTGCAATGATGAGTATGATGAAACCTGAGGGACTATGAAGATGGTAATGTGATATTTGAGTCTATAAGATCAAAAAAATAGAGTTAGGGAATTGGTTCCATTGAACCACCAAAAGAGAGGATCAATGTGTTAGGATTACTTGTGAAGACGAGCATATTGGATGCATAATAATTAGTTTTAACAAATCCTGATGATTTATAAAGATAGAAATATGATATTGGAGTGCACTAGAATGAAGAAAAAGGGGTTATGGAATACACGTGAGAGAAACAGGTATTCTTTCATGAGATTGAATAGCATCGAAATGATTCAATCCAACAATTCATAAAAAATTTAATGGTATATAACTTCATTTATAGAATAACTGATGTGATAATGTACTGAAAAATTCATTTTCGCATAATTTATTATATGACAGAGGTGAAAAATCCTCTTTATCATATTGGTTATTAAATAACTGATGTGAAAAGGCTGGGATGTTTTCATTTTCATGTCGGTTATTATATAACCTACATGAAAATGAAAAATTTCCACATTCATCACAACATTTATATAATAATCAATGTGATAATGAAAAATACATGGAATTTTGACATTTATTATATAATAACTTACATGATAACATAAAATACATGACCATTTCATTATAGTTATAAATAACCGACATGAAAAGGCGGATACAGTAAATGTTTTGTCTACTAAGTGAATATTTCAATTGTATTCAATCATAAATAATATGAAATCAATAGCTGTGAGGTATTTATCAAGGTAGAAAATGCCTTATTCCAATTCTAGAATAGTAACATCAAGATGTTATTTAATGCATTTCCTAAAAATTCATTGATCCCATGAGTGAAACTTTATCTCCAAAATTTAATATTCTCCTCTGTGACAGATCAATCTTAGTATTCTTGGATTTTTTAAATTTATATATGGAATCCTTTAAAAACATATCATTGATACCTTTCATAGTTTTAGAGAAGTTAACGGGGTAAAAAATCCTTATGATCCTATTATTATGATCCCTTTTTTTTGAACATTACCACCCTTATATCTAGTTATAAACACCACTCTAGTGATGAATCCTCCACTGACTCCTTGGAATTTTTACCAGTTTTTCATAATGGTTCATTGGGTAAATATATCATTCTATTGATCTCATCTTTATTAGGTTGGGTAAGTTAGAATAGTCCTTTTAGTTATCTTCTTTATAATCACTAGAAATCTTTCTAGTCCATAAAAACTTTTTCACATTATTTAATCTTTAACATAAATATTCTTCAACATGAATTTAATCTTCATATTATAGTAAAAATTGAAAATCACTATCCACTTATGTTTCATACTTAGTGAAGACATCTATTTCCACTACCTCGAATTCCTCCAATTCCTAACATGTCTCTAATATAGTATCCCAAACAAGTTTCTTTTTTTTACTTCATCCCACATGTTTCCACACCATGTTATCTTTGTCTTGAAGTTCCTCATTTGGGTCTTCAGATTTCGTCTTGAGCTCCAACACATGAATTTAAAATTTATCTATTTTCCAGGAGAGTGGTTTTGAACTACCCATAATCTTCCTCTTTAAGGATTAATATTCATGGGTAATAGTCATTGGGGGAACCCCATCCTCTAGGATTGCCAATTTTGATCCGACATTATGCTTCATCTCATGATTCATTGGTAAATCTCCATAACTACTTACTCAAGGACTAGAGTCCTTAACACTTGTTCTGCTCATCTTCAACACAACCACATATGAGGGAGACTATACAAACAAAAAAATTTGATCTCTACTACCATAATATTTCCCATTGGTGCAGGGATAAATAACAGGTCAATTATTCTAATTGAGATCTATATTATCTTGTCTATCATTTTAGTATTTTTATTGGATCCTGAAACTACAAAATAAAATATAAGTAGTGATTCAATCATAGAATATTTATTTTATATGTTTATAAATTATTAACATAATAAATAATATGAATTAAAACTAATTGATATTAAAAAAACATTATTCTCTTAATTTTCACATTATACTTGTTTTGTATTAATTTATATAAAATACAACTAACTTAATTATACACCAATCATAAAGAACTTATTTTCATACTTTTAAATTTATATATTGTGTATTACATTCCTCTATTTAGTTATTATTTTTAAATGAAGCATATTCCATTAGTATTAAATAAACCATAGTGTATTTTTTTGTTTATATTTTCAAAAACATTTCAAAAAATATTGAATCAGAACTGTTTAATATTAAATAAAGATACAAAAAAGAAGATCAATCAATCTTAATAAAATGATTATTATGATTTATTATATAAAAAGATCATATAACCATATGTTATATGCTTTTTTCAATTTATATTTATATTTTGTGTCAGTTAACAAATAGTTTTATGTTAGAATAACATTGTGAAAGATGATGATAAGTGATTTAAAAGAGAATATTTCAGCATGATGTTATGTGATTTAATGTTTTTGTGTAAGGATTATTATTAATCTAGAAGAATATTTTCATTATGAGGTGGTTATTAAAGATAAGGAAAAATAAATTATTATATAAGGTGGTTCTAGAAGAACATGGAAAGATAATAGCTAAGAGATTAATAAGGATATTCATGTATCAGGAATGGTTAGATAAGAATAAAGTTACAAAGAATTTAGTATCGATACATAGTTGGTAAGTTAAGATATGATTGAATCGATATTGGTGGTATATAAAGGAGTTTAATATTGTTTTTAAATTAATGATCTGTAATATTTTTTGATAATTGATATAATTATTTAAAAATGTTTACTCTAGTATATTTTTGAATTGTTGTAATTTTTTGAATATTTGGTAGTGTGTGGAGATGTCTGGAGCTATTTTTTAAAAGGATCATTAAATCATGCCACAATTATTACATTATAGAATTATTTTTATATAGTTATTTCTCTAGATAAAGTGGAAAATATTATATCATGTATAGTTAATATTATATCATAAATCTTTGTATCATATGGTTGGAAAATATTAAAGACAATTTCACTGGTGAAAGGAAAATTTCACCCTGAAGAGTGGAAAAAAATCATAATTATCTTGGATACTAAATACTTTTTATACAAATATTAATTTCGGTCTAGTAATTTGAATAACTATGCTAAAATTTATTTAATATTAAAATGATTCTTTCTATAATTACATTATATTGCACTATAATACTGGCGAATTGTGATTGGAATATAATGATTGTGTTTGGTTTTTCACTAATGACTAAGGAATTATACCGAAATAGACCCTAATTTGGTGAATGATAAATAAATTCACAATGTGACCCCATGATGGTTGTGTGAAAAAAGATTCATGAATAATTTAACAATTTTTTTTTTTGAAAAATCAAGTTATATTATATAAAAATAGGCAGAAATTTGGTATAGAATAATGTATAGCACTAATATTTTATTTCTTACACTACAATTAATTAATCATGGGGTTTTTAAAGAATGATCATGTCTTAATTTTATGATTTGGGGGGATATATCGAGTCCTAGTATTTAGTAGGATATGTAAATAATATGAATTTCTTTATAGTGACCTTCATTATAGTATAATATTGGTTAAATTTATACGATTTGATAATTTCAAGGCCCCTGAGTTATGGAAGGTCATGGGTCAACTTTAAAGAAGATAACATGACATACTCAGATGATTTTGAAGGCATATTTAAATGTTATAAACATTAAAAGAACTCATAGGATAATGATAACTTAAATAAATCCTTAGCTTTGATTTGGATATTAGATATTACAAGAACGTTGTAATTTTTCAATAAAAAATAATGGATAGGAGAAACATTAGAAATATAGAGGAAAATATAGAATAAAATTGATTGATCATCATTTATAGATCTATTTGATTTTGATAGAGAAAATAAATAGATATTACTACATATATTTGGTTTATATTAATAAAATATTGTGCTTTATGAAGTTTTATTAAAATATCTAGATAACATTGGAATAATTTTTTGGTTTTTGTGATGTTTATTTTGAAGATAAACATTTCAACTCCCAATATGTATTTTTAAAAATTATAACATTACAAATAGATGTAATACTATGAATGACATTATCACATAGTATCTTGAATTTTCAAAAATATTATATTAACACATATGATGATTTTTAGAAGTAACTCACATATATAAAAAAATTATTCCTTCCTAGAAGCAGTTCATGGGGTGGGGATAAATTAGAGTAGCCCATGGATGGAAAATTCTAGATCTGTAAAAGTCATGTAAGTGTAGTTTCCCTATTTGTTTTGTGACCATTGACTAATCATTTTTTCCGTTTAATACTATATAAAAAGGTGTTTGGGTATACTAGTAGTGATCTCTGTGGATGCTCCATGTATATATCCTTGTATGATTAAATAATGTAAATTCAATGTATCTCTAGGTGTATTACATTTTTTATTTTCTTTTTTTCTTGTAATGATACATTTGATAAAAGATAATTTTAAATGACTTCCTTTTAACATGAAAAATGGGTTTTATGATCGAAGAGGGTTAAAGTTTGAAGAACTTTAAATATGTTATTTCCATTATTCACACCCCTCTAGGTGGCATCAGGCTCGAATCATATCCTGGTTATCTAAACTCATGGTGCTAGATCATAAAGATTATTATTTTATGATCAATATATTATACTTATTTTGAAACCTTTTTCAAAAAAAGGATTGAACATTCCACAAAAAAAACATTAATTAAAATGGGAAATAATGTTTAAAAATTTACTCTAATTAATTCCTATCAAACTACAAGGTTTTATAAAGGTGAAGGAATGAGGTCAATCCCTTGATGAATACATATGATCCTTAAGAGAAAGTCTTGGTCCTTATTGTTAATAATAAATATTTTAATTTAAATTGATAAAACAAAATTTAAACTAAAATATAATTTTTTGAAAAAATTCTATTAAAAAAATTAAAGGATTAATTTTAAAGGATGGGTTCATATGAGACAATTATCTCTCTAATTCCTAAATTGAGTTGAATAAATTGGTTGTAATACTTTTCTAAGGATACCAATTTATTATGAAAAATCCCCCAAATTATTCCTAAAACAATATAAATATCTTGGTCAAATAATAATATCTACCTAAATTCACTAATTTTTATCTTTAAAACAAAATAAAATTACATGCTATTTTAGATGGATTAATTTTCTCAACCACTGTGGAGTCCATCCCTTCATAAGAATATATTTTAAATACATGTTAATGAATAAGATAGGGATTAGAGATTTAATGTGATTACTAAAAAGAATATTCATGAAATAAATTTATAGATAATATAAACACTCATCCTTTTACTCTTGATCCCTCACCTCTAACGTGATGAGGTGATAATGGTTGAGGGAAGCTCAATCGCGTTTTATTTGACCATATTAAAAAGTGAGTGAAAATTGTAAAAGAATAGTAATAGAATTAAAATATATCAAAAAAAAATAAAATTACATACTTTAATTAATTATTGGAATAATAAGTGTTAACTTCAGGATGAAAAACAGTATAATTAGGTCTAAGGATCTAATTAAATTCAATTTAAAGGCTAATAATACCAAAAAATTTGATGGAATGTCCTATTTATAAACTTCATCTTCATCATGACATAACTTTTTTCATTATGGAATGAAGTTATATACCTTAGATATAAACCATTATCTATTCCTCCTGTGTAATATTTTCATTGTTTAATGGATGGTATTCGTGTGTCATAGATATATCTTTCACCATCAAAATCAAAATCTCTCAAGGGTCTTGCAATAAAATTCCAAGTACATAAAATGTAACTTTATCTTACCTTATATTTCTCAGTATCTTTATATCCTAAAGTGGAAAATATTATTGTTTAATTATAAAGGTATTCTATATCAATATTAGTTCATAAAGTCATAGAATAATGGTCATATGTTATAAATGGTCTTCTATATCTCCTAAAATGGGTATTGATATTTCAATGCAATATGATATGGATAAATGTTTAAAATAACTACATGATTTCTCTACTAGAACCCATGAGAATCATACCACATTAAAACTTTACATTATTGGTATCATATTTCATAATCATGAGTTCACTTACAACATTATATGGTTCTCCCCTAGTGTCAAATAACACCACAACTCATTCTCCTCTAGACATCATATAATTTTGTCCCCTCAACCTACACGACATCCTTTATAATTAAATTGTTTCATGTCCTAGAGATAGTTTTAGTACTTCAATGACTGGCTACAACCTTGGTGTGCATCCATTCATAGGAGTATTTGATGGATTTTTTATTCTAATTTTACTTTTTACCTAAAATTTATTGTAGAATAGCATAAAATACTTTCATCATAAGTCCTTCTTCGATAATCATATGTATCCTATTTTTTATCATGTTTTGGAGTGAGGTCTCTTATTTTGGTTAAATGTCTTAAAAATCACATTTATCCAAACTGTGAATCCATTTTTTGTAGAATTATTTACTTCTATTACCATTTCATCTCTTGTCTAACTATGTCACGATCCGGCCCCTAGGGCCCATGTTGTGACACCCCCTGGCCTTCCTCCGATTGGCCAGGGGTGGGTGACTAGTGCCGAGTAGGCATATCCCACAAATGAGATGCGTTTTCCTAATTACATGTACATTCACACCACATTCCAAGTTGCATGTATGGAGAGTGAAAACACTATGTAAATAAAATACATACATACCACTACAACCCAACAATAGAGTATGATAGAAAGTAAATTACTAAAGTAAAATTGGGCCAGAATACAATCCCACTAAAAGAAAGACAGTTGTAAAGTCTAACATGAAAACAAGGGTACTGAAGCTCCTGTAGGAAGATTCCATAAACACCTCAACTCATCTAATCTCACAAGGCACTATTTGGTCCTAGTCCTAGTCTAGCTGCACCTAGGATTCCACCAAAGCATCGGTCGTCTACACAAGAAATGACACATGTGTGAAAATCCCAAGCATGGGTGAGTAAAAAAATACTCAATAGGGGACCCCAAAAACCACAAAGTAAAATACCCCAATGGAAGAACCACTAAGAAGGTACAGTCATCTCAATATAGGTAAATGTCAACAACACATATAACACGAACAACCAGGTATACTTATAAAGGATTTAAAGACGCAACGTCTCATCCACTTCCATCCATATGGTTCTACTCATAGAAATCTCGATTCTAATAGGTCCCACTCATCAAGATATCTAAAAGTAACCACACCTAAAAATTACACCAAAATAATTCAGAGAATATATGGTCTTGATACATTACAATGGTTCCCTATGATGTCTACTCTCACTGAAACAGGTAGTCTTGATATAACAGCTAAATCCTTGGTCATAGGATTCTACTCAGGGAAGACTCATTTCGGGTGAACTCTCTCATTAATCTATGAAGTCATCAGGGACCCTCAAAAATAGGTCATGCTTCATTGGTCCTTTCCAAAATAGAACACATCAAGAACGACCTGAGGTACACTGATCAGGTCAAGTCATGAAGGAAGGAAACATCCAATACAGAAATAGGGGGTACTGCACCCAGGGCTCATTGAGGGACATCCTAGCCTTACTGGAATTATCATCCTAGATAGGGGATAGTTTCCCTTGAAAATATTTGTCATGACTTTTCCACAAACCCCATATAAGTAATGATAGAGATAAGTGAGGATCGACTGGACCTCAAGGTACAATACATGATCTAGCCCGCTGAGTCACTATTGAAGCCGGGATGAGACAACCCACTTCGGAACATGGGACACTTTCTTTGACAAGAATAATATTTGGCATTGTACCTTCTTAGAGAGTACCAAGGGTATCGTCTCAATCTATATTGTCAACCCCTATGATGGGATCATGATCCTACATTTACCTCTCATAATAAAGACAAAGAGAATAGAACCAGCCCCTACTAGTCCAACTAAAACTCTACTAAGACATCTCAAAAGGACTGTCTCATCACAAGGGTCCCAACACTATATACGTCCCATAAATAGGACTTACGAATTGAAATATATGGGAATTTTAGTGAACAGGGGCTGGTTGGCTCCAGGTATGGTCCGACTGGTCGGACCGATCCGACTCGGCCCAGCTCGATCTGCTAAGATAGCCCGGACTGCTTGTCTTTTCTGACCCACTGGAGAGGGCCAGTCTGTCTCCCCCCCAGAACATGGAACCATATAGCATCCCCTTCATGTCACATAGCTGGCTCGGCCGACCGCTAGTATGCTCACCCGCGGCTTGATCGGTAGGTCAAGATCACCCCACTATGGCTGAGGTCGTGTCCTTCTCTCACTTGGGAAGCAACGTAGACTCGACTTCCTCCACCACCATTGCGCACCTGTGGAGTGTGCTACCTACGCTGCACCTACATGCAGCCACCACCAGCACACCAGTGGCATCTCCCGTGAGCCACATTACTCGCTTTGGCGGTCTAATTTTTTATCCAGAAGAGGATCCAACAACGTTGGTCTACGCTCTTCATCACTAGGAGTTTGAATACATTTCAGAATCCCTCTAGGTGTAATGTCACTCAAACAGTGAAATCTCATGCACCGCCCTGATCAATTAGCCTACACCATCATCACACCTCCTGCATGTTGTGTCTATCACGGATCTGCAATACCAGGTTGTTGTGCTAAGAATCGATTGTGCAATGATCGATCAATCTCCAAATGTCAAGTCGTGGGTTGAATGAATAACACCCCCAATAAACAAATAATTAAGGGAGAAAAGCAAGAATTAACAAAGATGAATGGCCCACGATCAATGTTTGGGTGATTCGGGGTTTTTTTCCATTTGAACGGTTAACCAAAAGTCACCAAGCTAATCTACCATTAAAACCTAACAAGACTAATCCCATCCCACAACAATGATTGATCCGTGAGCCAATTTTTTGTTAATCAGTCTATGTTCATCATGGAATATCAAGAATACGGAAAGTAAAAGAATTAAATAAAAACTCCTACCTCAATTTAGATCACTTTCAAATGTTGATTGAAGTCACGTCACCACATAGATCATTGTTCCACCAGCGTTCGTTGATTCGTTGTTTCTTAATCGAATTCTAACCTCTGATTCATCATTGTCACTGAGAGAGTCTCCTCCTCCTTGCCTAAGGGAAACTCCCGAGGAATTCTCCATCGTTATAAATTCTAACTCCATACCCTATCACCTATTACTGGAAGATACTCATTAACGCATTAATGTGTTTTAGCATTACTGTTTTGTTGTGAAATAGCGCTGCAATACTGCTTCATTTAAGAAAGGAGAACAAGTTTCTCCCTCGATGCATCGCAGCATATCCGTGATGCGAAATGTTAAAAAAGAAATAAAATATACTTCTTTATGTTTTATTTTATTGTCTTTTAAAAATTACAAAATTAACTTTTACCCTCGACCCACGCTGGTTGAGGTAAGGGTGAACCTAAGGAAAGAACATCCCCATGACTTCAGTGTTACTCTTTGATTTCCAATCTGAGTTACCTATTATGAGTTATAAGGATTCGAAAAAAATTAATTTTCATTTAATTATTTTTTTAAATGTCATGTCCCAAAAACTAATTTCTACATTTGGCTTCTGCTTACTAATGTTAGGCTCTTCCTAAATAAATCACACCATCATGAACTCAACAGTGGTCTTGAATTTTCAATCTGAGTCAGCGTTCATGAGTTATAAGGGCTTGACAAAAATAAAATTATTTTATTTAATTATTTTATTTATCGTTATGCAATTTTTGGGTTCTCTCACTAGAGATCTGCACCGACTAAACTTAAGTCACACCTAGGGTAAACCTGTCATCCCGAGAGAAATGTTTCCCTCAGATTTCTGATCCAAGCACCCATTTAAGGGTTATTCCACTTTTTCAAGAAAACCAATCACACATGCTATTTAAAACATAAAATTTTCAACATATCATTCTGAGAACTCTGGGCATTAGAATTGCATGTCCTCTCAGCACCATGTCTCGAAATTTTATAAAGAATTATATAAAATTAGGACAAGAAAAACCCGAGTCAATGCATCATCCCAACCATAAGCCTTTACATCATTGAAAAGAAAAACAAGTTCTACTCAGACAAAATTTGAGAGAACCAAGCATTAATCTGAGCCTCCTTCTCCCATTTTTTCCTCTTAAGATCACCTTGAAACCTCCCTACATGCACGAAGGGAAAAGATCATCTTCAAAGAATCCTCTGTCATTGTTGGGAATTTGATCCAAAACACTGAAACATCTATCTCCAACTCACGCCATATTACAATGTGAAAAGGGTTTATGCATGAATCTCCTCAGCTCAGACTTGTAGAAGATGTTGTACACCTGGTCCCGCTGTTGGGTAGATCTAAGAAGCAAACTACCTTTCCAACTCTATGCAATAACTGAAAGAGGGACTATTAACCTTGGATATAGCTTTCCACCCTAGAAAAATATCTGCAACCCTCATCGAGGTGAGACCCAAAGGAAGACATGGTCTCCTTCCTTGAACATCAATGGTCTCATCTGTATCCTAGCACAAAACATCAGATGGCCATGTGCATTCTTCATCCGCTCCTAGATGACCTGCAAAACTTCTACAAATTCCGTCTTCAATCCCTTCCACAGCTTGGATGTAAAGAGAGCATCCAGATATAAAATAATCATCATTGAAACTCTACAGATTCTAATGATCCCCAACATGTAGAGGGATCCCAAGACCTCTATTAAACTCTGTTACTAGGTAGATCGAAAATGGTCCAACTCGGTGAATTTTTCAACGATCACCCTGAAGGCGTCATGTCTCCAATATGTATGTGGTAAACCCATCTTGAAGTCTATCGACATCCCTTCCCACTTCCTTCTGGGTACCCCAAGAAAGAGAAGGAACAACCCATGAAACTGATTCAAATAAGGTTTTGACTTTTTATCTCAATAGCTAAGCCCAGTTTCAACCTATTTTTTCATCCATAATGTCCACCTTGACACCCACATGCATACCTAGATGCATCTCTACTCTTTAAGAATCCAATTCTAAAACTGTGCATCCTTTGGAAAGAACTATATACTCCCCTCCTTTCGAATTTCCATCAGGGGTATTCCCTGTGGACAACTAAGCATGTAATGACTCACAGTCAGTATCACCGAGTTGTGCCTCCAGATTTATTTATAAGTGGAAGGGTAACAAACCATGACTGGATATTAACTGCTCCATCTCTATCCATGAAGGATAACTACAAAGAGACCAACCACTCCAATTCCTCGTTTAGTAACTGTTAATTGGATTCTAGCTGATGGAATCTTCTTCCATGTTCCTCTTCCCAAGAGTATAGAAGAACTCCAAGTCATAGTCCTATAGTATAACTAGGATTCACCTCTATCTCAAGCCCCAATATTTCTAAGAGAAGATATACATGAGAATCTTGAGGTTGAAGTGGATGATGTATCTCTCACCCATCAGGTAGTGTAGCCACATTTTCAATACGAAGACCACCAATACTAACTCAAGATTATTAGTGATGTATTTCTTCTCATAAAACCCCATATCAAATTTTACTGAATTCACCAAAACTCTAGCCTCTGAGGAGGCGTTTCCTAGAAAAGGAATACATCTCGAATCCCAGGCAGACACTTCAAAGTCCTTCCATGCAGTTAGTGCTCTCGAAGTGGGTCCAGGACCATACTAAAGTGTCTCACATGCTCCTCCTCAGATACCAAGTACCCTAAGATGTCATCAACAAAGATCACTTGGGGATTCCCACGGTGAAACACTGGGTATTACTAAGACCTTACTCTACAAGTCCCCCTGTCTGCACCCTCAGATCATGAAGCTCTTCGGGATCCATCCAATATACTGGAATAAATAATGATGCCACCCAAGGGTGTAGACCTACACATAAGTATAACTCATGATAGAAAAGTAAACCCAGAACACCTTCAAAGAAGTTATCCTTATACATTTTCACCAAAAATAAAACTAAGGACTCATAACATCCACTACAATGAGGGTGAGACTATCCAACTGAGTAGAAATCAGCCGCACCCTCCTCTACATGAGTCCATCAAGAGTTTCATTGATTTCAACTTTGGTGAAAAAATTATATCCAGTTCCAAAACTTCAGAAAAACCACAACTTTTGTACAAAACAATCAATCTGAGCATGAAATGAGGATTTAGTCCATACTGATAATGATATTGTAAGGCCGTGACGCCACTACAAAGAGATCCTAAATAGAACTCTCACCTCCAAGAGTTATGTCAGACAGTCAGCACTAGTGTGTGGCCATTGGTTATCCTCTAGTAGGAGTCTCTAAATGTGAGGATCATGTCAACAGATTAATAGGAACCTCTAGGCATCAAAAAAGAAAAGTGACTAGAAAACAAATCACTAGTACAAGTTCTTATCAATGCTGCATTTAAAGTATAAAGACATAGATTGTACCTTGAATAATTCTTGAAATCTTGGGTCCATAAGCCTCAACAGCTTACAATAGTCTCCTCCCATGTCCTCCAACTCCAAGAGTCTGGTATGGACCACCTGGAGGTGGTGGTGGTAACATGTCAAAATTTAGACCACCTCCTACTATTTCCCCAGCTCTCCTGCCATGTACGCCACCTAACGAATATGTCTTCTCTCAATGATTCCATTTCCTTGTCAGTTCATCAACTACCTCTCTGACTATAGCATGAATGGTGGAGAAATATCACAAGAGATTCCCCCTTCTACGACAAGCATAGAAAAGCCTTTTCTTTTGGGAACTAGAATGTCCCTAGAACTTCTAATGAAACCTATGGTTCTGTGGCTTTCATTACACAAATGATATCAGTAGGTCCTGATGAACCTGCTTCAAAGGTGATTGCTTCCTCAATATCCTAGGACACATGTTAGAACCCTTCACTTCATCATCTAGTTCCAAAAGAGACATCCACAACTCACTCTGGAAAGATGCATCCACCTGAAACACTAGAGGTGAGTCTGCAAACTGGTCATTAGGAAGAACTATCACCTACTGACCATAATAAAGAAAAACTAATCTATGAATATCTCCCATTAGGGAGGCCTCATAGATTATCAGGACAGACTCCTAATCCTACTATGGAAATCTCACTGGTTGTCGTCTGAACACATCCTTTGGAGAACAAGATGCATCATGGTTAAAAGACAATACCTGGTGAGATAACTCAAGAAGGAAATGTAAAACATGAACTATTTCATTATGATTGATATACCTTTATTCCCATATGACTATTATTTTCATATATAGATTTGGAAAAAAGGTTCTGAGAGTTCTGGTGTTTGGAAATGCCGATTGTCGCACCAACACTAGAGTCCCTATCCTGAAATCCGAACTCGAAAACTTAACACTATTTCCCCAAACCACTCTCATATACTCTCGGTCCTAATGTTGAAACGATCTCCTATGAAACTACTGTGTCAGGACCCGCCCCCTAGGGAATGTTCCTTGAAAACCCCAAACCCACCTCCAATAGTATAGGGGTTGGAGACTAGTGATGAGTAGGCAGATCCCACAAATGAGAGGCGTTTGCCTAAGAAACTATACACACGTACCCAACTCCAAGCCATATGACTGGAGAGTGAAAACACTATGTAAATAAAAATCATGCATACCAGTACAACCCAACAATAGAGTAGGATAAATAGTAAATCAGTAAAGTGCAACCATGTTAGAATACAAGCCCTCTAAAAGAAAGACAGATGTAATGTATGACATGAAAATAAGGGCACTGGAGCTCTTGTAGGAATATACCAGAAACACCTCATCTCATCTAATATAATAAGGCACTATCCAGTCTTGGTCTTGGTACTATTGTTCTTAGGACTCCACAAAATCTTCATTCATCTACACAAGACACGACACCTGCGCGAAAATCTCGTGCAGGGGTGAGTAAAACAATACTCAATAGGGACCCAGAAAACCACAAAGTAAAATACCCCAAAGTAAACACCATCAAGAAGGTACAAATATCTCAACATAGGTATATATCAACATCACATATAATAAGAACATATAGGTATACTCATAAAATATTCAAAGGTATAACGTATCATCCACTTACATTCATATTGTTCCGATCATTTAAATCTTGATTTCGAGAGGTCCTACTGCTTAAGCTCTCTGAAAGTAACCACATAGAAAAGATATATCGAAATTATCCCAAAGAACATCTAGTGTCGATACAACACAAATTTTCCCAATGACGTATGGTCTCACTGAGGCAAGGATCCTCAAAATTGAATCCAAATTCAGTGGTTGTAGTTACATTAATCATTTCTTTAAACTTATACAATTCTATATTTGATTATGGATCATCACAATCTTTTACATAATCCCATTTTTCTATGAAAATTAGATATTTCCAATTTGATTTAATAAGGGAGCTTTCAGTCCAAAATCCTAAGGGATGTATCATTATAACAAAGGTATTTCATGCAGTCTCCATTATTTCATATAAATAGGCTTTATCTACTAATTTTATTATCATGAACATGATTTAATTTTATATAATACTTAGTATAGATTGGATTTCAAACCATGATGTGAAAAGTTTTTATAAGAAGAAGGAGGTTACAATTTTTGAGGATGATGTGGAATCCCTTATTGTTAGGGTAGAAACAACACAATCTAATTATCATCTAGATCCACCCCCAGTAGATTTTTTGAATTCAATTATTGGGGAAGAAATGACTGAAATAACTATGGGTGAGGAAAGAAATGTTCAAATAGAGGACATACCGATTGTGAAAAAATATGTTGATGTCATTCTAGAGGATTTACTTGGACATCCTCTAGAGTGGGGAATTGATTTTTCCATTAACATAATTCCTAATTCAAGGGTCATATCAAAGATCCCATATAAAAGGACCATTTTGTAATTCGTGGAACTGACGAAACAACTATAGGAATTTAGTGATAAAGGATTTATTCACACTATTTTTTCTCTATGGTGATCCCCTATTCATTCCATTAAAAAGAAAGATGGATCTATGAGGTTGTGGATTGACTATATGGAGTTCAATGCTATAACAATAAAGAAAACGTATCCCCTACCCCACATTGATGATTTATTTGATCAATATCAAGGAGATCAATATTTTTTGAAGATTGACCTTCAATATGGATATCATCAGTTTCTTGTGAGGAAGCAATACATTCCAAAAACACCATTTTGAACTACGTATCGAAATTTCAAGTTTACAATAACGTCTTCTGGACTAACTAATGCACCCTATATTTCCATGGATCTAATGAAGAGAGTTTTCAAAGAATATCTTGATGAATTTTTTGTGGTATTTATTGATGATATCTTGGTATACTCCAAAAGCTATGAAGATCATGAAAATCACTCACACACTATTCTGAAGACTCTTAGAATAAATGAATTATATGGGAAGTTTTGAAAGTGTGAATTTAGGATTCAATAAGTTTCCTTTCCTGGACACATTGTCTATAAGGATATAATATCTGTTGATTCTATAAAGACAAAGGTTGTTCAAGAATGGTCTACTCCGACGAACATAACTAAGTTACATATTTTTATTAGTTTAGTAGGTTACTCTCGGCATTTAATTTAGAACATCACTCGTTTAGCCAACCCAATGACCAATATTACATGTAAAGGGGTTAAATTCGTATGGAAAAAATAATGTGAGGACTGTTTCGAATAATTGAAGAGGAGATTAGTGAATGTTATGTTCCTAACTCTACTATCAGAGAATGACGGGTTTGTGATCTATAGTGATGCATCAAGGAAATGACTTGTTTATGTCCTTATACAGAATGATAGATTTATTTCCTATGAATAAATGAAGTTAAAAATACATGAACAAAACTATACTACTCATGATTTTTGAGTTAACTGATGTGATCTTTTCTATAAAAATATAGAGACACTATCCCTATGGTGAAAGATGTGAGATATGTACAGATCACAATAGTCTGAATTATATCTTCTCATATAAATAACTCAACATGAGGAAATGGTGATGGCTCAAACAACTCAAGAATTATGATTGTTCCATACACTACCAACCGGGAAAGGAAAATAAGATAGTTTATGCATTGGGCAGGAAGGATCATAGAGTTTTAAACAAAATGAGGATTGAAAGGGATCATGTGTTCATGGATCTAATTATGATAGACATGGGAATTATCAAAGATGGTGAAACATAATTACTTTTTTTATTGGTTACACAAAAATATTTATTATAAAGGATTAAAATATCTCATATTGATGATGAAAATCATAAAAATAATGTTAATGCTGTGAAAGATGGGAAGTTGTTTAAATTCTTATGTGAAGATAAAATTATAATATTTGGGATGAGGATATGTGTTCCCTCCATACCAGATCTGAAAAGGTAGTTATTGGATTATTCTCGTAGCTCAAATTTCTCTATACATCCTAGTAGCACTAATATTTATTGATATTTGAAGGGAAATTTATGGTGGGGAAACATAAAGCTGGAAATTTCTGATTATGTATCATGGTGTCTAGTATGTCAGCAAGTGACGGATAAAAGACAAAATAATAGAGCATTCATGAAAAATCTAACTATTTCGAAATGGAATTGGATGAAATGACTATGGATTTTTTCACAGTATTAACCAAAACTCCATGAAATAATGACGCAATATGGGTAGTTGTGGACAGACTTACAAAATCTGCACATTTTCTCAATATAATGGAGGATTTTTTACTAGATTGTCCTGCATAACTCTATATCAATGAATTTGTAAAAAAACATGGAGAATATCTTTCAATAGAGTCTAACTGTGATGCATGGTTTACATCAAAATTTAGGAAAATTCTTCAAAAATCAATGGATACCGAGCTTCGTATGAGTATCACTTACCCTCCAAAAACTGAAGGACAATTAGAAAGGATGATCAAAATCATAGAGTACATATTGAGATCATGTTCAATTGAATTTAAAGGTATGTACTTCAATATTTACCTTTAGTGGTGTTTTCCAACAATAATAGCTTCCATTCAAGTATTCAAATGGCACTATATGAAGCATTGTATGGAAAGAGATGTTGTATTTCAACTTATTGGGATGAATTTGGATAAAGGAAACTTGTGGGAACATATCTTATAGAAGAATCAATAGTGAAGTTAAAGAATATTCAATTCCATATCAAAGTAGCTCCAAAAAGACAAAAATCTATGCTGATAATTGAAGGAAGGATTTGGAGTTTCAAGTGGGACATCATGTTTTCTTAAAATTATATCCATAGAAGGGTGTTATAATATTTGATAATAAAGGGAAACTAAGCCCTAGGTACATAGGACATTTTAAAATTCTATAGATAATTGGAGTTGTTTCATATCGTTTGGCTATGCCACCTAGTTTGTCTAAAGTACACAATGTCTTCCATGTCTCATTGATGAGAAAGTTCATGCCAGACCCAATGCATGTCCTCACTTATGAAGGTAACCTCTCTTACTATGAAGAGCATATCTAGATTCTGGACATTAAAGAAAAAGTTTTGAGGAATCAGACGACTCGACTGGTAATGATACTTGTGAAAAATTGTAAAATCAAAGAGGCAACATGGGAGCCTAAATAGCTTATGATAAAGAACTACTCAAATCTTTTTGTGGGGTAACATTCTGCTAATTTTGAGGACAAAATTTTTGTAAGGAGGGGATAATGTAACACCCCATTTTTTTTGAATAAGTTTAGCATTGAATACATGAAACACTAAGTCTCTACAAAACACCACTTTGTTATAAACTAGCCAATAAACATAATTTTTCCTTCTCTGTGATTTGAATTTTGAAAATCTGACATGCACAGTTTCATTCAATAAGATATTTAGAGTCTGATAAGATAAAAATAATTTTTAGTCAATAGTAACATACCCTTTTGAATAGTAATATGAATAGTAAAATAAACCTTATGAATAGTAAATCATATTACTGTTTTACTATCTTAAGGATATAAGGTAGTGAGATCTTGCTTAAATTTTCATGGTGATATAAAATGAAATATAGATTTAAAATTGTTATTTTTTGAATAAATTATGATTTCATTTAAAAATTAAATTAATAATATTTATAAAATTATTTTCAAAAAATGGAGTTCCTCTTTGAACTATACAAAACATAATTGTTTAGGGTGAATTATTAGGATTTTTCTGAAATACTCAAATTTTTTATGAATAGTAAAATATAGTAATTTACCGTATATATAAATTATCATTTAAATTAACTATTACAAACATCATGGATGATGTAAGCACACTTGGTTCGAAATAAAATGAACATATTACAATTCATGGTCATAAGAGTCAATACTATTGGTTGTCTCTGGCAAAATAATATAATAATGAGTAAAATAATGGGAAAGCCCTCCTCTCCTCCACTATAAAACCCCCCCTCACACCCTCTTATCTTCTCTCTAATATTCCCTGAAGCTCCTCAAAGATGTGCCCAAATACCCTTCCCTAGTCACTCCCCACGTGCATGATCACTTGGTCATACCAAAATACCAAAACACCTTACCTTAAATAGATTCTCAATGAGGTTGATTAAAGTGATAAATTCACATTTTAGTTCTTTCAATTTCATTTCAAGTTCCTTTCTATTGTTGTCATCTCCTCAACATGTTGGTAAAAATGACCATGATAACTCTCATATCATATATATATACTCAAATTATATCATATTAATGGAATAACCATCATCAATATACTTACTCTCTCTCTCTCTTTTATTTTTCAAATGAAATCATCGTCCGTGAGGTACCAATTTACAACCTTCCTGGACAATGATGTTTTTTTCTTCAATTTCCCCTTAAATACTAGTCATGAAACAATTATTATGGTATACCTGGGCTATAATATATGTATAATTACCTATTTAATATTTAGTAAACCGTATATCTACATAATATTAAATCATATGACCATACTAGTTCCTAATAATCAAAATACCGCTAAAATAATCTATTTGATTTCCATTAATATTTCATCTAATTATTCATACTAATTACATGAAACCGAATGATATAAATTACCATTTAAACATATTTATATTCATAAATAATGTGTGAATTCAATTCTAGATATTTACATCCATTCCATATGAACTCCATTACTTAAAAACAAGAGAAACGATTATGAGAATCAAGAAAACGAACACTCCAAAATGACAGAATTAAATATTATAACTTACCAATAAATACATAAATGAACTAAAAAAATTATGATAAACTAAAAAAATATATAATAGGTTCTTAATTAAGTTATTAATGAGTCTAATTTCAAATTCTATGACCATAAGGTCAAGGACAGAACATTCGGACTTAAGGTAAGTGTTTTCCACCCGAACCACCATTTTCAATTTTGTATCTTTTATTGCTTAAATACCTCAATGAAATTATAATGAATTATTTTATACTCCTCAAAAATTTTATGTGAGTTTTCTCTATATTGTTACCAACCATAATCTTAGTTTATTTTATTGGGAGATACATTTCATAAAAGGAACTTTCAAAATTCTATCCAAAATACAAGCTCGATTCAAGGGAATTTATAAAATTCTTACCTATTTTAAATGGAACTCTATAATATGTTTTTGGAAACCATTATCTTAATAAAATATCTAATTTTATTATGAAAATACTACGTTATATGATTTCTTATTTTATACAAATATTTTTCCAAAAGAACTCTTCTTTTCAATGTAAAATAGTATTTATCTCAAGAATTGCTCGATAATTTTATAAGAGTATCTTCCTCTATTTGAAAATTAATATTGATTATTATGTATTATTGGGATTAATAATTTATGATATCATATACCATATTTAGTTGAATTTTTTATGATTATTTTGATTGTGGATATGCTCTCTTAAAATCGTTCACCAATTTACTCTGAATGGTTAGTGTTTATGCTTATTGTTCAGGAAAAGTTATTTATGATTCATATGATAGATTCAATGTGAATGTTTATGTTGTTTATATTTATACCTGTTCATATGAGGAATTATTTGGACTTAGTACATGTAAGTTGGGGCCCTCTATAGCCCCTCATTGAATCAGTAGGTCTCATGAGACAAAATATGGTCTTCTAACAAGGCCTTGACAAAATGGTTATTTATGTTCTTGCTATGAGGCCTTGATGATATGGCTATGATGTCACGCATTATGAATTACTTCATTATGAAAATAGTATTGATGTTTCATCTGGTTATTCTAGGATTATAATACCCATGATTATGTTTTATTATGGAATTATTTATTCAGCTCTTATTTCTTCCATAATGTGTTCATGTTTATTGTTAAAGGCATGTGTTTTTAGTTATTCACCATGATTAATGTTTATATTTATGATATATTACATTTTATTACATACCCTTACTAATAATTTGATCTCACCCCTTTATTATGTTTCATTTTATCCATACATGAAGAAGTTTATTATGGATAACCTGCAGGGATAAACATATTGTTGTGGATGTTCCCATTAAAACTTATATGTTGTTTTTCAATTCATGTTATAATTATGAACACATGTAAGTAACTTGTTTCCAAAAATACTAAAATACTTGGTCCTTCAGGATGCATATTCATTGTTTATATTCCAATGTAATAAAACAAGGCACCAGCTCTGGGAAACTGGGGTCCATTCATTACAAATTGTGACTACCCTTTTTAGGATAGTGTGTGTCTTTTTTCTTATGCATTAGGAATTCCAAATTTTTTAAAATTAAATGAGTCTTTTTATAAAAAATATTGTGAATTTCCTTGTTTTAATTCATATCATTCTTCTTTATTCTGAATTTAAAAATTATTGACTCGGTTAAAAGAGTTATAATCTAATAAAATCATTTTAAAGAGATTGTTTTATTTAATAATAATGAAGTGGAAGTTTAAAATTTTGATTAGACATGATGTTTATATTTCATGTTCTAACCTGCCAAAAAATATTTTAATTATTTATTTTTAAATAATAATGAAATGGTTTTTCTTTTTAAAGATTATATATGGGGAATGGTAAGGATACCTACTAAGACATTACGTTCTCACATATTATAATTTTAGGTTATTGTACACCTATTTATTTCTCATAGATCATGATTGTTTTACGGTTTGATGGTGACTCATAGTGTTACATGGAGGTATGTTGGTTGTTTTGTTTCATTTAGTTTCCCTTATTGCGTAATCCATCCTTATTTTTCCACCATTCCATTATGGGTAGTGTTCATGCATGTAGTGTTGTAGATGTTGAATAGTTGCAGTTGTTTCATGAAAGGGAGATAAATGTGAGAGTGATTTTTTATTCATGGATTATTATCACATTATATGTGTTTAATTTTTTAGCATTGGGATCCAATGTATGTATTCATCATGGCATTATTTTAAAAAAAATTACAACTGCAGATTTAATTTATTTTATGGGAAAAATAATTCCCACTGAGTTTTTTATGATTCTCTTGTTCTTTTCACCATCCCATGGGGATTAGGACACCCTATGGTCCTTATAATAAGCTTGTTGGGGTTTTTGGTGGATGGATAACTTAGGTTGGTTCATGGGAATGTGCCTCCAAACCAACATTTGTTAATGAATATTCCTTGGTATAAGTGAATGATAATTATACTCATTTTTATAAATTCTCTATGTGAAACTTCATGTAATTTTATAAAGTATTCATATATTAGGCTATTTTTTTATTGAATAAATATGTCGATGATTTTTAATGGGATGATTAATAGCCACTTGAATCTTGTGAATATATGAATATTTCATATTTTTACTCTTTCTCTCGTTCTTAATAATCCACTATTTTTTATATATATATATATAACTATGTGTAAATGGTTATATTTCATGGGATGTTTTTTGATTGGTTGTTAATTTAATGTGTTATTTTATTGAAACAATTTATATTGGATTATAGATGTGGATGAGTCATTTAATAATCATGTCTTCCATTATATACGTATTTAAAGGTACCTGATTTTTTAATTCCAATACACTATGGAAATTGGTTTTGGATGGGTTGGAATCCTTGTGTTTCAAAATTATGATCGGTTACATTGTTTGATATTTTTTCACTAAGACTGTGGAATGTTTTATTCAATATTTAAGAATCTACTTTTCGTGGTTACTAATTTTGATTTTTTTTATAGAAAAATAAAATTTATTCTCTTTCTGAAATAAAAATATCAGTAAAGAATATTTGTCTTTAAATATCATACTAGTTGTGGATTATTTTTTTTTTCAAGATAAAAAATTTTAAAGGTGGTGATGCTATAATAATACAATAATTCATTGAGGATGGGAAATCCTGTAGTTACGGTTTGACTATAGTTATTTTTAACTTGTCATATTTAATGTT
Organism: Viscum album; assembly: GCA_963277665.1. NCBI lineage: Eukaryota > Viridiplantae > Streptophyta > Magnoliopsida > Santalales > Viscaceae > Viscum > Viscum album. Next base: position 825,807,618 of record OY728162.1, read on the forward strand.
TTATTTATTTATTAAATGGTTCTTTCACTGCCACAAAAAATAGGTAACTGTAACGCCACCCTTTAATAATGCTAAAAAAAGTGCTGATAAAGGATAGTTTTATCATTGCTAAAAAACTATTGTTAACAATACCCCTTTATTAGCACTTTTTTAGCGCTGTTATAGGGGCCCCCTCTGTCATCGTTTTTAAGTAGTGCTGATAAAGGGGGGTCATTATCAAAAAAAATTACTAGTGTTGACAAATGGAATATTTCTAAAAAAAATTATTTCATTTAAAGTAATATATTAATATATAAATATAAAATAAATGTATTAAATATATTTTAGATAAGTATAATAGACATTTACACTTAATATAAAAGATATTTAGTAAAACTTTCTTATAAAATAATTAAAAAATATTATTAATTAATAATTTTTCTAATTATTATCAACTTATATTAATTTAATAAAAATTTGAAGACACAAAAAATAAAAAACATTAATAAAAGATCTAAAATAAGTTAAAAATGTATCTCAAACTTCAAACGACCATAAATTTTGATTCGGGTGTCCGTTTGAGCACGACCACATATCAAATCAAAATCGGCGATGAGATCTATGCGCTGGTGATTCATGAAACCTTCTGTTAGAATTTTCAAGGCCCAAAAAGTCACAGAATGCCTTCAAAACTATGTTTTTAGTCAGGATATCCAATTTTTTTAATATTCTATGGATTTTCAAGCTCATTTAAGGGGGTATGTTTTTACCTTTTTTAGTGGGGAATGGATTTATTCCCAGGTATTACATTTATATTGATATCATGTCTTTGAAATATTAACATTTTTCACAATCTAATATTATATATAATCAAATATATAAAAATATACACATATTTTTTATATATTAACACATAAAAATTTAATTTTATATATAAATAATTAAACATATTTACATATAAAATATATTTCTCAATATATAATCCCTATCTAAATAAAAACTAATATCCATTTTATTTAAAATACAAATATATGAATATTTAAATACCTATATAATGTGTTTGTCTGTCTGTATTAAAAATTGAGATATATTATCTATATATTCTAACATATGTATATACATATTAAAATATAATATGTGTAAAAATATATAAATATGTATAATTATACAAACAGATATACATATATAATATTTGTGTGTGTGTGCTATATATATGTATGTATATATGTATTTATTTATTTATAAACACACACAAAAACATAGTTTATAAATGTATTTAATACCGATCATATAAATATATATAAATATATGAATCATATACGGACACAAAATTATAACAAAATATATATTAAAAATTGATATAAATATATATTAATATATGAAATAATATATAAATATATAAATATAACTATATATGTATATATAGAGAGAGAGATAGTGGGAGAGCAATTTTAATGTCTTTAAATTCAGTCTTTCTACTACAACTTCTATTTTATGACTTTTGACATGAAATCATTGTAAAAACAATATTAAATAAAGATGACTGTAACTGAATCAGACTAAATCAATCCAATTTAGAGATTGAGTTTATTCTTAATGTGTATTTATTTAATCTCACACTCCTCTCTGAGATTTTATGGTCGTATAAATAAATTAAAATAAAATGGATTATATTTTTAGAATCATTATTTCTAGAGATTTCAATAGACATATTATTTTTAATTTTATTAATTCAAGTTAGGAAGAGAATTTAGAAGGGTCTTATCATTATTTTTTATTAACATTTTACACACATCAAACAACGAAGAAAAAATTTTAAAATAATATGTCATTTTTGATATTAATAATAAATGAGTCCAATGAGGCAATGAATGGAACAATCCCATGTAAACATTTAAAGATATTATCAAGAGAGATTTTTATGAATTATACTATCTCACAGAATTTATTGGCCCATAATAATTGATTTTGATACTAAATGTTATATTTTTAAAATCCTTGTATCAAGAAAAATCTATAAATTTATTTGGAAAAAAATTCACAGCGCTAATTGAATTGATGCTCGCCCAACCCAGATTCCCAAATATTAAAACCCAACAACCCTTTATCTAACAAATTTTAAAAAATCCCACCTTCTAAAACATCCTCTTATATTTTAAGGACATAAAAATAAATTCAAATGAAATACATTGTATTTCTAGAATCATTATTTCAAGAGATTTCACTAGGAATATTATTTTTAATTTTTGAATTCAAGTTCAGAACAGAATAGAGAGAGTTGTTTTATAAATATTTTTTATTAACATTTTAAACACATAAAACAGCGAAGAATAGAATTTAATATAGTATATCACTATTTATATTAAAAAAAATGAGTCCAATGAGACAATTAATGGAATAATCCTATGTAAAAATTGAAAGATGTTGACCAGAGAATTTTTTTTTGAATTATACCATCTCCTAAATTTTCTTGGATAATAATAAATGATTTTGATATTAAATGTTATATTTTTTAAATCCTTGTATCAAGATAAATCTAAAAATTTATGCTTTGTGTCAATAGATCCAACAAAAATCTTGGAAACCATGACCAATTTTTTTAAATTAATTGTATCAAGAAAAATATAATTTTTTTAAAAAAAGTCAATCTTCAAATTGGCGAGGTTCCCAAATATAAAAACCCAATTCCCCTTCCTCTTTAAATAAATAAAAAATAAAAAACCCATCAGATAAAATTCCCTACTTCGCCTCAATCACATCCTCAATGTTTTCATCGACTACACCCGTCACCTCCAACCCTGCTTCCACCATCCTTCCCAAGTCCAACAGCTTCAGTTATGTTGTCTTGCCTCGCTTGAGCCAGAGGGTATGTTCTTGGTTTGAGATGTTGAGATGGAGAACCCTACTCGGTGTGTGCACGAAGACTCACTTACTCATCCTCTAACTTCAAGGGTGGGAGTGGATGGTCTGGTCACTCGTTCGATATTCTGCAGACAACTCGTTGAAGACTCCTACGATGGATTTGGATTTTGAGGTTTGAATTGCACAGTTGAACAAGTTATTGAAGGAGACGAGGAAGATCAAGGAGAAGCACATTAGATTGGATAATAATGTGTGTGATTTGTATATAAAGATCTGGATCCTTGAGTTCATTTATGACCACCGGTGAGTAATGCGCATACCTTTAATGCGAGTGCATGGTCATGAACTGAGCTCCCTTCACGTACCCACTGCACAGCCTTGACCATGCTACACAGCTCCCACTCTCTACTTGTGGTTCTCAATTTCCTACTTTTGGTTCTCAATTTTTTATTATTCATTCAGGTCCATGTGACCGTTTGTATATAGGTCTCCCTCTATTTATTTCTTCATCAGTTTTTTATATGATAATTTAAATAATTTGACTCCTTATGTTATGATGTGGATTCAGTGTATTGATAGAAGATTCTCATAATTCTTATGATGATAAAGATGTTTTATTATGAAAACCGGAAATAAATAATGTGTATCATAAATACAATAATTAGATAATTATTTTTTTATGATAAAATAAATATTAATAATTTAATGATTAAATTGTTTGAAAAAATAAAATTTATAAAAAATAAAACATGTATTATATCATAATTGTAACTGCCCGGCCTATATATGTGACCTGATAGTTGCTTCAAACCATCGAATATCCTCATGTTCACCTCCAAAAATTTCAAGGTTTTGTATTTGTAATGAGGGAATAAAACGAACATTATAGATAATATTCCCTCAAAGAATAACTAATTTAGTCCATAACACAATGAAAAAAAGTGGTGTCAATGTGCAATTGATATAACAACTTTATCACTTATCATAAAAAAGATGGAATAATAATAACATTAAAAAACATTGTAATAATGAGTTCAAGTTCATACAATAGGAACATTGTTCTCCATCCAGTCATAACACAATAAAAAAATAAAAAAAGTACGTCAGTATTCAACCTCATAAAATTTAACCCAATATACTTATTTGACACTACTCTACAACCACAGACCCTCCACGTATTCGTGCTAAAGTACATGTATGTTGAAGTATCGATGAAGTATTTGAGTACGATGAATTAGTAAGCACCACTAAAAACCCCTAAACATGTATTGTAATATCCACATGTATATATGTTTTTTTTCATGTGACGACATCCAATAATAACCCAATTCATCCCAAAATAAATCCTATCAGAATGCCAAAAACCATACTAGAATTGTAGAAATTGATAAAATATTAATGTGAGTTTTAATATGTATTCAGGAATACAATGGTCTATAACCCAACAATTTACAACCAATCTTAGTATGTCTATAGTATTAGTTACTCAATAGTTCAAGATACTAGTTTGTTCACATTAGTAACTAAAAAATTTCTATTTTAATCCACATGTCATGCTAACTCTCATTCCTACATTTTAAGGACTCATGAGTCCTCATTCGACACTATCCACCCTAGCCTATATTGAAAAGATCCTCCAGTTTATAATTACCCATGAGTCCACATAAAATATATATTTTTCCTAATTGAAGAACTTAACTTCATCTTATTTTTCATGTAATTACAATTAAAATATTATGTGTTTAATAGAATCATGTATCATTTTTATAGATTTTTTAATATTTCTTTTGATCAAATGAAACACATTGTTTCTTATTATTATTGAAGTCACATAAATGATATTTTACCCACTATTAAAATCATTATTTATAGGTTGGATATTATGTTTTTAATTAAAGAACATACTAATTAATTATTTTTTTGGAAAACTACTAAAAAAATACTATGTGATTCATTATAGAAAATCCCCCATTTAAGACTTTCATAAATATAAAAAATACATATTTTATGATTAAAGGTAGCACATGTGTTTAAAAAGTAAAATTTTATAACCATATTACTTTGATTAGTTTGTCTGTATTTAAATTTATTGGGGAACCCTTTTTAAGAATACTTTTTAAACCAAAACATTTATAGATACTAAATTCACCCCCCCCCCCTCTTGAGTGATCTACTCCGGCCAACAAATATGTATATTTAAACTAGAATGAAATGGTTTTCCTTTTTAAAGACTATATGTGAAGAATAGTAATGATACCTACTAAGACTTTACATTAACACATATTATAATTTCAGGTTATTGTTAAACTATTGATTGCTTATGGATCAATCTTTTTTTAGGGTTGATGGTGACTCATCGAGTCACATGGATTTATGTTTGTTATCTTGTTTTATTTAGTTTCCCTTATTTCATCATCCATACTTATTTTCCCCCATTCCATTATGGGTAGTGTTAATGCATGTGGTGTTATGGATGTTGAATAATTGTGGTTGTTTCTTACAAGGGAGGTAAATTTGAGAGTGAGTTTTAATTCATGGTTTATTATCACTTTAAACATGTTTAATTTTTTTTCTTGGGAATCTAATGTATGTATGAATCATGGCAGAATTTTCGATAAAATTCCCACATCAATTTTAATTTATTTTATGGGAAAATCATTCCCACAGAGTTTTTTGTGAATCTCTTGTGTTTTTCACCAGCCCATGGGGCTTAGGAAGCCCTCTGGACCTTATAATAAGCTTCTTGGGGTGTTCGGTGGATGGAAAACTCAGGTTGGTTCATGGGAATGTGCCTCCTAACCATCTTATGTTTATGAATATTCCTTGGTATAATTGAATGATAATTCTACTCATTTTTATAAATTATCTATGTGAATCTTCCAGTAATTTTATAAATTTTCATTCATATATGAGTATATGTTTGAGATTGAATAAAGATGTTGATGATTTTAAATTAGATGAATAATAGCCATATGAATCTTGTGAATATATGAATATTTCATATTTTTACACTTTCTCTATTTCTTAATAAGAAATTATTTTTCAGATATATATATATATATATATGTGTGTGTGTGTGTGTGTGTGTGTGTTTATATAGTTATATTTCATTGGAAGTGGTTTGATTAGTGGTTAATTGAATGTATGTGATTTTTAAAAAAAAAATTATATGGGAGTAAAGATGTGGATGAGTCATGTAATAACCATGTGTTCCACTCTATACCTATTTAGGGGTACCAGATTTTTTAATCCCAATACACCATGGAAATTGGTTTGGAATGGTTTGGAATCCTTGTGTTTCACAATTGTGATTGGTAACATTTTTCGATATTTTTTAATTGAGATTGTTGAATGTTTTATAAAAAATATAAGAATCTACTATTATTGGTTACTAATTTTTTCTTTCTTTTATAGAAAAATAAAATATATTTTATTTCTAAAATGAAAATATCAGTAAAGAATATTTGACTATAAATATCATACTTGTTGTGGATTATATTGTTTTTCAGGATAATAAAATTTAAATGTGGTGTCATTGTAATAATACAAGAATTCACTGAGGATGAAAAATATTATAGTTAATGTTTTACTACAGTTAGTTTTAACTTATTATATTTAATGTTGTCTATTTGTTAAATGGTCATTTCACTACCACAAAAATGGGTATCCACAATGCCACCCCTTAACAGCGCTAATAAAAGTGCTGATAAAGGGTACTTTTAACATCGCTAAAAAACGCTATTAACAGTACCCCTTTGTTAGCACTTTTTTAGTGATATTAAAGGGGCCCCCTTTATTAGTGTTTTCAAGTAGTTCTAATAACGAGAGGTCCTTATCAATGTTTTTTTACTAGCGTTGATAAAGGATAAATTTCTAAAAATATATATTTCATTATAAATAATATATAAATATATAAATATAATATATATGTATTAAATATGTTTTAGATAGGTATAAATAGACATTTACACTTAATATATAATAAATTTAGTGAAATTTTCTTATAAAATAATTTTAAAAATATTATAAATTAAAAATATTTCTAATTATTATCAACTAATATTCATTTAATAAAATTTTGAAGACCCAAAAAATAAACAAAATTTTTAAAAGATATAAAATAAGATAAAAATGTAACTCAAACTTCTAATGACTATAACATTTGATTCTGGTATCTGTTTGAGCACGAACACATATCAAATCGAGTCTGACGATGAGATCTATGCACTGGTGAGTCAAGGAAACATTCTGTCAAATTTTTCAAGGCCTTCAAAACTAATTTTTAAGTCATGATATCCAATTTTTTTTATTTGATGGATTTACAACCTCATTTAAGGGGGTCTTTTTTCCCTTTTTTAGTGGGGACTTAATTTATTCACAGAGATTTCATTCATATTGATACTATCGTTTTGAAATATTATCGTTTTTTACAATATACTGTTACTTATAACCAAATATATAAAAACATATAAATATTTTTTATATATTCCCACATAAAAAAATTAATTTTATACATAATTAATTAAACATATTTATATATGAAATATATTTTTCAATATATATTCCTTGTCTAGATAAAAACTAATATAGTTCTTTTTAATACAAATATATGAATATTTATATACCAATATAATGTGTCTGTGTGTGTGTCTGTATTAACAAACTGAGATATATTAACTATATATTCTAATATATGTATATACATATTAATATATAATATATGTAAATATATGTAAATATGTATAATTATACTTACAGATACACATATATAATACATGTGTATGTGTGTTGTATATATGTATATATGTATTTATTTATTTATTTATTTATTTATAAACACACAAAAAACATAGTTTATAAATGTATTTAATACTGATCTTATAAATATATACTAATATACAAATCATATATGGATAAAAAAATATAATATATATATATATAAATAGATATTAATATTCTAATATATATATAAATATATAGATACAACTATATATGTATATATATATATATATTAATATATATATTGAGCTAATTTTATGTCTTTAAATTCAGTCTTTCTCCTACCTCTTCTATTTTATCACATTTGACATGAAATGAATGTCCAAAAAATATTAAATAGTGTTGAATCTAACTAAATCAGATTAAATAAATCCAATTTAGAGATTGAGGTTATTCTTAATGTGTATTTATTTAATCTCACACTCCTCACTACTACAAAAATAGGCAAGGGAAGAACCACATTTTATCAATGCTAATAAAAAAGCACAGATAAAGGTAATTCTTTATCAGCGCTAATTAAAAGGGATGATAATGGTTCCCTTTATTAGCACTGATAAATAATTACCTTTATTAGTGATTTTGTAGCAATGATAAATGGAGTTTTTATCTGCTCTATAAAAGTTCTTATAAAGTGGCCCTTTGTCAGTGCTAAAAATGTAGCGCTGATAAAGGGTGATCTTTATCAGCACTTTTCTAGTGCTAATAAAACCATAGTCCCATTTTATAAAATGGGGTGCACAGTCCATTCTATTTATCGCGCCACCTCAAGCTCTCACACGACTGTACCTTTATGACAATTCCCCCCCCCCCCCGATCTTCTCTTTGCCGAACCTCCGCCATCGCAAGCCCTACTGCGCCATTGTGAACCCTACTCTGCCGCCGCTAGCCCTACTACACCGCCACAAACCCTACTCCTTATCGTCCCACTCAAACCCCGTCCACAGATCCTTCTCCCTACAAACCCTACTTCTACTCCTCCCTGTGAACCCTACATCATGTGTTTGGTATTCCTTTTTATGAGGTTAGATTCTCTGCTTGAAATCTTTGATATTCGGTGATTTCTCAGATCATCCTCATATTTTTCTATTTTTTATTCTGATATTTATTATGGTGGTTTAGTTTGGTTTGGTTTTGGTTGTGTTGTGTCTTTGGGCTATGTTTTTATGTCACATTCTCTCAAAAATTCATGAAGTGATTAAATTTTTACCAAGTGAATTGTTTATTACTTATAGTGTTTTGTTAAGTTATTTTTAATATTAAGAATAGTTTCATAGGGTGATAATTTTGTTGTGTTATTGGAGGTTCTTATGGTGATTATTTCATAGGAATATAATATTTTTTAATGGATTATGAATTGGTTTTTTAGTTTATATGTTTTGTGGTTTATATGATTCTTTTAGTGTGGAAGAGTATCCCATGGTGTTGGTAAGTTATTTAATTTTTTGGATTAAATTTATTAATTTTGTTGCTTATACATGTTGAAACATTTTCATGGTATTGTTCTCAGGAAGTAGAAAGAGACATGGGATAGAGTGTTGAAAAAAATTTCAATAGTAATAGGTGTTGATGTTTATTTTCTAATTGTTGGGTTCTAAAGTTAATAATTGGCTAGAAGCACTTGACGAGGGTTTTGAATTTGAAAATATTCTAGCTCATTTATGGGTTTCCTTAGTAGTGGGATTATATTTAAGGGTAGCTTGAAAATGATGGAAGAAAAATCATGTTTAGTTAAAAGTGGTTTTAGGAATAGTTTTATTCCATAGATATAGAAGTATTACTGTATATAGAATATCATGGAATTCATTCAAGTTGGATATAGTGTGATTTCCCTTGGGATTCACATCTGTGAATTGATGGTCTAGTATTTAGAACAATTTTTTGATGAATAAATGAAATCCTGTAAATTTTATTCATCTTTGTGGTTAGAGATTATAAGGAAGGTGCGGGTTTATGTTTGAGGTTTTGGTTCTAGATGATGGATTTTGATGAAGTTATCAAAAGTTATTTTCCTCTAGTTTCTTAGAAGGATAAATATGGTCCCAAGAATTGTGGTCCAAATGGAATGAGGAATAAGGGGGTGATGATATTTTCTAGCTGTAGGGTGGGGATTATGCCCCAGGGTTAAGTATCTCAAGGTGTGCCATAACTGTATAGTTGATCTATTTCAATGGTGATGTAGTGGGGCATCCGTATTATGAGCTCCCTATGATTCATGGTGTTTTTTGGTTTTAGTAAAGTGTGGTTTTATTCATTTGGATGTTCATGTTTTAGTTGACAAAATTCTGCGATGTGGTGAGTATGGAATGAGATTCTATGCAAGATTATGTCCTGATTTATTGACCTCATACCTTTATTAACCAATACCCTCTTTCAATTGATACTAAAAGATTCAATTGAATTATTTTCAATGGAATTATTTATCTCTCGTTTCCTTAAAATTCCTCTGAAAATATGTATTTTATTAAGTTGGTTAGTGTGTTTGTAAAAATTTAATTATTCATAAGAAAAAAAGGAATAATATTTCTATTTCACCTAACTTGATGGGAATTTTTCTAATATTTAGGTCATGCTTTAGAGAAATAATTTATTTATAAAATAATTTCACAAAATGTTTCCATATAATGGATAGTATTAACAGTTTGTGAGCAGAGGTTTGATGGAATTTATGTTCAAAAACCTCAATTTTCTATTTCTTATGTTAATTTGGGTAACAAAACCTACTATATTCCATAGTAATTTTGGATAAAACTAGGTTATTTGTCTCCCCCACGAACACCTCAGTGTTTGGAAATGTAACTACTATATTAGTTTTCTCACCAAAATGTCATGCTTGTTTTCATTTTATTTGAGTTTGCTCACTAGTTTTGGGATGTTTAATGTGATTATTTTATTATGAATGAGGGGGATAGAAAGTGTGTTGATTTTGATGGGGGTCTATCCTAGTTCTGTTGATTTCCAAGTCTTTATTGGAAATAGTTAGGCTTTATTAATCTCTATTTTAATAAGTGGTTCTCTTCTACTGTATTTAGAAGTCTTGTTTTGTGTATTTTAATCATAAATAATAATATTTGGGATTCAAATAGGATGGAGATTAATTAATATTGGATGTATTCCTATCATTTGACAATAGAGTATAAGAATGGAGTGAAAGAGTTCATCATGTTTGCAAAGGTTCACGCAAAGGATCCTTCTCAAATCCTTTTTCTGTTTTTACGTTGTTTTCATTATAGAATAATTACTCTAAAGGTGTTGGAAGAACATATGATATGTCACGGAACAGATCAGAGTTATAAATTTTGGAATAAACATGGAGAAAAAGAGAATGTAGCTAATGGTTGGGATAAAATTGCATTTTATGGAGCATCATATATGATTACAAATATTGATAATAAATAATACCATATGAAGGATGTGATTACATATGTCAATGATGATGAATATTGTATTGAGTAAATTAAAAGGACAGTTGAAGATGAACTCCGTGACTGCACAAAATTGTTTGAGATGATGAAGAGTTATGCAAAGATTCCATTTTATGCTGGTTTTCGTAAATATAAAACATTGTAAGCCATACATAACTTGTATAAATTGAAAGCAGACAACAGATGGAGTGAGGTTTGTTTTTCAGAACTACTTTCTCTCTTGAATGGAATGACCCTATTAGATAATGATCTCCCAAGCCCAAAATATGATGCTAAATGAATGCTACACTTGATGGGTATGATTTCTGAAAGAATACATGCCTTTAAGAAAGACTATATATTGTTTCACAAGGAGAGAAAATCACTTGAAGAATGCCCAAAGTGTGGCCCTTCTCAATAAAAGAAAGATGAATACAGTCCTATAAAGGTTGTATGGTACTTTCCAAAAATTCCATGGTTTAGGAATCTATATGCAAGTGAAGAATCTGCAAGACAATTGTCGTGGCATGCAGATAAAAGATATAAAGATAGAAAATTAAGTCACCCGACCCACTCTCCTCAATGGAAGAGAATTGATCATGAGTATCTTGAATTTGGAAATGAACAGAGAAACCATAGTCTTGTGTTATCTATAAATGGAGTGAATACTTTTGGTTTTCAAACCAACACTCACATTACATGGCATGTTATGTTGGTAAATTATATCATTCCACCTTGATTATGCGTGAATTAAAAATTCATTATGTTATCTATGTTTATATCAGTACCAAAACAGCAGGTAATGATATTGATGTTTATTTGGTTCCTTTGATTGAGGATTTGATGTTATTGTGGGATTCAGGTGTAATTTTGTATAATGCTTATAAAAGTGAATAATTCACATTGAGAGTGATGTTTTATGGGATGATAAATGATTTCCCATCTTTTGTAAATTTTTTCAGGCTATATTAAAGGAACTCAAGGGTGTCCCGTGTGGGAAGAAGATATGGAATCAATTATTTTTAAACATTCATTGAAATCTATGTTTCTAGGACATCGTATATTTCTACCTTATCATTATAAGTACTGATCTTGAATGACATTACTATGTTGAAGTTAATAATAATGCACAAAACCATATGTACTAAAAGGTGATCAACTGTTAGAGAAAATAAAATGATGTGAACACTGTTTTTGGTAAACCATTTTTGAAAAACCTTATGAAAATCAGTTGGAAAAAGAGATCAGCTGTTTTTGAATTACCATACTGGAATTGAATGTACGTCGTACATTTTCTTGGTGTGATGCCTGTGGAGAAAAATGTATGTGACAGTGTTATTGAAACATTTCTACATTCCCCTGAAAAAATAATGTATGGAATTAAGGCATGGTTGGACATGTTTGACATGGGAATATGAGATGAGTTGGATCCCATGAAGGGTGAATATCGAAGGTTTCTTCCTCCAGCAGCTTAAACTCTTTTCAGGGAGGAGAGATATCAGTTTGGAAACTTCTTCAATGATGTAAACGTTCCATAGGGGTATTCATCAAAAAACATGAACATTGTGTCAGTGATTTATTTGAAGTAAAAAGGTTTGAAATCACATGACTTCCATGTATTGATTCAATATTTAATTACTATAGCTTTACATTGCATTTTTTCCAAGAATGTTTGTCAAATGTTAACCAAAAATTGTATCTTTTTCAAAGCTATATGCATCAAAGTTTTAGACCTGGTGAAATTACTAGCTATGGAAAGAGAAATTGTCATTATATTATGTAAATTAGAAATGTTCTTCCCATCATCATTCTTTGATATAATGATTCATTTGATGGTTCACGTTGTTAGATAGATTCGACTTTGTGGTCCTGTGCACTATAGATGAATGTACCCCATTGAATGGTATATGAATATTTTGAAAGGGTACAGAAAAAATCAAACTTGGCCAGAGGTTTGTATTGTGGAGCGATATATTATTGAGGAAGCCATTGAATTTTTTACCAAATACTTATCTAAAATGAAAATCATTAGTCTCCCAAAATCTCGTCACACTGGACTCATTGAGGGTGATAGAATTTCTGGAAGAGATGTTGTGACAATCAATATTGAAGATCGATAGTAGGCCAACCATTATGTTTTGCATAACAGTTGGGAGGTTTATCCATATATTTAAACCCACAATGAAATTCATAGGTAGTTGAATCTATAAAGGGTTGAAAAAAGGATATCAAATACACATAATCACACATTTATAGGATGGTTTTAGGACCATATTTTTAAGGAGTTAGCAGAAAATCTGAATTCAATTTCAGAACGAATTCAATGTCTAACCGCCAGACCAAGTGTGTGTGTATTATCCTAAAATGTTTATGTAGTTAATGGTTATACATTCTATACAGATGAACATGATGAAGATAATACAATTTAAAATAGTAGAGTTACACTTATGGCTAAAGCGATGGATGTTTCTGGTAATAAGGATAGAAATCCAATTTATATGAATGTTTCATACTTTGGCATTATCAAACAAATATGGGATTTGGATTATACATCATTCCAATTAAATATTTTTCACTGAAAATTGGTTGATAACAATGGTGGTGTTAAAATAGATGAATTGGAATTTGTGAAAGTTGATTTAATTAAAGAACAATACAAAGACGAGCAGTTTATAATGGCATCGCAAGTGGTACAATTATTTTATGTTCCAGATCCCGCAAACTGAAAGTGGTAAATTGATCAATTATCATCCAAAATTACTGAAGGATTATTGAAAATTCAATTGAGCATAATCCTTTCAGTGGTACGTCGCAATCATTTCGCAGAAGTCCCAATGTAGATGATGTTTTGTATGTTAGAGGAGACAACTATGAAGGGATTTGGATAATCAATGGAGGTGTCAAATCCCTACATCCATTGAAAAAAATAAAGAGAGTTTAATAAATAGGTTATATTTTGTTTGTAATATATATCTTTTTTTCTCATTATATTATCTTATCATTACTGGATTTATATAATCAAAATTAACTGTTCAATGACATTTGTAGATAATAACTTCTGCACATTCTGGTATCCTCGAGGCTGAACAAGTCTCTCAAGCAGCAGTTGATGCTGCTACTCACAGTGCAGAGCAACAACAAGTTTCTAAACACGTTACTGCTCCCTGTTTGGAGGTCTAACAACCATTAGCAGATGATGTTACTACCATTTCGGATGAACATATAGATGATGTTGATATCGATGAAATGGTCGGGGATGAAGGACTGACGTCGCAAAAAAAAAACAGGTGTGTCCAAGTTTTACGGTTTCATCCAAAGATCTTAAGGCGAAAAGAAAAGGTATAAAATTTTATGTTGGATATAATTCATGAGGAAAACATGTGAATCCCAACAAGGATTTGTTTAGTAGTTACATTGGAATTGTCACTCGACAACGTGTGCCGATTGACATAGATTCATGGCACCATGTTGTGTCTGGGCTGAAGGTTATGATCTGGGATGAAATTATGGTAACATTAGATATTATTTATTTAACTTACTAGAAAATAAAATAATGAAATAGTGTCTTACTCTTCTCAATATCTTGTAGAGTAAATTTATAGTAGATGATTGACACAAGAATTATGTGTTAAGGCTAGCAGGAAGGATTCATCGAGGTTTTCGCACTATTTTTTAAAAAATTTACTAGAAATATTCTAATGGTAAAATAAACCAGCACCCACCCCTTGTCTATGCTCACTTGATATCCCAAGAAGCATGGGATGAATTTATTGGTTGTCATGGGGATGAGAAGTTTCAGGTACATTGTGGCTGATAATACGTTGTTTGAGGATATGTGTATTCATTACATTGATTCTTAATATTTCTTTTATGAAAAAACAGCCCATTACTAAAAATATGGAACATGCATCAAAACCAACATATCCCTATCATAAATCAAGGATGGGGTATGCTTCACTTTAAAACAAAATGGTACATATTTTAAATTTATAGTAATATTTTTAGGTACCATGAAACAACATCATAATTATATTTCTATATTTATATGTAGATTGATGAGTCAAAAGCCAAAGACACTTCCATCCCATGTCATGTTCTATAGAAGGAGGCACATGTGAATATGAAAGGGAAGCTAGTAGCTGAAAACACACAAAAAGTGTGGGAAATATGTGTAAGTGTGACACAAAAAAAAGTTTTGTTTTAAATTGATATTACATAATAATAATTACTTATTTTCCTATATCCAAAATTAAAAGGAATCAGGTACTCTTGTAGCGAATGCAGACCTATTATCAACGACTTTGAAGCGTCCAGAACAATACAGTCATGTTAGAGGTACGGGGTTTGGGGTGCACTATGAGTATATATAGAGAACAAAAAATGGATGATAGAAATGAAAAAATGAAACAAATGAGAGAAAGACTATAAAATCTTGAATAACGATTTCAATGGTAGAGAAATTTTCTAGACACTTTTATAGGTGGGAATAAAGGAGAAGACACAACTCAGGAACAACCAATGTGTGAAGATCCCACGCCCACCCCCCCCCCCCCCCACAAGGTTTGAGGTGAGACATTCCCCTCAAAGAGCTGTATTAGCCATGGTAATCAATATTCTAATAATTGTTCTCATGAAATGTGAATCAGAAAAACACTGCTATTTTTCCTATACTAGTATTCTACATGGTGAAAATGTCTATGATTTATATCTTTAAACACGCACCTTTCACCTTGTATCAAGGGATACGGTGTTCAACATCCCATAGGACAATCTGCATAATATACCACTTCTGAAAGATCATCTGAAAGTGGCGACTACTATAGCTCATTATCCAACTGCAGAGCTACATATTCAATATGATAACGATGATATTCATACGGTCAAAAAGGCTATTGGGGAATTCATTTCATGTCCTTCACAACATGTAAGAGTACATCTAGACAAAGATGTATTTATTTTCATTTTTTTGGATTCAATGCATGGATATCCACCAAACCAACCACACATGATGGAGTTGGTGAATCTGTAGGACATTATATACTATGTTTTAGGTCTAAACATCAAGTAATATAATTTATATTATCTTTTACTGATGATTATATTAAGATATGGTGGTGTATCATAGTCATCTAAAAAAGGAATGAGAACAGGGGCAAAGCATAAAGAGGTGAGTAAGTACTACGTTTTGAAAAATATCAGGGTATATATATTAAAATTTCACTATCCAAACACATATTAAAACAAGTTACTTATTCTCATAATGATCAAATTTTTTGTAGTGTAAAAAAAACAAACTATAATTATTGTGGTTATTATGTTTGTAAACTTATGAGAGATTGTTTTCCATCAAGAAACTAGCATCCAAAAAGGGGTATTTTTAAAAACAACTACTATTTCATTTAAATTATTTATTAATTCTTTTTTATATATTTTGAAGTACTACTCTAACTGTCGAAAAGACTCATATTCACAAGATGATATATATATTTTATATAAATGAGTGTGCCACATACCTAATGGAAGATTGTACACAAATTCCATGAGGATCTGACTTGTGGATGTGTACAACTGGAAGACATTTTTTGAGAGGGATTAAGGAGATCAAAAGATGTAACATTGTTGTATGTAAATGTTTGTATAAAATTTAAATTATTATTAAATAAATCATCCTTCCTCAAATGAGACATTTTTCCATTTTAACAGATGAAATGGACCAAAAACATGCAAGAATGATGACAAATTTTCTTTGGGATTTGGATAAGAAAAACCATTAAAATCTCCAAAATAACTTCATATCTAACCAAACACATTATGATTGTGATGATACATTATGACTAAGATCCATGGGTCATTTGAGACATGTAAGAGGTAACCATGCCTCAATTAGAGGCATGGTGTAGCAGGTATCACTCAAAAGTGTCTCTCTTTTGTTTAAAATGCACATTATTTCAAGTGAAAACAACAACTGATGTACGGAAAACCAACCAAACACATTAGGATTGTGTTGATACTTTAGGATAATGATACATGGAAAATGTTTAATGTTTATGAGTCAACTTTGTCTCAATCTGAGGCATGGTGTGGCTGGTATCACTCAAAGTGTCTCTCTTTTGTTTAAAATGGAGAAAAGTTTAAGTGAAAACAACAACTGACATACGGAACACCGAACCAATGAATTCAGATTGTGTTATTAAATTAGGAGAATGATCCATTGGAAATTTTTGATGTGTAAGAGTCAACCTTTTCTTCAACATAAGGCACGTTGTAGCCGATATCACTCAAAGTGTCTCTCTTTTGTTTAATATGGACAAAATTTTAAGTGAAACAACAACTGACATATGGAAAACTAAACAAACGCACTAGTATTCTGTTGATACTTTAGGAATAAGATCCATGGGTCCTTTTTGACATGTAGGAGTCAACCCTTCCATAATCTGAGGCATAATGTGGCCGGTATCACTCAATGTGTCTCTCTTTTGTTTAAAATGGACTGAATTTTAAGTGAAAATAAAAACTGATGTGCGGAAAATATACCAAATGCATTTGGATTGTGTTGATACAATAAGATAACAATACATGGGTCATTTTTGAGGTGTATGAGTCAACCTCACCTCAATAAGAGGCATGTTGTGGCTAGTATCACAAAAATTCTCTCTTTTTTCTTTAAAATGGACATAATTTTAAATGAAAACAACAACTGACATACAGAAAATTTACTAAACACATTCAGATTGTTTTGATAATTTAGGATAATGATACATGTGTCATTTGTGAAATGTACAAGTCATCATTGCCTCAATTCGAGTCATGATGTGGCCAGTATCACTCAAAATATATCTCTTTTGTTTACAATAGACAAAATTTTAAGTGAAAACAACAACTAAAGTACGGAAAACTGACCAAAAGCATTATTATTGTGTTGATACTTTAGGATAAAGATCCATGGTTCATTTTTTATGTGTAAGAGTCAACCCCACCTCAATATGTGGCACGGTGTGGCTGGTATCACTCAAATTTTCTCTATTTTGTTTAAAATTGACAGGATTTTAAATGAAAACAACAACTAACATACAGAAAATAAACCAAATGTATTCATATTGTGTTGTTACCTTAGGATAACGATCCATGGGTCATTTTTTGAATCTAAGATTCAACCTTTATCAAATATGAGGCACGGTGTGGCCTATATCACCCAATGTGTCTCTCTTTTGTTTGAAATGGACAAAATGTTATGTGAAAACAACAACTGACATACGGAAAAATGACCAAACGCATTCAAACTGTGTTGATACTTTAGTATAATGACCCATGGGTCATTTTTGACATGTACGCGTCAACCCCGCCTCAATCTGAAGCATATTGTGACCAGAATCACTCATTGTGTCACTCTTTTGTTTAAAATTAACAGCATTTTCAGTGAAAACAACAACTGATGTAAGGAAAACTTACCAAATGGATTTTTATTGTGTTGATACATTATGATAACCATCCATGGGACATTTTTGACATGTAAGAGTCAACATCGCCTCAATCTGAGGCACGGTGTGGCCGGTATCACTCAAAGTGTCTCTCTATTGTTTAAAATGGATAGAATTTTAAGTGAAAACAACAACTGACATACATAAACCCAACCAAACACATTCAAATTATGTTGATACTTTAGTAGAATGATCCATGGGTCATTTTGGATGTGTATGAGTCAACCCCACCTTAATCAGAGGCACGGTATGGCCAATATCACTCAAAGAGTCTCTTTTTTGTTTAAAATGGACAGAATTTTATGCGAAAACAACAACTAACGTATGGAAATCCCACTTCTTACCATACACACCAACAGAATTCATTTTTTCGAAAATAAAAAAATAACATTGAAATAAAAACTATTCCAAAACCATTTTAAAATTACCAATGATCTTAAAGTACAAGAAATTTATTCCATTAAAACCATTAAAGCCCCCCCCCCACCCCCTGGACACCACCCCACACCCCTGGACACCACCCCACCCCCCAAGACACCCCCATGGACACCCCCCACCACCACCACCCTAGACATCCCCCACACCCCTGGACACCCCCAACACCCAAGATGTTCCCCACCCCCATGGACAGCCACCCCCACACCCTGGACACCACCCACCCCCCTAGACAGCCCCCCAACCCCCTTGACCCCCTTGGACACCACCCCGCCCACTAAACACACTCACCGCCCTAGACACCCCCACCCCCTGGACATCCACACCCCCTAGAAAGCCCACCAACCCACTGGACACCACCCCACCCCCTGGAAACCCAATTGGACAGGCACCCTCCCCCCTGTACAGCCCCCCACCACATTGGACACCCACAACCCCCTGGACGGACCCCCACCCCCTGGACACCCCCACCCCTCCTAGACACCACCCCACCACCAGACACCCCCACCCTCATGGATAGCCACCCCCACCCCCCGGGACACCATCCCACTCCCATTAAACAGCCCCCAACCTTCTGGATGGGAACCCCATGGACACCACCCTTTCCTCGGGACTCCCCCACCCATTGGACACCCCCAGGGACATCCCCCCACACCCCACCCCCCACCACCATGGACACCCCCACCCCCCTTGGACACCACCCCACCCCCCTTGGACAGCCCCCAACCCCCTGGACCGCCCCACCCCCAAGACACCACCCCACCCCCTGTACACCCCCACCTCTTGGACACCCCCACCCCCTAGAAAGCCCCCCCCCCCCAACCCCCTAGACATGACTCCAACTTCCTGGAAACCCCCATGGACCCCCCCCCCCCACCACCACCACCCTGGACAACCCCCCCCCTAGACACCCCCCACAACCCCCAGGATGACCCCCACCACCTGGATGACCCCCATCCCTTCTAGACACCACCCCACCACCTGGACACACCTGTCCCCTTGGACACCCCCACCCCCATGGACAACCACCCCCGCCCCCTGAACACCACCCCACCCCCCTTGGATATCCCCACAACCTCCTAGACCTCCCCCACCCCTAGACACCACTCCACCCCTTGGAAACACCCCACCCCATGGACACCTCCTAGAAATCCCCCCAACCCCCTGGACACCAGGCCACCCCTTGGATACCACCTTGGACATCCCCCCCACCACCCTGGACATCCCCCCCAACCCCCTGGGACACCACCATCCCCCCATATACCCCCATCCCCCTAGACACCCCTACCCCCTGGACACCCGCTACCCCCCATTGGACAGCCACCCCAAACACCTGAACAACCCCCCAACCCCCTAAATTTAATTAACGTATGAATTATTTGTCAATGGTGTATGTGTATACTTGTTGTATGGGTATACTTTTAGTATGTGTATACTTGATGTAATTACCTTATGCATTATGAGTTAATTTTGTAAGGGTATACTTATTGATATGATGATTTTTTCGAAGGTCTTGTTTGGGTGTGTTGCTGCAAAATTTTATGTTACAGTAGCCAGGGCATTTATCAGTGCTTTTTAGCACTGATCGAGGGATCCTTTATCAACTCTAAATAATCCCTTATAAAGGATCCATTTTTCATCACTAACAAAGAACTTTGCATTTATCAGTGCTTTTTAGCACTGATAAAGGCTCCCTTTATCAGTGCTTTTTTAGCACTGATAAAGGGAACCCCCCCCCCCCCCCTAATTCCCCCTATCAGTGCTGAGATTTACAATGCCTTTTTAGCACTGTTAAAGACTTTTTTGAATGCTGATGATGCCCGTTTTTTGTTTTAGTGACAAATTGATAAAATATTAATGTCAGTTTCAATATGTATTCAAGAATACCATGGTCCCTAGCACAATTATTTTAAACCAATCTCAGTATTTCTATCATATTAGTGACTCAATAGTTCAAGATAATAGTCTATTCATGTTATGAACTAAAAAATTTACCTTCTTACTCCAAATGTCATGCTAACTCTCATACCTACATTTTAAGGACCCATGAGTCCACATTTCACACTATCCCCTAGCTTATAATGAAAAGATCCTCTGGTTTATATGTCATAGTATCCCCTTGTCCTACAATGACTTGACCCCCGCGTCCAAATGTCATAAATTCCCCTAGTCAGCAATGTAATGATTACTTGATCCACTTGTCAGACTAACACCTAGTATATAATGCAATGTCCCTCTAGTCAATATTTCATTCCCACCTTCCGAGAGATTCCTTGTGATAAACATTTAGAGATAAAAAGCATGAACATTTTCAAATAATGAAGAATAGAATTTAAAATAACATATCATTATTTATATTAAAAAAATTGAGTCCAATGAGACTATGGATGGAACAATCCCATGTAAAAATTGAAAGATATTGATGCGAGAAACATTTATAAATTATACCATCTCTCTAAATATCTTGGCCCATAATAAATGATTTTGGTACTAAATTTTATATTTTTTAAATAATTATCATGAAAATTATTTCAATTTATGTTTTGTATCAATAGAATCAAAAAAAATATATGAAACCATTAAATCATTATATTAAGAAAAAATTAATGATTTTTTTTAGAAAATGTAAAACATGGAATTGGAGCTTGACCAGCCCAGATTCCCACCTTTAAAAAACCTAATACCCCTTCCTATTTAACTAAAAATAAAAAATAAAAAATTCTCATCGGCTAAAATTCCCTAATTCGCTTTGATCCCTTCATCAATGTTTGCATCGACTACACCTATCACCTCCAACCCAGCTTCCATCGTCTGTCCAGAGTCTAACAGCTTTGGTTCCATTGTATTGCCTCACCAGAGCTGAATGGCATGTGCATGGTCTGAGATGTCGAGATGGAGAACCCTAATCGACATGCACATGAAGACTATCTTTCTCATCCTCCTGCTTCTAGGGTAGTGGTGTATGGTTTGGGGAATCTTTTGAAATTCTGTAGACAACTCGTTAAAGACTCTTATGATGGATTCATATTTTGAGGTTCGAATTGCACAGTTGAATGTGTTATTGAATGAGACGGAGAAGATGTTGCAATAAAATGTGGATTTGGTGGATTGGATGTTTGTGAATGAAATTGGGGGTTTAAGGAAGAAGATTAATAAGAAGATCGAGGAGAAGCACATTAAATTGGAGAATGAGGTACGAGGGTTGGATAGAAAGATCCAGCTCCGTGAGTTCATTTATGACCTTTGGAGGAGCAATGCGCAGACCATCAATGTGAGTGCATGGCCATGAAACAGGCTCGCTGCATAGCCTTGACCTTGCTGCACACCTCCCACTCTCTGGTTTTGGTTCTCAATTTTCTACTTTTGGTTCTCAATTTTCTATTAGTCATTGAGGTCCACGTGACTAATTTTATGTTATTCTCCCTACCTGTTGGCTCCCTTATTTCTCCTTGGGGTTTTTAAAAGATAATTTATATAATGTGTCTCATTATGTTATGATGTGGATTCCATGTACTTACATGATATTTTCATAATTCTTATGAAGATAAATATGTATTATGATGAAAAAGTGAACAAATAATTCATATCATAAATATAAGAATTATATAATGATATTTTTCTTATGATAAATTAAAAATTAATAATTTAATGATTAAATTGTTTGAAAAAATAATATATATAAAAAATTAAATAGGAATCTTATGATAATTTTAACATTTTGACCTATATATGTGACCTGATAGTTGCTTCAAACCATCCAATAGCCTCATGTTCACCTCCTAAAATATCAAGGTTTTTTATTTGTAATGAGGGACTAAACCGAACATCATAGATAATATTCCCTAAAAGAATAACTAATATAGTCCATAACATAATTAAAAAAAGTGGTGTCAATGTGCAATTGATATAACAACTTTATCACTTATCATAACCAAGATGTAATAATAATAAAATAAAAAAACATTGTAATAATGAGTTCAAGTTCATACAATAGGAACATTGTTCTCCATCCAATCATAACACAGTAAATAAATAAAATAAAAAGTATGTCAGTATTCAACCTCATATAATTTAACACAATATTCTTGTTTGAAATTACTTTGGTCCAAACAACCCTCCAAGTATTCGTGGTAAGGTACTTGTATGTTGAAGTATCGACGAAGTGTTTGAGTATGATGAATTAGTAAGCACCACTAAAAACCCCTAAACATGTATTTTAATATCCACATTTATATATGTTTTTTATCTTGTAATGACATCAAATAATAACCCAATTCACCCCTTTAGAAATCCAAAAACCATACTAGATTTGTACAAATTGATAAAATATTAATGTGAGTTTCAAAATGTATTCAAGAATACCATGGTCTCAAACCCTACTGTTTTCAACCAATCTTGGTATGTTTGTTGTATCAGTTACTCAATAGTTCAAGATACTAGTTTGTTCATGTTAGGAACTAAAAAAATTAACTTTTAGTCCAAATGTCATGCTAACTCTCATACATACATTTTAATGACCCATGATTCCACATTTCACACTATCCCATAGCCTATAATGAAGAGATCCTCTAGT
Source organism: Viscum album (assembly GCA_963277665.1). NCBI lineage: Eukaryota > Viridiplantae > Streptophyta > Magnoliopsida > Santalales > Viscaceae > Viscum > Viscum album. The sequence continues at coordinate 825,831,125 of OY728162.1, forward strand.
TTATAATGACCCATATGTCCACATAACAAATATTTTTTCCCTAATTGAAGAACTTAAATTCATCTTATTTTACATGTAATTACAATTCAAATATTATGTGTTTAATTGTAGCATGCATCATTTTTTATAGCATATAAAATTTTTTATTTTGATCAAATGAAACACATTGTTTCTTATTATTATTGAAGTTACATGAACCATATTCTACCCATGATGATTGTCATTATTTATAGGTTGGATATTATGTTCTTAATTAAAACACATATTACATAATTATTTTTTATAAAAGTACTAAACAAATAATATGTTCTTCATTAAAGAGAACCTCCCACTTAAGACTTTCAGAAATTTAAAAAATACATATTTTATGATTAAAGGAATCACGTGTTTTTTATTTGTTTTGGATGGTATCATCGAACAAGTGATTAATGTTCATTTAAAACATATATCCTTTCATTGTTTTTAATAAAATCATTAAGAAATTTATTTTATATATTTAAATGGTTAATATATACCACGCTTATTTTTTCATGAAATAAATAACATATAATATGGGATTTATATCAAAACATTAATTGAGTGTTAAAAAATTAGACACATAATAAAAATATTTAAATAAATTACTTTCAAAAAAATAATTTTGTGAGTTTTATTTTTATAAAACAGGTTGTCTACAATGTTGTATAAAAAACTATAAAATAATTTGATCATAATTAAAAAATAAATAGAAATATATGTTTTAGAAAAAATGAAAAATAGTTCCACACTTAATTCATAAAACAAATATTCAACCATCATTTCAATAAATGAAAACTACTTCCAAAAAACCATTATAAAGAAACACTTATGGATGGTTTTATCCACAAACTCTATTTTTTGGATTTCCAAATAAAATAACTTTTTTTGGGTTAAGTGGGAATAATAAAAGAAAAACCATCCTAATAGACACCCAAAAAAACAAATATAGCAAAAAATTGTAAAATTTAAATATCAAATACTCAAATCCATCAACAAGCATCGCTCATTTAAAATAATAGACATGAAAAAATATATAATGGTTTTTCACATTTTTTATTTGATAACCGATGTGAAAATACATTTTTTAATAATTTTATTTTGATTCCTCCTCTCCACAGTAGACATTAATAGAAAATAGGAAGAAAATTTGAAAAAAAACAAGTAGAACACAAGTAGAAAAAACAAAAAAACAACCAGAAAACCATACATACAATCAAAACATTCATTTTTAAAATATATACAAAAATAAATTAAAATTTATTAACGATTTTGAAATGATTCTATCATTTAATTTTTATGTGTATCAACTCCTATTCAATATAACGGAGAGGATAATAAAAAAACTATAGATTAAATGGAAATCATTTAACATGTATTCCAAATAAAATGAATGAAATAATAAGTATAAGTCTATAAAGAAATCTAACATTCTGGAAAGTTGTAATTATACCAGTTGAAATTATTTCTTACAAATACTTTTAAACATAGTATCCACAATAAATTATGACTTATAGTTCATGAAAATTTTGTTTAAAAAATCAATTCAAAATAATATTTTTAAGCAATATTTCATAAATTTAGTAACTCTAATTGAAAATTGAGCTTTTCTTTTACATATATGATCTTGGAGACCTTATTTATTGTTTTATATCTAAATAAATTCCATTACCTATTTGAAAATAACATACATAAAATAAATTTAAGATTAATTATAATATAAAAAATATTAAAGAATTAAATAGTATGTTTCTAGTACCTTCATAAATGTTTCTCACACTTCACCAAGGATAGAACATAGCCAGTAAAGTTCCTTATCCCTTGGAAAAAAACACCCAAAATCCAATGGAAATTTATATAAAATAAAGCTTACTATTATTGGTTATTATGTTAAGGGATATATAACACCATTTGAGATATATGTTCAGTACTATTGAAGATAAAGAAACATCCATCACTAAATAATTTCTTTCTTATGAAATCATTGAGCCATATAAACTATTCTGTCTACATCAGTCATTGTCATTGCAATAGGTGAAATATACTATAGGTCAATACATGCATATACTTATGTCTTTTCATGATCATTACAAATTGTATAAAGACACTAAATAAAAAATAATATAAATATAAATTTTCAATAAATTAAATGTAGAATAATATTTTGGTTAAGAATTACTGGGAAAAAACATGCATCATGTTGATTCCCAACTAATATATTATTCCAAGATTGATGATATCATTTTATAAAAGTTCCATAATCATTTCACACCCATAAATTATAGATTCAATTGGAATCTCATAAACATACAAAAATAAATTTGAATATGTTGAAAATCTATCAAGACTACTAGAATTTGTATCTGAATTCAAAAATCATTTAATTTGTTGTTATAAATACAATATTTTTTCCCATTAATGTATTTTTGTAAAGAAAATTAGATAAATATAGAAACATTAAATTGCTAAAGAAAAAATTTAATTGAAGAATGAAATAAAAGATAAAATATTCCCAAACCTCTATGGTAATATGTCAGACAAGTCTAGATGGCTAAACTAAAAAGTTGTCAATAATTTGTACAATTGTACTCACCTAATATGTATATAAAGGTATTCTTTTTGATATATCTATAATATTCTATACAGTTACCTTATGATGCTCCATCTCTATCTGTTGATAATTAATGGTATCACCAATATAAAATATCATCCTATTTGAAACAATGGGATGTTTGGGATCATCAATATATAAATCATAATAACTGGGAAACTATGAAGGATTGGTGTAAGAGTAGCATAAGAATAAGTGTGGTCTATAGAAGGAGGTGGAGGAGTGGGACCTGCTGGAGGAGGGTGAGGAGTTACATCAGAAGTCTAAAACTATCCTTGTATATCTGCAAACATCAACTGTACCGAATATTTGATCATATCCTCCATCGTCACATGAATATCCTAAAAATCATCTTACAAAGATTATATTTTTTTTAAACATCCTCTATTGATTACGAATTAGAACATGGAAACCCTCTCTTCAACGATAAAAGTTCTGGGTATCCTCATACATGACCTAAGTGTTTAGGATTTCTCATTTCTATAGATAAAATATCCCTCCTACCCTCAGTTATAAAGAAACCAATGTTCTCTACTCCTCAAGATAATTCGGTATGAAGTATCTGCAAAAATCCATAATGAATCAAAATATATAAAGAATTTCATTGAATTAAATAAATATATAATTTAAACAACTTACAATCCTCTCAGGTACAACCCTATAATATTCCATAAGATATTTTCCTTTGTTACTAATCTGAGACCTCTTCCATTTTTCATGTCTAGCGAGGGGGAAGGAGGGTAATCCTCTTTAGAACCTTACTACTCAACTATCAGTAGTTGAAAATTTTCATCCAACATTTTTTCTTCCAACAATGTATACCCTCCCTGAGATAATGTATGAGGGTATAAATTTCTAGATTGGATCTCTAGATGAGATCTCCTCCATTATTGAAAATTAAGAATAAATAATTCATTAACAAAATCATTAATATAAAAACATCCAAAGGTAACATTGCACTTACCAACAAATTCTTCTTATCTTCTACTTTAAAAAAATTTCTTCCATGTATCTTCATCTATAAAGGGACATATATCACATGGATTATGATGTTTTCTATTCCCAAAAATGAAATGTGATGTCAGGTTTAATTTAAAATCCATACATATTATAGTATCCAATGATAAACATTTCATATTAACTCCACTAGTATCTGGTATATCATATGTAATTTTTTAGGAAATGGGGAAACATGTATTACTATAAAAATTTCAAGAAACGTAAAATAATAACAAACAAACTAACCAAAATGGTCCCCCACAAGTGATATATTATCTATTTATCAAAACCTCTTTAATCATCAATAAAAATACTAAATTTTCTTTCAGAATTCACTTATATAAAAAACATGAATTATTTTTAGTTTTCACTTCTTGGAATATCATTCTCATCAAATTTTACGATTTCCTCTATTCGTGGCTACATGCAACTAATAATTTTTGGTAAATGTGTGTTGTAAAGTTAATCATCCCTCAAACTCTTCAATGGACTCACAGAAGTAAATTTTTCTTGTAAAGAAGGATGGGGATTATCAATAAGATCATGTGTACATTCCTCCCCTGATGTATGAGTATGATCATCTCTAGAAGTATGTGGTAGATCAGATTATTAATCTTTCATTATCCAAACAATCAAACCAACAAAAAGTTAGAACATAAATCTAAAAATCCAACTGTTAGATACTAATGTAAAAAAAATGAAAGATTATCAGAAAAATGTAAAATAAAATAAACTTGACACATTTTTATTCATATTTGTAATATTTAACTAAAATTCAAAAAAAATTAATGAGAGAAGAAATTACATATAAACGAATGAAAAAAATCCAACAATGGTGTCCGAATAGTAAAAATGATCTAACCAAATAATTCATTTTTTTCACCAAATTTTTTTTGAATATACTCTTGTACAATATTTGTGTTTCAATATAACATATTAGATTTAAAATAAATGTTTTTCTAAAAAATCAATTAATAGATATGTTACGCAAGGGTAAAAATGGTAAAATAAACAAAAATTTCCAAATATAAACAAAAAATTTAACTTATTAGTTATATTATATGTTCTAATAAATAAAATAAAATTAAGAAATCTAACATTTTATGTAATTTAAAAATGTAAACGATAAATAAAAAAAGTTTCCTATAATATTTTTAATGTACTAATGGATTGTTTTCCCAAATTCCTTCATCAATATCATTCTATATGGCAAAAACCATGTATGGATAATGTTCATAAACATTATCTATTAATATTTACATCGAAGTGGGGATCTCAAAAAAATAATCATCTTCATCAATTTTATCATCACTGACATACTATGTTTCCCTTTCAAAAAAAAATTGACCACTACACATCAGTTTGATCAGAAAAATAGAATTCTTTATTCATGTGTTTCCATTTTAAAATGATAAGATGTGTATTCAAATATATTTATATTAACTAGTTTCATTCAAAATTCATCATTCCTGACACTATTGTTACCAATTAACCATTTTCAATTAGAAAATGGAACATAAAATTTAATGTAATCAAACTCCCAAATTTCTTTAATGACTCCATAATATGCACTTGATGTAGAAATTGGTCTTTTCTCATTGGATCTCAAAAAATGAATTGCTTCTATGGACACCAATACACTATTATTATAAACTAAACTTATGTTGTCCTAATATTTCATATGAAATATATAGCCATTAATGTCATACCCGAACCATGTTATTAAATTTAAACATAGACCATCCACTAACCATATCAATGTTTCTGATGCATTTGATCTACTAATAAAGGTCTGTTTAATCCAATAAAAATTTGTTTTATTATTCTCATTCAAAATCCACATATATTTCTTCTCCGGATAACATTTTTTAAACAAATTAATAATAAATTTGATATATGACTGAGCATCATCTATGTTATTCTAGAAATATAAATCTAATTTCTTTATCTGTTCCATTTTTAAAGATTTAACTTTCATTTCACATATCCCCTTTCTCCCATAATTAACTCGTTCATAGTGAGATGTAAGAAAACCAATGTGCTTTTCTACAGAAAATTTTTCTGTAAAAAACTCCATAAGATCCTTAGAAATATACTTCTCAACAATGGAGGCTTTAGTTCAATATTGATTCTTAACATACCCCTGTAATATCTTTATATATATTTATAAAGGATACATTCAATGTAGATATATAGTTTATAAAATCTTTATTTCTCAAACAAAACTAACCATCAAATGAACCATGATATCAAAAAATATGGTGTAAAATACATTTCCAATCAAAAAATTATAGAAACAGCTTCATTCTCCAAATTGGTCAAAGCCTTCATATCAATAAACATATTGAAAATTGGATTGAAAAATTAGCAAACCTTCATGATAGTCATTATAACATAGATGAGAAATATTCAACACAATGAAACTGTAACACCCTGACCCTAGTTACCCAGTTCATGTGCATTGTTACATAACATTGAAATGAACCAAAGGGATCAAATCCCAAAAGAATGATTAGTTTAGTATCCTTAGAAGTACTAGATACACACATAAGTTTTACATTACATCATGAAATAAATAAAAATAACATCATTGTTTCCCCTTAGAAAACACTATTATCCATTATCCAATTCCTTCATGTTAATATTAAAATACTTCTTATCATCCTGGAAAAATTAAAACATAAGAAAGGGGTGAGCCTAGATGCTCAGTAAGGATAACAATATAGCATAAACTTTAATAAATAGTCAAAAACATTTAAGGAAATGTATAAGACTTAAAAAATCCTTTTAAATTTAAACATTAGCATAATATGGAAAATATAAATCAAATAATGGCATTTACTTATTCATGTGAATATTTTACTAGTTGAATAATCACATCAAATATCAAAATCCAATTTCATAATGATGGAATGCATAATATCGGGCATCATAACCACATAGTTAAGGACTCAACACAATAGTACAAATAATATTTTGTTAAGGCCTTGTGACAAGACACTAGTATGTCTCATGAGACCTACCAATGCATCGAGGAGCTATAGTGGGATCCACCCGCCACTGACTAAGTCTAATTCATTCCTCATATGAAAAGGTTGAAACATAACATAAACATTCGTATTAAAACTAGCATAGTAAATTTTAATACTTTAACCATAAACTATGAATGGTATAAAAATAACACATCCATAGTCAAACATATCTCAAAAACATCAATTAAATATGGAATATTGTATCATAATAAATCAACTTCAAAAAATTGTAAAATCCATCAAAAGATGTTGATGTAGATGAAATCAAAACCATTTAAGAGAAATATCTCTTTATATTTTGAAATCATTTAAAAGTAACATAATTATAAAAGAGAACTTTTATTTTTAAAATATTTTTATAATCTTGTAAGGGAAGCTTCGAAGGTGTTATAATGGATGAAAATAGCCTCACTCGCTGTATAAGATAAAAAACATTCTTTCATTAATTTTGTCGAAAATGTCATAAAGGACCAAGTTTGGGAAAATGACAGAAAGATTCCTTTATAAAAATCTTATGAAAATTCAAAAAGGGTATAAATGACTTTAACCCATAGTCTATGAAATAGTACAAATATTATGAAATACATTTTTAAGAAACACATATGTGGATGATAAAGAGGTCATAGTAGATACTCAAGTATAAACAACCTCAGATAATGAAGAGATTGTAGAATTAACCCTTACCTTGTATGTTTCCTTGGTCGAGGGTACATTAACATCCTATATAATAGTTAAATAATTATTATTAAATAATACATGAACCACATGCATAAACATGATATCATATATGATCTTCTAATATTTATTTGTTAATAATATTTCAGTAGTATCTTTGTTTCAGGTGTTAACTGATTCGTTTTCCTTTATATACTTGGTTACATAAGCCATTTTTATTATTGATAGGATGAATTTTATTCATATACAGGATTATATTAAGTTATTAAACATTATTTTTAATCATAAAATGAAAAATATTCTTGAATGGTTAGGATGAGGTATGAATTTTATCGTGTTTGGGGAGACAACAATCCATACCTACGCACAAGCGACAATATCATTATATTGATGGTGAAATTGTATGTAATTGGATGTTATAACATATATACAGAGTAATTAACATGTTATATTTATTATTTACATCAGTTATACTCATTATTATACCCATCCAAATAATGAAGTGTTTGAGTAAAAAACTATACCAAGACGTGGAGACGGTAAGCCGTACGTATGCATGTATGGTGACATGTCATTCATAGGATGGATAGAATAATCAATATGGTTGTACCATATTTATAATAAAATAAAAGTATGTATAAGGTACTGGATTTATTATTTTGGTATGGAAACAACAAAGAAATAGGAAGTGGAAGAAGTAATGATTTTGAAAGAGGTGGTGAAGTTATTACCTCTTCTTCGGGTGTTTCCTTTTGAGTTGATCAAATGGGCTCCTTACTTTGTCTTTCGGATAAATGAAAGGAATCTGGGTGGAAGGGAGGGTATTTGGGAGGACATTGGAGTAGGGGTAGGATGGGCCAAATGGCTTTAGAGGTGTGATTTTGAGAGAATGGGAAGTACCCATTTATAAGAGAGGCGAGGGACAGATTTGGAAAATCATGAAATATTTTTTTATTATACAATAATATTTGTTTTATAATGGCTCAAAAAAAATTAATTAGTCAAAAAATATTGAATCAAAACAATTTAATATAAAATAAAGATACAACAATGTAAATCACACAATCTTCATAAAATTATTGTTGTGATTTATTATATATAAATACCCTATAACTATATGTTATATGTTATATTTTTTCCAATTAATATTTGTATTTGGTGTTAGTTAACAAATGGTTTTATGTTAGAATAACATTGTGAAAATATGATGATATGTGATTTAAAGGAGGATATTTTAACACATTGTTATGTTATTTTATGTTTTTGTGTAAGGATTATTATTAATCTATAAGAATATTGTCCTCATGAGGAGGTTATCAAATAAAAGGAAAAATGAATTATTATTTAAGGTGGTTTTATAAGAACATGGAAAGATAATAGATAAGATATTAATAAAGAGTTTCATGGATCAAGAATGGTTAAATACGAATATATTTATGAAGGAATTTAGTATTTAGATAGATAGTAGATAATTTAAGATATAATTAAATCCATAATGTGGGCAAATAAAGGAGTTTAATATTTTTTTAAATTAATGGTCTATAATATTTTTTGATAACTGATATAAGTATTTATAAATGCTTAGTCTAGTATATTTTTGGATTGGGGCTATTTTTAGAATATTTGGTAGTGTATGGATAAGTGTGGATTTATTTTTTTTAAAGAATAAAAAAATCATGCCACAATTATTACATTACAATAATATATTTATATAGTTATTTATATAGATAATGTGATAAATATTATATCATGTAGAGTTAGTATTATATCATGACTCTTGTATCATATGGTTGAAAAATGTTAAAGACAAGTTCACTGGTGAAAGGAAAATTACACCATGAAGAGTGGAAAATAATTAATAATTATGTTGGATACTAAATACTTTTTATACAAAAAAATATTTTGGCCTAGTAATTTTAATAAATATGATAAATTTTATTTAATATGAAAATGAATCATGATAAAATTACTTTATATTGCACTATCATACTGGAGAATTGTAATTCGAATCTAATGATGGTGTTTGGTTTGTTAGTAATGATAAAGAAATAATACCTTAATAGACCCAAATTTGGTGAATGGAAAATAAATTCAGAATGTGACTCCATGATGGGTGTGTGAAAAATGATTCATGAATAATTATAGAGGAATTTGTTTTATGAATTAACTTATATGATCAAAAAATATGCTGAAATTTGGTATAGAATAATATATAGTACTAATATTGTATTTATTACACTATATTGAATTAATCATAAAGTTTTTAGAGAATCATTATGAATTAATATTATGATTTTGGGGTACATATAAATTCATATTTTTCCAAAGGATATGGAAATAATAATAATTTCTTTATAGTGAACTTCATTAGACTATAATATTGGTGAAATTTATATAATTTTATAATTTCAATGCCCCCAAGATATGGAAGGTTATGTATCAACTTTAGAGAAGTTAACTTGTTATACTTGGATGATTTTGAAGGAATATTTAAATGTAACACACATTAAAGTAACTCATAGGATCATGATAATTTAAATCAATCCTTATCATCGACTTAGATCTAATAGATTACAAGAACATTGAAATTATTCAATAAAAAAACTAATGGATAACATAAAAATTAAAAATATAGTTGAAATTATAGAATAAAAGAGATTGATAATCATTTTTAGATCTATATGATTTTTATATAGCCAAGAAATAGATAATACTACTTATATTAGTTTCATATAAATAAAATATTGTGCTTTATGGATTTTTATTGAAATATCTAGTTCTCATTGGAATAATTTTTTTGGTGTTGTGATGTTTCTTTTGAAGATCAAAGTTTCAACTCCCAAAAAGGTTTTTTCTAACTTATAACTATAAAACTAGATGAAATAATATGAATGACATGGTCACATCATATCATGAATTTTCTAAGAAACTATTTTAACACCTATGCAGATTTAGAAGAGTACCTCACATAAAAATACTAATTAGTCCTTCCTTGAAGAAGTTTATGGAGTTGGGATAAATAGAGTATCACATGGATGTGAAATGGGAGATCTATAAAAATCAGGTTAGTGTAGTGTACCTTAGTGTGGAGTGACCATTTACTAAGCCTTTTTTCCATTGAACACTATATGATAGGGTGTGTGGGTATACTAGTACTGATCCATGTGTATGTTCCATTGATATATCTTAGTATTATTAAACAATGTAAATTCTATGTATCTCTTGGTGTATTATATTTTTTATTTTTTATTTTATATTTTTGGTATATAATCATTTGATAAAATGATAATTTGAAATTTGTTCCTTATAACATGTGAAATAGGGTTGATGATCGAATAGGGTTAAAGTTTGAAGAACTTTAAATCTGTAATTACCATTATTCACACCCCTCATGGTGTCATGAGACTCATATAATATCTTGTTTACTTAAACTTATGGTGCTATATCATAATGGTTATGATTTTTTTATCAATATATTATACTTATTTTGAATTATTTTTTGAAAAAAGGAATGAGCATTCCACAAACAACATTAATTCAAATGGTTCATTAAGTTTAAAAATTTACTCTAATTAATTCTTATCAAACTACTATGATTTATAAAGGTGAATGAATGAGTTCATTACCTTGATGAATATATATGATCCATAAGAGCAAGGTTTTGGCCTTATTATTAATAAGAAATATTTTAATTCAAATTGATAAAACATAATTTAATCTCAAATATAATAGTTTGAAAAAATTCAATTGAAAAAAAATCAAAGGACTAATTTCAAAGGATGGGTTTGTAGAGATAACAACCTCTCTAATTCGTAAATCGAGTTGACGAAATAAGTTGTAAGAATATTCTAAGGATACAAATTTATTATAAAAAATTCCCCAAATTCTATGTAACCCAATATAAATCTCTGGGTCACATAATAATATCTACCTAAATTCACTAATTTTAATCATTAAAACAAAAAAAATCCATTCTATTTACGATAGATTAAATTTCTCAACCATTAAGGAGTCACTCCCTTCATAAGAATCTTTTTCAAAGACATGATAAGGAATAAGATATGGATTATATATTTAATGCGATTCCTAAAAAAATTCATCATGAAAGAAATTTATAGATAATATAAAAACTAATCCTTTTACTCTTTATCCCTCACCTCTTATTGTATGAGGTGTTAATGGTTGAGGGAAGTTCAATCGTGTTTTATTTGACCATCTAAAAAAGATAGTGAAAATTGTAAAATAATAGTAAAAAAATTAAAAGATATCAAAAAATTAAAATTACATACTTTAGTTAATTATTGGAATTATAAATTTTAACTTCTAGGAGGAAAAATAGTATAATAGGGTCCAAGGATATAATAAAATTCAATGTAAAGGCTAATAATTTAAAAAAAAGGCTGGAATATCCTACTTATAGACTTTATCTTCATTATGACATAATTTTTTTCATTGTGGAATGAAGTTATATACCTTATATATAAACCCTTATTTATTCCTCCTAGGTTACATCATCATGGTTCAAGGGATGGTGTTGGTGTGTCCTGGATATATCTTTCTCCTTCAAAATCAAAATCTCTCAAGGGTCCCGCAATAACATTCCAAGTACTTCAAATATAACATTACCTTCCCTTATATTTCTCAATGTAATTATATCCTGAATTAGAATATATTATTGTTTAATTATAAAGGTATTCTATATACAATATTACTTCATAATGTCATAGAATAATGGTCATATGTTATAAAATTACCTTCTACAGCTCCTCAAAAGGGTAATGATATTTATATTCAATATGATATGGTTACATATTTAAAATAACTACATGATTTCTCTACTAGATCCCATGAGAATCATCCCACTTTAAAACATTACATTATTGGTATCCTCTTTTATAAACATGAGTTCTATTACCATATTATATGGTTCTCCCCTAGTGTCGAATAACACCACATCTCGTTCTCCTCTAGTTATCCTATAATTTTCTCACCTCAAACTACTCTTAATCCTTTATAATTAAATTGTTTCATGTCCTATATATTGTTCTAAAACATAAATGACTAGAAAAAACATTGGTGTTCATACATTCATAGGAGGATTTGATGGATTTTTTGTTCTGATTTTACTTTTTACCTAAAATGTATTATATAATAGCATAAAAAATATACATCATAAGTCTTTCTTGGGTAATCATATGTATCATATTTTTTTCCATGATTTGGTGTGACTTCCATTATTTTAGTGAAATGTATTAAAAATCACACTCATCCAAAATGTGAAGCCATTTTTGTAGAAATATTTCCTTCTAGGATTACCATTTCAACTCTAGTCCGACTATGTTAGAACCCATCCCCTGGAGCCCATGTCTTGACAACCCCAATCCTACCTCTGATAGGCCAGGTGTGCATGACTAGTGTCGAGTAGGAATATCCCACAAATGGTGGGCATTTCCTAAGAACCTATACACACGTACCCAACTCCAAGATACATGTTTGGATAGTGAAAACACTATGTAAAGAAAATGCATGCATACCACTACAACCCAACAACAGAGTACGATAGAAATTAAAGAAGTAAAGTACAATATGGATAGAATATAATCCCACTAAAATAATGACAGTTGTATAGTTTGACCTGCAAACAAGGGTACTGAAGCTCCTATAGGAAGCTTCCAGAAACACCTCAGCTCGTCTAATCTCATAAGGCACTGTCTGGTCCTGGTCTTGGTCCTGCTACACCTAGGACTCCACCAAAGCATTGGTATTCTTCAAAAGACACGATACATGTGGGAAAATCCCGTGCAGGGGTTAGTTTTACAATACTCAATAGGGGACCACAAAAATCAAAAAGTAAAATACCCCAAAGGAAACACCACCAAGAATGTACAGTCATTTGAACATAGGTATATGTCAACAACACATATAACAAGAATAATCAGGTATACTTGTAAAGGATTCAAAGACACAATGTCTCATACACTACCATCCATATGGTTATACTCATATCAAGATTGATATTAAGAGGTCCCATTCATCGAGATATCTAAACGTAACCATATAGAACAATTCTAAAATAAGTATTCAAGAGAACATATGGTCTCGATACATCACAAATTTTCCCTGAGAAGTCTGGTCTCACTGAAAAAAGAAGTCTCGATATCACATAAAAATCCTTGGTCACAAGATTCTACTAAAGGCACAATCATTTTGGGTGAACACACTCCTCGAGCTATGAAGCCATTAGAGACACTCAAAAAGAGGTCCTGCCTCTTTGGGGGCCGCTAGAAGAGAACAAACTTAGAACGAACCGAAGTACACAGATTAGGTCAAGTCATGATGTAAGGAATTATCTCGATACACATATAGGAGGTCTTGCACCCAGGGCTCACTGGGGGAAATCCTGGACCTACTGGAATTGTCATCCTTGAAAGGGAATAAGTGCCTGTGTAAATATTGGTCACACCTTGTCCACAAACCCTATCTATGGTAACATAGAGAGATGTGAGGATCGAATTGGCCTCTCAGTGTGATACATGCTCTAGTCCGCTGAATCGCTATTAAAGCCGATATGAGATAACCCACTTTGGAACATGAGCCACACTCTATAACAGGAATGAGATACAGAATTGTAACTTCATAGAGAATCCCAAGGGCATCATCTCAATATATATTTTCCACCCTATTATGGGATTAGGATCCTGCATCGATCCCTCATTTGAAAGAAAAATAATGGAACTATCCCTTGCTGGTCCAACTAAAAATCCACTATGACATCTAAAAAGGATCTCTTAATCGCAAGGGTCCAAACACTATATACGACTCATTAATCAGAATTACAATTTGAAAGATATGGGTATTTTAGTGAAAAGTGTTTGTGGGGTCCGGGTCTGGTCTGACTTGGTCAGACCGACCCGACCCGACCAACCCATCCGATCCAACCCACTAGATCAGGTCGTTCTTTCCCCCCTCGAACGTGGCACCCCGTCATGTCCCCTTTATGTCATGGGGTCGGCTCAGCCGACCACATCTTCACTCTCCTGCGACTTGAGCCATGGTTCCAGTTCACCCCACTGAGGCAGAAGCCACGTCCTTCTCCCACTAAATCAGATGCATAGACGCGGCTTTTATCTCCACGATGGCACACCAATAGAGTATGATACCACAACTGCACCAATATGCCTCCACCTTCGGTGCACCTATGGCATCTTTTTTGGGCCACCAGACTAACTATGGTGGTCTGATTTTCAATCCCTAAGAGGTTCCAGAAACTTCGGTATGCGCTCTTCATTTCCAGGGGTTTGAATCTGTTCTATGATCCCCCTCAGTGCAATGTCTCTCGGATGGTGATATCAACTGCACCTCCTTAATCTGTTAGCCTCCACCATCGTCGTACCTCCTTCGTTCCATTTCTATCTCGGATCTACGATACTGGGTCATTGTGCTAAGAATCTATTGCACAATGATCGATCGAATTCCAAATGTCGAGTAGTGGGCCTAACGAAGAATTCTCAGGATGAAAAAAGAACGAAGGGAGAAAAAATGAATTAACAAATATGAACATACCTCGATCAATGTATGGGTCGATGGGCGTTTTTTTCCCATATAAATGTTAACCAAGAGTCACCAATATAATCTCCCATTAAAACCCCACTAGAGTAATCCCATCCCACAACAACGATCGATCCACAGTCCAATTTGTTTGTCAATTAGTCTGTGTATGTTGTGGAATATCAAGAACGGGGAAAGGAGAATACTAAAATAACAACCCCTAACTCGAGTTGGATCGCTTGAATATGCTGATTCAAGTCATGTCACCACATCGATCCTTTTTTCACTATTCTTCGTTGATTCTTCGCTTCTTGATCGAATCCCAACCTCCAATACATCATCACTACTGAGAGATTCTCCTCCTCTTTGCCTAAGGGAAAATCTAGAGGAATTATCAATCATTATTAATTCTAAAACCAGACTATATCCATGATTAATAGAGGAAATGTAGTAACATGTTAATGCATTTTAGTATTAAGGTTTCACTTTGAAACAGCGCTGCCACACTGCTTCATTTATGAAAGGATAATGGGTTGCTCCGTCACTGCATCGCAGCATCCCCATGGTGAAAAATGTTTAAGATGAAATAAAATAAACATCATTATGTTTTAGTTTATTCTCTTTTAAAAATTACAAAATTAACTTTTACCCTTGACCAGCGATGGTCGAGGTTAGGGTCCACCTAAGGAAAGCACATCCTAATGAGCTCAACTGTACTCTTGTATTTTCAATCTGAGTTACCATTTATGAGTTATCAGGATTTAAAAAAATAATAATTTTTATTTATATATTTTATTTACAATCACATCACAATAACTACTTTCTATAGTTGGTATGTGGTGGACAATGTTAGGCTCTGCCTAAGGAAAGAATTCACTCACAAGCTCAAAGGTGGTCTCAAATTTTTAATCTGAGTCACCATTCATGAGTTATAAGGAGTTGAAAAAAATAAATTAATTCTATTTAATTATTTTGTTTATAGTAATTCCATTTTTGGTTTTCCTCACTAGATACCCATGCTAACTAAACTTAAGTCACACCTAGGTTAAACCTACCATCCCGAAGGCAATGGTTCCCTCATATTTCTGATTCGGGGGCACCCTTTTGAGGTTTATTCCACATTTTCAGGAAAACCACTCACACACACTATTTAAAACATATCATTTTTTGACAGATCATTCTGAGAACTTCGGGCCTCATAATTGCACGTCGTCTCAGCTCAATGTCTTGTAATTTTCCAAAGAATTTTCTAAAAATAGAACTTGGAAAATTTGAGTCATTACATCCTCCCCACTTTAAGGCTTTACGTCCTCGAAAATCAAAAAAATGTCTACTCAAACAAAAGGTGAGTGAACCAAGAAAGATTCTGAGCCTCCTTCTCCCATGTGCTCCTCTTAAGATCCTTGTGCATCCTTCTAACACGAACCAAGGGAAAATATCATCCATGAAGAATCCTCAGACTTTTTTGGTAATTTGACCCAAAACACTCCATCGTCGATGTCCAACTAGCCCACGATTACAATGTGAAAAAGGTTTATGAATGAATATCCTTAGCTATGACATGTGGAAGATGTTGTGTAAATGGTACCATTTAGGGGTAGAGACAAGAAAGAAACTACCTTTCCAACTCTACACATCAACAGGAAGAGGGACTATTAACCTTAGAGACAGCTTGTCGCCCTGGAAAAATATTTGTAACCCTTTTCGAGGTGAGACCCAAAGTAATACCTGGTCTTCTCCCTCAAACTTCAATGGTCATAGTTGTATTCCATCACAAAACATTAGAAAATACTATTCATTCTTCATCCGCTCCTAGATGACCTGTAAAACCTATACAAATGCCTTATATAATCCCTTCCATAGCGGGGATGTAAAGAGAGCATCAAGATCTGAAACAATCTTCATTGAAAATCTACGGAGTATAACTATCACCGACACATAGAGGCATCCAAATCCTTCTATTAAACTCTATTCTTAGGGAGTTTGGAAGTGGGCCGACTTGGTGAATCAGTCAACATTCACCCTAATGATGTCATGTCTCCTACATGTATGTGGTAAACCAGTCATGAAGTCTATCGACATCCCTTCCCACTTCCTTACAGGTACCCAAAGAAAGAGAAGGAACAACCCATGAAAATGATTCAAATAAGAGTTAAGCTTTTTATCTCAATAGGTAATCCCGTTTTCAACCTGTTTCATCATTCCTGGTGTCTGCCTTGACACCCACATGTATAACCTGATGCACCTCTCCACTTTAGGCATCCACTGCTACAACTTCTCATCCTCTGAAAATAACAATATTCTCCCCACCTTTTGAATGTCCATCAGGGGTATTACCTACAGAAAACTCAGCACGTAAAGACTTGCAGTCGGTATCACTGAGTTCTGCCTCTCGAATCATTTAAGAGTTCACAGGTAACAACCCATGACTGGAGATAAACTACTCCATCTCCATCCATGAGGGATAATTACACCATGACTATTCATTCCAATTCCTCATTTAGTAACTGCTTACTAGATTATTGATGAGATCATCATCATGAACATTCCTCTTACCAGGATTATAGACAAACTCCATGTCATATTCCTATGGGAACACTAGGATTCTCCTCTATCTCAAGCCCAAAACCTTATAAGAGAAGACATACATGATAATCTTGTGGTTGATGTGGATGATTTGCCACTTTCCCATCAGGTAGTATAGCCACATTTTCGACACAAATACCACCACTAATAACTCAAGACTATGAGTCATGTAGTTCTGCTTGTCAAACCCTATCTCATCCTTTACTGAATTCACAAAAACTATAGCTTCTGAGGTGTTTTTTTGTAACTAAAAGACATCTTGAATCCAAGATAGACACTTCAAGAGATTTCTATATAGCTAGTGATCTCGAAGTGGGTGTAGGACCATCCTCAAATGTCTCACATAATCCTCCTCAGATTCCAAGTACACTAATATTCCATCAAAGAAGATCACATGGCGCTACCCATGGTGAAAAAATGGCTCTTAATAATCTCTTCCTATGAATGTCCCCCCGCTTGCAACCCCATCTCATGAAGCTCTATAGGATCCATCCAATATACTGGCATAGCTATCGGTTCCACCCCAGAGTGTATACCAATGTAGATGTATAACTCTCGATAGATATGTAAACCTAGAAAACTTTCAAGGAATACATCCTTATACACAGCCTCCACTAAGAAACCTAAGGACTCCTAACATACCCCACATTGAGGGTTAGACTAGACAACTCAATAGAAATCAGATACACCCTCCTCTTCCTTAGTCCATCAAGAGCTGCAAGGATTTTAACTTTTCTGAAAATTTTATATCCAGTTCCAACACTGTAGTAAACCCAAATATTTTGCCTAAAACAATCAACCTGATCATGAACTGAGGATTTAGTCCATACTAAGAATGATATTGTAAGGCCTCGACGCCACTACCAAGAGATCCCAACCGAAATTCTCATCTCCAAGAGTTAGGTCACACTATCGGCACCAGTGTGTGGTCATTGGTTCTCCTATAGCAGGAGTATCTAAATATGAGGATCAAGTCAACAGTTTTTCTATAACCTCTATGTTAAATCCAATTTAGAAGGAAATATTATTATTTTCAAAATACTCATGATTTTATAAATTCAAAATTCTCAATTGGAATCTAATTTTTTACATTTTTTATTGAATTTTAAAAATGATTGGTTTCCACATGTTTTCAAACCCCTTACAATGATTTTTTTCACTCACTATTTTTTTAAAACCATTTTTAGTAGGGAATGATGATGCATAGAAGAGATTGAGTGGTTGAGTAAACATTATAGTGTTTAAACCTTATAAAATTCAGATTTTTTTTCTTTTCCATTATTTTTTTGAGAGTTGTAATTAGAAATATTCAATATATCCATACTCTATAAAACTATAAACCTTTGGGATATCGGGTTGTAAAATAATAAATGAATTATAATAAATAAATAATGGAATAGGTTTTATGTCGTTATAGGGTCACTGCGGGATTCAGAGTTAGGGGAAGTTAGTTCCAAAGTTTTTTGGGCCTTTTGTGTTTGTGGAGAGAATTGAACCTGTGGCATAGTGGTTTTTTATTTTATAGAGGTATATTTATATGCATGTTTTTTCATGTGTTGAAACTTTTAAAGTATCACCCTAAGCCTTATGATGTTATCGATGTTGATTATGTTGAGCTTGATACAGAAGCATCATTTGACAATCATTTGACATGTGCTATTGATCATAGTGAGAAAGTGTTTGAGGGATAGATCATGCTAACAATTCAAGTATTGTGGAAACATTGATGTGTTTAAGAGGAAATGAGGGAGAGATAAGTAGATATGTGGGCTCATTAGCCAGATCTTTTACCTCAAAATCATAGAGATTCTTAGGAGTAAGGGTTGAGGACATGTTGTTATAAGGTGAGAATATTGTAAGATCTCGACCTTTTTTAAGATGTCTCATGTTCATTTTCAAGAACTATTTTATCCTTATTTTTTTATATATTTGGTGGGTTTTTTCAGGTTGTTTCAAGTGTAATTTTTTGAATTTTGGAAGAAAAAGCGGTAGTGCATGGTTAGCGCATGGTTTTCCCAAATGGTGCACCTACCCCATGAAAACCATGAAATCCCAAAGAGAGGGGAGTTTCATAATTGGAACAAGGTTTTCCAAACCGTGTGCCCACTTAGTAGAAATCATGAACCCCTAGGATGAGGCACTTGGTTAGAGATCACGGTTTAGGAAAGCATGCATCTCTACCTAGGAAACCATCTATGTGGATTTTAATTACCATAAAAGTTCTAAAAAAATTACCCCGTTATTTACCTCAAATCAACCTAGTATAACCCTAAACCAATTACAATGAATTTTGAAACCCTTTATATGATTCTAAGGCTCCTCAAATCTCATTCTTAATGAATCAAATATCCAATCAAAGGATCATCTTATATATGGTATGTTATTTATTCCCCATTTGGATTCCTCTGTCTTCCATCTCTCTTTCTCGATCAAGATGAATGATTTATACTCCACTAGAAATGGTTTAGATTTATATTTTCTGGGATATTAATCTATATGATATTGATCTTATGTTTTTGTCCTATATATTCCATGTTATTGTGATCCTAAATGTTCCACTTCAATTTGGGGATTTTTTGTTTAGCGTACATCCATAAAAAATCCTGAGGTATGTGGTCTAAATATCGATTCCCATATTTTGAATTATAATTGTGTGTTTGTAATTTTGGAATTTTAATTTCCAAATTTAGTATTTGAATCTTGATATTTAATTTAATTAATTAATTAATTAATTAATTAATGGGATTATGGAGTTTGTAGAATAATGTGATTATTGAATTGCTAAAAGTAATGATTATGGAATTGGTGTTTATGGGATTGATAGGTAATTGGAGTTACAAGTTTGGATGGCTTATCCTTGAAGTGTTAAAGGATATTATGATTAAATTTTGATAAATGTTTTAAGAATGAATTTTTCATATTTTTACATGTTATTTAAATACTGAAAAATGATTTTTGGGATAAAATGAAATTGTGTAGGATGATGAGAATATTTGATAAGATTCTTAATTATGATCAACCTTGAAAAATATGATATTTATGAGATATGTGATATATTTTGATATATGCGATAATGAGTGTGGGATACAGAATGATGCTCCAAATACCCATATGTTATAATGAGTGTGTGATAAGGACTGATGCTTTAAACACTCATATGTGATAACAATGAGGTGTGGGATAGTGAAGGATTCTCCAAATATTCACAAGGTGATGGATATGATGTTCTAGGACCAAAAATTAGCATTGGAATGGAATTCCTATTATCCATGGTATGAAAATTGGAATTAAATTATTTGTTAAAGTCGATGATATAATGAATTGTGATTCCCTATGATATATGGGTCAGACTCCATCACAAGCTGAAGTAGGTATTGATTATTTTAGTGTCATATTAAACATGGGTAATTATGTGGTTAATTACACAATAGTGAATTTTGAATTTTTTTACCTGATTTATTGTACTTTATTCACTATTAAATTGCATACAGTTTTATAGACTAGATAATGTTTAGACGCTATTGGTGGTGGCCTACTAATTTATATTTACACCCTACTCAGGAAGCCTGATCGATACCCAAATTTAATTCATTTTTATTGTAAAGGATAAGGACAAGAGCACAATTTTATATCGATGAGTTGGGATGGCGAATGGATGAGGGAACTAGACATGATTTTGGGACCCACATGGAAGCTATCATTGTCTTTATTATTACTTTTCATATTAACACTTGAAACATATTAAAATGACATATCTTCTATTTTAGTTATGGTCAGTTATCCATATTTTGGGATTATCATGTGATGTTGGTCTTTATTGGTAACAACATTATTATAATTAATTTTTGTTACCATTTAGATATTGTTTATGTATACCTGTTTTTTTCTAATCTTACAGAGAGGGTATAGTCTCTCCATGGTTTATATTATACCCTCGCCAGTAGTCAGAAGCCTTTGGAATATGGGGAGGCATGCATGAGGTCATATAACCAACCAGCTCGGGGCACCGGTGTGGGGTAAACCGAGGTAGGTAAATACACTATTAATATAAAATAATTTCAAAATGTTCTAAAAATTAAGTGTAATATGTACTTTAAAAATAAATAAAACATATTTTTTGTTGAAAATATTTCCTTAAAGAATAAAATGAGTTTATAAAAAATTGAGGGATTATTTACTAATCAGTTTTCAATAAATTTATATTTTGTATGAACATTATATATATTTAATAAAGTAGTTCATCCTATACATAAAATCAAATTTAATAGATATGTTATAATTTTTATATTAAAATAAAAATATTTCATGGTTCGTTAAGTCTTAGCATTGCTTATATTTTACACTATCAAACATTGTGTTTATTTAAAATCATAGTGTATTATATTATATCCTAATTAATAAATTTCATCCTAATAATTTTAACTTGTTCTCATTAATCAATGTTTCGATATTTGTAAATTACTTTGCTGAAAACCCCCTTCATAAAAATGGTAAATAAAGATTCCTCTTGAAAATAGGGAATGGAAAATATGAATGTTGTCTATAATAATAAATAAACTAGTTCCAAAGTAGGATAACATTAGTGATAATTGAATATGTGGACATATAAGTGAAAATTAATTCCCAAGAACTAATTAAGGGTGATATAGAATATGTTTTAGAAAAATCTAATAACCACAGAACCATGAATCAATGTGGGGTTTAAAAGACCATAAATTCAAAATAAATTAAGGTTATTGGATTTTTTTGGTCTTAAAAAACATTTTCTGAAGTTGATTCATTATTTAACCATCTATACTAATAACAGAAGGATATATAAAAAATTGGAATGTATACTTTCATCCGTTAATAAAATTACACAAAAATATATTCTATTAATCAAAATAATGAGTATTCAAGATGAATTGTTTTAATCCTAAAGCACTAAAATCCACATCTATTAGATCAAAAATGTATATAATGATATTCCTCCCATATTTAGGCATTAACCAAAAAAATGGTTAGAATAAGATAATTATCAAAATTAGTAAACCATAAATGAGGAAATACAAAATAATTATCACATCATTAATTATCTCAATTACCACAACAGTAAAGAATGTTTTAATCTCAAAGGCTATATCATACCCATCATCTTATGTATTTAAATTTTTTATTGAATTCTTCTCAAATTAACTATCATGGTAAATCAATTATTAAACCTATGGGATACAGATACCCCATCCCAATGAAATATATCCCAAATATCAATAATCACAGTGATAAATAAATAAATACTCTTTTAATATAGTGAACTTCACCAAAATATCATGAATCAAATTTATATATTAACTTAAAATATAATACATTATTTTATCAGAACTATCTCTGAAGATATCAACATATTAATGAATCACATTTCATCCATCAAGATTATTTATATTCCACAATATATTAAAGAATAATTAACATTAAATAATATACTAACCCCAAAGGTTTATTTAAACCTAAATGGATGTTTCTGCATAATTCCCCTAAAAATCTTCAAATCCATTTAAAATCACATCACATAAAACATAAAAAATGTTTTTTGATGCCTTTGAACTTATGATTAACTATAAACTTATACAACCATGATGGTATACATAACTTTTATGTTAACATCAAATGAAAACATATATGATTCAAAAAATTAACACAGTCCTTATTCCTTAATTATGTTCACAAACTATTTAATATATTCTATAAAACTAAAAATTCAATATCATTAAAGATGACCTAAAGAAATATTCCATTAACTAACCATTTTCAAATTCACCAAATAATATCGTACCAATTTCAATCATCTCTTTATTCCAACTAAACATATGTTTCCAAATTATACTATGGAATAATCCTTAGATATCCCATGATCCTTGTATCCAAAACATCATTGATATAAAACTTCCATAACATAATTACTCAATCATAATGCATAAGTACTTTAAACCATTTAATTCATAGTTCTTTCCTTGGTCAAGTAGTTAACCCTTGGATTAATAATTTGGCTCAGGTATTCCCCATATTCCCTAAACATAAAACATTAAACTATAAATGTTACCATAGGATGATCTTCATTTCCTTCCATCGAAATTTTCATTTTTCCCCATTAATTACATGCTCTATACCCATCATTTACACATAAAAATCATCTTTTTGTTACTTTGATACGTTCTCTTGAGGTTTTCTTCCAACATTCATTACATAAAGGAAAACAAATTTTCTTCCATTCATAATCACAACCACCTGAGATCTCAGTTAACTCTTTTTGTCTCTTTATTGGGATGTTTTAGAGTTGGATAAGGTGAAAGATATTAATCATATATCATGATAACTAATTAGGAATAATCCTAATGTTTTGAATTATAACCCCCATTTCATTTGGTTAATCATGATTATAATCATTCCATTTTCTATCAGCGTTAACACAAGACCTCCAAGTTCCATCCATTGAGTAAAACCAAAAATAATATTATGAGAAAAAATATTCATAATGAGGAACCATGAAAAATATTTTATAGAATGTCTAAATCATGAAAACTCATTTTCAATCTATGATACCTTATATTTAACACATGTTATCAATAATAATTACCAATTTTTTGGATGTTATCATATAATTATACTCATACCTAATGTTTCCAATAATTTTTTCTCATAATAGTTTATAAAGGTTAACTAAAACATTCACTCATACAAAATGAATTTACCTATATAATTAATACATAGATATCACATATTAATATGTTTATATCTATTACATAAAAAAACGATCCATTCCATAATTGTATAGTTCTAGTCACTTTGGAAACATAGACACATAAACATGTTGTTAATAATAGATCTACATCCTCTCCCACTATATTATCCACAACTATAATCATTCATAGAAACATAATACATAATAATTTCTTCTTAACCTGTAGAAAAGGAAACAAAATAATGGATGAGCTCAGTTGCTCAGCAATGGAAAACAATGGATATTTCAATGATCACTTGATCTCAACATGAGAAAAAGGTTATAAGAACACGATCGTAACATTATAAAATCATACCCAACATATCATAGATCAAAATATTAATTCATGGAATAAATTTTAAAATTTCTTATGACATGAACTATAATGGAATAAATGAACATGATCCAAGAGAGAATGAAATATGCATAAGACATAGATGGATGGAATACACATAACCATAGAAAATAATTTACTTTGTAGTAAATGACCATTAAGAATACTATCATAGTAGAATCAATTTTCTCCCCAAACAATCATCGAAGTCATGGTTTTATCCCAAGACTATAATAGTTGACAAAGTCCCTTGTTAAATTAGGTTCACACCCCATTCTAGTCATGTTTATCTCTTTGGATATGAATCATGACCCAATAAAATTTAGGGATATATAGGTATCAATCATTAAATAATTAAAATCAAACATATGTTTTCCATAATATCATAAAACATTCATCATATAATAACCCAGTAAAAGTAATGGGTTTTATAAACATTTCAACATTTAGTCATAGAATAACCCATTTAAAGGAATACGATTCATAAACATATTTTCATCATAAACACAAACCTTATAGATATATAACAGGGTTTGTATCATTAGATCATATCCCCTGTAAATTATAATGGAAATCAAGGGTTATTGTCATTGATGATTATAAATACCATTAAAATATCATTAAAATTTTATTGAGGAAAATAACCTTTACATTTTAAAATTACATATTTAAAATATAAAAATGTTAAAAATATTATGGAAGACATTTTATTTGAAAATATCCTTGGAAAATTATAATTTAAACATCAAATCATATAGTGTTCACAATTGTGTGATTTTTTTTCAATTGTATAAGTTGAAAGACATTCCTTTCATACTAGTAAAAAACCAAAAAAGTACCTCATTTTGAAAATGAAAACAATATTACTTTTGAAGTAATTTTTAAAAAATTAAAACATGTATAAAAATGAATTTAAAAAATAAAATTATATTAATAAAAACCATCTTTAAAACATTAATATGGAAGAAAAGGTTTTTCTGATCAGAGAGACAAATAAAGTCAATTTTACTTAAAAGAATTATTTTAGTATATTGATTTCTTAAAGAGTGGAAAATGTAATGAAAAATTATCTTCAATAGAAATAATCCAAGGAAATGAAAATCCATAATATTATATAAATTTATATCATACAATTTCATCATCATAACTTAATCATAAACAATCCTGATAAATAATGATGTTATAACAGAAATGCCTTACTACTTTAATAACAATTGAATCGTAAGCCCCATGAAATAAATAAACATTAAAGTTTATTTTAATACCCACAAATTTCAAAATAATATTTAAAAAATACATTCATGGATACTATATACACCATACAAAAGAAAAAATTGGTGAATATTGAATGTGTCCCCCAGAAATAAAAATGAGATAAAAATCATTTACCCTTGGAATGTCATCCTTTATTAGTATTAGAACCTTATTTATAATAAATATAGATTTATTATGAATATACTATTGAACCATAATCATATATATAATCCCATATATGATTTACTTATTACCTATTATCACCCATTTGAAAACAAATCATTATTAAAATCATTATTCTCGGTGATATCTATTTTGTTTATCATGTATGATTTTGTATGATAATTCCAGTCCATTTAATTTAATCATGTTTCTATAATATTTATAATATTAATAATGATATAAATATCATATATATTCATTTTATAATTATTTATGTTCATCCATAAAGGTAGAGACAGAAACATTAATTATACCGTTCATGGAGACGGTGGGTCGTACGTATGTACGAATGATGCTTTCATTTTTTGATGGATAAAATAATAGGATGGAAAATAATAAATAATATTTAAAGAAGAATTATTATATAATATATTTATTATATGTTAAATAAATTCATCCTTATTACCATCAAAGTAAAACAAAAATGAAAAATGAATCACATTGCTTCTTGGAGGTGGCAATCCACACGTACTCACAAGTGATCATATTATTTTCCTATGGTTTGGAAGGTAAGAAGGTATATATGATATTAAAAATAATAATATATTAATATGTAATAATTATAATATTTAAACAATAAACTCATCATAATACCCATCCATAAAATATGGGAATGAGAAATTAATTCTATTGATATGTGTAGACGGTAAATCATTTGTACGCAAGAGTGAAACATTAAATTCCAATTTCATTGATAGATGGTTAATAAATGTGGTTTCATAATATTAATAATATTTAATTATATTGAGGATAATTAATTTTTTTATGAAAAATATAATATATTTATGGTAGATAAATAATAATTTAAAATAAAGTAATATGTTAAGGAGATTGACCCTTTTTTGAAATAAATCCTTTAAATATACCCTAATATAACCTAGGGTTGGTATTTTGGGAAGACCATAACATATATAATGTGTATAAGTAAGTTAATAAGGTATTTTTTGAGGTATGGTCGAGATATCAGGGTAAAACACTCTGAATAAGCGAAGGGAGGGGGATCTATTTTATAATTGAGGTAAGGGGGAACTTTTAGAATTTCTTAAAAGATTAAAATATAAAAAATTCATTATCTATCTAAAATTCTTCCAAAATCCATAGGATTATAATTTTTTATATGATGGTGTCTAAATAAAAGCACCCAATAAAATTTTTACAAGTTTATGTTCTGTTTTAAAACTTATCATTTGGTTTAACCCATTAATTAACTAATTTTAACATTAATCGTGGTATCATATTTTTCACATAAAAAGGATTATATTTTTTTATATAAGGTGAAAATTGGATAATAAATGGAAAAGTTATTATATTTTAGAAAATATATTATCATAGTTTTAATATTTTAATATTTTTTAATAATTTTTAAATATTTTTATCAAATATTATTTTGATAAAATATCATTAATGTCAATTGTGACACTATTCATTTGATTAGATTTAAAATATATAAATAAAAAGTTTTAAATATAATATAATCATTTACCATTACACTAATATGTCATATTATTCTAAATGAATCATGAAAAACTATTACTCGCTAAAATTATATTAGTTTTCTAATTTTTAAAATCATTGATTTTATTTTTTCTAATCATTGAATAAATATGTTGTTAGCATTGTATAATAATTTAAGATAATTTTATAATAAATGAAAATTATAAAGAAATATATTTTAGGAAAATAATTTAATTAATCTCAAAATAAATTTTTTTTGTCATTCATAGATTTCTTTTTTCCTTGTGTGTACATATATGATATATTTAAAACTATGAGATTGAGATTTAGTAACTTTCAATGAATTAAATATTATATATGTCATAATCTTTGAAAAGTTTCCATTAAACATATCATGTTCAATAATAAGTTGATAATATCAGAATATACTTCATCCAATAATAATTATTTCTAAAAATATATCTTTATCACTTATTTTTCACCAAGATTAACCCGATTTACCCATTACCATGGTAATAATTTTTACTATGATTATGGTTTATATTGGCCAAAAATAAAAGGTAAATATTTAAAAAAATCATAGATAGATTAAAAATATGAAATAATGTTTATCAAATTCAATTTTTATATGTGTATTAAATTATTTTTAAAATAAGCATGTAACAAGCGAATAAAACCACTTTTTTGAAAAATACATTTTTGAACATAACAATGGGGTTTTTCCTATCCCATGCATAAGAAATATTAAAAAAATATTAAAAGAATTATTGAATATATAATATATATATTTCATTAAAATCACTCACCAATATTGAATAGTTTAATTTGTTACGAGAAAAACACATTTCACACATAATTATAGTTTTTCAAAAAAAATTATTTTACGTATAAATATGATTATTTTTCAAATTCATTTATAAAATTGATTCCAATGAACTTAATGTTATTATTTTAAACATAAGAGAACTAATTTTACTTTGAAACCATTTTATAAAAAATGTAACTCTAAACATGATTTAAATGAAAATATAGTTTCCAATAATAATCTATTATTTTTACTATTCATTGAAAAATCATACTTTTCAGAAAATTCTCAAAATTCATCCTCAGATAATTTTTAAATGATGAATTAAAAAATTATATCCATTTAATCAAAAATAATTTATAAATTATTTTGAATATTTACTAAAAAAGGTAAAAACCATTTTTTAAGAAAGTGTTTCTTTGAAGAATAAAAACACTTTAATAAAAAAATAGTGATTATTTACAAAATATTTATCAATAAATTTATATTTATTATAAAAAATATATATTTCATAAATTATGTAATATTTTTGAAAGATTAAAATTTATGGGCTATGTTATAATAATCTTATTTGAATAATAATATTTAATTATTGGTTTAGGCTTGTTGTTTTATATCATATATATTATTGAACATAGTGTTCATTAAGAATATTAGGGTGTGATGATTTTATATTTGGAAGACTGTTTAAAAAACATAGTATCTACATTATACAAGATAGATGTTTGTTATAGTGTCTTCATTCTTCCTGTTTGTACAGGATCTATCTAATCACCAATGATATTTTATTCATTGAAATCATCCCTACTTCTTTCCTTTCTTCCATATATTAATCCTACTTTAACTAACTAATAATTTTTTCTTCATATGAGTATAATCCATCCACATGTGCCCCCTAATCTACTCACTTATGAATGTCTTTATTATTGCATTCCATTAAATTTTTATCGCAATTTTTCTATGACAACTCCTCATTTGATCTTGATTTCTGATCATTTTCAAAATAATGGGTACTTAATTTTAAGTTCCCTTCATGAATTTTATTACAAATTGTATTCCATTATTTTAGATGAATTCCAAAGGAAAATTCCATCAACCCCCTGAGTTTCAATCTTTTAGTTCTTCTCCTTGTTGATAATATACAATTTACCCCCCAAAACTCAAAAGTATTCAAATGTGGTATTCTTCTCGTACTATATTTCAAATGGTGTGTTCTTTTCATTTAGACTTAACAATACCCTTTTGTTGATATAAACTAATGTAATAACTATTTACTTTTATTTTTTCTGATAATGAAGGTGTATTGTAATTTATTTCTTGGGATATTCCCCCACCTGATTTTTAGTTAATTAAATACCATTTTTAATCTATAACTTATGGATTTTTATCCATAGTATCTTCTCTACTTATATCAAGAAATATTTTATACACATAAAAACTCTATATCTGAAGGATTTGTTTATAAACCATGTCATCCTACCATAATCATCCGAAAATATAGCGTAATAACTTTATTCATCTACAAACATGGGTGAAATTGGCCCCCACACATCCACCTTTACTAACCTAAGAAATCTCATTGATATTTTTTCCTTAATCTTGTAAGTCTTTAAAATTATTTTCCATTTTTAAAAAGAATCATAGAATGAGTGTCATCATGAGGATGTTTTAGGATATTATGAACTCTTTCATTCTCCACCACATCTTACATGGAATTTTGGATTAATTAGAAAAAATGGTTTTCTATATCCTTTTCTATTCTTCTTTGGATATAAAGTGCCTATATTATTACCAACTAAAGAGGTAGACATTTAGTTTTATGTGATTCCCATGAATCAATATTGTTACATGTCTTTATTTCATGATTTAAGACTTCTTTCAAAAATTGACTGCATTCCATAAGTCACATAGTTGTCTCATACTGAGAATATTGAGACTAATTTCTTCCAAAACCAAGCAATCCATGCACCTTAGTTATACACCAATGATTTTGAATTTCCAAAAGCTATTAATTTTAAAACATTCACTATTAACAAAGAGAAAAATTCCATTAGTGAATATGTGATGATCATGAATTAGTATTTGTTTTCAATCATTAATGATGTATATCCACGATGTTGAATCCATACTCCAACTTGATTTGTTTCTCTCAATTAAATTTATATGGCATTAACCATTATATAAATTACTTTCTTGATCCATGTTAGATTTTTTTCCTTAATTTGGTGTTCAATAAATTTCCACCTCAAGATATATTGAATCATTCTCATCTTCCAACTATGTGAATTTATTATGAATTTTTAGCACTTCTAATGGTGTTTTCATCAACTATGATCAGTTCTTCTATATCTATTTTATCAAATTTATTTGTTCAATTGAGGAGAAATTTATGTAATTATATTCATAACCTTCACACACAAAACAATAGATTTTTAAAATATACCAATTGTAAGAAGTCCTGATCATCTTTTTTTTGTTACTATGGAGCCTTGAAATGTATTTTGTCAATATAAAACACAAATTTTTCCCATATTACTACAGTAATAAAACCATATTAATTATATATTATTTTGTGTCTTTTACACTCTGCTTATATCCTTTTTAGTCCTTTGAGAATCACCCAAATCAACCTTCTTTTGTGATGTGGGATATTTTGATTTCATATTAGCCACCACTATTTTTTTCTTATAATCAATAACCACAATATATTTTCATTACTTTCATAACATTTTACATCTATACAAGGGTATAATTTTCCCATTATCTAAAAGTTTTTCTCCTTGGCTACTTCAGTATACCACACAATAAAACACCATGATTTCATGTTGGGAGATAGATGTCCCTCATGATCACTAATATTTCATCAAATCTTTAGTACTTTGACATTGAGCTATTCAATTATTTTGACATGATATTTTACCAAATTAGTAAAGAATTCAATTATTTGGTCTTGATATTTGATTTTTATATTGAACTCAATTTCCATCAACTAGTTTCTAATATTTTTTGATACCTTATTGTTTCAATATAACACTTTAACTTATATTTTTATTCTTATTTCTCAAGCATATATAGTTTGTAATCATTTACCACTACATTTAATTTCATCACTTATCATTAAAAAAATTTATTCAATTGTAGATTATAGACCATCCTTGATGTATAATCATTCCATAAATTTATTTATTTCATCATAATTTTCTACCAATGGATTATATATTTCATCCATGAAGACCTCCTCGTTTAGGTATAAATAATCGTCAATTTATTAAAATTTATTATCATCCGATATATAATTTTCTGGTTAAAGAAATTTATTATTTTTAGATAATTTATGCAATTAATGGATCATTCCTAACACATCCATAAATAGTTTCTTCATGGGTTATTTATCTTTATTTTCATCTGAAACATTATTTTGAAACCCAGAAGCACAATTCCTCAATTTTACACAATGAAAATAGGCAAGTGGAGGACTGCCTTTGAATATTTATTTTTCCCTTTTAATTTTTGGGGAAAAGATAAACATGGCCTCATCAACATCTATATCTTCGATAAAATCCTCTATGGTAAGTTTCATAATTTTCGTGAATTCAACATGATAATATTTATAATCTATCAATGACACACTATCATTTTTTTCTCATCTTATGGAAGATGAGAGTGTTGTAAATAATATCCAACACCAACCCTTTGGGTTTCTTATCTTCAAGAACCATGAAATTTTCATTGATACATGATGGTGATATCCAAAGGATCAAATTTATGATTTTCAAATAAACAAGTCATTCATTTAGTTTTATCATTTTATCCATAGGAATACTCACCTAAACTATGAATTCTTCAATGAAATCATTTGGATGCATTCTTAAATCCTCATACTTCTTTAATAGTAACAAAAAATTAACTTAACATACCATGGAATCACCATCATAAATGTTGAAAGGTGTTTTTCCCTTGTAATGTGAGTATTTAAATGACTTGGTATATCATGTATATTTCATTGGATAATTCTACTCCCATTGCTTTGACTCTTTTTTCACTGGTATCAATTCCTCTTCAATATTTTTCTAATAATTATCTACACTTCATTCTTCCTAAAATCATATGAAAGGTATTTATGTAGACATCCATTTCCAAAGATCAAAAATATATTTAAATTTATTCTTCCATATTTGGAAATTACTATCATCAAAGATTATAATTTCATTCTGGTTGATTGAATTTGATGTCTCTTCGAAGAGAAAACATGTTAAAAAATCTATAGATTTGATAAGACTTTTTTGTCCCAAGAAAGGTCAATACCCTAAGAGGGGGTGAATCAAGGATTATGTATTTATTTAAATAACCCTCTCAAATGATATAGTTTCACTGTTATTAAGAGAAATCACTCCCTCATAACTGATATATAGTGATAAAGTAAATAAAATAGGTATATATAGGATTTTACCTAGTTAATCTTGACTAGGCTAATCCAAGGAGCATGAAATAGTGACGTGATGATGAACCTAAAACATTACTAATACAAATTTGTTTAAAATTTAAGCATCCACACTAACCCTTTGTTTTTTATAAAAATCACAAGAAAATGGATAACTCACTAGTCTCTCTACAAAATGGATCTAACTACTCCTATTTTCCTATGTTTTTTATTATATGAATATTATATAGAAATTACAAAAATGATTGTATAGAAATCTTATCTAGTTTCATCAATGTGATGAACTCCATGATATTTTAGTTAGATATTATCAGGTACATCCCTTTTATTTTACCTTCAAGATTTCTAACACTCGACCTATAATAATTCTTATTCTCCACTTTTCCTTCCAACAAATATAATAGAAATTCATAACTTATTCACTGATGTTTTTCTATCATGCAATCCACTATATTCTCCATCATTTCAAAAAATATATCTTCTATTTCTTGGAATACTTCTACCCTATCTATTTATTTATTTAGAACTTTTGATATCCTTTTTTACGTCCCTTAAATGGTTGTGTAATCCTATTTGACGTTCACACATTTCTTCTTATTTTAAATTTTTTCCAACTTTTAGAAATAACCAGTTCATAGTGTGGCTCTTTCTATAGTGTGATTCTCATTAAATTTTGAAACCATGAATTAAAACCACTTCCTTCACGTAAACTACCATATAAAACCACTTCCCTACTATAGTATGGTCACCTGAACCCCAAAAATTTTATCTTATATAAATCGAGTCTCTACAGAATGATCCAAATATTCATAGTAGACACCATAAAATGATAGGAAAAATCCACCTAAATAAATTCATTCCATAGACACACCTCCCACACAATAAATAATTTATTTACATTTAAAAAAAATCATATGATTCAATCCTCATCAAAATAATCATTTGTATTAAGGGGATTTTCCATATTTACATATGTATATCCCCACACGATGTGAAATATGCTCCCATGGTGAAACCTAATTAATTGGATTAAAATAACTCAAATGGTAATTCACCTGTGGACAAATCACAATGTTATTCTTCCCCATCATTACAATGTTCAATGCTAGATCATCTACCATTTATGGGTAAAAATGTCACCAAATGTGTCACGGAATGTCTCATTTTCTTCTCCTTGTGACAAAGTCTAAAACCCCATCCATGTTTTCAATGGAACTTTCATAGTATTTTTAAACTGTTACATATGAAAATAACTCTTACCCTTTTTCATTTTCCTTCAAAAATGGAACATGATGTGACCATTGTTTTCATGGTGTGACATTTGACCTTACTAAAAAAACTTATTCCATATTCTTCCAAAACTCTTCAATAATTTCTCCAAGACTTTGTAGGATAATTTAGATGTATTCTAAAATCCATATCAGAAAACATAACCCAAATATACTTCACTGATGTTTTTTTATAATTTTTTTATATTGATGAGTTTTATGGATGTGATAGGTTCTAGTGAGATTAATTGAGGTTGGTACAAACTAGAATGATTATTATAGATCTCTAGTTTAGTTGGGTGGCCTTTAACTTATCATGTATATTTGTTTTTTGTATTATTATATGGGTATTTTGATCATTAATACTCCTTTTGTAAAATTTTGTGATTTCATTTGATCTCATATGATATGTTGGGATTGGATCAGATCGAATAATAGACTTCAAGTAATATAGAGCTTTATAAATGAATCATCAGTGATGCACTAGTATAATTACTGATTGTTTTCCATTTTATAATTTTCATATTGATATGAGTGGTTTCAAATTTTTTGTTTTAAAAAAATGGTTTTCCTTTTTGAGGAGTTTTGTGTCTGAGTTTTTTTATTGGGCCTAGTTTGGGAAAAATTTCATGGGGTTACGTTTTTATATATTATAGATTTTATTGATTTTATATTTTTATTTAGATAAATGAGGATTTTTACTTGGTTGGAAAAAGGAAATTCGAGAGGAATTTTTATAAATGTTTTTATCAATTTAACCTCATGTGGGAGACACCCTATTTTTTAACGATTTTAGGATTCTATATGTTTATTTTTTAGTTTAAACTTATGTTATCCCATGTTTTATGATACAATAGGAACCATATGAGAAACCATTACTCATATAAACAGTTTATTGGACTATGTTTAGATTTCCATTAGGATTCTCATATGGAATAAGTCCATAAAACCTTGGAATAATTCTTTTTGTGTATGATTCTATAATTGAGACTGATTGATGGGTGAGTTGTTCATCATTGTACTCTGGGAAATCATTAACATTTTTATGATGATGGGCAGTCCTACTAAGTTCCGTAGAAGGGTGCCTTTTGATTTTACCTCAATAGCTGACATTTGAGTTACTCCAAAAGTTCTACGTTTTCTAGATTAAAATAGTTCCATGTGTTTTGATCCATGGTTTATAAAGATCTTGAGTCTATATCTAATAGATAATTGATGTAATTAAAGGTACATTTTTTATGTGGTCTTCATGGATAACAATACCATATCCCATGTATGAGATAATGTGATTAGGCATGTAGTCTAATAAGAATTGAAAATTTTGTCGTAGATATCTTTAAAACATGTCAATACCCATGGGTGGTGATAACTAGGAAAACCGTAGAGATAAATTTTATGTTTTAGGAACTTATGTACTTTAGGTTCATTGTTGTGTATTTTCTTGATTTTCCAAATTGGGATATAACTTTTTCTTGGTATGATCCCCCCATATGAATTTAAATGCATAGAAATGGAAAATTGGCACTATGATAGATGGAAATCAAACTTATTGAGGTGATGGGAGGATATATGGGATAGATCTGAATCAGAACCTCCTAATTTCCCATGGAGGTTAGGACATGCCCATAAAACAAACTATTTAACATTGATGGGCGTTTTTTGTATTATCTATGTGAGTGTACTATATCTAAAGAGGTGTACCATTGTGGAGTGAGATTCACCATCCATGATGACTTTTGATATATATTATCAATCAAGTGATGATATATGGGTAGTATGGTAAAATATATATAAATGATTGGCATGATGAGTTGATAAGGGTGTGAATGATGGGTTATTTTATTTTATATGGTTGGGACCCATTCCTTTTATTATGATTGTTTTATTATGTGATTACTATTTATTGTTATTTGATTGTTTGGTCCCTCTTTTCCTGATCATTTCTTTTGTTTATTATTTCTCATGTGATTGAGTATTTTTCTCTCTACTATTACATATGTTTTATATTCTTTGTCTAATCATTACAACCTATGATATTTTCGGTTTTTCTTTATTGAAGGATAGTATGATGACTGATGGGTTTGGTTGGACATTGAAGAGAGAGCCTAATGGGTTTTGAGAGGCCTTATAAGGGTTATAACTATTGGAAATATTTAATTGTAGTACACTTTATTAATTTATGATGGTATAAAAATCATCATATATATGAAGGTGGTACATGGCTTATATTGGGAAGTATCAGTTTGTGTTATCAGAGTTCATGTGTCTTCTATAAACATAGGTGTAGGTTTTTATGGTATGTGAATTTAGTGTTATGTTTCTAGGTTGGATAGTTACATTGGGTATCTAATTTCACAATCTCAAAACAATTTCATGCATATACACTTGAACACAAAATCACCCAGTGTATAAAGGTGAGTATGAAATCCTATGGGGTCATTTGCCTCACCCCAGCCAATATACACAACATGAGTTTTGATGTACATTGGTATAAAATCATGTTTCACTTCATTTGTAGGTGTTTGATTAAATATCGATTTGTTGTTTAAGATTGATAGGTTATTAGAGGTAAAATACTTAGAAAATGGGGTATATATATTTGGATATATGCCACATTATTTCTATTTCATTTTAATTGTATTAGTATCATCCTACATGCTTATATTATTTTTTACTTATACTACCCTCTATTCCCTTTTATTATATTATCCATTACTTTCAGTTATTCATAATCTATTTTTTATGCTCATTTATATGTTAACACATCTTGTGGTTATTTTACTACTAATATATTTTTAGATTTAATGTCTAATTGGTTACATGTTTATTTTCTATAGGTTTTGAGTACATATCTTATACAGATGGATCATGTAAAAATTTTGGTAGAATCAAGAATTATAGGCGGGATTTTGTTTTATAGGAATATACTCCTCATTACTATATCAGACCCTTGATATTATTCAATAGCCTCTGGTGTATGGGAATATTTCCATGAGGCCATGTAGTGACTCCCACTCGAGTATGGATTGGGTGACTCGAGATGGTACATTATTTTTTAGTGGGAGGGGGTGTTTCTTAAAGTCTCCTTTAAAGTGGGAAATCATATTTTGGTAATGAAAGTTAAACTTCTTCATTGGTATCTCAAACCATTATAAATAGAAAAATATCTCAGGAAAATGTCATAACATTCATTATTACCCTAAAAATTGATATCTATACATGATATATTTCATGTATCTCATTTAATGAAACATTTTTCGAATCTCTATCTTGCGATTAAATGATAAGATCTATATTTTGAACTCAATTCCACTATAGTGAAGTAAATAGTGCGTATCATTGGTCATCAAAAAATGTTTTATTGTGAAAATTTATCTGTCATGTCTCGGTTCTGTGATATCATAGAAAATATATCCATGTGACTCAAAACATTAATGCATTGATATGGTGAATTATCCTCACATCTTTTCAAATAAATAACTTTGATGACTTTCTTGGGGTATAAAGTTGAATAGTGAGGAGAATGGTGAAACCCAAATATTGAAATGTTGGTATTAATTATATTAATTAGATTATTTTTGGTGATTTAGGAGTTTAAAATTATAAATTATAGAAATTATGTGATAGTTATGGATCCATTACTAGAAAAAAGTAAATCATAATCATTCATCCCAACCATTCAAATGGGAGGTTTGATTCTAGATTCATTTTCAAGGTTGGTGCATAGATTCATTGAATATAAATCCATTATATGTATGGGGTGTGCCTCTATTATAGAATTTGTCTCCAAGTCGGCACACAATTTCCCAAAATGTGTAGCCAAACCATGTTATTTACAAAAAAATTAACTTCTATCATTTTCTTTTTATCCTTATATTGGGTATTTCCCATTTTCCTCCACTATTTCACATGATCTCTCTAAGTTCTTCTCAAAAAAATCATATTCTCATCCATTCCCATTAGTTATTTCACTCTCCATATCATGTGAATATACAGGGTAAATCTGGTATTTATCTTCCATTCATTCTTCTCCTTTTCTCATTTTCCCTCCTCCTTCAATTATCTTCCATGTTATTTTTTCACACTGGCCATGGTTTCTATCCTTAGTTTTTGTTCTCTATATAAATAGTTAAATGTTTAATTTCTTGGGGTTTTTTGGGAACATATTAAATCCTAATATCTCTTTATTTTAATAATTTATTTAGCTTCCTATGGATTTAAAAAGTTTTTTTAGTATAGATTCTTTTTATTTTACATATCCACTGGTGGCTTTTTTTCATTAAGTGTTTCAATGGGTAATTAAAATAATTAAAAGTATATATTTGGAACATTAAAGATTTCCCTAATGTTTTTTTATTTTAACCATTGTAATAATTTTTTCCATGGTTTTGAAAGTCTATTCATTCAATATGAATACTAAATCCCTATAAGGTGTTTAATAAAGTGTTTCTATAAAATTATTAGCTTAATTGAATTTACAAAAAAAATTACAAGAGATTAATTTTATATAAAAGTGTTTTTATGATTATTTAATATTTTATAACTTTAAATATTGTGATTTTTATGGGATTATTGTTTTTGAATATTGACTTACTAAGTCATATATTCCCCTAGTTGAGTTTTGTTATAAATATCAAATTTTTCATGTCAGTTACATTGTTATGGAATTGATAAAGGGGGGATATGGTGTTGAGGTTTCTTTTCTTTGTGTCTTAAATAATTTTTGGATATTATTTCATGAATTATTGGTTTCAGATAAAATGGTTTATATGAGAGAATTGGGGGTAAGTATTAAATCAAGGATGAGTGTTACATTTGTTCAAATTTGTCTATATCCATAGGTCATCAGTTATCAATTATCCTTGGATAGGGGTTTCATATCATTGAGTAAATGTGGGTAACATAGGGTTTGGGCCATTTAGGATTAAATTTTAGGCCACCAGTTGATCCCCAAGATAGTTCTAGGTTATGTTCAATAGACATTATATTTCTATTCCATGTTATATTTATTTTAGTTTTTACTTTCTTCATGTATTGATTTTCAATGTGCCTAGTGATATAGGTTTGTTATGTGATATTATCTTCTTATTAACTCATATTATTTTTTAAAAAATATTTTTTTAATAAAAAATAAATGAATGTCTTGGGATTTATTTTAAAAATTATACATAAATGTATACAGTCTAATTAAAGTTCAAATTATCATTTGGAGAATATCTTAGGAAAATAAATACACTAATTCTTGGAAGTATCCTACTAGGTATTAGATCAAACACTACATACACATGTTTTTTTCATGTAGATATTTTTATGTATAATACAATTAAATTAAAGGGATTTATTTCCTTTGGTGGGGTACCTTACACAATTTCTTAATGTTTAAACTAAAAGAGGATTATGTAGTGACCATGGCTCACATGGAGATGGTTTGTTTCAAAACATTGAGAATTTTGGTTTATTTTTTGATGTATATGGTTTGGTATCACTATTCTATCCTCACTTCTATCTCTCTTATATTATATATTTCGTGTATTAAGTTATATAGTTTTCTTATGGTGGCATGTTTGGAAGTCCATTTTCTTTTTTTCTTTTTTTTGTTCTTTGGATGAAATTTTGTTGTGAAGTATTTTTTTTTTCAGGATAATTAAATGTCTTAATAATTTATATGATGTTTATTTGTTTGGTTTACAATATTTTGATGGTGAAATATTTTGAAAAGTTATGTGTTCAATACCCTTACCACTTGTTATCATCCCATAGATATCAAGAATAAAATTTATATTATATTATAGGTTGATTCAGGGGGGAGTAGTAGTGATGAGAGAGATATTACATGATATCCATTATCAATAATTTTATCCCCAATAATAATAAATAAGATAATTTCCTTGGGTTGTCTCTTAGGGAGGTTGTTAGACTTATGCTTATACCTGTCAAAAAAAATTTGTTTATATGTATAACGTCTGACTAAATTTCAGAATTTTATGTTTTTCATGAAAAAATAAAGGAAACTAAAATAATTAAAAAAAATACTTTTCTGAAAATTTGAACAATTTTGATAAAAATGTGTGTGAAAATATATTAGAAAAAATACCAACATTATACACGTGTGGATCCTTTGGACACTCACTTCTTCCTTGATTATGTTAATTATCTTATTGTATTTCTCAATGCACACGTAGATATTTATATCTTAACACCAAGATATTCCTTAATACCATACCAATTCATATATATTAAGGTTTATCTTCTTATAAAAGTTGTTCTAATACTCAAAGAACTCCATTTATGATCATCGGTTTTCCAACGATGTAAAGATATATTTTTTTTAAATGATTAATTACAGACTAATATGAATATCCTTCAAGGTCATGGGGGTATAAAGGGTTTCCATGTATTTTTAAGATCCCAAAACACAAATGTTTGAGAATAATACCTGGACCATAAGGATACGAGTTACTATACACCCAAGCCACATGGTTTTGTGAGATCATGTGATGCTGGACAGAGGGATTCAAGAGCCCGCATAGTTTGAGTAAATTGTGTGGATAGAGGCCCACTCATTTAATATGGCCTATATAATTTTTTATAGTGGATTGAGACATGGTGTATTCATGGTTTGGAAAACCATGCACAATAACCAGGTTAGGTACCCCTACATATAATTAATGGCACATTATTAGTGCGTGGTTTGGCC
Organism: Viscum album; assembly: GCA_963277665.1. NCBI lineage: Eukaryota > Viridiplantae > Streptophyta > Magnoliopsida > Santalales > Viscaceae > Viscum > Viscum album. The sequence goes on from OY728162.1 coordinate 825,871,824, forward strand.
AACTTGGCAGCCAAACCGTGAAGCTGTCTCTTTTGAGGAAAAATTACCTTTTCTCTACTAAAAACTATTAAAACCTAAAAAAATCTATTTCTCATTCCTATTGAAAAAACTCATTTTAGAGCTCCCCCTTAATATAATTTTGTATCCTTTTATCTCGTTCTTCCATCTTGATTCAGAATCGAATGTTGTTGGTATTTTTGGATTCACAACGGTGACTACTCATTTCCTTTTGTGTTGTTATTATTTTTTCATAGTATCAGCTAAGATATTTATGAAAAAGATAATATGCCTTATTTCTTGATTTTCTTACTTTATTCATACTTTTTCTAATATGAGATGAATCATAATGTGATACTGGATGATCACTCTACTATGGACCTATGGTAGGTGGTTTATAACATTACCATAGTTCTTGGTGATTTATATACCAAGTTTTCATTTTGATACATTCCAGAAATTCTAGTGGTTCCCAGATAATTAATTTAATAATTAAATTGAATGTGTTGGAAAATTTTAGGGATTCCATTTAGTTCCTCGAGCTTAGATGGAGGTTGTTTCCCTAACCAAGGGCACCCATGGGGTGTACCTTGTGATTTACTTTAGCTTTTCCTATTTTTGAACCATGCAAGGGGTGATTATTTGAGTTTACCTAGTTAGAGGAAGCGCTATTATACATGATTTGAATTTAAATGATTTTTTATGAAATGGTCTTCCTTCGTTTCCATGTTATACATAATGGGATTTATTTAATGACTTAAATTTGAATTGTTATATGAGTGGGTAAAGTCACTGAATGTACTTGAATGGGAATTTCTATATGAGTTGTAAGGACTCATGGAATGTGATTCAATGAAATGATAATTGAATTGAATGATGGATGATTCTATACGATTTTATGGGTGTGCTAAACCATAGGTCATGATAGTGGCAGCCGATGCCTTGGATGAGATAAATCATTGGGTCTTGATTCCGTGGGATTCCTTGGGCCTTGATACCCCATGGATTCTTCTAGCTTAGTCTTGAAGTATAAATGGTATTTTGAAATGGTCCTTGGAACAAGATACAAGACTAGCTGAGTTTCCATTGAGATGCTTCTGGGACTTAATGATGATGACTTGGTCCAATACACCTTGGATCGAGTACCATGGGTTTGACACTTCGTTTATATGTCTCAACCATTATAATTGTAGCAATCTTGATTATATTTCGTGAATGTTTTTGATGTGATATAAAATTTTTAAGACATTTCATTGGTTAGTATGAGATACTGGAAATATGTCTTGGTCGTGTGGTTTTTTTAGTTGTGGTTGAATGTTTCCTTGTTTGAAAAGTGTGACCCTTTTTTGTAGGAAGCCTTGTTAGGATTGACAGTATCACCTTACAATTATTACTTTTTCCATGGAAATTTTACGTGTGTTAATTTCATATCTATTATTTACCTTTCACACTAATTAGTCTGTATTTCACATCCTGTATTGTTATAAACATCATTGGTGGTGGCATACTAGGATTTTTACTCACACCCTATCTCAGGAAGTTGTTGATTACTGAGATAGATGTTATGTAAATTGGTACAGATTGATTAAAGTACATATAGTTTTATTCTAGATTTTTCTCCATACATAAGAGCATGGGAGTATAGGATAGAGTTGTGGCTCATGATGCTATCATGATATAGTGTTTTTTGGCCTTTTTGGTATTTTGATACACGTATTGTACTGATGCATGTATACCTATTTTGGAAGATTTATGGACACATGAAATGAAATATCATTATGATATATGATATTTATTTTTTAATTGTTGTATATATCTATCTTCTGGTCCTGTGTCTTGTTCAGTTATTATTGTTCTTCCACTAAGGCGGGATACTAGTCCAGTGGTCTTAGTGTTTATTCCTGCTACTTATTCATTGTATTATTTATTTTTTATTGATGTTTATGATTGTTACCATTGATTTAAACTTCATTAATAGAGAATTTTATCCCCATGTACACAACCTATTCCCTATATACTATTTGGAATCCTCTGGAATTTGGGGAGATGTTCTTAAGGCCATGTGGTCAACTAGGCTCGGAGCACCATTCAGTGGAATTTGGGTTTAGAACATTACAAAGTGGTATTATTGCCTTAATTTATTTTATTTACTATTTTGATATAATATATGGGGGTTTTGATGGAATATGAATTTGGTAATGAGTTTTTCTAGGTAGTAGATAACCCATGTTCGAGAAAAATCCAAATTTATTCAAATGGAAATTGTTGCTTTTTGGATTTGACTGTTAGATTTGATTTGAATCCACCACTGGGAAATGCACTTGTGGTCCGATTTTTATTCTGATTCTGTATTTTTCTATTTCCCGATGAGATGATGTTTTCATATCATCCATCATTTTAGGCACCTACTAGAATTCAAATTCCATGCATCATTTCATTCAATATAGGTTGCATTGCTTGATTGTATGACTTTTTAATATGTTCCTCGTGTGATATACCTTATGTTTTTATTGATATTCTGTGTGGGGGATTAGGAAACATGGTTGGTACATAGAGTTACTATCATAACATAAACAATGGTTTCCTTAATAGGTTAAAATAGGTACTCTAAATATCCAATTTTGGTATCTTTATTCATTTAACATCGACCACATGGACTAGAATGTCTTATGGTGTGAATTATGGGGACATCATATTTAGATTCATGAGGAGTATGGGACCCTGTGGATCATAATTTGTTAACAATTTAGCTCAAAAAATTAAAATAAAAAGTGAAAAAATGTGAAATAAAATACAGAATTTAAATGATAAAATAGATATATTGACATAGCCCCAACTTTTTAGTGGGTAGTAGGCCATCTATCTAGTGATCTTTTGACTATTTATTTTACTTGACCTTGATTTAGGAGAAGAATCTATGGTATGATACTTTATATGAAGGTTTTGACCAGTCTTACGATTCTAACTATCAATTTTATGCTTTTTATCCTTTTTGGGGTATGTGATTGGAATTGTAGAGACATGCCACCATAAAGACCTCTGGTAATACACTAAGAGGGTAGAAATGTCTATGATCCAGAGGTGGTGGTCCATGGTCTATCAGTGGATCCTTTTATAGTGACAGCTTAGGCACCAATAGTTTTTTCCAAAAAAAAAGTGTTGAGGAACACTTCTACAAGATATTTACATACTTTATAAATAATTTTCTAAAAACATAATATCATGCATTGTATATGGATGAGATAAAGTGTTTGTTCCAGTAGCCACATCCTCCCATGTTTTTAAGGGATAGTGGTCCAAAAGATTCATATTTGTGGCTTGAGACTACTCTGTCAATATTTGACTATATGAAGACGCGTTCTTAGTGGAGAGTGAAGCTCACAATATACATACTTTGGGGAGCATAAAATCACTCATGGGATATTTTTATCCAATATAATGCACTACATTATGTGGTTTTGTGAGATTTACCAACCAAATTCTAAAGAGAACAAGTTCACAATTAATTAGTTAATGTTTTATTTGTTTTTATTATATCATTAAGTCAATATATATGGAATACAAATATGAGGAGATGGAGATTATTAAAGTGATGATACATGGATAATTGTTATGGACTCACTTGATGGCATTGGATGTCACTCTTGATAAATTATAAATATTAATTGTGATGATAGTTGGGCTGATCACAAATGGAATTCAAGACAATTGTTGATGGTGAAGGAAACTTTTCTAAAACAATTGTAATACCATTATATTTTTTATTATTGTGAAGTGAAGAAGAATAATTAAAGAAGATGACCATAAAAATTGTATGTATATATATAGAATAAATAATTAAAAAATCTATTGATTATTGAACTAATCATAAAGCAGAAGGACTGGTGTCAATATTGACACATTGTTTCTAATATCGATGATTATTTATGATCATCAAAATATTCATATTCATGTGGATTTAATTTGAAGTCCATGTAATATCCCCATATTTTGAATGAGGACTTGATGATGGGTTTTCATGTCAAACTAGTTTATACAACATTAAGTGTCGTGTGATATCTCCAAAGCTCATTGGGATTATTGAAATTAGCTAACTATGGATTTTTGAAAACTATATGAAATGGCTGTGAAGTTGAGTTTGCGAATGAAGTTTTCATGTAAATGAGGTTTCATGGTTTTCATATAAAAATTAAATAGTTTTACAACCATAAATAATGTGATTCCACAATATGATATTTGAAATATATCATATGTTATATTCATGTGATGTGAATATAAAAAATTTATCATACATTTTAAGGTAAATTTATGGGAAAAGAAAAGAAGATGATAGAACAAAATTGAGATTCTCAAAAATAGTACACTAAACATTAATAAAGTGAATATATAGTATTCTATTTGATATATATTCAATGATATATTCATGTGATGTGAATATCGAAATTTTAGAATACTATTTGAGGTACATTCGGTGGAAAATAAATGAAGGTTGTTAGAATACAATTGATATGTACATGCAAAGTATGATAAAAATAAATAAAGTGGTGCCAAAATATTCTACCTGACATAGATTTTATTGTATATTCCTGAGATGTGGATTTTAAAAACTTTAGCATACTATATGTTCAATATATTGTTGTGAAGCATACTATATGGGAATTTCTTCACTAAAAAACTATGGTGTTATGTGAATGATGAATTCTTTTCAAATGATGTTCTTTATGTATTATAATGATTTGAGAAAATCCATGTAGTACACAGTGATGGTCCATTGTGGGTGTCCATGTAGTTTGCAGATGAAGATTCATTTTTGGGTGATGGGTAGCTTTTTTGGTGATTTCCTTTGTGAACAACCATGTCAATAGTATATATGAAGAGATAAACCAATGAAAACTACTTTTCATGATTGAATAATCTTCAAGAAGTCAATGGTTTGATAACCTCTATTTTCTGGTTACAAATATAAGGACAACTCTCTCTCTCTCTCTAAAGGTGATCAATAATTTGAGATACGTGTTAATTTTTTTCATAAGATCTTGTTATGATCCATTTGGATTCCACAGGGCAAATTTTTCTTTTAGTGAATGATAAAATGGAATGTGAGGTCTAATGCTTAGAGTTCCTCTATACTATGTGTATTGATTCTCTATGTGGTCAAATGCTATACTAGTTTCTTTGTATGTGAATTTCAATGAATAATTCATAAATAATTTAAAAATATTCAAGAAATATTTTTCTAATGATCCATAAAGTCAACCAATAGTACATGACTTGTCCTATATTCTATTATATGATCATTTCATGATCATAAGAACAATTTAGAAAACTATTAGAAGAATATACAATGAATAGAAAAGTGAAGTTTCATACAATGAAAGAACTAGTTTGCTACGAATCAATAAATTTATCCAGAGTTACGTGACTTATCATATATAATATTCTATGATCATTTTAGGATCATATGGACAATTTAACAAACTATTTGAAGAATGTACAGTGAATAGAAAAGTGATGTTTTTTCGATGCAAGCATCTGTTTAGTACGAATCAAATAAGTAGACCAAAAGTAGGCTACATGTCATACATTTTATGCTATTATCATTTCATGATCATCGGAATAATTTAAGATACTATTTGATCAATATACAGAGAATAAAAAATTGATATTTTATATGATCAAAGCATCAGTATGCTATGCATCAAAAATTGGACCAATAGTATGGTACATATCATACGTGCTATGCTATGATAATTTCATGATCATTGGAACAATTTAGAATAATAATTGATCAATATACAAGGAATATAAAACTAATGTGTAATATGATCAGAGCATCAGAATTCTAAGCATCAAATACATAGACCAACAATACGTCACATATCATACATTCTATATTATGATCATTTCATGTGTACGAGTTCATTTTAGTGTACTATTTGAGTTTTACAAAGTGAATAAGAAAATAGGAAGTCCATGAAATAAACATAATTTCATGATGTATTTGAGTGGAGATTTAGAGGAAAAATTATTCTATGCTGTGCAAGTCTCAATCTTTCATAATATAATATTTAAGAAATTGTGTTCATTACATGAACACATTATTTGAGTTTGGGAATTCATTATTAGAAGAAATAATCATTGACCGAGAAGAAATATAATAAATATTTCATAATCACTAGAGAATATAAGTTGAAGAGATTGAATCTAGATTATACTTGTAAGAGAAGGCAGCCTGGTCTGATCATTCAATAATCTGATAAGATCCAAATAATTCATGATCTGGTGTGAATGGGTTTCAAGATCAAAAAGATTATTTCAATAACCTATGGAAGATATTGAATTTCTACATGAGTATAACAGATGCAGTAAACTCAGGGATAAATATCTATTACATGTGTCTTAGGAGAAACTATAAAAAAATCAATATATTTCTATTTGTGGATCAAGAACATTTAGAAGAGGGGTCTTCAGACTACGGTGTCCACCTAGTTACAGAAGAGGAATGAGGTTGTGGTGTCTAAACAGTCTATAAAGGATAAGATAATATAGTTGGGGTGTATAACTATGATCAATTAGAGTATTTAATATTGGGTTCTATAACTAGTTTTTTCCTTATTCATTGTAATCACCTTCTTATATAGTGTAGAATCCATGTTAGGGGGATTAACCAACATGGAATGGAGCATTCCTTTTTACCAAACCTTTTAAAAATTCTGTTCTATGATACCATTGAATATTTATACATATGAAGTTAGATTCTTAGATATAACTGAGTGGATTAAGAACCTTTATAAGTTCAAGAGGATAAATTAAAAAAAAGTAAACCACTGATCCACCCCCCTCTTAGTGTTCAATCTGTGATGGGGCACTACAATTTGTATCAGATCCCAGGTCCATCAAAAAATAAAAAAGTTTTCCTAGAATCTATTAAAATCTATTATTATATGTCTATTTTAGGAAGGATTTGAGTTACATCAAACAGGGAGATAATAATTTACTCTTAATAATAAAAATATTTGGGTTTCATACAAAAGTTAGAAGAGTAGGAATAGAAGTGTGAAAATGAAGTTAAAGAAGAATCCAAAAGTTAATGAAGAAATACCAATGAATAATGGTAATCATATTTTTACAAGTAGTAAATATTATTAAGATTATAATTCTTCTAATGAACTTCTACAGGGACAATGAATCACATGGTGATCATCATTTTTAATCAAAATAACATCTGAATTATGTTCTGAAAGAAGTGGTTAAGTTTATTTTAGGAACTATCAAGGGAATCCTTCTTGATAAAGCACAACTAGAATCATAAGTTGAATAATTGGAGGATGCATTAATTAGGATATTTAGAAAGTGAATCACTCTCATGAACCTAGTGTAAGTAAGGGAACAAACCATTTTTCATACTAAAGTATAATTTCAAGGGTATAACTATAAGAATGTTGTATTTCAGATTATTTTTAAATTAGCCTTTCACGGATTGGAAAAATTGCATAAAGTTTCTATGGATGTCATAAATTATCAACTAGATATCAAATCCAAGAGGATCAAGGAGCTTGACTCGTTGTTTAAATAGAAGATTTTATTTCATCAAGTTGGTGTTTAGAATATGTGGAATGACTGTGAAGGTAATGTGGAATTTGTTGAAAATAATAAGAATTCTCTCATCATGAGAAATCTTGAATTGAAAATTCAATTAGCCAATTTTGGAAAGGCTTATGTTGAGACCTCACATTCAAAGATGTATGTATCTACTTCAACAGAATTATCTTTAATGGATTATACTATTAAAAAATATTTTTCACATGGGAATAATATCATTACATCATCTAATGATATTTTCAAAGAATAAGTAATGAAAGAGGTACCATCCATATCCCAAAGTAATAATTTTTTTAACTTGTTTCTATAAAAAGTGAAGCTTTAAATAAAAACTATTTAAAAATATGGATGATGATAAATGGAGAAGAACCGACCACAATGTAAATGGTGGATATAAGAATATGTATATGTGATTTCTCCCCACATGAATCGTAGCAGGTGGTGAAGAAGACCCAAAACAATTATGATGTAAATTTTGGACAACAATCATAAAATACAATAGGATCAAGGATTGTGGTTCAATGTTAGTGTTGAAATATATTTTGACATTTTTTGTTGATTATTGGTACAATATTTTAAATTATAAGGCACAAAATATTCCTATAAAAAGGAGAATAATTCCATATATGATACAATAACATTTACAAAATAAGAAAAAAATTTCAAATTCAAACTAATTTGAACTTCAATGTTATTTCTATTATGTTTTCAATAAAAGTTCTTATAAAATTTTTACATGTACATCTCAAAATTTAATAACAAACTATGGACCACGTGATAAATAAATGACAACCTTGTTTAGAAATATAGAAAATTTTGAAAATTAGATTAGTCCTAAGATGTTTCATGAGATGAAATCCATGGAATCAATATATACGAAAGATCAGAAAAAACCAGGTCCATGAAGATGAACATGGGTGATACATATCAGAATAGAGATATTAATAAAGTAACTCATGTGAATACATGTGGAAATTCCGAAAAATAAATAAATATTACTAAAGATAATTCTATGATATTTTTAAGAGATTTGGTGAATGATAGAAATTTAGAAGAAGAATAAAAAAAAGATCATACTAAAGTTAAAATTATGATTCCACTTATGAATGATGACCCTTTGTGGGTCTCCATGTAGTTCTAGGATAATGATTTCTTCGTGAATGATGAGATTCTTTGTGGTTGAATTCCATTGAAGAAAACCATGATGACGGCGGATATGCTAAGATGAACCTATTTAATCTTCATTTCATGATTAAAAAATCTCCATCCACTAAATGGATTGACAATCGGTATTTGTTGCCTATAAATAAAAGTCTAACTCTCTTGCTAATGATGATCAATAAGCACTAACCAGACCACTAGTATTGGTAGTATAGTTTTCTTTCATCGGTGTGGAAGATATGGACACATTAAGGATCGGTGTGATCGTGACCGAGTGGAGTGATGAGATTGTGGAAGGATGGGCCATGTGAAACATTTCTTTAGGACCTTCTCTCCGGATGTTAGTGGAAAAGGGTTAGCCTCAACTATGGATTTAGGAGAAGGCCTCATAGCTCCGCATCAGGTAGGAAGCTAGAGAACTATGGTCATTTGGATGAGGTGTTGGTGGTTTTGGTTGAGGTTGAGGAATTCAGGAACCAGTTATACATATATAGTAGAGTTGGCTTGCTTCGGGTAGTGAGTTTATATCACAGGGTTTTGGTTTAGGATAAATATATTCTGCATAGCCTACCCTCGAAGAGAAGGGTGTTGGACTATCTAGAGTGAGAGGTATGATCTTAGTAGCCTCAACTCTTGTATCTGTACTTTTTTACATAGGTGCAGCTCATAGATTCATATTTTTACATGTGGTGTAATTCTTTAGTTTTGTCGTTTAGTTTTACAAGGGAATTATAATGCTTAATACCCCATTATGGATTAGGAAAGAGTAAGTACGTCCGTACAGGGAGTCCCCCCTTGATATTAATGGGTCACTTCGTCTAGGATATTTTTTTACCCTATATTATCGAGTTTGATGTCATACTTGATATAGACTGACTAGTTTCTTATCGAACCTCTATTGATTTTTATCACCATATGGTGATATTCACATCACCAAATGTTGTAGTGTTTATTCACAAGGCTGAATGAGATGTCTAAGAAATCTGAGTTGGACCAAAGCATCGTGGGATGGGTGGGAGGATAGCCCTGATTGTAAGCATTTATCTAGATGGGAGGGATCGTGTTTGGTGGAATTTCTTCCAGTGGTTTACCATTTTTGGGATTCTTTCACGGAATACTTTTCTGGATTACCTCCAAATATAGAGGTTGAGTTCTCCATTGATCTAGTTATCAAATCAACACTAATATCCATTCCTCCTTACAGGATGGGTACTGTGGACTTATAGGAGCTCAAGAGGTAGCTAGAGGACTTGGAGGTAAAGGGGATTATTCGTCCCAGTACTTCTATATGGGGTTCACTGGTACTTTTTCATAAAAAGGTGGAAAATAAAATTAGAATATGAATGAATTACTAGAAATTAGACCATGTGATGGTCAAAAACTAGTATCCCATTCCACATATATATCACCTTTTTGAAAAGCTTTGAGAAGATCGGGTGTTATCAAAAATTGATTCAAGATCAGGATATCACCAGGCATGTATTCGACCTGATGACATACCTCATATAGATCATTGTAGTAGGTATGATCTATATGAGTATCTGGTTAATTCATTTGGCGTCATGAACATGCCAGTGGTTTTTAGGGATCTAATAAACCTAGTTTTTTCCTATTTATCTGGATTCTTTTATGGTGGTTTTCATCGATGATATATTGGTGTATTATCACAATTGACATAGCCATGAAAAACATCTTAAGATCATTTTGGATGCACTCATAGAGAATCATTTCTATTCCATGATCACAAAGTTACACTTCTCAAAGGATAAGATTCACAACCTAGGTCATGTTATATCAGATATAGTAGTTTCGATTGACCCAGAGAATGTGAGAGTTGTAGATTAATGGGAGCATCCCACAAATTTATTTTACAAACATAGTTTCTCGGGGATATTGGGATATTATAATCATTTAATATAGGAATTACCATGCCTACCATCAAAAATTATGGTCATGACCAAGAAGGGTGTGAAGTTTTTATGGATAGATACCTAGGAGATAGACTTTTAGGAACTGAAATGGAGACTAACCTCAGCACTAGTCTTGATTCTTCCAGATCAGGGTAGAAGCTACACTGTGTATTTTGACCCATCAGGTATCCATATAGAAGTAGTTCTGATGCATAGTGATAAATGTTAGGTCATAAAGGCAACAATGATAACACAAGAGGGGGAGAATTGTGTTATTTTTAAAATTTCACAATTCTGTCAATTCACATCAACAATAAATAGAGTTGGGGACATTTTTATATGAGAGTATATGTAGTGAATATTACCAGAGAATAAACCAAAAAAAATTATAGTGGTTTGGGGAATGAAGATCCCCTAGTCCACTCAACCAATCACCCTCTCAGAAGGCTTGGTGAATTTCACCAATAAGGTCCATGTATCATAAGACTGATCCACAACAGAATACAGGCATTTTTCACCCTAAAAAAATTCTTATAAAATAGAGATTGCTGGTTCTTTTATAGGGAACTGATAAAACCACAGCTTAGTGTGAGAATATGACACTCCACTATGACTAATTATGAGAAAACAAAACTCAATATAGATAAGATACAGTTTGATGAAAGAAAATATAGCTTGTAGTTGCATAAGTACACAACCGATAAAAGAAGTATCTTTGAATTTAGATGAAAATACAATTTGAAATATATTTCAAGAGATCTAGTTGCACAAGGGATCTTTGATTTTTATAAAAATAACAAAAAATATCATCGTGCTTCTAGAATTAAACATGTATATCTCCAAAAATTAGTTCTTGCTTGTGAGATACTTGATCACTATAGCAATGTAAGAAATTTTCACAGGAATAATTCAACGAATAATATTTTCACAGATATTTGAGAGGCATTCACAGATCCGAGAGTTTTTCTATAGATGATACTCAGAGAGATATATAATGATAAATCTCTAGCATGGTTTCGGATTCGCAAAAGATGCCTAAAAAATCAAGTGAATTCAAATTCAAAAAATACAGCTCAGAGTGGTCCTAACATCCCTCAAGAATAGAAGCAAAAATATCCACTGTAAATGGATCATTAAATAATTTAAAATGATCTTTGAAATAAACAAAATTGATCTTTAAATCGCCTTGGAATTCTACAAATATTTTTTCAAAAAGCTCTGATTAATTGAGAAATTCAAATTTCTGACGTTGAAAAGTCAAACGTATGGTTCCTTCACAAAACAGAAAACAACAAACATAGGGTTGATGATCCATAAATTTATCCACGTTAGTATAGATCTTTGAATGTAACATTTATTATTCATTAGTTTACTTTTCCTAAAATAAGGTTGATAATGTAAGGTTGATTACAAAATTAAGTTTGATGATCCATACATTTGTAATGTTCCACACTTATGTAGGGTTCTTTAACCATACATTTTTTTTTTGAAAAATGTAAGGTTCTTATCCAAACGTAATGTTACATAATCCTAATTTCCTTCAGACTTAAATTTGATTAACCATATGCATTGATCCTTTAATATAAATGTAAAGTTTTTTCCATACATTAATTTATTCAATATATTGAATGAATAGTATTTCCAGTAAAGGAAAAATGGTGAACAGTGTTTCCAGAATATGTTTAATAGTGTTCCAAACACTTTAATTAATATTTATCGCAAATAAATAGTTGAATATTATTTCAAGATAATAATTATAAATTTCTCGAAAAAATTAAATCATTAGTAAAACAAACAAGGGTATTTTTCAGCATCAAAATAAATAATATTTATAGAGTATTGTTGATACAATACATGCCCAACAATCTCACCCTTTTTGATGATCACGAAACCCATTAATTAAAACTATAATCTTTCAGTATAATTTAGAATTTTTTAAACATTAAAGGAAAATAATTTTAATTTTATAGAATTATTTTGATAAATAAGAAATATTTAAAGTTATTCCCCAAAGGAAAATTTCAAATAAATATTTATGTTTATCTAAATCTCTCAAAAAAAATTGTGTTTATCTAAATTTTCTCCCCTTTTTTGTGATATCAAAAAGAAATTATAGAAACAAATTAAAACACATTTAATATTGAATAGAGTGATAAGTTAATGTTATAAGTAACTATAATGAATAAAGAGAATTGTATTTTGGCTTACAAAAAAAATATAAAAGTAGCTAGAATAATAAAATGTAACATATAAATGAAAAACAAATTCATTTATCAATAAAGACATTAATAAAACAAATCTTGTACCTAAGAAACAAAAACTATCATTATCATGGTTCAAGGTAGGGAAACGTCTAAGGATTGGATGGGTTTGAATTTTTAATGGATTCAAACATCACCTTCAACTCATCCATCTGAAATATTAGATTTTTCAAAAAAATGTATCCTAAATAAATTATCAACATCCTAGAGTCACTATTGACATGAAGATTCTCCACTATGTTGGCCTTCAGAAACTCATGAATGCATTCCTCTTTCTTCATGAACAGCTCCAATTTCTCTGAAAATTATGTCAAAATCAATCAAATACTAGACTCTCCTTGAGTTAATTGATCAACAAGAAATTTATGATCGTCTAATAAAACTAAAAAAGGCGCATGGTTGCATTGAAGGTCCTGAAGAAGAGCATTCATGTATGCCATAACATATGTAATGGCCTGAAATATTTTAAGCAAATCTGGACTTGTGGCAGAGGTAGTAGTAGATTTACTGGCCTGATTCACTGAACCTTCTACTAATTCAAAATGACTGCTTAGATACCACATTAAATCTGAAAATTTTTTCTTCAAAACATCTTCAAATCAGATCTTCCCAATATCATTTAACATGTCCCTCTTAAAGGCATAAAAATACCCTCTAGAAAAAATATTCTCATTAAATTACTAAATCTTTTTCTTTGAAATTTCAAGCTCCTACCGCAGAGTGGCATTCTCTTCATAAGACTTATTGGTTTTAATAACAATTTCTTCAAGTTGATGAGATAATGAATCAGAAATACCCTCATATGCATTCATATCCTCATTTTCACCCTCACTAGGGAAAGTATCTACCACTGTTTTCATTACTGATTCTTCACATGAAAAATACTGATTATATAAAACATCACTCTAGGAACCATAAATATGATCTGAATGTCCCACAGTATGATCTATAATCAATGGTTAAATTTCTGTAATTTATCCTTGTGAAATATTTTACCAAACATTTTCAATTTGAGTATTTTTTCATGAACACTTTCTACTAGAATTATCTCCTACACCTGTTCATTCACCAGAGGTACAATGGTAATCTCTCTAGATTTACTATACACTGGAATTTCCTATTCAATAACAGTTTCTTCTAAATGAATTGAGCATGTTTCTTCTCTAGAATCCAACATTTTCTCTTCAACGTGAGTAGAATCTCTATTTATTGGTTTCATAAAAAGTACCACTTGACTCTATTATTATTCTTCTTCTATGTTATGTATAATCCTCCTCAGATTCGGTTGAGAAATTTCATCTATTTGCGATTCACCTACAACCTCCTTTTGAACACCTGCTTTCTCCACCTAATCAAAAGCACCTGAGATCTGTTCTTCCATAGCTCTAATAGGAAAAATATTTCCTTTTACAATGCTCCAGAAGAATCGAAGATTTATTAATGTTCCAGAATTCAGAACATTACTATGGTGAAATTTTACTCTTGCATCATCTAGTCTAATCATGTCCTTGTTAAATAAAATCCTTGAAATTATCCATCCATATGGATAGAAATTCATTACTGCATCTGGAGAACAGTAGTAATGAAGATATGAAAATAAATATCATGGAAAATTCAATTTGGTATCACGTAAAAACAAAAACATGATATACATGTTTGGATAAATAATTTTCTCTATTAATCCATCCTTAGCACTATTCCTATCTAAATAAAATTCATCAGAAGTTTATGGAAAGCCTCTAAATCCTTAATGAACATCTTTCTGATGTGTGTCAAATTGTATATAAAATACATCATGTATTTAGAAGAATGTTCCTCATCAAAAATTGATCTAGATTGAAATGGAAAACTCTTTCATGTGCTAATTTCAAAAAAAATCAACCTCATTAGAATAATTATAGAAATACCTATCTTTGATACTAGAAAAATCAGATCCTCTGAATCTCTAAAAATAAACTATACAATATTATAAAAATAATTAGACTCTACCTCATAAATAAATTCTAAGTTGATGTCATTGAAAGTTGTCCCGAGTCCTTAAAATGGCAATTCTTGTTTCAAGATTAAGTTAGTCTGATCTTACCAATCAAGATCAACCACATTTCTGAGAAGAATTTTTATCCCTATTACCCTTTGTCATTTTCAGTTGGTTGCTTCTCCTTCTTCAACTCTCTTTCTTTTTCTCATTTCAGAAAATTTAAAAATCTAAGGTTTTCATCTTCTAGGTTTTTGAAGGATGAATGAAGATTGAGGGTTATGTGAAATGGTTTTTGGGTAAACGATGGGTAAGGTAGATGAAGGGTTTCTGACAGGTGGCACATGTCCTTGTTTCTCATGCCATAGAGTAATTATGAAAAAAGTATAATAATTACATGACATAAATAAATTTAAGATAAAATAGATTAACTAAAATACAATAAGATAAAAATAAGAAATATAAATTAGATTTAGAGAAATAAATTAGGCATAAAATAAATTGAAATAAAATAATATTAAATAAAATAAAATGATATTTAATTAAAAAATAAATAAACCTAACTCCCCCTTAATAAAATCAAAAAAAATTGGTAAGTGTATTAGTAAAAATATTATCTAATAGATATTTATTGTTAACAAATTCTAAAGATATGTCCTTTTTAAGAAGATGATCCCTTAGAAAATGATGCCTAATATCAATATACTTAGTTCTAAAATGACATATTGCATTTTTTTGAAATGTTTATAGCACTTTTATTATCATATAAAATAGGTGTATTATTAAAATTAAGTCCAAATTCCATTAGATTATTTTTCATCCACAACATTTGTGCACAACAACTTCCTGCAGATACATACTCTGCTTCGACTGTTGATAGTGCAACTGAGTGTTTCTTATTACTTGACCATGACACTAACAATTTTCCAAAAAAGTGACTGGTTCCTAGTGTGATTTTTCTATAAAATCTACAACCTTGAAAATATGCATCTGGATATGATAATAAATTAAAATCAGAAGTTCTTGGATAATGGAGAGATTGAACAATTGTTCCTTTAAGATATCTAAAAATCCTCTTTACAGTAGCAAGATGGGATTCATTTGGATTTTATTTAAATCTATCATAAAAAAATACTGAAAAAACAATATCAGGTATGATATTTTTAAGATATATTAAACTTCCAATCATTCCTCTATATAACTTGTTGTCCACTGGTTTTCCCGCTTCATCCAAATCAAGTTTAATATTAGTATACATGGGTGTTGAATATCTCTTACTGTTTTCTATACCAAATTTTTTCAATAAATCTGTAATATATTAACATTGATTTAATACATTTCCATACTCTTTTTGATAAATTTGAATCCCTAAAAAGGAATTTAATTCTCCCATCAGGCTCATTTCAAATTATTTTTTCATAATTTATAAAAAAATCATTAACAAGTTTTTTATTTTTTGATCCAAAAATAACATCATCAAAACAGATTTGAACTAATAATAAATTAGAACAAACTATATTCTTAAAGAGTGTTGGGTCTTCCAAACCAATATTAAAACCATTTTTCAAAATAAATGAACATAATCATTCATACCAAGCTTTAGGTGCTTTTTTAAGGCTATATGGAGCTTTAGTAAGTTTAAAAATGAAATCTGATTTTTAAGAATTTTTAAAACTAGGAGGTTTCTGAACATAAACTTCCTCCTTTAAATATCAATTTAAAAAGGAAGATTTTACATCTATCTTATATAATTTAAAATTCATTTGAGATGCATAGGCCAAAATAATTCTAATTCCTTGTAGTCAAGCTACAGGAGAGAATGTTTCATCATAATCCATACCTTCTTCTTTATTATACCCTTTGGATACTAGTATAATTTTTTTCTAGTTATAATACCTTGATCATATTGTTTATTACTAAAGACCCTTTTAGTTCATATAACTGGATAATTCAATGGTCTTTCCACTAATATATATAATTTGTTTCTTTTAAACTGATTTAGAAATTCTTTCGTGGGTAATATCCAACTTTCATCTTTTAAGGCTTCTTCAAATGAATTTGGCTCTAGCTGAGATAGAAAAGAAAAAAATTACTCTATTTTTCCTACACTTATTTTAGTTTTTATTCCTTTGTCAAGATCACCTATAACAGTATATAAAGGGTGATTCTTTAGGATTCTAGACTGTCGAGGAAAATCACTTTTAGGTTTATCAGTATCATATTCTTCTGAACTAGACTGAATTTTATTTATATTTTAAAAAACATTTTTCAGGTTATCAAGTCTCATGTGGTTAGGAGAATCATAAGCTTCATCTGTTTTATCTTTCTCTTTATTAAAAGGGTTAGTTTCAAAAAATTTCACATGAAATTATTCTTAAACAAAACATGACTTCTTATTAAATACTCTATATGATTTAGAAATTTCATAATATCCTAAGAATATTCCTTCATCAAATTTTGGATCAAACTTACCAAGATTATCCATGGTGTTCGTGATATATACCTTACTTCCAAAAACCTTAAAGTACTTTACCTTAGGATTTCTATTATTCCCTAGTTAATAAGGATTATTTATGAAAATTGGTTGAATTAAAACTCTATTAATAATATAGTATGCCATGTTTACAGCTTCTACCCAAAATTAGGTTGGAAGATTATATTCATTTAGCATAGTCCTAACCATTTAATGAATAGTTATGTTTATTATTTCAGAATTTACATTTTTTTGAGGTGTTCTTGGTGTAGAGAAGGTGTGTTTAAAATTTCTATTTGAAAAAAAAAATTAATTCTTGATTTTAAAACTCTTCACCATGATCACATCTTAATGAAATTATCTTAAAATCCTTTTCATTTTCAATACTTTTACAAAAACTTTCAAAAACTAAAAAATCTTCATTTTGAGTTTTAGAAAATATACCCAAGTAAATATAGAATATTCATCATCTAAAACAAATATATATAATTTACCATCCATCCATTATATTCTATTTGGTCCAAAAAATCCATACCAATGAGTTCCTCGGACTTGAAGTACCAATTTTTTTAATAGATTTGAAGGAATATTTGTGTTGCTTTCCAATCTGACATGCACCACAGAATCTATCACTATCAAATTAGAGACTGAATAAATATGAAACTAATTGCTTCTTAGATAACATAGGTAAATAAAAAATATTAAAATGACCAAGTCTTCTATGCCAAATCAATGAATCATTTACATTTGTAGTTAAACAGTTCACTTTCTATTTACACAAGGAATTTAAATCCAAGGGTAGTCATTATCTCTTCTGTGTGCTCTAAATTTAAGAAAATTATCTTTCATAATAGAACATGAAGTATTAGAAAAATAAAAACAGTATCCATCGTCACAAAGTTGGGAGATACTTATCAAACTATGTTTCAATCCTTGTACATATAGTACTTTATTAATTGCGATAGTATTTGGATCTCCAACTATTCTAAGTCCAATAATTTTTACTCAGGCATTGTCACTGAAGGTGACTAGGCCTCCATCTATTTTAGTCAGAGTACAGAAATTTGATGAATTTACACTCATATTTATTGAAAATCCACTTCCCATATAACTTATATCTTTTACTCTTCTCTGGCATGTTGCCTACATGGTTAAATTAAACAAACTTTTATTTTGGTACCCATATCTTTTTGGGTCCAGCAGTGTTAGCGATCAAAGATTTAGGAATCCAAATAGACTTATTTTGTTCAAAACTATTATAATTAAAACTAGATAAATATTTTGAATAATGAACATGCTTGATACCATATATTTGGGGTTTTATTAAATAGTAGTCATTAGCATAATGCCTATAAATACCGTAATCAAAACATTTAAAAGTATACATGCCTTTGCTATTAGAACCAAGAACAAAATAGTTTTTGTATAGTTTGGGTTTTCACCCTTACAGCCAATACAAATTTGTTCCCTTTTAATTAATTTTTTACCAAGAATATAATTTTTTATATTTTCTCATTTTGTAAGTATAAGAGAAGCACTTTTATAAGTTTCTACTTCATCCTATCATTTTTTTATCATATTTTCATGGTTAGTACAGTTTGTAGTAGATGTACAATATTTCTTAACTAACACTTGATGTGACATATATGAATTATTTTAAAGGTATTTTCATTTAATTTCCATTAATGCTTTGTTTTGGGGGTTCCCAATCATTTTGGTGGAAATGGGGGGTTTTCAAAATTTAGTCAAAACCATGAGCCCATTTCCCGATTTAAAAATATATTTTGTTTCTTTTATAACTCCTTCATTTTTCAACATTTTACACCCATTAAACTTCCCAATTAGAATCCCCTAGTATGGTAAAACCACAAAATAAATTTGGACCCGAAATAAATCCATATTAATGATGGATTTCGGGTTTTTATAAAGGTGTTTGGCCAGCCCAAAATCCCATTTCCATTCATTAAAATATTTTTTTTATTCATTAATATATCATTCAATTTTTATGGTTTTTTGGTGATTCACACTCCCAACCAATCCCACTTACCAAATCAATTCTCCCATTCTCTCCTCCTCTTATTTGGAGCTCATATTCCCTTCAAATTAGGGGGGTTATTCCTAATCATTCTCAAATCTCCAAGATTTGAAGGGTTAAAATGATTATTTCAAAAAAAAATTCAATATTCACACCTTTTCCACAAATTCAGTTTCTAGTTGACCTAATATGAATCTTTATATCCTACCTACCAGTATTGGGTACTTAAAGATTTAACCATTAGTGGATTTGGGCCTATTTCTTCCAGATTTATTCAAGTAAGTATTTCTCTCTTTAATTCCTTCCTTATCCTTAGGGTTTCTTACCTCATTCATAAAGTTATAAAATGTCCAAAAGTTAGGGTTAGAACCTAGGGTTTGATTTTGTGTCTTTTTGGTCAAATATTATGGTTTTAGGTTGGATTTAGCTTCCTTGAGAAGTGGTGGTGGTGCGGTTGATGATTCACTCCATGATTTGGGGGTTTTGTTAAAAATGTAGGTGATTCCTTGTGTAATCATTTGTTATGAGCTGTCATGATTGATTTAACTATTTTTAATATTACTCATTTTCATTTCATTGTTCGAAAACCATTTTTGATGGAGTTTGTTAAGTGGTTAATTTTATAGTTTCCCTTTGTTTCAAATTGAGTGTTTTCCATGTGTAAACCTTGTGGTAATCTTTGGGTTGACGTTATAACATATGCAAGTGGTTTGGTAAATATTATTTGGGTTGTAAATTCTGATTTGGTAGGTTATTGGTGTTATTTTTGGTTCAAAAGAGGGTTTTTGAAAAGGATTTGTGTATAGAAACTTGTTTCACTCCTTGATAGTGTTTTATGGAAATGTGTGTTTTTATGTGTATATTTTGTGGTATAATCAGAGGTGGTTTAATAGTACATGAGAATGGTTTAATAAATGTTTCAAGGGATTAAAATTCTTCATTGTTACGGTCTTGGGTTTATTTTGGCCATGAAAGGGGGTTTTGAAATGGGTTTTGTGTGCAACACATAGTTATACACATTGGGATTGTTTTGTGCAAATTATAAATGTTTTATTTGGTTAAACCAAGTCGGAGAATGTTGTATATGTACGTTTTGGGTTTCTATGTCCACCTAATATGGGTTCTAAAATGGTAAATTGGTTATTTAAGATATCAAACATTATAAAAATGTTTTATAAATTTCTCAAATGTTTTATCAAATGGAAGGAGAGGGGAAAACACGTTTGTCGGCTATTTTGTGTGAGTGTGATGTGAAAAATGAATTTTGATGATGAAACAAGTATTATTTGATGGGTGTTTGGGATGTTATTTGGGTTGTCCTATCTTGGAAATTTTTTATAAATTTTCATAAAGTATTTTTGGAAGTGTTAAAGAAATGTGAAAAGTGGTGTGGACTATTTTGGTGTGGGTATGATTTCAAAATGCATTTGAATGAAAAAGTGGATTTTATGACTTGCGTGATATACATGGGGGATTTTTGGTGAATTTTTTATGTGGAAGTGTCATTCTCATGGGAAAATTATATTTCATGACCTATTGAACTTGTTTGAGCAAAAGAGGGAAACTCGGGTATCTAGGTGGGTGGATGTGTACTAGTATGCTAGTGATCCTGTGGGTTTGGCCTCAGTTTTATGTGGAAAGTTTGATGCATAAAACACTGACTTAACTATGGTTATTATTATGATGATGATGATGATGGGGGACACTAGGTTATTGTTGTTCTCTTTTCTAGTGGATCATGTGCACGAGAAGGGATATTGTGATGGTTACTCTCACCGAGATACGAGGTACCTAGGACCCACAATGAGCTAGTTACTAGGGGTTACTTTCCCATTACTTGTGATAATTAGTTAATTTTTGTTTACCGTCAGCATACGGTGTGGTTGGGTGAAAATATTTTATAACGTTTAAATTATTTTTAAAAGTGTTGATTCCTTAAAATAGAAAACATGAAAACAGTTTTTATTTAAGTTGCATGTTTTAGAAATTGTTACTACCATTTCATGTCTTGAAAAAATGCATTCTTTTCATATTTAATTTTTTATCACACGGAATATCTTAGTGGTGGTATCCTACTAGGATTTGCCTCAGAACCTACTTACACCTTTGGTTGTAAGTATACTTGGTTGTTATTATCGCAGGTTTGGGTACAGCTTTTGTGCCAACGGTTCGGGTTTTTAGTGGTCCATCGTGATGTGGTGTTGTGGAGATGGATTGAGGGCAATTCCTCTCTCCATGTGGAGGTTCCTGGGCAATTTCTTTTGGTTTTATTCATTTTTTATAGTCTTTGAGAGTTTTTTAAAACCATGTAATTCGGTTCTTAAAATTTGTAAAATATGGTTTTGTTTGAAAATCCAGATTGGTTTTATTGGACTTGTTTGTCATTGTATGTTTAGAAACACGAGTAAATCATTCCAAAGTTTTCTTCTATGATACATTGGAACTTGTTCCAGCCCATGGGGATTGGGAACTCCTTTTTTTCCTTGTCAAAGGCTGGGTTTGGTGCCAGTTTTGATGGCGACCAGATTCGGTTTGTGACAAAATTGTATCATAGGAGGTTCACTCTTTTGGGTCATTTTTTTGGAGCATTCAGGATAGTTTGGAGTTAGGACTATTAAGACATGAAATTCCAGTTATGGGTAGTGTACCTGGCCAGTACACCCCATGACGGGATTTGAGTCGCTAGGGGAAGTTAGGATTTGTCTAATTCCTTTGGTTTTTTTGATTTGATGATAATTAGAGGAAATGAAAATAGAGTTGGGTTAATAGTCCCAGTGAGCTCGCAGGTCCTGGAAAGCCATGTAGAGCTGGGGATATTTACTTATAGAACTCTTTGTGATAGTGAAGTGATTGGCATATGTCCACCAACCATATGTCCAAGTCACCCACATAAACTAATTTTCTCTCACATTGTCTTGTGTTCTTTAGTTTCGAAATCATGGAAGTTTGGTTTTAAAGAAAAATTGACTTGGTTTTAAAAAGCGTAAAGTTTTTTTGAAATGATTTTCTAGTAATGAGATAATGGTTTGATTTTTGAAATAGTGGAACTAAATTTTCATAATTCGTTTGAAATGGAAAATGGTGTGTTTACACCTCTTTTGAAAGAAGGAAATTATGTTAAACTTGGGTTTGAAAAAGTGTTCCCGATAGATTTTTCTAAACTATTCAAAGGTGTTTTAATGAGATGATATGTTTTGAAATTGATTGATATGACTTGAAAGTGAGTATTAATTTGAATGATTGGGATTTTGATTTCATGGATAGTGGTCTTGAGAAAAATGAAGTATTAGTCGATTGTTTTGGTTTTGAAAAGGTGAATTAATTTTTGTTTTATCCTTTGGTATATCCATGAGTGAGCACATGCATGGGGTTATATGGGATGATGGATGGTTAATGTAATGAATGGTTGAGTGTTGGGACTGCTATGAGGAGGGTGCCAAGTGTGGCAGAGAAACATGCATGTGTGAGGCCCAAGGGGTACCATTGGTGGATACGCTAACCACTGAACCATTTGTTTTCATAGAATTTTTTTTAAAGGAAAACTTAATTTATTGATTAATGGTTTGGGATGGTGTTTATTGAGTTTTTTTTTAATGTTCATGTTGTTGGTTGTTTTGAGTCCAATAACCCCTCTTTTTTGAACTGTTTTTTGGGTTTGTGTTTGGTTGGTAAGATGGGTTGAAGGGATGATTAATGTTGTCTTATCAGAAGTGTTTCGGGGTGCCTTTATGGTGGTTCCCCTAATATTTTTGGATATATTTTATGGAAGTTATTGACCAATGGACCATCTTGGATGGGTCCTTGTGTTTTCTCGTTGGATAAGGTAATCCCCCATTAAGGGTTAGTGCACTACTGAAGTGAAACCCGGATTGTTTCGCCATTGGAAAATCCTCCAGTTGATTGATATAAGAAATCTATTCTGGAGCTTTATAGAATGAGTCTACACCCTCTCCATTTTGGTTTTTTGGATCCTCCTATAGCGGTAGAGTGCTCATGGAAGGTTCAAAGAGACATTAGTTTCTTAAGTTACATGATTCGTTGAAGGTGGAAGTATTATAGGGTTGTTCATGGGGATAATTATCTGGATGGTGTCTAAGAGGGACTCAGGTTCCTTCATAGTCTCTTCAAAGCAGGGGTTTACCTTAAACCATCAATGTGGGAAATCTGGTCATGAGAGGATTTTATGGTCATTTTTGGAATTGTGTGATGTTTGGGGATGTTGCATAAGGTCCCCCCTCAATGTATTGTTTTTATCAGTCGCATTGGACATGTTTGGTGATGCGTTGAGATGTCACGTGCTCATTTGACTGTAACAGTGAAGTTGTAAAATACTTTGTGGTTCATTGTTTTTTCAGAAGTGTGTCTCCTTTTTGGAAATCTATACATCATTTGTTTAGTGGAAGGTGTTTATATATATCCTTTCCTCCTTCTGTTTATCATCTGAAGAAACAAGGGTTGATGTGTGTGAATATTCTAAGCCCTTGTTTCAGTGAAATTTATGGTTAAGGAAACATGATTTTGGAGTCTATTATGTCTTGGTAAAAATTTCTGGGCTTTCGGTGTAGTTATTTGTGGCATAGAAAGAAGAATTTCCATAGAGGGGTTTCCAAAGAATATCTGTGAGGCCAAAGATGCTTCAATCTTTTGGGCTCCATCCATAGACCCTAGAGTGAAGCTAGATCATGGTTAGGAGAAGTCCCGGGGTAATTCAAACCCTTGTACAACATAATATCCTTAGTATGAAATATGGGAATAGTTTAAACCTCTTGTGTGATTGTCTTGCATCAGTTTTTCTCGTTCGGTGGAAAGATGTGGAGGGCCTCGTGTCCATGTTATCACCCAATGTCATTCTTTTACCCTTTGGTTTCCATTTAGTTTTTAGAGTATGGTTTGGAATTTTTATAGACAGGTTGAGCCAACTGTTTGTGCAAGGTTATTAGTAACCATCCCCAGAAAACCATGCAAGTAGAAGGATCCACAGATTTAGCGCACTGTTTCTCAAACTGTGCAGATTAATTGTGCGGTTGTCCCAAATATTTAAATTTGGTTTCTTCTTATATCAACTCATGTTGGTCAGTTAAGATGGTTAGTTGTTAAGGTGTGGAGACCCACTATGATTCTCAAGTGTGTTCCTTTGGAAATTTCGAATGGAGTTCTACCCCTATATACTGGGGAGTCAATTCAGGCCTCCCCTATTAGAGTCTTGATCCTGTATCGAGAAAATTTGAGATGTCTCTTATGGTGGGGATCCCATTTGTGTCTCCCAATACAAGTAAATCAGATTGGTCCTTGGTATTGTATTTTCTGTAGGTATTATTTTTCAGATCTATCTAAATACCTACATCTTCTTTGGGTAAACATTGGGATTGAAGAATGCCCAACAGTCTGGTTAATGCAAGGTAAGTGTAACCTTGTTCATTGTTGTTGTTTGTTTGGGTAAATGCTAGAATCTTGTTTGGATACTATTTGAGTAGTTTTCATTTGGGTTAAAATATGATTATACATGATCATTTTAGGAAGTTGTGTATTTTTTTTTTGGGTGATTATTCCTTCCTTTATTGATCAATTGGAGGTGTTTTGGTCTTTTGAGGGTGGGAAAAACATGGAAAATGAGTCCATTTTGGTATTTGGGTTGGGTTTGGTTTTTGCCTTTGGCATTGCTATGGCTTTCTGAGGGAGTAAAGTTTTATGTTGGGAAGAATTTTCTCATTCACGCATTCTTTTAAAGGTATTTTTCATTTAATTTCCATTCTTTTTTTGGTGGTTTCCCATTCATTTTGGTGTAAATTGAGGGTTTTCAAAATTCGGGTAAAACCATAAGCGCATTTCCAGATTTAGAAATAAATATTGTTTCTTTTTTTAACTCCTTCATTTTTCAACATTTTACATGCATTCCACTTCCCAATTGGCATCACCTGGTATATTAAACCCACCATAACAATTTAGACCCCATAGGAATCCATAATAATGATGGATTTGAGTTTTTTATTAATGTGTTGGGCCAACCCAAAATCCCATTTCCTTCTTTAAAACGTTTTTTTAATTATTTAATATCTAATTCAATGTTTATGTTTTTTTAGTGATTCCAACTCCCAACTAATTCCACTTACCCAAGGCGCTCCCCCATGATCTATACCTCCTCGAAGCTCATACCCTGAGGATTAGGGAGGTCTTTCATAATCTTTCTCAAATCACCCAGATTTGAAGAGGTAAAATTTTTCTTTCATAACACCTTAAATTTTTACTCTTTTCCGCCAAATTCAATCCCCACTTGACCTAATATGAATTCTAAGACCCTAACTACCAGTTTTGGTTACTGCAAGATTCAACTATTCGTGGATTTGGCCCGATTTCTTCAACATTTCTTCAAGTAAGTGTTTCTCTATTCATTTCCTTCCTTCTCCTTAAGGTTTCCTCCCTCTTTAATGAAGGTATAAAATATCCAAAATTTAGGGTTAGAACATAGGGTTTTATTTGGTGTCTTTTTGGTAAAATATTTGGGTTTTAGGTTGGATTTCACTTCCTTGATGTGTGATAGTGGTGTGGTTGATGTTTCTCACCATAATTTAGGGGTTTTGATTCAAAAGGTAGATGTTCCATGTGTAATCATTTTTCTATGAGTTATCATAATTGAATTAATTATTTTTAATGTTCCTCATATTATTTTCTTTGTGCGAAAACCATTTTTGATGGATTTTGTTATGCGGTTAATTTTATAGTTTTACTTTATTTAAATTTTGGTGTTTTCCATGTGTAAGCCTTGTTGTAATCTTTGGGTTCATGTTATAACATATGAAAATGGTTTGCTAAATATTTTTGGGGATTCCAATTCTGATTTGGTAGGGTATTGGTGTAATTTTGGGTTTAAAAGAGTGTTTTTTACAATAGGTTTTATGTGTAGAACCTTGTTTCACTCCTTGAAAGTGTTTTAAGAAAATGCGTGTTTTTCCTGTGTATCTTTTGTGGTATAATTTGAGGTGATTTTATAGTACTTCATAATGGTTTAATAAATGTTTAAAGGGCTGAAAATTCTACTTTGTTAGGGTATTGGTGTTATTTTTTCCTTGAGAGGAGTTTTTGAAATGGGTTTTGTGTGAAACACATTGTTATACCCTTTGGGATTGTTTTTGTGAAAATTTTAAATGTTTAATATGGTTAAAGAAAGTGGGAAAAGGGTATATGTGTACTATTTGGGTGAGTTTTTTCAACTAATATGGGTATTTTAAAGGTAAATTGTTGATTTAATATGTCAAAAAATATCAAAATGTATTATAAATTTCTGAAATGTTTTATCAAATGGAAAGAGAGAGGGGTGAAACATGTTTGTGGGCTATTTTTTGTGAGTTTCATGTATAAAATGAGTTTTTTTTATGAAATAAGTATTATGTGATGTTTATATGTGATGTTATGTGAGTTGGAATATCTTGTAAATGTTTTATAAAATTGTTTAAAGGATTTTTGTAAGTGTTAATGAAATTTCAAAAGTGTTGTGGGCTATTTTGGTGTGACTATGATTTCAAAATTCATTTGAATGAAAAAGTGGATTACATGACTTCCCTGATATACATGTGGTATTTTTGTTGAATTTGTGATGTGGAAGTGTTATTTTCATGTGAAAATTATATTTCATGACCTGTTTAACTTTTTTGAGCACAATAGGTAAACCCATGTATCAAGGTGGGTGGACGTGTACCAGTATGCTAGTGATCCCATGAGGTTTGACCATAGTTTCACGTAGCAAGATTGATGCTTACGACATAACATAAACTATGATGATGATTATTGTGATGATGATCGAGGGTCACTAGGTTATGGTTATGCTCCCTACTAGTGGCTCGTGTGCACAAGAAGGGATATTGTGATGGTTACTTTCCAAAAGATACGAGGTACCTGGGACCCACAATGAGCTAGAGACTAGGGGTTAATTTCCCATTTCTTGTGATAATTAGTTAATTTGTGTTTTCCTTTAGCATATGGTATTGTTGGATAAAAAATTACATATCATTGAAATTATTTTTAAAACTATTTCTTCCTTAAAATATCCTACTTAAAAACTGCTTTTATTTAAGTAGTGTCTTTTAGAAATTGTTACTAGCATTTCATGTCTTGAAAACATGCATTATTCTCATCTTTGAATGTCTATAACATGGAATATCTTAGTGGCGGTATCTTACTAGGATTTTTCTCACACCCTACTTACACCATTGGGTGTAAGTAGACTTGGTTATTTTTGCCGCAGGTTTGGGTACAACTTTTGTGACAACGGTTTGGGGTTTTAGGGTTCCATCGTGATGCGGTGATGTGGAGATGGCTTGAGGGCGGTACCTCTCACCGTGTAAAGGTTATTAGGATTTCCTTTTTGGATTTATTAATTTTTTGTAGTATTTCAGAGTTTTTTAAAATCATGTAGTTCAGTTCTGAAATTCCATAAAAGATGGTGTTGTTTGAAAAATCCAGAT
Source organism: Viscum album (assembly GCA_963277665.1). NCBI lineage: Eukaryota > Viridiplantae > Streptophyta > Magnoliopsida > Santalales > Viscaceae > Viscum > Viscum album. The sequence continues at coordinate 825,899,697 of OY728162.1, forward strand.
TGGTTTTATTGGACTTGTTTGTCATTGTATGTTTATAAACTAAGGTAAATCATTAATAATATTAGTTTTATGATACTCGAGCACTTGTTCCTGCCTGTGGGATTAGGAACGCCCTTTGGGACTTCTCATGGGCCGGATTTAGTGCTGGTTTTGATGGAGATCAGATTTGGTTCATGGAACATGATGATGTTTAAGTAATGTATATCTTTCTCCTAAAAAATCATTATGAATATTATTTCAAGATTTGTGTTTCTTTAATAGGTATTCATATATTTCTTCTATCATAGTATTGTTGGCATCCATTTTATCATTTCAGTAACTAGAATCAGAATCAGATGAATTAATAGAGTTGTACCTTCTCTTCTTCAGCCATAAATCACATATTGGCTTTTAGATTCGATTCTTCCATATCTGAATCAGATATTGATGAGATGATGGAGTATTTAGAAACACTCTAAGTAAACTTCATAGCTCTTTTATACTTTTTCTCATAATCATCATTCTTCTGATATTTTTTTCTACTTTTCTCTTCTCTCTTTTCAATTGAGTACAATCGGGTATTATATGGCCGAATTTTTTCATTAATAACATCTTAATTCCCTTGAGTTTTTCTCATACTTTTTTAAGGTTCTTCTGAATCCTTTCATCTTCTGATAGAATTAATTGAATTTTCTAGATAATTGAGCCAGCTAAATTTCTGAATTAGATGAGTCTAAATTTCTTTATTTGTGTTTCATTTTTTGTTATGCTTTTGGGATATAACTTTTAAATAAGTGTTACCCTTATTTATTAGGACATTGTGATCTTCATATTAATCTTGAATTTTATCCTCATACATCATTAATGTTCTAATAAATTATCTCATTTTTAGATTCTTGATAGGTGTTAATTGGAAGATTTCAGTAGAAATTCCATTCCATTTCATAGGTAGAACTATTAGAACATTCAATGATTGATCAGATTGGCTGATGGGCTCACCTAAAGATGTTATATTATTTACAATTTCGGTCATCCTTACATTCATCTGTATGATTCTCTCTCCATCAAACATTTTTAAAGTATCAAACTTTTATTTTCTATAGCATATCTCATTTTTCTAATATTTTCAGTACCTTTATAGGCTACTGCAATTGTCTACCACATCTCAAAGGTTTTTGGGCATTGATATTCATAGTTAAAATCATCTGGTATAAGACCACAAATAATAGCATTCATTGATTTTGAATTCATATAATACTCAAGCGTTGTAGTAGTAAACCAAGATTCGGTCCTTTCAGGAATTGTGTTAGGAGTAACAATCTTTGAGTATCATCTAAATCCAAGATTTTTTAAGTTGATTATCATTTGTGACATCTAGAATTACTAATTTTCACCATTTAAATATGGATCATGAACCATTGACATTTCTCCATTGAGATTCTCTATTTCCATCACTAATATAGATCTTATGCCTTTATCTTGTTATATCTTTGTTGAAAATCTCAACCTATGAAACAAAATGTTAGGTCGGAAGGAATATAGTTATAACACAAGAGAGGGATGAATTGTGTTCTTTTAAAAATTACACAATTCTATCTATTCACATCAACAGTAGATATCGAGGGAGATATTTATATATGAGACTATATGCAGAAGTTATGAACAGTGAACAAAACCCAACAATTTATAGAGGTTTGGGTAATAACGATCCCCTAGTCCACTCCACCAATCACCCTCTCAGCGGTCTTGGTGAATTTCACTAGTAATGTCCTCAGATCATAAGACTGATCCACAATTGAGTGTAGGTAGTTGTCACCCTTACAAACAAAGTCTTATAAAACAGAGCATTCTGCTTCTTTTATTGTGAATCAAAAAAACCACATCTTAGTGTGAGAAGCTGAAACTCCACCATGACTGAATACAAGTAGCCAAAACTCAAGATAGTTGAAATGTAGTTTGATGAGAAACAGATATAGCTTGCAGTTTCTGAAACACACAATTGATAAAAGAAGGATATTTGACGTCAAAAGAAAATACACTTTTAAATATATTTAAAGAGATCGTGTTGCATAAGAGATATCAAATTTTAAGAACAACAACACAAACAGAGCATCATGCTTCCATAATTAAACATGTATATCTCCAAAATTTAGTCCTTGTTTTTTAGATGCTTGATCGTTGTAGCACTGTAAAAAAAATTCAAAGGAACAATTAAACAAATAATATTTTCACAAATATTTTAGATGTATTCATAGATATGAGAGTTTTTTTATAGATTATACTCATTGATATATATAATTATAAATCTCCAAGATAGTTTCAGATCGGCAAAAGACACCAGATAAAATGAGTGAATTCAAATTCAAAAAATATAGATCTGAGTAGTCGTAACATCCCTCAAGAATATGAGTAAAAATATCCACTATAAACAGATATTTAAATCATTTAAAATGAGCTACGAAATAGTAGAAATCAATCTTTAAATCCCCCTTACATTCTTCAAAGACTATTGCAAAAAGTTCTGATAAAGACGTAAATTTAAATATCTGACGTTGAAAAGTCAAACATGAGGTTCCTTCACAAAATGACAAAAAAATAAACATAGGGTTTATGATCCATACATTTATCCATGTTAGCATAGATCTCAGAACGTAACATTGATTATTCATTCATCCACTATTCCCAAATGTAAGGTTGATAACATAAGGTTTGTTACCAAAGTAAGGTTGAAGATCCATATGTGTTAAATTTCTATACTTACATAGGGTTATTTAACCATACTTTTTCTTTCTAACAAACATAAGGTTCTTCTCCAAACATAATGTTCCTTAACCTTACATTCCTTAAAATATAATTTTGATTAACCATACATGTTAATCCTTCAACATAAACATAAGGTTTGATCCAAACATTACTTTCTTCGACGTATTGAATGAATAGTATTTCTAGTAAATGACAAACAATGAACAGTGCTACCAAGATACACTTAAAAGGGCACTAATCACATTAACGAATATTTCTCCCAAATAAATTATTGAATATTATTTCAATATAGAATTATAAATTTCTTGAAATACACTGAAAATAAAATCAATTGTAGAAAAAACAAGGGTATTTTTGAACTTTAAAATCAATAATATTTATGGAGTATTTTTGAGACAATGCATTCCCAACAATAGAGTCATGATGTATGAGTCGTGTTATTTTAGGACACATGAGAGGAATTAATTGACTCATGATTGAGATTTAACTGCATTTGTACATGTAATGCATGGTTAGAGACTCTCTTTACTAGGATATCATTTTGTGGTGTAAACAGAACAAAAAAACAACAAGTACATATTTTCATATTGTGATATGAATTTGATGTAGTGAAGGTTTATGGAGTACCTATACTCTTTTAACTTAGATCTATACTACACGCTTGAAAAAGATAATTTGGTGGCCGATGCATTGAGAAGTAGGACTCATCTATTGGTGGTATAGTAGGCCAATAGCGAGTGGAAGCTTATGGATTTGATCATTGAGATGCACTTCGACATACAACATATTCAGGGAATAATTTTCATTATAATTTACCTGTGACCTATACCCATCAAGATAAATTAATAATGGGATACTATTAGATTTAGAGGGACTAGTTCTATGGGAGAGTGTGGTAGGTGAAGACCTGACTACTAGTTGGTCTATAGTTGCGGATAATATGATGAGTATACATGGATGCATATGGGTTCTGGTATACATACACGAGGATATGATGTAGGAGATTCATCCCCTAGTTTGGTAAGTTCATTGTGGTGTTACCAAGGTGTATTGTTAGTAACATCGTCAGTAATGGTGGTCAGGGATAAATGTGAGGTAGCTAGTTTTGTTTTGTGTTGTTGCACCTATTAGAAGGTGAGTAAAGGACATCAGTGACCATATAGACATTTAAATTAGTTACCTATTTTAGTGTGTAGATGGGATGATGTCATTATTAATTTTGTGACCAATTTGACAAGGTCTTCTCAAGTTAGAGATGTTGTACGGGTTTTTATTGATAATCTCACAAAGTTTTCACATTTCCTTATGATCAAGGAGACTGGTAGTTTAGATGATCTTGGTTGGTTTTATATCTGTGTGATAGTAATAATTCATGGGGTCCCTTGTACTTTCATTTTAGATAGGGATTCTTAGTTTATATATCACTTATGGAAATTTTTGTAGAGGACATTGGGTAAATAGGTGCTTCAGAGAACAACATACCACCCTAAACCTAATAGTCAATCAGAGAGTACAATAAAGGTGTTTGAAGACATACTTTGAGCATGAATATTTGAGTTTGGGGGTATTGGGAGAGCCATATTATCATATTTGAGTTCTCCTACAACAATAACTATCAGGTGACTATACATATGGATCCTTATGAGGTTTTTATGGTCGGATATGTCAATCGCCACTATGCTAGTTATAGGGAGGTGAGGAATCATTACTAGAGCTAGGTATCATGAAAGAGACTTCTGAGAAAGTCTAGTTGATTAAGAAACAAATGGATACTTCATAATCTAGTCAAAAAAATTTATGTTGATCGTTGTTAATGAACTCTGGAGTTTGAGGTCTAGGATCAGATGTTTTTTCATATCTTACCAAGGCTGGGAAACAGATGTATTAAGAGATAGGGTAATCTTTCACCATGATATGTTGAGTCGTTCAAGATTCTGGAGAGATTCGGGATGGTAGCCTATTAGTTTCAGTTACCTCACGGGTACCTGAACATGCACAATGTCTTCTAGGTATGTCAAATATGGCATTATCACTCAGGCCCATATCATATTCTATATCCTAAGGAGGTAGAGTTATAGGTAGATTCATCCTTTTAGGATCATCTTATTCAAATCAATAATTTGATCATGAATGTCCTATGATACTGTTTAGATCCTCTAGTTTGGGTTATATGGCATTATGACTATTTACAAGACGATACTTTGGAACTGTAGGAATAAGTCTGTTCTCCGGGGCTGAAGATATTCTCCGTAAATTCTTGACCACCCATGAAAGGGAAATTTGAGGAAAATTTTCTTTAAGGGGGATTATTATAAGATCATGTGCTTCCCTATGAGGTATAAATATTTTCTTCTATTTAAATACTCAGTTACATGCTAATGTGAAGGCACTTTGATGTCATTGGGTTATCGAGGGTGTTTATGGCTTGTTCGGAGCCCGAAACACAATTCTTGAAGAAAAATAGACGGGTTTCATGGTTAGGATTAATTGTGTGACCCAACCCATAAGGTTTAGTAAAACCATGCTTTGATGCAAAATGGAATTCAGGAGCCCATACAGCTTTAGTGACCATGCATTTGGGAATAGAACACCATTTTGATGGCCTCGATAATTTGTAATAGTGGGACGAGACATGGTTTTCCCATGGTTTGACAAACTATGTGCACTAATTGTGCAAGGTTCCCCTCCATACAGTGAAGGGCGCACAATTGGTGCATAGTTTGTGAAATCGTGTAGGAAAACCATGCAGCCAAAATTTTTTAGAGAAAATTATCTTTTTTGACATTAAAAAATATCAAAACCTAACACCTAATTTATATATCTCAGTATAGTGTAGAAAAATCATTTTAGATATCCCCCATGATCAAATTTTGTATCTTTTTATCTCTTTCTTTCATCCAAACTCACAATCTAGTGTCGTTAGTCTTGTTGGATTCATGTCAATGAGTTCTCATTTACTTTTGTTCATTTCTTCATTTTTCTTAGAATCGACTATTCTATTTAGGTGCAAGCTAATATGTCCTATTTTTATAGTATTCATTAATTCTTAATTTTTATTCTAATTTGAGCTGAATCAAAAGATGATACTATATGAGAACTCAATTACATACCTACGGTAGGTGTTCTATCCATTTCACTTGGGGTTTGGTGATTTATATGCATTTTGTTATTCGTAATTCCATAATTTCTGGTTGCACCTTGATAATTAGTTAAATTCTTAAACTGGACATGTTGGAACGTGTTTGGGATTCCCTTTAGTTCCTTAAGCTTAGTTGTAGGTTTTCTCCCCAACCAAGGCCACAAATGGGGTGTGCCTTGTGATTGAATTTTTCTTTTACAATTGTTGAACAACCCAAGGGGTGAGTGGTTGATCTTTCCCAGTTGGAGGAAGACCTATTATACGTGAACTAAATTAAATTGATTATTTAGGAAATGTTCAACCTGCTTCAACATGTTATACATGATGTGAATTGTTTAACTGTTTAAATATGAATTTTTATATTAACGGATAAACGTATTGAATATATATGAATGGGTATTTTTATATGAATTAGAAGGACTAAAATAATTTGATGTTATGAAATGATAATTGAATTGAATGATGGATGCTTCTAGATGATTGCATGGATATGATACACCATGAGTCATGATATTGGTAGTAAATTCGTTGGATGAGATTTCTCCTTGGGTCTTGATTTTGTGGGATTCCTTGGGTCTTTCTACCCTTTGGATTCAAATTTATTGGGATCATAGTTGACATGGTATGTTGAAATGATCCATGGAACAAAATCCATTTCTAATAGAGTTTCCATCGAGATGCTCCTAGGACCCGACAAAGATGCCTTGGTCTACTATACCATGGATCTAGCTCCATGGGGTCTAACACTTATGTTATAAAGATTAGCTAGGGTAATTGTTGTATTATTGATTATATGACATGGTTGTGTTTGATATAATATAAAAGTTATATGACATGGTTTCATTTGGTATGATATACTCGATATAAATATTTTTCATGGTGTTTATTTTTGTTGTGCCTTATAGTTGCCTTGTTTTAGGATCTTGTCCCTTGTTTAGTTGGAATCCTTTTTAGGCTTGATAGTATCCCCTTACAGTTATTAATTTTCCCATTGAAATTTTACTTGTATTACTTTCATATATGATATTTACCTTTCACACTTCAAAGATTTTATTATACATCCTGGATTGTTATAGAAACTGTTGGTGGTGGCCTACCAGTATATTATATCACACCCTATCTCAAGCATCCATTGGGTACCTAGATAGACTTTATGAATGTAGTTTGGGATTGGTAAAAACACTTGATGTTTTATTCTTTACTTAATTCTATGTCTAAGAGTAGGGGTCTATAGGACCAAACTATGGCTTATGATGTTATCAAGAGATTGTTTTTTTTATATTTTTTTTCTATATAGATACATGTATTATATCAATGCCAATATACCAGTTTTATATTATTTATAGGAACATGACATGATATATAATTTTGGTACATGATTTTTCATTTTTAATTCTTTTATATATCTATATTTGGAAGTTATATCCTATTCAGTTGTTTATTTACTTCCACTAAGGTAGGTTTCTAGTCCATTGGGATTAGTATCTATTCATTATGCTCATTAATTTTTATATTACATCCAATATTAACCTGTATGAATAATACTGTTGTGATGTGATATAGTAATGTGGAATTATCTCACCATTGACACACCCTTGACCATTGCTTATATTCATCATCCTCTGGTGTTTGGGGAGATGTGCTTGAGGCTATGTGGCTAACTAGTCTCAGAGCATGGTTTAGTGACATCGGGGTCCAAGATATTACACTCCAAGAAATTAAAACTGACTAAACTCACCACACTAAATGGAATGGCCTTTCAAAATGAATTTAAATAAATAGAACAATCTCTTTTATTTTAAAATTTTAACTGTTATCTTGAATACATTAGAATAAAAATCATTCAAGAACTAAAAATATCACATTCATTAAAAAAATACAATTTCTAGAAAAATTAATTAAATTTGTAGTGAAATTCATAAACACATAAAGGATTTACCATTGATATCCACTACCATAGGCCCATAGGAATTTATCTAATCATGTATAAATCAAATCACATATTATTCCTCCTCTTTTTTCTATAATAACTCCATGAGAATGCTAAATCAAGTACCACTTGATCATAAACCACACCATCGCCTCTAAAATTATGATATCATTTATCTAATTCAATTTCCCCTTAATATTTTTGAAAAAATAATAGGAAATTATTTTAAATTATTTCAATATTCAGTCGATCGTATTGAACCTAAAAGATATTACAAAAAAAGAATCATGATTTCTTCCTGGTGGTAGTAGTATAATTTTTTTTAATCATGTGGGTGAAAAATTAATTCCATGCACATTATAGTTTTATTTCTAATTTGAATCATACCATAATCATGAAATCCTCATCTCCACTTGGATTGAATCCATATTGATCCAAATAAATTATACAGTTTAGAGATAAAATGGTGACATAATCTTTTCTTCATACCCTTGTGCAGTGAATGATCTAGGAGGCTTCCCTTATCTCCCATGACCTTAACATTGTGGCCATTGTGAGTTCATTTCCTCCTAAATATTCATAATGTGTTGAATTGTAAGACATTATATGAATCATATGATTTCAATTTCATATGACTTTATAATTAATGTAAATGAAAACCTCATAAGATTAGGAAAAATTTCATATACAACTCAAAAATATCTTACAGGCTCTAAAAATGTCATAGGGGATCATATTGTTTTTGTAAAGTAAAATATCCTACAAGATATCTTAAATACCAAATAAGACACTAATTCTCCCATGCGACCACCAAGATTCATACTGTTAGTGAAAAATATCCTAGGGGGTTAAAATTTAGAAAACAAAATTATCATATTAGTGATCCAAAATTCTCTTATGTGGGACTCAAACGTCATACGAGATCAGAATTATCTCCCAAAACACGATTTTGGAAAAATATATTACCATTTATGGGGTAAATTATCCTATGGGGGTTCAATTTTTCTATATATATGAATTAAATATTTTTCAAGGTAGTATATCTAAAAGTAAAACATTATATGAAATATTATCTTATGAAGCAGAGAAAATTATCCTATATAATAAATTTCATTATGATATATATATCTTATGGGCCCATCATAACCAAAATTTTCTCATTTTGAGTTCAACAATAGGATATAATAAGGAATTTACTACATTAACACTAAAATTATGGATTTATAAAATAATTCCATAAATGACTATAACACATAAAAACATTGAATTAATTCATTTTCAAAATAATTCAAAAACTATACTTTGAAACAAAATGATGTGATTTTATTGAAAAAATGTGTGAATTAAATCATTTAAATACAAAGGATGGCTTGTGAATATATTATCACTATCAGTAATGTTAATACAAGTTGGTTCATTACGATAAATATACTTATAATCTGTATTTTATTTTGTATAAAGTAGAAAGTGATATTAGGAAGCCACTAAAATAAATACATGAAAATGAAAATATCCTCACTTATAAAAATTTCAAAGAGTGGTACATATATTGGATCATAGTACTAAGATATAAGAGTAAATTTTATTTGTTGGATTCCCCACTACCTAATGATCCACCTTAGGAAGCTAGTGAGTGTGAAAATAATTCCTATTGTAGACACTTGGATGATGCATTCAATATTTACATCATTATGTTATCATCAAATATATAACAATAATGGGTTTTCCCTTTATAACATAAAAATATTAGGTGTTTTAATGATTTCTTATCATGTAAAGTTTTTAAACCTCCTTTCATTATCAATGGTTATAGTACCAAAAAGCTTCTTGAAGTAGATCACAAAGATGAAACTAAACTATTTCAAGTAGAATATAGGGGTAAAGTTTCATTTTCAATGGAATTTTGATGATGTAAATAGTATAAATAGAAATATATAATTGATAATTCATACATGATATTACTTTAGAATATTTATGTATTATAGAAGTTAATAAATATTGATCTTGGTAGGAAGATAAAATATCCTTTAATCAGGGTGATTTTGAGAATATCTTAACAAATAATTTATCAATAATTAAAAATAAAGTATATATTTTTCCTAAAATAAAATTTTCCTAAACATATATTATTTATAGTGTCATAAAAAGGATAATTTACACATTTATTTTCATGGGTGGATTTATTATGAGTCTCGAAATAATTTTATTATCCTTTTAGGATATTATTTACCAATAATAGCATTAATACCTAACCATGGACCAAATAAAATGATAGATTGGACCTCATATGATTTATAATATGAAAGAATAACATCATGTCACGTGTTTTTTCGTAATTATGTGAGTCATTTGTAAAGGATAATTATATAAAAAACATGCATTACGAATACAAAGTGTGTTATTTTGAATTGTCAAATTGTTAATCAGGATATTTTATAAATCCCTAATATAGAAACTAAACATTCAAATAAGATACTACTTTTATATGAGAAATATAAAATATATAATTTTTATAGTGGTAGAAAAAATATATATTAAATTCATGTATTAACATGCAAATGATTTTGAAATAGTAATAGGTTCCATAACAATTAATGAAAAATATTATTATTGAGACATATTGTTTATAGGAAAGTTAGAATCAAAGACAAATCATTTATAATCACTATATCATGAGATATTATTTTTATTAGGGATAATAAATCCTTATCCTTCAAAGAAGTAGTAAATAGAAAATAATCATATAAATGGAAGGTATTTATGAATTCATAAATGGATTAATTGTATGAAAAATATAGTTAGTATTTTAGTAGAATGTATTACTATTGTGAACCCCACTGGGTCCAAATGGGTTTCCAAGAATGTTCTCAACAAGGACGGAAAATAAAATACCAATAAATAAATATTGGTTGATAAAGGTTCTACGATAATTAAAGATGTTTTCTCTAAAGAAACATTTTCATCAATAAATATATTATAATTTATTTATATTATAATTAGTATAGAAGTGTACCATGATAATTTGGGACACCCTTCACGTGATATGTATGGTATACATTGGTCCACATTTATATCTATTTTGGTTCCATGGTTAATTTGGAGTTAGGGGTCGAGATTTTGTATTATATTAGAAAAAACATGGGTGCATGATTTTTACACGTTTAGTAGTAACTGGGTGAAAATTGTGTGAAATGGATTATTTGGTTCTAGTGGATTTTTTCATATTTTGGTAATTGTTGGTCTAATTGTAAAATATTTCATAGAAAACCATGTGATAGGTTAGGTTTGGGTCTAGAGTTGGTTGCAGGTCTTACTCCTGACTTTTCTAACCATGTGGTAATTTCTTGGTAAACATGAAATTTAATTTCCATGGGATAGTATAGAACAAATGGTCAGAACAAAATTTTTATATCCATACATCCAAATCATTTGATCTATATGAATTTATTACAATTGGAAAACTACCCCCAATACCCTTGGTCTTTATGATCAAAATTTCTCCCTAGTATCTCATTAACCTAACCCAACCTTTTCGTAACACTCTAGAAGGTTATCCCTTGTGTATCTTCATGATTTTATATTGATTTAGGTGTATCTATTTAAGGTATGGGTAAATATCTTCTTCATTCCTCCTTTATTATCTAGATTTACTCTCAATCTCTCATCACCTTGATTTTTTGGAGCCCATTGGGTTTTAATGGGAAAATATATGGTTTAATGTGTGGAATTAATTATTTTTATTATGGATCTATAGTTGTGGTAACTATATGTCTTCATTTATGATAAATATTTTCAAAGGAACCTGAGTTTAGCCTATTGGTGTTGTAGGTGTCTCTATATAATATTTATTATCCATGGAAAAATATATCAATCTTTTTTTCCTTTAGTTCTGCTAGGGGAAAAGAATTATTTGATATCTAATAGGGTTCATTTGTAAAATTGAATATTTTTCATGGAAAATGGTTTAAAAGTGTTTTTCCATTAAAAATAGTTTTATACACTTCATATTTTTGATGAAATGTCTCATTGATGGCTTGAAGTATAAAATGGGTTTCCATCATGAGAGTGGTAATGAATTTATTATTGAAATATTTTATTAAATTGTGGGAATGATTTACATGAATGTCTTATTAAAACATATCACATGGGAACCTTCAGCACATCAGCTCATGGACATATTGACACCTTACTGAGTGGGGAACAACTAAGAGTTAAAGGTGTGATACTGATAGACTGTGGTAGGTTTCGATATCAATAAGATACAAATTGTATTGGATTATTGTTTCTTTTTTTTCCTATATATCTCCTCATATAGGGTAGATCCCAATTGTTTATGGCCTTGTTTATGATATTTATGTTTCATTCTTTGATTCATCATATGTTTACATTTTTAGGTATAAAAACTCTTCATTACATCCCTTTATGTAATCATTCATATTTATTTCCACATTCATATGAATTTGAATATGTATTTTTTTAATGGAGAATCAAATAATTATTTATGATAAATGTATTCAGATTAAATTATTTATAATTGTTTTAAGGTAAGAACTAATGCTACTATAGAAATGGACATTTTATAGATTCATGGTTGTATACTATTATGAATTTACCTCACACCTAGTATATTCCATTAGTAATATACATACTTGGATTTATTGGATCCAAGTAAAGGTAAGGTTGTTATTTATATAGATGAATTATCTTGGTCCATGTCCCTTCATAGTTATTTTTTAATGTCATGAGGGATGGCCACATAGATACTTGGTTTTGGTCTTGGACTTAAATAGTTTTTGGGATTATCCTTCTGCCTTTTTTGTTCTATCTCACAGGTTTTTACCTATTATTAAATTATATTAATTGGTAATATATCATTATCATATTATATATGATATATATTAAATTGTTATTTCATGTTCATACAGTTCCAATGGTTGTATGTGTTGATATCTAGGTGCTTTTCACCAATCCATGGTGATCAAAAACACTCATTCGAGGTGGTAGTCTCACTTAGGTGACATGTCAAGTCGACCTAGGTTGGTTTGTTAAAAAATTTCATCAACTAGAGGTTTTATTGTTAGTTTTTCGTATACTAGAGATACAACCATATAAAATCAGGTAGTACATGTTGAAGGGTGCCTAGTAAACTCAATTTCATATCTAACCTTCAGTTACCATGAGTGGCCAAGGATTTTCTCATCATGATTCTAAGCTTGATTTTGGGTTTAGTTAAATTAACCTGATAAATTTCCCAATTGTTTTCTACTATTTTCTTTAATCCTTGTTGTTTAAGTGATTTAATATGGATTCTTGAAGATTATATTTTAATTTGGAGAAGTATTCCAATTCTAATAAGGTTTTACCTCTTATGTTTAATAGATAATGCCTCTAGAAGGTTATTTTTTATTCTAATAGAAGAACCTATTTGAAAAATCTCATACGAAACCCCTTTATTAAACCCTTATTTAGAGGAAATAGTAATCCATGCTATGAAATAGTAAGTTTAATATGGTTTTGGAAACCAAGAATTGATGGTGAATTATCCTTTAGAGTTTACTAATAAAATTACACCAATATTCATTGGTGAAAAAGGAACCAAAGAACCCAAAAATTAGATTGAGAGAACAGAACATATTTTCCACTTTTTGGGGCCTATAGAGGACTGTATGTTGGGAATTTCCACTTATATGCTTGAAGTTACTAGAATTAAATGATTAGATTACATGATTCTAGGTAAATTACACAAGGAAATCACATAGAAAACATTCAAGAAGTAATTCAATAAAAAGTTCTATCATATGACCTTAAATGTGGAAAAGGATAGGGAGTTTGTCTCCTTGGATCTAGGAGACCATTTAGTGATGAACTATGATACTCGTTTCACGAAGTCATTTCATCTATCTCCAAAAGATGGCACTAATGACTTCCTTAGGGCTAGATGTTTTTAGATGGGTCTGATGCTAGAGATTTTATTGACCCTTATAATCATGTGCTTGATGAACATTATTGATGTAGTTGACAATGTGGTTATAGCTGACGTAGACTTAGTTCGGAAAATAGGCCTTAGTGTAGCATCTATTATTATAGGGGTATTAAGGGTGTCTCACCTATCCTGAAAAGTAAGCATAATAATGTTTATTTGTTTTCATTAAGATCTATTGAAGTGGGTTCTTTAGGAAAATACTAGTTATTTTTCTTCTATTATGTATGACCTAGCCATTACTATGCCTAATTATATGGCAACACCCAACATCCTACATCATTGTGGATAATCTAGTTAGCATAAATGTTTTTTATAATAGTTTCATGTGGAAGTAGATTTTGATACACCTTACAAAAAGATCTTCTGATCAGTTAGATGTTATGAATATGTGATGGATCTGATTCTAATGTTAAGGGGGATAATCCAGTAATGTATAAATCATAGATAGGGGTTCAGTTTGGATGCCTTTATACAGTAGAGTATTCCCCAGCGGAATCTGAAGTGGGTCTCACTACTATGAAATGTAAAATGTTTATTACTTCCTCTATAGTGCTAGATCTGTTTGATAGTAGTGAATCTCATTATTTTTTATCATCAAATTTTGTCAATGTTATGGGATTATTCTTAAAGATTATGTCATTTTAATGGATCATTTTACTCCCTTATGACGGTTGAAAGAGTAGGGTTTTAAATTTTCCAATTGTTACAGTATGATTAACGACTATGAGTTTATATGGAATTTCCTAGTTCATGATCTTAATATTTTTGAACATATCATTGAAATAGATTAAGTGTTTCATTTTATGCCTCATGTCAATGGTTATCATTTTCAAATTCAGTTTCTATCTCCCAATGGGATTACTTGTGTCTTTCAAGGTGAGTGGGATCTTATATCTCAGGGAGTAGAGAATACATTTCCTAAGGTTATAATGATCTCATGTCAATTTTTAGAGATGTTTATTGAGTCCATTTATCATTATTAAAGTGATCTACTTCTTAATATTATGAAATATTAACATAAATACTTTCCTAGTAACATTTTCCATATCAATTCCCCAAAGATAAGTTTATTTTACTATTAACCTACATCTGAGGATGATCCTTATCTTCACACCATTTTATAATATTACATCTACTGAGTAAAATGAAATTAATGTTTAGATTGAGGATATTAAGTCCGAAATATTTTTTGTATGAGTGTGAAAACATTTACTTCTTTGATTCTCTTTATAAATAATTTATATGGAAGCCTTCAGTTGTGGGATGACTATAAAAATTTTAATCAAATGGATATTCAAAAAGGGTATCATTTTCCAAGGATTGATGATATGTTTGATCAACTTATGTAATCCTAATCATTTTCTAATATTTATTTTTGATAGGGGTACCATCAGTTATGATTCTGAGAGGAGGATATTCTAAATACTACATTCTATAAAAACTATGGGAATTATGAGTATTTGGATATTCCATTTGGTCTTGTTAACATTCATGTGGTGTTTACAACATTGATAAATTAGATAATCTATTGGTTTTGGGACTCCTTCATGGTTGTTATTCTGGATGATATTATGGTCATTATAAAGACAAAATAAGAAATCAAAGATCATCTTGATATTTTTCTCATAACTCTGAATGAACATAATATGTATTGAAAGATAACTAAATTCCAATTTTCGATTAGAAAATTTAGATTTCTAGACCATGTTATGTCTAAGAGAGATATCTTAGAAAATCATAAATAGGTTTTTCTAATGATTTCCTTTGATCAACCAAAAATGGGTTTGATATTTAGAAAATCTTGGTTTTTTATGGGTATTATAGAAATTTCATTTCAAATTTCTCCAAGATTTCATCTCATATATTAGAGTTGAACCGTAAGGGAATTGAGTTTGAATGGAATGGTAATTCTCAATGACCATTTCAATAAATTAAACTAAGGTTAACTTTATATATAATTTTTATTCTTTTTTAATTGGGTTTTGGTTACCACATATTTTTCGATTCCTCAGCTATAGGATTAGGATGCGCTCTAATGTAGCGGAAATGGGAAGTGGTATATAGATCTTTCTAATTTCACACTTATGATAATAAAAACCCAAACAATGCTCTTGAATTTCCTACCATGATTTATGATCTAAATACTTGGAACCACTATCTATTCATAGATATGTTTATTATATATTTGGATCATATGTTCCTGAAGTATATTTCTTCCTAGATTCATTTGAACATATATCAGGGTTGTTCAGTTAGGTATATTCAAAATTTTGATATTGATGTTTCATACACACATAGAAAATAGAATGTGGTCACTAATTCATTGATAAATAATATAACAACACAGAACAATAAGGAATCGATGGAAGCATGATCTTTGATGATTTTATTATCTGAGATGGGCTTTGATGTGTAAGAAGTTTATGTTAAGGAGTGATTGTCTTGTGTGAAAGATGATTCGTTATTTTATGATTTTATTCCTCTTGTACAAGAAATAGAAACTTATTTTCATCATTTTAGTTAAACAATCTAGGGTAAAGCGACCTTGGATGATTGGAATTAGTCTCTTTATGATTTCAGATTTATGAGGTAGATTAGTAATTCTAGTAACTTTGTGGAGGAAATTTATGGGCAGTGAAAATTAATCCAATTGTTCTATACACCATGGGACTACCAAGATGAATCATGATTTGAGATGTTGGTATTAGTTTTGGGGGACAAGATAGTCAATTGGGGATTTGGTATCAAGATGCCTTATCTAAAAAGGATTAAGTTAGATCACTAAACACCATATAGTTTTTTTCCATTAAAAATTATAGTATATAAGTGTGATGAAATATCCATGGACTTCTTTGTAATTTTACCATGGAATCCTATCGAGGAAAAAATTATCTGGGTTATCATTGATTTGATTTCAAAATCAAGAAACTTACTTCACGTCAAGGAGAAAACAAAGGTAGAAGAGCTTGGGAACATATATATTTAACAGATCATAAAGATCTAGGAAGTACCTTATATTATTATTTATAATAGAGATATGTGATTTAAATATTAGTTTTGGAAATGGTTTATAAGAGGTGATAGGTAACCAATGGATGTTAACAATAGTATATCATGATCAGACTGATTGATAGACTAGGTGATCCGTTATGATTATTTAGGATATGCTTCAATCATGAATTCATTATTTTTCATGGTTCACGGTAAAGGAATCAGTCTTTTTTTGAGTTTCCTTATAAAATAGTTATCAGTATTTAATTAAAATATAACACCTTGAAGAATTTTAAGGTTATATTTGAAAATATAAATTATGTTAGTAATATTTAGGACAATAGTATTTGGTTGGACCAAATCATGTTTTCTAAATTAATAATATTTTGGAGTTTATATAATATATGTTAGCGATAGCTTAGAGTCAACAAAAATCATATGTGCACTATCGTCATTTCTCACTAGAGTTTGCAATATGTGATCATTTTTTTCTCAAGGATTTACCTCATTTTGGACATATTCATTTGGGAAGATATTGAAATTTGGTAACAAGGTTTATTGGAACTTTCAAAATCGATAAACATATTGGAATGGTGGAATATTAGTTGGACTTACAGTCTTACTTGGCATCAATATGTGAAGTGTTTCATGTTTTCTAACTAAGGAGGTATCAACTGGACCCTTCTTAATTGTTATAAGGGGATGATTTTGATCTCAATCCCAACACCTTAGTGGATGTGATGACAATTTAGATTATGGATCATCTGAATAAGGTTTTGTGTGGAAAAATGTTTCCCTTGATCCATGTAATATTGAAGTGTGGATGTGATAGAAACATGGTGGGGGAACATGATGCATTGTTGATGAAGTAGTGTCCTTTTTTATTTGTGAGTTTAGAATCATAATAAAATTCTTGGTAAATAAATTGGAATTGTGGGGATAATTTTGACACCCTCTAGGTCACATTCATGTTATTTTTTGGGACTCTTTTGTCACTATCACAGTTATAAAGGTTTATAGAAGTTAGGGATAAATATTTTTATTTTGGGGAGAAAAAGGCTTACTGCATGGCTTGTGAATAGTTAGTAGTAACTATGAAATAATAATGATATATGGATTTGTTGGTTCTAATGAAATTTTGAATATTTTAAGAAAGGTTTTTCTAACTGCTAAAGAATTATAGGAAAACCATGTGAGAGGATTAGTTTGGATATAGAGGCAACTTCATGTCTTTCACATAATTTTTATAACTAAGTTAATATTCCTAGGTAACCATAAACTTTAGTTTTTATGGGATAGTTGTGACCACATGGTTTATTCATGGATTGTCTAACCATGAATCCAAAATGACTGACTCGTACGGATTTTATGAAATTAGAAAAATACCTGGGCACACTCAGTTGTTTTTAACTAGAATTTTGCCTTATTATCCCATTATTTTGAACCATACATTACTTGAAACTCTATAAAGTCATCCCCTTTTTATCTTTCTGATTCTCTATCTATTTGGGTGGATATCTTCATGGAATGTGGAACTATCTACTTGATTCCTCTTGTTTTCTATATATCTACCCTCATTATCTCTTCCCCTTGACTTATTAGAACCCTATTATGGCTTTAAAACAACATATAAGGTTTTGGGTAAGGAATAAACTACTTTTATTATAGATAAAGGCTTTTTAGGACTAGGACTCTTCATTTACAATAATTTTTTTAAAGGAGACAATGTTTTATCGATGGGTGAGATAGGTTTCTCTAGGTAATTTTTATTTCTCATTCAATAGCTTATAGATATTTTATTTTCCCTTGGTTTGGATTATGGAAACATTTGGTTTGATATCAATCAGGTTTAATTTATATAGTTTCATATTTATTGGCATGGACAAATTGTTTAAAATGGGGTTTAATAAAAAATAATTCTACACACTTCATGTGTTTGATGAAATACCTAAAACATGGTATTTACTCTTAAATGGTTATTCAAGAATAAGAGCTGTAATCTGTTACTTGTATAGGTTTTTAAAAAAATTATGGGCATGATTAACTTGAACTTTGTGAGGAAACATGGTACATGGGGACCTTCTATGCATCATGTTTTGGACATATGAAAACCTTAGTATGTGTGTCACTACTAGGGGTTATTGTTATGGTACTTATATATTGTGGACGAAATTAGTATCACTGGGATTCAGATTATGTCATCTTACTATTACTTGTGTGTCTTAGTTACATATTCTCATAGGCTAGATCCCAATTATTCTTGATTTTATTCGGGATTGAGATGTTTAATTATTTAAATTATTACAAGTTTTTCTTCACAGATATGAAGGATCTTGATCAATTCACACTATGTTATCATTCATATTTTTTCCATATTCTTATGAAATTTAATATGGATTGTTTTGAAGTAAAATGAAAGGTTGTTTTATGATAATTTTTTTCAAAAAAATGATTTATAAAAACTATTTTTTATTGAATCTAGATATAATGGTTTTATTTTGATAGTCTTTGTATATATTCATGGTGGTATCCTACTAGGTGTTTTCCTCACACCCTATGTATTCGTTTGGGTGTATGCTAACATAGTTTTGTAGGATCCCGATAAAGAGATGGTTGTTATGTATTCTTATAAGTTAGATTATACAATTTCATTTTATGGTGGTTTCATTTATTTGTGGAGGACAGTCACATAGAGACTTAGTTTTTTTCTTTTATTTATGTTGTTTTTGGGATTGGCCTTTTGGATTGTTATGTTTTGTCGCATGTTTTTATAATGATTATTCCATGACAAAGACAAGTTTTTTACCTTTATCTAGTTATATGTGAGAAATGTTGTTTTGTTTTTTATGGTGAAATAATTCCTATTTTTTAAGTGTTGATATCAAGGAGTGTGTTTCTAGCTAATGGTGATCTGGAACATGATTTAAACCTTGTGGAGGGATCTCTTGGGTGACGTGTCATATCTACATGGGATGGATCATTACATATGTATATTTTATGGTTCAATTAAAAAACCATATTTGTAAATGGAATCCTTTAAAATATCTAATAATATATAACTATAAGGGTTTCTAACATAAAGTCATCAATATATTAAAAAATATTCAAGGATCCATTAAAGGAAAAAATAAAATATTCAATCATGGAATGATTAGTTTTCCAGGTTTCTAAGAGAGTATAGTGGGATAATCATAGTTTTATAGGTTATATATAATGATTCCATATGGAAAATAGTGTAGTCTTATAGTTCATTAAGGCTTGGTTAAAAATATTTCCTCATGAATGACATAATGTAACAACCCGTGTTTAGGGAACAATATTTACTTAGATTTATCTATCGTTTTCTTGGACTAATTCATCATTCAAAAATTGAAAACATATTGAAAAGTAAAAGTTGAAGCAATTGTGGGATATTTTTTAAAAATTTCACATGTCATAAATAATTCCATGGTGACGTGTGAGAAAAAATATGAGAATATTAAGAAAATAAATAAAACTACATATCCTTTAGTGATGGAATTATCACATATGCCATATTATATAATATATTTTATATTTCCTATGTTTACATCAGGGTTAAAAATATCAAAAAAAATCCATGTGGATACTAGTGATCGGTAATTATAACTATCCAATAATACTTAAGAAGTAAAAGGGAAGTGTTTGTGGTACATATAGAAAAATCGGAGAAAGTTATATGGGGGGTATAATAACTACCCTCAAAATAGATCAATATGATCTTGTATTAGAGTTAATATTAGTAAATGAGAAACATAAGATCATGATAGATAGTGGTCACCAATTTGATATAATATTAGTATATTACATTTTCTAATTTAGTTAAAGAAGTAGTATAAATTTTTATCTTTATTCTATATCATGGTATTATACTAGGGAATTATTTTTTTCATTATTTATATTATAATAATATTTTAGTAGTGATGTTGGAAAATAACTCCAATTTATGATAAAGTTCAAGTGTTATATATTTTATATATATCATCTCTTGAGGTATTTTATATAAGAATGTGATGTTACAGTTAATTAAATATACAAATGAAAACATGGTATACCTAATGACCAACATTATATCTTATTATAAACAATATGTTTCATGGGAGAGATAGTAAGTTGTGAATAGTTAATTTTTGGCTCTAGTGATAGTGCGGGTTTTATTAGCTTTTTTTCCTTTACCCAACAAAAAAATGAAAAAATTTATTACTATGTAATTCGTGGAGTATGATATATGCATAATTTATATGTACCATGAGAATAACATAACTATTTGTGTAATAGATATTGTAATTCACATATATTACATGTTTTATAAAATATTTATAGAAAAACATTTATATAATAAGAACACCATGAAAACATGAGATTAATATTAATCATATGACATATTATCTAGTTTAAAAAATATAATGGGACACTGATGATGTATGAGTTTCAATTGTTTGGGGATAATAACACTATATGATAAATGTATTATAGAAGCATTTTAAAACACCAATAATTGGTTCTCTTAATTTCTCAAACCATTGTGGTATACTGAGTCAAATATTAATTAAAAATTGTATTTTTACTAGTCGTGGTCTTGGATAACATTTATGAATCTATAAATCATTGATATAATGAATGTGGAAATTTTAATTATTGTATTTTTATAATATTTAGTGGTAGTTATAACTATTTTTGAAATATTTCCTTGGGGTTATCTAAATAATATATATTTAACCACCAGGAAAATATTTTTGTATGGTTTAGTCGTGCATACCATAAATGGGAGATTGTTTAGCAGTAGCCAGCGGCGGTTAAAACCAATGATAAATAAATAATAAAACCTTTTTATTTCATGGTGGTTTAAAACATTTTTATACACTAAAAATTAAATATGTATTAAGGGAGATTTATATACACTACTACCATCAATTTAAACTGTAGATATATCTAAAGCATATGGATTTTTTTTACTTTCAATAGTTTAAAAAAAGAAAAAAAGATTCTAATGATTATTAACATTATATAAGAAAAAATTGTAAATATATAAATATAGTTTTATCAATGAAATACTAAAAAGGAAGCATATATTAGTTTTAAAAGAAATTATACACACTTGAATTAAGGGATTCAAAATCAACTATATCCCAAAAAGATAGGTTGGCTTCCCCAAGAGGATTTACACTACTCATGTTCCTGTCATCTAATAGCCTAAAACACGTATGATTCCTAGGTCAAATAGAATTTTAAATTTAAATTAGTTTTCATTACTTACTATGTATAGAAAATAAATTTAGGAAATTATCATAATAATATGAACGTATTAAGATAAATGTATTATATTTAGTACCACCAATATCAAGGTTGAAATTTTAGGGGGAGTTATCTTTTTTTTCCCTGAAATAGATATGAAAAATAATTATATAAACATTTGATAGAAATATAAAATAAAATAAACTATAAATATTTATTTTTACTTACATTTACTTATTTATAAAAAAATACAATTCTTCAAAGCAATTAGAATGTTACTCAAATCATGACATATGATGTAAATAGACATCATGTCACAAGATAATTTCCCCAATATCTACTCATAAAATCCCCTAGCATCATCTGCAGGAACCCGAAATATGTAAAATGGAGAAATAATTATACATATGTAAAAAAATATTCCTTCACATTAAATTTTTCATAACAATAATGGTCACACTATAATACCTCATGACGGTAACTGTGAGACCATATTCTCAGTCTATGACCACACCAAAAAAACTCCATCTAATACCCTTAATATCCTTGAATCAAAAATACATCAATATAGTGTTACTTTAAAAAGAATACCCTAGGATTGGATTTTTATGAGTACATATTTATAATAATAAATTAAAATTCATTAATGGTAGATATAAAACCATTTTGTGAAAAATTATAACACATTTTTTATAGTGGCCAACTATATTGAAATTTTGATTTTTTATTATAATTTGTTACAAATATCTAAAATTTATTGTTTTATTTGGAATTGAGATATTCTATAGGCATATTATCCTATTTTAAGTAATTTATGTTGAAATATTTGGTATAATTGTTTAGTTTGTAGTATTAATAGGGTGTCTAGAGCAGAAATTAGTATTTATTTGATGATAATGGGGATATATAATATGGTATGTGAAACCGCATAGTTTAGAGATCCATAAGGTAGATTGAATTTGGAAAATTAGTTATTAGGGTGTTATGAGAGTTATTTTGCTGAGGAGTGGTGATTTTTTTATCTTATTTGTAAATTTATTATAGTAAAGTAATGAAAATAGAATCTAAATATAATGAAACTAAGTAGCATACCTAATGAAGGTGGGACAATATCATATGGGTGTGATGACATAATATTTGTTAAAGACATCATGTTTTCATAAACTTGTATGGTTTTTCGCATACTTGTACCCAAAAAAGAATATAAAACTAGTTGTAACATGATATACAATATAAAAGATGGAATATATTTTTAAACATATGTATAAATATTAAATGAATTGACATATTCTAAATAAACAAATTATATATATGTTAAAGTAGTACTAAGAGAACAATAAATTGATTCATTAATGAATATATTATTTTAATCCTCTGTCATTAACATGATTTCCTCAACTTCACCCTCCCTTACAAGACCAACTACTTCAATATCATCAAAGACAGATAGATTAATCATTTTTTGTTAATTGAGTTCAATGTCTTAAAAAATATTCTACTTTATCACCCATATCATAAATTTATCTTGTCTGGACATGCACTGAAACACTCCCCCATTCTCAACTCTATTACCCATATTCTAAACAATTTTAGCATTTGAATACAAAATATATGGATCATGTTCTATATAATCACCTATATTGATCAATGCAGATAATTTAACATAATTAAATTTTATATAATTATTCATTATTCCACAATAAATATCGACTCACTGGAATTTTAATAACACAAATAAAAATTTTCCATCGTAATTTAATTCAATAATGACAATCAATATTCTAGAGTATACCAACCTTGGTAATTATTCGAACATTCCACTTTTTTTTGTTTTAAAACCTTTATCATGAAAAACTATATAACACATGGAGACATAAATATTATAATCATAACATATCCCACACTTCTTCAAAGGTCCTCAATCTAAATATTTCCAACCATCAACCACTATATCGTGATTACCAATAATAGTGATCTATTTTTATAAATATAATATATTTTTAGATACATAATATAATTTTATTGAATTATTATGAATATAAAATTCATTATGATCTTGGAAGATGTGAAAAACATTTAATAATGTATTTTTTAATTTATTTTATTATATATTCTCCATTAGTGTTCAAATTCAAATTCATATCATTGTTTTCATATTCAATTCTTTAACAAATTTCTTTATAATATCCCTATGGAGTAGCACATATTTATGTTATTATATGGTTTTTATTTGTGTTAATGAAATTATAGATATTTTCATAACAATATGACGTAACATTGGATTATTTCTTAACATGTTGTAGGACTAAAAAAAATTTCTGTTATCATAAACATGTCTAACTCAACTGAATCATGTTTCAATATTATCAAATCACCTTGACCAAAGGGTAAGAATCCCTTCATCCATATAACCTTCAGCAATGGATCCATATGATTGAGGTTTATTTTTCTAAAAAGACATAAAATGACATAAATACCTAATCAAAAAAAGTAACATAGCATAATAAACCATATATAGAATGAGTATGAAAATTTTAATATTGTAATGATTAATAAGTAAGATGAAAATACCACCCTATGGTAAACATCCATTGATAAAAAAAGTGCCATCGAGGTTTAACTTCCTCAACCAAATGCATAGTTATATGATCCACCACAATAAAAAATAATATAGGGAATATAATATAAAAATTAAAAAAATAACGAAAATTTTTTCTTGAATATTTTCATGCTAAATGGGGTTTAATTTTTTAACACAAATCTATTTAGAGAATTTGAAAAACTCAATTACAGCTACTTTTATTTTATCAGGTAATATTTTATACCATATGAAAGGTATAATGTTTTCTATAAAATTTCATGATTCATCACTTTTAAGACTAGGTAATATATAATGTTATTGAGTAAATGCAGATAGATATGTTACTTGAATATCAATGAGGTAATTTCACATTTTTCAGTCTTCAATGGAAATCATTTTTTATTAAATTAAAATTTACCTAATCATTAAATATTATGAAAACAAATTATTCATATATATTCTTTTAAATGTGCATAAAATAAATATTCTGATGTAACAGTTGAAATTCCAAATAAGGTGGTTTGAATAAAATATTACATTTCTTCCATTTTTTACCAACTAAAAATGATTAGAAGTGACTCTTTTCCATGAAATGTTCAACTTATACTCTTTAATAATTTTTTCACCAAAAATTAATAATTGTGACATGAAATTTGAACCTAATAATAATTTTGGTGGAGGCCATAAATAATTTCATTCATCGATTCATGAATTATTAAACTGATGTTTATGAGATACATATAATAATTTATGGTGACACATGTATCATTAATTTCTACTATATGGTAGTATTCTGGGGTTGAATTCAAATTTACAAACTGTACATGCCTGGCTATTGTGAGTGTTAAAATGAGAAATTTTCCAAATTCCAGGAAAATAGTAATCTTCCACATTAGAGCAACAAATATTTTGAATATTTTTTTGATTTATCATATGTATCTACACCATTTTTTTTTGTAACTCTTGAAATTATTTTATAATAGGTTTATGGAAAACATTGATGTCATTTCTAGGATTTTGTTTCATGGAATGATCATAACAAATTGGAATATGTTTTTCCATAAGCCTCCTCTTAAGAAGATTGTAAGAGATCGGAATAACTAACTATCTATTATAAGCTATATATAGAGTCCCGAATACATTAAATCCATTTGTATATAATACCAAACACACATTACTAGGATATAAATATAAAATTGGATATGAATAATAAAATGATTTCGAGGCATTAAAATCTCTTGGATGACATGTAAACTTATAATTATTGATTTATATGGAATGAAACTGAATTTTCATTATAGTTTTAAAAGACATAAACATTCCTTGAAATCATGGTTCTAATGTAATGTAATGTAAAAACTTTGTAGTAGTTTAATTTATATTTTTATTTTAATTCCATAAATCCAAACATTCATAATTATTCATATACTTCCATCTAGAAGTATGAAATCAATTAAACTCTTCTCTATCTGAATCTTCCCCCTAATAAAACAACCAATCAATGGGACATTCATGTTTCCTTGTGTAATTTAGAAAGATATTGTTAATAATAGTCTTAATCTTGTAAAATAAATCACGAATCATATCTCTAATAAATGAATTATGTAGGAACACCAATATCATTAACATTTCTTTATTTTCAACCCAACAAAAGCACTTGATATAGTAAAACATTATTATAAGGGAAAGCCGTTTATATTTTCTATATATTTCATACAAATCCCTACTTAGCTCATATAAAAATTCAAAAAATTAATTTTATTTATCAATACCCTTATCAATTTTATTAATCTATAAAAAATTACGTCATTTATATGATACAATCTTTATCTTGTTATGCTTAGTGTCGAAGAATCATTAATCAATTTTTTATTTCATTATCTACTATTAGGAAAAAAGTATGTTTATTCTGTTGATGGAATCAAGTCAATAATTATATAATCATAAAATTCCCATGAAAAATATATATAACATATAAAATAGAAAATTTTTACAATATCATTTTCTCAAAAACTTCATGTATTTTTAACTATTTTCTGAAATTTCAATCAGAATGTATACATATTATTCTTCTATCTACAATTAAATTTATAATTCCAAAATAAAAAAACCCCTCCAATCCCTTAATATACTGAGTTGTATTCTGGGTAAATTAATCCTAATATACTAAATTTGTACCCTACTAATAAATATCTATACAAAAAATATAACACACCCTAATTAAATAAACACTTGTTAAAAATAAAACATATCAAGTAATAATATAATAGAATTTATAAAATTTAATTAAAAAAAATTCATGAAATATAATATAATTACAATCAATTGATTTTATAATTTCATATTATATGATATAAATATATTGAATAACATGTAGAAAAATATACGTGAAATAACAAAATAATGACTATAAAATAATTTATTAACATATAAACAACAAAAAATCAAGCATAATTTATAAATTAATAAAAACAATTACAAAATGAAACTGAAAAACATTCAATAATATTCAATAAAAATTATCTATATTTTATATAATCAATAAAATTAATTATAATTAATAAGGTATATATATCCTAATATTATAAATCATGAAGTCCCTGATTCATTATAAATCAAAAATTTCATATCCCAACAATACAATTCTAAAATTTTAAATACATTTGTAAATCCCACAGAGTTCATTGAAATGAAATAATAATAAAGTAAAGATAAGAGTTGTTATTCCAAAAACATACCTTTTACCAATAATAAATATATAGGGAAGGTTAATAAATTCACATGACATATGATATAGGAAGATAACCCACTTCGAATAAAGGACTTTTATGAAAAATAATGGAGTAGGAGATTGAGAAATATAAGATGGGTTTATAGGAAGGAGGAAAAGGGGATGGGAGGATCATGGGATGGAAGGAGGGTGATAGGGGATGATGTGGTGGGAATATTTTTCCTAGGGATGGAGGACCATTGGGATTTATGTGACAGAACATAGATAAGGGGAGGTGGTGTGACTATGATAAATGGTTATAAATGAAAAAGGTTTTTAATTAACTATTAATATACAAATATTATTGTTGGGTTTTAAAATAATCAACACTAATATTTCATTGCATGGTGATTGGTGTTAACTACCGCTAATAAAGTAGGATGAAGTAGTAAGATCCACGGTTGTTTTATTAGTGGTGGTTTTTTGAAACTTCAACTAATAAACCACCAAAAAGTATGTTTTTCTTTATAGTGTAATAATTGAGTATTCTACTCATAATGTTCACACTTTTTGAACTTTAGTATTATAGATCATGAGAACAATCCATCCAATTGAAACACAATATATTTTGGGGGTCACTGAATATTCCTTTACATTATCATGTTTATTTATCTCTTAATGTGATATAATTTTAAATATATATCATTGATTATATACTTTGATAAATCATTAAAACCAAAACATTTTATGTCTTTAAGTTGTTCTTTCTCATCTACTGTGTTATTAATTTTATGAAATTTTTTGAATGATAAAGACGGTATTTATCACATATTTGTATAGTAATGTGATATCTCAAGGACTTCAACTTGGATGGTAGTGCCTTGAATAAATTCATGGATATCATAGATGGAGGAAACATAATCAATTATTTTCAAATAATGATAAAGAAACAAAGAAAGGATATTGAAACAAAGTATCCATAAATCATTATGATATATTGTGAGATGAATGAATTATAATAGGAAGTAACAGTTAATTGAAGTTTTTATAGATATTTAAAAAATATCAATATATTTATGGGCTATGGTTTTTCCTATAAACACCTCTTAGTCTATGAGAAATAGTAAACACTATCTATATAAGGTACAAGAGTTTCACAGAAAAAGTGTATCGATAAGTTTTATAAATTCTTGTGAATTAGTGTTTAGGATGAAGTGGTCAGCAAGTCTATCTGTCGGTTAATGGATGAGTTTTAATGATCATAAGTAAATGAATAACTAAATTCGATTATATGTTTTTCAAGTTTATAATAATTAGAATTGAATATATTTATTAATGTAGTCATAAGTTATTTGGTATTAAATTAGTGGATATAAGAATATTGTTTTTTGAATGAATATTAATTATTCAAGTTTTATTATGTATCTTTGAGAGAAAGAATCTAAATTAGTGGTACTTATTTCTTCAATTGATATGTTAAATTATTATATGTGAATAGTGAAATAAATTTGACATTTATGATAATTTAATAAGATTATAAATGACTATTTGGGCCAGGATTATGGATTATTCTTATTAAAAGATCTTTATCAAGTAAAATAAAACTTAATCCACATTATATAAATTTATTTAAGACCCATGGAATTTTATTTACATAATTTCTAGGAAATTGATTCCTCCCATGACTTATCTCAAACATTAATGAGAGAAACAAGAGAGAAAATTGGCATCATGTTACTTCCTCCTCTTAGATAATGTTTGTGTTCTTATGATTATGGTACAAGTATCAAAAAAACATAAGTTTTTTCTAAAATAAAACTAGTTGAAGTATAATAAAACAGGATTTTATGGTTCATGTGGGGATTATTTATAGGGTTTATCATTTGTTTCCTTCAATCTAGAATAATTTCAAACATGGTAGAGTGTGTTGGGATTACATGAATGAGTGTGGTATTCACCAATTTATGTTTATCATAGTTAAAATTTTTCATATGTGATCTATTGATTAATTTTATAATTATTATGCCTAACATTATGTTTGAAATAGATCTAGTTTAAAAAAATAAAACATTGATATGAAACCCTTCCCTTTTCTCCAAAATTTAGTTTGATTACTAATTTCTTATAGATATGTAGAGAGATATCTTTACATCATTATGTTTATCTCTTCTTTTTATTATTAATTTGGTAATATTTTAGAAATCCAACCAATATGTTATTCCAAACATCAAGGACATCAACATTTATTTTGTTTTTATCATCACTGAATTTGAATCTATTATAGTTTTATCTGTGGCCGATTATGATATGATGAATATTTTGGTTCGATTTCTTGAGTAACCTTACCTATAAACATTCAATAAGTATATTAATTTATATGACTTTGGTATGTTGTTCAGATAAGACATCAAATAAATTTAGTTTTGATATTTTTAGTGGAATTACCCCATATAATATTTAGAGGGATGATTTTCTCACAACAACAAATTATATTATCAAAAATTTATTTTTGATGAGATTTCCCAGTGGTTAACAGAGGGTTGAAACTATATAATAGATATGTAGGTAATATAATTATACATAGTATTCCAATTATATGGATACTACATGATGTTATTTTTGGTACTTATTTTTTAGTGATGAGGTATTTGTTTATAAGAGGTTATGTAATTTTTATGGTAAATAAAGACTTGTGAAATTCAAAATATTATAGAGTATATAGATAATAAATTGAACTATTATAATCATGTTTATTATGTATATTTTTAATATCATTGGGATGTAATGATTAATAGTTTAAAGCAATTATGATATATCACATTAATGTCTCTATAGTTATATTAGGTTTCATTCATGGTACTGTACTACTGTGATCATGGTCAGTTACATGTATTTTAGACCATCTACTTTTTATATGAATGTATGGATTCCTAATATACTTTCAACCATTATGTACAATATTAGTGGGTGGTAGAAGTATTCCTAACATGTAAAAACCTACTTTATTATTGGTTCTGGTGTTGAGTGATAGTGTCTTTATTGATTCATTTTTTAGGTGCAATAAAATCTTGGAAAACCAGAGGAAATAATGTTTAATTTCATAGAGGATTATGTTGGATGGAATTGATTTGGAATAATAATTCGTAAATTATTATGAGATGATTGGGATGATATGATGTGGGTGGTAAATAAAATTAGTTAATTTAATATGATTTCGTTAAGAACATCTTGATTATTATATAAATTCTTATTATATTACAGGAAGAGTAAATCGAAAATATGATTTGAATATTATTTTGATCTTGGATTATTATCAGATAATGATGAAGAAAATTATTAAATAGATAAAAACCTAGGTGGTATAGAGTTATATGTTTATTTTTATGATTTCTTCCCATATATGATAGGGTTAATAATATTTCAACTATAATATGGAGAGATAATCCATGAAATGAGTAGCTCTTTACAATTATGTAATTAAGATGTGATAAAATAGTTGAAATGACACCATGATTACTTAATTAATCATCTATATATTTAATTGAGATATTAAAAAAATTACATTAATTCTGGTAATTTTAAGTGAGTTATTTATTTACCTATCAAACCTTGATTATTGGTTTTACAGTTATGGTATATGGTATCTCTCGTTCCTTCAATATACATTCCATTCAAATGGGAACTACAAGTGAGATTTAGGTTTTTAAGTGATTAATTAATGAAATAGATTTGATATTGGCCTATTGGGGGATCTTAATATATTTCAATTAGGAGTTATTTTACTCAAAGAAATTTTTATTTGTTATATGATTTCTTAGGATTTGACCTAGAGAGATGTTCTTCTATTCTATACAGTGAGGTTATGAAAAGTAAGATAATAACTATTTTTATTGTTATATTTTTATGTATTCTATTATAATTTCTCAAATGAATAGATGTGAATAGATTAAATGTTCTTAAGTGAAATTCCATGAATTAATTCTTTAATTTTGGGATCTTTATTCTCTTTTCAATAGATAAATAGTGAAGAAATATAAAGAAAGTCCCTCACTTTCAGACAGTGGAATTATGAAGAATATGAAATTTATGAAAATGTAATTTGGATTGAATTTTTATGTTTTTATATCATAGTATATATTTGCATATTAATAACATTTTTACTTTTCTATGAGAGAAAAAGTAAGGTTTGAATTATTTTTGGATTGATGATCCATCATTTTCCTTTCTATAGATGAAATAGAACTGATATAGTTATACATGTGTGTCTCAAAAAAACCTTGGTTTTCCTATATTATTTTATTTATTTTATTTATTTTTGAGTCTCTATTTTTTCTTTATCCCTCTGGTCCAAATTTTATTGAATTGTTATATTTTTGGGTGTGTAGTTCATATTGCACGTTTTTGCGGATAATTATTACTAATGTTGTAGCAACCATGTGACATGACTATATATTTTGGAATATCCAATTACATTGTTGGAACATAATTAGTCTAACAATTTCTCATGCTCTAGGTACTCTTATGAGGAATGCATGGTTTGGTCAATCGTTCATACACAACATGTGATATCCCCATATTTTAATTTCCAGGAATCCCTATTCTACCCAACTTAAAATAAATCCTTACCCTCACACCCCATTCAATGATTCACATGATAAAACAACCAAGGATCGTCAATAATTATTCTTTCTCTAATTTCTCCTCTTTACCATGAAAATAATAGGGGTTTTATTCATGATTTAAGTCTGTATCTTCAAATTATGACCTCATTTCTCTTTAATTTTCTTTTCATTCCCTATTTCACCACTTTCCATCTTCTCTACCTTATTTTGTTCCTATTTGGATCTGCCTTAATTATAAGGGTTTGTTTCCAATTGGTTACTTTTAGTACCTAGGTCTTTTGATGATATATATGAAACATTTTCCACCAAATTTCATCAAGGAAGATGAGTTTATCTTTATTAAGGTAGGTTTTCTCAATTATATAGCTCTTTAAAAATTGTGTACCATGATTTCTTAGTTTTAACCAATATTTTCAATTTCTAATGATATTTAAAATATATGTATATGAAAATTTTTAAAATGGAAACCACATTTCACTTGGTTTCAATGAAATTTAAAGGGGCTTTCATTTAAAATATGTGATTTAAATCTCTTAATCATCTACCACTCACATTATTTTTTTAAAAAATCCCATATGGATTTTATTAATGGATTTCATATTATAAAATGATTTATAGTTATTTAAACTAATTTTTAAAGGAAAAACATGGTTTTTAAGGTTGTTATTATCATTTAATGAATGTGGGTTTAATTGTTTATGTTGATATTTCACGTTACTTGTGTGTTTTCTTTTCAATGATTTTTTTATCACCTGGTTTCTGAAATTATATTAGAAGGCCCATTTGGAACTTTGTTAAATAATTTTAAATGTCACCATGAAGCATTCCCCTTTTTATGTTTCAAAAAGTGTTATGGATTATATATTAATTTCCCTAAATGGGAAATTTTATTATTTATTATTATTCTAAATCAAAGAGGGGTTGTTTCTGGGAATCGTGTTCATAGGTGAGGGTGAGTTTATTATTCATGTTTATGTCATTTTGTAATGACTAACATTCTCACCTCTATTTTTATGTCAAAAGAAGCAATGGGTTGTTAGGTTGCACCTTCAGGGAATCATTCTACACTAGTCCAAGATCACGAATGCTACACTAGTTCAATATCACGATGTAAGTACTAACCTTGAGATAGAAAATTCTCTACTTTTGTTATTTTATCCCCCAATTAGGATGTGTAGGGAAATGTTCGATTTTATTTAAGGTTTTTGTTATTTGAAATTGGTCATATTTAGTATTTTTATTATCAGGTCCTATTTTATCTCCAAATATACTAGGTTCCCATGATAATTTTTATATTCCTTTTTATGTGGGTGTATGTGTTTTTATTATTCCCCAAATATTCCTTTTTGACTAAAATGACATGAGGATTTTTAAACTATATTTAGAAATAATTTTATTTCTTTAAAACACGCTCTTTTAAAGTGAATTTTATATTAATGATTATATCAAAATATCCATAGTATAGGTAAATAATTTCTTAGTGATTGTTTCATTTAATAAAATGGAATTTTATGTCTTATAAAATTCCATATACCTGATATTTATTTTTCTTATGCTTGACTACCAAAAACTAATTTTATAAATTCTTTTAAAATGAGATTGAAATTGTTTTCCTTTTTAATGATTATGCATATGGTGTGGGAATTATACCTATTGGGCCTCCATTCTCACACCTGTTGATGTTTTAGGTTCTATTTCATCTCTTGATTTCTCAAGGATCATGCTTGGGTCGTAGTTGGATGGTTAATCATGGATTCACATGGAAGTATGTTTGTTATTTTTTTATTTATATTCCATTATTTAATCTTTGAAATAGACCATCCATATTTTTCTTACTTTCTATTATGGGTGGTTTTTATGCATGTTTTGTTATGGATGGTCAATAAATAGGGTTATTTCTTTTAATGGATTTAGAGGAAATGTTATGTTTTTTATTGTGATTTATTTTCTCTTTAGGCTTGTTTATTTTATTCTTCATGTGCATCCAATGTATAGATTAATCATTCTAGATTTTTGAGTAAATTTTACACTATTAATTTAAGTTATTTTATGAATGAAATCATCCCCACTGAGTTTTTCAGATTCCCTAGTTCTTATTTTCAATCTTTTTGGTTCATGAACACCCCTTGGACCTTTCTATGGGATGGTTTGGGTATCTAAAAGATGAGAAATTTAGGTTGGTTCCTAACGAAAAAGTATTAGATCATAGGTTTTTATATAGGACTAGGTTCTTCAATCACCCTTTATTGTTTGGTTGTATCTATTAGATTGGAGATAGTACAATTGGAACACCATATGTAAGTAAATAATGATTCTATCCAGCTCTTTTATATTTGATACCTTTATTTGCGAATTAAATTCATGTTTTTTGTCTTGATTTTTATATTTATATCATTTAATTATGATATGTTATTTGTTTGGTTATCATCAGTTTTGGGGGATGGTAATGGGAGTGAACTAGTGGTAGATAGTGAGATCATAGGTCTTGGAAAGGAATATGGATACTGAGTACATGATTCATTATGAATCCTAGTACTAGTCATGTAGTTGACACATAGTCAACAAATCTAGGTTTCTATGTAGCACAAAGCCACTACCCCACCTTTCAATTTTTAAATGGAATTATTTTTTTTAATTCATTTTTTATCCTGTAATTATCAGGTTTATTATATATAAATGTAGTTTTATTTTTAAAATCATGTTTTTAAATATTCAGGTTATTATTTTTCAATGTAATAAATGAGTTTGCCAAAATTTATTTAATGAAAGAATGGGGGTTTTGATTTCTAAAAAAATTATTTTCATAAGAAGGCAGTTCCTTCATAAATAATTTGGTGGGTAAAAACTATTTTAATATATATTTTGTGTAATTTTAATGTTTGTTAATGGTTTTTTAGTGGAAGGTTGATTACAATGAATAAATTTGGCTTTTGGAAATAATAGTTTTGGGTTCCTTTGGGAGAGATTAAATGATTTTCATATTTTATATATTATCACACTTTCTAATTAAGGATTAATATTTAAAGTTATAGAAGGGTTGGTTTTCCAAAAAATTGATATTCATTTTGACAACTATAGTATTTAAATAAATGGGAATTGGATTTTAAATGATGCAATGTGGTTTCCAAATTAATTACATGAAATTTTAATGATGTTTTAATGTTTTTTAGTAAAACTTTTATTGCATTTTGAATTATAAATGAATTTCCAATGAAAAATAAATAAATTTTATAGTTGGTAATCAGAACTTTTAAAATGGTAAAGAAAAATCATTTTGATTTGAGATTCTATTAAATGTTTCAATACAGGATTTAGGAAAATAATTTTTTTGTTTCGAAGTGGGAACATGGGAGATAAATTCATAGTGGATATATGAATTTTTTTTGGATTTATAATTGAAAAATGTAACTTGGGGTATGTTTTTTATTTTAAAATGGTGAAAGTTATTTTATGGTGTGCAAGTTATTTGGAAATAGGTTTCAAACATTTAACATAAAATTGATGGGTTTTAAAAAGGGAAGAAGAAATTTTTTAAAAAAGTTTTTTGAACTATGGTATGTTCATTTCTAAGAACATCTATTGATGTAATTTGATTTTTTTTATTTTAGTTGATAAATACACTTTAGTTGGGACTATTCCATATATAAATTTTCATTTCCCTCCCATAAGGATTTGGATTAATAGGATGAGTGCCATACTAGCAGAATGCATTCCTTCTATTTTCTAGGTGTATATCGTTTTAATATAGTGATTGTTATCTCTTTTTTTATGTTGATACTTGGATTTTATGATGTTTATAAAGTGGTATTTGGTTCATTATACTCTTTCTATTTTTACATTCACTCTCTTTGTGGAATGTTGAAAATTTTAAAGATATTTTTTCTTTAGTGATCCAAGGATCCTTTTTTATCTCAAGAATGTTAGAATTTTTATTTTTCTCATTTTTGAGGGGTTGTGACTTGGAAGCCTTAAGTCCGTTATATGGTATTAGGGATTAGTGTTACCCCTAGTATAGGTTAATTCATAATTGGTGCCTTGGTTATTCAGATTGGTTCACTTGGTTTTGGAGTTTTGTGATAGATTCCCCAATTTACTTCCACTTCAACCTCTATTATAAGGCTATAATTTTTTATTATAGCCTGGAAATTTATTTTTTTGAGGTAATTATAGTCATTCCTTTTATTCTCCCAAATTTAATGCCTTTGTTTTCCATGGTTAGGATGATCTCTATCATGATATATGTTCTTATTGGAATATTTGAGATCTAGTAGATATGGATTTCTATTCATGTATTTATAAATTTCATTTGTATCATTTATAAGTCCTTATACTTTTTTGGGAATATTTCATCCCTAGTAGTGATTTTAAGATTTCTAGTTTCTGGGAATGAATTATGGTTTTGGAGAGTTGGTATTTTTGTTGTAATTAAAATATGGTGGGGAGTCCTCCATTGATGATCCCTTTTTTGGGGTCTTAACTGTATTTTACCAAGCATGTGCCTTTATTATTTTGATGAAGCTATGTTATTGGGAGGGGTCCTGTGTTTTGATTATTTCTCAAAAACTCCCACAAAGAAAGGGTGTTGATATCTGGTCCTAGTTTGTGTCCTGGGTTGCTTCATCCTGTTTTTTTTTTAGTTTTTTGGGTTGGTCCATCATTCCTTTTGAGTTGGGGTATTCCTTGGGTTTTGAGGTTGTGGTTTATGAAATCAACCTTTTTCAAACATTGGATATCCTTCCATTTGTTATGAATCTTTGTTGAATTATATTGAAGTCAATTATAGTTAACTATGATGAGGGAATTAGACAATTTTGGTGTGTCTCACTTTAATATTCCGGATGGAGTCATCAGTCATTGGTATTAGTTTCATTTAATCTTCATGTTTCTTGAATCATGACCTTAGTATGGGGGTTGGACTCTATTTTTTAATCAACCATTTTATTCGCGTCTCTCAAAGGAAAACATTTTTATGGTGGAAAGAATTGTAACACCTTAACCTTGTTCTTTCTCTTTTATTTTATTTGTTTTAATTATTTTATTTGTTTCATTTATTTTTGAGTCTCAATTATTTCCCTCTCTCTAGGATAAATTATCATGAATATAGATATTTTTGGTTGTATAGTGCATGTTTCATGGTTTTGCACATATTTAGTATTAATGATGTAGAAATTAGGTGACAGGTCTATGACTTTTAAAAGTTATAATTTCAGAGTTAGCAAATGGTTGGTTTAACCATGATGCTTGACTATAAGCCATGATCAAGTTCTTCTAGTGACACTTTCTCAGTAAGAACATAGTTTTTATTACTATGATATATACCCAACTTTTAATTTTTGGGAAATATTATTTTCCCCTCTTAAATTAAATCCTCACCCTCCACTCTATTTGTGCGATGCACCACCTAGGGTGGCCCCAAATGAACCTCATACCATTCATTCATTTCCTTATCATAGTGATTCCATGGGATTTATTTATGATTTGATTCCGAATCATGAAGGTATATTATTTTTTCTCATCATTTCAATCTTCTTCCTCATTTATACTAGTTTCTTCTTCATCCCATTGTTTTGTTACACTTTTATTAAGACCTAATTGGAAAGGGGGTTTCTTAATAGTGATTTTTTGTACCTAGAACTTGATATTATTTACTTGAAACCTTTTTTGGGGTATTTTTCAAGGGATATGGTTTTATATTGGTTATGGTTGGTTTTATCCATTGTATAATATTTAAAATTATTGAACCATTATTTCTTCACTTTAACCCATTTTTTAAATCCCTAATAAGTTATACTATATATTTCATTGAATATTTTAAAAATAGAAACCAATTTTTACATGGTTTCCAAATAATAACATGGGCCTTTATTTTTAAACACATTTTATAAATTTATTTGTCCACTTTCAGGAACACCAACTATTGGATAAAATTATCAATGTATTTTATTAAGGGGTTTGAATTTAAAAAATATTTTTTAAATCGATAAAATAATTTTCAACGGAAACTATTACATTCTATGGGTGTTATTTGACTATAAATAATGGGTTTTAGTGGTTTTTTGACATCGAGAATTCATGTTGGTTATGTGTATGATTTTCAAAGTGTGTATTTATAATTTGGTTTCTTAAATGATATCAGAAGGCCTCGTTGGAACTTGTTTAAATGATTTTAATAGACACCCTTGAAGAATTTATTTATTTTTTGTTTTGAAAAATGTTATGGGTTATGAATTGATTTTCCCTAAGATTGGAATATTATTTTTTATTATTAATCTCAATGAATGATAAGGGGTTGTTTTTGTGAAGGGTGTTCCGAGGTTCTAGTGATTTTTTTCTTGTTTATGTTCTTTTTTTATGATTATCACGCACACCTTCATTTCTATTTCATGGGAATACATTGGTTATTAGGTAGGAACTCTAGGTAAATAGTTTATATTATGTCCCAATAATTCTCTTACTAGTAGCCCTAACATAGACTATTTTCATTTAGTGAGATTGTGCCACTCGTTTAGGCCATGTATGACAATATCAGGTGTTAGGATAGGTAGTTTTTATTTGAATTCAGTCATATTTTTTGGCTTTAAAGTTGTTCCCTAGTTTATCCTCAAATATCTTATGTTCCCATGATAATTTTGACTATCCTTTTTATGCTGGTGTGTGTATTTTTCTTATGCACTTGGAATTACATATTTTATAAAATTCAACGAGACGTTTTATAAAACATATTGTGAATTTTATTATAATAATTTATATCATACTTCTTTAATGCGAATTTAAAAACTATTGATTTAGTGAAAAGATGTGTAGTCCCAGAAAATATTTTCAAAGTGATTATTTCATTTAATAAAAAAAAGT
This sequence comes from Viscum album, assembly GCA_963277665.1. NCBI lineage: Eukaryota > Viridiplantae > Streptophyta > Magnoliopsida > Santalales > Viscaceae > Viscum > Viscum album. The sequence goes on from OY728162.1 coordinate 825,938,500, forward strand.
GTAAGTTTTAAAAATTTCATTAGAGTTGATATTTATATTCCATGTTCACACCTGCCAAAAAATTATTTCAAATATGTATTTTTAAACTAGAATGATATGGTTTTACTTTTTAATGATTTTTTATGGGGAATGGGGAGGATACCAATTGAGACATTACGTTCACACATGTTATAATTTCAGGTTATTTTTCAACTATTGATTTCTCATATATCATGCTTGTTTTCAGGTTTGATGGTGACTCATAATGTCACATGGAGGTATGTTGGTTACATAGTTTTATTTAGTTTCCCTTATTGCATTATCCATCCTGGTTTTACTTCCACTACATTATGGGTAGTGTTTATACATTTAATGTTATGAATGTTGAATAATTGCGGTTATTTCTTGTTAGGGAGATTAATGTGTGAGTGAGTTTTTATTCATGGAGTATTATATCTTTATACAAGTTTATTTATATATACACCTATATAATATATATATATATATAAGAATGTATGTGTGTTGTATATATATATGTATTTATTTATTTATTTATAAACACACACAAAATTAATATTTTATAAATGTATTTAATACCGATCTTATAAATATATATTAATATACAAATCATATCCGGATGAAAAAATATAACTGAATACATATATAAATAAATAGATATAAATATTTAATAATATATGAATTAATATATAAATATATAAATATAAGTATATATGTGTATATTTATATATATTAATATAAATATATAAATATATATAAATTAATATAAATATATATATTGAGCTAATTTTATGTCATTAAATTCAGCCTTTCTCCTACCTCTTCTATATTATGACTTTTGACATGAAATTAATTTCAAAACAATATTAAATAGTGATGAATGTAACTAAATGAAATTATATCAATCAAATTTAGAGATTGAGGATATTCTTAAATTTTATTTAATTAATCTCAAACTCCTCTCTGAGATTTTAAGGCTATATGAATAAATTCATATGAAATGGATTATATTTTTAAAATATTTATTTCAAGATATTTCAATAGATATATTATTTTTAAATTTTTGAATTCAAGTTCAGAATAGAATCTAGAGATCGGTTTTAACATTATTTGTTTTATTTTTCAGTATAAAAAAATTTAAAGGCACTGCCTCTGTAATAACACAATAATTCATTGACGGTGAAAAATCCTATAGTTAAGGTTTGACTATAATTATTTTTTACTTATTATATTTAATGGTGACTTTATTTATAAAATGGTTGTTGCAATACCACAAAAACGGGTTTCCATAGCACCACCCTTTAATAGCACTAAAAAACCACTCATAATGGGTACTTTTAGCAACACCAAAAAAGAGATGTTAACATTACCACTTTATTAGTGTTTTTTAGCACTGATAAAGGTACCCCTTTATGATTCCTTTTTTTATCACTGTTAAAGGGCCCCCTTTATCGGTACTTTTTTTAGTAGTTCTTCTAGTGGGTATATTTAAAAAAATTATTTCATTAAAAAAAATATGTTAATATATAAATATAATATATTTATTTAAAATATGTTTCAGATAAGAATAAATAGACATTTAAAATTAATATATATGATATTTAGTGAAAATGGTGTATAAAATAACTAATTTTTTTATTAATTTATAATTATGCTAATTATTATCTAATAACAGTCATTTAATAACATTTTAAAGACACAAAAAATAAAAAAAAATTGATAAAATATGTTAAATAAGTTGAAAACACAACTCAAACTTCAAACGACCATAACTTTTGATTCGGGGGTCTGTTTGGGCTCTATTACATATCAAATCAATTCATGCGATTAGCACTATGATTTGGTGAAACGGGGAACCTTTTTCATACTTCTCAAAGCAAAAAAGACCCATAAGACCTTTAAAACTGAGTTTTTAGTCCAGGTACCCACATTGTTTAATATTCGATGGATTTTCAGCATCATTTAGGGGTGGTTTTTTGCCCTTTTTTAGTGTGGACTAAATTTATTCCCAGGGATTACATTCATATTGATACTATGGATTTAAATGTTTTTCATTTTTCACAATATAGTGTTATTTTTAATCAAATATATAATAATATATACATATTTATGTGAAAAAACAACTTATCATGTGGGTTATTAAATAATGAATGTGAAAAAGTGTGGATTTTTTCTTTTTCATGTTGATTATTATATAACCTACATGATAAGGAAAAATTACCCCCTTTATCACATTAGTTATATAATAACGTATGTGATAAAGAAACATACATGGTATTTTAACATTTGTTATATGATAAATGACATGATAAAATAAAATACATGGATTTCACATTACAATTATAAATAACCAACATGAAAGGGCTGATGCAGTAAATATTTTTCTACTAAGTGAATGTGTAGATTATATTAAATCATAAATGATGTGAAATGAAAAACATTGAGTTATTTATCAAGGAAGAAAATTTCTTAATTCAATTCCCGATTCGTAACATCAAGATGTGATTTAAACCATTTCCTTAAACACCATTGAGTCCATGAGGGAAACATTATCTCAATATTTTAACATCCACCTATTGTGACTCATAAAACATATTATTCTAGGATTTTTTAAATTTATATATGTAATCCTTTCCTAACTTTTCATAGATACCTTTCATTGTTATAGAGAAGTTATTAGGGTAAAATAAATCCTTATGATCTTATTCTTGTAAGCCATTTCCCTTGAACATTATCACCCATGTATATAGTTATAAACACCACTCTTGTGATGGAGCCTCTACTAAATCCTTGTAAATTTTACTATTTTTACATATAAGTTCATTGGGGAAATATAATTTTCTTTTGATCTCATCTTCATTGGGTTGGTCAAGTTAGAATAGTCCTTCTGGTTCTCTTCTCTATAGTCAATGGAAATTCACTAGAGTAAATAAAACATTTTTCTAATTTCTTCAATCATTAACATAGATATTATTTAACTAGAATTTCATATTTATATTATAGTGGAAATTGAAAATAACTATCTACTCATTTATCATCCTCAGTGAATCCATATGTATCCACTACCTCGAATTCCTCTAATTCCATACATGTCTCTAAGCCTATAGCCCAAAACATGTCTATTGTCTATTCTAGATCCCACTAGTTTACACCCCATGTTATCTATGTCTTGAAGTTCCTCGTTCAGTCATCAAATTTCTTCTTGATCTCTAGCACATGGATTGAAAATTTATCTATTTTTCAAGATAGCAGTTTTGAACTACCCATAATCATCCACTTTACAGATTAAGAGGTATGAGTAACAGGCTTTGGGGGAACCCCATCCTCTAGGATTGTCACATTTGAACCTACACTATGCTTCATCTCATTATTCATAGGTCAATCTCCATAAATACTTACATGGGGAATAGAGTCCTCAACACTTCTTCTTCTCATCTTCACACAACCACATATAAAGGAGACCAGACAAACAAAATAGTTGATCTCTACTACCTAAATCTTTCCCACTGGTGAAGGGATACATAATATCTCGCCAATTATAATTTAGTACTATATTGCCTCATCTATCATTTTAGAATTCGAATTGGAGTCTGAAATCGAAAAAAAATATAATTAGAGATTCAGTCATGGAATATTTATTTTATGTTTTGTTAATTATTAACATACTCAACCATATTAATGAAAACTAATTAATATTAAAAAACATTATTCTCATAATGTTCACATTATAATTGTTTTGTTTTTTTATATAAAATACACCAAATTTAATTATACATCAATCATAAAGAACTTATTCTAAGACTTTTAAATTTATATATTCTGTATTAAATGAAAACAATTAGTTAATATTATATAAAGAAACATGTCTCCCTATTTTTTTAAAAAAAAATTATTTTTTTGTTTTTATTTTCAAAAAAATAGTACTTAAAAAATATTGAATAAAACTATTTAATATAAAATAAAGATACAACATAGTAAATCACTCAATCATCATAAAATGATTATTACGATTTATTATATATAAATTTTTTATAACCATGTGTTATATGTTATTTTTCAAATAACAGTTGTATTTTTTGTTAGTTAACTAGCGGTTTAATGTTATAATAACATTGTTAAAGGATGATGAAAAGTGATTTAGAAGATAATATTTCAACAAACTTGTAACATAATAGGTAAATAAATAATAATACATTTTCGTATTTATTAATATTTGTAAATTAAATATTAGTTTTACTTTAAAGGGGTTGTTATGTTCGATGGCGTACCCGATACGCAACAACTGGTTCCTTTGAAATATTACATTGCAACTAAAATATTATTATATATGTTTGTTAAATGTTTTAACATTTCTTCAATAAAAGTTAGAGGCCTAAAAATGTGACTTAATCTAATTTTAAGCATAATTTACTTTAAAAGGTCGATTTACCATCTTTTGATGGAGACCACTATTTAAATATAGTTTTGGTTGCTATTATATATTCTATTTGACGAAATATATTTTTTTAGATTTGGAACATCAAAATTTTCATTAGGTAAATTTTTGGTATTTTTCTGATAAAATTCATTTTTTATGAATAGTGAAAAATACTGTATTTTAATTCAAAAATGATTTTTAATCTAATTCATTTATATTGTTAGATTAACTTTTTAATTGTTTTTAAAGTGTAATTAGATTATATTTTTACCAATTATTCCAATTTTGGTTTTTGTAAGTAATTTCATTTTTAAATTGGACATAAACAAATGTCAATATTTTGAAAGTTACTGTTTCTTAAAAGCACGCTATCTGTTTTGACAACGAGAATTAATTTTAAATTACATAATGAAACTTATATATTTTGAATTTGGTAAAATAGAAATAATTTTTTAATTCTTAATATCAAATATATCTTAGGCTTAATTTTTGTTTTTTTTTTGAAAAACATCAATTTTTGATGAATAGTGAAACCAATTAGTAGTAGTTAAAAACTGACTTTTTCATTTAAATGAAATTTTACCGCTTCTGTGAATTGAATTTTGAAAATAAAACATACAATGTTGTTATTAGTAACTAAAATTTGGTTTAATAAGATGACAGTAATTTTTTTTGAATAGTAACTTTTGAATTTTATTTACCACAATTAATAGTAAATAAAAGAATTCATGGTAAAAAAAATATTATAATAATAGAAAATTACTTTAACACTTTTCATAACATTATTTTTTGAGTCATTTATTACCATGGGAATATTTTGGTCGATTTTGGGACCCCATAGAGCCACTTAAGAGTGACAATGAAACTTTATTTTAAATAACATAAAGTAAATGCAAAAATGACAAAAACAAATATCATTTTGTAAAGAAATTTTTACATAGGGTTTTATAATTTATATATTAGACTATAAGTATTATATAGAAAGATAAAAATATTTCCTACATCATTATATTTTTTTATAGTTTTTAGAAATCAAATAAATTAAACAATTTATGACATAATAATGAGGAAATATTTACCACATAAATAAAGGATTTCAATAAATAAGACTATAAAGAATAAAATAATATCCCAAACCTGTCCAATTATTATTTGATGATTTGATTTATACCATTATTAATCTTATCTTAGACTTTAATTAGTTTTGTACTTTTAGAAACTGAATATCTTTATATAATAAAATAATATTTTCACACTTTCATAAAGAGCCCCTCCTCCCCCTTATAAAAATCCCTAACTTCTAACCATTTCCTCACACCTATCAAGCCTTTTGTCTCATAAAACCTCTTTCCAATTAATCCCCTTACATCTCTCTCTTCCACCTAGAAGCCTTATCATATGTATAAGCCACTTCAAGAAGTCCTTTTGGTTCAAACAAAAGGGAGTTACCCAAATTAATGGTAATAGTTTCTCTTAAATTCATTTCCTTTATTATACTTCTCTAGCATCCTAAACTCTTTTTATTCCTTTATTTTATAACAAAAACAGAATCCTAAATATACTAGGATATTGTTTTTATAATTATTAGAACAAAACATACAGACACATCCATCTAATGGGTGAACAACATACTATTTCTGTGGATGGAAAACTAACGCCTCACGAAACGATGATTGTTCAATTATCTCCTACTGCCTCTCATGGTGGTCATAATGATGGAACTATATTAATATATGATATATATTATGTTTATTTTTTCTTTATGCTTCTATATTTTTAATTTATATCATGCCTTAGTGGTTTTCATTATGGGTAAATGTGATAATTTAATTTGAGGAAGTGCGGACTACCGCCCCCTCAAAGTGATATAACTCGTTAATGACATATGTGGGATGTATAAAGGATGGAGTTAATGTTATTATATATTATGTTATAATAGAATTATAACATACCTATATATCATTATGTTTTCATTCCATTAAAATACTAAATATAAGTGAAAGTAGCGTTTATGTGTACGCACGGCTTACCGTCTCCATGAATGGTGCATTTCATTTCTTATCACCAAAGGATATTTACTATTATAAATACATATATGTACTGGATATATATGATATTTATGATATCTAAATAACTAATATCATTCTGGAGATAATGGACTATTGACCACATTGACAACATGAAAATATAAGATGTTTTTTTTGACTCAAGTACCAAATATCAACAAACGGCTGTTATTAACTTAAATGATTACAGAATGTTTATAACATGGTAATAAGTGATATAAAAGGAATAATAAACTTGAAAAAGGATTTTAATCAAGTATAAATGAACATTAGTTTATTATTCAAGAGATTAATGAACGAACGAGTCAAGTTCGACACGAGGTAAAGGACTTTTTCTCAACCTCCTTTTATTGAGGAATATTATGTTTTATACACAACATTCAATTATATGGTGTATAAATGATTTTGACTTTTACATTTATTCAAAAGGAATATTTTCTATATGAATTGTTTTACTAAACAAAAAAAGGAATGTTATTTTAACGTAAGTGGTGACTACGACCTTTTCCTTCACCGTGAGTATGATTTGATCTTTGGCATCCTTAACAAGCCGTAATGTTTTTATAAGGAAAATAAATACCATATACTCTTTTTACATATTTTTGTATTGAAAATAGTTTTGATAATGGATTTGTTATTTCAATATATTTACATGATATATTGTGATTAAAATGTTGAAATTTTATCTCTCCTTTATGCTTGTGTTATGTGTTATGACTATGTTATGGTTCTTGGGCATTATTTTCATATACGGGTGGTTGAGTGATAAACCTTGGGTAGGTGAGCCCAATATAGCTCTCCAATTCATTAGGTAGCATGACGGAGGTAAACGTGAATATTTCTCCAGAGAGATTTTGGGAATATAATATGATGTGTATTCCAAATGTAACTCCCTGCATAGTTGTGAAAGCTACAACCTAAGTATGTTATAGATTCCACAAGTTACCTTTACGATTTTTATTTACTATGTAAATATTCTGATTTCATGAGGTATGTTAAATAGCATATGATATGTATGTATTGATGAACTAATATTTTATTTCTTGGTTTTATAACCCTTACTGAGCATTTTATTCTCATCCCATGTTTTGAAATGTTTTTCACATGACATAAAGAATAATAGGTTCAAGGATGGGATTAAGGAAATTTCATGATGTCTAAAACTTGGAACTAGACATGGCTAATTTTTTCAAGAGTTTTTATTTTGTGAAAAAAAATGGAAACTGAGTGGAAGTGTTTACTTTGTATTTTTGAGATGTAATGTAATAGTTATGGCCTAATTATCTAAAATTCTAAAAATAAAAATATCCCCAATGTGAATTATTCATTTAATTCAAGATTATGTAATATTTTAAGGTTGGGTCCTTATAGTTGGTATGAGAGGTCGGTTGGGAAAACATTAGGAGTTAGACCATTGTTAAATTGATTTATTGTCCTATTGAAATGATATATCATTTACAGATTACCATGTTGCTTCGCCTAAGATATTTCTGTGTACAGAATGGTTTTCTGTAGAGGAAACAGGTTAACTATGATGGGATGAAATCAGGAGGATGACTCAGTGGCTACTTATGAAAAAAAATCACTTGACAGGCATGGTATCCTCCAAATTTCATACGAGATCTTGATAGTAAAATCAACTATTTTTACTAAGTGTTAAATCCAAATTATCGAAGGGATTTTGCTTCTCATGAGTTAAAAAGTTATGAAAAACTTTTTTGATGTGTGTAAAATGTCGAATTGGAGTTTTCTGATGACCAGGTGTTCTTTGACAAAAAATAGAATAAGAGGTCTAGGTGGTAGGAGAAAGGGAATAACTCTTCAAAAAATCCTAATGGAAAGAAACATAATTTTACAATTTATGAATATTGTGGAAAAAAGAATGATGGGGAATGTCTTTTGAATTTTGGTAAGTTCTACCTATGTTGTAAAATGGGACATAAGGCTCATAATTGTGCTAAAAAAGATCAGGGTAACGGTAAGACAAAATTTGATTTACAGTCTGTAAGGTGTTTTAAGTGAAATTAAATGGGTCATTATGAAAATGGGTGTCCAACAAAGAACTCAACTGAGGGAAAGCAGCCAGAATACAAGCACAAATGGGTGGTGAAATCCTTTGAAACTACTTCAGTAGATGTTGGGCCATCGAATAAAGTAGTATTAGGTACACTATTTTTTTTTAAATTATGCCAAGGTGTTGTTTGATTTAGGTTCGACACATTCATTCATTTCTGAGAAGTTTTCTATTAAATTGGGAATTCCATCTCAAGATAGGAATCCTGAACTTATGGTAAAAACACCATGAGGAAATGTTGAGACAAAAAGAAATTATAAGAACCTTCATGTCCTTGTGTGTGCAATGAATCTACCATCAAACCTTATAGTTTTTCCTCTAGTATAGCTTGGTTTTATTTTGGGTATGGATTAGCTTTCTGTTTATCATGCTATGATTGATACAAAGCTAAAGAGGTTTCTTTTCATAATGATTTTTAGTTTTTTGTATAATAATGAACCCTTGATTTTAATAACATATCAGGAAGCTGAGAAACTAGTAAAAGATAGAAATGAAGGTTACCATGAATATATTGTTGAAAATAAAGGAACTATTCAGATTAATGATGTTCCATTGGTAAATGACTATCTTTATTTTTTTCTTGATGAGTGGTCTAGTATTATACCTAACCAGGAAGTTGAATTTATTGTTGACTTAGTTCCTAATGCTAAGGAAATTTCAAAACCACCGTATCGAATGGCTGAAATTAAACATTTAGAGTTAAAGAAGAAATTGCAGGAGTTATTATGATAAGGGTTTCATTTGACCTAGAACATCACCATGAGGGTTATCCTATCTTGTTTGTTAAAAATAAAGATGTTTCAATGAGACTTTGCATTTATTATAGAGCCTTGGATAACATCACTATTAAGAACAAGTATCATTTGCCTCATATTGATGATTTGCTTGATCAACTCTAGGGAGCTCAGTATTTTTCAAAGATTGACTCGAGGTTGGGGTACCATCAGTTGAAAGTAAAGGAATAAGACATTCCAAAGACCATGTTTCTTACTAGATATGACCATTATGAATTTTTATTTATGCCTTTTGGGTTAACCAATTCACCTACTATATTCATGGATCTTATGAATAGAATTTTCTATGACTTCTTGGATATGTTTGTGGTAGTGTTCATTGATGATATTTTCGTTTATTCTAAAATTAAAGAGGAGTATGAAAGTCATTTAATGGTTGTCTTGATAAACTTAAAATAAAAGAAATTTTATGGGAAATTTAGTAAATGTGAGTTTTGGTTACAAAAAATTTATTTCTTGGTCACATTGTTTCAAAAAATGGAATAACTATTGATCCTGCTAAAAAAAGTTTTTAAAGAATGTCCATGACCTACAAATATAACTGAGATTCGTAGTTTTCTTGTTTTGGCAGGTTATTACTGGAGGTTTTTTTATCATTTTTCATGGATATCTAGTCCAACGACTAAGTTAACTCTAAAAGGTGTTAAGTACATTTGGAAAAACAAATGTGATGATTGTTTTCACGAATTCAAAATAAGATTAGTGAATTCTCCCTTTTTGGAACTACCTTCTAAAGATGGTGAATTTTTCATCTATAGTGATTCATCATTGAAAGGGCTTGGTTGTGTCCTTATGCAGAATGATCAGGTAATTGAATATGCTTCAAGTCAGTAGAAATATCATGAGTTAAGTTACCCTACACATGATTTGGAATTCGTTGCTGTTGTTTTTTCCTTAAAAAGTTGGAGGCATCATTTTTATGGAGTAATGTGTGAAATATATACTGATCGAAAAACTTTGAATTATATATTAACTCAGAAAGAATTGAACATGAGACAGAGGATATGGTTGGAATTAATCAAGGTTTATGATTGCAGGATCCATTACCATTTGGGAATAAAAAATAAAGTGGTTGATGCTTTGAGTCGAAAAAGTAATGCTTCATTGACCACAATACGTTTGGAACGAGATCCTTTGGTTTTTTATTTGATGAACTTTGCAATAGAAGTATTTGTTGCTGGAAATTATTCTGTTTTATTTCAGGTGTCAGTGAAATTATAATTATTAGAAAGAATAAATCAGGCATAGAAGGAAGACAATGAGTTGCAGAAAAAGGTAGAGTTGGTTCAGAAGGGTTACTGTCCTAAATATAACATTGATAATGATTGTGTTTTGAGGTTTGGGAAAATATTATGTGTGCCTTGTGATTCACAATTGAATAATGAGTTGTTATGTGAAGCTCATAGTTTATCATTTTCAGTTCATCCTGGAAGTACTAAGATGTATAGAGATCTTCGAGAGTATTATTGGTGAGATGGAATGAAAAGGGATATTTCTTATTTTACTATGAAGTGTTCGACTTGTCAGTAGGTTAAAGCAGAGTTGCAGTTACCGAAAGTGATGCTTCAGTCTTTACTGGTGCCAGAGTGAAAATGGGAAAATATATCTATGGACTTCATTGGGGGATTACAGAAGACTTCTCGAGGTAACAACTCAATCTGGGTTATTATTGATCGATTGAATAAATTAGCTCATTTCCTTCATGTTTGAGATACTTTTTCTCTAGATCAAATTTCTCGGTTGTTTGTTAAAGAGACAGTCAGGTTGCATGGTGTTCCCCTCTCCATTGTATCTGATCATGATCCCAGGATTATTTGTAACTTTTGGAAAGGCCTTCAGAAGTCGTTGGGTACTCAATTATATTTTAGTACAGATTTTCATCTGCAATCATATGGAAAGTCAGAATGAAAAATTCAGACCTTAGAGGATATGTTACATTTTTTTCACTAGATTACCAGGTAAGTTGGGACCAACAAAAATCTTTGGTTGAATTTTCTTACAATAACAGTTTTCATTCCAGTATATAGATGGCTCTGTTTGAGGAATTATATGGAAAGTAGTATTAAACTCCAACATTCTGGGAAGATGTTGGGGAAAATAATTTTATGGGATCAGAATTGGTAAAAGAGATGGAAGAAAAAGTTCAGTTGATTCAAAATCACATTAGATCATCTCAGAGCACACAGAAAAGTTATGCGGATAACTGGAGGAAGAATCTTTCTTTTGAGGTATGTTATAATGTCTTTCTCAATGTTTCTCCATGGAAAAGATTGATGCATTTTTACAAGAAGGGAAAGTTGAGTACGAGGATCGTTGGACCTTATTAAATCCTGGAAAAAGTTGGATCAGTTGATTATAGAGTGGATTTACCTTAATTTTTATCCCATGTACACAATGTTTTTCATGTTTCAATGTTGAGAAAGTATATGCAGATCCATCTCATGTTTTAAGTCCAGAGGTAGTTTAGTTGGAAGAGAATCTCTCTTATGAGGAACAACTAGTCCAGATTCTGGACCATAGACAGAAAGTGCTGCAGATTGAGGTAATTCACTAGGTGAAGGTTTTATCGAAAAATCATATGGTTGAAGAGGAAACGTGGGAATCTAAAAATTCTATGAGGGATAAATACCCCCACTTATTTGATTAGTGAACAAAAATTGTGAGGATGCAATTTACAAAAGGGGGGGAGGATGTAACATACCAGGTAAATAAATAATAATACATTTTCATATTTATTAATATTTTTTAATTAAATATTAGTTTTAATTTAAAGGGGTTTCTATGTTCAATGGAATACCTGATATGCAACAACGGATTTCTTTGAAATCTTATGTTACACACTAATAATATAATAATATTATTTTAAATGGTAGTTAACGCCTAGCCATTTTATTGGAAGTAATTAATATAACTAACTGAAGTATGATTATATATGTTTGTTAAATGTTTTTATATTTATCCAATAAAATTTAGAGGCTTAAAAATTTAACTGAATCTAATTTTATGTATAGTTTACATTAAAAGGTCGTTTTACAACCTTTTGATAGAGAACCCACATTAAATATATTTTTTGTCATGTTTATATGTTATATTTGACAAAATAAATTTCTTTTTATATTCAAGACATCAAAATTTACTTTGGGTAAATTTTTGGTATTTTTCTGATAAAATTCATTTTTATGAATTGCGAAACATACTGTATTTTAATTCAAGAATAGCTTTTAACATAATTTATTTAAAAGTTTAGATTATATTTTTAATTGGTTTTAAATTTTAATTAGATTATATTTTTACCAATTAATCTAATTTTGTTCATTGGAAGTAATTTAATTTTGAAATTGGATATAAACAAGTGTCAATCTTTTGATAGTTACTATTTCTTAAAAACATGTTATTTGTTTTTACAACGATAATTAATTTTAAATTAAATAATGAAACATCTATGTTTTTAATTTCGTAAAATATACATCATTTTTGTATTCATAATTTTAAATATATTTTAGGCTGAATTTTTGGTACTTTTCTGAAAAACATCAAATATTCATGAATAGTGAAACCACTTAGTTGTAGTTAAAACCTATCTTATTCATTTAAATGAAATTTTAACACTTATTTGAATTGAATTTAGAAACTCCAACATACATGGTTATTATCAGTAATTAATTTTTTGTTCAATGAGATGAAAATAATTTTTAGTGAATAGTAAATTTTGACTTTCATTTACTGCGGTTAAAGGTAAAAAGGGTAATTCAAGGTAAAAATAATTTTATAATAAATAAAATTACCCTAAAATTTGTCCAAAACTTAATTAATGAGTCATTTACAACCATGGGAATCTTTGGTTCTATTTTTGGAACCCATGGAGCCACTTAACAGTGATAATGACACTTTCTTTAAAATAACTTAATGTAAAGGCAAAAATGACATAAACAAATATCTTTTTGTAATGTTTTCTACATAGGGTTATATAAGTTATATTTTCGACTATAAATATTATTTGAAAATATAAAAATATTTCCTACATAATGGTATTTTTTTATTATTTTTAGACATCAAATAAATCAAATTATTAATGACACAATAATGATGCATAATTTACCTCATTAAAAAATTATTTAAATAAATAAGAACATAAAGAACAAAATAATATCCAAAACATGTCCAGTTATAATGGTATGATTTTATTTTGAACATTATTCCTCTTATCTTTAACTTTATTTAGTTTTTTACTTTCATAACCCGAATAGCTTTATATATTAAAATAATATTTTCACACTTTCCTAAAGAGCCTCTCCTCCCCCTAATAAAATACCCCTCACTTATAACAAATTCCTCACATATCTCAAGCCTTATGGCTCATCCAAACTCTACCCAATTAATCTCCATACTTCCCTATATTCCACCTAGAAGCCTTACATTAGGCAAAAGTTACTTCAAGAAGTCCTTTTGGTTCAAACCAAAGGGAGTTACCCAAATTTAAGATAATAGTTTCTCTTAAATTCATTTCCTTTATTTTACTTCTCCAACCCCATAAACTCTTTTTATTCCTTTCTTTTATAACAACACCAGTATCCTAAATATACCAGTATTTTGTCATGAGAATAATTATAACTACACTTACACACGCATCCATCTAATGGGTGAAGAACATACTGTTTCTGTGGATGGAAAACTATCGCCTCATGAAACGATAGTTGTTCAATTATATCCTACCACCTCTCATGGTGAACATTATGATGGAATTGTATTTATATATGATATATATTATGTTTTTTATTTTCTATATTCTTTTGTATTTTCCATTTATATCATACCTTTATGGTTTCTATTATGTGTAAATGCTATAATTTCATTTGAGGAAGTGCGGACTACCACCCCCTCAAAGTGATATGACTCGTTAATGCCATATGTGGGACCTATAAATGATGGATTTAATGATATTATATATTATGTTATACTAGAAATAGAATATACCTATGTATCATTATGTTTTCATTCCCTTAAAATATAAAATAGAAATGAAAGTACCCTTCATGCTACGTACAACTTACCGTCTCCATTAATGGTCCATTTCATTTATTTCCCCAAATGATATGTACTATTATCAAGACATATATATAGTGGATATATATGATATATATGATATCTAAATAATTAATATCATTTTGGAGATAATGGACTATTGACCACATGGAAAATTTGTAAATATAAGAAATTTATTTTTGACTCAAGTACCAAATATCAACAAAATGACCGTTATGAAGTTAAATGATTAAATAATGTTTATAACATGGTATTATGTCATATAAAAGGACTAATAAACTTGAAAAAGGTTCTTAATCAAGTAAAAATTAACTTCAGTTTATTATTCATGAGATTAAAGAACGAACGGTTCAATTCGGAAATGAGGTAAGGGACTTCGTCTCAATCTCCTTTCATTGAGGCATTTTTTGTTTTATACACAACTTTCTTTTATACAGTTTATAACCCAATTTGACTTTTAATTTTATTAAAAATGAATCTTTTATATACAAATAATTTTACTAAATAAAAAAAGGAATGTTTTTTGAACGTGAGCAGTGACAATGACTATTTCAATTGTTGTGAGTATTATTTGATATTTGGCTTCCTTAACAAGCTATAATGTTTTTAAAAAGAAAATAAATATCATATACTCTTTTTACATATTTTGGTATTGAAAATGGTTTTGATAATGTATTTTTTATGTCAATATATTTAAATGATATATTGTGATTAAAATGTTGAATTTTTTTTCCCTTAATGCTGGTATTTTGTGTTATGACTATGTTATGGTTCATGGGAATTCTTTCCGTATACGGGTGGTTCTATGATAAACCTAGGGTGGGTGAGCCCGTAATAACTCTCCAATGCATTGGGTAATGTGAAAGAGGTAAATGTGAATGTTTCTCTTAAGATATTTAGGGAATATACTGTGATGGGTATTCTAAATGTAACTCCCTACATAGTTGTGAATGCTACAACATAAGTATGTTATAGATGCCACAAGATACCTTTATGATTTGTGTTTACTATGTAAATATAATGATTTAATGAGGTATGTTAAATAGATTATGATATGTATGTATTGATGAACTAATGTTTTCTTTCATTTTTTTATAACCCTTACTGAGATTTGTATGCTCATCCCAAGCTTTGAAATGTTTTTTGCAGGACTTAAAGAAGAATAGGGTCAACGATGAGATCAAGGAATAGTAATTTTGTCTAAAAATTTGAACCAGACGTCGATATTTTTCAAGAGTTTTTATTTTGTGAAAAAAATGGAAATTGAGTAGAAGTGTCTACTTTGTATTTTTGAGATGTAATGTAATAGTTATGGCCTAATTCTATAAAACTCTAAACCTAAACAGATCCTTAATGTGAAATTTTCATTTAATTCAAGATTATGTAATGTTTTAATGTCGGGTCATTATAACACTTTTATGTGATTTAATGATTGTGTGTAAGGGTTTTTATTAATTTAGAAGAATATATTCATCATGAGCAGGTTATCAAAGAGAATGGAAAAATATATTATTATTCAAGGTGGTTCTAGAAGAATATGGAAATAAAATAGCTAAAATCATAATAAGGATATTCATGGATCAAGAATGATGAAATAAGAATATATTTTTGAAGAAATTTTGTATTTTGATGCATAATAGATATGTTAAGATATGATTGAATTCCTAAAAGAGGAACATAAATGAGTTTAATATTTTTTTAAATTGATGATCTATAATATTTTTTGATAATAGATATAAGTATTTAGAAATTTCGAGTCTAGTATATTTTTTAATTGTGGGAATTTTTAGAATATTTTGTAATTTGTGGAAAAGTGTGGAGATATTTTTTTTAAATAACTAAAAAAATCATTCCATAATTATTATATTACACAATTATTTTTTTGTATTTATTTATCTACATAAAGCGAAAAATATTATATCGTGAAGAGTTAATATTATATCATTACTCTTGTATCATATGGTTGAAAAATTTTAAAGGCAAGTTAACTGGTGAAAGGGAAATTACATCATGAAGATTGGAAAATACTTCATAATTGTGTTGGATACTAAATACTTTATGTAAAAATATTAATTGTGGTCTAGTATTGTTAATACCTAGGATAAAGTGAATTTAATATGAAAATTAATCATGCTAAAATTACTTTATGTTGAACTATGATACTGGGGACTTGTTATTGGAATCTAATGATGGAGTTTGGTTTGTTAGTAAGGACTAAGAAATTATACCGAAATAGATCCTAATTTAGTGAATTATAAATAAATTCACAATGTGTACCCATGATGGTTGTGTGAAAAAGTTAGCATGAGTAAATTTAGAGGAATGGTTATTATGAATAAAGTTATATGACCTAAAAATAGGATCAAATTTGGTATAAAATAATGTATAGAACTATAATTATTTGTATTACACTATAACAAATTAATTAGAAGGTTTTTAGAGGATCAATAGGTATTAATTTAATGATTTTGGGGGACATATCAAGTTATAATGTTTGGGAGGATATGGAAATAATATGAATTTATTTATAGTGACCTTCATTACATTATAGTATTGGTGAAATTTATATAATTTGATAATTTCAATGCCCCGAAGTTATGAATGGTCATGGATCAACTTTATAAAAGTTTACACAACATACTTGGGTGATTTTTAAGGCATATTTAAATGAAATACACATTAAATGAATTTATAGGATCATGATAACTTAAATAAATCCTTATATTATATTTGAATCCTATATATTACAATAACATTAAAATTATTAAATAATGGTTAGGAGAACATTAATAATATAGAGGAAAATAGAGAATAAAAGAGATTGATAGTCAGTTATAAATCTAGTTGATTCTGATAGAGCCAAGAAATATATATTTTTACTTATATTAGCTTCACATTAATGAAATATTGAGCCTAATATATATTTATTGAAATATCTAGTACTCATTGGAATAGTTTTTTGTTGTTGCTGTGATTTTTTAAGAACAAGTTTTCAAGTCCCAATATGGATTTTTCTGAATTATAAAATAAAAAATAGATGAAATAATATGAACAAAATTTTCATATCATATTCTAATTTTTATACTATATTATATTAACACCTTTTATGATTTTAAAGAGTACCTCACATCTATATACTAATTATTCCTTCCTATAAGCAATTCATGGAGTGGTAATAAATATGAGTAGCCCATGGAGTAAAAATTACAAATCTATAAAAATCATGTAAGGTTAGTGTCCTTTGGTGTGGAGTGACTATTGGAATAAATATTTTTCCATTGAATACTATATGATATGGTATTTCGGTATACTAGTAGTGATCCATGTGTATGATACGTGGATATATACCAGTATAATTAAACAAAGTAAAATCTATGTATATTTAGGTGTATTACATTCATTATTTCCTTTTATTTTTTGGTACAGATGCATTTGATAAAATTATAATTTGATATGTGTTCCTTATAACATGGGAAATGGATTTGATGATAAAAGAGGGTTATAGTTTTAAGAACATTAAATATGACATTACTATTATTCACACCACTCTAGGTGTCACGAGACTCATACCATATCCTAGTTATTTAAATATATGGTGCTAGATCCTAAAGGATATTATTTTATAATCAATATATTATACTTATTTTGAAATCTTTTTCACAATATTATTTAACATTCCACAAACAAAATTAATTAAAATTGGTAATAATGTTTAAAAATTTACTCTTATTAATTTCTATGAAACAATTTGGTTAATAAAAGTGAATGACTGAGTTCAATGACTTGATGAATATGTATAATCCTTAAGAGAAAGGATTGGTCATTATTATTATTAATAAATATATTAATTTAAATTTATAAACAAAATATAAACTAAAATCTATTGGTTTGAAAAATTCATTAAAAAAACAATTGAAGGATTAATTTCAAAGGATGGGTTCATAAGAGATAACTATCTATATAATTCCTAAATTGAGTTGAATCAATTGAATGTAATATTGTTCTAATACTACCAATTTATTATAAAAAACACTTCAAATTATAAATATATTTGTCAAAGAATAATATCTACCTAAATTAACTAATTTTAATCTTTAAAACAAAATAAAATTCCATGCTATTTTGGATGGATGAATTTTCTCAATCATCAAGGAGTTCGTCCATTCAGAAGACTTTTTTTTCAAAGACATGATAATGAATAAGATCGGGATTAGATATTTAATTTGATTCCTAGCAAAAATTTATATTCATGAAATAAATTTATAGATAATATAAACATTCATCCTCTTACTCTCGATCCCTCACCTCTAAAGTGATGAGGTGATAATCGTTGAGGAAAGATCAATTGTGTTTTAATTCACCATCTTAAGAAGTGATTGAAAATGTAAAAGAGTAGAAGAATATTTAAAATAAATCTAAAATAAAATTACTTTAATTAATTATGGAAACACTAAATATCAATTTCTAGGATGAAAAAGTGTATAATAGGGTCTAAGGATCTAATAAAATTCAATTTAAATACTAATATTTGCAAAACATTTGGATAGAATATCCTATTTCTAGACTTCATCTTAATCGTGACATAATTGTTTTCATTATGGAATGAAGTTATTTACCTTAGATATAAACCCTTATCTATTCCACCTAGGTTACATCATCGTGGTTTAAGGGATTGTGTTGGTGTTTCATGGATATATCTTTCCCCTTTAAAATAAAAATATCTCAAGGGTCATGTAATAACATTCAAAGTAATTCAAATGTAACTTTATCTTCACTTATATTTATTCTTATCATTAAATTCTAAAGTGTAAAATTTTATTGTTTAATTATAATGTTATTAAATATAAATATTACTTCATAAAGTCATATAATAATGGTAATATGTCCTAAAATGATCTTCTACTACTCCTCAAAGGGGTGTCAATATTTAAATTCAATATGATATGGATACATATATAATATCACTACATGATTTCTCTATTATATCCCATGAGACTCATCCCAAATTGAAACATTGCATTATTGGTATCCACTTTCATAAGCCTGAGTTTTCTTACCATATTATATGGTTATCCCCTAGTGTTTAATGACACAACAACTCATTCTCCTATACTCATCCTATAATGTTTTCCTTTTAACCTACACTTTATCCTTCAGCATTAAACTGTTTAATGTCCTAGATATAGTATTACTACTTCAATGAATGGATACAACCTTGGTACGCATCCATTCATAGAAGTATTTGATGTAATTTTTGTTCTTATTTTACTTTATACCTAAAATTGTTTTATAGAATAACACAAAATACTTACATCATAAGTCCTTATTGGGTAATAATATGCATCCTATTTTGTGTCATCTTGTTGATTAAGATCCGTTATTTTTGTGTAATGTCTTCAAAATCACATTTATCCACACTATGACACCATTTTTGTGGAATTATTTACTTCTATTTTTACCATTTCAACTCTGGTCCAAGTAACTACATAATGAAAAAACTTTTTTTGAAGTAATATCTCTGCAGTTACTCTATAAACAACAAGGGATGATCTAAAAGCTTCTTTCATTTATATACTTCCATAAATTAATAAAAATTAAAACAATTTGTAGTAGTATATCCCATGATCAATGAAAATCATGATAAAAACATATGCACAAATAATAGTTATCAAATTACCCCACAATTGAAAAAAAAAATTATCATTAAGAAAATATATTTACAAATATTCCTAATAAGTTCAATCTTTAACTACAGAAAAGCACAAAAGAACATATCGATAAAAAAAATATTAGATGGAGATTTTAAAATAATAATATACTCATCCTACCTAAGTAATCATACATCCTTATTAATATTGTATTGAAATTCTTATTCTCATCCATAATTATTTTTAAACCATTCCTCAAACATCCATACTTGTACAGTGATATACATCTTTAGAAAATTTAACATTCAACACTCAAAAAAATATAATACTAGAGTTATGATCATTCTCAAGTTAATGTATTATATTTATAGTCAAGTATAATATCTCCATAATCACATTCTATAAATCAAACTATAGAAATCAAGAGGAAATCACAAAAAGGTTTTAATTTCTTTGAGGATAGAGGTGGGTAGTTCATGTTGTAATCATTAAAGATTATGGATTTAAAAATGGGGATAAATTATTTAAGTATAAATAAATATTTTTTATTTAATATTAGTGAAAATCATACCTACTTACTCACTTTACAGTCATCATCACCCATTGATATCTACTTGTATTAAGGATTCCCATAATTAAAATTAAACAATAATGATAGAATTTTGCATCATCCTTTTCTTTAATTTTCCTTTGTTACCAAAGTTATTTCACCAAGATCAAGTATCACACCCATAAAACTACCTTTGTTTGATCGCCTTATAGAAATAACATTAATATTTATAATAATATCATATATCATGTATGAGTGATCATTAAAATGTACATGAAATAATCTATTATTTTGATTTATTTTCCAAAATAATATAGAAATAAAATAATAAAAATATAAAATATCTTGGAATCAGATTCCAAATCACTAATTACAATTCTACCACATTATCTTACATGGTATTCTCATATGGTAGTTCCGTGCATCACAAATCTCCCTTATTAAACTCAAAATAAAAAAATAAAGTATTTGTACAAAGTAATGTATTTTATAAAGGATAAATTGGCATATTATGTAGATTCCTTGTCTAGAAATTTCACAGATATTAAAATATTAAAATAATAAAATTGGGTTACATATAGTTTAGTTATAAAGGTAAAAAGGGTTAAAAAATATACTCAATAATATTAGTGTGGTTTGAAAAAAACACATATTTTTTAAAAAGATCAAAGAAAAAGTTTAAATAGTAATGTTTTTTTGGACTTCTCTTATGAAATAGGTTATTATAAATAATATAACAAAATTGTTTAAAACACCAATAAATAATGGAATTTCAAAATATTAAATTATCACCCATAACATGAATGTTAGGTAATAATCAAATAAAAAAAATTAAATTTTAAATTAGATGCCAAAATAATTCGGGAATTATATTGGATATCATCTTAAGAATTAACTAGTAATTTAATTTCAATAATTCCCAATTAAAATTATATCTTTTATTTACATGTGTGTTCATAATTTTCATAAGTGGATATATGTACCAAAAAATGTCTCTTTTTTCATTGATTTCAAGAAACAATTCATGTATTTCCTAGAATCCCTCCACCACAATTAATTTCAAATATTGTATCCAATATTTAAAATCATTGTGATATAGTTAAAAACGAATATTATTTTAAATACATCATAGTGAAGGATAAAAATTAATGAAATAATAAAATACCTCCAGGATTTATGTAATATTGTTTTCCTTAATAAATGGATGGAATTTACTATATGAAAATCTGATACATTGTTGGACTGTGTTGGATTTGATTTCTTAAAATTAAAACATTTAACTAGGTAACATGATAGTCTGAGAATGTTATATTTATTATGGTTAATAATAAATTGATGAAAAAAATCAATATTTCATGTGCTTTCATTCAATATGTTATATAAAGGATAGATAATGAAAACAAAAGGAATGTAAATATAGTAAAATCTAAAAAATATCAGAAAGATAAAAAAGGCATTAAAAAATTTAGATGGGAGAGGAAATACTATGACTCCTTGGTCTCATCCCCCATATCCCCATTGGGATCCACATCCACTGAGGGTGTAGTCAATTAAATCAAGAAATCCCTAAAGAATTCAACCTACTAGCATTGAATCACCTAATAATTCTCCAAAATAATTTCCTTGATAACTAATGTTTTATAATGGAAGGTAGAGTAATCTAAATCTACGTTGTGCTAGCAACTACCTCTATCACACCCTATAAAAGAGGAATGATTGTCAATACTGGTGTTTAAAACTAATGAGATGAATGATCAATCAAGGATATTTCAAAAAAATTATGTCTTGCAGTTTGATAATTGTACTTATGCAGTAATTAGGCGATATGGATCCCAACTAGGTAGAGTATCCATAGATCCATGACCCTTAGAATGTTCAGTGTTTACAAGAGGATTAAATATATTATAGATATCTATATTGGTTGTTTTAATCTGTGTATAACTAGGAAGTGTTGTGTTAGGTCATGAGGTATAATGGGAGGTGGATCAAATTCTACCTCCATCTTCTCATATTAATGGTTCTTGATCCCAATCATATACTGAACGAAATAGGAAAATATTGATTCCACTCTTTTTTAGGAAGGGGTGATGGTTGTTCCAAAGAATTTGAAACTTTTATTCATCCTCTCACTGTTGGGGTTGATTGGGAAGTGAAAGAATCATGTCAGTGTACCTAAATGGAATCATTATCCACCATTAAATAAGTATAATTTTCATCTCATTCATTCCCTTTACCTCTATCATGAATGGGACCATTTTTTCTAATAGTGTGAGGTCAGGAAACATAATCTACCCCAATGAGGATAGGTTCTATGACTATTCAAAAACTCCTAAGTGATTTTCTTGTTAAGTAGTAAAATTCCAACTCATAATAACACCCTTGGGCTTATTCAAAATTTACCCTTAATATAATGGAAATGATTTGGCCTTTGATTACTAACATCCATATATAAATGCTGAAAAGAATAAGAACATATAATCTGACTAAATAGCCTTATGATACTCCCTTAGAAAACCATTCATGAGAGATTTCCCAATTTATAATCATTAAGTTCTATCTTCTCAACTATGTTCTCCTAGTTTTTTTAGTTTTTTTCCTTATCAATTGGTAAATGGTTATTTTCATCTACTACTAATGTATTGTGTTCTTGCAGTGCTCCAGTATAAAAACATTATAATCCACTCTCCCCATAAACTCATAGTTTTTTATACATTATCCCACTCCAAACTCTACAAACCAAAGGATCCAATTATTGTGAACCATTTTTTCCTTAATAAAATATAGTTTAATATCCAATACTAATAGGAACTCTAAGATCCACTCTATAGAAGCCTCCTCCAATATGTGAGTAATACGTTATAAATTCATAGATCTGAATGAATATATAACTTGATGATCTATATCAACATATTCCATAGTATTCAGGTCATGTTTTATATGACTTCCTGACATTTAAAGCCTCCCCATCCTCTTCCAGTGTTTGGGTTTAGTGAAACCTATAAAATAGTTAAGGTGATTTTGGGATAAATCCCCATATAGATAGGAGTGATGGTTTATTTGGCTGGTTTGGATTGGGTTAGTTTAAGGAGATGTGAATTGGTTAGGTGAAAGGATTTGTGAGAGATCAGGTGGTTGTCTGGGTAGTTTATCAATTTTATATATTGTGGGTCTCAAAGGTATATTATTTTTTATTTGTTTCATTGAGAATTTAGCTTTGTATTTTCTGTTAACTGTCATAGTTTGATCCATTGTGGTAGGAATAGGGATATGGAGGGGTAATGGCTCGATATGGTTTCATAGGGGGTTTTAAATTGAGTTTTCTCATGGTTTGGAAAAGTTTTTATGATTATATGGGTATGGTGAATTTTCATAGTGTGGGTTGGGAAAAAGTATAATGAGTAGATCTAAATGGTTATGAGGATGTGTGAATTTCATGAAGGAGAGGATCAAGAAGTTTAACTTTAATTCTTGAAGGTGATCATAACTATATCAAATAGCTACGAAAATTAATTTAGGGAGCACTACTAGATAGGGTTATGGATACTAATAGAAGAATTTAGGTTTTGGTGTTTATTTTTAAATGTATTTTAATACAATGTGGAATGATCCAAGTAACAACAACATTAATTAATTAGTTCTAAAACCATGGTATTTTTCAAACTTAGTCCTTTAGAGTTGAAATTCCATGGGGGGATCTACCATAGAAAAACCATATCAGCATAATGCGATTTATTTGAGGTTGAAATCATGACATGAGTCTTATCCAATAAAAATAAATGTTTACTTTTTTTTTTGTCTTAAAGAATTATATAATGATAAATTACTTCCTATCTCAACCAGATTTTTCACTCCTTATTTTGATATTTTGGGATTTAGTTACAGTGTAAACCCACCCTACCCGGGTAAGGCTCTTTTCAATCCAAGAACATTATATTATTATATTGTGCTAAGTTATTGTGTGTCATTGGTCTAGAATGATGACTTTAGTGATAAGTGTGTTATGAAATGATATATCTAGCTACACCTTAAAAATTATTTCTTTTATCCATTGGTTATTACTCCTCTAAAAATATATGTTGACTTAATTGGATATTCAGTAGGGTAGTAGGGGAGAGTTCCTTATAGGGTCTAAACTAATTTATCTCAATAATTTCTAACAAATATAAAGTCGAATAATAATCCTAAAAAAGAAAACATACGTAGGTTTATACAAACCAAGAGCATTAATTAACATAAATATATATATGTAACATTTTATTTTTTTAGTAAAATTTCATAGATAGAATAAATTATTTATGGAAATTATCCATGTATATATTCAACATTTTTTATTGAACTTTAATGAAGGTTCATGCCCTGTTTAGATATAAATGGCTCCATGTGTGAAGGCATTTACACCATGATGTGATGTTACCAAAGTGACGATAGTTTTTTTCTAACAACCTAAAATAAGATTTAAACAAATTATTGTATCTCTTGGTATGAATATTTAGTGGTCGATCCATCAATCATGCCAATTATTGATTTTCAATTTATAAGTATTTTATTTCTTATGTGCATCTCTTTAAATCTCTTATAATTAACCCAAATATGGTAGTCTCTTACTATCTTGGTGTGAGTCTATAGCCACTTTCTTTATAGCCCTATATTATCAATGCTCGAGATCCACCATTAAATGGCCTAGTTTCTCATCGATAAGCCTAAATGGGGTTATACTATTCATCATTTTAAAATATATAATTTATTACTATAACGTATTATCAAAAAAAATTCCCTAATCCTTCCATATTGAACTTGTAGTTTCCTCCAAAACCATCATTATAACTCAGTCAAATAATTTTACTTTCCTAAGGGTTTGTGGGTGGTGA
Organism: Viscum album; assembly: GCA_963277665.1. Taxonomy (NCBI): domain Eukaryota; kingdom Viridiplantae; phylum Streptophyta; class Magnoliopsida; order Santalales; family Viscaceae; genus Viscum; species Viscum album. Next base: position 825,963,957 of record OY728162.1, read on the forward strand.
GGGGAAATAGTAATGTATCAAACTCATTAATTTTCTAGTGCACACAAAAATATATAATTTTTTGATTGTGTTCCTCAAGAAATTATGAGTAACCTAGACATACCAACAAGATAAAATAAGTTCTTTATTAACAATTTCATCACTGATTTTGATATATTATTTCATGTGGCCTAATATTCTACCAATTTAGTCATGTAAATCACATACACAAGTATGTATGTTTTTCACATGGCTCTGGGTAAGGGCCCCATAAAATCAATTCTCCATACATAAAACACCCCAACTACTAGAATTAGGTTCTTTGGAATCTCAACTCTTTTTCCAAGGTTATCCATTTATTTTCATCAATCATAGCCTCATATGAACTCCATTGCATCTTAGTGTATGTGAAAAAAAATAATCCACATTGTACTATTAGGGACATTATTCAACCATGTTAATTTTTTCATCCATTTGGTGATGAGTAAAAAAATTCTACAATGATATTTACCGTCGATTTAGGCATGAATCACTAAATTAATCATTCACTACATTTCATGAATAATAAGTTATCATTAAAAAAACAATTTTTTGAATTATCTAAATATATTATTCATTAATGTTATGAAAAAAAAGGATTTATGGTCTCAGTTTTTGTATAATATATAATATTGAAAAACCATAGAAGAGATTGATAATAAATATAGAAAAGTTTCTCATCCAGAAACTCATCATAAAATTCTCTATCCTCCTCCTCTTCAATATTATTTTGGAGTAATATCAAAAAATGTCTATCCACTACAATATCTAATCCATTTTTTCTATGTTAATCCTATAAAACTATTTAAGTAAGAAGATACAAAAAATCAGGAATGGATAAGAATCCTTTTTTAAGATAATAACTCAAAATGCATGATCTATGTAGAAAATCACCTCGAAGATTACTAAATATGTTCTGAACTTATCAAAAGAAACAACCATTGTTAAAAGTAAATTCTCAATGATAGTTTAATTTATTTTGGACTTATTATGGGAATGTTTTTCAAAATAGATAGCTTTAAAAATATGACCGACCCACTATCTTATAGTATCTCCTATAATGAAATCACTTGGATATCACATTATGTTGATAATTTTCTCCCAATTTAGAAAAATCATGATTGGTGTGGCCAAAAAATTATTTTTTAGGGAAACGAAGTCTTCCTTGCAAGATGATTCAAATTTAAACAAACCATACTTTGAAAAAATATGGGTGATTGTCCAAGATGTATTGAAAAATTCATCTATAAAGTGGTGAAAAAGTCCATCATATCCAAGAAATATTTAAATCCCCATAATTTTATTATGATCATGGAGATCTTGTATGAATTTTTTCTTTACTAGATCAATATTGATTGCATTTTTATATATTATATTCATTAGAATAACACTACCTTGATCTATGATGTGGAACTTTTCCCAAATGAGAGCTAAGAATTTTTCTTCAAATCTTTTAAGTACCAAATCCTATTTTTATAGGAATAATACAATGGATATCCCATATATTGAGAAATAATCTGTCAAAATCTCAAGAAATTATTTCACCATGTTATAAAAAATAAGTGACACGCACCATTGAAAAGTCACTAGTGCATTAAACAGGCAAAAATACATGAGATTATAGGATAATGTTTTATATGGGTAAGTAAACATTTTATTATCTTTTTTATTTAGATAAAACTATATTTGGTTGTAACAATATTATCAATATAAAAGGAAAAAAGAACTCATATTGAGATAACCAATTAATAATTGATCCATGATTAATAATGGAAAGTAGTCCTTTATTATATATTTTTTCAAAATTTTATAGTCTATGCATACCCAATATCATGTAACTATCATTATAGGTATCATCACATTATCATCATTCATTATCATAGTCTTCCACCATTATATGAAATTACTTGTAATGGGGGCACCCATTAAATTTTTTATATTGAAATGATGATAACCGCATTAAGTAGTTTGGGAACCTTTTTCTTGGAAAAATATTTTATCGATTGTGTTAGTATCACCTGTAGTAACAATATTAGTTTTATCACAACATATAATAGTGATATTTGTGAAAAAATGGTATGATTAATTCCATTGATAATGAAAATAAACTATTTGAGTTAATACATATTTTTCTCAGTGATTTATGTCTCATTTTTCATTATTTTCTCATTTTTAACACTTATTCTAATTATGATTTTTGTGTGTAAATGACATGATTAATTAAAATTATGATGGAAAAACAAAATGTAAGTGATTTTATCATTTTACATAAAACATATAAGAATTTTTATTCCTTTTAATTTCTTAATTATTAAATAATCATCATTTTTAAAGGGCCCTTTTAACCCAAGAATAAGTAACATAGTTTTTTTGTCAATGGATTAAACTAAAGCATTAGTATTTGGATTATTGAAATAATAAGTTCTAGATAAGAATCTATTTAAAAGTTTTTTCTATATTAATTGACATAGATATATTCCTCACCCTCTGGTTTTAAATTATCCTCTTTATTTTTCCACTATATCATCAATTAGTTACATTATATTAACTCCTTTGATATTTATTGACTGAAGATGGATGGGTGGTCTTTAGTGTAAAATATTATATAGAAATCCTTTTATTTAATTGCATCATTAATAGTTTTAATAAGATCAAATATGAATTATTCATCACTAAATCTAAAAATTTTCATCATTCATAGACATTTGTAAATGATTTTTCAGTTTTAATGAATGTTCTTCCAAGGATTATGGGAATATCCCATTCTAATTCTATCCTGAGGATAAAAAACTATAGAGAATCTAAATTTTTCCACCCTGACAAGATATATTCAAAAATCATTAGGGGTACCTCATCAATATACCAATAAGTTAGAGTGAAAATAATATCATTTTTGGATTATCCAATCAAATATTTAAAAACACACATATGGGGAATAAAATTTCCACCTCACTCCTAAGTCATAATGTGTATTCTTGAATACGGATGAACTAATGGTGAAAAGGATGGATAATATTTCTAGATCTCTAATATTTGGAGGTATTTTCTTTTGAAATTATATTGAACACTCTTTTTATAGAAAAATATCACAACAAACTTTTAGAATTATCTTTTTTATAGTAATTCCTTTAATATTTTATCATAATCCAACATTTAAGAAATAGATACATTGAAAGATATGTTAAAATAAAGTTGTAGGAAACCATATAAAACTTCTCATATTGAATTTAAAAACTAAATTTCCTTATCCTCTGTATGAAAGAAATAAAATGACTATATGTTTCTTTCTTTTTGTTTCATTCTTCTCCTTATAAACCTATTTTCTAAATTTTTCCTTTTTTATAATTTTCATTTTATTATTCTCTATTATCCTCCTTCTCATCTAAATTTTTCACTTTCACCCTAAATTATTATTATTATATTTACACAAAATTTTCTTCTATTTTCTATATTTTCTTCCATTTCTCATCTGAAAAAAGATTCATATCCTTCACCTTCCCTCTTGGTTTTCCTCCATGTTACTCGATAGGGTACTGAGTAGTATCTCTAATAATATTTGATATATTTTTCCCACTTAGTTCTAGAGTTGTAGGTAGAGTATTGTCGATTCATTATAGAGTTATATTATCCTGTAATACACTGAGAATACTTTTGGATGAGGTTATTTAATATTCAGTTAAGTGCATTTTTATGGGATAGGAAGGTGGTTTTGGATAGAATTTATACAGAGTCTGGTTAATTTATTCTTGAGGGGTAGTAATAGTTATAATATCCTCAAGTATTGTGTTTGAAGTGAATATTTGGGTATACCATTGTTTTTTTAAATTCATATACGTTTCTATTAGCTATGAAATGGATTTGGTTATGGATTGGGTTGAATTGGCCTCTATTGGAAGTAAGTATTTTGGAATTTTTTGGGGTATTGATTATAACTAACATAGTTGCAATAGAAAGGATTATTATCCTATAATAACTTCTAAATCCTTGGTATATGTGGGGTCCTCTTCAAATCTAACGATATTATAAAATGGGGTTGAGTGTTAGTGGTTATGAATATTGTGATTGAGTTAGTGCCATTATTAATATTAAGTTATTTCATTTATTTATCAATGATTATAATTGGGTATCCCAGCAGGTGATATCATCCCATTAAAATATTTCTCTCCACGGTGGACTCTAATCACTTTTTTATAATTTATAATTATAATAAATCTCATAGAGAATGTATTTTACAAATTCAAATGTTTTCATAACTAATCCATTACTGGATAGGTCATTAATCGAGACTCAAATCGTAGGATGTGAAATATAATTAATTGATTCATTTATAGGGAAACATCGATTCTCTTATGTAACGACATCCTCATGAAATCTATGATTTTATCCCATGTTTCTAATATAGATTATCCATCGAATTGTGAAAATATTTGGATTTCATTTTCGAACTTCTACATCCTCTATAGTGGAAAGTATTTGTCTCGTATTATTTTTATAGGTTATACTAGGTTTTATTGTAACCATAGAGCTCAATCATTAACCAATATATTTCTCAGAAATATAGATAGAATTATAATACCCTCAATAATAAAGAATTTTATGTTACTCAATTTCTATTAAATATATCACAAATTTCACTGAAGATAGTCAAATATCTTTTTAGATCTTAATTTTTTATGCCACTAAATCATCCCAAATTTTATTATTAGTATTATGCTTAGTTTGATCTCAAAATTTTTCACCAAAATCGAAATATGAAGCAAAAAATTAGAGTAAAAACCAATAATATATGATAAAACATTGTCCATTATGGCCCTATCCTAGGGAATTTGTGGTGATCCATTATGTTGGTTCTCATTGGAGAATTGTCCTTGTGGTACATTGAGTGTAGTTGAGATAATGTTCTCTTAGATGGTAAAACATTGTTATATACATAGACACATCTTGTTCTTAGTGTTATAATAAATCATTTCTCATGAATAAAGTCTCATTGATCATGTTTTTGGCATCCTGTTCAAGCATTATGTTTCATGATTTGTATTATTCTACTAATTTATATAATAATGAAGGTCCAAGGTCGGTCCTATGAGTGATACCTATTGTAAAATCCCAGGTAAATGAATAATAAGAGATTTTCATATTTATTAATAATTGTGAATTAAATATTAATTTTAGCTTAAAGGGGTTTCTATGTTCGATAGCATACCTGATACGCAACAACGGGTTTCTTTGGAATCTTACGTTGCACACTAATAATATAATATTATTATTTTAAATGGTATTTAACTCCTATAATTTGTATTGGTGGTAATGAACAATACTAATTATAATATAATTATACATGTATTTATATTTATCCAATAAAAGTTAGAGGCTTAATATATGAATGAATCTAATTTTAGGAATAATTTACATTAAAAGACCGATTTACCGCATTTTAATGGAGAACCCTTTTCAAATATAGTTTTTGTCACTTTAATACATTTTATATTAACAAATGAAATCATTCTTTATAATGAGGACATCATAATTTACATTGGGTAATTTTTTTGTATTTTTCTAATAAAGTTCATTTTTAAGGAATAGTGAAAATATTTTATTTTAATTCAAAACTATGTTTTAATCTAATTTATTTATATGATCATAATATCCTTTTAATTGGTTTTAAAGTGTAAATTGATTATATTGTTACCATTTAATCTAATTTTGGTCATTATAAGCAATTTCACATTTAAATTGTATATAATCAACTGTCAATCTTTTAATAGTTAATATTTCTTAAAAACACGGCTTTTGTTTTAACAGAGGGAATTATTTTTAAATTAATTTCTTCCACTTTTGTGTTTTGAATTTGGTAAAATGGATTCCATATTTGGAATCAGGAGGATCAAATTTTGTAAATAGGTAACTTTTATTTTTAGGCATTTTAAATATTTACCTCAGTAAATATTTTATTTACCATGGTTAAAGGGTAAATCGGGGAAATAAGGGTAAAAACAATAATATTTATTTACTCTAAAAGGTTTCATAATCCTATTGGTTGAGTCATATCCGACCATGGGCATCCTTGGGTTGATTAGGGGACCACATGGATCCACTTAAAAGTTATTATGACACTTTATTTTAATTAACTTAAAGTAAAGGCCAAAATGAAATAGACAAATATCTTTTAGTAAATTAATTTTTTCAAGGTGTTATACAAGTTATATTTTCAACTATAATTATTCATTGAAAATATAAAAATATTTATGACATCATGGTATTTTTTTTATAATTTTTATACATCAAATAAATTATATTATTTATGACACAATCATGATGCATTATTTACCTCATTAATAAATGTTTTAATTAACTAAGATTATAATGATTAAAATATTATCCAAAACATGTCCAATTCTTATTTGATGATTTGCTTCGATTAGGAGTCATATTATCTCCGACCATAATGATTTTTGGACCATTTGAAACTGAATATCATTATATTATAAAATAATATTTTCACTCTTTCCTAAAGAGCCCCTCCTCTCCCTTATAAAAAAAACCACTTCTATGCAATTCCTCACACCTCTCAAGCCATTTTTATCATCCAAACTCTGCCCAATTAATCTCCCTACATCCCTCTACTCATCCTAGAAGCCTTACCTTATGAATAAGGCACTTCAAGAAGTCCTTTGGTTCAAACCAAAGTGAGTTACCCAAATTAAAGGTAACAGTTTCTCTTAAATTGATTTCTTTTATTTTGCTTCTCCAACCCCTAAACTATTTTTATTTCCTTTATTTTATAACAACAACTGTATCCTCAATATACTAGGATGTTTTTATGATAACTATTCTAACTACACTTACACACACCTCCATCTAATGGATGAATAACATAATGTTTCTATGGATGGAAAACTAACGCCTCATGAAACGATGATTGTTCAATTACATCTTACCGCCTCTCATGGTGTCCATTATGAAGGAACTGTATTATATATGATATATATTATGTTTATTATTTATTTATTCTTCTATACTTCCCAATGGTATCAAACCATTATGGTTTAAATGGTGGGTAAATACGATAATCTCATTTGAGGAAGTGCGGACTACCGCCCCCTCAAAGTGATGTGACTCGTTAATGCCCTTTGTTTGATGTATAAAGGATAGGGTTAATGATATTATATATGATATTATACTGTAATTATAATATACCTATTTATCATTATGTTTTAATTCCATGAAAATAAGAAATATAAATGAAAGTAGCGTTCATGCGTACGTACGGCTTACTGTCTCCATGAACGGTGCATTTCATTTCGTACCTCCAAATGTTATGTACTATTATAAATACATGTAAATGCAAGATATATATGATATATATGATACCAAATTCATTAATATCATTCTGGATATAATGAATCTTTTTCCACGTGAACAACATGTAATTATAAGAAGTCCATTTTTGACTCAAGTACCAAATATCGACAAAATGAACGTTATTAACTTAAACGATTACATAATGATTATAACATGGTAATAAGTGATATAAAATGAATAATAAACTTGAAAAAGGTTCTTAAGAAAGTAAAAATTCACTTTAGTTTATTATTCAGGAGATTAAAGAACGAACGGGTCAAGTCGGACACAAGGTAAGGGACTTCGTATCAATCTCCTTTCATTGAGGCATTTTTAGTTTTATAAATGACTTTCTTTTATACGATGTATAAAACCCTTTTGACGTTTACTTCGATTCAAAAAGAATATATTCTCTACAAAGTATTTTATTAAACAAAAGAAGGAATGTTTTTTAATGTAAGCGGTGACAATGACCTTTCCGTCACCGCGAGTATTATTTGATCTTTGGCTTCCTTAACAAGATGGAATGTTTTTAAAGGAAAAAATAAATACCAAATACTCCTTTTATGTATTTTGGTATTTAAAATGATTTTGAGAATGGATTTATTATTTCAATATCTAGAAATGATATTTTATTTTTTCAATGTGGAATGTTATCTTTCCTTTATTCTTTTGTTATGTGTTATGATTATGTTATGGTTCATGGGCATTATTTACGTATACGGGTGGTTCCGTGATAAACATAGGGCAGGTGAGCCCGAGATATCTCTCCAATGCATTGGGTAATGTGACGGAGGTAAATGTGAATGTTACTCTTAAGAGATTAAGGTAATATACTGTGATGGTTATTCCAAAGTAACTCCCTATGTAGCTGTGATAGCTACAATGTAAGTATGATATGGATGCCACAAGATACCTTTCTGATTTATGATTTCTATGTGTCTTTCATAAATCTTATAATTTCATGAGGTAAGTAAAAGAGTTCATGTTTTGTATGTAATTACGAACAAATGTTTTCATTCACTGTTTTATAACCCTTAAAGAGCCTTTAATGTTCATCCAATGTTTTGAAATGTTTTTTACAGGACTTAAAGATGAATAGGGTCAAAGATGGGATCAAGGAAAATCCATGATCTCTTTAACATGGAATTTGACATGACTTTTTTTCAAGAGTTTTTATTTTATGAAAAAAAGTGGATTCTGGGTAGAAGTGCCTACTTTGTAATATTTTGAGATGTAATAGTTATGTCCTAATTCCTTAAAACTCTAAACCTGAAAAGATCCTCAATGTGAATTATTCATTTAATTAAATATTATGTAATGTTTAAGACTGGGTCCATATACCTATAATCCATAAGATAAAGTCATAATCCTTATTTTTATGTAGAAATATATGGATTTATATGGATTAAACAAAATTAAAACAAAATTCTAATGGTTTTAAATAATCAATTTAATCTAGAATCTAAGGATCAATTTCAATGTCTATTTTTGAAAGAGATACCGACCTATTTCATTCATTAATTGGGTTTAGTAAAAAAAGATTTTTTAATTTTAATAGTTTCTTATGGTAAGATTTATTGATTTTAACTGTGATAATCTAAATTTATTGGTTAAATAATATGATCAAAGTAATTTTATTATGTTCAATCTTTAAATTGTACTATAAATATAATATATTTTTAATATCCTACTTTTATCAACTAGTTTTTATTTCCTTTATTAATAAGTCCTTTTTAAAAATAATAACTAATAAATAAGATTAGAATTAGTTACTCTAATTTATTCTTAATTAAAATGAATATTCATGAATAAAATTGATAGATAATTTAAACACCCATACTTCTACTCTTGATCCCTTAATTCCTAAGTTAATTTCCATTCATGGTTGAGGGAATCTCATATATATTTTACTTGATTATATTTTAATGTGAGTTAAAATTTTAAATTAATGTTGATTCATATGGATATGAAATCACATATTCCCTTCACTAATAATCATCCTTATGTATTATACCCAGTGTAAGAGATGTGTGTCAGATATGGGTATTACTTCAATATATGAAGAAGCGGAAGAAGGTTTTCTTACTTCCTCTAAATGAAGCAAGGGAACTTATTTTTGGAAATATCTTAGAACATTTGTTTTTTTGGTTATTTCAAAATCAAAAATGTTTTCAGTTTTAAATCATGTATTTTCATGTATATTTTTATGTGTGTGAACTACTTATTTTCCATTCATTTATTTCGTTTCAAGACTTTACATAAGAAGACGATTTTTTTAGAACTATTGATGTTCAAGAGATCATTTATTTTCTTTTTTTTGTTAAAATAAAATCTTCTCAAATGATTCAAGTGGGTTCTGAATTTTAGATTATATGTCAATTTGTTTTAGTGGTTTACTAATGTTTATTTTATATCTATAAAATATTATTTAATTATATATTAATGATATAAAGGGGGAATTTAGAAAAATAATTAAAACTATTTCTGGATTTATGATATTCATATGAACAATTTTTTTAGTCCATCGATATTGAATAATAGCATTTAAATTGTCTTTTTTATTGGTAAGGGAGTTATTTTGAGTTTATAAAACTTTTCTTCCATGATGATTTGTGGGATTTATTTTATTGAAATTCATTTTTTTGAAGAACCTTAATTTGTCTCCAATATATATACTTAGCATGATATTTGATTGTAAAAATTATTTTTTTCGTAATAATATCGAAAATATAAGTATGAATACATATATATATATATATATTAATGTCAAAAATTATTTCCCCCCACATATTTCTCTTTATGAAATTAATTTCAATATTAGGCAAATTTATGTGCTAGCGAAGTTATCTAATTTTTCAAAATTTATGTTTAATTTAAAATTATTTTATTTTTAAATAAGCATATTTGTGTCTATATATATATATATATATCATTTCATATGAAACATTTTTTTAAAACCTGTATACATATATATCTACATATGTATTATTTAAGGGTGAAAGAGAATTTTAATCTAACATCAATAGATACATTTATATATAAATGTATTTGTATATGTATCAATTTAAGTAAAATTGTTTATTTCTTATATTTATGTAAATAAATGCATGTATATATATATATATTATATATATGCATAATTATTCTTACCTTTACATATGTCTGTGGATATGCAATCATGTTTTATTCTAATATATTTGTAAACAAATGTATATATATCTGTATCTTTTCATGTAAAATTTTTATATACGTATATATGTATATGAATTTATATTTAAAATTTTTCATTTGAGGAAAAACTAATTTTATCATGGAACATATATAACCAAGTAATTTTCCTCTTTAGGAAAGGGATATCGAAGATCATTATTTTTTAAGAAACTGCATTGTCCTTATGAAATAAAATTAAAGTTGTAATTTTTTTAATTCCAAATAATCACACATGGATATTATGTCAAGGAAGTCATGGATTGGGGAGTGAACCCAAACAATTTTGGGAATTTTGTCCATTCATGTGATGGGTGTGCTGTGAAATATATAGTGCTCCAACTCATTGGGTAATGTTGAAATCTCCTCATATGGCATGTATGGTGTGTGGGATGTGTATCCCAAGAATATTATCGGATTAAAGAGTGAACCTAATCCATCATTGCACTATGTCTATAATGTTATGTTTTATGTGGAGTGAACTGTGATTTGATGTTATGATCAAAGGTTCTTTTGAGAACTATTTATAAATTCTTATGAGTTATCAAGAGAAATTTTTATTATTTATAAATGAATGAAATATATTTTTCTTAAGGTTATATATTTTAAAACCAATTTAGAAATAAATATAATTATTTTCATATCAACTGAAGATTTTATAATTTTTTAATTCTTAAGATGTATCACTTGTTTTACTTTTTATGTTGAATTGAAAAATATGGATATGTTTCCACATCTTTTGAAACCCCTTAGTGAGCTTTTTTTTCTCACCCTAAGTTTTTCAAAACCGATTTTCATAGGGAATAAGGACATGTAGAAGTGAGTGAATACCCAAGTCCCATTTATAGTGTATAACCATTATAAATCATAAGAATAGTTTTCTTTTCCTTTCCTTTTTAGAGTTATAATTAGAATTTTCGATGTATCCAAACTGTCTAAAACTCTAAACCTTTCCTGTCTCAGGTTATTAAATAATAAATGAATTATAAAAAAATTAAAAAGGACTTGGGTCATCATAGTATGTATCATATACTAGATTTAGAAAAATTTAGAGGTAAAGATATAGATAAACCCTTTGAACCTTTAGAGCCCTAAATATTTTATAGGATTTTACATTAAGGATAAATTTGGTGCTCCTAGTTTTCTTAATTCATGAATAGTGAAATTCTGAATTTCTATAGGTACAGTATTGAAATTTTGAGGATGTAATTATTTTAAGGGGGAATATTGTAATATCACCGATATTAATAACTTATTTGTTTTAAGTGAAGAAAAATACATTTTGGTCATATATTAATATTAAATATGAAAAATTATATAATGATAGTTGGGAATATTTTTATTTTTATTCAATAATAATAATAATAATACATTTATGATAAGTGATAATTTTTTTATCAATTATAATTTTATTAATATGTATTTATAATTTTTAAAATAAATTATTATAAGATTTGATTTTAAATTATAAACAAATGATTTTTTATAGTTTAAAATAATATTTTTACATTAATATTTTTAATTGATTATTTTTGTAAAAACATATGTTTTGTATGAAAAAATAGAAAGTTTATTTTAAAGGTAAAATAATTAGGAAATTATTATTAATAAAAATGCCAGATTATATATTAAATTGACAACTAAAATATGTTTTAATAAAACATTTTTAAAACTAATTTTTCCAATAATTAATATTGGTTAACATATAATTTTATAAAAATATTTTTTTATTTTTAATTCATTAAATAATATTTTGTTTAAATAAATATATTATAATAACTACAATTTAACAAAAAACAAATGCTGGTACTTAAATTCAATAATTTATTTTCTAAATAAATTATTGCACGATATTTTTGAACTATTATAAATTTATATGTTTTTTTAAGAATTATGAGTATTTATGTATATTTATATGAAATTATGAATTAAATTTAATATGATAAATTTAAAACAATTATTAAAATTAATATAATCTTATATGAAAAAATATTAAAAGAAATAATAATAATAAAGAGAAAATTCATTTTTAAGAAAAACATGGTATGTTTTTTTTAAAAACAATAAAACAAAATGATAAAAAAGAGAGATAATATGATAACCGGGGTGGTGGAGGCATCAATCGAGAAAGTAAATTCGGCGAGGGTAAAAAGGATTCACCTGTTGAGTTCAATTGGGAGAGTGGGATCGATCCAAGAATAATGTAGGTGAAGTCACCGAGGGGGTTTCGACCTAGGGAGACCAAAAAATAATGAGGACTATGAGCAAAGTTTGAACACCATTGAGGGCTCCTGAAAGTTGAGTTTTGTCAAAATGGGTTAAATTAGGATTTAGGGTTTCGTTTACATGTGATATCTGATTGGATGAAGTTTCAATGTACTTCAACCTAACCATGGTAGGTTTTTGTTTTATTTTCTATATGTGGAATATTTATGTAGAACCTTTTTCCTGATTCCTTTTCGCAAAGGATAACCTATGTGTCCTTTCTTTGTCAATCGTATTTGATTATTCCATGTTGATCGTTTTTTCTTTTTTTTTGGTCTCTTTGAGGAGTATTCCGGATTTAAGAATGGATTCAGATTAATTTCATAGTTTATCTGGCTGTTGACTATGATTTTTATTTTTGGTTGTAATCCACATTTCAATCACCCTTCAATTACCTTGTTCCACTAGTTTGGACTGTTTTATTTGAAAAAAAATGCATATAGATATAAAAAATACTACCCCGTATTTTCTTGTTATTGATTATCCACCTCTACTCAGATTACGTAGGAATCCAAAACAATATAAGTATAAAAATGTATATTTTATGAATTTAAATTATGTATGAACTGGATACATGAAAACCTATGCTCTTTTTTTGAATCGTCCCTTAGTACTACACCCTATATAAGAGAAGTCAGTTAGATAGGGACCTTGTTGCAAGATATAAAATAGTATAAGAAGGTTTTATTATTTTCAGTAAGTGAAGTAGGGGAAATTATTTTTACAGTATCTTCAAACATTTTTTTATTTATTTATTTCAATATAAAACATGTTTTTAGTTTAAAACTTTTTTCTTTTCATGTTTATATTTATGTAAGGATACTATATATTTTTCATTCATTTATTTATTTTCCTGATTTTTCATACGAAGGTGATTTGTTTCAAAACTACTAATTTGAACGATAATTTTTCATTTCATTATGAAAATAATATGTTCTCAAATGATTTAAGAGGGTTCTTCATTGTAGATTTTATTTCAATTTATTTGGGTGGTTTACTAATATTTATTTTCTATCTGTCTATATAATTCTGAATTATATCTTTATGATATTAAAGGGAAATTTGTTTAAATATTTGAAACCGTTTCTAAATTTAATAATTTTATATGAATTTTTTTTCATCCATCGATATTGTCTAATGGTACTTTATTTTTTTCTATAATGTTAATGGGGATAATTTTGAGTTTATAAAAATATTCTACCAAAAAAAATCAGGAGATTTATTTTCATGAAATTAGTTCTTTTAAAAACATTAATTTGTTTCCTATGTATATTAATGCGATGTTATTAAATTTTCCAAATTATTGTCTTAATAATAATGTATCAAATTAATGTAAATATATATTACCTATTTTCATGTTAAAAATCATGTCCATCCATGGTTTTCTCTTCATAAATTTATTTTATTTATTATTCCACTTTAAGTGCAAGTGAATTTATCAAATTTTTCAAAATTTAGGGTTAAGTTAAACAAAAAAAAATTGAGCAATTATTTTTGTATATATATATTCATAAATAGATCATTTCATATGAAACATTTTTTTAAAACATGTACATAAATGTATCAATATATGTATTATTTTATGGTGAAACAGAATTTTAATATGACATAAATAGATATGTATAAATATATAAATGTATTTATATATGTATCAATTTTTGTAAAAATATTTATTTCCTATATTTATGTAAATAAATGGATATATATATATATATATATCATTATTCATACCTATACATATGTGTGTGGAGAAGAAATAGTGTTTTATTCAAACAAATATGTAAAAATATGTTTATATATATATGTTTATATTTATATAAAACTGTAATATATGTATATATGTATATGAATGTATATTTACACAAGTAATTTCATGAAAAACTACTTTTATCATAGAACATGTATAACCGAGTAAATTACTTTTTGATGAAATAGATATCAAGTCTCATGATCTTTAAATAAACTTTGAGGTCCTTATGAAATAAAATACAAATTGTTATGTTTTTAATTCCAAAGAATCCCACATGGATATTATCTGAATGAATGGAATGGGGAGTGAACTCATTCCCTTATGTTACTTTTTTCCAATCATGCGATGGGTATGGCTAGAATCATTTAGCGGTCTAATGAATTGGGTAATGTTGAAATCTCATGTCATGTCATGTATGCGGCACAAGAGGTGTACCCCAAGCACAATATAGGACTAGGGAGTGAACCTAATCCATCAGGTGACTGTGGCCATTATGTAATGTTGTCTCATGAGTGAACTTTGACTTCATGTTACGATCCAAGGTTCCTTTTCAAACTATTTAAAAATGTTTATGAGTTATAGAGATAATTTTTTACTATTTCACGAATGAATGAAATGGATTTTTAAAATGGTTACATATGTTGAATCCAGTTTATAAATAAATGTTATTATTTTCAAAAGTACATATGATTCTATGAATTAGAAATTTACATGTTTTATATCATGTTTTACATTTTCTATTGAAGAAAAAAAAAATTATTCGTTTCCACATGTTTTTCAACCCCTTATTGAGCTTTTTGTCACTCACTCTTTTTTTAAACCTCTTTTCATAGAGAATAATGATGCATAGAAGCAAGTTAGTGGTTGAGTCTTCTTTATATTTTCTAACCCTTGTAAACATCAGAATAGTTTTCTTGCTTTTTTTTAGAGTTGAAATTAGAATTCTTCAATGTATCCAGACTCTCTAATACTACCAACCTTTGTGATATCAGGTTGTTAAATAATAAATTAATTATAATATATATAAAAATTTAATAGGTTTTGGTTTGTCATAGGGTCATAATTTGATTTAGAGAGAGGAGAATTTAGTGCCCAGGTTTTCTTGGAAATTTTGTGTTTGTGGAGAGAATTGATCTGATGACATACCGATTTTCTCTTCCATAGAGGTATAGAGAAATGAAATATGTTTTTCATGTGTTGTAACATTGAAATTATCACCCTGAGCCTTATAATTTTCTTTATATTGATTGTATTGAGCTTGATAATGACACATCATTTGAGAATCATCTCATACGTGTTATTGATCGCAGTGAGAAAGTGTGGCAGGGAAGGATCATGCTGATAATTCAAGTATTGTGGCAACACTGATGTGGTCATGTGGAATCATGGGAGAGATTAGTAGATATATGGGCTCACTGTCCCAATATTTTTAACTTATAATACTATATATTCTTGGGAGTACGGGTTGAGAATGTTGTGTTATAAGGTTGGGATATTGTAAGATCCTTACCTTTTTGAAGATGTATCGTGCTTGTTTTTAGGTACTCTTTTCATATTATTTTGTTATATATTTGGTGGAGTTTTTTAAGGATGCTTCAAGTAAAATTTTGGAATTTTTGGAGAAAATGGGTACTGCATGGTTAGCCCATGGTTTTCCGAGAAAGTTCACCTACCCCAAGAAAACCATGTAATCCCAAAGAGAGGGGAATTTCAGTTTTGGAATATGGTTTCTCAAACTGCATGTCCACTTAGTAAAATCATGAACCCCTAGACCAATTCAACCTAATTTTGAAACTCATGAGAGGGCTCTAAGGCTCATCAAATCATGTTATTAATGAATCAAATATCCATTCTAAGGATCGTCTCTCCTCTGCTGTGATTTCTTACCCATTTGGATTCCTCTGTCTTATGTCTTTCTTTCTCAATCAAGAGTAATGATTTATAATCCGCTGGAAATGTATTATATTTACCTATACATTCATATTAATCTTTTGGATCTTTATGTTGGGTTTTGGTCCTATATCTTCTATATCCTTGTGATCTTGAATGATCCTCTTCAATTTGGGGATTTTTACTTTAGCGTACGCCCATAAAAATTATGAGGTATGCAGTTTAAATATCAATTCCCATATTCTTGAATTATAATTATGTGTATGTAATTTTGTAATTTAAAATTACACATTTGTTAATTGGATCTTTAAAATGAATGAATGAATTAATTAATGAGTTTATGCAGTTGTTAGAATAATGATATTATTGAATTTCTAAAATTAGTGGTTATGGAATTGTTGTTTATGTGATTGATTGGTAATTGTAATTAAAGGGTTGGTTGGCTTAACCTTGAAGGGTTAAATGATATTATGATTAAAATTTGATAAATGGTTTAAAAGTGAATTTATTAAATTATTCCATGTGATGTAAATAAAGAACCATGATTTTTGGGATAAAATTAAATGGTGTACCATGATTAGAATGTTTGATAAAATAGTTAATGATGATTAACCTTTAAAAATGTGATATTTATGAGATGCGTGATATATTATGACATATGTGATAATAAGTGTGGGATAAAGACTAAGGCTCCAAATACCCATATGTGATAACAAGTGTGTTGAATGTATTGATGCTTCAAACAACCATATGTGATAATAATGAGGTGTGGGATATGGAATGATGCTCTAAATATCCACAGGGTTCCATACAAGATGTTCTCAGCCCAACACAATGGCATTGGAATGGAGTTCCTATTATCCATGGTATGAAAATTGGAATTAAATGATTAGTTAAAGCGGATGATATAATGAATTGTGATTCCCTAAGATATATGGTTCATAATCCATCATAGGCCGAAGAATATATTTATTGTTTGTGGGTCATCTTGAACAAGGGTAAATATGTGGTTAATTAAAGAATAATGATTTTTGAAATTTTTTTACTTAATTTATTAACCTTTATTCATTATAAAACTGCATACAATGTTATATATTGGATAATATTTAGACACCACTGGTAGTGGCCTATTTATTTTTTTTCACACCATACATAGGATTCCTGATCAGTACCAAAATTTACTTCATTTTATTAAGAAATGATAAGGGTAAGAGCATGATGTTGTATGGATGAGTTGGTATGGCGCATGTATGAGTTAACCATACATGATTTCGGGACCCTTTTGGGAGTTGTCAATGTATTTATTCTTTCTTTTTCATATTGACACATGACACATATTGAAATGACATATCTACTATTTTAGTTATGGTCAGTTATCCATGTTTTAGGATTATCATGTGATGTTGGTCTTGTTTAGCAATGGAATTATTATAATTATTTTTTATTACCATTTAGTTATTATTTATCTATTAATATTTTTTTCTGATTTTTTAGAGAGGGTATAGTCCCCCCATGGTTTATATTAGACCCTCTCTACTAGTCAGAATCCTCTAGAATATATGGATACATTCCTAAGTTCATATAACCAACCAATTCGGGGCATCGGTGTGGGGTACCTGGGCCAGGGAAATACACTTTTAATAAAAAAATAATTTCAAAATGTTTTAGAAATTAATTGTAATATGTTCTCTCAAAAATCTATAAAACGTATTTTTTTATGGAAATATTTCTTTATAGAATAAAAGGTCTTTTTTAAAAATTGAGAGATTATTGACTAATCATTTATAAATACATTTATATTGCATATGAATATTATATATTTTTCATAAAGTCATTACTCATATTCACGCCCTCTAATTTAATAGATAGGTTATAATTGTCATATTAAAATAAAAATATTTCATGGTTCATTATGGATCGATGTTGTGTATCTTGTACGCAATTGAACAAAGTGTATATTTAAAATCATTTTGTATTACATTCTATCATAATTAATAAATTGCATCCTCATACTTTTATCATGTTCTCAATAATCAAGTTTTTGATATTTGGAAATTAATTTGTTTAAAATCCTCTTTATAAAAAGGGTTAATAAAACTTCCTCTCAAAAATAGGGAAAGGAAAATATAATTGTTATCTAGAATAATACATAACCTTTTTTTAAAATTGGAGAACATTAGTAAGAACTGAAAATATGGTCCTAACATATAGAATTAATTCCCAAGGAATAATTGAGGGTGATATAGAACATGGTCTATAAAAATATAACAACCACATAACCGTGAATCAGTGAGAGGTTTAAAAGACCATGAATTCAACATAATTGAAGGTTATTGAATTTTTTGTCTTAAGACACTTTTTATAAAGTTGATGCAATATTTTACCATCTAGACTAAGAAAATAAGTGAATATAAAAACTTGGAATGTATATTTTCATTCTTTAATAAATTTTGACAATAATATATTTTGTTATTCCAAATGATTAGTATTCAAGATGAATTTTTTTAATCCTAATGCACTAAAATCAACATCTAATATATCAAAAAAATTATATAAAGATATTCTTCCCATCTTTAGGAATTAACCAAAACAAAAAAATCATTTTCACATGATAATTCTCAAAATGATTAAACCATAAAATAAGGAAATACAGCATAATTATCAATACCTTAATTACCTCAATAACAACAACACTAAAGAATCTTTTAATCAAAGAGGCTACATCAGACCCTTCATATTACATATTTAAAATTTTAGTTTAATTATTCCCAAATTATCATTCATGGTAAATCAATTATTAAACCTAAGTGTTACATATACATCAACTAAATGAAACATCACCAAAATATTAATAATCACCATGATAAATAAATTTATACTCTTTTAATATAGTGAACTTTGCCAAAATATCATGAATAAAATTTATATTTTAACCTAAAGTGTAATACATAACATTACCATAACTATCTCTGAAGATATCAACATATCAATGAATCAAATTTCATCCATCATGATTATTTATATTCCACAATATATTAAATCATAATTAACATCAAATAATATACTAACCCCAAAGGTTTATTTAAACCTTAATAGATTTCCCTTCCAAATTCTCAACAAAATATTCAAATCAATTGAAAATCACATCACTTAAAACATAAAAAAGAGTTTTTATGCCTTTCAACTTATGATCAACTATAAACTTATACACCCATGATGGAATGTATTTTCTCCCCAAACCTTTATATAAGTAATGGTTCAATCCAAAGACTATCATAGTTGACAATTTACCTTACTAAATTCGGTTCACTCCACATTCCATTCATGTTTATATCATTGGATATCAATCATTACCTAATAAATTGGAGGGAGAGTTAGTTCTCAACCCTTATATAATAAAAATAATACATATGTCCTTTGTGATATCATAAAACATTCATAATGTCATAACCCAATAAAAGGAATGGGTCTCATAATCATTTAATCATTTAATCATAGTATAACCCATGGAAAGGGAAAAACTTTCACAAATATCTTATCATCATAAACATAAACTTTACCAATAAATAATAATTTTGGTATCATTGTATCATATCCCCTATAAAGTATAAGTGAAGTAAAAGGTTATTTTAAATGATGATTATAAAAACCATTTAAATATCATTAAAATTATATTGAGGAAAATAACCTTTGCATTTTAAAATCACATATTTAAAATATAAAAATGTTAAAAATATTATTTAAACAATTTTATTTTAAAATATCCTTGGAAAAATATAGAGTAAACTTCATAGCATTGAGTGGTCATGATGGTGTGAAATTGTTTTTCAGTAGTATAAGTTAATAAACATTCCTTTCATACATGTAAAAAGGAAAAAAATACATTATTTGGAAAATGAAAACAAAATTACTTTTGAAATGATTTTTAAAAATTAAAACATTCATTAAAATGAATTTAGATAATCAAATTATAATAGTAAAAAACTTCTTTAAAACTTTGATATGGAAGAAAATATTTTTTGACTGAAGAGATAAATAAGGTCGCTTTTACTTAAAAGCATTATTTTAGTATATTGAGTACATAAAGACAGTAAAATGTAATGAAAAATTTATTATCCTACTTAGAGTAGAATAAAACTCCTGATATTATATACATTTATATCTTATAATTTCAACATCATAACTTAATCATAAACAATCCTGATAAATAATGAGATTATAACATAAAATAATTACTACTTCAGTAACAATTGAATCATAATCCTCATAAAATAAAGAATATTAAATTATATTTATACCCCCCAACCCAATAACATTCATATGAAAAATCATAAAATACATTCATGGGTACTATATACACCACACAAAAGAAACAATTGGTTAATATGGAATGTGTCCCCCTGAAATAAAAATGAGATGAAAATCCCTTACCCTAGGCATGTCTTCCTTCATTGGAATTGGAACCTTCTATATAATAAATATAGATTTATTATAATTATTATATACATCATAATCATATATATAATCCCTTATATGATTTACTTATTATCTTTTCTCACCCCTTTGTTAACAAATCTATATATAAATTATTGTTCTTCGTGATATCAATATCATCTTTGATTTGTGTTTCGTTACTGTAGTTATTGTCCATTTTATTTTATCAGGGTTCTATAAAATATATAGTATTAATAATGATATAAATATTATATATAATCATTTAATAATTATTTATATTCATCCAGAAAATTACAGATTGGTAAATACATTACATAATTCATGGAGATAGTGGGTCGTACATACGTATGAATGATGTTTTTATTTTTAGAAGGATGATAAAATAGGAAGGTAAATAATAAAAAATATTTAAATAATTATTATTATATAATATAATTGTTATTATATAATATAATTATTATATATTCAATAAATCAATAATTATTATCATCCTAGTAAAACATAAATATAAAATGAATCACATTGCTTTGTGGAGGTGGCAGTCCACACGTACTCACAAGCAATGTTATTATTTTCCATTGGTTTGGAAGGTAAGAAGGTATAAAAGATATTATAAGTAATAATTTTTAAATATCAAACATGTATAATATATAAAAATTAAACCCATTATAATTCCCATCCATAAAATATGGCAATGATAAATGAATTGTATCGCTACATGGAGATGGTAAGTTGTACGTATGCAAGAGAAAAACATTCACTTCCCATTTCATGGATAGATGGTGAATAAATGTTGTTTCATAATTTAAAAAAATAATTATATTGAGTATAATGAATTTATTATTTTATGAAAAATCTAAAATATTTATGGGAGATAAAAATAATTAAAAAAGAATGTGATCTGTTAATGTGATTGACTCTTTTTTGAAATAACTCCTTTAAATATACCCATAAAGACCCTAGGATTGGTCTTTTGGGAAGCCCATAACATATTTAATGTCTATAAGAATGCTTATAAGGTATTTTATGAGGGTATTGTCGATATATAATGGAAAAATTCTGAATAATTGAAGGGAGGAGGTTCCCTTTTATAATTGAGGTAAGGGGGACCTTTTAGAATTTCGAAAAAGTTTAAAATATAAAAAAGTCATTATCTATCCCAAATGCCTCCAAAATACCAAGATTGTAAGTTAATATATGATGTTGTTTAAATTAAAAATCCAATAACATTTTTACAAGTTTAAGTGGTGTTTTAAACCATATCATTTGGTTTAACACATTAATTAACTCATTTTAACATTAATCATGGTATCATATTATTCATATAAAAAGGATTATAATTTTACATGAAATATGAAAATTGGATAATAAATGGACAATTTATTATATTTTAGACAATATATTATCCCATTTTTCATATTTAATTTTTTTTTTAATTTTTAAATTATTTTATGAAAAATTATTTTGATAAAATATCATTAATGTTAATTATGACACTATTCATTTGATTATATTTAAAATACATAAATAAAATGTTTTAAATGGAATAAAATCGTTTAACACAATACTAAAATGTAATATTTATCTAAAATAATCATGTAACACTAAAACTCACTAAAATTACAATAATTTTATAATTTTTAAAATCATTTATTTTATTTTTCTAATCATTTAATAAATATTGTGATAGCGTTGTATAAGAATTTAAGGTAATTTTATAATTTATGAAAATTATAAATAAAATTATTTTAGTAAAATAATTTAATTAATCTCAAAATGAAAATTTATCTTCATTCATAGATTTATTTTTCCCCTATGTGTACATCTATGAGATATTTAAAACAAACAGAGTGACATTTTGTAACTTTCATGGAATTAAATATTATATATGAAATATTCTTGGAATAGTGTCCATTAAAAAAATAAAATTTCAAAATGTAAGTTTATAATAGTATAGTATGCTTCATCAAATAATAATTATTACGAAAAAATATATCCTTATCACAAAATTTCAACCTATATTAATCTGACTAGCCCTTCACCGTGGTGATAATTTTTACCACGATTATGATTGATATTGACCAAAAATAAAAGCGAAATATTTAATTTTTTTGAGTAAATATATGAAACAATATGTAATAAAGTTTATCAAATTAAATTTATATATTTGGATGAAATTAAATTTTAAATAATCATGAAACATGCGAAGAAACCAGTTTTTAAAAAAAATACATTTTTAAGAATAAATGTGGGTTTTTTCTTTTCTCATGCCTATAAAAAAAGTAAAAAAATATTAGAAATATTATTGACTATATAATATATATATATATTTATTTATTTAAGATAATTCAACAATATTTCATAGTTTAATTTATTAAGAAAATAATTCATTGCACTCATAAAAATAGTTTTTCAGAAAAATGCCTTTTTCGTATAAAAATGATTTCTTTCGAATTCATTCATAAAATTGATTCCAATGAATGTAATTTGATTAATTAAAACTTATGAAAAATAATTTTACATTGAATCTATTTTATAAAAAAATGTAACTCTATACATTATTGAAATGAAAATATATATTTCAATAAAATCTATACTTTTTACTATTCATTGAAAGATCATAATTTTTAAAGAATTATAAAAAATACATCCCTAGATAATTTTTATATGATAAATTAAAAATTATACTCTTTTAGTAAAATATAATTTCTAAATTCTTTAGAAATTATATGTAATATTATCTCAAAAAAATAAATAAAACCCATTTTTTAAGAAAGTGTTTCTTTGAAGAATAAAAATACTTTCCTAAACAATTTTTGATTATTTACTAAATATTTATCATTAAATTTATATTTATTATGAACATTATATTTATTTCATATATTATTTAACATTTTTGATAAATTACAGTTTAAGGGGCAGGTTATAATGATCATAATTAAATAATAATATTTTAGGATTTGTTTAGGCTCGGTGTTTCATATTGCGTACACTATTTAACATAGTGTTCATTAAAAATATTGTAGTGTGATGATTTTCATATTTTTAATAATATTAAAAAACTATTATCTAATTGAGACAAGAGATAATTTTGTTACAGAGCCTTCATCCTTCTTGGATGTACAGGAGCTATCCAACCACCAATGATATTTTCTTCAATGACTTCACCCCTACTTATTTCCTTTCTTGTAGTTATTGATCCTACTTTATCTAACTCATCATTTTTTACTTCCTATGAGTATACTCCATACCCATATCCTCCCCCTAGGATGCTCAATTAATAATCTCTTAATTATTGAATTTCTCTCAATGTTTATCACTGTTTTTTTATAACAACTCCTCATTTGATTGAGATTTCTACTCATTTTCACAATAGTGGATCTTGAACTTTAAAGAGCTTTCATGAATTTTATTATAATTTTTATTCGATGATTTTAGATGAATTCCCAAGGAAAATTCCATCATCCCCATGAGTTTCAATCTTTAAGTTCTTCTCCTTGTTGAGAATAAACAATTTACCCACCAAAACTCAACATTATTCCAATGTGGGATTCTTCCCATACCATATTTCGTATGGTGTGTTCACTTCCTTTGAACATAAAAATCCCATTTTGTAGATATAAAATAAATTAAGAAATGTTTCATTTTCTTTTTTTATCTTAATATTGGTTTATTATCATTTATTTTTTGGGATATTCTTCTACCAGATTGATAGTTAAATAAATACAATTCTCAATCTATAACTTCGGAATTTTTATCCTTAGAATCTTCTATACTAATACCATGTAATATTTAAGACAATTAAACACTATATATTTTAAGGATATGTTTATAAACTATTTTATACTACCATAATCATCAATAAATAGAGTGTAATAACATTATTCATCCATGGACTTGGGTGAAATTGGCCCAAACACATCCACCTTTACTAACTCAAGAAATATCATTGACCTTTTTTCCATAATCTTTTAAGTATTTCAAATGATTTTACATTATAAAAATGAATCATAGTATTAGTGTCATCATGTGAATGTTTTAGGATGTTATGAGCTCCTTCATTCTTCACCACAACTTTTAAGGACTTTTGGATTAAGTGGCCAAGATGTTTTTTCCCACATCCTTTTCTACTATTACTTGGATAGAATGTGCCTATATTATTCCCCACTAATGAGTTAGACATTGAAATTTATGAGATTCCCTTGAATCACTATTGTTCCACCTGTTCCTTTAATGATTTAAGCCTTATAACTAAACTTGGTTTCATGCCCTGAGTAACATAGTTGTCTCATACTTAGAATATTATGACTAATGTCTTCAAAAACCAAGTAATCCATGCACCTTAGTTGTTCACCTATGATTTTTTATTTTCTAAAGATATTAATTTTTAATCCTTGACTATTAAAAAAGATAAAAATGATATTAGTTCATATGTTATGATCATGAAATGGAATTTTTTCCCATATTCTGGAATGTATATCCACTATGTTGAATCCATACTCCAACTTGATCTGTTTCTCTAAATGAAATTTCAATGACATTAACCTTCATAGAAATTTCGTTCCTAATCCATGTAATAAGTTTTCCTCAATTTGGTGTTCAATAAATTTTCACCTCATGATCTATTGAATAATCCTTATCTTTCAAGTTTGTGAATTTATTATAAATTTTTAGCATGACAAATGATGTTTTTAAATACTATGATCACTTTTTATGGGTATATTTTAGCACATTTATTTATTCAATTGAAGATAAATTTATGTATTTTTGTTCATAAAATTCACACAAAAAACTATAGCCTTTTAAAATATACCAAGTGTAGGAAATTATGCTAATCTATTTTTGTTACTATGGAGCCTTGAAATGTATTTTTTCAATATAAAACACACATTTATTTCCATATTACTACAGTAAAAAAAACTAGATTTATGGTATGTTATTTTTTTTCATTTCCACTCCTCTTATATCTTTTTTAGTCCTTTGAGAATCACCCAAAATCAACATTCTTCAATGATGTGAGATATTGTGATTTTAGAATATACACCACTATTTGTTTCTTATAATCAATGCCATCAATAGATTTTCATTACCTTTGAAACAATTTAAATGTGCATCAGGGTATAATTTTCCCATTATATCCATGTATTCCTCCTTAGCTTCTTCTGTATCCTACATAATAAAACTCCTTGATTTTATGCAGGGAGATAGATTCCCCTCATGATCATCAATATTTCATCAAATCTTTTAGATTTTGACTTTGAGATTTTCAGTTATTTTGACATGATATTTGACCAAATATATCAGGAAATCAATTATCTGGGCTTAATGATTGATTTTGATATTAAACTAAATTTCCTACTAGTAGTTTCTTGTATTTTAATACTTGGTTATTTCAATATCACCCTTTAACATATATTTCTATTATTATTTCCATAACATATATACTTTGGAATCATGTACTACTACATAAAATTTCATCACTTATCCCCCAAAATAATAATTTCTTCAAGTGTATATTTTAGCCCATCCTTAATGTATATTCATTACAAAATTTTAGTGATTTCATCATCATTTTCCACCAATTTATTATCTATTCAATCCATGATTTCCTCCTCATTTAGACCAAAAAATCCTCAATTTACTAAACATTATTATCCTCCTATATATAATTTTATTATTAAATAAATTTCATATTTTTTAGATAATTTCTACTATGAATAGATCTTTCCTACCACACCTATAAATAGTTTCTTCATGGGTTGTTAATCTTTATTTTCATCAAAAAAATTATTTTGAAACCAAGAAGCACAATGCCCCACTTTTCCACAATGAAAAGAGGCAAGTGAAGGATTTCCTTTGAATATTTATTTTTTCCTTTTAATGTTTGAGGAAAAGACAAGCATTGCTTAAATAACATTTTTTCCCAAGAAAGGTAGTTACTCTAAGAGGGGGTGAATCAAGGTTTATCTATTTATTTAAATAAAAATCACCAACGACCTAGTTTCACAATTATTAAGAAGAATATCTACCTCACAACTGATATTAAGTGATAAAGTATACAAAACAGGGACATAAATGATTTTACCTGGTTCATACAAACTAGGATAATCCAAGGAGCATGAAATGGTGACGTGATGATGCACCTAAAACATTAATTATACAACTTTTTTACAATTTTAAGCATCCACACTAACCCTTTGTTTTTATAACCATCACAAGAAAATGTATAACGCACTAGTCTTCCTACAAGAAGGATCTAAATACTCCTAGTGTGATATTTTGTTCATTATATGAATAGTATATATAAATTAAACCAAGGACTGTATAGAAATATTATCTAGTTTCATCAATGTGATGAATTCCATGATCATCTCGTTAGATATTCTCAATTATATCCATTTTATTTTATCTTCAAGATTTCTAACAATCTACCTATAATACTTCTTATTCTGCATTTTTCCTTCCAACACATATACTAGAAATCCCTCACTTATTCATTGATGTTTTTATATTATGTGAACCAATGTCTTTTTCTTATTTTTAAAAAATAATTCTTCCCTTTTTTTGAATATTTCTAACTATCCATTTATTTATTTAGAACTGTTGATATCATTTTTTAAAGTTCATTAAAGGCTTTTGTACACTTATTTGATTTTCACACATTTATTCTTATTTTAACATTTTTACCACTTCTAGAAATGACTGTTTCATAGTGTGACTCATTATCTATATAGTGACTCTAATTCCATTTTAAACAATGAATTAGAACCACTTCCTTCACAGAAACATCCATGTAAAACCACTTCCCTTCCAAAATATGGTCACCTAATCACCAAAAATATTATCTCCTATAAATCAAGTCTCTAAGGCATGATCCAAATCCGCTTATTAGACACCATAAAATTATAGTACAATAAAAATTCACCCAAATAAATTCATTTCATGGCCATACTTTAAACATAATAACTCATTTATTTCCATAACTAAAAGTAAATAATTTCTCATATGATTAAATCCTCATCAAAAGACTCTTTCTTATTAATGTAATTTTCTATATTTCATCTATATGTCCCCTTATATAGTGAAATATTATTCTGTGGTGTAACCTACTTAATAAGATTAAAATAACTCAAATCATAATTCACCTAAGGTCCTATCAAAATGTTATTCTTCCCCATAATGCCATTGTTCAGTTCTAGATTCTCTATCATCGATGGGTAAAAATGATACCAAATGTGTCATGGATGTAATGTCTCATTTTATTCTCCTTATGAAAAGTCTAAAACTCCATACAAGTTTTTAGTGAATCTTTAATAGTATTTTAAAACCCTTAAATATGAAAATAACTCTAACACTTTTTCATTTTCATAAAAAAATGCATCATGACGTGACCATTTTTTCCATGGCATGACTTTTGACCTTTTTAAAAAAAACTTATTCAATATTCATCCAGAATGAATCTATCATTTTTCAATGAATTTATAGGCTAATTTGGATGTATTCCAAAATACATATTAGCAAACATAACCCAAAAATACATCACTGATTTTTTTTCTAATTGTTTTATATTTGATAAGGTTTACATATGTGATAGGTTCTATTGAGATAAATGGAGTTTGGTACAGCCTAGGATGATTATTATAGATCTACAATTTAGGTGGGTGACATTTACATTATCAAGTTTCTTTTTTATTATTATTATATGGGTCTTTTTACAATTATTAATATTTTCGGAATATTTTATGATTTTGTTTGATCTCATATTATATGTTTGGATGGGATCAGATTCACTAATAGTCTCCATGTGTCATGGAGATTTCTAAATGAATCGTTGGTGATGAACTAATCGAATGAGTTTTGGTTTTCCATTTTATAATTATTTATTTATATGAGTGGTTTTTAATTTCATTTTCAAAAAAATGTTTTTTCATTTAGAGGAGTTTGGTGTGGGATTATTGTTAAGGGTCCCAGTTTGGAAAAAATGGAATGGGGTTCCTTTTCTAGATATTATAGATTTTTTTGGTTTTATATTTTAATTTAGATAAATGAGAATTTTTACTTGGTTTAAAAATGTATATCCAAGAGTTTTTTTATAAAAAAAGCCCTATTTTACATCATGTGGGTGACACATTATTTTTTAATGACGTTATGTTGTGATATGTTTGTTTTTAATGGTTAAACTTATGTTATCCCATATTGTATGATACAATAGGAACCATAAGAGGAATCATTACTCATATAAAGAGTTTGTTATACTATGTTGAGATTTTAATTGGGATTCCTTGGGGAATAATTCTATAAATCCTTGGAATACTTATTTATGTGTATTATTATATAATTGTGATGGATTGATGGATGAGTTGTTCATCATTGTACTTTAGGAAATGCTTGAAATTTTTATGATGATGGGTGGTATGACTGGGATTCTTATAAGGGTTTCTTGTGATTTTACCTCAATATTTGATTTTTAAGATACTCCCAATGTTCTGTATTTTCTAGATTAAAATAGTCACCTGGGTTTTGACCCATGTGTATTAATGATACTTGGTCTATGTGTAATGGATAATTGATGCAATTAAAGGTACCTTCTCTATGTGGTCATCCTGGATAATAATACATGATTCCATATATGAGATAATGTGATTTGGTATGTATCCTAATAGGCGTTGATACTTTTGTGGTAGATCTCTTGATAACATGTGAATACCCATGGGTGGTGTTATCTATGAAGACCATGAAGAGAACATTTATGTTTGAGGAACTTATGTAGTTTTTTTTCATTGTTTTGTATTCTATTTATTTTCAAAATAGGGATACAACTTATTCTAAATATGATCTCTCCCATATGAATTTAGATGTAGAAAAATGAAAAAATTATCCCTAAGAGAGATGGTGATCAAACTAAGTGAGGTGGTGGAAGGATATATGGGATATATCTAAACCAGATTTTCCCAATTACCCACGAGAGGTAAGTCCATGGACATAAAACGTGTTATTTAACATTGATGGTGGTGTTTTTGTATCATCTAAATTACTGGGCTATAACTGAAGAGTTGTATCATTGTGGAGTGATATCCATCATCAGTGATGACTTTTGATATTTTTGATTAATCCTGTGATGATATATGGGTAGTCTGGTAAAAGTTACATAAATGATTATCATGATGAGTTGAGAAGGGTTTGGATTATGGGTTATGTTATTTAATGTGGTTTCGATTCATTCCTTTTCTTATGATTGTTTTATAAGGGGATTTCTCTTTTGTGTTATTTGATTCATTGGGCCCTCTTTTCCTATTAATTATTTGTTGTTTATTATTTCACATGTGATTGGTTATTTTTACCTCTACTGCTTCATATGTTTTATATTCTTTTTCTATCATTATAACCTATTATATATTGGGTTTTTCATTATTGATGGATTGTGGGATGACTGATGGGTAAGGTGGTCCTTTGAAGAGAGAGCCTAGTGGATTTAGAGAGACCTCATAATGGTTATAACGGTTGGAACAAGTTCAATTTAGTATACATTATTATGTCATAAGGGTTTAAAAATCATCAGTGGTACATGGACTATGTTGGGAAGTATCGGTTTTTGTTATCAGAGTTCATGTGTATTCTAGACATGTAGGTGTAGGTTTTTATGGTATGTGTATTTGGGGTTATTTTTCTAGGTGGGTGAGTTACATTGTGTATTGAAATTCACACTCTCATAACAATTTCATGCATATACACTTTATAAAGACCCAACCTTATTACATTACAAAATCAGGAATTTTGTCAAGAAATAACTTCTATTAACATTGAGGATCATTTCATGTTTCTAGATTTAGATAATTGGACAAAATACATTAATAACATTACACATTAATATAGAGTGGATACCATAAAAACAGTATTCATTTCTTCCAAAATATAAAACTTTTCAAATAAAACATGATTTCTTTTAAAATTATTCAAACATTAATGTGGATTCCTTTTTTATCATACACATCCTTATAACCTATGAAAATAATTTTTAAATGTTGGATGACCACAAAAATATTATTATGGGATATAAAAAGAAGTAAATTAACACAATATTCCATGAATACTTATAACATATGAAATCATGTTCAAAAGACACACTTATCACCCATATATACTTATTTTGTGAAACATGATATTTACACAAGATTCTCACATTATATGAGAACATAAATAGAACCATATAGTTATATTAGGGGATTAGTTACATAATCTTTTAATACTCTTGGCTACCTTATAAATTTTAACCCTCACGTCTACATTAAAATTTGTGTAACCATCACAGCTACACTTAGAGTAACAATTCAGTCGACCTACAAAATACACATACTCGATGAATTAGAGGGATATATAGGTATCACCCTTAATCATAAACAATTCCCATGAACTAAAACAGAATCATACAACATGAAAAATTTCATAAAAACATTGCTTTTGAAATTTGTAAAATAGAATTTCAAAAATGAATTTTAAAAGAAAAGTCCCTTATAAATATAAAATAATAGAAGATAAAACCAATATAGTGGATGGAATATTTATATACATCGTAGATACAAATAATTAATCATAATATAAACATATTTATGATACAAAATTTAAATACCACATAAACAATGAAGTATATAGTTAACCAAAAGAATGGAAATTGGGTTACGAATCCCCTTACCTCGGGTTCATCTTACTTCAAAATTGCATAATCCTTCTATATAATGGTTAAAATAATGTAATTAATATATGAAAAAAACAAATTCATCATTATAAAATTTTATATGATCATTTCATTAAAACATTTCACCCTTTAATTGTTAGTATTTTGTTCCTTTCATTGTTTTGGGTGCGTTCATTACATGATTTCCATGCTCGGTTCATGATTGATATTCTTGTCAATTGGAATTAAAACTCATGAATTGTAATTTAATGGTATTTAAATATTTATAGTACCATAAATTGTACCATTTATCATTTTTAATTCTGACATGAGTATGATTCAAAAGTTAACATATTTTTTATATTGGTTTAGGTTATTTTGGCGATTCTTCAATCGTAAATAAATCATTTTGTTTTATAAATAAATAACATGTGTTAAAAATGACTCTAGAACATTATATAAGATATAATTTATAATTTATAATATAGCTCAACCATAAAAATGGTTTCATTAACATTATTAAATAATTTAAATGAAATTGAAATCACATCATCCACAATGTCGGTAAATCGACACATCATGGACAATGTTTCAATTTCTTGAATAAGTGGGAGAGGAGAAGAAGTATAATGGTGATTCTCCAAAAAAACATGATGACATCCATAATATTTAAGATACTAGATCATTCATTCCTCTTGTATAAGGGTAGGTTAGGAATGAAGAAGAATAGAAAACAAAATGAAAAGAAACGAAAGAAAACAAAAGAGTATGTTTACCTCTTAATCTCTTCTCCTTGAGATCCTTCTTAAAGACTTTAGTTTTGGCCTATTAGTGAGACCAGAAGATCTAGGACGTGGGGAAGATCCTTGGGAGGAGTATTTGGTAAAACTTAGGTAAGGCTGAAATCTTGAGTGGGGTGGGAGGAAGATGGAAATGGGGGTGGTATTTGTAGTGGAGGAGAGGAGGTATTTTACATTATTTTAATCATTATTATAATATTTTTTCTCAAGACTATGAATAGTCTTAATTCATGTGAACCAAAATAGTAATAATTTCATGTGAGTTAAAACGAGGTGGTCTTAAATAATCCTTACATCTCCTTTGATTTAGTAAATCAAGTATTTAGAAATTATCGTATTTTATCATATTTTACTATTCATAAAAAATTCTAGAATTTCAAAAATTTCCCAAAAATTCACCCTAACCATTTCTTGAAATGTATAATTAAAAAAATAAATCCATTTTTTGAAAATAATTTTCTAAATATTATTATTTTAATTTTTAAATAAAATCATTATTTATTCACAAATAACAATTTTAAATATATAACTTGTTTTTAACACCTTGAAAAATTAATCAGCATCTCATTATATTATACCCTTAAGAAAATAAAATAATAATCTGATTTACTATTCATAAGGTTCATATTAATATTAATATGACTATTTATAAGGGTATGTTACTATTCACCAAAAAACAATTTGGTTCTATCAGACTTAAGATATCTTGCTGAACACAATTATAGATGGCCATTTTTTAAAAATCAAAAATATAAGTAGAAAACTTTTGTTTAAAGGATAGTTATAAATATCTACTTAAAAAAAGTTTCATGCATTTCAATTTAGTTTTAAAAACCTTGGGGTGTTACACACTTGAACACAAAATCAACAAGTGTGTGAGTAGGAAATCTTACGGGGTCATTGGACTCACCCAAACCTGTATACACAAAATCAGTTTGGATGTACATGGGTAGACCATCATGTTTCATTTCATTTATAGGTGTCTGATTAAATATAAATGTGTTTTTTGAGGCTTATTCAAGGCCAAATTCTTATAGATTGGTTTAAATGAATTGGGATAGAGGCCACTATATTTATATTTTATTTTAATTGTATTAGTATCATACTTCATAATTATATTATTTTTTACCTATACTACCATTTATTCCCTTTTATTATATTATTCATTACTTTTAGTTATTCATATTCTATTATTTATGACCATTTATATATTAACACATCTTGTGGTTATTTTAAAACTAATATATTCTGAGATTTAGAGGAAAATTGGCTCCATGTTTATTGTCTATAGGTTTAGGTACATATCACAGATGGATCATGTAAAATTATTAGTAGAATCAGGAATGATATGTGGGATTTTATTTTGTGGGAATATACTCCCCATCAATATATCAACCCCTTAATATTATTCAATATCATCTAGTGTATGGGTAGATTCACCTTAGGCCATGTAGTGACTCCCAATTGTGTATGGATTGGGTTACTTGAGATAGTATATTACATTTTTATTGGGAGAGGGTGTTTCTTAAAGTCTCATTTCAAGTGGGAAATCATAGATTGTTAAATAAAGTTAAAATTATTCATTAGTATTTAAGGCCAATTAAAAAAGAGGAATATCCTAGGAAAATGTTATACCATCCATTTTTACCATAATAATTGATATGTATACAATATTTATTTCATGTATCTCATTTAACGAAATATTATTTGATTCCTTATCTTGTGATTGAATGACGGTATCTATATTTGGAACTCAACTCCACTATAGTGAAGAAAATAGTGTCTATCATTGATCATCAAAATAAGGTTAAACTGTAAAAACATATCCCTCATGGATTTTTTTGGTGATATCATGTAAAATATATCCTTCTGACTCGAAATCATAAGGCATTGATGTGCTGAAATAACCACACATGTTTTAAAATAAAGAACATTGATGACTTTATTTGGGTAGAAAGTTGAATAGAGAGGAGAATGGTGGCACCCATGTATTCAAATTTCACAATTAATTCAATTATTTAGATTATTTTTGTTGATTTGGGATTCTAAAATTCTAAATTATTGAAATTATGTGATAGATATGGATCCATGAATTGAACAATTTCA
Organism: Viscum album; assembly: GCA_963277665.1. Classification (NCBI taxonomy): domain Eukaryota; kingdom Viridiplantae; phylum Streptophyta; class Magnoliopsida; order Santalales; family Viscaceae; genus Viscum; species Viscum album. The sequence goes on from OY728162.1 coordinate 825,998,464, forward strand.
ATCCTAATCATACATATCAACCATTCAAAGGGGAGGTTTGATTATATATTTATTTTCATGGATATTGTATAGATACATTGAATATAAATCCATATTAAGAAAGAGGTGTGCCTATATTATAGAATTTGTCTCCCGGTTCGCACATGGCTTACCAAAATGTGAAGCCAAACCATGTGATTTACTAAAAAATAAACTTCAATCTTTTTATTTTTATCCTTTTTTGGGTTTTTTCAATTTTTCCATCACCATTTCACTTGAGCTCTCCAAGAGATTCTCTAAAAAATGTCATCTTCTAATCCATTCCCATTAGTTATTTCACTCTCCATATCAAGTGATAAACAAAGTTAAATCTGGTATTTATCTTCCATTCCTTCTTCTCCTTTTCTCTTTTTCCATCATCTTTCTCTAATCTTCCTTGTTATTTTTCTCACTGGCCATGGTTTCATCCCTAGTTTTGTACTCTATCTAAATCTTAAAATGTGTCATTTATTGGGATTGTGGAGACCTTCCCCATCCAAACATATCATTATTTTAAGAATTAATTTATCTTCCAATAGTTTTACAAAAGTGTTTTACTGTAGGTTCATTTTATTTTACAAAACCATTGGATCTTTTATCTTTAAGTGTTTCCATGGGTAATTAGAATCATTAAATATATACTTTTGGTAGATACAATATTTCTTTAAAGTGTTTTCTATTTCAATCCATAGAATAATTTTTTTTTCAGGAGATTAAATGGATATTCATTCAATATGAATACCAATTCACATAATATATTTAATAAAGTGCTTCTAATAAATTTTTTATTTTAAATCAATTTATAAAAAAATAACAGGTGGTTAATTTTATATAAAGTTTGTTTTATAATTATTTACAATTTTATAACTTTAAAGTTCATGATTTTTATATGACTATTGTTTTTGACTATTGATTTCCTATTCCAGATATGCCACTGGTTGGATTTTATTATAAATATAAAAAATTTCATATCAGTCACTTTGTTATAGAATTAATAAAGGGGGATATAGTGTTTATGGTTATTTGGTTTATGTCTTAAGTATTTTTTGGATATTATTTCATGACTTATTTGATTCAAGTATAATGGTTTCCATGAGATCCTTATGGGATAAGTCTGAAATAAAGGATTAGTGTAACCATTGTTCGTATTTTTCTCTAGCCACAAGTCTTCTGATATCAATTATCTCTTGATAGGGTTTTCAAATCAATGAGTAAATGGGGGTAATCTAAGGTTTGAAACTTTTAGGATTACATTTTAGGTTTCCATTTCATCCACAATAGTGTTACAGGTTATTTATAATAAACATTATCATTCTTGTCCATATTATATTTACTTTATATTTTGACACTCTTTAATTATTTATTTTCATTGGGCCTAGTGATATATGTTTGTTATGGTATATTATTTTCTTATTAAGGCGTATAATTTTTTTAAAATATTTTTTAATAAAAAATAAATGAATGTATTTGAATTTTTTTAAAAAAATTATACATAAATGTATACGGTATGATTATAGATCAAATTATCATTTGGAGTATATCTTAAGAAAAGAGTTACACTAATTCTTGGAAGTATCCTACTCAGTATTATCTCACACCCAACATACACTTGTTTTTGTGCATGCAGATTTTTTTATGGATGATATAATTAAAGTGAAGGGAGTTACATTGTTTGTTGGTGTAACTTATACACTATCAAAATGTTTTAATTGAAAAACGATTAGGTAGTGACCATGGGTCATGTGGAGATGGTTTGTTTCAAATTTTTGTGAATTTTGGTTTATCTTTGGATGTATATGTTTTGTTCTCGTTGTTCTATCCCCATTTTGATCTCTCTTGTATTATATATTTCATGTACGAACTTATATATTTTTCATATAGAGGTATGTTTGGAAGTACATTTTGGTTTTCTATTATTTTTTCTTGTTTGGATGATTTTTTTTGTGAAGTATTTATATTTTTATCATGATAATTCATGTTTTTATACTTTATAAAAAAAATTTGTTTGGTTTATTGTATTTGGATGGTGAAATATTTCAAAATGTATGTGTTCAAAACCCTTATCACTTGTGTTCATCCTATGGATATCAATAATATTAATTGTATTATATTACGGGTTGATTCAAGGGAAGTAGTGGTGATGAGAGAGATATTACATGATATCCATTATCAGTAATGTTATCCCCAATAAAAATATAGAATATAATTTCCTTGGGTTGTCTATCAGGGAGGTTGTTACACTTATGTTTCAACCTGTCATGTTGTTTTTTTTATAAGTATAATTTCTAACTAAATTGGGGATTTTTATGTTTTTAGAGAAAAATTAAAGGAAACTAAAATAACTAAATTAAAAGATATACTTTTCTGAAAATAAGAAAAACATTGATTAAAAATATGTGTGAATTTTTTTTAGAAAAAATGGAAACAATAAAAAAGTGTTGATACTTTGTACACTCACTTTTTCCTTGATTATGTTAATTATATAATTGTATTTCTCAACGCATGCCAAGAGAGATCTATCCTAACACCTAAATATTCCTTAATACCATTCCAATTCATCGATATTGAGGTTGATCCTTTTTTAAAAGTGATTAAAATACTCAATGAAATCCATGTAAGATCATAGGTTTTCCTATGATGTATGGAAATTTATTTTATTTAAATGATTAATTATAGCCTAATATGAATAGTCTTTGAGGTCATGGAGGTATCACGAGTGTCCATGGATTTTTCAGAGCCTAGAACCCAAATGTTGGAGAAAAATGGCTGCACCATAAGGATATGAGTTATTATACACCCAAGACACATGGTATCATGAGACCATGTAGTGCTAGATAGAGGGCTTTATGAGCCCTCATAGTTTGAGTAAACTGTGTGGATAGAGGCCAAATCATGTATGATAGCCTCTATAATTTTTTATAGTTGATTGAGACATGGTTTGTTCATGGTTTGGAAAACCTTTCACACTAACCATGTGAGGTACCCCTACATAAAATGAAGGGAACACGATTAGTTTATGGTTTGTACAACCGAGAATCCAAACCATGATGTTGTGTATTTTGAGGGGAAATTGACTTTTCTCAACTAAAAACAATTAAAACCAAAAAAAATCCATTTATCATTCCTGCAGACAGAACTCATTTGAGAGCTCCCCTTGATCCAATTTGGTTTCATTTGATCCCATTATTCCATATGAACTCAGAATTGAGTGTCATTAGTCATGTTGGATTCACACTGGGGAATACTCCTTTCCTTTTTTGTTGTTGTAATTTTGTCTCAGTATAAGCTAATATATTTAGGTGGAAGATAATATGCCTTATTTTTATTTTTTTGTCTTTTTTTCATTTTTCTTCTGATATGAGCTAAATCTAAAGCTTATAATGGATGATAAATATCCTATAGACCTATGGTAGGTTGTATATACAATTTCATTGGTGTTTGGGAATATATAAGACTAGTTTTCCATGTGTCGCATGTCAGACTTTTCAGAGGTTCTCAAATAATTAACTGAATATTTTAATTGAATGTGTTGGAAAATTTAAGGGTTTACCTTTAGTTATTTGAGCGTTTTTGGAGGTTATTTCCCTATCCAAGTCCACCCATGGGGTAATTGGTTGATATTTCCCAATTATAGGAATCACTGTTATATATTATTTGAATTTAATTTATGGTTTAGAAAATGTTCTTTGTCCTTTTCCATGTTATACATGATGTGATTTTTTTAACTCCTTAAATTTGAATTGTTATATGAGTTGGTAAAATCATTGAATGTATTTGAATTAGAATTTTTATATGAGTTGTAAGGACTCATGGAATGTGATGGTATGAAATGATAATTGAATTTAATGATGGATGTTTCCATAGGATTCCATGGGTGTTCTAATTCATAGGTCATGATAGAGGTAGTGGATTCCTTGGAAGAGATAGATCCTTGGTTCTTGATTCTAGGGGATAACTTGGGCCTTCATACACCTTGTATTCATTTTTATTAGGCTTGTAGTAGACATGGTCTGTTTACATGCTCCTTATACCTAGTTCCAAGTCTAGTCGATTTTCCATCAAGATGCTCCTGGGAGTCGATGATGATGCCTTGGTCCAATATACCTTGGATCCAGACCCATGGGGTTTAACACTTCTTTTATATGCCTCGGCCGTTGCAATTCTAACAATCTTGAATATAAAAAATGGACATTTTTTATTTGATATAAAAGTTATAAGGAATATTAGTGGTTAATATGAGATACTAGATATACATCCTAGCCTTGTTGTTTTTTTTAGTTGTGCTTCAAAGTTGCCTTGTTTGAAAAGTGTGACACTTGTTTTGTAAGAAGCCTTGCTAGGATTGATAGTATCACCAAATAATTATTAAATTTTTCATGGGTATTTTACTTATGTAGCTATCATATCAATTATATAAATTTAACACTAATTAGATTTTTTTGTACATCCTGGATTGTTATAGACATCGTTGGTGGTGGCCTACTTGAATTTTATTTCACACCATGTCTTAGAAAGTCATTGGGAACCTAGACAGATGTTATGTTTATAGTTAGGGATCGAGGAAGGTTCCAACTGCTTGATTATAGAGTTTTCCCATTCTTAGGATCTAGGGAGCAAAGGATAGATCTGAGGCTCATGATGTTATCATGAAATAGTGCTTTTGGTTTTTTTTGGTATTTTGATACATGTATTGTACTGATGCATGCATACATAATTTGGGTGCTTTATAGACACATGAAATGAAATATCATTATGGTATATGATATATATTTTTTCATTTTTTTATATATCTGCCTTTGGGTGATATCTCTTATTTAGTTATTTTTGGGCTACCACTAAGCTAGGTTACTAGTCTAGTAGTCTTAGTGTCCATTCTTGCTACTTATTCATTGTTTTATGTATTTCACTATTTATAGGTATGATTGTAACCATTTTTTACACTCTGTTAAGATGGAATTGTCTCCCCGTAGACACACCCTAGGACTTCGCTACTATTTGTCAGCCTCTGGAGTTTGGGGAGATGCTCTTGAGGTTATGTGGTTAACCGGGCTCAGTGCACCATTCAGTGGAATTTGGGGTTGGGACATTAAAAGGTGGTATAAGAGCCTTTATTTATTTGATTTACTATTTTGAGAAAATATGGGGGTTAGGAAGGAATATGAATTTGGTTATGAGTTATTCTAGGGAGTAGCTAGCCCACGTATATGAAAAATCCAAATTGCCTCAATTAGAAGTTATTGTTTTTTGGATTTGACTGTTAGAGTTGATTTGATTCCAACATTGGATAATTCACATGCAGTTCGATGTTTATTCTGATTTTGGATTTTTCAATTTCCCAATGGGTTGACGGTTGAATCTCAAGAATCATTTTAGTCACCTACTAGAATTCACATTCAATGGATCATGTCATTCCATATAGGCTGAATTGCTTGACTGCATGACTTTGTGATATGGGCCTTGTGTGATATAACTAATGTTTTTGAAGATATATTTTTATAGGGGATTAAGAAACAGGGTTAGTACATATAGTTCCTATCATAACTTTAACAATTTTCCCTTATTAGGCTATAGTATACACCCAGAATAGCCAATTGTGGCACGTTGATTCATGGTCAATCAATCACATGGACTGGAATATGTTGTGGTCTGAATTAGGTGGACACTATATTTTGGTTCATGAGCAGTATGGGACCTTGTGGATCATTAATTTTGAACTATTTTTTTCAATAGATTAAAATGAAAAATGGAATAAATGTGAAATAAATTGTAAATTTTAAATGATTAAATAGAGATATTGACCGAGCCTTGACTTTTGAGTGGGTAGTAAGTAGTCTCTCTAGTTATTTTTCTAACTGTTTATTTTAGTAGTCCTGGATATAGGAAAATACTATGTGGTATGATCTTTTATATGAAGTTTTTTACCATTATTATGCTTCTAGCTATGAATTTCATGCTTTTAATCTTCTTTGATATGATTGATTTTCAATGTAGAGACATGCAACCATGAAGACTTCCCATCATACACCAGGAGGGTGAAAATTAACATTATCCAAAGCTGGTGGGATAGGGTTTAACAGTGGATCCTTTTATAGTGCTAGCTAAGGCACCAATAGGTGTTCCAAACTTGGGTGTTGCAGAACACTTCTACAAGATATTTACACGCTCTATAAATACTTTTCCAAAAATATTGTAGCATGCCTCATATATGGCTGAGATGGAGTGTGTATTCCAGTAGCAGCATCCTCCCACATTTTTAGTGGATAATGGTACACAGGATTCAGATTTATAGCTCGAGACTACTCTGTCAATATTTGACTATCTGGGGACACTTTTTGAGAGGAGAGTGAACCACGCAACATACATGCTTCAGGGATTATAAAAGTTCTAATGGGGTGTTTTTAAATAGAATGATGGACTACATGACATGGTTTGGTGATATTTACAAACCTGATTCTGAAGAGAAAAAGTTTAGAATTGATTAATATATGTTTTATTTGTTTTTAGTATATCATTAAGTCCATATATATGGAATACATATATCAGGATATGTGGATTCTTGAAGTGTTGATGCATGGAGATTTGTTATAGACTCACTTGATGGAATTAGATTTTACTCTTGAAAAATGATACATATTAATTGTGATGATCATTATGTTGATCATAAAAAAGGAATTTAAAACAAGTGTTGATAGTGAAGGAACATTGTCTACAACTAGTGGAATACCCTGAAATCTTTTATTTTCATTAAGTGAAGAATAATAATTAAAGAATATGACCATGAAAAATTTATGTATATATATGGAATTGAAAAGAAGAAAATATGATGATTATTGAACTAAACATAAATATCAAGGACATGTGCCAATAGTGACACATTTTTTTTAACATAGAATATTATTTATGTTCCTGAAAATATTCATTTTCATGTGGATTTCATTTGAATGCCAAGAAATATCCCCATATTTGGCATGTGGTATTGATGATTGGTTTTCATATCGAACGAGTTTGTACAACATCAGGTGCTATGTGGGAATATCCAAATCTCATTGTAATTATTAAAATTAGCTATGTATGGATTTTTTAAATTGTATTAAATTTTTGTGAAGTTGAGTTTGAGAATGAGGTTTTCATGTAAATGAGGTTTCATGGTTTTTATATAAAAAAGAAAAAATTATCTAAAAATTAATAATATGATTCCACAATAGACTATTTGACATTGATCCTATGTTATATTCTTATGATGTGAATATAGATAATTTATCAAAAAATTTAAGGAATATTAATGGGAAAATAAAATAATGTTTATACAATAAAATTGAGATTCCCACACACAATACACTAAACATTAATAATGTGAAGCTATAATATGATATTTGATATATATTATATGTTATAATCATGTTATGTGAATAGAAAAAGTTTAGAATACTATTTTAGGAACATTAAATGAAAAATAAATTAAGGTTGATAGAATACAATTGGTATTCCCTTGCACAGTATGCTAAACATCAATAAATTGATGCCACAGTATGCAATTTGACATAGATTCTATGTTATATTCTTGATATGTGTATTGGAAACATTTAGAATAATATATGTCTAATATATAGATTTGAAATGTACTATATGGGAATTTTTTTTCTAAAATTCTATATTTATACGTGATTGATATGTTATTTTGAAATGTTTTGCTTCACGGATTGTAGTGCTTTGAGAACTTCTATGTAGTATGCAGTTATGGTCCATTTTGGGTTTCCAAGTAATTCATGGATGAATATTTTTTCATGGATGATGATTAGCTTTGTGGGTGATGTCCTTTGTGGAAAAACATGTCGATAGTGGATATGGGCAGATAAACCAATATAAACTACTTTTAATGATCACATAATCTTTATGCTCTCAATTGTTTTATAACCTTTATTTGTTGGCTATAAACAAGAGGCCAACAATCTCTCTAAAGGTGATCAATAATTTGATAGATTTTTTCATTTTGTTCATTAGATCTTATTATGATCCATTTGGATTTTACAAAATAATTTTTTCTATTAGAAAAGGATAAATGTTATGTGAGGTTCAATTCTAAGAGTACCGCTATGCTATGGGTATTGATTCACTATGAGGTGAACTGCTATGCTATTTTCATTATAGGTGAAGTGTAATGTGAACTTCAAAAATAATTTAAAGCATATTTAAGAATCATTTTTCTAATAATCATTAATGTCATCCAATAGTATGTGACATTTCCTATATTCTATGATATAATCATTTCATTATCATAAGAACAATTTAGAAAACTATTGGAAGTATATATTATGAATAGAATAGTGAAGTGTTATACAATGCAAGAACCATTTTTCTAAGAATCAATAAATTCATCCAATGGTACATGAATTATCATATATGTTATGGTATGATCATTTCATGAACATATAGACAATTTGGAAAACTATTTTAATAATGTACAGTGAATAGAAAGGTGAAGTGTTATATGATTCAATCATCAATTTAGTATGAATCAAAGAAGTGGACCAATAGTAGGCTACATGTCATACTTGTTATGCTATGATAATTTCACGATAATTAGAAAATTTTAACATACTATTTTATCAATATATAGAGAATAAAAAATTGATGTGATATATTATCATAGAATCAGTACTCTATTCATTAAATAACTGGACCAATTGTATGCTACAGATTATACATACTATGCTATGATAATTTAATGGTAATTAAAACAATTTATCATATTATTTGATCAATATATAAGGAATAGAAAACTAATGTGCAATATGACTTTAACATTAGTATTCTACGCATCAAATAAGTGGACAAAGAATATGCCACATATCATGCATTCATTGTTATTACCATTTCATGTGTACGGGGTCAATTTAGTGTACTGTTTGAATTCTATAAAGTGGATAAGAAAATGGGAATTCCATGAAATACACATGATTACATGATGTATTTAAGTGGTGATTCAGAGGACATATTATTTCGAGTTGTTCAAGTCTCTATCTTTTATAATATAATATTGAATGAATTGTGTGCATAACATGCACACATTATTTATGTTCAAGAATTCATCATAAGAAGGAAAATCGTTGAATTAATAGAAATATAAGAAATGTTTGATCATCACTGGAGATCAGAATTTGAAGATATTGAATTCATATTACACTTGTAGGAGAAGGAAACCTGGTTTGAGCATTCAGTAATATGAGAAGATCTAGATTATTCATGATCAGGATTGCATGGGTTTCACGACCAAAAATATTATTTCAATAACCTTTTGAAGATCTTGAATTTCTACATGAGTATAACAAATCCAATACACTCATGGAGGAATATCTATTTCAAATGTTTCAAGATAAATTATAATAAAACATATATATTTCTATTTTTGGATGAAGATCATTTAAATGAAGTGTCTTCGAACTGCGGTGTCTACCCAGTTACTGAAGATGATTAAGGTCGGGGTGTCCAACAAGTCTAGAATAAGAAATGATAGAAGATAGTTAGGGTGTATAATAGTGATTAATTGGAGGATTGACTATTGGGTAGTATAACTAGTTTTTTCCTTATTCATTGTAAGAAGTTTCTTATATAGTATAGAATCCATGTTGGCAGGATTAACCAACTTGGAGAGGAGTATGTAATTTTACTGAACCTTGTAAATATTTTTTTATATCATCCCATTGACTATTTATACATATAAAGTTAGATTGTTAGATATAACTTAGTGGATCTAGAACCTTTACAAGTTTAAGAGGTTAAATTCAAAAGAAAAAAATTAAAAATTAAACCACAGATTCACCCCCCCCCCCCCTAGTGTTCAGTCTATCCTGGGGAACTACAATTTCAATCAGATCCCAAGTCCCTCTAAAGATCAAAAGGTTTTCCTAGATTGTTTTTAAAATACATTATGAAGTGAATATTTTATGAAGGTTTCGAGTTAAATCAAATGGAGAGATAATAATTTACTCCTAAGTATAAAAATATTTAGAGTTATTCCAAAACTAAAAAGAATAGGAAGTGAAGAGTGGAAATGAATTTAAAGAAGAATCTAAAAGTTAATGAGGAAATACCACTAAATAATGGTAATACTATTTTTACATGTAGTAATTATTATTATTATTCTGATTATTCTAATGAAATTCTATGGGTAAAATACATCACATGGTGATCTTTATTTAGAATTAAAATAACATCTGAATAATGTTCCTAAAGAAGTGTTTAAGTGTAGTTTTTGCACTATAAAGGGACTTATTTTTGATAAATCACAACTATAAGTGTAAGTTGAAGAATTATAGGATGAAATAGGTAAGAAGTCTAGAAATTTCATCACTCTCACATACCCAGTGGAAGTAAGGGAACAATTAATTTTTTCATACTGAAGAATAATTTCAAAGGTATAATTGTAAGAATGTTGTATTTGATATTATTTTTAAATAAGCCTTTCATGGACTTGAAAAAATGGAAAAAAGTTTATATGGATCAATAATTATCAACTAGATATCAAATATAAGAGGATCAAGGATCTTGACTCATTATTTTATGAGAAGATTGTATTTCATCAAGTGGGTGTTGAGAATATGAGGAATGACGATGAAGATAAAGTGGGATTTGTTGAAGATCCTAAGAATGCCCTTAACATGAGATATCTTGACTTGAAAATTAAAATTTCTAATTTTGGAAAGACTTGTGTTGAGACCTCATAATAAAATATGTATGTATCTACTTCAACACAATTATCATTCAAGGATTATACTATTAAATATTCTTCTTCAAATAGGAAGAAGATCATTTCATTGTCTAATGATCATTCCAAAGAATAAGTAATGAAATAGGTACCATCCATAGCCCAATGTAAGAGTTTTTTGAATATATTTCTATAAAAAGTACCGTTTTAAATAAAAACTTTTTAAAAATATGGATGATGGGAAATGGATAAGAACCTACCACCATATAAGTGATGGATATAAGAATATGTATAAGTGGTGGTTCCCCTTGGGAATCCTAGCAGGTGGTAAAGAATACCCAAAAACATTATTATGGATATATTGGAAAAAAACATAAAATAAAATAAGATCATGGTTTGTGGTTCAATGTTGGTGCTAAAATAGATATGGATATTTTTTTGGATTATTGGTATAATATTTTAAATTCTAAATCACAAAAGAATCCTATACAAAGGGTAATAATTCCAGAGATGATGTAACAACATTTACAGACTAAGAAAACATTTTCATGTTCAAACTAATTTGAACTTATTGGTTATGTCTTTTATGTTTTCAATAAAAGTGGTCAGAAAATTGATACATTTACATCTAAAAAATTATAAAAAAAAACTATGGACCGCATGATAAATAAATAACAAACATGGGTAGAAATATGGAAAATGATGAAAATTATATTAGTAATGAAAAGTTTTATGATATGAAATCCATGGACACAATACATATGAATGATAAAAAATAATTTCCATTAAGATTAACATGATTGTTTCATCTCATAATAGATATATTGATAAAATCACTCATTTGAGTCTATGTGGAAACTCCAAACAAGCTGTAACTATTCCAGAAGATATTCCTGTAATTTTTTTAGCTTATTTGGAGAAATAAATAAATTTTGAATAAGCACAAGAAAAATATCATTCTAAAGATAAAATGAATATTCCACTTGAAGAAGTATAACTTCATGAGATATTTTTATAAATAGAAAACTCATGTGTTGTTAATGTTCTGGGTGAGAGATGGAATAAATATAGACATAATGCAAGAGGAATCTTCACCACATTTCTAGCATAATAAGAAGCCTTAAAGTGAATTAAGCTTGCATTAGAATATGTATAAAAAATTATGGTAAATAAAGAAGAAACATCTCACACAATTAAATGATAGGTGTGATATGATCCATGCCACCAAAGGATAAATCGTATTTGAAAATTAGATGTGGAAGCATGAATTTTGGAGAAATTGTAGCAACACTGTTGAGAAAACTATCACAAATTTTCTTTTTTACATTGAGGAACAAGTGACCCATCCTTATTACCTTATATATTTTTGTGTTTTTGAACTAAAATTATTTTTAATTGAAGAATATGTTTGAGGATATGGCTTCTGGACATGATGATGTTATTGTACTAAATGGAGTTTACTGACTTCCATGAAATAGATGAAAAGTGTGTATCCCTTATGGGGGAGAATTTATGAGATGAAACTACTAAATCTTAATTTTATAGTGAATGTTGTACATATAAATAGATTTATAAAATTTAATTTTGTTGTATTCCAATAAATATTTCATCCCTCATTCCTAATTATATTAATCATAACAATTAATGGGGAGTGATTTATTGATGTTAAGACAAGAAAAATGCGGTATATATAATTTTCACTTGGACTTTATAATGTTTTTGTTAAGGTGTGTGTGTAATATAGTATTTAATTGATGAATTAGATTATTTCTAAACCCTGTAATAATAGTTGAGTATTTTTTATCATGATTTTACATGTATGGTATTTATGGACATATTATAAAACCTTGGTTGCATCTCTCTTGTTTTCTACACCAGGTTAGCAGATGTAAACATAGTGTTGATTAACAAAAGGCTCTTTTAAAGGATAAAAATATAATATAATTCATCTATTTGATGTGATAAATAAATTTTCATGTATGGTAGATGATCATGATTTTGAGAAAAAGGTGAGATAAAAAGATCCACCACTTACCCTTTTCATTGATTTTTGATAATGGGGAGAAAAATACTGACTTTATAAAGTGTAAAAGTATAGACAAAACAATCAAAGGGGTATTGAAGAACAAAATTTCATAATTGGGGAATTAATTTTTTAATTTTTTTTTGTATATCATAATGTAAATATATTTTGAAGCTTATAAGAGGAGCGGGGGATGCTTGAAGTGGAGATGCCAGGAGAATTATTATTGACTCACTTAATGGAATTGGATGTAATGCTTGAGATATTATCCATATTAATTGTGATTATTGTTGTTATAGTATTAAAAGGAATTTACGACAAGTGTTGATGGTGAAGGAATATTATCTATGAAAAGTGAAATATATTGGAATTTTTTATTTTCATGAAGTTAAGAAGAAAAAATTAAGAATATGGACAAGCAAATATCTTATAGGATCTTAAAATGTTATAGGGGATCATATTGTTTTTGTAAATGAAAATAACCAACATGATATATAAAATATAAAATAAGACCTTAATTCTCCCATGCGGCCACCAAGAGTCATACTGTTAGTGAAAAATATCCAAGGGGGTTAATATTTAGCAAAATTAATTATTAAATTGGTTCTCAAAAATTCTCCTATGTGGGTCCCAAAAGTCATACGAGATCATAATTATCTTCCAAAAACAGATTTTAGAAAAGTAAATTATCGTACATGGGGTAAATTATCCTATAGGGATAAATTTACCTATAAAGAATACAGAAATATCCTTCATGGTAGGATATCTAAATGTAAAACATCATATGAAATATTATCTTACAAAGTAGAGAAAATTATCCTACATTATATATTTTCTTATGAGATAAATTATCATATGGGCCAAACCCAACAAAAAATTTCACATTTTGAGTTCAAAAATAGGATATAACAAGGAATTTAATACATTAACACTAAAATTATGGATTTGTAAAATAATTTCATAAATGACAAAAAAACATAAAAACATTTAATTAATACATTTTAATAATAATTCAAAAACTATACATGGAAACAAAAATTGCGGTGATTTTACATAAAAATAGTGTGGATTAAATCATTTAAATACAAATGATAGATCATGAATATATCATTTATATCTAGAATGTTAACATAAGTTGGTTCAATTCAATAAATATACTTATAATCTATGTTTAATTTTGAATAAAGTAGAAACTCATAATAGGAAATCAAAAAAATCAATACTTGAAAATGAACTGATCCTCACTAAAAAATGTCAATGAGTGGTATAGAATCTTGAACATTGTACTATGATATGCGCGTAAATTTTATGTGTTGGATTCTCCGCTACCTAATGATCCACCTAAAGAACCTAGTGTGTGTGAAAATGATTCCTATTGTAGACACTTGGATAATGCATTCAATTTTTACATCATAAAGTTATCATCAAATATATACTAATATTGGTTTTTTCTTTTCTAAGATGAAACTCTTAGGTGTTTTACAAGATTTCATATTAGGTAAATTTTTTAAGCCTCCTTTTATTATTTAAGGTTATAGTTCCAAAAATCTTCTAGAAATATATCACAAAGATGAAAATAAACTATTGAAAATGGAAGATAGGAGTAAATATTCATTGTTCGTGACATTTTGATGATGTAGATTTTATAAATAAAAATATATAATTGATAATTAATACATGATATACCATAAAAATAGTTATGTATTTTTGAAGTTAAATAAAGATTGATCTTGGTAGGAATATAACAGAGGCTTCAATAAGGGTTAGTTCGAGAATATCTTAACCAATAATTCATCAATAATTAATTATATAGTATATATTTTTTCTAAACTCACATTTACTTATACACATATGATTTATAGTGTTTTTAAAAGGATAAATTACACCTTTTTCATGGACATATTGATTATGAGTCTTGAAATAATTTTATTATCCTTTTATGATTTTATTTACTAATAATAGAATTAAAACCTAACCATATACCAAATAAAATGATATATTAGATCTCATATGAGATATAATATGGAATAAATACATCATGTCACAAGATAGAGTGTTACGATGTGAATCATTTTTCACGGATATTTCTAAAAAAACATGCATCATGAGTACAGAGTCCATTATTTTGAATTATCAAAATTTTACTAAGGATATTATATAAATCCCTTAGATGTAAACTAAGCATTTAAATGAGAGATTGTTTTTATATGCCAAAAGGAACATCTATAATTTTGATAGTGGGAGAAATTAAGAATATCTTAAATTGAAGTCATAAGATGAATATGATTTTGAAATAGTGATAAGTTAAATAATATTTGATGGAAAATAATGTTCTTGAGACACGTTTTTTATAGGAAAGTTAGAACCAAAGATAAATGGTTTATAATCACTATGTTTGGGGATATTGTATTTTTTGGGGATAACTAATCCTTATCCTTCAAGGAAGAAGTAAATTAAAAATAGTTTGGTAAATGTAAAGTAGTTATGAATTCATAAATGGATTACTTTTATAAAAGTAAAGTTAGTATTTTGGTATAACTTATTACTATTGTGAATCACACTGGGTCCAAATGGGTTTTCATGAATTTTCTCAAAAAATATAGTAAATAAAAAACCTATAAATAAATATTGGTTGATAAATGATTTGATATAAGTCAAGATGTTGTCTCAAATGAAACATTTTCATCAATAGATATATTATAATTTATTTAAATTATAATTATCATAGATGTGTACCATGATAATTTGTGACACCGTTCATGTCATAGGTAAGCTACACTTTTGGAAAATTTTATCTCTATTTTGGGTCTATAGTTTTTCAGGAGTTAGGGGTTGAGATTTTAAATTATAGGAGACAAAATATGAAAAAAACAAGTAGAATACAATTATAGAAAGTAGAAAAACAACCAACAAAACACACATACAATTAGAACATTCATGTCTACAATATATACACAAATAAATTAAAATCCAATAAAACTACTAAAATTATTCTCCCATTTAATTTGTAAGTGTCTAAAATAAAATGTAATATAATGGATAGTATCATAAAAATGTTACAAATTAAAAGGAAATCATTTAACATGTATTCTGAATAAAACGAATGAAACGTTAAGCAAAAGATTATAATGAAATTTAACCTTCAGGAACTTTTTAATTGTACCAGTTGAAATTATTTCTTTCATAAACATTAAAAAATATTATCCACATTACATTATGCTTTATTGTTTATGAATATTTTCTTTAAAATATTTTATCAATTCAAAATAACATTTTTAACCAATATATCCAAAATTTAGTAGTTGTAAATGAAAATTCAACTTTTCTTTTACATATACGATCTTGGAACTCTTCTTTCTTGTCGTCTCTCTAAATAAATTCCACTAAATATTTGAAAATAACATAAATAAAATAATTTTTTTAGTCATTATAATATAAACAAGTATTAAATAATTAAAAATTAAGTTTTGAATACCTTTATATAATTTTCTCGCACTTCACCATGGATAAAACATAGCCAGTAAAGTTCCTTCTCCCATGGAAAAGACACCCAACATCAAATGTTCATTGATATAAAATAAAATTTAATAGTAATGGTTATTATGAAAATGTATATATAAAACTTTTTGGGATATATGTTTAATACTCTTAAAGATAGAGAAACATTCGGCACTGAATAATTGCTTTCTTTTGAAATCGTTGATCCATATAAACTATTCTATCTACAGTAGTCATTTCCCTCACTAAAGTTGAAATATATTATAGTTAAATAAATAGATATACTTATTTCTTGTCATGATATTTAAAAATTTTATAAATACACCGAATAACAAACATAACATAAGTATAAATTTTCAATAAATTAAATGTACAAAAATATTTATGTTAATAATTACTTGGAAAAAACATGAGTCATGTTAATTCTAAACTAATCTATAGTTACAAGATCTATGATATCATTTTAAAAAATTTCATTAATCATTGCATGCCCATAAACTCTAGCTTTAATTGGAATCTCATAAACATCCAACAGCAAATTTGAAGATGTTGAAAATCTATCATGACTAGTAGAATTTGCATCTGAAGTCATAAAACATTGTATTTTTATTATTAATATAATATTTATTTACTTTTAATGTATTTCTATAAAAAATTAGATACATATAGAAACATTAAAATGTTAAAAAACATTTAATTTAAAAATAAAATAAAAGATAAAATATACACATACCTCTATTCTAATATATAGAAAAAGTCTAGATGTCTAAAAAAATGTTGTCGATACTTTTTAAAATTGTACTCACCTCATCTGTACGTAAAAGTATTCTTGTTGATCTATCTATAATGTCCTATAAAATGACCTTATTATACTCCATATCTATCTATTGATAAAGAATAGAATCACCAAAATAAAATATCATCCCATGTAAAACAATATGATGATGGGTATCATTAGTATACAACTCACAACAAAAAGGAAGTTGTGAAGGATGGGTGTAAGAGTACGATAATAATAAGTGTGGTCTACAGGCAGACGTGGAGGACTAGGAGCTATTGGAGGAGTGTGAGTGGTTGTATCAGCTGTCTGAAATTGTCCATGCATGCCTGCAAACATCGATTGTATCGAAGATTTGATCAAGTTCTCCATCATCACATTAATATCTTGGACTTCATCTTACAAGGATTAGATTTTTTAAAAAATCTTTTATTGATGATTGTTTAGAACATGGAATCCCTGTTTTCACTGATATACTTTTCAGGTATCCTCATACATGACCTATGTTTTTGGGATTTCCCAATGATGTAGATAAAATATCCCTCCTACCCTCATATATAAAGACACATAGTGTTCTCTAATCCTCAATAGAATCATGTATGAAATATTTGAAAAAATCTATAATGAATCACAATATATAAATAAATGATTTAACTTAAATAAGTAAATAAATTAAACATCTTACAATCCTCTTAGTTAAAACCCTAAAAAATTTCATAAGATATTTTCCATTGTTACTCATCTGAGACCACTTCCATTTTTCATGTCTAGTGTGGGGGAAGGAGGGTCAACGTCTGTAGAACATGATGACTCAACTCTCAGTAGTTCAAAATTTTCATCCATAATTTTTTCTTCCAATAATATAAACCCTCACAAAGATAAATTATGAGGGTATACATTTATAGATTGGATCTCTAGATGATATCTCCTCGATTACTACAAATTAATAATAAAGATCTGATTAATAGGATCATTAATATAAAAAACATCCAAATGTAACATTGCACTTACCAAAAAATGATTTTCATTTTATAATTTCAAAAAAAAATCTTCCATGTATATTCATCTATAAATGGATATATGTCACATGGATTATGATTTTGTCTATGCTCAAAAATGAAATGTTATGTGAGGGTTAATTTTAAATCCATCCATCTTCTAGTATCCAATGTTAAACATTTCCTCTTAACTCCTCCAGTATCATGTATATCATATTTCATCTAATAGGAAGGGAGAAATCATTGATTATTATAAACATTTAAGGAAAAGTAAAATAATAACAAACAAATATAACAAAATGGTCTCCCATAAGTGATATACTGCCAATTTGTCAGAACTTCTCTAATCATCAATCAAAATTATAACTTGTCTTTTTGCATGAACTGCTATAAAATTATTGAATTGTTTTGAATTTTGACCACTTGTAATATCATTATCATCAAATTCTACTAATATCCTATGGTCCTGGCTATGGGAAACTAATAATTTTGGTAAATGTTTACTGTCCTATTTATCAACACCCAAACTCTTCCTTATCCCCATAGAAGTGGATATCTATTGTAAAGAAGGATGAGGCTCATCAATAAAACCATGTGTACATTCCTCCCAGAGGTATGAGTAGGATCATATCTAGATGTATTTGGTGTATTATATTATTGATATTTAATTATCCAACAAATCAAAGCAACAAAAAGTTATTACAAAAATCTAAAAATCCAACTATTACATACTAATTTAAATAAAAAAAGATAAATTATCAATCAAAAAAGTAAACTAAACTAAACATAACACATTTTTATTCATATTTTTTATAGTTAACTAAAATGAAAACATCATTATGAGATAATAAATGACATATAAATGAATGAAAACAAATCCAAAAATGGTGTCTGAATAGTAAAAATGATCCAACCTAATAAATCATTTTTTTCACCAAAAAATACATTTTAAATATAATATTATACAATATTTTTTTTCTATTTATCATATTATATTTAAAATAATTTTTTTCAAAAAAATTATTTAATTGATAAGTTACCTTAGGGTAAAAATATAAAAATAAACAAAACTAAACTAATATAAACAAATAATTTAACTTACTAGTTATAATAATTGTTTTAATAAGAAAATTTAAAAAAATATCAAACATTATATGAAATTTTAAAAATTAAACGATAAATAAAAAAATGTTTCCTATAATATTTAGAATGTACTAATGGATTGTTTTCCCAAATTCCTTCATGAAGATCATTACATATTGAAAAAACCATGTAAATGTAATGTTCATCAATACTATCTTTTAATATTTACATGGAAGTATGGATATCACATAAATCATCGTCTTCATAAATTTTATCATCACTATAATACTATTTTTCCCATGCAAAAAAATAGTCCACTATATTTCAGATTGATCAAGAATGTAGAAATTTTTTTTACCATGTTTCCATTATAAAATGATAATACGTGTATTCCAATCTATTTATATTAACTAGTGTTATTCCAAATTCATCATTCCAATCATTTTTGTTATTGATTAAACATTTTCAGTTAAACAATGGATCATGAAATTTAACGTAATCAAACTCCCAAATTTCTTCAATGACTCAATAATATGAATTTTTTGGGGAATTGATTTTCTGTATTAGGAACTCAAAAACCGAATTACTTCTATGAACACCAATACACTATTATTCTAAACTAAACATCTATTGTCCTAATATTTCATATGAAATGTATAGCCATTAATGTTACACCAGAACAATGTTATCAAATTTAAACATGGACCATACAATAAAAATATTAATATTTTGGATGTATATGATCTACTATGAATGATCTCCTTAATCCATTGGATTTTTTTATGCTCATTCAAAATACACATATATTTATTCATTGGATAATATTATTTCAACACATTAATATGAAATGTTATATATGACTAAGCATATTCTATGTTATTCAAAATTTATAAATGCTCCTTCTTAATTTGTTCACTTGTTAAATATTTAACTTTAAATCCATAGATCCCCTTTCTCCCATAATTCACACATTCATTGTGAGATGTAGGCAAACTAATGTTCTCCACTAGAGACAAGTTTCTTGTAGAAAACTCCACATCATCCTCAGAAATATACTTCTCAACAATGGAGTCTTCTGGTCGATATGGATTCTTAATATACCCTTTCAATATTTTCATATATATTTAAAAATGAAACATCCTATGTAAATACATAAGACCCAGAATCATTATTTATCACAAAAAACTAACAATTAATTGAACCATGATAACAAAAAATATTGAGTAAAATACATTTCTAATCAAAAAATCATATAAACAGCTTTGTTCTCCAAATTGTTCAAAGCATTAAGATCAATCAAATTATTGAAAATTTAATTGAAAAATTATCACACCATCATGATAGTCATTATTAAATAGTGGAAAAATAATCCACTCAAAGAAACTAGTAGGAGTTATTACATTATGATGTTATAATCTTGAGATTTCATACCTATCAACTTCAGATCCTTTAAAGATAGAAAATGTTTTACATTTAAAGAATAATTTTTTAGAACTTTGATATCATGAAGATACTGACAAAATATAATTTCCTACCTCGGATAATGTATGAAAATATATGGGTAGGAATGTTATCCTTCCAGGATGTGTGGGAGATAACTCCAAATTTATTCTCATTAAGAGTAATTTCAATCTTGCATTCAATCCATCTTTAGTCTTTCTTTAATATCTAACAATTTTACAATCAATATGTCATATATGTTCTTCTCTATATTCATGAAATAAATATGAGGTTTAACCTCATAATATCTCTAATATGGTAGCTCAGAAACTACTGAATGTTTCATCCAAATATTTATATCATTGACAGATTTATATGTCTTTTTGAATGTCATGCTAATGTTTTCCACCCTATCAAAATACTGATTAGTGGATAAACATATTGGAGAAATATAAAATTCTTTTGAGCCATTTAATGCCTTTTTTTAATATTTTATAAGCGTGATACAGATTCAAAAACTTTTGATGATCCATGTATACTCTTTTTTCCCCAGGATGTAGTTGCTAATATAAATTCTATTGTTAACAAATTTGACAATATTTATGCCCCATAACACTGTATCTAGAAAAATTTCCATATTCTGGTAATTTATTTATAATGAACAAAATCATTGCATTAAGTTAGAAATATTTTTTTTATAATAATCATACACCCTAATACCTTCCTCTCCTAAAAGATTCAAACCATCAATTAACGATGATAAGAAAACATCAATATAATTTTAGGGATGTTTTGGTCCAGATATCATTAATCTCTACCTGACATATTTTCACTTCATACAAAAATCATGATATGAGATATAAATTACCAATTAAAGAGGCCATGAACAATGTGTGCTACTAAGGATTCGATATGGATTCATTCCATCCATGCACTATCGAAGTATGATATTTCTAACATCACTTCCGAATGTAGTAAACTATCGATCAATTTTCATCCACAATGGAAAATGAACCAGATTCTATAATTTTCCACAGTATATATGCTCATCTTAATTCCATATTAACCTTTTTTGCCTCATTTTAATTTGAAAATAAGTGATTCAAATGAAGAATTATAGGAAGATACAAAGATTCCTTGGAATGGGTCTCTATGACTACAACATATGCCAGTGATTTTTCTTTTAACTTATACTGTGACATACCACATTTAGAAATCCCTGATATAAATTCATATTTCATCCATTATAGAACACAATCATTTGTTTTGGAAAGTTTTTTTTGTACCATAATCCAATCAAGCATAGAATTTTCTTCGCATTATAATGTAAATCAAGAAGATCATTGTTTTCAGTAAAAATATATTTCCAAAATTATTGAAACTCTGTAAAACTCTTGTCACTCCATCCATGTTTCATCTTCATTTTAATAAATATTAGAACCATCAATAAAAATATGTAAATTTAGTAAAACCCTAATATAATGGTTTTTTAGAATCACCATATAGATGCTCAATTTTCTATTCTTTCTCAAATATATCCTCTTCAATATTATGAATCATTTCTTAAATTTGATCATGGTTATTATCTTTCAATGAACCATCATCAATAGATTGAAAATTCAATCCATTTTCACCATGAAAAATCAAAGGGCGGTAACTCGAATTAAAATCATGACAAATTAAATGATCTTTAAACTCTATACTTTTCAACTTCTTAATAAATAAACATTTAATGTGTGTAAATAAAACATGTTGTTGTTTGGAAAATTTTAATTAGAAAATTCCAAAAACAAAACATTAACCCCTTCCACGTATTCATCACTTATTCAAAGTTCCATAATCCAACTCTAACTCATTATTATATATAATAAATGTAAAAAATAAATAACTTTTCAAAAGAATATAGTGTTGATAAAATTGAGTAAGAGGGGGAATAATAGATTATTTCAATGATAATCCAGAAGACACACTTGTGGTATAATTCATCATTAAAATGTTTCTACGATGTTTAACAGTAGTGAACATAATGTTTAAAAATTTAATAACATAGAAGATTAAATTTAATGTTAATTGGTATGATTATATAATAATCCAATATAAAATAAATTAACTTTATATAAAATATGTCATAATTTGAAAGTAACAAATTTTTGAAATTTAAAAAAAAATATGTGTTGAAATCGATAATTATAAATCGAAGGAATTAATGAAATATAAGTTTAAATTTTATTTGGTAAATAATAAAAATAAATGCATGGAAGTAATTTTATAAATAAAATATATTTATATGATTCTATCATTTTTCATTTTCTTCTAAATGAAATTAGATGAAACATGAAATTGAATTTTATTGAATAGAATAGAAATCAAGTGTGAATTTTCCATATTTATTTGAATCTTTATTATCGATTTCTTAACATGTTTTTTTCATGAAAAAACCAATATTTATTAGAAAAAACATTGATTCATACTGTAATATTACCATATAGTAGAGTTAAAACAATACCATGTTGAATTTTTTATGCGTTACATATATATATATAACATAATATTATATGTTATTTATGTCTAGTGTATTATGTAAATTGTTAAAAGTATATTATATAAAATTTATTATGTGAGAATGTGTTGTATTTGAATGTAAAACACTAACAACACACATTTTAAATATTTCATTCTACTTCAAATGATAAAAAATACAAATTTATGGGGAGAAAAATACTTTCAGTGTGAATACCTTGTGATTGATGTATAATTCAATGAAAATATAACATATAAAAACTCCACCTATAAAGTTCAATAATCCTATAAATTTTTTAATTAATTTATCCTAAATTATGACTGGGGATATAAAGTATATCAATCGCTATTATCATTTGTACCAAATGGGTTAATTACTCCAAACCGAGTCAAAATTGAATATATATCTATCAGAATATAAAAAATTATGTAATGGAACCATTTGAAAATTCCAATTGTGTATTCACTAATAATTTCAAAATTGTATTGATAATAAATCATAATATAGAGATTGTATATTTAATATATGATTTTTAACGATAAGAATATGATCACATCATAAGAATAGTTTTCATATACATATACAAATCTTGTATGTTATTGTATATTGAACTGTATGAAAATTAAAAAGTATGTATATATTATATTTTAAGATTACTATGTCACTAATAAATGAATAAAACTGACTGAGATTTATCCATATACGTGGCATTGTATCCATAAATAATGAATGTTTCAAAAAATATCATCCAAATAAGAAACATTTATAGATTCAATGTAGAAATTTAAGATATGATGTGGTATAAAAATCTATGAAACAATATAGTGAAAACACATTTCTATATTGTATAATCACCTGAAAATTAAGATATAATGTAGAAATTTATGATCTAACATAGAATATTAAGATATAATTAAATCCAAAACCCATTGCACTTAAATCAATTCATAACTAAGGTATATGATGATGGTAATCCATGATTTTTGAATAATATATCTATAACCAAAATCATAATTATGAGGATGATAAAACCCAAGGGTTTATAAATATGGTAATGTGATATTTGAGTCCACAAGATACAAAAATATATATTTAGGGAATCTGCACCATTTAACCACTGAAAGAGAGGATCAATTTGTTTATATTACATATGGAAACAAGATGATTGGATGCACAATAATGAGTTTTGATGAAACCTAAGTATGTATGAATATAGAAATAAGATATTGGAGTCTACCATATTGAGGAATCAATCATTAGGGCTTACATGCGAGAGAAACATGTCTTCTTTCATGAGATTTAATATCACCAAAATAATTCAAACAGATAATTCATAAAAAAATGTAACGGTATGTAACTTCGTTTATATAAAAACTAATGTGATAATGTAGTGAAAATTTCATTTTCACTTCGGTTATTATCTAACTTATTTAAAAAATCTACATTATCATGTGGGTTATTAAATAAATTATGTGAAAAGGCTATGATTTTTTCTTTTTAATTTCGGTTATTATATAACTTACATGATAATGAAAAATTCCCACCTTTATCCTATCGGTTATGTCATAAACGATTTGATAAAGAAACATACATGAAATTTTCACCTCTTTATATAATAACTGACATGATAATGTAAAATACATGGCTTTTTCATTACAGTTATAAATAACCGACATGAAAATCCTGAATGTGGTAAATATTTTTTCTACCAAGTGAATATGTAGATTGTATTAAATCATAAATGACGTGAAATTAATAACTTTGAGGTATTTATCAAGGGAGAAAAATTTCTTAATCCAATTCTAGAATAGTAACATCAAGAACTTATTCAAAACATTTCCTTAAACACCATTGAGTCCATGAGGGAAACATTATCTCTAAAATTTAATATCCTCCTCTTATGCCCGATCAATCGTAGTATTCTAGGATTTTTTTTAAATTTATATTTGGAATCATTTACAAAATTTATATAGATACCTTTAATAGTTTTAGAAATGTTATTAAGGTAAAATAAATCCTTTTGAGCCTATTCTTGTAATCCCTTTCCCTTGAAAATTATCACCATTGTTTCTAGTTTTAAACACTACTCTAGTGATGGAGCCTCCACTGACTCCTCGGAAATTTTAATAGTTTTACATACTGGTACATTGGGGAAAAAGGTTTTTCTATTGACCTCTTATTTTTTGGGTTCGGTAAGTTAGAATAGCCCTTCTGGTTCTCTTACCTATATCCACTGGAAATTCACTCAAGTCAATAAAACATTTTTCCCCTTTATTCAATCATTAACATATATATACTTTAACTTGAAGTTAATATTCATATTATAGGGAAAATTGAAAATATCTATCTACTCATGTCTCTTCTCCAGTGAAGACATCAATATCTACTACCTCTAATTCCTAAAATTCTAGACATGTCTCAAATCCTATAGCCCAAACATGTTTCTTTTCTACACTATATCACCCTAGTTTCCACCCCATGTTGGATAAATTTCGAAGTTCCTCATTTAGGTCTTCAAAATACTTCCTGATCTCCAGCACATGGATTTAAAATTTATAATTTTTCCAGGAAATCAGTTTTGAACTACCCATAGTCATCCTCTTTATGGCTTAAGAGGCACGAGTAATAGGCATCAGTGGAACCCCATCCTCTAGGATTTAAATTTTGAACCTGCACTATGCTTCATCTCATGATTCATAGGACAATATTCATAGCTACTTACAAAAGAACTAGAATTCTTAACACTTATTCATCTTTTCTTCAACACAACCACATATGAGGGAGACCCAACAAACAAAAAATTTGAACTCTACTATGTAATGCATTCCCATTGGTGTATGGAGACATAATAGGTCAGTAATTCTATTTGAGAACTATATTATCTCATCTATCATTTTAGAATTCAAATTTAAGGCTAATACAACAAAAAAATGATATGTAGTGATTCATTCATATAATATTTTTTTATAAATTTTTAACGTACTCAAAATTATGAATGAAAGATAAGTAATATTAAAAAACAGAATTCTCTTAATGTTCACATTATACATGTTTTGTATTCCTTTAAAAAAATACACCAAATTTAATTATACATCAATAATAAAAAAACTTATTCTATGACTTTTAAATTTATATAGTGTGTATTACATGCCAAAATTTATTTAATATTATTAAATGAAACACGTTTAATTAGTATTAAGTAATTCATAGTGTATTTTTGGGTTTTTAT
Organism: Viscum album; assembly: GCA_963277665.1. Classification (NCBI taxonomy): domain Eukaryota; kingdom Viridiplantae; phylum Streptophyta; class Magnoliopsida; order Santalales; family Viscaceae; genus Viscum; species Viscum album. The sequence goes on from OY728162.1 coordinate 826,024,757, forward strand.
TTTTAAAAAAAATAATCTAATCAAAAAATATTGAATCAAAACTATTTAATATAAAATAAAGATAAAACAAATTAAATCACTCAATCTTCATAAAATGATTATTATGATTAATTATATATAAATTTCCTACTACCATATGTTATATGTTTTATTTTTTTCCAACTAATAGTTGTATTTGGTATTAGTTAACTAATGGTTTTATGTTAGAAAATCATTGTAAAAAGATAATGATAAGTGATTTAAAGGATAATATTTCAACACGTTGTTATGTGATTTAATGTTTTTGTGTAAGGATTATTATTAATATAGAAGAATATCGTCATCATGTAGATGTTATCAAAGAGAAGGAAAAAATGTATTATTATTCAATGTGGTGATAGAAGAACATGGAAAGATAATAACTAAGTTCTTAATAGGGAGATTTAGGGATCAAACATGACTAAATAATAATATAGTTATGAAGTAATTTAGTATTTTGATACATAGTAGATGAGTTAAGATATGATTGAATCGATAATGGAGGGAAATAAAGGATTTTAATATTTTTTTAAACTGAGGATCTATAAAAAAAATTTATAATCGATATAAGTATTTAGAAATTTTCAATCTAGTATATTTTTGAATTTTCGGAATTTTAATAATATTTGGTAGTGTGTGGACAAGTGTGGACCTATTTTTCTAAATACTAAAAAACTAATGCAACAATTATTATATTATGCATTTATTTTTATATATTTATTTTTCTAGATAAAGTGTTAAATATTATATCACGAAGAGTTAATATTATATCATGACACTTGTATCATATGGTTGAAAAATTAAAAGTTCACTAGTGAAAGGAAAATTACACCATAAAGAGTGAAAAGTACATCATAATCAAGTTGGATACTAAATAATGTTTTTCCAAATATTAATTATGGTCTATTAATGTTAATACAAAGGATAAAGTGTATTTAATATAAAAAGAAATCATGCTAAAATTTCGTTATATTACACTATGATACTGGGGACTTAAAATTGGAATCTAATGATGGTGTTTTGTTTGTTAGTAATGACTAAGAAATTATACCAAAATAGACCCTAATTTTTTGAATGATAAATAAATTCACAATTTAACCCCATTATGGATGTGTTAAAAACGTTTTATGAATAATATTAAGGGGAAGTTTGTTATGAATAAATTTATATGATCCAAAAATAGGCTGAAATTTGGTATAGAATAATATATATTACTACAATTGTATTTATTACACAATAATGAATTAATTATAAGTTTTTTAGAGAATCATTAGGTATTTATTATATGATTTTTGGGGACATATCAAGTCATTGTTTTTGGGAGGATATGGAATTAATATGAATTTCATTATAGTGACCTTAATTACACTCTAATATTGGTGAAATTTATATAATTTGATAAATGTTATGCCCCCAAGTTATGGATTGTCATGGATCAAATTTATAGAATTCAAATTGACATAATTGGATGATTTTGAAGGAATATTTAAATGTAATACACATTAAATGATTTTATAGTATCATGATAACTTAAATCGATCGTTATATTTGATTTGGATCTTAGAGATTACAAGAACATTAAAATTATTCAATAAAAAACTAATGGATAGGAGAAACATTAAAAATATGGAGTATAATAGAGAATAATAGAGATTGGTCATCATTTATAGATCTATTTAATTTTTATAGAGCCGTGAAAGAGATATTACTACATATATTAGGTTTATATTAATGAAATATTGTTCCTTATAGATTTTTAATGAAATATATAGTTCTCATTGGAAGAATTTTGTTGTTTTTGTTGTGATTTTTATTTTTAAGATCAAATTTGAAACTCCAAACAAGTATTTTTATGACTTATAACATTAAAAACATATTAAATATTATTAATGAAATTGTCACCTCATATCCTGAATTTTATAATAGATTATATTAAAACTAATGTTGTTTTTCAAGAGTATCTAACATCTATATAGTAATTAGTCCTTCTTTGAAGCAATGCATGGATTTGGGATAATTGGAGTATCCCATGGATGAGTAATGTTTGATCTATAAAAATCATGTAAGTGTAGTGTCCCTTTGTGTGGAGTTACCTTTGTCTATACATTTTATCCCTAAAATACTTTATGATTGGGTATTTTTCTACAGTAGTAGTGATCCATGTGTATGCTCTATGTATTTATCCCAGTGTGATTAAACAAAGTAAAATATATGTATCTATATGTGTATAACAGTTTTTTATTTTCTTTTATTTTTTTGGTACAGATGAATTTGATAATATGATAATTAAAAATGTGTTCCTTCAAACATGGGAAATGGATTTGATTATTGAATAGGGTTACTGTTTTATGAACTTTAAATCCTTCATTACCGTTATTCACACCCCTCTAGATTTCAAGAGACTCATATAATATCTTGGTTATTTAAACATATGGTGCTAGATCCTAAAGGTTATGATTTTATGATCAATATATTATATTTATTTTGAAACATTATTCACAAAAAAAATGATCTAACATTCCACAAACAACATTAATTCAAATGTTTAATCATGTTTTAATAAGAAATATTTTAATTTAAATTGATAAAAAAAATTAAATTAAAATCTACGATTTGAAAAATTCAATTAAAAAAATCACAGGATTAATTTCAATGGATGGGTTCATAAGAGATAATTATCTATATAATTCCAAAATTTAGTTGAATCAATTGGTTATAAGATTTTTCTAAGGCTAACAATTTATTATAAAAAATTCCCAAAATTATACCTAACCCTATCAAAATATCTTTTTGAAATAAGAATATCTACCTAAATTCAATAATTTTAATCTTTAAATGAAAATAATATTCCTTTCTATTTTGGATGGCGTAAATTTCTCAGCCATCGTTGAGTCTGTACCTTCACAAGACTTTTTTTCAAATACATGCTGATAAATAAGATTTGGATTATATATTTAATAGGATTCCTAAAAACAATTTTTATTCATGAAATAAATTTATAGATAATATAAACACTCATCCTTTTACTCTTGATCCCTCACCTCTTAAGTGATGAGGTGCTAATGGATCAAGGAATCACAATCATGTTTTATTTGACCATCTTATTAAGATAGTGAAAATTGTAAAAGAATAGTATAATAATTAAAAGATATAGAAAAATAAGATTACTTAATTTGATTAATTATTAAAATAACAAATGTTAACTCTTAGGATGAAAAAGAGTATAATAGGGTCCAAGGATCCAATAAAATTCAATGTAATGGATAAAAAATTCAAATATTTAGCTGGAATATCCTATTTTTAAACTTCATCTTTATCATGAAATAATTATTTTCATTATGGAATGATGTTATATACCTTATATATAAACCCTTATCTATTCCTCCTTGGTTACACCATCATGGTTCAATGGATTATTTTGGGGTGTCATGGATATATCTTTCTCCTTCAAAATCAAAATCTCTCAAGGGTCATGTAATAAAATTCCAAGTACTTCTAATATAACTTTATATTCCCTTATATTTCTCATTATCAATATATACTCAAGTAAAAAAAATTATTGTTTAATTATGAAGGTATTATATATAAATATTACATCATAAAGTCATAGAATAATGGTCATATTTTACAAAATGATATTTTATATCTCATCAAAGGAGTATCGATATTTAAATTCAATATTATGTGAATAAACTTTTAATATCACTATATGATTACTCTATTAGATCCCATGATACTCATCCCATATTAAAACTTTTCATTATTGGTATCCTCTTTAATAATCATTAGTTCTCTTACCATATTATATGGTTCTCCCCTAGTGGCTAATGACACCATATGTCATTCTCCTCTAATCATCCTATAATGTTTTCCCATTAAGAAATAATTCATCATTCACCATTAAACTATTTCATGTCCTAGAGATAGTTTTACTACTTCAAGTATTAGATACAAATTTGGTTTGCATCTATTCATAGGATGATTTAATGGAATTTTGTTCTAATTTTACTTTTTACCTAAAATGTATTATAGAATAGCATAAAATCCTTACATCATAAGTCATTATTGGGTAATCATATGTATCCTTTTTTATGTCATATTATGGAGTGAGGTCCCTTATATTGGTTCAATATACTCAAAATCATATCCATCCACATTGTGACACCATTTTTGGTTGAATTATATCCTTATAGGTTTACAATTTAAACTCTGTTCCAATTAACTACATAATTAAAAACACTTTTTGTGGAGTAATCTCTTTGCAGTTACTCTAAAAACATCAATAGGGGATCCAAAATCTTCCATAATCTCTATCCTTACATAAATCAATAAAAATATCAAAACATGGTGTTATTATGTCACATAATCAATGAAAATAATGATAAAAACATATGCACAAATAATAGTTATCAAATTCCCCCACAATTGAACATTTTATTGTCCTTAAGAAAAATATATTTACAAAGATTCCAAATAAGTTCAATCCTTTAACTAAATAAATGTAGTAGAGAACATGTAAATAAAACAAGATATTAGCTGAAAATTTTCAAATTCTAATATACTCATCTTCCCTAAGTAATCATGCATCCTTATTAAGATTATACTAAAATTATTATTCTCATCCATAATTATTTTTCAATCGTTCCTTATACATCCATACCCATACAATGATATACCACTTCAAAAAATATCACATTCAACACTCATGAATAATGTAAAACTATAGTTATGGTCATTCTAACGTTTATGTCTTCTATTTATAGGCTTGTACAATATATGAATCATCACTTTATAGAAATAAAACCAAATAAATCAAGAGGAAATCCCAAAAAGGATCAAATTTATTTAAGGAAATATTTGGGTAGTTTATGATTCAATAATTAAAAATTAAGTCTTTAAAAAGTGGGATAAATTATTTAAGTTAAAATAAATAATTTTTATTTAATCTAAATGAAAAGTGTAACTACTTATCCACTTCAAAGACATTATCTCTCATTACTCTCTACTTATCTTAAGAATATGCATTAGGAAATTTCAATAATAAGGACACAACATTCATCATATTTTTCTTTCCTTTTCCTTTTTTACAGAGGAAATTTCACCAGGATCAAGTATCACACCCATCAAACTACCTTTGTTTCATCACATAATTGAATTAATTATAATAGTTATAATAATATCATTGATCATGTATGAGTGATCATTAAATTGTACATGATATAATCTATTATTTCAATTTTTTCCAAAATAATATTTGATTCAAGTAATAAAAATATAAAATATCTTGGAATCAACATCCAAATCGCTAATTACAAATATACCACCATAACATAAATGGTAATCTCACATGGTAGTCCCATGCATCCCCAATAACCCCCATTAAAGTAAACATGTTATTTATTTTCAATAATTACAAATTATATTGGATATCATATTAAGAATTAACATGTAATTTATTTTCAATAATTCCCAATTAAAAGTTTTTCTTTTATTTACATGGGTGTTCATAATTTTCATAAGTCGAGAGATGTCTCCAAAAAAATGTCTCTTTGTCCGTTGATTTCAATAAAAAATTCATGCATTTCTAATAGTCCCTCTACCACGCTTAATTTCAAATATTGTCTGCAATATTTAAAATCATTGTGAGAGAGATAAAAATTAATATTCTCTTAAATAAATCATAGTAAAGGATCTAAATTCAAGAAATAATTAAGGGCCTCTATGATTTATTAAATATTTTTTCCCTTGATAACTAGATGGAATTTACTATCTGAAAATCATATGCATTGATGGATTGTGTTGGATTTGATTTCCTCAAATGAAAACATTGGACTAAGTAACAATATAGTGTGAAAATATTATATTTATTATGGTTAAGAAAAAATTGATGCGAAAAAATAATATTTTTTCATTCAACATGTTATATAAAGGATAGATGATGAACACGAAATGAATGTAAATATCTTAAATTATAAAAAATATGATAAAGTAAAAAAAATATAAGGCATTAAAAAATGTGGAAGGGGGAGGAAATCCTCTGACTCCTTGGTTCCATCCCCCATCTCACCATTGGGGTCCACCTCTACTAAGTTTGTATCCAATTAAAGCAGGACATTGCTGAAGGAATACACCTACCATCATTGAATCACCTAATATTTATCTGAAATAGTTTCCTCAGTAACTAATGTTTTAGAAGGGAATGTATAGTAGTATCAATATAAGTTTTGTTATAAGTTGCCTCTATCACACCCTATAAATGAGGAATGAAATTTAATGCTTGTGTTGAAAACTACTGATATGAATGATCAATCAATGATATTGTTGAATTAGATATCTGAGAGTTTTATAATGGAACTTATGTATTAATTAGGATATATGGCTCCCAACTAGGTAGAGTACTCGTAGATCCATAACCCTAGGATTTTTCAATGTTTACAAGAGGATTAACTAGAATATGGATATCTATATTGGTAGTTTTTATTTTTGTATCACTATGAAGGGATATTATAGTGATTATGCTAGTAGTGGGAGTCAGTTGATACTCATTCTATTGAGTTGGTATCTCTTTGAACCTTAGAGAGTTCATATGTGGATCAACTAGATCAATAAAGGGAACCACCATTATAGGGTCATTTGTTAGACCCCTTCCATTATTTTGGGAATCCAACTCGAACTATCATCATTCATCAGAATCCATAAGATAACTAGTATCCCATGTTTCAAAATATTAATAGGGGTGTGTTGGGGCTAGTATAAATTCTCAATAAAGGGTGGGATAATACAAACAAAATATTTTTATGGATGATTTGGATTAAAATATTGAGTTTGGATGAACCTAATATATTCCCACCTGGGTGGATACAGTACAAGATATGGGTGTTTTTTTAGGTCATGTGGAAGAATGGGTGGTGGATCAAATTCTACCTCCATGTTCTCATATAAATGGTGCTGGATCCTAATCATATACTGAGCGATATTAAAAAATATTTATTCCACTCCTTGTAAGGAATGTTTGGTGGTTGTTCCTAATCATGTGAAACTTCTATCCATCCTCTCGATGTTGGGGTTGATTGGTAAGTGAAAGAAGCATGTGAGTGTCCCTAAATGGAATCATAATCCACCATTAAATAATTATAATTTTCATCCCTTTCATTCCCTTTCCCTCTATCATCAATTGGTCCATTTTTTCTAATAATGGGAGGTCAGAAAACATAATCAACCCCAATGAGGATAGTTTCAAGGATTAATCAAAAAATACCAAGTGATTTTCTTGTTAAGTAGTGAAATTCACACCCATAATAATGCCCTTGGAATTGTTCAAAAATCCCGTTGAATATAATGAAATTATTTTGGTCTTTTTGATTACTAACTTCCATATATAAATGCTGGAAAGAATAAGAACATATAATCTGATCAAATATCCTTTTGATGATCCCTTAGAAAACCATTAATGAGATATTTCCCAATGTATAATCCTTTAAATACAACTTCTCAAATAATTTCTCAGAGTTTTTTTAGGTTTGTTCTTTATTAATGGGTAAATAGTTGTTTTCATTTACTATTGATGGATTGTGTTCTTGTATCTCTCTAGTATAGAATCATTATAATCTACTCTCTCTATAAACACATAGTTGTTGATACATTATCCCACTCCTAACTCTACAAACTAAAGGCTCCGATTAGGGTGACCAATGTTTTTACATAATATACTCTAGTTTCATATCCAATACTAATAGGAACACTAAAATACACTCTATATAAGCCTCCTCCAATACGTGAGTAATATGTAATAAATTCATAGCTCTAAATGAATATATAACTTCATCATCTATATCAACATAGTCCATAATATCCATGTGAAATTTCTTGTTTTTTGAATACTAGACATTTAAGGTCTCCCAAGTCTCTTCTATTGTTTGGGTTTAGTGACCCATTGAAAATAGTTAAGGTGATTTTGGGATAAATCCCCACATAGAGATGATTGTTGGTTTGTTTGGTTGGTTTGGATTGTGTTAGTCAATGAAGATGTGAATTGGTTAGGTGAAAGTCTTAGTGAGGGATTAGGTGGTTTAGTAGGTAGTTTATGCATTTTAAATTTTGTGGATCTCATAGGTATATTTTTTTTATTTTTTTTAATGAGTATTTAGATTTCAATCTATTGTTAATAGTCTTATTTTGATAAATTGTGGGAGGGATAGGGATATGGAGGGGTAGTGGCTTGAGATGGATTCATAGGGGGTTTGAAATGGTGTTTTGTCATGTTTTGGAATTTTTTTATGTTTAGTTGGGTATGGTGAATTTTAATAGTGTGGGTTGGGAGATGACATAGTGAGTAGGTTGAAATGGGTATGAGGAGGTGTGAATGTCAAGTAGGAGAGGATTTAGAAGTGTAACTTTTCTATTTGATATTGATCAGAACCAGATCAAATGGATAAGAAAATAAATTTAGGGAGAACTGAGAGATGTGAAGATGGATAATAATAGAACAATTTAGGTTTTGGTCATTAGAATCAAATGTGTTTGAATATATTTTTGCATGATATAATTCATTATAACATGGCGTCATTAGTTCTAAAACCATGGTATTTTTCAAACTCAATACTCCAGATTTGCAACACCATCGGGGGACACCGTATAACAACCATATCAGGTTATCCCTATGTGATTTATTTTAGGTTGAAATCATGACATGAAGGCTACCCTATAAATATTAATTTTTCCTTTTTTCTGTCTTGAAGAATTAGAGAATGAGAAATTACATCCCTTCGAAACCTAATTTGTCACTCCATATTATGATATTTTGGGATTGGGTTATAGTGTAAACCCACCCTATCTAGGTAAGGCTCTTTTCTATCCAAGAAATTTACATTATTATAGTGTGATCTATTGTTGTGTGTCATGGGTCTACAATAATGAATTGAGGGAAGTGTGTTATTACATGATATATTTGGATACACCTTAAAAATGATGTATCTTATCTGTTGGTTATTACTCCTCTCAAATATTATGTTTCTCAATTGGATCTTCACTAGGGGAGTAGGGGAGAGTCCCCTAGAGTCTCTAAACTAATTTAAACTAATAATTTATAACCAATATAAATTTGAATTATGATCCTAAAAAAGAAAACATACCTAGGTTTCTCCACACCTTGAGCTTTAATTAAAGTAAATATCTAGATATAACTTTTTATTTTTAGCAAAATTTGAGAGATATAATAAATGAATTATTGAAATTATCCATCTATAGATTCATCCTTTTTTACTGAACTTTAATGAAGTTTCATGACCACTTTAGATCTAAATGGCTCCATGTGAAAAGGAATTTATACCATGATGAGTCATAACCAAAGTGAATGTAGTTTTCTTAGAAACAATCTCAATCGAGATTTAAATAAAAGTATTTTATCTCCTGGTATGAATATGAAATGGTTGATTTATCAATAATTCCACTTATTGATTTTCTATTTATATATCTTTTAATTCAAATATGAATCTCTTTCAATATATTATAATTCATCCAAATATAGTAGTCTCTTACAATCTTTGTGTGTGTACATAGACACTTTCTTCGTAGACCTATATTATCAATGATGGATATCCACCAGTAAATGGCCTAGTTTTTCATGGATAAGACTAAATGGGGTTATACTAGTCATCATTTTAAAATATATCATTTAGTACTATAAATTAGTGTCGTGATTGTTTCTATAATCATTCCATATTGAACTTGTAGTTTTCTCCAAAATCATCATAATCACTCATTTTGATAATTCTACATTCCCATGGGTTTTTGGGTGGTTAGGGGAACATGTTAGGTTCATTAAAACTCAATATTTTGATCCCACTCATCCATCAACATATTTAGTGTGTATTATCCCACCCCTGATTGAGCATTTATACCATCCCCAACCCACCCCTCTTCAACTTTTGACACATGGTATACTAGTAATCTTATGTATACTAATGAATTATGATAGTTGGAGTTGGATTCCCAGAATAAGAGAAAGGGTCTGATAAATGACCCTATAATGGAGGTTCCATTTATTGACCTAGTTGATCAAGACATGACCACCCTATGGATCAAGGGGATACAAACTCAATAGAATGAGCATCCACTGACTCCCACTGCTAGCATAGTCACTATAATAGTCCTTGCTAGTGATATACAAATTAAAACTACCAATACATATATCTATAATGTATTTAATCCTCTTGTAAACAATGAACATTCCTAGGGTTATGGATTTGCAGATACTCTACCTAGTTGGGATCCATATACACTAATTAATACATAAGTGCCACTATCAAACTCTCAGGAATCTAATTCATAAATATCCTTGATTTATCATTCATCTAAGTAGTTTTTAACACCAGCATTAAATGTCATTCCACATTTACAAGGTTTAATAGAGGCGGTTTCTACCATAACCTATATTTAGAATACTCTACATTCCCTTATAATACGTTAGTTGGAAAAGAAATTATTTTTGGATAAGTATTAGTTGATTCAATGTGGATAGGTGTATTCCTTTAGTAATTTCATGATTTTATTTTGTGTCATGGGCCTATAATGATGACTTGAGAGATTAGTGTGTTATGACATGATATATCTTCTTTCACCTTAAAAATGATTTCTTTTATCTGTTGGTTATTTCCCCTCTCAATTTTTATGTTTCCATAATTATATCTTCAGTATGGGAGTAGGGTAGAGTTCCCTGGAGTCTCTAAACTAATTTATCCTAATAATTTATAACCAATCTAAAGTATAATTATAATCCTAAAATGGAAAACATACCTAGGTTTCTCCACACCTAGCGCTTTAATTAAAGTGAATATCTAGATGTAACTTTGTATTTTCCATAAAATTTGAGTGATATAAGAAATTAATTATGGAAATTATCCATGTATAGATTCATCATTTTTATTGAACTTCAATGAATGTCCATGCCCTCTTTAGATCAAAACGGCCCCATGTGAAAAGGAATTTCTTCCATGATGGTTCGTAACCAAAGTGGTTGTAGTTTTCATGGAAATGATCTCAAACAATATTTAAACAAAATTATTGTATCTCTTGGTATGAATAATAAATGGTTGATTCATCAATCATTCCACTTACTAATTTTCAATTTATAGATATTTTAATTCTTATATGTATCTCTTTCAATCTCTTATAATTCATCCAAATATAGCAGTCTCTTCCTATCTTGGTGTGAGACCATAACCACTTTCTTCATATCCCTATATTATCGATGTTAAAGATCCACCAGTAAATGGCCTAGTTTCTCATTGATAAGCCTAAATGGGGTTATAATAGTCATCATTTTAAAATATATCATTTGTTACTGTAATTTATTATAAATATTTTTGTTTATAATCTTCCCATATTGAACGTGTAGTTTTATCCAAAATCTTCATAATCAATCAGTTGGATAATTCTACTTTCCTATGATTTTTTGGGTGGTGAGGGGAGATGGTCTTGTATTAAACTCTTTAATATTTTAGCGAACACAAAAATATATAAGTGTTTTAATGTTATCCTTAAGAAATTATAAGTAACCTTGACATACAATCAAGATAAAATAAGTGCTTTCCTAACAATTTCATCACTATATTGGATATATTATTCCACATGGACTAATTTTATACCCATTCAGTCATGTAAATAACATACACAAGTATTTATGTGTTTCTCATGGATCTTGTGAAGGGCCCCATAAAATAAATTCTCCATTCATCAAACACCTCAAATTTTAGAATAGGGTTTTTTTTAATCTCAATTATTTTCCTAATGCGATATATTTATTGCCATCAATAATAGCCACATAATAACTCCCTTGAAACTTTGTGAATGTTAATAAAAATAATCCACATTGTATTATCATGGACATTATTATACCATGTTAATTGTATCCTTTGTTTGGTGATGAATAGTAATATTCTAGAATGATCTTCACCATGGATATGGTAACACATCACTAAATTAATCATTCACTACATTTCATGAATAATATGTGACAATAAAAAATCAATTTTGTGAATTATCTAAAAAGATTATTTGTTTTGGATATGAAAAAACAAGGATTTATCGTATCATTTTCGAAATAATCTACAATTTTGAAAAAACATGTTAGAGATTATAAATCATTATAGAAAAGCTTATCATCCAGGAACTCATCAAAAATTTATCTCTCCTCCTTAAATTCTATATTATAATGGAGTAATATCAAAAAATGGTTATCCACTAAAATATCTAATCCATATTTTCAATGTTAATCCTATAAAATTATTGAAGTAAGAAGATACACCAAATCCGACATGGATTAGAATATTTTTTTAGAAAATAACTAAAATGTTGTGATATATGTAGACAATTCAACACCCCAAAATGATAAAGGGTTAAATTACTAAATTGTATGACTCATGTAAATAAGTAGAACCTTCTTTTTTGGGAGACTATCTGATTAGAACTCCATAATTAATCATGCTTGGCCTGGAGTAGTGATTAGGATGGGTGACCTTCTAGAAAGTCTTAGGATGTGTGTGAGTGAGGAAAAAGAATGAAGTAAATGACATGTGTTGGCATATGGGGACTATCATTAGTTAGATTACCCATTTGGGCATGTGGGTGGGCCTAGGGTGGGGACCACATGTCTGCAGGGAAACTTGTGGTACCTCAAGGGATTAGACCGAATGGCCATGTTAAGGAAGGGTGTATGTGCTGTCACAAAGACCTAGTTGTTACATTTGGTATCAAAGGTGTTATATTCTATCTCAAAGATCAGAAGTCTATTGTTTTGTTTTTGGGGAAATAGTTTCGAATGTTTCGAGCTTGACTTTCAGATTTAGGGATTCCAGTTTTGGTACGGTGGCCAACTTAACCATTCACCAGGACCCTAAATTATGCTTTTTGGATCTATACATGAAAAAACGGGTTGCTTAAGTGTCTCCTTATGATTTTTTGGAATAAGAGTCCCCTCATCATGTATAATATCTTGACTGTGGTACATCTTGATCTATTTCAGAATGCCTCCATGCAGACAACCAGCTAGGCTTTCGATACATGATCGTGTGGACAACCCACCTAGTTTTGAGGCATCTGTTCAAAGACAAGTTCTATAGATGGCCTCATTGAGTGGTGCACCAATGTTGCCACCACCCGAATATCAACAGTTACTACTGGAGTTACCAATAGAGGAAACACGTAGACTCAATGCCTTGAATGAGTTTCAAAGAGAGAGACCTCCCAGGTTCAGGGGGGAGACATATCCTCATGTCACTGAGGACTGGATAGAGGTAGCGGCATGGTTCTTCCACTTAGTGAGGACACAGATTAACAATATGGAAAACATGGTCGTGATCCTTCTTCATGGATTGGAATGGATAGAGTGGAGCTTGGCAATATATACGCATGATTAGGAGACCCTCTCGTTTTTTGACATCGAGTGGATTTTCCAGGATGTGTTTTTTCCCACAACCTTGTGCTCAGTGAGAATATAGGAGCTACATCACCTACGGAAGAATTGCATGTTGGTGGCTGAGTAATATGCATGGTCTATAGACCTCTCTCTCCCTATTCCCTAGACATGGTGTGAGACCCTCTATTTAGATCCCAGAACATTGAGTAGGGACTCATAAGGGAGATCAATTCATCTATGGTGTATCTCAGCATCCCTACTCAAGCTGGGGTGCTGAAGCGAGCCCTTATTTTTGAGAGATTCCTGGAGGATCAAGCGCCAGCAAGCAGAACCACCAGCAGAGCTCAGGTTTCAGAGACATAAGTAGTGAGTAGCATGAAGCATAAATGGGGGCCCATGTGGGATATGTCTTTCAGGGGGAAACCATGTGACTTGGGGTCGGCTGTATGAGGCTCCCAGAGTAGAGGGAGTCGGTAAGGAACCAGATTGTGCTTCGCATGCAGTGGGTAGGGACACATAGCGTGTGACTGGCCGACCCACCACATAGATGATCACCAGGTGGTTCAGGGTCCTCCATGGTAGAGGTAGAGGTTTTACCAAGTAGGACCTCAGGGTGGAGGATGTTTCAGGGGAGTAGGCCGAGCGACAGTTGGTGGATTGCGATGAGACCATGTTTTCCTTCACCAATGAGAAGGGAACTTTTTCAGCATATGATGGAATTTATCAGATGAGGGTGAAACTGATCACTTCCCAATTGGCTAGACTCACTCTCAGTGTGGTGGACAAGAGGAGTCTGAGCATTCCTATAGTGGTGGACGAGTATGATTATTTATTTCTTGAGAATTTTCTGTGACTACCTCCTCACAAGGAGGTAGACTTCTACATCGATCTGTACCCAAGGATGGAACAAATATCCACACCAGAATATCGGATGGATCCTAAAGAACTACATGAGTTTAGGGTTCAATTAGAGGACTTTCTAGAGAAGGTTTTATTGAGGCCCAAAGTATCACCTTGGGCAGCCCAAATGTTGTTTTCCAAGAAGGAATAAGGTAGCTTGAGGATATGTGTGGTCTTTAGACACCTCAACCAGGTGACTCTGAAGAACAAGTATTCACTGTCGAGGATTAATGACCTCTTTGATCAACTGAAGGGAGAGAGGTGGTTCTTGAAGATTGACCACAGATCAGGATATCATCATCTTCAGGTACGAGAAGAGGATGTAGCGAATACAGCCTTTATATGCCAGTATGTCCACTATGAGTACTTGGTGATGCCCTTCGGCATGACCAATGCCTTAGCAGTGTTCATGGGACTCATGAACAAGATCTTCCTTCCTTAACTTAGTCGTTTCATGGTGCTATTAATTGATGACATCTTGGTCTACTCAACGTCAGAGGAGGAGCATGACACACACCTTCAGATAGTCCTGGATACACTCCGAGATCACCTGCTTTATGGTAATCTCTTGAAGTTCCAGTTATGGATTCGGGAGGTCCACTTTTTGGGACACATCATCTCGGAGGATGGAGTTGAAGTGGATCCAGTAAATATAGAGGTAGTTCTTTCTTAGGATACTCCCCAGAGTATGACTGAGGTTGATATTTTCTTGGGGTTGTCCAGATACTACCAGAGGTTTGTGCCCAATTTTTATAGAATAGAATCACCTTTATCATCCTTAACACGGATGTTAAAACCCTTAATGTGGACATAGAAGTGCCAGTAGATATCTCAGGAGCTGAGGCAGAGATTGATGAGTTCCCCCACCTTGAGACTACCAGGAGAGGGAATTGGGTATGTAGACTTCTTCGAAGCATCAGTGATCAGACTGGGTTGTGTCCTGATGCAGGAGTGAGTGATGATCACCTACGACTCATGGTAGTTGAGGTAGCATGAGAATAACTACACGACCCATGACTTGGACCTAGCAGCATTGTTCTTTTCCTTAAAGATGTGGTGGAACTACTTTATTGTTCAATGGTTGATCGTCTACTCTGACCCAAAGTGTCTCACGTATATCTTCTCATAGAAGGACATGAACTTGAGACAGTAGTGAAGGTTGGATTTCCTCTAGGACTATGACTTTGAGATAGTATATACTCTTTGGAAGGGGAACATGGTGCTAGATGTGCTCAGTAGGAGGTCTGTCTTACAGCAACCGAGTGAGGAAACTGAGTAGTTAACCATGATGCAGATATCCTCCATAGATGATGGTGGAGAAGCTTACCTTCAGTCAATGACTATCACTACTCCACTGTTATAGTGAGTTAGGGAGGCATAACTTTTTGATGTTGACTACGAGGCCGGGCATGCTCAGTTATCCTCGAGATAGGCTCCTGATGGATTTTCGAGAGGTGTAGAGCATATCATTCTTTTCAGAGGGTGCACCATAGAGATGGTGACTATACAGAAGGAGGTGTCTAGGGAGTTCCATATATCCCCATTGGTGGTACATCATGATATGGAAAAGATATACCAAGACCTCTAACATTAGTACTGCTGGCTAGGGATAAGGAAAGCAACAAAAATTTTCATTTCATGATGCCTCACTTATCTGCAAGTGATGGCCGAGCATCAGGTCCTAGCAAGCTTGACACAAGCACTCGAGGTATCATAATGAATATGGGATGGTATATCCATGGAATTCATGATGGTGTTACCACGTACATATAGGGGACAAAATTCTATTTGGGTGATCATTTACCGAATCACTAAGTCAACTAACTTCCTACCCATTCAATAGAAGGGATCGGTAGAAGTACAAGGATGCCTCTATATCCAAGAGATAGTGTGGATTAATAGGGGTACATTCAACAATCATCTCATACCACAATGCTCTCTTTACATCCCAGTCATGGAAGGAATTGCATGAGGCATTTAAGACTCAACTGTGCTTGAGGACAAATTTCCACTCCGAGATAGATAGTCAGATGGAGCGGACCATACAGACCTTAGAGGAACTGATTCATGCTTGTGTCTTTGATTTTGGTCATTGTTGGAAGGACCGCCTACCACTGGTGGGGTTTTCATAAAAAAAATATCTATCAATCCACCATTGTCATGGCACCATTTGAGGCCTTGTACGGGCGGCCATGCAGATCACCTCTATGCTGGACAGGACCAGGGGAGTCAGCACTCATGGGTCCAAAGTTGGTATGGGATACCACTTAGAAGGTTCAGATCATCCAGGAGAAGATGATGACTGCACCGAGAAGGAAAAATTTGTATGTTTGTTAGAGAGGAATACCCTTGGAGTTTGAGGAGGGAGATCATGTGTTCCTTCAGGTCTCACCCCGATGGGGTTTGCGGAGATTTCTCCCAGGTAGCAAGTTATCTCTGAGGTTCATCGGAGCATTCCATATTCTCAATAGAGTTGGAAAGGTGGTGTAATTCCTAGCTCTTCCCCCTCATATTCACCAAGTGCATGATGTTTTCCATGTGTCACAGCTAAGGAGACATGTGCATGATCCATCACACATCATCAATAGGGCTGAGCTGGACATTAATGATGGGGTAACATTTGCAAAGTTCCCTGTGGACATAGGGGATCGATAGGAGCGGGGCCTTCATGGATAGACGATTCCTCTAGTGAACATTCGGTGGCAGCATGAGAATATATAGGAGATCACATGGGAGAGAAAGGCTCAGATTTGTGCTCAACACCCCCATTTGTTTGATTAGATGGTTTTTTGGATTTCGAGGATATAAAACCCTAAGGTGGGGAGAATGTAATGTGCCAAAATTTCCATATATTTTTTGGATTTCCATATATTTATCCATTATACTGGATCTCATTCAATAATTTAACTTGTGGTACATAGAGTGAAGTTGCGAGCATGTTCTCTTGGATGGTAAATAATGTTTATGAAAAAATGAACAACTTGTTCTTAGGGTTATAAGAAATCATTTCTTGTGAATCAAGCCTCATTGATCATTTTTTTGGCATCCTGGTCAAGAATTATGTTTCCTGAAATGAAAAAAACAAAAAAAAACTCATGCATGTAAAGAGAATTAAAATAAAAAATATATTAATAATTTAATATTAGAATTGGTTTATAAAAATTTATTATACTCCTATTTTCACCCTTGACCACTACCAATAGTTCCAAAAAAAATTTCCACCCCTAGAATTATCTATTCTAGTGGTTTATGATGACTAAAAAATAATTTTTCATGATTTTTATCATTCTACTAAGTCATATTATTGTGAAGGTCCAAGGATGGTCCCATGAGTGATATATATAATCAACAAGGGAAAGTCATATACCTTATTATTAAGTAGAAATATATGAATTTAGAGGGATCAACCAAAATTAAAATAAAATTATAATGGTTTTAAAATAATAAATTAAATATATAACCAAGGGATCAATTTCAAAGTCTATTTTTGGAAGAGATATGAACCTCTTTCATTCATTAATTGGGTTTAATACATGAGTTTCAATATTATTTTTTAAGTTTAATAGTTTCTTATGGTCAAATTTATTTATTTTAACTAAGAAAATATAAATCTATTGGTAAAATAATAATATCAAAATAATTTCATTATTTTCAATATTTAAATTAAATGATAAATCCTTTATATTGTTAATAGATTAGTTTTATCAACTAGTTTTTATTTCATTTCGTAAAAATCCTTTTTCAAAATACCAAATAATAAATAAAATTAAAATTAGTGACTCACATTGATTCCTAATTTAAATGAATATTCATGAATAAAATTGATAGATAATTTAAACACCCACACTTCTACTCTTGATCCCTTACCTCCAAAGTGAATTTTTCACAGATGGTTGAGGGAAGCTGAACCATATTTTACTTGATTATATTTTAAAGTGAGTGAAAATGGTAAATTAATTATGATGCATGTAGCTATATAAGCATATATTCCCTTCACTAATAATCATCCTTAATTATTGAACCCTATGTAAGAGAAGTGAGTTAGATAGGGGGTGTTACTGAAATCTATGAAGTAGTGGGAGAAGGTTTACTGATTTTCTGTAAATGAAGTAAGGGAACTTATTTTGGAAATATCCTAAAACATTTTTTTGTTTGTTTATTTGAAAAACAAACATGTTTTTAGTTTTAAATTTTGTCTTTTCAAGTTTATATTTATCTAATAGAACTACTTATTTTTCATTCATTTATTTCTTTTCAAACTTCTATATAAGAATGTGATTTGTTTCAGAACAATTTATGTGTTAGAGAAATTTTTGTGTGTGTGAAAATAAAAAACTAATCAAATGATTCAAGTGGGTTCTGTGTCATGACCTGCCGTCACCAAAAAGAAGGAAAGGGACAGCAGATTGCCAGACCCTTCTTTATTTAAGTAGAAGGAGAGATAATGACCCCCAATACCCACCTTCAATAGATCCCGGACTGGCGACTAGAACCAAGGGTATAGAATCTCACACAAAGTGGAAGGCATTACCCTTTTTATTTTTATAGAATGGAGAGACAAGATAGAAACCCCAACGATACTGAAGCTGAAATTAAAGTTAAATCCAAAAGTAAACCATTCCCATATGCATGTTCAAAAGTAAAAGATACAAGCCACAAAAAATCCAAAGGTAAAGTACCAAGAAAAAGGAAAATGACAACAAAAACTGCCCCAAGGTCCAAGCTAGTATGGCCCCACACGATCCCTAAAGTCCTCCTGGAAACCTGAAAGTGGTTTTATATATGTTGGGTGAGCATACGAGTACACTCAGTAGGAAAAACTAAAGACTCTCATGCACAAATGGAGAGGCATTCTAATGCCCTGTGAGAAAAGAAAAACCAAAGCACCTACCAGGAAAAAAACTATCCACCCAAGTCTCACCAAGGAACACTCCCCAAATAACGCAAGGCAAGTAAAGTATAGTAATAGCACATCAATATTTGGGTACCCCGCACCACTTTCCCACTGGTTATTGAATACATCCTATGCGTCAAACCAATCCCACCATTCTCACCGCAGTCCCACTACCAAACCCTGCCTGCACACACCTGGGCCATAACCTCACTGCAGTCCCACTGCCAAACCCTGCCTGCACACACCTGGGAAACAACCTCTCCATAGTCCCACTGCCAAACCCCTCCCACACACACCTGGGCTAGAACAACTACTGCAATGCCCGAAGACACATGGGCCTCATCCTGAAGACACTTGGGAAACAACCTGCCCGCAGACACCTGGGCCAACCACCACAACTACCCCACCCAAATATTCTTGGGCTAATAATGGACCTCAGGCCATCACAGCCTGCCAGAAGAATCTTGGGCTATTCGGGAAAGGGAGCAGAAAAGGATCTAATAACCAGCCACTCATAGGAGTGTAGGGAAAAACACCCTCCCCATGAAATGGGGTGTTCGGCATTAAGTGCTCAACTTAGGTGGGGTACGAATAAGAAACATAAAAGGTACAGATATATGTATAGGTAAAAAACACTCATCCCAACCTAGGGGTTCAAAAACCTAAGCACAAATACCCTTGTTACTATTCATTCACAAAAGAAGCCATGACACTCGCGGCCAAGTTGCAACTCATTCCCAAACTAATTCCCCGCTCAACCATTCTTGTTTTCATGTTCAAGTGATCCCATTAGGGTGAATTATACACCACTGGGCAACTAATAGACATAACCACAAGCCATAAAAAGAAATAAGGAAATAGACCAATAGAAATTTAAGCATTTACACCTGGTTCTCTTATAAGGTAACAACGACAAAGGGATAAGTGAGATCCCTCAGAGTACTCGATCCAAAAAAAACCCCAGACACAGCCCCTTGTTCCCAAAAACAGGAACCCACCATTTCTCAATGATAAAGGATTCCACCAGAGTTCGTGTCACATGAGAGCAACCACACAGCTTCAAATTCACAACCAACAACCATTCCACAATAGAGAATCTCATCCTCATTCACATCTTCCCATAAGAACTGGGCAGAACAACACACCCACCACCAAACAGAGTGGAAAACTTCTAGGTTCAAGCACATCATTCATTAGGTTCTTCATTATGTTTGTTAACCGGGGTGGTCACAGAGAGATTCTTGTTTTACTGAACATCCATTTGAACCAACTGGGTTTATGTGATTAACCAAGTTCGAGGTTAATCCATTTAATCATCATATAAGACAATGGTTTATTAGTGCGCAAGTAAAGACCACCAATGGCCATGATTTTCAGTGAGCATAGGCATGCACAATTCACATAACATACAATATAAAAGTAGTATAGCAGAAACATAGATCACACCCCCCTTCATTCTTTAAAATTCTGTTCATTATATTTATTAAGTTTGGTTTCCTCAATTCCCATAGAGACAAAAGCGTACCCACCCAGCATGATACACAGAAAGGAGAGCTGAAGGAAAACCCTACCTGATTGATCAAAGATCGAAGTTCTTATCCACACACCAAGAATCAGGGAAAAGTGTGACTCGCAGGGGAGGGACGTCTGGAACTCCAAACGTACTAAGAAGAAAGGAATCCAACCAAGAGGAATAAGAAGGAAGAAGAAATTATCATGTGATATATAGATAAGATCTTGTTGTTACAGGATATGGGGATTTGAACAGCTTTAAATTCGGATCGTGGTTCCCCATGTGGTTGGGTGGTTACACATGACAAAATTAATTGTTATTTAATCCTCCATTGAGGAGGTCCCTTGGGATTTATTTGGTATTAATTATGGTATTTTAAATGTCTTTGAATAACCTGAAAAAAAGTTTAAAAGCCCAAAATAGGCATTACGGGAAAAATTGTAGAAGAGAAACCTGACAAGGTTGGGTGCCACCGATCGATCGCACCGATCGGTCGCCCTAATAAGTCGCACACCGAAATGATTTCCTACCACTGAAACGTCACCCATAGGATCCGGAGTTTGTAAAAGGGATGGACCGCGAGGGTTAGGGTCATCATATCAGATACCTCTCAAAGCATTCTCACCCTCAAGAATTTTAAACCAGACCTGAAGAAAGGATGGGGGGTCTGAACAGCCACCCCAGAAGATACCTCTAAAGATTGAACCTGAACCATTACAATCACCATAAAATAAAGGATTAAACCATCCGGTCATGTGGTGAGGGGTTTCCCTTCCTCCATGTTAAGATACTATCCACTTTGGGTAGCTCTAACTCACCCGCACAGGTTTAGGTACATCCACTCTTATGATTCTCAACTAGGGATTAGGTACCCCCCCCCCCACATCTCAGGATACTTCACACAAATTCACATAAAAATGAAAACCACACATTCCATAGTTAACAAAGTAAAGCATTCCGTCACAACAAGTAAAAAATAGAATAGCACAAAACTCAAAATAACTACGGGTACTGGGAATGCATTTATGCTTCCTATTCCTCGGTACTTTCCTCAAGCCCACCATGCCTCCACAACACACGAACCAAAGGAAGGGTTCATCCACAAAGAACCTTCTCCTCACATTCCTCGATCATCACTTGTCACTCCACGAACGTTTCATTGTCTTCGATATCTAGCTCTCCCCAGTCAAGGACATGTGAATCGTCATGTAGATACCGACGGAGCTGGGACACATGGAAGGCGTCATGTATCCTCAGTAGCAGTGGTGGTAATGCTAGCTGATAAGCCACTTCTCTAACCCTCCACCACACTTCGAAGGGTCCGATTAATCTGGGAGAGATCTTGCTCCCCCTACCGAACCTCCGCTATCCATGCCAAGGGGATACCTTCAAGAACACGTGGTCCCTGACCCTGAAATACATGGGTCTCCTCCTATTATCAACATATCACTTTTTTCAGTCCTGTTCTGCCTTCATCATTTCTCGTATAAGCTGAAACTTCTATATCATGCTCTACACTTCTTCCAGTCTAAGAACACTTGTTTTCCCAACCTCAGTCCAGCACATGGGTGAGCGACATGGCCTCTCGTACAAGACTTCGAACAGAGCCATGCCAATGGTATAGTTATAGATATTATTGTAGGCAAACTCTACCAGAGGCAAGTGTCTCACCCATGATCCCCCAAAATCCAGAATACATGCTTGTAGCATGTCCTCCAACTTCTGGATGGTGCACTCTGTCTTTCCATCTGTCTGGGGATGGAAAGAAGTGCTAAGATGTATCTGGGTGCCAAAATCATGTTTCAATCCCATCCAGACTCATGAGGTAAACCGTGCATCCCTATCTGAGATTATGGATCTCATAACTCCATGTAACCACACCACCTCATCCACGTACCTTCGTGCTAAAGCATCCACTGCACCCGACTCCTTGATCACCAAAAAGTGGGCCGATTTCGTCAACTGATCCAACACTACCCCGATAGTGTCTCAGCCTCCTCAAACCTTGGGTAGCCCCATGATGAAATCCATCGAGATGTCGTGGAACTCACTAAGAACATTATCACGCATTACCTATGGAACAAACAACTTTCCTTGGAAAAGCATCTGGTTTTGACCATCCTCTGTCCACCCTTCTGGATCATTTCCCTGGTCAAATCGGTCATGCATCACTTCGATTTCTAAGTCTCCCCATTGGGACTCCTCTACCTACCACAACAGAGAAGATTGAACTATCATCTGATACAGGCAACCTCTACCACCTTCCATCCTAGCATCCAGGTGCAGGGCAGCCAACTCCTTCATCACCTTCAAGCATCTGCCGACTCTCGAACCGCATCCTTCTACGACTTCCTCCTCAAAGCATCAGCCACCACATTCCCCTTTCTCGAGGTGTAGGAAATCTCAAATTCATAGTCTTGAAGTAATTCCATCCACCTTCTCTTCCATAAGTTCAGGTCCTGCTGGGAGAAGACATACTTCAAGCTCTTATGGTTGGTGAAGACCATGAAGCGCTCCTCAACGAGGTAGTGCTGCAACAACTTTAGTACGAACATGATCACTGCAAGCTCTAGATCATGGGTGGAATAGTTACGCTCATGGGAACATAACTACCTAGACCCATATTTGATCGCCCCTTGTCGTTGCATCAACACACATATGAGGCCTTTCCCTAAAGCATCACAGAACACCTCATATGCTACACCTTCTTATGGAAACCTCAGCACTGGGGCGCTAACCAACTTCTCCTTAAGATAGTTGAAGGTTTCCTCACACTGCTCATCCCACACAAAAGTCTGGTCCTTCTTGGTCAAGGCTATCAAGGATGCTGCAACTCGGGAGAATTTGGGCACGAACCTCTAGTAGTAACCTGCCAGCCCGAGGAAACTACGAACCTCTGC
Organism: Viscum album; assembly: GCA_963277665.1. Lineage (NCBI taxonomy): Eukaryota > Viridiplantae > Streptophyta > Magnoliopsida > Santalales > Viscaceae > Viscum > Viscum album. Next base: position 826,048,396 of record OY728162.1, read on the forward strand.
CACGTTCTTAGGTGCTGCCCAAGAAACAACCACCTCGACCTTCAATGGGTCCACTGCTATCCCCCACTCGGACACCACATGCCCAAGGAAATGAACTTCTCACGTCCAGAACTTTCACTTGGACAAATTCACATAGAGCTGGTGTTGTCGGAGAACCTCCAAAACCATTCTCAAGTGCTCAGCGTGATCCTCCTCTGATCATGAGTAGATCAAGATGTTGTCAACAAACACGACTACGAACCAGTCCAGATACTCCCAGAATACAGAGTTCAAGAGCCCCATTAATACATCTGGTGCATTTGTAACGCTGAATGGCATGACTACAAACTCAAAGTGCCCATATCTGCACCTAAAGGCAGTCTTTGACATGTCACCCTCCTTCATCCTCACTTGGTGATATCCAGACCGCAGATCATTCTTCGAGAACCAACCTTCTCCCCTCAGCTGGTCAAAGAGATCATCTATCCTCGGGAGAGGGTAGAGATTCTTGATCGTCACCTGATTCAGCCTCCTGTAGTCGATGCACAGCCTTAGACCACCATCTTCCTACTTCGCGAACAAGACCGGAGCACCCCACGATGACGCACTTGGCAAAAAAACCCTTCTTCATCAGATCTTCAATCTGGATCTGCTACTCCTGCAACTCAGAAGGTTCCATCCGATAGGGAGCCATCAAAATCGGACGGGCACCAGGTTGCAAGTCTATCCCAAACTCAACATCACGTCGAGGGGGTAGATTTTCCACCTCTTCAGGAAAGACGTCCATAAAATCACGGACGATCCCAGGGATTTCCACCATTTCTGCATCCACAGACTCTACTGATTTCTCAGCCAACAAGGAGATGGGGAGTTCCCCCCGCTTTCTTCTTCCTAAGAAACTCAGCTCACCGATGAAAGTCACCCGTCGGCCGCCCAAGTCTGAAAAAAAAAATCCTTCTTCGAAAGCATTCAATGATAGCACATATGAAGAACAGTCAGTCAAATCCTAGGATGACATCGTATGGATGTATCTGCAATAGTAGAAGATCCCTGAATGACTGATGTGGCCTTATCATTAGTCTGCATCATCAACAAACATGCAACAAGTAGGTCCGTCCTCCCACTAGTGTGCTCAGCACTAGGGGCACTGGAAGTCTCTCAGCATCTAAACCCAGATCATGGGCTAGACTAGGTGTAACAAAGGAGTGTGAAGCTCTTGTATCGAACAATGCATATGAAAGGGTACTAAATAAGCTGATCGTACCTCGAAAGACCTCTGGCCCTGCTGGAACTACTGCCTCCGTGGCGTGAAACTATGCACGCCCAGCTCCTCTGCCTCTCGCCTGTCGGCCACCTCCCCGACCATGCCCGGGTTGAGGTCCTTGAGAAGTGCCCTGAGGTCGGCCTCCTCCTGCAACGTCTGCCCTCAGAGGGGCGGGAGCTCGCTGCCCCTACTGCTGGTGCTGAAAGGGCCTAGCCGGGAACTGATGTTGTTGAGGTGGATGTTGGACCTTCCCACCCCCACCGTACTATACTCTATCTGGGAACTAGTTTCTAAGGTTCCCCTGGCTACCATAGAAGAAGAACCTCGGTCCCAGGCCCGATTGTAAAGGGCAAGGACCGGGATACCGGAACTGGAATTGTTGTGGCCTGCTCCCTGCTGGTCGGAACCTAGAGGGCCCTGATGTTGGAGGCCTGCTACTGACAGCCTTCCCCTTTGATGAGCCCAACTGGATCCCCTCTTGTGACACACCTCCTAGCGTGTGAATCATCTTCACCACTATATCCTTATTCTTCACCTCTAAGTATGCCGGTAGGGTGAAGGGGGTAACTGTGTACTGAAGATAAGGTCATAGTTCCTCCTCTAAACGTCTCGCCAGAGACTCCTCATCTGAAAAGAGTTCCGGAGAAAAGCGAAGGAGATCCTTGAACTTGATCCCCAACTCTCTCTCTAACATACTCCCCTGTTGGAGGGAGAGTAGCTCTTGGCTCTTCTCGGCCTTCATCGTGGAAGAGAGTAATTCCACCCAGAACTCCTTCTCGAAGTCAGCCCACATAACCTCAGCTTCCCTCTTTTCTCCAAGATAAAGGGTCCACCACTAACGCGCTTCTCCATGCATCTAGGTGACAGCTAGAGGAACCCATTACTCCATCGGATCCCAAATTAGGCTGAAAGCGATCACTATCTCCTCTATCCAGCTTTTGGGCTCCATGTCATAGGTGTTTCCCTCATACTTCCTGAGGGTCTATCACTGAAAGGCATGAAGTGTCTTCTGCCACTAGTCGTCCTCCTCTTCTCGGTCATCCCTCCATCGATCAGCCGATTCAACCTCATGGGCCCTGATCTCCCGCACTACTCATGGTCATATCTTAGGTGTCATAGATGCAAGGTAATCAAGGAATGCCTAAGCCCGAGTAGTGCAGA